>OX485803.1:5546949-8320424 GCA_950295325.1 Polytrichum commune | reverse complement strand
TTCTTTCTTGGATCAAGTAAATTTTGACTTCCATGCTTATGGAAAAATCTGAAGGTAACTATACCAACAACTTTGAGGGTCGTTTGATTGCAAATGTTAGACAAACCGACTCAAAGTACAAGAATGACAGTGTAAAATTTTCACCAAATCTTCACCAACTCGTCGATATTTGCATTCATAAAAGGGGAAAACCTACATCTTGAATTTGAAAAAAAATCTCATCCCTTTCACCAACTTCCTTAAAGTACAATGCTAGGTAATTAAGGAGGAGGGAGGTGACACAAGAGTTTTGGCCCAATTTTGATGAGTCCAATGAGCAAAGACCCTATGTTGGGGATTGTTGCTGATTTTAGTCATCAAAGAAGTGGTGCAATCTTGCCTCTTAAAATTGTATAGCAAACTCATTTTGGGTTCATATATGAGTTGCAACTATGATAAAGGATGAATCTCTCTCTCTCTATTTGCCTTCTAACTATATGAATAATAAAATGTGATACTCTTGACAAGTTGATTAAAACCTTCTACAAAGCATGTAATACTTAGAAGGTTTTACACCAAAGTTAGAACATTACCCTATACTTGACCATGAGTTAACTAACTATGATTAAGGAAGCTACCATGTTCCACGATTTAGGGTTTCAGTGACCTAAAGCGGCCACTATACCTTACTAAACCAATACTTCAACCCTAGACTCTTCCATGTGAAGACTCTTTTACACACTTGGAGGAGGAAGCACTTAGGTTAGAATGTTCAATAAGGCTAAGTAGATACGCGATAAGTGTGGAACCACATGGTGTTTGGTGTATGCAAGGTTGTTATTGTTCAAGAAAGTTACACAATGTGGCAAAAGAGCAGGTTTGTATACCCAATGTTTTGTATTGAGTATAAGTGTTTGCAAACATTCAATGCACTTGATAGGTGAGGTAAATGTGTGACATGCATTGCAACTAAGCTTAGTTGAAGACACCTAACACACGCCTTTCTAACACACAAATGTATGTTTGGATGGCACAGGTGCACGTGAGGCTAGTTTTTCACATTTTCAACACCAACAATAGTGCATTACTCATGTTTGGATGCTCTTTCACTCTTGAAATATTGCACTTGTAAAAGTTGTTATGTTACTTTGAATTAGTATCTTGATGTATACACAAATCCTAGAAAGTAGTTGAGACATTGAGATTACATACAAGTGAGGTACGTAAGTCTACATATCACATCTTTGCTTTAGTACTTGGTCGCAACAATAATCATTGGGCACAATGTAGTCATATATTAGACTATATTTTGAACTCAGTTGCCATATGTGATGGATATTTGTCACCATAACATATATCATAGCATTTTAGTACTTTATGCCTTTATGACAACCCATGCTATTAAACTTTGATTTGAAAGCAAAGAAACATAGTGGAGTATCTAACTACTTTGATAAGCATACGTATACCTAGTTGAAAGTTCAATCAACTTACTATGATGTAAAACATAGCACTAAATATATAGTTACAATATTGGATGCTATGTTTAGGGAGGCAATAGACTTGTGACGAAAGAAAATCCCACCCACCCACCCTTTCTTCATTTTGATGAAGACTAAAAAGGAAAAGGCCTTAGAAAAGACGTAGATCAAGCTTTGAGTTTGAAAAGCTTTGAAAAATGACAACTCTCTCTCTCTCTTACAACATGGAAATTCTAAGATATTTTCAAAAAGAAGCAATACATTAAATAAGAAGAAGGAAGCCATGCAACTACTACTTAACATAAGAAGTATTACTACCATTAAGTTTTTCATTTTAGTTTCAATGGTCAAGATTGTCCAAGGAATATACAAATGGTCTAATAAGTTCTAACCCCAAGTACTCTAGCCTCACTTTTAGCGTTCATACCACTTATTAAATGTCATGGTCATTGGTTGATTATGCTCTTCAAATTTCAAATAATTACGGAGCTCCCCAAGGATTTCGTTTCCTAGCACCTACCATGGGGGGTGGGGGTGAGGTAAAAACATGCTCCCATGTACGTTTGTTGTTGGTTGATCCTATTTTAACCTCAAAAGACTAATTTGGGATCTTTGACCCCGATGTAGGTGTTTCTTTACCTAGACAATATTTGGGCTCTACACAGTAAAACATTTTCACCCTCCCCCTTGGTAGGTGTTATGAAACATCACCCATGAAACAAGTTGTTATCCATCAACATCCACAATTTATTTCCCAAAACTCGACCGACACCAAAATTAGTGTCAGAGGCTCCAAATCAAATAAAAATGGCCATAAAACTCAAGAATATTCGGATGGATGAATGATAGGCACACTCTGCAGGGAAAGTGTGAAGTCATGAATACTACACTAGATGTTGTATTTAGTGTCACTTACTATCTGTAATTATGCAATGCTATAGCTATTTACCATGAATCTCATATTTCACCAACAAATGTCAAATCGGTTGTGTGGACATCATCGAACATAAGCAACTTTACTTGAAACTCCAATAACTTTTTCAGGCACTACAGATTCACAATGTTGTAATTGTGGTCACTTGCTAAGTGATTTCTCATTCAAATCTAAATCATCCATGCGAATGTTTAGGATGTAGAATCTATAAACTAAACGTGAGTTGGGATGACAACACTCGTAAACGTATTCACATGAAGTGTCACTAGAAAAAGTTACCACAATGACATAACATACCATGTAGCGACACTCAACACAACATTTAGTGTGGTACCGAGATCATACGATCTCACCACCTAGTTCTCTTCCACTACACACGTGGTGGTGCCAAAATCCACGGAGGCGGTAGATTCCCAAGCCCCATAGTGGGAAGAGGAACTACCAATAGACCCCACCCACACCCACCCACCCACCCACCCACCAAACCCCACAAGCGTGTCCAAACAAAACAAACACACCGTCGGCTCCGAATCCGTCGAATGGGACCCGAAGCGACAACTCCGATTAGCCGCCACAAACCTCGGGCCGGATGAATGATAGGCTCACTCACTCACTCACTCACTCCCGTGTATGTGTGCGGACGAAGCGGTCAAGTGCCCCAAAAAATAATTCGTTGTGGCTCATCATATGCGTACGGGCGGGTGGTGCCCCCCCCCCCCCCCCCAAACCCACTTTCCAAGCTCGGAGGAGGGTTGGGGATTGAATCATAAGTATCACACCAAAGGGCACCGGAACACCCGGGTGGCTTGGAGCTAATACACTAGCTATATGCTTATACATCAATGTGGGGCTAGCTAGTAGCGGCCTCATGTTTAAACAAGCAAACAAACAAGTAATCAAACAAACGAGCTTTTTCCAAGTTCGGGTCGGGTCGGGTCGGGTGGAGTCGGGTGACCCCCTCGCCGGGCCGGGGCCGGGGCCTCGGCTCGGCGCGTGTGGGGGCGGAGGGGTGGAGGCCCCGGGTCCAACCAAAGGAGTTCGCGGTTCAAGACATAGGCAGAGTCGGAGCAATAGCCAAAATAAACTTATTAACGCAAGCTAGTTAATGTGGAGTTGCTCCACCAACCACAACGTCGCCTCGTGTAGTTGAAGTTCGCATGCTAGTTTGTCCACTTGTTGCCCGACTTGGCTTGGGAACGACATCCAAAATTGTCATGCCCGGGGCGGGTTGCGCCAACCCCCCCCCCCCCCTCGCGAATCTCCACCGGTGCTTCCGTGGCCCGGGCATCCCGATTATTCGATTGGCCCACCGGGCGGGCAGCGAGTAAACTAGTGGGTGGGCGGGTGGGGCTTCGGATTGGCGGGCACTAGGATAGCGGTCAATAGTGTCGTTGGGAGGGGGGGGGGGGGCTCCCCCCCACCACCACCATGATGTTTCGTCAATAAACGACGACGAGTGGTTCGAAGGCGGTTTTAATTAGGTCGTGGTAGTGGCTCAATAGTGGTGGGAATCTTCTAGGATGGACGTACGTATGTATGTTGTAGTAGTTATAGTAGGAGGAGTGGGTTTTGTTTGTTTTAGAATGTCACGATGGATCTCTCCAGGAGCAACATAGAATGGTCACCAGTTTGGACACATGCCTCGTGATAATAAGCATGAAGATGGAGAAACTTTGGGAAATATCCTACAACATAAGATCTTTCAAGAGAGACTCTTGAGGCTTGCCCTGCACGTAGTGGATTTGTGCTTTCCTAAGTCAAATATGTTGCCAATCGAGCTAAGTCGGAAGTATATAACTAAACATGAATTTGCACAAAAATCGTATTATGTAAGGGCCTTTGACAAGTTTGTTTCTTGAAAAGGATGAAACTTTAACGATTTCAAAGTGTCAAATTATGATAGACCTCTCTGTAAGTGCCCTTCTAGAGTTTAGCCCAAGAATTCGAATGAATGACCTTAATAAGGGGTTATGCCATAAGTTAGTGCAGAATCATGTAAGTTCAATAATAAGGTGCATGTCAAGTTGATTCTTTTATTAATATTTTTGATTTCCTTCTTGGCATGTTAACTTCTCCGAAGGTTAAGAGCCTTAATTTGAAAGGTGGAAGTATATATCTCACACATATGGAGAGGGCTCTTCATTTACGTTTCTTTGGACATGAAGTTAGATTTTGTATTCGCCTATCATTCACATGTGTCAATCAATGTTCCTATCCCCCCAAATAAACCAATCATAATCATGAATCTTAGCAATGCAAAGGAAACTCCGAGGAATGGGTAAGGTAGGAAGGTGTGGATAGAGAGAGGGAGTGAGGAAGATATGTTAAAGGATGAAGAGGAGAGGGAAGGATGGAAAGTAGGTTTTACTTCTTAGGTAACTCGGTCAAATTTGGTTACTCATTGTAAACGCACACCCACATTTGAGTGTCGTGTGGTTAGGTGTAGATAAATAATAAAATAAAATTGTGAGTTACTTGTTTAGATGGACGTAACATTATCAACTTGCATGACATGTTCTCTTGCTACCAACACTCACACTCAAACTATGCTCTCAAATCCAAATTGAAATCAAACACAATCCAAGCATTGAGCATGTTATTTTGAGCACGTCTATTCAATTTAATGGGGCCCACAACCATGTGGGCTCCCTAAATGATGTTATGGAAAAAAAAACAAAAAAACGATGCTTAGCATTTGCTTGACTACTACCCATTTCATGTGCCCCACCGTGGCCATTGAAGACCATTGCTTGTATGTCTACAACTATCACACTATCAATATACAAGTCCTAGAGCGCAAGATCTACACAAACTTCTTTTCTTGACTTTTTCCTTTTCTTTTTTTTGGGGGGGAGGGAATTGCAAATCTATTGCATTGGACTAGTGCTCTAGAACTCACATGTTGATGGTAGTGTTACCTAATATGAAAACTTTAATGAAATTAAGTGCATCAACCTCAATAAGTGACTAGAATTCATAGTTTGTGTACGCTTGAAAGTGAATCCCTACAAGTTCACCCACTTCACCTTGATATGCTTTACCCCTCTTTTCCCCCAAGACAATGCTACTTTTTGGATGAAAAAACATTTCAAAAAAGAACATTGTAACATGTACGTAACGAATATGGGTGTATAACTATAATAACATGGCAATCTTGACATTTTTTTGAGGTATACAAACCTATGCTAATTACTTACATGAGATTTTCCCTGTTTTGATGTGTAATAAATTCCATGAAAAAAATCGATTCAATTAGAAAATCTTGTATAATTCCAATGCCATAAGAATGAGATTGAGCTGACTAAAGCTTCAACTTGTGTCAAGTTTTTAAAGAGCATGTATGTGATATTCTTAAAAGGTTATACAAATGTGCATAAAGTAGTTAGTGTGGAGAGGGTGTTGAGCATTGATTTTTTTCCACAGTTATCCAATCCAATGAGTTGCCATATTATCCCTTAGAGTAATACTATAAGTGTTTGTTTCAAGAGAAAAGTTGTTTCATGTTGCACCCAAAAGTAGGTCTTAACATGTATATGTTAATTCATTTTGAAATGAAAAGTTATAATGCAGTCAATTGAAACTTGTCACAAAGTTGATGTGGCACAAAACAAAAATTATGTTCATGACTTGACCAACCATGGGTACGACCACTTATAATGTCATTATGATAATGCAAGAATACAACTTTTTGTTTTAAACGGAGCAATGTTGCATGTCATTTGCTAGACATGTGTGATTTTTCCCCCCCACAAACCTTCAGGGCAACTCTAACGGCTATCAATTTTGAAGTGAAGAAGCCACTTACATCCTTATGAATGTACATTGTGGATGAACACACACATATTCAACCATATACATGTTTAGTCATCTAAAATATGGTGATCTCATCCCCTTTTGGGTAGTCATTTGGCATTTCCCTCCATGGAAAAACCAAGAAGTAGCTATCCCCATCCCCACCCCTAAAAAAAGACTTTCCTCAACACTTTCGTTTCACGTGCCCAACAAGATCTTGCAAGCCTCTTCATGAATTCCACAACCAATCTCTTTAGTACATGATGTGCTTATCTCATGAATTCAATTGCATCAATCTCAAGAACACAATGCATCACCACATGAAGCATCTTCTCCCGCTTACGAAACAACGAATGAATTCCCAAGGTACGCGGTCTTGCTCATCTTAATCCACGCAACTACATTTAAGTGGTATATCCAAGCCGGGCCATTGCAAACATGCATCAAAAGGGACACATATTGTGACAATATTGGATTACATGAGTGCTTAAATCATAGATGCCATGTTTAAGTTCAACATACATGCAACAAAATTGAGAGGGTCTTTCTGAGCACTTGAACATTAAAAAAAAGGCACTTGTCACAAACCACAACCAAATCAAATGTTGGAGGCACTCATGCAACAACAATGGATGCAAAACTAGAATTGTGCTTACATATTCAACACAAATAATCAAGCACATTGATGCTCAAATCAAGCATGCCAGGGAGGGTTTAAGGGTGGTGGAATACCCCTTATATTTTCCATGTCTTGGTGCATGTGAGTCTCAAGTGTCGCATCAACAAAGATAGCAACGCCTCCTCTCACAATACACAAGCTCTCATACAGTAATCTCCCGCTTAAGTACGCACTTTGAACCAAAGCCGTTGGTGCGCACTTAGTTGGTAGGTGCATACTTTACTCATATTGCTTTTTAAACCCTTTGATTCAATGAATTGCAATGGGAAACGGATGAAACTTTAGGCAACCCGCTTGACCGAAATCCAGCCTATCGAAACATTTGTTGAATCTGAAAATGCCACCGACTTCAAAGGCTTTGGAGCTCTACACAACATTGTCCTTAACATCGACGACCAATTGCTTTGCTCCGGTGTTCAAACGGAAGCTGGACATATGTACGATGAACTGCGACGATCGTTTGAGAAGTTTCAACAAAACGTCAACAAACTGACATTGAATGTCAAGTGTAAAAAAATCATGCATTCACGGCAAATGACTTTGTATGGCATGTTCAAACAATAAAGTATCAACCCTCAATTTTTTCAAAAAAATTACGCACTTAACCAGGATGCGTACTTAAGCGGGAGATTACTGTAACTCCACAATCTCCTTCAACCCCCACTCTACCCATTCAAGAACCATTTACAAAGACACATTAAGCCCACATTCTTGGGGTGTGGACTCTTCATACCACGTACTAAGTAAAATTGGTGACCAACCATGGCCCATACCTCTTAATTATATTCCTTGACCCCCCTCCAATGATTGGGGATTACCGGCAGTTAGTTACAGATGAACCGGTTGAAGTTCAAGACTTCAAGAGAATTATTGATCACTTTAGAGGAATTTATGAAATATACATCAAATTAATATAGAAATATTGAAGGATGTTAACATGTAACCGGTTGGACTTGGAAACACTACGATTTCAACCGATTATGCCCAAATTTCTCCGTGATGAGTGACCCCCTCCATGTGAATCCAAAGCACATATGCAAATGACCTTGCCATACTTCCCAACAACCTCCACACCACACAACCAAACTCAATAAAATACAACATTCCACTAAACGGGTATTCCATGGACCTAAGAATCTCCAAATGTCCAATATAACGGGTAGCCTTAATAAATCAAAGCCTCAAGCATTAACATTTTAACACATTTTTTAAAGCCTTCAACCTTACACACGAGAATATGCCTCTACTTATCCTCTCCCAAAATGCACCCCATATATATATAAAACTAATATGACATATATTTATTGATCAAGATATCTCTTGGTTATCATCATGTAATTGATGTATATGATTTGAGCACTTTGTTTACTATTCAATAATAATCATTGTCTAGGGTGGGAAGGACAATCCTCCTCAAATTTGCACATCATTTTTTCACCAAATTATAAATGTCCACTACCTTCCACCCTAGGCTTTCCCTTGCACCCACCAAATTTGGCCATGACATCTATCTATTAACCTCATCAATGTGAAAGCACAACAAAGTTGATAGCTTTTGAACCTTGCAAAGGTTCAAGTGATTCAAAACTATACACTTATTTGGATTCTATGATTTTTAAAATATAAGAAACATATCAATATACAAAGCCAAGTAATTTATGTTGATCAAGAGTAATTCAAAATATGTACACATATTTAAGAAGACGCTACAAATGATGTACAAGTATGTGATGTTGAACAAGTAATTATCTTAAATTATTAATGTGATAAAATTACATCAAATTAACAACATTATACAATTATTGATGATGATGTCCTCAAGTTTATGATGAATCCAAGGGAAAAAAATTCCAAGCCCAAAACATTTAAGGTATTGAAATTCACGTCCAAACCAAATTTAGCATTTAGCATTTTGATTTACTTTTAATAATACATTTTGAAGATCTCATCTCCATGCTTTATTTTCTAGAATCTCCACACAACAATAGAGGGCACTATGGATAAGGAATTCAATATAAACAACATTTTACTACTACATTTGGGCATTTGACCAAAATAATTATGGGTTTTGTATATTAGAGCATTTTTTTGGTCCACTTCACTATGCTTGCACCATCGACTTAAGGGCAAGGCATCCATAATCAGTAAGATATGAGAGTTTGCATTTGTTTAGGAGGACTAATAGCAGGGAATTGTTTTTCTTGCGAAGAGAAACAAATATTAAGGAGAACGAAATAAATTTTTTTCTAGTTTTTCCCATGACTATGGAAATTGCTACAAATTTCAAAGCGTGAAAGTTAGGGTAACACATAGCTGATTTATAGGTTAACCCATAACCGCTCATCCAAATCCTAATGCTTGGCTATAATAGTTGTCAAAACTCTAATGAGGGTAATCAATCACAAGCCATCACCACATAAACCTTAACTTTGTTCGCCTTAGAAAATAAATCTCATTCACGTGGGCATTACATGACCCCAGTGAGCGGTTGATTGGCCTTGGTCGACTATGGATGCCTCGACCTTAAAGATGTTGAGTTTTGAATATATTAAGACTCCAAATATTTGTGACATTCGAATCAAGTAAAAGGAAACCCACGAGCATGCCTTAACAACACCCCTCCTCCCCCTCCCCCCCTTCTCATAGATTATAGATATGTAATTTTGGGGGTGGCTGCCATTGGGAATGGGCCCACATAGAATCTTAAACCGCATATGTGGTTGGAGATGTCCATGTCCTCATGACAACACATTCAATGGGATAGTGACACCTAATGCGTAACATTGGCATATGGTTTATATTTGATACAAGAACTATAATGGTGGGCCGAGGTAGCCTTGCCATGTGACCTAGTGTATAGACCTAGACCAAACTTTCCTTTGTGATATGAGGGACCTTTATTTCGCGAAATGCACTCCACGTATACTACATTTTTGGGTTGGACATAACATTTCCCAACCAATTAAAGTTGTTGGAATCTGCACTTGGGCTTAGATGTTCAGTAATGCATTTGGGGGAGTGCATTATGGGGAACACATACACCTATGCTCAATTACCACCTTGCAAACGGTGTCCTTATTCCCCATAATATCCCCCTCATACATTACCTTTTACATTATGACAACTCTAAGCCCTTATAATACACCCACGCAAGTGCAATAGATATTGGCCCGGTCTTTTGGTTGCCTCCAAATTGATGTAAACATTGGCTCCAGATGCAACAAACATGAATGAATGTGGACCTCCGTAACTATCAACCCCGAGACTTTTTTTTTCTTGTGTGTCCCGGCGCGGCATTGCCGTGCTCTTTGGAGAGTTGTTGTTGGACATGCTCCAAGTTGGAGGGCCAAATTGAAAGATCGGGGCATGTTTTGCACCATACTTGCATGGACGAAGGTAAGATATTTCAATGTTCCAAACAAATGTTATGGTTGGAGTTGTTGAGATGTGTGCTCGGCCGCAATGGCATATGGTACTTTAACATTGATCTATGTATGAAGGATGTAACTTTGTTAGTACATTTGCTTCACATGCCACTCATATCCATGTCATAACGAAACACCCCACATCCCGAGGCGGACAACGTCCCTCCGTTAACTTAATCGTTTCCACGAGGATGGTGGCCACTCTCATTCCGTTGCATATGAACAACCACATTCTAAGGTAGACAACCCGTATTCGGTCACTTACTTTTCTTGTTAGGGTACCTATACTTGTGTGTGATTAGGTGTGGCTCCAAGAACTGTTACCCAAAAGACATTTGTTTAAAAGACGTTGAATTGTGTAATCAAAACATGATAACCATTTATTTCTAGACTTAATTATCAACATAATGGGAGGAGATATGACCATATAATGAGAACAAGACTATTTGTTTCTTATATCAAATTAAGATATTCATATGAGCTCCGAAAATCATGAGGGAAGTGACTATAACCTCATTTTGGATTTGCAAACCATCTTGTACTAATTGTGTGTTTCCATATCCTAAGAGAAATGGGCTAGTAACTAGTTCAAAAAAGTAACCATTTGAAAACCACCTTCATACAACCTATAAGGAGTGCTATCCATGTATATTGAGCAAAAATTTCCAAATTTTCAACTCCAGTGTATAGAATGGTCAATGATGTCAAGCATATTATTATTATTATTATTATTTTTTACTTAATTTTTTAGAATACTCCTTGGAGGTCAAATCTAGATATGTATTAGATTAAAACATTTGTTGGTAAACTATTGGATCTCTTTTGCACCAAATATGACAATTAATTTATAAAAAACCGTGGAGCCTAGTAGGCACATATGGTGGTAACTAGGTTTGAGAGCAACAACATATACTCCTTCACTTGAGTGTGTTAAAAAATTCGTTTCCCAACACCTATCATGGGGGACGTGACAAAAACATACCCTCTATAAGTTTGTTGCATATTCATCCTCAGCTGACTTCAATAAACTAATTTTGGTTCTCTGATCTTGATTTAGGTGTGATCATAACTAAAAATAAAAATTATTGGGTTGTACTTAGCAATCAAAAGTATGCCCTCATCCTTTGTAAGTGCTACGGAACATCACCCTAAATCGATTCCCACCTGCTTGATTATGCATCAGAACTCTTGGTGACATGAACATCACATCACATGAAATCGTATAAATAGGGACTGAAGTTTAATATGTAGCAGTCGAGATTTAGGAATTGAAGATAAAAAGTTACTATGATCTTGGCATATCATAATTAGTGAGGGTTGCGGGCATGCTTGCAGCCGCACTGGAAATTGTTATGGTTTTGTATCTTCTAAGTGATGTTTCAACAATGGGACGATCCAAGATGGGAGATTGCAAAGGCTCAAAGATCATGTTCTCTCCATACAAAACCTGTAACACATTATCTATAGATCACATCCTTACACAATCAAATTGTACCATAAGATACACGACAAGCAAGCACTTGAATTAATACATTTGTCATCCACTCGTAAAACTTATTTTGAAAGGAAGAAAAAAATTGTACATATATTTCTATTTACATGTATAAAAGCCATACAACCTCAAATAGATTGTTTGTTTACCCAAAAAATCAATTTGAAAATAAAGCATTAAATTTTTAGATTGTTTGAATCATTTTTTATTATGGAAAATTTGAAAAGAGTGGAAGGGGATTTCACTTGGTAACATGATGAGAGGAAGATAATGTAAATCAAAATTATGTGAATGTGTGAAATCTTCACCCTTGGGCATACAATTAGGTTCCTATGTAAACCCAACACGAATTTGCGGGGCTAACTTATGAGTCAATTGTGGGTTTTCTATTGGGCATCCGAAATGATGACATACACACTCGAAAACAAATTAAAATTTGAAAATAAAATAAAAGGCTCTATCCTTGTTTATTTCAGTGATTTCATTTATTTAATCACACATATTACAATGATTCAAAATTATACTTCATAGGGACTTCATAGTATGTTTATGCATGTAAGGATTTCGGACAACTAATATATAACAATCCATCGTCTTCTTCCAATATTTGTATTGTTTAATGATATGTTAAGGACATCAAATTTACAAAAATGACATCAAAAAAACGTCTTCAAGGTGGGAAACAAGTAGACATGCTTTTTACTTCTATTTTTTAGGTCTTAGTCTTCCAATATTAACTTGTTAACAATTTCTCCTATATGCTCATTAGGAAACTTCAAATGATGCCCGTGTTTTGATCACATGGTTCAATCTCAGTGTAACACGTTTATTTATTTATTTTTATGTCTCTTCTTAACTACTAACCTTGTTATATACCGCTCAAATATAGGTGTCCAACTAAGAAGAGTAATCGCATAAGGCTTGCATCCCTTCGATGCTAATAAGTGAAGAAAGTAAAATTGAATAAGACAGTCTAGAAGTGCTCAACTCAAGCATAAATATGATATGTTTTTTTGTCCACTACCGTGATGTCACATGTACTTGTGTGTAAAATTGTGAGGATTATCCTTGTTCTCATCCTCAAATCTTTATCATATTTTGAATGAATCGTAGCGTTGGGTAGGGTCCATTGTCCTCTCCGCCTTCATTATGTCTCATGGATGTGGGATCGAGAAGAATGGAGATTATATTGCATGCTCTTGTTTTGTGAGATACTACAGGATTTTAATGGAATTTCAACCTTTTGTTATGAATTAGGAATGTGGATTTACCATAGAGGGCACTCTATTTCAATTTCATTAGTGTTGGAATATAGTTCAATGTGGATACAAGTGGGTCTTAGCCAATGAGAACATGACACATGGCAAAATGTAAAGGAAGAAGAATACTAGGTTTATGTCGGAATAGAACGCTTTCTAACCCACTATCTACAAGGTAAGGCCAGAACCTACAAGCATAGATTGTAGATTCCAATTAGAATTCATCAGTATGTTTTCAAAAGGAAAAGAAATACTACAAAAAAGAAATATTCAGTGTCACGTATTATTTGGAGTTACACAATGCTATATATTTTTTTTTTTGGTATTTTTTTTACCAAGTAAAGTTGTTATTGTTCTAAAATGTCCAAACAACCAATTTGACATTTGTTGGCAAATATGAGACATGTTGTAAATAGATATAGCATTGTGTATTTCCAAATAGTAAGCGACATGAAATACAATATTTAGTGTGGTGCTAAACTATGACTAGTACATGATTGTCAAACCTCGTGAACTTGTCATGATTTCTATAAAAGGGATATGTATCTCTCCAAAACGATGCTAAAGCACGCACGAATTAGACCATCCATTTAAGTGGACCTTCTAGACCCTTTGAAATCAACCATACAAGTACACAAGTTAACTCTCAAAAGAGTAAGGTGTTTTGAGGAGTTTAAGATGGCTTATTGTGAAAGGTCTAGTGAAAATTGAAGTACCTTTCCAACATAACAATTAATTCTCTCTCTCTCTCTCTCTCTCTCTCTTCAAAAATGAAGTACGACATCTCCCAACATATAATTGTAGGTGATAATGGTGACCAAATTTGAAACACTTGAAACACATGGAATTTGACTTTGACCCGCTGAAAAATACTTAGGGAGCTCCACATGCAAGTAAGGGTTTAGAGGTTCAACAAACGCAATGTGAAGAATGGATATGACTTAGCGCCTACAAGACTGCACTCAATTATTGTTGTTTTTTGGTTCTGTTTTTAAATAACAAAAAAATTGTCTCCTCATGGTGTCAAATCTCTCTCTCTCTCTCTCTGCACCTTTCATTATTTTGAAATCAAATCCCACAACTAGATGCAAGAAACATTGTATGGTTCCCATAAATAACATTTATTTTAAATTTAATATGGTTTATTAAGACAACCAACATTGAAGCAATTCTTGAATTTTTGCAAATCACACATGGATCAATTTTCCTTTATTTTGGTGATGACAAATTTGATCAAAATGTATGTCGTAGAATTTACTTTTTGCCGAGATTATAATCCCCATAATTGTTTTGGGAGTTATTTTAGTGAGAGACTGGTATATCATATAGGAGGGAAAATCCCCATCACATCACCAAATCTACGAGCCGAGGTTTAGTATTATTAATCAATGTACACAAGGTGAGCTGGCACTTCACAAGTAATTGCCTACGTCTGCCCACAAGGTATGGACTAGGTAACCCCAGAGGACATACTTGACATAACCATTTGGGCACCGTCTCTTCGGAGATTGATCTACGTTTCAAGAGGCTACAAGCCGAGGATGGACGAAAATCATGCTCATGTTCTAGAAAAGACCTCCTCGTCCCTACTCTTGTAACGCCCACTTAGAAGCCAAATGGTTATCCATGTGCACAAAGTCGTCGCCTCCATCCCAAAGTGTAACTTGGAGGGAGCATTTAGATTGGACAAACGGATACGATATCCAACACTTGGTCCTTGCAACCCTCAGGGGTTACCTGGTCCATCATAAACTTATACCCACTTGAGCGTTGTTCACTATTTCTTGGGATCAACTTGTTTAGGCTCCGTTGACATCACCCCCCCTCCCCACCCACCCAAACCAACGCCACTCACACGCCCTAGCCTTGACCTCTTCAATTTGTCAAAACACATGCTCTTGCTCGGAAGGAGAGCGGATTAAATCGGGTTGGCCATGCACAAGATTTCGAGAGCGGCTTTGAGCCACGGTGATTGGGAGGGAGCAAGAGTTGGGTAGGGAGTAATGCAATGGGTGCGAGTATTCCCACATGTTCTTCTTCCCCCCCTAACCTAGTGGTGACCCCGACCATGCGATTTTGAGTCCGTATTTTGCCATGACATCGGCAATACACCGAACGGGACCATCTTGGCCGCGAAACGCCAAGAGGGTGACACTAACATGTAGAGGCCGGCCTTAATTAAGGGGAAAGTACCGATTATGGGCCCCATGACCTTGAAGATTTCCAAACCATTAGGCAGGATTTGTAGGGCTTAAAACTAATATAGTATTGGGGTAGTACTCGACCAACACATCCATCGTCTTTACCGCTCGCGTTAACTTACACCGTACACCGCCGAGGAAGGACACCCCCCCCCCCCTCCCCTCGCCTGTCCTCCGGTTCCTACTCCAGTCTGCCAGCCTTGTCTTTTAAAGGGGAAAGGCTCAGATGTGGCACCCATAACCGTGCGCGGCCGGGAAGGGGCCCCGAATTATTGGCCCAAAAGAGAGTTATCTGTCAAACTCATGATTTAGCTTCACTTCCCGTCCTCAAATTGCCCCCCCCCCCCCCCCCCCAAAACAAAACCGAATTCATGCGGTAATTCGGAGGTTACCCTAAAGCAAACAAAGGTAGGCTAGGTAAGCGTCATACGGAGTCTCCAAAAAGGGTTATATTGTTGGACGGATGCTCCTAAGCGGGCTCACTAATCAACTCGGAGCCTCCCCACTAAGACGAGCTTAAGTTAAGTAGGCTTGTGGCTGGAGCCCACCCACCGTTTAATGATCTCCGAGCTTGTTTCCGCTACCCTCATTCATTGGGGGTGGTCGCCATCAAATCCCGACCGTCCCCATAATTGTGAGCCGCACGGAACTTGCTAATCCCCCTCTCTATCTTTCTTTCTTTTCTTTCTTTGTTTATGATCACACTTGGGAGATACGAGTGCGGTGTCTTCCTAAAATTGGGGTTTAATGGTGAGCCGACACCCGGCACATTCACATTTGCGGAGGAGCCTTGCAAATCAAGATGCCATATGCTTCGAGTTCGTTTCCATCGCCACCCATTGTGCTTGTCGTTCATCAAGGGATGTGTGGGTTTTGTGTGGTCAACAATTGTTCTTTATGAGGCACTTGTATTTGCGTGGTGTATGGAATAGCAGCTTGTAGTCACAAAATGACACCAAAACGATAAGTGTCAAGATTGGATTCGAGCGTGCGCTCAGAATACAAACACCTGTTTAAGTTTGTCAATTGCCATGCTTCGGAGGGTCTATGTGACCAATTCAAGAAACATTGCACTCTTTTATCTTTTGCATCTCAATTCCGATTTTGAAAATTGAAACGACCTTCTTTACGATTGCAAATGCCAACTATATGAGACGGCTTCCTAATTGATTCAACAGTCATAATGGTTTGTGGAGTTGGAAGTGGTCATACCATTGCCACATATCTCGGGTTCTTTGGGTGGTAAGCGCTCTAAAGGTCACAACAATTCGTCTCAGAAAACATGTGAGTCCAAATATAAGGTCTCGTTTATTGCTGACAATCAAGAATATCAAGACTTTTGAAGTAACACATATGAGAATATATTACACTTTAAGGGCATTGATTATTATCCCCATAAAATTACCCTCCGAATGCATGTGGTTGCCAAAACATACAAAAAGTGAAAAGTGATCCCCCCCTCCCCAACCAAACATACACACACCAAGCCAACCAAAAGCGTATATGTCCAAGTGAAACATGATGAACAACTTTCCTAAAACACGCCGATGGAGCTTCCTTCAACAATAAAGCGAGAAAGGGAAACATTGTTGAGGAGCTCACAAGTTGTCTCAATGAAACTTGTGAACAACATCATCATCATCACACCCATATTTTCAAGCATGAAGCCTCCTCCCCTTTTGCACCACCAGGCTCCCGGATAACCGCAATCGGAGCACACCCACAATTCGTTTAACACGGTGGTCCCTAATTTGGAGTATGTAGTCTCCATTCCAAGTTTCAAACAATGAACTTGATTTGAATGTCCAAGTTGCCAATACAAGTACGAGACTAAAAGTATGTTCATCAATTGAGAATTGAGTAAGGTAGACGTGCCTAGCTCGGCTACATACTTCTTCTAATCATAGACTTACATTTGAGTGGTATGTGGTTTAATGTGGCTCTAAGGATGGACACTGAAAAGACATATGCTTAAAAGAGGTTGAACTATGTGCTAAAAACACGATAATCATTCTAGGTTCAACTGTCATCATAATCTGGGGGAGGGGGCTCCTATTTGACCATTTAATGAGCATGATAATCTCCACTTTGAAAACTATAAGGAATGTGGCTATGGCCTTGATTTGAATTTGCAAACCACTTCATAATAGTCGTGTGTTTCATATTCTAGGAGAAGTGGGCTAGCCAGGGAAAGTAATTAGTTAGGACCCATCAACCTTAAGCCATTTCACCAGAGCTTCATAGTGTAAGTAACCTCTATGAGATCATCAAGTTGAAAGAAATAGTCATGGAGGCGACCCAACACTACCTTACGGAATTGAAAGGAATGCAAACCTAGCTCGAATGGAGTTGTAAAGTGGTCACTCCAAAATATGAACCCTTGATTTGTTTAATGTCGTTAGTTGGGGGTGGGGCGGTATGGGTGTCATGAATATTAAGAAATTCGGGTTGGGTGAATTGTATGAGGTAGAGGAGGGGACAAAGGAGCATAGAGTAGGACAATGTATATGAGGACAAGCATATCTATATGTATGCAAATGTTACTTCCTCACAACATTACATCTAGACCTTCCTTTGCAAACCTCCACGCACTATTCCACTCCCCTCCCCTCCCCCTTAATTAACTCACCATTCAATTCGTTGACTTCACATACTGCAACGATCACTTTTCCCATACTGTTGCTCAGTATATGTAAGCAAAACAAATAGAATCCCTAAAATTAAACACCTCTAACAAGTGGGATGGAAAGTTGTCACACTCATCACCCGTTATTGGCGGCATCAAGGGTAATATTAATATTCCATTCATCCAAGCACTTGAAGACCTCCACAATCCCAACACACACACATCAAAACCCTCATGGTCTCTCTATATTGCATCACTGTTGAAAATATCGCATTCCTTACTCTTAATAAGAGAAAATTGAACAAAAAACGTAACCCTAGTAATCTCTCGTGAACCACGTATGTTCACACATGGCGTATGAGCTAGATGGTAGGCAATGCCCTCCTCCATATATTAGGACACGTGTCCTTGCATGATTGTTGTCTCTCTCTCTCTAAAACTTGAGGAATATTTTTGTTCAGATTGGTAGCTTGGGATTCATACAACTATTTAGCATGTTCACATGAGCCAAGGGCTGTGACCATGTAATTATGAGGCCTTTGACTCTCATCCAAAGGCCATACCAACTATTTAACTAACATGATCTACCAAAATTTGTGTCAACCCTACCTCTTGGAGGTGGGAAAGACGCAAATTCTGATAGACCATGAAACATTCTCCATGTTTTGCCATGTAGGAATTCATGTAGACTTCTCATCCATGTTTAAAAAAAAAATGGGCTTCAGGCCTTCACCTTCTAGTGTGAAGTGAACTTGGACGGTTTCAACCCTTTTGACCAATGGGAGATCTTAGAATATAATAATCACAAGCCTTCACTCTTGTGTGTGAAGTGGCCCTATGTTTTTCTATAATATTTGCACAATCATGAACTTTGCACCTGCATATTATGTTACAAACATAACTACCTAGTCTTCTTGCATCATTTAGTAAGTAACTTAATCAAGATGCAACATAGAATGGCACTTGTCATAATTTTCTTTTGATTTTCTTGTCAAGATCAAATGGTTGAGAGGATTCATTTAAAACAAACATGTGACAAAAGAAAGAGGAAACAATTTGGGAAGGTGGGGGTCTACAATTAGAAAAGATGTGCATTGTGGGAGAAACTAGGGGGGAGGGTGACATGCATGAAGCTAAGGTGGCGACATGGCATGGGAACTAGGAATAATTGGAATAATTCAATCAATAAGAATTAATATTTCATTTTTTTTCTCTCATTAAAGTGCTCCATGGGGGTATAGTTGCGGGTCATGGGGTGCTTATGAGCATGAAGTTACATGCATATGGTGGGTACACATGAGCATGGGCATATGGTTGCAAGCTAGGTGCATGGGTGTATGGGATTGGGTTCGTCCGGGATTTTGGGACATCAATACATATGCATGGGTGCAACAGGCCACGATGGCACATGTCCAAGCTCATGATGATGTGCAAACTACCATTGCAAAGCTTTTTGTTCACATATATGACAAGATGCCAAACCTTGAATTTTGTGAGGGGAAAAAATCATACTCATTTAAAGACACACACACACACACACACACACACACACACACACACACACATTGATCTATGAAGCCAAGCAATTAATCTTGACCAAAGGAATTCCAAAAAAAGTCCACATATTGTAGAAGACGGTGCAAGTGGGTGATATTAAACAAGTAATTGTCTAATTTCTAAATATGATTAGATTAATTTAATATCATTTAATTTGTATAAACTTTTGTAATGGTGCCCCCAAGTTTATAACGAGCTTAAGGAATATCAGAAAAAATCCAACTTCAAAATATTTAAGGTCATGAAATTTACGTCCAGAACCAGATTTAGCCATTACTTTATGAGCATCACTTTTAATGATAAGTTTTGAAGACCTCATCTTGACATTCTATATTTGAATATCTAACACAACAATAGAGGTCGTCATGAAAAAAATCCAATTTAATCAACACTTTACTACTACTTTTAGCCATTTCACCAAAGAATTGATGGTTTTAGTATACTGGAGCACTATTTTGGTACACTTGACCGTGCTTGCTCCTTGGTCCCGCTTTTTCTACCTAGGATGTTATAATTTATTATGATTCAGACGATGTCACATGTAAGCGAAATACCTTAACTTCTCGGTTGAAGATGCTCCTCCCTTACTAAACTTCTTGTCATCAATGAGTCTTGGCCTTGGACTTACATCTCCTATAGTAACTTGAAATTACAAGCACTCAAACCATTGTAGGGTGTTACATAAATTTGTGGGTCTAACACAAATTTCAACTTCTAAATTGGATGTGGATTTTCATGGACGCATGTGCGGTGCTTCGACCTGAAGGAGCTCGGATTTACCAGAATTTGCCAAGACTTGACTTAAACCTGCTAGAAATTTATATTACACTGTGGTGTTTTGACTAGCTTTGGATTATGATATGATTTGGATCAAACATTGTAAACGTGTGTTTGGTTTTTGAGGAATGAACTATCGAAATTTGTTCGCTAGCACACTGATTGTCCCATTTAGTGAGGGTGGTACTAATTCCCGAAGCACGCACTATTTAGCCAAATCTCAACATAACTGAAAGCTGAGTATTTTACTTGGTGACACTAAATTCATAAATACATGCCCATTTACCATAGATTTTGAGAAGATTAGTGCATGCTCTAAGGTGTTTGTAGAGTGATATATTTTTTTTTTGCATGGAAACACATGTTTGTCAATGAGTAGTGTCAAGTGCCAGTATTTTTAATGAATAATGTTGCTATGAAGAGTATTTTCAATGAATAGTGTCGGGATGAACAATGTTTCCTAGATTTATTTGGTGGCACTAATTTCATTATTAGCGCAAAGAAATCTACTATGACCTTCACTAATTGGGTTAATCAGTGTAGTATGACCTATTTTTGTTTGAAAGGAAGAATCTCTACATGGTTTGATTTACTCGAAATTTTCATATAGAAAAAAGCTTGTACTTGACAAGAACTTAGATTAATCTATGCCAAAGGAAATCCTAAGGTAGGAAGGAAGTGAGCAATGTTTCTTTTTTGGTTTCATGAGGCCAAATTGCACCAAAAATAATAAGTATTTTTTGTCTTCCTTACAAATCAAAACTTGGAAGAATGGTCAAAAAAAGCCAATAAGGCAATGTGGTTTGGTGAGTCAATGCCATTTTTGCATGAAATGTCATGTATGCAACCTTTGCCATTGCCAACATATTAGCCACGAAATCTCCCTCTTGTGACCTAACACTACTTTTTAGGAAAAATTGTACCCTATTGCAAGTTTTGAGTTGACATAAAAACAAACCAAAAACCAAATGACATTTCTTCATGTTCATTGTGCATTGTGTAACAAGAGAGAGAGAAAGAATCAATTTTCAAACTTTGTACACCCCTATACAAAATTCTTTCTCCAAACATTTATGGGACATTTCAAAAGGGGATCCCTATTGGATACGCAGAAGTGAAGTATATAGGTGAATAAGTGACCTTCACTTCAACTACATTTGAGAATTAATACAAACATGTGTTTTTTTGCCCTAGTGACTCACGATAGCTTCTTGTTTGAATTAGGAAAATCACCAAGTTGTAGTGTGTGTCTTTAACTTGGGTCGCTTTGCAACAAAGTGGGTTGGAAGAAGGACATGGCCAAGCCCGAAAGAAGTTTCGCGTTCAATTAAACTTGAAAACTAAACCAACCAAGTTGTGTTCTCCTTGGGGATGTGGCACTCGTATGGATGATGAAATCCTTAAGTGCACATCCACTAAATGGAACATGTTTTAAATGGCTTCAAAGTGGTGTTTCAACTTGATCAACCCACCATGAACCAAAAAATGGGTTGAAGTGGGCTTTGAAGGTCACATTAGACATGTTTTATTTGATGAAGCCGCACTTAAGAATCCCATATTTTGTAGTAGTATGATAAAGTCTCTGCAATCTTTTGGACACTTTGGAAAATTGCCAAATTGTTGTGTGAAATAGGTCACTTTACCTCAAAGTGGGTTAGGAGGACATATCCGTGTCTAAGTGAACTTCGTTTTGATTATATTTGAGGATCGTTACCCCAGGGAGTCCACTCTTCATACCATGTGCAAACAAAAGTGAGTGTAAAAAGGGATATTATCTGAGGCATTAGCATACATAATATACATAAAGGGGGACATTATTATACTCTAGTGTGTGCAATTGTTTATTTTTTATTTTTTAAATGATCACAAATTTTAAAGTAGAGGTAGATGTATGAAAGGGGTTCCTCGAGTTTAAGACAAACCATTGACCATAAATATATGTTGTAGGGTTAGATTATTATATATTACATTTTATGAATTAAAAAAGGTCTTTAATATCTTTCTCAATGTACAATGAAAGTGGATCAAGTATATAATATAAAGACTTCTTTTTCCATGATTTACCATTTTCTGCATATAGTGGATTCATTTATTACGTTAAATTGAAAAAATATATAAATACATGTGTCTATTAGTTAGCATACCATTAGTACATATATATCTTTTTCTCTAGTATGTATATAAGGGGTTTTGTACTCACTCATGCAAGTCATGTAGAGCTCCAATGAAGAGTGGGACCCCCCTGCCAAGATCAATTCAAACATGCCCAATGTTCTTGTTTCGAGTCTAGATAGTTTCTTATATCTTTAGAGAGATTGCCAAGTTGTTATGTGGGTAACATCACTTTGCAACAAAGTGGGCTAAAAGGACAAGACCATGCTAGAGTGAAAGTCTTCGCTTTCAACTACATTTGAAGATCAATTTAACAAAGATGGAGTGTTCCCCACATGGATCATATTGGTTTCTCACATCTTTGGAATAATCGCTGAGTTGTTGAGTTAGTTAGGTCATTATGCAATCATGTTCTAAAACTGATCCCATAGATTTTGAATGATTTTGAGTGATTTGATTGGTATTTAATGCCTCCACATTGAATATTTGGGAGGGGGTCTTTGAGAACCATGTTCTATTCCAACTTCACAAATCAATAACTAATCATAGAAGTCTTCCAAAGTTATGAATAAACATTTCATTTTTATTTATTTCTTCTTGTCCACCCCCCCCCCCCCCCGCCACCCTTAAATGGTCCATTTGGGCACATCTCAAGAGCACAACAAACATGTAGTGATATCCCTGGGGATTGGGATAGCTCTCGAAGTCTCTTTTGGAAAAATCAAATCACCGACTTTGTTGAGTTAGTTTAAGTGGGCTCACATTAGCATCTAGGTTCAAGATACTTGGGGTCCAAACCTTCCCCTCATGGACCTTATGGACCGAGCTCAAAAGTTGGTTCTTCCAATTGGCAAACAAGATTTTCATAGGGAAGTGGTGCTACATATGCATTACTTGTGTTTTCATACTTTGGACTTGGACCCTAATTGAAACTTGTTGGGTTCAAAATGTTGTTCTTGAGCAATCAGATTGCTTACGTCATGAGTTACTTTACTTTGGTCTTGGACCTTGATGTGGAAGGTCCACCCTTATTATACATGGTGCTACAAACCAACACACACCGTGCTTCGAAAACAACACCCTATATAGATACACAGTGATCATGAGAAATGTTTGGCACCTTAACATCAGGCTCCCATGTTGGGTTTGAGTCATCTACCAGTGCAACTTAAAACCCTCATAACTTTGGTGCATCGGAATCCCTCGTGGATTGCTAACAAGAACCCCCCTAAACTCTCTGACTGTCACGACAATCTCTATGCCCATGCGTGTCTTAAAGTGGCGGTTTTAGTGACAGTGATCATGAGAAATGTCCGCCACCTTAACATTAGATTCCCATGTTGGGTTCGAGTCATCTACCAATGCAACTTAAAACCCTCATAACTTTTGCATACGAAGTCCGAATACGACATACATTGGTGTGTCAGAACCCCTCGTTCGATGGCTAACAAGAATCCCCCTAAACCCTCTGACTGTCACAACAATCTCTATGCCCATACGTGTCTTAAAGTGACGGTTTTAGCACCGTCTACTGTAGGTCACACGGGACACTAGCTCCAGGCAGGCCCCTGGTGAAATCTGAGGTGACTGGTTGGCAAATCCCTGGGAAGGAAGTAACTGCAGGGGCAGATGAGGGAGAGAGCGAGCGAGCGAGGTCACTTGAGGGCCATGTGCGTGCAGAGATTAGTGAGTGAATTAAGACAGATTAGACGTACTTAAGGAATCTAATCAGTCTCCTAATCCTAACAGCCTTAAACAGATGCTGCTGCTGCTGCTGCCTCCTGTTCTCAGAATGCTTTCCCTGTGGGCCCGGTCGGAGGCCCGGTTCCCCATGTCTCATGCTCATGTGGCCTTTAACCTTTAGTTGTCCCCTGCATGGATTTGGGAACTGGCGATTAAGTTAAGGTAGGTTAACTTAACTTAACTTAAGCGGCCTCCAGTGGTTCCCCTCCCTCCATTGCTGGACTTATTACAGTACTGTCACCATGTTTTACTCCAATCGGCCGATTAACATCTACTAATTAACCCTCGATTAATCCTCATCCTTCCCACATCTCGGCAACTTCGCGCATGTGGAAGCTATGTAAGCTATGCAGGTGTTGTTCGGTTAGTCACTTGGATGACCGATTATGACGACATGCTTGGGAATTATGATAAGATGTAGGGAAGCAACGAGGATCTTTACCGTAGAGAGTAATACTAGAATCTTGCATTGGACATGTAAGTGTTTAATGTGTGCTTGGTTAGACATGCATTGGTTGTTTATTGAGCTTGGGTTGTTTTGGTTCCATCGGGAGCATCCAAGAGACCCCGCCAAGTTCTCGTTCTCGGGTCCCCGGTGGCTTTCATGTTCCAGTTTTTGACATCGGAATAGACAAGGTTTCAATTGTGTCAAAGAAAGAAATAAAATCATACACCTATATCGGATTGATGTGTGGTTTGATGAGGATCAAAGAACAATCACAATGCCATATGTTAGAAAAAACCGGACTATGTCTTCAAATTATATTACCACTCTGGGACGACTTACGTATTCAAGGAAAGGAGTCGACAAACATGCACTTCCAAAAACCATCGCTAGGTCAAGGTTGGTCCAATTTTTTGAACCAAAGTTCTTATGATGTGTCACCGTAGATTTGCTAATGTAACACAAGTTTCATTGCGTAAATCCAATCAATAGAAGCTGGAGAACATGAAAACAATAAACCGAATAACACCCGCGTTAAGTTGGTCCTTAGGTTATGAGTGACTTCATTCTAAACTGTTTCTTAGTGCCAACCTCACCCTTCCTAATTAAAGCATGTGCACATTTACAAGTCTGTAAAGAACCGGCCACATTCACTCTTTGTTGTTGGAGAGGGTGTCTCACCACGCACAATCGCACGCCCTCGTTTCCGGAGGCAATTACAAAACGGAATTGCCACCGGAATTGTTGGGGGCCCTTGGCTGGGGCACTTCGTGCATTTCACAAACAACTTGCAGCCTATTATAGGGAGGAATCAATTCGTTTGAAACAAATTTATAAAGAAATTCCAATTGATAAAGGGTCCATCAAAAGTAGACAATCCCATCACAAGTTTAACAAATAGGTATAAGATTTAGGCCATTTCTTCTTAGTAGAATTATTTTGGCGAGTGTTGTGTTTATTAACACACAATCACATTTTTGTTTTTGCGAATACATTGCACTTTTTGTAATGCATAGGATGCATGATATTTTAGTTGTTGATATGGTTGTGCATGTGTGATATGGCTATGTTTTGTTTGATGTTTTATCTTTTTTATGCTCTCATTCCAGCCGGTTACAAGTATTGAATCTATAGTCTTCATGATTAAAAGAATTTATTAGGTCTAACGTGTAAACACATGGGAGTCATTGTTTTCGTTCTAGGATGGTGTCATGTGGTCATACAAGGTTTTTGTGTTTTGTAGAATGATTCTCAAGTACAAGGTTTCTACAATGGCTTGTATGAAACCATGTTTGCAATAGTATGTATGGATATGTGTTTATGTATGGACATGTTTTACTTTTCATTATTTAAAAGGATTATATACTACAACAAATTGCATTGACATTGGGATTAGGTCCTTTCAAAGAATTGGATGATTATAGGGAACCTATAATTCATGTCTTGAAAGTAAATAGCCCCTAAACAAATACCCATCCACTGCACCCGGTGTACAAAAATCCTATAGAGTGCCACACCTGTGCGGTGGCCCTTGAATCTTTACGTCCAGTGAGGCGTGGTTAAAAGTCATAACCTCGGGGGGTTCACTGGCGAAAATCGTAGAACAATGTGCGATAAAAAATAGGGTCTAATATATTCATTGTAGATAAAATTTGTAAAAAACTTACATATAATATAGGGGGTTTTAAAATAATGAAAAAGGATTACATGTAAAATACCATCACACCTTTATTTTGAAAAATACCATACCTTATAATATTTTCTGCAAGGTAAATACCCCCCCAATAAATAGGTCCCGAACGCACGTGTATGCAAAATATAAGAGGGAGTGAACCCCCCGAGGTCATAACCCTCTCCAACACTCACTCTTTAAAAGAGTTGTAGATCTCCACAATTTGGGGGTCTCGATCTAGTTTGGAAGAGAGGGTTATGTATGATAACCGACTCACCACTCCACGGCCCAATCGGTTATTTAATACATGACAGAGTGGTTGCTCATCCAAGTGTAGATAACACTTCCAATAGTTTCCATGTGCTCTTCTATCCACATAGAGAGCATTTCATTCATAACCCCACTTTATATTCATGAACAAACTATATATGCCCCTTAAATGACTTTAGTAGGTAGATATCCCATTGCTACAACAACGATGCATCCCATTTCTTTCATGTCAGTTATGTAATTTATAATTACTGTCATCCCCCTTGAACAATGAAACATATGTGTGTATTTCAACTTTTGTAGTTCAAACATATGTATTGTTTTGAGGGCTATTATGTTGGATTATGGGGGCCCTTGTTGGTCCCAACATGTCGCATTTCTTATGAATACTAGGGAAAATAAAAGAGTTAGGCCCTCGCTGCAAAATTGTGCAAGCCATTTAAGACCTACGAACATAACAATGGCATAGTAGGGAGCAAATATATGCACTTGGACCCACAAAAGAACCCAAACTTAGACATGGCGAGCAATCAAATGAGCATATTAAACTCTGATGCAACGGACAACATACAAGGAACCATGGGACTATATAAAAGTAGTGTTTGGAGTTTTAGCCTTTAGGGGATGGTGGTGCCATGCCATGCCCGCAATTCTTTTCTTCATTAGTGATATGTGATACGTGGGCCTTCTATAGTCACTTTTCTTAACACGACACCTACAATTGAGTGCTATATGGTTTGCATTGTAGTCAAGATTGAACTACGTGCGTGCTCGAAATATAGACACCGTTCTATATTTAACAATGAATGTCACAATAGGATAGAATCTATGCAATCATTGTTCACAATACCCGCCTTAATGACGACTCGTAACTTTTGCAACTCAACTTCAATTCTAAGATTTGAAACGACAATCATGTATGATACATAATTGTTAACTAGATGAAACGATTCATGATCCGATCCAACGGCCACACCTTCGACAAACCACACGACCCCTTGATCCCATAAGTCCCAACATGCCATCGGGCGGGTGCGTTTACTATGTGCAAGATGGATCCACGATTTGCCATGAACCCACTTATGCGGTCGGTTCGTGTATAACGCATAGGCCTCCGAGTTACGTCCCTAATAAATGTGTATGTTTATATCTCGGGCTTTGGACGGCCCATAAGGACAAACGGAGCGGGTGCATGCCCTCGGGCGCCGAGTTGCACGCCCCTTGGATCGGATTGCAGGCCCGGCTCGCCCGGGGAGGGGGGGTACTAACTTACCCTAAATCCACCAATATTCTCGGGAGAGGCCGGGGGCTAAGCTAAGCTAAGCTACTCCCATTGTAAATCTCATGTCACTTGGAGCCATGATGTGTAGGGTGGTGAGCTTGGGTTCCAAGTGGAAGAGGAGATATTTTGCTTTCTTAATCCCCATGTGGCCACACCCGTTTGAGGAGCTTAGTGGACACTAGCCCCTCCGCTAGCAACCCCCCTAGTCGTTGTGTTCTCACGGGGACAAGTTTGGGAAACAGCCGGCTTGGTGTCGTTCATGGCCATGAATGACACCGCACTCATGTAAGGCCGTTTCGAGAGCTCACATGTGTGGGTTTTATGAGCTCAATCTTATAGGCATGATGGCTATAGTTGAATGGTATATGGCAAAGCATGTAGTTGAGGACGGACGCCAAAAAGATATGTGTTCCAATGAGATTGGATCATGTGTTCAAAATAAACACATTATGATAAGTTGATAGCAAGATGGGCGAAAAAACATTTTAAAAAGGTTGGATGCACGGTTGGGGTATCCCTTCAGAAGTCATGGTTTCTTTTTTTGTAATTGATGTAAGGGATCCAAAAATGCCTCCCAAAAATAAATTAATAATACACAAAGCTAGTATGGAAACGACTCTCTGACCCAAAACATTGTCAATAACTACAAATGTTGATTGTTTATAATTATGAACTTGAGGCACATGGTGTTTTGGGATGAATGGTTTGTATCACTCCCATACATCCTCATTTGTTTGATTTCTCTCAAATCCATTTATTATGCTCAATTTAAAGCTTTTTTTTTGCATGTTTCCCTATTGTTCACTATCAAATGCATTTATTTAAAATCTAAAAGTTATACAACATAGTTTTTTACAAATTTGTGAGCTCCATGTTGATACTTATAGATTGATTGAACTTTGTTCTCACACCAAGGCATTCTTTTTGCTTCCCTTTCAAGAAAAATATGCCTATTGTGATAAGCCATTAATACAGTAGAAAGGACATAGAATTTGCATCTCCACTCCAATTAGGTAACTTGAAATAAAGTGTTTGTGATTTGCAATTTTTAACTAGAGAGATAATTCATGAGCCAATCCAAAGGTCGGAATCGTTTGTGAAGTTGGACATGCCCACAATAGGGTCGCACACCTTAAGGTCATCCCATGGGCCCACAATATTCATCATCAACCCACAACTTGTTGTGTATGACAAGTCACAAGGACCACTAATATACCCCACCAATTTTCACTCCACTACATAAAATGTTTAGTCTTACCCCCCCCCCCCACCCTACTCCTTGTTTTCCTGGTGACAATCAACAATTGGCTATACACCGTAGGCAAAAAGCCTTGAGTAGCCAATCCGGCACAATTGTGTTGAACGAATGATTAAGTTGCCAAAAGTCGGTCCAACACTTTAGAATAATAATTTCAACACTGATTTTCTTGAATTTTTACCAATTTGGCTTGTTTACCATATACCCATTGATCAATATGCAATAAGTGTTCATAATGCACATTCATTCGATTAGAGGATTTGAAAAGAACGCCCTCCTTGTGTTTTTAATAGAATGGGAGTTGTTCCAGAATCTATGTGGGATATGCAAACTTGAGATGAAACCCTAGTAGTGCTCTTGTATGTACGTATTTATATATATTTTTTCTAGCAACTTCACATGGAATAATGAAATTGTTGAAGGAGGTACTCCACTTGATTGTATACCTTTTTCCTGATTGAACACAACTCCAAAATTAATAATAACGTTTGCTCAATCGAGCTCCTAGAAATTTGCTCATACCACACATTCTTCTTCAAACCTCCTACACCTCTTGAAAAAACTTGTTGAAATTTGTTCATATCCTTTGCACAAAAACCTCATATCACAAAATTCAATTTGGAGGTGGCACTTATGTTCAATTTTCCAACACTTTAGAGTTGGACACAATTCCTACAATGCATGACCAACAAGCATCTCCATAGTCTTCTGTAGAGTAAAATTCTTACCCTATTTCAACACTGATGTAAGGCAAATAAAAGTAAATTGGACAAAATATACCTACATTTTCCAAAATAACATGACATCTATAATAATTTGATGCCGGATCGGTATTGAGATTGCCATGAGTAACGCCGGACACTTCTAAGGCTGATTAGGAACTACACTGATTATACCAATTAGTGTATGTTACTCTTTGATTAGGGTATGTAATTGCATAACTGCGTAACTCCGAAAAGTAACACCACTACTAATCGCGATGAAAATCATCAGTGTAGAAGGCATATAAACATAAGTGTGTATATATATATATATATATATATATACACACACACACACACACACACCTGCTGACAATAGCGGAGGACACGCCAAAGCCCATTGGAATCTAGCTACTTACTTGTTTCCACCGTATGCCAATTTTATAAGCAGTTCACCCTCCTCCAGCCTGGAGTAAAGTCGGTCTTCCTTCCTCAAAATTGCCTTATAAAGTTCACTCTACTTCTTCTTTTTCTTCTTTTGAGACAAATGGCCGACATGCCAACGCCAAAGCACCTGGCAAGTTTTTCGTCAAGTAGAGAAGAGATTTCATAGTCGGGAATCGAACCGCCAACCTCTTCCTTGAGGTTCGGGTGTCTCTCTACCATCTTCTGGCAGTTTAGGGTCGTCTTGGACCATGTTCAGTCTACTTCAACAACTTGTGAATTGAAATTTGAAATTTTGTATAATAGATGTGACTCTACGGATGGCATCTTCTTGTAGTTAGCATTCTTCGCACAAGATTTTAGTTGTTCATGTGTTTCAAAATCATAATGTTGTATTGTATCATGTAAACGTGTGTGATGATATTGTTGGGCAATGATGATTTGTCCCAACAAAAATGTCCACCTCGGCCTGTCCGGGTTGACCTTTGAAGTTTTGAGACCCCGGTTTGGGCCTTTCACTGTCAAATAGAGGGGCTTAAGATTACTCAACGTTGTTTTTAGTTTAGAATAACAAACTTCACCGTATATAAAATGTAACTTAACTACCATATACATTATTTCGATTGAATCATAAGTATATGTAGATTGAATTATAGAAATATTTTACTTTGTGATGAATGAAATAGACTCAAATACATACCATGTACCATAGAAGGCTCTCTTTTCCAACATAAAATAATTATTTTCCCCTCAAATTTTGCCATGTGTTATGCTCATGTTTGTTAAATCCCACTTGTATCCCACATGGAAACTACATTATGGCATAAATAAAGATGCAATAGAGAGCCCTCTAGAGTATATTAAATCATCATTGCCACATATGACTTTAATTCCACTTACTATTTTAATAGGTTAAGCTAAATGTAGATTCCATACCATATACAAAATATAATATCCCTTTCAATACTTGTCAAGGGTTCATGTAAATCATCACATATATACACACCCCATAATCAATTTATAGCCAAGCCACAATCTTCACCATTATTATAATATCAATTATTTCTTCACTTAGTATCTATATACAACACAAGACGTGGTGGTTGTCGTGATGACGAGGAGTTGTCACCCCATCGTTCCCAACAGTTCTTGTCTGTTCTTGTAAAATCAAAAAATCAAAAAATCAAAAATCAAAGGAGAAAGACCACATGCAAAAGATTCACACAAACTAAATATGTGATTGAAAGAAAATAAATTTTGATACATAGACAAATGGGTCACCAATGACCACGTCCACCAAAAATCCTCCAACTTCAAAAAAGAAAAATGCTAGGCACAATTCAGGGTAACAAACGAGAAATATCTAGATTGGCCTAAAATATACACAAACCACCACTACATATTGTGCCACAAAAATGAAATAGACATATAACCACACCTCCTACATGCATGTGGCAACCCACACCTTGAAGGCCTCCACATATCCTCGGGGGGGGGGGGGGGGTTAGTGTGTTAAAAAGTTAAGGATATAGGTGCGAACAACCACTATTTTATAGGGGGGGTATTACTTTCAATTCTCTTCTTTTTTTCACATGCTATCATTATGTAAATTTCTACTTTGGGGTAATAGAAAAATGGCTTGCATTACTTATAATTCCAAATTACCTATTATTCCATACCCTATAGTACTTTAAAGATGTCCAGTGCCATTTTTGATACCCTATATTACTCTTAAGTCCATTTATAATTTTTAGCCCCCATGTTTTTAAAATACCCTATCATTTGTTCGCACGTATATTGCTACTCCAACCAATGACTACCCCCCCCCCCCCCCGAGCACATATCAAGACATAATAGCACAACACACCTAATAGCTAGCATGCTAAAAGCTAAGAACCACACCAAATGCCTCACCCTCATCAATGAAGGAACACACAACAACAAACCTCATAACAACATAATATCAAATTGGCAACTTGAATGTACATGTTAGACCCACCTCTGCACATGTTACGCCATGCTTAAGTGGGGCATATTGTGCATACTAAGGTAGATGGGTCTTAAGTGGCTCATTTTTGTAATCGGATCCCTATATTTGATTGCTACGTCATCTAGTGAGGATCAAAGAGCAAACATCATAAAGACACATGCTTAAAAGAGCTTGGACTATGTCTCCAATGTTAATAAGTTCTACTCTACACTCAATGAGGAACACAATTGGGAGGACCTATGTATCCATTTAAGAAAACAACCAACATGCACTTTAGATAATCATAACTAAATCAAAGGAAATATGATTTTCAATCTAGTTTTTGCATATGTTTCATCGTAGATTTTCTAATGCATGGTAAGTTTTTTTGTGTAAATCTAATCAATGTAAGTTGTAGAACATAAAAAATGAACCAAAAAAATCCCACATACCTTGGGCAATAACATTGACTCCATACATCCACTAACCCAATCTTTGAATTCAACGATACAGACCATAGAATTTACTTGTTGTCATGACCTATACCCAGAGGAAGTCATACAAAGGAAACATGAAAAATACAACCCACTCATCCCATAAATTAGGGTCAAAGGATAAAAGTTAAACCCACTAATAATCATCACAATCGAAGTCCAAGGAACAATCCACAACCACTCCATGATCAAACTAGAAGACCTCAATGAACTAAAACCACAATCACAAAAGTAAAAAGTAAAAAGTAATGAAATAATTCACAAAATGTCAAATAAATATATGAGGTACATTATCTTTAATAAAGGAAACTAGTCAAAAACCAAGCCCCGTACTCCCGCCCACAACTGCCCACCCTTGACCACCCAAGTGGTTATTAACATCAAATGGCCTTTAGTTGCGTTAATTCTTATATGCACGGATGTTCATTTTTCTTTTCAATTATGTGACCAAAAGGAAAAGAGAATAGAGAGTTGGGAAGGTGGAGGCATTTCAAGTGCAAAAAGTGGGTGTGGTGGAGGGAACATGGAGAGACGGCATGCCTGAAGCCAAGGTGACAGCCATGGCATTGGTGGGGGGCATGATGGGGAGTCATGGGCATGAATATACATGCATATGGCAGGTATGCATGGGCATGGGGGGACCTCAAACACAACATCACATAAACTGTAGATCTTGGCAAGCATCCATTGACTGAACTCTAATCACATCCTTCATGCTTGATAACACCCTCAAACCAAGGCAATCCATGAATAATGGTTTGGTCCTCATGCATGCCAATATTCATGAAATCTCTTGGTCTGAGGGCATTCTCTATCACATTCACCCGCCCCCTCTCAGACAGCCATGTCCACATCGTGTCCATTATTGGGTACATTATGATGTTATCGTGCTCATTGTCCAAACATTTTTTTTGAGCATAATCAATCAAAATCCCAGCGTTCCCAAGGCCAACCGGTTGCATGGTGTGATCTTTCAGTTTTTCTTTATTAATTTGAGGTATATTCCATGGATTCCTCTTAAATGATTGGTACTTTCCTTGAAGCCTTGAATTTGAACCGGTTCATCTATAGCTAGTGGCCGGTTCTCCCCCGTTTCTTGATCGTGCGCTAAGCTTTGTTTTTGGCCGTTTACCTCCTCTCGTCTCCGCTTTTTGTTGAAAGGTGCTTCGATTGAAACAAACACTAGTGAACACGTTAGACGACAGTTATTACTTGGCTGTTGTCCAGATCCTTCAGGGATTGCAGGGTACGGAGAATGGACAAAGCTTAGCTAGAGCTTTGCTTTGCCTCCCTTAATCAACCCCTTGGGGGGGGGGGGGGGAACTAGATCTAGAGTGGGTGCCAGGTGGCACCATTTGTTTGGCTGCATAGAGTGGGATTTATACTTACAACTTATATATCATTCACCACCAGGTAATAAGCCATAGTTAGGCTTCAAGCACCAAGTTAATCTTTTATTGTCAAAGGGTGCATTCCAATGAACTTAGAGTTTTCATATCACCCTTGATGTCAAAGGCAATTCAATCCACTATCATCAGTTTAGTTTATGGATTGGTCGTATGTCTGTGAAAACCAACCTCATTCTAAAGATCACGGAAGCAAAATCTTTTCGATTCAACAAGAGTTGAGAAAATCCAACGGTTGCAAAGTTGAAGTTTTCAAGTTTCTCCTAAGGGTGGGATGGATGAAAAATATAAATAAATAATACACTTGGAACATTGTTCTCCTTCAGAATAAAACAAAATTGAACAAGACTTGCACTATCTATTCATGAAACCTTAAAGATTCTCACAGTGACTCCACAATGGCTTTTCTTTTTGAGAGTGTGTGAGCAAAAACTTTAGGCTAATACTTTCACTATAGTCATTCTAGTGATGATTTGATGAAAATTGTACTTAGACGAATGGAAGTAGCGAACTATGAACAAAGTTAGGCAACTAAAACTAGAATCATGGGCTTAGGAGCTCCAATTGGGTTAGGGGCTTCTTCCTCACCTTGCCATAAAGGGGGCAAGGTGAGGTGGAGAGCACATACATTTCTTTGATAAGTTTTAAGGGTATTGTTGAACTTATAGTCTTGTCTCCCTTAGCATAGAGATTGTGCGAGGTCAAATTCAGTAAACAATCAACAATCACCACGTGGATTGTGGCTTCATAAGAAAACTTGTTGTTCTCCCTTTCACAAGGTAATTGTCTCTCAATCTCAGTTCACAATGGTCTTTGCTTTCCACATCCATTGGATTAACTTTCCACAATCTTTATCCTAGTCCCTCAAGCCTCTTTGTCTATGAGTTATTGCATGCTAGTATGGTTTGACACACCATATGCAATAATGCCTTTCCTTTTACCAATTAAAGATGATGGATTAGAGTTCTGGTCAGTTATGAAATTGTGGGGATGATAGATTGTAAGCTAACATTTGTAGTAGTGATAAGATAAGCTTTGGATGATCAAGAAGATTTAGGCACGAGGTGTCCTTGGGTTAAATAAGATTCTTAGTCTTGAAACTATGATCTATGAGAGTGGAGTACAAACTAACTAACTCAACTATATATGGTCTTGTGTGTTACCTTGATGGTTGTTGTTGTTGTTGCAAAGTTGTGCGGGGCAACCAAAACAATAGCTTGACGTGGTTCTAGTTATTAATTGCAAAGTTGTGAGTAATAAATAAATCTTGGAAGTAACCGAAGAAAAAAATTGTCTTGCCTTAGAATTAACTTTGACCAATTAATGAAGGAACTTATTATGATTTGTAGATGTATTGGCCAATAGTTACAAAGATTATTGTTACACTCGAATAGATCATGGTTACCAAAGACTATTGTCACACTTTACCGTGAGGGATTGAGAACTTACCACAGGGAGGTCACTCCATTGTCAAGTTGAACACCACGTGCGACCAAAAAAAATCTTCTTTTGGTAAGTTGCACCACCAAAATGGGTCAAAATTTTATCAAATTTTTTTCATGAGTAGATATACACAGTACCTATGACATAGTTAAAAGTGGTAACTAAATTTGATAAATTTTTTTTTCATAAAACATACCGTTTCTAACTAGAATGACACAAAATTGAACTAAAACAATTACTAAAAAAATAAAGATGACTAAAAATTTCAAAAAATATATACAAAAGATACTATCAATGGCTATGTATATGTAGAAAAAATATCATAAATTTTAAAATTATATATGGCATGTAATATAGGGGTAGCAAACTTTGTCCGCATGTGGTGTCAACTTGACAATGAAGTGACCTCCCTGTGGAACTTACGCACCACAACCAACAAACAACACTTGATGAAATGATGAAATTGAGGTCCTAAAAGGAATGCTTGAGAGAAAGAGTGAAATACATGTCAATTACGTTTTTGGTGTGAAATAGAAACCCTTTTGTCTTATTAATAAAATGTTATGTGACAGATGCTTGTAACAAACACCAGTTGAGCCATTCTTCAAAGTTTGTACCTTGGGTTTTGTTATTTTAAATCATAGTAGAAACCTAATTACATTTTGGCACCACTACCAAGGAAGGGAGAGGTTGTTTTAATACAAAACTTCATTTTTCACAATTAGACATGTTAATGCCTAGGAGGACACCCTTACATAATGGGTGGTCAGGGAAGATAGAAAGCTAGAGGATGGAGGAATAGGCATAAGAATCATTGTTGTGCTTAACCACATCTATATATCTCTAACCCTTCATCGTACCCTAGTCCTCAAAGGTCATACCCTATACCAAGTGAAATGAAAAGGGAAAACCACTAGACATTTCTATGCTATTATAAGAAGTTTTACATCAAGATCAAGGATCCTTGAACATTGCATCCACACACACACACCCTAATCAAGTGACCAAGTGCTATACGTGTTGACATAATCATCTTAGTAGAAAGGAACTAAAACCTAATGTATGGGTCAAAAAAACAACATGAGTTAAGTGAAGGAAAGTGTAAGTGTTGTCGTAGACCACTCGACTTTATCCCCTCTTGTTGAAGGCAACAAGGGATTAAAAAAAAATCAAATTACCATACGAATATACACCAAGTCACCATGTTTAAAGTGTAGTATAGATGTTACGTAATGCCATATTGCTCTGGTTAGATTTAAAATAGAAACTTGAGAGTGACAAAATGTCTAGAGTAGGAGTTCTAGATGAGTTTAAGAGTGGTTTAGCCACTCCATGACGTGACATGGTGTTGGCAAGTCACGGGGACCTCTGAAGAGAACGTGTATACAAACAATTTTGTATTTGTTGCTTTATATCAATATTTTTGAGTCGGTTATTGGGATAATGGCCTTTACATGAGCCCAAACAAAGTAAATACCCCTAGAGATTTCAAAGAATTACTTTTAGTCTACCTCTTGATATTCAACAAAACATAGCGAGCATATCGAACATAATTTGGAAAAGTGGCAAAGAGTATAACGGAATATTTGTAAAGAACAATCATCATGTTATACCCTTGTCTCTTAAGTTCTTGTTTTCCTTATATAATAGACTAAAACACACGGCCACACCAATATTCCCACAAGGATTTGGAGATTGGAAAGGAGGGAAAGTTTCTAGGACTAAATATAAGTTTATATATGGTAAACCATATATCAATGCTCAACCATTGCTACCTCATTTCATATATACCTAATATTGGTGTAATAATTGTAAGGGACATGGTCACCTTTATTTAATGAAATTCCAACCCCAAAAGGTTTGTGAATCAAATGCACTTTAGTGGGGGGAATCATTCAGTCAATAAGTGTTGGAATGTGACTAAAAGTCATGCAATTGTCCAAATATCTGCTAATCAGTCATGACCTTGGCGACAAGAGCGTATTGATGGAGGGCCTAATGCAAATTATAACCCTAAGAGGAATTTTAATCATAAACATGTACCTCTTAATTTTTGAAATAGATCTAGTTGCGGTGATACCAATCAACCACCTAATTGGAATGGTCCACTGTGTAACCCCAAAACCCAAAATTATAAGGCACCTATACCAAATAAGACTGTGGTATGCTTTTGCGGTGGAGCGCTAGGTCATTATATTGGGGATTGTCCTAATCCCATGAAGTTTAGCAATACATCCCATTGTGTGGAAATTGTAAGGAGGCACGACATCCCATAGTTGAATGTACCTAGCCTAGAAAGGACAGTCCACCATCTGAGAGACATTGGTAAAAAGATGAACATGTTACGATTTAAGAAGAAGAGAGACAAAATCACAACATGCATAAGGTACAACATTTCAAGTCTAATGTTTTGACAAAAAACCAAATGGAAGAGATAGTGAATGTGGAATATTTTCAAGCTCAATTGATTAGGGACTCAAATGACAACCTGACATTGGAATCTAACATGTTACTTACATATTTATTACCTACAAAACTATCACATGGACCGGAGATTCCATTGCCTATTATCATTGTTGATCCTCTAGTCAACATCAATTAACCCACATTACCAATAAATAAGTATAGACCCAATGTTGTGAGAAACGTAGCCCTATTAAGAATAGACCTCAACCTTATTAGACGCCAATCATAAGGAACCAAAGGCCTAAAACTAATGCATCACCCTCTAGGTCATCGAAGATAATGGCATGATTTAAAGACCTTACATCCTCTAATATCAAGGAAAGATTTAGACAAAATACAACCATTTATAACCATTGATTTTTTTTGGCTACAACACCACAATGTTGTAGTTCTCTAAGTACTTCCATGATACGTAAAAGGTCTAGATAAGTAGTAGTACAAGACATAACCTTGAATCAAGACCCAAGAGCACCTACAATTGATGTCATCATAGGAGGTGTTCTTATACCGGGATTCCAAATTGACACTGGATTGAGTGTCAATCTGATGAATGTGGAAACCATGAATGAATTAGGGATAACCAATGTAGTTTTAACCACTATTATTTTGAAATGGCAAATAGTAGTCGAGGTAAACCATTGGATGCTTTAGAGCAAGTATTGACTCTCATCATGCTTGAAAATTCTCACATAACATCTATTGAACATGAGCACCAAACGACAAAAATGTTGTTCACAACCCCAATTAGCACACTAAGATGGCTTAACCTAAACCCTCAAGGATAACATCACGTACTTAACTACCATAAATGAATGAAAAGTAAGTTATAGTACATGGATTTGTATGTAGGACATACTACGTGCTTAAATGAGCAATACACATATACAAATTATCCTACTTTTTCATAAACAATTTTGTGGACTGCCTATGCCCTTTTCCTAAAAAATGATTAATTATTGGACAGAATGTGCCCTACATGCTATTAGCCTATGGTATGTACGATCTGAAGATCTAACTTGGAGTTGGCTTCCAAAAGAGACCTATGGAATACATTGCACTAAAAAAAAGAAAAAAATGTAGACATGTCTTAAATGGTTACTTTCTAAGTTTCTTGCCTTGATAGGATTTTGTGACCAACACAAGATAATTAGTAAGTCCAAAAGAGATCGAAACTTACCCACGTGTTACAACCTCTCCTAATAATATTTGGAAATCATATAAATATCTTGTTCATTATCACAGAGAAGATCACTCTCTTTTAAAATGATCATATGTGCCATCCCCCTCCCCCATCATCTTAACTATTGAACCTAGAATAGTAAACATGTTTGAACACGTAGTCCAATTTCTTTTAAGGACATGCATTATGATTTTCATTCTTAAATATACACTAAATTATACACACTGAAGTACATGTGCCTATGGGTGTTCAGTTAAGATAAGTAACCACATTAGGCATGTTTACCTTATCCTTGCAATAAGCAATATTATCATTGATCGTCACAAAATCATTTTAAAAGCATTCCATTGTAAAACAAACCATAGTTCCAATATGAATCGAGATCCCTTGAACGAAAGTTTCATTGACTGTGAATCAAAGTAACATAAATTATCATCTTAAGTACTGTGTCACTTTCGCCATATAGCAAATCTTGTAACAAATTTCAAAGATCATTGTGGGATGTTGCAATTGCAAAATTGTCAAGTTTGAGTATGTAGAGATCACCATTCATGTAGAGACACATGATTGGAAAGCATCCTCATGAAACACCATGATAAGCATAAGGTTCACATTGACATTGGTGCACGAAGTCCAAAGTTTTTTACTTTTTCTTTTTCGGAAAGCATCATGTTGTTATGAAAGCAAATTTAATAAACGAAGACGATAAGACACAATGACAAATTGGGTACATGTATAGTATCGATGGGCCTTGTCGGTCGGCCACATCATGCATATGCAACTTCCTTAGTTTCAAATTGGGTGTTACACCCACTAGAGAAAGTATATGATAATTGGTGTACATCAGTCACTACCTCTACAAGTACGTTGTTCAATTGATTTAATGTGGTCCACATTGTTCACCATCGCCTGCGCATATATGATCTTATCATCAATGGGTGGCAGCCAAAGAAGGTGAATATGGGACACTTGATGCTACATGACAAGTTATGAAGGTCACTCTAATTAACATGCCCCACTAAACGAGACAAATAAACAGTGGACGTGAACAACATCCATGAATTAGTCAAATGAGGTCGATCTTTCGCCACTAAAGGTGTGAAAGTCAAGTCAACTACGTGTGTGACCAATGGGGTGGCGCACGGTGTGCAATTCATGTTGATTTTCCTCATTCTCTCATTCCTTCCGGTAGCTACCATGGCCTTTCTTATCATTCTCTCCCCTCGCATGGAAGTCCAACCTTGGCCGACATGTGATAGAGATAAGGTTTGATGTAGGGGTCTTTTTGTGTCCACCTTGTTGAGGCTACGGTTTGCAACAATGGCCTTCAATGAGCCGGGGGCTCGCAATGTCAACTAGTTGTTTATTACCTGTGCTTGAAAAAAGAACTTTCGGAATGGTACCCAACTCTCGAGATGGATCCGTAGTAAGCTGAGGTGTCTTGTTGCCAATTATGTTCGGTCAAAAAGATCATGCCCATCTTGGGCTAACCCTTGGTATATAGTACGACCTTCATCTTGTGCATGATCGACCGCACTTTCATAATATGTTTTCCCGTAGACTCGTGCTTCCAAATGGTTGACCACCTCCATTAAAAAAACCAAGCACCAATACACGTACCATGTCTAGTAGGAACCCATGACCTAGTTCCATTGGAATCGTATGAGCCATTCAAATGATCTTACGGACGTACGGCTTAAACTACACTAAATATCTGAATAATCGTGGCACTAAGCTTGGTTAATTAAAGTGGTTTCATAGCATGTCATGTAGCATCAAGCATCGTGTGACATTCTCTCTTGTTGTTCACCAAGTGGTTTACATGCTATTGTGTGTTGATAATGAATAGTTTGGGTCATACTAAATAAAGATGCAGCCACATGTTTAGGGTAACATTAAGGTGCACAACCTCATGAACTTAAGTTCTTTGAAATGACATCATACATATCTTGGCTTTGCAAACTTGTTTAGGGTATACATATGCACCTCACCAATTTCCAAGGGAGAAGAGTCTCCTCATGTTGGAATTGTTTGCCTCCATTGTCTAAACTTTCTACCTAGAACATTGTGTTAGCAAAAATTCAATTACAAGATACTTCAAATTTCATAATTTGTTCATAAAAACAGTTAGGGCTATAACACAATTCTATGTGCATAATTAATCTATGTACATCACACACACACACACACAAACAAACATAAGATTAAGTTCATATAAAAAAAAATGTATATGAACTTAGTTGCTCAAGTGCTAATTTCATTATTGTATCTCACGGCCCCAAACATACACAACTCGTTTATGATTTTCACTTTCTAATCACAAACCCATATAAAAACATAAAAAAATCCAAGTATGCAAAAACACATAGCGTCATTTAATCCACTTTTCACCCCAAAAAGCGAGTTTTCTTGGATCCCAATCTCCTTGATGCATAGGTATGAGCATTCCACCTCACCATCCACGATCCATGTCCTTTACGAGAGTAGATTCGAAGGAAAATCCGATGAAGCAAATGTTCCCAAAATACCATCAATGGCACTTTCTCTTGCCGATCCCCATGATGTGGCCTGTTTGGAATATATGTGAGATATGGGTACATCCGAATCACTATGTAAGAAGGTATATAAGGCAAGCTGACAAAGAATTTGAGCTGAGATTTGTGCAGGCCAAGTGAAGGCGACGGAGGGAGGCTCATGAAATGAATTGAATTATGACCACAGTCAGAATTCAATAGAGCACTATTTTGACCCCTACTCTAGGCCCCTCTAGGACACGCCTACATGGCATTGGTTAAAGAGAGAGAGAGAGAATATTATGTATTGAACATGAGCGTATCTCTCATCCATTCAACATAAAAACTTGCTTGACTTCTTACACATTTGTTGTCAATTCATCTCAAATGACTTGGACTGCACTAATCGATGCGGGGTCTTTGAAGCTAATTTCAATGTCATATCATCTTTAAAGTAAAGTAACCTTTGGGGTGCATGCTATTTCAAGGGTTTTATGTGGGATGAATAAGAGGTACGCTTGTATATGATAGTTTCTACCTCCCGTGGCAACACATTCAAGCACTAAGGTTAAGGTTTCTTATGGCCCACCCACACAAAGTTAACTGGTGGGTGTGGCCGATGAACGATCAAATTATGTTCACTGGCACTGGTAAGTGTGGATCTGATTATTAATCACTGACTTGTTTAATCTCCCAAAAACCTACATTGATCATCCCGATTAGTTTGTCTTACTATTCGGAGCTATAAATACGGTGTTGAATTTTAATCGCACTCTTGAATTTAGTTTTTACTATTGAAATTTCAATAGGTTGTTTGTACATTGTAGAATTGACCTTTTATGGTAGAATATTGCATTCCCATTATGTAGTTATTGCATTGTGTAACTCCAAGTAGTAACATAAAGTCAAATTTTGTTATAAAGTTGTCTATGAATTTGGGTGAAGGCTCCAACCGTAAATCTTTAATAAAAAGATTTATTGGGATAATCAATGTAGTACAGACCCTACCAATCGACAAGTGTAATGACCCAACGTATTTAACAATGTGGCAATTACTATCACTTACTAAGTGACTTTTCTCCCAAATTTGAATCATCCATGACAAAACTTCATGACATAATTGTAAGAATGCAGAGTATAAGTCATTGCGGTATTTTCCTTGTGTGACACTTTCTATGAATAACTTCACAAATATTGTCTTCCCGTCTTACTTTCAATTCATCCAAACGCCATGTATTGAAACAAAACTTGGTATATTCTGCATCTTAACATACATGTAATGTAATATTGTCATGAATTCTTGAAATTTGGATAAAAAATCGCTTAGCAGGTGAAAATAATTGCAACATTGTAAATCTATAATGCCCAGTTTATTTATTTTTTAAAATTTTACAAGGAATGACAAATAACGTAAGGTCTACAGTTAGTGTTGGTGACACTACACGGGTGGTTTACAATCAGTATTTGAGCAAGAATATTAAGAATTGGTGACATTACATACAGTATGTAGTGTAGCTTCAAAAACTTACATATTGTAATAAAAATTAATTGATTAAAGTAACACATTTGAGAATACATTCTTGTCTTTCTTGTCCAGTTCGCCCAGTCACAGGGCTGGGGCCAACAAATGATTATAAAACCTATTTGTTACATTCAATCGTTCCCCAACCAACACATGCGGGGCTGCTATTGATAGACGTGTGTTGTTTGAATACTTTCTTCTCTCCACTCACTTCTCGTAGGATATGAAACACACAATAACTAGTGCAAGGTAATCGACAATCCAAATCATGTCCATGGTCAATTGCGTCATGAATTTTGGAGCTTATATGAATATCTTATTCATTGATCAAAATGAAGATTTTCTTGCTCATTAAATGACCATATAGGTTCCCCCAATTATGTTAATTATCAAGCCTAGAATGGTTAGCTTATTTTGAACATCTAGTCCAACCCCTTCAAAGCACATGGTTTTTTGGGTGCTTGTTCATAATGCCACACCTAACCACATACCACTCACATAAAGGTATCAAGATTATTGCTACATTGGATCTAGGCATGCCTACTCTATATGGTGCTAAAACTATCACTTTAAAGCATTGAGCATACTATTAGGATAATTTGATTAAAATAGTGCCCATCAGCAATTTTACAATGGATTCCAATGCACCAAAGTATGTCTCGTCATCTAAATTTTGTATGCAAAAATCATAAGACTTCAAGGCTCTATCTGTTGTCAACTCAAAACTAATACAAGGGCCAGATGTTAAGGTAGTGGACATTCTCATAATCAATTTACATACTGTGCATGATTTGATTATGGTGGTTTTAACACTATCTACGTGTCATGTGTGGCCATATTGTGGCACTTCCAACTCCACGTATAATAATGTTTGATGAATCATGAGTGGGCATTGTTCCATTTGGCTAACAACTGCAATTTACAAAGATTGTCATTTCAAATTCAAGATTTGTGGTAAATTACAAACATCAAACGAGGTCAATGTGAAGATTCTCTTTCTCTTTCAAGCTCACATAGCCAGCCCTCCAGATTGTGATAACTATTGGATCTAGAATGGTTGATATTATATTTTGAGCCAAAAGTAGAATTTCATTGCAACACGATTCCATTTTGGTGTCCATTCATACCTACAAGCCTTGGCATATACCACTCAACTTTAGGTGTCCAATTGAAGCGGAGTATCCACATTAGTAAGGCCCATAACTTAGGTATTCCTTGGTGTTGATGGCGATGCCTAAAGAAAAATTCTTGAAGCTCTCCAAGAACATAACTTACTCGTGGGTTTGATGTCATGAGCCAAGTTCATGTTTTCTAGGACTCTCTCTCTCTCTCACCTTTTATATATGATTTTATTGCTAGGCCCCATCCACCGCCACATTTTGTAGCTTCCACCGATGGGGACACTCGCTCAATCCGTCGTCACTTGTAAAGTGAACATGCCTAGTTTGGTGTACACCTACATGTGAGTGGTGTGTGGTTAGGTTTAGCCCCAAGAATGGACATAAAAAAGACGTGTTCACATAAAAAAGACGTGTTCACCTAAAATGCTTAACAAAAAGAGATTGGATTATGTGTTCAAATTTGTTAAGCATTTTAGGTGAAAAACATAGTCATTTGTAAGTCTATGCATAAAGTCATCCGTGTTTTCTGTAATGATTATTTTCCACACTCAAAGACTGGTGCCGAGCTATAAAAACTTGGCTTCTAGCTTGTCCTACTAGGATGGGTGTGCCAAGCTAGCCTTGCAAAGGCCAATCCATGATTTATAATGGTGGGTCCATACCTTATTTAAAGCTCATCCGAAATCATGAAGTTCTTTTAGTGTTTTTTGGGTTGACAAGTGAAGGTTCAAAGAGTCACTCAACTTTCAAAATAGACTCCGACACATGACAAGCTAACAATCTCTTAATAGGAAGGTCTCTTAAAAAAGGATGAATGAAACTATGGTTTCGTCTCTCTTTGAGAGACTGTACAGATAATGCTAAATAAATCAACATAATTGAGAGGGCCTAATTGATTGTTTCATAAATTTAACACTTTTGACTTGAAAAAAAATCACACTAGAAACATAGGAGCTCAAAATATGCTATGTATTGTTGTTGAAATCTCATATCACAATTGCAAATCCAAACAAATCCTAGCTTTATAAATGAGTTGGAAAATAATGGCAAACAACAAAAACTAACCATTTAGTGTGTGCTTTGCGCCTCGGGGACTATCAAGTAAAAAACACACGAACTTGTTGGGTGCTGAGCTTGGAGGTTAGGAGACGGCCACTTGGGGATGTGAAAGCTCTTTGGTATGGGGAAAGGGCAGCCAAAGCGCATATGGTGTGTTATATAAGTCACCACTTTGTGGATATATTGCGTTGGAAATACCAACAAGAAAACGCATGTTAATCTCTTTGTGGATAGATTCCTCGGGGATATCACATGGATAATCTAATCTTTCCTTGCGGTTCATCACCGGTCTTTCAAGTATTTACAATGAAGATACATAGTGCCACTTTCAACTAAAAAAGTGTTGGAAAGCGACGTCATGTACTTCTATCCCTAGATTGGATGCATGTCATCAACTACTCCATTTACACCTATTAATGTGGGTTGAAAATACTGTGGCCCATAGTATTTTATATGTGGGTCAAGAATAAGGAAGGCTAAAAAATGAATAACATATTCATAGTCAAATATAAACTGAGAAAATATGTGTGTGAGAAAGAGAGAGAGATGGTGTGACATTGATATTGATCTCCAACCCATAATGGATCATGTTTGTGTTAAAAAAAATTAATTTCATTTTTCTAGTCTTGAACATATGATACCATGGGCTCATATAATGGCTTGAGTCGAGATAAGTTACATTGACCAACACTTTAGTGGTATGTTGTAGTGGCCCTTAATACTAGGTGTAAAAGGTGTACATGGTTACGGATGGCAACTCTCACATAAATCATTGCAAGTTTCAATGACTTATAACTTATAACATGAAATTTATTGTGAATAATTCTTGTAGCCCTTGCATACAACAATTCAAAATTGTGTATATATATAGAAAAAATGGTTAAGAAATATATGCATGTGTATGGAATGTATGCATAAAAGTGGCTCTATCTACTTGAAGAAAAAAATTGGCATTTTTAAAATTAAATGATAATAAAATTGATTTTATGACTTAAATGGCATTTACATATACTATAATATGGTATAAAAATGAGTGAAGCAAACTGGACCAGAGCCAAACTACTTTTCAATGTGGATGACCTTGGCATACAAAATGAAAAGTGTCGCCAACCTTGGTGATTTGTGTCTAAGATAAATGAACTTGAAACAAGCACTTCTAGCTTTGAATCAACTTCTCTTAGAATCTGAAACACACAATTGCTACGAGATGATCAACAATTGCAAGATGAAGTTGTAAACATGTTCCTCATAAATTTTAGAGTTCGTGTGAAATTCAATTTTTATCATCAAAGTGAAGATGTTTTTACCCCTCAAATTTCCATAAAAACTTCCAACCTTGATTTGTGTTGATTAGAACATTTCACAAATTTTGAACACATAATTCACTCTCTTTAAATCACATGTAATTACATTTACGTCTACCAACACATCACTCAATCTAGGTGTACAACCAAAATAAGCAACAAAACAAACTAAGTCCACTTACCTTAATAGCGTCTAGGTTCTTAGCATGTTGTTTGATGCTTTGAGGGAACCTTGTGAGGCATCCAAATTGACTTGACCCTCAAGAGGATATTGATGTACATACTATTGAGTAGTGGCTTTTGAGTATTCAAGTACCCTGTGATCAAATTGGCTTGACCATGAGAGGCGATTTCTCTAGAAGATGCGGAGGCTAGGTGAGGGGCCACGTAATTAGTCTTGTGATCAAGTTCAAAGTGTTTTGATCAAGGGCTCTTCCCATGCGATAAGCATTGGTGGCCCACATGGCGGCCGTTGAGAGGATTGAGACAATGTCAACTTTTGTGTCCAAATTGAATACATATATTGAACTACTCCCCGGTACACAAGTCCCTCATTGTGAGTGAGTTTGGTAGCCGGATGACCATGTGTTGTAGGGGTCATTAAATACCCATCCTACTCCTAATTGATTTTCTAGCATTTGTTTGGTATGCTTAATTACCCAATAAACTTAACTTGCTTATGTCTCCCTTTGCTACGAAAGTACACTTGAGAAACACCCAAAATTGCCCCCGTGCCCCGTTAAGTGAGTAGCCTTTATTCACCTCAGTGTCTATGCATCTAAGTTACACAGTTCAAAATGACTTCCCCATACTAATCTTTGCATAAAATCATTACCCCAAGGAAGCAAAAATCATGATCCTATTGAAGAGTCTCAACAAGGTTGTGTTCGACTGCTTCAAAATTGGCAATGGTCTTCAAGGGTTAATCGGTTATCACAACCCCACATGTTGGCAACTTAAAGGTCTTTACTTGTAGAAGCAATATTTCAATGGGCCGTGAGTTGCGTACGTATGAACAACACACTTCAAATGTCATCGTGCCACGCATGACCTATTCAACACGACCCAATATGAAATGAACCCATCAAACATATGCTCCAAACACACACACCAACACACACACACACACACACACACACACACGTATGTTATGCTTGTATTTTCATGGGTTTTCAATGTGGGCGAGAGTGAGGCATGGTCACACATAAGGGGTGTTAGATCATGTAGTTTTATTCAGAGGAGAATGTGGTTCCTCTATATACGTTCACTCTACATGAGCACCTCAGGTTGTGGGCGTTTTAACCAAAACTAATGTCTTATAATGCACAATGTTCTTTGCAAGGAGAAAATTTAAGCTAAAATTGTATCCAATAAAAATCATGAGACGTTGAGAGTTGACCTTCTTATAGAAGAACTAATTATCTCCCTTATCTATGTTGCATGTTTGAAGGGGCGGAAGAGTTTGGCCTTTAATGACTTTTAATAACCTCCCATATGTTTCATTAAAACGAACTTGGAAATTTCATGCCTCTCTTTATATCAAAGGCATTTAAACCCCACTATCGTTGACATTTGTTTTGACATTTGTTATAAGTGTCTACTTGTACGTGCTAGCCAACTTTATTAAAAAAGATGCTCGAAGAAAAATGTCTTCATTGCATCATAAAATGAGAAAGCTTAACACTCACAAACATTAAGATCTTCAAGTCAGGGCAATCATGAAAAATATTTGTTTCAGAAATTGGATGATGGGATGGATGAGATCCTTAGGTAAAGGACATTGTCATATATATAATAATGTCAATATCCAACTTTGTAGTTCGTATATGCTCGTATGGCATGGGTTTGGGTGCAAGCACAATAAACTAAACCACAAAGTTTGTCATGTATGTTCATATAGCACAACAGTCAAAGCCTTTAAAGTGGTACCAAAATGTCTTTTAAGCTCTTTGTTTTTGTTTTTATAAATTTTCTCATGCAAATCTTTGTAGTTGCTACAATTACTTACATTTATGATATAAATAATAGAAATTGCTAAAAGCATGTCCACACTATGGCCATATTTAGTTATGGATTCAAATTTCATGACCTTAGATGTTTTTGGTTTATTTACAATGCATTTGCTGAGTTCATATTGAGCTCCATGGCTCCATCATAAAGAAAATGCATGAATAGACTATTCATTTACTTATTTAGCCTATTGTGTACAAATGACACAACTTGCTTCTTGACTTTTAGCTACTTGTTGCAACTTCAATAATATGCGTAATTACGTCCAAGATGACCTTAAACTACCGGATGATAGTGGAGAGGTACCCAAAACCAAATGGAGTGGTTGGCCGTTTGACTCTTGACTGTGAAAAATTCCCTCTACTTGACAGAAAAAACTAGCCAGGTGGCCACATGCATCCTGTGTTAAAGAAAAAAATGTAGTGTACTTCTTTTGAAGGATTTTCTTTTGAAAGTTGTTAGAAATTTCCAAAATAACATGCTTTAAATGCTTTGTAGGCCACAAATTCACGGAATTCAAATATTGTGTGCAATTTTAAAACTTCTATTATAGGTGACCCATGTTGTCCAAGCCCATTGCCCCCGTGCATGTGAACTTAATATCTAGAGTCACCCCAAACCCTAAGCCAATGCAACCATAAGTCCTCATGCCCACATGTACCCACCATATGCCATGTATGCCCATGTCCATACCCCCCCCCCTTGTACTTCTATTTTAATGTTTCACTTGAATGGCATCGAACTGCGAGGAGTAGTGGGGAGCGGTGGGGTGATGATCTCACCACTAGCACGTTGTCCGTTGTATATAGAGAACAAAGATTCAAATTACCATGCTTGTACCCAAGTAAACTATATGTAATTTGTTCATACCACATGTGGCAAATGAGTGTTTTCAAAGGGGTTATACACAATACATACATTCTTAGAAATTCTCACAACTAGCATGTGTCACAACCATCAAGTCATTGCTAATTGCAGGTGTTGGTGATTGTTGGCTAAGGGCCACTTCACACACGAGATTGAGAGCCCATGACCATTACGGTTCAAACACTCTCATTGGTGGAAAAGGCGGAGCCGGTCCAAGTTTGCTTCACACTACGCTTGAGGGACCAACGGAGTATGTGAATGCAAGATGGATGTAAAGTCTACATGGATTCCTACATGGCATCGAATGGATCATGCATCATGGTCGCTTGGACTATTTTGAAAACCACCTCTTGGAGGTAAGCCTAACACAAAACTGGGAGACCATGGTGCTCCGAATGCTCACAACTGTTGATTTGTTGTATTTTATCATGTGTGAGGACCCGCATGAATAAAAATTCATTGAAATAGCGTTTGGTTGAAGGCCCGGTCACATATGACTTCACACTACCCTTGAGGGTCCGTGAGCACACTACATGATGTTGGAGGTGTGTTGAGACGGCCTTTGGACACTTTCTTTTGGGCTCTCACAATTTCATGGTCACGGCTCTTGGCTTGTGTGCAAAGTGGCCCTCATAAGGTGGGGTTAAACATGGACAAGCAAATGGCTATTGGAGGTATATGAAGATGGCATCTCTTACCTAAGCTAGAAATTGTCGGTCTCACGCATGATACCATACAAGCTCAAATTCAGACTAATAGAATATATTTTGATCCTCAATGTCCAAGAGTGTTACAACCAGAATTCAGAGCCTTTGAAAACAGTACATAGCAGCTGAAGAATGTTACAAATTTGGCAACATGAGAAATATGTGGTTGTTATTGGGTTACTTTTCTTACTTGGACCCTATATTTCATTGGTATGTGGTTAGGTGAGGGTCAAAGAATAGACACCCTGGAAACACATGTTTAAAGAGATTGGATCGCATCTTTAACATTTTTTACCTACACATTCAATAATGGACACAATCAGGATGACTTATGTATTTAGTTAATAGTATCAACAAGCATGCACTTCCAATAACCACAACTAAATCAAAGGAGGTCCGATTTTTCATCCAATTTTTGTTGATGCTAGAGAGAGAGAGAGAGAGAGAGAGAGAGAGAGAGAGAGAGACTTTGACCCGAAGGGAATGAAGAGTCTGTTGGGGTGAGTGCTATCATCGTGGTCACCAAGACCAAGATGGTGCATGCTACCCTCGATGCCATCTTTCAAGGGTAGACTCTATAGTTACAGAAGTAACAAATACAATTAACAAGACATAAGTAAGATTAATGTTTTAATTAGTTTTGTATGGTTGTGTGTTGGATGGTCACTCCTTTAAGTTGAAGTTGTATTTGAAGTTGAAGTTGAAGTTATAGTGTGAGAAGTTGAAGGGGTTTGTATTAAGTGGTCCGGGTTCGACTCTTGCGTGGCCCCTGAATTTAAGTGTCATAGTATCATTTCATACTCTGGGCTAAATGCTTGATACTTGGGTTGAGGGTAGTATTGGTAATGTTTATTTGTTTGTTTTCAATTCGCCTCTTGGTGACTATGATGCGTTGAAATGTTGGATGCTTCATTGTAAAAATCTGCTATTATAACATAACTTTCGTCGTAACAAACCTAAACGCTAGAAGTCGGCGACCATGAAAAACAACGAAGTGAATACATAACACCCGCATGATGCCTTAGAGGTATTTGTAAGGTTGGGGGGGGGGGGGGATGCTCTGGGAAGAGTTGCACATGGTTTTGGTATCAAAGCGCAGAAGGTCTGCCGGTTTGATTAGGGCTTTTGATAGCTGCACCACGGGTACTTAAACTTAACTTACTCCCACTGCCACGGGTGGCAGCAGCAGCTGGCCGAGATGAGATCCAAAGGACGAATTAGTCGGCACGCGAGATTAGGGAGTCACACGTGATTATCTTATGGGCCTAATCATATTTAGCATTCCCTAATCTGGATTAAGAGTGGTGGCCCACTTTCGGCCCCTGTGCCGACACATGCTAACTCACCTTACTACTGGCCCAGTGTCCGGGGAGATTTGGGAGCATAAGCAGTCGAGATCCTAGTGTTTCCAAGACCAACCGCTTTCCATGTGGACAGCTTTCCTGTTTTCCTTTTTGCTTAATTTGAAGAATAATCGGCAGATTCCTCTAAATGAATCCCCTGACCCCCCCCCCCCCAAAGTCTTCAACTAATTTGGACCAATTAGTTCTTAAACTCAAAGAACTAATCGGTTCTCCCCCCCTTTATTGCATTGGCCAGCCTCACTTGTGATGATCTCCGGAGGCCATGGCTCGATCCAAAGATCATGGCATCTTGTGTTGATTGGACACGAGTACCCAAACATTCGGTTCTCTTTTGCTTAACTTACCCGAGAGAGGAGAGAAGCATGAGCAAGCTCCTATTACCAAAGTTTCTGGGACTTGCCTGTACACTCTGAACTCCGTAGTATCATACCTGTGGTAATCAAAGTGCACGTGATATTATGGAGTTTTGTAGTGTTAACATTGATGTGTGATGTTATAGAATTAGTGTAGCATGTGACATTAGGGAATGATACAAAGGAGATGTGAGGATAATTTGAGTTCGTTCTCCCGTCATCTACACTAGTGTGGTCCACTCCACTTGGCCTTCCTAGGCGATGTGGCGGATGCATGCACCAACATTCAACAAGTGGTAGAAGAAGAAGAAGAAGAAGACACTCCACATGCTGACACATGGTGCAATGTGAGGGTGTGTGTGTTGACTTCTTTGGTGGTTTGCATTAATGACAAATTTTGTGATATAAGGGAGAGAAATGTGACAATAAGGAGTGAGATTTGAACTACAAAGATCCGTACCCTAGGGCTTCGGGATATTAGAGAGTGTGTGACGTTATGGGGGTTGATATTACGGATTTTAGGGTGTAATTTGTGCGAATTCTTTAAAGTAATCCTTAGACATTTAAAACCAAGTTTTCATCGAGCTACCCATTCTAATACTTACATTTCTCATTGTATTTTCTATGTTGCATGTTACATGACATGGTAGGGTGTGACAAACGGGTTGGATTGCTTTGAGGGGTCTCATAAAGAATGTAGATGAGAGAATTTCATGAATACTCATAAAGAATATTATGAAATGGAAATAGGAGTTTGTTTGAACTTTTTGTGAAACTTTAAGGATTGAAGGCTTGAGCTTGGCCTTAACATTGCACACTACTAGTCTTGAGTGGAAAATCTCATATCCATGTAGATGAGGGAATGTCATGCATATAAAAAATAAAATAAAACTGAAATTGAAATTGGAATTGGAATTTGTTTGCACTTTCTATGAAATTTTAAGGGGTGAGGACTTGAGATTGGACCTAGTACTGCACATTACTAGTCTTCAATGAAAAAGCTCATGTACATGTTGATGAGGGAATTTCATGAATATTGAGAAACAATAAAATTGAATTTGGAATTCGTTTGCACTTTCTTTGATATTTAAGGGTTGAGGGCTTGAGGTCCGCCCTACTACTGCACCGTACTAATCTTGACTGGCAAAGATAATTTAAATGTAGATGAGGGAATTTCATAAATATTAAAGAGAACTAAATTGAAATCGGAATTTAGTTTATAATCTGATCGTTTGCACTTTGTGTGGAATTTTGAAGATAAAGGGCTTGAGGTCAACACTGGTATTGCACAATACTAGTCTTTGATAACCAAGCTCATATACATGTAGATGAGAATGTTCCATGACGATTGGAAGAAAAATAATTAAAAAAAATTGTTTGGACATTCTATGAAACTTAGAAGGTTGAACTATGGCAATGTTGTTTGTTGATAGTAAGCTTGTTGTTGGACATGACTTACTAGATCACCTCATAACATAATGCTTAATAAATAAATTTCACCCGATCATCGTAAGTGCACAGTTTGGTATTGCTAGGAAGCAAGTTCCCATGAAAATGGTTACTAGTCTAGCCAAATGCTAAAAACAAAATTGGTCACTTAGCTATTGGAATCCTTTTGTAACAACTTGCTTTTAAAATTTAGAATTTTCTTAAAAAAAACACAACGAAAGGAATCACTTTTAAATAATCATATGCATGATTCGTTTTGCACGATGCTTCAGTTGAACATCTTGACACAAATGATTTTTTTAGGACACCCATGTCCAGTACACTTGCAACATCTACATCCGTGGTTAGAGGCCTATAAAACCTATGTCCATGCACTCTAACATGAGCATGCTTGTTAACATCCATGTCAGCTGAAGATGGGTCGCATTTTGGCAAAGATCTCTCGAGAAATGGCCGAGATAAAGTTGCAAGCGGCGAAAGCCGGATTAGCCGTAGCAATTATGCTATTTTAACTAAGTTAGGAGGAGCATTGAGTGTTTGGCAGTCAGACTTGAACGTAGTCTCGTGAAGACGCCGGCTATGACAATGTTGTACTCGTGGCTAGTATCGGTCCATTTTCTTTAGAAATAATATGCCCTTGCATGGTTGCACTATGTTTGGTAGCCTCGACAGTGTATCTTTGGTCTTATCATTACGTCTCGGCTAAATTCTCTCACACACTTGAAGGTTTTGAAAGCCTCTGCACCAGTGATCGGGGAGATTTTGGGGCATAAGTTCATCGGTTGAGATCCTAGTGTTTGCTACTCCAACCGGTTACATGTTGACATACATACTTCGGTTTTCCTTTATGTAATTGGGGTATATTCTATTAATTCCTCTAAAATGATCGGTAATTTTCTTGCATTCTTGAACTTCAATTGGTAAATTTTCAAACTCAACCGGTTCATATGTAACTAATTTCTGGTTCTCTTTGATCATAGCTCCGCATCTTGAACAACCCTCAAAGCTCCAACATGTTGTAGTGGGATACTTCGTTCATCCACGTGTCCGGCTGACAATGCTCATGTTAGAGTGCTCATGAAATAGCAAACCCCTCCCCCCCCCCCCCTTTGAGAGGTACTCAAAGAGGAAGGGTGCATTTCAATTGAGAAGTGGAAATGAAATATAGAATGATGTCATCAATAATTTTTCTTTCATAAATGGTAATTATACATAGATATGTCCATCCATATTATTATTATTAAGCAACTAGATGACTCTATCTTTCCAAATAAAGAGGTTATAATTTTTAAAAACTTTGAATTTGTAGTTGCTTGTTGAAAACTCCATAGTACACAACTTGAGTGCTCCCCATAAATGGGGAATTTTAAAAAATAAAAATTATCCTCACCTCATACCCGGTCTGACATAATGCAACCAAGGAGTTTAATAATATTATGTCATTTTTCACCCACGTAATATTTTACAAAGTGAAAAACTAAAGTCCGTAAGGTTCACCTCCTAGAAACACAAATGTTGGAGGACATGATATGATTCGAAGACCATGTCTTGTGTTGATTGGACGTGAATACCCATACATTTGGCTACTAACATAATAAAAAACGTGTAAAAATGTTGGTGATGGTCTTTATTAAAATAAAGTTAAAAGCATGCGACAATTTGCCATGCACTAAGGTAATCTGGCTAGTACCTAAAAATCATGCCTAGTAGAATGGCAACTAATTGTTGTTTGGAGTGCTCATATGGCATCTTATCTTGATTTTGAAGAGCAATGTGGCAACCAAATTCAAACTATACGCCCTTTCTATATGCAAAACAACACACAAACACAAACTCCGATGTTGAAATGAGCTCAAATTTTATACAACAACAAATAGAATGAGGGGTCTAAGTCAACCTTTCTTTGTAGGCAAATTTTAGCCAAAAATATCAAAAAGAAGAAGAAGGAATGGCACTTGTATATTAAATGGGATGGAATGAGGCCTAAATCGCCAAATTCCATCCATTGATCATGGCCATGATGCCATATCCCACTAGTTGGAGCAATGAGTGGTGTTAGCTCTTACCTACTAGATTTTATTTGCAATACCACACACAAACACACACGCTGATGTTGAAATGAGTTCAAAATCTATACAAACAACAAAGATAATAAGGGGTCTAAGTGTGATGACCATGGAGTTCTTCGTATTGCCATCTGCAACACACAACCTGCCCATCAAACACCAAACAAAGGCTACAATGTAGAAAATGAGTGCACGTTGTGCAAAAGAGTCGAAGTTTTAAGTGCAATATATTTATTGACATTAACAATTGAGTTCATTAGAGTTGCCAAATTGATGGAAACAAAGTGGGCTTATAGAGATGCCCCAAAACATGGCAATTGAACCTCTGATGTTATGCTTGCTAGTCTAGCTTTTGTATGATGTTGTACATGCAAAACATGCTAACGTTCGAGCATTCTACGCATAAGGCCACAACGGCCATGGACATCTGCAACATTTGTCCAACTATCGAAGATTGAATCATAAGGGAAACTCTATAGGGTATATATGTTTTGGCTATGCATGCCAACCACTACACCCAGGTGGAGGTCAAGAGAGTTGCGGAACTTGGTCTTTGCAAAATATGTAATATGTGTTTTCGTGAAGCAACGTATCATTATGGCAAAGAGGTCTAATTTGTCATATTGATGACTATGTGACACCTCGATAATGCAATGGTTTCTCGTTTCCCAAACATGGCATTCTAAAGAGGTTGGAGTGAACCGTGTGATATATGGGTTTTACAAAGTCAAAAACTGAAGGGTCGGCCATGAGCCCCCTAGAAATATATCACCTGAGGTACATGGAGGTGAAGGTACCAAGGTTACATCAAAGATCCAGGTTCTCTTCTCCATAAAATGTAGTACCGTAGGTTGAAAGCCGGTCCGGCACTTGAAAAGCAAAATTTCAAAAAATCCTATGACTTTCTCACAATTCCAACTAGTTTACATATATGCAATCAATAAGTATAAGGTGTTCACATTACACATTGCATTGCTAGTATGTTTTAGTATGCAATTCCTTCTCATAAGGTGTCCACAATCCACCTGGGACATCTAAACTCGAGAGATGAAGTCTCAGTATTCTTCTTGTATGTATTTGTCCGTACCCTTTGTATAAAAACTTTAAGTTGCATTTTTGTTTATTGGAGGTGGTACTATATTTAACTGTCATGTTTTCTTAGTTTAACACAACTCCAAGAAAGGTTTTCTTCACATTTTCTCTTCAAACCTCCTCAGTTTTTGAAAATGCTTGCTGAAATTCGTTCATATCTTTTTGCATAATTTTTTCAAATCACAAAATTATTCTTGGACATAGTACTTTGTTTCATGTACTGACTTCTCTAGTTGGACACAATTCCAAAGGTGCATCTTCTATGTGGAATTCAAGTCCGAAAATGTATTAAACATATAGACTAAGTTCTTAGTACATAGTTTTGCAATTTCATGTTAACTCCTATTCTTTGTGATGACTTAGGATGACTTGGAATATAATGTGAACACATCCTCCATGAAGTACCTCATAGTGGATTATTCACACTAGAGTAGAGGTGCCTATTCTTGATCAAAACCTCATTGAAAACCTATAGGGTGCCATAGTTTTGATCAGGTTGGGCACTAAATTCCAGTCGAGCAAGACCCAATAGTGCCATGACACATGTTCCTAGTTTGAATGCTAAATTGAGGAGGAATGAGCGGTTATGGCAGACTTTGACATTGACAATATGATCGGAACAACTTTTGGCATCAAAATTTCACAGTAATTTCAATTTAAATATAGAATTACAATTTTATTTTTGCAATCATCCTAATTTTTATCTTCCTACACGGGAACAAATTGCAATGCCTTATACTTCTCTAGATCTGGCACAAAATATCTTAAGTAATCGGTTATGAGCGCCTCTTTTCTACATAAGCTTGTGTAGAGTGAAAATTTACCATATTTCATCAAAAGTGTAAGGTGAATTAAATTGATTATGACAACTTGTGTCTATTATTTTCAAAAAATTAAACTATTAATTTTAGAATTATGTTGTGTCGGACTGACTAACAACCTATGGTATAAGTGTCACAGTTAACATTGGTTTAAAGGTCTCGAATGATGCCCTTCTAGGTCGCCGTTTCTTAATTATCATTTATGATGTCCTCAACATGCTAAATTCACTCATGCCACATTGAAAATGGGTAATTGTGAGGATAAACACACTCCAACATGTTGGACAACAAGGCAAAGCCTATTCTCACACGTTCCCCCCCCCTAAAATATTCAAAAAATAAAAAAATCCACATGAAATGGCTTGGTCAAAAAGATCCTTGAAGTCGACAATTTTATATTTCTTCACGAGAACAACTACACTAAATATGAAATTTAGTGTCACCAATTCTAATTGTCTTGCTCAATACTAGTTGTAAACTACAGTATAGTGTCACCAACACTAATTGTTAAACCAACAATATTGGCATTCCTTGCAATTTTTGGGGAGATTATACATTCCCAGTGTTGCAATCACTGTCACTTACCAAGTGATCTTTCATGTAAATTTCAATCATTCATGACAATATTACATCACAAGTTGCTTACAATAGAAGGTAGGGTTTTGGCCAATACCGCTTCTTATGCTCACATTAGTGTGTATGTGGTATTAAGAGTCCATCCCCAGGACTTCATGTCTCATACAAACTAGCGTGAGTGTAAGAAGGGGTATTGTTTGAGGCATTATTATACTTATCATACGTAAGGAGAGGTATTATTTTACTCTAGTGTGTGCATTAAAAAAAGAAGTTATGAAGAGTTTGGAAGTAAAGGTAGATGTACAAAAAGGGTCCTAAGGTTTTTAGAAAATATTGATAACAAGTATGTTAGTTTCATCAAGATCATGTTTTCATCCATTGTTGTCATATGGTAAGAGTCATCAAGGACTACCATGTTCATTCTTGTTAGGGTTTGCACTTGGGTTCTAAGATTTTACAAATTGGAGGCTTTTGAATTGCTTAAGGAGTGCTCATGAGCTCCCTTGAGTTTTGTCCTCCGGATTGTGACTAAGTTATTGTGCTCTTGTCTTTGTTTCTTTGTTGCAATCAATGAGTTGCACGCTATGGATGAGAAATGTTCAACAACTTTCTCATTGAAAAGTGAAAGTGGATTTTATGATAATAAAAAACCTATTTAATTTCAATTTCTTTTAAAAAGTGTATATATATATATATATATTGGAGGCATTTTATCACATTAAATTGAAAATCTTAATTCAAATACATGACCCATTTTGTAGTATGTTGTTAGTATGTATACATTTGTTTTTCCTTATAAATATCATAGTGCCCTATGCACATCATTTAGGTTTCCAATGAAGAGTCTACCCCTTGGGTCCAAACATATGGTACACTAGATAATAGACTCATATATGCCTTATGCTTCCACTAGATCACAAAATTTGACTCACGAAAAAGGAAGTCTTTATTATGTATAAAATCCATTTTCACTTTTCATTGAGAAAGTTCTTGAAGTTTTTCTTATCCATAGGTATAACTTAGAATCATCTGACACCATAACATATGTCCATGAACTGTGTACGAATGTTTTCTCTAATCTTTAGGACCCCCTTTGTACATTTACCTCTATGTTGAAATTACGAGCACCCTTTTTATTTGCAAACAAAAGAAAAAAAAACCAAACTCCTCCCCCCCCCCCCTTTTGTCTATTGTGAACGTTCTACGTAATGCCTGAAATAATACCCTTTTTTGCACTCACACTAACTTGTAGGTGATATCAAGAGTGGACCCCCTAGGAACATACAATATACTATTATCTAGTGTACATTAATTGATTATATCTACAATGTTCGGTTCAATAATGAAATTTTGGTATACAAAGGTTTTGATAAGGGATTCTGCACGCACATGGCTCCTGCTCTTGATGAAGACTTCATCTCCCAAGGATGTCCCAAACAAATGCTTTGTTAAACACCCAAACTAGACCCATCATAGTCTTAGGGTGGGTTTAGACTACGGTGAAGAAGTGCACTGGAGCAATATGATTGGCTACGAATTGGGTTCTTCAGACTGGGGTTTACACGACCGGTGGAGAACTTCTAGCATGGATGAAAAATGACATGGTTGGCCAACATTTCTAGGCAACATGGCAACACTTTTGGCGAAAGGAATTCTCCGGAGGTCAAGTTTCTTGGGCAACCTCAAACCCTCACACAAGAAACTTGACTTTAAGAGAACTCCAACTTGAGACATTGTTTAACTATGTTTTTTCTTCCATCATGTCCGCCGTACCAACTGCTGCCTCAAAATAACCTTGTCTTGGGCTACAGTTCTTGACCGACCAATGCACTTCTCCACCGCAGTCTAAACCAACCCTTATAAGGATGGTGTTGGTAACCACGTTTCCTACTGCATACCTAGAGAATGTTGCATTTTTATTTTACTTTTTCAAAAAATAGAAATAAAAATAAACCTGAATGGTTCATGTACCTTTCTTCTCAGGCTTGGGGCCCCATGTGGAGACTGGCTAGGTCCTCATACTTGAAGTTGGCATAGGTATGGAAAAGCTCCATGGCTGGCTGCAAGGCCATCATCGCCTCGGGTACACCTCACTCTTCACTTTCCTTTCACTTGCCAGATGATGCCACTAAGTACTTAAGCTTCCCTTCCCTTCCCTTCCCTACTCCCTCGTTGGTTGGGCCTCCCGAGTCATGTGCAACCGTAGGTAGGGTTTTGGACCCCGGTCTAATCATTAGACAATTTCGACAACCGCCCGACTAGGTATTTATATCACAAAGTGTTTCGAACCCAAACAAATTGCTAGTCCCTCGACTAGATTGTGTGAAAATGGAGATAGTGTATAGAGTTAGTAGGTATACGTTTATTGTGAAACCGGAGTTTTGGTCAGGAGTTGGTTTTTTTGCATATATTGTTTTTCATGTTTGGTATGTTTTGGGTGCATCCTTGGAGTCGATGTGGAGGTTTGTATATATAAATTTTTGTATTGGTTCAATGAGGGTCAAACTCATTTTGGTCATGTCAGGAAATGTTAAACTGAGTTCGGTCTGAAATGAACTGATATAAGAATTAGAATGCTCTTTGTTCAAACCTACACACTGACTATATCTTTGTAAGCAAAACAACCAACTCCCAACCAAAACTCATGTTGAATTGGAAAGATAACTTTAATTTCTTTCTTGGAAATGTTTAGCATTGCAAACATGTTACTTGGATAGAATGAACATAAGTTTCAATTGAGCTACCGCGACTTTCTTTTGTATGTCAACTTCAAATAAACTCTTGACTCATACTTTGTGATACATCTTTATTTTGGTTTGGAACCCCCCAAGAATTTTGTGGTTAAGAGCAAACATCCAAAAGATAAGTGTTGCGATGAGATTGGACTAGGTATTCGCAATATGAATATCGTTTTAGGTTCAAGAGGCAGTGAATACAATTCGGAGGGTGGTTTAAGTTTTATGGATGTGAATTTATGATTTACAATCTCTTGGATCATTAAATGGAAGATAAGTAGTAGTCCATTTACTATCTCCTTGTGAATTTGGAGTCTTATAACATTTGCAGCCCTACTTTCATTCCAAATTCTTGGCATGGCCATCATTGTGATCCACACATGCTCACTACAGGAGACAATTATCGAGCTAATCCAATGGCCAAAAATGCATGTGGAGCTAAAAGTAGCCACAATAGAGCCACACACCTTACCTAGGTTTTCTATCCAAACTACTAGTTTGCGTCATTTTTTTGCAAGTTTTGCCTCCATGGCGTGACATGTGTGACCCTCATTTGAATCACTCTTAAAAAGTAGAAAGCCGAGACCATTGAATCTTCTGAATCCTTTGATGCATGAGGGTTCAAAAATTGACTATAAAATTGAATGTTGTTCTAGGTCTATGGGGAAACCTCTCAAGACAATGTCGATCACAAAGGATAAATACACCAACCTATTGCTTGGTGTTTGGAATTATTCCAAATACATTTACTTGATTGTTTTAAAAAGGGTTGACTAAGATTTGAAAATACCTCATAATGTAAATATGTCATCTTTAGGTAGAGTTTTTTTGTCATAAGTTTATTGCCTTTAAACCATAACATGTCATGTCAATGAAAAGATGCAAGTAGAAAACACCATATGCATCAAACATGTCACTTGTAACAATATTCTTTGTTATTGATTACACTAGAAAAGTAATGGTGACCCCAACTTTGGCAATCCATTGAGAAATGAATAAGTAGGCTCATTGTGATGGGGATGAGCTCGACTAAACGTCAAGCCTTGACCACGCATCATAAGATTTTCCCAACTGCCAGCTTGTTGATGTGAGGAAGAGGCCAAAAATGGTCACTCATGCATGTAGGGTTAGGGTTAAAATTGCATTCAATAGAGTTGTGTGCAAAGTACCTCAGAGAGGTACCAAACACCAAGCTTGGTCCCTCTTTGAGAGCAATTCTTATTAGGGGGCATGCTAGCTTATCGTGCATGGGAGCCTAATGTTTAATTCTTGAAAGTTGGGTTCCCAAGTTTCTAAATATAACTTCAGGATCTAAAATAAGGTGTGCCCTAGGACATGCCACTCTGAATCCTACATTCATCTATGCGAGGCTAGCTTGGCCTACCAATCCTAATAAGACGAGCTAAAAAGCCGATTTAAATAGCCCAACATCATTGTTTGAGAATGTTGAGTTCAACCTTAAGAAAAAATTAAGAGAATTTATGATAAACTAGCCATATTAGGGGGTCCAGCTAGTGTTGGATAGGAGCTTGTCCCATCCACCCTAGATGGGCGGCACCAGCTCCGCGGGGGAGGGGGGGGGGGCGCACCGGCCGGGCTAGACCCTCCGGTGTGGCCCTTGTATGAGTTAGCCAACAGACCAGGAGTTTGATCCAAAGACTTGATGCATAAGGTAGACATGTGTGATTTGGATACTTTTCTTTCTCCACCCACTTCTTGTAGTATATGAAACTTGCAATCACTACAAGATGATTAGCAAATCCAAATTATGCATGTTGTCATTTGCCTCATAATTTTTGAAGCTCATATGAACATCTTATATATATTACCAAAATGAAGATCATTGAGTGGTCACATAGGTCCCCTCCAATCATGTTGACTATTGTAGCTAGAACGGTTAGCATATGTTGAGCTTGTAGTCCAAAGTATTTTGAATGCGCGCCTTATTTGGAGTCCGCTCTTAGATCTAACCACATAACAATCAACTGTAGGTGTCCAAATTATCGTTATGTTGGAATCAAGCACACGTCCACCTCAAGTAACTCTCATGTCATGTCGACTATTGTGCCTAGAATGGTTAGCATATGTTAAACCCATTAACCAATCTCTATTGAACACACGTCTTTTTGAGTTGTGCCCTCCTAGATCTAACCACATGACACTCAAATTATGAGTGTCCAAATCATGGGCTGTGTTGGAATTAGGCACGTCCACCTTAGGTAAGCCTCATCCCATGCCACGTCGCGCCATGTCAAATGGCGCCGCCATTCCCGCATACTCCTCACCTAAATGATGCCCTGAAAACCGACTCGGGGATTTCTGGACCCGACTGCCCCCCCCCCCCCCCCGGCAGTATAGCTTCCACCATTAATTGCACAGTCGCGGTCGTTTGGTATCGGACGTTCCGAATCCGGTAGTTGGCCCGAACCTGAGTGCAAATCTCTCCCTCCCTCTCTCTCTCTCTCTCTCTCTCTCATCTGTTGGAATCAGTGGCCGGGGAGAACCGGCAGTTAGTTACAAATGAACCGGTTGAGTTTGAGAAATCACCGGTTGACGTTCAAGACTGCAGGAAAATTACCGATCATTTTAGAGGAATCTATGGAACATACCCCAATTTAATAAAGGAAAACCGAAGGATGTCAACATGTAACCGGTTGGACTTGCAAACACTAGGATCTCAACCGATTAACTTATGCCCCAAAATCTCCCCGATCACCGGGGGAGATATGGGCATACTCGGCAGCTACGTATTGGCATCTTCCGGCTAGGGTTTCCTTTATGGAAATTGAGGCATATTCCCTAGATTCCTCTAGAATGGTGGGTAATAATTCTCCCCATGTCTTGAGCCTCTCAACTGTTCTTTCTGTAACTGAACCGTTTCATCTGTAAATAGCGCTCAGTTCTCCTTCTCCCCCCCCACCCAATTCATTGGCTCCAGTCTCTCTCTCCCTCTCTCTCTCTCATGGCGTGATTGGCTCCGTGGCCCGGCCACACCTTTAGTGCACCTTATAGAGAGAGAAAGAGAGAGAGAGGACAAGACAAATTAGGTTGTTTCCGTCCGCTGCCTGCCTAGCTAGCTGCCTGCAGAAAAGGGCCGTGGGCTGTCCGGCTCCTGCCCTGCTGTGACCCTCCTCCCTCCCTCTCTCGCGTTCCCTCTCCCTTCCTTCCTTCCTTGCTTCCTTGGTTCCACGACCCACACTTTATTTGTGTGCGGATTTGCTGCTCAAAAAGGCCTGAGTGGGTGAGGGAGGGGGGGTGATTGAATTGAACGGAACTGCTTTTTGGGGCTCATCATCATCATGAGAGCAGTGTTCAGTAGATTGCCTGGAGCTTTGATCATCAACAACAAGGACTCCATGTGCCCATCATGCCAAGCCAATGTGCTCCACCACCACCGTGTAAGTGTTGCATCTGCTTTCCCACCCGTACCACTACTTCTTAAGGTAGGGTAGGGTAAGGTATGGTAAGGTAAGGTAAGGTAAGGTAAGGTAAGGTAAGGTTAGGTGTGCAGCTCTTATTCGTTCCTTACTTTTCTTAATTGGCTTACCTAAGGCATTCATGCGGGTGTGGTTTGGTTGGGTTCGTTGCTCATGTCCTCCGTTTTCTACTACCAAGCCGAATGATTAGATGTACATGATGGAAATTTGTGTTAATGCATTAGCAAATCGTGGGTGATGATGCATGACCAAAATTCGGATTGGAAATTGGACCTCTCTTTGCCTTGGTTATGGTAATCAAAAGCGCATGTTTGTTGATTCGTGTACATGAGTTCTTTTCATTGTGTTCGTTATTGAGTGTGCAGTAGTTCATAGAATAAAAGGTGAAGACGTAGTCCCATTTCTTTGGGACATGTGGTTTTTTTTTAAAATGGTGTTGGTTCTTTGGCCCTCACCTAACCACACATCAATCAAATACATGCGTTCGATTAAGGAAAGTAATCAAATTACACCCGGATAGCTTACATTTGATTGGTGTGTGACTAGGCAAGGATTAAATGACACACACCATAAAGAAACATGTTTAAAAGAGATTGGACTATGTCTTCAAATCGAATTAACTACTCCACATCAATAATGAACACAATTGGGAGGATCCGTGTACTCTATTACATAATGAAAATAATTGCACTTTTAATAACCATAACTAAATCAAGGTAGGTTCAATTTTCAATTTGGTTGTTATTGATGGTTCTTGGCAGTGCATGCTTGTTGATTCCTTGATTGAATATATAGGTCCTCCCAATTATGTGCACTATTGAGTGTGGAGTAGGCTTGACTCCCAATGCCAAACTATGATACGGTTTGGCATGAGGGGGCCTACTCAAGGCCCACTCAAGGGAAGGACATAAGAAGATCTCCCCGTCCCAAATGATCACCAATTTCCAAAGAAAATGACGTGTTAGATAAGCTCAAGTTTTAAAACATGCTACAATTATTAAGAATATATATATATATATATATATATATGTAATTTAAAATGATTCAAGATAACTACAATTTGCCTACACTCTAAAAGCATTGGGAGATCTTCCCATTCATATAACTTTAAATAAAGTATATACAAAATAAAAATATATGAAATGAAGTGCATGTGGAGATCATAAATGAAGTTTAGGGAATACAAGTTTCTTTCATAAAATGTCAAACACGGCTTGCGCATTGCATCATGGAATGTACACTAAAGAAAATAAAAATAAAAATAAATAGTAGTGAAAGTCCGTGGAAAGTCCTAGAGTAAAACTAATAATATATCAACAAAGGACTAGGAGAGCTCCTGGTGGCTAGGAAAACCTTAGTTCCCCATATCTAAAGTTGCATGCCTTTTGTCTAGGAAAAAACCTTTCAGTGTTGGAATCGGATGAGAACTTTGAAGCGGATGAGTTTGTTGAACCTAGACTTGAAGGAAAACAAGAAATGTAGCTTTCATAAAGTTTAATTGATGTAGAAGATATTGAATTGGGATTGAGAAAATAAAAAGGAAAAATAACTCTTGAGAGTTGTAGACATCATTTAATGCGCCACCTCCTGCATTGTGGGGAGAAAGAGTCAGTTGCAATGAATTGCCTTTAGCTATAAGCAACATAGGAATCACACATTGATAGCTTCGTGGGACACAAGTCCACACACTTCTTCAAAGATTTCTTGGGTATTAAGATTTTGGTTACTAATAATGTGACATTCATAGACACTTGATCTATACAGAAGACATAATAGAGAGGGTGCCAATGAAATTGAATACATAAGTAATGCCTTATAGAAATGAGCATTGGGAGGTCCCCTGGTCCTTGGTAGGAATGGAAAGACTTATTCAATCATGAATAGAGAGCAAAATAGGAAGTACATACTCAATGTGTTTTGAAATTCTACTAAGTATGGCACGCAATTGTTTGTCACGAATGACCCACACCATTCATGGTAGTGTGGAATTGGGGGTTGTCCATCTATAATGTGATTCGCAAATACAAAGGAGCATTATTCCCTAACCCTTGTCCTAATCAAAGGAGTCAAGCATCTGGTTATTTACCAATTGAGTTTTTCAATATTCCATGAATCAATTGTTCAATTGCCCCCAAAACAACTATTTCATGAAGACTTGAGCATCAAGAGACCTTCTGGTCTTCAAACATTACAATCCAACTTAGCATTCAAATTTAAAATGGAAATATTAACCACACCTTTCAAAGACATCGAAGTGGTTGGCGTCTCCAATAGAATTGTTGCCTTTGTAGCAACAAACCCAACAATCTCATGTTTCTTCCCCTTCATGTTGCCACAAGATGACCTAATATTGGGACGGCTTGCCTTAGAACTATCCCCGCCAACCAGACCCCCAACCACTTAGAACTTTACTTTCCGAGAAGCAAGTGGTCAAAAGGGGTAGAATGGGAGGTCATAGGTCATGCGCATTGAGGATTGTATGTCAAATACTGGTTTCCGAATTATCATCTTCCTCAAATTTAGGATGGATAAGCTTGGTTGGACTAAGTCTGACAACATCCAACTCAAGTGACAAAGGTACACGTTGGGGCATAGAAATTGTTGTATTTCCATGCATGTTGGTAGGCTCCCGATGCAAACACATGTACTCCACTAGCAAAATATTTGAAAGAGGGTGAGAGCTAATATAGGGTACTCTTTCTTTTTGCAAGCAATTTTTTTGAAAAACATTCATGTAATATAGCATCAATTCGATTTGCCTACTTTATTATAACTAATATATAGTACCCTATAAAGTCATGTATTACTATTTTGGTAGAATTACATATAACATATTGTGTTTAGGATAGTACAAAATTGGTAGAAGGTCAAAAGGGTTTTCCACTCACAACATCAACTCTTCAACATTTAGTAGTGTTCTTGTTCATCATGTTGTATCCCTTGTCATTACTACATTCCTCCCTTTGTTGACATACTTAGTAATAAAAGGCGACCCATGTCTTATGTTAATGAGTTGCCTTATATTACTAACCATGTTGATAAAAGGTGCCTTAAAACAACACACATATGGTGATTTTAAACAACACATGAGAGGCATTTTGTGAATTAACATAGGGTTCGGTTTCAATGAATAAAATTGAAGTTCAAACTACCAAAGGGTGCAAGATAATGGAGCAAAGTAAAAGTAGAAAAAAAATAGTGCATTAGAAAAAATATTGGATAAATAGCCCCCTCCCCCCCCAAAAAAGCTTCAATGCACATATATATAGAAACTATGAGATAGTGAAGTACTTTTGGATGCAAGAGTGGGAAGAGACTTGATTGTAGCTCCATTGGCATGAATCTATGACAATGGAGTTGGAGATCGACCAAGAGATTGTGATCCACTTTGCCCCATTGAGAGGTATCCTGATGGCAAATGAATGATTTAGGGGCCTCCCCCCTTACCCATGATTTTTGTATTAATCCCGTATCATTAAGGTTGGCACTGTACATTTCAAAGTTAGAATCATTGTCATCATGTGCTTGCTCGTGTTTGGCCTCCTCCATGGTTACGTCCTTGGGTTTCTTTTGAATTCCTTTGGGTTCCTTGCATTGCAAATGTAAATTGCTCTAGCACCACACCTTCCCATAAAATCACAATGTTTTCTCTAAGTTCTGTGTAGAACTGTAAAGTGGAGTTATTTGTGACGACGTTAGCAGTAGGCATCTATTTGTGGAGACCCAACAATATCAAATCCCCACTTCACTGAATCTTCCAAAAAACTATTTCAAGTTTTGGTGCGGACGCCATAATAACTTCTAGTGAGGAGACAGTGAGCTCAACATTGAGGTCCACCCAATTCCCCAACACAGATTGTGTAAGAGTTTTTGTAGAAAAATAGCTCTGCAATTTGGCAACACCCAAACATTTCTTTGAATGTTTGGCATCCTCAACCGTGGTGACTCCTCTTGGGCAGACTACCACCATGTATGCACGAAGACCTTGGCCACCCGAGCAGGTGCCACAATTTTCTCAAGCTCAGGATGCGACAAGAACACCAGCACGTGATGATCCCAAGTGCTTGATTTACACAACCACTCTAGATGCATGTTGCTGCAATCTGGAAGAACCACAAGAAAAAACTGAATCCCCATTGGTCAATAATTTAGGGGAGCTTCATCTTCAAAAACCTCCGAGAAGTCGCATCGAGTTTCTTGCACAACAAGAACTCAAAGAAATTTGATGCAGTTACTATGCTTGGAGAATTGCAGTCAACACAAACCTTCACTGGATTCTTAGTTGTAGGATATGAGATTAGTGAACATGCAATTAGTATGAGATGATTAGCAGATCCAAGCCGTGTCCATGGTCACTTTCTTTGTAGTGTTTTGGAGCTCCGATGAAAATCCTATTCGTTGTCGAAGTGAAGATTCCTTGAGTTATTGGATGATTATAGAGGTGCCCCAAGAGTATTGCATCTAGAATAGTTAACAAATTTTGATCAGGTAGTCCAGTCTTTTTTAAACATCAATTTTTTTCAACGACGATTCTTAGATCTCACACCCAACCATACACCACTCAACAATAGGTGATCGTTAAAAACCAAGTACCAAATTAGGCACATCTACCTTCTGTACTTTGCTAGGGGGATTCATGGCGACCATATTGTAAATTGAAGATGAAAATGTGCATGCCTAACAAGCCGGTTTGAGAGCTATGATATACACTCTTAACTTTGTAATGTCACTCCTACCTTATATTCCAAAACCCTATGGATTGGATGTTCTTAGTTTATATCTTACTCCTTCACATCATGTCTCCCTCCCATATATCATTGGTTTTGATTTAAACAAACCACCAAAACATTCAAACCACAATGCTGGCACGCATCACATTGTCATCATTGTAATTATTATCACTATTGCGATGTTGATTTTTTGTTATTCCATAATGTCACATGCTGCACTAGATCTCTTTTATCGCACATCCACGTTAACACTATAGAACTCCTTCATATCACGTGCACTTTGGTTTCTACAAGTGTGACATTGCGGAGTTCGGGGCCACTTCACACACGAGGTTGAGAGCCCGTGACTGTTACACTTCAATGCACCCTCATTGATGGAAAAGGCGGAGCCGGTCCAAGTTCACTTCACACTACACTTGAGGGACCAACGGAGTATGTGAATGCAACAAGATGGATATAAAGTCTACATGGATTCCTACATGGCATCGAATGGATCACGGTTCATGGTCACTTGGATTATTTTCAAAAACCACCTTTTGGAGGTAGACCTAACACAAAGCTGGAAGACCATGACACTCTGAATGCTCACAACCATTGACTTATCCTATTTTATCTAGTGTGAAAACCCACATACATTAAAAATTCATCGAAACAACATTTGGTTGAGGGCCCGGTGACATAAGACTTCACACTACACTTGAGGATCCGTGAGCACACTACATGATGTTGGAGGTGTGTTGGGACGGCGGCCTTTGGACACTTTTCTTTGGGGCTCTCACAATGTCATGGTCACGGCTCTTAGCTCGTGTGTGAAGTGGTCCTTAGTTAGAGTGTATACTTGAGAGGGCTGATACATATTCCACGGGGTCGTCAATCCAGTCAAGGGTTGAACTTCAGAATCCGGACAGTTGGTGGTCACGGAAAAGCGTTGGGCCACCGGCTCCCGACAAACAGTGGGAGGGAGGCAGGCCCCTTGGGCGGGTAAGTTCGAGTTAAGCTAAGTTAACCTAAGCTAAGCTAAGTGAAGTGCAGTCGAGATCCCTGCCTGCCTGCAGCTAGCCTACCACAAGTGGGTTGGGGAGCGGGAACTTATAATACTTTTGGAGCCGTGGTCTTTTGGAGCACCCGCTAACTTTTCGAGCCGGCACATTTTCCAACGGGCACCCAATCACGCAATAACAAACTCAGTCAGGGAGTGTACTGCAGGGCAACTACAAAGCAGGTAAGTAGCTAGTAGGCGCAAGTTGTAAGCCGTGCCCACAATCAAAGTTTTTAGGCTTATCAGGCAGCAGCCATGGCATGGAGACGCCAAAATTTCAAGTGGTTACCTTTAAGCTCAAGAGTGCTCGCCTGCCTGTCTCTTTTCCCTCTGACACGCAGGCCTTTTGCTCATCATATCTAGCCACCAAGGCCTACAAACAGGCTCGCGGCACGCCGCTTCAGTTTGCAGCAGAGAATAAGGAATTTTGCGTCCGCCTCCAAAGTTGGGTGGAATCTCCGGAAAATGGGACGCATGCATCCATCCGTCCGCACTACTAATTCGTAGCCTCATCGACCAAGTCGAGTTACTTACTGTATGTACAGCGACAACATGATGATTGTTCCTTCCTTGGGTGTTTGGGCCATGTAGCGGCGAAAAAATTGAACTCTTCTAAAGTTTTGAATGCTTGCTACTACGGTGTAGAAATAATTCCAAAATAACGCCGGAAAGCAACCCAACCCCTCGGCACCTCAAGATCCTCGCCCGCCATTCAGTCCCGTGTTGCTAGTTTTTTGAGGAGCCTTTCGAGACCCGCATTCGGTGGGAGCGAAGAGCATTGGTGCAAAATTTTCACATGACGCCAAGAATACCAAGAACGATTCGGAAAGAAGGCGGACCCGTGCCCAAACGATGTCATCGTGGGCCACTCTTCGTTGCTACACTGGTATGTATGTGCAAGGAGGTTGCCTCACACTAATATAATATCTGCATTTCACACTATTCTGAACATTCACTACCATAGTAACAAATCACATGAATTGTAAATTTTCTTGTTGGTTGCTGTGCATATGAATAAACAAAGTTATAATTTTTTTTTATCTGGTTTTGACCCAAAGTAATTTGAATGCGTAACCTAATCACCATTGCTGGGGCCGGCTCTTTCCCTTCTCAAGTAAACAGTCTCTCTCCACAGTGGATATGGTGCCCGAAAGCTCCCCCCCCCCCCCACCACCACCGGTTTAATTTGCAGGACTCTCTTGAAAAGAGCTCCAAAACCGAATTTGTGGAACAAATCTCTCTCTCTCTCTCTCTCTCTCTCTCTCTCTCTCTCTCTCTCTCTCTCTACTAGGTGTGTGGCAGTGGCTGCTACAAATGAAACAAGTGTCTGCGCAGACTGACAAATATGGGATTTCAAGGCCCAAACAAAAAACAAGTACTACTTGCAACTGACTGACTGACTGACCAGCAGCCTGAGCTGCCCCAGCTCCTCCGAAAATGCTCAATAGTGCCTCTCCTCTTGCGAATCTGGTGGAGAAGTTATGATCATGCACCAGCCCTGCCCCTGCCTGTTGCCCGCCTGCGGATCGGCTCTGCTCTCAAACATTTTTGGTTAGGGAGGGAGGGGAGGGGAGGGGAGGGGAGGGGCAGTTGAAGGAAGGTACCACTGCTACCTTACTCAGATTCAGCCAGCCAGCCAGCCCGCCGTACGACAATATTGGAGGAGGGCACCGGCCTGCCCAAGTCATCACACCGCAAAGACTGTCCTTCCTACCACCTATGCTTGCTGCCTGCCTGTGCATGCATAATCACTTCCTTTCTTTGTCTGCCCCTGCCCCTGCCCCTGCCCCTGGGACTTGTGGCCTGAATCCTTCACAGAGAGAGAGAGAGAGAGAGAGAGAGAGAGAGATGCCCAATGCGACAAACGCTCCAAACAAAGCCATTGACTGGCGCCGAAATAATTTCTATCCGCTTCACATCATCATCCTTCAAAACCCACCTCAGTTCGGATTGGAGTCGTGCCTTGGCAGTGGGAATGATAGTTTGGCATGATACACCAGGTGGGTCTTCCCACCAAGTAGTGTGAGCTGGTAATGAGGGAGGGTTTCCAAATCACGAACGTTGAGTAGGCCACACTAAAGTTGAACGTTGTTGATAATTGGCGCAGCAGCCCGGACATAGTCGTATTTCTAGTTGATTGGACACCGGCATCGGCTTCCAAGACTCCACATTAGTCTAGTCCAAGCCATTTCGGAGGAATCGGCCACAAACGTAGAGGGGTCAAGCTTTCATGTTGAATGGATGAGAGGCACGTTCGTATGTGATGAATCCTTCTCTCCAAGATGAGCCGTCTTTAAAGGAACTGAAATAGCTGACCCTTATTCGTCACATGGTGCGTTGTATCATACTTGGTTTCTTTTCATACCATCCTTGTCAAGGGCATTTCGTTTCGCTATCACTATTGCGTAATAGTGTCCCTTACCCTATTATGAAGCATATGCTAGGTTACACTGATGATTAACAACTTCACCACAAGCGTCACCTCATGACACTTTGTTGTCAAGTGCGCTTACTAGTATCTTAGCATGAGTGTGCTCAATAATGGTACGACGTGCATGCCTATCTTATATAATGGTCTACTAAGTTGACTTAAGTGTACACTTGCCATTAGTATGTTCAAGAATATCTTCCTCTTGCAAATTATGACGTAAATGCATGACACTTACCATTAGTACGCTAAAAAATATCTTCCCCTTGCATACTAAAACGCAAGACTGTCATCTAAAATATCCCGATGTACTACTCCAATATCATTAAGTAGACATAGTTTCACTGAAAGAAGGTACTACTTATGTTGACGAATGGACTCGTATTGGCAATTAGCGGGCATGGCACTTTGAGACCTCTAGGCATCTAGTTTAGGGCCGTTGCAAATAGTGTACGTGGTAGAGCCGTCGCCGTTCGTTGAAAACGAGGGCGGGCACACAAGAGAGAATGAATATATATATATATATATATATATATATATATAACACATGTAAGTTGAGTTAAGGTTATCAAAAACCGATGATGATGATGATGGAAATGAATGTTTCCCACTGGGTCACTGCCTGGCAGGGGCCATAAGCTTACAGATTATCATAGCCCACATCCTACTACGTAGCCCCTACTTACTTGACACACATCATATAACATAGCCTCCCCAGCCTCCTCCTCCTCATCATCATCCTCCCGGATGGTCCTTTACAAATTTAAGCTGTCCGGCTGCCCTGCCGCTCTCCACCTTTTTGTCGGCCAGATTTCTCATCCAATCCCATCCATCCATCCATCCATGGGGAGGCCGGATGAGCTCGTGGTTCTGTCCGTGCAGCCATACTTATGACGTTTTCAAATTACACTTACATCCAGAATTCAGTTGGGATTTAGTGCACAGTAATGAGATATATTTTTCCTGGGAAGTATCCATCCCCGCAACTTGTACTACCTGGAATATGTGTGTGTGTGTAGATATATATATATGTATGTATGTATATATTATATTGTATGTTGACAAAAAAAAATCCCCCTTGCAGTGTGAAGAATAATTCTACATTGTTTTGTCTAATTAGTGTGGGTGGGGGAATTCTTGTGGGTTGGAATTCAGTGTGGCTCACACTATGGTACTTCCCCTGGTAAACATTAGTAATTTTCTAGTACTTGCCTTGCCTTGGATTTCGATCCAAATATGCAGACAAACAAGCTCACACTAATTCTTCCCACTGGAATATACAGTGAGCCACTTCAAATAACAATAATAATAATAATAGTGTGGGTCATTGGGAATTAGTGTGTCCCACACTAATTAGACCAAAAAGTGTGGCTATGGCTGAGAGTGGCAAATAAATCCAAGGTGCCAATCATCCGAACTCTTCCACCCTGTGGAAAATTCAGAACCTGGAGTTTTTGGTATAATAATTATTCAACTGCCCACTGGAGTACTACTACTGTCACGGGCAGGGCGGGTCGGCACATGTATCAATTCTTCCATTCCATGGGTATCAGTCAACCTTAGGTATTGGTAAGAGGGTCCCATTCAGGGCTCAGGGAGAACCGGTGGTTAGTTGCAGATGAACCGGCTGAGTTTAAGAAACAACCGGTTGAAGTTCGAGACTTCATGAGAATTACCGATCATTTTAGAGGAATCTATAGAAGAATATACCTCAAACGAATAGAGCAACACCAAAAGATGTCAACATGTAACCAATTGGATTCAGAATAATTGGGATCTTGACCAACTATGCCCCAAAATTTCCTGGGCATTGGTCCCATTAGCCTTTGGAATCAATTTCATTTCATTTCATGTTCCCCAATTTCTATCAACTAGTAGGGCATGTTTACACTAGTGACCAGTGATCATGATCGCCACTTCTTTGATTCTCTCATTGGTTGAGAAATGAGTGGAGGTCCAACTTTGTTTTCCACAAGGTCACCAAAAATGAAAGTGACCATGTCAAAAATTGAATGGGAAAGTGACGCAGGAGTGATGTGGAATATTACATGACTAAAATTGATATTTGTTTGGTAGTCACCCATATTTTCCAACAAGGGAACCGTCTCAGTGGAAACTAAAGGTTACGATGGTAGACTGAACAGACTAATGTTAGTACGTTACTTCACCTGAGTGTTTCAACTTGAATCTATCAATGCAGTGCTTTGTTGTGAGAATAAATATAGTATGATTTGGAATAGAATCTAGCTTATTCCTATCCCCAACCAACGTTAGTGATGTTTATATTTAGATGTATATAGTTTTAATAAGAATTATGTTAGTGATTCCAAATTTTTAGCAATTCATTAAAAACACTACAACCTAATCAAAGGGTGCTTCACATTAAGTCATGTGACCAAGATTCTTAAAAAGTATGTGAATTTTCCTTGGTCATAGTCGACAAATTGCCCACCATGACCTTGAAAAATTTGAGTCATCTTGTGTCACAACCCTTGGTCACATGTATAGAATGGCCCTTAGAGTTATATTTAAAAGGAGAGAAACAACCTTCCAGTGTTTGGAGGTGTATCTTTTCTTTGAAGCATAAACAAATTTGGTTTCAACAAATCTTTGGATATACACAGATTGGGCCCACCAACTTCATCTATCCATGTGTACGAGTCCTTGGGGTATTGGAAATAAAGGGGGCTACGTTGTATTAATATTGTGAACATAAATGTCCATCAATTATTAGGGTTATCTTGAAAAGGAAGGGAGCGACCATCCAATGTTTGGAGGTGCATCTTTCCTTTGGTGAAAAAAAATCCGCGGGTACTTCACCAGTGAAATATTAGAAGTAGGGTGAAACCTAATATAGGGTACTCACGGGTAGATCACTCCATTGTCAAGTTCACATGCGACCAAAAAAAATCTTCTTTTGGTAAGTTGCACCACCAAAATGGGTCAAAATTTTATCAATTTTTTTTCATGAGTAGATATACACAGTACCTATGACATAGTCAAAAGTGGTAACTAAATTTGATGATTTTTTTTTTTCCATAAAACATACCGTTTCTAACTAGAATGACACAGAATTGAACTAAAAAAATTACTAAAAAAAATAAAGATGACCAAAAATTTCAAAAAAGTATACAAAAGATACTATCAATGGTTATGTATATGTAGAAAAAATATCATAAATTTTAAAATTATTTATGGCATGTAATATAGGGGTAGCAAACTTTGTCTACACGTGGTGTCAACTTGACAATGAAGTGACCTCCCCGTGAGGGTACTCTTTATTTTTGCAAGATTTATTTTTGATAAATATTCAATGTGATATAGCATCATTTCTATTCACATATTGCATCATAAATACTATATGGTACCCTCTAATGTCATGTATTACTTTTTTGGTAGAACTACATATAGGGTATTGTGTTTAGGATGGTGCAAAACTTGTAGAGGTCACAAGGTTTGTCCACTCACAACCTCAACTCTTGAGCATTTAGTAGTCTTCTTGTAGTGTTTTTGTATTGTTTTAATAATGTTCTCATAGTTTTGTTCTTGTTTCATCATGTTGTATCCCTATCATTGCTTGGTGTCTCAATCCCTTGTCATTACTATATTCCACCCTTTATCAACATACTTAGTAACATAAGGCAACCCATGTCTTATGTTATGAAGTTGCATTATATTATTAAGCATGTTAATAAAGGTGACTTAGAAAAAACCACACATATGGTGATTTTAAACAAAACATTAAAGGCATTTTTTGAATTAACATAAGGTAAATTCAAATGAAAACATTTAAGTTCAAGATACCAAAGGGTGCAAGAAAATGGGACAATGTAGGAGTAGAAAAAAAAGGTATTAAAAAATTAGATAAATAGAGCCCCCCCACACACACCAAAAATAAATTAAAAATTAAAAAAATCCTTTGATGCACATATATACATAAACTATGAGATAGTGACGTACCCATGAAAAATAATCTTTAGTTTCGAAAATCACCCTATTCATAGACATCTTGGGCCCACTAACCTTGTAGCTCCCAACCTCCATCTACGTTTTCTTTCTAAAAATAAACCAAACTTGGGACTAAACTAGAGTGAGGCCAAGAGTAGGAGGAAAACCCTTTTCAACATGCATTTATTTGTAGGTTTTAACGTGAAAGATGCAAGCTATACTAGAACAAAGCTCCTTACAATGCTCAACGTGTTTGCTTGTGTTTCACCCTCCAGTTGACCTTTTAAGGATAATTGCAAGGTTTAAGTGACATTGAAAAGATTCCCATGGTATATTAAATACAACCCCCTCCTCTCAGGTGTCCATCAACAAGCAATGACATGTACACTAAACATGCACTCAACTTCCAGTTTGTAGTAGCATTAAAATTGACGTGTCATGCTAAGTAAAGTGGGCTTCATGACTTGTCACATAGCACCAAGTGTCGACGACACCCTCTCTAGTTGCACCCTTCACCCAATGCTTGCATAACTTTTGTGGGTCCACGATGAATAATGTGGGCCACATTATTTCACATGTTTAGTGTAGCGCCCCCATCACCCTTCATGTTGGGATTTATTGAGTTATTTATAGGAGAGAGGATATTATTGCATATGAACATACCTTTCATTCATCCAAGATAAAAACCCTAGAATAGTATGCATCCCAGATGTTGTTATTTTTAGTTGATTTAACATCATAATCAGATTTACAAACCCCCAAATTAGTCTAGTCCAAATTGATTAAGATGAGTCAACCACAAATATGTAAGGGGGTCCAAGTTTCTATTGTGGATGGATAAGAGGTATGGGATCATCCTCTTTGTCCCTATGTGTACACCCACCATTTAACCAACTAAACTCCCTCAACAAATCCTAACTTATATCCAACATTCAAAACGTCATCAGATTTCTTCAACACATTGTAGGTAAATATGTTTCCATCCTCATCCTCGATGTTGAAAGTTGAAACCATACTCAAAAAATCATCAAATACTCTATCCTTCCTCCCTATAAGTCTCTAAATGCTCAAGCTCACTTTTGCTCAAAAATGGAGGACGTTACAACACCCCCTCACGAACTTTCGGGGGTGTTAGATCCGGGCTGGGACAACCCTACAAAGAAATTTCTGAACCCAACCGAAAACTGCCGCCCGTCCCGCCCGACTTCGGAAAAAAAACATTGCCCTTGCATTCTTGAAGGTTGCTTGACTACAAATCCCATATTGAGTGCACTTCACCTTCAAGGTCTAAATTCAATATATAAGTGCACTCCCAATTAGTAAATAAGCAATTGATTGGGATTTCATTCTGGAAGTGAAACCATCAATGAAGCACGTAATTAACTTGGAAGTCAAAAACATTACAAAATCCTCATTAACATTGAGGTTATAATTTTTGTGGCTTACCATTTGAAATTGTCTTTGTCATTTTAAAATGACACTTAAATTAATGTGTAGATTTAGTATGTATATGTTATAATATTTTAGGTAATGCCTTCTACTTTCACAAGTATCCATATGTGGTTATTTATGAAATGTATTTACTGGAATTGGTTTTAGTGATTAATTAATTCCAGTGTCTTTAGGAACTGAGTGAATTCAATTGAGTATCTTTAGGAACCTGTTGACGATGACCTTATCGCTTTTAGAGAAAACTGACGGTTGAGATGCCATGAGCATGAAGTGTGGAAAATAAATGGATTTCTGTTATGGTTGTGCAAGTGCAACCCTTTTGTAGATTTAAGAAGGTTCAAGTATTGCTTCGGGAGGATACAAAATAAGACAACATGGCACAAGGTTTTAGGTACACCAATGCAATCGTATCATGGTTAACCGTGAACAACATATGGCTAACGGACTCACATTCATGCTGGTACCTGAATACGGGCGTTACTTTTACTTATTTATTTACACCAAAGCAATGGAAAAAAAAAAGACAAAAGTTATCGTTTTTGGTGGAGGAAAAGGGGGCGATGTTAGTATGGAATAGTTGTGTAGCACTCACGTTTATGAGCTGCCAAACTATGAATAAATAATGAGTGTTTTATAAAGACCTTTTAATAAATCTTTACAAATTTCCATGAGATTTGCATAACATTATTAAGCAATTGCATGATGGTGTCTTTCCAAATAAAGGGGTTGTGATAAAAAGGAAAAATTTAAATTAAATATGCTTGTCGAAAACTCTACATTGAACAGCATGAGTGCTCCCCATAAATGAGGAATCTTGGAATTAAATGAGATTTATGCTCGTTTGAAATCTAGTCCCACAAAACGCAGCCAAGGAGTTGAGTGATGTCATGTGGATACATCTTTTACAAACCTGCAGTCACATTTTTTCATTGATGGCCCGAATGTGGCACATGCAACATGCCATATACTTTGCAGGTAAAGGCTTTGCCCCAACAATTCCCAACCTCCTTTATTTTTTTAATTAAAAAAAATCCATGCACCACCTATAAACTCCAAATTCAAAAAAATCAACGTGCACTAGGTGCAATGACCACATTATGTTTACTAAGAAAGACACCAACAATTGTCCATTAGCACCACAAGGTATTGTATAAGGTATATATGCCTTGTATTGTCACTCTTCCTATTTGGAAGCCTATATTTGAGTGGCATATGGCAACACTTGTGTGTATGACCGGACACCAACCATATGCCCGTTATGATGAAGATTGGACTATGTGCTCAAAACATGGGCAACATTCTAACGTAAACAATTAACACAATTGGAAGGGTCCATGTGATCACTTAAAAATCTCTCTCTCTCTCTCTCTCTCTCAATACTAATCCGATGCGACAATTCCCAATATGACTTGATGGCCAAAATTATATGTGAAGTTTGAAGTGAACACAATAGGGCACATATCTTATGTTGTGACCCAACGGACACTAATCACAAGAGCTTAATTAATTTCGCACACTGATAGATAACTTACACACATACATTCCTAGGTGTTCCTAGGAATCAACTCATGGTTGCCCATAACGGAGGGTCTAGTAATTTGTTTCCTCCCAAGTTTGTTGTTGATTTATTCCAATTGATCTCACTAAATGAAATCAAAGTATCCAAGTTAATGCTCCAAATTTGGAGGGAGATCAAAATGTGTTTGGTGTTTGAATATTCCCCATGTTGTACATGTCCACCATTCACTATGATAGACGTGCCTAATTCCAACACAACAACAACCTAGACACCTATATTTGAGTGGAATGTAGTTTGTTGTGGCTCCAAGAATGGATACCGAAAATACATGTGTCTAAAATCTATTGGATTGCATGCTTTAAACATGATCAACCATTCTAAACACAGCAGTCAATATAATTGGGGGAGACCTATGTGACCATCTAATGACCATGTAAATCTTCACTTTGATAATGGTTGAGATATTCATATGAGCTCCATAAATTATGAGGCGGTGATTACCATAATCTTTTTTTTTTTTCTTCTTTTGTCCCTTTGGAATCTCCAAGGAAACTCCACTAGCTATTGACTTTCTAGTGCAAAAGCCAATTACATTGCTAGGAATGAATATTATAGATGAAAACACATGAATTGATCCAATAACATGCATGCAACATATTCATCCCACATATGGCAAAACCATCCTATGATTGGATAGTCATTTGGTAATTTCATCTAGAGTAAACCAATAAATCGTTATTGAATATCTCTTTGGAGGTCGGAATTTGGCATAAATTATGAAGAAAGAATTGGGAACTTAGGGAACCTTCAGAATCCCACACAAATGCTCTCATACAACTGGTTGAATTTCATTTCATTTCAAGGTTGACCATCAAACGGGGCTTGGAGTTGATGGCTAGTACACTTGGTTCTACCTTTCAAAAGGAATAGGTAGGAGTTTGACCTCCCCCCCCCCCCGTTGGCATCATCTCCTCCACAAGTCTTTTACTGAAGGAGTTCGTTTTAAATGTTTCATCCAAGATTCATGAGTGGATGGAGGTGGAGATTTCATCCAACGTGAAGTTTTCCAAGCTCTACCCGAGGAGAAGAGAAACCAACAGCTGGGACGACATAGAAACCTTTTAGATCTATCAGATTGCAATCGATGGCCCAGATCTTTCTAGCCCCCGACCACACGGAGGCATTCACAACATCTAAGTGACGCGGGTGAACCGGTGTGAAGAGAAAAAGCGTCCAAATAACACACGTCGTCGACCTCCTTAAGTACCCTACGTGGCATTACGCCATGGGTGTGGGCTTCGGGCCACTGTGAGGAATAAAGTGAAGTTTGGCGGTTTGGTTGTATACAGAAGAACACGGTTTTAGAATGTAACAGAAGAACACGGTTTGGAAGCCAACAAGGGTGCAGTTAGTTATATAAGCCTCATAAACCTTCGTTCCGGCTTCTAAGTACCAATACTAACATAACCATTGACTGGGCCAAGGTGGGTGCGTGTGTTGGGGTCCGGTGCCGGAGCCGAACCGAATCCGGCCCCACACCAACATTGGCCGGCCACCTCCCCCCCCCATGGAAGTTCCTAAAACTACTTTTGGTGTGGATATTTTGCGACCCCATTCATCTCGCACCTCGAAGCCAACGGTAAGTAAGGGCCGTTGCGGCTAGGTGGGGGTGGTGGTGGGGGCTAGCTAGCCTACCTACTAACTAGGAGGTCGGCTTCAAAGGCGATGCCGAAACTATTTACTTTAAGGCGGCACACTCTACAGTCATGGCCGGTGACTTTGGGTGGCACCGGGGCCGGGTTTTCAAATGTTCGAGTAGGAGTAGGAGTAGTAGTAGTGGTTGTTATTAGTATCGGGCGCCCCGGGAATACACTAGCCAACAACCGTTTCTTATACCAAGGCTTGTGCACTCTATAAGCAATGCATATATATATAGATATGCACACACACACTTGGCATATAAAACCACCCTCCCTTTGTCATGTTGTTTGTCCAAATTCCCTTGCTCCCTACAAACCCAAGTGTGCCCGATAGCTAGCCAACTCACTCACCGGGGGAAGCGAATATTCACCCGCTTTTGAGTCCCGATTGGCCACAAGGAGTTCGATCCCCGACTGCAAAGTTCGTACACTCCGGAGTGGGGCCTTCCTTGGGACCTAGGTGGCGGTTCCGGGTTGGCCGAGACGGGGTCCTTTGAGGAGTTTGCATATCCCCACAAACGATGATGCATGGAATCGTGTGCCCCTTGGTGCCAAATTACCAAGCGTATTCTAATCTGAGTTTGTGCCACCCTAGCCTGGAACACATGAGAATCCCGATATCTTATTAGCATTTTGTGGGGCTAGTACATAAGCTACACCACAACATGATAGTTAGTGTCACTTACGATTTGGATTTACAACATGCTCTATCTTCTTACCATTGATTGATGTAGGTCTTTACCAAGTGAAGTTCTTGGTGTTCTATGATAGTCCACACTACCAGTTTAGCATTTGTTGGTAGAATATTGAGATACACAGTAAAATGTAGAAATAGCATTGCATAATTCCAAATAGTACGTGCCACTAAATATCATGTTTAGTGTAGCTAGCTTAGGGACGGCCCACCCCTCCACACTTGTGGGGGACTTGTGGGCCCCTCGTCCCTTCATAACAATTAACCCCAAAGGGCTCGTTATGTAGCAATAGTAATCGTCGGACCTCGACTCAACTTGACTTACCTTATATTGGCCCGCATACCCAAGCGTTTGGCAAGGGATACAATATTTCCTCACCTCGATATCTTGGAGCGTCTCCCATGCCCTTTTCATACAATTATTTATTGGCACCAAAACAACGTGGACCGGATCATCTCGCCCCTTGACAACTAGGTATGTGCTCAACGATCTCCAAGGAGCATCCGATGCCTTGATAAAATGGGCCACATGGGGCGGGACAAAACCTACGTGATATAGTTGGGCATTAAGATTGGTGTGCCATGTTAGTGGGGGTGGTACTTAGATTTGCCACGTAGCATCAAGTGTCATATGACACTCCCTCTCGTTGTCACCCAGTGATTGCAAGACGAATAATGTGGGTCGATGATGAATAGTGTGGGTCAATGATGAATAGTGTGGGTCGCACTAAATCATATGTGTAGGGTAGTAAGAGTGGGGGCCCTCCACACTAGATTCAACTCGAGTTGGGAGCGTGATTAACTTGCAAATGTATGGGATTATGGTATCTTGGATTCGACAAACTCTTATCCAAAGCTCAAACTTCAGTGCTTCATCAATCCTTAAGCTCTCTTTAGTTCCACTAGGGGAGGTGGAGTATAAAATATTGTATGTAACATGCATGGGATATTCCTCGTATCAAATGAATACTATTATTAATATGTATAGTATATATCTACAATGGATTTCCAATACCTTAGTTTCTATTAATATCAATGTTTCAATCTAAAACCTTAAATAAATACATTTATTTGTTGCACCTTGTTTTGTAGTGGATCACAAGTACCCTTCCCCCCCTAGCCTTCCCATTAGTTTGAGCAAGTGTAAAGTGATCACGATCAAAGCGAGATTTTAAAAAGGGGGGTGATACTAAAGATAGGTGAATTCATGACACATTAAAGAACAACTAAATAGCCACTTGCTTGAAGACCGCAAACAAGAGTTAGAAATCTTGACATTCCTAAGTGACATATGTGAGGTGGCTTAGGATTTTGACCAAGAACTCCTCAAAAAGATGATCAAGAGCTTGTCATAGTTATTCCACATGGAATCCATCCAAAGACCTTATCAATAGTATACACTTGATGAACATTTCACTTTCTCTTAGTTGAAAGCTCAAGTTTAAAGTGGACACTATACCAAAAAAAAACAAAAAAAAACCATGTGTATGAGGCTCACCGACCAGTGGAAGGCTCATTTTTTCCTGAGATCTCAATTTTTAGTTTCCAACCTCTTTAGTGTGAAGGAGGCATAATTATGTCAATGACTCTATTTCAATACCTTTTTTCTGGTCACAGCTACATACAGTCTAACCCCGATAATATGACCCTTGATAATACGACACCTCGATTATAGGACGTATTCCCATCGACCAAACTTTCTAGTGTTAATTGTCCCAATATTACGATATGACGCTCGTAATACGACATTTTTAGGCTTGATTTGTCATATAATAGAGGTAATCAATGGCCACATGTGGTGGGACCCACATTAAGGATCTGCCTTGGGATCGGGGAGTACATGGTGAAATAACACTCCTTGTTGACTTGTACTTCTAGATTTGGCCATGTCACTCTTTGATTTCTTGGCTCTGGAGGTGTCGGTAGTCTTGAGTAGCCGATGCCATTCATTTCAATTATAATTTCAACAATTTTGGTGTTGATGACCACATCCGCACACAAAATAACTTCGCACACAATTTGGCAAGCATTGACCTCCTTTGCATTGGTTATGGCACCAAAAGATGTTTACAACATGGATGAGATTGCTTTATCTAATTATGCCCAACCAACCCAGACACTAGAGCATGGAGAAGTTCATGCGATGCGCAAAATTTAGAATAACCGTCTCCCTCTTGCTCTTGTTGTAAACATAACATACATTGGCAAATTAAAACATGTGATAATTAAAAAATTTCTACACCCAATATAATTTAAAAGGTGGTTGCCAAATATTATATGTGGTGGTTTGTAATCCAAAAGGCCTAGATGACATCAAATGTATTAGGAAGTTGGACGATAATGCACATTTCAAATCTCAAAAGTGGAAGGGACTTTTGGTTATGGACAATTATGCTACACATTCCCTTAAGTATGTTGGTAGGGGTGAATCAATTGGTTTTCAACCTTGAAGTTCAGCAATATTACTTATTTTTTCTTACCACCTAATGTGGTACAACCCTTGGATCAAGGAATCATTGCCTCATCCAAAATTTTGTATAAGAAGAAGCTTTTGGAATGCGTTCTCTATTAATTTGATTCTTTTAATACTCACCATGACTTGAGAAAAATAGTGCCTAATGTAAGGCAAAGCTATCATGCAATGCTCTCAAGTGTGGAGAGAGATGAATCCCCAAATTTTACGAAACAACTGGAGGATGTCCAAGATTATACTTGCATATCAAAGTGTCGGATTTGCCATGGATGATGAATGTGAGAAATTGAGAATGAAAGAAGCAGCAAAATGAATTGGCAAGTCTCATTCCCTCTTTGAATCTTGGAAGTGGAGATATTCCTATTGAAAAATATGTGCAATTGGCAAGAGAGGAAATTGTTAATGCAAAGTACAACATGATTGAGTTGGTGGATTTGGCATGGGGTAGAGAAATCCATGTGGATTTAGATTTAAAATGAAGAGCTAATGGAGGGGAATGATGTGGATGACCTGCCAATACCAATAGTCAAGCGTCCTCAAGCTTGTGAGTATGCGCAATTACTATCAAATTTCGCAGTGGAGCATCCTCTGGAGTTTGCAGTTGTGGATGTGAGGAACATACAATCTTTTATGGATAAATTGAACAATGTGTTAATTTCCAACATCAACAAACATCAATAGAAGACAATAGATTCTTACTTTCGTAGTGTGATATATGGTGAAGATATCGACATGGGACTATATATATTTAAACTCTATATTATGTGACGATGTAAGCATATTTCTTTAATATAAGTATTCTTTCATACTTATGTACCTTTATTGTGTATACAAAAGACATTGTACATTGAAATAGGCCATTCGCTTGAAAACCTTGATAGTACAACATTTGACACCAAAATGTCATACTATGTGCTACACAACATTCGGATAATATGACACTTTCTTGTGTGACCAAACGTGTCATATTAAAGGGGGAGAATGGTACTCCATAGTAACCATTAATGATATGTTTGAATGAGACAAAGTCAATGCTTAGCGTTGTCTACAATCCCCCCTACCATGCCTGCGCACGCGCGGGGGGGGGGGGTGTGCTAATTAGTAACCACTTTAGGTCACAAAGTAACCTTGACTTTCATTAATAAGATCTAAATCACAATGTCAAAATTCTATCATCTTTTCAATTGCACCAACCCCTCTACACATTTGTTAAATTTAATTTCGTTTCATTTTGAGCATTTACATGATATAGCCTTTAAGCATCCGAGAGGCTCAAGTGGGCCTCTTCATGCACAATAAACATGTATTTCAATTTAAGCTAATCTATGTTAAAAGTGGCCCTATCTAGAATCAATCAAGTGCACTTTCCACATCAGTTAAATACCTTGATGTTAGTGAAGATTTTAGTTTGAATACATAGCATGGGGTGCCCTTCAATATTTATACATACATTGTGTTATGATATGTAATGTCGAGTATGAGCATACTTTTATTTTACCTTGACATGAAACAATATATAGAATAAGCTTTTCACACCCATAAATATACAAATTATGATTTTCAAATTTGGTGAGGCCCATATAAATTTTGTATACAGTTGTATATTAAGACCCCATGTTTGTTAAGGGTTAAGCATCATTCAGGGTCTCAAGTGATCAAAGCTTTTGGATTGAAGTGTAAACTTGAAGTCATAAAAGAAGGGAAGGGCAAAAACAGTGGCTCACTAAGGCTTTTAGGAAGTGGAATATGCTCATCACTGTCAACAACACACAAATTATACTTTCTTTTGGGGGGGGGGATATGTAACTGCTCTGTTGGGCATAATCGGTCAAGTTCCTAGTGTTTCCAAGTCCAACCGATTACACAATGTTGACATCTTTTGGCTTTTTTATTATTAAATGGGTGGTGTCTTTTATAGATTCCTCTAAAACGATCGGTAATTTTTCTAAAGTCTTCAACTTCAACCGGTTGTTTCTCAAACTCAACCGCTTCGTATATAGAGTAGAGGCGCCCATAACCGATCATTTAAGAGACGATGCGCCAACTCTGGAGAAGTATAAGGCGGTGCCAATGTTTCCCACCTAGCGAGATAGAAATTAGGAGGACTGCAAATATTTCGATCATTTTATTCCTGGAATTGAGGTTACTATGAATTTTTGAAGCCAAAAGTTGACCTCAACATATTACCAACGTCTAGAGTCTACCCTAACCGCTCATTTAAACCACTCATCCCTCCTCACTCTAGCACTCCAAACTGGGAACATGTCACGACTTTATTGATTCCAACTTGATCGAAATTGAGTCCCGAGTTGATCGAAATTGAGGTACCCTATAGAGTGCTAATGGGGTGGTGAGCGGGGATAGGCGCCTCTTGTAGACACCTAGAGTAGCAGGGGCTGGTTGTGCGGTTTCATTGGCCGGCGGAAGCTTTTCCTGCGAGGGATGGAGGCTAGGGATATTTTGTCCTTGAGCCCAAAAGGCCAAAAGAGAGGCTTGTTGGAGCTTGGAGGTTATTGGGCCCCAGGAGAGAATGTTGGTAGGCGTTAAAGGGAGGATTTCTATATTTATGGGAAACACGTGGTAAACCCCATACTACACCCTAAATTTGGCCTTGTCTTGTTTGTGTCCGAACCCTGAAATTTGGGGCAACCTAGCTACACTAACATATCCACTCATAAAATAAAATAAAATTTCCCCACGAGTACAGATGATGCCCTAATATAACTAACTACTATGTGCCCACCACCACTAACTTCTTATGTGCCACAATGAAGGGGGAGAACTGAGCTGAGCTGAGCTGACCCACTACTCTAGTTATTACAGATGAACCAGTTGAGTTTGGGAAATGACCAGTTAAAACTTCAAGGAAAATTAACCCATCGTTTAAGAGGAATCTATACAATGTATGTACCTCACATTGATAAAGAAAAAACCCGAAAGATCATGACATGTAAGTTAACCCCGGTTGAATTTGGAAATGCTAGGATTTTGACGGATTGTGTCCAAAAACCTTCCCAAACATCGATGCACAAGTGCCCATCTGCCTGCCTTATCTCCAATTTGGGCAAGCCAACCCATACACTCGTTCTTTGTTGGATGCCTAAATCCTTGCCTCCAAGGAACTAGTGTACGGGTTGGTTCGCCACAACCCTTATCCCCCATGACCCAAAGTTGGTAATCCCCTCTAATATTGAAGTTATTTATTGAAGAATTTTGGCTTCTCTATGTTCACAACTAATTCTTGTCCTGGGCTAAATCACATATGTGTTTGGTTGGGGTCCTCCCCTCCCACGCCTCCTTCATTGCCCGGTCATCCTGCCCGCACCCTGCGTGAGAACTCCTCTTCGTTGGGAACCAATGTGACAATACCTGGTGAAAATTACAAATATTCAAGTTGACATCACTTTCATTATTCCCAAGTTGATTGATGGAGTTCCTTCACATGCCAAAGGAGCTTAATGGCTTAAGTGACCGGGTATTGTCACTTTGGTTCCCAACGAGAAAGAGTTCCCACGCACGTGCGGGCAAAAAGACTGGGCAGTGCAGGAGGCGTGAGAGGGGTGGGGCCCAGCCAAACACAAATGTGAAATAGCCCGGAGCCTAATCCTTGAGGTTCCAAGTCCTCATAGAGTTTTCATAATATTGTTCAGCCTTTTTGAGGAGGGACCTCCACAACAATGTTTGGTCACAAACGGAAGAATGATGAGCCAAGCCTTTGTAACCTTCGTTTATTTTAAGGTTGAATTTGATATGTAGTGGGAGGCGACTTTAATATTTGGCCCCACTACATATCAATTTCAACCTTAAAATAAGAGACTATAATGGCTCATTATTCTTTTGTCACGACATGAAAATGAGTGGAAAATGCTTGGATTCTTATAGCTAGCCATTGTTTACCACAAATCTCAAAACAACAAAGGAAGGAGAATCATTGGAAATGGAAAAGAAAGCTCGGACATCAATCGGCCGGAGCGGGTAACATACCACCTTAGCCATACAACGGACCGGTTACCAATTAGTAAAAATAAGATACTACGTAAGGTTAATTGGCCATGATTAGTAAGCCAATTTAGACTAGTAGGTTATGTAAGGGGCAAGTAAACCTTAGTGGAACTATTAGAAAATTAGTAAGTCACATATCAAGCCACTTAGGATTAGTGGGCTTCAAGGTGGCAAGTAACCGCGTAGGCCCACATAGGTTAGGCAAACGGAGGTGGAAGTAACTAAGGGCCAAGAAATGACTTCTTGGTTAGCCTTAGGAATCTTCCCATACCTAGATAATACATAGGTAGATTTTAGGCTATAATCTACCAGATTTTGAGTGTAAAAGAAGATGAGAATTATGTGTGCCCTCTTTGAGGATGTCCGAAAGAGTCATCTTCATCTTCTTAGAAAAATAAGAGATATTGGGATATAGGAGGGAGGCACATGTTAGGCGCTTCCTCCTACTATATATAGAGTTAGGCTTAGAGTTGGAAGACCTACCTTATTCACGACGATAGGCTATATGAGAGCTAGGTCCTTTGTATCTTTATCATTTTGGAATATACGAGCTTCAAGCTCAACCTTCTTCATAATTTATCCATGGTAGAGGCAAAGTAAAATTTTAGCTTAGACATAGTTAAGTTAAGAGATTGTGAATGCCACTTGCTATGTTCTATAGCAACTCACATGAGGTGAGATAGATACATAAGTTAGAAAGAGGTAGCTTATGTAGCAAAATGATTTGGAAAACTTGACATAGAAATTGAGAGGCAATTATGTAAGGAGTGGATTATGAAGTCAAACATATGATGAGGGAATCGTAAGGTAATGAAATGCAATTGTGTTAAGTGTTGAGAGATCATAGATACTCACATGAGGTGAGAATAGACACGATAGTGGATAGGAGTTATGTCGAAGTGATTATTACAAAAATAAGTGAGACTTGAAAGGTTCTATGTGCGAATGTTAACAATTGAAATTGAGAGATCATAGATGTGAGAAGATTGGTTGATATACAAGGCAACTATGAAGAAAGAGGGGAAAAGAAAGAGAGGTGATGAATACAAAATTGTATGCAGACAATTATTGCATGAAAACTAACCTTCACATAATTTCTCTCATCCTTCCTATTACATAATTCTCCTAATACAAGAAAGTTGCTTGGTAATTGATAATTTGGAAGAACCCCATGATCAAATCATTTCAATTACAAGTATATTATTATTCTATGATATAAGTGGCTATCACTAAGTAACAATGAACTCTATATACCTTACAATATCTAAGAAGTTAATTAATCACAAGTTGAATGTCTTTTGGAATATAATACGGGAAGTTGTGAACAAGAAATGAAGTGCGATGAGTTCTTTATTCACTTTGATTTGATTACGTGATGATATTACTTTAACCATTGATCGGTTATATTATGACTGAGCTAAAAATAAAATGAAGCCAATTATATCATATATGTGCTAAATATGTATATTTTGTCAAATTGTAACCGAGACGGAGATGTGGTGAGACTGATCTAAAAATAGACATTATATAATTATAGCCAAGACTGAATTATAAAGTGGTTATACTAAAAATAGAAGCATCTAATTATATTTGAGACTGAGATATATTACAAATGTTCTAAAAATAGACTGCATATGAGATAGTGGCGAATCCATAATTTGTTGTGGGATTGACAATCCGAGAAATAAAAAGAAGAAAGAGTATTGGAAAGAAGCGCGAAACGGTCACTTGGCCACTTGAAGAAGATTATTTGAACACTTGAAGAAGGTATTATGACCATTGAAGACAATTACATGGAACACTTGAAGAAAGTCACTTGACTATTAAAGACAGTTACGTGGATACGTGAAGAAGGTTATGTGTTACTTGGATACTTGACACTTGAAGAAAGAGTTACTTGTTACTCGGTACTCGGCGACTTGAAGAAACTTACGACCGTTTGGATATATGAAGGAAGTTACTTAAGAGAGGTTTCTTGAGTAATTGAAGAAGGTTACTTGGACATGAGAAGACGGTTACTTGACTAATTGAAGAAAGTTACCTAGTTACTTAAAGAAGATACTTAGCGTAGTAGAGTTAATTGAGACTCCAACGATACCAAAGTTCCGGGGTTACTTGGTGCCTAGCACAAGAAAATTAGGAGAAGGAACTTGATATGAATCAAATATAGGAGATTTCTATCACTACAATTGAAAACCCAAAAGAAGAGAAGAAGACAATTACGACACATGAAGATATTTGACACGCGTGAAGAAGTAGTTATGACCTCAAGTACAAGAAGTAACCCTTGAGTTAAAAGGGACAACTACGAAACATGAAGACCTCTACAACACGAAGGAAGCTAGTTAACTAAAAGATTAAGAGCAAGATTAAATAGAAGAGAACCACTTGAAGAGATATCAAGACAAGAGACCCTTCAAACGGTATGAAAGGATTCATCACTAGAGATACAAGGTAGAGGAGCTTATGGAAGACATCCGGTCATCAACAAGACGAAAGCCACAATTGGGTACTTAAGGAAGAATGTTAGTGGACTTCTAGTAGAGTAGGTAGTTCTAATCATCTAGTTTGGACGATTATCTTAGTCACTACGATACGGTCAACCCTAGGAACAAGTGGAGGTAGTCGAGCTCTACAGCCATAGAGCACACATTCTTATAAGGTATGTGGCAATCATGTTGTGGGCCTTGGGGGGCTGCTTAAGGAAGATCAAAAAAATGTTTACTTAAAATGAAGGGTATGTTTTGTCTTGAAAGGTTAATATTCTACTTGAAGTTCAAAATATTAAGAAATTTAGCATATCATAATTTTTTGCAATACAATGTTCCATAAAACACTTAAATTTGAATTTGATTTTGATTTTAAATATAGGGTTAATGAATGCCCTCAAATTATCACATGTAGAGTGTCTTGAAAAGTTTCGCTACAACTTAATAATAAGGCCAAAGCATGGTAAAGTCAACAAGAAAAGTGGTATGCCCTTCCACTATGATACAATTTTCACAGATTGTAAGGGAAGTAGTCTTGATTCTATACAAAATGTCTTTTGAGAACATGGAGCCTTCCAATGGGTTGAACCGACATAATAGAAAATTTGTGCCTCATTAGTATGATGGAGATACATATGAAGTAAATCCTAAACCAGGTGGTGCATTTGAGCTAAAACCTAGTACTTCATTTCAAAATTTGTGTGTGTAGCTTAAGTATTTGGCAATATCATATTGTATGTTAGTGCGCCACAAAGTTTGGCTACTTGCACCTCTAAACTGACATGGTAGAAATTTTGTTCACTTTACCATGGTTTAGCCCAATAAGAGAATTTGACACCTTTAAGGAGATGCTTTAAAGGCTAAGAATGAAGTATTGTATGTTGTAAATGTGATGTGGCATGATATTTATTTTAAATTAAAAGTTTTTTTTCCAAGAGGGGCTAGTGTTATATTTTCAACTTAAAAAATTTATGCTTAATTGTCATGTCTCACAACAAAGTGCGTTCTTCAAGTGCTTATCATAATTTGTTGGCTGAATTTGTATAGAATTATACACTCTCAAGCGTACTATGGGCTTTCAACATCGGCTTGCCCACCTATCCCCCTCTTGGTTAGTTAGTAAAGCAACCTTACGTTCCCAACACCTGGTTGAACAAGGATTTAACACCTAGCACAATTTGACAACCATGTGGAAAACATCATGGGGTCTATCTCACTACAAAACCCATGACAACTCAAGCACATAAAAAATAACATAATATGATATCAAGGAGGCTTTTCTGGCTAAAGTGTGGATCTCTTTCCATTTCTTAGGGAAGAAACTAGATTACCTCCACCACAAGGTTTTTCTCAAATATGAATGTGAATTGTACTTGAAGCAACCATTGACACCACCACAACGCAAGATCATTGTTGGCTACCCCACCTCAAACCATAGATGTGCCACTGAAATTGGACGAAGGTCAACTATCCTTATTTCTAGAGATACGAGACTATGCCACTTTTGCTCCTATAATGAAGTTGGAAATGAGGCACATTTTGTGTTGGAACGTCCCCTACACAACCCCATTAGAGATAAGTTTCCATCATTATTTGAGAATGTAGTTCTCGGGAGCCTCAAGTCTTTCATTGAATTGGACCATCAAGTTGACATTAGCCTCTATCTCACGGAGGCTACCACACTCTGCCCTTGTAAAGTATTAGCTAGTTTGAAACCATCCTATCCAAAGAGATTATGTTAATTATACATCAATCCAATAGCTGTTATATGGTGTCATAGTAGTAATTGATGAAGCATGTGCCGATCCCACGCGGCAAACATGTTGACTTGTTTGCTTCATTTTTTTAGATTAAAAAAACCGATTTGTTAATAAAAATAACTGAAGTGACCCAACATACGGGGTTTATGATTCTCTTAGGATTCACAAGATTCTCGGCACTAGGGATGCAATAATATGAAGTTGGGAAAGCTTACATGCTAAGTAAAATGTAGCAGCAACACTGCACAACTCTGAATAGGAAGTGACAGTAGATACCGCAAACAGTGTAGCATTGTAGCCAAAAGTGTTTGAAGGATTGAATCCAAGCCTTTTCTAGACATGATGTCTCTTGACTTTGGGGGAGTTTTTGTTTTCTTTGCCTTTGTCATTGCATAGCACTTGACTTGATGCTCTCGATTATGGCCAAGCTAGCTGGTACTTATTTAATACTGTATTTATCTAGAGGTTCCAAGGGTTTCAAAACTTCCAACAGTGTAAAACATCGGAGCTTTTGATCTCATTGATTGTACCTAGTCATCTAAAGTCAATCCATCCACATATATATATATATATTGAAAATCGGTCTAAGATCCTTATAGGGATCATTCAACATATTGAATCTGATGTTTTAGACCCTTAATTTACAAGGAGGTCAAAAATGAGCTTCAACACCTTTTTGGGCGATTGCACAACACGGAGATACAAAACTGTGGTTGCAAATGGTGTTAAGGGTGATGTGTGTTAGATACCGGATAGAAATTTGTGTGAAGGTTTTCATTAGTTTGTGGATTTTGGGGTTGGGTTTTAAGATTGTTGATGATTGTTTTATATATTACACCCCAAATTTTTGTTGTGATTATGATGGGGGGTTTGACTTCCGTCCTTGTATTGTTAATAAGGGTTGGAGTATAGCATGTTTTTGAAGTTTTTTAGTGGTTGTTTCATGTGGAAATATGCCACTGCAATGAGAGAATCCCAGGGATTGTATTATGAAGTTGCGGTTTGGCGTAAAAGGAGGTTTTGTTATTGGTATGGTACATAGGATGCATAATATGCCTAGGCGGAGTCTTGCAGGGCATTGCCAACGAGGGAGGTAGCATCCACATGGGAGGAGCCATGAGGGGACGGTGTTGTCTAGTGTTCTCTCTTTATAATTCCATGCATTAATGATTGTAAAGCATTGTGTTGTGGGGGTGGGCCAAAGGGGTGTCGGCCAGTGCATGTATTGTTTTGTCATGTTTGTTAATGCAGAAATTACTTATGTGCATGTTTGTGCACTATGATAGTAGGTGTAAACAATTATCATTTTGTTTTAAAGTACAAAGGTCGCAAATTGGTGAGGTATTTGCCGTAACGGAATTTTAGGACTTGTGTGATTTGTGCATTCCATGATCCATGGTGCGTCCCAAAAGAGGTTGGACCATTTCTGGTGGGGTTTGGTGTTTGTGAGCCATTTGTTAGCATTTGGGATTTTGTTTCAGTCTTGTGAGACTAGTACATCTTCGTACTCATTTTCAATATACCTTTTTAGATTGTGAATTGAGCTGCCGTGTTGAAAAGATGTGGGGGGTATGTCGTGTTGTACAACATGAGATGTGGTCCACATCTAGGATTAGTTATTGTCTTTTCTACGAGCAAAGCCACCAATAGAAATGCATCAACATAGTTTCATTATGTTTGAAGTTCATGCGTAAATCCAAATCTACTCAAAACTTGGTTAGGTTATGTTGTACAACGCCCCAACTTGGACCAAGGATTTCGTGGCAGCCATGTAAATTGAAAGGGAAATCATCAAGAACTCCTTACAACTGGATTAAGTGGAGGGGTATATTATCGTTGGGATGTATCTATCATCCATAAAACTTTCAGAGCTGGATTTTTTTACTGGACCCCCCTAACACGATTTCCAAAAATTGTATACCCCTCACTTGGTGCGAGCATGCGACAACGAATTCTCTCCTTCGTACATTCATCTGAACTGAGTTGAAATTCTTTGCACATGAAGAAATTTATGGCGTTTGCTGAACTCTTCCCTTCCAGTTGCAGCTGTGAAGATTGCACATGACCAAATGTGAATGCTGGGATTCAGATCATCGTGAGCAGCACAAACACATATTATAAACTTAGAGAGGAATGAATGAGCTGAATGTAAATGTCGGTGCGACGTGGCTTCTAACCTCTTCGTTGGTAGGCCTATTCCCACCTTTTGGTGAATCATGGAGTTTGTGACCGCACTCAACTGCCCTGAATGTAGAACAAATGACAAGTCCCTAGTTTATAACATGATACTATGGCCACGAGCGCAATTGGGGCAAGCTTCACACCAGAGAGAGTATTGTATGTGTGCGTGTATTGTCTTTGTATTGGTGCACACTGGAAATTTCAATTACACTTTGTCCGGGAGGGAGGGAGGGGGTCGGGTATATATGTAAGGTTTGCAAGGAGTTTCGTTAGATGTGTTGAATTGGTAATAATGCCCGTGGTGCTAGCCTAGGGAAGCTGATTTGTTTGTGAGTCCTTGAAATGGAGAAAGCTCCAAACATGCGTCGAATGAGTGATTCGTGGAGTGGCAGAGTTGACCCAATACATACGTGTAGGGAGGTAGATATGTATACATGTCTCGAGGGTTGTCTCCCACAGGACTAATTGGTGAGCGAAAAATTTGAGGATCGTGCACGGTGAGTGCGGTTTGTGTCCGTGGGTTTGAAGGCCGTGCGGACAAGGAGGAGAACGACAAGGCTGGGCATCTCTCAGCGGCTTTCGCGGGCGTACGTATAAGTAATGGGAACGACCTGGTCTGTGTAGGTGTATTAAGCTGCACATGCAGTGCCCTAGCTGACACTAATCCTGCAATTAGGGCCTAATCAACTCTTTCGTGTAGTATGGAGCCCACCCGCCCGCTAATAACAAGTCCCACTGTTCCCACACAGTGTTGAAGATTCTTTGTTGGAACTTATGCGTGGCATGAGTCGGTGCCCTCTCGCTCGCTCACTCGTCCGTCCTTCCTTCCTTGCTTGCTTGCTTCCACCACTCTTACTTACTTAATCAGCCCCAAAACCAAGTAATTAAGTAAGCCCGGTGAAGGAAGGACGGATGAGAGGGCCCCGAAATTTATACACTTAATCAACCCCAAAATGCTTAATCAACTGCACATCCGTCCAGTGTGGTCCCAACACACGACAAACGGGGGACAAACACCCAAAGGTGGCCCAAACCTCATTCGCACAAGGTACCATTGCCCTGCTGCTGCTGCTCCTGCTCCTCCTATGGCTTCGTGTTTGGATCCACCAATAAACGTTTGCAGTGGGCATTTCGGGCTCCATACCCGGTGAGACGAGAATGGATGAGGAGCTGAGATGATACTGCATGCATGAGTAGCATTGAGATGTCCACTGTTTCAACCGGTTTATGGACTAAATAACCATTGAGAGGAGAGTGGATGACAAGTTGCGGAAGCGGCGAGTCATCCACCTCCTCGAGCTAGTTATCAATCGCAATTATTGATGAGCGTGTGGACCAAACTTGGAGATTATGGATGACTTTGTGCCTCCATGAATGAATAACAATGACAAGTCATGATTATCCTTATGCTCTTAGATGCGCGATCCAATTATGTGGGTACAATCGGTTTGTCCATGGACAAACCGGTTGTTATGGATGAAGTGCTTGCTCTACACGCATTTGTGTGAGACACGAAAGTTGTTGGAAGTTCTCTCCACTGGACGAGCAACCAACTATGGGTTGTGACACCGGTGACATGAGAGTGGGTGATGAGCCACAGTGGTGGCAAGCAAGAAGACATCCGCCCCCTTGAGTTGATTATGGGACATAACGGATCTACCTATGGGATACATTAAACCGGATTAAGTTGTGGATGAAATGTTTTGTACAAGGATCGAAAAGCACAAGGAAGTTGGTGGAAGTGCACTCCACTTGGATGAGCAATTGGTTATGGACTACAACTCTAGTGAGAGGAGAGTAGATGACGAGCTATGGAAGTAACAACAAGATATCTACCTACTTGAGTTGTTTATAGGACATAATTGGTCTACTCAAGGACACATTTAACCAGAGGGCATGCCTCTGATTAGGTGAGCAACTAGTTATAGAACACAACACTAGTGAGAAGAAAGTGGTCGACAAGTTGCAGCGGTAGCGACAAGCCATCCAACTACTCAAGCCGATCATGGGAAATGACCAGTATGTTGGTGATGGACAAATCAAACCGGATTAGGCTATGGTAGAAGTGCTTCCCACATGAGGATAAAAAGTCATGAAAGTTGTTGAAAGTCCTCTCCACTTGAACCACTACAAAGATCACAAATCGTTAGCATTGGTTTTCGGCCACTCGACATAGATTCTAGGTACCCAAATCGATTAACATGAGAAACAACTCATAGACTACATTATCGACGAGAGGAGGTTGGATGACGAGCTGCAATGATAACAACTTTGTGAACTGTTTTTACGAGACATCACCTGCATGTTACTAATGGACAAATCAAAATTAGACTAGGTTATGAGCAAAAGCGCTTTCCACATAACCATGAACACACATGAACCTTTTTGGAAGTGCTCTCCGCTTGAATGAGCAACCGGTTAGAAACACCGCCCACCCGCCCCCGTGCGCATGCTCCACGGGGAGGGGGGTTTATGTTGTGTGTTTACGTTTTGTTGTCATGCGGCTTTCTATTCTCCACTCCCCTTTTCTGGACCCTGCACAGAATGCAAGCGTGAGCAGCGGTAAAAGGAGGGCGGGAGAGGGGGGGGGGGGGTGTTAAAAGTTGTGGCGATGCAGCTGAATTGTAAGTTACTTCAAATAACATGATCCATAATGAGCATGAAGGAAAGGGGGCCCCTGTAAAGTAAGTGACTTGAAGCATTATAATTCCACTTCCTTTCCCATCCCATCCAGCAGGCTGCCGCCTCCACCGAAATAAGTAGCTGCTTTTACAAAGTACTTGGGGTCACCAGCGGGGCGCACATGCGATAGGAGGGTGAGGGACATGGGGGAGAGATCTTGTAGTTGCTGCACCCAATATTTTCCATGGCTGGCTACCTCCTGCCAACTTAGAAGAAGCTGGAGTCCCCCGAATGTGGTTTGAGGGATTTGACCACCCCCACCCCCCTTTGACCATTTGTACTGGATTATATAGTGGAGCAGCCCGCTCTCATGCCCACACCTACTCTTCTTCTTCTTCTTCTTCTTCTTCTTTCCATCGATGCCCATTTCTTGTTGTTGGTCACTTCATCCACTGCCCGCCCGCCCCCAATGCATCATTCTTCTGTGTGCGGGTGTGTATGTAGATAAGGTAGACGTGTGTTCTTTGGACTCATTTCTCTTTGCACTCGCTTTTTTGTAGGTTATACCACGCAACTGCACATAGGCAAAATACCTTGAGTTGCATCACGGATAACCGTGATCAACATTAGGTTAACGGGCTCACATTCACACCGGTATCTTGATACGGGAGTTATCTTTCTTTTCTTTTCTTTTCTTTTCTTATATCGCGCAATTCGTGCGAGATGATTACCAAATCCAAGTCGTGCTCATCGTAGTCGTTTGTTTCATACTTTTAATGGAGCTCATTATATGCATATCCTATTCATTGTCAAAGTGAAGGTTCTCGTGCTCTTCAATGGTCACATAGATCTCTTCAATCATGATGAGTGTTGAGCCTAGAATGGTTAGCATGTTTTGAGCACGTAGTCCAATCTCTTTTGAATGCATTTCTTTCGGTGTCCATTTTGAGGGCCACACGTATATACCACATATGTACCACTCTATATAGATCTCTTGATGAATATTGTGTTGAGAATTAGGTACGTCTACCTTAGTGGCGGACTTCACCTCATCTCTCTCTATATCACATGTAGTGGCAACCCAAAGAAAATAGCACAATAAGCATTTGCCTTCACTCAAATGAATAGACTTTCATAACATTCCTCAGTGGCATCAATGTGTTCAATATATGTGAATTAGATAGACCCATTTCCGATTACCCCCCCCCCCTCCCAACCTTACTATATAGAGTCCCCTCAAGTCGTGAAGTTCCACACATGTAGCCACCATTATCTAACACGATGGGAAAAATCATGAAGAATCACACATGTAGCCTTCACATTCAACGTGATGGAAAAAGTAAGTAAATTAAAAGGAGAAGGATTTGGGTTCCTTGAAAAGGACACTGATTGTACACAAGTTTTCGTTTGAAGTTATTGGAAATAAGATGAACTATGCTATAAATATGGGTAGGAATGGAATCTTTCATTTTAAAAAAATTACAGTAATTTCATTAATTGGAAATAAATTGTGATGTGACATCAACTTGTAGACTTGTGAAAAATCACCCCACTATCAAAGTCATACTACAATTATGCGAAATTGCTTAAGTTATTAGAAATAGGTATGTATACTCTACTACTCTATGCTTAAATTTTCGGAATCACCGCCCTCTCTACCTTGATTCAACCTAAGTTGAGTATGATATTTGCACGTGGGCAAGTTTTTGAGAAGATAAGCAAGAGATGTTTTGGGGCTTGTTTGATGTTCTACTATAACCATTGAGAAATGTTGGATTTTCTCAAATCAAGTGATGCATATAATGTCTTGGCAATGTTGGTAAAAAAATAAAAAATATCTCAACGAATATATTATTTTAAAGTATGTGTTTAGTTTAACAAATGAAACTGCAGTTCAATGTTTTGGTTTCATTTTAGCTAATGTGTCAAAAGTTTTCTTATTTACATTCAAACTTATTCCTCAAGTGCACTTTTCTAATCAATAGATGACATTAATTTGATTGATTTTTTATTTCAAATAAATAAATTGTGTGTTTTTGGATGCAAAAATATTTAATCATCAATGCCACATATGAGGTTTTATTTTTAATTTTCTCCTTGATGTAATGAGATAGTGTCATTGAGAAACATAAGGATCCATCATAGTCGCATACGTGCCTTTAAATCCATCACCCTTGAGACTCTAGATAATGCAAGTGATGTCCCGAGTTAGTTGGGTTCCTAAGTGACATATGTAGAGTTCACATGTGTTGTCAATGGGTGAACTTTAGGGGGATAGAATTAGCACTTTGGAATTTTGGGCACCTCTACCATGATTGTGTAGGTGTTCATGGATTCATGGATTCATGGGTGCCATGTGAGTCGAAGGTGGAAAATTTCGAAAGCACTTATTGCTCGGATATTTCTTGTTTTAGAGATGACTATAAAAATTAGATTTTTTTAATAAAAAATTCCAAATTAATATTCTTAGATTAAAGTTGGATGAACCAACCATAAACCTATGCAAGTTTTTACCGAACCCCTAAGTTCTAACATGGCTATTGCAATTTCAAAGCCAAGTTTTAAGTGTTAAATTCAACATACATTAGAGGCGTTCTTGAATTCCACGGAGTTCCTGATTGGGAGTTGTTTGTTTTGTAGACAACACTTTTCATGTTCAATATATTTTCGGTGCCTACTTGGAGCTGGTGTGAAGGCTTGAACAAATAACATCCTATAAGGTAGACATACCTTAATCGAACATCACAATAAATTAGACACCTATATTTGAGTAGTATGTGGATCTAAGAATGAAGACTAAAAACATGTGTTCAGAAGAGATTGGACTATGTGTTGATAACATGTTGATCATATTAGGCTCAATAGTAAACATGATCGGAAAGACCTATATGACCACTCAATGAACAAGATAATCTTCACGTTGATGATGAATAAGACATTCCTTATGAACTCCAAAAGTTACAAGGCAAATGACTGCGGACACGATTTGAATTTGCTAATCATCTTGCACTAATTGCGTGTTTCATATCGTGCAAAGAGTGGGCACATGTAGAAAATAATCCAAATAACACACGACTACCTAGTTGAATCATTGAACAAGATAATCTTCACGTTGATGATGAATAAGACATTCCTTATGAACTCCAAAAGTTACAAGGCAAATGACTGCGGACACGATTTGAATTTGCTAATCATCTTGCACTAATTGCGTGTTTCATATCGTGCAAAGAGTGGGCACATGTAGAAAATAATCCAAATAACACACGACTACCTAGTTGAATCATTGAGGACCAAAGTGATTTCGGCATGGCAAGCCAACTTCCGACCAAAAGTCTGGTTGAATAAAAGGATGACTACATTATACAGGTAATGTCGTAGCTGGCCGCTTAGTACAAAGCTAACTTAATTAATTAGTGGTCAAACGTTGTTGACTGGTAGTTAAACATGGGTGGGTCCCGCTCCAGTCAACAGCTTATGACCAAGGCTTGAAATGTGTGGCCAATAAAGATGATTTAAGATATTATTAAGGCCCTTCTCATTGCTCAAAGCTCTTAACCATATATCCAGGTAAAGGACAGGTCAGGTAAATGTTTCCCTTTTGAGTGACAGTGTGACAGACACATTGACAGATGCATTGAAACGCATTTCACACCATATGTATCTTGTATGGTTGCATCGGACATCCGTGGGCCAAGGTAAATGAATTGTGGCCCTTTGCATGTGCCTAGCCTTGGAGAGCTTGTTTTCAAGGTTGGTCTTACTCTTCTTCTTTTTTGGGGGGATGTTTGTTTTTCAATCTAATCCAAGAGAGAAGTGTTGACAGGCTTAGAATTGTGATCTTGAATCATAGTTGAAAACAAACCATTCTAATTGTAACCCCCCCCCTTAAACAAAGGAGCCGACTTTGAAATCAACCTCGTCAAGGTTAACATGTTTCAAATCCCAAATATCTTTACCTTGGTCCACCAAAGTTTGCCTTGAAACTGGCATTCTTGGACGTGTGTGACCCCCACAAGGGTCGATAGCACAACATCGATTCACTTGTTGAAGGTTGTTTGAGCATAACATATGTCCCCCTATTGGGGGCAATGTCTGCTCCAAATAGGATTTTTGGTTGTGGGATCAAGTTGGGAACACGGGTAGGTCACTCTAAGGCATTTTTGTGCACCACGTGCGGCTGGGGTTTTTTTTGTTTTGGGGCTATTTACCTTCAAGGGCTGAATTAAAGCCTCCCTATAATTACTTAAATTTCAAAAATGGCCCATTTGTTTGCACCCTTCCATTACTTATATTGTCCAAGTCACTGCAATTTTTTGTACTCTATATTCCTTTTAAGTAATAAAAGCTAATCTACTTCCTAACGCATTGACGAGTGTTAAGGGAAACCATGGAAACAAAGAAGGGTGCAAACAGTAATATCATTGCAAACAAAGTTCTGAAGAAAACACATAGGAGACCATAGCAAACACACTAAACATACCTTCTAGGATCCTTATCTTCAGCCCCTGTATTAATTTTACAAAAAAATAATGGCCCACATTTTATGTCCATCTAACTTACTTATAATGGGATTGTCTACATTTAATGGCCCCTTCATTATTTGAAATTCCTTTATAATTTTTATTTCAAATGATTTTAATCCTCTCTATATTATGCCGCACGTCGTTTTTAAAATGCACTAAGTGACCTACCCGTGGTTGGGAATTGTCTCATCTAGTTGGCAATTGCAAGATATAACGATATTCGTCTTAACTTCAAGAATTGGAGTGGAGATGCAAGAGCTACAAGAAATCAAAATGAAGGTTCTCTATCTCTTAGCGATCACATGAATTTAGACACAACACACCAAACCCCTATCTAATGCCTACCTAATCCTAAACAAAAGAAAATTGCCCCAACATAGCCCACCTCTCGCAAGGTAGGCAGTTAGTCCTAGAATGTTCTTCAATGCATGCATATATTGTAGAGAAAACGAGCTCACATTCATGTCAGTGTGATTACATTGATGTTCCCATTTATAATTATTTCAATTTGAACTTAAAATGGTTAACATATTCAGAGCACATAGTCCAATCTCACCGTCACACATGTCATTTTGGTGTATGTTCATGACTACAAGCCTTTTCATGTATCCTCTAATATAGGTGTGTGATCAAGAAGAGTGGCACAAAAGGCCCCAGGGTGGCAACTCTCATTTTATACGCATGGGTCCTCAAAATCATAAGGCAAATAGGTATTGGTCCTGCAACTTTGATATTGTGAGATCAAATAAATAGAGGGTTCAAGATGGACAAATTAAGTTTCCTTAGATTGAAATTCAAATTTGTTAAATTTATTTTAATACATTGTTAAAGAATTATTTATTCTACCCCTCGTAGAACCAGGCATTCTATAATAAATCTTACATGTCTTCCATCATGGTGCTCTACCATGCTACTAGGTCTAGCATGTTATTGGATATGGCTACTGCTACTGCATTTACCGGTCATGACCCCTCACCGGTTACTACTACCCTTACTGTATCCATTTGTTGCAAAGACTCTCTACTGGGTTTCGTCCAATTGCTAGCACTACTAGGTCCTCCCCTTCTACTGGTACCGTTTTGTCCATGTCACTCTCCCTTGATTACCTTCCTCTCCAGTCATTGATGTCATCTACATTACCATGACCGGTAGATTGACATCATCCCGTAAGTATCTCGCCCAACCGGATAATTATAAGGCCTTGGAAGATACTAAAGTGGCTATCTACATTTGGCCTTTCTGATAGTACTCAAATTACTAGCACCAAGCAATACCTCACATTACTAGTATGGTGACCTTAGTCTTCATTATGAGTGGCTCATGTGACTTCACAATACACTTTACCTTCCTAATACCATTCTTCCAATAATCCTAAGCCCTTAACCCCTAAAGGACCGTAAGGCCCCTAGGGGGCTTTTGATTGTAGAAAAGTGCAAATTGGATGAGATTGTTCCAAAGAAGCCCAAATTTGCGGGGAGAGGACCCTGGCTATTTTTGCAAGATGGATCCAATGGTCTTTTTCGATCAGAAAATGATGAAGGATTGGATTTTTGGCGAATTCTTTGAGTTTTCAGTTTTTGGGCCCAATCTCATGGCTTGGAGACTTCAGAGTCCCATATCTTTTTTTCCACACCTCAAAATTTGACGAAAAAAATTCCACATGAGGGTCATAATGTTCTTTACATGTGGTAAAAATTTCAGATGTTTTGGAGCACTTCTAAGCAATCTGATTCCAGCATAAGTACGAAGTACCCCCTGCCCCAACAATTTCCATCAATCTTCTCAACGGTGGAAATTTCTCAGAAATTGTGCGATCTTGTTGATCTTTTTTTCATAAACAAGCTATGTAAGTCTTCTTTAGTTTCAACGGTGCCGATCATGAAAATTACCCCACACTAATAAGAAATTGAGCTTGCTACAAGAGCTAATCAAGAAAACATGACCTAAGCTAAAACATCCCCGGTCCTATAGGGGCTAACTATCTCAACTACCTGCCCAACTACCGATTTCATATCAACTTAGTGTTTACCATCACACCCCTCCTTAAGTTGAACTCTCTTACACTACTCTTGCACAACATCCTTGAGTTTTTCCTACTACCTTATACAAATTCAATCCCTTATTGGGATACTACTCTCTACTTTATTAGAGTTATTTGTGCAATACTACTTCCTTAATCATGCTTAATGTGACTTCATCTAAATGACTGACTTTCTTCATAACTACCAATATTGATGCAAATGAATAAATTCAATCATGCCATTCAACACACACCATCAAGCTAGAACTATCCGTTACTACCATGCATACCTTCTCTTATACACATACTTGGAAAGAACTTCAACACACATTCATTCCAAGAGGTACCCTAACAAAAATTGTCCATACAAAAACGGGTCATAGATAATGTTCTTCTTCTTGTCTTAAATCTCCCCTAGTCTCATCCTAATCCTGCTTCCTATCCACACAATCCATAAAGTTGTGGCCCCTCTTCATTGGAACCTTCTATCCTATCCTTATCCTTTACTATTCATTGGCCCCGCTGCTTTACTAATCCTTATCTACCCACTTCCCTATCCTTTTATTGCAGTAACATTAAAATTACTTATATCGTTAATATACATTTAATTAAAATAATACTAAACTAAATTGGCTTGCCCTAACTTTCATGCATTTAAAATTGCTTAAATCTTGTGTCTAATAACCAAAATGTATAGATGATTTTTACAAATACGAAGCTATATTCTTTGGTTCATGCATGGTACGACTTTTGAAAAACTATGCATTAGAACAAAATATTCCTTGCAACATTGTACTCTAATACACTAGAATTCATTGAAACATGCATACTATATAACATGGGAGTTGCCACTCCATGTAGAACACCCACATGCCTAATTCACTTATAATCTATGTTTCTATAGCAAGTTGGAATCACATGTGTATGGTATTTAAGCATTTTGCGAAAGAAATTACTTAAAAAAATCCTGATATATTGTATATAGTGATTCACATCCTTTAATTTCTCATGTTTGTACTATTGTGACACGTCAACATAAAGACCCTATCACTCTTTATACATGTAGAGACTAGTGAGTAGGATGCATTGGTCCAAACTACATGCATATAAAGTTGGCACAATCAATCTACAAGGGTCTATATTAATCGTGGTAATGTAGGAAACCAATTGTCTGGAATTGCATTGTTTGAGACCTTTGTTTCCACTAGTTCTAGATTGGGCATGTCGATTTAGTAGAGAAATTGCTTGAGGTTGTGTTATTCACGACCATATTTAAAATTACACTATAGATCCGATTAGTATGGCCCACATTTATTCATCATCAATGGACATATTAATTGTCTTGCAGTCATTGGGTAGCTACATGGCAACAACTAGAGAGGGTGTCACGTGACACTTAATGCTAGATGGATAATCACATGCAAATCACCAAGATCAATTTGATTAGGATTGAGCACCAATTTTGATGCCACGGTAAACCATGTGCTTAGTGTAGTGATAGTGGAGCTATTCTTGACCCTTTCTTGCCACTTGGGAATCCGCGGGTCACCCTCTTTGTGGAGAAATATTATTAGCCACCAAGTTGTCTACATTCCCCCCCCCCCCGCGCCCCAACTTGGCATGAAGATTCTTCAAATGTTTCAAGTATAGATATGTGCAAGTCTCGTTCTATTTGGTTTGAATTTAAAGGAAAATTATTCTTTAAATTTGGTGTTGAAGCTTGTAGAAGGTCACTAAGACTTCAAGGAGTAAGCAAAGTTGATGTTGCCCATTGCAAGGATTAGCCATCTTTAGTAGTGTGGGCAGCACCCAAATCAACTATGTCTCAAAATTGGCCTTCAAGCTCATTGTGAGGGACACTCATCATCTCGTCATCAAAATTTGACCAACTCTAGATAGGCATATGAACTACAAACTTGAAAATTCAAATTCTCACATCTATGTATTATAAGTGTGTGTGTGTGTGTGTGTGTGTGTATATATATACACTATATATACTATTTTTATTGAGGGACCCGATTCATCATGTCATCCAAATTTAGAAATTCATAAATATATTGATGATAGTGAGATTTATTTTCCTCAACATCGAGGGTGGTATGAAAGTTTTATGCTCAATAGAATGCACCTGGCAACAATAAAAGACTCAAGTCCACATGGAAACGTTTGCAAGAACAATTGAGATGTTTTTCCAAGCTAATAAGGGGCATGAAGAATTCCTCATGCAACTCATAAAAACCTGAGAGGCCCAATATGGACCTTAAGGTGCCATATAAATAGGGTTTAATATTACTTGCTATAATTTTAACTTAAGATGTGAGAAAAAAAAACCTTATCTAAAATCATCCAAGTTTTCATATACATTATTCCAATCTACACATACATGATATATGTAAAAATGATTCATAAATAATTTAGAGCTCAAATAAATGGCCAAAACTCAAGTACATATTGTGTATAACCAAGTGGCTCTACTCAAAGGGAGTAGAACAAGAAAAGAATTGGAACATCCAAGGGTTTGGGAGAATGACAATTGCAAATAAAGAGCAAGCTTCCTTATAAGAAATATACTTCTAACCTTTGTAATATCATGCATGTGGCAACCAAAGTGCACGTGAAATTAAATTATTTTGTAGTGCTAACATGGATGTGTGATGAAAGAGAATTAGTATAGCGTTTGACATTATGGTATAACACAGTGCAACATTGCAATGTTGAAATTTGATGATTTCATGCTTGGGACATGCATAATCTCCCAAAGTTGCACACATACGGAAAGCTCAAACTTTCTAGGATATGTATGTTCAAAATTTCATAACAACATTGTACAAAACAATGAGAATAAGTGCAATCATAAAAAATGATCACTATCAACCATGCAACCTAAAACTCTCAATATCAAACTTCTTAGTGGCAATTATATGAGCAACGCACATTCTAGACAATTTATCACAAATGTGCTCCACTTACATCAACTTAGAACAACAATAAATTTATGAACCTTCACCTATGATGAACTCCAATAATTGTCATCTCGTATTCATATTGCGTACATCTGTAGATAGCTCTAGAGACTTACCAGCAACTGTAATTCTCAAACACAACACACTGAATCTATTTTGGAATCTTTTCAGTTCATTGAAATTGAGAATGAGACGCATCAATCAAGCATGCATACACAGGAATTGAACTGATATACAGGACGTCCACTGAAACTGCAAACAATGTATCAAACGTTCACCAATATTCATATTACAAGAGCAAAAGCTCAATGTATGAAATTGCGTTCACAATGTGAACCTCAGATCGTGAAACCCACCATTATTCTTTACACTACCAAACTCTTGGTCACTACCTTTCCAACACCTAATTAAATCCCGCAACTGATAGAGATCGATCGGTCTTCATCGATCGATTTGGTTCTCCTCCACGATCCTGTTTCACAAAACTGATGCACAACATCTTTGCAACTGGTGATCCTCATTGCGATATCAGACTTTGAAGAGATCTCAATCTTGCGGACGTTTGGCTTTGGCTTCTCCATTTCGGGGATTGTGACCATCAGCGTTCCATCCTGCACTTGTGCATTCACCTCATCCGGCTTTGTGTTCTCAATTCGAGCGCCTCAACCGGCTGTCTTGAGACTGATTCACACGATCCTCGGTGTTGCCTTTTTGCACCGCCTCTTTCGTTCTCTCGTCACTAATCTCCAATGTGGCAGAGAATGGCAGTTAGAGCTCTCACTTGACTGTAACCTCAAAGTTCTCAAGCGCATATTGTAAAAGGTTCTTACAATTGTTTTGAAATTTTTGTTGAAGCTTTGGAGATCATTCAGGCAGGTGTAGATGCTCATAGGTTGTTGGATGAAGAAAGGATAATGAGTTAGTCATAGTAAATTTCATAGAATCAATCAGTAGATTGGAATGTACTTTATGAGTTGCCATTACTTTCCATTTGTGGTCCTCAACCACTGTTCAAGATGGAAGCCTCATGTGAGTTTCATTTTGAAGGGCTATCAAATTGCAGCCTTTCAATTGAAGGGTTGGTTCAAATCCAAGACGTCAATCCAAAAATACAAAAATGAGATACAAAACTTATATTAAACTTATGCATGAATTATATGATACATGTTTCCAGTATAATGTGAAGAATTAAGAATCAACCATCGAACTTCATTTCTTGTAGTGACAATGCTTGATGCTTGTTGGTTCTTGTGGCGGGCATATTATATTGAGGACTTCAAGTGACGTCTTCATTTTCAATTTGGGGTTGCGTTTGAAGGGTTGTTTTGAGAGAGGTATATTTTGAAGGGCCAAATTGCGTTTAAAGGGCATTGAAGATTGTCGTCAACCACCCCTGTATGTGGCTCTTACCTTTAAGGGGCACCACAACTTGATATTGTCTATCTACTATTGAGCTATGGCACATATATAGGCACCTGGAAGCAATGTATGGTGACTTCACCGTGGCTAACACCAACACCTTCTTTCCAAGTCTTCTTGATGATGTGATGAGGGCTCATGTTTGGCCAACGCTAGCTAGCATTTGGCCTCTATGGCATTGAGTAGAAGTTCTTGCAATGTATGCAATAACCTTAATCACAAAGCATGCATATCCTACATAATTCCAAGACTATTTGCACTCATATTGTAAAAGAATGTAAGGCATGCCCTCAAGCTTTGAGTGTTGTCAACAATGTATTCCATATATTCATGTAAAATTATTGAAGAAAATAAAATGATATGTCTAGTTTAATTATTCACTTGTCCATTTCTTGGTGTTTAAGAAAATTTACACCCTACATCTGTGACTAAAATATAAGACACATAATTCACTTTCAACTACTCTCACACATGTAAGGATGTTAAGATATATGCTATAAGGTGGCGCACCTAACCCAATCAAGTCACCCTCAACCTTGCTAATTAAGGGTGATTAACATTAATTGTAATGTCTTAGAATAGTAAAAGAGGCCAACTATGGGGGAAGGTAAGGTGCAAGAGTGGGACCATGTGGCATGGTTTTCATCGCATTATGGCTTCATGCCAATGACTTATCGACCAAAAACCTCCATCCATTCTCATTTTCAAACTTGGCATTACCTTAGTCTACTTCAGTTGTATATGTACTTATACAGTAATTGGGGGATGTTAATATGGTAGCTAAGTCCAATTCCACTTTTTTCTTTTCTAGAGCCTTCCTATAAGGTGGCACACCTAACCTAATTAAGTCACCCCAACCCTGATAATGAAGGATGATTAACACGAATTCTCATGCCTATAAATAGTATATTGAGGCCAACTTTGGGTGGGAGGTAACTTGCCAGAGTGGGACCACGTGGCTTAGTTTTCATCCAATTAGGACTTGATGCCAGTGGCTTATCATCCAAAGACCTCATTTCATTCCCAATTTCAAACTTGGCATTACCGTAGTCTACAAAAGGAAGAACAAGCATTGGGTCTATGGGCATGTTTACAACCATTAACAAAGTCCCAAGGCCCAACGCCCACATAATCAATAACAATTCGTAGCTTTTGGTTCCTACATCAATTCCACACAAGCCTTTAAGCATGATGTCATCATACACATAGTTAGCACTCCATTAGTAGTCTAGGGCAATTTTAGGCTTCTATACTTGGCATAAGTGGTACTTATGAATACCCATGTATGAAGTACTAGTCATGAACTACTACAAGTAAAGTAACAAAAATGTTGCATCAAGGTTGAGAATCTACAAAGGTGAAGCATAATGAAGCCTACTTAAACATGGAAAATAAAAATAAAAATCTAATTTGCTTAAACTTGAAATTGATCTTTTAGAAAATGCATGAACAATAATTCATGATTACAACATATTAGACATGTAAGGATAACATCAACATCATCAAGCTATGACACAAGATTAAATGGTTACCACCTTTTGTCATATATTACAAGCCATAAATTCATAGAAGAAGTACATGAACCAAAACTACACCTATAATTCATTTTTGTTTTTTTGATCTAGTGTTGATGCCATTCTTGCTTGCATCCTCATGACTGCCCATGGTGAGTTTGGTCGACCCTATTGTTGTTTCTTTCTTTTCTTTTTCGTTTCTTTTCACTACTTCGCCTTCCCCTACAATTTGTTGGTCCTCACCATAACTACCGCCCAATTATACATTGTCATCATCTCATTTATTGGCCCATTGCCTTAGATAATCAAAGGATATGTTGAAAGGGTTGCTACCTACTCCATACACAATCCCTTGGATTAGTGTCTGTAACAAAGTTGTTGTCATTTGCTCTCTAGGCATTGTGGGATCTTTGAAGCACACTTCTATGGTTCGCAACAATTCCTGACTTAGGTGGACACATGCATGTAGATATTGTAGGTTCAATTCTAAACTTGGTTGTGGTTGGTGATAGGATGGTTAGCTCATCGCCATTTGTAGGGGTAGAGTTCCTCTCATTGGATGGGCCTACTATGCACAAGTCAACACACAACAAGTATGCGATATGACTTGAAGTTTTCACTTTTAAACTTGATTAGATATTCATATGGGCTCTGCAAATTATGAGGCAAATGGTTGTGAGCACGATTTGGATTTGCTAATAAACCCAAACTAATTCCAAGTTTCATATCTTACTAGAAATGGTTCGAGAGAGAAAATTATATGAATTAGGCATGTCTACCGTATTACAAATTGAGCACCATTGATGCTCTCATATTTGCCCCACAATGAGTAGTGGCAGCTCTACATGTGGTGGCTTGAAGCTTAGGGATTTTGCCATGTGGCCCTCCCCACAAGCTCTCACCACTTAAACTAATATCTAGCACCAAGTTGGAAAAGAAGCAACTTGTTGTTGCTACATAACATTACTCAACTATTGTATGTCCTCACACACTATGGGTATGGGAATCGGCTCTACATGAGGCTCTCTGTATTCATGGGATGGCCCCTTTCACATTTAGTTAGCCTGAGTATTGTCGCAAAGGGAAGCCAGTGTAACTAGCAATTTAGGCCACACAAGACATGTGTATTGGCATTGTAAGGTTAAGGCCTCGCCAACAACCTACCCAGCAAAATGCACAAGAAACACACATTGAAGAGCTCATAGATAGTCCTCCACGAATTCACAACATTATGTAATTGAAAACTATTAAAGCATGTAATCAAAATAGATTCTTAAGTACTCAGACTATAAGGATCATGGGTCGTTGCCACTGATTCTTTGCCACTACAAGATAGATTTTAAACATTGATAGATTTGAAATCTACTTTGTAGTGGCAAAGAACTAGTGCTTGCGACATGTAACCCTTATAGTGTCAATTAGAACCATTCAAAGTAGCATGACAATTGATTGCTTTCAAACTTACTAAGCAATTGAGGGAAAACCTAAAACCCTCTTCATGACCTCATTGAGATGGACGACTTGGTTTATTCATGATATCCACAGTTGGCTAAATCATGCCAATGTCTAGAATATCACAACGAGCAACATCAAATCACAATGCACAATGGTAAAAATGCACGAAGAAGGATTCATTTCGATTTAATTTGATTCCCATATATATATATATATATATATACACACACACACACACACACACACACAGGTATTCAAGTCTAAATAAGAGATGACTTTAATTTCTCTTCAAATAACTTGATGAAGATTCTGACAACGTACTCTGCAACCTCCATGAGAACCAGATTTTAAGGTTGAAATTGATGTTGGAGCTTGTACTTTGATTTCCAAATGGCTGGCTCTTTTCTTTCCCCATTTGCAACCATCTTGGTCAAAAGCTCTCAAGCCTAAGGGTTGGTTTAGACTACGGTGAACAAGTGCACCGGTCGGTCAAGAATTTCAACCCAAGACAAGGTCATTTGAGGCAACATTTGGTTTGGCAGACAAGATGGGAAAAAATAACACAAAACAAAACAAAACAAAAAGCCTCAAGTTGGAATTTTCCGCAAGCCAAGTTTCTTGTCTAAGGTTTTGAGGTTGCCAAGATACTTGACCTCCGGAAAACTCCCCTAGCAAAAAGTATTGCCATGTGGCAGCCATGTCATCTTTTCACCCATGCTCGAAGTTCTCCAACGGAGAAGTCTTTTGACTGTAGTGTAAACCTTGGCCGGTGATGAGCCCATTTTGTAGCCAATCATATTGCTTCATTCCCCTAACCATTGCACTTCTTCACCATAGTCTCAACTGGCCCCTTGCTCCACCCACCAGATGTATTAGCACCCATGACTTACCCATGTAGTTACCAGCTCTAAAACACAATCTCATAATGGACACATGCACACACAACAGACTCACTTGCCCCCATTATAGCCTTAGCTCTTAAATAAGCTCGTAGGATGCAAAGTATACATGCTCAGCTAGTAAAGTGTCATGTGATTATCGTTCACTTGTTGATGGTATAAAAAATTTGAATTTAATTTTTTTTTTAAATCATTTGATACACACCCTTTCTGTGGGCCCTCACTGGCAGCTAGGGATTCATGGCATCTACGTAAACTCATTCATTGTGTAGGTGAAAACACAACAAATTTTACCATAGCCTATGAACGTCTTATTGAAGATCATCCAATTCCAAAAGAGCACTACTCAAGACCCCCAAATTCGTGGAGTGGAATCGAGTTGAGCCTAGCTGAAACGAGTCGGTTGTCGATCTTATGACGAACTTGTTTTGTATTAGAGCCCCTTCATCGACAATGGAGAAGTTTACACAGATGCCACAAACCCCGGGCCCTCATTGGCAGCTAGGATTCATGGTATCTACATAAACTCATCCATTGTGTAGGTGAAAATGCAACAAATTCTACCATAGCCTATGAACGTCTTATTGAAGATCATCCAATTCCAAAAGAGCACTACTCGAGACCCCCAAATTCGTGGAGTGGAGTGGAGTCGAGCCTAGCTGAAATGAGTCGGTCCTCAATCTTATGAGGAACTTGTTTTGTATTAGAGCCCCTTCATCGACGATGGAGGAGTTTACACAGACACCACAAACCCCGGACCCTCATTGGCAGCTAGGATTCATGGTATTTACATAAACCCATCCATTGTGTAGGTGAAAATGCAACAAATTCTACCATAGCCTATGAACGTCTTATTGAAGATCATCCGATTCCGAAATAGCACTACTCGAGACCCCCAAATTCGTGGAGTGGAGTGGAGTCTAGCCTAGCTGAAATGAGTCGGTCCTCAGTCTTATGAGGAACTTGTTTTGTATTAGAGCCCCTTCATCGACGATGGAGGAGTTTACACAGACGCCACAAACCCCGGGCCCTCATTGGCAGCTAGGATTCATGGTATCTACATAAACTCATCCATTGTGTAGGTGAAAATGCAACAAATTCTACCATAGCCTATGAACGTCTTATTGAAGATCATCCGATTCCGAAATAGCACTACTCGAGACCCCCAAATTCGTGGAGTGGAGTGGAGTCTAGCCTAGCTGAAATGAGTCGGTCCTCGATCTTATGAGGAACTTGTTTTGTATTAGAGCCCCTTCATCGACGATGGAGGAGTTTACACAGACACCACAAACCCCGGGCCCTCATTGGCAGCTAGGATTCATGGTATCTACATAAACCCATCCATTGTGTAGGTGAAAATGCAACAAATTCTACCATAGCCTATGAACGTCTTATTGAAGATCATCCGATTCCGAAATAGCACTACTCGAGACCCCCAAATTCGTGGAGTGGAGTGGAGTGGAGTCTAGCCTAGCTGAAATGAGTCGGTCCTCGATCTTATGAGGAACTTGTTTTGTATTAGAGCCCCTTCATCGACGATGGAGGAGTTTACACAGACGCCACAAACCCCGGGCCCTCATTGGCAGCTAGGATTCATGGTATCTACATAAACTCATCCATTGTGTAGGTGAAAATGCAACAAATTCTACCATAGCCTATGAACATCTTATTGAAGATCATCCGATTCCAAAAGAGCACTACTCGAGACCCCCAAATTCGTGGAGTGGAGTGGAGTCTAGCCTAGCTGAAATGAGTCGGTCCTCGATCTTATGAGGAACTTGTTTTGTATTAGAGCCCCTTCATCGACGATGGAGGAGTTTACACAGACGCCACAAACCCCGGGCCCTCATTGGCCAGCAGCAAGATACCCTGTGGTTTCCCCTTTCAAGTGTACATTGGGAGATAAGCTTACAGTGTAAGTGTCCTGGGAACTGGGGAGAACTAGACCGCGTTGGGCGGTTATGTGCAGGCTTATAGTCGACAGAACTGAGCCTGTCAGTACCCTCTTATTATGGATGGATGGATGAATGTAGGATAGTTCTTAGGGACTTGGCCTTGCAGCAGCCTACTCGACTGGCCCTGGTTGGTTTTGTTTACATCGATTACCTGGATTTCTAATATAATATTATAACAGCAGTGGGAGACAGAGGTGGCAGTTTCAGTGGCCAGGGGAAGTTACATCATCAACTTATTATCAACACAGAATATATTAATATATTAATATTACAATTGCCGTGTACAAGTTCACAGGAACCTACGCTGGCCATTTGCACTCTTGGTGAGTCTTCGGGAAGGAAGGAATGTGCGTGACGGTAACGGCCATGGCATGATTACCAACAACCAGTCGTGAAGAGAAAAGTGCAGGCAACCCTTATTCGGATACTTTGTTTCTTTGTTTCTTTATTGAAACACCTATAGACACGGGTATGTGGATCATTTGAAGTTGCCTTGTGCCAGGCAGGCGGACTGTATGAATGTATAGCTTCCGTATTGGACCGGAGCGGATCGAAGACTTGTGACCAGTAGAATTTGTAGTTTCCTGGGAGGTAGCTTTCTCACGAATCCGGTTGGTGACGGAGTCTTTATTGAACTTTCGTGGTGTTATTAAGAAAGTGAAACCCCTCCGCCCATCTCCAACAATCCAGGTCCCACCTCAAGGTGGCCATCTTACCATAGAAAAATGAGATTTCATGTTTTCTTTGTCCTCTAGTGCTGTGAATAATTCTATTATTAAAAGAAATAGAAACACAAATTGACAACCTTTAACGTGAGATGCTCCCCCAATCCAATCAAGCGGTCAAAATTGTTTTTGGAGGTGGAAGTGCCCACAATAGGGCCACATACAAGTCTTAGGTATAAATTGGTCAAATACTACCTAGCAAGAGTATGGTCAATGGTGACCAGTCAAAAACCTGCCAAATGCTGGAAATTTTTGTGCTTGACTTATTAGCACATGGACGGGTACGAGATCAATGTTGTAACATGTGCCAACGTATCCACACCCACCCCCAAATAGGGAAACATAGCTATTTTTATCTGAATGGTTGCATATGGAAGATCGAGGCCGGAAAGCCTATAGCACAGAAAAATCGGAGTCTATATTGTGGTATGAAGAATTATGCTGGATAAAGTTAGTTACCGCCCAAGACTCACTCTAGTAGCCTTGGATAGGGTGGATTGGCACACATGCTTATGCGCTAAGCAATGGTCACATGATGACAAACTATGATCAAAACATGGCAGGCATTAGGTACTACGTAATGCAAATTATCCCTTACCACATATGAACTAATGTAGCACTTTTGTGAACCCCACCCCACATGCAAGGCATTCATGAACTGAATCATGACCAACAACATTTTCTTTGACGATTACCTACTAAACACCGTCGCAAATCGCACAAGAAAGAAAAGAATGTGTTTATTGTGATGTGGTCAGAACTCCAGGCTCCCGTGAATTCGTTCGACTTCTATTTCGAAAGTGGTCAAGTGAACATAACATTGTTAAGGTCCCAATTTGCTATCTCTTTTTGCCTAAGTAGGCAGTCTAAGCAAGTTAGCACATTTAGGGTGAGCATACATGTGTGTTAAACATGTATAGCTTGTTGCATGAAGCGCTTTGCGAACCCATCATCAAATGACACTTGATCACGATCACCAACATTGTTGATTGTCTATGGAACACTGCAAATCACACAAGAGTGTATGTGTTTGTTATTGTCATCAATAATTGCATGAATTTGTTTAGTTTTCAAATTCAAAAGTGTCAAATGGGCATAACATCGTAGAGACCTGGGTATGCTAATCATGTTGTCTAATTGGGAAGCTTAGACAAGCTAGCATAAACCCATGTAAGTTGGATTTAACCTCAATGCATATATGTAACCATCATGGGAAGCTCTCAAGGGATGTCAAACAAAAAACTAAGAGATTTGTCGTGTCTATGGAAACCCAAATAGTTTGAGGATCTTGCGCCTCAACAAGCACCATAACAATACTAAGTTTGATGTCCCCTCACCTATTCTAAATAAAGGAATGCCTTGTTTCATGGAGAACTTGTTGCGACCCCATTGCGACACTAAAACTACTAAAGCAATCATTTTTTGAGAACCAAAACATGTTTGTTCCCGACCCTTGACCAAATTACACTCAGGCTTAAGATATGTGACACGTGAAACTTCACAATGTTATGATTGTCATGTGTGTATCTTGTTTTTTTGGTTTTTTATTGTTCTTTCCGAGGGGCCAAGGTCAGCAGTCTTCAATTGAGCAATATGGTAGGAAATGAAGTGCGTGTGCTTGCTATGAATTACCAATGCATCATCACTTGAACTAAGTTATGGTTGTGAGCAAGGCAGGTGAACCACGAAAGGATGGGGCTAAGTTAATTGGGGCAACAACATCCGGGAATCACGTGTGTAATCATTCAAAACTTCAACGTATGCGTCCAATTGGACTCCATGTGGGTCTCTACCATACACAACTTATTGGCACATTAAAACTAGAAGGCCCTATTGACAAGTGGCGGTCAGGTGCTGAGAAACCAAGAGAATATCTTGCCTTGGAAAATGAATATGAAAATGCTCGCCTTCACCAAAACATATTGTTGGGGGGGGGGGGGCGCAAGGAAAGAGAGCAAGAGCAAAAGAGCCCAGCGGGGAGATTTGTGAACTGCCAATGACTTATCATATAGGGTTTATTAATCAATACATGAGGTCTTTACCAAGGAAGGTATGGCCAAAGTGCACATATCTAATCGATACATGTGTCAAATAGAGTAACTATATTATGTGGGCCCTTGGACAAAGTAGTAATATTTGGTCAACTTGAATGTACAAACAATACCGAATATTACTACTTTGTTCAGGGGCCCACAAAATACAAACTGATACATTCAATATATTTGGACAAACCACTTGTCCAAAAATAACAAGGGATGTGAATTTGTGAGGATCAAAACATCAAACAATAATAACCAAAGCAACAACAAAACAACCATAATTTTGAATGTTTGTATTCCATGTTTGTCAACCACCATATTTGTGTAGTTTTGCAATCTAGTGTATATCATATTGGCGGTTGGATTTGTCTAAAACTCATGCATAAATTCAAATATACTTAAATCCTAGTTTATAGATACTTTATTCCAAGGTTCACGGAACGGACTGCTATAGTTGCGTGATGTTATGAAACCAAGATACAACTTAAATCAACATCATGTATCATTGTCATATGTTTGAAGTCCTCCAAACGTATGACCGTGATACATAGTGTTGGTTTTAGGCTGAATGTTGGTGTTGGGTATATGTACCTTACACTATGGACTATACCAATCGCAAGCCAGCCACTTGGAATGGTATCACTTAATCTTTATGTAAAGTCGTAAAATCAATCAGGTCAACATACTTCTATATAAATTGCACTATTTCGATACTGGATTTTGTGTATGATTATTTGGGCAACTACGTACGTATACTGAGAAACCTCAAAGCTTGTTCATTCTAAAAAAGTATGGGCCCTTGAATTCGGTCAAATATTGGCTTTGTATGTAAGGACTTGTACCCACTGCTCATGTACAGATGCACCAAGTCTCCAAATCTAGAAGGATTTTGCAAGGACAAGAATACAACATGTCGACGACTTAAAGGGTCACTCAACGGCTTTTGATTGTACACCTTGCTAAGGTGCAAATATCACACGCCAATTTCCTGTTTCATTCAGGCCCAGGCCTCCAAACCCCATTTCCAGGCTCCGCATGCACATCAGCACCAGATGCACCAACCCATGATCACATCGTGTGAAGAACAGTTGCGTTTCCAAAGATCTACATTCAACAAAGAATTTCATGCCAAGAGGATTTAACTTCGACAGTGGGCAGTCCAAGACAAAGTCTACCAGCGACCGAGTCACTCATAACTTCTTCTTGTTCACAGGGAACTGATGATGAGATTAAGCCGGGAGTAAGCCTGTGTCATGATCTTGATAGCCCTAATGACCATTGATTGCGCCTTTTAATTACCTGCTAATTAAGAAAGATAGCAAACTAACCAACAATTTGTGGCATGCACGGCCGGGCAGTAGCTAGCATGCAGTCCCTTCTTGACTCTGGAATCTGGATTGACTCTCTCAAGATTCGAGCAAATGTTTGTACTGGCTTGACAATTAGCAAGTTGAAGGGCAGGCTTCTTTATGTGGGCTTTGCTTACTCGTTGCCCACATGAAAGGCCCCACACCATTTAGAGGAGGCCTGCTCATCGGCTTCAGCTGAGGGCTTGTACACTCTGGATTTGTTGACTCTCCATGGATCACTAGAATGTCAACAACACGATTCGCAACGAGTCTAACCCAACCGCGAATGTTCTCATCTTTCGATCGAGCATCCTTCAATTTACTTTACTCACGTGAAGAATCTAACTTGACTTTGCTCAAACATATAACTTGGTCCCCATTAGTCAGTACACTAGAGGCCCCTTGGTTTTGTACTTGAGTTCAATACAACATGATGGCCAGGGGTTTTTATATTTTAAAATAACCAAATTTACTCACCCATGCCACTGCAGCCCACTTGACTGAACCTAAACAAACAATGGATGATGTTAAAGAATTAGGTTATGGGTGAATGAAAACTTTAAGCTTCAACATACCAAAGTATGGGTTTTGAAGACATGTGGGTCATTGTTTTTATTTGTCTCGATTTTTTTTATAAATGTGGTCATGGTCGTGGATGAGTCGAGGGTCTAAGATTGCGTCCTGACTACCAGCTCACACCCAGGCCTTACATGGCATACATGAGTACTTAGAGTAGTAGAGAGGTTGTGTATTGCAAGAATATGCAGAGCCACAAGTGTAGTAACTAGTTGGTAACTAAATCAAGTGAACTTAGCAGATGAAAGGAAGAGCAAGCACACATTTAGTTTGATGGGATCAGAGTTATCCTCAAAAGGTTAGAGAGCAATACCCAAAGAAGCAATCTGGAATCTCGAGTTTCATAGGCAATTTTAGTATTGTATGGGCTTGCCTCTCCCATGCTAGAACTTTGGACATGTAAAATAAACACATGTTTCAAGAGTTTTTCTTCCTATTCTCAGTCTCATCATAGTCTTGAGTTTGATCTCTTTCTCTTGGGAACATGTAGATTCATCTTGGTTACTTCTTGAGATTCACAAACACTACCAATATAGGAGACTTGAGCAACACGTTTTGCATTGGTGAAAGAATCTACAAATCTACCACAATGCTAGATTTATGAAATGTTTAGCGACGCAAGATAATTTCCATTGACACATGACATGTTGCTTGTAATGGAAGGAAATATGATGTTGTTGGGCGTGGCATGTCTATATTCAAAGTAGTTGTTGGAACTAGAGAGTTTCTAGCCAACACACCAACACCAAGATTCACCTCCAAACACTAGACAGTTGCTCCTAAAATTTTTAAGGATAGCTCTTAAATCATGCGGTAGTGGTTCATCGAGGTATCCTACCAGAGATGCGTCCAAATAAATGAAGATGATGTTTCGCAATGCCCATGCTCCACAAGAAATAATCACTTTCTCACTTTTCTCAACTAAGTTTCAAGTTGTAAGTAGGGTGTACAAAGAATAATATGTATCATGGCTACCTCAAAAGCCCAAAATTGGCTCCTCTAAACTCTACATACACAAGAGCGTGAAGAGGGGAAAGCTCAACTACCCTTGCGATTGTTTCCAAGTGCCGAAGTACCTTGTTCCCACTAGCATGACATCCAAGGAGATTCCCTTCTCCTAGTAGACTCATTATTCTGTTATTAATGATGGAAAGAAGAGAAGTTGTAGCTTAATGCAAAGAAACTCGATCCCCCCAGCCCCCTACCCCTACATGCGGGGCCTTTTGTTGTATTTGGACTTTGGTACAAACACGAGATTTTAAGATGATGACGCTTCGATAGTACTCATGCAAAGGCCCAACATGTGTCAAGAAGGCTCCGTGTGGCGCATGCCCTACCTATGTAATATATCCCACCCACAAGATGCCCTACAAACACTAAAAATCATTCCTCCCCCCAATACAACATAACACTCAAACCAAACTAAGACAAAGAAAGTTATCAAGACAACCCCAAGGCAAGATCAAGTCACATGCAACAAGTTGATTGGTTGAAGTCAACAAGTTCCACATGGTTCCCAAGATTTTGCATCGGCCACACAAGAGAGAAGGACGGATACACAAACGAACTAACGGGGAAGGAATTAAGTGCCGCATTGCATTGCGTTGCGTTTTTGGCCATGCAAGCTTAGCTTCGCTTCGCTTCGGTTGTTATTAATAACTTGTGACGTGGCCAACTTGGGTGTTACATGAAAGGGAAGGGGGCCCGGGCGGCCGGTGCCACCGTCACTTGTATAGGCCGGTGGCCAAATCTTACACCGAGTGGTACCACCAAGTTCCTTTTTGCACCTTTAATCGAAGCTGCTTTGTGGCTAATCAAGATACGGACACAGCCGAATACTTACAGTGGGGATGAGTAAAGGAGTGGGGGCATCAAGTTCTGTGCCTCCTCAGCAAGCGCTGCAGCAGCAGCAGCAGTAAGAATACCCATGTATTCATCGTAACTCTGTGCATAAGGAAGTTCTCTTAGTAGTAGCCCCTTCCCACTTAGTAGAAGTACCAAAGGGCGGGCGGGCGGGCGGGCGGGCTCACTAACCATGTTCGTGACTGGGAGCCCTGTCAGGGTTTGGATCCTTTTTTTTAAATGAGAAATAAAAATAAAATAAAAAAAGAAGCACTGGGATCAGCTGCGGGTAAGTACTAGTACAGCACTGATGGAGCCTGCCTCGATCGGCCCACTAAGAGAATGTTTTTTTTTCTTCGACTTTCTTAGCCCTGCAGACTGAGGCCAGCCAGCCAGCCAGCCCGCGCACATAGAAGTGGAGCTTGTGATTGGATAGAACTAGCTTAGTTTAGTTTTTCCTTTTTGCGTGGCTGATGGTGGTGAATCTTTCAATGATGGAATTAGCAAGGATCAGTGACGTAGGTATACCGTTGTTGGCATGGGTAGTTGGACGGCTTACTACTTAACCTCTTGGAGCTGGCTAGGGTTGTTGAGCCTGCGTAACTGACATCAGAAACTACAGCAATCTCAGTTTTTAGCAGTGAAACTATTCTTCTCCACACCAAAGGAACTCGTATTATGTGTGTGAGCGAGCGAGCGAGAGATAGCGGTTGCCACCAAGGAGGTATCTATGGATATACGAGGGAAAAGTTTTCTTCGAGTGAGTCAAAATTGGTAACGGGTTTGTGGGACGCCATGCAGTAAAAGTGGCGAGTCATTCACCTACTCGAGTTGGTTATCAATCGTTTTGGTTATGGATGGTATCATGCCTTCATGGTTGGAAAAAAAATGATGAGTTCTAAGTCTTTGCTCGTTGATAAATGAATAGTTTTGTATCATGCACCCTCACCCGTTCTAAGTAAAAGAGATGCTCTATAACCCGTTCCATAGGGATTTTGTTGTAGCACTAAGACTGAAGCCGTTTTTTCTTTCTTTAGAATATGTTTATTCCCAATCCTTGATCGAATTATTCTCCTACCTAGGTAAGTGGCGGATGGAACAATGTGAGGTGGCATTCACTAGATTTATTAGTCAAATAAAAGTTGACAACAACAAAGCCAAATGTGCGTCAAATGTTGAAAATTAAAATGTAATTCTACACAGTTAGTATATGATTATGGATGCCACCGAGTGATCAACATTTTCTCCTTCAAACTTATAGTGAGGTGGCCACAATGAAGTACACAAACAAAAATGAAATTGGTCCACCGAGAACGAATGTCAATTGCGACATTCATAGGGTGAGTTTCCATGTACGCCGCTCGCCCACCAAATTCTAGTGTCAATAAGGACAAGCCCGCCCAAATGTAGAGGGAATATGGTGGGATAGGGTTCGCATGTGCCAACTAGCTACCTCCCATCTTCTCAAGTTCAAGCTCACCTATTAGCTTCATCCTCCTTCTCCTCCTAAAACCGGTCTTCAATCCTTTGATGACCGACACTTATAGATTTAAAGTTTTGCAGTGGGCGCATGAAAATCTATCAGCCCGTGTCCACAGTCCTCTACATTCTAGCAAACCGCCAGAATGTGGTTGGATGACGGTGTGAACTTAACTACATGCAAACACCTCCAGCCCAGTATTATCTAGAATCTAGCGGGCAAGCGGTCTCCATGGAAACTCACCCTTAGCAGATCCTAGTTTCCACCAAACATACGTTGTACTCATCACCAAGCACGCCATGTGTTATGAAACTAACCTACATACAGGTAAGAGTGGGACCCTCTTTCATGAGTTGTGGATTGCACGGGTTCCGGACTGACCTTAAGTTGCGGTCGCTTTGAAGAAGTACTTTTTTTTTTTCCCCAATTTTTGGAGTCACCGGTCATGTGAGTCTGGCAACAAAATTAAGATACATGTGGCCTCCCTAGCTAAGAAGTATGTAACTCAATAGAAATACATGTGCAACCACAAAGACCCTTTTCAGCCACCTATCAAATCTACCTCGGAGTCTCGCACTGCTGCTGAACGATTATCTTGAGAAGGCTTTTGAAGGTTTAGTTGGAAGGCAATCCAGGACCGGCTCGGTCAGCATCACGCCACTCGCACTTTGCAAGTAATGTAGGCCATGCATAACCTACACACGTTACGACCACCGTTGTATAAAAGGATTCACACGACCAATGTATAAAAGTCCTAGGCAATCGTTTTACGTCGGTGAAAGAACGATGCAAATTTTTCACAGTGGTAGATTTGCAAATTTTCTAGTGACGTAGGGCAAGTTTGTAATGATGTGTCACATCTGACAATAGTCCAAGATTCATAATATGTTCGAAGTTGGACGTTTGAGATGGTTCGATGTCGTAGAACCAAGGTATATGGATCATATATGGTCACTCCCCTTGACCGTGCACCTTATCTTTGAGTGGCATGTGGCCATGTTTCTAGTTAAGAGTGGACACCAAAATGACATGTGTTATGATGAGGTTGAACCGTTTGAGATTCGATAACGAACGCATCTGGCAGGGTCGATGTGATCATTCAAAGAGATTCACAAAACTATAATTCCATTCAAAACATCCAACTTTAATTTTTGATTTGAACTTAAATGACAACTGTCGTGGTTCATCACATGATTTATAACCACATGAAACAATCAATTCCCTCTCCGATCCAATCCAATGCAAATGTGTCGGTGGAGTTGGAATGGAAATGACCACAATAGGGCCCACATACCTTGTACTTCCATCTCATCGCCCTGAAATGTGAAGAAGCTCTACTTGAAGGCCCAAATCCTCATTTACATATTCAATCATATTGAAAGAAGAAGAGGAAGAAAAATGACTGCAACTGAAAAGCGACCCAGTCTCACTCACACGCGAATCTTCTTTCTTTCTCTTCCATTCCCTTCCCTTCCCTTCCAGTGACAAAGCCTGACCCGCTTCCTCAGCATGGTCTCGCGGAGGGGGAGGGGACCCGAACGAGTCCATAGACTTACAAATACATACGAAAAATACATTTTGGAGCGTTGGATAGATAAACGGAGCAGGCAGGCAGGGAGGGAGGGAGGGAGGGAGGAGGAGTTCCACCCCCATCATTGTGCATTTGCTGCAGTCCGCGTGGCCCAGTACTCGTTGGGGTGCGAGCCCAGCCAACCAAATAACTTAGCCACTCCTGGCAAGTACTTGGCACACGGAATGATGGGCCCAGTTCCGGAAATGGATTCTATCATTTGCATGCTGCGGGTGACGGTGTGTGCCCTGCCAGGCCCCCCTCCCCGCACTGCCCGCCGGGAGGGGGTTTGTCGCATTGGAGTGTACCTCTCATCCATCCAACATGAGTGAGAGAGAACTTGACCCCCTTGTGGGTTTCCGCTTGATTCTTTCCATATGACTTTGACTGGACTAATTCGGGGTCTTTGAAACTAATTTCATGTTTGGGGTGACGGTGTGTGCTTGCTTCTCGCCAACCCTGTGCCATGCCCTGCCCTACCTTGCCCTGTCCTATCCTGCCTGCCGAGAGGGGGTTTGTCGCATTGGAGCATACCTCTCATCCATCCAACATGAGTGAGAACTTGACCCCCCCTTGTGGGTTTCCGGTTGATTCTTCTCATATGACTTTGACTGGACTAATTCAAGGTCTTTGAAACTAATTTCATGTTTGGGGTGACAATGTGTGCTTGCTTCTCGCCAACCTTTTGCCTTGCCTTGCCCGCCGAGAGGGGGTTCGTCGCATTGGAGCGTACCTCTCATCCATCCAACATGAGTGAGATAGAACTTGACCCCCCCCCCCCTTGTGGGTTTCCGGTTGATTCTTCTCATATGACTTTGATTGGACTAATTCAAGGTCTTTGAAACTAAATTCATGTTTGGGGTGACGGTGTGGGCTTGCTTCTCGCCAACCCCTTGCCCTGCCCTGCCCACCGAGAGGGGGTTGTCGCATATGAGCGTACATGTCATCCATCCAGCATAACAACTTGACCCTCTTATGGGTTTCTCTTGTTGCCGAAACTTTATACCTCCCAAAAGTTGTGACTTCCCATGGAATTAGTTTCAAGGGAGGTTTGAAGTAATGCACATATTCATGGGACCGTCTGCACATCTGAAGTATGTTTGAGAGGGATATCAATAATAATATTCTCAAAATGAATTTCCAATATCTTAGATTCTCTAAGGGTTTTATTTCAAATGGTACCCTACCTCTGGTCGCGCCACGTTTTCTCTTGTTGCCATGCTCCCCTAGCTCTACCTTCCATGTCCTCAAACCTACTCTAGAACAAAGAGCAACCCAGGGTGCATGCAAGAGGAAATTGTAATTGCATATTTGCACAACTCTTAACCGTATGTGGTTCAGAGGCTACTCTTTCAAGTTGATGGGACACTAAAATGAGCTTCAATGACCTTGAATTAGTCTAGTTGAGTGAACTGAAATCAATAAACCAAAAACATGCAGGGAGCAAGTTTCTAACATGGATAAATGGGAGGTACACTCGTATGCTACAATTCCATCTCATTTTGGAGGGTCATGGCAAACTTGCCACAATGCTAGTGACTCAATAAGAGAAGCATGGAAAGAATTTAGCGGCCATCAAGACAAATGTTTTTTTTCGGGCAGAAGCATTCTTCCCGGTTCTCAATTACTATGGGTGCCATGAAATTATGAATGAAGAGGCAAAAGAAAGGGCACACATGACTTACTGAGGTGTATATGCCTATTTTGGGCACCTTCAATTGTGTGGCCTTACGAATGCCATTAGATTTTTGTGTGAATGGTGTCAATACTTGAGCACATGTAAGTTAAATCCCAAAGAATGCCACAAAAGTCCCACGATCCGATATCACCGGCAATGCTTTTTCAATGGTCAAACTTGAGATTCGCTCATTTATTGAACAGCTTCGATGTTCATAGTCTCGATGATAATACCTAGAAGTTGTAGTGTGATGACACAAGCTGACAACCGAAGTTAGTCGATTGAGCCAAATCATGGAATTGAGAGAGAGAAAATATCCCTCGTACTTATTACTGACAGTAGTGGGGGAAAAACAGTTTCTTAACTGACGGGATCTAATAAATTGCCAGGAAGGTCCTGATCTTTTTGCCCAGTTCGTTCCTGACCAGATCACAGATGTAACTACAGGTTAGTTCTATCTGGTTCTGGGACAGACAGAATCACAAAGGACACAAGTTTTTATGAAAAGAGGGATTTGGTGAATGGAAGAAGAAGTAGCTAGCTAGCTAGCTAGGCCACGTTCCAACTTCAAACTTTCAAATGCTACTACACATTGGAGCCTCCTCGACATTCGTGTTCACTTCTCCTATCACACTAGATATCGTATTTAGCGTCACCCATTCTATTTGTCTTGCTCAATACTGATTGTAAACCGCCCTGTGTAGTGTCACCAACACTTGATGTAAACCTCACATTGTTTGTAATTCCTTGTAAAAAAAACTTTTAAAAAAAAGGGGGCATTATAGAGTTACAATGTTGCAAATATTGTGCTTTACTAAGTGATTTTTCATCCAAATTTCAATAATCCATGACATTATGTCATTACAGAAATGTTAGGATGCGTAATATAGCAAACTTTGTTTCTATGATTGGCATGGGTTTCATCCAGATTCCATCCATGACACTACCTGTAAACTTATTCACATGAAGTGTCATTAGAAAGTTACCACATAAAATACCAAATAACGACACTGTATACAATATTTAGTGTAGCAGGGTACTGACTTTCAACTGACCATAATACCATAGGTGCATGTGAGGCTCATCAGCAATGAAGAATAGCATACTCAAATGTATAATTACATTTAATTACACATGGACAGGGTAAACAAATTGGAACAAATAATAGAGATGACTACCCATATAGAAACCTTGTTCAAAGTAATCTCCTTTCAGTTTTGCCCATTTTCCTTTCTTTATTCATTTTTGAACCTTGATCAAAGTAATCTAAAAAGTTTGAGCTTCTTTTGCATGCAATAATGAACGGTTTCACCAAAACTACTTCAACCTCATATGCAACTACACTTGTTTGTCGAATTAGTGTGGGTTACCATTTGGATTTATACCCAAGTAGTCAGTATGCACACCAAAGAATATGATATAAGTTAGTTGGTAACAAATGATAACGTCAGTAACAAGTTATAGCAACACTTAACTCCGAATGGTAACCCACACTAATAGGACAATTTGGTGTACTTGATAGCAGTGGGTATATTGCAACCACATGTGGGCTCCATCTTTGTAGGTAAGTGCTCTTTCTCATTAGCTTTTGAAGATGATTGTTCTTCAAAAGGATGCATTTTGTCCAAAATACCTAAAACTAGTACCAGTGTCAGGACTTAGCCCAAAAATTTGAAATATACATGTACAATGTGTTGGTTTTATTACTAGGAATCCAACCTATATAACTACTCATGTAAAGAAACGCTCACAAACTAGATAAACTACAAAAACCATGTCACAAGTTCACATTTACTATTATGAGGCTCGTTTCAAGAATGTGCATAAATCTCTATGATTAACACTAAGGGCCGGTTTACACTATGGACCATGAAGTCAGACCATGGAAGATGGCGTTTGTCAATGGTACGAGTTCATGGTCCGACTTCCATGATCCGACTTCATAAAAAACATTAAATAAAGCATTTTTTTACCATGGGCCCTTGCCTTTTCCTACCGGACCACCTCTCTTGCCTCTCTCAATGCAAAACCCGTTGGACCATGTCAGTGCATTTATTAGGCTTTAAAAAGTTATATTTTGGGGACCTCGACCTCCATGGTCCCTCTGCCAATTTTTTCTCTAGTGTAAACCGAAGTTGTCCCGGGACGACTTCAACAGCCAATCAACGTTCTTAGATCGCCATGGGACAACTTCATGGTCCATAGTGTAAACCGGCCCTAAGTACATTAACCGAAAGGGAGGCATTACACTGTATATTGCTAGTACATGGGAGTGCCCGGATACACAATAAGGCCAACAGATTCAAATTCACACCAGGAATATTATTGTTGTTATAAGATTGAAGAAACTCTTTCACACCTTTACATGGTAAGGAGAAATTTTCATAAATCATGTTCAACAGGAACTCACGCCAATCTACATCACTGTTTAATATCTATGATTTGCAATGAAGGACCCCCAAGTCCAAAATAGTTGGAGATATCATGTGCAATTAAGAGGAGGGTCGCAAGCTTTCCCACTCAATTAAGTTTAGGGTACTCATGCAATCGTGGCAATTTCTATAAGATTTTCCACCCTTGAAGTAGATGCTCAGTGTTGCCTCTCTTTGGAGGCGGAAAACTTCAATCAACACGACATGGCCAGTTACACAACATGTACAAATAATAGAGGACCAGCTCTCGAACAAAAGGGACAGAAAAAACATGTCCTAAACCTTGAAGAAGATGAAAAATTACATTGCTTATGGTAAATATTATAGGCCAAACTATACCTGATAGATTAATGAATGCGGGTGTTATTCGGTCACTTTTCTTAATGGGACACTAAATTTGATTGGTGTGTGGTTAGGTGTGGATTAAAGAACAAACACCATAAAAGATACATGCTTACAAGACACTGAACTACACCTTCAATTTTTATTGATTACTCCACAATCAATAGTGCACACAATTCGAGAGATCCTATGTATTTAGTTATGGAATTAACAAACGTGCATTTTTTAATACCATAACAAAATTAGGGAAGGTCCAATTACCAACCTGATTGTGTTGGCATTTCATTATAGATTTGCTAATGCAATACAAATTTGAAGACATACATGTGATCAAAAAGAAAGAAGAAATGTTCTCAAGAAACTAGGTGTGTTATGCAGGCAACAAGGTTCTTCAAACAAGGCACTTAGCACCCACATACCTTAGTAGCCTCATGTAGTAAGCAACACCTAGTCATTTGGTTTAAATATACATATCTAAGTTGATGTTTATGCAATCTAACATCCAAGTAGACACACAAAAGTGCCATTCAAAGTGCAGGTGAACCTTGAATTGGAACCCCCTAAACAACCACTTTATGAATCATGGAATCAGCAGTTTAACAAGCAAACCTTGCGATGTATGAACTCCAATTGCAAATTTGTCACTGGTATTATAATTCATTAAAAAATGCTACACCATTCATGGAACTTCATGACGCTTAATATATGGATTTACACAAGGGCTATATCTTCTTGCTATATTTTCCATTAGTTACCAACAAGATTATAGGTTGTATGGACAGTATACAACATAAATGACTTTACTTGATTAAAACTTACATTTTTAGCAAAAAGTTAGAGCAATGTGTAACTTCGAATAATAAGTGACACAAAATACCATAAACGCTGTAGAATTTATATAACTAGCAAAGATGTTCAAGATCGTGTGCTAATAATTCCAATGCCCAAGATTTGTCTCTGGAGCTGGAAAGTACCCACAATACTTCGGATACTGTAAATATGAGAAATCCTCAAAACTGTTGAGATCCAGTGGCCACTGACATCAATGATTTTATAATTGTGCAGTTGTCAATCTCATCTTGTAGTTTAGGCTGTGAATACAACTGCATGATAATGGCATAAGGTACACAGATGTGCCTAAATCGAACATAGCAATAATTTGGACACCTATATTTGAATCTAAGAATGGACATCCAAAAAGACATGTGTTTGAAAGAGATTGGACTACATGCTAAAAATCTGCTCACCATTCTAGGCTCAATATTCAACATGATTTGGGGGGACCTACATGACCAGTTAATGACTAGGAAAATCTTCACTTTGATAATGAATACGATACTCATATGAACTCCAAAAAATTCTGAGGCAAATGGGTATAAGCACAATTTGGATCTGATAATCATTTCCCACTAATTGCATGTTTCATTTCCTACGAGAAGTGAGTGCAGAGAAAAGCATCCGAATAACACACATGTACCTTCCTTACATCAACCAAAGCAGCTGCATTCCATCATCACACTGAACAAAATGTAAGCATTCTCGATTAAAACCAAAATCATTGTACTAGAAGTCAATTTCACAATCAAATGTCATCAGAGGCCATGGCATTTGCTGTGATGTTGCCTCAAATAGATTCCTCTATGACCATAAATTAAACTGGGCCTACCACAATTTCTAGAAAACATATAATTTTAAGAGAGAAAGAGAGGTAGAACCAAGAAGTTGTTGACTTTGTTCATCACTGTTCAAATGTTGATATACACATTAAACACAGCAACATGGGCTCAGGAAATAGTGGTCCTGACCTGGAATCACATCTGTAGCTCACATTCAACTTGGAAAGAGCCCACCACAGTATATGACAAGCACAACAATTCAAAATAGAAGAAATGTCAAAAACCTTAAAAATTGTTGTGGAATCTGATCCACGACAGTGTTCACAAGTTGATGAAGAATCCCACACCAGTTGGACGAGTCATCACATGGATTTTACAGCTGTGCTTCAGCCCTGTTTAGTCCATATAGAAAGCACACCAATTCCAGAGGAAGACAGATGTCACAACGGAGAAATTGTGGAATTTGTTCATGATACTGTTCAAATGTTCCAAACAAAGACATCATACTCACTAGCATGAGCTTGGGAAGAAGTGATGGCCTGAATTACACCTTGTGTGAATCGCAATGAGGCGTGAGAGTCCAGGGAACGAAAACTAAGAGGGTTTAGGATTTAGACCTGGAGTACACAACTGACTCACCATGAGGTGTGAAGATCCATGCTAAAGAATTAAGATAGGGTTCAAGGGTTGCGCAATTGCATTAAAAATGCACTTTCCTCTTAAGCACAAAAGGAGGTGGTCAGGTCGTCTCCCTTCACAAAAACTTATCAACGCAATATTACTCACTGCACCACCAAATCTCCCACAAAATCAAACAGCTGTTGAATGAATTTGGTAGTTCACATTAGTGGATGCTCAGGGTGAGCACAGATTGTTTGGAAGTGTCATATCCAGTCACTAAGGTGAGATGGAACGACATCCGTCCCCAAAGACAAGAATTGGTTTGGGTGCATAAGTCACTGGTGGTCATTGCCAGTAAGTGACCGGTGACAAAGGCCATTTTACAGGTCCTCCATTGTTGGCAACCATTATGTTGTCACCATGCAATCGCTAGCTGATCCCCCGTGTTGATGGAGCAAACCTTCACACAGGAATTATTAGCACACGATCTTGAACATCTTTGCTAGTTATATAAATTCGGTAATATGTATATTAAACTCCACACATCGAAGAACTTGTGACATTCCAGCACTAGGTGTCCTTCCAACACTGCCTACTCCCAAGATTTGCACTCTTTTTATTTCCATGTATGTTGGTTGACATTACATGCCCTTGGCATCCAAAGTGAAGGATAATCTAAAAAAGAACAAACCTCGGTTGCCAACATGGGCTTAGAAAGGAGAAGTTCTGACCTGAAATCACATCTGTAGCTCAGTCAACTTGGAAAGATCCCGCTACAGTATGTGACAAGCACAACAATGTAAAGAGAACAAATTTCAATAAACTTAGAAATTGTTGTGGAATTTGTACATGCCTGTATTCACATACTAGATATAAACATCACGCGCTAGCATGGGCAAGTCATCACATGGAATTCACAGCTGCAGTTCAGCATGAGGTGTGAATCAACTTGCAAAACAGCCAGTAAAGTCCGCATAGTAAACACACCAATTCAACAGAGAGAAGTCACAATGGAAAAAGCATGGGATTTTTTCATGACAGTGTTCATATGTTAAGACAACAATGTAAAGAGAACAAATTTCAATAAACTTAGAAATTGTTGTGGAATTTGTACATGCCTGTATTCACATACTAGATATAAACATCACGCGCTAGCATGGGCAAGTCATCACATGGAATTCACAGCTGCAGTTCAGCATGAGGTGTGAATCAACTTGCAAAACAGCCAGTAAAGTCCGCATAGTAAACACACCACACACCAATTCAACAGAGAGAAGTCACAATGGAAAAAGCATGGGATTTTTTCATGACAGTGTTCATATGTTAAGAAAAAAGACATCTTACACACTATCATGAGCTCAGGAAGAAGTGATGACCTAAAGTACATGAAAATGAGGCATGAAGGTCCATGCTGAAGAACTAAGGAGGAGGGTTTAGGATTCAGACCAGAATTACATCTCTGTGACTCATAAAGAGGCATAGGTCCACCCTAAAGAAGTAAGGGCAGTCAACTTGAAAAGAGCCCACTACAGTATGTGACAAGCACAACAATGCAGAAAGAGAGAAGAAACAGAAATTGTTGTGAAATTTGTCTTTGAGGAGAGATGTTGCAACAGAGGATTTATAGAATACCTCATGACGGTGTTCAAATGTTAAGAAAAAAAGCACCATACACACTATCATGAGCTCATTAAGAAGCGATGACCTAGAGTACACCTCTGTGACTTACAATGAGGCGTGAAGAACTGAGGAGGGTTTAGGGTTTAAGGTCTAGGATTTAGGCCTGAATTACGTCTCTGTGACTCAGGAAGAGGCATGAAGGTCCACCCTAATGAAGTAAGGATAGTCAACTTGGAAAGAGCCCACTACAGAGTGTGACATGCACAACAATGCAGAGAAAGAAGAAAATCAAAAACCTTAGAAATTGTTGTGGAATTTTTCCATAAGGAGAGATGTCACGATTGACAAAGCGTGGGCTCTCTTCATGACAAGTGTTCCAATATTGAAAAAAAGACATCATCCACACTATTATGAGCTCGGGAAGAAGTGATGACCTGAAGTGCACCTCTGTGACTTCACAATGGGGCGTAAAAGTCCCATGCTAAAGAACAAAGGAGGAGGGTTTAGGGTTTACGACTCCAGCCTACATCCCATGTCTGTGACTTACAAAGAGGCGCGAAGGTCTACGCTACAGAAGTAAGGGCACAGTCAACTTGGCAAGAGCCCACTGTAGAGTGTGGCAAGCACAACAATGAAGAGAGAGAAGTTCAAAAAACTTAGAAATTGTTATGGAATTTTTCCATAAGGAGAGATGTCGCATCGAAGTGATCGTGGGCTTTCTTCATGACAGTATTCAAATGTTGAAAAAAAAAACATCATACACACTATCATGAGCTCGGGAAGAAGTGATGACCTGAATTACACCTCTATGACTCACAATGAGGCGTGAAGGTCCATGCTAAGAACTGAGGGGTAGAGTTAGAGTTTAGGGTTTAAGGTTTAAGGTTTGGCCAATGAAACCTAAAATTGCGCTTTCCTCTTGCGTCCTGTATATTTGCTATCAGCTGGTACGTCGACGAAACCGCGTTGCCGCCTTTTCTCCTTCTTCTTCAGGATCCACGACCGACCTTTGTTATTCTTCTTGCTATCCATCCGCTGCTTCTTAACTGGTCTTTGCCTCTCCGACATTTTCACACTGCCCAATGCTGCTTCTTCGCCATCACTATCCCCCTCCTCGCCTTCACTAAGATCATCCTCCACCAATTTTGCCTTAGGCAATGCAGTGCTGGCATGGCCTGGCCCGCAGATCAAGCAAAGATAATATTTCTTCGCTCTCGTACTGTGGGGGTAATCGACAACCAAACCTCCAGAGAATCCCGACCGCATGGCCGCCTTCGATATCATTTCCAATTGCGCTTCATTCTCTGGATACAATTGCAGCACAGCCCTCGCACCCCGCGCTAAACACTTATACAACGATCCGAAAAACTCCTTCAACCGTTGCCTGGGATGGTTACATGTCTTGTCCGCATTGCACAGCCACTGCACAGCCGAAATGCTAATGGCTCCGTCTAGGGAGCCAGGTCGAAAGGGCAAACCCTGACCTATATCGTTCAACAGCAAGTCCCCCTCAGTCTCCCGCTCCACGGCCACGTCCAGCATGGCTTCCGCAATGTCCAGACCAATCCATTGATGGCCATGCTCGCTTAGGGTCTCCCCGCTTAGCCCTGACCCGCACCCGATGTCCAGAAGCAGCCGTGACACCCCATCCTCTGGCAGCGCTAGAAGCTCCAATGCTCGCTCTGATAGCTTTGCCTGGATGTCGATGATCCGAGACGATGTGGTGTATTTCCGTGCTTCGACGTCGTTGTAGAATACCTCCGGCGGCGCTTGCCGTTCCGGCCGAATCGACATGGCTCCCTCCCGCACTCAGACCTCCGCCCTCAGCTCGCAACAGTCATTCGACAGACAATTCAGTCGGGGTTTGGGGTTTAGGGTTTGGCGCTCGCCATCGCTTGGAGGCACAACCGAGGGCTTCCCAGCAATAACTTAGGGTTTCGTCTTGGTGATTGACTTTGCCAACGTTGGCACTTGACAAGGCTTTCTTAAAAAGCTTTGAGTTTCCCCCCCCCCCCCCCCCCGGGAGTCTTCCTTTTTGACTCATTTTCTTTTGGTAAGTTATGCGATGCGTCAAATTTATAGCAAGTACCCTACTTGTGGGTCACCTTTTATTTTGTCCGTTAAAAAAAGTGCTACGTGTCATCATGTGAATGGTTGAAACCCTTCTAGATGACATGGAGTTGGAACTTAGGTGCCATATCATCTACAATTCCATGTCATCTACAAGAGGTGCCAATTCCATTTGCTATAACTATTTAATGATAATGTGATATTTTACAAAGCAAAATCATCTTTGTTTTATAGTGTATGAACAACCCATTGAACTTTCATTCGTAAATATTGATCTCATGAGTAAGACATTATTGCACTATGTAATTCCTAAAAATAACATGCACTAATCGGGATAGGCAATCAATGTAGTAGTGGTGACTAGAGTTTTATATTCCTTGGTTATAACTGCAACATGGGGTCACAACTCTCTCTCTCTCTCTCTCTCTCTCTCTCTCTCTCTCTCTCTCTCTCTCTCTCTCTCTCTCTCTCTCTCTTTTGCCTTTGAGATATGATTAAAACCTTTTACTAAGACTAGGACACTTAGTATAATCTACACCACATTTAAAACATTAAACTAAACCTAGCCATGAGTTAACTTACCATGGTAAAGGAAAGTTACCACGCTCCATGTTTAAGGGTTTTCAGTGACCTAAAGCACCTACTATACCTTACTAAACCAATACTTAAACCCTAAGCTCCTCCATGTGAAAACTCTTTTACATGCTTGAAGGAGCAAACTCTTGGCTTAGAATGTGGATGCAAGACTAGTGTGAAAGTGCATGGTGTTTGGTGTACTAAAGATTGTTACTATCCAAGAAGTTACACAATATGGCAAAAGAGCAGGTTTGTATACTCATTGTTTTGTAGTGAGTATTGGTATTTACAAACATTCAATGGACTTGGCAGGTGAGGTAAATGTGTGACATGGATTGCAACTGAGCTTAGTTGAAGACACCTGACACACGCCTTTCTAACACACAATTGTATGTTTGGGTTGGCACGGGTGCAGGTGAGGCTAGCTCTTCACATTTTCAACACCAACAATAGTACATTACTCATGTTTGGATATTCTTTCACTTTATAATCTTATACTTGTGAAAGTTAATATATTACTTTGAACTAGTATCTTGATATGTACACAAACTCTAGAAAGTAATTGAGATATTGAGAATACATACAAGTGAGGTATGTAAGTTTACATATTACATCCTTAACTTATTACTTGGTTGTAACAATAGTTATTATGCACAATGTAGTGACATACTAGACTATGTTTTGAACTCAGCTGCCATATGTAATGTGTTTTTGTGAGCATGACACACATCATTACATTTTAGTACTTTATGCTATCAAACTTTGATTTGAAAGCAAGGAAACATGATAACATATCTAACCACTCTAATGAGAATACATACTCCTTGTTGAAAGTTCAAACTACTTCATATGATGTAGAACATAGCACTACATTCATAGCTACAATGACATATACTATGTTTTGGTGAGTAATAGACTTGTGATGAAAGAGAATCCCACCCACCCACCCTTGTTTTATTTTTATGAAGAATAGAAAGGAAAAGGCCTCTGAAAAGAGGAAGATCAAGCTTTGAAAAAATCTCTCTCTCTCTCTCTCTCTCTCTCTCTCTCTCTCTCTCTCTCAAATCCTGTTTTCTTGATCTTCTTGAATTTCCTGGTCTCAATCACGGGCTGCCCGGAAAATATGCAGGCAGAAAGTGATATTTATACACGATCCAGAGTGCGGCAAAGCACCAGTTTAAGCCTCACTCTGTAGCAGTCACTCTGTATCCGAAGTCACAACTACTGATCTCTGCATACACCTACTCTGCAGGATAGCTATACAGAACACTACAGTAGTGTTATCCTTCACCTGTAGATCTGTAACCAAGTTCCGTGCACAGAGACTGCTGAGCTCACAGAATTTACTGCAGTAACATCTGATTACCACAGTACTAACCTCAAGATGGACAAGACAGGCAATGCTTCTGCTTCTGACGAGTTCAAGGTGGCAAGATGATCTTGAATTCTAAAAAACTTACATAGCACATACAATATGAGAGTAACACAAATTGTGCTTATGACATTTTACTTTCTAAGTACTATATGTATGATTTTGAGAATTGTAAAGTTGGTGTAAATCCTCCTACATCTAAGGAAGGAGTTGAAACTTGTTGACATTGATAACAAGTAAGAAGGTCCGTTTACACCTGTTGTACGCTCTACTAACTTTTCTTGTAATTGTGGGGAGCATGGGCACAGGTGAGGACCTCTTCTACAAGCGGTATACGCCTTCCGAAGATCCGGTCACTCATCTCAATTTCTAAAAGATTTCATGCTCTTGAAATTGATTTGGAGTACTTCTTGTTTTTACACCATACTTTCTTTAAATACTACATTCTCTAGTAGTTCCTCAACTTATGCTCTATATGAAGCAATTGAGGAATACAATAAAGATATCAAGAATACGATTATGAGTTCTATCACACCATTGTATATGGTAAACTAAATAAAATCAGTAATTCTTGATTTCCTATACAAAATAAAGAAACGGAGTTAAGAGAACTCTGTGACCGGTCATACATATTATACTCAGATATACTCTCTTGAAGCTACATGGTTCTGACTGGCTTAAAATGTGCACCCTGAAAGGATTTGGTATCAAGATTCTGGTGCAAGTGGAAAAATACTTATATGTTGGTATGCTGTCTGTTAGTTTATGTTCATTGATGACCAGATGGTGAGATGGGCAGGTCGGATTACTTAATATGTATTAAGTTCACATTACTGACCACAGTGGACTGAAGTGGCTGAAATCAAATTGATTCCCTAGTAATCAAGATATATATCTATATATCTACTTACCTGCCATATATTAAGAAATGAGTAATTCGGCTCCTCATTAAGTGCTGACCAAACTATATGCTGAGTAATTTAGACCACTGTTTAGGTACAGATGTCTACACTAATTATATGGAGTTTGCAATAATAGTTGGAATCGTACTGATTCTCGACTAACCAGTGCTCTCTGAAAATATTTGGGAACTATGAGAAATTTATACATTGATATGTATACATATATATCTCCATACTTGAAATATGATGGGGAGTATTAACCTATGAGGGTATTCAACTTCCTATTCGGAGTATATATACAACCATTTCACAGGATGGGGTGACTACTTCAGTAAACAACAAACAAAGGACTTCTCTATTGGTTATGAGTTAACTAGATCAGTTGAAATTATATCAATTCAGTCTTTATAACATTATGTATTCTTATGTATAGTCTACATAATACCAAAAAGGTGAAACTCTTCTGACAAGCCTCTTTTGGGGAAGGATGAGATATGAAGAATGAGTAATATACTTGATTACCGGGACCCTAACAAGGGATGTATGTTGTCATTACATAACTTAACCTTACCTGTATAGTGATGACATATCCTAACAGGATAAGACAATAATCAAGACAAGATTAGTCAGCTCTCTCCCTCGCTTTGCTCTTGATTTTGCCTTTAAAACTAAAAAGTAACATTATTGACAATTTAATATGAGCATTCCAATAGGATTGAGACACCTAAAGGGAATCCACACCACAGTTAAAAGGCTGAACTAAACTTAACCATGGGTTAAAATACTATGGTAAAGAATAGTTACCATACTTCGCGTTTTTAGGGTTTCTGTGACCTAAAACAACCTCCTTGCTTGACCACACCAATACTTAAGCTTCTCATTCTTCCATGTGAAAACTCTTTTACATGCGTGAAGGAAAACACTTAACTTTGAGTGTGAGAACAAGGTTGGAGGGGAGGTGAAAAAACTGACATTTGGTGTACTAAAGATTGTTACTATCAAGTTACACAACATGGCAAAAGAGCAGGTAAGTATACTCATTGATTTGTAATGAGTATTGATGTTGTAAACTATCAATGGACTTGACAAGTGAGGTTAATGTGTGACATGGATAGCAACTGAGCTAGCTGAAGACACCTGACACACGCCTTTCTAACACACATTTGTATGTTTGGGTTGGCACGGGTGCAGGTGAGGCTAGCTCTTCACATTTTCTACACCAACAATAGTACATTGTTCAAGTTTGAATACTCTTTCACCTTATTATATGATAAGTATGAAAGCTTATTTACTGCTTTGAAAGTATTTTGATTAGCACACAAACACTACAAAGTAGTTGAGATAGTATGGAAACATATATGTAAGCTTACATCTTACATACTCAACTTATTACTTGATGGTAACATTGGTAACATTAGTAACATTAGTAACATTAGTTACATTGACTACCAAGCACAATGCATTGCATAGTTAGACTCTATTCCAGACTATGCTACTATATACAAAGTCATGTGATGAGCATATCATTACATTCTGACCACTTATACCTCACAGTTAGGGTTTCAAAATGATTTGAGATGATTTGAGTTGAAGGAAGCATGATGGTGAGGATACATGTTCCTCCTTGAGAATGCAAGATATTCCATGTTATACAAAACTTAGCAACACAAGCATAGTTACATTGATAGGTACTATGACTTGATAAGAAAACAGATTTGTATTGAATGAAAATCCCACCCACCCACCCTTGCTTTATTTTGATGAAGAATAGAAAGGAAAGGGCCTCTGAAAAGAGGAAGATCAAGCTTTGAAAAAAGCTCTAAAAAGTACAACTCTCTCTCGGGCCACAACAAAAATTCCCTAATTATAAACAAACAACGTTGATCATGTGCCACTGTAACGCCCATTTCCCATAAAATTTGCCTCAACACCAACTCCTTTGCTCCTCATCCAATGCTCATAAACTCTTCACCTTGCTCACTTTGTTCCTCATGGCACCAATCACTTAAGCAATACATTTATTTATTTATTTGAAGCATGTGTATGTGCATGAAAACACCAATAATGGTAGTGTTAGAAATTCAAACGGCACAAAAATTAGAAGTGTGGATTGACAAGAATGAGAAGAAGCAAATGTCAATTGAGAAAGACAAATCAATGCCCGGGCTAATGTTTGTGTTATGCTCATACTAAAGATAAAGCTCTAGTGGAGCTTTGGTTGGAGCTTTGGTTGTGTGTAGCAATGACGTCTCGTGGTTGGGACAAGGGAGATTCTTTCAAACAATTCAAGAGGCGTAATGACAAGCAAAATGGGATTGTTGAGCTGTTTCACCAACATTCTTGTGCAAGGTAATACAACCGAGAATGAGTTCACTACCATGCATGCAACTACGTAATTTTATTTATTTATTTACTTCTTTGAATTAATTTTTGTCAATTTTTGTGTGTTGATTATGTGTTTTGCAAATCTTAGTTTGCTGCAGCCGAAGATTACCCACCTTTTAAAACTAAGATCATAAAGGACATCACAAAAATCAAAGAACTTATAGTGGTGCAAAATCAAATTTCTACCTTGGAGGAAAAGATGCAAAATGTGAGTTTTTTCCTTAGACATCACATTGTTGAAGGGGGAGATGAAGGATGACCGAGTAGAGGAGAACATCAATTTTGCACTTAGATAAATCTTGATGTAGTACACAACAATGAAATAGTTTTTTTTGGTCATTTTCTTGGAGCTATCTCTCTTGATATCATTTGTGACCTAAATCTTGGTATTGTTTCTCTTTATGAGTCAATTGGAAGACAACCTTAAATTTGTTGATGATTAGAAAAAGAAAGAAATTGGCATCATGAACCCCATGGTCGACCTTATAGTGCTTAGCTTGCTCAATGCACGTGTGCAATGCATATGAGGTCATCAACTATGGTAGAAAACATGAAAAATACTACAAGATGATGAGAGCATTATGAAGGTTTTGCTATCTTAGAGGTGACAAACTTTGCATTGATTTAGGACTATGAGAGATTATGAAACTCCAATAAGCATTTCATGTGTAAACATGCATGTTCTCCTAGGTTTTAGATGAAGCTAATATGTTTGCCGAAAGCAACGAACGTTTGAAATATTTCGGGCAAATGATCGCTTACCTAAATGATGCATGCATGGAAAGATGACCTTCAGTCTCATTGATTGAACAAAAACATGATGATTTTGTTAGATTCCATTGTGAGTAACTCATTTATGGTATGATATGGTTGGATTATTGACATTTTTAATATGGACGAGTAACACCAACATGATTGTGTTGTTGTTGAAATTCTAATTGAGTGGAGAGGACAATAAATCGTTTTATTTCATTGTTAAATCCATTAATGGAAGTGGTTGAAACACCCTTCCAACTGACAAAGATAGCTAATGGGGCTTATAATGATCAACATCAAATGATGGTTTTTTATTTTTGATAGTATTCCCTCATTTACATGGTGTCAAGTGGAGTGCACCAAAAGTAATAGGTTGTCTTTGTTTTTGATTGGAGTCCGAGGCATGGCTACCCATTCTTCACTTCTTGCACATACACAAGGTGCATATTTTTTTCAATAAATTGTAAACCTCTACATATGAAGATGTGTCACACATTGTGATTTCCATTGAATCATAAGTGTGGGAATGTCTAGCACACAAGTCTCACACATTATATGACCTCTTAGCTAATCCATTGTTCTATGGTTCCCCTTGTGTATACAATACAAACCAAATTAATATCTAGAATTTTGTTAGTGACAACATCAAATTGGAGGGAAAAATAATCCTATCTCTATATTACACCTAGACACTACAATATGTTTTTAATTTCTGGTGAACATCTCTAAACTTCTTCTTCTTCTTCTTATTATTATTATGTGGAAAGCCATCGTCCAAATCTTGTTACACTATCCAATGGGGCAAATGTAATCAAACAGTCTTGACTCTTGAAGGAGTTGGGGGGGGGGGTCGCTTGATATAATTTAGATAACTATATGTAAAAAACAATGAATTCCACATGTGTAAAATTAGAAAAAATCACTAGGAGAAGTATAGGGTCTTTAAAATTCATTCATCGTGGGACCGACCATAGGAAAATACACAAAGGGGAGGTTTGTGAATAACTACTAAAATGAAAGGCTAAACCTTAATACATCTTGAGGGAGGTTTTATATGTCATTTGGAGAAGGGAGAGTAGCATTGTAATGAGAGTAAAAGTAAACCAAATAAACAAACAAAATAAAGCTCGGTACACGTGGTTCATTTAGGGTTTTGGGTAGCAATGCGGAGTTTGGGCACATGTACTTATGGTTTGACATTGTGGCTTTCAACACCAAAGGGTAAGAGGGACTTATGTGGGGAGTAGTTTAAGGCAGTGAATAAAATTTAACCAATGGCAATCATTATTGGAATGGATAAGGGGGCTTGGTGGTTAGTCCAATATTTACAAGAAAAAATATGCGTTTTGGAAATTTACATTCACTTTCAAATTTGAAAATATGGCTTGGAATAATTTTGATTGATTTGGAGTTAAGTTTAGATAGCGTGTCCTTCAAACCTTGGGTTTAAGCTATCACTTCATCATTGGTGAGAAAAGAATATGAAAATTAAAATATCCCCCTCCCCCCTCACCACCATTCTCTAAAAATCCATTTATCACACATGGATTGATTCCCCAGGCAAAACATGTGAAAATGAACAATTTTGGTTGAATGAAGGGACAAACATATAGCCATGCCTTTAAAAACTTCAAAAGCTAATGGTAGTGAAAAAACTTGCATGGTCATGTGGGCTCCCTCTAATTTACTCTAACAAAGCTCATGTATCGTGCTTGCCCAATAAAAAAGTAGGCATTGGAAGGTGTGCTTCAAGGGATCTTCCAAAGACATGTTCTTGACTCAACATGAGCCTGAAATGATAAGTAAGTTAGAGGGGGGAGAGTGTCAACCTTATTTCTTATTCATATCTCGTTTCATATTTGACCAGTTCTAAAGTTAAATTATCATTCAATTGCGCTTTTAAAATCAATTTCATATCTTAATATCTTGGAAGATTTGGGTTTAAATACACATCATGGATGTCCTTGGATGCAAGTACATACATAATATATTGATCATCAATATCGAATATGATCTATTTTGATTTCACCTTGACTTAAGATAATGCACTAATTAAAATTCCGAAGCCACAAACATGAAAAATGCTCTTTCTAAACTTGTGAGGCTTGTAGAAATGGTGTATAGGGGTAATTTGTGCCCCTTGGTCTTTTAATCCTTTATAAAGACCAAGGGAATAAATATACGGCCATAAACACAACTTCTACAAGCCAACCTCATCAAGTCTAAAAACCATATTTTATTATACTTGTACATTTTGTGATGTATTTTGTACATTTTTCTATGACAAATAAAATAAAATAAACATACAATCACATTTGACATCAACATCAAAGAACTGGAAAATTGACTAATTTTCTAAGGGTCATTTTTTAGCATAATTGACTGAACATGAAAATATGTAGCTCAATTACATGTACTATACATGTATTGGCCTAGATAGGCATAGAGGGAATTATTGGGTATTAGTGTACCGCTCATCCATCGACATAAAACCCCTCAAATAGTATGCAACCTGATGGTTACTTATTTTAATTGATTTGACACCAAAACTAGCTTTAAAGACCCCACATTAGTCTACTTGAGGCCATTTGAGATGAATCTGCAACAAACTTTAAGGGATCAAGATTTATGTTGGATGGATGGGAGCCACACTCGTATACAATTATTCCCTTTTTCCCTCTCTCCCCCGAATACATAACATACAACAACTCCTTGGTCGCGTTCCGTAGCACCATGTTTGACATGAGCATAATTTCTTCTTTAATTATTGGAATTCCCCGTTTATGGGGAGCACTCAAGCTGTAAACTGTGAACTTTTCCGACAAACGATTGTACATTAACAAAGGTTTTTTTAATTGCAGCCTTTTCATTAAAAAGAGACCATCATGCAGCGGTTGCTTAGTAATGTTATGTAGGGCCTCTTAGACGCTTATTAGGGCTTAAGAAATGGTAGTGAGGGAGAAAATAAGGTGGTCCCATGGGCTCCCTCTAACAAGCTCATGTGAGGATTGCACTTGGCCAATAAGAAGGGAGGAGGCGTAGGAAAATATGGTTGAATGGGATGTTCCAAAGGCATGTTCCCGATTCAACAAAGAGCCTCGGTTGATAAGTTAAGTTTATACAAGAGAGGGGAGGGAGTGTCGCCCAGCCAAGGCTTGTTGTTTCTTATCCACAACTCACTCGCTCGCTCGCCCGCCCCGCCCTCTTGCGGCCATGGCCATGGCGACGAGCGCATCCGGGACGGCGATGGCCATGTCGGCGCTGTCCAGCCCGCTGGGCCTGGCGCCGTCCACCTCCTACTCCGCGCGCCCTGCTGGTGTAGCGACCTTCTCCTCGCTGCTGCGAACTAAGTTTGTAGCCGTTTCGAGGCGCAGGCGGGCGCCCTGCTGCATGTCGGTGGAGGTCCAGGACAACGAGCGGGACAATGCGGGCGGCGGACAGGAGCAGCCCAATCCCAAGCCCAGTCCCGTGGACACCATGCGGGAGATCGAGGAGCCAATGCAAATCGATTCTCGACGAGGTGAGCAATGGATTTCTGACCTCAATTTCATCAGTACCCACATTTTGTGATTTTGGATAGTTAGCGGAACGGAACGCGGGGGGCGAGTTCTTGAAGTGGCTCGTAGATTTTTACCACTGTGTGGTAGGAGAGAGAATTCAAAAATGCTTCATGCATTACCAATTCGCTGTTCTACTGTAGAGCGAACTCCGTTTCAACTCTCCTAGTGCCGAAATGTGGTTCTCAGGTGGGATACATGGGGCCTCAACCAATGCAAGAGCGACACGTGGGGATATGATAAACCAATACCGCAATTGGGTTTCTAGATCATTAGCTGTAACTGTGCTGGTGAATTCGTGAATTTGGCTCGAGAGAAGATTCAATAAACTAACTGAATCGAAGGTCTATCGCTGAGGGTGTGCTATTTCATCTCTACTGGCGCAGAAATGTAGGCTCCACGTGGGATTCAAGCGGATCCTAACCCATGTAGGGATGACACGTAGCATTCAATATCCGCATTTGTCTTTCTGGATGGAGAGCGGATCTCAGGGGTTCTCCTGCCTGTGAAAACGTGAATTGGCTTGCATATCTTGGCACTGTGTGGTAGGAAAGAAGATTCAAGAATGCTTCGCGCATTACCGTCTGAGTCACCGCTCCACTGTAAAGGGTCCTCTGTTTCATCTCTATTAGTGCCGGAATGTAGTTTGCACGTGAGATTCAAGTCGGTCTCGAGCAATGTAAGTATGCCACGTAGTAAAATTCAAGGAAAATATGTTTCTTCGTTGGGTCGAAATACATAGTCATCTCTTAGTGCACTGAGTCCCAAATCACAAATAGTTCGTGAACTACATTCCACAGGACATTTGGGCCGTCCCGTTTATGAAGCGCACTTGAAGAATGTATGATGTTTGCGGTTTCCCATCAATCTATGATATTTATGATTGTAGCCAGTCAAGTTTCTTATCAAAACAAGAAGATTTGGGGTTGTGATAAATTTTTGAAGGAAATACTTCTAAATTCACTATGGGAGGATTAAAAGTATCTTCTGAATCTTAACCGTATGAATCTGATCCTTTGATACCTAGTGCCTACTACTTCTCTTTTGTGACAATCCTCAAAAGACCCTTGGAAACATGCTTTAATGCACACATCTTAAATATGCAACATCCTGTCACAGGATGTCGGTCAGCTGTTTCAGAATAATCAGTCATGATAGCATGATAGTAATGTGCTACTGTACTTGAAGATCAGCACTATTTTATCAATGTCTAAGCCGACAGCAATCACATTCTCATACCCAAAGTCGATGAAGATCTCACAAGATTTGGTTTTCAACAAATTACAGGTTCAAGTTGATTGGGATTGGTCTTCTGTTCATTGAGTTGATCAATTGGAATCGCTCATTTGACAGTATCTACTCCAACAGTATGGACAAGGGTTTTCAGTATAATCAAATGAGGTCACAAACTTTGTGAGGCTCAAGCCTCTGATTTTTATTTACAAAATGTAGCCATAGGGCTGCTCAGGAGCTCGTAAAATTAACAAAAGTTCTACATTGCTATGGGAGGATCTCGTAACTTTAGTTCACAAAAACTGTGATACATGATTGCTGGACATTCTGATGAACATTGTAGTCAAGAGGACTCTGCTGTTTTTCTTGTCTGATACTACCTTATTTCTTCAGTTGGAATTCCAGGTGTTTGAAGTCTTTTGTCCCTCCTAAATCAGGGTTTTTTTCCTTCACTCTCTTGGTTTATTTGAGTCGAATTTGAGGTCTTAGTACACATGCCAAACAACAATTTGCTTGAGTCTTCCCATTACCTCTGGAGACAAGGAGCACAAGTTACTCAAGACAAAGATCCACTGTTGGGAACTGAAAAAGTCAGTGTAGATTGTTGTGGATGGCTCCCTGGTGAAGTAGCTTGCCACCACCATTTGGCCATTGCTCACATGTGTGATGCGTTTCCTCTTTTTTTTGCTTCCTTTTGATTGCTTTGTATTGAGTACGGAACTTGAAAATCTTTGGATTAACTATCTCTCTTGATTCTTGTTTCATGAGTCACTGGTTGAATTTATTTGTAAGTCTTGAACATTTGAACATACAAATACTTACGAGGATAAATATTCAGATTCCTAATTGTGGGCTGTGATGATGGTATGTTTCCAGGCCTGGAGGAAAGATTTGCCGTTATAAACACGGGTAAACATGAATGCAGGTCATGTGGGCACGTGTACGAGGAGGCTAAGGGAGACAACACATACCCAGTCAACGCAGGTACATATTTCACCGACCTCCCCGCGGATTGGAGGTGTCCCACATGTGGTGCAGCCAAGAGCTACTTCCAAAGCAAGAGTGTGGAAGTGGCTGGGTTTGCCCAGAACCAACAATTCGGGTTGGGTGGGAACTCGCTGACGTCGGGGCAAAAGAGTCTCGTCATCTATGGTGCCCTCTTGTTTTTCTTTGCCCTCTTCCTTTCTGGTTACTTCCTGCAATAGTCCCACCACTCAACGCAGGAACATCTCTCTTTCATCGATCAGAGAATGTGTAATTTTTAGTATAAATTTGGTCTTTGTGCAAGCAAGTGATTGGGGCTCTAGACCTTGGTTGGTTACATTTACAAGATTGTTTTTCTGATCTCCAATGGAGTAAAACTGTATATTCGCTTCCGAACCTGAGTCTGGGTTTCTCTACACCTTTTCTTGACATGGAGTGACTATCACTGCCCCTGCTTTTGAGTAATTTAAGCTCAAGCAGATTACCTAGACCAAGGTTTGGTAAATATCTGTACAAAAGCTTGCATTTGGTGGATACATGTTTCCTATTTCACATAGGTAAGAAACTTGGAAGAGACAAAATAATGTGTAGGCTGAGAGTAGACTAGTATAGTTTACTCGACAAGGAAAACTTTATTCTACTTCAGGATTTCTTTGACAACAGTATCTGGATATTGTATATACCGGCATCAATGAATTTCTTTCAAGTGCTTTCTATCCATGCCACTGCCATCCCTGTCTTTAGTCATCGTCTTTTAATTCTACCGAGCAAGAGCTTTTGATCAACAATACAAAAACCTCTAGTTTTCATTCACAGTTGCTGTGTTTACTCGAAGGAGCATCAAGGCTTTTGAGAATGATTGCCTCCAAGGGAGGAGTCTCCTGCCAAAGAGATGTCCTTAATTTGACATGACCATGTCTTGACTTTGGAATCCAGGAGTAGAAACTGGAGGTTTTGCAACCTTGCATTTTCCTATTTGAACTACTGTGTGAAGTCAACAGGGGAAAGCTGACAATTGAAAATTGGGACCTTGTACCTGATCATTAAAGAGAAAACAATGCAACTCAGTAATGAAGATAGTTGATATGATATCTGGACATCCATCTAAAAAATTATCCCTCTAAGACACTTTTCCAAATGACTTATGCAGCTTCAGGGTCAAGAAAGAAACTTAGAGCATTTGCTGTAAGGTTCTTTGCATAAACGGCTCCTCAAACTCATGCAGCAACCTCATTTGAGTTGCTTAGGTGCATCCATGATGACCACCAGGGTATTGAATGCATCTGTTATGTACATTCACCAAACAACATTTGGTAGACGTTTGTGATGGTGGCCCAATGTGGTTGCACAAAAGACAGGAAGAAAACGGTGGCTCTAAATAAGACATTTGTTTGCACCCTTATGATATATTATGGGAGATTTGCAACATTAGAAAGATGGAGATCTAGAACACTGCAAATTGGACAAAAGTTTTTTTCTGCTCCACAAAGGCGTAGTGCAATCGTGCATGCCTCATTGATTTCAAATTGGTCTTGCTCTATGATACAACATCCAAATGGATGACTAAAACATGCCCAATTGCCAAAGCTTTATTACCAATCTTCTCACTACTGAACAAGGGCAAATTGCAAAGCAACTAGAACTCCAATCATATGTGGGGCCCCTTCCCAGTTCTTTTGGGGTACTTGCCATATCATGTTGCTCAGAATTTGTTGTATTTTTACTATTAACCTTGACTTGATGTATAAGGTATGCACTTGAAAAGTACTGACTGCCCCTGAGGATATAGCTGGTGAACACAACAGCAAGCTATCTCTGTGTCCTAGTGGTTCATAATATTCATGGAATGAGTAAAGGGTCATTTGAGGATTCCCCATATAAAAAATGTGTTGATACACAGCAATAGAATGAATCAGTTTGGGTTGAAACGTACTCCTGTTGAACATTGATTCTTGCCAGTTGATCAGCAGCAGCTGGCGACGCTCATCCAAATGTTTCGTTGGATCTACCACCTGCTTGACCTGCTTCTGTTGGAAAAAAATGTTGCAAAGCTTTTTGTCGAGTTATGCTTTGGAATTGAAGTTGTGCAACTAAGATTTATCTAGTTGCCTCTTGAAGCCCACTTCCACAGCACTCCAGACCCTGTTCTCATAAGTAGATTCTGTTCTTCAGAGGATCTCAGTCATAGAACTCTTAATAGCAATCGTCTTGGGCAAAAACTAACATATTTTCATCAAAGTGTCTGAGACAGGCTCTGTCCTCACACTAGTCCAAGCCATCAGCGGTTCTCTTTGCGAACTGTGGTCCACCACCAAAGAAATTTCCTTCAGACTCCACCACAGAAATGGAGTTGCCAGACCAATATAGATTGAGATGCCAAACGCCCGGGAGATACCATTCCTATAGAAGGGTGAAGCCAAGACTAAGAGAGCCCCAACACCACCTATCCATGGAACCAAGACTGGAAGAACAGGTACTTGGACCAAACTCATGACCACAGTCAGAAGTGAGAAGGATTCTATAAGATACAACCCCCAACCCATAAAAGGATGCACAGTTGTTGGTATGATGAAAAAGGGAAGAAGAAAGCTTCCACCAACTCCCACAAGAATCAGGAATTTCATGGCCAATGGTGGGCAGAAGGGTCCATGATCAGCACAAGGTTTTCTACTGAAGCATGACCTCACCAGGGAAGTTTTCTCTACAGACATGTATCGCAGGCGAATAAAACTGGTGATGACCATGGTTGTCAAGAAAAACAAGGCTTCCATGATCAATACAGGTGTCTCCATTCCATACCTGCAAGAACCAGTATATGCATGAGGAAAGCAACAGAGTCCCTTGTACTGATAGCCCTTCGAAATCAAGATATTACAATCACATTCACAAGAAGGCATCATTTGCACTCCTACACTCTGAGGTCAGGAATCACTAGACTTTAATGCATCACTCAGAAAAACTCCTACTTCCAGGTCCCAATAAAAGACCTAAAGTGCACTCATCCTTGGAGCAAAATATGTACAAATTCGAGAGCATGAAAAGGGGTCATGAACCTCTGAGGACTCTATAATTCTATTCTCACATGCTTCTTCTTGTAGACAAGATCTTTACTCGAGGTCTGATCTTAACGTTTTGTGTACTCACCCTATGGTTGCCACCCGCTTCTCATGCCATGACAAACCCAAGGGCAGTGTTGGCCATGACCACCAGTACCATGGTTTCAACATTGGAACACTGGGAAATGTAATTACACTGTTTGGGCCACATGGAATATTCCATCTTAGCTTCAAATCTGAAGGTCATGACCAATGCAATTTGCACACATGGTAAGAAGATGAATCTGTCTGTGTCACTCACAGGTATTCGCTTGCAAAATCTTAAACAAAGGGCTATTGCTCAAATTCATGATAAAAATGCATTGTGCAGCTGACCTTACAATCTGAATCTGGAAGTCAATTGAATTACTTCAGATCAACGCATATAATATTTCCACACTCATGATCAGAGGACAAATATGAAACTAGACCGGAAAGTCTTCAGGAATGACGCTTACAAAAGTATGAGGCATCCATTTGATAACCCAATGGTAGTCGGAAGTGGCCATTCAGTCTGGAGCCATCCTCAGGAGGATGAAACAATGGTTGGTCAAGAAGGTCACTGAAATGGTTAGTCAAAAACCCTTGATCTGCTCCATCCTTGTTTTCCTTGCCGTTGTTGATGTCGTCCATCATGATGTTAAACGTTTTGTTTGATGGCTGCACAACGAGCTTCAAGCTAATTGATGAATCTGAGGGTTCCTGACTTTTAGCCAAAACCTCTAAGAGCAGTTCACGACTAAAGTTAATTGGTGCAATTTGCAGTAATTCCTGAAATAATTTTCTTAAGCTCACTAACTAGAGGATGAATTCAGAGGGAGATACTGAGTCCACAAAGCAGATACCATTTTGAACTTGCTCACGCTGGCAACCGGCTGTGGCAGATCAATCTACATGATTTCAAAGTCATGATAAAGAAAACAGAAAATAACCTTTAAGAATCAAGTAACTTGCCTCCAGAACAAAGAGGCCAGTGTGAAAAATGCACGGGTTGATGAAAGCGGCACAAAATTGACCGCATTGGAAGAGTTCCTCAGGATTTCGAAGAAACAAGTTGTCAGCATCCAGCATGACAACTCGCTCGTACTCCGTCAATCTCCAGGCGTATATCTTGTTCAAGGTGAACATAAAGCGTGTATCAAAATTGTCTTGGTGTCTGTAAGGGTTACTAATATCGTCAACCACCACCACCTTCACACCTTCGTTGTTCCTGCGATGGAAAGGAGCAACCTTGATTTTGTTAGTTACCTTTGCATATGTATTTAGATGGTGAGATTAGACATCAGTAGTCTTTATACATCCCATGCCTTCAACATGAGCTCTTTACAGAGCCTACCGAACAAAAGGGACAGGTTCGGGTGCTGCAAAATTCGAAATAAAAAAGAAGTGGCAACAACTTCAATGAAGAATGTTGAGGGATGATGATTGCAGTGGCTTACAAAGTTCTTCGCCAGCCATGCGGGACGTTAGAGGAGGCAATAACCACGAGATCCGCGTCCACTTGGAACCTTGCAAGTGTCTGCAACATGACTCTTGCAGCTATGTAAAACTCATAGTCACGTGGTGTTCCCATGTACAGCATCGTTGCATACGCATTTTTCTTTTTAGATGTTGCTACCAAAGGCCCGGAGGGAACTGCTTCTGACGTCGCCAATGCGCTCGCCAACAACAGCGATGCCAGCAAAAGCATCATCATCGGTGACATCATCTTGTTTCTGTCCATGGCCATGGCCTTCAACTTTAAATTGAACCCGATTACCAGCAAGACTCCTCTGCCTGGCCTGATCCTCCTAGTTGCAACGCCTTCCAAAATTCATAAACAAAAATGCATCTCAAAAAGAGTTCATTTCCAATGAGAGCCCCCCGGGTGAGCGGACACTCTGCAGTCGGTCCGAAATGTCTGTGATGCCCGAGAGGCGACTTCTAATGTCACAAAAGCGACCTCAATCGCTTTCATTCTTGATGAGCGTAACTGGAAAACCTCTGCAGCGACACGAGCTGCTATCATAAGAAGCCGAAATGAGAAGGCAAAATAAAAATGGCTGAAATCAAAAACTTCGCGGAGTGGATCTCGTTGGAGCGGACGTAGTTAGGTAACTTAGGTTTACTCCCACGGTGAGTTTCCAAAAGAAAAAGAAAAACAGTACTGTAGTGGGAAGGGAGTAACTGAGGCGTAGGTATTAAGACGAAAAGGATCAGTACTCCAGCGCAAGTTGGATGGGAGTCCCAGGAATCGAGGCGCGAATGAAGCGGCGGATCAGTGCCTTCATTCCTCATTTCTTCCCTCCTTCCTCAACAATCTCCCGGACCTCCCTCAACTCTTCCCCAACTCCAAATGTGGGCTTCATCGAGGAGTAAGGAACTTATCGCCATCGCCGGCTCCCCGTACACACACCGCGCAACAAACAACAGTAAAGGGGAATGGCCTTCGGGGTCGTGCATTATGGAATGAAATGGGATTCAACGGCACTTGCGCCCTCAATCCCATAATCCACGACCCCCAAGGCCATTCCTTTGTTGCATAAAACATCATGCACGGCAAAACGAGTCAATTCTCTCAAATAAAGAACAACTTTCGTAGAACAACAAAAAGGGAAAACGAACATCAGGTCTGTATGAGTCACTATTCCACATGTGAACTTTGTTTTTTTTGTTTTTGCAATAATGCTGAGAGGGAACTATTGCATACGAGTGTGCCCTCGTCTATCCATGACAAAACCTCGATTCGTCTAAAGTGTATTTGACTAGACTAATTTAGGGTCTTTGAAATTAGCTCCACTTTCAATTCACTAAATAAAGTAGTCTTCATACTGCATACTATTTCAGGATTTTTTGTTGCATGAACGAGAAGTACATATGTGTGTGGTTATTCACTTCCCCTTTAATTGTGACAACAACCGTGTGGGTTGGGGGTAATGACGCCCCTCATAATTTTGTTGTTAAGTCGCGCCAAGTAGGTCCCATTAGACTAAATTGGTGGCTATGGCCAGATTTTAGGGGTTGATTGGGATAAACTAGAAATTCCCAATGCTATATAATGTTTCTATATGTGTTCATCTTCCCCCATGGTGGGTGCCATGAAACATGCCCCTTCATGTGACATGAGAGTGAGGAGTTTTGACCCTTGCAACACACCTAGTAGTTTTTTCCATTTCAATATATATATAGAGAGAGGTTTGATCATTTTTATTTTTATTCTTTTGAGCACATTAGCAAAGTTAAACAAGGAAAATGAGAGATGAACTTGTTTTGGATGGAGTCAAGGTGGTACCCCTTAAATTCTTCGGAGAAAAAATAATCATAGATAACTTGTAACAGTTATCTTTTTGATACGTGCATTTTACTTGAATAGGCGCTTTTCACATTACCCACCTTCCACACACACACACACACACACACACACAACACAACACAACACAACACAACATATTTTTATAACTTGGCACGACCATTATATATTTGTTACACAAAACATCTACCATACTCAGACCTCCGAATAAATACATTACATATGCAACTATTCCTTTGAAAATCGTAAGAAATTCACATGGATTCCAAGTACAACAATATAACCTTCCATATTCCAAAATTGAAAAGCTCCCAAAGTGTCCACAGACCATGATCGTAGGTGCAACTCCACCTTAATGTATTTGGATCTTTCTCTTTCCATACATGTCCATGTACTACAAAAGCCTCCTTGTAAAGTCTTCCGAGAACATGCGGTGTTGATGTGGGCAAGGACTCGGCTATTAGAGTCCACCCTAGATGTGCCCTTCACTCCCATTTTCTTTCCATCTTCCAGTTGAGCCCTACACTAGTCTTTACTCTTGAAGGCCCTCAATCATCACACAAGTAATGTTACAACTGGGTCCAAAACTAGGAACTCGGGTAGGTTTCATGTGCAAGTATGAGGATTTGCACCGTTGGGGGAACCTTCTAAAAAAGCGTGCGAGTCACCCACCCTTCTTTGATGTGCTCCCCCTTTAATATGACAGGTTTGAGTCACTCAAGAAAGTGTTATATTTTCTAAATGTGGTATTTTGCATAAGATGGCATTTTGGCCTCAAATGTCGTATCATCAACGTTTTTCAAGAAAATAGCTTACTTCAATGTAAAATGTCAATTCGTGTACACAATGAAGATACAATACATAAGTATGAAAGAGCAATTTCATTAAAAGGAACATACTCACAACGTCATACAATATGGAGTGTTATTATATAGAATGCTCCACTGCAAAATTTGATAGTAATTGGGCATATTCACGGGCTTGAGGAACCTTGATTATTGGTGTTGGTTGGTCATCCACATCATTCCCCTTCATTGGCTCTTCATTCAAATGTAAACCCAAATGGATTTCTCTACCCCATGCCAAATCCACCAACTCAACCATGTTGTACTCTACATCAACAATGTCCTTTCCTGCCAATTACACATATTCTTCAATAGGAATTTCTTCACTTCCAAAATTCAAAGAGGAAATGAGCCTTGCCAATTCATTTGTTGCTTCTTTTATTCCCAATTTCTCACATTCATCATCCATGGCAAAATCAACTCTCTAGTTTGTTAGTACGACCTTGAGCATCCTCCAATTGTTTCATACGATTTGGGGATTTATCTCTCTCCAGTCTTGAGAGCACCACATAATAGCATGACTTACATTAGGCATTGTTTCCTTCAAGTCATGTTGAGTAGTAGGAGAATCGAAATGAGAGAGAATCCATTCCAAAAGCTACTTCTTATACTGAACTTTGAACGAGGCAATTATTCCATGATCCCATGATTGTACTACACTTGTAACATTATGCGGTAAGAAAATAATAATAACATTGCTCAACTTCAAGGTTGAAAAACCAAATGATCACCCTTATCAACATGCTTAAGGTAATGAATAGCATAATTGTCCATAATTACAAGTACCTTCCACTTTTGAGATTTGAAATGTACGTTCAGGCTCATCATCTAATTCTCAAATACATATGATGTCATCAAGGCCATTTGGTTTGCAAACCACCACACATTATATGTTGGCAACCACCTTCCAGAGCATCTTGGCTGTAGAGATTTGAAATAATCATGGGTTTCATCTTGTCAATGCTTGTCGTGTTTACAACAAGAGCAAGAATGAGACAATCCTTCTAAATTTTGCGCCCATGAACTTTTCCTTGTGCTAGTGTCTTGCTTAGTTCGGCACAATAAAATAAACTAATCTCATCCATATTGTAAACATCTTCGAGTTCCATAACCAATACAAAGGAGGTTAGTGCTTACCAAATTGTGTGCAAGTTATTTTGTGTGCAGATGTGGTCATCAACACTAAAATTGTTGAAATTATAACCAAAATGAAAAGCATTCACCACTTAGGACTACCGATACCTCGGAGCCAAGAGAATGAAGAGTGGCATTGGAAATTCTAGAAGTATATGTCTGCAAGGATTGAAATTTCCAATCTAGAGAGATATGAGTTTCAAGTGTGAGGGCAACTTTTGAATCAAGAAAGAGAAATCAACAACTTCAAAATTCTAGTATGTAGATCTACCAATCCCTAAATACTCAACATCCACCCCTCGGGGCTCGGGGGGGGGGGCAGTGTGTTAAAAAGTTAAGGATATAGGTGCGAACAACCACTATTTTATAGGGGGGTATTACTTTCAATTTTTTTTTTTTTTCAGATGCTATCATTATGCAAATTTCTACTTTGGGTTAATAAAAAAATGGCTTGCATTACTTATAATTCCAAATTACCTATTATTCCATACCCTATAGTACTTTAAAGATGTCCAGTGCCATTTTTGATACCCTATATTACTCTTAAGTCCATTTATAATTTTTAGCCCCCATGTTTTTTAAATACCCTATCATTTGTTCGCACGTATATTGCTACTCCAACCAATGACTACCCCCCCCCCAGCCTCGGGGGGTGCACTCATTGTTAAAAGTACGGACCTACATGGGTACACAAAAGGGGTATTAATTGTGACTAGGGGTTACAAAATATACATAATGTATACGTATTATTTATTCTAGCTTTGTAATTATATTAGGCATATTATTCATATAATCCTAGTTGTATTTCTACCTTTAGGCCCAAAGTCAATTATAATAAAGTGGTAATCTACAAGACATCCAAATGAATATTTCATTTAATATGTGAATCATTCATTCATGAAATTTAAGGTTTAGGACAAGAGAGGGAAGACCACTCTTTGGAAAACTCAAAGGCTTCTCATTGTGGAGCTTGCAGATGGAGTGAGGATGGTCATCGGTGGTTCTTATTCTCTTCTTCTTGTGGTTGTTTCTTGTTCCAATAATGAGCTTGTTGTTGCAAAATGTGGTGTTTTGGGGGCTATTGTAGAGTTAGTGTTTGGACACCGGTTTATGGTGCCCATCCTCATCTTCAACATCAACAATTCCAAACATTGCGTTACCTTTGCTTTTGCATTATTACTTACACCGTATTTCAATTCAACCGAGTGGGTTGGTGTTTTTCAATGATGGTCATCACTTACTATAGTCATACTGAATATGAGAGCATGATCAGTACATGTCTTGTTGGGGTCATTGGCTCATGCAACCCCCAATTTTCTTATTCGAGTTTGATTCACGTTGTCCTAGGACAGGTTCACTAGAATCAAGTCTCGTTTGTTGTATGTCAAACTTAAAGTTTGACTATCTAGAGCTGGGGATAGTTATTGGTCATTGAAATGGGGATGTGATTGTGCAATATCATTTATCTCTCAAGGAGTAGTTGAAGGGGTCAAGAAAAGAGGAAAAAAAAACAATTTGGCCAAAACATTAACCACCAAGACTTGGTATTTGGGAATGTTCAATAAAATGGGCCACATTTTTTGGCAATAAGTGGATTGTGTACCGACAACCAATTGACCTCTTGGACCGGCCTTCCAATATGGAAATAGGGTTATTTTGGTATCAAAATAACAATGGATCAATATGGACCTACGATTTGACGGATCATTTAATGGTAGAGTTAGAAACCATCATTGCATTAGCTACAATGCCTTCTATTGTAGAAACAAATTTGTATGAGTTCCATCCAATGAATGTACAAGTGTTAATGATTTCATCAATGATAAAATAAGTATGTTTTGCTAAGAGTATTTTAGCCATATTTTTCACTTATTGTTTTTGGTGTACAGTATACATATGATCGGGGTTTGAACGGTTTATTTATTTTTCACTTGTGTATGTATTTGAGGGTATTTTCTAGCTACATATTTGAACATATATCATTTTTACAAGGGGGAAATATTATATATTAGGGATATTAATTTCATGGTCATGCACACATGTGGTTCCCGGTTCTAACAATGAGTGCAGCCCCCCAAGCTCCACCCAAACCTAAAGACTCTAAAGTGCAACGTTTGTTTTGACACCAAGGTTTTAAATAACTAACTTGATTTACGTTGAGTTGACCCATTGATGAATTCACTGTCTACTCCTTGATCCCAAGGCAAATCATGGTATGGGTCCCACCACTTGCACGCATTAACCACCATTATTATATGATAAACCGGGCCTTAAAATGTCATATTATGGCATTGTAGTCATAATATTGGGGTAAATTAACACTAGAAAGTTATGTCAACAAGAAACGCGTTGAATAATTGAGGTGTCATATTATTGAGTGTTATATTATCAGGGTTAGACTATAAGAGTAGGAGTAGTCTGCAAATTGAAGGAGATAATTACACCATGTCCTTGCCACACACAATTAGAGCTCAAACTTGCAAGTTTGGTCAGCCAAGGTATAGAATAAAAGGTTCTAGATGCACCTTAAATGATGAGGCTTTCTCTCAAGGTCTATCTCTCAAGGTTGGTCCAAACTGATAAGAATATGCTTTGATCATGCAGTTGGCTCCATAACATCATCCAGCTGAGTATGAAGCATGGGTGGGTCCAAGAATAAATCATATTCTACTGGGAATTGTACCGCATGGTGATTCTCTTATCAACATTGCTATATGAAGTTGAGCCTGATAAACTCGGGTGAAGCACTATCACTGAATATTATTCAAATGAAATGGCTAATAGCAAGTGAATAATGTTATATCGTGTCCCAAAAATGGATGTAGAAATAAATTGTGCATTAGTTAAAGGCATGTTTACACTAGAGTCTCGGGTTCAAAGAACTTTTTAAAATCAAGTGATTTCATCGGTCGAGATGTAAAAACTGGGCTTAGGGTGTCACATTGGGGACCAAGTTCATAATATGTGCACATAAAGTGGCAGCTATGGCACATCATTTTGGACAGTAGATTTTCATGATCCCAACTTGAGAAAAGACTCCATCCAATTTGGGAATCTAAACTTTAAAGCCGAGACCTGCATCCAACACAATACTATACCATTTCACACTAATAATTGCTATCGACTTCTTCATCTCCACCTTCTATCAAACAACATCTTGAATGCATTATTGTGTTCTCATATTCAACACTGTGGTGATGAATATATAGTAGTTTGGTGGAAAGCTCTTGAATAGTCAAGCAAGATTGATTCCTCGTGTTGCTACATTTGAACCAGATTCAAGCCGAATATGGACAACATACAACATAATAATAATAATGCACATCTATATATGAGCTTTAGGGGTACACTACGTTCAAATAGTTAAGTCGAATTTGATGGGTGAGGTTCAAAAAATCACGCTCCAAATTTTTGTTCAAATGAAGCCAACGAGGTCTCTATCTTCATCCCCTTCTCAGTGGCTTCCCATCAATGGTACAAATCACTATGGGGATCACATGGTGTTCCTCACTGGTTTTTTTCCCACTGTATGCTACATTAATCTACTACTATGATAGACTCTCAATCCACATCTAAAGATTTCATAATTGTTTAGAGGAGGACACCAGTGCCAAGACCCACAATTCATGCAGTGTTTGACAGAGCCCCAATGACATCAAGGATAGGCAACTGTTGTGTAAATTATACCTTTTTTTCACCTCTTATCAATGGTAAATAAATGAATAAATAACCAACGTCAGGCAATCTGATGTGAATTTGAGCCTGTTCCATCTTCAAGAATCCTCTTGGTGCAGGGTGGGGTTTACTGCCTACTTAGTTGGTTTTTTTCCGTCAAGTAAAGAGAAGATTTCACAGCGGGAATGAAATTACAACCACTCCATTCAAAAATGGGTACCTCCCCACTATCACTCGGTAGTTTAGGGTCACCTATATCTTATCAATGGTAAAATATTTTCCCTACAAACTAATGATTAATTTATCTCAAAGCGTTGCAATATGCACCATTTTGATATTTTTGAAGCTAATTTCAACGTCAAATCAACATGAAAAATAGAATCTCAAGAGTACGATACACTATTTCAAGATGGTTTTGTTCTTGTGTTTGTTGGATGAATGGAAGGTGTGCGCGCATGCAACAATTCCCTTTCTCCAAAGGCACCAACCTACCAAACCCAAACCCTTTCTAACTCTTATTCGTCATTGTCAAGAATAATGAGTGTGCTTTGCTTTGAACCTTCATAGCGAGAGATAAATAAAAACTCCAGTCCTTTTGCAAGGCTAGTGTGAATAAAGTGTTTGTTCGTAATGTTAATGGTTCAGTGCCCACTGGACAATACTACTCTCCTATGTTGAGGATAGACACTCTATTGATTGGTACCTAATCAAACCAACAGAGTAACTGTTGGAACCTTCACACGTAGCCTTCCTTGTGAAGAAGACGAGAGAGATGTGATAGAAATCACCTTATGTAGCACTTGGATGGCCAATGAATGGGGAGAACCGACCGCTAGTTACACATGAGCCGGTTGAGTTTGAGAAATAACTGGTTGAAGTTCAAGGCTTTCAGGAAGAGTACCGATCATTTTACAAGAAATTTGTGGAATATACCTCAAATTAATTAAGAAAAAACTGAAAAAATCGGAACATGTAACCAATTGGACTTGGAAACTCGGGATCTAGATTGATTATGCCCAAAAAATTCCTTGGACATTGCTGATGGCACATCCTAATCAAAATTGCTACATTCATGCCACATCTTGCACATACATTTTGCATGGTTGTTGATATGTGAGGTATGTGGCCCTATTGTGGGGGTGTTCCAACTCCACAAACATTTTTTGATTGTTGGGACATATGATTCGGGATTGGTCTCCTCCAACCAACAATCATGGACCTTATAGATTATCATTTCAAGCTTCGTAATCAAAGTTGAGATACAAAAAGTTATAGGAGGTTAAAGTGAAGACTCGTTTTTGCTTCAAGTGATCATTTAGGTCTTCTCAAATTATAGAAGGGTGCCCAATTGCTTTCCTACCTGACTACTTTGCATAATTATGCAATATTTTAAACCAAATCTTTCAAGTTTCCCCCCCCGCCCCCTCTCATTTTGATCGATTAACTTGTAACTAGATTGGTTTTGGTGAATAGTGCACATTATTCTTTGGAGTAACATGGTGTTATCAATTTCACTTAAAAACATTATTTTCTTAAATCCAAGCATATTATTATTATTATTATTATTATTATATAGTACTTATTTGTGTTATGTTGTACAAATTCATATCATGTGCAAAGAGATTGAACAACTAGGATTGTAATAGGTACTACACTAACTACTCTATATTAAGTGTCACTTACTATTTGGAATTATGTAATGCTATAAATGGTTACTGCATATCTTGTGTTTTGCCAACAAAGGTCAAACTGGTTGTTTATACAATATAGAACACTAACATCCTTATTTGGTAAAAAAACTACATAAATAGTATAAAGATATAGCATTCTGTGACTTCAAATAGTAAGTGACACTAGATATCATATTTATTAAAGTGCTCTCATGAACATGACATCGCTCGCAAACAAATTGCATCATGGTGGGTGTTGCCAACTCCACGTATGATTTTGAGCATTGGATCAACTCGCAAATTATATTGTCCATTTAGCAATTGCCTATCACAAAGATTTTGATTTCAAGTCTTTGAATTGGATTTGTGATGCAAAAGTTATGAGAGGTCAAAGTGAAGAGTCCCTTTCTCTTTAACGCCTTTAAAGTGCTTAAGAGGCCCAAACTTAGACTCTACAAGCAAAAAGAAAGAAAAAGAAGCATATTTGAGCTACATTTATTCATTTTTACCTAATCATGTCAAAAGTGGCTCTATCTAAAATTAACTAATTCTTCAAGTGCATTAGTTGAATAAGTTAAACACGTTGATATTGTTGAAGGTTTAAGTTCAAATATGCACCATGGGTGCCCTTGGGATGCAATACATACATTGTACTTCAAACATCAATGTCTAGTATGAGATTTTCTTTACTTTCTCTTTGACATAAGATAATGTATATAATAAGGTTTCACACACACACACACACACACACATTATGAACTTGGTGAAGCCTTTATAAATTGTGTACATGGCTATACATTGAGACCTCCTATCAATTAAGGGTTAAACAACCAAACAAGATTAGGCCCCGCCAATTGTATTGACTATTGAACATGTGACTCATGTACTCAAAATTATAAACATCATTCTTATTTTCATCATAACATGCGCCTTTTCGGTTTTTGCTCTTACCTAAGTTAGCATTGCCTTATAAGAACGAAGCACCCATAGTGGACCAAGTCCATTTAACCACTCCCTAAGGTACCTGTAATGCCGACACGGATGAAAATTTGTAATTTTTAGGTGAACGGAGTTACAATTTATGTGGCGGCGGCAGCTTGTGATTGATTACCCTCATAAGAGTTTCGACAATTGTCGTAGCCAATAATCAACATCTAGATGAGCGATTATGGATTAACCTAAAAATTGACTGCATGTTCTAGTAAGCTTTACTACTTCAATATTTACAGCAACTTCCACATTCATGAAAAATAAGAATAAAATTATATTCTTCTTAGAATATGTTTCCCCGTCACTATTGCTCCTCCTAAACGGATGCAAACTCTCTTATTCTATTGGTTATAGATGCCTCCACCTTACGACTCAATGATCGTAGGTGTGGAGTCAAAGAAAAGTACCCACAATAGGCCCACATGACTCATAAGGCCCCAATTCCCTTATGTCGCTCAACACGCCACCAACCATTTTATCTGGCTCTCATGCATAATATCTCACCCTTGAAGGTAGGGGTGGATGCCTTTGCATCATTCGGGTTCCATTCAATAAAGGGAGATATATTGATTTTACGGTGTCCCCGAATCAAATTAGTTATTTATTTATTTATTTACATGTTGTGACAATCTACCAATTGGATAACCCTTTGGCTACGCCACCAAAAGCCATAACAACAAGTTACTCTATGAGTGGTGAGCCCTTGTTCTCTTTTCTAAACCTAATATATGTTGTCTTGATGTGGTATGTGATCTTAAATGCTTTCTAGCATGTAAGTATGTATTCAAGTATGAAATGTGCATGTTTAGAAGAAAACCACTTAAGAAGCTCTATGAGCACTGCTTTAAGGATTCATGAGACATTCACTTTTCATTTCAAACACAACAAGACCAACTTTCATGTTCCTCATTTGGATTTGCTGATGTGTTCATGTAGGTATACTTGGATTGTCAAAACCCCTAGATATGTTGGAATGTTGGAGGTGTCCACTTTAGGCACACATACCTTAGATGCAACCTCCACACGCTCTATTTTATTTGGATAATATGCATTGTTGATAGCTCCATGCTTTGATGGGATTGACCCACGTGTCCAAAAAGCACGCATAGAAAAGAAAAAAGAAACATGAATGTAAAGTGAATTATGAGTGTTTGAGGTATCACATGCCATTTTATTCCCAAATTGTTCACACTCAAAAAGTTGGGCCCACAAAGCAAGCACATCTGACTAAGCAACGTTATGACCCTTCAAAGTCTCCCAAGTACAAAGAAAGGTATAATACTCACAAATATTTGCATTAGAAATTTATGGAAAAAGAAAACGATTTCCCTTTAGACTTACACTAGAAAGTGTTACTTGTTACTTTTCTATAGAAAAAAATAAAAAATCACTCCTCTCTATGTTAATTTACATAGTATAATTTTTATTTGCACCAAAATCCATGAAACATATACTCTAATGACCACTACAATCTACTGTAAGTGACAGTGTTGGAAGGTGGAGAGTGAGCCACTGCTAGATAGTGTTGGATAATGGGTAAATGTAGAGTGGCTGAGAGTGAGCCTCACTAATTTGATTATCCAAATTGATTCACATGTAAGCCTTTCATTAGGGTGGTGAGGAAATCTAATGTTGAGTCTCTAAAATAAGATTGGATACTTAAAAATATGTTTGTTGAGTCAGTGGTATGTTTATCATTGTCTAGTTCTTACCTTAGTTTCTTTACTTACGACTTTCATTCTTGTGATTGCACATATGTCAAGTGCTATTCACTTGGTTTGTTGTATAATCTAATCAAGTAATGCAAGTGCAAGTTACCACTAGAGTATTTTGTAGGCCTTGATTTTGTTGTGAGATCGTGAAGGGATGAGTGCCAATGATTGCATCAATACAAAAAACTCGCTTCTTTTTGTAAATGTAGATCATCATCTCAAGAGGTTGTAGAGCTTGTTGATGAAGATGCAAGTTTCATTAACTCTTTAGATGTAAAAGTTATTTATGATAACTCGTTCATAAATAACAACTATTGTACCCTAAGCAATGAACATATAAAAACAATGCATTGATGTGAGTCATGCACGACATCTACTAAGCAATGAAGATGTTGGAGAAAGCTTGTGTGTCAATGTCACTTCTATAACCATCCATAAATGTTGGAAGCAAGTTAGTATGACCTTGGGTGGCACATTGACATAAAGCACCACTGGTACATCATCAATGGTTATTTCTCAAGATGTTGAGCTTGTAGATGTCTCAATGTTACTCGATAGACTCTCTCTCTCAATTAACATTTAGAGCAAGGGATAGTGAGTATGTAGTGACAATGAGTGCACAAGAATATGCACATTGTGAAGTTGAGTTTGATTTTAATCAACCTATGTTCTAGTTGACGAAGATGTCTTGAATATGTTTCGTGCATCAAAGGTACATGAAATTATTGAGGATGATTCACTATTAGTGAAGTGGGAGTTTCTAATATTTTATTTTCTTGAGCGCAAAAAGCAATAACAACCCTATCTACATATCATAGCACAACAACATAGCAATGTCAACAGACTAAGGACAAAGCTTTTGTCTTTAGAAAAAAATTCCATCACTATTTCTTGTATTCAAGAGTTTCATCAAACAACAATAAACTCCTATGCAAGTGTAAATCTTTTTCTTTATTGATATATGTGATGATATTTTGTAAGTGTTACTAATCTCTCTACTTTCACCACGTTATTGTTACTCTCATAAATGCTAATTTTTTTAACATTACTAATCCTCTCCAATTGATGTTGTGTTAGAACTCCATAAGTGTTACAAATTTTAAACTCTTGAGAGGTAACACTTAGAGAGGGTAGACTGCGTGAACAATACACTTGGAATCTCGGGTAATCATTTAAGAGCTTTTCGATTTCTTTTAGATGCTCATTCAAGGCATTGAGGGAAGATGCCGCGCACCTCCTCCTCCTTTGGACACGGTCAGGAAGATGAATGTATGAGACCTATTTCTCATCCATCAAGCTATGTACCTATATGGTACATTTATGGTACATATATTGAAGTACTTGTGTGGTTGCTTTTTGGATTTAATTGGACACTTATATTTGAGTGGTATATATACTCTAAATTCCGTAGTATCACACTTATGACAAACAAAGTCACGTGATATTACAGAGTTTTGTAGTGTTAACATGGATGCATGATACTATAGAATTAGTGTAGCATGTGACACTATGGAATAACACAAGGTGCAACATTTCAATGGTGTAGTGTGGTCCACTCCACTTGGCATTCCCGGGTGATGTGACATATGCATGCACCAACGTTCAACAAGTGGCATAAGAAGAAGAAGAAGAAGAAGAAGAAGGTGACACTCCACATATTGACACATGGTGTAATGCGAGGGTGTGGGTTCACTTCTTTGGTGATTTGCATTAATGACCAATTCCATGATATAAGGGAGAGAAATGTAACAATAAGGAGTGAGATTTGAACTATGAACATCCGTTCCCTAGGGTTTTAGGATATTAGAGAGCAAGTGACATTATGCAAGTTGATATTACGGAGTTTAGGGTGTATATGCAAGGCTTGTAGTTCAGAATGGCAAGAAGAAAAGGACACGTCGTATGACAAGATTGGATCGTGCGCCCGATTTCTTTTACTTTTTATTAGGTCCATCAATTGACGTCAGTAGTTGGGAGGATCTATGTGATTATCTAAAATCAAGAAAACTCTTCACTTTTGCCTACTATAATCTTTACATCTCAACTCCAAACCTAAAACTTGTTGAAATAGCAATCTACGTGGTTCACAATTGCTTAGTAGTGTAGACGAGCCGATAATCGATTTGACTAAACGGGCCAAAGTTGTTTGTGGAGTTGGAAGTGCCCCACAATAGGGGGCATGTGCCATTTGTGAACGGTTTCCCAAATAGCATTCATCATCACCATCATCATGTGCCAATCGGGCACATTACACATGCCACATGGGGCAAGGTAGGTAGGGCCCAAGTGGAAATATCTTGGGCTATGAGCCCGCTTGCCCTTTGACTTATCCGCAATGGATGCGACCATCCAATAAAGACCGACTAAAGATCATCTTCGCCCTTTCCATAAACTAAACACTTAAACCACGACTTTGATTGATTGATCACACCGTGACACCGTCATTCATTTAGATGACCAAAGCATTCCACTTATTGGACATAAATAGGAGGTCCATATTTGATCCAAACCAACTTGAGATAATTAATGTATGTGGGGCTTATGTGGTCACTCAACTTACTTGACCACCTATCATTGAGTGGCATGTGGCATGGCTCGTACTAACAATGGATACCAAAACGATATATGTCACAGTGAGATAAGACTATGTGCTCAAAAGATAGACATCATTCTCGACTCATTAAAATTAAACACACTTGGGAAAACTTATGTGACCACTAGAAGAAGAAGAAAGATTCTTCGCTTCGACCTCTTATAACTTCTAGATACCGACTATGTTTCTCAACTTTGAAACACACAAGTTTTAAAGATCTGGAACTTTATTGTGGGTTGTAAACTATGTCCGTTATGTGATAAAATCTACTCATCGAAGTGACAATGCATGATACCACATGTAATGTCCACCTTCTGCAGTCTTTAAGCAGGCAGACGCCTTTCAGGGTTGTGTGCATTCCAGGATCTCGTGGGCACGTGCCCTCGAACAGTGCCCTCAAACCCCAAAATGGTCTCCCGTATACTCCGTGATTCACAATTGCTAAACAAGTGGCATATTGGTCCGAGATGACTTTAAACTACCGGATGATGGTGGAGAGATACCCAAATCTCAAGGAAGAGGTTGGCGGTTCGATTCCCGGCTGTGAAATCTCCTCTCTACTTGACGGAAAACTTGCCAGGTGGTCAACTGCCTCCTGTGCTTTGGCGTGGGCCTTTCGGTCTTCTGTCTCAAAAAATAAAAATAAACAAGTGGCATAAATTCCCAAACCAATCCAACCGCCACGATTGTGCGTGGGGTTGAAAGTGCCCACAATAGAGCCACATCCAGCCACACGAATACGACACAAATGGGAACGATGCCCGTGACTCTGTGCTTAAATCCATGCGATAAGCTAGCAAATCTGATGCTTTGTGTGGGTTGGGTGTTCAGTGGGAAAAAAAGGGTGCTTTGTCCTCTCAATGTACCAAGTTTGTCCTATTTTGTGGAACCATGGGCCTTGGGGGAGGGACCTTTTTTCTATCTGTTTGGGGATGTGTATTCCGGCCACACTCCAGTCTCCAAATAGAGTCCACCCTTGATATGTGTTACTCCGATAAGTGTTGAAATCGCATATGTGTTAAGGACCATTGTGCTTCCCGGAAAAGAAATCCAAAAAAATACACTAGTATGTGTTAATTGGTAACTGCGTAGAGAGTTCATAAAATTTATGCTCCCTTCTTCATTGAATTCACCTTGATAAGTGTTGATTCGGATGAAAGTGAGGCTATGCCTTTTTTTTTATAGCTTGATGAAATTGGAGTAGGTCCATCATGTAGAGAGCATGTTGTGGTTGGCAATTATGGTATTCTATACAACTCACATCATCTTCACATCATGCAAACATTGTTGGCCACAAACTCCATCGACCTCTTTGGGATTTAACACTTCAAACTCTCTTGCATCAGCCTCTTTGTATTCTAGTGTAGTGCCATTTGATGAGTTATGTACTTGGCCATGGGAAGTACATAAGGTAGGCGTGTGTCATTCAAACACTTTTTTTTTTATCTTTGCACACACTTCTCGTAGGATATGAAAGACGCGACTGGTATGAGATGATTAGCAAATCCAAATCATGCCCGTAGCCATGTGCCTTGTAATTTTTGGAGCTCATATGATAATCTTTCTCAAATGAAGATTCTTGTGCTACAATAAGTGGCCATATGTAGCGGTCTTATGATGTTGTGATAGATTTGCGACTTGATGATTTAGAGAGGTTGGAATTTCATGTCTAGAATAGGGAAGGGCTATGAGTTTACTTTGGTGCAAAAGAAAGAGATCCTCCATTATTGTAAGAGGTTGGTGTCTAGTGGATAGAATATTACCAAATGCTACATAAGTGTTACAAATTGTTTGTGCTATCCCCGATAAGTGTTGAAGTGTTAACACCACGTAAGTGTTACAAGTTTCCTTGCCACTAAAGTGTTAATAGATATCAAGGGTGGGACTGTAATGCATCCTAACTTCATAACTTAGCCCTATTAAACCTTACGGCATCTTCCCTCTAAGGGCCGCTTCACACTATGGTTGAAGGTTGAGAGGCCATCGATTTCCACCGATCATATTGCAAGAAATCAAGAATTCGGCCTCTCGACCCTCCACACTAGAGGCCAAAGTCCAAAGGCCATCGCTCTCCAAATGCCTACATGGTAGTACTTTTGGACCAAGGCAACGGACTCTCGAAGGAAGTTTGGGTCGGCCATCGATTTATTTTTATTTTTTTCATAAAAAAGGAAAACTTTAACAAGATCTTGGCCATTAGATTGGAGGGGTTGTTTTGGGCAAGGAATAAAGTGGGATGCTTCTTCTTCCTTTGGCCTTTGGAGGCTTCACACTATGGTCAACCAAAGGTCCCAATTCCTATATTTTATTGGCTATTTTCAACCCATTTCTTTGGACTCTCAACAAAGTTTGGCCATTCAATCCCACGGCCTCTTGACTTGAATGGCTATAGTGTGAAGCGGCCCTAAGGGTAAGCTTACACTAGGGTCCAATACCAAAGAAACACTCAAATCAAGCAATCCTACTATTTGAGAGCATAATTTTGGACCCAAGAACTTCATCTTAGGATCTAGGCCTAAGGTACGAAAAAGAATAAAGTAGTGCTAATGTAGCATCATTTTCCTATCAAATCTTGGTGGTTCCTCCTAGATTTGAGAAACAAATCTTGAGTCCACTATCAAAGTCTACCAAAAGAGTTTGCATTAGGGTCTAGGGAGAGAGTGACTTAATGTATACAAGCATGCCTCTCATTCATCCAACATAAATGCCCTTAAATAATATGCAACCAAGAGGTTCCATTTTTTGATTGATTCAACACCGAAGCTTCAAAGACCCCGAATTAGCCTATTTAAGGTCATTTGAGATGAATTAGCAACAACCCTATAGGGGTCAAGTTTTTATGTTGGATGAATGAGGGGTACACTCATATGTGATGAATCCCTCTCTCTCCAAGGTCAAGGTCCAAGGCACCCTTGATGAACCTTACTTACAATAGACTCAAGTTTGGACCCAAGCTTGAAGATTGATTTCTCAAACTAGGAGGACTACTAACTTCTTGAGTCAAGACCGTCAAGACTTGGAGGGAAAGTGATGCCGCATTAACACCACTTCATGCTTGCATACCTTGGACCATACCCTAATATAAACTAAGGGTGTTTGGGACCCCAAGTTTCTTGAACCTGGTCCCTGTTGTAAATTTACCCTAATAGTTGCAAATTAGAGGAGCAAATGCTGGCAAGAAATCCGGACTGAGCATGGAGAATTATGGGCAGCCTTTGTTTCATAGCGAAAACCCATACTCATTTGGAGACAACTGTAGTCACCTATGTAGTTTAACATTAAATAATGACTTTCTGAATAATCTTGTTATGCCATTGGTTGGAACCCAAAGATTCCTCCGTGGAAATTATACTTTCGTGATCAAACATCTTTTTTTTTTACATGTTTTGACCTCACTTTAAAAGCCCTTAAGTGATGTAATAGCAATAACCAATCTGGGAATTGTGTTCTGCTGCAAAAGCTCCTCTTGCTTGAAGTCTAACCTCAAGGCTCAAAAACCCTCCCAGGTGGCTATTTGCAAAACAAAACTGCATGACAAAGCAAGTTGGATTGCACCCTTATGCCCAGTGTAAACCTAACTCGGACTGCCAATGAGAGGAATACAGATTCATGCAGCTGGTTACCATTTTGAATGTTGACTTTGGTGAAATATTCGTCATAAATGGACACTTTTCTCTCTGCCCTAACTTCTCATAGGTCATGTAACACACAATGCGTGCAAGATGATTAGCAAATCAAAAATTACACCCGTATCCATTTTCCTCATGATTTTCGGAGCTCAAATGAACTTCCTATTCATTGTTGAAGTGAAGATTCTCCAAGTTATTTTATTATCATATAAGTCCCTTCCTGTTGACAATTGTGTCTAGATCGGTTAACAACTTTTGAGCACATATTCCAATCTCTTTTCAATACACGTCTTTTCGGTGTCCCTGTTGAGATTCACACCCAACCATACACAACTCAAACATACGTGTCCGTTACAGATCAGACACTGAATTAGGCACATCTACTTTACAACAGAACCAAGTTAAAAAACCTGGCATGAAAATAAACTGCAGGACAAATACTATGATTGCTTGTGAGTGATTGATTTTACTGGATTAATGTTGCAATAGAAACTATGAGTAATGAAAGCAATGAGAGAACTACAAATCCCTTGAGCTGGTTAGCATGTTATTCTACTTACTGATCATACACTTTCACACTTTCATACTGCTAAATTTGTGGCAGTATAATATTGTGCACCCCAAAGAGCAAAAAGGGCCAATCACTCTATGACACTCATACAAAGTGAGAAAAACCTACTGCACAAATGTTGTGGTCACTGGAAAGTGACTGATTTTACTTGATTGATGTATAACAATGAGTAATTGATGGATGACTAACTGGCTGGCTCCAAAGTGATGCCTCTCCAAAGTACAAAAGCAAAGGGTTACGTATGTTTGGATATGACAAAATTCTTACAATGCCCCAGCTCGCCAGCAAATCTTCTTGCTTCCAATGTTTGTCACAAACACAATGTACTCGAGCGGCTTTCTCTTCACGTGTCTCAATGGAGACAAGAATCGCATTCTTGAATTTGGAAGTGGGTACTCCATGTCAAATGTTATCCATATTCTAAACCTGAGAGATGATTCCTAGATTCCTTCCATAGCCTGTGCAGTAAGATTGGCCTGCAAGGCATCCGCTACTTCCCAGCGCTTTGAATAAAGTCCCCACTCATATTTACACCTCTCCCGAACCTGTAAAGATTGCATACAATCCTGGTCAGAATGAGAGTGATAATTCCAACAAAATTCATGAGTGATAAAACTTTGTGCTATATTTCACTCCATCTTTAACAACACTGATGTCAAATGGATAAGCACTTACCCCTTCCCATCCGGCCCTTCCTTCATAAGCCTCACCCTGCAGACAATCAGAGACAAATGTCAGAAAATGGTGTTGAAACCAATGTTGGTCTGGTATGTAGGTGAATGCATGGTATCAAAGAACCTACCTATGGGTATTTACATCCATATTACCAGTCCAATATGGATGTTTGGTGAGTATGTCAAGGTGAGAATCTTTTGTTCACCCAAGTTCTTATTTAGGTCAACACCATTCTAGACCATATTGATACTAGGGAGATTTTACCTAGGTATGAAGGTTCTTGCATGGTATATAGACCTCAATGGTATCTAAAAAACCAAAAAAATAAAAATAAATAAACCAATAAAATATCCATACCCTACTAGTATAAAAAAATGTGAAATCCTCATTGTAGATACCTGAATGTAAAAACATTTTAATTTTTTTTTTAAAAAAAAGACAATACAAGACCAACACTGGTACAAACGTTTTGGGTTATTAGAAATCCAAGGTCCATGTTCATACAGTGGAGTGGAACATACCTGACTACCAAGAGATGGTACAACCATATGTACTATCCACTCGGCATCAACAACCCCAATTTTCTCATATGCTGTCTGCATTCAGGAATATGACCAATTACTGTAATTTTCAAATAATGAAACCCTCATCTCTGAACCTGTTAATCCTTAAGAACATTTCCCTTTAAAACATAAATTAGCAAATAAAAACGATAGAAATGGTGTAATACCTCAACACAGCGACGCAAACTGAAGTCCAGACCCCAGCCATGCACTAGATCATTCTGGAGCCAATCAAAAACACACAAAAGGGTTACCAATCACATCCAAATGAACCCTCTAACCATCTTTTAACCATGTTAGGCTAAAATGAAATGATAATTTTCATATTTTTGTACCTGTATAATGTGCCAGATGCAGCGCCATGCTTTTCGAGAAAACACTGGTGCCATAATCTCTACAAACCTGCAAAGACCCCGGCAAGTCTTACTTTAGAATTGATATTTTAGAAGGAGAATTAACAGCATACTTTGCACTCTTGCCCAGAGGAGGTCAGAAGACATCATAATAGAAACATTTAACTTGAAAACTTATTGTTCTTACGCTGCACACGGGGGCTTATGTGGATCTGGACACCATCCTGGCTGCTCTTCTGCATCCCTGGAAAATTAACAAAGATTTCTAAGTTAGATGTATTCAGAGATTAGTTATACTGAACTTTACCAGTATCCAGCAGGATAGGCTGCAAATAAATAATATTAACATCAAGAATGATATAATCATAGAACAATCAATCTGCATGAATTCAAACAAGCAAGCTATTGCTCCTGTAAGTTGCATAACATTCAAAAAACAGTATAACACAACATACTTGTGGACCTCCACATCACCACGATGCTTCGTCATCGCCCATGTTGTACCCCGGCTCGTATCCAAGGATGGTTGTGATATTTCAAGGCCATATTTTTTGACAAGTTCTATGTAGCTGCAAATTACCAACACCTTTTCATGTTACACTGACAAAAGTATCCTCCAGAACATCCCAATACACATTACAAGAGAAGTTTGCTACAACAATGTAAGCATTCAAAGTCCTAGACAGAAAATGTGATTGTATATGTATTCTACAACAAATTTCTACAGCAAGCTAAAGAGGTTGAGCTTGAACATACTTGGTTGGATCAAAGTGTTCCAAGCCAAGATCCTCGTCCCATATGAAGATGTACTCATAGGGTTCCACCAAATCAGGGTGAAGAAAGCGTTTGGCATACCACCTGCATACAGAAGCAGAGTGCATACAATCAAATAATTTCCTGCACCAATCAAACCAAACTACAGACTTGGCATTTGACCAAGTATCCAACATAAATAAAATCCAGAAACAGAGTGCAAAAAAATCATATATTTTCCCTGCGCCAATCAAACAAAACTACAGACTTGGCATTCGACTAGTATCCAAAACCAATAAGAATAATGAAGACCTCAGTTCGACATTGTCAATTACCAAATCAAGGTTTCTAACACTATGTAGGTAAGTGGCTGGTCGTCAACTCAAACTAGCAATTGTCGCAAAGTATGGTGAGAGCATACCATTTAGCTTGCTTACGGACACTAATGTGTATGGCTTTTTGAGACCACTGGTATTCATCCCATTCAGTAACTTTCCCATCGTAATGGAAAAGTAGGATTTGCCATTCCTTCGAGAACTGCACACATTCGTCCAGAATTTGAGCCTGAAGATCCTCTATTATGTGTATCCTCTAATATATCCATCACTTTTGAGATTTCTCATATCCTTTATGTGTACAACTAGACCTCGAAATTTCATAAGCACCAGGAAATTAGAGGAAACCTTTAATAAGTAGGCCAAACTCTTCAAATAGAGGAAACAGAGAAAATAATATGTTTTTAGTAGAGCATGATTCACATGGGAATAGTTTCACCTATTTGGAATCAACAGAATTTTTAGACACTAGGATTCAAGCATAACATCACATCAGGAAATGAATTAGCAAATATACAAAACAGCTCACTTTTTGAACTGCCTGATTGACTGCCTCCTTCTGAGATACTCCAACTGTAAGAGTCAAAAGGTACTTTGGTCTTTCTGGTAAATCCTGTAACACATGCATCTCCATATTATAAATAAGCACCTCTTGCTTCCCATAGTATTCTATTCAATGACCTACGCAGGTTACACTTTCTCCAAATATCAACCCACAACACATATAATCTCAAAAATCATTTCACCATACTCTGACATCATCAATGGGTGGATATGAGTAATCCAGGAATCCCCCATCTCAGAAAAGCAAAACTCATGTCCACAGTACCTCCTCAGGTTTTCCCCATAGTCTACGAGGATAGAGGTCACTCAGCATATGGATAATTCCAGGTGGCAGATGTTCTGTTCCCTGGGGTATACCCCTAGTGCATGTAACAGCTCCAGCACTCTGCCACCCATTTTCCCACTTCATCAGCACCATATTCCTGAGTAACACTTATAATCATAGCATTATAGATATGTAAGAAGCAGATCAATATGGAGCAGAATATATAAAATCTACAATGTTTATGGTGCTTAGTGTCACCAGCCTAATAGGTCACTTGCCTTATTATATGACCTATCCCTGGTTACACTGATGCTCAACACGTTGACCATTGATGTAAACACATAAAACTTAGTTACGCTCCTTATATTAAGAGGCCTTTGCCCAGGTTACATAATGGTTAACAAATTGCCCATTAGTGTAAACACATGATACTCAGCATTAGTATGCTCAATAATATCTTCCTCTTGCACACTAAAACATAAAACTGTCATCTCAAGTACTCCAATGTGCTTAGCTAAATGTCAGTCCATAAAATGTCATTTGCTTCAAATATTACTTATATTGACAAATAGTCTCATGTTGACAATTCGTGGACATGAAACTTATTGGCCTCTAGGCAACTTAGTGTAACTCCTCGCAAACAATGTAAATGACACTAATTATCATAAACAGTGTATACAAAAGATATGTCCAGTCATAACAATTGTCTGTATGTATATGACAGGAAATGATACCATACCAATGGTTCAGTTGGCGTATAATCAGCATACTGTGGTTCCTGCTTTTCTGTTTGAACCTCATTATAACTAAAGGGAACACCATACTGCCAACACCTTGCAAGCACCATATCATTAGAACATTCATTTTTTCCATATATATCAACGTTTAGGTTTCCTTATGAAGATTATTATGTATAGGAAGGAAGAATAAAATGTAATAAAATGACGTAATTGAATAGGACAAGCAACATAATAAATCAAAGAACTTTTGCACAATATCAATTACCTGTATATATAACATACTAAGGAAGGCTCCAATCAGTCCACTTCCTACAGCAATTACAATAAACTTCAACATTTCCCCTGGATTTGTGGAAGCCACTGCCACCCCACTGTTCACCAGATTTTTGTCAGGAGATTACTTCAAAAAACATTTCATGGTTAGGTGCACCTTGAACACCCTTCACCAAAGCCTGAGGATATTGGTCCCGCAGGTGACAAAGGCATTCTCAAGATGACCTCACATCATACCATTCAATTTAGAAGTCATTACTCAAATGGCACAAAAAGAAAGCCCTGACTATTATTTCGCCCTAATGAGAAGAATGAGCCCTACCTTTTCACGACTGTCATTTGAATTTGGGCGCCCCCTCCTGGTTCAGTCAGACTTCACTTAAGTAACCTAGAATCTGTTAAAACACCCATTTCGATGCCAAACATTAGATGATTCTCACAATTAAAAATCTCAAACCAGAGTTATGCATTGATTCAGTGAAGCCTCTTTCTACCCAAGGATCTCACTTTCAAAATCTCAATGCCGCCAAACTGAAACAACAAATTACGAGGACACAAACAACCCTGCAAGACAGAAGTCCAGTAGTGGGCATTCTCCGAAATCCACAATCCTTCAAAAACTGTAAGCATCCGTTTTGATGCCATACATCAGATAGTTGCCAGAATTTTCATTTCTCCAAGAAAATGGTACGAAACCCCCAAAAAACGCAACAAGCAACTAATGTGCAAAACTACCAAGAACATCCTCCTCCTACCTAAAGATCTCCTCTTTCGTAACTTTAATGCAGCACAACTGAACCAACAAACTGCTAGACACAAACAAACACCATGATCTCCATCCTCCCAAACCCTCAACCCTCAACCCTCACAAACACTTGCCCGCACTCCTTGCGGATTACTGGTCCCACATAGGTAGCATGGATTTAACATAGGGATTATGGATCAGAACCTTGCCTTGGTGCAAAACTCCATCCACCAAGTCACATGCACGTGTTCCACAATCACAAAATCTTACAATGAATTTCCGCAACACCGAGCAGTAGAAGCAAACCACGCCTTCAGCTCCTAACCCCATCTAGGCTTGATAAACGAAAGATCAAATGCAGAAGAACACCAACCACAACCACAAGGGAAGTGATGCACTACTAAATTACAAGTTTTCAACGGGTTTGAAAGCTGATGATCTACCAACTTAGCCCTATATGATTGTAAGTTAGAAAGAGGATTTTGTTTGTTGGTTTTCGGTGGCATACCCGCAAAACTTGAATCTCGGAGCCACGTTGCAGGATGTGAGTAATGTCTGATGAGTAGAGTAACTTAGTGACGCTTTGCTCTGTTGTGACGGTGCTTGATTGCAGCTCTGATTTACGAAACTCCGCCAGCCATGAGCTTCAAATCGTTCGATTGAGAGTCATATTATGTGTTCCTTGTGCATCCGAGTTCAGTCGATGTCGGATGACGACGACGACGAGTGGGTCCTTCAAAGTTCCGGCTTCTCCTGAATTGCAGGTTTACGAAACTCGAGACAGACTAAAATTAGAGATAGCTAGAGGGGATTGCAGCTTCGACTGAGGGCGGTACAACATGATTTTTAGTTAAACTTGTTGGTGGCAAGACATTGGCATTTTGCAGGTGGGTGGAAGCTGAGGGCCACTTCTTCGCAAACGAGCCAAGAGCCGTGACCATGAAATTGCCAGAGCCCGAAGGAAGTGTCCACTTGCCGTCCCAAAGACACCTCCAAAATCATGTATGTGGTCACGGGCCCTCAACCAAATGCTATTTCAACAAATATCTATTCATGCAAGGTCCGCTCATATGCTAAATATGCTAAATCAATGATTATGAGGTTTCAGAGTGTCATGGTCTTCTAGTTTTGTTAGGCCTACATCCAAGAGGTGGTTTTTGAGAATAATTCAAGTGATCATGAAACATTATCCATTTGATATTACATAGGAATCCATGTAGACTTTACGTCCATCTTGCATTGACTTCTTCCGTTGGTCCCTCAAGCACAGTGTGAAGCAAACTTGGACCGGCTCCACCTTTTCCACCTATAAGAGTGCTCAAAGGGCAATGGTCACAGGCCTCAGTCTCGTGTGTGAAGTGGCCCTTAGTGCGTATGTTTGACAAAGTTCTTGCAAGTTTTTCACTTTTGACATGCACAATTTAGAAGTTGACACGAACCATGACTTGTAAAGGAAAAAAACACACATCAATTGACATGCTAGAAATTAAAATGACGCGTATTACTAGGCAACTTAAATACTATAAATTGCAGCTCAAGTATTTGGAAAACATAACCCATAATAGTAGGAGAACTTCCTATACTCGCTTACATACTTAAGTTCAGTCTTGTTCTTGTAATTTCCTTTATAATCGGGAAGGCTCTACATTTGAGATGGTGATCAAAGAGGTTGTGGAGGCTAAGTACAAGGCCGACAAGACCATTGATCTTGGTCTCTTGCGGATGTGTTTTCACGACTATTTTGTGCAGGTATGTGAATGACACAATTTGCCCCAACAGATTTTGAAGAATGATTCTTTGGTTGGTTAAATATTGGGTTAATTTTGAGGCGTCTCAACTTGACATTGGGATGATTTAAGGTAGACTTTGCATAGTGTAGAGGTCCCCTTCAAATTGAGTTTAATGTTCAATGTACAATTCACAATGCCTAAATTAAAGCTAGATTGAAAGCAATATTGTTGTTGGGTCTATGATTTGAATTTCATCAACGTTTACAAGTCCTTAAAGTTCATCACGTACTCTAGGTCAATGGGTGGGCCGTACTACAATTTGACACAACGAGATGAAACAATTGTTAAAGGATGTATTTACATAAGATTATGTAGTGGTTCTACAAATTCATGTAGTACAATGGCTTTCTTGAGGTAACGTCATGACCCACTTACTACAGTGAATGCCATCGTTATTTGAAATTATTTAGAGATGAAGAGTTGTATTGGTATGAGATCATGTGCTCTTTTAAAATCCATTTTTGCTTGAACTTTCTTGTAAATGTCCTACAAGAATTGAACAAACTGAATACCAAATTTCAATATGATATGGTTGATATCACAACTAGTAGTGCAACCAACAATATCACTATTTCAATTTTATCATGTCATTTTTAATCCAAGTATGGACCTATAATTGGTCGTATGAGCAAGAATTTGGGAAATTTCTTAAGGGAATCAACAAGAAATCTTAGGTTGATTTATAAAAAAAAAATACAAAGAGATCGTATTATTCATGCATTGACAACTAATGGGCCCAATGAACTACGACAATGCATATTATTGGGTGCATCATGTATGCAAAGAGTTGTTCATGCTTTGAATGATCGATCGTTTCCTAAACCTTCCAAAATTCAATGTAGCCAAACTTTTGAGCCCTCGTAATTATCCAAGCAATGATAGTGACCAGGTCACAAATAGTGAATTGTGGCTCGAAAGGATCTTATTGAAACTTCAATATACTGAAGAAGAAAGTGACATGTGTAAGGGAGAACTCATGGAATTTACGAAAACACTTCAACATGAGTGTAAGATCAGAACAATATTTGAGGTATTGCGCATATGTGGCAGCAATTTGGAATGACACAAAAGTTGGCCTAAACTTGTGCAACTTTGGCAAAAAATTGTGCTCATTCTATCAAACATAGCTATTTGTGAGAAAGGATTTTCCAAAGAAAATGCAATCAAAAGCCACTTGCGCAATAAGTTGAACTTGAAGACCCTTGATGCTCTTATGCGGGTTTCTCTTTGTGGGCTTGAAGTGGATGCAATGGATTGGGCAACCACCTTTGGAGAAACATGCGAGACCAAAGGATACTTGCGCTCAATTGATTTTAAAAAAAATGTTACAAGTCAAGACTGTATTCAATTATTCAAAATATTGATTTTTAAAAAATTGTGTAACCCAAAATTGAGGTGACATTTTAGAATAAAATGTATATGTCAATTGGCAATCATTTTCTGTTTTTGAGAACGTCACGTGACACTTTTGATTTGAAGTTGAACGTGAAACGAAATTTGTCAAACATACACACTAGTGGCCCTTATGTACCTCCATGTCCAATTTTGGTTCCTAACTTGACCCTGAGGTTGTCTAGAGAGTCTAAGCTAGTAGATGAGCCTTCAACGACTGTCTTTCTGACTAGCCCCAACTTTCCTATGACATGTGACATGCGATTAGTACAAGATAATTAAGCAAATCCTTATCGAGGCCATTGCCGTGTACATGGGTTATTGTTTAGTCCTTGGTCTACGTTGAATGCCAAATGGCTTTTCCGTTGATTCAATGCTACAAGAATTGGCTTCAAAGATCTTGAATTAGTCTAGTCAAAGTTACGTGAGATGAATAACCCACAAACCTTCAAGGGGTCGAGTTTTTATGTTGGATGAATAAGAGGTATGTTCATATGCAAAAATTCACTCTTGCCCTTACTTGACATTTTTAGCAGCCAAAGCACGGCCCAACCTATGTACACACTTAGGTGACATGGAATCGTCACATACAAGCTAAAACATGTTTTGGGTTCACATATGAGCTCGCAACTATGGTCAAGGTGAAGTGTCCCTGATTCACACCAATATGTTTCATACAATTACTCTATATGAGCATATTAAGTTGTGAGTCCCACGATCATAACTAAAGTCTTACAACACACAACGTGTGGGTGAAGACTTTGTTGATTTTCACCTCTAAAATTGGCGGCATAAGTCTAGAGGTACCGATGACGAGTGTGTGGTAATGCTCTAAGAAAATGCATAATATTTGAAACTAAAAAATGGGCTCTACATTTTTAAATTTAACCCCTAAATGCCCCTAAATGCACTTGGCTATTTTGGGGAGAAAAGGGGTGAACTTGGTGGCATAGGTTTTGGAATGTTTTGAAGGAGATTAACACATGTTCATGAATGGACTAGTACATATCTGAGTTGTTTGTAGTCTATAAAATTCACAAACTTTTGTAGCCGTCCAAATGTCATCCTTGGGTGGAATATAGCATTTTCAGAGGAGGAGGTATAAAACAAGCAACGTGGGCCCAAAAAAAAGGTCAAAGTGGAGATTGTCAATTTCCCAATATAAATAACAACAAAAACGCAAGGAATTTTCCTCATAATCTATGCAACAATCATTGCAACAAAAATTTCAAAAATCCACACAAATAAGATTATTTATGATGCTTGTAATACCCTCACCCTGAATGTTGTCATACTGAGCCAGTGAGCCTGTAACTTTGACCTAATGGATGGACACCTAAAAAATGAATTTGGGAAAACACCATAGTAGATATTTTTCATATACAAGTCATTAGTGTAACATAAAAGATCACATCCATTTAGGCAAGATCTGCCATGTTGACATGTTAAACCTCAAGAAACTAAGGTGTTCGGTCCAATCTGCCATAGGTTTGGTGAGGTGTTGCCGCATAATTTGTTGACTTGTTGAGTGGTGTTAGGGCCGGTTCACATGCGGTCCCAAGTCCCACTCATGTCAGCAAGTCCCAACATGGAGGCAAAATCCCAACTTTTGCGTCTTAAGAAACCATTGAAATATGGTTAACTCTCATTGAAGTCGGAGCTTGATTATGCTATGCCAAAATATTCACAGGGACTTGTGTTGAGAGTTGGGTCTAGCTTTTTTGCTTGACCCAACTCTCAACACAAGTCCCAAGCCTCACCTCCAAAGAGTGTTGCCATGTGGACATCCATGTCATAGTTGGGACTTAGGACTTGGGACCCCATGTGAAGTGGTGAGTCCCAACTTTCATGCTCTCAACGGCTAAGATTGCACAAATTGACCTCAAGTGACTTGGGAGTTAGGACTTGGCACATGTGTGAACCGGCCCTTAGTGTGGGCATAAGGCATGACATGACGGTGCAACCCTTCCCACATTAAAAATTCCTTGGGATGCTCATATATATATATATATGTTACAAATATTTATTTTAGAAAAAGATGCTTCCTCACCATATCTACACTAAATATGATATTTAGTATCACCAATTCTAATTGTCTTGCTCAATACTAATTGTAAATCGTGGAATATTGTCACCAACACTAAATGTTAACCCAACAATATTTGTGATTCATTTGTGAATTTTTGGAGGATTATAGATTTACTGTGTTGTGAATACTGTCACTTACCAAGTGATTTTCCATCCAATTTTCAATCATCCATGCCGATATTTCATCACAAGTTGCTGACAAGGGAAGGTATGATTTTGGGCAATGGATGCACTCATCCATCATCTACAACAACATTTGTGAACCTATCCATAAGAAGTGTCATTTGAAAAGATACCATAGTAGCATTAACAATAAATATCATATTTAGTGTAGCTTTTGCCCATAATTCAACCCAACTTGAATAAATCTACTATACAACACGAAATTTTGAATACACCTTATGTCATACATATGACCCCAAATGCATTTAGTGGTGAATATTTCCAATGGCTCCGTCCCATCAAATCTTCACCATAGTAATCTATAATGAAGTTGGTGCCTCCACACTAAATATTGTATTTAGTGTCACATGGTAATTTATGTCATTGTGGTAACTCGTTTACTGAAACTTCTTATGAGTTTAAGAGTATTGTCATCCCAACTTGCATTTAGTGTACCCAAATCCCAATTATTGTAACAAGGTTCGGTATATTGTGCATCCTCATGTTTATGTAATGAAATATTGTCATGGATGAATGAAATTTGGATGGAAATCACACATTAAGTGACAGTTTTTACAACATTGTAAATCTATAGTGCCCAAACTAGTTTTGTAAGGAATGACAAATAATTTAGTGTTGTCACATGTGAGGCCAAACCACCCACCCTTAGGCGTCCTAGTCCAGGTGAGGGAATGGGTATCACATTCATGTTCGAATAACTCCCTCTTCCCAACATCATTAAAATCCATCACATCTTCCATCAACTTTGGCACACCGTTTTATTCCATGGCGAGGATACAAGCGTTGAAGAACGCTATTCCCTAATGTCACCCCCGTACTACATCCCATCGTAAAACCCACACATCTAATAAATATTTAATGCCACCACCTAGCATGATGTGGTTTTCCTACTTACTTATTAACTAATCCCTTAGGCCAACCCCACTTGCTACTCCTAACTAACTAGCCTATATTGTGTCGCAAGGTGGATGCCACCACCATCCCCACCTTACTTCGACCGTGCAACTAGTGTGGAATCAGGCTTAAACCCCAGCTGACCCTAATGTTGCTGCCGAATCAAGCTTAAATCCCAGCTGACCCTCTCTCCTAGTTGCTGCCGAATCAGGCTTAAATCCCATCTGCTCTTGAATGTTGCTGCCGACTCAGGCTTAAATCCCAGCTGCTCTCGAATGTCGCTGCCTAATCAGGCTTAAATCCCAGCTGCTCTCGAATGTTGCTGCCAACTCAGGCTTAAATCCTAGCTGCTCTCGAATGTCATTGCCTAATCAGGCTTAAATCCCAGCTGCTCTCGAATGTCGTTGCCTAATCAGGCTTAAATCCCAGCTGCTCTCGAATGTTGCTGCCTAATCAAGCTGGAATCCCAGCTAACCCTCTCTCCTAGTTGCTGCCGAATCAGGCTTAAATCCCAGCTGCTTTCGAATGTTGCTGCCGACTCAGGCTTAAATCCCAGCTGACCCTTTAGCTCAAAGAGCTCAACCCCTTAATTTCCACAATCCCCTAACTAATTCCACTAAGTCCCCCACCTAATTTCCCTACATAATCCCACTAATTCCACTAAGTCCCCTACCTAATTCCCGCATTTTTTCCGAGCTCTAAGAGCTCAACCTCCTAGAGAAGAGAAAGAGAGAGAGAGGAAGGAAGAGAGGAGAGAAGAGGAGGAGAGGGCACCCCAAAACCACAAACCCCTTAACCCTCTCCTACTTAGTAGGACCTTATCTTATCCACTAAACCCTCACCCCCTAAACTAACAAGAACATGTTCTAAATCAAACATTTAAATCCAAGGCCCTTCCCCTTGCTTCATCAAACACTACACACTTAACCAAAACACTCCCTAATGCCACTAAGCTTCTTCTAATTAACCACACAAAATAGGCTTAAGGCCTAAAACATAAACCACACCAAGCCTCACTCTTTTTATACTCTTGATTGTTTCAATAACACTTCAAATGCAATTCTAAATAAATTCTAAACATAAAACAAATATGAGCAACCATTTTGGGCTCATATCACACTACAATCAAGACTCTATAAGTGTTGCCCCTATAAGCGTTATAATTTCATATATGTTAAGAAAATTTTACTACCCTGCAAAAACACACTTGGTAAGACTAGTGAGTGTAATGTGTTAAGTGTTATAACATACTCTACTCCCTTCTTTGTTAATTGCACCTTTACAAGTGTTGATTTTGAGAAAATCAAGGTAATAATGTATGAGAGCATACATTTTAAACAAGTAATCACATTTATCCCATATTCTTTGCGAACAAGTCAAATTTTCTCTCTTATTTAGAGATCCTTCCTCCTTGAGATCCTTCCTTCTTGTGCACTCTCCTGCACACAATGTGCCAATTATGATTTGTTGCGAAACATACAAATTTCACGAGCACGTGCAGCTTGATTCAATTACCTTCAATGAGCTTGGTAATTTCTTCTTGTTGGTGTTCAACTTACATTTTCCTGTCAAATACCACATCTAGAGATATTTCACCTGACAGAAGAGGTTCTTGAGTATTTTTCTTTCAATTCCTTCAATGACCAAATGCAAGCTAGTCCTGACTGATGTGCTATAGAATGTGAGATTGTTTGTTGGTTTGAAATGTGCTTATCTATCATTACAATTTGTAAATACTTAGAATTTGGGAGCCATAAGTCCTATTTTGTTGTTTAAAGATGGGATTATCCTTGAAAGTGATTAGATTTTGCTGCAAAGATCATTACTAAAGGTCAACACTGTCATGGTTTATATATGTTGATCCACTCTTACTACTGTTTTAGGTAGTTGATGAGGTTACTAGCTTGGTTGATAGGGAACCCTAATGCACTATACTAAATACGAACGCGTGCACTAAATATCACTAACCCTATGAAAGTAAGTAACATTAAATGTAAAATCAAACACTAAATTTCAACTATGGTAATATGTGGAAGTTACATGCACGAATTTAGTGTTAGTAAGGAGAAGGTTCAGTTCCTCATTTCTTGATTTATTGCAAGCAGGGATACATGGCACGGACGTAGGGTTCCTGAATCCCCTCAACAAACAATCACATGTATTGCACGTGACCTCATATTCATCTCCAACAAAAGAACACCTAATTTCCATCCACAAAACAAATGAACAAGCACTATGCACTTTTCTAAGTCTTTGACGAGATTCCGCTCATCCTACACATCTTAGATCGCGAGGGTCTTGGTTGAATGGAAGCTTAAGGAAGTGAGGAGGACGAGAAAGATGAGTGTTCCACAGGAAGGGAGGTGGCAAGGGTGAAAGTGGCGGCGCATTTATGTCTAACGCTAATTATCAAAGAATTGAAAATTAGTGTTGAGGAGGGTAGGGTGGTAACAACACTAAATATAATCAAACACTAAATATCATATTTAGTATAGTAAAGTACCTCTTTTTTTCTCGCTTCCCCCATCGACCTCAGCGGTTAGAGCAAATGGCTGTTTGGGCTTAATGAAAGCACTCTCAAAGGCTGGGCTAACAACTCTAATATTCACCTCTTAAATCTTACGTACGACCTCCAACATGAAAACATTGTGAATAGCCATCAAGCAATTGAATCTAGTGAATATCTTGTATCTGTATAAACAAGAAAGTTGAAGTTTTGCATTGCTTTGTTAATTGGATTTTAAGTTGGACGACATGGCAATGGGCAATAACAACCACAACATGGCATTCATCATTTAGTTTGCACCACACATCTACACTTATTCTTCACGAGGCTTCAAAATTGATTATATACCATCCATTTATATTTTGAGCGTTTCTTTTTTAGTGAAGGTTTGCAATGGGCAAGGGTAGAGAGTTCACCTTTAAGGAGAAGCTAGAGATCATTTCCCATTATGAGAGCATGGTGGCTTTAGGGATGAAAATTAGTAACAAGGCATTGACAAAGTGGCACGGGTAGATCACTCCTTGTCAAATTGAACACCACGTGCGGACAAAGTTTGCTACCCCTATATTACATGCCATATATAATTTTAAAATTTATGATTTTTTTTCTACATATACATAACCATTGATAGTAACTTTTGAATAGTTTTCTGAAATTTTTAGTCATCTTTAATTTTTTTTAGTAATTGTTTTAGTTCAATTCTGTGTCATTCTAGTTAGAAACGGTATGTTTTATGAAAAAAACAAATCATCAAATTTCGTTACCATTTTTAAGTATGTCATAGGTACTGTGTATATCTACTCATGAAAAAAATTTGATAAAATTTTGACCCATTTTGGTGGTGCAACTTACCAAAAGAAGATTTTTTTTGGTCGCACGTGATGTTCAACTTGACAATGGAGTGATCTACCCGTGCAAAGTGGGCAAATGTCAAATTTGATACTTCAATTTTGTAGATGACTATTGGTAGAGTCTTGAAGAAGAAAGACTCACTTACCGCTTTTGATGTGGGTCATTTGGCTAATTCAAAGCGCAATAGGAAGGTGCAATGTCCAGAAGTGGAGCAAGCTACTTTCAACTAGTTTACAACAATGCAAGAGAAGGGCGCAACCATATCCAATGATCTGTTGGTAGCTGCAACACATCAATTATATGCTTTGCAACCTAGAGATCCTAGTGAGAAGGAACTCTACTTTTCACATGGGTGGGTAACCAAATTCAAGAAAAAATTCAACATGAAGGCATACACGTGTCACAATGAAGATGTTGCTTTTGACACTTCAACAGTGGTATTGAGGAGGATGGAGGAGATCAAAGCTATTGTATCCGAATATGATACCGATGATGTTTTTAACATGGATGAGACGGGTCTTTTTTACAGGTTAGAGCCAAATCAAACGTTGGCTACGAAGAGACTATTTGGGAAGAAGAAGCAAAAGGAGCGGATTACCGTGGCACTCATTGCAAATGCTACAGGTATCATTTGCCTTCCTCCATTGATTTTTAATCAGTATTTGAAGTTGCGGGCCTTTAAGTCTAGGAACATTCACTATCCGGAGAATTTGGGTATTAAGTGGGATGCTAATAAAAAGGCGTGGATGACTATAGTCATTTTTGAGCAGTTTATACTAGATTTTTGAGAAGAGGATGGTGTTGGCACAAAAAGAGAAGGTGCTTTTGCTCCTAGTAAATTTCTCTAGTCATCAAGTGCCAAATGTAGGTTCACGTTTGAGGGTCACACAATTAGAATTTCTACCTCCAAACATCACAAGTCGTTTTCAACCCATGGATGCACACATTATTGCATCTTTCAAGGCACAATACCAAAAGTTGGTGATTCAATATTAGATAGATTGTTTTAGTGCAAACAAGGTGTTTGCAATTGATATATATCAAGTTGTTGTTATGGTTGAGCGGGCATGGCGTGCGGGAGTTACCACATCGACAATTCAAAATTATTGGAGGCACACGGGTGTTATTTCGATCTCTATTGAGAGGGAGATAGAGGAAGCTAGGCGCTTGGTAGAAATTGATGAAGTTGCTACTCTACTTCATCAACTAACGTTGTTGTCATATGATAGTGAGGTGGGTGACGTGATGAATGATCCTGAATACCTCAATTATGAGATGGAGTCTGATTTAAACAACCTCTATGAACCTACCGATGAGGAGTTTTTGGATATGTATTCCTCATAACATCAAGGAATCGATGTTGATGAGGTTATGGTTGATGTGGTAGAAGAAATTATAGGATTGAGTGTTGCTGAGTGTTCTCTAAAGACTTTGAAGAAATACTTTGAACAAAGACCAAATGATGCCCTATCACACATCATGAGCATTCAAGGACTCTAGAAGGAAGTTCATCTCATCATTTGGAAACTTCCCGTCAGACTACTATAGACTCTTTCTTTCGGTTAGTTTAGTTGGAAGAATCTCGTCAAGTTACTACTACATAAATTATTTCTTTCAATTATTTTCGTTGGATTATGTATTATCATTTGTATTTGTATTTTATTTTTTATTTTTTAATAAAACGTTATGTTCTTCAGTTTCGGAAACTTTAAGTGTTATTTCTAGTAATGTTTTTAATCATCAGTATGAATTCTATAAGTGTTACTTGTTATGATTCTATATATGTTATTTTTTTGCTACTCCCGACCTGTAACATTTATAGAGTTTGACTGTACATGGGCAGATTGCACTTAATATTGAGCACAACAAATGGAATTGCTTTAAATAAGATATTTAGTGTAATAAAGAAACATCTGCTCGCCAACAGATGTTTGTCCCACCAACAATTGATGGGATAAGTTGCCTACTAGGTAGTAGTTGATTGTCGCCAACATTCGACTTCTAAAACTACACAAATATGAAATTTAGTATTACTTACTATTTGGAATTACACAATGCTATAACAATCTATTGTGCATCTCATTTTTTTTTATCAACCATGGTTGAATTGGTTGTTTGGACACTATAGAACATTAACACCTTTACTTGGTAAAATAATATATTAATAGTAAAAAGATATAGGAACATGTAACTCCAAACAATATGTCACACTAAATATCATATTTTGTGTAGTTGATTACTACCAAAACAATCGATTCCTAATGAGCAATCATCTCGGAAGTCAACTTGCTCTTCAATAGTCTACAAGACATGCAATTGCTTGTGAGTAGTCTCCATGTCGACTACATGCCCCTCCCATGGACATGTGGCATGCATGGATTGGGTGGGGAGGGGTGGCATCCAATGGACGCCCTCCCTGTGAGTATATACAAACCCCATTTCCATTCCACGCTCACTCAACCCTCGCTTTGGTGGGTCCTTGGTTGTTGACCAATGGCAGTTTTTCCAATGGTAGCCTCCAACAAATCCTTCAATGATCCCATCTTTTATTGATGAATTCCAGTGGGAGGCGGTGGTGTCATCTTGCATCATGAAACATTTAGCCAAATTGGCCTTGTTGTGGCCATGTGTCCCACGTGGATAAAGGATGGGAATGTATTGTGCCATATGATGTCATCCTTGGGGACCTAAAGGCACACGGATGATAGAGTTTTGCAGTCATATGGTCCATCCAAATCGCTTGCTATCTCACATGATGCAAACACATTCTTGTCCTTCATGCAAAACCCCTCTACATCGCAAGTTAAAGGAGCAATTTGGTGCACAATGGGGAATGCCTCCGGAATTTGAGTATAATAACACCCACAATGTACTACCCATAGAATACAATGATAATCTTGCTTATAGCTAGCGAGCATGGAAGTATGTCAAGGACTTCTAGGGGTTTCCAACGGATCTCACACTCAAGTAGATCACAAGGTTGCGCATGAGTTCTACCTTGGGTCTATATCAAAAGTTGTAGGTGAGAGAACATTTTTGTATCAAGTCATGGGAGGCGAAGTTGGCAATACAAGGAAGTTTGTTGAAGATCCACCCTCAAGGGTACATTTATGACTCCAACGTGACTGTGGGGATACTACCACTCGTTCCAAATGAGATGATGACTTAGGATATGGAACACATGTTGGATGTCGACAATTAAAAGCACATTGAACACTAGCAAAAAAAAAAAAGGTGTTGTCGAGGTGTCATTCAATGAGATAGAAAATCTAGTTAGGCTGAATGAATGAAAATCTAGTTAAGCCTTATGGACGTTTGGTCATGTCAATAGAACCAATGAACATGTTACCCTCCAAGTTTTGCATGACATTCATGAAGGCCAGTGGACGACATTCTTCCATCTGTTCAAGCAAATAATGCATCCAAATTTGTGAATGGATGATTTTGTCTTCAACTCCATTAATTTTTGGTTATTAATCCGTGCATCATCAAGTAAATTTCTTGTGGTAAGCATGATAGGCATGTGGTTAGTGTAGAATTTTTGCCTCGTTGGTTGTTGTAGATAGGCTTTGGGATTCAATTCTGATTAACAAAACCACACATGGAAATCTAAATAAGTGTCAAATTAGACTCTAAGTGTCATTATTAGGTTAATTGATAAGTCATAACGATTTTAGAATGAAATTGAAGTACCGAACGTAGTCAAGACCCTGTTTCATGTAAATTTTATGGAATTAAAAGATTATGGAGGGGATTATTAAGGTCACTCAATGCAATACATGCAATTGTGTAGTCCTTCCCTTACAACCATTCATAGTCCAGTAGTCACGACTCACTATACCATGGATTTGTTTTCAATGCAGGGAGTCACGGCACATCAATAGTCTTTAGAGTTACTAGTAACCACATTTAATTAGGGCCAAGGGCACCCCGACTTGAACAATGGTCTCCATTGTCAAAATAAATCATTTCCATTCTAAACTTTTATATCACCTCTAGAATCCCATAATTGATATGGTTTAATTAAGATACAATCGAAAGTTGCAAAATTTTATAGTCTAGTTAACGGGTCCTAAGTCGCGTCTACTGGATCCTAAGCGAACAGTAACCAAGTGACCAAGTCTAAGAACCAAGTCACCCAAGTCTCAATGTCAAGTCCATTTTAGTGTAGTGCATGCCATAGTCTTAAGTAACTAGTAAACGTCAAGTGATACTCGAAGATTGACCGTGGTCTTACTTACTTATATCATGGCTCGTGGGTTCCCCTCTATATTTATGTTCAGTTTGGTAAGAAAATGCCTAGGGTTTAGGGTTTAGGTGTTATTACACACCTCTCGCCGGTTGGCAATTGGTTTCACGACAACAATCTCTCAAAGTAAGGGGGTCCATTCACGGTTGGGGTACTACTTTTGGGACAAAGGACTTAAGGACTATGTCGCATTGGATCTCCGCGTTTATCATGATTTACTATTATTTGATCAATAACTTTTAAAAAGATAAGTACGTAGTTCATAGGCTTTATCAAGAGAGATATTATTTCTTATTAAATAATCACCAATAATGGATAAATTCCCTATGAAATGAGTAGATAAGTCATAAAACTTGTAAAGAGGTAATATGACTTGTTTGGGCCACATCAATGGCATTTTTTACTATTCAAGTATACATTAGAGGTCAAATTTTTCTTGTTTTGCATCCTAGTGCCTTGGTGTAAGTGTCATGTGTCCATACATATACTTTTTAATGGCCAACTCTAATACTAAACGTTCCTTTTTCATATAGCCATGATTTTGTGTATTGTTGGCCATGTTCGGTGCCACATGTAAAGCTATACAATTGGTATGCAATACATTTTTGGTTCTATTGGTACACATGAATGATGATTGTAAGGAAAAAAATTGGGATTGCTTCGATTAATTTTTGTTGTCCTTTTCATTCCTTGAACCTAAGGTGAACAATTTTGACAGCACCAGTGAATGTCCTTTAAGGAATCAAAATGATATCTTAGATAACCTTTATCCTTGTAAATTAACTTTTGTCGGTGTACTCAATATGGAGTATAAATGTAGGTATGATCCAAACTATGTTTCACAATACAAATCTAAGCACACCAAGTATGTGAAGTTATCTAAAATAGTCCTTTTACCTTTAGACACCCAAAAGTAGTACCCCAACCGTGAATGCCCCCAAAGGAATTTAAAAAAAACATAATTTATTTCTTTGTGAGACCTCTAAGTACAATCCGAGACCAAGTAAGTTTTGGTCAAAGAAGCTCTACCACCCAACCATAGGAGAGAGAGCTAACCACCAAAAAGCCCCTCTCTCCTCCCCTGAGCTTCCTCTTATGCCAAAACCATTATTTTAACTTTCTATCTTTACATATAGTAAAAGTATTCTATTCATAGCTCTATCTGGTAGTTATACTATGAATCTATATTCTATTTTTGGCTCTTCTAAAACCTTCTTCAAGTTGGAACTGTCTAACTCCAACTTAGTTTATCCATTCCATCTTCTAGTTGGAACTGTCTAATTCCAACTAGTTCATCCATTCATTCTTTTAGTTGGAAATGTCTAACTCCAACTAATTCATTCATTCAATCTTCTAGTTGAAATTGTCTAATTCCAACTAGCTTTATCTATTCATTGAGAGTTGTCTAACTCCAATGAATAACATTCATCTTTCCAAATATGGAGTGGTCTAACTCCCGTGCACCTCATCGAGAGTTGTCTAACTCACGTGCACATGTTCTCAATTGGAATAGTCTAGTTCCAATGCACTAAATGCGCAGCTGTCTAACTCCAGTGCACATGTTGTCAATCTGGAGTTGTCTTACTCCTATCCATTCATCTTCAACTGAGAGTTGTCTAGCTCTTATCTTTCTCTGCTTACACACTGGCACATGTAGTTGGAATATTCCTTAATAATTCTAGTTACATTATAGGTGTATACCCTTGATGTTGGTGGTGATGGCACTCATCACTTATCCTATGTATTGTGGCATTTATATTTGTTCCCCCCATAAATAGTTCATGGATATAAATATAGCCAAGCATACATATCCTCATAATAAAACTTTATTGGTTTATAATAAAGATATAAACATGAATGACTTTCATCCAAACCACATGTATCGTCATGGAGGAGTGTTAGAGAAAAACCTCCATTGTCTTTGTGGTTTCCATCCATAAGAACAAGATGTTGTAACTATAACCTACTAGTGAAGAAAATGCAACATCCTACACGGGTTTAAATTGACAATTTTATGGTTCCCAAATGCATGTCAATTCCAAAACACACCACTCACCCCAATCTTAGAGGTCTTTCTTACAATCCACACACCAAGCACACATTTAGGTAGGGCTTGCACTTATTCAAGTAACGAAGCACATCACCCATATGAGGCATGTGGATACAGATAAGTAAGTAACAAACAAAGAACCCGATCTACTTTGATGGACACAACCAAATGCTACTTCAACATGCAATTAGTGAAAGTATCAAACTTATTGGAATTAAGTTCAATGTAAAATAAGATACCATCTATTTGAGAAATTGACACACCAAATGAGGACACATCAAAAAGGAAAAACGGAAAAAGAAGAAAGACAAAGGTAATAGTATTGTTGTGTGTCCAAACTTGGAGAAAGGACTTAGAAGGTGGCGCAATCATCTACTTTGACTTTACAAAAGATGCCCTTGACTGAACTAATAATTGTTGATTCATTATCCAACTTGTATCGTTTGACCTATTGTGCTTGAGTTATTGAGCTAGGCTTCCCCGGTTTAGTGCGCAAAGGATATGTGCCAACGGTAGAAGAAGAGATTTTAAATTTGAGAAATAATGTGATGCATTGCTCTTGATTAACCAAGGGGCTCAATGTGCATTCTTCGACAATGTACCATATTTTGTAGGTTGAAGTTGGAGAACTTCCCATAGAAATACATGCTCTTAAGCTCACTACTGGTTTCCAACAATGTCCAACTCCCCTCCTCTTGACTAGTCAATCAAGTAGCCTCACTTTCCCAACACCTTGCCGAATAAGGATTTAACACTTGGCACAAATTGACAACAATGGCATCATGGGGCATATCTCATTTTGGAAACCCATGACAACCCAACCAGATCAAAACTCACATGTGATGATATCAAGGCGGCTTTTCTTGCTAAAGAAGAGAACTCTTTCCATCTCTCATGGAAGAAACTAGATTACCTTTACCTCAAAAAAAATCTTAAATATGAGCATGACTTATAATTGAAGCAACCATTAACTCCCACCACAATGCAATATCTTATATGCCTACCACACCTCAAACCACAAACTTGCCATTGAAACTTGACAATGGACAACTATTCCCATTTCTAGAGATACTAAACTATGCCACTTTTGCTCCTACAATGCAGTCGAAAATGAGGTAAATTTCATGTTGGAATGTCCCCTGTGTAACCCCATTAGAGATAAATTTCCATCACTATTTGAGAATAGATGTCCAAGTAGCCTCAAGTCTTTCTTTCAAGAAGACCACCAAGTTAACATTAGCCTCTATCTCACAGAGGCTACTGCACTCCACCGCTCTAGGGAATCAGCCAGCCATCCTGATGTACTTTCAGTCCCATTAGCCTTTTGGCTCCCCGGATTTTCAACTCAATTTCATTTCATTGCTAAGAAGCGATATATTAGTTTCTTTCAACCTAAGAACAATATGCGGACAGCCGATTTCACAATTCACTCAAAACAACATATACGAGAATGATGAAGATGTTGAGCGAAGTATTTACAATCCAGCTTTGTACAACAACGGAAGTTTGCCTTGATAGGCTTCTCATGTACATAAAGAAACTACTACCCAAGTTTCATCATTATCAGTATCCAGCAGCCGAATTCGAGTGCAATGCCATCGGAAAGCTTCGAGAGATAATTGTAGAGATCAATTGTGTGGGGCTTGTTTTACAGCTTCTATTGAACTATATGGTCTCCTTGGCATACTATGTTGAGGGCGTCCACCACCTGTGACAACCTGCACATGAAATGAATATTGTCACTAATTATCAATCCATGATGTGACTTGTTTTGGTTGACCATCCCTTCACAAAACCTCGACTGACTTTCAATAGGGGTACTATATTCAAAGTTCCCATAATAATAAAGTGCATCCAATACTGTGACACCAAATTTGAACAAAAAATGGAGTCTTATTAGATAATTACACAGCAAGATCACACTGGTTTTAACTTATACTATTGGGTGGCCCAAAATTTCAATACGCTCTCTGAACATGATATTTTCCCCTCATGCCTCCTAAGCAATTCCTTCATAAGTTTCTCAAGAATGCAATGCATCATCTATTTCAATCAAGATCCCAAAGTTTGTTTCCACAGGAGTTGAAATAAAACATTGTTCCAAACATATTGTGACTTACCAAGTGATGAGGATTAATATGTACATGATGCTCCCATGTTGGCTGCGTTCCTGAAAGAGCTTCAGAATGAATGTAGTTTACCAACCTTGCCCGCCAATCTTGGTGTCCAATACTGTGCAACCACAGGCACAGCACACTCTCTCCCCACACTGAGTAGCTCCAAGTTGTACATATAGCATTTGACTGTACAACATAAGCATGAATCTTCACTTGATGGTGACGTTCTAAATACTCCCAACTCTTTGCTCCATACTGGCTATGAAGGAGACACTACAGGAGCAAATACATAGCACCAGGTCAAGTATATCCACGCAATGTGCTATGGTGTGGAGAGAAAATTGTGTAGATATGCCTTGTAGAGATTTGATGTATTTGTAGAGGGGCAGACATTTGCTGCAAATTTGTATGTTGAATCTTGAGATACTTCTACCAGAATGGGCACCACCTGCCATGAAGATAGAATTTCCATGTATCAGTTTTGGAACACATAGACAAGGTGTGTAGAGAAAACCTCTTCTGCTGTATCCACAGAAGCTTGGAATATGAACCCAAACACAGTTTACTAGGCAGTTTCTTGAGCAGCTTGTGTTGTATTCTATTGCCTATAACACCTACCTGGTAATAACTTTAGCTAACTTGTTGCTAGGGAGTGCTCTTCAGGATAAAAGGGTGTCTACCATGATTCATTAGGTGTGGAAAATGGAAAAAAATCATGTGTTTCATTAGCTTATTGGTAACACTGCTTTATCATATACACGAAATAGTCCTTGTAGTGTGGGTAAAAACTAATGTGGAAATAAATAATGTGGCCCAAATACTCGTAGTCCTTCATTTCACTGAAGACTTCTGACCAGCTCCTTCAGTACTGTTTCAAGGACAAAAGTAGTATAAAATAAAATAGTTGCATACATCGACTTCCTAGAAGAACAATTAATATGGCCCACACGATTAATTTTGTCATAAGGATTTGGTGTGGGTAAAAAATTAATGTGGCCGGCATTGATTCTCAGAAGAGCATTGATATGGGTTCTAAAGAATTAGTGTGGATCACAACAATAAGACTATTTGGTGTAATTTTGGTAGTAGAAATGCAGAGATATTTACGAGTAGATGAGTGAAATTTCTTATATGTCCAGAAGAATCAAGAATTCACAATAACCAAGAGCAAGGATGCATGTCAAGAAGGATCAAGGTTGAGGTCTTGTACCCCACATAGCTCTGGCAGAGATTTTCATGAGACATGGCCTGGGTGATCAACTTCTGCACTTGTGTTTTGACAGTTAGACCAGTTTCGAGTTCGGTGTTGGTTGTTGAGAAATCGTGGCCCGTAAGTTTATTACTCATTCGTGCCATGACAGCCACTGCTCGCTCATTCAAGACCTCATTGGCATCTCCTTGCTGAACCACAGCCTGTATCAGTCATGAGTGAACACAATCCCATTGAATGAACACCTACTCACAAAGGGCTCCAATCAAATTGATGCATTGAGGAGCTAGTCTTGCACCCACGATATGCTTAGTAAAACTCAGACGTTGTCCTCAGTCATAACACTTCCTAGGACAATTATGTACAAATTCTCAGTTCAAGGTATTTCTAGGATTCAGACTTGTAAACCATCTATATGATCCAATATTGGGTTCATCCTTTTCATGGGTCATAGAACAAACCTGAAGTATTTCCCGTTCCCGGACGCCACGTTGAGGTGGGGAAGGAATATTGGAAAGACTGAGTGCTTCATCTGGGTTTCCAGTTCCTGTCGACCTTGTGTGGCCAGGTCCAGGATCAGGAAGTGTGAAGAGACGCCAATTGATCAAAGGGTCATGGACAAAAGCTTCCATCATGGCCATAACACTGTCCTTGTTGGTTCTCAATACTTGCATGACATTTTCACAAGTGGATCGGAAGTTCCCCTCGATTCCACTGACCTCCATTGCTTTTACAAGCATTCGAGTAAGCCTGAATGGAACCTGCATGATAAGAACAAAAAAGTGGGAATCACGCACCATTCAAATTATTTCATCCATAACTGACATAGTGCAACAGATAATGTTGTTGTGTATTTTGCTACATGTATACATAGAAACAGCCTTACCTTCTCAGGAAACTTTTCTCGACTCATGGAGGCCTCAAAACAATCGCCAAAGTCAATATGAAGAATCTTCCCACTGCATGTCCCAGTTAGAGGTTCAGAAAACGAAGTCAGTGATCTTGGTTTCAATGTCTGTAATAAATTCCTATTTTGGAAATAGTTTGGCGAAATAACTAAATGAAAGGAAGGCATGATTCAAAATTTTGAAGCTATAGATGTTCCGAACATGAAAGAGAATGATATGGATACCAGGAGATTTGCAATCAACAGTCTATCCTCCTGCCTAATTGTGGAAAGAAAGGCATAGAACATCTATGTACCTGTGACGGTCTAACATCAAATTACTGGGGTGCCGATCACCAAGCCCAAGCAAGTACCCAACCTGCCATATAGACCACAATAAGTGACAACTTGCACTGAAGAAAGATAGAAACATTACTAAACATGTACGCATGGTTCTAATCTGAAGAAAATATATGTTCAATGAGCTGTAAGGACTCTTCACACTTGACCATTATTCAGACTCCCCTGTGAAGAAATCTAAGGACAAAAATGTATGCAGGACCACAGGAAGTGCCGATCTTTCCAACACAACTTACATGAAAACATAACCAAACACTGCATAAACCTCAATAATATGGTTGTATATACAACTAACCATGCTCATGACAGCCAAACTCCTTGTATAGTTTGTGCGCCGATCTAGCCAAACCTCTGAACTTCTACTTTTCAACCACAGCACCTGAAGCCAGCATAACATGGGGTAGACCATGAGTTCAAGCATTTACAGGAGTTAAATTACCAGTTTAAAAAAGAGTGCATTTAGAGCATATCCAGGCAATCATCCACTAAATTAACATATATCTAGATAGTACACATAACAGAAAATCAACGCACCTTTGCAAGGTCATTTCCTGGAGAGTTTTCCAAAGCATGCTCAAAAACTTCAACCTTGGCCATTAGTGTTAGTCGTTCATAGTCGGGAGCAAAGGCCAGCATTAGGCGATGTTCCACATTCACAAAAACCTGTTTGGAGAGGACACAAGGGAACACATCCATCCAGATCGTGAATAGTGACACTATTGAATTTGAGTGCTCTAAGCCAGTGACAGCAGTCTAAAGAAACTAACAAGACTCTAATCCTAATAGCTGCCAAGATGGAATACAGAGGACATTTGCAAAAAAGAGAAAAATAATGGGTAATTTGGATACAGACCTTTCGAGCATCCCGATATTCACGAATCAGGTGGTGAAGAGTGTCACAATTTGGTACCCACCCAATAAGACCACTATTTGGTGACAGTGGGATGACAGCATAGCGCTGAATCGACAGGTCCTTCTCAGCAGTAAGTCGTGAATTCGCCAATAATGTATTGACGAGTCCAAATAGCTGCACATATCCACAATATGCTCTTTCATTAAGGCAAACAAATCAAGTGGGGAAAAGGAACAGACCAAGCTTAAGGAGTTTATTGATGAACAAATAAAATAGACAGTGCAAGTTCTCAACACTATCACAATAAAAGCCTGATGGTCCGACACCAAAAGATGTCCAAGTTTGTGCTACCTGCATAACACGCTCATCTTGACGTAAATCTTCATGTCCTTTAAGAAGGAAGTCATAATTTTCTCCATCATCCCCATGGATAGTCAATCGTCTTGGCCTTTGTTTTGATGTGATGACTATTAGCTGTGGGGAGAAACCTGCAATCTTTACTACTTGTTCACCTGTTCAAATAAGAAAATTATCAGAACCTGGCTAACATGCAAAAACACATCTAGCGGACATTCATTGATTGAGGTAGAATATTGAGTACAAAGTTGTCGAAAGAAAAGTATTGAATTTGCCAATGACAAACCTTTGTTTTGTTTATCAAACACATCTTACCATACATTTGATAGTGCACTGTCAAATGTTGTCTGGACTCTAATCAACAAGTTGACTTTAGACAGTTGAAAATTTAATGCGTTTTTCTGCACTGAAATGCAAGAACACTAGAGTCACTAGGAGGTGAGCAAAGAAAAGGACCTGCTTTGTAAGTCCCTGGAACAGCTAACTCCAAATTTCGGGCATCCAATAGCTCTGGTGAGACAAACTATTCAGCCAAGAAAATAAAAATCAATTAGTACAAGCCACACAAATGTGATGGAATAAAATAAGTTATACACATCTTGTTGAATAAAACGTGCCAAAATCTCAGAGGAGAAACACCACTACATTAATGAATAATCAAGCAGTAAGTAAATAGTTTGCAAATTATAATCAAAGATTTGTGCTGGGCAGCCTAAAATAGCAATTATTGTGATACTGGAGCTGCACTTATTTTGAAACCCACGTCACCTACTCATGATAGTTATAATATGGTCCTTGTTACCTGGAGCTCCAGAGTAGTCAGACTTGGGAGTTGTTTATTAATACGCTTAAACACATGGTAATACAAATCCCACGCCTGAGTGAGTTCAGCTTCCTTGCCAGTCCGCTGATATTTCATACAGCATTCATTGGCTTCTGCAAGTTCTCGCCCATAATTCTGAACAAACTGTTGTTCTTTAATAGTATCAGGGCCCTCTCGTTCAAGTATACGATGCAGAGGTTCAAGGCAGTTCAGCATAGCCTCCACATTCCTTTCTCCAAAATACAATCGACTAGCTTCTTCAAGAGCCTCATGCCACGTCTCATGCCACAAAATGGCCACCCGAATCAGTTCCTTTGACACAAGCTGGGCCTGCAGGCAAACAATTTGACAACAATACATAGCAAAGTTATAATTTCTATGGGGATGGTTAGGTCTCCAGTACATTCAAAGCTCTTATGAATTCTGACGCCAACCCATACCAAACTTTGCATCAATTTGGTGCCAAAACAAAGCAGCGGGTGAAATAAGTGATGATGACCTTCATCCATGACGGTTAAAAGCCAAAACCTACATGCCAACTACTCACTGGACTTTAGAAATAGCAAATGAAAAGAGGACAATACTTGGAAACAACTAGAGAAAGTGAACTATATGTTCTTCCAATCAGAACGGCCTGTCATACCTGCCATGAATTTACTGTGAAGTTTAGAGAATTGTACAGCTAGAACGTCAATACACTATACAGAAACACAATTGGAAAATGGGTGAATGAGTATTTTCAGGTTAAGAGAAAATGCCTGTTCAACAAGGATCCCACTATGTTGACGGACTTTGTCTACAACTTGCTGAGCCGATAGCTGTCGCAATGTGCTAGTTGACTTACAAGCGACAAGGAGTGGATACATTAGTGCCTGCACATTAAAAAACACTTCACACATGTTCAGCAAGGAGGTAAAACTAAGACTTGTTAAAGTTCATCTTCTTCATTCTAGGAGAACACGAATTTGATATTACAGAAGTCAGACTTTAGAAATGAAATCTTTGAAAAAGTAACCAACATAAGAAAAGAAGGCTAATTAGACAACAAAATGGAGATATAAAATCCCTCCAATCCAGCTCCAAATGAGAGTATATTAGGGCACCTGAGGGTGACTTCGGCCAATATCGACTAAAAGAGTTGAGATAAGTTTTCGAACGGCTGGAGTGTTGGAATGAATACGAGCAATGATTTGGGGAAGCACAGCCAACCATGTCTCAACAGGAACTTTCGTAAATCCGTCTTGAAGTGCAGCTTGCACTTCCACTGAGGCTCCATGGTAGAACCAAAGAGTAAGAAGCCTCAGTATGTCCTGTAGGAAAGTCATCACCGTTTATCATGAGAAGATAAATTGAGCTGAGTTGCAGGACATACAATGAATTTTTATATTACATCTTTTAACAGTATACAGAATACAGTAATCTGAGGTGTACTCCAAGGACCTGAAGAGACCCATCTCCTCCATTATCTGCAGCTCCATTGGCAATAGAACGGAAGTAGCCAGTAATCGCCATCACCACATGGCGACCAGCAGCAGCATGCATCCCCCGAGCAGTGTAGTGGGACATGAGTGCAGTATTGAAAAGAGCCCATTTATGCCATGCCTTTGCCCAAGTGTTAGCACAAATCGTGGCATTTGTAAAGTCGTTCAATATCCCTGTTCCCCAATGCCCATCGAATTAGCTGATCAATTGATCACTTGAATTAACTATTGCATGCACTTTATCATATGAATTAGACAATTCATGGTATAAATTTGTACTCAAAAGGTACAAGTATGTGCAGTAACTACCTTTCACAGAATCCTCATCCAATGAAGGGTTGAGATGATATCGCCAAGCACCAAGCTTCAAATGCACACGAGCTAGAAGAGGAATCGCCCCTGGTGTTTGGCTTACTTCAAGTGATTGATTTGGCATGAACACACCATTTGCAGCTTGCTCTGTTAAGTCATTTGCAATGTCCTGTTGCAGGAACAAGAGGTTGTTATGGTAGAACATGAGCACAAGGTTGCATACGGTCATGTGGAGAGATTGTTTACCGTTCACAAACCCTTCATTTATATAAACATCAATGAATTTTTTCTTTTATTGAAAACATTTGAACTACCTGGATGAAGTTGTGCCAAACATACCTGCAATCGGTGGAAGGCTTCTCGCCGTCTCAAGTCATCACCAATAGACCACTGGTACTTCTGATAGGCTAGCATCACTTGTGGTGCACTTGTAAATGAGAGGTCACATTCCAAATCAGGATCATACTGTGTTCCACAAAGGACACAGGGCATACATTAGTATAAATATTATGACATAATATGTCAAAACTTAGTATACCAATTCAGAAATTTAATAAGCACAGCTTAAATTAGGAGATATCACACACCTGGAGAAGTTTCACCAAAGTTGCTCTAGCCTGTCGGTCTCTGCCACTTTTTCGACAGAGCGAGGCAAACTTCAGCCAAGTCTCCACATCTTGAGTTGGTGGAAGCACCAACGTTCGAACAGCCAATAGTGATTGCCAGACCTGACAATCAGCAGAACCACACATCAGATCCTTCCAGACCAAACCTTTGAATTTCAGGACAAATTTGATAAGCATATTAGGGCCCGTTAACCAACGAAATTGTGGAGCCTATAAATCCGGCTGGAAGTTCACTGCTTGTCTGATATTCAGCTGGGTGTACATCTGCTTTTCCATTAGTCAGGTTGTATATATTTTATGAACACCCACCTCAACTTTCCTTTTAGTGCCTTGCATACGGTCTCTCCACATCTGGCGTATGAGGGCTGCTCGAGCATCATTGAGTGGTAGAGGAAGGTACTCCATTACCTGCATAACGTATACTGGTCAATTGGCTTATTATGAGAGGATAAAAACTTATCCCCAATATGTCATAGATATAGGTCAACACTGTAATTCTGATGGAGACTAGGAAACCATTACAAAGCATCAGAAGTTCAATTAAAATGTAAAAGCATTAGCAGGTTTCATTGCTCACAATGAACACCACTACTAAAAGATGATTCTGAGGAATTCTGAACAAGAACGTTACCCAATTCAAACTTCTGAGCAGGTCAGCTCAGATATAATATATTACAATGGTAAAATATTCTATTGTCAACTATCAATTCATTCATTCACAATTACACCTGGTTATGATACTAACAAAAATATAAGAAGATGTGTTTGGATCCATACGCACCTCTTCAAGCTCAGAAAGCTGTTGGACACGCACCATGTTGCTGTAGGCTCTATCATAGCTTTCTAGCACCTGAAAGTGGCACAGACAAAGATCGATATAATCAGCAAATATAATCACAAAGATTATGTATGAGCATTCTAAAAGAAAAAAATGTACACTCACACAAGATATTTTTGGATTCTACAATTAGTGTCAGTATAGACAATGCAACACCATCTTAATAAAAAAACACTGTAGCAAAATAGTCATCTCACCAAAGCAGCAAGTTCTGTGGATAAGCAGTTCCGTGCTTTCTTTACACACTCTCTAGCCTCTTCAAGAGATCTCGCATATGTATCTCTGTCACCTATTTTTGATGCCCTCTGCATCCCACAGCAAGTATAGAAAAGTTAAACCTCAAACAGGTCTGCAAGAAGATAGCACACCAGAAGTGTACCTCCAAATGTGATATATAAGACCACTCACAAAATTTAGTAATGCACAAAAGCACAACTGTGTGAATGTAGTATCTATCAGGTGGAGGCAGTACCGCACTATGCCAAACACAAAGAACAGCCCTGAAGAAGGCTCCATCACTTGCACCATTGCCACTACCACTTGTATTGAGACTAGGCACTTGAGTGTCACTCCCTCCATCCAAGCACATCACATACTTATCCATTTCCTCCCAGTTTCCCATATTCCATGCTGCACTTGCAGCCTGCAAAAAAAAAGGTGAGCAATAAACTCAGAATATAGTTCCCATTAACGGTCTAGAGAAGTTAACTCAAGGATGCCAAACTGACTCTTCTTTATCCAAATACCTCTAACCAGAAGAGATGTAACAATATGATAAGGGATGGAGCTGGGTCAAATTGTGTACCATGGGGGCCATTTCAGGGTAACGTGAGACTTCACTTGGGACCCAACTCTCTCTGCAAAGATCACTCAGCTCCTCCCATTTAGCGAGGGCCGCCAAACACCGCATACGACCTGGACACAAATTAAGCTGAGCTCATCAATCCAGACTGCAGAAAAGAACAGACAAAGTCCACATACATGAAACTTCCTAGCACCCCTTCGGAAGAGTGCCTAAAAGGTACCTTTGGTACCTGTTCTCAAAACTCAGTCTGAAAAGAGAAGTATTCAGCATGCAATGTGTCTAGTGAAGTAGTCTGACAGACTCTAACATAAAATTTCATGAAGCATGTGCAACAACAAAAAAGGGTTGACCACTAACTGCTAATTGAATCTCTGATATTCTAATTCCAAACCAACCAAAGAAAAAAATAAAATCATCAATGAAAGAGATAAAGCTATAAAGCACTATTGGTGATGTCCTTGATGATGTCCCTGATCCTGCTTAACCAGGTAGTAAGGGAATGAGACAACAACAGTAACAGGACTACATAAACTGTTGCCCATAGTTGACTAGAAGTCTACCACATGTGCTCATATGCTCATAAAAACTAGGTATTTCTAAGCCCAATTTTTTTTGCAATACTGTATCCACTTTGACAGACAGGTCTTCTTCATTGCAAATAAGAAAGAGGACAAGGAACAAACCAAGAGTAGCAGACTGCAGTTCATCTGTGTTTCCCTGGGCATGAAGAGCTTTTGCATCATATGCTTCCAGTGCTGCATCCCAATCTTGGAGCTTTTCGTACCTACAGGCACAACCACAATGAAATCAAAACGCCACAATATCACAACTTAAGAAGCCAGCTGTAGGTATTAAGTAATACAGAGTTTTAAAACTTCAACAAATAGTGCCTTGTTCAGTTTCCTTCAATTACTCATTTGTTTTAATTTCAACATGGCAGGTGACAGACCTCTACGAAGTATAGATCACATTTTCTTCAGAATTGATACAATAAGCAGAATGATGATGTTCATACCATGACTCCTTCAGCTCCACTCTCAAATTTTGCTGAGCATATGTCAGGATACCCATTGCTGCCTGCCACCATGACACATCCTCAAACAATATATATCAACGCTAGCTTGCATGGCATCTCTTTTGCCACAAAATTTATAATTCTGCTCCCACAACACGTGCAGGTCAGGGAATTGCCCTAACTCATAAATATGTGAAGGGCGTACCTCGTGTTGGTTCAACTGGTTGTTGATATGAATAAGCGCTTCAACAGCTGTAACAGGCTGTGGCTGTGTCTCTACATTCATGGCCTGGACAGTTTCAGGAGTCATGGACTGTGCTCCTTCGAACTCCATCTCCTTATAGTGCAGGGCCTTGGCATAGGCATGACACTGTCGGAAGAAAAGATCACCAAGAAATTATCACAGGATAGTAAACAATAGGCCTTTACTCCACTGAATATGGATGTCTCCAGTCCATTAACACCTGTCTCTAGCAAACAAAATTGCAACAAAGACATCCCCAGAAACCACACTTCCCTAATTCAAGTGAGAGTCACCTTGAGCTTGTTGCAATATGCTCCCAAAAAGAAATCCTCACCTTCTCAGCAAGCTGTCCAAGCGTTCGTATATCAATAGGTAGGGGTTTCTCATCATGCTCCATAAATTCAGCCTGTGAACCCAACATTAGGATTGAAAAAAGGTATCATCAACATGATCAAAAGCATGTGTAAGGCAGGCACACAAACGCCAATTTTTTAACTAGAGCCTATCAAATTTGCAAGGTCTTACAAAATCACCATGTCAAAACAAATACTAGTATAGTAATGGAACATTTGATATAACACAATCCCACTCATAGTAAGTTCCAATTGAAACGTATTACAATAAAGGCAATCAGATATCATGGGCCGAAGTATGTACCAGGTTGAGCAATGTAGCAAGAATTTCAGGTGGTATATTAGGGGATGAGAAGGCATTCACTAAACTCCGCACTAGCTGCTCCTGATGCTGATTATTAAGTTGTGACCAGCAGCTAACAAAACCTGCAGCAAATAATTCCCGTGCCACAAAAGGCTACATGCACCCCACAAATGATAAATTTTAATAAGATTACATAAATCAGATGGATTACACCATCTTCTAGCTATCCTACTTGAAGTGAAATAGAGTCCAAACAGTACACCAAACAGTATACCAGGACCATCATCAACCCAAAAGGCAACTTCGCCGTTTCATCCAGGTAAACATTGTGGCACTTGGCACAAATCAACCATGTGGAAGACATCATGCGTTTACCTCATTGAGAAACCCATGACAACCCAAGCACATCAAAACCAACATATGATGATATCAAAGAGGTTTTCCTTGCTACATAGTGGAACTCTTTCCATCTCTCGTGGAAGAAACTAGATTACCTTCACCTCAAGGATTTCCTTAAATACGAACATGAATTGTACTTGAAGTAACCATTAACTCCACCACAATGCAATATCTTTCATGCCTACCGCACCTCAAACCATAGACTTGCCATTGAAACTAGACGATGGACGAGTAGCCCTATCTCTAGAGATACTAGACTATGCCCACTTTTGCTCCTACAATGCAGTTGAAAATGAGGCACATCTCCTGCTGGAATATCCCCTTTATAACCCAATTAGAGATAATTTCCATCACTGTTTCAGAACAGTTGTCCAAGTAGCCTCAAGTCTTTCTTTCAATTAGACCACCAAGTTGACATTAGCCTCTATCTCACAAAGGCCAATGCACTCCACCACTCTGAATTAGCTGGTTTGAAACCATCCTGATCTACTTTCAGTCCCATTAGCCTTTTCGACTTCTCGGACTTTAAATCAATTTCATTTCCTTTCATTTATTATTCGATGAAGAGAAACAAGAAACAAATGAGTCAAGTCAGATGTTCCATACCCTGTCATTGCTTTATCTCAATGTCTGGACTGAATAGTTACCTGTAATTGAGCAAGGCCAGCACATGTTCGTAGAGGACGAGATGGTGATTCCTTCAATAGTTCTACACTGAAATGTCGCATCCACTCTGCCCAATCCTCTTTGGTACTTCTTTGAGAAGACTCCCATGCCACTCGTAGAGCACCCTCATTCACCTGTCAAAATCCATGTAAGTGAGACAGGTATAGATGTTTTCTGCAATTCCTGATACAAGAATCCTTGTCCAACAACCTTTTTGTGAATTTGTACATTATTCAATAAGTATTCTATAAAACTAATGAAAAATAATCTTGATGATTGGCATACTGGCAACTTAAAAACAACTCTATCAGATATTTCACTGGTTCTTGCTTACATGGATTATGCAAAACAGCTTTGATGAATATGGATGAGAATCAAGAAAATAAGGTGGACTAGCACCTGCAAGGGTCGAGAAGGTACAGAGGGATCAAGACTCTGTGGATCATAGTTATCCCCATCCCAATCAAGATTGTGGAAGGAGAGCGAAGAGGAATTATTAACAGCGGCAGGAGCAGGGGTGTTGGCTAGAGTAATAGGTTGGAGGTCCAGGATGGCCGGTTCCCTCCTCTTCAGACGAACCTCCAAAGCATCAAATTGTGCATGCTGGTTTAACAGCAAAATCCAAGAAGCACATATCTTAAAATGAGGAGCCAGTCACTCCACAACTATACATTTTCACCAAAAAAATCTACACATTTTGAGATCCATATGCATAAAATTAACAAAAAAACCTGAACCAAATAAAGAGCATATATGCTACAATATAGAAAAATTGTGAAGGACGGCATCTTTTAAGCAACTCACCATCATTATGATGTGTTTAGTTCGATTGCAATGTTATAAACTTAGTATTGACCTCTTGAATCTCTTCAAAAAAGAGACTCACATGTCTTCAAAGATTTGAAGAGAATCCACTCTATTTGTACGAAAACTAAGCAGACAACTCCAGATTTGGTCATTGTGTTTGTTCCTTTTGTCTTGTCATCCTGGTCACATCGGCTATTCAAAAGATCTAGTGTATTCATCACATAACAATTTGGCAATTACCATTACATGATGCCTCTGCATTGGCTTTCGAACAGAGGGTACAAAGACAGCAAAATCAGCTCCAAGTGCAACAGCTAATGCACAAATTGTATCAACAGAATCTCTTCGTAACTCATCAATACTCCTGAGAGAAACCCAGTTCAATAAACATCAGATAAGGAACAACAGCCACTAAGAAACCAGACAATTATTAACACAAATGCTACAATAGTAATAGTTTTCATGATTAGTATAGATCCTTGATAATCAGCTGTTATCATACAACTAAGTCATATTCTTACTTCAATCTTGGCATATTATTGTGCAACAAAACTCTTTCTCCTGACCATATGCAGATATGCTATATTTTATGTACTTTCAGAACTCTTGCGGATTCTAATACTTCATATTTAGATATTTACACAAAAGGAGATCAACACATCTTCTGGAGAGCCTGTCCAGATATTCACGCAATTGACTGCTGAAATATCAATCTATTTCAGTTTGTATTTACATAAAGGAAACACAAGCCTAAAATTAGTTCAATGTGGAAAAGGAATGTACAAACACAGGAAACATGATATGCAGCATCCTTTCTAACCATCAGGGATTTAGTGCTTAAACAATGGTTACTGAATTACCCGTCAAGAACCCTTGTTAATGGAAGAAGAATTGCAGATATGAGCCCAGACACCTGAACCAGAAAGCCAGCAATGGGATTAGTACTATTTGCTTTGGACTATATTTCAAGATGAGTGTTTACTTAGTAATGCTTAATACTGGGTATAGGAGAGTCAATAAATTAAAACTAATGTCATTCAAACTGTTGAGACTACAAGAAAATATTCACAAGCTTATGAGTAGAAAGAAAATACCTGGACACAAGGAAGCAGACGGCCAAGAGTCTTGATGGCTGCACGTCGGATATCCAGAGGAGCATTGGAGACATCTGGTCTGAACAAGCGTACCAGGGCCGGAAGTAACAAGTACATGTGCTCATCGACACTACCTGAATAACGGTAGTAGATTGATAACATCATAAAGCTGAGACTGCTTCAGAACCTTCCCAACTTTCATGTTATCCTTAAGCCCCCCAAGAGTACCAACTTCATTTCGAGAAGATTTCCTATGACAACCTCTCTCTTCAGCGAATAAAGATTTCAGGAAGTCTCAGAGACAGTATAAGCAGCATCAACAGTGTTCAAAAGCCAGTGGCTCAGGTGCAGAAACAAGAAGTACTTAGGTAGACTGCATGTTTTAAGCACCAGTTAAAACTTCAAAACAATCAATATGCTGATAGTCATAATGTGCATAGAAACAGCAACCTAGCATCATCTGCTGACAACTTCTTGACAACATGTACATCGATGTACTGAGCACAACCAGCATATTAGCTTCTAATTTATTTCCAAAAGTAATGTGAATATACAAAACGTCCTCTTATAATATATAAACCATGGAGAAAATCACAAAAGGCAATATAGAAGAGCATTAGGGAGACGAAGACACGGATTGCAGTACCAAGAATAGAGTGTCCACAAGCCAACTCACCTCCTAAAACTTCAAAGGTGTGCAGAACAGGGGGGACCTTTTTGTAGTCACTAGTGCGCTCAGCATCAGTGAGAACAGCAACACATCGAGGAAGTAGTACTGGCAAGTTGACTCGGAACTCATCGTTTAGAGCTATACTTAGCTGCTCCACAAGATTCAGTACCTGGTACCAAAAGAAAGTGAAGACATGCCTTATGTGAAAAGTAGTCATTAAACCAATGTGATTGTAATCAGCAAAGAGCATGGAAAAGAGACTACATTTGTTCCTTGACTGCATAATGCAACACACAGCACCATAAAGGGGCGCATTGAACAAGTAAGCATGCACAGCACAGTTCACATCAAGGAGGAGTTTAACAGATGGATTGTGAGAGCGGGAACAAGAAAATGGAACTTATAACTAACCGGAGAAGTTTGAACATTGGCGTTAATTGGTGAGACAGTGTGAAAGCGTGGAAGCATCAATGGGAGCCAATACTCGTATACAAGCGAGAGTATTTCATCGAGATACTTGCGTATATGCTGCATGTCAAAAAACCACAATTGCAGAAACATACATATCATAAATTGGGATTTCAGGAGTACCATAAAGTGATCCCAGATAAACAGTAACACAATCAACAGAACAAAGAGAGAGTGACAGAAATACGCATATGCTGGACACTTATGATTGTAAATGAAGAGGAGTTCAGATCTAACATATGATGCTGACAAGAGATAAACGGATGAACGGTAACACAAACCAACAGAACAAGGAAAAAGCATTAGAGGACAGGTGTGGCATGCATATGCTGGACACCAATAATTTTCAAGGGAGAGCTGAGACCTGGCGTATAATGCTGATGAGAGAACCAAGCCGCACAAAGCTGAACTCCCGAAGGCTGTCATCACAATTACGTATAGTTCCGAATAGATCAGGGAGAACCTGGTATCACATTCCAGTCAAACTTTAGCAAAAGCTAAAAGTGGACAATTTGATTCAAATGGTCCTGGCAAATGCAGCAGAAAAATATTAAATAATAAATACATGTCATTGAAAATAATCCAGACAAACCTTGGGTAGATAAGGAACGCAGCCAAGTCCCATAGACTGCAAAAACGTACACAACCATACTTAGAAAGAGCAATGAGATTCCAAGAGCAGAAAACATAGACATTTGTTTTGTCAAACCAGAAATTACATGTATATCATCATAAAAACACATAACAACTTCCGCAAACAAGGTAGATCTGTCATGGACAAGAGTCACTATAGACTGCCACAATATCAGACATACTAGAGTGGAAAGAAGTGATGGAAGAACTACCTTCAATATATACATTAGAGACCCTACAACCTTGTGATGGTAGCTAGACAGCGTAGGGTCTCGAAGAACCCGCATCAAAGCTTTGATGGCAACCTGAAATACACAAAATGAAAGTAGGTAAATTCTACCTTTTGCAAAATCACTGTTGCACAAGCTAGAAAACATTAACCCTTCAAAATCTGCACAGTGCTTGATTTTAACAAATCCGGACAAAATTAAGCAATCCATCGCCTCACCACCAGTGCTCCCACTTATACTGCCACAGGTGTGAAAAGAGCAGAATATACCGTCGGAAAGTAATCCTCATTAGTGGTGAAGAAAGCCCCAGTAGATATGATCTCAACAGGAACCTCCTCAAGAGATCGAGCATGGTGAGGCCCACTCTCAGCCCCAGCAATTCGTGTCCCTTCCCCATACGGTCCTTGTAGATGCTGTTGGTTACGTTTATGTAGGTGTGGATCTAGAGCACCCATTATACCTAACACCTTCAGTACATCCCTGCGAGATGATTCTGAGAGATCGCTGTTCAGCAGCCGCAGAAGTAACCCAAGCAATTGTGGAAATTGTGTATATGGAATCACTACATACCTACAAAACAATAACTCCAATTAGACCACAATGTGCGTAGTTCCTACCGCCTCAACAAAGCAGCAACAAGAGATAACATAGATGTATAGTAATCTCCCATAACTCAAAACATGAGATTGATGAATGAAAAGTAGCACCGGTCCTTCTCACATGAGGACCTGGACTAACAGAAGAAATCGCATGTTTCACAAAGCTACCAATACTTCCAAATTAACCCCATTCACCTCAAATAGCAACTTAATGTATACCAAAGAGGAGTTTCTCTATCATAACCTCACTTACCAACTTCACATGGGAGAAGAATGTAGTCTAATACCAACTCAAACCAGGAAGACCTACAACACACTCACATGCTTTGATAAGCCTGGACCACTTTCTAGAAAAACCAATCCAGAAACTCACCCAGTGCTTTCAACAACTTGGCCTAGGGTGGCTACAGCAACTTGTCGCTTGGTGATCGAAGCACCATCAAGAAGTGCATCCACAATTGGTTTCATCAAATCAGTCATGTAAGGCCTCAATGTGCAGCCACCCTGCATTTAACATCTGTGAGTTGAGGAATGGAGTAATACAAAGTAGTCACCTTCAAACATATTTAACATTTTTTACCTTGGACAGGTTACATGATGGATGAACTGAAACTTCTCTTCGCATACATAACAGTTAATATACTTTGCAAATGGCCAACCTGGGCCATCACACTGAACAAGAGTATGACATCACGAGTTTGAAGTTTTCAACCTACGTACCACTCTTGCAAGCTCACCAATGGTAGCAAGCACCCCAGCAATAACCCCATTGTTGCCTGTCCCAACTGAACCCTCCTTAAGCTTGTTCAATAGTGCCTACACCAATTTACAAAGAAAAATTAGATACAAATGCTGTGAGAAGAAACTGCTCTTATAACGACACATTAAGATCAAGTTGTTTCCATTGAGCAAGTTCATTATTGAGAATCGCCTCTACAAAATACACAAGCAAAATTCATGGTGTGAGAAATCATATTTACAAAGTTCCACAAATAAGATAGTGTTGCAGTCATTATACAAACAGAGAAAAACAAGTCAGGTTAAGCAATGGCATGTGCTGCAGCAGTAGATTGATGGCAATTGCAATTTGAGAATTAATTTCCTTGTTGTGATATACAGAGTGTAGACAGTTCTTTACACATTTACCAACCTCGAAACTGAGGATGACACTGCTAGAGTTGAAAGGAAACAGACTGTTGTCAAGAGAATGCTTACATGTAGCACTGGAACAATGTAGGGACCCATCAGTTTCTCACATGCATTGATTAAGCAGCCAAGCAACTTGGCACTCTCCTCTCGACTCTTGCTGTCGGCACTGCCACCACATTTCATAACATGGAAAAGTCAGGCACATCAAACTCACCTGCATGATGTGCTTGTAGAGCGTATTGTAAGCTAAACAATTTTTAAAACTCAAAACTCTATGTAACCTATTGTAACTTGTAAAAAGAATGCAAAGCAAATAAGATAACTGGTTACCAAACATCACAACTATCATGGTAGTCTAGTACAAAATCAAGAACATATTTAAGACCACAAAGGAATTCAGAGATGGCAAAAACTGTCATTGTACCTATACCGAAGATCTATCAGAAGCTGCTGAAGGTGTCGGCGCAGAGCTGGAAGTACATAAGCAGGGTTATGGTTGGCCAGTCTGCCAGCCATGCCTATTGCAAGCTCCCGCACCTCATATGCCTAAACCAAGAAACACAAAACCTAATAAATCAGTTGAGTTGCTTTAAACTGAAAATTAATAAGTACTACCTCCTTCAACTTGGAAGAAGATATTCAATACCAGTTAATATCAGGTTAAAAAGCATGTACAAGCCTGCACAGCCCAAAGAGTATAACGTCAACAGTTACAGTAGGATGCAGAATCTCCATGTGACAATCTGGTTACTATATTAAATAATAACAATATTCTTAACTAGATAAGTACTATTCAACTGTTAATGATTGACCTATTTGTTCGCATTTATTGTCCACAGACAATCATGCTAATAATGATTTCAGGAACCTTACTTCTGGACAGTCCTGGAACTTCATTGAACACATCATGAAGACAAGTAAACTGCTAGTAAACAACTGTCTGAAAACAAATGCCCACGACATCCAAACACCTAAACATCGTCCAACTAACTAATTTGTCAATTTGAGAATTATTGACATACAAACCTCATCAGTGAGGGCTATGAAGATCGCTCGAAGGCTATCTGCCTGTGCAAGATACTCGTCAAAGCTTTGATATAGTTTGAGTGACTCAAATACTGCCTTTCTAACCCCTACATCTGGATCTGCCACAGCCGCAACCAAAAGCTTCTCTAGAATCTGAATCATAGAACAGAAATGTTAGTATAGAACACTACATTCACACCAGAAGCTTCAAATGATGTAAGATGCTTGAGTGATGAAATCCATAACTTCCAGCCAAAATGTAGAGCTGTGAAAAACAGCACTCATGTTATCCAACACAATATAACCTTCATTGTCCCTTCTAGCACCAACCTCCTCAATAAGATGACGACGACGTCGTGCTCCTACACCTGTTGTGCGACCACTGCGAGTATTTACAACATGAGAACTGGTGGCTGCAAGTTCAACAACACGAGAGGAATGTTCGACAAGGTGACAACAACACACAGCAGCCTCTCTCCGAGTGACCGCATCATCATCCTCTAAGTATACAAGCACTCCATCCCTTGCAAACTCCAAAAGCTCATGGCCCTGCAGTCAGAATATGCAAAATTCATTAAACTATAAAGAGTTCACATTAATATGTGCAGGTCCATCAAATATAGTAAACAGTAGACGCACTCCTTATGTAAAACATATGCCACTTTGACTTCTAGATCATATTGGCAGTGGACATGGTATGCACCTACAGCCAAAACATCTTCATTAAGCATTTAGGGTGGAAAAGAATCCCCAAATTGATCAATGCCAATTCTGTTTCAAGCAACTTAGATGTGTTTGAGGTGAAGTTTGTGCAGACTCATTTCTCTACAAATAACCTTCAATTCAAGGAGGACAGTGGAAGATGCCTTTACGTTGTCAGTGTTGTTTGCATAGCCATGAAACCAAGAAGAACACTAACTTATAGCACCAAACAGAAACAGGTATTGTCCAAAACATGCACAGTGAAACACAGGAATACAAAAGTATACAAAAAAATGCTATAAATAAATAAATAACAAACAAACAAACAAAGAAAAAAGTGCACCTGGAGATCAAAAGTAGTCAGTGTATGTAGTGCAAGCTGGGTCAATGCAGGTCCAGAGATCTCCATCAAAGAGGATGTCATTGACCGTGTTAAAGGAGGCACTACTTGTGTTGTACGGTATGGAGTTTTAGCTAAAACATATGAGATCGAGTCCAGAAGTCGTTCTTGCACCATTGGTAGCAAAGTCTTCAAGCTGGGTACACAGAAGACGAACTCCCAGTCATCAAAACCATTTTTGTGAAGATTATTTCAGAGTCTGACCAACTTAGTAAAGATGATTACTGCTGTTAAACTCCAAATGAAAAACAAATGATAAACAACTTATACGACCAGGTCCATCTTGCACAGTAAACAACAAATCCCACAAATACCTGGCAGCTATTTGCTTCAGGGCAGTCACAAGAGTCGGGTTAAGCCCCACAGCAAACATTGAATCAATCACATTTCGAACATGTTCTTCCATATCTGACCCAATTGCTTCAGCAAGGGCCCCCACACATGCTATTGCTTGAAGTGACGGTTTTCCTCGTCGGGGACTTATCTGCACCATCATAAAAGTTTGTCAGCATCAACAGAAAGCTGTAGAGGATGAAACCCAAATATTGCCCAAACTGTTCTGTAACTGTGAATGCCATAACTGCTGTATACAATTTCCAGGATGATAAGCATGTGTACTCCAAAGAATCTCCTTAATGATGACAACAATCTGGGAAGGAACTCGCACCGCATCTCGCAAGATGTCCATTATGACTTTCAAATACTGCTTCAGCTCTCTGCCAACAGCACTAGACATTTCTCCAAGTGCAATGAACCCACTTTCACGCTCATCAGGTTTCCTCATTACATTCAAAAGATGATCCATGCAGATCTGTACAGGTAGCACCAAGGCAGACTATTAACACTGCAGAAGTAACAAGATGAAATGACGAGCTGAGTACTCCATCCACTAAAGGATATCCTAGGTACATGCAACAGGAAAATTCCCCACAAGATCATGTGAAGAACGGCCCCAGTGGACAAGAAAGGATGCTGTCTGTAATGGCTTGCCACACTATATCAACAATCCATGAGTTTGAGAGGAACTTCCCATACCTCATTGTCCTGACTAACCTGCAGATAGGATGACACAAACCGATCACGGAGAAAGTGGGCAATTCTCGGTAGCAATGCAGTGATGCTCTGTCTGACCAAGGGATTGCGATGGTCACGGTACTTGAAAACAATGTCGGCAACCTCTTTGTACCGGGACATCATGAACTCTCCTGTGTTCCTTTTGTCATCCAATTCCAATGCCAAAGTCAGTCACACAAGGGAAATTTCACCTACAAGACTTCACAATCATTTGAAAGATCGCTTCAACCAGAGTGCCAAACAATGGTGGTGATATGATCATTAGGTCTGCTCTCCTCAATACTCACCTTAACAACTCCCCAACTGCAAGTAAAGACCCATGAATACTGTCCACAGTTGCTTTTGGACCAAGGCCATCCTGGGTCCTCTCAAACATCCGATAATACCTACATCACAACAAGGTTCACCATAACATCTCCATGAGGCTACATATCACCTTCTACTTTTCATTTCCAAAGCTAAAAATCAGCATTTATTAAATTTGGCATTGGGTTCCAAACTTAGACAATGCAACAAAAACTGAAATAATAATCTTACCTGGAGGGGAAAGGCCCCCCAAAGAAAGTCACCGAGTTGTCAACAAGTACCACATATTACGCAAAATTCAAAGCAATCAAATGAATGAAAAACAAGCCGAAATTTTAGGTATGTTGAATAAAATACTTACCATTGTACACGCCACCGTGTTTCACGTTTCTCAATAACACAAAGACAGGCTCGTAAAGCCTCAACAGCGCGTTCTCGCACTTGCAACTTTGGATCCCGTAAGGCTACCCATACAGCCTCAATGAAGTCCGACACATGCACATTGAACACTGTTGGAGCATTCTCAGCCATTTCCTGCAGTGGACTTCAAGGAGTCAGCAGATACAAGTCCTTACCTCCACACCCTCCCCTAAAACAACATACAAAACTGCCAGTGTGTGATTAAGCATAGACACAAAACTTACTGTAAGTACCTAACCGTCATCTGTGCACAGTAAAAAATAATATACAAAACGATAATTGTGTAAAATCTGCTTTGTTCATGGTCACAAAAAAACATGTGCTGAGATTCTACAAATGAAGCCCACCAGAGTACAATTTCCTAGGCAAGACGAATACGACTGTAAACTACAAAAACCGAGAGGAATCACAGACAACTTGTGCATCCTGGACCCTCAGCCTCAAGGTCTAGACATTACCTTTAAAATGAGAACAGCAGCAAATCGATGGCATTCCACACGTTCCCCTCCTAGCCATTCCAAAGATTTCTTCACCTAAATTCAAGCACAACCAAGGACGTTGTCATTTTATGTACACCTTTCACAAAAGGTCTACCTCTGAAAAGTGCACTCTATCATAATATCAGACAGGTGCGACCACATTCTTGCTCAAAACTCCAGTCATTTTGCTATCACTGCTCCACATTACTCCCTTTAAATCCTGCTACCTGCAAATTAAGTGCTTAACTAATACAACTTGTACAAAGCCATCCTAACAACCATTTTGGGACTATATCCTTCATCCAACCCTCAGATCATTACCCAAAACAACCTTTCAAGTATTGCTGACTTCAAAGTACTCAGGCAGAAACAAAACGTCGGACACTCCAGGAAACGGGACTTCAATCTTGATCGGTCATAGACGAGAGAAATCTTCCATTGGTTCACCAGATTACCCCTTTTCGCACTCAAAGTCCAACAGCTGCAGCTCAATAAATTGAGCGAACTACTCCTGGCCTACATGCCGAGTGTCTACGTATGCCCATCTCGAGTCAGCTCTGAACAATTCTCCGGTCATATAGCGTTATCAAACAAACAAGCTTTGCTTCAGACTTCGTTGTAAGACATAAAGGCAATGCCAAACTCAGCTTGGCAGAAACTTTCCAGGTGCCTACGGTAGATGCCATAAATAACGAAATACCTAGGCTATTGAAGGTACTCTAGGTAATGACTTAGGTCTTTGGAGCTATAGATGTGAGCTCGATACTGTTGGCCGAAAACCCAGAGGACCGATAACGTCTAGTTCATGGCAGGCAACCACGAGTCAAGATCTTACTTCCAAGAACAACTCTTCTTCCAAGTCGTCTCATTCAACGAACGACAGGTTTACAGATACCATCTGAGCCTGCTAAGTCTCGAGCATTGTGGCAAAGCCCACGCGTTACCATATCCCCCACCCACCAGGTAAGTATCAGCGGGCGTCAAGAGGTAAGACCAAACCCCTCTGTACATCGCGATGCATGTTCTAGAATAAGCTACCGCATTGCCAAGTCCGTAAAGATTGCACTATTGTTCCAGTGATGTATAATGGAAGCTTAGTGCAACCCATGCGCACCTTCCGTTTCATTTGATAAGGCTCCGGCTCAGCTTCACTCCTTTAAATATATTCAGGACAATATCCTACACATTCCTGAGGAAAGCCTCCCCGCTCGATCTTGAATACGTCTGAGATGCGGAGAGCTGATGACTTGTCATGTCATGCTTCATTTCTGTAAACTAACCCTGTCGAAGCTGTGTCCTGCTGGTGCTGTAATAGTCTTACAGTCCCAAATTGAAACTATTCCGCTGCTTTCGACACTCATCTTGTTCGAAGTGACATCACCAGGGGTCTGAAAAATGTAGAGTTCCATTAGTAATGTGGGAGTAAGTGGAAGCTGGCAGAGAGGAGATTGAGTGAGTTAACCTGGAATTCGACGACATCAGCCGTCAGGGCACCGCCAGCGGAGGCTAGGTGGCCGAGAGCACGACTGGCAGTGATCAACGTCTTATCGTCTTGCTTGTACTCGAAAATGGTTCGTAGGAAGCTGGCGAATTTGGTAATTTTGGTTGCAATTTCCCCGAGCTGGACGTCGATAAGCTCATCAATGGCACGAACTGCAGCCTGGTTCTCGCTCACTTCCGGACTTTCCACGAGGGCGTGAATCTTCTCATACAGACTGTCCATGAAACGCGTGAAGGCCTCCCCTCCCAGGTCCCTCGCCTCCTCCTCCACATGCTTTGCCAAGTTCTGTGATGATCCTTCCTGCACTCAACAACACCACAAACCACAATAATCAACTTTCTCTCTCTCTCTCTCTCTCTCTCATCCAGCACCGGCAACGGCCACCCTGCTAACCCCGAGCTCGACCCTCACACAATCACCAGAGCTCACGAAAACCAGGAAACCCGGATGCCACGCGGTCGCCCAGGGCGGGTGCGATCTGATAGGGTTTTGGCTCCACGAAGAAGTACGGAGCGCCCATTTTCCAGTGCGATTCGGAAGCAAATTGAGAGGAGAAAACTGTACCAGTAAGCGCCGAAGTGTGTCGGGCGCCGGTCGGGGCGCCATCGCCATGGCTGGAAGCAGCACCGCTCCCTCGCCTGCGCTGCTGCTCAATGCCCTCGCGCCCTCGCCATCGCCACCACCCCGTTGAAGCTCCCTCGCCTCTCCTGGCAGCCTCCCTTCCCTCTCCCTCTCCCTCTCCCTCTCCCCCCCCCCTCCGTCGGCCTCCCAACGCCAACTCTCGCCACCGGCGCCCCCGGTCACCACCCGTCCTCCGCAGCCTGCTGGCCACCCCCCTCCCCGCCCCCGTCTGTTCCCACGTTCCCCTCCCCGTCACCTTCGGAACGGATCATCCCACCCTTAACGTTTCTGAAGGGCCTCGTCCGTCAAAGCCCCCACCACCACGCTAACTTACGAGTCACTGAAGACTAGCTAACCAAAATCCTACACTCAACATGATAGTTAGTGTCACTTGATATTTGGAATTACGCAACGCTATAATTGTTTAATGTACATCTCATGTTTTAGCAACAAAGGTTGAATTGGTTGTTTGAACCTTCACGAATAATAAGGTCTTTTCTCGGTAAAAAATTATAGTAATAGTAAGAAGATATAGGAATGTGTGATTTTGAACAGTAAGTGACACTGAATATCATACTTAGTGTAGCTAACTAGAATTATGGTCGAATCGCCCGCACCACCTAGTTAGGATAATTGCATCAAACGGTCTAATTATTGTGGGAAACATTAATTTTTTCTAAAAATAATGATGTGCGTGGTTTCTATTGTGCTACTTTTGATGTAATGCAACTGTTTTATTTTGTGTGAGGTGTTGGTTGAAAGTTTCAAGTAAGACTGAGGGAAGACCCGGGGTCTTCGATCCACCTTAATTCTACCCCAATTAGAGAAATAGATGGGTCCACACTAATCAATACCACATTGATTTTCCACCCACATTATTTAGTGTACCTAACAAAATGGGTTAGGGAGATTCGACTAACTAATATGTTAGCTAACTAATCTCACACCCACGCATCCCAATTACAACTAACTAGAGGTGGACCAATCTGAGTGAGGAGTTAAGGTTGACTACCCAAAATTTTACTCAACTTGCCCCGAGTTTTGTACATGATACCCAAGGTTATGAAGATTATGATTTTTGTGGCCCACACCATTTGTGTTCCATTATAATTAAGTTGGATTATATATTTGAATGAAATACTATTTTATATTTAAATATGAACATTGGAAATGAAATTGTTATATTAATATAACAATGAAAATTTTGTTTTTGTTTGGAATATATGCTAATTTAGGATGATGTGAGAAATAATATGGTCCAACTTGTATCAGAACGGAGAGGAGATGGGGGGATTGAGAGGTGGGCATTCAAGAAAAAAGATAGGCTAATTATTGGTAAAAAATTAGTTAGCATTAGGGGTAGTAAAGAGTTCAGATTTCTTCTCAAAAACAAAGTCCCAAAAGTTAGAACCTATGGATTGATAACTTTCATTTAAAACTTTATTTTAATTAGGTGGTGCAGGTGATTGATTACCTCTCATATAGGTTAGCTACCTCATATGTTTGCTCGTTCTCTTAATCGGGCGGTTCTAGCACATTATATTTAATTTGAGTGGTTACTTACTCTAACCGAGGCCTATATTAAAACCGAGCTAGGCTTTATGAAAACCAAAGTTGAGTTACTTACACGTGCCATATCTGACTCTATTGTGAAGTAAGGTAATTGGTTCATTTTTCATGTTCTAGCTTCTACCAATTTAGTTTACACATTGAAACATCGCATTAGCACATCTACAACAAAGCATTAACAAAGAAAATGATCAAAATTCTAACCTCTCTGTATGCAATTATAGTTATTGGAATTGCATATTTGTTGATTCCTTTATTGAATACACAAGTCCCCTAAATTGTGTTCAGTGTCGAGAGTGAAATAATTACTAAAATTTGAACACTTAGTCCAATCTCTTTTAAACTTGTGTTTTAACAGTATTTGTTTTTTGATCCTTGCCGAACCATGTATCAAACAAATGTAGGTGTCTGGATCAAAAAAAAAAAACTAGTAGCATCCGCATATCTTAGATTTCAAGACCAAGGAAACTCCAAAATCAAGCAATTTGATTGGGTCAAGTGCAACCTTTTAGAACCAAGAGTTTACACCTTGTTGTAGATTTGCCCCATTAGCATAATGAAGTCACATCAAGTTAATGTGGCACCACTCTCCACCAATCGTCAATAGTTGTGACTCAAGAAAATACTCCACCCAATTTGAGAAACCAAATTCAACATTAGGTGGACCGATCTTGTGGAAATGTAATGCCACGATAGTGTCATTTCGTTTCTTTTCATGCTTTGAACTTGGACCTTGGTGTAATTTCCTTGTGTCCAAAACCTTGCTCTCAACCAATAGGATTTCTCAAACTCGGAGTTTATTCAATCTTGCACCCTCGTAACGTATCCCCGACTTTCGTAACATGATTAAGCAACTAGATAATGGTCTCTTTCCAAAGAAAGAGGTTGCGATTGAAAAACCTGTAAACTTATAGGTGTTTGTTGAATACTTGGCAATACATAGCATGAGTGTTCCCCCATGATCGGGGACATCTTGAATTCCAGGATAATTATTCTTGCCCAATACCTACTAATCCTACGGACTACAACCAAAGAGCTGAGTAATGTTATGTTAGAGTCAGGATGCGATGCCAACCGAGTTGGATATAATATTCTTGTACGTGTACCCCATAGTGGCATGTGATACCAATGTTGGTTAGGAACACTTTGTACCAACCTCCGAAAGATTTATGGGCATAATCGGTCAAAATCCTAGTGTTTCCAAGTCCACAAACCAAACAAGAATGTTTTGGTTTTTCTTTATTTATTCAAGGGCTATTCTACAAATTATCTTTGTAATTTTCATGAAATCCCAAACTTCAACCAGTCATTTCTCAACCTCAATTGGTTCATTTGTAACTACACTAAACATGATATTTAGTGTTACTATGGTAATTTTTCAGATGACACTTCTTATGGATAAGTGTACACTTACTGTCATGGATGATGAATGAATTCATCCATCGGCCAAAATCCTACCTCCTCTTGTCAGCAACTTGTGAAGAAATATTGTCGTGGATGATTGAAACTTGGATGAAAAATTACTTGGTAAGTGACAATAAAAAAACAAAACAAAACAAACAAGGAATGACAAGCAATGTTGGGTTAGCATTTTGTGTTGGTGACAGTATACCGCGGTTTACAATTAGTATAGAGCAAGACAATTAGAATTGGTGACACTAAATATCATGTTTCGTGTAGCAGTCGGTTCTCCCCATTCATTGCTTTGTAAATTTCGTCTCTTTAATTCTCACATATGTGTTGGTTACATATATATAAATGATAAGTAACACGTTGATTTGTAGGGCTAGGTCAATATTTACATTCCATTGAGACACAATTGTGCTTTCCATGTGACTATAATTTTGTGCTAAGAAGTCAATATCCTCATCAAACAATTGTGTGACAATGGCGTGTGATTGGATTCTCAAAGTTTAGAGACTTGTTGTGTGTAAGGTTCCCGTGCAAAAGTATGCTTCAGTGGATGTCTCCCCTTGCCATTTGGATCTCCAAATACATCAAGCCTAATTGTAGACAAATTGTTTACACCATTGCCCACATGGTTTTCTACGCACGTGTATTGTTTTGGGTCAAAATTATTGAGAATTACACATCATAGTGTGTCATACCTTTCACTTAACATTACACAACTTACATGTTCCGCTTCCTTTTTCTTAAAAGGTTAGTTGGTCGTAGGCCTAGGAGCCGGTCTCGAATACAACCACAACATTTTTTGTAGTGACCCAAACCACATCGATGTTGGGTAGGCTACATAATTTGTTAGTATTGGTTTTTGGTAGCAGATTTCTAAGTTCGAGCTTTGTTCAGCCCACTTACATGTTTATCCTTGTGTAGTGGACAATATCCGGGTCATACTGTTCATTTTGCAAGAGTGACACGAGGAAAAGGAAAATGGAAAAAAACAACGCACGTATCTAGGTACCGGAGTGAATGTGAACCCGTTAACCTAATGTTGATCACGATTACGACCCAACATAAGTTGGGGAACGATTCTTTTGAAATCCCCAATGCCAGGAGGTGCAGACCTAGGTGCTGAATCATGCTACGGTGACCGACGATATTTAACAATGCCACACACAACCCATATATAAAATTTAGATCCATGTTTGGGGAACCTAAACTCCCGTAAGAGGACGGTCCCGTAACTTGGCTTTGTGGGCGGATTGGGACAAACGAGAATTTTTGGAGTCATGGAGTTTGATGGCCACCTCGGGCACGTGGCTCACTCTTTCGGGCATGACGTCTCATGTATCTTATAGGCCCGGGGAAAGGAGAGCCTTGTCACTTTCAAGGAAGCGCTTGTGAGTTGTGACTCTATTCTATTGGTGGTTCAAATCGAAATACGAGGTATGAGTATAGTACGGATATCAAAAGGGCTACTAAACGTTGCACCTTCCCACCTCCTATTTTGAAAGCCACTAGGGTTTGTAGCACAAGTTACCTAAGCTATCATCTAGGTCGCCCAAGGTTACGGAATACAAAAAACATCATGTGTTGCGAGTACCGTTTGCACGGGTTTCGTAAACCTAGGTTGTCGAGGCTTTGTTATATATCTAGGGGATTGTTTGTTTAGTACAAGGGCATCAATGCATCTCGTAGGGACAAGTTCATGCTACAAATTTTACACCTAACATTGTGGGCTGAAAGTTAATGTGGGTAGAAATTACGTAGTCTATCGTATTCTATGCATGGGTTGAAAATTAAGGGTCGGCTTGTCAAATTAGTAAATACTACATTAAACGTTGTATTTAGTGTCACTAGTTCTATTTTGTCTTGCTCGATGCGAATTGTAAGCCACATGTGTAGTGTCACCAACACTAAATGTAAACCTAACATTGTTTGTCATTCCTTGGTATAAATATAGGGCACCATAGATTTACTATTTTGGAATTATTGTCACTTACTAAGCGATTTGTCATCCAACTTTTAATCATATTTGCCAAAAAATTGTTTCAAAAATTGACATGGATTTCATCCAAATTTTGATCATCCATGATGATACTTGTGAAGTTATATTCATAAGAAGTGTCATCAGAAAAATTAGCACAGTGACATAAAAGACCACTTTATACTTTACCATCCAGTGATATAATGAATATTGATATAATGTAGTTCTCAAATAAAAGTGATAACATATATTTTGCAAAATAATGATTCTTTTGTCTCACATTTATATCAAATGTTTTCAACTGACATTACTTTACGTTTGTGTAAAAAACATTAGAATTCCCTATTGTGCATGTTTTAAGACCCAGGAAAAATCGAATCTTTAACTATTAAAATGAATATTGCAAACAACCATGTATCAATATGAGGATTTGATTGTCACATAGGACGTAAAGGACTACAAGCTGACTCCAAGCGGGATAACCCTCAGCTTTTGATCCTTATGTCTAAATTCTAATGAGGTTCAATAGCATCATTTTCTTATAGCATTGGTGCAGACATGCATTCACATTGTGATCTAAAAAACGTGTTTTACTAGCAATTTACATCAACCTAGGGCAAACAATTTAGTTTGTTTGGTCCCAAGTGGCTTAAACACAAGGCCTTGACCCAAATCTCGTGGAAACTTCTGGGTTAAGCTACATGAGGTTGGAATAGTGCTTGGATGAGTGACTTTCCTAGTACTTGATTTCCAGTGCACCCAATCACCTAGTCCAAAGTGGGAATATATATATATACATGCGAACCTAACATTTTCGACCAACCAATCTAGGATGTGTTTGGAATGCATTAGTGTATCACTTTGAAACACCAAATGTATTGAGCCAAAGCCATAAAATCCAAACAATCATAACTTGAAAATTAAAATATTCTTGGCCTTTAAACTTTCGTATTAATCTCAAATGCAGGTACATACAAATTCTTGGGCATGTTGGGCTTAACCCAAAAAGACACTCACAAACATTTTTCCCACTTCAACAACTACGGATATATATATTTTTAAATTTCTATGTACCAACTAATTACACATGACATTCAAAATTATTGTTTAGTTTTGTAAGGTGCTTTAAATTTGAAACCTATAACTTACGTCAAAACAAAAGTATATCCATGGATCCGCCCATAAAATCGAGCGAACTAAAAAACACAATTTTTGAAAGAAAAAGAAAAAGAGAAAACATGTAATCTAGTTGATATGTGACTTTTGATAATACATCTTTGTACAACAATTATGAAGGGACATCACCAACTGCATGTGTTGGCATGAATGAGGGGCACTTCACCTTGATCATAGCAACGAGCTCATATGTGAACCTAGAACAAGTTTAACTAATCCTTCATTGGTGCAACGCCGACCTTGGCTCAACTCAAGGACGGGAGCCAAAGCAATTCTGAAAGCTACCATACCCAAAACCCTAAAAAAATAGAGATTGTTGGCTTTATGGTTTGGTCAACGAGTGTGTGAAACTTGAGAATCGTGTTGTGTTGTAGACCGCATTGCTCTATTTCAAATTGGCGGTAAATATGGTACCCAACCAACATTGGACCCAACAAAGTCCAAAGTAGGGACTCAACCAACACATATTGTCTTTCTTTGACATGTGCAAAAGAACCACACCGGGTTTTGTGCATTATTGGTAACTTGTTCCTTCTTGGTCATCACACATCTAGCCTCTAGGCGTCCAAAAGGCATTTACATGGGCCTCTTCTTGCACATCACAAAACCATGCGGTTGAGGGCTCTCTATTTCATCTTTATGTGTACCGGAACGTGGGTTCCACATGGGATGCAACCAGGTGTTAGCAAATCTGAGCATGACATGTGGCAAAATTTGAGAGGGAAACAATTCTTTTGTGTTAGAATAGAGAGCCCACCATGGTACATGTTTTCATTTCTAGCCAAGTGTGAGATGCATTACTCATTTAAGTTTGCCTTATTTATCAAGTGCACTTGATACAATTGAAACAAATATATAAAAACACACTATATAGAAACCATCAGATGAAAATACATACTCATATTATTGATCATCAATGTACCGTAGGACCATGCTTCATTTTCTCTATGATATTAGATAAGTGTATTTGTAAGAGTTTCAAATCCATAAGTTTTACAAAAGGAGGATTGTAAGACTTGGTGAGGACTCGTAGAAATGATGTATAAGGGCATCCTTGTGCGTCATTTGATTACTTTTTTTTAACGGACACTTATGTTGGATTGGAATGTAGGTAGGTGAGGGTGAAAGAACAAACAACCTAAAGACACATGTTTAAAAGAGACTGAACTATGCCTTAGGATTATACCAACTACTCCACACTCAACTGTGAACACGATTGGGAGGAGCCATGTATACAATTGACAAATTAATAGTCGTGCACTTATGATAACCGTAGCCAACTCATGGGAAGTCCGATTTCCAATCCGATTTCTGCCGATGCTTCACCATGGATCTGCCAATCCAAACAAGTTCTGTGGTGTAATCCTAAACGGTAGAAATTATAGAACATGAAAAACTAACCGAATAACACCCTCATACCTTACAGGTCAAACATTGAGCCCCTTGGACCTCCAATCACCAAATTTATTGGCAATGAACACATTTCCTTAAATCACAACTTCACGAGGGGAGGGGGGGAGGCATTCAAAAGAGTTAGAATGCCTGAAATAGGTGTCTCTTTGAATGACGGTTCCCTCGCTCTTTCTTTAAAGTCTCCTTGCCAACTTGTAAAGTTTGAGGCTTACTTCCCCTTGAGTGGCGGGCCAAAGCTCTCCCTTAATGATAACTCAACTTCATATATGTATATAAGGCCAGCTGCAGTGTCTAAGTTTTCTTATCCGGCCCCCAAAAAGGTACCAAAACCACCCGGTTTGCGGCTGAAAGCCGAAGCCGAGACCCTTGTACTCAAAACCATTGGAAGCCACATATTTCATTAGAGTTATCCATAAAAGAGGGACGAAACCATCAATTTTAAATAATAGCTTGTTGTATATCGGGCCTTGTTTTGCAAGTTGGGTGAAAATTTGGGGACCTTATCATATCACCCTCAAAATTTTGAGAAAAAGTTAGGATCTGAAATACGGTATATGCATGGGACCCACTATCCTAAATCTTGGATCGGCTTATGTCAGGCTAGCTTGGCCCACCCATTCTCATAGTAGAAGTTAGAAAATTTTGCTTTTGAATAGCCCAACACCATTCTTTGTGTATCGTAGAATAAGCATGAAGAAAACTTGGTTGACTTTATGTTAACTCTCATAAACTTAGGGTTTGGGACTTGACCCATGGTTTCATTTACTTTCCTTGACATGTATCTCTATTGAGGATTGACGTCATTGGTGTGGGATTAAGGGTCCCCTTACAAGCTTGAGGGCCTCAATTGACCTATAATATTTAAATTATGTGAACGGTCAAGAAGCTGAAAAGGGTACAAGTTCACGTCACACCGGTTCGTGAAGGCCCGAGGGAGTAGAGCAATTCAAATGGATGAAAAAATCTACATGGCAACATTTGGATAACGATTCATGGTCTGCTTGATATTGCATTCAACCCTCCAAAAAGAGGTGGGTCTAACATGCAAGAAGGGGCCATGGCAATCAAATAAATTGACATTGGCTCTTAGAGACATTACATTGTGGTGGTGGGGCCCCAAACTCAAACATATGTTTCTATCCCTCAATATTGTCCACTTTCACTTTACATTAACCTTGAGGGTTCATCAATCGCAAAATTGGTAATCTATTTCTCATGATGCAACCTTTGGATATTTTTTCAAGTGCCCTTTATTTATCAGGGTCATGGCTCTTGGCATGTGTGTAAAACAACCCTTAGATTAGGGTCAGGGTCCAAAAAGTTTGGGGGTCCAAAACATCTCTTCTTGCATCTTCCTTTTGCACTCAACATTCGACCTATGTTTGAAGCAGTTTCTCTAACTAGGAGGTGTAGGTATTCTCTTTCACTGAGGACTTGCAAAGATTTAATGGGAAAGTGATGCTATCTTAGTGACACTGCATTTATTTTTCATACCTTGGACCTGGACTTTAATATATATAACAAAACAAAATCCAATTATCCTCTCTTGACCAATAGAATTGCTTTACTTTTTGAAGTTTATTTGGTCTTGAACCCTATTGTAATGCCACTGTCATTTTAACCCATGAAAACCAATGTTGGGTGGATAAATGAAGTTCCCAACTACCTACTTACAAATAATGTTTGATTTTGGGCAACATACAAGTAACTAACCAGGTTTCCAAGGACGTGTGCCACCCATGTAAGTTGCATGTTGAGAATTTATTCTATTGACTTTGAGACCATAATTAGCTTAAGAGGCCCTCAATTCATCCAATAATATTAAACTGGGACAATTAAACTATGGAGTTGCAGACGGTAAGTCTTTATCATACCTCTTTACATGGTCACCACAAATCATCAACCTGCCTAGTCACAAAATACGGGATAGATGCATTGAGGATGCATTGAAGATTTGTGTACTAATTACATGCACTCATTTGTGTTCATAGTATGCCCAAACACATGTTCGAGTACAACAATACTACAAACTATTAAACCACAATAAAGTAACTATAATTACAATTCTATTGTATTTCATCATGTATACAATTCTATTGTTTTTGAAAAACACCCCACAAGATCATGTGAAGAACGGCCCCAGTGGACAAGAAAGGATGCTGTCTGTAATGGCTTGCCACACTATATCAACAATCCATGAGTTTGAGAGGAACTTCCCATACCTCATTGTCCTGACTAACCTGCAGATAGGATGACACAAACCGATCACGGAGAAAGTGGGCAATTCTCGGTAGCAATGCAGTGATGCTCTGTCTGACCAAGGGATTGCGATGGTCACGGTACTTGAACACAATGTCGGCAACCTCTTTGTACCGGGACATCATGAACTCTCCTGTGTTCCTTTTGTCATCCAATTCCAATGCCAAAGTCAGTCACACAAGGGAAATTTCACCTACGAGACTTCACAATCATTTGAAAGATCACTTCAACCAGAGTGCCAAACAATGGTGGTCATATGATCATTAGGTCTGCTCTCCTCAATACTCACCTTAACAACTCCCCAACTGCAAGTAAAGACCCATGAATACTGTCCACAGTTGCTTTTGGACCAAGGCCATCCTGGGTCCTCTCAAACATCCGATAATACCTACATCACAACAAGGTTCACCATAACATCTCCATGAGGCTACATATCACCTTCTACTTTTCATTTCCAAAGCTAAAAATCAGCATTTATTAAATTTGGCATTGAGTTCCAAACTTAGACAATGCAACAAAAACTGAAATAATAATCTTACCTGGAGGGGAAAGGCCCCCAAAGAAAGTCACCAAGTTGTCAACAAGTACCACATATTACGCAATTTCAAAGCAATGAAATCAATGAAAAACAAGCTGAAATTTTCGGTATGTTCAATAAAAATACTTACCATTGTACACGCCACCGTGTTTCACGTTTCTCAATAACACAAAGACAGGCTCGTAAAGCCTCAACAGCGCGTTCTCGCACTTGCAACTTTGGATCCCGTAAGGCTACCCATACAGCCTCAATGAAGTCCGACACATGCACATTGAACACTCTGTGATGATCCTTCCTGCACTCAACAACACCACAAACCACAATAATCAACTTTCTCTCTCTCATCCAGCACCGGCAACGGCCACCCTGCTAACCCCGAGCTCGACCCTCACACAATCACCAGAGCTCACGAAAACCAGGAAACCCGGATGCCACGCGGTCGCCCAGGGCGGGTGCGATCTGATAGGGTTTTGGCTCCCCGAAGAAGCACGGAGCGGCCAATTCCAGTGCGATTCGGAAGCAAATTGAGAGGCGAAAACTGTACCAGTAAGCGCCGAAGTGTGTCGGGCGCCTGTCTGGCCGTCATCGCCATGGCTGGAAGCAGCACCGCTCCCTCGCCTGCGCTGATGCTCAATGCCCTCGCGCCCTCGCGCCCTCGCCATCGCCACCACCCCGTTGAAGCTCCCTCGCCTCTCCTGGCAGCCTCCCTTCCCTCTCCTCTCCCTCTCCCCCCCCCCCCCCCCCCTCCGTCGGCCTCCCAACGCCAACTCTCGCCACCGGCGCCCCCGGTCACCACCCGTCCTCCGCAGTCTGCTTGGCCCCTCCCCCCACCCCCTTGGAACTGGGAACAATATCTAGTGTAGGGTTTCCAAGTGGACTTCTGAAGCATGGAGAATGGGATGGGCGTTAATATAATATGTAGACACAACTTCAACTACGAACAATTTCCTACCCAATCACGGCTTGAGTGGCCCTTCGCACATGTCTTGGTATAAACGACCCCTTACGACATGCAACCGTGTTAATGTGCACTTTCAACTCCTTGAACAATTTTAGTAGTTGGCTTGGATCAGAAGTTGTCTAACAAGGTTACCGATTGTAACTCGCAAAAATGCCATTCCAAGTACCATAGTCGGGGTAGGGATATCAAGGTCATAAAATTCCAAAGCGAGATCATATAGGCCCTCCCAATTGTACTAAGAAGTGAACCTAGAGTGGTTATGGTGTCTATAACTTGGGAGTAGAGTCCAATCTCATCGTGACACGAGTGCGAATGTGTGTGTCTTTTGGGGGTTTTCTCATTGTGTGTGTGTGTGTGTGTGTGTGTGTTTTTGTTGTTAACAACAAGGCTTGTTACGTACCGCATGCGTATAGTTGGGTGTCTGTTTAAGAGTTGTAACCACATAATTTTGTGTGAGTTCTTCATTTATGTGTAAGTTCGTTCTTGCAAAATTAAAGTACTTAAGGTGTGAATGTGTTAATGCATTAGTATTCCTTGTTCTCCAATTTCCATTGACCAAATCATGGCTTGAAATTTGTGTTGTAGAAACAAATCTATGATACAACATCAACAAAAATCGGATTGAAAACCGGACCACCCCTAATTTATTTAAGGTTATTGAAAGTGCAAGTGTGTTCATTCCTTACATGTATACATAAATGCCTCAAATTGTGTTGAGTGTAGAGTATCTAATAAGATTGGAAGCCATAGTCCAATCACTTTATAACACTTATCGTTACAGTGCTTGTCATTAGATCCACACCTAATCACACACCATTCAAATATAGGTGTCCAATGAGAAAGACAATTGAATAACACATGGGTACATATCTTACCATAAAAGGGTTTGCATTAGGTCGAGGTCCATCAAGCTTGAGGTCCAAAACACCTCTTTATGGATCTTAGTATTGAACCCTAGCTTGAAGATCGGTGTCTGAACCTAGGAGGAATATTTTCTCGAGTTGGGATCACCGACATTTGATGGGAGAGTGATACCACATTAGGGCCACTCCATTTTCACATAACTTGGACTCAACCTCTAATTTAAACTCTTCGAGTCCTAAATTTCGCTCTTGACCAACGAGATCACTCAATTTTGGAGTTTCTTTAGTCTTGGACCGTAATGTAATCCACCCTAAGGTAGATGCATGGTGTTTCGATATTTTTCTCCATGTACCCACTTCTTGTGGGATTCGAAACTTGAATTTAATCCGACATGATTAGCAAATCCAATACGTGCCCATAAACACTTGCCTCATTATTTCCAATGCTCGTATAAATGTTCTATACATTCTCAAGATGAAGATTCTCATGTGTTGTTAAGTGGTGATACGAATCCCCCCCCCCCCAAGCATATTATGAGCACATAATCCAAAGTGTTTTGAACACGTATCTTTTCAAGTGTCCGTTCTTAGATCCACACCTACCCACATAACGGTCAATAAACATGCCCACGTTATTGTTGTGTTGGAATTTGGCACCTCTACCAGTCTATCGGTAGCTTAAAGCATGAAAGTGTCGAAGCCGCCAAAGACAGTTAGCATGTAAGTTTAGGGGATAAATGTGGTTGTGCAAGGTTGCGTGCTTTTGAAGTTAGAGAAGGAAGTACACAAAAACCCAAAAAGATGCAGATCATGTGTTAACATACTCAAAGGTAAGGTGGCTGCTCGAGAAGCTCACGTGGAGTGTGACTTGATAATAGAATAATAGGTGTTTCTTTACGTACCTCATGTCAGAGACATGTATGGAGCCCACACTTCTCTTATCGGAGTGCACCCCGGTCTTTTAGTGTCCAAGGACCCCAATGAGTGGATACTTAGGGCATGTTTAGACTTGGGGCCAAGGCCATTGTGAACGAAGGCCAATATGTCCCATGTGGCATGCAAATGGGCCCCCAAGGCCGTTAATAAGAAAGTAACCTAACTCCATTCATTGCTTTCATGTGTAAACCTATTTAGGTGGGGTTGGGGTCATTTGGAGGCTGCAATTATGAGAGGGTTATGAGAGGTTCCAACGTACTCATGAACTATTCTATGGATAATGATTAAAGTATAATAAATTTAGAATTTCTCCCCTCCTATTCAATGCTCAAAGAATAAACTACTACAAGCAAATAAAAGCTCTGACAATGGCCTCAACTAGAGGGAAATAGTCCACAAGGTTGGGAGCTCTCTTTTCCAAGGCTTGAGGCCATTGTCATGATGAATAAAATAATTTATTTGTTAATTGGCCCCAACTCATGATGTAAACTTGAAGAAGCAAGTCCCAACCTCTCTATCAATGAGAGGAGTGGATTTCTTTCACCCCAACCCATTTTTGAGCCTTGACTCCAAGTCTAAACCCGCCCTTAATTAGGGAATTGTTAAATCGACCATGTACTTTGTGAAAACGATCCTAGATATGTGTTGCATGGTCATATTACTTATCGAAATCTGATTTTTCGTCACACACATGAAGAGCAATAAGGTAATAGGTTGGTGTTAAAATTAGGAAGCTTGGCCAACATGGATGACAAGTCAGAGCTTAGTCAATACCTTACAAATTGATTATGCTCGTTTTAGCCAATGTATGGTCGATTTAACAATCTATGACATGCTTGTTTTTGTAGAAGGGTTCACATGCACGTTCCAGTTAAGGCTTCGGTTAGAGTAAGTAACTGCTCAAATTAATTATGTTGTGCCCACATCGATTGGTTAAGAGAAGTAGGTAACCTATATGAGAGGTATTCAATCTCACACCCCCACCACTTGGTGACATAAGGTTTAGAATATAAAAGTTATCAAACTAGAAGTTACCTAAATTTTTGGACCTTGTTTTTGCGAAGAAACCTAAACTAATCCACAACCCTCATGCTAACTAGCGATTTACTAATGTTTAGCCTTTTCTTTTCTTTTCTTGAATGCTCGTCTCTCATTTTCCTCATCTCTTCTTCGTCCACTACATGGTGAAATGAAATGAAATGAAATTGATTTTAAAATCTTGGAAGCCAAAAAGGTGTGGTAAGCAACAATGATTTTGTATTGTGATGGTGTCAATGGTTGCTTCAAGTACAATTCACATTCGTATTTGAGAAAATCCTTGAGGTGAAAATCTAGTTTCTTTCTTGAGAGATGGAAAGAGATACACTCATTTCCAAGAAAAACCTCCTTGTTATTATCATAAGCGGTTTTTGATGTGATGGGATTGTCATGGATTTTCAAATGAGATAGACCTCATGATGTCTTCCCAAACTTTAATGGACCACACTATTTATCATACATTTTGTATCATACAAATAACAATTATTTTAAAATGAAATTACGATATTTTTATATTTATATTATTATTGAATTCATTTGAAATGTATGTGGTGTGGGCTCCAAAAATCATGATGTTTGCATTTAGTGTTATGCTCAAAACTTGGACAAGTTTGGTCAACCTTTGGTTAGTTGCAAGCGGGATATGTGGGTGCAAGATTGCGTAACTAGGATATATCTCAATTCATTCTTATAAACTGGTATTATAAACTAATTCTCTTAACTAGGTGGTGGGGCTATTTGACCATGATTTTAGTTAGCTAACAGTTTGGTTGGCTAACCTTCACTAACTTGTAAGTTGGTTGATTCTCTGGACTAGGTGATGTGGGTGGACCCTAAGGGCCACTTCACACACGAGTCAAGAGCCATGACCATGAACTTGTGAGAGCCCAAAAGAAAGTGTCCCCCCTACACACCTCCAAAATTATGTAGTGCGGTCACATACCCTCAAGTGTAGTGTGAAGTCATATGTGACTGGGCCCTCAACCAACTGCTATTTTTAATGAATTTCTATTCAAACAAGTCCTCATAGACGATAAAATAGAATAAACCAACGGTTGTGAGCGTTCAGAGTTCCATGGTCTCTTGGTTTTGTGCGAGACCTACCTCCAAGAGACAATCTTTGAAATTAGTCCAAGTGACCATGAAACATGATCCATTAGATACCATGTACAAATCCATGTAGACTTTACATCCATCTTGCATTCAAATACTCCGTTGGCCTCTCAAGTGTAGTGTGAAGTGAACTTGGACTGGCTCCGCCTTTTCCACCAATGAGAGTGCTTGAAGCGTACTGGTCACGGGCTCTCAGTCTCATGTGTGAAGTGGCCCTAAATTATGACCTACTTACATGATTTGCAGAAGATAGTTTAAAGTAGGTACCAACAGTGGATTGACATTTTCATGTTTTCTTTTATACCATCTTGGGTATGGTTATACTCATCATTTTAAAGAATATAATTATGGTCTATAATCGACGTTTGTATGGTATCGTCATTGTGGATATCTATAATGAGGGGAATTTGCATTTTTTGATACCATCATGGTACGGGTATTTGATGGTATTCTTATTTTCAAAACCATTTCAGTTTATAAACCATGCAAGAACCTAGTATCATGCCCTAGTATCAAAATATGGTTTAGGATGTTTTTGGTTCACATAATAACTCGGGTTGATTACGTCATTTTGGGATACCCACCATGTATCAATATTTGACTAGTAAACAATTTTGATACCCACATGTAGGGTACTTTGATACCATCTTGATGTTGATTATCAATACCATGCATTTACTTATATACATGTCGAGCATTAGTAGGTACATGAGCCTTATGTGGTCACTCTTTCAAATCGGACACCTATATTTGAGTGGTATATGGCAAGGCTTGTAGTTAAAAGTAGACACTAAAAAGGCATGCGTTGTAATAAGATTGGACTATGTGGTAAAGTGTAGTAACATTTGTGTTGCGACAATCAACAAAGCTGGGAGGGTCTATGTGGTCACCTAAAGATAACCATGATTTTCACAATGACTTGTAAGATTTAGGTATTTCAACTTTGATCTCAAAATTTAAAAGTACAGTCTTTGTGATTTGTGATTGTTGAGTGGGTGCACTAATTGTTGATTTGATCTAATGGTCAAAATTGTAGGTGGTATTGGAAGTGGCATACACACCTTACCTTATTGCCAACATTGAAACTATGGAAAGCATTTAATCCCAAGGAATATGATTACCAACAAAATTCAATTGAGTATACTACCATGCATCATGGCTACCCATGATTAGAAGAAGAATGAACTCACATTCACGTTCGTCAAAATGGCTAAAAACCGGACTCAATATCAATAGCGAAAGAAAAAAATGACATTTGGAAAATTAACATGCAGTACTTACATCACCACCATCATCATCATCGTCATCATGGGGATCGGTAAGGATTAGTTTCCATGTAGGCCACTTGCCCACCATATTCTGGTGAAAAAGTAGATTCTACATGGCGGAATCTACATTTCCACTAGAATCTGATGGGTGGGCGGCCGACATGAAAACTAACCCTAAACCAACTACACATTGGTTAAAACAACCACACACTAGTAAAAGCTCTATGTTGATGGTAATGAAAGAGGAAACCAAGCTGAAATACAGAAAAAGATGAAGCATAAGCTGATACCTTGCTTGTCTTCATGTGTGATGAAATTTCAAATTATGGTAGGGCATGTGACTGCAGAACGTGTCTCTGTGGTCGTTTTAACAACTTCTTCAATACAAGACAACAAATAGTGTCTTCCAGAGAAGTTGGCTTACCTCCGCAAATATGAGGATCTCAACTGGTTGTTTGCAAATTCTCCCTCTTGGTTGAGTGGCGTGGTTTGGACAAGGAACGGTTTTAGCTCCAAAGGGGAATCCAATGTGAAGGAGTATTCGTGATGGCTTTGACCCTTTTGTATTGATGGCCATTTGATGCGAAAGTAGGTTGTAGGTAGAGTTCATAGAGTATGCTTCCAAGGTGGAGCTCAGACCCAATCCGTAGAACTGGTGGCTTTTACAGGGCTCGGGCTCTGACATTGAGAGGCCTTTTACACATTGAAGACTTTAAATCATTCATTCGATCATTTAATCTTTGGTATGCAAGGCCCTGCAAGCCAGTTGTGAATGACACCCAACATTCAGAAAAATAAATCCACTTTATGCAAATTGCATGTGGAGTGTAAATGAATGTCAGTGAAGTTGTCATTTATAATATGCACACCAATTTTTATATCGTCCTGTTATTTTAGGCATATACTTATCCTTATAAAATATTTTATCTGAATTTCAAGTAACCCACCAGATTTTGTGGGAAAGAAACTGGAGTCAAATGATGCAACTTTCTGCAGAGTTGATTTATTTACTTATAATTTTTCCCCTTTTGTTTGTGATTAAGTATAGGATATGAAACAGTTGATGGAATTAGTACCAGGGCACCTAAGTCCATAAATTTGTGTGGAAGCAGCAAATCTATGGTGAAGCATTAACAAAAATTGGTTCTCCTTTGATGTACTCATGTTTCTCGGATAGGTATTTCATAGTCAGGGGTCTGCAGAGGATGACAGGCTCAGCATTGAACACCGGGAAAAAAACATACATCATTGTGTGATAGATACCATGGACAGGCTGGTGGGAATAATTTACTAAGATCACAGAACTTGAGAAGATTCTGCCTTGGAATTTTACAATAGACCAATGCGCACGAGGGATGCTAATGTCTTTGCAAGGATGATTTGGCATGCCTCCTTGACACTGGATTGAAACTGGTAATCTGCCTGGCAAGTGCAGTGGTCTTTCTAGGAGGGTTGATTTTTATGGGATCAGAATCTGAGCATAAACAATCTGGGAGGGGATTTGTGTAAAATGCTTCCTCTGTTCTAAACCTGTCCCTTCCTTTGGTTCCTGCTATAGGACCTTTTCTTTTCCTTGGAGCTCCTTGCCTGCAAAAAAAAAGCATCAGGGGTTTTTAGAGAATATACAGTAACTAGGTGACTGGCCTCCCTTTTGAAGAGTATTGAAGTAGTCCTAAATACAGAAAATCACAATGTCTCGCTCTTGTTTCATTCATATATCAGAATGTCACTTCCTATGGAGCCTGGTGAAAATAATGGATCAGACTTGTTTACAGATGATCGCAGGAACTAGAGTTCGATGTTAACTACGAACGACCACAGGAAATAGATGAAAATTCAAGACAGGACATATGATCACAAAGAAACCAGATCTAGAGTAGGAGTATTGAACACAACAATAATCTGGACACCTATATTTGAGCGGTATGTGGTTAGGTGTAGATTGGGGGGGGGGACCTATACGACCACAAGAATCTTCATTTTGATAATAAAGATATTCATACAAGCTCCAAAAAGGAAAATAGCTACTGGCTATGAGGCAAATCCAAATAATCTTGCACTAATTGGCACATCTACAATAGTCCAAGCAGATCTAAGAGTCTGGTTTTGAGATGAATATGTTTCAGAACAATAAATGGGACTATTGACCAATATCTACATATTCAACAGCTCTCACCTCCGTCTGTGGATGTTGGTGATCAACTCAGCAAGTTCAGGGCCTTCTGTTAGATCTCCACTGTCCAGCTTGTCAAAAAGGGCCACCAGCTCCTTCCTGTAAGAATGGGATGCCAAGGCAAAATGTGTTATTACATAGCACTGTGATGTGACATATAGATACTTGTGCATGCCATTGATTTGATTTCATCTGCTTGTAGACAGAGATGGGTAACTCAACTCCTGTACTTGAAGAACTAATTGATCTAGAATATTGTGTGCAGATGCCATCACTTGTCCTATAGTACCTATCAGGGCTGATAGTCTTGCGATGTTCAAGATACCGACGGTGACCCTCCACAGCCCTGGCCATGTTCCCTGAGTAGGAAGGCACAAACACATCACTCTCTATTGAGACGATGTAATCCAAGGCTGCCATTTGTGACGAGTGATTAACGAACGGTGCAAGCTCCTCTGGGGTGGCTACAGTTTCCTGCACATATTTTAACAACAAGTTAAAACAAAATGCACATGAAAGTGTACAAGGACTTTGATTAAAAGAAACTTCATTGCAGTACTGAACAGAATCAAGATAAATTGAAAACAGAGGAAAGTTAAATTTGATTCTTTGACTCTATGCAACCTACTACAACAGCATTTTTTAGATCTTTATGATATGTCATCTTCACCAGCCCTGCTCAAGCCCATTGCAAGAACTCTCCACTATATTTGTTCATTGCATGTTAAATAGTATTCCCCTTCTTAGCTTGAAAGTGTATAAACAGCGTTCACAAACACTTTAATTTTAGCAATGCTGTGAACTTAGCAATAAAGAGAGTATATTTGCTGGGAAAACCAGGTCACTAATCAAGCTGGAGCAAATTAAGAACAGAGCCTTAAGCGATGCATGTAACCTTTAGTGCATCTGTGGTCCACTTCTTCTGCCTCAATACTGGTTGGCTTATAAAATTCATCATAGGATTCTACTGAAATAGTGTAAAACATTCGTGCAATAAGTTTATGAGTAGATCCAACAGAGTTCATCCTCAAGGGGAAATTGGAATCCAAATTTATTTGCGGTCAAGTGGCATTCAAAAGTTTTGTAGTTCTTGACTGTATGATTAAATTGTGGGTGCAAATCTTAGGGATAGGAGTACATGTAGATTACCTTACGCAACACATTTGGAAAGCGGGAGAGGAGGCCAGCCATCCGCTCATCACCACCATAAATCTCACCAGCTGCAATGTAAATTCGAGTGCTCTCTGGGTAACCCAAAGCTTTCAGAAAAATTCCAACCTCTGTTGGTGTGAGCGGGCATAACCCTCGAACTCTTTGATCAGTAGAGTTAATATCCTTCACCTTCCAATGAGCTGTATGCTGTCTATTTTACAGACATTGAGAAACTGTTAGTTAATGAAGAAGCTCCTTGAAGAGTATAACATTTTCAAAAAGATTGCCTCCTTCAACTAGGTCCTGTTGATTCACCATGTCTAAAGTCCATCCATGCAAGATGACTACATTGTCTTGATGTAAATACAATAAGACTATACAAGTTCAAATTCTACAGAAAAGATATATGTACCTTATGTAGTTTAATTCATCAGATTCAGCATCAGTAAGACCGTAATTGCACCCACTAAAGGCCAGCATATCTTTTTCATATCGAAGATGCAATGCAATGTATGGTCCATTTGTCCTCATTCTCTCCACAAGCCTCTGTTAAAGAAAGATAATTAGCAATGAGCTCATTCACATCAGACACTGTAGTATTATGGGCAGTAAGCATAAGTTCTGAAAGTCAGGTGTAATGACACTACTTCAAAATATCAAGACTCCCCTTGTTGGATAGATATTTGATGCTAGACCATGTTCACACCTTTCCAAATTCATCAATTGCAGGTGCAAACCGAAGGGCATCATAATGCACCCGACATCGCAACTTCTGAATATCTGGAGGCAAATCGTTATTTGCCAGACGTGAGTCGGATTTAGAAGCACGTATGACCTGCACAGACAGTTCCCCTGCCTCAGTTCGGATATACTCATCCATATAACACTTCAGACAAAGGACTCAATGTAATCTGGCTCATTAGGTAATTTATTAAAGTGTCCAAAGTCATCAAAATTATCTCACTGCCCTTCTCAAGAAATAAGATGCAATGCAGTATATCTTGAACTTGAAGGAGGAGGAAAGCAAAATTTATAAGTGGTCTGGGTAATCTATTAGTTATTCAATGCCAAAGTGTCAAAAGTAACAGGATCCTGTCCCATAGGCCACAACCAGAAACCAGAGCCAACCCATTCCATGAGTAGTGTAGGAGACTTCAATCACTTCCAGCAAATATATGAGCTAAGCACTGGACCCTCTCAACACTTTGCAATACAAAAAATCTAATTACACACATGAATTAAGTTTCTTAATGGTACAACTGCCAGATAGGAGCTGATACAGGCTTCTTGAATTGCATTGATGGTGAACACTGCTAGAACTCAAGACTCTTTAGCTTCCAGTGGTAGAGATAATTGAACTCATGAGGACTAGAGGAACACCAGACATGAAATGGCTATCATATTGATAGGCATTTAATACCAACACCTGGAATACTCAAAGATTTTGTGAATACTGACATTTACTTCACTATGATTGACAACAATGAAAGACACACATACACTGAAGTTGATCTCTGCCAACTCTAAAGTTGAAGAGGATTTAGAGTCCCATGGTTGTGAAAAATTGGAATGAGTGCAATACCTTGTAATCACGCCACAGTGGGGCAATTGAGTCCTCATAATACTTCACATTGGACCAGCTTTGGAATTGTTTGACGGCTTTGGGTACCAATAAATATTTTTGAGGTAGTGACTTAACCACATGTACATCACCTCGCAATGCCTCAATGAAATGTTCAACATCAAAAATGTCTGAAAAGTTGCTGCGAAATCAACACATATGATGGTTTAAGTATAATTGACTAGGAAACACCAAATAGGTTTAACTTCACATTATACATATGGTTAATCAGGTCAATGTGCACAATGACCAAGATTCATAACCAACTTCTGCATCAGTGGAATCATGCAATACAACCGCCGAAATCAAAGTGAAACTCTATGTAGTATATGAAAGGTAGCCTGGAGATCTATACCATAAAAACAGGTCAGACTTGGAAGAGAATAACCAGCTTAAGCCCATATGCACTATGTTATGTCCATTTCAAGTATTGGCACCAACAGTGTTCAGCTTCCAATACAGCTGGCTGAAACAACCGTTAAGTGGGTATGACTAAATGAGTTGTCATAGCACTAATGTTGATGTTCGAACATTGCTACCAGAGCTATAAATAATTGAGAATATACATGCACCCTGGTACCCAGAGGATGAGAAGACTCATTGAATTGGCTGAGTTGACCTCTCCTAAAAGCTTATAAGTTTCTTTTGAATGGACAAGATGCAAAATCCCAATTGTGATAATTGGCTCACCTAGAGTCTTGCCAAAAAGATCGTTTATCAAGCTCTGGAACCACTAATGTTGCATTCAAGATGCGCGCAACTGCCACCATATCACATATCTGCAAAATGAAAAGAAGTTAAGGACCAAATCCCCTGCACAGATGTAATTATATTGTTGCAGATATAGAAACTTCTAACCATAGAAGGTAGCAAATTTGACCTCAGCTTCCCAAATTAACAACAGTTCAAGTTGTCCAGTACAATGAAATCCACATTTGCAATAAAGTACACTTTGGCAAATATTATCAGGTTCCATGGCTGTGAGGCTCACCCCAGCTCGCATCTGATTCAAACCTCCATTACTTTGTACCACGAGATAACCTCTGGCATTCGTAGGACCTGCTTTTCCAGTTTAGTATGTCAGCACAACCAATAGAGTTGAAGTCGACAGATTCATACTCCATGTTGTAAAATAATTACTACCACACATAAACCTCAATCTTTCACTGAAGATTGATATCCTGCAGTGACATCCACATTTCTACTGATTGCAAATGGAAGTGTCCCTTAAAATCTTGACTCGGAGACTCAAAAGCAGATCACATCTATATCTGTATACGGGGGCTTGCACCTAAGAACAAGCTAAAAGATGCAAGCATTGAAACCAGGATTAACCTGAGTAGGAAGGGCTTCGATCAACACAAGGATGGAACCCCCGATTTGGTGGGGCCTTCCATAGCTTTTTGAACTCCAGGGACTGTACCAAGAACTCAAGGTTAACCGAATGGCTACCAAGGGAGTAGACATAGCATTGAAACATTGACAACTTTGCATTCATCCAATAGTTGCTTGGTACGCAGAATGAAACTAGTCAAATCAAAATATACCAAACACCAGGAACTGGGCCACAATATCCTGTGTGTAGCTTCTCTAAGATTATATACTATTCTTAGAACTGTGGCAAAAGAGTATGTTTGGAGGCTGAACAGCAACACTATTGTTGCAACAAGTTCCTTAGAAATTACTACCACTCTCTCCACAACTCCTCTTTGCCCAAGACTATTCCTAAGTAGACTCAAACTTTTGGTCATTGGCCAGTTTACCATAACAAGATTACCAAATGACTTGAAAAAACATCTATGAGATGTCTTACCTTACTGTAATTAAGTCCCCCATTCTCAGAATCTACATCCACATTTGAAAATTGAGACGAATGTGGGGGAACAAGCTCTTGTTTCAACCTCAGTTCACCAGTTCTAGGTTGAATTCCTCGATCCCCCGTCTGGAAAAAGAGCGGGTAAAAAGTCAGTTAAGCCAACATATATTCCTGAAATTGAGAGCCCAGAAAATGAGTAGACACGTAGATTAACAGCGTCCTAATTTTAGGACATATCCAAGTACTTTAGGGTTACACAAACATCAGTTCTTATTGATGCTACACACATGTGGTTGTGAAATATTTATTGCCAATTGTCAAGCAAGTGAAGACCTCACGAATCTTACAAGGAGGTGACTAGGAGGCACTTTCATCCCTATTTTGATCTCTATTTAAATCATTATTTCAATTACAGAAACAAGACTGCTGCTCTTAAATGAAACACAGAAGAAGGCTCTCAGTTGCTGCACATATTTGCAGTGCTATATACATACATGTTTAAATTTTGTTTGTCAAACTTTAAGACACTAACTTGCGAGGGGTTTAACACAAAAGTAATTGCATAGCAATCTGAAATGATTTTTACATCTCAGCAGAAGTGAGACCAATCACTGGTGAATTTTGCTGCACCCCATACATCAGATGCATCAAAGACCAACATTGATTGACCGAGCCGCAATCTAATCTCCTACATGTCTTCCTTTTGGTCTAATTAGCTTCCCAGATTTTCACTCCAGTTTGCATTCTTTTGATGCCCACGTATGGCAGAGATATATGAATTCACTTGAAATAGATAGTAAACTATTAGCTTGCATATGAAGAACCCTCATGGGAGTACTGAGCACAGAAAATTGCAATTTTGATTAATAATTGGCTTACTTCAGTCAGCAATTGAATTGCACCCAGGAAGACTAGCGAAGTCTATAGCAATCAAGCCATGGAGGATGCACCAGAGACATAAAAACTGGACAATCTAGTCACAGTTCTAGGTTGATATGAATATTGTTCAGCATCGCACCTGAGGTAGAAGATAAGGTTGAACAGTCTGCCTATGTGACCGTAAGAGAGAAAGAAGATTTGGAAAGAAGAATGTTGTAAATAATGTCCCTAGTCCAACAATGATATACCCCAGCATCCATAGAAACCGCTTAAAGCCTGCTTGACTTCGGACCCGAAGTCGTCGTCCTTGACCCAAAGCCTGATTCTGTGCCTGCCGGTGCATAGTGCTCCTCTCTGAAAGAGGCCCAAACCTTCTCAGCTTAATCATTCGCTTTTCAATACCTCTGGCTCATGAAGCATTCAAATCTTATTCCAAAGAACAGAAAAAGATTTCATGACCATGAGTTGAACTGACACATTTCAAGCCACTTTGCAGAACGTTATACAGACCCACTGTATAATTCACCATAGACAATATAAGCCAATAGGAATGATATCAAATCTGATAAGCAGAAGTTCCATCCAACAGGCTTAATAACTGCTAGTCTATGGTCAGACAGTGACTGGCAATTTTAGTAGCTCATTCAATTGAAATCGTTGCTTTATGCTTAGAACAACTCATATGAGTTTCTCAAACTCATCACATAACTGAGGCACACACAACGGATTAGATGCAAGGGCACATTACTTATATTCTTCAGAAGAAAGCTCATGACTATCAAACAACTGTCTTTTTGAGCTCTTTCTCAGGTGCAATAACATTTGTTGCATCTCCAGTAGACTCCTTAAATGCTTAAAGGTCCTGGCTTTGAGGACAAGTTTCGATGCCGAGAATCAATACTTGGCAGCGGAGGAGAAATCTGAACAAAGAGTTGCAGATGACTTCCAGTATGAGATACATTAAAATTAGATGTCCTCCAAACAGATAAGCAATCCTCACATACTCATTTGCGCCTAAAACCTCAGATATGCAATGGAAATGGAGGTCTTGAGTATTTAGGTTAGTCAGCTTACAACTACCGAGCAACCATGCTGAGCTCTAGTTTTCGTCGTGTGCCCACCACTCACTGAACGCTAGTCATTGTGATACTATAGTAGTGTGTGCTTCAAAACAAGGGGCAGCAGCCAGTAGGTCAAAGCTCAAATCAGCCAAACAGATCCACACCCTTGATTAGTTTCAAGACCCTTTTCACTGAGAAGAGAGTGTACCTGATTATGTGCTGATCAAGTCCACCAGAACATCTCCTCAGCAAGCAAGTATGACAATTTCTGATGAGCTCGGTCCGGATCCCGAAGAGCAATACTACCACCAAAATTTTGACAGACTAAGAATCGATTGGTGAAATATATAATGGCTGGCGCCACAGACCAGGGAAAAAGAGCATTCTAGACAGCACAGTGCGCTGCCTGCACTGAAGAGACAACACCAAACCCTCCATAAGTAGCCACTGCGATACTCTCGTGCGGAACTACATCATTGTCTTCATCCTGGAACCCATGTCTGTCACATAGTTTCTGGCCAGTAGTCCAACAAATTGTACCTGAGCACCTCATCAAATAAAAATGTAGTCAGTAAATTATTTTGCACAAGCATGGTTTATCACTTCTATCACTTCTCATTTGCACAGCAACTCCAGCATTATCGATCTCTTCTCAAGAAGACTCACCTAATTATCTAGCTTCCACATTCACTTCTCAGAAGACTGACAGACAATTTCATCAGACATAGCAACAGTCCTCTCTCATACAAGTCAAACTGCTCCAAAATAAGTAAGCAATCTATTCAACTTTGTTCCCTCATTTCTTTCGCGTCTAAATTGCTGAATAGCATTGAATGTTCTTTTCTTCAAATCAAGTTAAAGAAGCAGATAACTAATGTACAGCTCATGGCAGCAGTTTCTCTCAAGTATAAAAGCAGTTCGATGACACTTCTCATGACACAAACAGAAGAATTTCTCTCCAATCATCTCTGTTCCGGAGAATTAAAAGAAATTCAAATTGTTTTTCAAAAAAAAAAGGACCAACACTAAGTTCAGTGAAACAGAGGTTGAAACCCAAAATGTTGTATGGTCTGTTTCAAACCCCACTCTCTCACACAGGCATATCCTGTCATTGGGAACATTGTTGCAGAAACCTTTTGTCATGTCACAGTTCCTTGCACTTAATGCCTTTAAAAAAAAATCCAAAGTAAAAGTCGCACTTGAGTGACACCTCTGGTATTCTTTCCCTGAAAGATTCACAGGTTCCTTCCATGACATAGTGGCAAGATTGCATTAAAATCATTAACTGCTTACCCCAACTACCCTACTTTCAATCAATAGGTAGCCTGGTCTACGTGTGCAACTGTTTTCACGTCCTTTGTCTCTATATAGGCATCAATCCCACAGGGTGATGCAGAAGCCTACTTCGTCAATTTTCAGACAGTGAAAACGTCCTTTCGCCTACCATTAAGGTGTACCGATGATTATTGAACGAAAGGGCCATGATAGCAAAGTAAATCTGCAAACTGAAGGGCTTATAAAGTATTCCACCACTCTGCCAATCCTCTATAATGTAACGTAGATTTTCTCATGCATTATGTAAGTGGATAAAGAATAATAATGCCATTGCTGCCAACATCATGCAACTTTTGAAAAGCTACCTCATTGCAAAAGAAACATTCTACTTTACATACGGACGTAGTGGTGGCCATAGATGCTCACGCCATTAAGGGTATTCTCTGCAAGTAGATTGCCCACCACACCGTAATGATAGCTTCGGTGTGCAAGTTGTGAAGGAAATGGGACAGAAGGAACGACAGAATGTAAGGAAAACACAAACCGATACAAGATTTTTAAAAATTTATGGCAGACGGTGCTTCCGAGGTCATCAACGACATCCTCAATGCTGTCAATTCAGAGGCCTTCTGTGATCTAGACTAGCTAAGTAGAGACATCTGAAAGACACCAATCACACACAGGAAAAAACAATCCGAGCGAGGTTTCGAACAAAAATAATGCACCCTACCCAGAGGCATTGCTAGAAGCTCCTTTGACCTAACTCTCATGTGATGATTTGGAGAGTACAACTGTAAGCAATGATCCTCATTGGCAGAATATCATCACAACGATGAAAACTGCAACCAGGTCTCCTTAATTTCGAAGAGACAAACATCTTGCCCTCTACGACAATAACCTCACCAAACAATGACGAAGGTGCACAGAGTGCAGAGTTTTTTAAACAAAAAAGCACAAAAATAGAAACACAACAGAACACGAATAGAACCCATCGACGAGCACAAAGTATTGTAAAAATTTGTGAATTGCCTGGAAACATGAGTAAAGAGGTGAACCAAAATCTCACCAAAATGCCTCCCGCAATAGCAAAATAACGCCGCAATAATACGCCCTTTCTTTCGCACTATAAAACCTCCTTCTCCTGCACTGGATATAGATAGTATGTAGAGTAGAAGCAGAGATGTCCAGAAGCAGCCGGGATCATAAACCTAGACTCTGAAGGCTGCTGCACTCAGCTGGAATATGGATCTCATCTTTGAGCATTCATTTCACACTTCGATTCGATATCGCAATGCACCGCCGTTCTCACTGAAGAGAGAATACAAACAGCAGACAGACGAACCAAACCAGACCACTCCTCCTCCTTCCGTTCTCAAACCTCCACTCCACCAAACCAAACCAAACCAACTCCAAAATCACGTGGACGCCATCTCGATGCTCCTCAATCCAGCAGTAGCAACGCAGACACAAACCAACCGCGATATGACATCAACATCACCGTCAAAGAAAACGCACTCTCTAGAAGCCAACTACGCCATTAGAAGAGCACCTAAAATCTCTCAAAACTACAACTCGCTGTAATGTAATATCACCACCTCCTGGCGCTCTCTGTCTTAGATCCTCCTCCTTGCCCCGCAAACGCTCAGCAAAAGGACGGCAAAATCTTCACTCTTCTCTCTCTCTCTCTCTCTCTCTCTCTCTCTCTCTCAGAATCTACACGTTCAAAACGGCTGAATGCGCGGAAGCTATGGTTACTTTCGCCTCGTTAACAATTTCTGTACCTCCCGACTCCACATGCATCATCACCACCTCCAATCTCCTCCCAATCTCCCCGAACGACGACGGTGGTAGGGTTACATCATCGCGAGGGTTTGAGATGCATGGCCATCCCATGCCACCATCATCATCATCGCATTGAGTCCAGTCCGCCTGCCTCCTCCTCTTCTTCTTCGGCCTGCCTTCCCTTCATCGACATGGCCATGGCGGAGGAGCTCACGGAGGCAGGCAGCTTCTGGTGCCGGGGGTGGTGTATCAGCACCATTCCTAGATGTCAGCGAACTCACATGTACGTCGACGATAGATGCGGCCGTCCCTGCGGAGTGCCTCACGCAAGGGTAATATCTTCTCAAAACATGGTAAATCCTAGATGATGCTGAGACAGAATGAACACATTCGGTAGATGTAGACGTCATCTCAATCTCTCCGAATCATGGAGTCAGAATGTCTGTCCCTGGTAGATGCGGTCTTCCCGTGCAAAGTAGCTTCAGAAGGGCACTAATGGTGCGAAATAATGTAGATCTCGGTACCTAGGATGTACCAGGGGAGTAGATGTGGGCGGACGTCCTTGGGGAGGCGCCATTCTCCTTACACAATCCGTTTACAACTCGGAGCCTTCTTCACTTGTCTAAGACTCAGCTCGCCCTCTTTAACTTGCCAGCTAGGCTTGGGAGGTTATCCATCTAGACCCTTTTTTTGTCGTGCCCTGTAGTTATTTTATTCAAGCTACTTTATAAAGTAGCATGCATGCACACATTCTAACCCTTAATCCTTAAAAGGTAAAAAGGTCTAATAAGGGATTTGCAATGTACGACCCACGTACACAATATCTACGAGTGAGTCTCACTTTGTCGTCGTAGAATCATGTCGATTTAGTTATTTATGGGTTCAAAAACTTGAGTTAGGGCTTTATCTTACGTCAAGGAGGAAATCGAATGAATGGCTTTGATGATAAATATCTTAAGTATGAATATGCATCCATGAGCACCCCGCCCAATCTGAAGTGCACTTGTCAAATGAGTTGGTTTGGGTAGGGCCGCTTTCAACATAATCAGTTCGAAGTGTGTAGCTTTACTTTATGTGCATGTGCATGTCAAGGTGCAAATAGTGCTTAGGGATTGAACTTGAAAGGCTTCAAGCTACCATTGCATGGTGTAGTCTACACATTGGTTTCTACAATCCCTCCACAAGAATCGAAACGTGTTTATATTTTATTTATATTTTAATGCGATCTACTAATATCGACTTTGTATTGAGCACGCCATATTACAAAGAGGAGGTGAACAATACAGTTATATGTGGCAACATGGTGATCAATGATATTTCCTATATGTTCTAGATACATGCCAAATCTCTCTACGCATGTTTTTCATATATGTGTAAGTATATAGCAAGGGATTTACAACACACCAAAACATGCCAATAGGATACACCAATTTCATGATTTTTTTAAAATAAATTATAACACATGATTTTTTTCATACTATTCAAAAACCTTCATACTTAGGTAGAATTATCTTAGTATTTATATGAATTTCAAAGAATACTGACCCAAGTAACTATGCGGGTATGCAACGAGTCTCTCATATTGCAATGTCCACCAAGTATCAATGTACCACTAGAACCATATAGTGATATTTGTTGAGTAAGTTCTTTGATACCAATATTTTATATTGTGTATTGATACCTTACATCTATCTATCTATAGATAGTTAGATACAAGTCCGACTTTACATCGTGACATCAAAAATTCAATCAATTGTTTTATTGCAATATCAATTGTCTACTTTGTTAAAGGAAACAAAAATATCATAAAGAAAGTCGTATTCATTATGTATAAAATTCTCGTGCTTTATAGGATACAAGCCTTTGTCGCACCCTTTGTTTGGGAGCATGTTATTTGTCAGATTAGGGACGATGTTCAAGACATTCACGTGCCATTACACACGGTATGATGAATTATTGGCAAGTAATATCAACCTTGTTGACAAATTCCACCTTGGGATTCAATTCCTATGTCCCAAACTAGTCATGGATCTTGGAAGGCTATGCGATTGGAGAAAACACGTCCAACTTCCATAATGACCAATTATCATATTATTCCCTCGACGTGGAAGTGCAGGCATTACAAGTTCAATGACCTATTTTGGCACAACTCGGATATTATTAGAACCATTGTCATGCATGGAGGTCCAAAGGCTGATAAATAGGCCTCTTGAACATTTGTGGCATAACTAAGACAATAGCATTACGGGCCGGTTTACAAACGGACCAAGAGCCGTGACCATGAAAATCTAAGGGCCCTTGAAAATTATTCCAAGGTCGTGTCGTAAGAAATAAAAAAATCCACTTTTGTAACTTATGGGCCCTTGAGAAAGTGAAAGTGGATCGTGTTAAGGGACCGCAATATATTTTATGGACGATCGAAGATAATAGTTAGTCAAGACTCTAACATGGCATTTTAATATTTTAGGAGCCAATGGTAATTTAGTTGCTTGCTATAATTATTAGTTTTGTGCTAGGCCCAACCAGAGTTCGGGAAGTTTTTGAAGCCTTAGTGGCTAATTGCAGGTAGTTGCTACGAAGGGTCGGATTTTTTCCGATTTACATCGGCAAGAGCCGGTCTTTTGTAAAATCGATCGGCCAATTGCCTATATTTTCATTGGCCAATATCCGCTTAAATGGAATTCATATCGACACTAATTGTTTAAAAAATGTATGAAAAGTTATTAGAAATCATTTCTTAGTACAAAATCTTGAATAAGTGAAAAGAAAGGCATGTTCAAAACTTTAAATTTGAAGAGTTAATATCCTTGGCAGGAATTGAACCTAGCAATGCCTTCACCGCTTGAAGGCCAAGGGTCCCCCAATTCTTCATAGAAGCAATTGGATTTGGTCATGAAAAGGTTGCATAATTCAAGAAGTTTAAGGTTTAGGGTACTTCCTCAAGTGCATCATCAGATGCCCCAGACAAATAGCGCTCTGGATGCTTCCGGCTGAAATCTAGTAACTCACAAGAAGAATCGGCTACATTTCCGGGACATTTTCTGGTCCATCGACTAATTGCCGGAGGATTGAAATTACAATCGGATTGCATCCGATGGTTGGAAATTTAGACTAGCCATGAGGGGAAATCCATCGGCTGATAATGAACTAGCCATTGGTTTTCCCCGAACATAGGGCCCAACTCCTTTTTAATGGGCCTAACATAATATCCGGTATCCACTTGGTGCCCATGTAAACAGCCACATAAGTTTCTCAACCATTCAAAATTCTCATGTCCGTCAAGCCCTCGATATCTAGTACAAAGTGCACTTGGACCATCTCTTACTTTTTGACATTATGTGTATATCTTGGGTCAAGGCCCTCAAATTCTAGTGTAAAGTGGCCCTAAGAGATGAAACTTCCTGATAACACCAAAATTTGTGCCAAACATGGACGACATCCTTTTTGTTAAAAAAAGAGAGAAAAAAAACATTGTATTCACATCTCCTATTAACTCAAGTCGAGTCTTCAAATGGTTGTTTAAGTGTCAATGCCTTGAAATGTAAGGCGGGAAAGCCGGCACGAGCCGTGAACTTCTTGGGTTGAGAATAATCATTTTAATCTAGTGGGCCATCACATTTTGAAAGGTGCATGTTAAGTGAATAGATCTATGTACAAATCGAATAAAGGTTAGTCACAAGGGATACACACTAGTCTACAAATGGGCTCGGGGTGTACATAGACATTCCGGACTATCAATCATTATCGGTAAAGATGAACGAAACAAGGGAGAAGTCAAAAAGATTGCCACTTGGCATCGCCAAAGGACTATTTTATTTTAACCTTACACTAGATACCATTGTCCGTAAAAACGCCTAGGCAAGTTCTTGCTCTTGAGGAATGGAACGTGGCAAAGTGAGGGAGGTGTGGCACATTTGCATAGAGGATATTTTGTCTTAATAGTCCGCCATATGTAGCTAGAGAGACCTACCCATTCTTGTTTTGAAAAACTATCGTGTGGACCATTGTTGGAAGTGTCGTGATCAGTGAGGGCATGACCACCCGGCACGTGGCAAACTTAGAAGTTGAGTTTGGTTTTATTTGTAAGCCTTTTAAGTACAATGGCCAACTATAACTCCGAGCCCCAATCATTGGTCCTATTTGCAACCATCAACCCGGGTGTCTATTGTAATGCATTTTTTCCTACTCAGTTGCGCAGTTTTTTCTCTCTATATAAAAAAGAATGTCCAGATGCATGTATGCCCTTGGCATGCATGTTCTACAAGGAGAGCTACAATTCTAGCAACAAATTTTGACCAACAAAACATTGAACCATAAACCAACCTTCAATATGATTAAATTTCCGCCAAGATTTGACGGCATTGATCCAAAAATGAAAGGCATGCAACAAAAGAAGAAGAAGAACTCCGGTCCCTACTAGGGGCCGGAGTGAATAAAGTGTCTGTTCGTAGGACAACCGCGGCCATACCCCAGGGTAGTGGCGTTGGGTGTAATACTACTTCACCCTTTGCAGGGAGTAGACACTATGTTAGTAACTGAGGTTTTAACCGGTTGAACCGGGGGGGGGGGGGGGAGGGGGGTGTGTAGGGTGCATGGATTTTAATTAGAATTTTGTGGGTCTTGCTACTTTGTTTGAGACGAGTGGCGAGCGTATTTGTTTGGAGTATAAGTGGTGGTTGATTGTGTAGTTGGTCGCCAAGTCATGGTTCCAAGGTTGGTTGGATAAGGACGTGCGTGTTGTGTTAATACGGTCCGGGTTCGATTCGCGTTGAATCCGTTTGAGCGTGTTAGTGCAATACACTTTGACTTGGTGCTGCAAGTGAGTTAATCATAGGCAGGAAAGTTGTGCCAACCAACCGGCTACTCCCCGCCTTTCTGAGCTATAGGTGGTAACTTAATAACTAGTGGTCTGACCACTACCCCTCTTTTAATTATAATTTTGTAGGTATGTGATGGGTTGTCTATTTTCTATTCGTCTTTTGTGAATTAATATTGAATGTGCATATTGTATGGCAATTATGTTAAGCTGTTTGAATGTGTTCCTAATTTGTGATGTAGGAAGTTTGAGCTTTGTTTCAAGTTCGTTCATTGAGGGGATGTGAGTTGTGGCTCTAGCACCAGATGCTAATACAATAAGTGGGGCTACGTTCCAACCCTTTGCGATAATATTATTTATGAGTGGTTGATATTTTGTAATTTTTTGATTTATGGTTTCAGTGGAGAATCTATCATTACAGTATGTGAATTCTATGAATTGAACTGTAATTTCCGGTGTGGGTGTTTCTGGCGGTGGGGACTGATATGGGTGTCCTAGTATGCATAGTATGTCAGGTTTGAGCCGAGCGTTGCAATGACATCTTTGGGTGGTACATGTGCATGGAAGTAACCATGATGGTACGGTGTTTTCTTGAGGAAGCTCATTATATGTACCTGCATTCATAAGTGTGTAGTATCTTGTCTTTTTGTTTGAGATGATAAGTTTGCGTATTTCCCATACGGCTTTGTTATGTCTTTTAGTTATTAGTGCGTGAATGTGTTGTTGTTTACATTTGAGGAGTACATGTAACCATGTGTCTGCTTCCTGTGCGTTGCATATGGGGCACGTGTGTGAGGGGTATGCATTTCTTCCGAAGAAGAGTTGTTTTCTAGCATGTCCCATGTATTGTCCGGTTCTGAATTTGACTAGGCATGTTTTTTGTCTGTCTGTGATAATCGGGTTGTTCCAAAAATCATTTGATAGTGTTTTGTCAATATCTTTGTTATCGAGCCATTTGTGTAGTTGGTGTGTTTGAGTTGCTATGAGGGCTAGGTTATGTTTTTTGTCGTATTTAGTGAGGTATTTGCCAAGGTGCCGAATGGGGCCTTTATCTGGTGTATCTTGCATTGAGTGCCACCAGCCTTTTTGGAGGTAGTATGGCGTGGGGTGTGCGTGTTCGTACGTGGCTAGGGCATCTCTATGTTCTAATTCACATCCCATTTTGGCCAGTTTGTCCGCTTGTTCGTTGCCACTAATATTCGCGTGGGCTTTGACTTTATGTAGTGTGGTGGTTTGTGTGCGGGATTGTAACATCTTAATAATTGATTCAAGTATCTTCTTGTCCGGGTGGCTATTGTGTGAGGTTGGGTGTTTTGTTTGTGTATTTATGAGATATAAAACATTAAGGCAATCTGTGAAAATGTGTGCGGGTTCATTTCGGTATGTGGTGGTGAGGAGGCATAAGGTGTGGTGGATAGCCATTAATTCCGCTCGTAGTATATTTTGGAGTCCTGGTAGTCGTTCTGAGATTTTAAGATTTTTAAAAGGGTTGTATATTCCATATCCTGCCTTTTCTCGTCTCCAGTGTTCTTGGGTTATTGCTTTGGGTGGAATAAATGACCCATCGGTATAATAACAATATTGTGGTGGGTATTTGAGGGGTAGGCATATGTCATGGTTTATGATTGGTGGAATAGTGGTATTATGGGTTAGTGGTGGGAGGGGCGGGTATGTGAGTTGGGCCCATTTCTTACTACGGTTTATTGAGGTGTTCATTGGTGTGGGTGGTGCGATTGTGTTGAATATAGTAGGTATTTGTAGAGATTCGCCGATAGTGTTCATGCGACATGCATATCTTGTGGTTCCGATGGCCGTGGTTTTGTGGTGTATACATAGTATTCTAATGTCACGGCTTTCTATTCGAGGTTCAATTTGTAGTTCTGGGGGTATCGTGGGTTCTTCGTATGTAATGGTGTCTGCTTTGAAGTGTGTGATGACGTGTGAGTCCGGGAAAGGACCTTCATGAGGGTGGAGGTTTTGATACCAATTTGGATCAGTGGTTATAAGGATTGTAATTGTGTAGGGGTTGTTGTGGGCTGCAAGTCTGGCCCAGTGAAGGGCTTGTTGAGTGTCTGTTTCTGTATGTGGGTGGGCATATCCGTTACCTGTCCATTTGTGTTGGAATGCCGTTCCTCTTGACCCGAAAACTTTGTCTCGGGTGAAAGTGGAGGAGAATTGTCTTAGCGTGGTAGGGCATGTGACGGGTGATGAAAAATATGAATGTGTGATATGGAAGGAGTCTATAATATGGTTAATGATGGCATTTGGGAGTGTATATTGTGATAGTTTGAGGGGATCACTTTTGGGCATTCGATATTTATACCTCTGGTATAACCATACAACTTCTTGTTCAAATGATTGTGTGGGGGGTTCGAGATTGTGTTGTATGTGTAATGCATTGTGGTATTGTTCCCACAACCATTGTAGTCTTTGTTCGGGGATGGTAATTAAGTGTCGTATATGTGTGCTACCCCATGTTGGCTTTGAATGGTGTGCTGAGTGCAGGCGATGTCATTATCTGGGTTACATTCATTGGTGTTAACATGGCATAGGGGTATAATTTGTGGGGGGGGGGGGGGGGGGATGTATCTAGTGTCTCTTAGTTGTTCTTCATTAAAGTGTAATTTTAGGATGTTGGTGAAGTGTTGATTTTGTTTGTGGGTATAATATTGTGTTAAAAGTAGGATGTTATGGTTTATAGTGTTTTGGTTGTTCCATGGGAACAATTCTTTTTGGGGAAGCCACTTGTTGTATATGGTTTCATGGGGGAGTATCCATTGGCATAGGTAGGATGTGTAGCTTTTGGTAATTTTGTGTTTGTCTTTGTAGGTGTGGGGGCGGTCGTTTATTATAGAGTGAATTGGGTATTGTATGTGGTTGTTTTGTATGTACGAGGGTGGCTTCGGGTATACCGGAAGTGGAGGTGTGGGTAGGTGTGCATTAGAAAGGCATGCAACAATCTATAACTAGTTGTGAGCATAATGAAGCAATCAGACATGAAAATACACAAACAACTAAGAAATTAGAGAGAAAATTGTTGGATATTATCATTTTGGAACAAAATGTGAGCAAATGTTATTTTTTCGTACATTTGCCTACCCAATGCTAAAGTATTTGATATGTTGCAAAAGATTGTACAAGAATACCAAAAAAAAACCTAAAATATAAAAACAAGCTACCATTCATGTCAAATGAATACACATGATGCTATGACAACCTCGTTGAGCTTTGACATAACTGTCACCCCTAAATTAAGTGTCTTGTTTTTCTTCAATGAATGACTCCTCAAACCACGTGTGGAGAGAACAAACTTCCTCTCCCGAATAGCATCTCTCACATCCTTGATCATGATCATAATTATTCTCATGCTTATCATTTTATATTACATTTTCTTCTAAAACAATGTCGTCACCCACTTCAATTGGGTTGATCCTTAGGGCCGCTTTACACCTAGAGGCCGGGCCAATTTTCCTTGAGGCCGATTGCACAAAATTTGAGCCTTTTTTGGGTTGGAGGCCGGCCTCTACTACACATTATAATAAGATTATAACGGGGGCCAATTTTCCCATATGTAAAGGCCCTTGGGCCAAGAAGCCAAGCCGATTCAATAAATTTAGGAAAATTTTAGCCCCTCTTTCTTTCTTTTCATTGTCATTTGTACAAGATGGATGAACGTAGACGGAAGATTTTAGTTGCTCTTGTGTTCTTCATGGCCGTGTGACATGTTATGGCGGTTGTTGCAATTTTGCAAAAAATTGCTTTGCATGATCATTATGCTGCCATGACAATCGTTTTTGCTACGATGGTTGTGGAGAGTAGTACGTCTAGGAGGACACGGAGTATTTGGATGTATGACCGGAGTACTATTTTTGCGGATAGATTGTTATTTGGATGTTACTCGGTTAAGTTATTCAAACCACATACAAGGTTACTTCCCGAAACTTTTGATTATTTGTGCGGTGTCTTATCTCCATCATTAAGTCGTAAGGATACAAATTTTAGAGCATCCATTCCTCTTAGAAACTGGATTGCTCTTTCTTTGAATAGACTTAGTAGTGGTAATTCATTACGCGGTTGTGCTGAAACTTATGGAATTCATGAAAGTACTGCATCTATCATTGTAAGGGAGTTTTGTGCAGCAATTGAAAAACATTTAAAATCACTAGTAATTGAGAAACAATCTAAAGCTACATTGAATAGAATTGCAGCCGAGTTTGAGGAGCTTAGGGGATTACCTTATGTAATTGAAGCGGTTGATGGTAGTCATATACCTATCATTGCTCCTCCTATAGATCCTACTTCATATTATTGTAGAAAAGGTTTCTATTCAGCTCTACTTCAAGGTGTAGTGGATAGCAAATGTAGGTTTTGGGATTATGATTTTGGATGGGCTGGGCGTTGCCATGATGGACTTTGTTCCAAAATTCAGATATTGGGAAAAAAATGATGAAATGTGAGTTATTACCTTACAAACTTATGGGTGATGTTGCTTATCCAATGAGACCATGGTTCTACTCTCTTTTCAAAAGTGAAAAAAATGGATTACCTAGAGCAAAGGCGCATTGGAATTTCATCCAATCATCAACAAGAATGACAGTAGAAAGAACTTTTGGCATATTGAAAGGGAGGTGGAAGATACTATTGAAAAGAATTGACATGCCTCTCCGACATGTACCTAATTTGGTTACTACTTGCATTTGTCTTCACAACTTGTGCATAGTACACCGAGACAAATTTGATGATGAATGGGCAAAAGAAGGAGAAATAATCATGCATAGAGAGAGTATAAATCAATTTGGACAGCTAGAAAATGTAGATATATTTATGGCAGCTACACAAGTTGCAAAAGAGAGGAGGAGATACCTGAAAATGGACAAGGTTGAAGCAGGAACCATGCAAATTGAAGACCTTGAAGAAACTATGGTAAATGCATTTGAAGATTTAGGAGAAGATGAAGATGAAGATGAAAGTGCGGAAGTTGTCGAAACAAAAAAAGACAAAGAAACAAGGATTAAAAAACTTGCTGGTGCAAGCAATACAAACATATGAATTACTAGCTCAATTTTTTTGGGAAGCCCATTTGAGGATGGAGGGAAAATTTCTCTTCTTTCGTAACCATGATGCATCTGATTTGGAAGATGATTAGTTCTAAAGTTTGTCTATAAGCCTATCCATTTGGCGGTCTACCCTTTCTAATAAAGCATTGGTTTTCTCAAAATTCTTCAGCATGACTGAACTGTTTTCGGCCATTTGTACAAAAACTCCATAGCATCGCTCTTGAAAATTCCTCTTGTCCACTTTTATTGTTGAATTTGGAGTCGCTGTCATAGATGGAATTGGAGTGTCATTTGAATGCAAATCATTCTCATTGCCTATGGTGTTATCTTCGACACTAATAGAATCGCTAGCAGATGATGTCACATGCTTCATTACAGTTCCAGTTTGATGCCACCACTGATCAAAAGAATCATAGAACTTACAAGCATGACGATCTGATCCTGAAATTCCATTTGCTAGCTTGCCTTCTTTGTACAACTTGTACAAGGTATTCAATTTTTTTTTGCAACCCTCGGAAGTTCGGTTCAGTCCAGGAATTATTGCAAACAGACGAACATGCAATTTCAACCATGTATCCACCCCTACACATAACATGAGAGCGTCATAAGGATGATAAATTACAGGAATGATTCTAGTTTAATTACTACATATGAGACAAAGTGGACACGGTGAAAAGGAATGTAGAGTTGGTACTCCGATGGATACCTCTTCTCGCGTGTGAGAGGTGGAAGGATCAAACCTTAGCACCCACAACTTGCTCTCCCAAGGCTTGACCCAAGCCCTGGGGGGGCTCGGGGGTGAGAGGCCAAGGCCAAGGCCAAATTGGCCAAATCTGAAATCAGAATTTTTTTTTTCAAAAATTTTAGGGTTGCAAAAATCTTACCTTGTTTCTTTGCGTTCTTCAAAAATTCAGGTTCCATCTCACCGCGCATTGCAATCATTGTCTCCACATCGCGATCCCTCCAGTTCTTTGATCCGAGTTCTTCATCTTCTTCCACCTCCTTCACGTTCTTTTTCCGAGGCTTTTTTGAAGTTGCGATTCTTTTTTTCTTCGGTGCTAAAGGAGCTAAAATCTGGACATCCTCATCCCTAATCTCTTCCGTAGTCTTTCTCTTCAAATTACTTGCACACATGTTTATAATCAACGGAGGCGGAGGAAAAATATGATTTCCACAAAGTGGTTGAAAAATTTCGGGAACCCCTACACTACTTCCATGTTCTTGTAGAGGAGCTTGATAGGGTTGGAAAACATGAGCTTCAGCACTTTGATACCTTTGCATCGCCTCACACTTCACTAGAATTCCATCCACTCCTCTCTAAAGACCCCTCCATGCTAACCCTAGAAACGGTAGCAACAATCTTGCAAGCGCAAAAAAAATCCAACAAGAAAAACTCTAAGGAAAAGAGACAGAGAGAGATAGAGAAGAGAGGATGAAGTCACGATGAACCATAAGAGCCGTTCAGATTTCCACATAATCCAACGGAGCTGTTTTGCTTAAAAATATATATTTTATTGGAAAAAATATTTTATTATTAAAATTTGACATTGGCCCCTAGGCCATGAATTGGCCTTCCATTTTCGGTGCACCCATTTGAGTGAGCTCGGGCCGTGTCAGACCATTCATTTTTTGATTAAAAAATTCATACCACCAAATCGGCCCGGCCTCTAGGTGTGAAGGGGTTCGGGCTGATTTCAGCCTTTTGACCAATCACAAGCGAGGATTTCAAGCCTCTTATACAACAAATTGGCCCGGCCTCTAGGTGTAAAGCGGCCCTTATATTGGACAAGGAGTGTTATGATGAGTAGGAGGTGATTGAGCATGATGAGTAGGATGTGATTAAGGAAGAGGATTAAATGGCATGATTGTCTTGACAAGTATGAAATTCGGTTATGTCAATCTCTCCTTTAATTTTGCTAGTTTTTTCATCTCGCTTTGAGGTGTACAATACTCTTGTGTCATAAGATCCGACATGTCACCAATATTGATTCCAAAAAATTGTTGTGTGACGGTGTCTTGCAAAATGTGGGTCTTCATGTGAGTCGTTTATGCCATCTCTAATGAAGCTTGAGCTTGTGCAAGTGTCGCTTGCTCTCGAGTCCTCTCATTTGCCAATTATTCTTTAGCTTTCTTGACACCCAATAGGTATTGATTTGGCGAGGTGTTCACTTGCCAACTTGCTTGTGTGCCCAAATATGAATGTTTTGCAACATAGCTTTTTTTTGTCTTTTTTTCTTCTTTTTAAAATTTTTAATTGCAGAATCTTTTGGAGCACCCAAAATATTGCAAACATCTTCCACTTGAGTCATTTGGAAGTCTTCGTCGAATCATTATGGAGCTCCGCTCAACCCGGTACCTCTCTCAAGATATGCCAATAATGTTCATACCGAACATCCAAATACTTGGGATGCTTCAATTTATACAATTGATGACATTCGTGAATGAGATCTTCATCATCGAGCGCCTTTGCATTTAGTTAGATCTCATGAAAGTTGGACACATCGCTTGATGCTCCCCACTTCATCTCCCAATCTCTTGTCGTTCACTTTGCAGTCATTCCAGGTTGCTTATTGTTCCAAACATCTTGTACTCTCACCCCAAAAAACATCATTTTGTTATTAGGTTGAAGTGACTGGATATCATAAAATTAATATGTATGACTTTGTTGCCACAAAATTTTCCCCTTTAGATCGCCGCATTATGGCAGGCTTGGGTTTGTGGGAGATTATTGGGGGCAAGGGCTCGAGTTCTCCTTCTCTGACATGTTTGAGCTTCAAGGAGCCTTGTGAAACCCCACAATATTGCCTCAAGGTTGCGGCTTGAGGGGTTGATCGTACCAGCCACTTCTGGCACCATTCGTGAGCATCTCCGACTGTAATAGGTGTGAAAAGTGGTGGGCCAACATCTATTTTTAAACATAATCCCCAGCAATTTCACAGCCATGACCAGACATGCTGTGATCGGGACATGAGAGCTTATTGCAACCCCGGTTAATGGTAAGGTTGTGGTAGTGGTCAATTGGTGGGTGCATGTTTAGGTTACTCCTGGGACATAAATGTTGCATGCAACCTTATTGCAAACGGGTGAAGATGTTGTGAGTGAAAGCTCGTGGGGAAGTCTATTTTCCTACCAAAATGCATGGTAATTTGTTTATGCTCAAGCTTTCCCAAACTTGACCTAAAATATCGGCATGTGATTCCTAAAATATCAGGATTGGGGCTTTAAAGAGTAGACATGGGGAATCTGGCAACTACTTTGCACTCCCACCCACTTCTAGTTGTATCCACAAAACAATCAAGTGGATCAACCTTTTCTCAATAAAAAACCCACACCGATGTTAAAAAATGGGTTTGGCCCTTGGTGGATGCATGTACCCAAGATTGGTATTGGAAATTAAAGATTCCTATGTGGACAATATAACATTGTTCAATTGATATCACTTGTTCCATTCAAATAATATAAATATATTGCTTCATCCAAGTTTTTAACTTGAATATGCCAGTGTAATGCTATGTTGTGAGAATAAACATAGTATAATTTCAAATAGAATGTGGCTTATTCCTGGCCCCACCCAACATACAAACTCAAATAAAGAATGTTACGAAGCCGCAACGCTTAACCCATTTTTGTCAACGGCTTTTATCTTATAAGTTGACTCCAAATTATGTTTTGCGCATAAATCTTATAGAACATCATCATTTGTAGGTGTACTGCTTGCTTGTCCAATAGGAGTCCACATCTACAAAATCAATTTAGAAGAATGTGCCTTCAAGAACATGTAAGAAATCTAAAGAAAAACTCAACATGACTTTCAAGTGCAATCACATCAATGTAACATTGTGATTTGCATGAGTTGGTATAGATTTCATATCATTATTTGGTAGATTGTGTAGAGTAGAGGCATCTGTTTCCGATCAAGGCCCCGTCGGAAACCTATGGGTGCCATAATTTGATTAGGCTTGGATGGAATTTCGATTGGGCCAGAACCAATAGTGTCATGCCACATGTCCTTGGTTTGAGTGTTAAAACAAGGAGGAATGAAAAATTAAGACAAAATGAAGACATTAGTTATAAGTTCGGGTCAACTTTTGGCTTCAACAACTCACATTAATTTCAATAAAACAAAATAAACTTACTAAAAAAATTTATAGTTCTCTTAATTACTATCTTCCTATATGGAAACAAAAATTGCACTGCCTTATGCTTCTCCAGATTTGGCGCATAATCTATGAAGTGATTGATCATTTTTCAATTTTATTTTTAAGACAGAAGACCCAACCAATGCCAAATGAATTGAAACCAAAAGAAGAAGTGATTGATCATGGACACCTCTGCTCTAGTATCACTACAATGCAAATGGAAAGGTGATTATGTTATGTGGATGATTCAATGTTCATTCTATTTGGTTCATACCCCTTAAATTAGTTTTTGGTAGGTAGGAGAATACTACGCATTTAAACCATTTGACTACAGCTTGCCATTTGACATTAAAGCTCACAAACAAGGACCTTGATTTTCATTTTTTCCTTCTCTAGAAAGTTTTTTTCTTAAAAAAAGAACGGACTAATTGTGTTTTTGCAAAAGTTACCAATACCTATCTATACTATGTTCGTGCTACACCGATTATCCCAATTAGCGAGGGAGGGTTGATTGCGAGTGTGGGAAATTAGTGAAGGTGATACTAAATCTTCTTTATGCTACGAAGCCAATGCCACCAAAAGATCTAGGAGGCTTTGTTCGTCTTGGCATTATTCCCTAAAAACACTATTCCTAGAAACACTAATCACTAAAAGTACCAACACTTCGCACTAACATGCAAGTGTTATCATAATAATAATAATAACTTAGAGCATGTTTTAATTTTCTTGAAATCTTTGATAAATGTTCATGTATTCATGGATTTAGTGTAACTTAATAATAAACAATAGCTTAGAGATTAGGCTAAACAATGCGTGCTTTGGGAATTAGTACCACCCTCACTAATTGGGATAATCAATGTAGTTTTCTTACACCAAGCAATTATTGAGAGATCCAACCACTTCGAGTGGTGCACTAGACTAGGGGTATAATGATTCTTATGCGGACCCAAAATTGCTAATTGGAAAAGTGGTGGCCCGAAAAGGATGCATTGCTAGATAGGATGCAATGATTGGCCATAAAGGTGTTGTTTCACACCACTTGCGACCACTTTTGGGTGCCATTAAGCTAGCCGTTTTGTGTGTCTTTGTATGCAGAGTAGAATATTTTGATGTTTAGATTAGGAAGACTCTAATGTACAAGTAGGGGGTTTGACTTACTTGCCTCTTTGAAGAAATGTAACTTATTATTTACAAGGAATCAAATTATGAAACAACTCACATTCCTCATCATTTCCTCTTCTCCGTCTCTGAAAAATATTGCACAAAATTTCAAGCCACTAGTTCTAGCAAAATCAACTTATTTCTACCTTACATACGGTGTGAAAGGTGTAGAGCTCCAATAGCTCGAAGGGTGGGGAATACTTGGATGAATGACTGCATGCTACCTTCTAATTCACTGAAAAATAATGTGCAAATTGTTTACCTACTACATATGTCATGAAAGTTAATGGCTCAATTGTGCCTGCCTTGGATTTCTCCTTCCTACCTTGTCCGCATATTCTATAATGTGTTCAAGTAAGCTGTAGTAAGTTCCTATATTGGGACTATGTTTCAAGATAAAAGCGACAACATGGAAGACCATGTTAAATTACCAAAGAAAATAAAAGGCAGGCAACTCTATATTGGCCAAGAAAATAAATATCACGTCAAAGGCCTTGAAGTTTCAATGCATCCTTCCAATAGTTGTGATTGTCTAAAGCATTGTCACACGGCTAAATAGTTCCCTACCATTAATCATTCTCATCGTCTTATAGCCCACCCACACTTACAGGTGCAAGCCACCAGTGAACGGTTCCTACTAGCATTGATTACATCCAAGGGTTTTCACTTACTAACCCAACTTTAGAAGTGGCCCCTGCTGGTAGGAATTGTTCATTGATGGCCTGCACATGTAAGTGTGGGCGGGCTATTACAATCTTTCTTAATTTCAAAATATTTGTGGGGGCTCCTCACACTAATGACACCAAATGGAACAATACCCATTTTCATATTGGGTGGAAGTAGCGAACTTAAAGCTCCAAACAAGAGAAAGGGGGGGGGGGGGTAAATCAACGTTCAAGCGTGACAAAACAATGCAATGCGACGAACAAGTTTTAATGAAAAAACTATTCAGTTTTTTTAATTTTAGGGGGTTGAAAATTCAAATGAGAAATTAGAATACGTAGTTTCAAATCATATTTACAAATTATGTGGAATATCACATGAATTTGTCCGTTGTTTCATAGCCCCCCCCCCTTGCAAAATAAATTGTTATCACATGTGGCTATTATATCTACAAGAGAGTGACCCCCCAGCCGCAAACCCCATGTGACTCCTCCAAAGGACCGATTTTGTGCAAGATGACCATTTATAAAATTACTTCATTCACCAAATGTATGTTGAAATCAATTGCACACTATGATGTCACAAGTTTGATGCTAAAGTCACGAGTTTTATAAATTGATCCTCAAGTCACAAATGATTGTCTTTCAATTCTCTTCTTGATGTATAATGATGTGCTTACATAGCCAAAGCTTTGAACCCATAAATGTATATATCACATGGTTTTAAGACCCGGTGAGGACTTATAGAAAATCATGAATATAGATCATGCATTGATTGACCTTCCATTTTTCTTGGATGAGCATCCACCATATAATGAAAGGTGCATAAAAAGATTGATAAAGATCATTGCAACCTTTCGAGACCATGTTCCCCCAAGAAACGGGTAAACAATCATTCTATCATCACATGACACCCAAACTATTTGACAAAGACTTGCCGTACTTGGTGAAGTTGATGCTTTACCCGATTTCCATGGGTGTGGATTAAATCAAGACAATTTTCATGAGAAGTTTGAGTTGAATAAGTGCCTATGAAGAAGTTGTAAGATTTTCATGAGAATAGGTGCATCCCATGAAAGCATGTAGAACATGAATAGGCAAGTTGTCAACTTTCTCCACAATATCAAGTTCAAGAGGGATTTTTGGAGTATGATTCAAATAGCTCATGATTGACAAAATCCACATGCATTAATATTCTAAGGGTCGCTTCACACTATGGCCGTCCAAGTCAAGAGGCCGTGGGATTGAGTGGCCAAACTTTGTTGAGAGTCTAAAGAAATGGGTTGAAAATTGCCAATAAAATGTAGTAAGTGGAGCCTTCAGCTAGGCATAGTGTGAAGTTTCCAAAGGCCAAGCTTAAAGTCCAAACCCAAAGGAGCATCCAACTTTATCCCTTGCTCACAATAACCTCTCCAATCTAACGGCCTAGATCTTGTCAATGATTGATTTTTTAATGAAAAAAAACCAACAGCCTCTCGACCATAGTTTGAGTTTCTATTCCCATCCCACCCAAACTTCCTTTGAGAGTCTGTCGCCTTCTTCAAAAAGTAATCATTTTAAATTGCGATGGCCTTTGAGCTTTGGCCATAGTGTGAAGGGTCGAGAGGCCAAACTCTTACTTTTTTGCAATTTGATTTGTGGAAATCGACGGCCTCTTGACCTTCAGCCATAGTGTGAAACGCCCCTAATGTCAACCCATGCCATGTAGCAAAGGTTATGGTGCTTGATCATAAAATTTCACAAATGATTATCATGTGTGTCTCATGAAGTGTCTACGTCTTAGGACATTTTCACATTTGCATAAATTCGAGGTCTTCGTTTCAATATTCTATAATTCCACCAACCCACTATATTTGTAAATTCAACCAATAATGTCAAGTTTCTCAATAAAATGTATATTTGAAAGAAAAAAATCATTGTAGCAAAACCATATGTGTTCTTGGGATTTCTAAATGTATGGATGTGATCCTTTGTTGGCGGCTCACAACTTCTTTTTTGTAATAAGGTTAACATGTCTTACTCAAATACCGACTTGATTTGAACACTTTGGTGTAAAATGATTGGACATTGTTTTAAATAAATAAATAAATAAATAAATACATATATATATACATATTTCCTAAAGATCAATATAAGTGCTTGCTAGATTGCCAAAAATCAATGCTTAACACCTGCTCAATACTAAGGGCCGGTTTACACTACAGTGGAGAAGGCCTCTGGTCGGTCAAGAATGCTTGGCCAAGGCATGGTTATATGAGGCAAATGGTGGATGTGCCGGAGAAGAATTAAAGGCAATAAAATATTTCTTAAGGAGTCTTGACCGGTTGAAGTCTAAACACCTAGAGGAGAAGTTTAGCGGAGAAGTCCACTGGAGAAGTCCACCGGTGAAGAGAAGTTCACCTAATGGTGAAGATTTTTTGTGATAAAAAACCATAATTCTCTACATTCACATTGTATCAAAAGATTTCAACAAGAATTGTGTTCATAAGAATTGTGTAATATAATGTTCAATTTTATTCAAAAGATAATGAAAATTGCCAAATTGCCAATTGTCAAGTTTGGCCCATGTAGGAAATAAATGTCTCCTTGGGTGTTTAAGAATGAAGAGGGGAAAACCCATACACATATATTGGACAAAGCACTACTCTTTGGTATTATTTAAGACATGCTCTCCTCTTAATCATCCTCATCAATTTCTCTCTTCTTATCTTTGATCTTCAATCATGAATAATCGAAGAAGAGAGATTTTGTGCTCTCTTATGATCTTTATGGTTTTGAAGTATTTTATCGTTTCAACTATGGCGATACAAAAAACCATCATGTATCACCATAATGCTTCAATTACGGAATCAATATCACCATAAGCACTTCCTGGAAATTGCCTTGAGGGCTAAAAATAATTCTCACTACCAATGAGGTCATCCTCATCTTGGCTACTACCAAACTGAAATTGTGAGTAACCAGCCATTGCGGAAAAAAATTGCACAAAATTTTTTTGCTAAGGAGCTACTACATCAAAGAGAGAGAGAGAGAGAGAGAAGCTTGCCAACACCTTATGTTTTGAAAAAAATAAATTTGAAATCTACGGTCCATATCTGTTTTTGAAAATTATTTTTTATTGAGTTGGCCGGACAAGAAACTCCTCCTCCGGAGAAGCCCAACTCCAAAAAGTGCCGCCATGTAGGCGGCCATGTCATTTTATTATCCATGAGAAAAGTTCACCACCATTGTTTTCTTCACCTAGTGTAAACACCCACCGGTCAAGAGTTGCATTTTCGACCAATCACAATTGAGAAACACCCTTTTTTTCATGACCGGTGGACTTCTCCACCGTAGTGTAAACCGGCCCTAACCACTTGGTGTACACTTAATATACAACCATGTAAGAATATCACATACATAGTTATTGAGAAATTCATCATAATTTGAGAAGTACTCCCCTAAATCATTCTTACACCATTGGTTTCAACAAAATGTTATGATCTGTTGGGTTGTTTTCTCAGTTTGGATTGTACATAAAAAACATGCCAAAACTCTTAGTAAAATTGTCTTGGGTAATGTTTACCATTTGGGGTCATTCTCCTTATTCAGAGACCTATATTTGAGTGGTATATGGCAAAGTTCGTAGTTAAGAAAGGACAACAAAACGACATGTTACAATGAGATTCAATTATGTGCTCAAAATTTAGTCACTATTCTAGGGTCAATATTGAGTACAATTAGGAGGACTCATGTGATCATATAAAAAGGCAAATATTCTATGTTTACATCTTTTACAACCAATCTTGAAACTTGAGATGACAATCTTTTTGAACCACAATTGCTTTTCCATGAGACAATACTCAAATCAATATGAGGGCCATGAAAGTGGAGTTGGAAGTACTCACTGTTTGGACACATACCTGAGCTTAATTCTCATAAATCCTTGCACATGACACATAAATTTAACATGGTGCCCCACCTTTCCATAATGGCGGGGCGATGACCTTATCACCACCACCATCACAACTTTGCATATTGTACAATGGTTAGATTGGACCTGTGTTGTCATGACTTGTTGCACATGTGCATACGAATTAGTATGATGGGCCACCACACATTGTCCCAAATGCTAACACGTGTGTGTATTAATTGGAAGACTCTCTCTCTCTCTCTCTCTCTCTACTATGTATAGCCTTAACCATAAGACAACCATAACAATAACTTGTGTTAAACCCACAGTAAAGTTACTTTAGGGTTAGGTTAGTTTAAACTAATGAATATCCACCATAGATCAAGACTCTTGCATCTATGGGCACAAAGGATTACCTCACCCTATATTAAGGAAATGAGGCCATAAGGACCTCCTTTCACTGGCTAAACCGCGGAGGTTGTTTACCCTAAGTAACTTTTAGGTTTAGTGTAAGTTGTATAAACTAGTTAAGTTGGGAGGCGTATGTGACCCAACTCTAACTTCGAATGCACAAGGTTCAAATGGCTAAGGAACATGTAGAATACTCTATGGAAGTATGTGTATTCTTTGATGCAAAATGTATGGTCGTAATTGTGTGACATAGACAACAATTGGGTTTTGTTGTTATTCACCTCGTGTACGTTACTAACCCTCTTTTTGGATTCGGTTGGTGGCATGGGCACAAGTGAGGGAGACCCTTCACAAACTTGACGGCATACTTAGGTTTTGCATATCAACTTTTTAACAAAAATAATGTGTACGTAGTGATTAGGCATTCCTTGGTGATGAGGAATGATATGTTATATTTTGAGTAGTAATAGGGCTTTGAAGTTTTATTGACATAGATTTATACTTGAGTTTGACAAACTTTGGATATGGAATGCATCACTTGGTTTTAAGGGTACAATGGTAAAACCTTAGTAATATGCTTTACTTTTGGTTTTTTTATGTTCTTAGAAGCATACCAAGATGAGACAATGACAATGGTAGGAGGATAGCTAAGTAATGAGTGTGCTATGTGGAATGACCCCACCCACCCTCCCGGGTTTTGAAAGGTTCATAGATATACAAAAGAATGGTTTGGCCTCTTGATAAGATAATGTATTGCACAAAGACTAAGCTTGACAGTAAGCATAGCACTAAGCAAGAAAAACCCAACTCTCTCTCTCTCTCTCCATGCACGATCCCTACTCCAATTATGATACTTGATTTGCCAGTCTTTGTGATTCACAATTGCTAACTCAATGAGAGACAATCCTAAGCCAGTCCAAGGGTTGGAAACGAATGTGGAGTTGGAAGTGGCCACACCCACATAGGGCCACATATGGTAGACAACCTTTATTCAATTACTCTCTTTAATCGAACACCTCTATACATGAAGTCGTATGCACTTGGTGTGGCTCCAAGAGCGAATACCTCATCGTGTTAAAGAGATTGGAGTTCAAAATATAATAACCACCATAACTCAATACTCAAATATAATCAAGGAGACCTCTTTGACCATTTAACGAGCATGATAATCTTCACTTTGATAATGAATAAGATATTCATATGAGCTTGGCAAATTGTAACAAAAATGGCTACGTCCTCAATTTGGATTCGCTAACCACCTTGTACTAATCACGTGTTTCAGATACTAAAAGAAGTGGGCTTATACATAAAAGTAACCATTTAAGACCCATCTACCTAGCCTTACCTTTATTTCTGAAGAAGCCCTTGGAAATGCTATTTTAGAACACATCATAGAAAATGCTCTACTACCTCGGCGGAGAGAGTTTAGGGTTTAGCGCTCAACGCAGAGAGTGAGATAGACAAACGCACACACAGAAAGATTTGAGTGATTGGCGATGGTGGAGCAGGGTGTGGGCAGCTAGAGTGAGGAAGGCGTCGGCCACATTTCACTTAGCATAACAATGGGGGTGGTACGCATTCGCCTCGCGCGTTTTGGCCGCAAGAATCTTCCCTTCTACAGACTCTTCGTTTCGGACAGCCGGGCTCCTCGCGACGGCAAACACCTCGAAGTCGTTGGCCATTACGATCCCTTGCCCGGTGAGGAGGCTTGTTTTATCTCATCTCATCCGCCATTCAATTTCCAATTTTAGCACTACATCACTCTATTTCAACATCTTATGTTGCTGCTTATCATTGCAACCGGCTTATTGGGTTCCGTTTTGTCTCTGTTAATTCAAGGTTTTAGAGAATGTAGGCTTGGACGTTTAGTGCTTATGGAAATTTGTTGCGTGGGTTTCAGGGAAGGATGGGATGAAGCGAATCGGCGTCAACAGCGATAGGATCAAGTAAGACATTACTGCACTTGATTGCGATGGTCATGCGATAGGCGATTTCCTCAGGTCCGCCCTGGTTGAAATCTTAGAGCAACTCCTATGGTCTCCGGAAATTGACTTTCTCAATAATCAGCTATCTAGTTTTTTTTTTTTCAATCTGAATTTCTTTTTGGCAAGACCACATGCTCATTTCACCACAGAGCCTATATGTTTTCCAAATCCATATTTTCCACCGATTATTGAGAGAGATGCAACTCCTTCTGACCCTCGAGAGTCAAAGGAATCAAAGGACCTTAGAGGGTCGTGTCCTTTTTAACAATTGGTAGGCAATAAAGATTTGTGATATGTGAGATGAGCATGCGACATTGCCCTAAAATACTTTGAATGCGGATTATTGAGAGAATCAATTTACAGTGATCATAGGTGTTGCTCTTATAGACCCTGTGATAGATATTTGTCAGCACCAGTTCTAGGAATCTGTATTTATCTTGAAGGTTAAGGTTGTTGATTGTTTTCTGCTCGACTGTTGGCAGGTATTGGTTGTCAGTCGGAGCTCAACCATCAGACATAGTGCGAAGACTGCTCTATAAAGCAGGAATTTTGCCTCCTCCGCCCATTCCTCACATGCATAAGAAAGGCCCCAAAGTTTGAGCTCCAAATGCATACGTTCGAGCCTTTTCTTGGATAAAATGAAATGAGGAAGTGCTACTTGGAACGTTCCGAGCAACAGGGTGCTAGACAACTAGCACAGAGGTGATGACTATTAGGGTTTCATCGGACATTGATATGCCCAAGGTTCTGAAACACAGGAAGTGATCCATCATATAGTTTGAAGTACATTCAGTCGAGAGGGTGACTGAGTGATGGATACAGAAACCTGAACTTTTAGCATGTGAAGTACATTGCTATGCCAACGCTACCTCTGTGCAAGAGGTTGAATGCGCTGCAGAGAGAATTGCTTGGATTGAAGGGAGTTGCCTGAGGAGCCTGATATTGGCTGCATCATCAATTTCACATTTCTTTTCAATTGTTTATTTTTATGCTCATTGCAGATGAAGTAATGGGCTTGCAGTTGTCTGTAGTTGTTTGGTGCTCTACAATTCAGTCACTCTTTGTTACTCTTCAGTTTTTGCAATCCTTCTGGGATGCAGGGAAGCGTCTGGCTTGACTTGTGTGAGACTAAACATACGAAGTTGCACATGATTATTTTGTTGTGCTTCTCTACATTGCTGTTTGAGACTGTAACTCATAGTGATGACCTAAAACTGTTGAGACTGTATTTTCATAGTGAGAAGAATCATGTTCAAATGGTACAGAAGTATCTCTTCTGTGCAAAATCTACAGCATTATAACTTTCTAGCTTGTGTGTTCAGGATGGGGATCTTGACATTTATCTGCACAAATTCTAGTGCATACCTCTAAATCCTTTCCCTGTTTTCCTCCAGTGCGCAAGCTGTTGTCGAACACTACAACAAAGTTACAGAAGTCATTGAAGATGATTTATGGAAAGATATAAATTTGCAACTTCTGAATAAGCACCCAGATACATTATTTCAACTGGTTGTTTTGGATGCCACAGCTTCAATGTTCAAAGCTGTACGTGTTCTATCTGAATTCTGGGAAGAACAGAGTTTCTATCGATGATGTTATATGACATGATCGTAATTCTGTTGATGTTCATGATGATTGATTTGAGGCTTGTAACTTTGGCTTTCCCGTCTGAATGAATTTGCAGTAGCTTCAAAAACCCAATCTTGAGGAAATCTCAAGTGACGCACTTTGTATCCATATGCCCTTAACTAATTCCTTGTTGTCTGTTTTAGGCAGCAGGCAACCTGGGTGGTTGACTATAAATTTCTGTGACATTCTCATAAGATGAAAACAGACACACAAACATGACAAACCTGCAGCTCAAAATGAGAGAGAAAGTGAAGTACACAGAAGACATGTGATAACCTAAATGTCCCCATCTTGACCATGCCAAGGACATTCAGGTTATCACAACAAAGAACAAAGAAAAGGGGACCGAGTTGAAGTGACCCTCCTTGAACATAAGGTCCAAACCTGCCAATATATCTAGATATGGCTAATCTATGGTTTGAGGTGTGGTAAGTGGCAATGATATCGCGTTGTGGTGGTGTCAATGGTTGCTTCAAGTATAATTCACATTCGTATTTGAGAAAATCCTTGAGGTGGAGGTAATCTAGTTTCTTCCTTGAGAGATGGAAAGAGTTACACTCTTTAGCAAGAAAGTCTTCCTTGATATCATCATAAGTTATTTTGGACGTGGTTGGGTTATCATGGGTGTCTCAGTGAGATAGACCCCATGATGTCTTCCACATATTGGTTGTCAATTAGGTGTTAAATCCATGTTCAACTAGGTGTTGGGAAAGTGAGGTTGCTTTATTGACTAACAAAGAGGGGGATATGTGGGTGAACCATTGTTGAAAACCTATAGTGAGCTTGAGAGCATGCAATTCTATAGGAAGTTCTCCAAATTTGGCCAACAAAATTGATAAGTTGTCAAAGAACACACTTTGACGTGAGACATCATATGCATCTTCATGCCCTTCTCAAGAACCTTCCAATGAGAGTTGTTCAAATCGTCTCCCCAAATTTTAGTGCTACATGTGAAAGTTGGAAGCACCAAAGCCTTGAATAGATGGGATTTGAGTTCCCAACATGTGACTCTGACTATTATTTCTTTCCTTAAAGTGCCCATCAAGGCTTTCATACATGTGATTCTTTGCCTTTTACTAGATGGCTCCAAGTATCCATGTGAATAGTAATCAATCCCAAGGTATTTGTATTCATGACTTAACCCAATTGGGTCCTTGCCTAGGTAAACTGCCTCTTGGTTTGATTTCCTTTTGTTGTAGCTAGATATCATGATTTTGGTCTTAGATAAAGTGACTTCAATACTAGAAGAAGTGAAAAATTCATATAGCTTGTACAAAAGTCTTTGTAGGCCTACTCCAAATTTAGAGAGTAGAACAACATTGTTAGCATAAAGAAGAATGGCAAATAAACACGGAAAGTCCATGTTGATCTCATATAAATATGTTTCAAGTTCATCAATATACATGTCAAATAATGTGAGAGAGAGAGGACATCATTGTTTAACACCAATGTCGGACATCACTTCACCATGTGTGTTGCCATTTATTCAAACTTTTGCATAGACTACGGTGTACATGGCTTTTACAATATGTTGTAAATGAGGTGGTGCACCTAATTGTTAGAAGCGTGCCCAAAGCTTGTCATGTGGGATTGTGTCAAAAACTTTTTTGCAATCAACAAAACAAGAATAGAGACTATGACTTGCAAATACTTCTTGTTCGATTAAAATACGTAATTTGAAGATGTGGTCCAATGCGGATCTATCTTCCATGAAACCTACTTATCCTTTCGCTTTAAGCCCTTTCAAGATGCACATGAAGCATATGAAGAAGGCACTTTAAATCTAACACCATTTCAACTTTCTAGCACAGCTACACAAAGGATAGCTATTCAAAAATTTCTAAGGGGAAATTAAGGACAAGCTACCATGAGCGCCAATGAGCTTGCAATTCTGACTGTCATTGTTGATACTGCTCCATTGCGTAACTCTTACGGTTTTGGACCTGAACATTTGCTTAGAATATTGAAGGTACCTTGGAATATCAATATTGAGTGCACATAGAAATATCTATGTGCGTTGGGTCCCTACAACGAAATTCCCATAGATTCAAAAATAATCAGTCTGCTCTGTTCATGACTTCAGTCCCCTCCCAATAATTTGCACCAGGTATCAAGGGGAATTGTGATTTTCATACGAACACTAATAGTTTCAAATCTAGAATTAACTCTGTGAAAGCAAGCATGGCAGTGTAAGGAAATTCCAAGGCTCCCTGAGGGAGTGATCTCCACACATAGGTATCACTCGATCACTTGAATTAATGTGTCACCTTTGACTTAATTTATTTGAATGTAGAGAGGAATATGAATGTAAATTGGGGTAGTCCCTTCAAGAAAATTGCAAAAGGTTGAAAAATAGTGAGTCTGCTCCATTCATCCCTGGGAATGGGAATTCGGTGCTAACCTAATGGGAAAGCAAACATGCGGGAAGTTCTGTCGGACTTGCAAATCACATGCTTTAGGTAGTGATTTGCACCCATGTGGCCTTGCTAGGAATGGCTGGAAATGTCCCAGTATTCAATGCGGTGAGCATGTACCATCCTGGAGGAGCAATGTTTGCATTGGGAGGGGCCGCCACACTGACTTGCCACGTGCTTCCTCCTACGGCTGTAATGTTGGTGGATGTAACCAGGGCTAGCAGTCTTTGGTTCATGGAGTTGGAGTGGGAAGTGAAGGTGGGGGAATACAAGCTCATCTCCACCGCTGTGGCAGTGGAGTTAGAGGGAGTGGTGAATGTGACCACAAAGTTGGAGTTGAGCTTCACTGTGGTGGAGATGGGGGAGGTGATGGTGAGCCTCTGGGAGTCGTAAATGGAGTTCAGGTACCAAGGGCTGTACTTCTCGAGGCGGAGCTCAGTGGGGAACCGGACACCCGTGAAGACATAGCCATGTTGGTCATTTGACCCGCCTACCAGAACAGTCCCGTCCGATTGCATGTTGACAGACGAGTGGTACACCCGGGGGATGGTGGTGGCCGATTGCACTTGGAATGAGTGGTTTGAGGGATTGTAAATCCAAGGTGCTAGGGAGGGCGTGCGGTCTGTGCCCCAGCCTGCCACTCCTGCTTGGCACCCATTAATGATAAGGACCTGTCGCGAAGGCATGAGGATGCCATCACCCATTACCCGTGGTCCGGGCATTTGTTCCATGGTCCATGTTGGGTTTGGAGCCGTGATCTCCATGCGGCCGCAGTTGGTCAAAGACGTCATGTAGATATGTTTAGTCACTTGGCTGGCGGCGCCTGTTGGTGCACCTCCGCAAATCAAGATCTCCACTTTGGTGTAGTTGTTGGCTCCTTCGAGGGGCAACATGACGGACGTCCCTGAATATGGGTAGTTCCGCGGGTCCGTCCCAAGGTTGGGAAACGTCTTGACCACCTAGGGACAATAAGACAAGCATGTCACACACCAAAGCCTATCAATTTACAAAACACTTCAATTCACTACATAACGGGCGGGAGGAACTCGACATCCATCTACTCAAGCTGTGTGTGGGACATAGTTGGTCTGCTCATGAATGTAAATTAAAGATTTAGAATGAAACTACATGGATATAAAAACTCTAGAAAATTTGTATGAAGTGCTCTTCACTAGATGAGCGACCAATTAAGGTAGCTCAACTCAACACCAACTCCGAATATGTGACCACCCCAATGAATGAGATGTCTTCATTTTAGAACACAAATCTAAGACAACCAAAGATCTCCTATTCATTAGATCTCTCATAAATGACCGATCCTTGGATGTCCTAGATTTGCGGTCTAAAATGAAGCCCATCTTTTCATTCAGGTGGTCACAAGTTTGGACTTGTGTTGGGTTGAGCTACCTTATGAAACTCCACAAATCGATATTGTTGTGATGTTGAGTCCCTACTATCTTTGTGTTTTTTTTCTCATAAAACTGTGTAGAGGAATTTCCCAAATCCTTATGTCAACAAGAAGACTCAACCAACCCTCATTCCTCATGTGATGATTGTACCCACCCTGTTGGTCTTGTAGTTGAAGAGGATGGAGTAGACGTTGGCGAAGATGAAGAGGTTCCCATCGGGCACGAGGTGCACGAAGGGGTAGAGGTTCGAGGCTCCTTTTGCCAACGCCAAGAGAGCGAGTTGGATTGGCCCCTTAGCGCCAGAGGGTTTCGGGATGAACTCATAGTTATGTTGGTTGATGCCCCCAACGACGATGATCCGGCCGTCGGGCAAGATTTGGTCTGTGCTGTACCAACGCTTGACAAAGAGGCTAGTGGTGTTGCTCTCCACCCAATCATCGGTGGGTCCTGTGCCGATGGTCCGGAGAACATTGGAGCCCTCATTGTCACCACCGCTTTGCTGTAGTGTACCATCCACCAGGAAGGCGCCGGAGGAACATAGCGTGTCGGAGTAGAGGAACAGAGGACGAATGGCATTGGTGAGGGAGTCATACTCCACTGAGTGTGCGGTGCAGTCATGCTTGAGTACGAGTTCCTTGGGGTTGTTGCGGCACGTGCCATTAGGGAGGGCAATTTGCGACTTCCCGAAGTTGGTTCGATCGAAGAGGATCACCTTGTCTGTGTGCATGGTTGCCATGTGCATCGCGGATATGCCTGCATTTTGAACCACCACCTTCCAGGAATCCAACGGCTGGGCAACTGCCACTGCTCTTGGGGCAGAAAAGCTATTGATCGTGATGGTCAAGAGTATCGCCATCCAACAGTATAGAATGTCAAAGGCACTTGATCTCATCATCACTTGAGCCATCGTTAGCCTGCAGAAAATCGAACTTTCGCATCAGTACAGCAAATTCAAGAATGAGCATTAAGGTTGAAAGTAGCTTACCCAAATTTCTGCTTAACCTTAAAGTGTTAACTTGTCTAGGCTGTATGTTTCGACCAAAGGGCTAGCATACTTGGGTCTTAACAATGATAACAGAGAAGGGGAGCATTATGTAAAAGTGTTACAAAGTAACAAACATAGAAGGTTTATTAAGCATCAGATTTGTATATGTAATGTACGAATCTTTCATAATGAACATATTTTTTAAGAATTTTTACAACACACTTTGTTGAGAATAGACTTGGAAAGCGTTTCTAAGCTGTTTAAATAGAGCGTTGTCTAACCTGTTTAAATAGAGTGTTGTCTAAACTGTACCAAGCATGCGTAACCCTTGTTGTTACGTGAACAACACTTAACAACCTACTTCGTTCCGTCCACCTTCACGATGGGAGTAGTCAAGTTGCTAATCAACTCAAAGAACATCACAGAAAATTGTTTACAATGTGCTGGACAATTTTCTGTACATGCGTATCGGCAGTGACAAAAATGTCAATCACTTGCATCTTCTCTAGAAATGGATGAGGGATTGCATTTGGTAATGAAGTTAAGGAAACACACCAACACTGTAGAAATCCAGCTACTCCGTGTATCACCAGCTAGCCCCTCCTGCAACTCTTATGACTGCCACCAAGACCTTCAAATTCCAACCGTGGATTCACAGGTTTTTGTCGAGAGTGTAATGTCATGCCTTCAAGATCAGCTCCACTGCATGATGACATAGAATTAGGGGAGCTTGAGTAAAACTTTAGGAAAAACTTACAAAATAGAGTTATCTAAAAGTCTCTAAAAACTCTTGGTTCGGTTTGGAGCTTTGGCCCATTTCCGACATTTTATAATATTCAAGGGGTGTTGGAACCCCAGTTTTGGTAATATGAAGGGGAGGTATTTGAAATATACTCTGTATTATAGGTGCCTTCAAAAGTTTGCTGTGAAGTTCATTTCAGCAGTCCCTTAGTGTTACGAAAGAGTCATACGGAATTGTTTCACTCAAAAGGCTTCAATAACTCCTGCAAATCCTGTAAACCTGTAGATTTACAGGTTTGTGTCGAGGATGTAATATCAGGGCTTCATGAGGAACAGATAATATCCCAATAGTTGAATGCACTTTCAACTCCAAATACAGAAAAGTAGCATCTAAATCACTTCCCACTCCACCCTCAGATTTTGTAAACATATGGAAAAGGATGAAGGACTAGAAACACAACCACACAGTACAAATTCAGTTACCTCCGTTTATCATGAGCATTGATCGACAAACCTGCATGCGCAGGCTTATGAGCAACCAAGGACTCTGTAGGACTTGGTTATCATTGAGGTTTAAACAATGACATTGTCTCTATGAGATTCTACAATGTGACAAATGCCAAAAAAAAGGGAACCATTTTAAGGATTCATATTATTAGGAGCTTGAGCACAGGTATCGTGAAGGTCGACTGACAGGAGTAGATTCAAGGCATGACATGATTTTCGACATGATATTGCTGCCTTGAATCTATTTCTCTCAGTCGACCTTGACGATACCAGTGCTCAAGCTCCTAATAATATGAAAGAATATCAACAGCATGTCATTCACAGGGTTGGATGGCTGCCGGAAAGAAAGAGCCCAAAAAATATTCAGCCAGTTCCCATTCCACTCTCACACTTTGTAAACACATGAGAAGGGACTGCAATCATACCAACAAAGTACAAATCTAGTAACTCCGATTCCCCAGCATGTACCAAGTTGGTGATAAGTTCCAAGCCAGGTTTGCATGGTGGATGCAATATCGTGCCTTCATGAAGCTACAGAAACCCCAACTTTCTATAAAGTTGAATACACTTTCGGTTCAAATACAAAAAGATCATTGACCTCAAACACTTCCCACCCCACTCTCAAACTTTGTAAACGCATGGAAATGGACGAGGGACTGGAAACACACCAACACAGTACAAAGCTAGTTAAATCCATTTACCTTGGAATGCACCAAGTTGGTACCTCAACATTCCATGTACTTGAATATATACACTTCCGACTCCAGATACAAAAAACAACAATCTCAATCACTTCCCACTCCACTCTCAAACTTTGTAAACACATTGAAAATGGACGAGGGACTGGAATCACATGCACCAACAGATCCGGTTGTACTCCGTTGACCAGCATCGGTGATGAGTTCCAAGCCAGGTTTGCGTGGAGGAAGCAATAGCATGCCTTCATGAGCTATAGATATCTCAACATTCTATACAGTTGAATGCACTTCCAAGTCCCAAAAACAATAATGTTAGTATCACTTCCTACCTCACTCTTGAACTGTGTGTTAGCATGGAAACACACAAACATAGATGAAATCCAGTTGAGTTATATAGATTATACCCTGACACATTCTTTATAGCTGAACAACCGATGTCTGAAGACGATCCAGCCAGCGTTTCTGTGCACGCAAGCATGATAGCTAGCTCACCTGTCAAGTCTCCACACCTCACGCGATTGCCCTATAAGTAAGTGTCCCGACCACTAACCTGTGCCTCAATCAAAATGAGCGTCACGCTCGCTATCTATAAAGCTCCTGTTTCATCGTTGCAGGGCGAGATCACAGTTGGGGCGACATGCACGCACCTTCTCCATCATCATCAACAGTGCTACAATAGTTCTACATTTATATTATATTACTTTCTTGACTCAACACAAAAAGTGCCAACTTGAACTTCAATGACCCATAAATGCCCGGGCCTATTTCCAACAAGTCAAAGCACTGTATATGAGTAATTTCTGTTTACTTGAAGGAGTGCAACTCCTAAAGTAGAACCCTACATAAAGAGGGAAAATGTATATTGAAGCTATAACCACAATTTCAACGTGATTGGACCATGTTCAGATCAATTGTGGATTTTGCATGTAAAAAAGACAATTTAAAAAAATAAGTATAACGTAAGCAGAAGATTTCATCCAATTTTTCATTTGTGGTAGGGATAATATGTATTCATTAGCATGTAAGAAGTTGAAAAGTGAAAAAATTACAAGAGACACATTAATTGAAACATCCCTAAAAACTGGTATGTATTTTGGGTAGTCAAATTTCAAATCACTCGGCGTTGTAGAATCTATAAATCAGGTCTATTGCTCAATCCCAACGATCAAAAGATGCATAGTAACCTACCGCAAACATCTTGTTCCAGATTCGACCCTTTCACCATAAATCCACCACTTTGTCGTAGTGCAGGCATTTAAGGATTGAAGTGCTACACTGATCATCAGTACGTTTTGTTGAGTGTGCACTTTTCATTTGAATGAGCAAAGGACTGATCTACATACACAATGTGACACATGAGGTGATGGCTCGGACAGTGATATCGTTACAAGCCAGTTACACATGTTTGCCCTGCAAGGTTCACGCCTTACCTAGAAACCACCTCCGTTGACAGTAGCAAAATCTCGACTACGGCTGTTTTGCAAAGAATGCTCACATGGGGCTGTTGGGGATATCTGGGGCAATATTTGGCTACGAAGGTTTCGGAGGGAGAACATGGAGCCTAATTATAGGGTGAGTTTATATGTAGACGGCTCCCCTCTCAGATTCTAGTGTGGACAAGGACAAACTTGTTCAAATGTAGAGCGAATCTGGTGGGGTAGGGTTCTTTCGTATGTGCCAACCATATTTCCTCATTTCCTCAAATCCGGGTGCACATGTTAATTTCCTCCTTTTGGTCATCAAAGATGGAATTCTAAATCGAGATGGGTTCACTTGAATCTTCAACCGGTCATATTCCTTTGATGACTGGCACTTGTAAGTTGAAGATTCGTAAATTGGATGCAAGGTTATCAAATGACATGTGTCCACTTCCATATTCTAATAGACCACTAGAATGTGGTTGGATGACAACTTTTACTTAACTACAACATGCGAACACCTCCGACCCACTATTATCGAGAATGTAGTGGGCGACGACCTACATGAAGGCTCACCCTGACAGCTCTCCTGAGACCCTAAAAACAAAGTGGAGCACAGTATAGTCATTGTTTTTAGACCCATGAGATGCTCCAGTTGTGCTTAAGTTAATCATCCTCCGTCCTGCCTGAGGTGAGTCTATCTCTTCCCCCGTGGCGGTAGCTGGAGGGAGAAACTAATGAGGTCAATTAGGTGGCAACTGCAATTGGCATGACACTTCACACGCCAGGACGTGGTTCTATATCTAGGACACCAATTGACATAACCCCGTGCGAAGAATGGGAAGTGTGGTCTAGGACCACGATTCTTATTAAGGGGCGCTTCACACTATGGCCGAAGGTCGAGAAGCCGTCGATTTCCACCCATCATATTGCAAGAAACCAAGGGTTCGGCCTCTCGATCCTTCACACTAAGGGCCACTTCACACATGAGCCAAGAGCCATGACCTTGTAATGGTGAGGACCCCTGACTCTCATCCAAAGGTTGTACCATGGGTGTTGGGAAAGCCATCTTATGTAGTCTTGGGCCCTCAAGCATAGTGTGAAGTGAGAATGAACCATGTTACGGGACCATTGCATATTTTGTTGGCGGAAAAAGAGGGGAGGATTTGGTTCAATATAATATGTCTCAAACTTTCTCAATTCAAGAGAATTACTTGGTGGTGTTTGTTTGTCCTAGAATCTGTTCTGGAATATGCCCTGTAGTCTGTCCTGAAAAATGTCATGCTGGGAAAATTATTAAAAAGGTCATGGTCTCCCGGAATTTGCGTCATGCCCACCTCTTGGAGGTGGGTATGACGCAAATTCCAGTAGACCATGCACCCTTATCCGTGACATGCCATGTAGGACTCCATGTAGACTTTTTATCCACGAACTTTTCTTTGGGCCTATAGGCCTTCACCTCCTAGTGTGAAGTGAACTTGGATGGTCTTCGCCTTTTCGACCAATGAGAGCTCTTACATTGCCATGGTTAGGGGTCTTCAACCTTGAGTGTGAAGTGGCCCTAAGGCCAAAGTCCAAATGCCTCCGGACTCTAAAATGACTACTTGTTGAAGAAGGCGACAGACTCTCGAAGGAAGTTTGGGTTGGACGGGAATGGAAACCCAAACTTTGGTCGAGAGGCCGTCGGTTTTTATGTTATGGCTATTAAATCACCTCAACATGTCTAGTTCTACAACCAGGCCATCTCAATAGGTCCCAACTACTACAACAACACCTCTAGGCTTTAAAATACACACCCAAGTGATTTAGCATAGTTTGTTTTTCCTCCCCATTTATTGGAAGGCAATCCTTTCCCAATGCAACCTCCTTTGTAGTGACCAAATTAAGCGGAGGAACACACTCATAGTTTAATAATTGACTTAATATTGTATTCTTGTGCATCCTAAGTAGTGCTCGAAAGGTTCCTTTTGTCATCAAAGGTCTCTCAAACATGTCTTCATCCTATATCAAAATTCTTTGAGGAGGAGTTTGAGATGATTATTGAAAAACCGCATCTCCCAACTCATAGTCATCATAAGATTTTGGGTCTGCCTCTATGTCTTTGACACCAAGCTAACCATTTTTACATGTGGTTGCTTATCCTCTATTGAATCCGAGTCTTTGGAACCATCATATGTTGCTACAAATACTACAACGTTATAACACAAAAGGTGTCAACACACAACGCACACTGCAAGAATGCAAAGTATGTTTACTGCAACACAAGCCTGATTCTGAGGAGGGTGATGACATGGAAAAGATAACTTGATGTTGAGTGAAATGGCCAATGCACCATGGCGCCTAAAGCAACGGTCGTGATGAAATCTAGAGCTGACCATTTTCTTAGATCGAAGGAAAGACGAATGGCTAAGATCTTCTAGGATTAGCTTGAGTGAAAGGTGATGGGATCACTTGAGTAGGAGGAATGTAAATTGGCCTATATATGTGAGTAATTCTACTACTATAAGATACTAGAGGTGAATTATGTATGTTTTGTGACCTAGCACCTTGGGTCAAGTGTTATGATTCCATACATGTATATTTGATCATGTGAAATTTTGTATCAAAATGTTCCTTTTCATGTAGCCATGTTAATGTGTGATGTTCATTCATGTTTGGGGTCATACTTAAAGCTACACAACTGATACGTAATACATAGTTACTTCTATTAGTGGACAACTATACTTAAGTTAGAGGAAAAAATTTGGGATTATTTTGATTAATGTTTGTTGTCCTTTTTGTTCCTTAGTTCTAAAACCAACAATGTTGATAACATATACTTATATCATTACAAGAATCAAAACGATCTCTTATGTTTGTGGATTAAGTTTGTGGATCTCTTATGTTTGTCCTTCTATTGATTATGGAATGAAGGTATGGTTTAAAACCATGCTCCACAATTCAAATCAAAGCATAACAACTACGTGGAGTTATGTACTTAAGTATAGATCTCATCTATGTCGGCATTACGTGACCCTAATGAGCAATTAAGTGAACCTAGTCGACTATGGATGCGTCGACCTTACTCATGCCAAGATATTAGTAAGTGCACTTGTATGCCAAGTTTCATGAAATGAAACTCATGCTGAAGTTGTTGATCATCAATGTAACCTAGCATACGCCTCAAAATAGGGTAAGTGACACTATTACACATGTGACACTAAACATCATAAATGGTGCAACTTTGAAGACCTTGAGATAGTCTATTGGAAGTCATTTAAAATGAATAAGCAACAAACCTATACGGGATCAACTTTCAAGTTTTTTTGTTGGATGGATGAGAGATATGCTTGTATACGATAACTCCCTCTCTCCTAATGTAACATACCATGTAGGAAAATTTTATCAACATGCGTATCATTTTGGGACAATATGTTTTAGTTGTGAAACAACAATGGGTACTACTTTATTAACAAACTAACATTATTAAAATGTGGAGATATAGAACCCAACCCCGGACCAATGTCTGATATTTTACATACACATCCCGCTTCACATAAAAAAAGAGCCAAACAATATTTTATTCCAAATACGATAAAACTGCAACCCGAATTTCAACATATAGCTACCACATTTGCACCCATACTAAAACATAATCATCCACTACATCACCAAGCAACCACTACGTATACATACTTACATCAATACATCCACACACAAAGACACTCTCCACCAACTCACATACTATACGCCTTAATCATCACTATAAACCCCTCAATAAACACATGTAACAATATACTAGCCCAACCACACATTCACCACTTTAACAATATATGGACCAACACGCTTATTATTAGGCTAGCCAACCTTAACAACCCCCCGAACGACATATTCTAACACAACATCCATACACTACATTTGTAGAAAATAACCAAGACATAATACTCCCCAAAAATACTATACATACTGAACTATATGAATTCATCCACAGCCAAGAAACCCCACCTACTCCAGCCACACTCCAAAGAAAATTTCCCTATCTTCCAGAAAAATTAATAACCGAATCTCTCCGATTCCTAGAAAACATAATCAAATACTCACACCCACCTCCACTTCCAAACACCCCTACACCAACTCCAAGAAACGTCATAAATATCAACCACGAAACAAACATGATAACTTGGAATGCCTCATCGCTTAACACAGCCTTACCAAATCTACAAAGCCTAATAAACTACTCCTTCAGAAACACTGCAATCATTAATATCCAAGAAACCAAATTGACAGCAACTAAATCAACAAAATACATACAAAATTTATTCCCTGAATACAAACTTATTTTTAACAACACGCACACCCTCACAAGATGTATACAACAAAGAATGCCTTACACCCCCGGAAGAGGTGGCTTACTCACACTAATTCATAACAAATACGCATTTTCCGGAAACGTCACCAAGATCCCTTCACCAGCAAACATCTCACCATACTTACAAATAATAAAAATAAACAATCATCTACTCCTACCATGGCTAATCATACACATGTATATGCCCACACACATAGAAGATATCCACCTCATTCCGTACCTCAAAATGACAATCACTAATCAAATCATTGCCCATCCAAACCACATGCACATCCTATGTGGTGATTTTAACCGAGACATTGCACTCACTGGTAGACAAAACCATAACAATAACACACCTCCACAATAAGAAGACATACAATGGAAAAACTTCACCACAACCCTCAATTTAGAATATATACCTACGGACACTATACTCTCTAGACAATGAGGCTATAATTACACATCAACTAGCCTTATAGACGGCTTCTATATCAACTCACTAGACAATAATAGATTCACCTCCACAACAAACACAAACATGAATCTAAACTCAGACCACTACCCAGTCACTCTGCACATACCCCAAAACACACTTATAGCTAGACCCCTACTCCCCACGAATATCACACCATCCAAAATACTAAATCCAATCCCTCCGGAAAACTTAGAAAAATTCAATATAGAATTTTTTGAAACATACTCCACGCAACTAAACGAACGAACCAAATTACTAGAGGACCACAACCACCTCAACCCTTATCAATGGCAAGAAGCCTGTGAAACACTAGACAATATTGTAGAGAAAACCTCTGAAACCATTGAAAAAACCTGCAAAGCAACCCCAATACCATCCCTCACGAACAAAACTGCACAGCAAGGTGACTTCCTGCCACGAAAACTATCAAAAAAATGGAAAAAATATCTTGAAACATATCACCTTATTAGAAAAACTATATACATTGCAAAAAACAACCCACACTGGCAAACTCACCCTATCCTAAATGAAATTCGAAATCACCAAAATGTGTTAATCCCACACCCACTCACAACAACCACTCCTCCAAATAAATGGATAAACACCATAGCTGCCATCGCAAAAACCGCTAATAAAGAAGCCAGAAAAATCACCACAAAATATACCAAAGACTGTATTCTAAAAGCTGTATCAAAATACCGACAAATGTATGAAAAAAACCCCAAAAAGATAAATAGGAAAGTCTTCAAACACTCCGAAACCTTCCCCCTAGACTCCATCACGGATAGACAAAATAATATCATGACTAGCCCGGAAGACATTGCATAAGAAATACACATCCAACAATCCATCAGTAACCGCCCAACAGTACCCACATGTCACTATCATAATATTCACCTACCATACTACACGTGTGGTGTTAGGCAATACCCATGGCACGACCTAGAAGGATTTACAATCGATCAACGTGGTGAACCCCAAATTCCCCTGCACACATACTTTGACCAAGAAACATACGACTTCTGCCTTAAAAACCTAAGCAACAACAAAGCTCCGGGCCCTGACAAAATTCCTAATTCAATTTTAAAAAACATGCCCCTACGATTTCACAAACTACTCTATTTATTCTTCAAACACTGCTACAAACAAAAGCAAATTCCCGCATTGTAGAAAACCAGTTTAACAATCTTACTATATAAGAAAGGTGACTCGTCACAACTTACCAACCACAGACCTATCGCACTAGCTAACACCATATATAAATTATACACAAGCACACTAACATCTATCCTTTCAGCTTATGGGGAAAGATACCAAATATTGCATGACAACCAAGAAGGATTTAGAACTGAAAGAGAAACATCTAGACAACTTCAACTCCTCATTGCAGCATTAGAAGATGCTAGACTTACGAACCAAGATATATACATCCTCTACATTGACTTCAAAAATGCCTTCGGCTCCATTGACCATGCAAGACTTTTAGCCATAATGAAGGACCTGGGCTATCCAACTGACGCCATAAATGTCGTCGGGAACATATACTCACAAACATCTACCATATTTATGGGAGAACACTTTGGTAAAACCCTTCCTATTCCCATTCAAAGAGGTACAATACAAGGAGACACTCTCAGCCCATATTTATTTATAATATTTTTAGAACCCCTCCTTAGATGGTTACACCAAGGTGATAATGGATACACCTTCGGAACATCTAAAGAGAAAATTACATCCGCAGCATATGCAGATGATTTGGCAGCCATTGCTAACAAACTAAAATCATTACAAGTACAACTAAATAAATTAGACAAATTCTGCGGATGGGCAGGAATGGACCTCGGAATACCCAAATGCGCAGTGACCGGATGTCCTAATAAATAAAAAATGAATCCCATAACATTCAAAGCCTTGATCCAATCTACTAATATAAATTATAGAAACCACACAATTCCAGTTTTAAACCAACACGAACCATACACTTATCTTGGAATAAACCTCGCACCTTCACTTAAATGGGAAACACAAATAAACACCATTACAGCAAAAATTATCAAACAATGTCAAGCCCTCGTAGCATGCCCAGCCACCATGAAGCAAAAATCAACATGGCAGACACAGTCATACGTGCTGGAATAGCCTATAGCTTTTACGCAGTACCATATTCTATTCCGGCCATCAAAAAACTCGACAAAAAAATTATAGCACTCCACAAGACAATATGCGGATTACCGAAATGTACATCTAATATTGCTACACAACCTCCACACGATCTATTCGGAATTGAAGCATTCTCACTACAAAATGCCTACTTGCGCTGTATTGGAGAACAACTACAAAACGCCCTCAATGATAAAGGTAGACTTGGTAAAATCTATTATGGCTTAATACAATTTATACTAGCTAAATTTGGAGGCTCCAAAGAAATAACCCGCATTAAATACCACCATTGCGTTAGATCACCTATCACCAGAACGTTATTCCTACTCAAACATGAAGTTGGAGTCCACCTAAAAAGCACAATAGATACATTTCTATTAAATCCGTCCCCACTCAAAACCGTATGGTTGAAAGAAGCACAAAACCTACAGGGCCTAAATCCCAACACTTCACTTAAACTATTATAAAAACTTCTATTGCATAATATAATAAAATTAGAACAAATAACCATGCCCAACGGTGTCACCTTAATGAACCCAGATGAATTTAAAATATACCACTCCAACCCTACAAAACTCATAAAGAGTGCATTAAACATCGCAAACCAATTATTCTGCCACCCCTCCTGTCACCAAGAATGTCCACTCCCATGCCCAGACCACTATCCTACACGAACCCTAAAAAATAATTATACAATAATAAACCACAACATTCTCCCTCAACACCCGACTCCCCCTATACACCCCCCGAACCCCCCGGCCCCCCATCTACCCCCACCTCCCAATAATATGCTTAAAAACCCCCGTAAATTTCCCATACACACAATACTTGACCACAAACAACGACAACTCACAGATTCTAATGGGATACAAAGAAAAGACACACCATATCTATGCCAATGGATCACCCCAAATAATAATATATACAACAAATGGCACACCCAAAGAGATTTATTCCCCTATTGTGACGCATATACTAGTCGTCACAACACCGAACTACTTACCCAATATTATACAAAAAGACAACACAAACACTTTTCAAACATCATCAATGCATACTTCTCCATAGAACAACAACGAGACACTAGATACGTTATCCCTGCCACAATTATCCCATTGGCACATATCTCCATTAATGAATGCAATCCAGAGAGTGACATCGAAACAAATACTAACACTATCCAAACACAATTCGACGTCGCTCACATATAAGAAGACAACGGTCGGCACCTCATTACCATCTCAAAAACTAGATTACTGTGGTTATGGAAACAATACCATCAAGCTAAAAATACCCCATATAGTCTAGAACCACCTACCCAGTCATTTGAAACAGAAATCGTGTGGCTATACCAAAGGTATAAATACCGCATTCCAAAAAACGATCCACTTAAACGTGCCCAATACACAATACCAACTCCAATACTAGACTTCCTAATAACATCCTTCAATATCAACCATTCATACTTCTCATCCCCAGTTACCTGCCCCATACAATTCACCCAATTTCACTCACCATTCTCCAGGGATAGAATATTTGGATCCCTAGGAAAAGCGTTTGACCAAAAATGGAAGGGAATTGGTTACGCCCACCCCCATAACGCAACAAACTTACAACAAGCCATCCATTGGGCCCGCATTGCGGCCAAAAACGATCCAGATACAATCACTATACTTATTTCAAAAGATATGGATTGGTACCACAATTTTAACCCATATACTAGCCCATTCTCGGACACACACATCATTGCCCACTTTGCAGCAGACACCATCATATACGAAGAACCCACAATCCCCCCCGAACTCAATATCACGAGGAAAGAATTATCAACATTACGAATATTCTGTATCCACCACCAAAACAATCACATCGGTACCTACGAACAAATGAATCAACTCACCAACATAGTAAATAATCTCCAAATATCACAAATTCACACACAAATTGCATCACCTACCCCCGTGAATACCGCCGTTAACCCTAGCAAAAAATGGGCTAAATCTAACTACCCAAACACACCCGTTAATAATAACACACCTATTCCACAACTCCCAGATTACCAAACTAACTTACCACTAAAATTCCACCCTCAATTCAACTACTACACAGACGGCTCTTTCATGAAACCCAAAGAAATTAACCCTGGAGTATGGAGAAGAGAAAGAGCCGGCTATGGAATCTACAGCCCCAAGGGCCTTAACATCTCCAAAAGACTATATGGACACCAAAACATACTACGAGCAGAAATGATAGCAATACATGAAACACTAACAACCATTAATACACTATACCCAAACGAACCCGCATACATATTTACCGATAGTCTAAACGTATTACACTTATTCAACACACAAATTAAACACCCCACACTTCACAATAGCCACCCCGACCAAACTACCCTCGCCACCATGGTACAACTACTTCAAAACCGGACACAACCAATCACACTATACAAAGTTAGAGCACACGTCAACATTGACGGCAACGAACAAGCAGACAAATTGGCAAAAGAAGGGCTAGAACTAGAGCACATAATTGCCATTCATCCATATGAACATGCTCATGCCACCCCATACTACTACCAAAAGGACATTTGGGCTTCAATGACGGACGTTCCTGATAAAGGCCCCGTTAGATTCCTAGAAAAACAAATTATTAAATACGATAGGGAAAACAACTTGGAAAACATGGCCACACAAACCCCCAACACTTACAAATGGACAGGAAATGCAGATATAGATAAAGAACTTTCTAACGAATTTTGGGAAAACCCGGAAGTCACGGATAAACAAAAATCATGCCTCATCAAATTCCGAACAGGAACCTATATGGGCAATGCTCGAAAACAATTGTTCTTCGGTAGACAAACATATCCCTCTATTACATGCCCCATCTGCACCTTATACGAACCGGACACGTGGTTACATGTACTACTTACGTGTAAACAACAACATATACATTCACTCCACGTCAAAAGACACAACAAAGCAGTATGGGAAATTAGGAAACTACTAATCTCATCTGAGAAATCTAGATGTTATACTCTCATGAATGCTGGTACTTTCAATAATACACCCCAGGAAAACACCGTTCCCAACTAGCTACTCCCTTGCACATGCGGTACACAAAGATGCCATTGTAACTCCAAATTTAGACCTGACATCCTCTGTGTTAGAGGATTACCATACCAAAATGACCCCCCCACAGACTTGGACCCCAACCTCACCATACAATTCCTCGAATTTACATACTGTAATGATAGATTCTCTCCAGAAACACTTGAAGCAAAAAATAACAAGTACAAACCATTAATTGATAGTATTGCTGCTAGAGGATGGAAAGTTGACCCCCTTATTATAATCACCGCTGGTGCTAGAGCCACTACACACATTCCTTCAATGAAATCACTTGAAAATAAATTTAAAATACCTATGTCTACCATTAAAAATACCTTTAAAAACATCAATACTATCGCTATAAAATATGCCATGACTATCCTCCTACACAAAAGAAGAATATAAAACCATCAACCACTACCCCAAACACTAGACCCCCCTTAGATAAAGCCATAAAACCTTAACAACTAAGCTACTCCACCCCATCCACTAATAATGAACTATAAACATGGCGACCCAAATTATACTAACACCCCCCCCCTAATAACTAACCATTTTGGTTCGTGTTACTAGTGACTGGTGACTATAGTGTCTACTCTCGAAAGGGAGGAGTAGATCTTCACCTCCATACCTTTGTCATGTGGGCATCGGATTGGAGGAGGATCGAACAGACACTTCATTCACGTCGGTCTCTTCGGAGACCGAAGTTTTTCTCTCTCTTTTTCTCTCTGTGAAACAACAATTGCCTATTTTCAAAGGTCCATAACATTATTCAGATCTATAACAATGTTATGTAGGACTGACAATATTCCAGGCAATATTCATTGTATTTTCACATTTGATCTGAATATAGAGAATATTCTCTGGAATATTGTCAATCCTGCAAAGCACTGTTATGGATCTGCATAATGTTATGTCCAATTTAATAACTACATTGATATCACATGCAAGTAAATTGCCTTTAGAAATGGGTTTGCCTCTGCACCCATGCAAGTTCCCTTGGGTTCAAACCAGTTAAAAAATTTATTGCTTTGGTGATTTTTTTGTTTAGCAACCTCAGTAAAACTATAAGCCTGTAGTTTGTTACTGTGTTAGTCAATATTCAAGATAGTGTGGACTGTCGATAAGTTAGCATGGGGCACCTAATTCCACATATAAATGTAGTGTGTTCTCACACACATTGATTTAAACTTTTATAGGGAAATTGGAGCAAGACATTAACGTAGGAGCACATTGAACCAAGAAGTTGAGGTATTTGACATACATGTGGTAGTTGTATGAATCCCCCCAAAAAAATTCCGTGTAAAAAAAAGAGACCATGTGTACTGCAAGTTATTTATTCGTTTTTAATTTTTTTTCCTCAATATTGAAATGAATATAATTTTTTGAAGTGAGAATTGTGTTAACACCCAAAACTGTTGGGGGGGGGGGGTAACTGTTCACATGATGAACATTCTCAAAATCAACATGTATTTACTATGCCAGATCTTGAGGGTGTTGGTTTTGGGTGCTATCTTGGTTTAAGGTGCTCCTACCCTAAGAATTCAATTCTTTAAACAAAAACTAGCTAGCCTAGTCAACTCAAATACATTCTTTGATACGTAGATCATATTTAGACACATCTTAGTTGACAATGATGGAGCAAAGCATCACTTAGAGCATTATCACATGTGATCAATATACCTAGTTACAATGAAATAGTCCTAGGTTGGGTCCAGAATCCACTCTCACTAGCTAGCATGAACCGGCTTTAATTCCCTTGGCTGGGCTTGTATAACCCTCCTTGGTTGGATTTAGCTTGGGCATGTTGTCGTGCAACTCTCAACTCCTCAACAAGGAAATCAACTATCAATAGGTCCCACAATCTTTGATGAAATAGAATCTTACCTTCAACTTCAATTTAAAAAAAAATCTATGTAAAGACTTGTGTATTATGAGATATTAGTTTTTAATCATGAGACCTATTATTTATGGAGCTCATATAGAGTGAACGTGTGGGAAATAGAGCAAAACCACTCCCCTCTAAAAGAATGTTACCCGATTTAGCACCATTTTGTGTTAGCATGTGATCATTGTCTTAGGCCTTGATTTTGTCATACTTAGAAATCATGGAGGATATACAGATTCATGTTTCAAGCAACTTGGGTTAAAATGGAAGTGTATCGGCATATACCAAAAAGTTCAAATCTTTACTCCAGGGCTAACTGACAATGAAGGGCTTTCTTTTGTCATCAGTTAATGAGCATTAACCTACTTGTAAGGTCCGAGATTGGACCTCAAGAATGAGAAAATAATACAAACAGATTTCCCAAAATACCTAGTAGTACTTTTTGTTACTCAAATTACAAAGCAAGTTAACTTTGCTTACGGACAATGTGATTTATTTATTGAACAAATGGACTCTCTCCATCGTATCGAGGAACACATTACAACAAGGACCATGCTCCCCATGATTTAATGTACACACATATGTGCACTTGGGTTGACCTCCTGAATAAAGTTGACTCTTAACCAATGCAAAGTACCTTGAATCAACACAAAATTTATTTAGAACTTTGTTTATTTAATTGTATTGCAACCTCAATTAAAAAAATCATATATCTCATTGCGTTATGCTAATAAATCTTCATAATAGATTAGCATGTTTCATCCTAATTGCACGTATTGGTGTAGAGAGAAGCATAACCTAGTTGATTTGACATATCTTAATGTGAACTCTATACCTGGTTGGATTGGAGGTTAACAAATTGGTTTAGAGGCAAAAGAGAAGGAATTTTCTTTATTGGAGGAGAAAGGGAGGGAAGTATGAACTTATTGCATAATCTAGGGAGCCATTCATTCATCCAACAAAAACATCTTGAAATATGTAGTCTAGAGGTTACTTTTTCTAGATTGGTTGGAAGTGGAATTTATCTTGAATTAATCTAATGAGGCGTGTTTGAGATGAATTAACCACAAATTTGTAAAGGTAGGTTTTTAACATGGAGGAGGACAAGTGCGCTCATATACAATAATTCTCTGTTGCTAAATCCTTTCTTTTCTTTTCCAATGCCCATTTGAAGTATGAATAAGCCTTAGGAACCCATTGTGAGTCTCCTTGTGGCCATACCATGACATCATTCAGTTATGAAGGTGCAAGCACAATAATTTAAGTGGACACCTCCTGATCCCCACAAGGTACAAGTGAAAGTGACTCAAAGCTATATACCAACATTGAAATTTGTGGAAAAAAATCCATGAAATTTTTTAAAAGACATAAACCTACAAAGTCAAGTAATTTGTGTTGACAATTCTTTTTTTCAAAAAAGGGATATACATTATAAGACGGTGCACTTGGAATTGGTATCATAATTATTAATTTGTACCATGTAAATTTAAAATTATTCCCTTCCAAGAACGACTAGAATACCAAGATGAACAAAAGAGCACTCAATCCTTGAATTTTTTGGGGGATCTAGAGTACGAGTGTTATAACTTGATGGTAGAAGCCAGAGTATTCATGTCATGAAATTCAGGGGTTAAGTTCTTGTCACAACATGCAATAACCATTTGTGAGAGCATTATCTCAAGTGATATAAAAGCACATACACAAGAATGTGACCATCACACCAATTACGGATCAATAGCCACTTGTAGGATGAGAAATTCGGGGCAAACAACTACGATGGCTCAAGGCACAAGACCGCTATAAAATAGATATTAAGTGAGCAAGTTACTAAAGAAACCAAAGGTTGTAGGACACCATGATGATCTTGACTTAACAAATAACACCTTTGTTTGTAAAACAACATTTCACTCAAGGAATTTGCAAGCCTCTAGGGGATCAAAAGACACCTCAAGGCCTCTACGATTTGTCAAATAGTTGCAGTTTGAGCAACATCCATCACGGTCCTTGTAGTTGTAGCAAAGTGGTAGGAGCCTAAGTTAGGGCCGATTTACACTTAGAGGCCGGGCCAATTCGTTGTGTAAGAGGCTTGAAATCCTCACTTGTGATTGGCCAAAAGGTTGAAATCAGTCCCAATGCCTTTACACCTGGAGGCTGGGCTGATTTGGTGGTATGATTTGTTTAATCAAAAAATGCATGGTATGACATGGCCCGAGCTCATTGAATTGGGTGCACCCAAAATGGAAGGCCAATCCTTGGTCTCGGGGTCAATGTCAAATTTCAATAATAAAAAAATCTTAAATATTTTTTATTTTTTTTAGCAAACCATATCCATTGGTGCTATGATAGGGGAGTACCGGCAGTTAGTTATAGATGAACCGGTTGAGTTTGAGAAATAACCGGTTGAAGTTCAAGACTGCAGGATAATTACCGATCATTGTAGAGGAATTTATAGAATGTACCCCAATTTGATAAAGGAAAACCTGAGGATGCCAACATGTAACTTAACCGGTTCGACTTGCAAACACTAGGATCTCAACCGATTATGCCCAAAAATCTCCCAAAAATCTCCCCAATCATTGGTTTGGTGAACCATGAAACTATTGTGTGAGTTTTATATTTCACTAATATTCATGCGAAGGCAACCACATTGCACATATTAGTGTAGATGGTCCCTTACTCTACAAGGAAATAGACGGTTGGGTGACACCTCCCAAATGACAAGAGTTATAGGAGGTGTGATGTGAGGTACCAATTTTTGGTGTTTTTTATGCCAAAGGGTTCTTAATGACACCAGACATGGATTTCAAGGATACGCCTTCTATAATTGTTGTCATTTGAGGGATGTCACCTAGCCACCCAATGCACTGTCACGCACTAGCTAGTCATACCAATTTAACAAGCATGTTGTTTTCCATGTTTTTTACTATTGCCTTGGGCAGTGAGCACAGGGATTGATAGATGCACAAGTCTCTCTTATAAAAAAAAGCATTCACGCTTTGAAATTGCACCCCAGTATGTAGTTGTTTGATTACTTTTTGAATACGATTGAACACTTTTTATACCTATTATATCCCTCTCATAAAGTGAGAAAGGGGACTTCAGTGTCCGTAAGGCTTGCCATGTCCCCCGAATTGATCGTTAGTTTTTTCTTTTTTTTACATAAAGATGGTGGTTTCTTAAGACTGTCATGAAGTAAGAAACTGGAGATGTGCTAGGATCACACGTTATTTGGCATGGACTCCTGGATTGTTAGGCACGGACTCCTGGACTATGCTAGATTACCGGTTATTGAAGGAACTCATGTTTCCCTTCCCCTTCTAGATTACTCATGCTATCATTGGGTTTAAGTATACTGTCAGGGGGTTTTCTTATTGTGTGTTTGAAAGTTTCTGAGTTTCTGGAAGAAGATGTGGAATACAAACTCTCAATTTTAGGGTAGAGTACATGTCAATGCAAGTTGGGCATCCACAACTTGCTCACAGTGGATGCCTCTGAGTTCAATCACGTCAATGTAGAGGTCGCATTGTGAAGAATGCAGAGAGCCATATTTGGTTGTATACTTGAAGCAAGATGAGAGACCATCGGATTTCATGTGTTGTGAACAAATGAGCGTTGCCTTCCTTTGGCTAATTTGTTCATGGTTGCATTCGAATTTTTCACTCTAAAACTCTCAATGCTGAGTTGTGACTTCAACTTGGTGTAATTTACACCATTCATTTAGCAACTTCCTCTCAGACCGTCAAACTTCACAGGGCAATAAGTCATAACCACATTCCTGGATGGACAGGTGACACAATAGCGTGCTCAGACATAGCAGTGAATGTGTGTGTAGAAACAAGATTCTCCAAAGGAAGCAGTTGTTTTTAACACAAAAACGATCACATTCCTTGGTAGTGTATATATACCACACTATAGTCTTATCTATCATACAGATACATTGGTTGGGAGTGATTTCAGGCACTTCTATGATCTAGAGTAACAGCAAAGCCATGTGACTTCCTACTTTCTCCCCCCCAAAAGTGGACATCAGTGTCCAAGTGGGTATTGGTCTGCATGGTGAATTTGGTAGCAATGCAGACTTCTCCCTCTCTCTCTCTCTTCCTTTCTAGTTCTAGTTCTTGACTAATGCCATGTTACATAAAAATTCAAGTTTAAACTTTTATATTAATAGACCTAGCAAAGGTCTCTTATGTAAAACAAATGATATAAACTCTGATAATACTATATCTACACACATGAAAAGAAGTCGTACTTACCATGGAACGGATGTAACAGAGATACAAATGAATGAAGTAAAAATAGGGTTACGAGAACTTACCATACGTAAGTACTACAATATAAGCCCTTAACCCTAAAATATAAGACCTCTTTTTTTTACCATTCACGCAAGTGAGAGGTGCGGCGAGCTTTGGGTATACACATTAGGGTAATAGATACGTGCTTGAAGAAAGAGTAACTAGGGTTCATCACCAAGAGGAGTTTTCTACTTGGAGTAACCCAATCATGGCAACAGAACAGGTTTGAACACCCATATGTTGTTTTACAATGAGTGTTGGAGGTTGAAATATTTTGGTGCATTTGAAATGAACTAAGTGTGTGTGACATGGATAACAACTGGGTCATGTTGTTATTTACCCTGTGTAGGTAACTAATCCTCAATTGTTTGTTGGTTGGTTGCATGGGCACATGTGAGGCAGGCCCTTCACACAGTCAATGCAGTGATGAATTGTGATTATGACATTTTATGCACAGATATTGGTTGAGGTTACTAGGTACTTCTCCTTAGTAAGTACAACATACATGTGGTGTTATAGTTAGATGTACTTGATAAGGAGGCAAGAAGGTTGGCAATTAGCTTCCAAAGCATGGGAAAGTTAAAATCATACATGGGGAGATGAATACCATATGATAGCAAAAAATCCAAATAAGGTATGTATTCCTGCAAGGCAAACTAGGTATGCAAAGTATATATGTGTAGTACAACACATACTATGAGACATTAGGCAAATGACTCTGTTATGCAATGTGGTACTATACTATCAAATAGGAAAAGGCATGAAACATGTATAGAGAGAGTCTTGAGGATGTTCCCACCCACCCACCCTTGTATTGCAAAGAAGAAGAAATTGAAGGATTTGGCCTCTGAAAAGAGGAAGTTCAAACTTTGTACAAAGTTTTGAAAAGTCAGCTATATATATATATCCAGATTTTATAAGTAGATTAATTTTTTTGGTGGGATATAATGAAAGGCTCTAGTATTCACCCCATACAAATATGTGTTTTACCTTTATTGCGACGTTTGTGAATTCAAGAGCATCCAAATTTCTCATGGTGAGAAGATATAATCTTAGACACAACGTACATGGATGATGATCACAAACAATTACTACTAGGATTGTGGGACTTAGAACACACTTCCCCTTTGACACAAACAATCATTGCGACATGACCCCATTTAATGTGTCAAGTCCAATCTATGACAATCATAAATTAGACTCAACACATGTAAATGGGGTCATGTGGCAATGACTGCCTGTGTCAAATGTGAAGTATGTTATGAAACCACATTTTCTAGTAGTAAACATTCAGACATGACTAACTCTACATACCAACATGACAATCAATTAAATTCCCTATGATGTACATATTGTTTCATCCAATATAATTACAATTACATCAAGGAACGTGTCTAAATATAAATAAATAACATATATATATATATATATATATATGATCCTACTATGACCAATCAGTACTAGAATCATGGAACCTAAAACACACTTCCCATTTGACACGGACATTCATTAAGACACGACCTCATTTACAAATGTCAATTGTCATAGATTGGACTTGACCACCCATGTCAAATGAGAAGTGTGTTCTAGGCCCACCTTTCCCAATAGTGAATGTAAAATGGGCAGAATAGATGGTCAACTTATCATTGGTCATGCAAGAATTTGTTGCAATGCAACCTGCGCCAATATTTAGATTTTATACATTCACAAATTCATACTTTGTGGTGGGATCTTTTTAAACCAATAGATATCATTATTAAAAATTTATTGCAAATTTATGACTTCTGTATACAATTGAGTTATCCGTAAAGTAAGCTGGTGTTTTTGACAGATTTTGAGTGCACTATTCACACAAACCCATGGAAACGCAAAGTAAGGCTCTTGAATTCCGGGGCATAATACACAAGGCCAGGGTTTAGGGTCAGAGCTGGTCTGCTTGTTTTTGGATGAGAGAATCGGGGTCCGCCTATTCGTCAAAAGAAATTAAGAGTTTTTCGGAGACTAAAACAGGCATCTGGCCCACAACACATAGTATTCATTTTGTATGGGCCTATTTTCAGGTGTTTATTGTGTAAGTTGAGGAGCCTCTTGAAAACCCTAAAACAAGACACTACTATGTGCCGGTGGGGAGGAGCGATGGCCCGCTCTAGGAAACGGAAGCGAGGCGCAGATGCCCTCGAGATCTGTGCCTTGATGCGAGGATAGGACTGTTTGTGATGATGTGTTAGAGCTTAGACGTAATCTTGATTAGACAGTAGACAAACGAACAACGGATCTGAGCAATCTGAAGTAGTTACCAGATCGCGATTTGAGGTTAGCTTTGGATCCAGCAGATTTACGAAACACAACGGAAGGTGTGCAACAGTAGTTACCAAACTCTGTAGCGATGGGAGAAGTCCAGCAGGTGAAAATGTTTGCAGAAAAGGTTAGATTCGGCGGAGGACCAAGATTTGACCCAATGCTGGAAGAAAAAGGTGGATGGGTAGCGGGGGAAGATCCAAGGCGAGATGAAGAAATGGCGGAGGCTGTGATTGAAGTTCTTGCCCAAGCAAGTAGCCATGTCCATGAAGGACAGCTCAACCCATTTAGGGAACAAGTTGGTGAGATTCTCCCAACAAATCTTGAGAAGAACTTTAGTGGGTTCTTGGTTAGGAAGGATGCTATTACTTTTAAAGTGGATCCAGTAAAGGTGAATGCACGCATTGCCTTATTGAAGGAGCAACTAGTGATTGCAAAGTTTGTAGGCCCAAAACCCACCTTCCAAGATATGGATCGGTGGTTGCAAGCCCTCAATCAAAAGATAGGAGATAGTGTTTTAACGTTTTGCATGAATGTGGGCAAGGGTTACTTCTTCCTCAAAGGAGAGGACTCGGATGCACTCAATAGAGCACTTATGTTGTCACCTTACAAGTCAAAATGGGGAACATGCATGATCCAAAGCTGGGTACCCGGATTCAATCCGGATAACCCTAGCAACCTTGCATTTCCCACTTGGGTTGCCTTGAGGAGACTACCATATGAACACCATGATCAAGCAATAGCCATAGCACAAACGTTAGGAGAGGTGATTGGCATTGACACATCAAACGAAGCGGCAAGAGATCCGAGGTTTTGTGTGAATCTCATGGTTAACAAAGGCTGGGTGACAAGCATTGAGCTAGAAACGGAGGATGGATCATACCCAGCGCAAAAAGTCCTAGTTGACTATGATAAACTGCCAATGCGGTGCAAGGCATGTCATAGCTGGAAGCACCGGGTGAGGGATTGCAATGAAGTCCAGAAAAGACCCGTGAGGGGAGGAAGGAGATCAGCACATGTACCACAGACACATCAGCAAGGCAAAGGGAAGAGCATAAGAATTGATGAAGACGGCTTTCAACAAGTCATAAATCGGAAAAATACAAGAAGAAGCATATTCAACACCATTAATGACGAAATGAGGTCAAATGCATTCGCGCTGGCGGAAGAATCAAGAGCAGCACGATTCCGATCTAATGCACAGGGAGATGAGGTCGGCCAACGGTGAGGAGAGCAAACAGCTCGGACAAACCCAGCACTGAGGAACCAGGAAGGGCTTGGAGGCAGCAAGGCACAAGACACCGAAAACCAGGTCGAAGGGCAGAGGTCGGATACTACGAGCGGGGATGCGACTCTGCCGAGGACAGGTGGTGATGTAGGGCAAACAGAACAAGTAGAGGATCTTGAAACACCGGTCGAAGGAAGAGACGATCCAGCATCTACGATGCTCTGGTCGCCGAGAAAACATGCAGGCCAAAAAAGGCCGTTAGAAAGCGGAGAACTGGTAGAGTCGGGGGAGGAAGAGTCGGAGGAAGAAGAGTCGGAGGAGGAAGAATCGGAGGAGGAAGAGCCGGATGTCAGAGAAGAGGCAGCCGAGGAAGAAACATACAGAATGGAGGAGGGGCCGGGAGTAATCAGGAACCAAAGCAGCGACGATCTGATGCAGATCGAAGAGGGGATGGCTGGAGGGAAGGAAATGCCGATCCAAGAGACCGCGGCCATAGCAGCACCAGCACCAAAAAGTAACCGGCTAACTGTACCGGAAAGAGAACAGGGAGCAGACAGACAGCCACAGGCTACAGCATCATCGCAGGTGAGAGTTGGCTGCACCGAACAGCTGCAGTGGACAGGAAGTGAAGCCGAAGGAGAGAGGATACCCTAGAGCGACCAGCTAGAAGGAGAGGAAGGTCTGCCCGGCAGTGGCCTGAGAGGAGAACAGAGGCGAACGAGCAAGGAGAGGGACGGGACAGAAGAGAGAAAGGAAGGAGACAAAGGAGGGGACTGCGAAGAACCAACTGAGGCAGAGCTCGCAACGTGGCAGGGGCAGGTGGCCCCTCGAAACCCGGCAAACCAACGGCTAACCAGTGAACCCCTACAAGAGCTTCTAGGGGGAGCGGTACCGGCCGAGGAAGCGGACAACGGCAACCCAGCCGGCACAGCAGAGGAACTAAGGGGCAAGGGGCCAACAGAAAGCTCTAAGGGGCAGAGGCAGGGGAGATGGAATGGAGAATCCCACAACAAACTGACCTACACGGAGGCAAATATATGGGAAAAACAGACGTGGGAGATTGAACCAACCAACCACCGTGCTATCAACAAGGCCCCGAGACTCGGTAAGTGGTCGGACTCCTACCTCAACAACGAAATAGACCGTATTGGTAGTTCATACCCGGATGACGAGGGTCCACATACTAATAGACCAATGGATGTAGTTTGGGAGACACAACCAATCCCTAAAACCACTCATAAGGGAAGCATGTATAGAGATATAATGGCAAGCATTGGCCTAGATAGCCCCAACACATCCACGGAGACTAGAGGAGGGGAGAATAGAGAACATGTCCAAGATGCATCATTGACTAATACACCTATCCGGAATAGTGCATCTAGCCTTATAGCCCTTGGGAAGCACATTATCACCCCAAGACAAGGAAGACTATGGGGGGTAGATACCAATTCTCACTAAAGGGTGAAAGGAGGACGATCAAAGTTTTTCAAAATCTTGGTCTATGAAGTGGAATCTAATTACACACAATATTAGGGGTCTAAATGATCCGGAGAGTATTGCAAAAGAGAGAGGTTTCCTTAGCATGATAGTACCAAAAGTGGAGGTGGTAATGATCCAAGAGCACAAACTTAGAGGAAGAGCCTTGGAGAATATAGGATCAAGACTTTTGCCCGGATGTGCTAGTTGGGTTTTGGAAGCCGCTCCGGGTGAAAGGAGTTGGCTTAACCCTAATGCCGCCGGGAAAGGCGGAGTAGGCATTTTACTAGCTAGTAAATATGCTAAGCTTGTTACGGCTACCGGGGCCCTATATGAAAATAGGGTAGTGTGGATCAAATTGGAAGGAGTGGAAGGGGGGAATATTGGGCTAGCTTGTGTATACGCACCTAATATACCTACGGAAAGAAGACATTTATGGCATATATTATTAGACGCGCTCCCCAAGGATTGCGAGTGGATTATTGGGGGCGACTTCAACATGACCGAAAGACCGGAGGACAAGTCACACGGATGTGGGAGAACCATTAGCGACTTGGAGAGTTACACGTGGAAGGAATTTTTAAATTCCTTACAAGTTAGGGATGCATTCTTACACCAAGGGGGCCCACGATTTACTTGGGACAACGGGCAAAAGGGAGTTAGAAGGAGACTAGCTAGGCTAGATAGATTCTACACACCATTCCAAAGTCAACTCAATACTCGTATTACCTCCTACTTTATCCACGGATACACCGTAGGATTGGACCATGCTCCGGTTCACTTAGAGGTAAATATTGGTAGTGGAGAAGAACGGAAAGGGCCATTTAAGTGGAATACGGCACACCTTAAGGGAGAGCTTAGGGAGAAACTAAAGGATAGGTGGGTGAGCTTACCGGAGGATGCCAACTTCTTCCACAAACTAAGAAACATCTCAAGATTCTATAGACAAGCGTGCAAGCAAAAAGCAAAGGAGAATAAGAGACTAGAGCTAGACACAAAGGCCAAGCTAGAAGTAGCTATAGCCAACCTACATGAGGATGTCAATAGCTTTGAGAAACAAGGGGAGGTAAATAGACTTAAGAATATCATAGATAACATAGAAACTAGGAAAGCTATAGGGGCCGCCATTAGATCTAGGGTCAAATGGCAACAAGTAGGTAATAGATGCTCCAAAGAGTTTTTTTAAATCCGTACGCCAAAAAAATACACATATGGTAATTACGGAACTCAAGGACAAGCATGGTCGAATTTTTACCAAAAATGGGGACCTAGGTAGAATTTGCCAAGATTTTTACCAAGACCTATATAGACATAGAGACATTGAGGAGGAGGCACTTCTAGAAGTGATGGAGGGGGTACCGGTTACATTTACCCCCGCCATGAACGAGGCGCTAGTTAAGGAGGTTACGGAAAGGGAGCTAAGGGGTGCGGTAAATTCAATGGCTAAGGGCAAGGCGCCGGGACATGACGGCATCCCGGTAGAGTTCTACCAAAAGATATGGCCAACTATTGGTAAGGACTTCCACCAAATGATTTTGCAAAGCATGGATGAGGGGAAACTACATGAGGGGGTTACAAGAGGGTTGATTAGTCTAATACCTAAGGAGGGGGATGCCAAAGACCTCAACTATTGGAGGCCAATCACCCTCCTTACGGTGATCTATAAAATCTTTGCCAAGACTCTTCAAATTAGACTCCAACCCATGTTAAGGGACGTCATTAGCCCGGAGCAAACGGCGTTTTTACCTCTTAGGTTTATACTAGATAATATTGTTCTTACCCAATAGACCCTTCATTGGGCCAAAGCTTCTAAGCAACCCTCAATTTTCCTAAAACTAGACTTCTCTAAAGCATATGACAGGGAGTCTTGGCACTTTCTCTTTTGTGCAATGAAGGCTATGAATATAGATGAGGTGTTCATAAGATGGATAAAACTACTTTCACCCATGCATCCGCGGCGGTTAACCTTAATGGTAATCCCGGGGGGAACTTCAAAATTGAAAGAGGAGTGAGACAAGGGTGTCCACTAGCCCCCTACCTTTTCCTAATCGTGGGTGAGATTCTTACCCACGTAATAAAAAAGGCGGTGGCGGAGGGTAGACTCAAAGGAGTTTACCTACCCGGGGGGAAGAAGCAACAAAGCATATCCCAATATGCGGATGATTCCTCATTCATGGTAAGAGGCACCAAAGAGGACGTAGACGAGCTTGTGAGGTTGCTTGAAACATTTAGCAAGGCATCCGGAATGGAGATCAATTGGGAGAAGTCGAGCGCCTATTGGTTCGACAAATACACTCACGAGCCGGATTGGCTCCTCGGCTACAATTGGAAGTGGGCGGAGGAAGGCGACCTCTCCAAATTGCTAGGTACACCCTTTGGTCTAAATCTCAACACTAGAAATATTGACCAATTTCTTTATAACAAAATAAAAAAGAAGTTAGAGTATTGGAGTGGTATGAAGTTAACCCTAGCCGGTAGAATTGTAATATGTAACCAAGTGTTACTCTCAACACTATGGTTCTTTATCACGGTATGGGGAGGGTCCAATAAGATCTTAAGGAAAATTCGGGGGGCAATTAGGAATTACATGTGGTCCGGCAAGGAGCAACTAACTCGGACTAGGGTTAGTTGGCAAGAGTGTTGTAGAAAGAAGAAATATGGAGGGTTGGGCCTTGTGGACCCGGAAGAGGCTAAAACTAGCCTCTTATGTAAGTGGATAGTCAAAGCAATGGAACCCGGAGAATCCAACCTCCAAATCATGCTAAGGTATAGGCTTGCAAGATTTAACCCACAAAGAGGACGGAGTTGGGGAGTGGACCTTGAATGGTTCACTAGCAAACAACATCAAGGGTTCTCCGGGTCTAAAGTGTGGGGCCACATTAGTAAGGCATGGAAATGCATGTCAAAGAGCATTTACCAACTCCCGCCACGAACTAGGATGGAGCTTCTACACTCTAACATTTGGTGGTCGGATGGGGTCGAGCTACTCAAAAAGGGCTTCTCATATACTAAGGGCTTGGAGCTCTACCGCCAAGGCATTAGGAGCGTGGACGATGTGTGGGACAATGGTAAAAAAGAATTCCTAACTTGGGCCGAAGCACAAGAGAAGTTCCAACTCAAACCAACCGACGAGCGTGATTGGGAGGGAATTACGAGTAAGCTCTCGGAGGAGTGGAGAGGGAAGCTTGAAGATGACTTGGATGACACCCACCCCGGAATGTGGCTTGGACTATATGAGATGGGCAAGGAGGACCCCACGCTAGTGGTAAGATGCGAGTCGGAGTTTACCCCCCCTTGCTTCCAACTCTATACTTTGACCTTACCCATTCCATCCAAATGTTTTACCGTCGGCACCTACTCTAGATGCCTTAGAGAATGGGAACATCCGTAAGGAGAGATTGAAGGTTACTTCCACGAGGTCAAAATTATTTACACCAATAGGGGAGCTAAAAAAGAAGGAGAAGAAGTGAGGGAAGAGGTTATTTTCTTCTACGGGAAAGTGGCCACTCTTTCTTGGGACCCGGATAGGTGGAGGTGGGGAGACGGGGGCCGGTTTCTAGATTACACCACTAAGAAAGGAAGAGACATTCTTACTAGTAGAAGTCAAGGCTCATCCCGGGTGGCGGACAAGTGGCAAGGCTATCTACCGGGCAACTATAGATTCCAATGGTCTCGAGTGTGGGACTCGAACCGTTCCGGCAAGGAAGCGGCTTTCATTTGGTCGATTTGGCATAAGGCGGTCGCGGTTAATGAATGGAGGGCACGGATTGCCCAGGCATCCATCTCAAAACAATGCATTTTTTGTCTCCCCAATACTAGTGAATCGGTTAAACACAAGTTTTGGGATTGCATCCAAGCTAGGAGAGCGTGGAGGTGGGCCACCTACATTATGCAAGAACTTTGTGGGGTGAGAACGGGCAACTATGATTGTTTTAATTGGAAACAAGCTCTCTTTGGGAAAAGACTCCCCAAGAAGTATGGTCCCAAAATTAAAATTTGGCACCTTCTTAGGGGCATCACGCTTTGGGCCATTTGGATTGAACGGAATGATAGGGTCTTCAACCAAGAACAATGGCATGAAACACGACTCAAACACCACGTTTGGGACGAACTTATACTCTACGCCAAGACGGCATGGGAACGAGTGCTCAAGAATATCAAGATTAGTGCTTTCTCGGCGTTGGCATTGCTCCAAGGGTTTGACAAAACTTGGGGGGCTAGGAATGTTCTTTGTAGGAGAAACAATCTCCACATTGAGTGGAATTGGAAAAAAAGTAGCTATTTTAGGTAGGGGTTAGGGGGGCTCTCCTTGTGAGGAGGAAGCCTTCTTTGGTGACTTTCGAGTGGCTTGGGGGTTGTCCTTGGCCGGTGGGGTGGATGTGGTCCTTGGTCGGGTGGGTTGGGGGCTTGTCCGTGGTGGTTCTTTGTGCGGGTCGTTGTCTCGGTCGTGGCGGTGTTCTCACGCCCGGGGGGGCCGCTCCCCCTCGGTGTGGGCGTGGGGGTTCCTTTTCTCTTGGTTTTTTTCATTTTGGCGTTGGCGGTTGGCCTTCTGTAAAAAAAAAAAAAAAAAAAAAAAAAAAAAAAAAAAAACCCTGAAACAAGTGGGCTTGAAGATTCCCAACATATAACAAGCATGGGGCAGGAGGGGGGGGGGGCAAGTCCCCTTGTCTGCCATGTGTGACCTAAAATTAGGGCCATACCTAATTGCCGAAATTGTTCCTAATAATTCAATTGCCTTTATTTATGACTTTCGCCCCACCTTGTCAATGGATCTTCTTTGTTGACAGAATTAGCGAAACAGGAGAGGGCCCTCTGACAAAGCGACGCTAAATTCCCGGGGCGCGCTCGCAACACAGGAGCAAAATTTTTTTTTCACCATTTCCGGTCCCTCAAAAGATTTGTGCATGTGTTTTTTTATAGCTACAGACACCTGCTCCACTTTTAGGGCCTGTCACACAATTTTCTCAAATCCAGGCCCAAAACCCTCTCTTCAACTCATTTTACGGATAACTCTAATGTCAAGAAACTCTAGAGATTGCATGAGACAAAATCTCAGTCAAAATGGTTCAAGTAGATGAGGAATCATCACTTCACGCCCGAGGGGTCCCGCCTCCCCTCGGTGAGGGCGCGTTTTTCCTTTTGTTTTACTCATTTGGCGTTGGCTTGGTTAGCCTTCTGTCTCAAAAAATAATAATTAAGATCCATAATAGTGTATTGTGGGACTAACAATATTCCACAAAATAGTTATGGATATTCCCACATTCAATTTGGATATGGGGAATATTCCATGGAATACCGTTAGTCCCACAAAACATTGTAGTGGATCTTAATAATGCTATGATGAGTGTAAATGTACCTAATTAATATAATTGTGTGTTTTGTCACCACCCATATGCATCATATCCTATTGATGACAATGTAAATTGGTTAAAAAAATGGTCTAGACGAACTTGTATCATGACCAAGAATAGAACGTCAAATTATTGGTGGTTGGTAGGTTGGATGTTGTTGTTGTTGTATAATGATAAGAATGACTTCTCCAGATCTTCTTCACTATATATGTTAAACATGGACGTTGTTGTGCACGCACGGATCATCACCTATACTCCATAAATGCAATAACATATTGCCATTCTCAAAACTTGCAACAAAGCAATGTCAGTTGGGAATTAATGTGGCTCAATCTAGTAATTAGGTACTTTAGGGAACAACATGCACCCATGCTGCTTTGCTTGGGATTGTGGGGCTCATAGCATGGCCACACCAAGCCAATTGTCGCGCACCTCTCCATGAGGAGTGCCCGAAACACCATGGGCACAAGGGGGACCCCGGAGTGACACCCAGGACTTGTGGCGCCATTGGTGAGAGGGCCCAAGTGATCCTAGTGTGGGTGAGGGCCCCGGGCGTTGGGAACGCCTCCCACCCACGGAGACTAGGAGGCACAAGGGTAAGGCCATGAGCTATGCGTAGCTCATGGCGTGGTGATTCTAGAATGCTCAAGAACACCTCAATCGGAGGTGTGAGCTAGGAGTTATGGCCATTTGAGTGGGGCGCTGTCCCGGGACAGCGCCCTGGTACAGCAGTGCCTGGGAGTGATTCCCGGGACTGCCAAGGTTCAAACAGGCATAACTTCCTCAAGACTTGCCCGAATGGGGCAAGTGAGGAGTCCATCTTCATCTACGTGAAGCGTAGATGAGGATGGAGTGGTTGGTTGTTATGATCAGACATCATACAAGGAAGTTATGATGGTCTGAAGCTGGTGGGGGGGTTCTAGGCCCAGCAGCTAAGGCAAAATGTCCACTTGGCCCCAACTCTTGGTAGAGAGACAAGAGGTTGGTTGACGGTGGGGTAGGGGCCCCGCGTAGAGTCCTAGAGGCTTATATGGGTGAGGTGGTGTGGCCTCACCCACCCGAGGCCGAACGGCAAGGCCTCCATGGGCTTTGGCCTATTGTGAGGCCATAGTTGCCTAGTATGGTTCGGGTTGTTGTAATGTTGCTCCGGCAACGCGATGATCAACATAGGATTGGACTTCCATGGATGGAAGTCCACATTGGGGAAATGGGTTACCGATTAAGGGGTGAGTCCCGAAAGCAAAGTAGGAGGGTTGGTTCCCTCCTATGAACTATTGGTCCGGGGTTAGAGGAGCTAACCATTAGCATGGCGGTATGCGAAGGGTTAGCCACTCGTAACATTTGCTAGAATTGAAAATTGGCAAGATGGTCAAGGGGGGGCTAGCAAGGGTTGCGACACCATTGGCCCTAGCATGCCCTCCGGTTTGGGTACTGAGGGACCTTGCCTGGCCCCAAATTGGATTTTCTAAACCATGCTTAGCCTATGGAGAAAGTGGGATCGAATTTCGATAATTAAAAAAAACTAAAGTGTCCCGGCCAAACCTCTATTTTGCTACTAGTAGCTAGCCCGACCTGCCCGGCTGGAGGTAGCTAGCAAGCACCCTGGTTGGCTGGTTACAAGGGGGTGCCTTGCAGCCAACCAGCCGAGGCACGTGCCTGGCAGTGGCTGTAGTGGCCGCTAGCTGCAATGCCCCTGAACCGGCGGGGCTGGCTAGTTGGGCGTCCGGTTGCCCCGATGTGGCAAGGCTCTCACCCCGTTGTTGAGCATTGTCTTCATCATCATGAACCATTGGGGTGGAGCAATGTTCCCGTTGGGCATGGTTGCCACTTACACCAAGTAATTAGACACAGGTTGTGTGATGTTGGTGAGCATAGTGAGGATGACCATCCTTTGGTGCATGGGGTTTGTGTGGGTGGTGAAGGTTGGCAGGTACAAGCCGACCTATTGTTTTTATGGTTTTGTCCGTAGTTTGGTATTTGTGTTAGAATTCTTGAAGTGTCATTATGTTGTTTAGTGTCCTTTATTATTGGGAGTTACATATTTTTATGAAATTTTAATTATAACAACAATCTCTAATCAACAAAGTCATCTATATTCTATCATGTTGGAAAGAAGGAATTATCACTTAAGGGCATACCTTTCATTCATCCAACACAAATGCCCTGAAATAGTATGCACGCGAAGTGTATTATTTTTAGATTAGCTCACACTAGAATAAATGTTAAAGACCCCAAACTAGTATAGTCCAAGTCACTCGAGATGAATCAGCCATATACCTATAGGGGGTCAATTTTTTTTTAATGGTGGATGGATGAGAGGTACGTTTGTATGTGATGATTCCCTACCTCTTTATGAGGTTCAAACAACATGTCCTACCTTTGTTGGTAAAAACTGAAATATGCAACAAACCATTATCATAGCGTGTAAATTCAAGTAGTCAGTGACACAAAATACCACAAACAATGTAACATGCTTTTCCATGATAACAAAATTTAGCATAAGCTAGAAAACCCCACAAAACAAGGACCCGATGTTATAATAAAACTAGCAATTTACATGTCTCAAGTGCAAAAGAAAAATCATTTTGCAGAAGGTGGTTTTCTTGCACGTGTGACACACAAATACCTTTCATTTTTCAAGCATGTAAGGGTTGCACTAACTAACCTCTTTGGAATTTATTTTTCCTACTCAACAAAAAGCAATTATTCACATGTTGGTTCACATTTACCCACAAGTGACTCTTCCTCTTCATGATTCACATGATTAAATGAAATGGCAAAAGATAAAAGACCAATTATTTATTTATTTATTTATTTATTTTCCTCCACACCTAGCGCCCACATTGAAAAAAGAATATTGGGCTTAACATTCCTCAGTAGATGAGATGTGTTCACTCAGATTCGATTTGGTACTGCTTTGCGCGCTCAGATTCAGTTTGAAACTCCAACATCTCATGGTAAGATTCAAAAATCACAGTTGACCCCACATAACAATTTCTTCTTGCTGAACAATATATATATATATATATTTATTTTTATTTTTATTTTTATTTATTTTTTTGGAGATAGAAGGCCAAACGGCCAACGCCAAAATGGATACCACAAAAGAGAAAACACGCGCCCTCACAGAGGGGAGGCGGGCCCCTCGGACGCGTGAACACCGCCACATAAAAGAGAAAAGAAAACACCGACCCCACCCAAGGACAACCCCCGGACCACCCAAACCAAGGACAACCCCCTACCCACCAAAACCCCCGGGACCCAAACAAGGGTCCCCTCCCTACCTACGATGTCTCTTCCAATTCCAGTTCATGTGTAAATCATGTCGTCGACAAAGGACTCCCCGCGCGCCCCAAGTCTTGTCGAATCCGCGCACCAATGCCTCTTTGGAGAAGCTACTAATCTTAATATGTTCCAACACCCTCTTCCAAGCCATCTTAGCGTAGATGATCAAAGCATCCCAAATTTGTTGTTTGACCTTAGATTCATGCCATTGTGTCTGGTTAAACACTTTGTCATTCCGTTCAATCCAAATGGTCCAAAGAGTAATTGCTGAACAATATTATGGACCCCTCTGTGGGTGGAAAAAGGTTTCATAAATGATAGTTGCTTCCAAAATCTATGATTTAAATTTGTTGAATGCTATATTTTTGGGGTTTCGGTGACCACCAAGCTCTAGTTGGCCTTTTTGCCTAGTACTCGGTAGGTAATAAATAGCAGATATTCTTGGGGGCGGTTTGTGTTGGGTGACAGCAAGGCCATCATCAACCTGGCTTTGCACAGGAGAAGGAATTGAGGGATCCACTTGCCATGTTCTTCATCTTCCAAATTCGGAGCTCCTCTGATTTCCCACCTTTCTCCTTTCCCTCATTCTTTCCCAAAATCTTGGGCTCCAATGAAAGGCTGGCAAGAAAATAGTTTTTTTACTTAGACCTTAACTTCCCAAGCATGTGAAACAATGATCGGGGAGATTTTTGGGCATAATCGGTTGAGATCCTAGTGTTTGCAAGTCCAACCGGTTACATGTTGACAACCTTTGGTTTTTCTATATTAATTTAGGTATATTCCATAAATTCCTCTAAAGTGATCGGTAATTCTCCTGCAGTCTTGAATTTCAACCGGTTATTTCTCAAACTCAACCAGTTCATCTGTAACTAACTGCCGGTTCTCCCCGATCATAGATGTGAAAGGGTTGTTTTGAGTGCATTTCACTCCATCTCGGCTATGGAATTTTCATGGACAAATTTGGAGGTAAAATGGGTTTTGTTTGTAGGATTTTGAAACATGGGAAATGAGCTATAGCGAGGGCAAAATTGTGCACAAATAACCTTAAGATTTTAGATTGTAATAATTGAAAGAAGTGATGCAGGAGAAAATGCCGTGTTTTATCCTTTAAAAAGGACCTTTGACCCATCTAATTCACATGGAAAATGAGGAAAAAAGGCTTGTGTAATCCATTGGATGGGAATAACTCTGAAGTTGAGCATCTCCACAAATTCTCATGCCAAAATGTGTAAATCACAATAGGCTAGCCACCTTGTACTTGGAGTATGTGAATTGTCCCATATTTCTAACCAAGTATATGCTAAGAATTCCTAAAAACTTTGAGAGTATCTAAATGCTAAATTGAATGGTTGATTTGAGCACAAAGGTTGTTTCTACTTGAACATCTAAAATTCACTTTAACCAAATTAAACATCTTTGATGTGCATGCAAAGTTTGCATTGAATAGGCAACCATTGATTGAAGTCAATGCCCTCTAACATGAGCTCCCAACACAACAAGAACATGCCACTTCCCACTTTGACATTTTTTTAACACATTCTAATCGTCTACAAATTGCAAGACTCATGTGTCTATGCGTAGATATCCATGTTGGCTTGATGTTTATATTTATTTTGATTGTGAATGAATGACTTAGGTAAGGTTAATGTAGGGAAGAAATCATCCATCAACCAGTAGTTGGTTGCTTGAGAAGTTAGGGGTTAGGGCAGAAAAAAAAATAGACAATGGTGAATGACCACTATTGGTGCACTAGACTAGGAGTAGAATGATTCTTGTACCAATTACTTCCCAAGATGGTTAATTATAAAAGTGATGGCCTAAAAAGGATGTAGTAATAGGCCAGATGCAATGATTGGCCAAATGTTTCTTGTTTCACACCACTTGGGATCATTGTTGGGTGTCATTAAGTTGATTGTTTTTATGAATTCATATGCACAATATGATATTTTGATGCTCAAATTAGGGAGACTTTGTTGTACAAGTAGGGGGTTTGACTTAGTTGCCTCTTTGAAAAATGTAACTTTTAATTTATAGGGAATAAAAATAAGAAAACAAATTGTACTCCTCATCGTTTCCTCTACTCCGTCTCTTAAATAAAATGCACATTTTTTCTTTAATCAACTTCTTTGCACCAATTCCAATTCTATACCTTAAGGCATATGTGCCTAATCCGTTTCTCATCTTGATTGAACACCTACATTTGAGTGGTATGTGGTTTGGTGTGGCTCCAAGAATGGATACCAAGAGGACATGTGTTAGAAGGTGATTGGATTGCATGCTCAAAATATGATGACCATTGTAGGTTCACTAGTCAACATATTTGGAGGGACCTATGCAACCAATTAAGGAGCACGAGAACATTCCACTTTGATAATAAATAAGAAATTCTTATGAGTTCCTAAAAATTATAAGGATAGGAACTTATGGCCTTGATTTAGATTTGCTAACCATCTCATACTAATCACACAATTGGTATCTTGGAAGAAGTGGGCTAATTGCAAAAAGTAATAAGATCCATCTGCCTTAGTCACAAATCATCACTCTCCTAATTTGGTACATTGAATATCACTATTGAGAAACATGGATCCAAACAAGTGTTTTGTAAATTAGCATGTCCAATCCAAATTGTTATGCAACAATGGGCTCACATTCATGCCAATTAAGAATTAAATCCAGTGTTGTCCCCTCCCCCCTCCCCCCAATCTAGACTACTCATAGATTTGGCATCCAATGATGATCTAACAAAGTAGTTGTTTTGGACCTTTCTTTTCACTTTTGCATGCACTAGTAAAAAATATGGTCCCAAACAACATGGGTAACACAATTTGACACCCAATGTCTCAACACCTCATAAAACTTGAACCCAATGTCATTTGACTAGACCAATTTATCTATTGAGGTGTCAAAACAAGCATGTCAATTTCAATAATGCACCTTGGCGGCCTAATTAAGGCAGAGGCCTATTACTTAATTAGCTCCCCCCCCCAGCTCGGCCTGTTACACTTAATTATATTTAATCACACTCAATTAGTTTGAATGTGTATGAATACTTTGTGAAAGTAGAAGGTATTAACTATACTATTATAAAATAAACATACTAAAATAAAACACTAATTTTAGTTCCATTTTAGAATGACAAAGACCATGTCAATGATAAGTCACAAAAGTTTTAACCTTAATGCTAATGAGGGTTTTGTAATGTTTTTGACTTCCAAGTTAATTACATACTTTATTGACGATTTCACTTCGAAAAGAATATCCCAATCAATTGCTTATTTACTCAATGGAAGTGAACATATATATTGAATTTTGGACCTTGAAAATGAAGTGCACCCAATATGGGTTATATGGACAAGCGGCCTTCAAGAATGCAAGGGTTTGCCCATGCTTGGGGGATTAGGCTAGGGTCGGGGCATGCCATGCTCACGGGGCTGAGGCTTTGGCTTTTTTGGTGTTGCCCCTACTCGTCAGGGGTATTGAGAGAGATCCGGGTTCGCCCCGCAAATCAGGATCTCCACTTGGGAGTTCTTATAAGGTGCCGATGCCCCCTTCTCACTTGAATTTAGCTAAGCCTAAAAGTTTGTCATAAAAACACGGCCTTCACACCATTGACATTGTCTAGTCCCAAGCCTAGTTGGCAAATAATGTGGCATGGTGTAAAAGTGGAGGTTTAAAGCCTCAAGCACCGATCCTCCTATCAGTACCTAGACATGAGGCAAGAATGTAGGACCTTTAAAAGTGTCGCCTCCCGCCCTTGTGATTGTTGCTTTTAGTCTTAGCTATGAGACCATGAGGAGCTTCATTAATAAAAACCGATGGTAAGATAAACGAGTAGTAAAGCATTTGGAGATGGGACAAAAACTATCCAACATGTCATTACTTGGTAGATAAAACAATAATGAACATATGTGAAAATTACTTAACTAAAACCTACTCGACAATCTTCGGAGCAAGTTCTTGTAGGTGCATTTGGATAGGCGGATGCCCCCGCTATAACTGAGGGGGCTTTACCTGGTTTTTAGGAAATACTTTGGTTGCCGTAGCACCATAGTTGGTTCGTGCACCTCAAAAGGAATATTTAATTATTTTTTGAAAAATAAGGTTTGTCAACTAATATAATTTAATGAAATTTCATCAGTCCTATGATTTTTAAAAAATTAATTCATTTTTTTGGTAAAGTCCAACAATATTGGAAGTAGTTTTTTTTTTCTCATTCATTTGTGGCGGCTTCATGGCCTTAAACCTAAGTATCCACCTTAACCTTACTTAGTGTGGCTCTTGTTTGTCTTTGCACAGTGTATGTGTTTGGTGTTTTGTATGTATTTGCACTTTGACATGTGTGAGAAGAGTGTTAGAAATGGCACCAAAACAATGACGGGTTGGTTTTGCTTTTATCCCTATTAGCAAGGAGGAGAGGGAGATGGATATAGAAGGAGAGTTTGCCGCTTTGAGAGAGCAGGGCGCCGAGACATTAACGCATTAGCATGCAACCTCTTATGGCGTTGACGTGGTTGGAGCTTAAAAGAGTCCAAAATTCCATTAATTAGTTTTTTTCCTAATATAAAATTTCACTGATTCGTTTGATTGGGTCCAAAACTTCCAATTTTTTGGGGTTTTTTTTGGGATTTATTTTTGCACGAACCAGCTATGGTGCTACGGTCTTTGAAGTTCCACATTATGGGTGGTTGTGAGAGTCCAACTCAAAAATGGGCATGACCTAAACAACACGCTGGTCTTGTGGTAGAACATGTGCGAGTAAGGTAGATGTTCCCAAAGATGAACAGGTTTCATCAGGCAAGAGATGCACAAACACGTACAACTTGTTCGGAGAATCACATCATCTTCAGGTTCTGTATTTTGAGATTTCATGGATTTTGGGTTGCATTTGTAGCACGGGTAGATCACTCCATTGTCAAGTTGAACACCATGTGCGACCAAAAAAAATCTTCTTTTGGTAAGTTGCACCACCAAAATGGGTCAAATTTTTATCATGAGTAGATATACACAGTACCTATGACATAGTCAAAATCGGTAACTAAATTTGATGATTTGTTTTTTTCATAAAACATACGATTTCTAACTAGAATGACACAGAATTGAACTAAAAAAATTACTAAAAAAAATAAAGATGACTAAAATTTTCAAAAAAGTATACAAAAGATACTATCAATGGTTATGTATATGTAGAAAAATATCATAAATTTTAAAATTATATATGGCATGTAATATAGGGGTAGCAAACTTTGTCCGCACGTGGTATCAACTTGACAATGAAGTGACCTCCCCGTGATTCGTAGCTCTTCTGCCCCCCGATGATAAGGGCCGCTTTACACCTAGAGGTTGGGCCAATTTGCTGTGTAAGAGGCTTGAAATCCTCACTTGTGATTGGCCAAAAGGCTGAAATCGGCCCCAACCCCTTTACACCTAGAGGCCGGGCCGATTTGGTGGTATGATTTTTTAAATAAAAAAATGCATGGTCTGACACGGCCTGAGCTCGTTGAATTGGGTGCACCTGAAACGGAGGGCCGATTCTTGGCTTCGGGACCAATGTCACATTTCAATAAAAAAAACAACTTTTTTATAAATAAAACGTGTTTTTTTCAACAAACTATATTGAGTGGATTGTGTGGAAATATGAACGGCTCTATGCTAGATTATGCTAGATCCGTTGGATTCTACTAGATTCATTGAATCCGCCTAGCTTCTTGGCCCTAAGACCTTTACATATGAAAAAATTGGCCCCCATTATAATCTTATTACAATGTGTAGATGAGGCCGGCCTCCAACCCAAAAGGGGCTGAAATTTCATGTAATCAGCCTCAAGTGGAATTGGCCCAGCCTCTAGGTGTAAAGTGGCCCTAAGATGACGTTGCTAGTTGGCAGGAACTGGTTGTTGACATAGCACCTCTTAACAAAGAGGTATGAACCTCGTAAATTTAATTTTGAAGCCAAAGCCAAACCAAGTAAATTTTGAACGGTTCAGGCTGGCAGGCCAAGCCAGCTCCGAGATGAGACAGGACATGTGTTCTTTACCTGCTCAGCTTAAGTTCTATAATAAGCAGCTGTTCAAGCTTCCAGTGTTCAAGATGAAGCCCTCATATGAGTTGAGCATTGCACTAGCACTTGAGCATGCAGGCTTGTGGTAATCCAACCCCCTTGCCTACATGTTTGTCCGTCCCCTACTAGTGTGAAGTAGATCGGATCAAAAGTCACCGATTCGGCGTGTCCGAATGGCAACCAAACCAAATTGATCTAATCTACTTCTCAGTGTTGAGGGTTGTGGTGATGGAGATGAAGCAAATGGCAGTTCTGGAGGAGAGGGACATCCAGGGGGAGTCTAAGAGACTATAAGTACAAAGACGGAGGTGATAACGAGGAAACGAAGGGAGGGACTCTTAAGTCTCAGCTCTCTAGGGACGAATGAAATTTGATTCAACAATTTTCGTATGAACAGTGCTTGACGGGCAATTTATATTGAGGACTTCAAGTGACGTCTTCATTTTCAACTTGGGGTTGCGTTTCGAAAAGATGTTTTGAGAAAAATATGTTTTGAAGAGCCAAATCGCGTTTGAAGGGTTGTTTTAAGACATGTACATTTTGAGGAGCCAAATGACATTTGAAGGGCATTGAAGACTTCAATTTGGAACATTGCGCGCTTCCTTGCTGCCTGCACCCTTGGGTGCAAGGATCCAAAGGAAACTGGATGTATGTGTGCAATTCTATTTGCATACATTTGCACATACCATTTCTTTATTATTATTATTATTATTATTATTTTGAGACAGAAGGCCAACTCAGCCAACGCCAAAATGAATAAAACCAAATTTCTTCATTATTTCTCCAGCAAAGCCTGCCGGCCGGGATCCTCCAGTCAAGATATATGGAGTTCGAGCTAATTGAAAGCCTCAGAGCCAAGATGAAATTGGGCAATCTCTATACTTTGGAGCCTTGAATGGCCGGACTAGCTTAGGGCCACTTCGCACACGAGACTGAGAGCCCGTGACCATTACACTTTAAGCACTCTCATTGGTGGAGAAGGCGGAGCCGGTCCAAGTTCACTTCACACTACGCTTGAGGGACCAACGGAGTATGTGAATGCAAGATGGATGTCAAGTCTACATGGATTCCTACATGCCATCCAATGGGTCATGTCAATGGTCACTTGGATTATTTTCCAAAACCACTTCTTGGAGGTAGGCCTAACACAATACCAGGAGACCATGGCACTCCAAACACTCGCAACCGTTGATTTATCCTATTTTATCATGGTGTGAGGACCCGCATGAAAAGAAATTCATTGAATAGCATTTGGTTGAGGGCCCAGTCACAAATAACTTCACACTACACTTGAGGATCCGTGACCACACTACATGATTTTGGAGGTCTCTTGAGACGGCCTATGGACACTTTCTTTTGGGCTCTCACAATTTCATGGTCACGGCTCTTGGCTCGTGTGTGAAGTGGCCCTTAGCTTTGCTAGTGTGACCCACTTTCCAAACTGCTATTCCATCATCGACTCGACAACAAAGGACTCAGTCATGAAGTGAAGACCCATTGGATGTGTAATCATTAATTCACCCAAATGCAAACCAAAATAAGGTAGATGCCCCTTAATTGATTACCTTTGTTGTTTGTTGATTTGTAAAGGGTGGTTTAAACCCAAGGCCTTAACACGATCTCATATTGGGATCTTCAAGGTTAAGTCATCTAAGACTAGAGTAGTGCTCACATGGGTGACCTTGCTAGCACTTGATTTTCACTATACCTTGTCACCTACGATTCACCCATGCATAGTGGGGGTATTTGGGTTGATCGGATATTTTCAATCAACCATGTAGGAATTTAGAGGCTTGCCCCTGGGGGAGAAAGGTGTCGGTATGTTTGTCTGTATTCATTCAAGGTGTTCACCTTTAAAAGAGGCAATAGTTTACAGGGGATCTCTAGTTCATAATGTCGATTTTGGGATTACATATAGACTTGTAAGACCAACTAAAAAAATGGAGCAATACCATAATTTACGCTAGTGGAAACATCGGAGTTGTCTTTCTTTTCATTTCTTCTTTTCTTTTCTTTCTATTGGTTTATGTATGTTTTCTCATTCGTGTATCCACGAATGTATATGAGAAGTTAGGATTATCCATAAATTTTGGAACTAAATTCATATTCATATGAATTATCAAAGTCCAAGTTAACAATGAATCAGAAGAAGGCCACATAATACCCCCCCCCCTCATCTATTGACTATAGAATCAAGAACGATCAAATATTTTTGAAAGCATATAGTCCAATCTCTTTTTCACACGTATCTTTATGCTATCCATTCTTAAATCTACACCTAACCACACATCCCTCACATATAGACATGTCATATAAGTAATCAAATTAGATCATCTTATCTTAGTCATCATTTGATGTCAAAAGAATAAAACAAACCTTCAAATATTTTGACCTTACTTGAGGTGCTAAGGGTGAGTTTCCATGTAGGCCGCTGTCAGCCCTAAACCCCCACCCTTAGGCGTCCTAGTCCAGGTGGGGATCTCAGACTCACATTCGTTCAACCAACTCCACCAAGCCCACATTGACCATGCGGTCAATACTCCATAATGCAATCAAGGACAACAATAATTTATTCAATACTGCGGGAGGATGAGCATTTAGAAATACTCCGATCCCTTCCTTTTCTTATTAGCACTCAAAACTCACCCTCTAACCCCACACTCACCCCAAACCACATCCACTGTGGTGGGGAGATTAAACCGCTAACTGAATACTAAGACTAACTAATCCTAAACTAAACTAACTAACCTAAACACTAATGTCCTAGGTCGGTTTGGATGCCCATACGGTCCTCCTCCCTAGTTCATAAACCCAGCCAAGGCCCTTGGTCCTCTTTCCCTTACTGTTCCGCCACTTAGTTGCATGGCCTAACCCAACCCACTATCGGTTATTGTGAACAACTGCTGGCCTTACTCGGTACCAGCAGCCCTCCAGGCCGTGTCCAGCGTTCCCACAGTCTCCCTCTTCTGGCCACGTCCTTTCTGCTGCTAACCGGCTGATCTACCTACGGCTCTGAGATTGCCGCCTCCAGGGCCCCAAAGGCAGGTGCCGAATACACCATCCCCGCTCTCCCTCGGCCAGTCCACTTCCCCTGTGTTCACCTGTATTGAGCCCGGCCATGTATCTACTTTGGACAGGGCATTCCTCGCCTTCCTTATTGAATCTGGGGTCGAGCTCCCAGTTCTTCGTGGCCTTTATCAATTCCGGCCCTTACTGATTTGAACGTTCAAAATGTAGTCCACCTGTAGTCCAACCTTGATTTTCGAATCTCTGAGCAGTATGTGCTCACAATTCTCCCCTCCCGAATCCTCACTGGCCCTCCTGGGTCTTTTGTCATCTCTTCACAATGCTTTCTTACCACCTTTCAGCCACTTAGACACAATGCAGCCATACCAGCTGCCTAATTCGGCTGCCTTTCCCTCATTCAGATCACCCACATTTCGTGATGACCTTGCTTGCCTTCGGCGGCTGGTCCCTATCACTGCTGGGCAATGCAGCCTCATTCTATCTGCACCCTCCCTAACCCTTGGTCAATGCGGCAGCAGCGACTGCCGCCATCCCTTCGGCAGATTCCAAATTCACATTGGCCGCTGGGACCTTCTCTCCCTTGTCTCCCCGCAGCTCACCTTGTGTGTGTTGAGAGAGAGCTTCCCTCGTCGGGATCGGCCCCTGTAAACCCCTCCTTGCTGCCGTGAATTCGGCACCTGATCTCCTTCCAATTTGTTCCCCCTCCCCTTAATCTGCACCCTTGGGAGCCTTAAACAAACAATAGCCCCCCCTGGTCCGAGCCTTGACCTTGGAAGGCCAGAAGCCACATAACACCCGCCCATCCTTTTATCAAGCCTTCCCTAATCTTAACACCACACACTCATTTCTAAATGCCTAATTACCAAAAATCAAATTACTCACACTCAATCCTGTAAGCTTACAGGGACATTTAAACCCCACCCCCACTCTTTTTATGTTTTAAACAAGTGATAGAAAATATCAAATCCTAAATGCTACTGACTCTTAATCCTAAACACATGTGAGCACACCATTTAGGGCTCACAACCGCTTGCCCACCAAATTCTTGTGAAGATGTGGTGATATCTACATTTCCACTAGAATCTGGTGGGCGAGCAGCCTACATGGATCCTCACCCTAAGAACATGATGTGCTCTAGAAATGACTTTGATTTGGCGATTTGGAAGTCTAGTTCAGTTCAGACATGGGTACGTGGGTGTTTTTAGTGATCTTTGAGCAAGCCAAGGGGTTTCGATACTTTGGTGACTCCTCACTTGTTTCTTACAAGAAACTAATCCAGTTGTGCCAAACAAACATAGAAAAACAACATATACCTATATATGTTTTTGGCAAATGAGATAGATGCGGCATAAGAGGTGTTACATAACCTTGGTAGATGATGCTAATATGGACATCTCCAACCTTGTGGAATCACCTCCAACCTAATGGATTTGAGCATTAGAAGCTTCAACACGTTAGCAATTATGAATGCAGACCAAAGGATTTTAGATTGTTGAATCAGAGTTGAGGAAGGTGTTGATCTAGGTTCTAGCATCAAAGATTCTTTACTTCCCAATATGGTATTATAGGGAAGAACACTTTTATTGTGCAATGTTATGTAAGCGGACAACAACACCAACACCAACAAATTCTACATAGGTCCTTTACCGATGAAAACCAAGCTTAATGCCAATATTGATTGTGTCATGTCTCTGAAGTGGTTATGGGTAAGATAAAATGTCACTGAATTAACTTTTCATTATAGAAAATCTACAATACAAGTTGGGCGGCACCTAACAGCCACATACCGCCTCCTAATTTGCTCACCTCGCTTACAAAAATCAAGTGTATCATAATTCGGCGAATAGCATCCTAATTATGGAGGATTTGGGTGTAGTTTGATTTTTGCGAAAGTTATTGACCCAAATATCATCTAGGTGATAGCTAAATTAACACGTATTACTAACCCACCAAATTAGATTGTTGATTAAGAACCAAAAAAATAGTTGTCCACTTAAGAATGCTAATTGAATTGGCCTCATCTACCTTGCTTGTGTATCTCCCATCCATCCATGTTGAAAAGATCCCCTGAATATACAGTTGCAGTTAAGACATGTCAAGGGTGCCTTACTAGGTAGAATAGATTAAGTCTTTGAAGTGTCCAATCAACTTAAAAAGTAGGCTCCATAGTACATATTATGTCAAGGTGTTTTGTTGGATGAAAGAAACATATGCTCGTAGTAACAGGTCCCTTTGATCTCTTTGATCAGGGCCTCCATTAATCTACTTGATGTAAAAATGCAATAGACTATATATGGCCTGCTGATGATTTACTAGCAAAATCAACTCCAAAAGAAGCATGAGACATACCAAATTGGTGCCTTGAGACTCAATTGAGTTGATCACAAAGTTATGGAGGTATGTTCCATCATATCCATTTCACCTTGGTAAGGTTGCTCATAAAGCAAAATAATTGAATTGATATTGCAAAAAGGTTGCCTTCACAAATAGGTTGTCTCTTTACCCATGTAGAGTATCTTCAAACATAATCATACTACAAAAATGTATAACTTTGTTCATTCATATGTGCTACTAGCAACCACAATATAATGAACAATTATGTTTATGTTACTATGATAATAAATTATCCAAAATAGTGTGGAATGTTGGTAAACTAATGTGAGGAAGAGAAGCTAGGCCATGAGCATGAGATTGACCCACCCATTTTGAAGGACCCTGCACAACCCTATAACCAAGTTTTTTTAGGGCAGGTACCCATAATGATTTCCTCATGCCTAAATTACATTTTACGGTGTTTGTGTGTACATTTAGGTTAGGGTATGATATGCTATGTTAACATTTATGTGAGCATGACCCTAGCACAATGGCTTTCACAATCCATATGTTAAAGGGAGGACGCAACATGATGCGTTATGTTTTGGTTTGCGGGTGTGGTGAATCTGGCATAGTTAGGGTGAAGTCATACAAATAGGAATTTCCTAATTTAGACAATTCAATAGAGTGAGAATTTTGCACAAACAATATGTATTGTACAATATTAAAATGATGAACGGTTATAGTGACACATCAAGGTGTGTATACATATATCCTTTGAGCAAGTAGAATTCAAGACTAGTCAAAAACCTCATGTGCCAAAACTTATTGTTTGTAGCAACAAACTAATAATTTGAGTAATATCTCGAACACTGACCCCTGATACACACCTACACTCGTCTTCAACTCTAAGCTCAAACACTCACTGATCACAAGAACTTCAAACCCTACTCTACAATCATTGGATGAAGAGACAACAATGCCCGGGGGGGTCACTCGTCTCTTTTAAAAAACTACGTAAGAACAAATATAGGGTCCACTTTATAGTTGTGACTTATAAATTATGAAACTCGTACATGTAACAAAGCTCAAGTTATATATTGAACTCCACGATATAATTAAATTAGGTTTTTTACAAATTAGGCATGTTGGAGAAGTTTTAAAACTAACATACCATAGGGTTCAGAAGGGTGGAGAATTAAAACAATATAAGACTGCACACTATGGATGAGCATAATTGGATGACATCTCATGGATGTCTCTTGGTAGTTGGATGTAATATGTTGGGTTTGATGCCGGAAGGGCTCTCAACAAGTTTGTGCAATCTGTTTGGCTTTGCGAGTTCCCAGTTAGGGTTTCCGGGAGCTTTAAAAAAAAAGTTTGAGCAAACACCCATCATCTTGCAAACTTGGCAGATGTTGATGGTTGATTGTTGAAAGTTGGACAATAGGTGCATGCACATAATTGCATTCATCACGTGTGCCCATTTCAAGATTCATCTTTCCTACTTTCAGTTATCTACTCAGTTGGTATATGTGTAAGGTTTAGGGTTTTGAATTCTTGTGATTTCTCACATTTTTTGAGAGAAAGGTCAATGCAGAGGGAGGGGACGACGTTAGTAGGAAGTGTTTGTATGAGCGATACAAACTGCGACTCGAGGCACTCGATTCTAGTGAGGTTGTTGGTCCCGACCATGTTTGCAATGTCTTTGAAGTTGATATTGTTTCCACTTGTTGATGCCTACATTTGTCCATGACTTACTGGATCTTGTGAGTGTGTGAGGGTGACATGTATGCAAAAATCACACCAATACTTGAAGATATTCATATTGTAATTGGACACTTTCAATTCTTAGATATTGAGAATAGATGCAAGATTAATTACAAGTTTGAGGGGCTCAATAGAGTTTCTTTAGATGTATGTGTTTTAACATTAGCTGATCCCAACCTTGAACCCATAAAGCGCATGCATATGATTGACCTATATTTTGTTTCAAACAAATGAATCAAAGGAAACACTCAGGATTGACTCAAAATGTGACTTGTATATCATGTAGGTGTCCCAACTAAGGTTTATTAGGGAAAACACAAGGATAATACACTTTATTTTGGATTAGGACTGACAACTGGATTATGGGTAAGGGATAAAAACTTTTAAAAACTCTCCATATCAGTACATGCATTTGTGACAATCACTCACATCACTCTAATTTCCCAAACAATACTCTGGCAATAAGTTCATTTTAATTGGATCAAGTGCAATGCACAAGCATAGGCACAAGCATAGTCAATGGTCTTGCATAAGTAATCAGTTTTTGTTTATTATCAAAGCCAAAGGCACTTCGGTGTAGTCAATAGTCTTTCCTTCATTAAATCCATTTAATGTAACTTGAAGATGCAGTGCAGTCCGACCATAGTCTTTTACCTAGTCTTGGTCAAGGTAACACTTATTTCCATGAATTGCAACGATCGACCAAATCACACCAAGGTTATTTGAACAACATTTTGTTCATAAATTTATCTTGTTAAAGATGAAATCCATTTTATAAGTTCATCAAATTGATCTCAACACATTAAGAGGTTTCCTTCAATCATGATATAATCAAGACAATTGCCTAGTGCGTTTGAACAATAATATACTTCCAGGTCCTCATCACGGCATGTTTCGCTTAGAAATTCCTTTCATTTATCAAAGGTTAAGTACCTACCTCTAGCAACACGCAAAGTCTTTTGGTCTCCTCAACCTTTCGCTCCATTGACCTCATGTGAACTGGTCGCATCCAATGGTTTGGTCCCCTGTCTCTTCGCCTTTTGTTTAAGGTAAAAATGATAAAGAAATATGCTTCACATCATAAACTCTATAGTCTTGACAAAGTTCGATTTAATTATATTATGGTATCCCTCCACTACATTCCTCTTGGAGATAAATGATTAACATCAAACAACAGACAATTGACTTAGTATATGCGAATCACACACATATGCATTCATATAACCTTGATATTCAAAAGTAGTGTTTTCTCAAGAAATCACAATTTCAGCAAAGGTTCAACAAAACAAGAAAAATTTGTTCCGGCCCCCTTGCCTACAAAACAATCTAACCTATCTTCTTCACCCAGTAGGTAGTTATCATAGCCATAGTCTTCACAATACCTACTTCTTCCTATCTCAAGACATTAGCCTATTCATACTAGATAAATTCATTATGTTTGGTTAAAATGAGGAATTGTTCTCACTTGAACTCCATTAGGCTACGAAAAACAAAAATTTCATACGACAACAACTGAGAGTTGAAGATAAATGATAGCATTACTACCTATGATAGGAGTAATGTGAAGCAATGCAATGATTGCGGGCTTAGATTGTCGCCCATATATTTGAAGTGGTTCTTTGGAATATGAGAAGAGAGCAATGTGACTGTGTTGAAGCCGGAATTGGGATAAATGTGCAAGAATGTGTGTATTAGAGAAAGGAATACATGAATGTACATGAATTTGAAAGAAGAGGGAAGTAGGTGTAAGAACAAGAACCAAATAATAGAAATGAGCGAGTGCAGTCGGAGTAAAGTAAGAAAAACCCTTCAGAGAATGTAAGAGGATATGGCCAAAAGACAAATTAAGAGTATCATAATGATAAAAAAGATAGCAAGCATCAATTTGAGATAATATACAAAGAAGGCTTGAGAGATGGTGCAGTAAGAAGAATGAGAGAAACATAGTTCAAACGGCTATAGCCACAATGAGGCATAAAAATAAGCATGTACACAATTGAGACAAAGCCAAAGATGAAAAGCTTGAATACCATTGTGATATACATCATAATGACCCAAGCACCAAGAGAAGTAAAATGGCCTTAGCCAATACAAAGTCAATAGCTTGTGAAGGGTGAGGTTTGGAGGATGTAGTTAGCATGAGTTCAAATTCAACGTTGAAGATGATGGATGGCCAATAATGAAGTACAAGAAGATGTCGATGGATCAAACTTGGCTCCCTCAAGGTAGAGCAATGAGAATATGGTAGGGAGATGTGGAAGACAAACCACATCTTCCGGAGGGTGACTCCAATTCCCTTTCATGTAGTCCATTGAGGGGGAGGGCGAAGAAAGAATTCTTTATTGTGGTCTGGGATGGGAGGTACCACCCTTGTGTTTAACCTGTGGAGGGATATCCTTGTCAAATACTTTGTGATGGTTAGGCCGGACACATTAGATAAATGTTTGGGATTGGAGCCAGTTTGGCTTGGAAAGGGGATCACATCATATGACAACAACAAAGATAGTGAAATGTATGAGAAATTCAAAATTGAGTGGTGGCAGCCTGTTATCCCCTCAAGATCCACCATGAAGAACCGATTCAAAGTATGTTGGATCAAGCAATGGACAAAAGCAACCACAATGCCACAATGTTGTTTACACCAAAAGAGCAAAGAAAACAAATTGCAAGGCAGATATCATATCTGAGAGTGGTTGCAGTGGCTGCCATACAAGCACTAGACCGCGAAAATGTGGTAAACTTTGAAAATGATGCTTAAGTCTCTTTGGATAAATATATGATCTTCACATATGCACAATATGAAAAAGATTACAAAAAATTATGATTACCTTGTCACACGAAAAAAACCAAAATATTGTAAAGATCCACAAATGGTATCCATGGCACATGTGATACCAAATGCTGTAGCATATTGTGGGACTACAAAACTCTTATGATGTTTGATATCGGTGCCTTTTCCAAGACCATGCCTCAATAATCGTAGATTGTAAAGGTACATGTGTTTTGTAAGCCACACACCAAGAAACTTTTCATACATTGTGTCTCCTCAATGTGAATAGTGGTTATGTTAGGGACAATTTTCTTGATAATAACAGTGGCATCACCGATAAATGTAAGAAAAGCCACATGTATGAAAATTTCAGTGTATAAATTTATGTTCATTGGTAGAATTGGGAATTTGTGAATGATTTGGCAGCTCAACAATCTATATGGATGGCAACGTTGGATCAACACTATTCGAGAAGTAACTAGCTTTGATTTACGACATAGGTTACTTTCAAGAGTGTGTTTGTATTTTTTAAATGGTGTTTGCCTTGAGCACATGAAGTTCAGAGATGCTATGTTTATAATGTACACACAATATGATGGCATATGTGGATGTAGTTGGCAACATTAAAACACAACATACCATGCATATGGAATAGCAAAACACCATATTTTTCTTAGTTTTGTGACATATTTTATGTCATATGGGCATTTGAAATTGTCCAAAATTATTGAAAAAAAAAAACTTTAATCTCATTTACTGGTCAAGAATCTTCTCTTGAGGTTCACCAACCAAAATATAATATGCAATGATCAATTGATGAACATAGTGTTTCCAACAAAGTTCAGTAATTTTTTGGAACATAGTGAAATGACAATAAGTTCACTTGGTACTTGAGATGCAAAAGAATCCTTGAATCTTTAAGTTTGCTTAAATGATCTTTTGTCACTTACTTTGCTAGGAAAAGGAAAAAATCAATTGACTTGTTATACTTGACTAATATTTGTTTCACTACAAGAAAACCATCCCAATGTGACCGGATGTGACTAAGCGCATATGACTATGTAGTCACCTCAGTCATTGGTTTAGTCTAGAATCAGTCCTAAGAGGGTCCAGTCATGGACTAGTCATATACGTAGTCATATTTTTGAGGACCTGGGTGGGAACGTCTACGGGAACGGGACATATGTTCTCTTGCCCGGTTCCCAGAGTCATGCCATGAGTGCTCACTATGTGTAGTCATGCTAATGTGGTCGGGAAGTATGGGTATATGGTTTATGTATGTCTTAGTGTAGTAAGAGAGTTGGTTTGGGTGACTACATGACTTCATGTAGTAAATGAACTGACTAATAGTAGTCATATATTTCAATAAGATGATTTTGAAGTCCTCTAGTCGTTGGCTCAATGGGTGAGTGCTGTGATATAGGAGTAGGTCCATAATCTTTACTTACATAATAGCTTGTCTATTCAACACTTCCATGTCTGCGCGCAAACATGATCACGTGTCATTTAGAGGCACCATTCTAGAAACAGCAACTAAACACACCTTCAAAAATTAGTAAGTAATTGGATTGGGCGTCCAAAAATCATGATTCCACTTGCTCTATCTTTCCACTTTCTTTGTAGATGCACGACATTGCCTTGTATGCTTAACCAGGCTACAAAATTCCCATGCTTGCAACAAAGCCGTTATTGATCACCTTCACTGACTTTTCTGAGATGCCAAAGTGATTGCAAAATAACGTAGTCATGTGGACAGTTTTCTTTACTGGATTTAGTCATGACTGCGAAATAACATAGTCATCGACAAAATTTCCTTTACTTATATTGGTAATGAACCCCCTTTGTCCATACAACTTTAATTTGTTAACTGTGCAATCTCTGTTATTACTCCTTTGCTGTACCAAAATTTAACAGATAGTAGTTGGGCTCCTACAGTCCTACTGTGGTGATTAATCATTGTAGTCCGCCTCTGTATCCTCCATTTGCAGAGCAAGCTGCACCTCGTTGCTAGAAAGCTCCCTGGAATTTGATAAAACAGGCGGCATTGCTACGGTATCATCAGTGACATTCTGTGCCATCAATCCGTGAGTTACAGCATCGTCGCGTAAGCTTAGGCAGTGTAGAATTGGTCTTCCTTCAGCCATGGAGGTCACTCTCACACTTCGTGACTCTTTGTAAAGAACAACCTTCCATCCAGGATGTGCCACATCGTCAACAAAGAAGACTTGTTGAGCATGAAGAGGAAACGCAAACGAATCCGTTGAGTACAAAATGGTATGGTCAATGTTCACGAGAGTGAAACCGTACTCATCTCTTTTCATAGTTGCCCGTGGCCCTATCCACGTGGCTTGGACCCACTTACAATACAGTAGGAGTAACTTGAACTTCCCATAGTCAGCCCCAATAATCTCTTCGACCCACCCCACGTACTCCACGTTCGCGAGCCTGTGATTCTTGTCCTTTCTGCTGGAACGACAAGATTGTGAGAATGTTGCAGCTACTCCGCTGTCGCACGTTGACAAGTCTACCTCTGCTCCTCGCACACGTATATGGTTCCTGTATGCATACATGCTGCGATACGATTTTGCCTCACATGAAGGTGGTAGGACAAGGCCAATAATATCTTCATGGACGTCTGTGCACATCCCGTTGCACTGCGATCCCGTTGCTGCCACATCCCGTTGCACTGCGATAGGGAACCACTCAGAAAAATGCTCGTTCCTTGCGATTGGTAGATACTCTGCTCTTCTACCCCGTGATCGACAACGTATCTCTGCACGCATTCTGTGCCGCGCTTCCATCTCCAAGTAGTGACGTCTGATTAGAAGCCACAGTGGATGGAAAGTTTTTACATAACAAAAACAGTCGGCAGATATCGGTAAACATCATCAACATCTAATTCCCTAGTCATGTGTTGCAATATGATGACTGAAATTAGTACGCAATAGACCTTTGTTGACTACACACAGTCACATTGTCCCTTCTAGACAGAGTGCATGACTAAAACATGTGATGCTTACTCTCTGTATGACTGTAGAGGCTCAACATTCATGAGAACAAACTCGTGAATCCGTGCCCTCAGCTCTGATGTCAAGAGTCGATATCGACCTGTACCCTCCACGACCTCACTCTTGGCCCCTACTTCCTCCTCATCGTCCCAAGTCCTCCTGCGTGTTAGCTCACAGTCTTGCATGTACTATGTGCAAAATCCTAACGCCTCCTCTATTGTGTACCCCCTCGCCATGGATCCCTTGGGTTTTGCTCGTTGCCTAACATAGCCCTTCAGTCTCTTTAGGTACCGCTCAATAGGATACATCCATCACGTGTGTACGGGACCACATATATCCAACTGCTGCACCAGGTGAATGGGGAGGTGTGACATGACATCAAAGAATGAAGGTGGAAAAACCATCTCTAGCATGCATAGAGTCTCAGCTGTGTACTCCAATAATTGTTCCATGGACGAGGAATATATGGATTTTGCGCACAATCGTACAAACACCCGGCTAAGCCACATTATTGCCACCCGCGTATCCCTGTCTAAGAGAGTGCGCAAACACAAGGGGAGCAATTGTTGCATCAAGACATGGTAGTCATGAGATTTCAACCCCTTCAAGTCCCCATCCGATGCAATGCATTTTGCAAGTTGGCCAGCGTAGTTTGTAGGAGTCTTCAAATTGCGGATAATGTCTATGAATTTTGCCTTCTCTTCTTTCGATAGTACATATGGAGCTGTTGGAAGTACGACAGACCAGGTTTCCTTCCAGGAAGAGGGTGCAGATATGGTCGAATGTTGGCCTCTTTTAAGTCTACCGGGCCTTCAAAGTGTCACGGACTCCCCAAATTGTTTTCATCACGTTCTCGCAGATGTTTTTTTCACAGTGCATGGGATCCAAAACATGTCTAATGAAGAGGTCCTGCCAGAAATCCCACCAAAGCATTCCAGCGTCAGATTAACTCACTTTCGAGAAAGAATCTTAAGCATTCATTGAAAAGATATAGGTCCATATTTTTTTTCTTCCATACTGGCAGTGATGGATTTCAAAAATTGCACTATTCACAGTCAATCTTTTTACCAACCAGGTTACTAGAGTCAGTCAAGAATTATAACTGTACATACTGGAACCAGTGATTGATTTCAGAAATTGCACTATTCACATTCAACCTGCTAAACGTGTTTGTTACTAGATTCAGTCAACAATTCTAACTATAGTTACTGGAACTTGTGAATGCGCTAAGTACCTGCCAATACGGAAGCATGTACAGAGCTGAGAGCCGCTTCACTCCGGTGCGCTGAATGGGGTCGCTTTCTCCTCCACCTCTTCTTCCCTGTGACTCTTACAGGAAGGACAATCTTTCTTAAGCATAGCCCTTGATGTCGCATCCTGTTAGAATTGGAGGGGGAGGCCGGTACTCCTGTTGACCATTGAATGATTGCTTCAGCCTACGATATGGATGCCATCTACTGAAATACCGGCGGTGACCTAAATATACATTCTTTCCGAGAGCCTTTGACCGTCGAGTTGTAACATCTGGCCCACACTTCGTACACGCTCTATACCCTTTTGTGACTTGGCCAGATGTGAGTCCGTACGCAGGGAAGTCGTGAATGCACCAAAGAAGTAGAGCCCATAGTTTAAAATGTTGTCTAGGGGGCTCTTCAAACACATCTAGAGCTGGTACCCCTTTCCACAGTACCAAGAGCTCTTCAATCAGTGGAGTAAGGTACACATCGATGTTCTCCAAGGTCACGCTCTCGCGACCTGGAATCAACAATGCAAGCATGATGAAAAATGGCTTCGTCACTAGCTATGGAGGCAAATTATAGTTCACCAAGAGAACCGGCCATGTCGAGTGACTGAGTGACTGGTTTCCAAACGGATTCACTCCGTCCAAAGCCATCCCCAAGCGTATGTTCCTCATCTTAGCTGTAAAGTCGGCATCCAATGAGTCAATGTGCTTCCAGGCCTTCGACTTGGGGACGCAATCCACGTTACTTCCATCCTTCTTCTGGTTGGCGTGCCATTTGTTAAGTTCCGCCAGTCTTTTACATCGGTACATGCGTTTCAAACGGGGAATCAGCGGAAAATGGCGTAGAATTTTGGATGGGATTGGGCTGGACTCCGACTTGTATCTCGGGGCGTTGCACTTTGGACAGGACTTCGCATCCGACAGCTCCTTCCTGAACATGCAACATCCATTGCGGCATGCATGAATAATATGATAAGACAGTCCCAACTTCACCACATACTTGCGGGCTTCACAGTGAGAACGGGGTAGGTAATTGTCGCTTGGAAGGAGAATATGCAGCAGTTGAAGTAGTTCGTCAGCAAATGCATTCGATACTCCAAACACCGCAAAGCAATTGAGTAACAAAAGAGTTGAGACCAACCGATTTGTTGTGGCACCTGCAAAAAGAGGAGTTCGTGCATGCTCCAGTAAATCCTCCATTATATCTGCCCTGTAGTCCCCTTCCTCCCCGGGGATTGTGTCATCCTCCTCCACATCGTCTGTTGTTCTACAATCTTCACGGTCTTCGTCAGCAAGGTTATCGTATCTGGAGAGGCACTCCATGATCATTCTTATTGCGTCCATTCCCCCATTGTTGTGGTCAAGCTGATGAGGGTTTTCCCTGACTTCCTCTTCAACAATGTCTGTCTCTGCATCCACGAGACCCGCCTGAGCATAGCACATTCTTGGAATTAATAATTGAAAGTATTTTAGCACTGGGCATCAAATGACTTGCTTATTACATCACGTACTGTCACTATCAAAATTTGTGACTAGTTTTAGTGTCATGTTGCTTATTTTAGTCAATCTTGATTAAACTTAGTCATATGTGACTAGACTTAGTCACAAATTCGAATAAGATCCAGTCATATCGGACAAGTCATTGAAATGTTCAGTCATATTTCAACTGTTTTCCTAGTATTACAGACATACCAAAATAGGCACAGTAAATTGAGGGTCTCTTCCAAAACCCCTGAGATGCTTGCGAATGGTTGCCCTATTGATGCAACGACCTCCCATACAATTTCTGCATGGGCAACGGTAACTCGTTAGCCCCAGTCTATCTGCTTCTCTCTCCTCCAATTCCCAGAGGTCGAGGTCGCTTGCCCTCCTTGCACCACGGCTGGCCATTTGTCAATGTAAAGCGTTGAATGGCACCTGCTCATACACAGAAATCCATGCGAAATTAAGCATATGAACTCAGTACCTTAATAACACTAGAATCACAGTTGAATGAACTCGTGCTATAATGAAGTTCTGTGACTTCACACCTCGCAGAAACTAAAAGTATGACTGAGAGCTTGGTTAGATCGTCCTTCAGCAAAAAGGACTGAAGAAGAAGGGAGCAAGTGTTGCGACCACAGGTTTACAGAACTCACCACAAGGTTGATTGTTACCACTGATAGGATGCAGTCAAACCATCCATTACTCTTATTCTTTGTTCCACTTACCACTAGATGTCACGAATCACACATACCATAAATACTCACCAAAAGCTCTCAACTTCAGCACTTCCCACAACACCGAACACATTCATATTCAACTTCTTCCAAATTATGCACACAAGTCAGAGTGGACATGAACGAATTGATCATGAGAGCAGAGGAAAATTGCCTCCACGTTTATTATTTCCTTTCAGTGTAGATCAAGTCTTAATTCTATTAGACTTTTACACCAAGTTTCTGTATAAGGGTCTGAAGAAAACTAGAGACTAACATCCGCTTGCTTTTCTCCAATTGCGACACTTTGTCAATCCTGTGAAACGTGCATACATGCTGCGATACGGAATTTAATGAAATTGCCTTCAAGTCTATTTTTAAATGCATCTCTTGCTTTAAACACAGCAGTAACAAGTCATTCCGACATTCTCAAGCACAGAAGTTAGGGGAAGAAGCGATATCGCAAAATGCCTTTCGATGAACTGTATTCTTTAGTGTCCAAAAGCGTTTGGAAGTGTTCCTCCACAGATCCAACTGATTTTAACTTCCTCCACAACTAACATGACTGCAAGCACAAATTTGCAAAAACGCAGTTCAATATATACTGCATCAATTCAAGTATTTGAGAAAGCATGAGGGGACCTCAATCACAAGTTTCTCTACGCCTACCTCCCATTAAGACACAAATTTTACATGCGAAGTTTTGAATGATGTCACTGACATCATTTATGACATGAACTAAATAGTGAAATAGAAAATGGTATAGGACCTGGTTCCGGTTCCTCTTGTTTTGCACATATGTACCAATGCTCTTGAATCCAATCAACTCAACTTTGTGGAAGGTCCCATCTGCCAAAACAAAACGTTTCCTTGAAAATGGCATAGTTCTTTATCAAAACACCATGTGACACTTGATTTACCACACATAAATGTCATTCTAAGCACTAGCGAAGCTCAAACTGGGCCCTTGCACCTAATCGCAGATTTGACTTCGGCATTCTTCCTCATTTTGTAAAACAAGCAGAACAAGTCCTTAAACTATGCTGAATCCAACAGATGATAAGTTTGAGTTGTAAGTGCCCGCAATAGGCACACATATACATGTGTTGCATAACTACGCTTCATTCAAGCAGAACTTCATACATAAGAAGCAATTTAGCATAAAGCTTTCTCAGTGAAACCATCAATGACCAGATATACTCACAAAGCAATTGCAGGTTCGTTATGTCACATGGCTAAGTCACTTCTGTATGCCTTGCAATGAGAATCATCATGACCACTAAAACCAATCTTGGCAACCCAAAACTATGACCCTGTTGGCTCTTCTATCACATGTATCGTCCCTGCAATGAACCAACTTCACTGCTATAAGTGAATCATCTGCAATTGTTGGTTGCAGATCGACTAGAAAGGTCATTTGACTATGTACCAAGGAACACATACATATCAGCCAAAGAGGTGATTGAACCTGCCAAACTTCCATCTCAAAAACGAGATCAAAGATAAAACTCTTCATTTTGAGGCCCCAAGCAGGTATACTTAACAGGGGTGATTAGAGCTGGAAAATTGGTATCCGAGTGCGGTGTATACACCTCGTATCAAGCAACAATACTCTCTAAATTTGAGCATATCAGCTGAAATTCGAAATGACTCACCAGTGTATCAAACGACCAACACTAACTGGTAGATCGGCAAAGCATCAGAAACCCTACACCCTAAACCAGAAACTCAATTCAAGCTCAGAAGCGTGAACCATCTTACCTTTGAAATCTTTTAGTTTATGAAATATATGTGAATTCGATGGCTGCAGGTTGTTTATCAACAAAACATCCCATAAATACATATCTCACTCTCACACGGAAAACTCACCACTGAGAGAGTCCCCAACAACACCATCTCACAGTAACTGACTAGGATTTCAGTGGGAAATACCTGAAAGTGATGATTGAATGAAACTTCCTCCAGAAGAATACTTGTGTCTTATACAAGTCTACAAAGGAAGGACCCCTACAGCCCAAGGATTGGGCGACCTGAGGATAGCAGCTTGGTACAGATATTGATTCAAAATGTATTTAGAAGACTTGGAAGCATACTAATAGAACGTCCAAGCCACAAACTAATGGCAATTTAGTTAAAGAAATAACTACAAACTCACCTCAGTTGCAGTTTGTCAAGTATGGCCAGATGACCTTGTTGCTAGTGTTACAATCAAAAAACAGACTGTTTAAATTCATGTGCGGAAATTGTCGCCTTCATAATTCAAAATAACTAGACTTAAACGAGTGCAGTACCCTAAGAAGAAGAGGTATGTGCCAGATGTTTGATACATCAGAGATGTTGAGAATATGAGCTGCCTGTACAGTGCAAGAGAATTCATAAATAATAGTTTCCCAAAAAGCACCGTGCAGAACCCACAAATAAACTCAAATGAGGACAATAGAAACAAAATTCACTCGGAATTCACTCCTCTTCAAAACTGACTTCATAAATAAAGGACACTACAAATTTTTGATAATGTTGATACAGAAGCTTTAATACTGTTGCAAATTATTACCAGGACACCCAGCAGCAGGTTCAGAGACTTACAGAAGATGTTCGGAGCCAAGGTCTGGGGAGAAAGTTGAGGAGGCAACCCCTTTAACACTACAATCCAAGACCAACAAGGATAACAATCAATTTGATTTCTTCTCCAGCCGGAGACCTAAAGCAATGATGATTTTCAATTTAAAAACCCCTCCCCACCATCGACCACAGGTTTACACAAGACAAGAGCCAAAGAATCAAACCATAGTTGCAGTTGTAGTTGACTATTGTGGGTAACCACAACCACAACCACAACGATCATTAAGGCTGATTGGGAGCGCCGTGTGGGAGAATAATGCAGTGATAACTACATGATAATTGGTTCATATAGGTGGTCAATTAAAATCTTAAAGTGATATTGAGTAGGTTTTGATTTGAGAAAGCTTCAGCAAATTGTAAAAGACAGTGCACTTTTTCACAATGATAGACCAAAACAGGGTCAACACACATGCATGGAAAGTGTACCAGATTGAGCTCGTAGCGCTTTCCTGAGAGCTTCAGTAGATACAGGTGCTCAACACCAGACTCATGTTGTAATTTCAATAATACCTATTTCAAATGATACTCAACCCTTCAAACACTTGACATGTACAAATCAAAGATGTGAAATATATAGTGTCATCAGTATGCACATTCGTTATAATCTAAAGCTGGGGACCCAAGAAATGAAGATGTAGATTTGTGTAAGTTCAACCACCTGTTGTGCTTTAAAAGGTGCCCCTAAAGGCAATGTGAGCTCAAAAGTAAGTTTAAGCTTCTGTAAATGACTTGCTGACAATGTGACCGTCTCCTTCTTGTTGAAGTCCAATCTGAACATTCATGTCTTTCAAGGATTATTTTATTGGTCACAACAACCCTCCAAGTGGTATCAGGTAAGGAAAGCCTCTCTCACAACTGCTTACATAAGGCAGTATATTTCTGCAATGGCCATAAAGCGTATGGAACTTGCTTGAATCTATTACTGAGTCATTCACTAGAGATATTTAAGTAAACCAACTTCTAAGTTCATTAAATAAATTGACAAGAGCACTTCTTCCTACAACTTCCAAAACATCTAGGCTGCTCTATCCTGACATGACAAAAGTGAAAAATGGCCAATACTGTATGAAAATATATGAAGACTTACCCAGCCTTAGAGAGTTTTGTCTCAGAATCCAAAATAGTTAGTTGGACATTTGACACAGAGATGGGAGCAGTGATACTGATGGTAGTTGTCAATGACGCTTTTGAGGTCAATGTCAGGATGGCATCAAGCGTTGCCTGCACCCACATGCAATACATACTCAAAACTTTGGTTCTTGACCTATGTGCAACCACCTTATAGACCCAGATTCAGATTTTCACAAATATTGCGATGTACACCATCCTGGTACTCCTCAATGTATGTTATTCAAGATTAGACTTCATCACAACTATGAAAACAAGTACCCACATCTAGTTTTCATAATATTTAACAGGACAATTAAGACTGACTACCATTGCAAGTTATCAAACAAATCAAAACTTATGGACACTAGTCATTGTTGACAGGTAACTAAGGTATGTGAGGCTTACGTGGTCACTCTCCTTCATTGGACACCTATACATGGCTGGTATAGGGTTTAGGGTGTAATAGAAAGAATCATCAAATGCTTAAGTAAATCAAGTGCTTGGCAGAAAGAAAGATAGAAACTTTGAAAGGTAACCAAACTAAGGCAAGTGGGCCTTGTGCGATCACTCTTCTTCGTAGGACACCTATAATGTAACACTCATCTTGTGAAACCATGATTCTGAAATGGTAATGTTGTTGTTAGCAATTCCTGACCAGATTAATCTGTTCAATAGCAAAAAATTGGCTGTTGAGGTGGAAGTGCCCATAATATGGCCATGTATCTACCTTACCCAAAAGCCAAGCATTCAGAAACAATATTGTTTATAATTTAGTGAGTCACAGTTCAGCCAAGCGGATCCATACACAGATTCAAACATCATCTTCTACTCATCACAAGGGTAGTGAGGGTATCTGGTGTGGGCTGCTTTCTTATTGCTGCAAATTTGATTGGGAAAGAAATTACTGCCATTACAATGTAAGGATCCACACATTTAGCCACATTGTCAACCTGGATCTTGGATTCAGTAAATCACACTGCACTTACCTCCCTGTGCCGAAGTCCCAAGTAACCCATCTTCCAACATGAAACACTACATGTTTCAGTTTTGAAACTTAAAGTTCTTGGCTTATAATCTCCAACCAGGTCCACTGGCAAACCTAAATATGTCCTGTAGAAGTCTTTAACCTGCAAAAACGCAAGAAAAGGAATGTCAGCATACTCTTGGTGAAAGGAGAAAGCAAACAAATTTGCAGCCTGTAAAAACAACCAGGTCCACCACCAAAGTCATCTGTGCTTCACATTCACAGTCTGCTGTTAACATACTTCAACCAAACCCTAACTTAAGAGTTCTGGACCTAAATGACAATCAAATAAACGCAGTTGACCATCACCCCAATGGATTGAAATTTTCGAAAACCATAGCTAAACCCAAGGGGTACAAGAAATATTGCAATATGTCATGCTCTTGATGAGCAAACTTCCCAAAATAAATGTAGCGTCATTCAATCAATATTAGGGTTTTAGGGAAAATCATCCAGATCTGCACCTCAATCACACTAGAAACCCTAAACCCTAAACCCTGGAGTTTGATCAATGTTTAAACATTGTCACTGCATTCAGTCACACGAATCAAGATGTTGACTACTTAACTCGCTATACAATGAGATCTTGTGACTGACAGTCGACACCTAAGAGCATCTCCACCCTTGGGCAGTAAGGGAGGCTCTCCAAATGCGCTTTGAAGGGCTCCAAACATCCATTAAATTTCTTTAGAGTGGCACTCCCCCACCGTTACTTGCATATTGGCTCTTCAAGCCAAAAACGGCTAGGAATATTCCATGTGATGACATGTCCGACCCTGGCCAAAAATAACCTACCTGTCCACTTTTCACTTTCGAACCTGTTTCAAGGAGGTGCTGAAATGAGAGCTTGTCACTTAGCTGGCCTTGCTGGCAGTGATTACCTTGAGGGAGGATTCTGTAGCCCTGAATGATTTCTGCTCACATTCTCACGGTCTTGTCCCGATCTCACCTTAATCGACTCCCCTTCTCAAGCTTAACTTGATCTCAGCTTCATCTCTTTGTGAAGGAAGGATCGCCAAGGACGAAGTCTGCAAAGAACCACTATTCCTTGGGTTTGTTTCTCACAACACATGTTCTCGTACAAGACTCAATCATCAATGTTTTGGGAGTAGGAGATTGTTACACCACTCACGTTGAGCTGTGGATCTGCTACAACTGAGATCCATTAATCCAGGTGACACCACACAGGTAAATTTCCTAAGTCTTGAACTTCAACCGGTTGACCTCAAACTCAACCGGTTCATCTCTAACTGGCGGTCGGTTCTTCCCACTAATTAGTGCTATCGTGAGCACTCACTTGCTGGCCACTTGCAGTGAGGGCATACAATAGCACGTCGGAATCGCCGCTATAGCACTAATTTTGATCGAGGTCAGATGCCCATTAGGGGTAAGGAGATAGCTCACGCACTTGTGAGAAGTCCGTCCATCTCATCGTCTTCCCGAGGAACACTTCTGCGAGTTCGAAAGTGATAGATCAGAGAAAATAATTTTTAGATTGTTGTGCCCCCTTGCTTATTTGGTAAACCATGCGGCAAGGTTAAAAAGTGCGCGGAAGCGCTGCCGAATGTTTTTCGGCAGACTCTTGTGGAAACCCATTCGCTAACACTAATTCTGATGACACTAATTTTCTGGTGATCAGATCACCATCGCGGAAGGAGATACCTCTGCACTTGCTTGAACTGCTCCCCAATTTGTTCACATTTCTCATGTATTGGGTTCACACATTGCCTTTTTGGCTTCTTGCATTGAGAGAGTGTCGAGAGAGTTTTACCTCCGCTGGAGGCAATCTGTGGGGGTGCTTTCGTCGGTAGCATGCATGTGTCGTTGCTGGTGACGTGGAGTAGGTTGAGTGTGAATTTGAGGAGAGTTGGAACTTAATACTCCAGGGACCTGAATGGCGGAGAAGGTTTTGAGTTCACACATTGGCTTTGATGTTTGCTTCTGCAAGGCTCGCCGACTTTGTGGCTATGTTGATCCTTGACATGCGTGACATTCTCTGCCGACACACTGTAAGATCATGAGAAAGGTGAACTTGAGAAAGTTTCAGAATTCCCTACCTGCTCCCCAATTCGCTCGTTCTCTCAAGTTCACACATTGCCTGTTGATTTTTTTGCTTCTGAATTGAGAGTGGGGCAGGAAGTTTCACATCAACTGGAGGCAATTTGTGGGCGTGGGTTTTTTCTGGGTGCCCTTTTGGAAGGAGCAGGCATTTCTGGTTGTTGGTCACGTGGAGTAGGTTCGGCGTGAATTTGTAGAGGGTAGGGCTCTCAGTCCAGGAACCCTGAATGGCCCTCACACCCACGAACCGAGACTTTATGTTCTGGTTCACGACATAATTATGGATGTAGTTAGGATAATCAAATACCTTGATTTTCAAATAAGCTGACACTTAAGACTGTGCAGGGATTCCATGGATGCTTGGCGCGAACAATTTAGGGCAAGCAGGCAACGCCTCCTCGATGATGATGATGAGGATGATGTTGTCCTGAATTTTGTATTGGAATTAGGGTTTGTGAATCCCGAACGAGCATTACCATCAATTCCTGGTGGATCCCGGCCTGGAAAGTCCCCTAACATTGAGCGGTTTAGGGTTGAGATGCATCATCGCATGATTTCTGATTATTTTTGTGACGAGCCGGTGTATGGGCCAAATTTGTTCCGTAGACGCTATCGCATGCAACGTTCACTTTTTTTGACAATCATGGAGAAGGTTTCTCAGCGAGACAATTACTTTGTCCAGAAAATAGATGCGTGTGGGTATGTAGGACTTTCATCGCACCAAAACTGCACATCTGCGCTACGAATGCTTTGTTATGGTTTGTTGGGAGATGCCACGGATGAATATTGCCGAACAAGTGAAAGCACGGCTATGGAGTGTATGAAGAGATTTTGTTTGGCAATTAGGGCGGAGTTTGAAGATCATCATCTGAGGCAACCAACTCGGGAAGACTTTGAAAAACAACTGGCTATTAATCGTGATCGCGGGTTCCCCGGCATGTTCGCGTCTCTCGATTGCATGCACTATGTTTGGAAGAATTGTCCCGTTGCTTGGCAGGGGGATTTTGGAGACAAAGATGGCAATATGTCTATCATTTTGGAGGCTGTTGCGGATAGGGATTTGCACATTTGGCATGTTTTGTCGCGCACCTCTCCATGAGGAGTGCCCGAAATACCATGGGCACAAGGGGGACCCCGGAGTGACACCCGGGACTTGTGGCGCCGTTGGTGAGAGGGCCCAAGTGATCCTAGTGTGGGTGAGGGCCCCGGGCGTTGGGAACGCCTCCCACCCACAAAGACTAGGAGGCATGAGGGTGAGGCCATGAGCTATGCGTAGCTCATGGCGTGGTGATTCTAGAATGCTCAAGATCACCTCAATCGGAGGTGTGAGCTAGGAGTTATGGCCATTTGAGTGGGGTGCTGTCCCGGGACAGCGCCCTGGTACAGCAGTGCCTGGGAGTGATTCCCGGGACTGCCAAGGTTCAAACAGGCATAACTTCCTCAAGACTTGCCCGAATGGGGCAAGTGAGGAGTCCATCGGCATCTACGTGAAGCGTAGATGAGGATGGAGTGGTTGGTTGTTATGATCAGACATCATACAAGGAAGTTATGATGGTTTGAAGCTGCTGGGGGGGTTCTAGGCCCAGCAGCTAAGGGAAAATGTCCACTTGGCCCCAACTCTTGGTAGAGAGACAAGAGGTTGGTTGGCGGTGGGGTAGGGGCTCCGTGTAGAGTCCTAGAGGCTTATATGGGTGAGGTGGTGTGGCCTCACCCACCCGAGGCCGAACGGCACGGCCTCCATTGGCATTGGCCTAATGTGAGGCCATAGTTGCCTAGTATGGTTCGGGTTGTTGTAGTGTTGCTCCGGCAACGCGATGATCAACATAAGATTGGACTTCCATGGATGGAAGTCCACATCTAAGGATTGGTTACCGATTAAAGGGGTTGGTTAGCGATTGAAGGGGTGAGTCCCGAAAGCAAAGTAGGAGGGTTGGTTCCCCTCCTATGAACTATAAGGTCCGGGGTGAGAGGAACTAACCATTAGCATGGCGGTATGCGAATGGTTAGCGCTCGTAACCTTTGCTAGGAAATGAAAATTGGCAAGATGGTCAAGGGGGGGCTAGCAAGGGTTGCGACATGTTTTTTTTGGATTGCCCGGTTCTAACAATGACTTGAATGTGCTTGATAGGTCTCCCTTGATCCATAATATGCTCACTTCTGAGGCTCGTGATATGCGTTTCCAAGTGAACGGGAGCAATTATGATCGTTATTATTTGCTCACTGATGGAATCTATCCAGAGTGGGCATGTTTTATTCAAAGCATTCATGAACCTCAAGACGAGAAAATGGCTTACTTTGCTGAGCGGCAAGAAGCCGTGCGAAAAGATGTTGAACGATGTTTCGGAGTTTTACAAGCGCGGTTTGCGATTCTCCAAAATCCATCCCGGTTTTGGAGCATGGACATCATTACAAACATCATGTTCGCATGTTGTATCATCCAGAACATGATAATCGAAGACGAAGCGGACATAGAAGGACTTGAAGACATCATTTCGGAATTGAGACAAGATGCGGTACCCTTACGCCGTGGGTTGTCTTTTGAACAATTGATAGAAACCACAAAAGAGGTAGAAAATCGCGACACTCATTTTGGACTAAGGGGTGACTTGATAGAACATTTGTGGACACTCAAAGGTGCCATTCATATGGCATAATATGTATTTTAAATATTTACATAATCAATGATAATATCTGTTTCCGTTTAATGTCAAGCCGATGTCCACCTCTTCCTCTACCTCTAAGTTATCCGTACTATTCTCTTGTGCATAAACATTCCATGAAGTGGGCTGATTTAAAGACACATGCTCTATTCCATCATATTCTACACCATTACGGTACTCTACACCATCGTGCCCCGTCTCCTCTCCGTAACTTGGGCGCGAAAGTGCGTGGGCTTGAGAGGCCACAACCTCTGGATTATCGACAAACAAACTCGGCACCTGATAATCACCTGTACGTACAAGCATCAACAAATTCAAATTAAATCTCTACAATACTGCCCTTGACTCATGTTTCTATGAGTGATTAATGTACACTCACGTTTCTATGAGTGATTAATTCACTCGTACTTCACTCCACTTCTCTACATTTGAGGAGATTGCAACCTCATTCATTAAGTCCTACCTCCTGTTCAAAGAGAGTCAATCCCAAGCTTGGAACCAAGCCAAGAAACACAAAGGTCAAGATCACAGTCTAAGACATCTAAACTCCGCTTCTCTACACTCTCCTCTAGCATAACGCTGGCTACATGGGAAGAGATTGCAACCTTATCCATTATATCTACCATCAGCCTGTGGGCGAAAATGCTCTTTAATTTTTCTTATTTCCTCAAGAAGCTGGCTTCTCTATCTACCAACCATCCCAATCAAAGAATGCCTCAATCCCAAGTCTTGGACAGAGCCAACAAACACAAAGTTCAAGTTCAAGTTCAAGTTCAATGCGTTCCTCACTTGATTTGGCAAAGCTCATGTAAGTGAAATGTGCACCTTCAAAATTTTCGTCGTGTTGATCATGATTACTCTCAAATTCCTCGAGCTCCGCATCGAAAACATGTCGTCCATCAATGTGGCCGCCAACACTACGCATTTGCCGCATCGTTTCCCTGTTTTCACGAGCTTCGGCCTCTGCAACCTCTCTTTCTCTAGCAACCTCCATCCTCTTCCTTGCCTCACCGTCTTCGCGTTCTCGCCTTTCTCGTTCTGCCTTCTCCGCAAGTCGCTTGCGGAGTTTCTCCAATTCCTCCTCTTGACGTAGGCGGAAATATTCATGGGCGGTCGGTGTTGCCGAGGAGTCGATGGTTTGCATAAGGAGGATCATGTTTTGATCCTCGAGAATACTCACCTTACGAATTTGGGCATCGGCGATTGCCTCTGTGGCCATGGCTTGACGGTTCGCTGCATTTTCAAAAATCTTGTTTGATCGTTGTGACTCCTTCGCCACCTTCGTCCCCATGGGTCGGTTCCTCAATGACGCATTGGACTTGAGTGGAGAGTCCACAACACCCACGGATTCCGTGGTGCCTGCTTGGGACTCGTACTCTAAAGACAAAGATTTCCTTTTGCTAGGAGTTATCTGCCTCGTGGTCGTTACACCATCAGCCCACCGCGGATAATCTTTAACAATTGACCAGCAATGTTCGTATGTGAACTCAGCATTTTTTGTGCTCTTTGTGCGGTACAAGTCTTTGGCCATGCGAATGATATCAACCTCACCTACTCCCAATTTATTCAACCGTTTAATTTGTTGATAGCATCCCATGAACTTGAGGGCATCATGCTTAATGATGCCCCACTTTGACTCTAAAGACCGCGCACCCCGATGAACTACCGGATTAAAGCTGTCATAATGTTCGTAAATCCTCTCCCAGAATGCACTGCTTTTCTGCTGATTGCCTACAATTGGATCTTGTGAAATTGCTAAAACGCTTCTAGCAAGCTGCCGTTCCTCATCCGGTACAAAATTCTTCCCTTTCCCGGGTTTTGCAACAGCTACTCCACGACCCCGGCCTTGACACCCGGTTCTACCACCTCTATGGCCAAAACTCTGATCCCCCCTAATTCCACCAGCACCTTGAAAATCATTATCAAAAAATTCTTCGGAGCTCACCAATGGTGCTTGCCCAAACTCGTCGCAATTTGCGAAATTGGCTTGTGCCTGAGGCAATTGAGCGCGCCTCGAACCCCCAGCCTCTTGTTGCAAAATTCTTCGTGCCACACCACGTCTATTTGTTGAAGGTCTTGATGCCACACCACCACCGAAGCCCACAACAAAATCCTCCTCACAGAATAAGTCGCCTTCAAGGTCTATCATCTGAAGTTCAAAATGCAATACCCTGAGTTAGTGGAAGAATTAGAGTCAAGGACTCATCCTGATTGTTCTTACTCAAGTTATGTACTTTTCTCATGGAGCAGCTACTGCAATTGGGTGTGAACTTAAAGATGCTCCCATCCAATGCACTGCCAGGTGCAATTTCAATTTAATCCTAGTCAGGTGAGATTTACTGAGCTGAAAGGGTATGTACAGATGTAGGATATATGAAAACCTTATTTGATCAAACCTCCACACTGCCCATCTATGATAAGTTAGGTGTTGGGAAATCCATGTACTCCTGAGCTAAAGTACTTCCTGAAAAGGGACTACATGGAGGCTGGCAGCAGTCAAAGCAAAGTTTAGTATACTTATGGATCGATTTCAGAAACCACTTTTCCCCTGACAACTGAAAGTTGTAATGTGTTGCCTGTCAGATACTGCAAAGTACTTACAACTCACTGTCAATTATAGGAATGACGACAAGTGGCTCGCTCTCTCTTCAGGCTGACGTTGCAAGATCTGTGAGAAGAGGTTTGACAGAGTTGGAACTGAGATATTATACTTAGCAGCCAAATTTTTCTCGCACCAAAAAAGTGTCGGTATTAATTGGTTAGTTCTTCATGTACTTCATCTTCTACTGATTAGACTTCCACAGCAAAACTTGGACTAGCAAATCTAAGATGGAGAATCAACGAAAATCAGAGCTGTTGTTATTTTGTTATGCTTATCAGAAGTAAATGCTTGTTGATTTCTTAATCAAATACATAAGTTCTTCTAATTGGTTTCAATACTAAGTGTGGAGTAGTTAACAATATTTGAGAACATAGTCCAATCTCTTTTTGAGCATAAGTGTTTATGGTGTTTTGTTCTTTCATCCTCACCTAACCACACACCAACCAGATAAATACATCCGCTTATGAAAAGTAACTGAAGAAAACCCACAGACCTTCCACTAATCTTGCCCCATGACAATCTGCACTACACATTCATACACATACGGGGAAATGTACAGTGGTTATCACACAAAAACAAAGTGCTTACAAGTGCACTGTTCTAGCTTCTATGTCAATAACATGTAGTGATTTCATACAAACTCGGTTGTTTACTTCTCAGAGCATGTTGAAGGTTTTCTTTTGCATGCACTAAGACCAGCATACACAGTAAAACTAGGTCCAAAGTGCAATTTGTACCTCGTGGACACTAATTATATTGCACTGCTGCAAGTTACTTAGTTATCCCAATTTGCAATCAAATATAAGGGCTCTGTTACTTCAAGTTCAATACATTATAAACCGTGCCTTCCAATGCTGCTCTACAAACCTTATCAAATTGGATCTCATTGCTTAGCAGAAATGTAACTCATGTTTACATAAGCCTGCATAGAGTAACGTAATCCTTGAAATTCTACCATCAACCAACTAGTCTTTATAATACTTGCTGTACAGAAGCGACCGTCAGTGTATGGACGAGTCAAAGTTCCAAACTAGAAGCTTCTCTGAGAAAACTAAAACTTAAATTAAGGTTGGGAGTAGCTTGTGACAGTTACTGATGACACTCAGTAACACACACAACTAATAATGATCAGAAGATATGGACAAAAGCATTACTCAACGAACACTACCACAAAGAATGAATGATAGGCTCCACACTTTAGCTGATTACACCTTTCTTTCGTCCAGGATTAGTGTTCCACGCCAATAGGCTTTCCACTGTACAGAATTCTACACTTTCTTTCCTCAAGGCTCGCTCTTCAAGGCCAATTGACAAGGAAGCACAGTAGCGTGGAAACAGAGCTGCGGTTGGAGGACAGTAAATTAAAAAGTGCACATGAGCTCAATATTGTGAAACATACAATTCGCTCAAGGAATTGATCGAGTGATGGGAGAATGGAGGTTCTGCACACACCAAATCACCAAATCAATAGCGCGAGAATGAAAAAATAGTAATTGAACCGGACAATAAGCATTGCAGCAGACGACCTGAAAAAGACATACAAGTTTTGAAGTGCGCCTCGATCAATTTAGCACCAGAAGAGTAGCAACGCATTCCACTTAATCACGATTTGACTTAACCAATCTCTTTCCGGAACGCCACCAGGATAGTATATCACACTTGCATTAATGCAAGCGTGGTATAGGTTCAGCAGCCATACTTGCATTAAATCACTATCCAGAAGCCACCAGGATAATCATGCAATAGTCTTAATTTAGCATGATCACACAACAACCTGTTCGCTCAACAAGAAGAGAAGCAGAAGAAACACCACAGTGATAAGGGCGATGAGGCGACAGAGACCTGATCAGTGATTAGAGCCAGCGACTCGAAAAATCAAGCAAAGCGAACCGCCAATGCACCTTATGTCACTCTGCCACAATTGTATTTTATCAAGAACTACCCCTCCCGTTCATCAGACTCTTTCGTCAATCGAGTGAGCGGGACCACCAATTGGCCAACCCTAAATTCACTCACACTGCGGACCCCTGAGGGTGAATCATTGGCGCTCAGAAATTCACTTGCCAGCTCTTCTACCGGTTTGCGACAAGAAAGTTCTCCAAAACCTCTTCCCAAAACTCTCACGAGAAGAAGAAGAAGAAGCAGGTGAGAACGTCCCACATTTCAAAACCAGAAAAGTAAGTTAAGCAGAAATTTCTCCGTAATACGAGCTCCTGCCGCGATGGTGATCTGATCACCAGAAAATTAGTGTCATCAGAATTAGTGTTAGCGAATGGGTTTCCACAAGAGTCTGCCGAAAAACATTCGGCAGCGCTTCCGCGCACTTTTTAACCTTGCCGCATGGTTTACCAAATAAGCAAGGGGGCACAGCAATCTAAAAATTATTTTCTCTGATCTATCACTTTCGAACTCGCAGAAATGTTCCTCGGGAAGACGATGAGATGGACGGACTTCTCACAAGTGCGTGCCCTATCTCCTTACCCCTAATGGGCATCTGACCTCGACCAAAATTAGTGCTATAGCGGCGATTCATGTATCTCTTCTGTCTACTTACTCTCGCAAAAACAACCAGGCGGAGTGTAAAACGATGTAGAGTTCCAGTACCTGATCCCGCACTGCACCTCCGACATCGCAACCACCTGCGGATGATCGTTGAGTTGCCGTCCCGCGGCCTCGTCCACGCACTCCCCGGCTGCGCCCGACGCTTGCAGAATCTCCTCCGCGACTGCGCCCACGTCCCGCCATGTCCGCCTTACAGAACCGCTCTTGATTCCCAAAAGTGGCACGATTCACTGAATCGCAAGAGGATGAGGCCCGGAATGTGGGCGCAGCAAGAGCAACGCTCACCCGCGAGGATAGTGAGTGGAGCCCGAAGTTTGAAGAGCCCTGGCAAGTTTGAAGAGCCCGGGCAAGAGGGGTGGGGTAAGTTTTTCTTCAAGGCCACGCTAAAGGGCTTGCCGAGTCCCTTTAGCGCGTATGGGTGGAGATGCTCTAAACCATTCTTATGACTAACCTCAGTGACGAATCTCTTGAACAACTTGAAATCTCTTGAACAGCTTTGAGCAACGACTGTAAAGCAGCTTGAGCGACTCACTAACTTAGAATGGATGATAGTTCCAACCCTACCACGCTCGTTACAGATCCCTAAACCCTAACAGTAGGAAAGTTATTGGCGGCATTTAAGTGTAGTGGAGCTACTCTCAGATATAACAAGCATTAAGTTCAGGGATTGAGGTTGGCAACGGCTCCTACCTGGATTTCAAAATGGCGATGCCGAGTGTGCTCGAATGCCTCCCACGCCTCACTGCTCCTGCACGCTCGAGCGATGGAGACGCCCTCGAACGCCGCTGAAGCGCCCTCGGCGAGTGAAGAGGACGACACCAACTCAGGCCTCCGGGGTTCGGAGCGATCTAAGGAGCAGGTTTTGGAGGAAGGGTTTGGTAACATCGCGGACGCTGAAGTACCTGAGTACGAGCAGCTGCGGCAAGAGAACTTACGGAAAAACGCCCTTAGGCTACAGCAGCTTGGAGTCCCCCTTCTGGCAACATCCTTGACGGCAACGGTAGCTGCTAACACGAGGCAAGCAGCCTCGGTACCCAGCAGTCGAGGTTACCGCAAAAACAGCAGTTTAGGGTACTGAAACCCTAAACCCTACCTCCTTCGCCGAAATTGCCAGCCTCCTCTATTTATTGTCACCAGCTACCCTCACTGACCTTGTTGCGCATCCTTTGGTAACTTAAGAAAATACCCTCACTGACCTTGCTTTCGCCCTCACTAACTTAAGCAAATACCCGCTGAGCCCTTGTTTTCGCCACTTGGATCCTTTGAAAGTAAGTTCCCTCACTGACCTTGCTTTCGCCCTCACTAACTTAAGCAAATACCCGCTGAGAGCTTGTTTTCGCCCCTTGGATCCTTTGAAAGCAAGTACCCTCACTGACCTTGCTTTCGATGGGGACTAACTTGATGCTTGCTTGAACTGCAGAGAGAACTGCAACGAGGGGTCGGAGATCGTGCGCCGGAGTTCGCGACTCAGCAAACCGCACCCAAGTTCTGGAATACCGTCGCGGTGTGAAAGGAGGAAGGAGAAGAGGGTGCTGTCGAAGGAATCGAAGGAGGGCGCTCGGAGCGGGAAGAGCAGCTCCGAGGAATGGCACAGTGAAGAGGAGGTTTCGGAGAGCGACACTGACATCCTGAATGTTGCTGAGCGTGGACATGGCGATGATGAGGTCTCGCCAGTAGGAGTGGGAAAGCCCCATCGAGGCGTCCAAAATCCTCAGGTGAGTGTACTAACTTCATATTGGGTTTTTTCTAGATGTGAGTCCTTTCATCTGTGGTGGCGCAGTATTAGATTTTCATGCAAGCCATATTATGGTAAACGAATAGTTTATCTCCGTAGGCTCGATGAGTGCTTGTCATCAGTTTATCAATGGCCATGATTGAGTTCAGTAACATGAACTAAATAGATGACTATCAACCATCGTCATTGTTTAGGATGTGTGACTGGTACTAGTCACATGAACTAAAAAGTTGACTGTTTAAAACCGTATGTGTTTCAGATTTGTGAACAGGGATAATGAATAATTGTCTGCACACATCTGGATGCTAACATGTTCTTATAGACATCAGAAGATATCATAATTCTCAAGCTTGTCTCCATTAAAAAAATGTTTCGTCATCTGTTCAGTCACTTTCAAGGTGGATTTTCAGAAGCCTCACGAGTGTAGAGGGTGGACTGTATTGTCATTGGTCTTGAATTCAGTGCCATATTCCCAAACAATCTACCAACCCACTGAAGTAGTACATGCGTAGAGGAAGATGTAGGATGAGAGTATTATTTCCTATCAAACTGTAAACCAATTTCTGCCATAAACCCTTACTCATAAAATCTTGGTGGCTTAAACATGATGATGAGAACATGAGCTCAGTAAGTGCAATCACACGTGATAAGAATGAACTCTGTTATTCAATTTAGGTCTCCATCTCACAAACTAATGCTACTGAATTCCCCTATATTCTACCTCTTGCTGAAGAATTCCATAATTGTTGAATGTGGGAAATAGTGTGAAGCTGAAGTCAATGCCCACAAGCCATAGAGCTTGATGTTGCAACATAGGTAAACATAGAGTATCAGCTATATTTATCAACTATAGTCGTTGTTAAGACAATGATAATATATGAATTCATTGTAACCCTTCACAATAGAGTTATCCTCTAAGTAAATATGACTTTCTGCCAAGGAGTTCATTGATCTGGAGCCTTTCTTTCTATCTTTGTAGCTTGACCCCAGTAGTGTAGTGAAAGAGGGATGTCACAAAGAGGCAATTTTCGTCACTTGGAGTTGTGCACTGGCAATCTGCCATTCGTGTTGGAATGTCCCCTATGCAACCTCGTTCGTATGTTGGAAGAGGATTGATTCAGAGTAGCAGAGCCGAACTGTCTTCAAACCGTCCCAAATTCACATGTTGCAACTCAATTTTCATGATGTGTTCTGAATGGTTGGAGTTCGAAGTCTGTGTCTTAATAGTATTATATGCACATTGCCAGGGCGTGTCACTGGATTCTGATCAACTGTTAGTTACAGATGGGCCGGTCGAGTTTGAGAAATGGCCGGTTCAAGCCTCTGAACTTTAGGAAATTCGCTCAACATTTAATGGAAACTATAATTGATTATATCTAAAACTCAAAAAGAGAACTGAATGATATCCACATGCAATCGGTTGGACTTGGAAACACCTGGATCTCGACCAATTGTGCCCAACACCTCCCCGAACAGTGGTGGAGATTTATGTCAAGTCAAATCTGGATTTCAAAGGATGGGGCTATGGTGGGAAAGGTTGTAATATCGGGAGCAAATATCTTCAGGGGCTAGGGAGTTCAGTATGTAAATTTATTTTTGGAATGGAAGTAAATGCTCGTATCTGGGAGGTGGAGGAGAATCAAGAGCCTGAAACGTTTTTCCCTACTTTTGGGAGCTTGTCTGGCCTGTTGAAATTGATTCGGTTTTTGGAGGGCCTTTTCTGAAGTGAAAAAAAATATTGTAGATGTCAACAGAGGGGTTTAATTCCTGATTTTTTTCGCGATGGGTCAAAAGATACCAATTTTGAAAATAGCCATTTAGCTTATGCACTTTTCCAATCAGATTATACATAAATGTAACATGAATTATAGGGAGTTTTGAGCTCATACAAATGACCTAGACTGAAAACCAAATATGTGCAAGATATCAATCACAGTTGACTTTTATCTTCTCGTTCCCTTTCTAATAGGCTGTACTAAATATAAATTCAATATCATAGACCAAATAAAGTACTATTGCGATTAAGAAACTTGCATCAGGCATAATGGAATTTGAGCAATTTTAGTGTCTGCAAAAATAAGACAACGGTGTAGCAGCAGCAGCAGCAAAGGAATGTTCAACTGGAGTTACATTGAATGTAGATTATGACTGCATCAGAAGGAATTTTGTGACTTGTTAGGAGGAAATAGGCAACTAGCTATATTGTATCAAGAGTCGGCCATGTAGTTTCGGGGTGGGTATGGCTGTCCTTACTGGCTGAAAGAGAGCAAAAATTTTTATGGACATGGCTGGGTTGGATTATGGAGGTCATAGATACCAATGGTAGGATCATCGCTCAGAGACTAAATTAGTGTGGACTGTTGGCTTGTTGACCTTGTATTTTCTGACTAATGTAAGTTATCTTGCTAGATACATAAGCAGCCCTAGCATATTGTTTTGGGGTCTTCTCGATTCTTGGGAATTGTTGTGGTGGGTTGCTTAGGTAGCATCCTTTGAAACATCCTTGAGGTTCGAAGTGCCCATGCCTCTTGAAATTGGGATTGGTCTCAAGCTAATCGCTTTAAGTTTTGTCCAGTACATCCCCATCATCAATTTGGACTGATCTTTGAGTTTTGGTAAGCATTTCCATTCAAGTTTAGAAAATCAGATTTCAATTTTTCAATCTTAAGAGACAGAGGGATAGCTGTTTAAGTTTCATCAATAGTTCCAATTTTGTTGCAAAAATCATAAGCCCAGCACTTGAACTGCTTATTGCTTCGATTAGCCCAAGACGAATTTCTGCCCTGCAAGCAGATGTTAGAATGAATCAATTTTAGAATGAATCTTGCTTGAGCCAGATTCAGTCATATCGGCACTGATCCTAGTCACATGAACTAAATAGATGACTAACAAACTTCATATGCGTTGAGGATTTGTGACTGGTTCTAGTCACATGAATTGAGAGAACGACTAACCTTGACATTGAGATTGATGACCTCTGTATGCACTGTGCAGGCCAGAGCTCAGACAACTGAGCCAACAGTGTGGGAGGTGCGCAAACGAGGTCCTGGAGGTTGTGGAATTCCAAAACCCACGTCAACGAGCCTACGTCCGCCGAAAACAGACCGACCCCAACACGACAAACCCCTCAAGATGTCAGAGGATTCACTAACAGGGGAGCCCTTCGATTACTGCAATGACGTTGTACCCGAGCTTCCTCGTGTTCAGGGAGGCAGCACACCTCCTTCGCGTGGCCGAGCCCTCCCCCGCCACGGCCCCATTAGCAGCTTGGACCTTCAAATTGCAGAAAAACAACTCCAACTATTGCAATGGAGGCGAGCGATGGAGATGCAGGAGCCTGTGGTGAACTCGTCCACGTATTCCCCCTCGGAGATGACTGAGAGCTTAGGTCAACCCTCATATTTCAGAGACCAGAAGTCCAGACGACGGGTCGCTTTGAAGCAACAACAGGCTCAGGAGGTCACTTTTCAAGATGTTGGAGGGCCCATAAAACACCTTGTGGAGGTTGATCTGAGGGGACATCCACAAGGACAGAATCGTCCGCTGTGGCTAACATGTCTTCGAGGTCATGCGCAGGATATAGATTTCAGCGAAGACAACTACAAGAATCTCAACACTTCGATGCTGCTCGCTGTCAAGGAACAAGTGGACAACACTTTTGAGTACCATGGGGGCCTTGGCAAGGTGACAGAGGAGGCTTTCCACAGCATATTGAAGGGCCAGCTGAAGGTGAAGAGATATCAGTTGAAGAAAAGAATGCAAGAAGGGAAGGACAAGCCAAAGCACATTGGCATGACCATTGGGTGAAGTTGTCAAAACTCATCTTGGAGGAGAAAAAACAACAGGAAGCAGAGAAGTTGCGATACAACCGAGCCCAAGTGAGGAGGCCATCTTCAGCCGGGCGCAACGAAGAATATGTTCGAGCTCAATTGGTAAGTCTTCAGTCCATTACAGCTCCAACCTCACAACTTGCAAAACATCCGTATCCACTCTATATTGGAGACCCACATGCAGCATAATATATGAAAACTTTCAACCTGGGAATATAATCCGCCTCCTCTTATGAACGAAGCCTCGTAATATAAACGATAATCTTTGAGTACTCAATGGCAACTGCCACAATACAACTACCCTATTAGAAATGTTTGCAATAGGCAGATAAGGTTGAAGATGATCTCAAAGGTAGTACAACTGTTCCATTATGAGAACCAGGTCATGATGTGGCTTGGTGCAGTCATCAAATTAGAGTATGTGACTGTCATCAGTCATCACCATAGTTTGCGTGACTTTTTTTGGTCATAGAGAATCTAAGATTTTGTAATCATGCAGTACTAACTATAAGATGTAAGATCTCTGTGCAGGCCATTAAGCTGGAGAGAAACCCAACTAGGGTTGAAATTGAAAGGGAGCTTGCATGCGACAAAGATGCCCCTCGAAGACTCATTCCCAGAAGTGACACCTCCCCGAGTAGCCGAGTGTCTGATGCACAGCCAGAGCAGGACAGTGATTGGCGGAGAGCGATGGAGAAGAACATTGAACGCATCATGCAGCACCTGCAGATTCCCGTTGTCACCCCCACGAAGGCAGCAAGTGCAAAAGGAAGCTCCAACTCAGAGTCCACCGGCACCGACACTTCACGAAAGCCAGATGAGGTCCAAGAAAGCTTGATGCCACTACAGGTACAAACATGACTTCATGTGTGTTGTCCAGCTTCTGTTGTTACAACTCCTGCTTGGGCACTTCTTAAAATCTTGTGCCTTAGTGCTAGAAGAATTCACTATGCCAAGTTCGTGACTGTTTGTAGTCATTGATATGGAAACAGTGACCAGGCTTTACTAGATGCAGTCATGAACATCGAGTTCGTGATGGATAATAGTAATGAAGCCAGAATATGTGACTTCTCACAGTCATTAGTTTAATGTGTATTACTATCCATTGTCATTGAATTCAAATAAGTGACTGGAATTCACAAGAAGGTGAGGCTTTGTTGAACCCATTTACAAACATTGCTCTTGATCAAAAACAATGACTGAGTGGATCCTTATACTTTGTAATCAACTGGGATTGCAGCAAGTAGGGGAGTGTGAATCGCAGCCGGCAGATCCGGAGAAGGCAGAGGAGATTCCTGCAGTAGGTGACGTGAAGGACTCACATCCGTCGGGAACTTCGAGCAACCCTACAAGAGGCACTCCGGATTGTGGTACAGTGACCGTGGTAGAGTCAGGAGGACGTGCCCCAATTGTGTACTCAACTCAGAATTTGAGGGCTTCGAAGCCTGCAAAGGAGGACACTCGCACCCAGAAGAGAATGCGATTGACAGAGGTTGAGAAGCTGAAGAAAGATCACGATGACACAAAGAAGCAAAGGGCAGTCCGGGGGAGCAAAGCTCAACCTGAAAAGAGCAAGGAGGCCAACATTGACAGTCAGCAAAACGTGAAAGGGAAGAGGAAGAGAAACATGAACGCAGCGGTAAGTGAAGATGTAAGTGCACACAGGCCATGTATTTTCATAGGTTTTTTTTTCTGAAAGCACCAATTCAGTGATTCAGTCCCAACCGATCCCTGTTTTGTGTGTGTTTTTTTTATAGGTTGTACAAGAAACCGAGGACCCGGATTTAAAGAAGGGTGACCCTGTGATCCTTTCCAAAAACTTGAACGTAAAGATAAGTGAACATGTAAGTGCCATGTGCCACTTCCTGGAATGTTGTGCCTTAGGTCTTTAGAAATTCAGTATGGCAAGTTCGTGACTGTTTGTAGACTTGTAGTATGGAACGAGCGACCAGGCTTGATTAGATTCAATCATGAAGTTAGAATACGTGCCTGATATATGTAATGATGTTAGCATATGTGTATTCTCACAGTCATAGAATTTGAATAATTCCCATGAGCCCTGGAGAAGTACATCGTTGTATAAAAGCAGCAATTCAGTCCCAACTGATTTATGTTTTGTGTTGTTATTATTATTATAGGTTGCACAAGAAGGTGAGGACCCGGAGTTCAAGAAGGGTGACCATGTGAGACTCAAGGGAATTCAAGAAGGGGAGGAGGATAAAGTTGTGGCACTCGGGAAAGTGCAGAATGTAGCTGGTGCTTCTCTACACGGGAGAACCATAATTGCAGGATGTGTGTCTGTAGAAGTGCTGAAAAGCCTAGATGACGACTACAGTTTGTTTGCACCCATAGATCTAGATGATCCACCCGTGACCTTGGTAGGACAAGCAGTAGGGCACTTTATAATGTGGCCCACAGAGTTCATGGACATTGATATGTCCATCTCCCAAGCAGTTTAGACTGATGCAGTTCCAGTTGCAGTGCATCATGTTTCAGCTATGAAATTTTCTCTTTCAATGAAATGTGTGAAATTCATTTGCATGACCTGACGCAGTGATCACAACCGCACGGTTGACTTGTAATAGTCTTGATGTCTCATTATCCCACTAATCTGAAACCAAAATCTATGATTACGCACCGTAAGAATGGTAGATTCGACTGCATGGCATACGTTTGCACTAAACTAAGGACAGTCAAGTCCTAGACAGATGCTGCCGATTTAATATTGAACTTTGACTCCCAGTAGTGAAAGAAACGAGTATACAAGGACTCCATGCAGTCAGCAAATGATATGGGTGACTATGTGTAGTGACGCACATTTGACTTTACAGTGTCGTATTCTCTCACGTGTGTATGATGCAATACAATCACAATCAAATCACTATGCATAGTGATCAAACCATTGCTATATTCTCTAAACCCTCACTAAAATTAGTCATGCCCATCTCATGATTTCAGCATTGGAGACCAATATCTCACTACAAATAGTCATAGCATTCAAAAGTCATTTCAGTATTCGTGACTATGTGTAGTCCAATAGATGCGACTTCATAGAGTCTTATTATCCCAACTCAATTTATGACGCATTTCAGTCATCATCCCACTACTGTTCGTAGTGATAAAACCAGTCATGTATTGACTGATACCTCACTACAATTCGTCATATCACCACGAAGCTATTTCAGTATTTATGACTATGGGGTGTCAAATAGATGTGACTTCAAAGAGTCGTATGCTCCCAACTCAATGTATGACTACAAACAGTCACCATCCTACTACTATGCGTAGTGATGGAACTAGTCATGTATTGACACATACCTCACTACACATAGTCATGCCAAACAGACCCTATTTGCATATAGATGACTACATATAGTCATAGAGGTATGACTATATAGAGTCATATGGTCCAAGTCTCACTGCAGGTCCCGTTTTGAGGTCCCAAAACACTGTGGGAACGCAACATTGGGAACAAGAAGTGTCCGATATCACCCCCAGTCAGATTGTCCAAAGCGACTAACTCAAAATGACTACAAACAGTGCTAGTCACATTTTGGTTTATGCTCTATTGTAGTCATAAAACCTAGTCACATTGGGCTGGTTTTCTTGTAGTGTTTAGACAAGGATTAATTAGAGTCAAGGTTGCAAAGGCGACAAAACATCATTGTTCATGACATGAAGGATAGGTATTAATCTAATCCTGATATACGACTTCAAGTTTAAACCATGAAAACATTCAACAGTTTGCAAAAATAAAGACGCTCAAAATTTCGTGTTTGAAATTAAGATACATAGTGTGAGTTAAAAATTATCCCTTTTTGGGTGCTTTATCATACATACTTGATCACACCAATGCACCAAGTAATGTGACATGTCACTACAAAGCAAGGATTTCCATAATATAAGTTTCGCATATCATGCACCTCACTTTCATTTTGTTTGATTGACTTACCATTCAAATTTCATGGACATCAGGTGGCTTGACCTTGCAGTTTGGGCTCTCATGATTAGACTTTTATAAGACCAAATCACCCCCCAATCATGAATATTTAAGCCATTAGCATACAAATCTTGTGTTCACTAGATTTAACCTTACAAGCTACTCCATGGTTGTATGAAGTCTCATAATTCATTGATATTTCAAAGAGCATCGGTGAAGAAAACTTGATGAGGAACATGATGTACTTATTGTGACCTTCTTAGCACTTTCCTTTTGGAGCAATTTGCCTTCAAGTATCATTCATAAGTCATATTATGAATTTTTAGGAAGTTAAGGGTTGAGCAAATTTGATACTAGCCTATAATGTCATTATGACGATCATGATCAATTCCTTGTACACAATATTAGTGTGTGATTTCTTCCTTTCACGCCAAGCTAAATGTAGGTCAGTTGAAAGTGATGTGGATTGGAAATTCACAAATGCATGTTGCAAACCACATTGCAAAGAATACGTTTCATCACATCTTCATTCTTGGTAGCTTGGAGTTTTCAAGTGACTAACAAAGTGAGTACTCTACGATAGCTAAGCGAGAGTGATAGACATGTCTCCACATGTTGTCGTTATTACTTGAAGAGTGTCATATATTCATGACTTGTACGAGTACATTGACAAGTGTTCACCACGAAAGCCACCACCACCGATATAAAACGTTAACCAATTTCTCATCGAATCCACTCCAACCATTGACAAGGACTCACAACTTGGGACTTGTGGAACTCATGCAAATAGTTTGCACACCAATTGTAGGTACTCATTTTAGGTATTATAGTGAGGAATAATGACACCAAGTGCGTTCATTAAGTCATTTCAAGTAAAATTTGCCAGGTTTTAACCCAATATAGTTTAATGTCCTCCATCAGTTGCATTTCCTCAATGGTTGCACATTTACACTAGATTTGAATGTTTTGAGCTGGATCCTAGTGATGCAAACGAGTTGGCCCGAGGCTCATGATGTTCATTTTAAGTGAACATGAAATGCAACCTATGTGTCCATTTGAGATTTCCTTTCAAAAATGCTTTGATGAAACTTTATTGGATTTTCCTAGCCTCTACCTATCGTAGAATTTGTTGTACACATTAAACGTTTGTTCCTTAGAATCTTGGGTAGGCAACTCCCATGTTATATGGTGTAGTTTTGAATACTTACAATACAATCAAATGCAACATGAAGTTTATTCATGATTATAGATGATTCTTGTAGTCCAAAAACATCCCTCTTTAGGAAAATTGATCACTCTTTATTAGGAATTCCTTTTTAGACTAAAACATATGAGTTCTTTTAATACATGGATCACAAGAATAAGTACCCAATCACTTGAACCACTTAAGGTGTATGTGTTCTGATCTCTAGCACCACGAATAGAATCTCTAACTCCGCTTAAAAAATAGTCAAGATTATTACAGAATTCTCAAATTCCAATTCTCAATTTTCAAATTTTTCCATTTCAATTTTGCATAGTTTGTTCTTGAAATTGAGGAAACCCAGTTATCTAATGGGTTTTAATGCCAGTGACCCTTGCATGCATATACTATGTGAGTTGCCTACCTGGTATCAGAATCTAGGTATGCATTGGTTGAAGACGTCTGATGTGGAATGAATATCTACATGAATTGGTGATATGAGATGTATTGGATGTAGAGTAAACTAGTTGTGGGTCTGTGATCTCTTGGACAATATGTCTTTGGACATTTTCCCCTATTCCAGAAACCAAATTATTGTCATCATTTCACTCTGACTAGCATGTCTAGAGTCCGCATGTTTTCATATGCTTTGTCATTTTCTTAAACGAGCTCCTAGAAGTTCACAGATGAGTGGAGGTAATCATTTTGGCTGCTAGAATACATCCCCAATTTAATCCTCTATGGCATTGCTGATTGCAGAAAATCCTTGGATTTGGCGGTGTGTTCTTGGAAACATGGCAGCGGTTGTCATCATGTATAGGTTGGCGCTGGCCATCATCGTTACTCTTGCCTCCCTTCTTCGTAAGAGACCTAAATTCCTCTAGTCTCTAGTCCTCTACATCAAGTGTGTTTGGAATGACTTACTAAATTTCCACAACACTGTCCCATGAAATCTTGAAAGCGTAAATCCCACACATCACAAGTTAGTATTTATGCAGTTGACTACCCCAAGCACAAGACCACTTTTTGTTGTTATCAATAGTTGCAGGTATAATCTAACAGAGCCTTTTCTGTGTGTTATTAAGGTAGATGTGCCTTCCATGGATGCTTTTTCTCTCTTCACGTATTTCTCGTGGGATATGAAACACACAATTAGTGCTTAAGATGATTAACGAATCCATGTCGTGCCCGTAGCCATTTGCCTCAGATGCATGTCATTTATTATCAAACTGAAGATTCTTGTGTTCATGAAGTGGTCACATAGGTCCCCCCAATCATGTTGAGTATTGAGACTACAATGGTTGGGAAAATTTGAGCACGTTGTCTAGTCTCCTTCAAACACAATTCTTTTTGGTGCCAGTTCTTAGATCCGCACCTAACCACATGCCTCTCAAATATAGGTGTACAGATTATTGTTATGTTTGATGTAGGCCAGTCTACCTTATGGTAAGACGTGCACAACAGCTGGAGTCGGTCGGTTTTTCAAGGTCAATGAGTATTAATCAGCAATTAGATGGTCATATAAAGGAGGTGACATCGTGGCCATGGCTGACAGACGCCTCACCCTGAAATGTTTAAGTTGATGCATTAATTAATGTGTGCACTGGAATTCATGTATCCACAGGCTCTGTAAATGGGGCCGAGGCCTTCTACGTTTTTGGCGATTCCTTTGTGGACACTGGAAATGGAGGGTACATGGTCTTGCCATATGGAATCACATGGCCGGGACATCCAGCCGGTCGAGCATGCGATGGCCGCAACCAAGTTGATTACCTTGGTATGCATCCGAATTGATTCTCTTCCAAACCTTTTCTGTTTTGCTATGTAGCTTTTCGCCTCCCTTTGTAATCTGAGTTATTCGATGTGGGGATGATATAAATAAATTGTGTAGTGCTTACACCTTACTCCCTACCTATTTCTAAAACAGTGCACATAGCAATTAATTAAGGTATGTGACCCTACTATGGGCCTCCAACTCCGCCGAAAATTCTGACTGTTGGACTGGATTGGGAATCACCTCATCTGGTTAGCAAGTGCCGATCATGCATATCACCGGCACATAAGGCCTAGGCAATTGTCTTAATTCGGTGAAAGAACAATGCAATTTTATCACCAGGGGCAGATTTGTTGAATTTTCAGTGATGTAGGACAAATTTTTATTGATGTACGACAATTTCTCACAACTCATATACCTTCAGTGACAGGGTGTCATTCCAAACTTTTAGAATCAGAAATGTGATGTAAAAACTACAAGAGGTCAAAGTAAGGGCCTCTTGAAGGGGTTGCAGAGGTCCTCCAAATTGTGAACAGTAGCAATGGAATCTAGGATGTGTTTGCAATTTGAGCACAATCACTACTAGAATCCAATGAATTTAATGTCACATTTGTTTGCCAACTTTGTAATATTCTTAGTTTCCATTGAGAAAAAGTGTCATATTCGTGACATTATTGTGCTCGATAGGGTGACATTAACAGAGTCAAAACGCATTAGTGAATGCACTCCAATCGCATTGTAACCCGTGTCATTTTGGTGTCCATTCTTAAGTACAATCTTGCCATACACAACTCAACTGGAGGTGTCCACTTAAGAAGGGCGGTGGTCACACATGATCCACCTACCTTGGTTGTGACAATTTTTGATCTTGATTGTATTCCGATTATTGCAGCGGAGCTCTTGGATTTGCCTTCCCCGACCCCTTTCCAGCAGTTAAACAAAACCAGATTTCCCAAGACAGGGATAAATTTTGGTCAAGGTGGTGCAGGGACCACATACGCATTTGGCTACAGGCCATTGGACACCCAAGTGGATCAGCTGGAGAATCTGGTGACAGCCGGCAAGCTGTCAAAAACTCACCTCGGGCGGTCGGTTGCCTTGGTTAGCCTCGGGGTCAATGACTATGGTGCTTACAATGCGGAAGGCAGACCAGAGGTAATTGAACATGCCAAAGGCAGCTAAGTCACGCTACTTGCAAAATTTGTCTTTGGTGCCCTGCTAAAACATTCCTAGCTATTTCATTGAGAGCATAACCCATGCATGTTGTGTTCATGATGTTATTTGAATCTTGCGAGAACTAATTTCTTCTGTCAGATCCCCTATTAGGTATATGCTCAACCCCATCACAAGGTCCTCTACAGATAATGACATCACTTGTAATCTGTAAACACCCCCCCCCCCCCCCCCCAATTCGAGTCTCTTGATTAAACCCTTGAGCTTCGTCCACCTACTAACGTAGACATTCAACCTAATACACTAGCCAATAATCAGTGGCCATGCGCACACACAAACGGACTCATATATATCTTTCATGTTCTAGAATTAACAGCCAGACTCTTTTTTTCCTTCTCTGCAATGAGTTCCTCCAATTCATTAATTCATTCAAGCGTACTTATAAATTGCCACATTAATCAATCAAGTGAATTGTTGTTGTTGTTGCTGCGGCGACATAATGGTTATTTGTGCAGGAATTAGGAACCATTGTGACGACAGTTGTGGACAAGATCACCCTCAACATTGTGCGCCTCCATGGCCTCGGAATCCGCAACATCATTGTATCGAACCTCGCGGTCATGGCATGCTCCCCTTACATTACAGTGGCCTCCAACTACAGCACCTGCAGCCGCAACACGACACTCTTGAACGAGACCATGCAGCACAACGGGCTGCTGGAGAAGCGTGTCCAGCTCCTCAAGCACAACCTACACGGCTCGCATCTCGTGATCGTGAACCAGACCAAAGCGTTCGAGTTCATGTTCGAGCATGGACACAAATACGGTGAGAGATCAAACTACCTAGTCAGTACTTCTGCTGCCCAATTCCATCATTGTCATATCTTCATATCTCATCACAATACTTCATTCTTGTAGGTGCACTATCATCATAAATCTAAGATTCTATGCACAAGCTTATTGATTTGATAACTAGCTCAAGGAGGTGGATGACGAACTGCAAAAGCGGCTTGTGGTCCACTCTCCTCTCAATGTTCACCTAGTTTGTAATTTTCATAAGGAAGAGATTGTGTCCTCCAGCCTCCACTCGAAGTTCCTTTGGAAGAACCATTTTTTTGTCTGTCATTTGTTGACATGTGTTCATTATTGAGGAAAATAACTCCGTTTTTGCATGGAGGGCATTTCACCAAAGCAAAATGCCCGTCCATACGCAAAAACCCAAAGGTTCTTCCCACAAAGGGAATGCCCCTTGAGTTGTGCATTGTGCAATTTTCAGGCACTACCCTTGGGCTCCCATCCTCAAATTTCACAATGCACTGCCCTTAGGGCATGCCCCTTTACAAACACCCCCACCTCATTTAGAAAATGCTAAATTGTCCAACACATTGTTTGCAAAGATCTTCAATGATGTGCATAATCTCCTACATATGGAAATTACATCATATAATAGGCTTTGGGAGGACTCGACCGAGTGGCAGCCCAATGCCCATTATCTACATAATATAATTGAGCCTTCGTGCATATTGTTGTGAGGCCAAATCATCATAAAATTATGCCACAGAATCATGAGAATATCCTCTTCGATTTCTACATCCAATGCTCAGTATGGTAACGCCAAGGCGTTGATCTAATGAGTAGATGGCAATTGGCTCTTATTATAAGTTGGGGCTACTTATGAGAATTGATGGAAAAGGAGGCATAACACCTAATATTGCATCGTGGATAACCATGATCAACATAAAGCTAACGGGCTCACATTCACGCTAGTACCTAGCTACAATTCCGACTCCGAGAACTGTTGAATAATGGATTTGGGTTCCGATGCAAACTGACCACTACACTAAATATGATATTTAGTGTGACTGACTATTTGGAATTACACAATGCTATATCTCTTTACTGTACATCTCATATTTCACCAACAAATGTTAAATTGGTAGTTTGGACATTCTAGAACATTAACAACTTTACTTGGTAAACAATTATTTCAATAGTAAAAAGATATAGCACCGTGCAAATCCAAATAGTAAGTCACACTAAATATCATATTTGATGTAGTTAATTACAGATGATCTGGTGGAGTTTGAGAAATAACTGCTTGGAGTTCCAGACTTCAAGAGAATTAATAATCATTCTCGAATTTTTTAATCTAGAAATCCAAGCGGATATTCTCATAATTTTAACTAATAAAGAAGAACCGAGAACCGAAAGATGTCAACATGTAACTAGTTGGACTTGGAAACACTAGGATCTCAACCAATCTGCCTAAACTCCTCCCCGGACATTGTTCTGGTGCAACCAAGAAATGCTATGTGTTTGATGCTTACATATTTAAAAGTGGACACTGATATTGAACAGTGCATCTATATTACACGTCCAGGAGCAAGCAAAGCAATGACAACATAGTACTACCATGTCATTCAATGACAGCCAATGTGAATATGGCATGTAGCGATTTTCTTCCAGAATATTAATCATTTGTTGTCAAATCAGATAGCACCCCAGGGTATCAAGATTCTCAGAACCACGTGGTTGATGCTCCAAAACTAATGTCAACAGCCATTCATAAAACAACCATTATGTTTGTGCAGGTTTTGTAGATGTCTTGGTCCCCTGTTGCACAGGAAAGAATGACCTATACGAGCTCAACTGTGGAGCCACAGATAGCAAGGGCCGCAAGCTTTACAAGCTGTGCAAGGATCTCTCGAAAGCCATACTATTCGATGGCATCCACCCTACCCAAGCCACTTGGGAATTCATAATCAAACATTTGTATGCATCCACCCCAGGCTTCACGACTGAGGAATCTGAGCTAAGTCGATGGATCAAGAAATACGCTTCCTGAGAATCATTGACTGGATGATCATATTAAATTTACACATCTAGGGATGGAATTTATTGACATTGGCGGAGTCACAATTTTATAACCTGTGAAGAGCAGACCTTCCTTCAAGTAGAAAAGTACTACCCATTTCAGTCCTTAAATAATGCTGGAGAAATCGTAAGTAAATAAATTGAAAGGCAAGTTGACTTTTGGATCCATGCTACTGAACCTAGACAAGGCTTTGAGGATCGAGGCCTTGATCCAAGCCACTCAATATTGATGAGTAGGTGAAGCTTACACATAGAAGCTTGGATCATTCTTTATTTTCATAAAGTATTGTGACCTAGAACATGGTTATACCTATTGAATTCAGGCAAATTAAATTAATGAAAAGCTTTGTTGACTCCAACACTTTGCTTCCCTGTTTAGTAAATAATTGATTAATTTTATATATATACTTCCCTCCAGTTTATTGGCTCTGTATGTAGGACAGAGACTATGCATCAACTTCTTCGTTTCAAGAGCAAATTTCCTAACCACTTTGTGTTCACACTTGGAAGTTACTTGTTTTTGTTATTTTTGGTCCACTTTATTTAATGTGGATGTTAATTATAGTTTATATATAAGTGCTCCCTAAAATGCATTGAAAGAAATCTAGTTAACTATAGTTATTTTGGTAGTTCTTGATTATTTGTTTTAAAATTTTCGGGTGATAAATGAATAGCTGCAATCCTTGACCCGTATTTGAGAAGAAGGTGCACAAAATCCAAGAAAGGTTTGGTATAGTGGATAGCCATGAATTGGCATGAGCAAAGTGGACATCTACAATTGTAGTCTTTCATAATAAAGAACAGAGCCTCACGGTTCTACCTTTTTCTTGTTATTACATGCACTATCTGAGATTCGGTCGTCAAACTTGTTTCATCTTCTCTTCACAATGTGCAAACTTTGAGCATTAAATGGGGAACAGTAACTTGTTTGCATCTGAACCAGTGTCTGAACTACACTAAATATGATATCTAGTGTCACCAATTCTTGCTCAATACTAATTGTAAATCACGGTATAGTGTCATCAACACTAAATGTTCATTCAACATTATTTGTCATTCATTGTAAGTTTTAAAGAATCATAGATTTACAGTGTTGCAATTACTGTCCTGTACCAAGTGATTTTTCATTTAACTTTCAATCATCCATGACAATAGTTCATCACAAGTTGTTGACAAGGGAAGGTAGGGATTTGGCTAATGGATGAACTCCTCCATCATCTATGACAATATTTGATCACTTATTCAGAAGAAGTGTCATCAAAAAAGCTACGTTAGTGACACAAAATACCATATGACACAAAATATCATATTTAGTGTAGTATTGTCTATTATTGAATCCATTTGGGGACGATGTCACAAATTATGATACGAGTAGGGTATGGCCAGTTGATAATACTTTTGTTTTGATACCATTTGGGTCTATATACCATGCAACAATCTATGTACCTAGGAAAAATCATCCTAGTATCAATATGGTTATAGAATGATATTGACCCAAACTAATAATTAAGGTATATGAAGATTCTCTCACCTTGACATATCCATCAAATATTAATATATGACTAGTATTCCAAGTTTGATACCCCATGGTACATTTTTTTATACCATTATGGATGCTAATTATTGATACGATGCAATCACCTACCTAATATATACGAGACCAAGATTGGTATGAACTCACAACCGACCATCTACCCTTTACTACTCCATAATATGTGTGATTCCCTCCAAGAGGGACATAATTAGCCCTAGATATGTACAGTGTTCTCCCGCTTAAGTGCACACTTTGAACCGGAGCCGTTGGTGCACACTTAGTTGGTAGGTGCGTACTTTACTCATATCGTTTTCTAGACCTCTTGTTAAATGAATCGCAATGAGAAACGGATGAAACTTGAGGCAACCCCCGCTTGACCAAAGCCCAACAATGTGAAATCATTGCAAAGTTGAGCAAGCCAAACGCATCGAGCAAGCATGCGCTAAGGTTGGAGTAAGAAGTCAGTGGAGGCACCGTCCGGAAAAGTTTGGGACAATCAGGAGAACCAACTGCAACGAAATCCAACCTATCAAGACATTTGTTGAATTTGAAAGTGCCACCGACTTCAAAGGCTTTGAAGCTCTACACAACATTGTCCTCAACATTGACAACGGATTGCTTTGCTCCAATGTTCAAACGGAAGCTCGACAAATGTATGATGAATTGCGACGATTGTTTGAGACGTTTCAGCAAACTGACATTTAATGTCAAGCATAAAAATTTCATGCATTCGCGGCAAATGACTATGCATGACATGTTGAAACAATAAATTATGAACCCTAATTTTTGTCAAAAAAATTGCACACTTAACCGGGATGTGTACTTAAACGGGTACGTACTTAAGCAGGAGATTACTGTATATACAATATATTGGGTTCTAATGCGACAATGCACCATTTGAATGGGAGGCAAGGCCCCTCAAGCTCGTCACACCACTGGTAGCTGATTTTTTTTCGTGTGTTTGACTAGACTAATGGGAGACTAATTTGTGGTATTGGAAGTTGTTTTCAAATTTCTCAAATCGACTATAAATAGAAACATCCATTATGATACTATTTTAGGGTTTTTTAATTGGGTGAATGGGAGGTACACTGCTGTGCAATAATTTCCTCTTGGAATGGAATGTATCATATATCTAGGAGTGGACTCTTCATACCACGTACAAACTAATTTGAGTGTAAGAAGGGGTAAGATTTGTGACATTGATGTACATGATATACATAAAGGTAAGGTATTATTTCTCTCTACTAGGTACATATAAAGAGGCTATTTGTTTCTTGAAGTGAAGGTAAATGTACAAAACGGGGCTCTAAGATATAGAGATTACATTGACACTAGTTGTGTTAGTTTCATCTAATTCATGTATCTGTACATTGTTGTCATATGGTAATAACCCTTAACGACACCTTGTTCATTCTTGTTAGAATTTGCATTTGGATTCTAGGTCTTTACAAACTGGAGGCTCTTGGAGTGCTCATGTGCTCCCTTGAGTTCCTCTCTCTAGATAAAGGTTGAGTTATTGTGCTCTTGTCTTGTTTGTTCCATGCAATCATTGAGTTACATGCTATGGGTGAAAAATTTGTTCAATTACTTTCTAGTTAGAAAGTAAAATGAATTTTATATGAAATTATCAAGCCTTTAGTACATATTTAATCCACTTATACTATCCAATAAGAAAGTCATTGAAAGTTTTGTCACTCATAATAATATGACCCTAAAACGCATGCCATTTGGACGAAATAACAAATATTGGATAAAACTAGCACATTTGTGGTCAATTTTCTTTATGAATCTTAGGGCCCTCTTTTGTACATCTACCTTTACTTCAAAATATACAATTGCCTTTTTAAATGTACACACTAGAGAGACACACATACCTCTCCTTTTGAGTATATTATATATGCTCATGCCTCAAATTTAAATAGTCTTTTCTACACACACGGTAGTTAATATGAGGAGCCCACCCCCTAGGCTCTAGGAACCGAGGCCATGAAATCCACTCATTCATTCTCCTTGATCAATAATTTAAATTGCTAAGGCCCACATATCAACATGATTTTTTTCTATGTGCACCAATGAAACATCGGTTTTCTATGTGGCGCCTTGTTGGATTTGGGGTCATTAGCTAAAATATTATGGGGTTTGCCAAACATGAAATAGCAACAACCAACTTGAGTAAGGGACAATGAGGGGTATGAGATAGGAATAATGCTAGAAGAATTGGGTAGTGAAACTACTCGGTCATGTACGCACGGCTTTGGACAATCAAGGCCGTCCATGTACTGATATTTTTATATTATTATTATTATATTTGCTAGTTGTGGGATATTGTGTAATTTCCCTGGTTATGTCAACGCTTCTTGCATATTCGTGTGACACATATTCATAATCTTGGGCCTTAGTAATCTTACTTGAACTCTTGAATGTATATGTGAGGCAAGGAAAGGTCTAATGAATGCATAGGGGAGAAATTGAGGAGGCCATAATTTTAAGAAAGAAGAAGGGAAGGGGAAGGGAATATAGATAGGTCTTAAGTGGTTTTTTTTTTTTAACGAGCCCTTATTTTTGATAAGTATGTGGTTCGGTGACTATCAAAGACCAAAGATCATAAAGACACATGTTCGAAGGGCATTGGACTACGTCTCTCAAATATTAATAACTATCCTACATTCAATAGTGAACACAATCAGGAGGACTTATGTATACAATTTTGAATAAATAAAAACATGCGCTTCTGATAACCATAACTACATCAAGGGAGGTCCAATTTTCAGTGTGATTTTTGCATGTGTATCGTCGTAGAGTTGCTAACAACACGAGTTTTGTTGTGTAAATCTAATCAATAGAAGTTGGAGAACACAACTTTATCCTTCTTGTTTTTGTAAGACCACATGTAGTCATGTTTCCAAGTATCAATGATGTGGCAGCTCAACAGGATTATATATATATATATATATATATATATATATGGACAGATAGATAGATGGGATCTTATTAAGTGGGTTCCAGTGACTATTGCTGAAGCAAAAGTGAATGAGGATGAACGTTAATAAGAACAAGTTGAAGATATACTATATATGCTCTTTGTCAAATACTTCCCATATTTGGGATTCACATCACCTTTAAAAGGTACAAAAAGTTAATTTGAGTATATTCAGAGAAGGAGGCAAGCGGGGTTGAACCGCTGACCTATCGGACTGCAGCCGATTGCTCTACCACTGAGCTATACCTCCTCCACACATCTTGATTAGCAATGGCGGAATCGAACCTGGGACCTCTGAGAGCTGAACACTGCCCTAGAGGGCCCTATTGTGCCACTCTGAAGGGAATTAAAGATAATATAGGAGTTGATTGTCCAGAATACATCTGATAGGAGTTCTTCAGACCTTGAAATGGAAGTGCTTGATTTCTAAAGAACATTCAATGCTTGCCAGTGGAGAAGGATATTAAATTTCCGTATTCTAGAAGTACCTGATCTTATAACGTAGACAGTACACAGTTGGGGCGCAATTAAATAGGCTTAGCTTGGGATTGGTGTATAAACTAACCACAAAGTGCAATTCATTTAGCGGCTCTAGTTCATGTCGAACTTATTATGGACATAAAGAGCTTCTGTCTAAACAACAGAGAGAAGGGGGTTCTATGAAGGGAAAACTGAAGCATTTGATGGATTGTAGAAAATTATGCAACACCACTATATACTTCGTTTACAAATCTATTGTTTTCAGTGATGCGATGAGAATTTCTTTAAATCTTGTATTGTAGATAGTGTAATGTACCTAAAATTCTGTAAAATTCAAGGTTGTGTCAAACTACTACTCATGAAACTTAGTGTTCTTCGCCCGCTTGACTCCACACGCAAGGTGTTCCTTGAACTCAACAAACTCATATGTTGCTGGATTTGTGTTTCAACCGGATAATCAAATACCACACTTTAGGCAGTGAAATTTGTACTTGGTGCATTCTGCAAGAATTGAAAGCATCCAGTGTAGAATAATAACAATGCGTGAATTCCAGATGATAAACTCACCTTAATGGAGAGACAATTTAAACTCCTCAGTTCCAATTTCCGTCTTCTTCAAAACACCAACTATTGGTTGAATGTGTGTAGATCACGCCCGCTCCACATACCCAGGTTGTATATCAGCTGAAAACTCAGCTTGAGTCTCATCAAAATATTTAATTTGTCCCAAACTGTGGCAAATCTAGACATGCAGTGAGCTTGTCTTCGATTCATGCCGCAAGAATAATCATCAGCTGTGAAGAAGAATAGTGATGTATCCACGCACCTCAGAATTTGAGATTTCACCAGAATAATTTGATCATTGAAGTATTTAATTGACAACAAATTCTGCAAGTCACAAGATTTTTGGACCTGATTTCTGTGCACATCAATGATGCTAAACCTTCTGGAAATGACAGAATTAGTAGTATATCTACCACGTTAGGTCTTCAATAGAACTTTAGTGGGTACTACTACTGATCCCTACCAATTCTCACTCGCCTACTGTTCCATCTTGAAGCCACATCACCAATTAATCCAACCTTTGCACATTCCAGATGATCCTTCTCAGGTCTAAACTAAACCGGGCCCGATCCAGGCGCCACTATCATCCATTTGCAAACATCAAGTTCGCAACGCTTTTTTAGATGAATTGAGCCCTAGAAAGACCTCCCAATTCCAAAGAACGGCTCCTCACTCTCAGTTCGCACGAGGTCAACAACATGCTATTCATATACACACACTGATGTCTGCATAACTGTTGACCCTATTATAAACTAAAGGCACTGTCCCAAAATGTTGCACTGTTTCATGAGTTTGACCTAGGCAGACAGGAGATATTATACTGAGTCAAAAAATATTTAGCTGCATGGTTTGTGTTCCATTCTATATTTAGCATATGACATGGGCCACCACTATCTTACTTTCATGGAAAGAAACTTAGGAAATAGGAAGAAACTAACGTTGTTATGAATCATGAATAGTGCCGGAATGAATAGTAAGAATATTGTGAACATTGTCAGTATTTTCAACGATAGTGTTATTATGAATCATAAGTTTAGAGGATAATACTAGGATAAACCGTGGTTTCAGTGCATGGTGTCAAGAGTATAATTCCATAGAAATTTCCAAGTTTGACTTGAATGTATGAATAGTAAAAAAAATTCACTTTGTTTGGGGGGGCCATGGAATATAATTGACATATTCCAAGGTCATGAAACTGACCCACATGGTTGAATATTGTTATGATGATCATTGGGAGAATAACTTCTAAAGATCTCTAGAATGTAATCTAGTTAAATGTGAAAATGATTTAGCTAAGCATAACATTATTAAACTGATACCAACCATTGCATTCCAATAATATCAATGCAGTGCTTCACACAACTTTATCAAGTTGAATTTGCCAATGCAAAACTCTCCTAAGAGAATAAATAGAGTGTAATTCCAAATAGAATCTAGACTATTCTTGACCCCACCTAGTGTATAGACTTAGTTGGATAATGTTATGAGAACTCACCACTGAACATTGTGTCTCAATAAAGGACTCAAAAACTCACGTTTTGGTAGGGAGTTTCGCCCAACCCTTGACGTTCAAGGAATGTTCAAGTGGTGTTGAAACCCCTAAATTTGGTGAAATGAAGGCGAGGTGTTTGACTTTGGCCAAGAGGTGGTCCGGGGGGTGCACCCTTCATTGAAAACCAAGAACCACGTGTATTTGCAACATACTCTAATACACCCCTATATAAAAGTTCTTTTTTCTAAAATCAAGCAATACACATACAATTTCAATGATAAAAACACAAGAGACAATATGTATACATAGAAAAAAAATTACATATGTATATAGTCATTAACATAAGTACAAAAATATGCTTTTAAATGACATGGTTAAATGTTTTCATGGCCCAGTTGTAACTCATTAGTATCTAAGTCTACAATATATGTCATAGAAGCTAATGCAATTATTGTCTCAAAAGTTCAAAATGCATATGAAGTTTTTCATCAAATGGTTAGTAAGATCATAAGTCCACTTATTGTTGGCCTTTTTGATTCCAATATAAGCCAATCTCTATGTTTGATGAATGATTCATCAAGTCTATTGGATCCCTATACTCCACCCAAAAAAATACTGAAGTTTCTATGCAAACTTTAAGCCCTCCCAATAAACCATACCTTGATTGGAGCTAATTTTTTTGGCCTACCACATTTTTGACAAGTATGGTTTCATGTGTATTATTGTCTTCACTTGCCTGCATGTTTTACTTCTGATAGCAATCAAAACTCAAAGTATCTTGAACAAAGTAATGCTACTTGAACATTTTATTCCACTTGTTAATTAGTCTCTACTATGCATGCTTTAATAATAGCCACATCTTAATTCATAGCTAAGACAAGCAATGTGCTCTTTATGTAGAACCAAGAATTTCATGATGGAAGAATATATTTATAGACACACGAAACAAATGAGGAAAGGAGGAGTTTTGAGCACCTTTGTAATTTCAACAAACTTTTATGTATGGCTTGTGACAAGACCTAACTTCTAAGTCACCTAATGCATGTAATCACTACCCGCGTCAACCATCCGCATCAACTCATCTGCATCCCCTTTGCTCAACCTCCACAAAGAAGCGTGTTCCCCTTGCAACCCAAATCAAGAAGTAGCCTTGTTCTTAGCTCAATGACCCCTTTCAAAACCCTAATACCGCCTCTTTCATACATGCATGGATGAGATAAGGAAATGAGAAAATTATACATCCTAGTTTGATCTAATATTGAATATTTATCTCATAAAGTCTAGTGACACTACCATACAAGTACAAGTTGTGTTGTATACTTTCTAGAGGTCCTTCATACATGTACACAACTACGAGCTACAATTTGTGTAGGATATTCACACGTAGTATGGCAAAGTTCAAATGAATACCCCTTGTGTGCACTCACATACATTCATATGTGTTATGAAAGGTGCAACCCCCCCCCCCCCCACGAGATACAAATTAATACAAAATGACCTCTCTACATTACAAGCACATGAGTTTTTGGTAATTTTCTTGTGTCACTAAACTTTTTTTACAAATCTATCATAATGGTAAATTTGCATTATTCTTTCACTCATGCCATATGATTGCCTAGGACTCATATGCCGACAGTTCACTACAAGCATACGGGTCCAAGGCAATTGACTTGCAACAATGAAAAATTGTCCTACGTCAAATCTATCATAGTGGTAGATTTGCATCTTTCTCTCATTGATGAAAGACAATTGACTAGGATCATATGTTGGTAGTGCGTTGTCAAGCTCCTGAGAAAACCATTCTAGTTATGTTCTTTTTTGAGATTTAGGGCTAATCTTGAACATCACTCTTTATGGTTTATAGTGTCATTGACCTAATAATGTCATTTACTCTAATCTAAGACCTATGCTTACACTAATGGTCAACAATGTTGATGATACTACAACTACATGACATTTGGCACTAGTATGCTCAAAAGAATAACGGAGCTTATACCTAAGTTACACAAATAATCAACAAGCTCATTAGTGTAACCACGTGACACTTGATATGAATATCCCCAATTGGATATCTTCCACTTACGTATAAAAATAAAAATTTATCATCTTAAGTACCCCAATGTGCTATGTTAAATACCATAAAGTTTATTGAAAGGTACCAATTAAGGTGTTAGTTTGACTTAGAATTTATGAACCCGTTCTCTACATAGTAGTTTAAAGTTTTCACCCTCCCATTGGTAAGGTTGGTCAACTTGTTTAATCCTTGGGGAATGGGGTAGGGACATAACATTGTTGAGTAGTGTGCGTTTGTTCATGAGGGCCCCAAGAATATACCCATGGATGTCGCAATTAATGCAAATTCATATTGAATTTGCACTAGTTGCAGCATTCATGGTTATATTCTCGGAGCCCACATGAACAAACACATAATCTGAATTTGCACTAGTTGCAACATCCATGATTATATTCTTGGGGCCCACATGAACAAACACACACTACTTAATCACATTATTGGATAATATGAAAGACAAATCTAGATTGAAGATGTGAATTGGAGTTGGCATTGAAACACAGTTATGAAGGGTGATTTCTTGATCGGATATATATATATAATCTCAAACCAAGTTCCAATAGTCAATGAGTATAAGTTTTACATTTAATCAGAGTCACTGCTTGAGATGTGGTTTGATTGATAAAACTGTGAGCTGTACATCTAAGGTGGAAAAGGATATCCAGGGTAATTTCAAGGGCAATTCTTTCCATTACTAATTAAGTCCTCAAAATAAAATGAAAAGAAAAGAAAAATGATCATCTTGAATGTTCATAACATTATTTAAATCCATAACAATGTTATATGGGGCTGACAATATTCCTCGGAATATTTTCCACATTCAATCTGAATGTGGGGAATATTCTGTGGAATATTTTCACTCCCACATTACATTGATATGAATATGAATAATGTTATGTTCTTGCATCAAGTTGAATATATATATATATAAATTTCTCTTGATATGATCCTTATATGATGCAAATTAATGCATTTAGCCTTCCTTTCAAAAAATGGGCTCCATGCCTAGGGGGAAGGGGGAGGGGGTTTGGTTCCAAGTGGGTGGTGGTACAATATCTTGTTTTGTATTAGTAAATACATGAGGTATTTTATAGCAATTTGTTGTTGTAATTTCATCATATGTTTAAGGAAATGTTTTGGTGGTGTGAAGTTGCTTTCCAATGGAGTAATTATGTATGGCTCCTCTGAACCCGACTACGATGGTGATTATTGCATTCACCTTCAATCCCTTGTTTTTTAGTGCATTTATGAATGGGTTCCATTTTGTGTGGTTTTTCTATACGGTTGTTTCTAGGTATTTATCATGACAATATATGAAGTCTATGAATTGGAGGGTGTGTGGTGGGGATGTTCTCATAAAAATATTAAAGCATATGCTTTAAAGACCATTGTTGTTAATAGATTCTAGAAATCAGTTTGTTAGAGATGGTGGAAGACATTGATCTAGAAGTAGGGAAACAAATGGAACTCATTTTTGATACCTTTTGAATTCTTGCACGACGACTTTAAAGATTATAAGGCAACCCATGTTAGGCTAATTGATCTTTGAAGAGCTAAATCAGGCCAAATTACAAAGGATGTTTTCTCATAATTGAGTTTGTGGAGTTTCATCACTTGGAGATATTGAAAATGACATGTTGGAGGGTGATCTCATGTACGTATCCAAGTATATAACATATGATATTAAAAATGACATGTTGAAAGGTGACATGACTTACATATCCAAATATATAACATAAGTTATTAGCAATGACGTGTTGAAAGGTGACCTCACGTACGTATCCAAGTATATAACATAAGACTTTAAAAATGACATGTTGAAAGGTGACCTCAGGTACGTACCCAAGTATATAACATAAGACTTTGAAAATGACATGTTGAAAGGTGACCTTAGGTACATACCCAAGTATATAACATACTCATTAGAAAGAAAACCATAATATATTGGCATCCCATAAGCAATTTGTCAAGAGGCCAAACGTTAGTCGCACATTAACTCCATTAGTAGCAAGGTTTATCCTCATGTTTTGATATTGACTTTGTCACTTTGCCACTTTACTCGTGAAACTGTGAGTGTGTGCACGCGCGCGTGTGTTATACTTATTTATTTATTTATGTTATGATTTAGTTCTCCCAAACCCCTTCATATGCTTAAATGTTCAGAGTGACCATAGTAGATGGTAATGGTAGTGTAATGGGTCATGTAATAGCATACTTATACTTTCAACTGCACTATTCATTTGGTTTAGTGGGACACACTACTCATCATCGAACCATACTAATTGTCTTGGCAATTACTCTAAGATGAAAACTAGAGAGGGTATCACATGACAAGTCGTGAAGATCACTCACTACATTTGACATCATATGACACTAAATCGGATACTTAATTAGTGCAGCTGCAACAAGTTAGCAGTATTATGATGTTTAGATTGTCTTGATCTGAATTGAATGATGATGTCAATGTACATCTCCATCTAGCCTAGGAAAAGTTTCTTCTTCTTTTCTCAAGCTCCACATTGGTTCAACACTCAGCTACTTAAATCTTCAATGCGGGTAAAGCAATGATCGGGGGAAACCGGCAGTTATATAGTTACAGATGAACCGGTTAAGTTTGAGGAATAACCGGTTGAAGTTCAAGACTGCAGGAAGATTACCGATCATCTTAGAGGAATATATAGAATATACCTCAATTTAATAAAGAAAAACCGGAAGATGTGAACATGTAACCGGTTGGACTTGGAAACATTAGGATCTCAACCGAGTATGCCCAAAAATCTCCCCGATCACTGGGGTAAAGTTACTGTTTTGATCTCAGTAGAAGTAGACCTTGACTTGGTGGTCAATCACCTTTCCGTCTCGCAAGAGCCGTGTCAAACTATTCTACTACTGACTTCAGTCAATTATCTATCTCAAATCTGGCTTTGCTTTGTTTGGCCCATGTGTCCGGACTTCAGAGTACGTAACTCCAGAGGAATTTCTTCCTCGAAGTGGAACCTAAGTGATGATGAACAGGCACTTTGGGCCCAGAATCTGATTGCAGTGAAGGTACGTACGTGAGGCTAGAATGGACACTGTTTTCCTTAAAGCATCCCAACGTACAAAGTTCCTTGGATTTGCAATCTCAAATGAAGTGAATTGTTATATTCTAGAACATTTTGACCATGTTATATTGGGTGTTTGTTTTAGGCTCATGTGTCTTAAGCGTACAGAGTCCGGATTCCATAGGATTATAGTGATAGTTGAAGAATTTCTTCCTCAATTCACATAACATTAACACAGGATCAGAGTCTACATTTTTTGTTGCTTTTAAGTTCCAGTTAGTTCAAGTTTCACCTTCATCGAAATCACATCTAAGATGCGCAAAGTGTAATGATCGACACTCATGTAAGTTGAAGGCACTTCAGCTTGGAAAACCTCTTTCTTTAGCTAATTCGAGCATGAAACTAGCATCGAAGGCCTTAGCTGAGTCTGGTATTATGGAATAAACTTGTTGGGATGAAAGGGTGTGTGTAGATTCTTGTATACCACTTAGAGAGGGGGCTTAGTATAAGTTATATGGATCTTCTTTGATTTCAATTTTTCTTTCGTTTAGAATAAGATATATTAGGTATTTAATAAAGACATTACATTCTCAACCAAGACGTGAACATTCGTTCTCTATTCATAATAAAGTATGAGTTGCAATGTTTGACTATCATGCAATGATTGTAGACATCTTATATTCAACTTGGTGTTTTGGATAGTCCAATATATTACATGATCATTCCATCATTGTACTAAGCGTTGTACCTAGCTAGTCCCACATCACAAAAGAGGACTTCGTTTAGTGTTTGGTTATGGGTTATAAGTTCGAGCTTTTGAAATTGTGAAGGTCGTATGTGGAGGAGTGCTACACCGTTTATGGTAATTAGTGTCATTTATTATTTGGACTTACACCATGCTATAATTTTTTATACTTATACTAAAAATTTAATATTTTGAAGATGTTTATGTTCTATAATGTCTGAAAACTATTATTGACCCTGTTGGTAAATATGATATCAATACCAAAAATTTATAGCATTGCATAATTTTAAATAGTACGTGACACTATATTTATACCATAAACGGTTCAGGTTTATGATGGCTAGGTTAAGGATGGATCCTCTCACCCATGTGGTGATTGGCATAAGGGGGTTGACCCCTAACTTGGTAGATAGGTGTTACTTGGTTACTTTATTAATTGGAAACATATGTATATATATATATATATATGATTGGTGTGTGGTTAGGTAAGGATTGAAGAACAAGCTTGCACCATAAGGACACATGTTCAAACGAGATTGGTCGACAACTTCTAATCTTATCAACAACTCCACACTCATGAGTGAACACAACTCAAAAAATCAACAAACATGCAAATCGTGAACATTCCAATTTCCAATTTAAATTTTACAAATGCGTCATCATAAATATGCTGATGCAACACGTGTTTCGTCGTATATTAAATCGAATCGGTAAAAGTTGGAGAATATGGTGGGAAAAAAACACACACGCACACACACCCACCCACATACCTTAACAGTGTTGATTGATGTGGTGATCTTTATTTCTAGAATTGCTTTTACAGAGTCTGATATATCTATCTATTGTAATGGTGATGACTGTGTTGGACGGACTTGTCAAAGTCAGCTCTCCGCATCCACAAGGACGGACCCACTAAGCTAACTTAGAATTGACTCACCACAAGAGCTCAAGAGAATAAGATTCTATACTTACGTCATACACCATCATCATCAGGCTGCTTTTTGAGCTCAAGTTTTGGCATCTACTGCACATACATGAGTTAATTAAGCTAGATTTCTTGAGCCTGTTGCATGCAGGGCCATCGATCGAGCTCCTACCAACTCCGGTCCCTTGCTTCCTCATGACGAACATGAGCAAAAGGTGTTCTATAAGTGGCGGTACTGGAAGATATATAACTTTGTTATAGCAGTGACTTGGCTTGGAGCTTGTGGAGCTTGGTCACAGGCAGGCAGGCTGCAGGGCCGGCTCCTGGTCAAGAGTCGTGGCCTCTCGAACCAAACCACTCAATAAGTTAACTTAGCATATGTGTGGTTGGATCTTCTATAGATGCTATAATATATCAAGCACTCATGCATGCAGACCTCATGTATAGGTGACTTGGGCATCGCTTCCTAGACTACTAGGGAGGTCAAAGGTGTTGCAAGTCTTCAGAAGATCATCAGCACATTCTAAGGGCCATTTTACTTTACACTACGGTGGGAGAAGTCCACCGGTCATAAATTATAGGGGAATTCTGAATTCGATTGGCCAAGCGTGCAGTGACACTCTTGTCCGGTGGTGGTTTACACTACGGGCAAGAGACTGTCCTTTGGTGGGAGAACTTTGTCCATGGATGGAAAAATGACATGACTGCCAACATGGCGACACTTTCTTGAAGGGGAATTCTCCAGAGGTCAGGTTTCTTGGGCAACCTCAAACCCTTAGACAATAAGCTTGACCTCCGGAGAAGAACTCCAACTTGAATAAAATATTTTTTGTCCCTTAGAGAAATGTTTCCACTGTTGTTCTCCCTATTTAGTATGACACTTTGGGGAAACAGAAAAAGTCGTATTATCGAGGGGTCGTCTTCTCGTTGATATGACAAATGGCGTAAAGTTGTCGTATTATTGAGGGAATATGAAAACATAAGTAATATGAGCTTAAAAATATAGACAACGAGTTTAAGCAATATAGATAGTATGTATAATAACTTATAACTCCAAAAAAACACAAATATTCTCAAGAACTCATGAAATTGGAGTCCAAAGAACTTTGGTGTTACCTACCCAAGTTAGGAATTGTCATCTTATCTAAATTCCCTACTTACTTTTGGAAACTAATAATTTCATTAACACCAAAATATAAAGAGTTCTTCAATAAGAAACTAGACAACAATGATGCATGACGTTTAGCACCAAGATATTGGTGATACTATATCACCCGTGTACAAGGCAACATGATAGGCCAGAGGTCACTCTAACTCTAACCATGTCCAGTCTACACTAGTAACCTTGATTATCATTAAGTTCCCATCAATAAGTAAAGTTCCCAAGCCAACCTTGCATTTGCACAAATCACTACAACTAAATCATACGATTCACATGGGACCAAAGGATGAGTAATGAACTCCGTAGTTCAACAATTTTATTACGTAGCTTCATTAGGTTGCAATATTATGAATTCAACTACGGCATTTGCTTGATAGGAATGGAGACCCCTGAACATATATAAATGTAAAGGACAAGAAGTCATAGACTTGCAAGAGTAAAGAAGTCAACTTAACTTTTACCAAGGAAACGTGAACATAAAATACATCTGCTACAATATCATGTTGCCACTTCATTTGGTATTGTTTTAAAAACACACTTCATGTGAGGGGTCTATGAACTGACTTGAAACTGGTGTAAAAGTGATTCATTTTGACACAAGGGTAGTGAAATTGACCTACATTTGACCTAGTTCCTACATGAGCCCTTTGTCGTTTGACCCAAGGTGAATGGGAAGCACGTCGTACACAAATGATTGTTGTCTTCTGCTTCTTTGTTCACAAAGTTACTAAAGTAAAATCTAATGCTCTAAATAAGTAGTGTGTGAGGCTGTTGTGAGTTTGTAACACAAGAAGAGTATGATGGCCCTTGACTCGCCCTTTGAGGATCGAGGTCTATTTGAGTGGTCCAAGTTTTACACATGTGTATCAAAATCTTATCTAGAGCCGGTTCATTGGCTAGGACTCAGAAAAAGACCACAACTTTGACTTAGTAGAATGGGCAAAAGCAAACACGACCAATTAAAGAAAGGTGTTCAATATACATGACCAATCATGTCCTCATCAATGTAGAGTAGAGGTGCCTATGACTGATCGCTTAAGAGTTTCTACTCTAGATTTGGAGAAGTATCATGTGGTGCAAATTTTTCATGTGTAGGAAGAAAGAAACTAGGAGGATTGTAAAAAAATAAAAAATGGTAAGTTTATTTTTAATAATGAAATTTTTGTGAATTTTTGAAGCCTAAAGTTGGTCCAAACATATTACCAATGCTTAGAGTCTGCCATAACCGATCGTTTTAATCGCTTGTTCCTCTTCATTTTAACACTCAAAAACCAAGACATGTGTCATGGCACTATTGGTTCTCGCCTGATTAAAATTTAGTCGCAACCAAATCAAAATTCAAGTTCCCTATAGATTGCCAATGGGATCCTAATCGGGAATAAGTGCCTCTACTATACTAGACTATCGTGCGGTGCTTCTAAGCAATGAGTGGGGAGAACTAACCGCAAGTTACAAGGTGAACCGGTTAAATATGAGAGATGACTAGCTCAAATTCAAGACTTCAGGATAATTATCGATCCATCAAAAATAATTTACAGAATATTCTTTAATTTTATAAAGAAAACTTGAAAGATGTCAACATACAATCGGTTGGTCTTGAAAACACTAGGATCTCGACCAATTATGTTCAAAAACCTCCCCAGACACTGCTTCCAAGTCAATTGAGTCCACCATTTTTATCACTGAACCATTCGAAAAATAAATCCCAAATCATGTGGCATGCCACCAGCTTGATGTCCGTAACTTTGGTGAGGCAATATTGAAATTCTTTTTAGAATCAAGTAGGTACTTAGAGCAATTGGTTGATGCCTAATGCAGACTTGAGCTATTATAAGTTATGGGTTCTTACTGAATCTTGTAGACACGACATAAACAACACAACTGATAAATTACAACATCCTTGTAATTAAATATAATCTAAAATTTTCATGCACACCATATGTTCAGGTCATGGTAGGCGAGTGGTTGCTTTATAATCAAATTCTTGAGACTTAGTGACTTAGGCAAACCTACCCAAAAATTCAGGCATATGGACAAACACTCCATGTTTTCAGCACTATAGGGATTGCATTAAACATTTCATTGAGTGTGGCCCACATTATTCTTCATCAACCCTTACCAATTGTCTTGCACTCACTAGGTGGACACAAGAAAGAGTGTTATATAATGTTTGTTATTACATGAAAAGTCATCAAGATAACTCTAAGTAACATGGGACACCAATTTCAATGCTGCAAAGAAGAAGAAGAAGAAGAAGTGTAGTATTTGAAAGTGTTGAAATCTTGGAAATGATTCATACATGTGCATTGGTAATATGTAAATTGGAGGTAAATTGTTTCAAGAAAAGTTAGTAATGTCATGTTATAGTATCTTTACATGTACTTGGATGCCAAGCATTCTATGCACATGTCGTTTTCACATTCTACTAAGGATACTTCAAGTTTCTCTACAAAACTTTCAACATGTAAAGAAATAACTAATCTGTACATGAGACCTGGATTTTGCCTTGCATGCAGGGTAAACCACGTATTGGTTCTTACACAAACCTTTTGCACTATGTCACCGACATCTTTCAACAAACATTGAACGACCATGCAAAATGTGTTGAAAATCGTGGGCGTGACTAAACAACTTCCCTTCAATCATCATTGCAACTTTTCATAACAAATCGCGACTACCCTACAACATAGTTTTGTCACTCTAGTAAAAGAAATTCATGACGGGCTCATGACTAGAGGATGGTCGGCTCACCCAGTGAGGGCTATAGTAATGTAGATGAGCCTAAGATGGACACTTTTTCTCTTGGCACCCACTTCTCGTAGGATATGAAGCACATTTAACTACAAAATGATTAGCACTTCCAAATCGTGCCCGTTGTCATTTGCCTTACAGTTTTTGGAACTCAAGTGAATATCTTATTCATTATCGGAGCGAAGAATCTCTCTCTTATTGAGTGGTCATATAGGTCCCACCTATCATGTTAACTACTGAACACGATGTTTGGTCAAACGCATATTGTTTTGGTGGTGGTTCTTAAATCCACACCTAAGCATGTACCAGTGAAATATCCATGTTCAAATTATTGTTGTGTTCCATTCAGGCCCATCTACCTTAAAGCTACAAAGTCACCCTCTGTAGAGCATGTGAAGAAGGAAGCCGTTGACTCCCATGGTTCCCGGAGACTCAATACTAGACCTTCAAGACTGGTAGGGAAGTCTATCACTTACCTAGTAGCTATCCCCCCCACGAAAAGTCTTCCACAGGTTTCAACATCCTTGATGCAAAATGCGCGTGTTAGTTTGTGATAACCAGAAACTTACCCGAAACTTCCATACACTCCTGCGGCGGACCTGCCTTTCCATCAGTCGGACAACCACATGGCGAGCAGAGAAGCTCAACCCTTCGCCCCTGTACATAAATACCATGCCCTACGGACACTGAAGGACACAACAATCCCCAGATTTCTCTAGTAGTTCCTGCAATCTCATGAACTTCATCAACCTGTCTCTTCTACGATCACGTCCACCAATTCATCAGTACTAGGTCATCAAGTGCCCGACCAAACTCATCTCAATATTATAAGATTCGTCAGCCTGCCTGCGGATCGATCGAGCAGGATCACTCCGGCTACTCTGCAATTCTTTGATTGCGGAGAGCTAATTTGACCCGCCGGGGTTGTTTTTATTGGGATCGAAATGGCGTCGGTCAGCAGCAGGTTGGCGGTCGTGTTGCTTCTGGTGGCATTGTTGGCAGTGCACGCGGTTCCAAAGGGAGCCGAGGCATGGACGAAGAAGCACCCAAAGACACTGGTGGTGTATGGGCAGGAGCTGCGGGGCTCGCACGCGGATGCCAACTTCCGTTACATCGTGAACTCGACACTCGGGGTGTTGGCGATCGTGAACCTGAACTTGACGAGTGGGTCAGATTCGAACTCAACAATATTGGGCAAGCAGTATGGGCAGGTGACATCGTTCAATGAGATCCAGAACGGTGAGATCTGGTTGTATGGGTCATTCGACATGCGCATCTCCACCAAGTCCTACAACGGTTCCTTCTTGCTACAGGGGGCCTACAATGTGTTCACGGCCAACCGCACCATCCCCATCATTGGGGGCACAGGGGAGTTCTACCAGGCTAAGGGATATGCCATCACGTCCACCGTCAACATTGGCGCCTCGGGGCCTTACAATGAGTACACGGACGCTGTCCGCTACGAGTGCCACTTTGATCACTAGCCAGGGAAGGGATGGGGATGGGTGGGTATGAATTAATTAGCTAGCAGCAGTTTCACTAAAAATAAATTAGCTAGCTTGCTTGCGGCAATTGATGTTTCAGTATCCTGATGATGATTTTATCACCATGGCCATTACTAGCTGGGACCTAGTGAGGGACCTTGTGTGTCCGTTGAGTTGTACAATTGATGGTATTCCATTAATTCCATGAATAATTCCAATTTTCTCAACTGCACTTCCAAGTCACATCACTCTGTTTTTTTCCCTTCTCTCTCACTGCAGGATTTGATGGTAATTGAGTGACAAATATGCTCCTTCCTCCAATGTGTTCAGGACACCCACTTCAATCACTAGCTGATGGATGGATACAAATATGCATTCCGTTGATATTTGTAGCTCACAGTGCAGCTAGCGGCAATTGAAGTTTCTGTATCCTGATGGTTTTGTTGCCATGGCCATTAGGTAGCACCTAATGAGGGACCTCCTGGGGCATTCAGCAATAAAAGATTCTGTGAATTCTTGAGTGTTTTCTGTCACTGCAGACTGGTGATTGTATTCCACAGGTAATTCCAATAACACCAATTTTCTTCACACTCTGTTTATTGAACTCTTTGGCTTAGAATTTTGGTGGACTACCCTACCAAGCGTACTCGGACACTGTCCACTACAAGGGCAACTTCGATCACTTTATGAACTATGGATACGAATTCTTGCAGGTAACGGTCATTGATGTTTCAATATTCTGGTTTTGTCACCATGGCCATCAGCTACCTAGTACGTAGTGAGGGATGTGCTCATGTGCGAAGCTGAATTAGAAGTAGCCATTCACTGATACAAGATTTTGTACGAATTGAGTGTTTTCTGTTACTACAGATGGTATTTCTGCATCTAGATCTCAAATTTGTACAGCCTTTGACTTGTACGAATGCATAATTTCCAAGCCATTTAATTACAAACATCCATGTGGAGGCCGACATGAGCATTTTTTTGGATGTGACCTTAAAAAAGGACCATGCTCACATCGTTCTTCACTTGTCAGTTGGCCAATGATGCCAGGATCACGAACATATCTTGGTGGTTCAACCTCATTTTGCAGGTTTAAGGCCATCGTTGTACAAGGTACTGCAAAGTGATCCTGCTGAGGCATGAGATTAAACAATATTGTTCAAATTCATACTGGCAAACACAAACTAATAAGCCATGCCCATCTGGAAACCTGCTTATTGCAGTTGAGCAGTTCACCATAACTTGTGCACAAAATTAGGGTTTCGAGCAGTGAACACCAAGGAAGGTGGTCATGGAATTCAATGACGACTGCTTCAGACCAAATATTAAGGAGGTCAAGAGAAGTAGGGTTACTGCTTCTACATTAACTGCAAGCATCACTACTTTATCGAAATCAAAGGAAGCTTGTATAAGGGCGGCTTTATATTAGGGGCCATTTGGCGGCTGGGCCATTTGGAGTAGAGGCAACTTGGACTTGAAGTGGCCCTTACTTTACTCTAACTCTAGCTCTACTTTACAAAGTGGCCCGTTGAGTGGCCCTTGCAATATAAAGTCCATAGGACCACTTGTAGGGTCCAAATTGGAAATTCCGCTTTAAAGTGGGCCTTCCAAATGGCCCTAGGGACTTTATATTGTAAGGGCCACTCGACGGGCCACTTTGTCTTAAATGAATTATGCCCTTTCTTGAACTAAAGTCATAAAGTCATAAAGTCATAAATGACTATGACAGAAGTTGGGTGAAGTGGCCCGTAGATGCGAAGTGGCTCTCCATAAACCCTCGACCCATTTTTTTGCCGGCGGGCCACTTTTTTCCCTCCAAAACGCCGCCATGTCACCCGCCACGCAAGCTTTAGGAGAAGTGGGCCGACTCTCAATATAAAGCCCTCGGGGCCATATTAGGGGCCATTTGGGCAATCTAAGCACTCTCATTGGTTGATGCCTAGGGTTTGGAAACGGCCCCTAGAAATGGCCCCTAATATAAAGCGGCCCTAATAAGTTGCGCCTCGCTTTTTCTGGCTTCTGCTTTAACCATCAACCCATAAATTGTCTACTCAAGAGTACAACATCTTCACCAGAAGTCCTACTATCACAACATGTAAACCGGCCATGCTTAAAGTGAGACATCAAGAGGGGGACCAATACAAAACAAAAGGTGCATTCATGACAAGCCAAAGAATGGTTGATAGCCCAAATTTGGCTTGGGCCCCACAAAACAAGAGCTCAAGCACGTGGCAATTACTCCCTCCGTTCCAAAATTATTGTCCTACTCCCCGGAGTTTAATATTTCAAAATGCACATGTTCTCAATGCACATGAGTTACACAACTCTCGATGAGGTGCACTGGAGTTAGACCACTCCAAAGTTGGAAAGATGAATGTTATTCATTGGAGTTAGACAACTCTCAATGAATAGATAGATCTAGTTGGAATTAGACAGTTCCAACGAAAAGAATGGTTGGATGAACGAAGTTGGAATTAGACAATTCCAACTAGAAGAATGGTTGGATGAACGATGTTAGAATTAGACAGTTCCAACTAGAAAGAAGGATGGATGAATCCAGTTGGAATTAGACAGGTCCAACTGGAAGAATGAGATTGAGTTAAAAGATGGAAGAAAGTTCTAGAAGAACCAAAGATAGAAGATTCATAGTAGAACTAAGAGATAGAGCTATGAATAGAATACTTTTATTGTTATGAAAATAAAAAGTAAAAGTAGTGCTTTGGCATAAAAGAAAGCTCAGGGGAGGAAAGAGGATATTTTTGCCTCTCTCCTATGGTCAGGTGGTTAAGCTTAAACCAATACCTACTTGGTCTATGATTGTAATTTGACATTACAAAGAAAATAAACTGAGTTTTTCAACTCATTGTTTTGATTGATAAGTGTTAGTGTGAAAGTTGGTGATAAATCTGTGAGAGCTTCGTTCCATAGAGTAAGGCCCAAAGACTCTAGGCTTTGCATCCTGTAGAGTAGGGACTTGCAAATGATGGCGTAACTCGGGTATCTCTTATTGCCTATGTTGTGTTGAAGATTTTTTACCCACCCCTTAAATGCCATTGACCTAAGTAAATGAGAATTAAAGTGTTCTACTATCCTCCCATATTATGCAACCTCGTCATAACTCCCCATACTTATTTATTTTGTAAGTAGCATGCACATTTTGCGATGCTCGTCAAAGAAGTGTGTGTCCACCTAGAAAGAGCCAATGGACATAACATTATTTAGCGAGTCATGCATGTTTCAGAGCCAAAAATACACTAGGCCCACATGGCATTACCAAAGATCAAGGGTAGAAAAAACCCAACTTTTTTTGGCTGATGCATTTGGTTCTTGGTAGTAATGCAAAAAACCTTATTTTTGCAAATAAAACCATGTTTTTATTCCAACATTCGGCACTTGGCAGTCGGCATCATCATTGGCAAACATTGGGCCCTTTGCCCTATAATCTCAACTCGTTAACAATAAAATCGAATAAAACCGGATTTTGTTGGACCTCAAATAATTGAGTTATTTTTCTAAAACTATGAGAAACCCAAATGTAAAAAACCGCGTGGTACCAACCTTGCCAAAGATATGAGCAGAGGATGGGATGGGTTGGGCCAGATCGGTGATTTTCAGGGAGTTCTTGAACTTCAACCAATTATTTTTCAAACTCACCCGGTTCATTTCTAATGAGGGGTCAATTCTCCCCATTCATCAAGCCCAAGGAGTCACAAATGCAAAGTCACAAATGGCATCACTTTGACATGCCTAAGCTACCAGAGTAAAGCTTTCGATTATGGGGGTTGCCATTGTTGGACGATGGTGTACGCAAAGAATACTCATGTTCATCATGCTCAAATCAAATGGGCTAGAGGTTGGCGGAGGAAACGAATTCTCTCGTTAGTTATGACTTCTAGAACTTGTGCAATGTGAGGGATGGGGCTCCGAAGAGGTGAAGGCGGAGCCTCTGCCGGATTGAGCACGCATCGGTGCATGTGCCTTGACAACAGTGTGTACGAGATGTAGATCAAAAACTTGGAATGGTATTGATGTAGCAACAAGGAAGCTAGTTGTGGAGATCTATAAACGGATCCGAAGGTAGGCAAATCTAGGCACACACATGATCTAAGTAGGAACGAGTTGCTAGTGCTAGATCTCAGATCGCGTAAATCACATTACATCAAGATACCAAGATCAAGATTGAAGGCAAACATTTAGTGCATGTTGGATCACATTGGTGGGGCTAAGACTAGGATGGAGACTTTTGTTGCAAAGGTTCAGTATGGGTACGGACCCATATTCGACCCAACGTTGGAGGAGAGGGGAGGGTGGATAGCAGGCAAAGCTCAACGACATGACGTGGAGATGGTGGATGCGGTTTGAGGTTTTGGAAGAGGCCAACAAATAGATCTTGGGAAACGAACTTAATCCTTTCAAAAAAAAATCTGGTGAGGTTCTCCCTTTAAATTTGGAGAGGAGTTATAGCGGTTTTTTGATGCGAAAGGATGCAATCACATTTAAGATTAACTCAGAGATGTTGCTTGCATGGATCGCTCTCTTAAGAGATCAACTTTTGATTGCAAAGTTTGTTGGGCCTAAACCCCCGATCCGAGAGATGAACGGATGGTTACAGGCCCTTAACCAAGAGGTGGGAGGGTGCCCTCTTGCCTTTAGTAGAAGTTTGAGTAATTAAAGGATATTTCTTCTTAGCAAGTGAGGATACATATACTTTGCATAATGCATTGATGAGTTCACCGTTCACATGCATGCTTCAAAACTAGATCCCGGGATTCAACTCGGACAACCCAAACAACCTAGCCTTCCCTACGTGGGTAGCATTGAGAAGGCTACCATTTGAACATCGCGATCAAGCCATGGCCATTGCTAGAACCCTAGGAGAAGTGATAGGAATAGACACTGAAAATGACACGGCCACAAATCCAAGATTTTGCATCAACCTTTAGGTCAACAAGGGTTGGGTTACAAGCATAGATTAAGAATTTGAGGAAATGATGCTACCAGCCCAGAAAGTGCTAGTGGACTATGACAAATTGCCAATAAGATGCAAGGCATGCCAAAGCTGGACACATAAGGTAAGTGATTGCAAGGAAATACAAAAAAGACTAGTGAGAGGGGTAAGAAGACCACCGCATGCATACAACACATACCACCAACAGAAGGAAAAAGGTAAAAATATAGTTCTAGATTAGGACAGGTTCCAACAGGTCATGAATCGGAAGAGCATTAAAAGAAATATATTTGATACCACGGTTGTAGGCCCATGGGAGAAGGTACTAGAACAAGGTGAATGGACACACACACACAGAAGCAATCATAACCAGAACCAATATTTGGACTTTAACACAACAAATGTGGCAGAGGAAACAAATAAAAAGCACAATGGAAGGATTGATGCGCAAACCAACACCGAAGCAAGGAGTCAAATAGAAGTTGGGGGACAACAGATCTCGGACTAGCGATTTGGGGGCCAGCGAGGGGAGAATGCAGGGCCGGCTATAGAAGATGGGCACGAGAAAGATCCAACAACAGAAGAAGCAGAAGTGGTTGGAGGGCGGGGTGACTCAGCTTCAACCATGACGTGGTCGCCCGCCAAGAGAGCAGGCCAAAAAATAACCTTAGGTGAACGGCTGGAGTTGGAAGACGATCTTGAAAATGACAGCCAAGTTGAAAGCGAAGAAGAAGACGGTGAGGACCAAATAGAAGATGATCTTGTGTGTCGCAACCCTCGCTAACTCCCTTTAACTATATTGACCATTTTCATTTCTAGCAAGAGTCACGAGCGCTAACCCTTCACATTCCGCCATGCTAATAGTTAGCTCCTCCTACCCCGGACCTTAAAGTTCATAAGAGGGGAACCAACCCTTTTATTTTGCTTTCAGTACTCACCCCTTAATCGGTAACCAATTCTTAGATGTGGCCTTCCATCCATGAAAGACCAATCTTATGTTGATCATCGCGTTGCCGGAGCAACACTACAACAACCCAAACCATACTAGGCAACTATGCCCTCACATTAGGCCAATGCCCATGAAGGTCGTGCCATTTGGCCTCGGGTGGGTGAGGCCACACCACCTCACCCATATAAGCCTCTAGGACGTTTGGCGGGGCCCCTACCCCACCGTCAAGAAACCTTTTGTCTCTCTATCAAGAGTTGGGGCCGCTGGGCCTAGAAGCCCCCAACAGCTTTAGACCATCATAACTTCTTTATTTGACATCTGATGCCAACAAGCAACCACTCCATCTTCATTTACGCTTTACGTAGATGTCAATGGACTCCTCACTTGCCCCATTTGGGCAAGTATTGAAGAAGTTAGGCTTGTTCAAACCCACACTGCTGTACCATGGCGCTGTCCCGGGACGGCGTCCCACTCAAATTGCCATATCTCCTAGCTCACACCTCCGACTAAGGTGTTCTTGAGCATTCTAGAATCTTCACACCATAAGCTACGCATAGGTTATGGCTTTACCCTCGTGCCTCCTAGTCTTCATGGGTGGGAGGCGTTTCTAACGCCCGAGACCTTCACCCACACTGGGATCACTTGGGCCCTCTCACCAACATCGCCACACAAGTCCCGGGTGTCACTCCAGGGTCCCCCTTGTGCCCATGATGTTTCAGGCACTGCTCATGGAGAGGTGCGCGACATTGTGTGTGATATGAAGTTTGGGGGAGGCGGAGTCGAAGATCAGGTGGTTGCCCTGCGAGAAGAGAAGAGCCGGGACTTAGAGGTTGGGAGTAGAGGTGACAACACTAGGAGTGTACTTGGAGAGGGGGAGATGGGGGCAATTGAGGAAGCCATGCCACCCTCTTCGAGGTAGGAAAAGGAGGGGCTACTCGTGAAAAAAATCGAGGGAAGGGAGAAGGGTGAGGCCCCACAAACAGAGAGTGAGGCCGAGAGGGAGGCCCAGATTGAAGCAGCCGAGACAAAGAGGGCAACTAGCCGGGGAAGCGCGACCCCTCGGGACAGGATTAGCTCGGGGGTGGCCTATGGAGGCCAGACATGGGTAGTCATTAGTCACGAAGACCAAGAAATTTGGGTCACAACTACAATAGAAGGTAACAAGGGGAGAGGAGAATTACCTGGTAAAGGTGAGGGGCCCTGTTGGGAAGGTAACTAGATGGAAGGCAGAAAACCAAGAAAAAAAAGAAAAAAAGAAGGAGAAGTTGGACCCTCCTATAATGTAGCAAGCATGGAGTCAAACAAGCGGGGAGTACCAAGTCAGCAAGTAACAAAGCCCAATAGCTAAGTGGCATATGGATTTCTCACTTGATGCAGAGTTGGAACTAGTTGAAAGCTCATACCCGGGGGTGGAACCACCCTTTTTAGCACACGCGTGCCACCAAAGGTAATTATGGAGACCCAACTCAACCTACATAATAACAAAAAAGAAGAAGCTTATACAATGACATTCTAGCTAGTATAGGATTGGATAGCCCAACCATTTCACAAGAAACTAAGGGAAGGGTTGAACATAAAAGGCTTGAGCATGACCAAAAAGTGCAACTAGCTAACACACCTATTTGCAATAGTGTTGCCAGTCTCATGGTGTTGGGAAAGCATGTTTAAACCCCAAGGTAGGGGAGAATGTGGGAATTTAAAAGCAAGTCACCTCTTGGTGGACACTAGAAGTATTATGTGGACTCATAATTTCATTTGTAGTTATGAAATGGAACATTATCACGCATAATATTCAGGGACTAAATGACCCGGAAAGTATTGTAAAAGAAAGGTTTTTCCTAAGCACTTTAACACCAAGAGTAGATGTTGTAATGATTTAAGAACATAAGTAAAGGGTAAGGCAATGGAAAACTTAGGATCTAGACTTTTGCTAGGTTGTGCCAGTTGGATCCTGGAAGCAGCTCCAGGTGAAAGGAGTTGGCTTCATCCCGATGCCACATGCAAAGGGGGGGGATTTTACTTATAAACAAATATACTAGGTTAGTTACGGAGCATGGGACACTATATGAAAAGTAGTTTGGATAAAAATTCAAGGCATAGAGGGTGGAGTATTGGACTTGCATGCATATATGCCCCAAACATCCCAACAGAGTGCAGGCACCTATGGCACATCATGTTAGATGCCTTACCAAAAGATTGTGAATGGATAATAAGGGGGACTTCAACATGACGGAGAGACTTGAGGATAAATCCAATGACTATGGTAGGGCTATCAATGACCTAGAAAGGCTCACATGAAATGGGCTTTTTGTGCCTTTCAAATACACGACTCCTTTAACCATCAAGGAGGGCCCAGATTCTCTTGGAATAATGGACAACATGGCAAGGCTAGGTGTATGGCTAGGCTAGATAAATTCTATACTCCATTGCATAGTTGGCTGGGAATACACCAAAGGCCATATTTCATCCATGGGTACCCGGTCGGGTCCGACCACTCACCGCTTCTAATAGAAATTAATATTGGCAGCGGAGAACATAAGCAAACGTTATTTAAGTGGAATGTTTCATATTTGCAAGGGGAAACCATTGACATGTTAAAAGAGCGATGGAATAGATGCCCGAGGGACGCGTCCTTCTTCTATAAACTTAGGCATATCACCAAAATGTACAGACGAATGAGTAAACAAAAAGTACATCAGTTTAAGAGGGTGAAGTTAGACACAAGGGCCAACTTGGAGTTAGCAACCGCGGTTGTACACGATGATGTCTACAACGTTGATAAGAAAGGTGAGGTTAACTGACTTTGGAATATGCTAGAGGATATAGAAGGTAGCAAAGCTAGAGGGGCAGCAATTAGATCAAGGGTCAAATGGCAAAAGGTAGGAGACAAAGGTACCAAGGATTTTTTTAAATCCGTCAGACAAAAAAATCTCAGGCAATTATCTCGGAACTAAAGGATAGTCACGGGCGAAGTTATACGAAGGTGAAGGACCTAGCAAAGATTTGCCTTGTCTTCTATACAAACTTATACAAACATTAAAAAGTGTCGGAGGTAGCCATAAGAAAGGTCTTTGAGGGACTTACTAGCACATTTACGGACGCCATGAATGAGAACCTCTCTAGAGAAATTACCGAGGAGGAGCTAAGTAAAGTAGTAACTTTCATGGCTAAAGGAAAAACACCTGGACATGATGGGAACCCGATAGAATTATTTCAGCAGCTATGACATACAATTGGACAAGACTTTTATCACGATTTTTTTCAAGGGGATTAAAAGTGGAGCTCTACACGAAGGGGTCACAAAGGGACTTATCAGCCTCATCCTCAAGGAAGGGGATACTAAGGACTTAAACTCTTGGCGACCTAATACCCTACTTACGGCTAATTACAAGATTTTTGCCAAAACATTATAATTGCGGCTTCAACCAATGCTAAGAGACGTGAATAGCCCGTAGCAAACGGTTTTTTTACCCTTAAGGTTCATTTTAGACAACATAGTATTAACACAAGAGACCCTGCATTGGGCCAAGGCCTCTAGACAACCAACGGTCTTTCTAAAATTAGATTTCTCAAAGGCCTACGATAAAGTGTCATCAAGATTCTTGTTCCATGCAATGTATATGTTCGGAATCAATGAGAAATTCATTGGGTGGGTTAGACTTTTGTTTGGAAGCGCATTTGCCGTAGTCAATCTTAACAGTAGCCCTGGTACCAACTTCAAAATCAAAAGAGGGGTTTAGACAAGGATGCCCTCTTGCACCCTACCTATTTCTCATTACAGGGGAGATGCTTATGCATACCATTAAGAAAGTAGTCCTAGAGGGTAGAATTAAAGGGACTACCCTACCGGGGGGGGGAAACAACAATGCATATCACAATATGCGGATGACTCCTCGTTTATGATTAGAGGGGATAGAAGGTACGTGGATGAACTAGTGCATTTGCTAATTAAAACTCTTTAACGAAGCCTCAGGGATGGAGATTAACTGGGCGAAGTTGTGCACATACTAGTTTGATAAATATACGAAGGCCTAGGCCTACCTCATGAAAACGCTATACATCCATTCGAACATGCCCACGTTATACCATACTACTATCAAAAAGACGAATGGCCCTCCATGATAGACACACCAGACAAAGGTCTCGTTAGATTCCTAGAAAAACAAATTATAAAATACGATAGAATAAAAAACCTAGAACCTATGGCCACACACACCCCTAATATCCATAAATGGATAGGAAATGCAAACATCGACAAAGAACTCTCCAATGAATTCTGGAACAACCCTAATATTACAGACAAACAAAAATCTTGCCTCATCAAATTTCGTACGGGAACTTACATGGGCCACGCCAGAAAACAACTCTTCTTTGGCAGGCAAAGATACCCTACCATTACTTGTCCTATCTGTAACTCATATGAACCAGACACGTGGCTACACGTACTACTTACATGTAGACAACAACATATATACTCACTTCACGTTAAAAGACATAACAAAGTTGTATGGGAAATAAGAAAAATGCTAATATCGTCCGAAAAATCCAGATGTTACACTCTCATGAATGCTGGTACATTCAATAATAACCCCCAAGAAAACACCGTCCCTAACTGGCTATTACCATGTACATGTGGAACCCAAAGATGCCATTATAACGCCTGATTAAGACATAACAAAGTTGTATGGGAAATAAGAAAAATGCTAATATCGTCCGAAAAATCCAGATGTTACACTCTCATGAATGCTGGTACATTCAATAATAACCCCCAAGAAAACACCGTCCCTAACTGGCTATTACCATGTACATGTGGAACCCAAAGATGCCATTATAACGCCTGATTTAGACCCGACATCCTCTGCGTTAAAGGGTTGCCATACCAAAACGAACCACCCACAAATATTGACCAAATCTTATCATACAATTCATTGAATTCACATACTGTAACGACAGATTCTCATCGGAAACACTTGAAGCTAAAGCTAACAAATATAGACCCTTAATAGAAAACATAGCCGCTAAAGGCTGGAAAATTGACCCGATCATCGTTATTACGGCAGGCGCTAGAGCTGCAACACACACCCCATCAATGAAAATACTTGAAGACAAATTCAAACTACCTATGTCAGCCATTCGAAACACCTTTAAAAACATAAACACCATTGCCATACAATATGCCATGTCCATCCTCCTCCACAAAAGAAGATTAGAAAATAATCAACCTCTACCTCAATTACAAGACCCCCCCTAGTCAACAAATAAATAATAAATAAATACTAAAAATATAATAATTAAAATCACATTAGTATATATCGGTAACGGACACAATTCCCCCTGCCACGCGAAAGACGGACTGCTAGGTGACATAAACATCACACTCCCAATACTTATGCAAACACACCCACTAGAATCTAAAGCACCAAGATTTAAAACCTTGCACCAAACAAATCCAAGACTAACCAATCCTTATTGGGTATTGGTTCTATCTGTTATTGGTTACTTGTGACTATAGTGTCTACTCTCGAAAGGGGGAAGTAGTTCTATACCTCTATTCCTCTGCCCAATGGGCTTAGGTCTAGGGGTGGAACGAACAGACACTTCATTCACGTCGGCCTCCTAACGAAGACCGAAGTTTCTCTTCTTCTTTTGATAAATATACGCACAAGCCAAAATGGTTGGTGGTTACAATTGGTGATGGGCAGAGGAGGGAGATCTTTTCCAAATTGTTAGGTACCCCTTTTGAACTTAATCTCATTCTAGATATTGACCATTTCCTTAACTCTAAGATTGCCAAAAAGCTTGACTATTGGAGCTCTATGAACCTCTCTTTGGCAGGTAGGGTAGTCATATGCAATCATTCTACTCTCTACACTTTGGTTCTTTATTACTGTGTGTGGGGGGATCAAATAAAATTCTTAGGAAAATCAAGGGTGCAATCCGAGATTATCTCTGGTTAGGGAAGGAACAACAAACCCGCACTAGGGTAAGTTGGAGAATTTGTTGCATGAAGAGGAAAAATGATGGACTAGGCCTAGTGGATCCAGAGGTAGCCAAAACTAGCTTGCTCTGCAAATGGATAGTCAAGGCAATGGAACCATGGGAGTCCAACCTACGCATTAAACATTTAGGATGAAAGGTATCTTGATGGTAAGTGCACATTCATTTTTTTTGGCTTGCACAAGATCTTGTAAACGAGGCATTATTTTAAAATTGTCTCACCCTGTGAGTGGCATGGAGCATGGGTATCGATATAGATCCCATGGCTTGGTTTAAGTTAAGTGTTGGTCTTGACTATTGTTTTGATGCACTACAATTTGAGGTTTAAAGTACATGAACGTAGACGTTCATTTCTAAGTGGGGAGGTGTGCAATGTGTGTTTATTTATTAATTACCATTGCTAACTCTAATTCCAACTAGACTTTACTATATGTAAGACTAGAGGACTCTAAATTCAACTAGACTCTGATTCCACCTTGGGAGATCTAATAAGATCTTTAAGGTAAAGGGGAGTTACCCACTAGTAGGGACTATGGTGTTACACAATGTTCTCAACTCGTAAGTTAAGAGCACTTAACTCACCCCAATGGCATGGAAGCACCATGGAAGGAGAGCCAATTAACTATATGCTTGAGGACTAACACTTAGTTCCTACAAGTATATTAGGCTCAAGGTTGGTGGATTCTGCCTTTAATTTTTTCCTTAATTTTTTGAGAGACGTTACAAGTTTCTACGTAAATTCTCAACAACTTAGGGAGCAAAAAAGACACAAATCTCATGTGAACACTAGCCCCAACCCTGTACTTTCCCTATACCCGGAAATAACCTTAAATATATGACTTTATCCTATGACAAGATCCTAATCACCAAGGTAAAGTTACATACAAAATGCATTGTTGAATGTCCAAAAGAAACCCAAAAGAAATCACCTTCGACATAATACAATAGACCTTGTCCCTCAGCCATGCTCCATAATAAAACCCCACTGAGGTGTATATTTGAGTTTGCAACTTTGATCAAGGGCAAAGAAACGTGATCTCTCATTCACACCAACTGTATCATCTTACCAACCCAAAAAGCAAATAAGATACTAGAATCCCATGTGAATTCCTAGCCCCAACCCCATACTTGCCCTAGACCCTTCAATACCCATTGTACAACACATTTATGCCTTAATCATGGGGATAGTTAAATCGACCACACTCTAGTTAAAACAACCACATTCAATATGTAAGGTGTCGATTAAGCTCACACTTGTTATCCAAGTTGGCCAAGTTTTTTAATTCTAACATATAGCTAATACCTTGCTCCTCTTCATGTGTGTGATGAAAAATCAAGTTTTGACAAATCATGTGACTACGTGACGCGTCTATGTGGTCATTTTAACAAACCATGTGGTCGATTTAACAATTCCCTTAATCATATGATAAGATCTTAAGCACCAGGGGCCACATGACATGCAGTATAATATGTGTTGTTGATGTCCTCAAGAAACCCAAAAAGGACCACCTTTGATAGGAGATAGGAGATCTTGTCCCTCAGCCATGCTTCGTAGTAAGTTAAAACCCCACTCAGGTTTGCCTCTGAGTTTGCAGCTTTGATCAAGGGTGAAGAAGCATCTCTCATTCACGCCAACCGCATCCTCTCAATCTTCTTGGTGGTGGATGCATAGACAGTTTGTTTGTTTGGCAAGCAGTTGCTGCAAACAAACCATGGAAGCAAACCATGTGTGTACCCAAGTTGTACTGGAAGAACGACGTCATCAATATTCGGAAGGCGTTTCGCATCCTGTTACACTATGATCACACGCAATCCCCTCAATTTCCTGCACTTTCTTCATGGCCACGTCGTACGGGGACAATTTGATTTGTGAGTGAAGTTTGAGATTCTCTTGATTCTCAGGCTTCCAAGATTGAACTCCCAACGGAGCTATACTTAGCAAGAGAATTGTCAATGTCTCTAGCTGTTTAGTGACATTTGGAGTTCTGGTTGCCTTGTGCACTGTTTTGCCATGGTTGAACATGTAGGGAATCTCGTACTCTGGAAACTTAAATGTCAGATGTCATATCATGTCTCCTTTTGCAATTTGAAAGCTGGACATGATTGATTGATTGATTGAGTGATTGATTGATTGGGCTAATATGTTGTGAAATTTGCATCCAATCAAGGGGTTTATGTGCACAGAGTAATTTTCCTCTCTCGAACTAAGCACTTCCTTGGGGGTAGAGCCAGTGTTGGAAAATCCACTCCTGAGAATTCTCAGTGAAAAGCCCTAATGATGTGGAGAGCTTCCTTGGTTTGACGAATTTCGAAAGATTGTCTTGGGGTTAAGGTGTCTGCCCCTTTCATGTATTTTTGGCAGACACTGAGTGCCTGCCTGCTTCTCTAGTAGAATTTAGGGTTCACTATAGAGGTGTTGAGATGGCGAGGGATTTGCGCAGTTTTGAATTCCCAATTTTGACCTGCTTCGCGATAATATGCTTATGCGTTGGAGCCACGTTGTCGCATGCGAAAGAGTGCACAAATGTTCCCACGGCGTACGTGTCGCACACTCTTCGTGCCCGTGGGCTTGAAAAGCTCACTCCTGAAGAAGCTGGTGGTGGAAAATTCATCACAACTCTTGTAAGCTCCTTCAGGAAGTTTCTAGTTTTGGAAGGCTATGGGGGAGAATTTGAACACATTGAGGTTCAAAAAGATTCATCAAAAGTGGACTCAACCTCTGGAGGTGATCTCGAAAGCGAGGTGTTGCTTGACATTGATGATTGGGGAAAGACTTGGGTTACAATCACGAAGCCTCTCATTAAGTATACGCGAAAACGAGCAGCTGGTTCGAAGCACGATGGCGAAAAACTTTCCACAAACGATCTTGGATCTCTAGAGCATGATGGCAGCTCCAAAAGCTCCTCCTCTATTCCATGGACATCAAATTTATCTGAAGAAAATGTTTCGAAGCCATCATTTGCAGCGGGGTTCAAGCAGTTGAAGGAGGTCTCTTTGAACAAGGTGAGAGCAATGCCAAAGGTATTCATGGCAGTTTTGCATTCACATGTGTTTCCTTAATAATCTAAACCTTTAGCTTTTCATTTCACCACTTCAGGGTTCTGTCTTACCCCTCCTGGTTTCCTTTGTGTCGAAATTGAGAATGCTAATTAGTAGCTCCACAAAGGTTTTCATTTCAAGTTTGAGAAGCGAAGTTGAGACGCAAAAGTCATAAGAGGTCGAAGTGCAGATTCACCTTCTCTTGAAGTGAACACATAGGCCCTCCCATTTGTATTTACCATTGAACCGGGAATTATGTCTATATTTTGAGGACATAGTCCAATCTCATCATAACACATACAGTCCTTTGGTGTTTGTTTTTAACTGCCAGCCTGCTATATACCACTTAGATGTAGTTGTCCAATTAAGATGAGTAACCACATAAGGGCATCATACTTTACAACAATTTTCTGGAGTATGTAAGTCTAAAAGATTTGGTTTACTGGTTACTTCTGGTAAGTGTTGAATGAACATTGACACTAATTGGCAAATCCAAATTATGCAAGTAGGTGTTTCATATCCTATGAGAAGTGGGTGCAGATAGAAAAGTTCATGAAAAGCACACAGCTACCTTACAGGGCCTTGTTGCAGACAGTTAACTACACATTGACATTGTGCAGTGGATGTGAAGAATTGGGTTATTTTATTTGCCTTGTGAACAATGCGTTGGGTTATCTGCACAGGTGAGCTTTACAGGAGACGCACCACACATTGCAGCACAAAAGACAAACTTACAATACTTACTTGAGCTGGATGTGGACAACATGATATGGAATTTTCGCCAAGTCGCCAACTTGAAAGCTCCAGGTCACCCATACGGCGGCTGGGAATCTCCTCAATCTGAACTTCGTGGACACTTTGTTGGTCAGTGGTCATCTTCCATCACAAACTTCCAAGTGTGAAATTATTATGTGATATGTTCATAGAAATTACACCTAGTAGTGTATGACATGATTATGTCACAATATATTTATCATTTTTTAAAAGCATTTGTATAATATGACACATAATTGATGAGGATAAACTAAATATGTAACTTTTGTAGAAATCAATTGATAGTATACGATGTTTATGTCAATACTTGATTGTTTCAACATGATATTTTCGCCTCTGATAAAATTGTGATGGTCTCCTCTCATGGTCATCTGGATTTAAGCAATGGATTTCAATTCTGCTCTTGATCCTTGTGCCTTCTCCCTTAGATGAATAAATTTGTACTCTTGCAGATGAATGATATGTTTTACTCTTGATGGTGGGTCAGAACAACATGCTAAACAATGCAGATGAAACAATGCATCATGTGGAGGCCACACACATTTTGAAAATGTTGATCTTGAAACAGAGATCGTTGGGCCAAGGTAAAAGAATTTTGGTGCGAACATGTGCCTAACCTTGGGGAGCTTGGTTCAAGGCCGGTCCCTCTTTATTGGGTACCGGTATATATGTTCATTTTGAACTCCAATCCAAGACAGTGGTTTTGTAAGGCTTAAAACCTCCATTTTCAACCAGAGTTGAAAACATATGGTTCTAATCAAAAAGAAAGGGAAACCAACCATGAAACCAAGCTCCTCAAGGTTAGGCACACGTCAAGACCAATATTCGTTTACCTTGGCCCACCGATCTCTGTTTTGAAATCCTGGTTTTCAAATATGGGCAGCCTCCCCTTCACACCAACCTCATTCCCCCTTTTCTGGCAATCATCAATCCTTCATGCTGAATAAAATAATCACTTGCATCTTTATTGGATGATTGCCATGGTTGATTGCAACAGGTCATTATCTCAGTGCAACAGCGTTGATGTGGGTGACCACACACAATGTGGCACTTCGTGAAAAGATGACCTATCTTGTTAATTCTCTGAAAGAATGCCAGAAGAGTATTGGAACAGGCTACCTTTCTGCCTTTCCATCCGAGTTTTTTGACCGTTTTGAAGCTGTGCAACCCGTCTGGGCTCCATATTACACAATACACAAGGTCAGAACAGCACAAGATCTATTGTATTCGTCCTCGCAACCAAGAGTTTTAAATATATTGATGGAATTAAGGTGTGCGCAATAGAGTTACCCTTAAATTACTAGGATTTTTCATTGGGAGTTGGTCCCCTATGATTTTTGATTGGTTGTTTTACGTACAGCATGAATTGTTTTCTTTCCACTTGTGGTGCATGCTCGGAGGTAGTGTTTGAATTTGAATGAAGAGCTATCTATTCTGGATCATTGAGGGCCAAACTCATCTTAGTACCTCTTGGCAATGCAAAATGTGTTTGACCCTCAATAAACCAATATAGAATGTTCTTCGTTCAAACCTCTACAATACTACCTCCAAGCATGCACCGAAATCTTTCCAAACATGGAAGGCATTGTATGCAAAACAATGAACTACCCAACCAAAAGTTATGTTGAGTTAGAGGATATCTCTAATATGTTGTGAAGATTGAAGATCGAGTGTGTGGATTGAAATGTTGATGAAAAGTTCACTGACATACAGATTTTATTGCTCCTGAGCAGATAATGGCAGGTTTGTTGGATCAATATACTGTAGCTGAGAACAAAGATGCACTTGACATGGTGGTGGCTATGGCTAATTATTTTAACAAACGGGTCAACAATGTCATTAAACAGTTCACAATAGAACGTCATTATAGGTCCCTAAATGAAGAAACCGGCGGCATGAATGATGTTCTCTATCGACTATATATTGTGACGGTGAGCTTCCCTGTTACTACATTAGAGTTATCCTTTAATTCTATGGAATTATTTGTTGGGAGTTGGTCTCCTCTGATTTTTCATTGGTTGTTTTGCATACAATGTCAATAATTTCTCTCCATTTGTGGTGCCTGCATGGCGGGAGTGTTTGAATTTGAATGAAGAGCAAACTATTATGGTTCATTGAGGGCCAAACCCATTCTAGCACGCCTTGGCATGCCAAAATGAGTTTGGCCTCCAATGAACCAATAAAGAATATTCTTTGTTCAAACCTCCACACCACCACCTCCAAGCAAGCACCGGAAACTTATCAAACATGGAAGGTGTTGTATGCAAAACAACCAACTCTTGACCAAAAGACATTTTGGGTTAAAGGATAATTCTACTATCTTTTTTTGTTCTTCTATATGGTATATTTGGTAATCATCATAAAGTATCATAATCACTTTTGATGTGCCACTCTGGTGGATGTTGTTGTTTCTAGAGTTTTACCTAAAGGGTTTGTAAGGATATCTCAAGAAATCGTTTTGTATGGTCAGAGGATCTTCAAACTCTTATTGTGCTTTTGGATTTTTCTATTTAACAGGGGGATGAAGAGCATTTGAAGCTCGCACATTTATTTGACAAGCCATGTTTTCTGGGTCCCCTAGCCCTGGAGGTATTTTGACCTTTAAAAAATTGAATCCAGCTATCAATTTGGGATTACACAATATATTGAACTATGTCTTCCTCTTTAGACCCAAATACTGCCTTATTGTTACTGACTCCTGACAGTTGGTTATCAGCCAGTCTCTTGTTCACAAATTATTATCTTGCATACTTTCGGAAAAGGTTACTAATAATGCGCAACAATAATTATTAGTGACAAATAACATTTATTGACCCAACAATAAATCACTCACTTAAGGTCACTAATAATGACCTTTTCCAATAACAAGAAATATTAGTGAGAATGTTGATGTGCTGGGGCTGGCACAGGCAGACCATTTGTCTGGTTTTCATGCAAATACGCACATCCCAATTATTGTTGGCTCTCAAATGCGTTACGAGGTTACGGGTGATCCTATATACAGAGTATGTTACTGAACCAAAGGCAATACCTGTGCACAAAATCTCGAATGATGTAATTCATCTCCTTTGTGTTGACATGATCACTTCAACTGGCAATAGTAGGTTTGCATTTAGATTACTCTACTTCATTAAAGAGTGACCAAATCAGCCGTAAATTTTACCAACAAGGGTACTTCTCCTGGAATCACATTATTCATCTAGTTGGTTTACACCTGGTAAATGACAGTTCTCTTTGCTAGGGCACTTGCCTTTTGTCATGCAAATTATCACTGGTTGTACGGGATTGGTTTCACAGAGCATAGCAGAATATTTCATGGCAGTGGTGAATTCATCTCACAGCTATGCGACAGGTGGCACATCAGTTTCTGAGTTCTGGTAACTTCAAGATTTACCAAAATTTGCCCCCAGGTTTACACTGGGAGTTGGGCTCAAGTTTTTGTTTCAAGTTAAAAATTTGGATCTCCCAAGCACCTAGATCTTATGCCAAGCCAAAGGGAAATGCTTTGGTGTATAATAATCCTATTTCTCTGCCAATGTTTTTGAAACCCCAAGTGACTAGGATAGAATCTTCAAATCCACCCAGACCCTGGGGTTCGTTTTCATTCTTAGTTGATTTTTCTCTTAATTCAATGAATGAATAGTGAAGTAAAACCAGCCAGTTTTGAATTCCCTTGGCTGGGGGCACTGGGAGCAGGACAGATCCAATGCGGCTTGGTGACACTTTGCAAACAGAAAATCAGGAAACTTGCACCACCTATAATATGCTGAAGGTATGTTTTCCATCTCCTTTTTGTTTTGCACTGTTCAAATGGAGTATGCGCATGTCCAAGATGTTCACCTTTGAGAGGAGGCAGTAGTCTTTGAGTGCCCTCCAATTCTCAAGATGCCCATGTCATGATTACATTAGAGTTAAGCCAACTCAAAGATGAAGCAACACCATAATTCACACCAGTGGCAACATTGGAGTCATCTCTTCTTCTTTTTTGTTGGAATATAACCATCAGCAATGTCATTAAATCAGTTTATCTCACAGTCTGATTGTATTTTCTGTTCTAGGTTGCAAGAACCCTGTTCAGGTGGACTAAGGATATCAAGTACATGGACTACTATGAGCGCACTATCTTTAACGGTATAATGGGTATCCAAAGAGGCGAACAACCGGGAGTGATGCTTTACATGCTTCCTTTGGGGCCAGGCGTATCGAAAGCCCGGAGCTACCATGGTTGGGGAAACAAGTTTGACTCTTTTTGGTGTTGTTATGGAACTGGTAATTCCCCCTTCATGTTCTATGTTCTTCTGACTGCGGCGTTTCCAGCTGCCTGCACACTCCATTCTATAGGACAGAAAACTGTCAAATTAGTCCTGACTTGAACATCTCTTTCCTACCCCATCGTCAATGCATTGCACATCTCATCTGATAATCTCATTTACCCGTTAAGGGACCAAGGGGATTTATGTACAACCTATATACACAATTTCTACCAGACTCACCAAGTCTTCAAATCATTAAAACATATGTTTATGGTGTTTGAAACTTTATCTAGTACATTATCTTATGCCAAGGAGAAAATAAAAAGATTCTCATATGTGACATTAGTGATCAAAATTCTAAGTCTGTCTTCGCATCCATTTCACCTGTGCTGTGGTTTTGAACCTAAATCTTTACCACCATTAGGGCACTGTAGAGGGCTCTCTATTTTAACAATACATACTTTTATTTCCCTTGAGTTTGTCACATGTCAATCCTACATTGGTTAGGACCTTGTGAATCCCACGTGGAAACTATATTCCGGCACTAGTAAAGATGAAATAGAGCGCCCTCTAGGACAGTATTCAATCAATTTGCAATGTGCACTTAAAGAATGAATTAAGTTTAGGTAGGGTCACTTGTTAACACCGGTTACCTCAAATGAAAGTATGTTTTTGTCCATGTGACGTGTTGGATTAATTGCAGGGTGTTTTTGGGTGCAGCTGTGGAGTCTTTCGCAAAGCTGGGTGACTCCATATACTTTGAAGAGAATAATGAGACCCCAACATTGTATGTTGCTCAACTTGTGAGCTCTGACTTCACATGGGATGCTGCGGGACTAGAGATCCGCCAAGTTCACAATAACATCACTTCACATGACCCAATTTTGGTGGTAACATTTTTATTTTCACGTGACAAATCAAACGCAAATGGAGATGATGCCATAGTTCATGTTCGCATTCCATCATGGTTTCTCAATGGTTGTCGTGCCTTTATGAATGGTGAAGAGATTGAAGCGCCTGTTCCAGGTATGTGTGTGTGTGTATATATATATATATATTCGAACTCAGCTTTAACTGTTAGATTTGACTTTTTTGAGGTCCTGTGATAAATGGCTGGTTCTTGAGGAATTGGAACAGAAAATCATTCTTTGTGAACACGAAACAGGTAGACTTTTAGAACATTGATTAATGTGCACAAGATAAGTTTGGTGACGGTTGACATTTGAAAGGTCGGAGCAGCGGAAATTGATAGGCTTGGTTGATTTAGTTGTCATTCTATATTAACTAGGTGTTATTTATCTCCTGTTGGTGAAAGTAGAGTATTGACATAGTATCTACACTTCTTCAATGTCTCAAATCCTAGTTTCAGAGAGTAGAAAGTTGGTATTGCCATTAGATGGAAGTTCCTGTTCATTCACTGTTTACACATATTTGAAAATTAGTGATTTACAAGAGAATGAATACAGACACCTTTTGCTCAATATGTAGGTCATTTCATTTCTGCCATGAACCACACAGTTGTAATGGTATTTTTACCACTGGAGGTGGGAGGTAGAAATTTGTAATGCTTAACATTCTCAAAGGATGGACGCACTTCACACCCGTGATGTTTCTATCTCAACAAATTTGTCTATGTCTTGTGATTGTGTAGGTGAATATTTCAGTCTTACAAGGGCATGGAGGACAGGTGATGAGCTATCGTTAGCTTTGCCTCTAGGTCTCAGATTTGAGAAAATACAAGGTATGTGAACTCCTTCCACTTTCAAACTCTAAATAGCAGCACAAACAGTTTGTGATTTGTGTTTATATTAATCATGTTAGTTGTCAGCTTTATGTGAAAAGGAGCACGCTTGTATGCAAACATTTTATTATTGCTAAGAATCCACCTCATAAAGAGCTTGAAATCTAACGACAATAAATCATTTATGAGTATACCAAAACATCTGGAGGACAGTGGCCAAAATTCCTCAGCAATAGTCTTGTTTCACAAGGATATGCAGATATCCATATGATTGATTAGTAAGTCTTCTGTTGGTATAACTATTGATTTTACAGTTAACAAGGCTATCCACTGGTTTTGGTACTGATTGGCGGTAAATATAAAAACTGACAAGTAGTATGTAAGACTTGTTTTATGAGCATCTCATGTAGAGATACTAGTTTGGGTCCATGCCATCATGGCTTGTTGCACCTGTGCATATGAATTGATTGCCCAGGTGATCCACGCGCCGTCTGTTCAACATGGAGCCATTGAGAGTGACATGGGGATATTGAAAGGCACAGCCAGAAGTGAACTGTGTCAATGACCATGCGCCTCACCGTTCTGAAGTTCCAAAATGTATAATAGACTAGTTTGGGCCCGTCATGTCCTGGCCTATTGCACCCGTGCATAGGAATTAATGTCCCATGACATCCCTACACCATCCACTCAACATGTTGTTATTGACAGTTGGGCGAATTTGGAACTTTGGAACGGCGACTAAGTCAATGCCCATACATCCTCGCCATTCCAAACTTCCAAAATGTTTAGTAGATTTCGATAGCTTTTTAAAGTTAACGTGAGCTACATCTTGGGAAGGAAGATCTGACATGGTGGTAATGTGGATTTTACAGATGACAGGAGCAAGTATTCTGCATTGCACGCAATCTTGTTTGGACCATTCTTGATGGTGGGACTGGGACAGACTTCTAGACACAGTGGGACTCTATCGCAGGAAGTAATAGGTATTCCAAAGACCCATAACACCCAGTTGTTCATGTTCACTCAAGAGGGTGTCACTGCATATGGCACAAGCAGAACCCTTAGTTTAGCCTTTGTCGAAGGCTCTGCTACCACGATCCTTGTTCCAGCTGAAGGAACAGACCAAGCTCACTTCGCCACCTTCAGAATCGCACGCCCTCTCACCAATGTTTCATCAAGAATTGGAATCAGCAAAGACGACGACGTTGTTTCATTCGAGGTTTTCAGGGAACCCGGGCGATATTTGATGCACAATGGCCAAGATGCACCAATTTTGGACATTGATTGTTCCAGTCTTCTGGGCCGTGACGTGTCACCGACAATGGGAGAACCGATTTTGAGCTTGCAAAATCAATCGCTTTTTGTATTACTCCCGGGGTTGACAGGGGAAAGAAACGCAGTATCCTTTGAGGCGGTGAGCCAACCAGGTTGTTTCTTGAGCCTCAAATCCAAGGACCCACTAACTACCCCTGGTTCTGTATTTCTTCGATGCAAAACATCAGTGGAAGATGATGATGATGAAACATTTGGCAGGATGAGTACCTTCAGGATGCACAAGGCCCTCGCATCGTACCACCGTCACAGCTTTATTGCCAAGGGCAAGTCTAAGAACTTTGTAATCGCCCCTCTTTACACTTTACGTGATGAGACCTACACCACATACTTTGAGATGTGAAGATGAGGTCACGGGTTTACGTACGAGTCTAAGTCTATGATCAAGGGTGAAGCATCTCTCATTCATGTCAGCCTACGGTGAGCATCACCTCTCTCTCCTCTCTCTGCAAGCTAGGCTGAAGATCCCAAAAGTGCGAGCATGGACTGGGAAATCCATAGTGCAGCATGGTCTATGTGCCTTGTATTTCTTACTTGGGACTGTTGGTGTTGATCCGATGCAGTTGTTGTGCAAAACCTATGAAATTGCATAACATTGCTAAGTCAGACTTGCCACGTATATCCTTTACAAGGGAATAATTCAACAACGACAACAAGATGTTTCGGCAGGGTGTTCCGCAAGGTGATGGACTCGGCCTTTAATGGGAAGGGCTCGGGGGTGGGCTTACCAATAAAATTATATCCAGAGTTAGGAGACAAGCTATGGTCTTTTCCTCGAGCGGCTCCTATATGTGGGAAGGGAAAGCTCGGCTTAGGCTTAGCAATGTAATGTGATCATAGTGGAATGTGTTCCTTCTTCAAGGCGAGATGTGGGCATGGAAAACCTAGTAGGTTAACAGTGATAAGACTGAAGGGTTAGTGTGTCCATGATAGCCCTGTTCAGCTACATTATTGTACTCTTTTGAAGGTTGTATCAAGAATTTTGTGAATGTTCTGATTTGATAGACCTATCTATACCTTAATTGCAATGTAGAATCACTAAGCTATAGAACCAAGCTATAGTGAAGTTTTTAACTTCTATGAAGCCTTTTCTGCATTATCTAAATTATGCATCCACTTTGCATCCATTGCCTTCAGTGACTACCCTAAATGTATTTAGTGTCATATGGTATTTTATGTCATTTTGCTCTTTTTCTGATGACACTTCTTATGAACAAGTTTATAAGCATTGTTATGGAAGATTGAAATTTGGATAAAAAATCACTTAGTAAGTGGCAATAATTGCAACATTGGAAATGTATAATGCCCAAAATAATCCTACAAGGAATGACAAACAATGTTAGGTATACATTTAATGTTGGTGACAATACATGAACGGTTTACAATTAGAATTGAGCAAGACAAATAAAATTGGTAATACTAAATACAATATTTAGTGTAGTAGCTTGACCCTTAAATGCACCTAGGTGCATTCCAGTATCTTATTAACCCTTTCTTGGCCCGAAGTCCACTACATGGGATCCTGAAACTTCAAATCACTTCCATTGTTACACAAATTTCAAGCCTTTTGAATCAACATTTTTTTCGATAGGGCTTTTGCTTGTGTCACATAAGTTCAACACATATTTTATGGTCCAAGAAAATATAAAATCCATGGAAAAATGGATGAAGGGTTGACCATACCTTCAAAAAAAAAAAGTCTATACGCATAATCCCCATTCAAAATAGAGTATTTTCCTTTTTTATATATTGGTTTGGACTCTTTATGATGAAGTTATGGTTGGTCAAAGTCCATTGACTAACTCCTAGTCTTCCTCATGTGGAAAGCTCCCATCCCCTTGGGCATCGAGAAAACAATTTTAGGTTTGCATGTTTATCTACCCGGATTCTTTCGGGCAATGCCAATAATTTCCTACCTGCTCCGCCCTACCCCACCCTGCCAATAATTCAGCTTTCTACCTAAAATACCTACAAAATGACATCTCACGTGTAATTATCTCTGAATTGCTTTACATATTACATGCCGTATATATGATATTGCACATAATTGCTTTTATTTCATGTACAAATAAATATATATCAAAAAATTGCTAGTGAGAGAAATTGACCCTCTTCAACCCTCTACAAGCACTAATTCCCACCTACCCCCCCACCCTTATGTAGTAAACCCTTAAATTTAAGTTGTGACTATTTTGCATGCCATGTCACAAAACATTGACCTAAGCAAAGTGCTTGGTTGTCACATGTAGGGCAATAATATTGTTCTTTTTTATTGTATGTTCCACAATTTCTTCTTTTCCGTTCTTTATGCCCACTCCACATCATGCTATAATGAAGCATGTTTGCATTTCTAACTCCACTCTCCATCGTGAATATAGTTGCAGGCCATGTAGCAAACAACATTAGTTTCTTTGCTAATGCATAATTGAACTCCCTATGGGATAAATATTTTATTTCACCCTTCTCTCGCATATTGCTTCTACAGTAGAACCTGTCTAAAGTGATACTGTCTAAAGTGATATCCTGTCTAAAGTGATAAACACGACTCGGTCCCAACTGTATGATACTGTATGTACTTTACCTGCCTAAAGTGATAACCTGTTTAAAGTGATAGCCTACCTCTGGTCCCAGCAATATCACTTTAGACAGGTTTTACTGTATACATGACCCATGAGTTTGCCAATGACATGCCAAGAGTGTGCATAAATAGTTGAAGCTTGCATTTGGAAATCAAAAAGTCATAACCCTAATGAACTTGGGCCCAAAGTCCACATGGCACCCTCTTTGCTCCTATTCATTTGCACCAAGATTGTTTCAAAAACATCTCCATCTACAACACACATTTCTTGCTCGACATACATGTTCCCTAGCTAGAGGCTAAATCTCCAATCTAGCAAATCCTCCAAGACAACCACATAATCATCATCACCAATGGGCAAGGTGACGGGAACAAAGGATCCAAGGGCACGGATGGTAGCCATGAAGAAAGATGATGGATACACATCAAAATGCAGCCAAATGCACTTAGTTGTAATGAATGGTGTCCAATGTGTTGGTTGTACAAGGGGCTAGAAGTCATAGCACCCAACAAGGGGATAAGTTGGCTTCAACCGGTAATACATAAAACGAGCCGCTAGGGGCCAAAGGCCCACCGCTGGTGGGAGAAGAAGTCCGCAAGGAAGTTGGCAAAGCAGAGAGTTTGTTTGGGAAATAGGTAGTGATGCTTACACCAAAAGAATCATGAAAACAACTACAAAACAATATGGAATGGTTTGATTTTTGATCTTGGCATTGAAATCTGGCCCACACCTAACATAGGGATGATTGATATAATGTAAGCCATTATAAGATGGCCTTCAATAATGTCAATTAAGTTGTGTTAGGAAGTGTGCATATGGGTATTGGAGTTTTGATGCACAACGACGACCCCACAAGAGAATGTGCCTAATCTAATATATCTCGGAGTGCATTGTAACATAGTTATTGCCAATGAAGATGCGTCACCACATCCTTTATGGCATTTTGTGTCACATACTATTTGGAACTACACAAGGCTATTACTATTTTGTATATATATCATTATTTGACAACATACTAGGTCAAATAGGTTGTTTAGGGTTATAGAACATAATCAACTTTACTTTGTGAAATCTTACATCACAAGTAAAAAAAGTTAAAACGTGGTGTAACTCCAGAGTAAGTGACACTAATTACGATGAACAGTGTAGCACCATCACCACATGTGGAAGTATGCTTACTTTCACTAAAACTGGTATGTGCAATTAGGCTACATTCATGAATATGTTGGCTCTTTACGCATGCAAATAAACTAGGGCCAAAACCAGATCAAAAAATCTTAAAACTTTGTTTACACACCATATAGCAACCACATAAATTCATTTGTTTTGTTACTAAATGGTAATGAATATTCATAACTATGTGAGTGTCAAAAAATTAGCAAGGATCAACCTAATTGCACATATCAGTGTGTATGTCATATAAGCATTTAGTTCCCATCTTAATTTGGTCCACATCTAATTTTCACATCACAAAATCTTGGATGCCTAGGTGGATAACCAGCCCATGCTTTAAAATTCCATGGATCATTTTGAAGAGGCAGTAATATGCAAGTAGGATGGTTCAGCATCTGCGAGACCTGTTAGATCTAATTGGTGAGAAAATGGATGGTATACATGACTTCCCACCGGTTGAAGCAAGAAGGCCAATTGAAAGGAGTACATATCCCAGGCTTCAAGGTTTGAAGGTCTTCGTATTGAATATCAAGAATTTGCTACATTTTGACATGACTGCCAACCCCCACTCACTGTTGTGACAGTTACACAAGCACCTGTAAAGGTCATTTGCCCAGCAAATCTGAATGAATATTTCAGGATAAAATGACTCGAGTTAATGATCTCTAACAAAAGCACAAGTCTCAGCAGAATTCCTGAGCTAAACCAGTCAATAAGTGAGGTCTGCTCTGTATCTGACTAGCTTCTCACAATTCCTCAGTCCCCACTGCCCGGTGTTGAACAGTGAGGACAGTCTCAATCCCTGAAAAGAATGTTTCTTTGCTCGGAAAAAAGCTACAACCGTTTTAGTGTGGGAAACTGTTTCTAAACTTCAATAGTTGATTTCAACATAGCCCTGTCTGATTCAGGCCAGAATACTTTGTGCAATTCCTGCACACACCTTGGAGCATCTTCATCATCCACCACCATGGAGATATTCACCTGTTTCATGCAGAAGTATAAATCAAAACCTTGTCTCCATATCATGTCCGAGCATATTTAAGACCACATGGTTCCGCAAAAACTTTGTTCATTACTATTGACTCACAAGCCAGTGCATATTTATCCCGTGACCATTACTTCTTCAATTTTGCCGGCACGGATCAGCTCAATCAGTCGCTGCTGCTGCAAGTGGAAAAACAGCTGTGGATTTGTGTCGAGAATATGTCATGGCAAATAAAGTAAGACAATTGTGAGGACAGCTGCTGACAAATACCACACTTCATCTCAAATGGGGATTCAGTTGTAAGAAAATCAGATTAGGTAAATATTAAACAAGCACATAATAACTTAAATTGCATTGTAAGATTATCATTGGCAAGCTTTCAAGAATGATGATTTATTGAATGCCGAAGGAGGAAGTATTCTACAATAGGTAGCAACAGAAGGGTGGCATTGACTGGTTTCTAAAACTAACATGCGATGACGTGCAGTTGTTTGCAGAAAGAATGTCAGCAATGCTTTGGTCCACATCCAAGTGCAACAGGTCAAGCTAAACCTGGACTATACACAAGCACAATTTGTGCAAATAATAGATCAGTGTAATACATATAATATCCAATCATGACCCCCTTAAACAAAAATCTAGGATAATCAGTCAAATCTTTTAGTGAAACAGAACAATCAAAAGAAACATGCTATATCAATTTCAGGCAGAAACCCTACATTGGGATTTTGTATAAAGAATAGTCCACTATTTGTGATTAGCAAAACCTACCCCCCATGAGATGCTAAGCCTTGTGGAGACCAGTCTATGGAGCGGACACATACACGCCCCTCCCTAGCAAGTCGAAATGGCATGAGCTTTGGGTGAAAAAACTCTGCAGCAGATTGACATCCATAAATGCAACTTGTAAGTTTGATGATTTGCTTTTGTGAACTGAGACAAAATTAAGATTCAAGATATATAGAAAGCACCAAAATAAATATCAGCTCCACCTTTAAAGTGGACTATAAAATGTAGATATTACATCACCACCTAAACTGTTTTGTGAGGGGGTTGGAGCTCAACCTTCAGATGTTACTCTTCCAACATCAAAAATCGGGCTTTGTGATATTGGTACAAATCCTTTTGGTCCTGTAAGTGATCCAGGACTCTGCAAGCCAACAAAAAACCTTTGAGGTGGAATCTTTCAAAATTGTGCAAATGTTTCACCTAATTACGTTACAAACTACCAGCAAAATAGGTAAAAAAATCAACAGCAAGGTCGGAGACTTACCTCATATTGACGGTAATCTCATATTGCCCTAATCTCACCTTCTTCTTGACTTCTTGGATGTGGCGGCATCCCTCACAAGCAAAAGAGAAGACAAAAGAGAGCAATAAGAAGCAATAAGAAGTCGAGAGAAATGTGTGAATTCATTATGCATAGAAATGTATGAATTTTGATTTTTCTGATTTTCTTAAAGAATTATACATAAAAATCCTAGTTTGTAGTGACACTTATGGATTTTTCACCATTGAAAAGTCAACACTAAGGTGTTATGCTTTGCATATCATCAATACAATATCATGTTTATAGAATCTGTACTTGAATTCAGATTTACGGTACGTCCAAATACACGACAGAGAGATGCATACTCAGCAATTCCATATTGGAATGGAAACATATATTTATTATTTTCTCCTCAATATCCAATACAAAGGGTCCGCCGACGGTGTACCCCTTAATATATTGTAGGATTTATTTGGTTGAGATTGATACATACGTATCAACTGTTTCTCCTTCCTATCGGCAAGGTACTCCCTTGCCGTTGTAAAGACTATCTGCAGCTGAAAGTGAGCTAGAAATGGTTGGTAAGTCCTAGCGTCCTTTCTCATCTTGAGGGGTGGAGAGCGGGCATGTTGTAGGTATCTTGCATGCGGTGATATCGTTTGCCCCACGTAGACCCGTCCGTTGGCCCTAGTAGAAAGGAGAGCGTAGTTTAGAAATTAGATTGTAGAGATATTTCTATAACAGAAAAGGAAATATCAAACCAAATGGGAATACGTAGAGTACCTGCAAGTTATGGTGTAGACGTTGAAGTGGCACACTTCCCGTTTTTTGGACAAAAACATTTTTTCAACTTTTCCAGAAATTTCAAACAGACGTTGTGGTGGATCTGGTATGCTATCGTCGGCATGGTCATAATGAGCAAGTTTGTGCCAGACCTCCTTCTCTTTCATTACACCAGAGTGATCTCAGAAGACCAAATGTAGTCAAGTAAGTTTGTACTTTTCTAAAAACTGCATCCACTATGTTTGCAACACACATTACAGACAAGGAAGTTGAGGTACACGGTGAAAATAGTGGAGAACTTGACCTTGCTGCCAGATTTGCATGACTTTGACAAATTTTGCATGTCAATTCTGCATGTGTATTATAGATGTTTATTTTGCAATCACTCAAGATCACTAAACCAAGAGAATATGCTCCATTGAAGAGTGGAAAGAATGAACATTGTGTGAAAATTGTGTGGAAACAGTGGTGCCTACATTCACTGACAAAAGTGTATAGACGTGTAGCCCTAGGACGAACTTGTAAACATATCTCACTAATCGCATCAGTCATTGGTCAAATACAAGTTTGACTTGAGCTGTCCATGTAAAACTGTCACCACTTCTTGATGCCCAAGCAATACATCCCATTACAAAATTACCACAAACATATGAAATGTGCTTGATAGAAATGCATATGATGCACTGAAGCTATATCTCAATTTTCAAAGAATGCCTCGTCTCAGAAATGTTGAGGTTGCTAACATAGAGCACTAATAGGACAGTGTTTAGGAATGAAGGGCAAACATCCAAGCTATCTGTGTGCTCTTTGTAAATTCCCCTCGGACCTTTGGCATATCCCGCTATTAAGCAACCCCATCATACAGTGGATGGAGAAATTGCAGTTCAACCAGGGGAGAAGTATAGCCAGATCCCATATGACACGTACCCGTGAGATTTCAAGGCTGATCTAACGTTTTTTCCTCTTCTTTCCTTTGCCAAGTTGTCCAGATTTGAAGGCGGACTCTTGTTGGTCTAAGAAGGACATAGCTCTACGATACTTTTCATCTCGTTCCTGTTGTGCCACAGCTTTTTCACCAGCCTTTACATCTGCTATGAAATAATTGTCTTTCCGAAGCTCACGTGCTGCACCCTTGGCTTCTCTCTTCAACTGCTTTTTGAGCTTCTTCATTTATGCTCTCTCACGATTGGGATCATAGTCCCTACTTTTAACAAAGTTGTAAACACCCCACCCCAAAGAAGTACAAATCAGATATATTCACATCAGGTAAGTGGGCCTTGAGACACTTTTCTTAATGCACCTACTTCTCATAGGATATGAAACACAAAATTAGTACAAGATGATTGAAAATCCAAATCATGCCCATAGCCAATTCCCTGATTATTTTCAGAGCTCATATGAATATCAAGATGTGATATTCATATTTCTTGATTTCTCAAGCTCATTAAATGGTCATATATATCTGCCACCAATTATGTTGACTATTGAGCACAGAATGGATAACAAATTTTGAGCACATAGTCCAATCTCTTTAAGGTACATGATGCCTTTTTGGTGTCCATTCTTACATCCACACCTAACTACATACACTCCAATATAGGTGCTCACATTATTGCTATGTTGGATCAACACCGGTCTACCTTATGTACCAGAACAACCATAGAATTTACTTGAAGTATTTGAAAAGACAGACAAGCACAACAAAAAAGTCAGACTACACCGAGAGTTGTCTAAAGAGGTGATGTACTTACTTGTCTTCAAACACTGGGTTGTACATTTTGATGGGTACAGGTTTGCTCATTCGCATGCGCAAAGGTTGCCGCAACCTCTCATGTTCTTTCAGCTTCTCTTCTAGACTCTCAGTTACTTCTTTATTTCAAGCCAAAAGACTCTCTGGAAGTGAAACATCCCTTTTCAACATTTGTAACAAAGATATGAAGGGGTTGAAAGTCTCGGGAAATGACATAAAGTCTTTGTAAATACCAGCAAATCCACGTACAGTCTGCAACACATTATAAAGCATTCCAGCTCTGCAGGCCCAATCACAAAACAACACCAGAGATCAACAATGAGAGATTGGATACCTTTCCTACTTCCTAAACATGGCATTCCATGTTCACATGCAGGAACATTGCAGGACTATTCTGACAACCATACACTACTAAAGAATTAAAAGGAAGATCTTTAAGTGCAGAGAACACTAGAGCTATATTTTCATTGTTCAAATATTGAGATACAAAAAAGTGAAAATAGCTTTGAATCTTACTTGAAAGAATCAGACTCAAATGTGGGTGATGAAGCATCTTCTGTAACTAAGTTCACAAAATCTAGAGGTTGCACATCCCGAGTATTCATTTTTGAGTTTGAGAGCTGCAACCATGCACATCAGAAAGCTAACCTGGAAGTAAATCAGACACCTCATTCTCTGCTTCCAGACTTCAAAATGGATATAATTTTCTGAGACGTAATAGCAGATATTCTCACCACCAGATATTGTAAGGTCTACTTTGATAACATTTTTGAGACCCTTTCTTTCGACCTTTGTAAGGCCCTTTCTTTCGACCTTTGTTTTGCGGCAACAGCGCAGCCATATTTAAGCGTTGCATTCCTGCAAACTAAATTAGGGTAGTAGGGACTAACTCCCACTTGATAATCTCCACCGCCTGCCTAAGTCCTCCTCCTTTGATCGGCCCTAATCCCCACTTTACATCACAAATAGTCTGCTATAATCACTCCCCCGCATTTTCTTTCGAAGCCTGCACTCCAGATCCAAATTGTAAATATGAAGAGTGTCAGCACTTCCCTACAACTTTCACTGGATTCACGAAGTATAGCACAATGCTACACAGATGGTCCACTTCACAACGAACAATCTTGAGAATATTATCCTACATTCTGGATTTATGCAATCAGATCACAGGGTCATTTCCATATTCTAAAAGCCAGTCCTACCACCAGCAAGAATGGCCGGCGAATTCATGTCCACCCACATGAGGAAGAGACCGGAATAAAGAATCGATCTCAACAATGTATGGAAGCGAAAAGGAGTCTTCAGCACACCTCAATAATGCAGCTTTCTGCATGTGGAAAGACCACACCAGCTTCCTGCATAGTAGTCGTCGTGACAAATTTGAGCGAAATCATCAGGCCAGAATTACAGGACCATAGCTTCACTCTTTCTCAACCCTAGCCATACCTACTTGTAAATATAGATTTTATCAACACACATCTGTAAGGACGCACACAGGGAGACACTACAGAGCGACAAGACTTATACATTACTCTCTGAAATAGTAGCGGAGACTAATAAATTAAGTCCACAACTACGAAACCTATAGTGACCCAAGACGTGGAGAGCACATCAATCCCCAGCCACCCAATCACATCACCACCCCTCACAGTGATCCGAATGACAGTATCCCATTCCAGAGGCGGTACTCGCACCCACGCATTCTGAGTAGGAGATTTGCGATTGAGTGGATGCCGCCATAGCTTCTGAGGATTCCGTAGTGCCAAATGCGAGATCTCAGCTAACATTTTGGTTTCAGGTGAGAGATCGGATTCACGAAAGAAATGGGTTCGGACGCACCTCCTACTCGCCCAATAGTTGTACACAACAGATCGAATGGGTTGACGCAATAGAAGAAGATATGTGCATTCTCCGTAGAGCCAGCTTTCCGTCCTCGTCAATCGGGTGCATGCAACTTCAGTAACAGAACATGTGAACATGCAAGGGAGGAATGGCCAAAAGCTCCAGCTAAGCTCCGGTTAAGCTCCGGTCAAAATCGACGGCAGACATGAAGACAAAATTTCATCGGACGGACAGAAATTGAAAGGTGACGTGGCCTCACGAGAGGGCTGGAATCCATTCCATGGGCTCATATACTTCTTCTCGACAACAAAGTACTATAATAAACATGGAACAATTATTGTTCTACACATTTAAAATAGAGTCTAACAAAGACTGCTAATCAATACATCACCACATGAATAATCACATACATGATTATAAACCCTAAACAAAATGACTCTTAGTGTCAAGGATCTAGAATGATATAAATATAAGTCACGAACAATAGCGTTTCAATTTATATGGAAATGGTATCTTGATTAGAAATGTGTGTGTGTGTGTGTGTGTGTTGCGCACCAACAAACACATGCAAATGATGGTCACATATAATAATAACTTCAATGGCATATTTTGGAGGGAAAATAATGAAGAAACATATAACCCTATGCACAACAACTAGCAATGCATGAGTGAGAGTGTCTATTGGTTTTTTTCAAATCTTGGGATCTTGTATATCGACTCCGTGTAGGCAGTGCATAAAGTCAAATGTAACCATGGGAACATCAACGCTTGGAAGAAGACATAGACAAAAGACGTCATTCAATTGAAACTCTAGTTCCAAGCAATTGATGAGGTCAAAATTGGAGAGAATGATGTGCAAAGTAAAAGACCTTGATGTTTGCAAGACCACGCATGTATTGAATTTTGACACAATTGCAAAAAGTGTCAATGATGATGAAGGGGGCTCGCAACTTGGAGTTCTTGAAATTGGTTGTTTAGAAAGAACGAACAACCCATCATAACAAACATCTCAAAATGACGAGGAGGAAGTCAGTAATCATCCTCAAAGGCAACTTCATAAGTTTGATTTCCACTTTGAAGGTAAAATGTGATTTTTTTGGAATGGGTGTCAATGTAGTGGTGGGCTCCATGTGGCTTACCTTCCTAGGGGGGAGGCCCACATCCGCATGACCTCCCCCAAAACCCTAAACCCAACCTCATTGTTGAGGGTTTCATTTTGTGGAGAGTGGAAGAAGAGGAAGGAAGTATTAAAGGGGACGAAAAGGATGGAGAGGAAGGAAGCATGGAAGGAGGATCCTTCCTGCAAGTAAAGTAATCTCCCACTTAAGTACTAAAAGAATTAAAATAAATGAGCGGTTTTTTAAATATCGATGGCGCAAACAACGAAGAATATTGTATTGTTATGATGAAAGACATTGATGAAGTTCTAGAAACGATGTGAATTAAAGAAGAACCACCTAGTGATGATAAAATGGAGCCTATTGAGACATTTGTTGAATCAGAAAGTGCTACCGACTCCAAAGGCTTTGAAGCTCTACACAACATTGTCCTCAACATCGACAACCAATTTCTTGGCTCCGATGTTCAAACGGAAGTTGAACAACTATGTGATGAACTGCGACGATCATTTGAGATGTTTTAACAAAACATTAACAAACTAACATTGAATGTCAAGCGTAAAAATTATGTGCATTCGCGGCAAATGACTTTGCATGACATGTTCAAACAATAAAGTATGAACCTTGATTTTTGTCAAAAAAATTGCACATTTAACCGGGATGCGTACTTAAATGAGTGCGTACTTAAGTGGGAGATTATTGTATATATGCAAAAGGAATGGAGGTGGTGGAGAGCATCGGAAGATGAGTGAGTGGTTGGATAGGGAGGTGGTGAGGCGGCTAAAGGATGTTACTACTACATGTAGGGGGTTAGGGGGGTGGGTTTTAACCACCTTCCACACACACCCCCCCCCCCCCAAAAAAAAAAAAACACCCTTAAGCATTTGATTGAGCTATATTAGGTTACATCAAGGTTAGAAGAGGGTTCACCACCACCCCAACCACTATGTGACAACACCCTAAGGTGTTTTATGTGAGGGGAAACATCATAAATGGGTCCAAAATAAACTCCAAAAATCTGAAAACAAAAGACTCTCGAATTTGGGACATTTTTTTCTAGATCTCCAAATTTTATTCTCAATTATTTTTCAAAATTTTAACGCCATTAGGCCAATAGGACCCAAAAATGCTTAGTTATGGTGTTAGGAGTTGCATTTGACCACCTCCCCAACTCCCCAACTCCCCCCCCCCCCCCCACCAACCCTTTTAACTATTTGATTAAGCTACATTAAGTTACCAAGGTTGGGAGTGGGTTCACCACCACCCCAACACCCATATGAGAGCACCAAAATTGTCCATAGTAACTTTGAAAATCCGGGGCTAATTTTTGTTAATATTATAAATTTATACTAAATTTATATACAATTTATTTATCTAAATATATTTTAAAATAAGAAATAAATAAACTTCTCTCTTGGATCCAAAATATTTTTCACGGTTTACTTTGGATATTTTATTTTTGAAAGTCTAGTAGGCCATTAAACTAATAAAGTGTTTAGTTAGGGGGTTAACAATTGCATTGAACCACCTTTGCCCCCCAAGGCATTTGATTAAGCCTTCATTAGGACCAGATTGGGCTCAGTTAGGAGATTAATCATTGGGACCAAAAGATACAAATACAAGATTAGGGATTGGCTTAACCACATCCCACCCTCCCCAACCATTTGATCAAGCATGCATTAAGTTGAGCAAGGGCACAAGTAGGGAATTAAGGGATAGAATTAACCACCTTCACCCCCCCCCCCCCACCCATTAAGCATTTTATTAAGCCTTCATTAGGACCAACAAGCCACAACTAGGGCATTAGGGGTTGAATTTAGCCACCTCCCAACCCCCCCCCCCCAAGTATTTAGTTAAGCCTACATTATGTTATATTAAGGTTGGGGTGGGTTCACCACCACCCCAACCGCCATCTGACAATACCCTACGGTGTTTTATTTGAGGGGGAAAACAACATAAAATGGTCTAGAATAAACTCTAGAAATTCGGGGGAAAAAATACGAGACTTCGAGTTTGCCTATCATCTCAAGCAACAATTGAGTTCCAAAAAAGAGAAAGCCAAGCATAAGGTTGGCATACAAGGAAGCGGTTTGGAGGAGAATAATAGTTTGGAGAATGTATGCAAATCCTCGTGTGCAACCCTCTTTGGGAACCAATAGGTAAGTGCAGGGTTTCTATTGTTTGGTGCTTTTCATTTGTGTTTTTAATATGATTTTTTTGATATATGCTAAGAAAGATGAATAATTGCAACATACTTAGGCTATGGTCTAGAATGAATTAAGGACGATTCTACAAATTTAGACTCTAGCCATTGTTAGTGAAAGTGAGTAAACTGAGCGAGTAAGTTAAGAAATCATGAAAAGTACTAGTAGGAGGGAAAAAATGCAGTTGTTGAGTGAGAAATTAGTTCTTTTTCTTACTATATCATAGTGTTTTATGAGAGAAACAAACCTAGAATTGAAAAAGTGAGAGAAATTGTTGAGTGAGGCCTCAACAACATTCTCAATGAAAAAAACATCTTGATTCCCTTAAACCCACACACCCTCTCATTACGCCACTTGTCAATTTGCGGAGTCTTCTTCTTCTTCTACCACTTGTTATTGTTGAGTTTGTTGGTGCATGGATCTGCCACATTGTTGGAAAGGCCAAGTTGGAGGTTTGACATTTGAAAATGAATCATGTGGTTTGATACCGTAGATTTCCCATGTGAGGATGTGTTCTAACCCCTAAACCCCAATTATAAACCCCAGTCTTCTTCCTCTCACACGTGTTGCCATCTCTCGGCAAATTGATCCACCGATTTGAGAAGCTCCTTAAGGAGTTGAATACATACATGTGCATGCATTACTCGCTGCAAAAGTCACCACCTACTGATCTCAAATGCAAGCCCTATTGATTTTGCTTTATACTTGTCCTTATACATATTTATTTTGTTTTGAATATGAGATAGAACACCACATAATGAATTTATTGTTGTAGGACATTTCCATCAATTGCCAATGAAGATATAGAAGCAATACTTTATGCTTGGATGACAATGGTGACTTCGAAGTTGATTTTTGTACACCGATTTTCAATTTTATAAATATCTTCTTAGCAAACAATGGAATTCTTCATAAGATGCTCGGGGTTCCTCCATGTCAAGAATTTGATGTGTTGGTTGTCTCCATATCAACATGGAAAAAATTGCTGACCTTTTCAATGCCATCCCTTTGATATTTGAAAGGGCATATGAAGATATTTAAGCCACATTCATGTCTGCATTTAGTTGACGTCATATTCTTTCCATCTATGTATTTTCAAATGAAGTTAAGATGAGCCCAATTGTGCAAAATGCATGTCCCTCATAATCATTGATCAATTTGTGAAAATAGTGGATCCTTTTCGCCCGAGGGTTGAAGTGGTGTCACGTTAAGGTCAAGGCATCCATAATTGAACATGTCCATTTAATCGCTCGCTAGGGCCATTTAATGCCGACACAGATGAAATCTATATTTTTTAGGCAAACAAAGTTAAAGTTTATGTGGTGGAAGCTTGTGATTGATTACTCTCATAAGAGTTTTGATAATTGTTGTATCCAATGAGTAGCATTGAGATGAGCAATTATTGGATAACCTATAGATAGACTATGTGTAACCCTAAAATTTATTCTTCAAAATTTGTAGCAATTTCCATATTCACGATTCTTTTTAATAATTGCATTCTCCTTAGAATTTGATTCTCTTTGCAAGAAAAATAATTGCCCACTATTACTCCTCTTAAACAAATGCAAACTCTCTTATTTATTGGCCATAGATGCCTCAACCTTATAGGCTCATTATAGGGGGATCTATGAGTCCAAGTTTCGACCATTCTGCATACATGGTTGTCAATGTCCGGGGAGAATTTTGGACATAATTGGTCAAGATCCTAGTGTTTCCAAGACCAACCAATTACATGTCGACATCTTCAATTTTTATTTGCTAAACTAAGGAGTATTCTATAGATTTGTGTAAATGGATTGAATCGAGGTAAAGTCCTTCTTCTCTCTTTTAAATCTAAACTACTACAACTTGAGCTTCTTGTCTTCAACGTCTAATTTTTGCACAAATTTCAATATCATCACTTCATTCTAGTCCACACATGACATACAGTAGGAGTGCTAGCAAGTTTCCTTTCACCATTTAAACGAATGCAATTTTCTATTAAGATTGAAATCTACAAAGTGTTTTGTTTGAAGGCAAAAAAAGAGAGTAAGCTTCAACTTCTCAAAAAGGTTCACATATGCAGACACATACACCTCATAAGTCCACTGCTCAATTGTTGTCATCCAAAAATCATCAAGTTCCTATCTTACTTTATCATCTTCATAAAGCCCACGTTGAATGCCCTAGCTACCCAAATGACGCCCTCCTACATCCAAAGCTTCCATATCTTCACTTAACCCAATTCAAAATCATCCAGATGCCCACTCACTTAGAGAACCTAACCAATTTTCATCGTCTCCAAAATTTTGTAGATCCATAATTGTATCATTCTCCCACTACCCTCTCTATAATATTCCTGATATGCTCCACATTGGGTTCTTGTACCAAGGTCTTGTACAAAGTATTTCTCGACGACTTGGATTGCTTAATCGTACCATAAGCTTTGTGCGTGTGTGCAAAGTTGAGAGATTATCTGTTCCCATTCATGAAATCATCATCTTCAACATTACAATGCTACACTTTGTGTTATTCCATAATATCACATGCTACACTATTTCTCTATTATCACATGTCGATGTTAGCACTACAGATTTCCGTAATATCACGTACACTTTGGTAGCCACAAGTGTGATACTGTGGAGTTTAGCGTTTAATAATAAGTTGGCGAGGGAAGAGGATAACCTTGGGGAACGCGTTCGCAACTTGGCGCCGACCGAAGGAAGAAACCCTAATGCTCGCTACTCGTCCACGAAGGAAGCAACTCGCTTCCGCCATCGCCACTTTGCACACCCGCCGCACGTTTGTCTCACTCTCTCTGCTCCTTTCCGCTTCGAACGCTCGAAGCTTTGAAACTGCTGGGGTTCGTGTGAAGGGTTTCATGAGCATCAGGGCTGTGACGCGCTCTCCTTGCAGCCTTCAAGAGAAGGTTGTAGTTCTGTGCGGTGCTGTCCAGCAGTCAATGTGTTGCGCAGCAAGGCGGTGGTGAAAACAGATTTCTGACCCCGCGGTTAGGGTTTAAGGCAGAGAGTGTAATCATGGCGGACGTTGAAGAGGCGCCGCTGGCGCCCCATCGGCTGTTGCCTCCGGATTCCATGGTTGTGGAGGCGCCAAGGATTCAAATGAACATTGACTGGAGCGCTGTCGACTTGGAATCTATTACGTTGCCCCCTGGAGAAGATATGGGGATTAAGAGGTTAGGAGTGGATGTTTTCTTTCCACCCTACAATTCTTGTTTCCTAACTTAATTCAATCACCCACAACTGAACCCTGAGCTACACAAGACTCTCACATGGCTGAAGTTAAGAAAATTGCACCCTAAAACCTGCATCAAGAATTTCAAGTTATCTATTCAATTCTGTGCAAAACACTGAACGATAGTCTCTCAATTTTGGCGATTACCAACAAGAAAGGAAGTGGGAAGTTTGCGCTTTCGGGATTTACAACGATTTGAGCTGAACACCTGGAATGATCTGATTCTGGAATCAGGGAAGATGTTCAAGATTAATGGTCTACAGATTTCGTAATTGTCACCTGGTTAGGGCTTAGGAATGTGCTAAATAGTTGATGATTAGCTCACCATGTGTGTTGTGGCAATTATGGGCTTGGGATGTGTTGCTTCTGAACTAGCCTTTACGGCACCTGGACATGATTTGATTTTGAATTATAGATGATTCTCAATGTTACGGGTCTACAAATTTTGTTGTTGTCACCGGTTTAGGGTTACGAATGTGCTAAATAGTTGAGGATTAGCTCAGCACGTATCATGCGGCAATTATAAGCTTTGGATGTGCTTTTTAATAATCTGTAAATCACAAGTCAATCCAGACCTAATGTAAGATCTTCCAGAACTGTGGTCATCATGCTGATGATTGTACTTCAAATTGCAGTGATGATGAAGAAGAAGAGGAAGAGATTCTGGAGACAGATACAGGATTTGGCAATGTGATAGTGGTTGACAACCTGCCGGTAGTGGCCGCAGAGAAGTATGAGAAACTAGAAGGTGTTATTCGCAAGATTTTTGGTCAAATTGGTGCCATCACAGAGAATGGTCTCTGGATGCCTAGGGAAGAGAATGGAAAGACAAAGGGCTATGCTTTCATTGAGTATAATACCCCTCAGGTACAACCCAGCTCATCACAAATTGATAGTGTTCCACATTTCGCACTTGGAAGCACTTTGGGATTGTAAATGTAGATTGCCAGTTCTCCTTGGACCATAGGTTCAATATCTATGAATGTTATCCTTCATCTAGATAGCAGGTGTTATTAGATGGGCAGGGACTCTCTTGCAAAGCAGTTTCATCTCCAAATTTTATATCTTTGAGTTCATGCCTACAGTTGCTATCTCAACCCTTTATGTTGTTGTTTATAGGAAGCACAAACAGCTCGGGAGCAGACAAATGGTTACAAGCTGGACAGGTCTCATGTCTTTGTTGTCAACATGTTTGATGACTTTGATAAGTACATGAAAGTTCCGGATGAGTGGGTGGCACCTGAAGTCAAGCCTTACACCCCCGGGGTATGGCTCTTTCCATGTTTTGACATTGAGGGTTCAGTATTGTATGAATCTTGTCAGATTTGACGATTAGGGAGTTAAAAATTGCATGAGCAAGAGGTCGCATCTGTGTTGAAGAGGGGCACACTGTACTGCTGAATGTATCTGAAACATATGCACCTGTTTGAGCATATTAATAGAAAATGGTAGGTTGTTTATTTACTACAGAGCAGTTTGGAGACTTGGAGGTGGTTTTCATTCATGTTGTTACCTGTAATGGGTACAGTGTTTATAGACCTGTATGTGAGTACTTGATGCTACTTTTGGAAGCAGTATTTACATTTTGGTTTGCTGTACAGGAGAATCTATTGGCATGGCTCACAGATGATAGAGGTCGGGACCAGTTTGTTGTGCGATTTGGATCTGAGACTGAGGTGTATTGGAATGATGCACGCCAGCAGAAGCCTGACCCTGTTTACCACCGCTCTGTAAGTAATCTTGAGATACTCTGGGGATGAGGTTATATTGTGTATTATGTTCCAATTGTAGATACCCAGGAAAACATGTCAACCAAGAGACCATTGGGATTTATAGGGCCATGGTTGTTTTGTGCAGTTCTGGACAGAGAGTTTTGTACAATGGTCACCTTTGGGTACCTATCTAGCTACCATACATAGGCAGGGTGCTGCTGTGTGGGGAGGCGAGAAGTCCTTCAACCGGCTCATGCGTTATATCCACCCTCAGGTTAAATTTTGTTCTCCACTTTCCATATATTCTATGCACTCGTATCTACATTTTTGAAAGTAGCAGTCAGTGTTGTGACTTTGGAATTAAGGGTTTCACATGAAATGCAGGGAATTCTGAAGAGTTGTAGAGCAATTTTCATTGCCACAGAGATGGATGCACACTAGAGGTAGACTAATGCACACTTGTTTTGTGGTAAGTAGGTTAGGTTGATTGACTTCTCTCCAGGTGAGAAGTTTATGGTTACATACAGCAGCCATGAGCCCAGCAATCCTCGAGATACTCAGGTGTGATACTTTTCCTTTTGAGGTTGTGTTATTATGGCCTTGTTTATGATTCTTCTGTGGATCCTTTCTATCATAGTCTATTGCAGGTTCATTTCAAATTAATTCGAGTACAGTGTTCTGATCTGTGAAGCTGATGCTGAAGGCTGTGATTGGTGGTTGGCTTGCAGAGAGTGACTCTCATGGTTTTTGATGTCCGAAGTGGCAAGGTGTTGCGTGAATTCAAAGGTAGTGCAGATGATTTTGCAACTGGTGGCACAGGTGGCGTGGCAGGTGTATCCTGGCCTGTGTTCAGGTGCCTCATGTCTTACCACCTCTGAGAGGACTGGACAGTGAATGTGAACTGGACAGCAATTGTTTTTTTCTTTTCACTCTTCATGGAAGAAGAGGTTGTCTGCATTTAGAGCAAATAAGGGTCTAGTGCTGGAGTTTTTATGCCTCCATCAGGTTAATTTCATCACTTTGGCTTTGTTTTGACTGTAACAGATGCTTTCAGTGATGTTAATCCTTGAGTGCCTGTTTGTGGCAATACAGGATCACATTTTCATCCTCAGTTACTGAAACTATATTAACATGCTAATATGTGGCATGTATCTACACAGATGGGCTGGTGGCCGGGAAGACAAGTACTTTGCGAGAATTGGGAAAAATGCTATTAGTGTGTATGAGACTGAGACCATGGGCCTCCTAGACAAGAAGTCACTCAAGGTTGACAATGTCATTGACTTCTGTTGGTCACCAACTGATTCACTGCTTTCACTCTTTGTTCCGGAAGGAGGTGGTGGCAACCAACCTGCAAGGGTAAACATGTTGACAGCCTTCCTGTTCAATTGGCTGCAGCTTCATCCTCCGTAGGTTGTTAATTTAACAGTCCTTGACTCCCTTTTAGGTGATCTGCTTCAAGTGTTTGTATGGTCTATGCTGGAGCTTTAGATACTGGACTGAGGAACTAACATGTGTCCAATGCTCCAGGTGAGTCTTGTGTCCATTCCTAGCAGAGAGGAGTTGCGGCAGAAGAATCTTTTTAGTGTGAGCGACTGCAAGATGTACTGGCAGAGCAATGGTGACTATCTGGCTGTCAAGGTTCGTTTCAGTGCAGCCTGTGCAACTATTAAATGATTTTGTTTCACCGCTTAGTCCGAGTACCTAGAGACTTCGACTAACTGTGTTGGGCTTCTTGACAGTGACTCCATTTGTCACTTGTTTGGATTTAATTTTTCAACTTTGACAAGAAAAGCAATATATATGTTCTAAATGATGTGTCTTTACAGGTTGATCGTTATACCAAGACGAAGAAGAGCACCTACACTGGTTTTGAGCTCTTCCGTATCAAGGAACGGGATATCCCCATTGAAGTCCTTGAACTTGAGAACAAGAACGATAAGATTGTTGCATTTGCATGGGAACCCAAAGGTCATCGATTTGCTATTATCCATGGTGATGGACCTCGTCCAGATATTACTTTCTATTCGATGAGGTCACCCAACAATGTTGGCCGTGTGACTAAGCTGACAACTCTCAAGGGAAAGCAAGCCAATGCTCTTTACTGGTCTCCCATTGGCCGATTCATTATCCTTGCTGGTCAGCCCCCTTACTCATGAGCTTCTCCTTGATAGTCTTGCTTCTGTGATTGCTTTCTTGTGTTTATCCACTGTTCAGCATGTTAAGGTTATTTGAAATTGAACAGTTTGATTTCAGTATTAATTCCAAAGTTGAAGACCCCTTTTAGATGTTCTTTATGAATCAACCGATATTATACTAACCCCTCTTTTTCTTACCATTTTTCATGCCGAATTATTTATTTATTTCTGTGATGTGGTACATTTAGCCTGAATTGAGGCGTCATTGCCAGAGATGCTGTTTTCGACAAAGTATTGAAAATGTGATCATTATCTCAACTGCTTAAGCTCATGTGTTTCCCTCTTACAGGTCTTAAGGCTTACAATGGTCAGCTTGAGTTTTATAATGTTGATGAGTTGGAGACAATGGCTACTGCTGAGCATTTTATGGCCACTGACATTGACTGGGACCCAACTGGCAGGCAAGTGTTGCACTGCATATTGTACTCTTTTTGTTTAGTGAGAGCTTCTGTGCTGCAAAAAACAAATATTTCTACTCGGACAAGTTGGAAACTGCAGATTTCTGGAATCTGATTCTCTACGAATGTTTCTAGTTCAATTTTGTGTCTCTACTCCCTGAGTTTCGATCCACTAATCTGAAGCTTTGAATGGTGAGCAGGTTTGTGTCTACGTCAGTAACCTCTGTGCACCAGATGGAGAATGGGTTCAACATCTGGTCATTCCAAGGGAAACTGTTGTACCGTCTACCAAGGGATAGGTTCTTCCAGGTATTTTGAATTAATCAAACTTGTGTTTTATGATCTCATTGCCTCAAGACTGTGGTTTACTTTATTTTCTCAGCTATCATTTGGCATTCCTTCTTTTTGACATTGTCCATTCTCACTAGATAGGCTATCCAACAGTGACTGCATGAGTATCCTATTTATGGTACTCAGAAAGCAGTATAACCTATAATTTCTCCCAACTGCAATATGTACATCGTACAATCTTCTATCACCAGGGTCCTGATATTTTCATTTTATCCCACAACACAGTTCTTGTGGCGCCCAAGGCCCCCTACACTTCTCACCCCTGAGGATGAGGCCGAGATTGCAAAGAACTTGCGGAAATACAGCAGAAAGTACGAGGTTGAGGATGCGGAAGCCCAGACAGCCACCAGTGCTCAAGACCTTGAAAACCGTCGTAAGCTGATGGAGGAATGGAGGTCTTGGTTAACTCTGTGGAGGCAGCAATTGGATGAAGAGAGCGAAGAGCGACAGGAACTACGGGATGGTGAACCTAGTGACACAGAGGAAGATTATGAGGCCGAGGAAGTAGAGGTTGAAGAGATCATCAACATTGAAGAGGAAGTTGTTGGTTTCGGTTTTGAACAGGTTGATTAAGCAGAGGGGCTTGGCCTATGAATTATGTTTTTGGTAGGACACTTTGTTCCATAGCTTCCAGTAGTGTATCTGCCACATGATTAGACATTACATTGGAGATGTTTCTCTTTTTGCAGTTCTTAATGTAGTCCTTTGTGACATGTTTTATTTATGAACTTTTCTAGGAATAGTTTGGATTCATGTCTTTTGGATTCACTTCATGTGGTAGATTTGAACCTACCCTGATGTCATGGGACCTGGTTGTTGTATTTTGAAATTGTTGAGCTGGAGCAATCTTCACCATCATAGTCGGAATGTAAAGGATGAAAGGTTCAATCCAGTGGGCGAACGCTGTGGCAGGGTATCATAGGTTGCATCAGAAAGGATATGTACTGGATCATCAGGTAGCGAGTTCTGAGAACGCATGCAGACGAAGAGTTGTGTTCATTGTTTGTGTCCCTTCGTCCCATCACCCTTTTTCACTACACCTTTGGCGTCGGATCTTCCATGTGTGCAGAAAGGCATATCTCAACAATAGGCAAAAACAGTTCAGATGAAAAGGTTTACCAGATTTGGACAGACTAAACATGTTTCATACATAGACCAGGTCTATGTATGAGTACTGTTGACAAATTCAAGAAACAATGTTAGGCTGGGTTTCCTGCATAATTGCAAGTCATTGCAACTCTGACTGCCATGAATCACGATGTATGTATGTATGTATGTTACAGGCTAGAGGTTGAGTGTAGTGTGTTCACACCTTCCTGGTACAGGCTATGAGCAAGGCAGGGAAGTGGTATACATGGAGCTGCATGTAGGACCACTGGGGGCTGAAACAATCTAAACTAAGGCGTGGACCTTTTGTTGAGATTTCTTGGACCTACCTTGCTGCTTCAATGCCGGTTACGATTTGCACCCTCTATTGCTTCCACCTAGTTTCTTTCTGCAAGGAATAATGCCTTGGTCTTTTAGGCTACAGCTTTAATGCTTGCGATCCCTATACAAATAGAATGGCCCAGCCTTGAAAAATTTGCATCGTGCTGGGGTTGCATTCATAGCACATGATGGATTACAAATAAGTCACCTGATTACTTAGGTTCATAGCAACCACCACAAAGCAATGCAAGGAGTGATGTCTTGCAAATCAAGACACAAATAGTAAGATCTGGAGAATCTGCCTCGTAAACATGCAAAAAATCATTAGGGTTCTGAAGACACTTTTGAATGCAATTATAAAATGATCAGGCAAGAAACTCATACAATGTGCAAAGCATTTCACCAACCTTATTCTAACACACGCTCTGAAGTGCTCGATGGTTCCATGCTCAACTTGACATTTGAACCTGATGTAAGAGCAGGATGTACAATCAATCATAGAGAGGAATCCTTCATCATCCCATTGCGGAGGTCTTATACTGGTCGCCGAAAGGCAGGCATTAAGTTGCACCCTATCTTGTAACAAGGGGAACCCTTGAACATAGCAGGATCAGTGGGATAATATTCAAGTCCATGAAAAATCAGGATGTTCAATGTTCTTTTTCTTTTTGTGCTTTGCAAGTCGGATTGTGAACATTCAGTTCATTGTGTGTGTTGGAGGGAATCTAGTTTCTGATTGGGATAACGTCCATGGGGTGTTTTAACAGAAGTTAGTTCACAAGAAGGGTCCTGCCCCTCCACCCACCTGCAAGAAACCTGAGCCGGTGGAGGTAGTGGAGGCTGAGCACTCTGACCATTCCAGTAGCGTTGATTCGGGGGCCTACTCAACCTCCTTTGTCATATCCACCATCGTGTTGGCAGCAGGAGTGGTGATTGGTGCCCTCCTCGCGATTGCTCGAAAAAAACAAGAATAATTCACACAAACATCCAAGTAGCACCCCATGCAGGCATGGTTTTTTCTTCTATAAATCTTCACCCTGTTTTATAAGGGTAAATAAAAATTGGCCTTTATAAGATCTTGCTACAACTACATGTGCTACTACTTCAGCCAGATCTGTTGAGTATGCTATGCCCCCAATTGCAGTGGCTTAGACATGACGCTTACTAATCTTCATTCTCAGTGCATACAATGCTCATGGTTGTGCACCAAGAATAGAAGTGCATAAAAATTGTCAGCATATGGATGGAGTTTACGAGCTGCCACATTATCTCAAACCATACCTGTGAAAGTTCATTCCTACAACTTAGCTCATGTTCTCATTGGACAAAATTTTCACAAGTCAATAAATTGTGTGATGTGCACACTATGCATCAACCTTCTCTTCTTTTCATCTACATAAAATATTCAATCATGAAGTTAGGGTTGACTTGGCAGGAAAATGCATTTATGGTACAGTAGATGCACTAAAGGTGTACACCAAGTCTAGAGGTGCATAGAAGTTGTCAACGTTAAAAAGCTTTAGATATGTGTTTAACAATATGTTTAGACAGATGTGCATTGCATATTGTTAGGGAGAGAATCGATAAGAAATGATACGATGGAATCATCACTTTGAAGGTAGAGAAGTTGTCATGCTTGGCATGCTAGGTGGAGATGGTTACCTCCTAGACTTCTTTTTCTCTCTCTGAAATATTACATTCTTGAGTTAGGGTTGTAGAGTGGAATTTGACACCAACATGTCTTGAAATTTTCTAAAGTGGGTGGGCCTTAGATGGTTACTTTTTCCAACCAACCCATTTCTCCTGTGATATGAAACATGCGATTGGTACAATGTGGTTAGCAAGTCCAAATCAGGGCTATAGCCATTTTCCAAATAAAATTTGGAGCTCATATGAATATCTTTTTCAATATCAAAGTGAGGATTCCCGTCCTTATTGAGTGGTCACATAGGTCCTCTTAGTTATGTTGACCAGTGAACTTAGAACAATTATCATATTTTGAGAGTACGTGTTCATATTTTGAGACATATTATCGTTGAAAATTACTCGTTTTTTTGGTAACCTTTTCTAGTACCTTATCTAATCACACAACACTCAAATATAGGTTGTTCAATTAAGATGAGTAACCAAATGAGGGACATCTACCATATTCAGAAGCACGTGTGCACAACCTCAACCACCTCAAACTTACAAAAATCTCAAAGTCACCAACACATTGAGAATTAGCTGATTTGAAACCATCGTGATGTATTTCCAGTCCCATTAGCCTTTTCGGCTTCCCGGACCTTAAAATCAATTTCATTTCATTTTCATTATCATTTCATTGGCCTTGATATTTTCACTGAGGCACTTGAGATTGGTTCTTCTGAGTAGTTGGAACCACCATCTAATATCTGCAATGAATGCTCTCACCAACAGAAAACATACATATTTTCAGGGAGTTTTGGCAAATGCACAGAGATGTATACTAACTTATACTGTTTCGTAGCCCAAATTTCACAAATACTCGATTATCACGTCACTATGAAGAGAGGGAGTTATTTTATATGAGTGTACTTCTCATCCATCCAACATGAAAACTTGAGCTCTTTTAGGTTTGTGGTCTGATTCATCTCAAATGACCTCGAGTACACTAAGTCGGAAATTTTGAAGCTAATTCCGGTTTCAAATAAACTATAAAAGTAACCTTTGGGTTGCTCACAAGCCCAGAGGCTACCTAATTGGATGATCCATTCTATTAGGTAATCTTCTAATTGTGTATATTTTGTGGTACCTTTCAATTACTTTGAAAGGTTGGGTCATTTTCGGGTACCGTGTGTTTAATATAAATCAACACATGGTTAGTCGGAAGAATGCTATGCCTTATGATTATCCTCCACACGAGGCCAAATCTAGTTGGTTGTCCGACCTAGGCCACAATTTGGCTCATTTCAAAAGCCACCTCAAAAGGTAGAGCCAATAACTCATTGCAATGTCGATTAGCCTCAAAGCAATTTCATTAAGCCACAATACAAGACATACACACAAAGATTTGATATGCACTCAAGAGCAACAAGAGATGTGTTGATTGCGGAAGCATAAAGGGATGACATCCCCAAGCATAGTGATGGAAATCCTACTTCATTTTTGTTCATGTGAAAAAGAAAAAAAACAAATGTGCCAACACCAAATTGCTAGAAGGTATATAGTTTGTAGATGCCAACAAAACACCAAACTCTCATAATGCAACGCCATAACCTAAACCAATCTCTTTCACGTTGCTTACTTAAACTTGTTAGCCAATGTTCTCCAACCATTCTTTTCATCCATCAACAAAATTTCATCCACTATGGATGGGACAAGGGAGTGTAAAATTTTTTGCAAATTTTTTAACACCTTGGTATCTTAGAAATAATATAAACCTAATACCATGGAATTTATGACACCCTACATTTTAATCAAAATCCTGTATTGTGTGGGGCCTATTTTATTTTGAAACCACTTGAATTTTTTGATACAACATTTTAAAAGACCCTATCTTTGGCTGCACACAGTTTTTAAAATTTCGGCGAATGTCGACCCCGTGCCCTGTATTGTGCGCGCGAATGAGCCTTGGCCGGCAAATGCTGCAGTCATGAGCTTGATGGCAACTTATGGCCACTTCACGAGGGGTCCCAAGTCCTCAATCCCAATTCACTTTAGGTCAATCTGTGCAATCTCTACAGTTGACATCATGGAATCTAGGACTTACCACTTCACATGGGATCCCAAGTCTTAAGTCCCAAATATGACATGGATCCTTACATGACAACATTTTTTTAGGGGTGAAGTTCGAGACTTGCATTGAGCAAAAAGCTAGACCCAAATCTCAACTCAAATCCCAAGAGTTTGTCTGCAAAAAATAATCAAGATATGATTTCTATGGATAAACCATACTCTAAGGGTTTGTTAGGCTCAAGAGTCAGGACTAAGTTACCTCCATGTTGGGACTTGCTGACAAAATGTTTGAGGAGATTTTTGAACATAATCGGTTGAGATCCTAGAGTTTCCAAGACCAAGTGGTTGTATGTTGGCATCTTTCATCTTTTCTTGATTAAATTGAAGAATGTTCTCTAAATTACTCTAAATAGATCAGTATTTTTCTTGAAGTCTTGAATTTGAACTGGTTATTTCTCAAACTCAACCGGTTCTTCTGTAGCTACACATAACATGGAACTACACTATATATGGTATTCAATGTCACCAATTCTAATTGTCTTGCTCATTACTAATTGTAAACCATTGTCTAGTGTCACCAACACAAAATGTTAACCCAACATTAGTTGTCATTCCTTATAATTTTTTGGGGGATTATAGATTCCCAGTGTTGCAATTATTGTCATTTACCAAGTGATTATTCATCCAAATTTCAATCATCCATGGCAATATTTCATCACAAGTTGTTGACAAGAGAAGGTAGGGTTTTGGCCAATGGATGAACTCATCCATCATCCATGACAGTATTTGTTTCACTTATTCATAAGAAGTGTCATCCACAAAGTTACCCTAGTGACATTAAATACCATATGACACTAAATATCATATTTAGTGTACTAGTCTGTTTTCTCTGTTCATTGTGTTTTGACATAAGTGGGACTTGGGACTTGGGACCCATGTGAACCAACCCTTACTATCAAGCTCAAGATTGTGACATTCTGTTGTCAAGTCCTTATTGAACGGACCCTATCTATTTCTTATTAGGTACTTTGTTTCCAAGGTTTTGAACAAGAGACATGATCTAAGCTTAGTAGGTTGAAATGACTGCTTAAAGCCTCAAGCTGCACAAGTTACTATAAAAGAAATTGTACATCATCCTTCACCACCCAACTCTCATCAATGCATTTTCTAGTATTCTAACCTGTGGCCAGGGTGGCTTTCACCAAATTTTTTTTTTTGATTTGTGAACTAGTACTAGCTATGCATTCGTTTACAAGACACGGTTGCTTATTTATTTTTGATTTCGTAAATGTCATTTCTTTTTAAAACTCAAAAACCCTAAATTAGTCTAGTAAAACATACACTTTAAACCCCACAATATCAGCCTCCTCAATTCCACTCCTTTTCTTATATCTCCTAATTCTAGGGAACATGTTTTTGGTTTAAATCTCACTCCTTGTTATCATGTTTTCTTCCCATATATCATGGATTTTGACATTAAAGGAACTTGTAGATCTATAGGAACTTGGTTGCACATTCCTAGACAATCTCCTTGATGGGCGAAACCAACTTCATGTTGATTTATAGGAAGTTTGACCACTCTCCACGACAATCTCCTTTGTGGACAAAACCAACTTTTTGTTGATCTACATGTTGTTCGACCTACCTTCCAAGACAATGTCCTTGGTGGGCAAATCCAACTTCATGTTGATCTACAAGAAGTTTGACCCACCCTCCATGGTAATTTCCTTGGTGTGTGAAGCCAACTTCCTATTGATCTACAAGAAGTTTGGCTCCACACCCAAGCAAGTTGCCTTGCATGAGGGGTGATTTTGTATGTCACCAATTTCTCACGAAATGTGTGTTCTCCGTGACTTCTACAAGAAAGAGAAGCAAAATGCCACCCAAGAGAACTTCCCTCTAGACAAGTTTGGGGTCAATGAAGGCTAGGGCTAGTGGCCTAGTTTGGTTAGTCAAACCACATCAAATGCCGAAGTGGAGTTTTGAGCTTCAAAGAAGAGACGTAGGAAGGCATTTGGACTTGTCATTCACTGTTAAAGTTGGAGAGTATGGGATTCCTATGTCGTCTCCACACATTCTTCGTGCAAGAGATGCTAATCGTGATCAATGTATTGAGGTGGTGGTCTAGGAGGGTTTAGAGGATAGGGTGTTTGTAGTAGACATCACAAAGCACAAATTTGAAGAAAAAAAACCTTTCTTGAATAACATCAAGAAACTCCCAGAGGATGTGAGGGAAGACTTTGAGCACTACATCATAAAGGAGGACTCACAAAATTGGAAATCAATTGTAGATTAATTATACAATGAAGCTTAACAAAGAAAGAAAGGGTTTGAACAAAGGGGAAAAAGATGAAGGCCGTCGTTATTGTGCAGGGGCGAGAATAGACATGCCTTACAAGCTCAACTGGGGGGAGATGCACACTGAACAATACAAGTGGTAGCTCACGACCAAACACTGGGAAAGATAATATAGACCAAGCACTGCAAGTGGTAGCTCACAACCACACACTGGGGAAGGAGAATCTAGACCAAGCACTGTAGGTGGTTCATTGGCACATGCTCGTGAGATGGCGCACGACATTACTCTTTTGGCCACTATTCCAGGTGTAGCACATGTTGAAAAGATGAAGCAACGGATAAAACCAACAGTAGTTGAAATCATACCCTTGGATGACAATGAGGAGTTGGACAAAGAGGTGAATGAGGATGTAGTGGAAAAAGAAGAGGTAGATGACGAGGATGCTTACTTGACACGTTGCACAAAGGAAATTTAAAGAACCAAGGTGGGAAACCAATATCATCCCCAAAAATTAGAAGATGGCAACGGACATAAAGCCGGGACAAGAGATAGATTTGGACGCAACAACAAATAACAAAAAGATATTTGAAAAGTGTTTGGTAAAATGTATATTTTTGGAATGGATTTTGCTCCGTTGATCTACATAAATAAACTGAAGAGGGGAACATCTACTTAGGTTCTTACACAACCCATAGAAACATAGAAATGTGATTCCATGTGAAACAATCATGTTGACCTACATGAACCGACTTGCTACTTTTGGTGTGCAAGTATCCAAATGCTTATCAAGTAGTGGTTTGGAGAAGGTCTTGAACATCCTCTCACAGGTGGAACCAACATGGACCAACTATCGGCTTTTGCATCATGCCCTACTTTGTGCCCGGGGGGGGGGGGGGTGTGCCAAAGTCACGCACATGGGAGGATTTCAAAAAACAAAAATATTATCATCAATGGGTAACATATCGTCCATTGGGCAAGGAGACATTCAAGGTCCTAGTGGGTATCACATGCTCTGTCCTCCATACAACCGCTAAGCACCTTATAGAGATTGGCCATCTGGTTAACCAAGGGTTTTTTCCTTTCTTTTAGGATGCCCTAGTTGAGTCACAAGGTCATCAACTTGCCCACATGGATTAGGGAAGTAGAAAAACACCTTTTATTGTAGAACTCCAACAAAAGACCATTGATTATTAGTTTGTGACAGGTGAAGACAACCACCAAGTGAAAAACCGTGAGGTGTGGTTGAAGTTCAAGAAATGGATGACGGTGACGAAGGCCAAGTGGACGTTATTGTTCGAGGTCGTCACCCATGAATGGCTCAACAAAAAAAGGTGGCCAATAACAAGTCTTTGTTTGCGCATGAGGGCTTGAGGCGTATGCTGGACATGTGGTTGAAGAAGGATGCACAAACACAACTTGGCAATGTCATCAATCTCTTTGCTAAGAAGAACAACGATGGGTCCTTGAACACAACACAATAGTTGGAAGGAGACGAAACCTTCTTGGAAACTTTTGTTGTCGCAATAGGGTTTGTTGACTTCCATTTTTTTAAGGGTCTGAAGACAAGGGCATGGTCAAGAGTATGACTGTAGTTACCTTGTTTGTTACATGAACAACCCTGAGTGGTTTTGTGGTCTTTCAACGGTGCATGTGTGGATGTTCATCACTAATCTTCGAAACTCAAAGGCACCTTTGAGTTTCATGTGCCAACTATGTAAAAGCATCCAAACACATATATCACCATCCCTGCTTTCTACGTGCCTTGTGTTGCTAAAGATATTCCGGAGGACCCAAAATTGAGCAAGTGGAGAGACCTCCCCTCTTTGAATGTCTTTTCGTTGTCAACAAGAACAAAGCTTAAAAGAAGTTCCCATCCGTTTTCTTCCCTCTAGATTTGCCATGATACACTATCAAAAAGGGGGAGTGGTCGGAGTTTGGATACGAACTATACATGGGAATGCACCGCATGTAGGTAAACCATTTTTTCCTTGTAGAAAAAGGTGTGACATGTGACATCGTTGTCAATGTCTTTAGAGGACTCAAGCCTTCCACCATTGCTTTGATAAGTTCTGTTGATCTTACCTCATTCCCACAAAATATCCTCTGTGTAAGTTGTTCTTCCCAAGAAAGTTCCTCTCGATCTAGAGTAACTTAACCAAACTCTCTTATAAATCATGTCTAGCAACCTATCTCAACCTCGCTCTGCAAGTTCTACAAGCGCATTCCCTTAACGTAAGTAGATCCCCACAATGTTTCATGAGGCAGATAAGAGTACTCACCGCTAAAAGATTAATGTCTAGTGATGGACCATGCTCACATTCACAATGTTCCGATTCGGGTGTGTTGAATCTGTGTAACCTTGAATTCCTGTTGCAACTCCTCGGCAGAGTCTCCGGTGCTCTCATCTCTCCCCGAATGCACATCATAAGTTGCTGCTAGTCATCGATGAACATGTTGAGTTTGAGAATCAACTGGTCGAAGTTCAAGAGTTCAGGAAAATTACCGATCATAGTAGAGACTTTTACAGAATATTACCCCGATTTAGTAAAGAAAAACCCGAAAGATGTCAACCTATCACTGGTTGCACTTGGAAACACTAGCTAGGATCTCAATTCTTGACCGATTATGCTCAAAAACCTCCCCAGACACTACTGTGCCAAATCAATCATCATAATAATTAAAGAGTTGAGCAACCACCCATATATGAGTTATTATTGGGCTTGGAATAGGTAAGTTTAGTAGTGATGAGTGAAATGGTCCTTGGATGCATGTGATGCACATGAAAACCGGGCACCTTCCATGAGTCAATTCACTACTAAAATATGCTAATTCAAGGCTGACTTACATTTCCATGATTTCTTAACTTATCATTTTCAGGGGCACTTTTATTGAGCTGGGTACCGTCCATGCTTAAATTCCACTTAATTTAGAGTGCACTGCATGGTAGTATTGAAGAGAGGAAGGAGGTCCTTATCTAGAACCAAGGGCACGTGTCATCTTGGAGCGCCACGTGACACCCTTGGAGAGCGTGTCCACGCGACAGGAGGATTTCAAACAGAGAACAGCCACGTGGACCCGCCACACGTGGAGTTCATATCCGGTAAGGCCTATGTCCCGTACAATAATGTAGGCTCTGCCAACTCCCTGGGCCCTGCTCCACAGCAATCGGTTTAGTGTATACCCGGATTGTCAGGACCCGGGTATCTGACCTGGCATGCTACGTGGCGATGGATAACACCTGAGGACCAGGGTATACCGCGAAGAATGGGCGGGAGCCTGAGGACAAGGCCATTATTCAAGGACTGCCCTATGCCAAGAGCGTCCTCATGCATAAAAAAGTCCTTGATGAGATTTCAGCCGTTGGATGCGTGCCATGATATACGGTTCATATGCCGTTATGTTTGAAGTCATGCTGGCAAGAAGTTACGTTATGTAAGGCGCCTTCTCTTATCAAAGGAAAATTTGAGCAAGGGTTTTATGGATTTATATGGACGTCACATGTTGGGGATATAAAGATATTAAAATCGAGCTCCATCTTGAGGTATTTTGTGCCAACACTTAATTACTCCAGTGAGAATGGTATTTGAACATTGACTAACATTATTAAGTAGTGTGCATTTGTTCATGTGGGCCCCAAGAACATAACCAAATTGAATTTGCACTAGCTACAACATCTCATGGTTATATTCTTGGGGTCCACATGAAAGAACGCACACTGCTTGATAATGTTATGGAAAGTGTTTATTGTTAAGTCATCTCAACTTTCGAAGTTCATTTACACTTCTCTTGTGCGAATGTTTGTGGTTGTGATTGATGTTGCGGCAATCTTTTAAATTGTATTATCATTGGTTTGAGCCTTGGGCTTGAGAGAAAATCAAAGTGTTGTTATCTTTGTTGGCCTTGGATTGTAGCGGTAAAGTGGTTGCCTCCTTGTTTTTCTCTTGGCCTTGAGAGGGGGTGTGTGTGTGTGTGTGTGTGTGTGGAGTCTTCATACAACTTATGAACTAATGTGAGTGTAAGAAGGGGTATAATTTGAGGCATTAGCGTACATAGTATACATAAGGGAGAGGTATCATTTTTCTCTAGTGTGCACATTTAGGAAGGTTATTAAAATATTGAAGTAAATGTAACTGTACAAAAGGGGCCCTAATGTTTAGAGGAAAAAAATGAAAATAGATGTGCCAGTTTCATCCAATTCATGATTTCATTTATTGTTGTCATATGGTAATAGTCCTCAATGACCACTTTGTTCATTCTTGCTAGAGAACTTTGCATTTGGGTTCTAAGTTTTACAAACTAGAGGCCCTTGGAGGGCGCATGGGCTATCTCACGTTTTGCTCTTTGGATTGTGAATAAGGTTATTGTGCTTTTTATTTATTTATTTATTTATTTAATTATATATAATTGTTTTATGCAACCGTTGAGTTACATGCTATGGATGAAAAAAATTCAATGACTTTCTCATTGGAAAGTGAAAGTGGATTTCATAGGTAATAAAGGATTATTCAATTAATGATTTATAATTTGTATATATAGGGGAGCCATTTATTGCATTAATATGAAAAGCTTTGTATAAATACATGAGTCCATTTTCTAGCATGCCATTAGTACGTATACATTTGTTTTTCTTTGTAAACTTCTTGTATATAGGGGGTTTAATGTCATAGTTACCCACGCACATCATTTAGGTTTCCAATGAACAGTCCATCCCCTAGGTCTCCCGGGACCTTGACCTTGAAGCTCTCTAATGATGGCACATAAACATAAACAATTACCTCAAGGGTGGCTAACCACACGGAGTAGGGGGGGTTTGATGGGGGAAAGGCCCAAGGGGTGGACACTTCACTAGAAACCTAAACGACATGCGTGGGTGACTATGAAACAAAACCCCCTCTATACAAGAAATTCATAAATGAAAAATGGTATACATACTAATGATAGGCTAGTAAATGGACTCATGTATTTATACTGAGCTTCTCAATCTAATGAGGTAATTGCTACCACTACATATACGAAAGATAAATCATGAAATATATCATGAAATTTATTATATATGCAATGTACTTTCACTTTCCAATGAAAAATTAACTGAACACTTTTTCATCTTTAGAATGTGACTCATAGTAATCTGACCCTAAAACACACGTCATGGAAGCTATCGCAATAATAACAATGGATGCAAGTAGGACATTTATTGTCATTGTTTCCTCTAAACCTTAGGTCCCCTTTTGTAGATCCACCTTGACTTCAAAAAAATCAATAACCTTTCAAATGTATACACTAGAGAAAATTATATATCTCCCTTATGTATACTATGTATGCTCGTACCCCTTTTTGCACTCACTTTAGTTCGTACGTGATATGAAGAGTCTGCTCTCAGGGGTGGTCGTGGGATTGGTGAGCAAGTGTTATGCCTTTTCCAAGGAAATAGAACCAAAAGAAGGAAATCACTACCACTGCACCGTTTATGGTATTTAGTGTCACATGCATAGTAGTGTCACTTACCTTATATTGAGGCACATGTTAGATTACACTAGTGATCAACTTCACCATTAGTGTCCCCTCATGACACTTGGCGTTCAAGTGTGCTTACCAATATCTTGGCATGAATATGTTCAATAATGTCATGAGGTGTATGTTTATGTTACATAATGATCTACATGTTGACTAACATGTACAAAAATGACACTTGGCATTACTATGGTCAAGACTATCTTCCTCTTACATACTAAAATGTAAAACATGATACTTTCTTTTTATATGTTCAATAATATCTTCCCGTTGCATACTAAAACCCTAAACTATCATCTCAAGTATCCCAATGTGCTACGTTGATTGGCATATTGTAAATAAAGTTTTACCGGAAAAGTTACTCATGTTGACGAGTAATATCATATTATCAAAGAGTAGACGTGACACTTGAAAACCTCTAGGCATCTAGTTTAGGCCCTTTGCAAATAGTGTACATCGCTCTAAATACCATAAACAGTGTACGACTATCAATAGCACAATCACACTCACAATCACCCCGGTCCCCTAGTCTTGAAACACCCTTGAGCTTCAAGGGTGAAGAAGAGGTTTGCTTCCAGTCGAAGAATGATACCCGGGGTGTGGGTACCAAAGGCATACAGCTGCACATACCCGGCATCCATGATGGTGTTTATCATCCCTGGGATGAATCCATGCACGTCCATCATCCCTAATTTCTATTCATCCATGAGACGGAACGCCGTGTGTCCAGGTGGCGAGCTCTGCCTCAAAAAGCGCTATGGCGGAGGTCTGCGCTTCTGCTTCCACTTTTCGTATTCCCCAACTTCTCTGCGGCATTTTCGTAAGCATGTCGCGATGTGCTTGCTTTGCGACACTGCAGGTCGCGAGCAATGAATTTCCTGCGTTGATTCAGCTGTAAACAGAGAAATTTAGGGCGAAATCGAGCAAGAAATGCCATCCTGTAAACTACCTAACATTGCACGCGTCCGACCTACATGTACGTTGAACTGATCTCACTAGTTTAGCGAACAAAAACTCATTTCTGATGATGCGATTGCGCTTATAAGGCTGATAGGGATTACAACGTGTCTGGAGTTTATATGTATCCTCTCATGAATTCGTTTGACCTTTGGCGGTGTTTGTAGGTTAAGCGGCGTGGCATGGCATTTTCGCTGCTTTTGACACCTACTTGGCGTGGTTTAGTTCCAATACGTGGCGGATTCATGAGCTGCACGTAGCACCGCGACAGCTGTCAGGTGCAATTTACGAAGTTTTGCAATATTTGATTGAGATTGGTCAGGAAAAGTGCTCGATAATATAGGCATTCGGAATCCAAAGTGAAGGTTCATCAAGGTTCTTGCTCGTCGTCTACAGGGATTCCAGTAGCAGTACTAATTAGCAAAAAGACTAACACAGTACTGGTGTAGTTCAACCGCGTGAGTATCATCATGGTGAGAAAGGAGTGCAAGTGTGAGTGTATCATGAGTGGATCGGAGGAGAGAGTCGACGAATAAAAGCTTTGAAATTTGGTATTGAGAAGACAAGTCGAGAATCCCGAAACATGCAGTAGGTATGTGTACATCGGCTTGACAGTTGAAGACTTTCAGGTCGGTTCTTATCTCACACTTCACCGTCAATGAATTGTGCACAGATGAGGATAGTTTGAAAAATTGTCTCCTCGCAGTACGTACCAGAATTTTATTGATCGAAGTTGACATGATGGAGTGGAAAGGGAGACGAGAACTTTTTTGCCTGGGTTAGATTTAGAAGTTGCAAGGCTCATGTCTCGGAATCACCACAAATGGACGATTTTGTAAATTACTGTGTATCCCTTGAAATCGCTCCATTGGCAAATCGTCTTTTCCATTGATGCAGCATTAACTAGCAGTATTTAGTAACGCGCAGTAATATTCCTTGGTATGTAGACAGTGCGAGTTTTAGTTTAGCATTACAAACCCTGTGAGTCGAAAAAATCTTTAGTGGTGTTGATTTTGTGTGTTTTCATGGGTGCAGAGGAGGTAAGTAAAATATGCAGATCGACTCGTAGGAGATATCTCGAATCTGCTGAATGCGCTTATTCTGGTATGTACTTTGCTTTTGCTCAGTAGAGTTCATTGAGGAAAGACTGGAATATTTTTTGAGCATGTAGGGATTGCATTCATAAGCAAATGAATCAAGTAAACATTATTGTTGATCATGTTAACAAAAAAGGAGCAGAGTTAGAAATTAGTCGTTTGTTATATGATTGGACACGTGGTTAAGTTAAGAGAAATTGTTTACCTGCCTTATTGAAAGTTTCCAAAGTGGTCACAAAGACCGTCGTTCAGAGAGCTTAAGCTCAGCTGTCGACGAAACAGAGATATAGAAGTGAAAGTGATAGTGAAGGTTTACAAGATTGGATCAAGTGAGATGGTCATAACAGTGCACAGTCCTAGTCTATCAAATTTATGGATGGGATGGTTGATTGGATCTGCAGACGATTGCAAGATCCTTGAAGATGAAGCATGATACACTTGTTTTTCATTAGGATGAATAATTGTTTCCTAGACCTATCCGGAATTCAAGGAGGTTTTGGGGTGTAATTGATACTATTGACACTATCAATACGGGTTGGAAAAACTTGGATGTCAATGCTGTGATCTTAATTTTTGAGAGAATGTTTTTCTCGTAAACCTCTTATTTATTAAAACACCATCATGCATTCATATTAGTAGTGCTGGCATGAGGCAGTATCTTGATCAAGTCAAGTAAAGCTTACTGACAAGTATAATTTGGTGTGTATTGCCCCGTTCTTTTTCTCCTTGATTAAATTTTTCTCTCTTCAATACCAATACACAGTAGGTTACTTCATGCAATGCCAAAAATTAGTTTGTCTTCATGTACTCAGGTGTATTGTATATGGGAAACATGGTGCATAACGAGCTCCAAGAAGAGAAGACTATAATGCACTCTACACTATATATATTGCAGTCAATGTTCTGCACGTTAGGTCACTCATTGCGTATGTTAAACCCTATCAGATCTACACCATGAGGTTGGGAAAAAAACATTATACAGCATTTATTACGCAACTAAGGCCCTCGGGGTTCTCTGGATTGACGTGAGCTTGTTCTGAACCAGGAGGGGTTAAGAGATCTTCAGCTATTCAGCTGAAAGGCAGAGTAATCTCCAATATTTAGTCATGGACGACAGCGTACATATTCCAAGTATGGCAGATGAGGGAAGTCTGTGTAATCTACGCACCGATTCCATGGACAGTGATAGCTCAATAGACTCCGAAAACCTTGTCAGCATCCCTGTTTCGCCAAGCATGATGGTGAGCCAAGCATGGGTTCTGAATCCCGTTGGTGGAATTTCTTGGATGGACGTTCAATAGCTGTACCTCATTTGTGTACAGCAATCTACATGTGCTGTATTCTACTCCAGCAATTTATCATTACTTTTGATCCTTTATCAATATGCACATTTTATGTAAACATAAATTTGCTCTGCGTTACTTCATGTATACCGGCTAGGTGACTTAGTCATCGATTTTGACGTGGAATAATTTGGCTGCAATTTCTGGTGATTGTATCCGCAATGCACTGATTACATAATGTATTATTGTGCAGCCATACCCAGATAATCTGACAGAGGTCACTCGTGATGATTTGGAATTGGACAAGCGAATCAATGGAGACGACGAGTTTGTTGACTTTAACAAACGTGTTAGTCGCAATGAGGATTTGGAGAAGGAGGTTGACAACCAAATACGGAGGCGTAAAAAAAAAGGTCATAAGTGGAAAGGAGATGCACAGCGCGTGGCAAATAAGCTGAGTTCGGTCTTCAAGAAGCCTGGTAGACATGGTGGAAATGACTCCGCTAGATCAATCGAATCATCGCAAGGTGAAGGCAGGTCTGGTATTTTGCCTCTCCTACTCCTCTTGCTGTGGCACTTGCCATAAGTGTGAAAATTCCAGGTGTTGTTTTGTCAACCTAAACATTTAGTCAGAAGAAAATCAGAATTCAAGAAAGACAGATATGAAGTTTAAGATGTGGATTTTGTTAGAGGGTCAACTTCAATAATTATGATTGATGAAATTCAGAATACAGATGCCTCATTATGTTTAGTCGCCCAGCATTCCAGGATTGAGTATGTGTAACATGTTTTGTAGTAGGTTCTTCTGATGACAAATTTCTGTAAATATCTTGCAGGTCATTTGAGTCCAATTCACTTCAAATGGATAGCAGTGACGTGGGCAGTGATGATGAAGACGTCATTCCTTCCTCATTTTTTGATGATGATGGCAAAAGTCTAGGGATGTCCCTTGAAGAGATGCCATGCCCGTTGCCAGGTGGGGTAGTTCTGGATCAGGATTATGGAGTTAGTGCCAAGGCAATGAATGCTATTATATTTAGGCCTGGGTCAGCCTTCGTGCAAGAGTTGCTGCAAATCCAAAAGACAACTAACTATGTGGCAGAGCCTTGGAAGAAAGTAGGAAACGAACCTATCAGAAGGGTCGTCACTTATACTCAAGCTGCAACTAAGCTTGTGAAAGCAGTCAAAGCGAGTGAAACACAGACATACATTCGAGCTGATGATAAGTGCTTCTGCGTGCGAACTGTATGTGCTACACCCGATGTACCCTGTGGAGGGAATTTCGTGATTGAGATGCAGGTATGGCTTATTATTCTTTATCTTAAAAATAAATAAAGTGAAGAGTTTGGTTCTTCTTTTATTTTTTTGTTGATTTTCAGTTCTTGTGCACAATTTCCTCATTGCAGATGCATGTATCACCTCAAAGATAGGTTGATGTTTGGTATCATATCTTGAAATGAGTTTGTCAAAGTGGATCCTGGTACGCAAACTGGATCTGATATCGGCCAAAGATTGTAAATTACTACTCTTTCTGGATCCTGTTAAGATTTATGGTTAAGGTCTTTTTCTCAAGTTAGGGATGTCCAATCTAGAAAATGGTCAAATTTTATGTGAGCTACTCCATTTACTCTTTTGGGTTGTTTCCCTCAAAATTTCTCCAAGTTTACAAATGGTTTTGTAGAATGACTAAAAATGGCCGCGTTTGCAGATCACCATAATGGCATTGCCTGACTTGCCTGGTGGAGAAAAGTGCTGCCACCTCGAAGTATCATGGAGGGTTAATTTCCTTCATAGTACATTGATGAAAGGAGTGATAGAAGGTGGTGCAAGATCGGGTATCAGAGATAATTATATACTTTACAAGGAGGTACACATCATTGGTTTGTTCTGGTTTCAGCTTAACTCGGATGATTTCTTTCTATCGACCAACCTTCTAGACAAAGAAATGGACCTTAAATTTTTTGCAAGATCGTCTAAGAAATATTTCTCAAAGTGAAGCTGTGCATAAATTCCTTCTGTCATATTATCTTTTTTGTTGCTTGGAATCGCCAGGAATTTTCTTCAGTGAAATTATTGTAAGAGATCTAAATCTATATTTGCCTCCAGATTCTTGCAAGGCATGCAAAACCTATTTCAACTGGTGATGTTACACCAAGGTCAAGTTCAGCCAATGATGATGAGAGGCCCATCGGAGATTGGGAAATTGCTTGGGACTACTTTGGAAAGGGACATGTGTTGCTTGCATTGATGTCTTTGACGATTATTTTAATACACATTGGCCTTGCTCCTTCAAAAAGACTGGGTGGACTTGAGTTCTGGGGAATTGACTTCCCTGATACTTTGATGGAATTTATCACTTCCGCAATTGTTGTTGTACAAGTAGAACGTGTTGCCATCATGGTATTCGAATTTATTCGAGCTAGGTATTGGCAATGTAAGTTCTTTACTGTTTCTGTAAAAAAATTTACAATTCAAATATGAGTGTTATGACGATTGTATTTGTACAACATTGGCTTTCTAAAGTTCCCGCATCTTTTCGTTACTATCTTTTTATGATAGAGTATAGACTTGCCAGGGATGAGGTTGAGGGATCATACATATAGGCCATAATCTCAGCCTCATCCTCATGTACTGCAGAATTGGAGATGGAGTGTTTGTAGCATACATTCTGATAGCACCTACAATGCATGTATAGGATTTTTAACGATTGCTATCTTATTGGCATGTATGATGCAGCTGGAGATCATGGAGTGAAGGCGCAAGGTGATGGTTGGTTAACAACAGTCACACTGATAGAGGGGGAAAATATTGCTCCAACTGATTCTGGTACTTCGAACCCGTACGTTGTGTTCACCTGCAACGGAAAGATCCGAACCAGTTCAGTCAAACTACGAACTTCCCACCCAAGTTGGCGGGGTAAGGGTGCTCGTCCTCCGTACTTTTGTTTATAGAAAAAAATGTTCTTGCTACTGTCTTGTAGACAATCATTTAACCTTGCCAAAATTTTGTAACCTTGCAGAAATTTTTGAGTTCAATGCAACAGACGATCCTCCCACCAGAATGGATGTTGAGGTGTTCGATTATGACGGTCCTTTTTCTGCGGCTGAATCTCTTGGGCATGCTGAAATTAACTTCCTAAGGCAAAGTCCAGGAGACTTATCAGATATTTGGCTTTCTTTAAACGGGAAGAGTGCACGGGCCAATGGGTCAAAGCTGCACTTGCGAGTTTATTTGACCAACACAAGAGACGCAGACGCCCTGCCTGAGTACCTTGAACGTGTAGAACGTGAAGTTGGTCTTAAGGTATTTGCTTACCCTTGAGCCTATCTGTATTTGTACTTCTGTGTAGTCGGAGTTAAATTTTAGCTGCTTTTTGGGGCGACTGAAAAATTCTTTGTCAGTTGTTCCATAATTCAATCACTGGTTTTGAGCACGGCCATAGTATTCCCTTATTGAAATCAGTCTTCAACTCACTACACCGAAAAGGAGAACTTTAGCTAGTTTTAATCGGAGTAGTCTTTCTGAGATGTTGGGAATACCTCCAGGTGAGCAAGAGGTCAGCACAGAGGAACAGCTCTTTCCAGAAGCTTTTCTCAATGCCAGCAGAGGAATTTCTTATCAACGATTTTGCTTGTGCAATCAAGCGTAAAATACCTATTCAGGTCAGATTTTTTCTCTTTTAGTACTTCAATTTTGTGAAGTCATAGTATAGCATAAACTTGTCCTCAATTGCATGATGGGAACCTGTACACTGCTGGGCATTAAAGTTGTTCAAATACGCATTTAAGTGAGTATTTTGATTGATAGAAATATTTTGATAAGCTAACGCACAATTTTTTTTGTTACAGCTGTTTTCAATGTTCCTTATGATTTTCCAAAGCGAATGTACAGGTTCGTTGCAGTACAGGATTCACTAAGGAACAGGAAAATTTATTTTTGTTTCACCTTGCCTTATTAGTTGCAGCTGACCTTGATGATACTTAACAGGGTCGTTTATTTTTATCACCCCGTTTGCTGGGATTTTACTCCAACTTGTTTGGTCACAAGACCAAGTTTACTCTCCTCTGGGAGGAAATGGAAGAGATCAAGGAGACAGCGCAGTCTATCAATCCATCAATAGTTATTTTCCTGCGGAAGGGTCGGGGATTTGATGCTCGCCATGGTGCTCGAGGCATTGATGGGAGGGGTCGTTTGAAGTTTCAATTCTTGTCATTTGTTCGTTCAGGTACTGCGTTCAGGTATGAATGGCTTAGCTGACACCAATTTGCGTGATTTATGTGCTCTTAATGTCTCATCGTAAAAATACTAAATGTCAACTGAGATTCTACACTACAATCCCTGAATTACTAACTGCTGTTGTGTGATTCTGGTGTGTCGTTTGCCCTTGGATATGTTGATGAATTTGAAAGTTGCGTCCTCTGGAGTATTTGTGTGGAAAGGGTTTAGATCAAGTTAAATTTACTGCTTGTCTATGTAGTACGTATCTTTCTAATGGTGCCTACGAGAATCAAGGACAAATCAATACATTTCTTATTTTGGCAATTGCTAAATCCACTCAAGAAACAGGGAGTCAACAATTATTAATGGTAGATATCTTCTTGGTTGCACCAGAACAATCATTGCGTTATGGAAGAATAGAAATTTGAGCCCTGAGCAGAAGATGGATATCATAGCAAGTGTAGAAGCTGGCGACATGAGATACTCTGTAGCAGAGCGACAAGCAGATGACACGCAACCTTTCCTGGGCATTGAAGAGGCCACTATGCCTGAGGTGGATTCTCTTGAGATTCCCATTACTGTGAGCATCGTCTACACTCTACTCCTCTGCTCTTGCTCCTCTGTCAGATTTTTCTATTTGGTGAATCTTTAAATCACCTCTGAGAATATTATGAAATCCCAGTCATGTAGCTGCAGGGTAATTTATTCTCTCAGGTGCATAACCACACTCTGCTAATTAATTACTCATGTGAGAATTACACAAAAGTGTCGAATTTTTGAAATACCTCCCGACTTGGCAGTCAGTATCTTCAAATCTCTACTTTAGAAGGTCTCTCTTGATTGGAAGGGACAGTCGATGATAGGAATTGCGTCAATGTCAGGTAGTATAATATGCGGATTCTCTGTTCTTCAGTGCATATGACTATGTGGCCTATTCCTAGTTATGAACAAAGCATTGTGATACTGCCCAGGATTCTACTAAACCTCTCATCATCTGCATATAACACTCCAGGTGGGTTGAATTTTAGTTTGGTGTTCTGCAGTCTGGTGCATGCATAGTAGTATGTCGATTTGATATATCTAGGTTGTTCTCCTCTGATCTGAATAAGAAATCTAAGGGCCAAACTATAGAAAATTTTAAGTCTATTTTGAGAAGAGATCCACATGGAAGTTATGACGTTTGGACAGAGAATCAAGTTCCAACATGTATCTCGAAGCAAGCCTGCTTCCCACAAGGGCTTGAAGCAAAATCAATTCTTGGACCTCTATTGATTTCAAGTGCCTACATAGAGCATCTCGTCTTCATTACGGGATTTTGCGCCTTCTGCATCATTTGAAAAGCCACAGGTATCTCAAGAGCTCTAAAGCTATAATGACTCGACTGACATTGATGTTTTTATGTTGCAGGTTGAATCAGTTCTAGCAGTTCTGAATGATGACAGGATGGATAAGTCCGTAAATGAAAAACTGGGAATCGTTAATTACAGTAGTACACCTTGGGAGCTTGTGGAGAAAAAATCTGGGGTTCAACGGCGACAGATCAGCTACAATCTCAACAAGAAGTTGAGTCAATTTGGGAGCAAGGTTTCATGTATCCAGCAACAAACAGCCTCTGATGATAAGAAGAAGCTGACTATTGATGAGATCCTCACACTTCACGATGTGCCATTTGGTGATCATTTTCAGGTGAGTCCTCTTTTTCTTAATTATCATCGACACTACTTAGGCCTCGTTGTTGTTATTGATGAAAGTCTGACTTTCCTAGATTGTCCCCGACCTAATATACGTGATGTGTTTGTGGCTCTGAAAGAAATTTCTCCTTTCAAAGATATGATAGATATGTGAGAATTTCATTCATGCTGCACAGGTACAGGTTAGAAGGGAACATGAAACATTATCGTTGGAGCCAATCACCACGCATGTGAAGGTCTTCGTGGGAGTTGCATGGCACAAAAGCACAGAATTAGATCAGAAGAAAATCACGAAAAACATTGTAGATTATATGACTGATCAAGCACATCAACTCTTAAGATTTACTGTTCAAGAAGTCCATCACAGTAGTGGCAAGGATGACAAAAGAACGACTGGAGTATGAACAGCTCAGTCTAAATGATCAAACCTGTGCAGTTCATTACAAGTGACCTTTACGTCTACATGCAGCTTCCAAAAAGGCCCAATCTCCGGTGCCTATCTTCCCTTCCTTTAAGTTGAGGTCACTATCCTTTTCCTTTGCTGTCGTCCTCATCCAGATCCACCTGCCATCAACAAAATTTGATATGGCCAAATCCAGTCTTGTAGAGATGGGTTTATGCAGATGCAGCTGAATATGGCATCAAATGGCAGGTATAAACTCGTGTCTTTGATAGGAAAAGGGTATTCCACACATTCGAATTGTGTTGCCCTTTGTTTAGAAGATCTGCTGGTGCAACTGTACAGTAGTAAAGAATGAGATTGAGGTTGGTCTGAGAAGGTTGGGGAACTTGAATTCAAGACGACTTGGATTTCCCCTCTCCTTGTGTATAGATAATGGGAGGACAAAGTTAAGGGTGAGGGGATTCTTGGGGGAAGATTCATGGTTTGTAACATAGGCCAAGAGAGAAAAGAAATTGGATCATTTTCTGTAAGATTTGAGTTTATGACAATTTATGTATCCACTTTGCCCGGCATTTGCCTGACATTTCATGAAATTACTTTAGACTTTAGATATCTCACAGATTAAGCAATTGTTGGGCCTGCAAAATTTGTCTTCAGTTATTCACACTAATTGGTTTGATCCGCTTACGTTTACTGTCTGATCTCAGATTTTGGTTCCCATTGCTACCACTTCCCCACATTTTGCTGTTTACATGCTTTGTTCGCAGCGGGAACTGGGAGTACAAAATTTACGATTGTTCCTTGGCCTTCAGAATAGAATTGCGTTGATCAATATCGTAGTTTCCAAATTTTCCTTTCCCAGCAGAAAGCATTCGTAGGTATGTCCTCATAGTGGTCTTACAGCTGCTGGCTTAAAAACTGGAAAGAACTATCTTCACTCACTGGCTCAAGGTATGAACTCATCACATTTGACTGCAAAAATGTCACCATCTTTCTTGAGTTTTCATTGGAATAAGAGAAACGTGTCATGAAAATTTAACTTCACTTAATTGGCGCTAACTTTCTAAAGCCATCATACCCTAATCAGAAAACATACCCTAACCAGAAAATTTTCTTGATACAGTATTATGCTCACCTCGGTCAAAATCGTAAGCTTTGAAGGTTTCAGGAGGAAAATATGAATTTCCTCACAAATATAGAATTCCATGTTACATAAGGGGGTATCTTTCACTTCGACCAAGTAGAGCTTTGGCGATGATCTCTAATGGTGACCAATTTGTCTAGTCCACTCGTGACGTCTAAAATTACATGAACTTCTTTGGATTTTGAGTTTCACACTTTATTATTCATCACATTATATTAGCAATTTTCCCATCGCAGCCTGTAAATAGCTCTGGCAGGAACATTATTGGTGGTCACGCCCCTAGGACTTGCGTCTGTCATTATTAATTTTCAACTCGGGAAATCATTACCACATCAGGTACGAAATTTGTGCATTCAGATTGCTTACAAATCGCAACAAATCGATTACACGCTATATGTATCTGATATGATTATCGTCTGACTACATCCTTCCTGCAGATGCCATATTCATGCACCTTGAAGTAAGGATGGAGTCTGCCTAAAAATACGCTACACTTCGTGCTTGGACTAAGCTACGTCCTCATATATCTGACTGTCATTTGATGAGGTTCATAACTACGAATTTTTTCACTGCACACGGTAAGGTAGAGGGTGCTTAAACCAACACTTTAAGCTATTGCACATACATATGGCTATGTGGTTGATATATAGAATATATATTCATATTAGCCTTTGGGCTAAACATAGGAATCAAGAAAGAACAAATATTTTTAGTCTCAATTGAATATTTGATGAATATTCAAAGTCAAAACTACTAGCTTCCTTATACCAATCCATAGGCCCCATGTATGGCAACCTCGCATATAATGAGGACCCCCACCTTCATTGCCTATAACCAACACAACATAGCTGGGTACTAGACCCAAACTACATCAAAGCCCAAGTAGTAATGGTATGCAAAGCCACACGGCTACCTCCATGATCCCTCCCGGTTCGCTTGCAAAACCATCACCTTGCATCCCGGGAACCGACCCCCTTTGCATCCCGGGAAATGACCCTTTTGTGCTTTGTGGGCCTACCTCCTTGGCATTGTGAATAGAATGACTAGAATAGGCATTGACAAGCCACCCTAATCCCACCTTGAACCAACCCGAGATAGAGTGGAGCCCGTTACATACCCTACATGAAGGTCATGGAGGCCGCTATGAGGTGGCACCACTAATGACACCTAAAACCGTCACTCTGTGGGCCTAGACACTCGTACACCGCCGGTACAGTTCAAGGTTGTAGAGTGTTGGCAATTGGGAGGCGTTTATAGGTGTTGGTTCTGGATGGGGTGTTGGCTTTAGCACCCTCTACCTTATTTGGAGTATACAATATGTCCACGAGGATTCTTCTTTTGGTCGTGTGTGCTTTGTTGTTGCACCTGTCCTCCTCCATCATCCTCTTTACCAGGTCGTATATTCACGTCATGTAATCGCAATATTAGCAATGGATCTTGTGAACACAACTGAAATTCTATTTTCTGAGTTTCAAATACTTTAGTTTGTCCCTTGCATACAGGAGGATTTGGAGCATTACAGTGTGCTCACACGGACTTTCTCCCCTGGGTCAAGTGTGCTGTGTTAATGCATCTGTCCTCCATCATCCTCTTTACCAGGTGTTTACATTCAGGTGGTGAATTCACTATATCAGCTTGAATCTTAAACGCATATGCACTCACGACTGATAAGTTTCAGAAATCTTAATCTGCTCCTTGCAGACATGGAGCATTAGTGTTCGCACGAGGATTTTCTCCTGTGGGTGGTGTGTGCTGCTGTGTTATTGCACCTTTATGTTCTCCTCCATCACCCCCTTTGCCAGGTCATACATTCAGGGAGTGAAATCATAATATTAGCGATGAATCTTGCAAACCCAACTGCAATTCTCTTTTAAGAGTTTCAGAGCTCTTAATTTGTCCTTAATTTGCGGACAGGAGGGTTTGAAGCGTGACGGTGTGCTCATGAGGATTTCTCCTGTGGGGTATGTGTGCTTTCTTGTTAAAACTGTCCTACTCCATCATCCTCTTAATCAGGTCACACATTCATGTAGTGAAATCACAATATCAGCAATGAATCTTGCAAACGCAGCTAAAATTCTCTCTGATGAGTTGCAGATATCTTAATTTGTCCCTTGCAGACGGGAGAATTTGGGGCATTACGAGGCTTCTCACCTGTGTCATTGCACCTGTATGTACTTCCCCGGCATTCTCATCACATTGCAAACTTTCATGTAGTATGATCACGACACCATTGGTGGTGAGATCTTCTGAGATTCAACAGAATTCCTGAGTAGAGTTTCTCCTTGCCAAAAATGGCCAAGACTGTCATCCTCCTCCTCCTCCCCACCTTCGCTCACCTCTTCGTGAGAGCGATCATTGCGTCATCTCCAAAGACGCTGGAGGATGGCAACAAGCTATTGCAGCCGTCCCACGGTGGCAGGCATTGCCCCAAGGACAAAGAGTTCGACCCAGTGCACCAGGTGCGATGTGGCGTGAATGTGGTGTACCAGGTCCCGCTGAATCCCAGAGCCATTCTGCTGCTGGTGCACGGGAGGACACGCTCCGCCTTAAGCTACTTCGACCGCTCCGAGGGTTGCCACCTCTGCTACGGCCTCCCCGAGGACCGGCGGCAGACGCTGGAGGGATTGCGGCGCGGCTACGCCACCATTGCCATCCAGAGCGCCAAGTACGAGAGTTGGGATATCTGGCCACCCCAAGACTCCAAGGATGTGCTGAACGTGCGCACCATCATGGAGGAATGGATCGAGGAGCAGTGCTTGCAAGGACTGCCACTGGCGGCGCTGGGCAACTCGGCCGGCGGGAACTTCTCCACCATGGTCGTCGATGTCTTGGACATCAAATCCCTGGTGAGCAACTCCTCACCTGCACTCCAAATCAACAATTATATCATTCTCGTTGCAATTAGCGAGTCAGTCTTTCTTGAAGAATTGTGACATCATTCACATTAAAGTCCCTGGTGATAAAATTCTGCACAATCTGTGTCGTAACTTAATCGTTCTTTCAACATTCGTCTTGCAACTTGCCCATCAAGTCCCTGGCTAGAAAATCTCATCTGCTTAAAATTTGCTTAAACGTATTAAGTATGTGGCCCTATTGTGGGGTACTTCGAACTCCACAGACACTTTAGGCTCTTGGGTCGGATTGGGAATTGCGATGAATCAAGAACACTATCTTTCCAGGTTTTAAAAATAAGTTGAGATGCAAAAGACCAAAGTGAAGATTCTCTTACCTTTCAATGATCGTATGGGCCCTGCCAATTGTGCTCACTATTGAACCTAGAATGGTGACCACATTTTGAGCACATAGTTTAATCTCATTGTGACTGACGTTTTGGGGTCCTTTCTTAACTTCAAGTCGCGCCATGTACCACTCAAATATAGGTTCCAGTTAAGGAGAATGATCACATAACGCACACATGCATTACAATTCTTCTTCCAACATTTGTGACACAGCTTGCACATCGAATCCCTGCTTAGAAATCTTACCTGCTCAAAATCACATACAAGTATTTCTTAAGCATCTAAAAAGTTAGAATGCGGTCCTGTTGTGGGCATGTCCACCTCTGAAATTGTTCTCAGCTGGGCGCTGTTTCATTCGGTTAGCAATTGCAAAGACTGTCATTTCAAGTTTCAGAATAAATGATGAGATGCAAAAGTTATAAGAGGTCAAAGTGGAGTTTCTCATTCAATTTAATTGATCACTTAGGCCCACTCAATTGTGTTAACAATTGAACCTAGGATGGTGTTTCTATTTTGGTCACATACTCCAATCTCATCATAACATATGTCTTGTTGGTGTCCATTCCTAATTACAAACCTTTGCCATACACCATTCAACTGCCATTCAAATATGGGTGTTCAATTAAGAAGCGTTATTACATGAGGCTCACATACTACCTTATGACAATCCCACTTGTAAATTATTTTGATCTTTCTGGAAATTTCGTCATTGCTTTTTTGACAGTGTGTGACACACCTTCCACATCAGCAGGTTCTCAGTTAAAATTCTTGTCTGCACAAAACTACTTGCGAAATCTTTCTCCAGCATTTGTGACAATCTCATAGTTGATTTACTTGATCTTTCTTGAGCATTTGTGATACATATATATCGCACATCAAAGTCCCTGGTAAGTCAAAAAACAAAGTTGCTCACAATCTTCCTGCAACATTTGTGATGGCGGCAGGCTCTCATGAACGCTCCTGGAGAACACTCCGCAATTATGCGAGCAGACGCAAGCTTCCCACCCACTTTCTTCAGCTACATGCCCAAAGATAATGGACCCAGTGGATTTGCACTGCCCATAGAACGAAACTATGATGTATTGAAGAAGAAAGGTGTGCGTGTCCGCATCCTTGCGAGTCTTGAGCTCTGCATTCATCCTCTTTTCTTTAACGAGCGCATACCATGCCTCTGCTGCGAAACCTCCAGGAGAATGGTCCAGGCTCTGCAAAGACATGGGTGTCTCAATGCGCGCCATTTTCTTAAAACAAATCCCAAGGACGACCTTTCATGGATCGTTGCCATCCGAGACGCGGGTGCACTGCCTGACTGCACACCTGGACGGTTGTGCCTCGAGGAGCATGTTCGGGAGGAGCTCGCCCTTGCGTACGCTGAGCATGCCATTACCAGTCTTCACAACCAACAAATATTTGATTGGTTCGACTCCACATTGTTTGCACCAATCTCAAATGAATGAATTATTCTCCCAAGGGGAAACTAATCACAGTTGGGGTGTCCAAAAGAATGTCACACATGAAAAAGATAAAAAATTTAACAACTTCAAGGTAACTCACCTTACACACATAGTTGTAAAAAATTGAAAATGACAGTCTTTCATGTGTCAATGCACGTCACTTCTAATAATAAACCCCACGCGACAACTTGTGGGTTGTTGCTATTCTGGATGCCAACGCACTGTTTGATTGCACTCGATGATTGTGGCTGGATGGGCGTGTCAAGCTGGAGGAGCTTGCCCTCTTGTATATTGAACAAGCCATTACTAGTCTTCACGACCAGGAAACCTTCAACTGGCTCGACTCCATGTTCGCATCGACCTTGATCCAATGTATTCTCCATGGGGACAATAATCAACAATTAGATACGAAAATGAATATCACACACTAAGCTATCAATTTGTGAACACTTTGACGTAGCTTATATATGAAATACACCTAATTGTAAATAGTATATGAAAATGATAGTCTTTCATACACCTTACATTATGCTCTGACCCAAACTAAAAAAATTAAGTGATGTAGAAAAACTATGGATGTCCTTCTGAATCCTTTCGTATGATATTCGGGCCTTGTCCAGTTTACAAATTGATCTAACCACTTGCAGCCTCGACATCACGACCAGGTTAGTTTCGAGGACACAGCCTCACATGCACATGCTCACTACCTGACTGCACAACCGTCCAAGGTTTTCTTGGGACTAGCACAGAGTTTGCTGCAAAATGGTGTCCGAACCAACTTATTCAATGCTCATCCTGTCAATTTCATGAGCTGCATCAGCCAGAGTCAATGAACGGGGAGAACCGGCTGCTGGATACAGATGACTTGGTTGAGTTTGAGAAATAACCGGTTGAAGTTCAAGACTTCAGGAACATTACCCATTATTTTAGGGGAATCTATGGATGTACTGGAATTTAATGAAGAAAAACCAAAGGATTTCAACATGTAACTGATTAATTAGACTTGAAAAAACTACACTAAATATGATATTTGGTGTCACCAATTCTAATTGTCTTGCTCAATACTATTTGTAAACCACAGTATAGTGTCACCAACAATAAATGTTAACCCAACATTATTTTTCAATCCTCTGGGGAAAACAAATATATAGTGTTGCAATTACTCTCACTTACCAAGTGATTTTTCATCCAAATTTCAATCATCCATGACAATATTTCACCCAGAAGTTGCTGATAGGAGAAGGTAGGGTTTTGGCCAATGGATGAACTCATCCATCATCCATGACAACATTTGTTCACTAATTCATAAGAAGTGTCATTGGAAAAGTTACCATTGTGACACTAAATGTCATATTTAGTGTAGTATATTGACCGATTATGCCCCAAAATCTCCCTGGACAGTGGTTGGTCGTGTTCAATATTGAAGTCTTCAACACCTGTCAAATGCCATTTTGGCTATCAAAAAAGTTTTTTGTTTTTTTTTTTTTCACTTCGCAAAAATTTGCTTTGCAAAGTTTCCACCCTTCACAGTGAAGACCTCTCCAAAAATTGCTTGTCACAAAATCTAGTGGTTGCAATTTGCAAATAGAGACATAGTTAGACTCCAATCTTGGCACTCTAGCAGACATTTCCAAATTCCAATAAATCTTGTAAATTCGACTCTACAACTTTGGCTTGCCAAGCACAACTATATGTGAATGTGGATTTTCCAAACATAATTGCGTGAAGAGTGATTGCAGAAGTCGATTGAAACTTGGAACATTGGATGCATTGATGCAAGTGTTATTATGCGGTCTTCCATTATGGAAAATATGGATTGGGCTAGAACTTTTAACAATTGGAAATCAACCAAAACCCAAAGGGCATTGCCTTTGGAATTGGATGATGATTAAGTGCATTATGTAGGGAATCTAAGTAATTTTAGTGCATCATTTTATTGCTTGTACTTCTTCAATATAGTGAGACATCATATTATTTTCATGTTCAATACAAAACGGCCAATATCAAGTTTTTTTTGGTGAAGTGTTGCAAAAAGTTTGAAAGGTTGAGTGAAGTGTGATTATTTTGAAGCCCTTCACATTGAAGTGCATCTGCACACATCAACCTTGAACACTGCCGGTCGGAGTCAAGGTAGGAATCTTATACACAGGCCATCATTGTCTAAACTGGTCGCAACTAATTATATATATGTGTTTCTAATGAAAAGAGGTGAAATTGGTTTTAAAGTCCAAAGAGCCAAAAGGCTTATGGGACACAAAGTATACCAAGACAATGTCACACAGATTAATTCCCTAGAGTGGCGGAGTGCAATAGTTTCCGTGAGATAGAGGCTAATATTGACTTCATAATTCAATTGAAAGAAAGACTTGAGACTTCCTAATACTCCCTTCTCAAATAATGATAATAACTAATTTTTAATGGAGTGACATTATAAGATTAAAAATGACCTAATTTGTTATCATGGTCGACCACCGTCCAGTTTCAATGGCAAGTCCAATGCTTTAGGTATACGACCTTATTATGGCTAGAATTGCATTCATTTTGCACATAAGGTGAGCGGGCCTAATACAAACTTACTTATCTTAATTGGACACCTATTCTTGAAGGGGGGGATGGTGAAATGGACATCTAAGTTGCATGGACACAAAAAACACACATGTTCGAAGAAGTTCAACTACGTGCTCAAAATTTGTTCATCATCCTAGGCTCAATAGTCAATATAATTGGGGGACCTATGGCATCTTCTTATGGCTCACTATCTATGGACTTTGATAATTCATAACAATAAGATACGAATTTGAGTTTTTTCAAGAGTTTTGACCCAAAGCTAGCTTCTTCAAATACATAAATTTCAACCTCACAAATCCAAGTAGAATAAGGCGGCAAACAACCCCAAAAAAGATCCATATACCTTTATTAACCTTGCTATAGCCAACCTTGCTCACTAGGCATGAGTTATATATCACAAACTATCAAAATTAATTATTCAAGAGAAGTCATGTTCCATGAGCTATATTCATGGGCCCAATAGTAGATTTAAGAATAAGGATTCCGGATGCCATCCCACTGCTCCAAACTTAATGTGAAGCTAGGACAATTGAACACAACTCATCAGCGAAGTAATGATATGTCCTACTGTTAATTGACCTGGAGGGTGTCGTGTGTTTCACCTGGTTACACAATTAACCTCCTCACCATAGCTGAGCCCACATGCAACCCCACCATGGCAATTGACACTAATGTAATATCCCTATGCCAGTTCTGCGTTCGAAATGAATTGGACGATTAATAATAATCAATGAAACAGATTGTCTTCTGTGCATATCTTTATGATATTGCTGAAAACAGTACCACAGAAGCTAGCACCATGTCTCATACGTGCAGCAGCTCACAATTAAGGTATTCCCAATCAAGCATTGACTGATTTGTTGAAGGCATACACAGCAGAGTGTCTCATCACATTTCACACAGTCCAAAGTCTGTTCAAATTTAGCCTCCAATAGATTGCAAGCAGTCAATTGGCTGACGCCACTCTAAATTCAATTAAGCTATACCGGTACTTAGAACAAGCCTGAATTTTCCATTTCTGCAAATTTAAGTGCTCATGAATACAAGCCAAACCCTGACAATGTGTCTGCACAATTTTGTGGTTCTGCAGTCTTTTGTGCAGTTTGCAGAAGAGGTGCAGAATCATGAATCATCAAGGACAAAGAGTTGAAAAATTGCATGGCTCCAGTGGATGGACTCCTCAACTTGCCAAGTATGGGACCTGAATGTATGTCGGCATTAAATCTCCCAAAATGTGAGTCCACATCATAATTCTCTACTTTGTACTACCAATCCATTCATCGAGGTAAGGCGTGAGTCAGTTACCTAATCATGCAGGAAGCTTTACAACCATGAATAATAATTGGTAACTTTCTTCAGAGCAAGGGACCAGCGGACCACAAGGTACTCCTTGCCAACCCACTGATCTTTTAGAACATGCAGTTGTCCCCTCACGTGGCTGTCCATTAAAGCACCGCGACTTTTCCAATTTGCTTGACTACTTCATTGTCGTGTATAATTGTATGTTTGACGCACTCTAACTACATTTATCACCTAAACTCTGCTTCTAACCAAGAGTGCAGACCCTGCCGACCACATGCCATTTATTTTTGTGCCCTTCCTACGGTGTGCACACGAGGCGAGAAAATTCTATTCCATATGCAGTTATGAAATAATATTGTCCTGTTGCACAGTGTGCAACCTCCGCATCTATCTGCATGGAATGTAATCGTACACTATTCCTATGGAGGTGGAATACTCTACAATTTCTTGGCAAGTGCCAATGATCTTCACAGAATATGTGGCTTTTTCAATCATGCTTGATTTATTTCTTCAGAATTATACCTACAAACCTCTTGGAGAAGGGATATGACTTTAAAGGTTCAATGCCTCTCGCCACATTTAAGATATGTGGCCCTATTGTGAGCATTTCCAACTTCACATGCAATTATGAACGTTGGATTGGCTTGTGAACTGTCTTACTCAGTTAGCAATCGCCAACAGCAGAGATTGGCATTTAAAGTTTCAGAATCAGAGTGGAAATACAAAAGTTGGAAGAGTCCAAAGTGCAGATTCTGGTTTTCTTTTCAAGGATGATCCACATAGGCCCCTCCCGATTGTGTTATCAAGTGAACCTAGAATAATTACAACCGTCGAGCACATAGGCCAATTTCATTGTGAAATACGATGTCTTTTTGGCGTCTGTTCTTAACGAAAAGCCATCCCATATACATACCACTCACATAAGGCCTTAGTCGTGCAAGCAGATTCGCCGTGTCTTTGAATCGAGGCTGCCAACTTAGATGACGGAGCAGCCGACGACATACCTTGAAGAAGATCAATTCCTTCAGTTAAAGGCGGCCTTTCGTACGTGCCAGCCGACTCTAAGTAATCAGTGGGATGCACAGCGCCTGCACTTTCGGAGCTCGTGTAAGTAATGTTAACTTAACCTAAAAGGCTCCCTACCCTTTTTCCCATGCCAGGCCCTTGATTGCCTGACATGCAGTCTCGACAAGCAGGGGAATAGAATATATTCATGCAGGCTACGAAAGCACTGGTTTTGCAGACTTCAGAAATTGGTTGATTCAAAGAAATAAAATCGCATTTGGACTCGCTAGTACGTCCGTGGGCAGAATATACTCAACACATCCAGCTCGTATCGTATCGCATCGTATCCTCCAACATTATGACCCCCACAACAACACAGATTTTTTGAGGGATCTGGCTGGGGATGGAAAATGTCGGTGATTATTGTGCACCTCAGTAATCTGCCTCAGTTTTGTATACTTCGAGCCCTACTCACATGATTTTAACATCTAATCTTGATTCTCCATACAAGTAGATTAGTAGTAGTTGTATACAACAGGATACAACTATGGATGAATGGATGGGTGAATGGGAATAGAAATTCCTTTATTTCCACATACATCTATAGATTAGCTCCATCGTGTATATTAATCCAATGTTTCAAAACTAAACGTGAACAAATTTGAACATGTTACTGTAGATTTCTACCCTCTTGGGCGGGTGTATGCCTACTAATTAATTAAAGTGACAAAAACAATTAGGCGGCTTGGAAAATAATAAATATATCAAAATCAGGTAATCTCAAAATTAAATTAAGATAAGTTAGACGTTCGTCCAAGTTTTTCTTATGGTTTTAAGATGGCTATTACTAATTCCACCTAAGACGGTTGATTTGCCCTAAACCTTTACCTTCACCTCCGAAGCTACACATTAGTTGCACCTAGCTTATTATGTGACATGGCTTGTTATGTGTGAAGGATATCTTGCATTTGTGAAAGATGATGAATTAGAAGTGCTAGAATGACTAATTTATTGAAACACAACACATGTGAGCTGAACTTCTATAATTTGATAATTATTCTTATTCATTTATTCTAAATTAGACAAACCAAGTCAATAATTCCCTAGAAAATTTAGACACCCTTTCTATTCATATGTTTTGTGCCCAAGCTGCTAGGAAACTACGGCCGTATATGAGTTGGAGCTCCACCTGGTACATAATTAGGTGTACTACTTCCCGTAACTCAGCGAGCTGTAAAGGAGGATTTTTTCGTTGGCTAGAGATATCATCGGTAGGCATGATTGAAAGATGGCTCTGAATGCTACCACTACTTAGCGGTTGCTTGCTGCAAACTGTAGGTACAGCTGAATCGAGGTACTCGATCCAAAACTACCTAGAGGCAATGCAATCATGTTTATAAGTCATGGAGCCCTCTGGGACGTACTACTACTAATGGCGCTTTGTTTGTTGGCCAGTAATATTACATGTATTCACACAGGCTGTAAACCATATCAACAGCTATGACAAATTGGGTATCTCCAACATAAGTTTGCGCACACCAAACGAGAGAGAGGAAAACAAAAGAGAAAAGAAAAAGAAAAAGAATCCAAAATCTCCGACTCCGTTTTGGCAACATTGCATGGCTGCAGGTCCCCTCCTTGTTGCCATAACTTAACTTTGCCTCCATTGGCATCGCCAAAACCTTGGAGATTGTTGTTTTCACCTCCGCTGATGTCGGGAGGTGCCTTTGACAAAAGTGGTTGATCTGGGTATATATGGTAGCCAATACATGCGTTGCCGTGTGAATGGAACACTCCTGTACTCGGGGACATCATTTTGTAAGAGGGAGGTGATGTTGGCTGCCTAACGCCCATGTTCCACCAATCAGGTTCCCGCTCTGCAAAAATATCAAGCGGGTGTGGAGGCTTCTATTCAACTACACAAGTTACCCACAAGTCCATGGAGTGGGGCTAGATGTCTTGCTCTTTGAGTTGGGTCCCCACCAATCTTATAGGTAGGGCATATAGTGGTATCTTTTGAAAGGTAACTTTTAACTTTGTAGGTAACTTCACCTTGGTTCACACCAGCGGAGGGGAATTATTGCATACAAGAGTACCCTCTCGTTTATCCAACGAGAACCTTTCAAAACAAAATGCAAAAGGTTTAAGACTATTCTTTAAAATAATTTGAAATTAGAGTCGGTTTCAAAAACCCCAAATTAGTCTAGCATGATGAATTTGAAACATACGTAGATTTTTCTTTCACATGGTGGACGAGAAGTATGCTCATATGTAACAAATCCCTCTCTATAGTCACACTTAGACCACTTTTGATTTACCGGTAAAGCCAACTCAACAACAATGTTAGCATTAGGGTAACCTACCATCAGACCTTACCCTTCCCACTGGTGACATGGTCATAAATTAGGAGGTGGAGGGTTAACCGCCTCCCCATGTTGCAGGGAAAAACTTACTGCTCTATTTGACGTCATCTTGAGTAATAACTGAAAGCTCCGGCTTTGGATACATGCTCATAGTAGAACTTCAACTTCGCCATAGACAAACAAACAAAAAAAAGACACACACGCTCCAACTTCGTAAACATACAACAATGATAAATTAATTTTCCATTTTAGAACACAGTTTCCATTTCATAGTAACATGGACCTATGTCCGGGAAGAACCGGTGGTTAGTTACAACACTATATTCGTTAAATTGAGACTTTCTCTAGTCTCAAATTAATATATGGATCAAACAACATGAAGATGCCTAAAACTATATTGTCAACAATCTCAAATATATTAAATGTTCTAATATCCCACACCTATGATGTGCGGACATAAGCACATATGGTAGAGCACTCAACACCAATTTCATCAACAAAAACACATTGGGTAGAGCACTCCAAACAAGTTTCACCCAAATATATATATATAATGATTTCTATTATTAGCATGCTCCATAGAATATAGACATTGCAACATACAAAGTGCATGTAATAAATGCATATTTTTTCAATGGACAATTTAGTCCCAAACTTAATAAAAAAATGAACTTCACATTTGTATTGAAATATAGTAAATGGATATTCATCCAACTCCAAAACAATATAGTATTCGTAAGTTCTACCCAAACTCTGCCCCAATTTTGAAGAGCACACATATGAGTAATATATGTTCGTAGAATTACTGTTTACACTATAATCATGCTAACACAATCCTACCAACTTCTCATTCAACGTGGGTTGCTTCTTCTGCGATCCGAGCAAGGTTGTCTTTTGCAAAAGTTATGTACTTTTGAGGGATGGACACTGATCCACTATGATTTTTCCGTGGTTTATATGCTATGAATATGGAATCTGTATCTACCCAAGATGGACCGTGCTCAGAATCCACCTTCCACCGAAAGTTAGGGTTTGTATCCCAGCCTGTATAATGCCGAATCACATCTTCATTCCTTGCCGTCGGTCGGTAGTACTCCACTTGTATTTGTCGAAAATGAGGGCTGGAAGTTACAAAATTGGGTTTGGACAAAGCTCTTGCCACCCACACTGGCTTCACATATGTCTCGTCTCCAGGACGCAAAATGAGCATATATCCTTCATGACAATCCACTGCAATGCGGAAAGATGGTGGCGGACGACTACTAGCAGGCCCCACGTAATGGTCGTCCACATCAAACTCCTCTCGAACCTCTCCATTTCCCAAAAGACTAGCCTCTGAAGCTTGTACATCGACTCGTGTTTGTGGCCAAAATCCATGCCTCAAAGTATGAGGGCTATCTTGGTGGAGGTCTACCAAGGCGGCACGAACACGTGTCCAATAATGTATCCAACTCCCATAACGATGCCAACATGATCCGCCAACATCCGCTATCTTCAAACTCTCCCAATATTGTATGAAGCCTGATATACCTTTCAAAATATCCTCCAAATTCTTCATGGCTATTGGCTTACAAGGGCTAGGCTCCCCATCCGGTAACATGGTCTTCCCATCCGCATCCACGCGCCACACAAGAAGACCCTCCGGCGGGCTCCAGTCTTGTGTCGTGCACAACAACTTGTATTGCATGGCCGGGACACCATCGTCACGCATGTAGAACCGGAATTGTTGTGCCTTCGTATGCCCGATCAATCGGTGAGCTCCACTTCGAATATAAGGTTCTATAAATGCCTTGAAGTCTGGCACCTCCTCAATCATATGGGGGATGACGGGAACGTTCTCCAAATCCATGTACGACTTCATCAATAATGGGATTGTAGGAAAATCCTCCTCCCGCAACTTCATGCTCCACCGCCCAAAAGATGCATCAATATCATCGTGCGTGTGGCCTACCAATAGGAAGGACACAAAAACCTCCTTGAAAATGCCTTTCGCAACCAACAACGACCAATATGCAAATACATATCTGCTTTTATTGTCCTTGGCACAATTGTCCAATTGGACACGCAAAGTTGGAGGCAACTTCTTGGCAATCACGGGTTCATTGGGTGGCTCGGGCAACGAATGCAAGCATACATCTTTTCCATCCAACACCGCTTCATATAAAGGTGTTGAACCCGTGTTCTCAAATAACAATCCTGAAGAATAGGCTGGTGGTTTCTCTAAATCACGTAAAAGCCTTGCAAATGATCCTATCGTGTGGTTTGAATCCGCTGGATACAAATCAAGAGCATAATGAGCAAACTTGACATCACCGTGTCCATGTGCAATCATTCCTGCAATGCCAACCCAACGTGATTAGCATCTATGTATGAATAAACCATTATGAAGGAATCCATGTTCTCCAGTACATCACGGAATAAAAAACCACAACATTTAGGGTATGTCATGACATTGTTTCGAAGTTCACCTGTAACCGATACAGGCAACTTAAAAAACCCATCCGTGGCCTTGATTCGATTTGCAAAACATGGGGAGGCTGTTTTGGCATGGTCCATTTTGTCATGGATGACCGTAAGAACCTCCAAGGGCCTGGAGATGGACAAAGCTCTATTTGTGTAGTAATCATTACGGTGTGCCTCTTGCATGTTTACGTGCTTGAAATAGTTCAATTGATGCGCTGCATATGACTCGGTACCCATCGTGTGTGCATCCCGGAGGCGCTTCAACTTCTCGCAATTAGAGCACCTGGCAAATTTGTCCCCTCGTCTTTTTGTAATGTATTCGCTAAAGTTTTGTTTCTTGATTGCACTTAATTTTGACAATGAAATTGGCTCCAACCCAATCTTCTCGCCAACTGCATTAACGTCCAACAATATGTCTTTCCATTTTGTGCCTGTGGGAAGAACTTTCTCCACAACCTTTTCACCAGTTGTGAGTGTGCGTGTTTTGTGCGGCATTGCATCAGCAAGGGGGACAATGATGGTTGCTAGAGTTGCCGTTGCTTGCCTTGTTGCTTCCCTAGGTTTCTTTAAACCCACGTTCCCATGGTGACGGGACCGGCGGCCTTCCTTGGCATAAGCAGCTTGTCTATAGAAGTCCGCCTTCGACACACCGTAAATGGTGTACCATGCCTTACAACACACGTCTATGCTTTCAATGGTGATTACCTTGCGACCCGTCCCATTCACATGTATTGCCCTATGGACATCAAGTTTTTTTGTGGATCTTAGACGAAAATCTCCAAGCCACATTTCTTCACGGATGGCCTTCAATTTATCCCTTGGAAACAATTGGCAACAACAATGCACACAACAATCCTTTGTGACAACTTCTCTTATGGACTCCTCCCCAAGCAGCCTTTGACGTTTACAATCAGTTGCAGATGGAGAAGGACGTGCCACAGTATCGTACTTTCTTTGACCCTTGCGTGGCCGCATGTTTGATTGCATTTCCTTTTCGAGTTGCATGTGTCGTTGCTCATGTTCACGCAAGCTAACTCCATCAGTCGTGACATTCCTCAATGGCCACCTGCGGAGGGAGAACCTATGAGTGGGATCCACCTCAGAAGGAACGAGTGACTCCAATATGACAATCCCAACGTCCTCGGTGCCAAGCGGATTTTGATCAATGCAATCTTGTGGATGGGTGTTACGACAGATACCCTCCGCCACAACAACCCCATTGTCATTAAGAAGTAACACATCCAAATTCACCCATGAAGCTCTTGAAAGCACGGCACACTCTGGAATGGGACAGTCCGGTACGGAACGCGAAGGTATATCGAAATGCTCTTCATCTGAACTCTCATCCATAGTAGCCTCCCCGACAATGTCTAGCTCTTCCTCAGATGCAGATGGCCAAGTGGCCATGTCTTCTCCAGACGAATACCCTCTTCCAGTATACCCATCCATTTTGCCTACACACATGAACATGGAACCTTGTAAAGAATTGACAAAAGCTATAGGGTCCAATAGAAAAACACAGAAACCTTATCATAACACATGTTGTATGAATATTATATCGATGGGTTCCAAAAAGATGGAGCGCACAACAGTTTATTCAGGATCCGTCTATGCACATCCCCATTGTGTGCATGAGGGTGGGTTTGGGTCGAGCAACCCAAACCTCGTGATAGGATGGGCCTGCTAATCCAGGCCCAACCCGTGACAGGGGTGGGTTTGGGTCGCTCGACCCAAACCTCACAATGGAGGTGGGTTTGGGTCGCTCGACCCAAACCTCACAATGGAGGTGTGTTTGGGTCGAGCGACCCAAACCTCGTGACAGGATGGGCCTGGTAATCCAGACCCAGCCCTTGATAGGGGTGGGTTTGGGTTGCTCGACCCAAACCTCGTGACAGGATGGGCCTGGTAATCCAGACCCAGCCCTTGATAGGGGTGGGTTTGGGTCGCTCGACCCAAACCTCGTGACAGGATGGGCCTGCTAATCCAGGCCCAACCCCTGACAGGGGTGGGTTTGGGTCGCTCGCCCCAAACCTCACAATGGAGGTGTGTTTGGGTCGTGCGACCCAAACCTCATGACAGGATGGGCCTGGCAATCCAGGCCCAGCGCGTGATAGCGGTGGGTTTGGGTCGCTCGACCCAAACCTCATAATGGAGGTGGGTTTGGGTCGAGCGACCCAAACCTCATAATGGAGGTGGGTTTGGGTCGAGCGACCCAAACCTCGTGACAGGATGGGCCTGCTAATCCAGGCCCAACCCGTGACAGGGGTGGGTTTGGGTCGCTCGACCCAAACCTCACAATGGAGGTGTGTTTGGGTCGAGCGACCCAAACCTCGTTACAGGATGGGCCTGCTAATCCAGGCCCAACCCGTGAGAGGGGGTGGGTTTGGGTCGAGCGACCCAAACCTCGTGATAGGATGGGCTTGCTAATCCAGGCCCAGCCCGTGATAGGGGTGGGTTTGGGTCGCTCGACCCAAACCTCACTATGGGGGTGGGTTTGGGTCGCTCGACCCAAACCTCACTATGGGGGTGGGTTTGGGTCGAGCGACCCAAACATTCCGCAAATTATGCCTTAAATTGCGGTAATCTTCCATATTCAGCTACGTGGATACTAATTGGAAGAATTCAGGCCGTGCATGGCTGTTGTAATTAGCTACTCATCAACGGATGCATACACGAACCTTGCACTCCACCACTACTTGAGAGAGCTTGCAACCATTTCAGAATGGAGAGATGAGAAAAAAGGAGCAAAGTTTGGGGGGTTTGGTACTTTATACTACCCGCCTCCGCCTTGGCCTTCCTCTTTGGATCCCTTTCCCGCCCGAACGTAAACCCTAAACCTAAGTTCAAACCTTCTGACAGAATTTCCCGCTTCTTGTTGGTAATAGAGCATCCATATTTAGCTTGCCTCTTCGTGGCGCCAACCATCAAATGACCTTGGACAACTAACCTCCTAATTCCGCTATTAAATAACTACACAAAATATGATGTGTGGATTTGATTATATGTAGTGTTGTTACCACCAGTGTCCGAAAAGTTTTTGAAGTTATTGAGGTTAATTGCCTACCTCTTTAAAAGGGCATAGGCTATTTCCCTCATGGCATAGGTTGCATCCTACAATATCAAATTTTTGTAAGTTGAAAACCTTTTGAGTTTTTAAGTTACCTGCCAATTGCCTTTAAAACTAATTTTTAGTAGGTTAAAATCCTTCATATCTTTTAATGTTGTAGGCTTTAAATTCAAAATTTGAGTACTAAGTGGTATCCTTGGCAGGAATTGAACCTGGCTAAGCCCTTCACCACGTTTGAAGGCCAAGGATTAACCAACTCCTTTTTAAAGAGTTGATTATAAGTTATGAAAGGTTGCTAAAATTCAAATGAGTTTAAGGGTGAAAGTCCTCACCATCTTCTGATTCAACCTCTATGCGGTGATGGGGCTTGGGCTGTGGTATTTGTAAAGATCGACGGGGAGGGAGTCAGGGCTATTATTGATATCCGCCTATGTGCCACTCAAGAGCCCCGAGTATTAGCCTAAAGATATGTACTTAGGCCAACTAATTTCCCAATTTGAAGAAGGATGAATGGCTAAAATCCGCTCTTTTAAAAACTTTGTAGGCAAAATTTCCTACATGTTTTTTACCACATAGGTTGATATCCTATGTTTTAAAATTGTCCATAGGCTCTTTGTCCTACACTTTCAAAATTTTATAGGCTAAGTCACAAATTTTGTAGGCTGCATTTACACTAGCCTTAGGCTCTTGGCGGACTATGGTTACCACCCTTACATGCTCAACATTAATTTTCAATCCTATGACAGTTAGTGTTAGAAGTAAATGTGTTGCTACCTTCTACTCTCACGTATATTTCTTCTTTTCACATCCTTACTAACACTAAATTCAAACATGTCAATGCCACATATTACTATAGCTTATATTTAATGTTTATTACTTTCATATGGTTATTGATATATTGTGTATTCACTTGTATTTAGTGTATCAAACACTAAATATCATACTTATTGTAGTTGTGTTTTGTACCTATAGTTTTTATTGATTTGGCTTACCAAAAAAAATGTAATCAACTTTATTTGTTTTAACAAATGTTTGATGAAAAATCTAAACATATATAGTTGTATCTATTCAATGCAAGTTGAGCAGAACATGTCCTTAAATACATGTTGGTGTGTTCTAGTGTCACTACACTAAATAAGATATTTAGAGATTTATACACTAAATATGAACGCATCTACGACGTAACATAACATACATAACAAACATAACATGAAATGTAACCAACGTTCATGTTCATGAATTAGACTATTGTGATATCTATATACATTTGTTTTTAGAACCACAAGCGACTTGGCCCCCTCATTTGACCTATGCGCCATTCATTTATGGCTTCGAGTGCAACAAGACACATTTATATACCCTAAACCCTAAACCCTACACCCTACACCCTCGTAGTTGTTCAGGGTTGCTTCCCACGGGTAGGTCACTTAGTGCATTTTAAAAACGACGTGCGGCATAATATAGAGAGGATTGAAATCATTTGAAATAAAAATTATAAAGGAATTCCAAATAATGAAGGGGCCATTAAATGTAGACAATCCCATTATAAGTAAGTTAGATGGACATAAAATGTGGGCCATTATTTTTTTGTAAAATTAATATAGGGGCTGAAGATAAGGTTCCTAGAAGGTATGTTTAGTATAATGTTTGCTATGGTCTCCTATGTGTTTTCTTCATAACTTTGTTTGCAATGATATTATTGTTTGCACCCTTCTTTGTTTCCATGGTTTCCCTTAACATGAAGTAGATTAGCTTTTATTACTTAAAAGGAATATAGAGTACAAAAAATTGCAGTGACTTGGACAATATAAGTAATGGAAGGGTGCAAACAAATGGGCCATTTTTGAAATTCAAGTAATTATAGGGAGGCTTTAATTCAACCCTTGAAGGTAAATAGCCCCAAAACAAAAAACCCTGAGCCGCACGTGGTGCACAAAAATGCCTTAGAGTGACCTACCCGTGTGGCTTCCATATAGAACACCATCTACTGTAATTTGTGCCTCATTTCCTAATAAGATATGTTGTTTAATATATGTGGAGGGATCATCCAACAACAAAGTGATTGCTTAAATGGCTTCATATAATGTTGAACTCCACATATTAGTATTTGATAGCTTCATATTTGTATACATGGTGCTTCTCTCATTTACTATCACTATATTCAATATTTGTAGACTTTATCTTGTCTCAACTAAATATATGAACAACAACAACATTGTCTAATGTTTGGGTCGTCCTACCTAAACCATCTTCATATGAGTTCTTAATTGGGTTCTTCAGCAAAAACACCCGCTTCAATATATTTGTATCTCATAAATATGTAAACTTGTAAATAAGTATGTTAATGTTCCATCATGCTATAAATCAAACAACATCTTTGTTGCTTTTCGCAAACAACAATGATATTAAGTTGTCAACACTTAATATTGCATAATTCCATATTATAATGAATGACACTACATAAACTTGTATAATTAGATTTAGTTCAATGGTATGTGTTAACGGATCCATCGTAGGCTATAGCATTGTCCTTTACCAACAACCTTCATAGATAATTACAATATATAACTCGAAACCATTCATTGTGTAAATGGTTACCATAGTTATATTATTCCATTATGTAATTGCCTACGAGGATTGCAATATAATTATTAAATACTCCTCTTAGTCTAGTATCTATCATTCTCGATTCATGCATATGTGTAGATTACTAAAATTACAAAACCAATACAGTTTCATTATTTGATATTAGCAAATCCATCGGGGGACCATTAAATTAAAAACCTTAGGCTATAAAGGTTTTTTAGTATCCTCAAGGATGGTATGGGATAGGTGGCTAAAGGATACCCACCTGCGAGGCCTATCGACCGTCGATGGGCTTGGGGCTCTCCAATGGCTCAGATTGTGTATTCGTTTGGGCCATGGAGCGCCCCGTGACACGTGGCGGCCATGAGCCGAACGGACACGAAAGGCGCCGGCCCGAATGGGTCCCGCCCTTGAGTGACCTTCCCCCTTTCACTCTCCCCTCCGCACTTTCTCCTTCTCTCTCCTCCGCTCCAAGCTCCTCCTCCTTTGTACGTTCCTCATACTTTCTGGAGGCGCCGCCGCTCTTGAAAGCGCCGCCTCCTCCCTTGCATTCTCTCTCTCCTTGTCGAACTCGCATTCCCTCTCTCCTTCCCTCTTCATCATTATCTCATTCTCTCTTTCACTCCTCCTCTTCTTTTGATCTATTTTGTTGTTCATTGAGTGCGCATTGACCGAGTTCTGAGTGTAGTATGAGTTTAGGGTTTGTTTTTGTATTAAAGTCTATACATTTTAGCCATTTCAGAACGTCTTTGTTGTTTTGGAGTGTGAGTGTTGTTTCAAAGTGGTTGTGTCAGTTCCTCCTGGTCTTAGAAACATTCATGTGTGAGTGTAGAGTGATTTCGGAATTAGAATGATTGTTCGAAAATCAGGATGCATGTGTGGCCTTCAGATAGCTTCTTTGTTCATGTTTGTAAACACTTGTTACATTCAGAGTGAATGTTTGTGAGGGATTGTTTAATTCAGAGTGAATGTTTGTGAAAGCTTCTTCAATTCAGAGTGAATGTTTGTGAGGCGTTCTTAGTTTTCTGATATCCAATCCTTTCTAGAATCAGCTTCCAAGACTAGCTTGTTAGAACTGCTTCCAACAGCAGCTTGTTGTGTAGTTTGCAAAGCAAGGTGATTTCTTCAACTTCTTTATGTGTGTCAATTTCTTTAGAGTTTCGCAGCATCTACAATGCATAAGCATTGTATATGCTGCGTAAACACATTATAAAGGTCTCTGGAATCAAAAGTGTTTCGAGAGACGACCCAAACTTCAGTTTGAAACCCTAAAACACTAAACTCTGCAGCTGGTTTGGGTAGAGCGACCCAAACTCTCCAGCTGGTTTGGATCGTTCGACCCAAACTCTAAAGATGGTTTGGGTCGTTCGACCCAAACTAGCAGATGCTCTGGGTCGTGGGCGCCAATCCATCTGCAGAGTTTGGGTCGCTCGACCCAAACCATAAGCATTGTTTGGGTCTAGGGTTTAGCCAAACTCCGCATCAAATGTTTATTTATAATTAATTTAATCATCATCTTGGGTGAATATCTAACCCTATCGACCCAATCCATCTGCAGAGTTTGGGTCGCTCGACCCAAACTAGCACATGCTTTGGGTCACTCGACCCAATCCATCTGCAGAGTTTGGGTCGTTCGACCCAAACAGCGCATGAAATGGTAATTCATAATTTAGGTAATCATCATCTTGGGTATGATCTAAGGCCATAGCCGATCATTCCATACCGCTACAAAGTTTGGGTCGAACGACCCAAACTTTGCGTAAATTTTTACTGCTTACAAACAATACTTACACTTATAAACAACAACTCAAACACCCAAGCAATAATGAAATGACCCACAACTAGAACAGTAGCTCGTGATGATTGTTGTATCCATGAACTTAAAGATTGGTTTTCGTAGCCAAATAATATATTATTCATTAGCCATTGTAGGCACAGGTTTGGGTCGTTCAACCCAAACCTGTGAAAAGTAACCCCATATATAAATGTTACTAAACCCAGACATAAGCCTATATGATTTGAAAGAGTTTGGGTCGCCCGACCAAAACTAACATATGTATTTCTACTTGCAGATGCCCCCCAAGAAAAGACCTGGAGAACGATGGTTCAAGCCGGCACCAGACGCGATCTGGCAGGAGCACGAAACTCCTAAAAACCAATCCTACGTAGCAAAAGAAGACCTTGTAATTGCATGGTCCTTTCTTGTAGTAAAGGCAGTTCAATTCAAAATCCTCCTTGTTTTGAAGGTTGGCACGGAGGAGCAACACACATGGGATGCTTTGACGGGATGGGAGGTGGCATCAGTTCATGCTCTAGGAGAGCACGTTGACGTCATCCTGGAAAACTCTTCTCTGGAAAATGTGCACATGTTCATGCATGAGCAAGCCGAGCCATTCGATCCGGTATACGTGAAGGAATCCTGCGCTGAGCCAGACATTGTTAAACCGGATACAATCTTCATAGATGCGATCATTTCAAACACGAAGGTTGCAACCAGGTTCACTAAACTTAAGCAGGCAATCAACGCAATAAACAAGACCCAGCAAAGCAAGTCAAAATCTCAACAAGCTGTGAGGCGCAAGGCGACTGCTGAAGAGGGCGCAGGGTCGTCAAGACCTCAAACAGTGAGGAAGCCCCGACCGGTTCCAGCTGACTCGAGGAGAACAACATCTACGACAACTCCTGCTGATAGTGAAACACCGACGCCATCACAAAGCCGGCAGACGACACCATCTAAGAGGCCGAGAGAGTCAGTATCTGCCATGACAGATGAGCCTGTTTCACCGGAGCTACGTATGCCCAAGCCCGGGGAAGGAGTGGAGCCATCGGAGATCCAGAAAATACTCAACAATTTCGACACCAAGTGTTTACATTGTTTTTTCATGGGCAGAGAATTCAAGTTTGATGTCAACATCGCACAATGCCACCTAGCGCCACCAGAGAAGTGCGTTCGGGCAAAGGAAGATGCGTATGTTGATTGGTTAATCGCCCAGATGGTGAGCGACCAGTTTAAACATGATAGGCAGACTATTGTTGTCATGCCTCAGGGACACAAAAGAATGCCTACACCGGATATGTGGCCTTCTATAGAGAAAGGCGATTTTTGGCTGATTGACGGTCAGCACAGTGTTGAAGCTTCAAAGAAACTTCAACTGATGACGGAGTGGAATGATCCTAATGGTCTAAAGGAAAAATTGAAGGTATGGAAGGCATTGGTCGTGTGGTCGGACGACGAAACCCGGCTGAGCGATATCTCCCGCTATTTCAACATGAATAACAAGAAGCGGGCATATCAAGCTTCTTGGATTAGGAACATTATGGCATCGCGGGATGTGTGGGAGTTCTACGGCCGGCCTCCCAAGGAAAGGGAGAATGCAAAAGACAAGAATCCAAAGTGGGAGGTGAGCATTGTTTCTCAAACAGAGTTTGGGTCACTCGACCCAAACTTTGGGTTTCTTCATACAGTTTGGGTCGCTCGACCCAAACTTTGCGTTTCTTCATACAGTTTGGGTCGCTCGACCCAAACTTTGCGTTTCTTCATACAGTTTGGGTCGCTCGACCCAAACCTTGTGTTTCTTCATACAGTTTGGGTCGCTCGACCCAAACCTTGTGTTTCTTCATACAGTTTGGGTCGCTCGACCCAAACCTTGTGTTTTAGTTTGTGTTTGTCTACGCAGTTTGTTGTTCATCATTTTTCTTCTTTGTTTGGAAACAACATATTGAGAATTAACACGCATTCTATGCTCTTGTGCAGCTTTTCAAATACCAAATGATAAACAAGTTCTCCTCAATTGACAATTCAAGTCACAAGCAAAAGAAGTACAATGAGCTAAGAGGAGAGATCTACTTGATTACATCATCCGACATGGTTTGGCAGAAGTGGAAGACAGTGTTTGAGAAACACGAGACAGGGGATCTCATGGATCCTGACACATGCAACCTCTTCAACTCGTCCTCTCGATTCAAGGCGATGAAGCCTCTCATGAGAGAATTCTTTAGAAGTCTGCAGGGTCTTTCGGAGGCGGAAATGGGGAAGGCGGCAATGCACATCTTGCACAACAACCCGACCCCTAAGAGATTTTGGGTGTACCCCAAAATAGTCTTCACCAAGCCGAAATCCTTTGTTCCTTCATGCTACACAATGAAGGAATGGGCGGAGAATAGGAAGAAGAAAACAACGATCGTCCAGGAGCTGCAGAAGCTAATCCCGGAAAAGAACATTTTTGTCGATGACGAGGTGAACGAGGTGAACTGGAGAGCGTTCAAGGCTGAATACAACTTCACCAGTGCATCCATGGCAGCTCTGATCAGGGAGGCAGGAGAAGACTTCCTAAAGTCAAAACTGGTGAAGGGTGGGAAGAACCTGGCTCTTCCAGAACACTCGACGCGTGCCTTCTCAAACTTTATAAAGGAGAAGAAGATTGTAAGTTTTGAGGGGGATGCGCATTTCAACCTTGTCGCTTTTGACCCTATTAAAATCCAGGGATGGCCCGGCCTTGATTCCAGGAAAGAAATACGAGTAAGAGCAGCGGACCGGTTCCCCTTTGGTATAATAGACTTCCGGAGCATTCCTGGGAGTACGTTTGAGGGCACAATGGGTACACCCTTCTACGAGCCCTTCATGTCGAAGTTCGTGGAGTATGCAAGCCCTAAGCTTAGGGAGGTCGATATGTGGCTGTGGATAGTAGAGGATAGGAGAGCAGAGCAGGTGTATGAAATTGTGAGGAAATTGCAGCCTGAGTATGCGGTGTCTAAGTCTCACTACATTGCTGCACCGGCGGAGGGGGTGTACACGACACTAAAGGACAAGAAAACCAAAGTCATGAATTTGTTGTGCTTGTACTTTGTGTTCAAAGCAACCTTGCTGAAGGTGGAGAACCACCCCATAACCCGGATGCAGAAACTATTCCAAGTTCCAGAAGGCCTGGGCGCAAGTAAGTCCCTCTACGACGAGGCAAAATATGCCATATACCATTCGGACGAGTTGCGGATGGAATTCTATCTCCGAATAATGAGGGCCTTGACGAGAAGAGGGGACTGTATATTCAACGTCTTCGGCGGCACCAAGCCCGTCTTCGCTGGCATGGTAAGCTCCTTACCATAATTGTTTTCATAGTTTGGGTCGAGCGACCCAAACTAACACCGATGCTAGTTTGGGTCGAGCGACCCAAACTAACACCGATGCTAGTTTGGGTCGCTCGACCCAAACTAACACTGATGCTAGTTTGGGTCGCTCGACCCAAACTATAACCTTTGCAATTGATATTAGGTCTTGTATGTACTTCCCCTTTTCGGTGGAATCACATGTTATGCCATATAATAACATCTGGTGGGATTTCTGCAGATGCTGGGGCTGAACGTGTACAGCTATGTAGACCTTAATGACATCCAATTCTACAAGGCCCAAAAATCATTGGCGAAGAAGATGGATATACTAGACTGGATCCCTGGGAGCTACGCCGAGGAGACTGTTGAAGGGGGTGAGAGCCCGCTGGATAAGGCGAGGCGTGTCAACCCTGAAGAATTGGCCATAAAGGTTCCAGTTGCTGTACCAGAGCCTCTGGTCCAAGTGCATCCAGGCACATCCTCTCGGCGACCGCGTGACGAGGAGGGGGAGGAGGAGGAGGAGGATGAGGAGGTGGAAGAGGAGGAAGAAGAGGCTAAAGTGGAGGGCGAGGTCGAAGAAGGGGGAACAGGCTTCACTCAGGAATCTGAAGCCCCTCAACGAAAGAAGGCAATGCGGGTAGCAACTCCACAAAGTAAGTTGGTGCCCGTCCTGACGGTTGATGATGCCCGCGACATGTACTCCAGGGATGCGACTGCCGCGTTCAGGGAGAGGAGGAAACTAAAAGGCAAGAAACTCTATGGCGACTATGCCATCGAGGAGACAATTGCCATTAGCAGCGAAGACGAGGACGACATGGAGCTCGCGAAACAGCTCAGGTCGGACCCTTCCTCTCCAGGTGCCTTCGCAGGGATAGTGAAGGTGAAGCCGGAAGTCCTCACCGTGCAAGAAGCCAACGAGAAGATGTTAAGGGACGAAGAACAACGCGTCCGCTTGCAAAAGGCCGCTGCTGAAGAACCCTCAGTGCGGAACGAAGTGGCAGAGCTAAGGGCTCTCTTATTGGAGCAAGAGCGACTGCGGGCATTGGCGCAACCTCCAACTAGTGCGGACTTGATCACGCAAGTGATTTGAGGCATGTGGGCGCAGGGTTTGGTGGTGGCTCCCCCGGGCTCATTTCCACACTTGCCCCCCGGCTTCCCTCCCCAGAACATTCCTCCGCAGCCCGTGCCGCAATCCTCCTTCAGCTTTCAGCACATTGTTCCCCCCCACGTCCGTCCGTATCCGCCGGTTCAACAAGCGGATGACCCCAATATATGGCGCCTTCCCGGGTCTTCTAGACCTGTGACCCCCCCACCACTTCGGCCGCCCCTGGTGATCCCCCCGCCCCATCAGCAGGACGACCCCCACATGTTTGGGTCGTCCGACCCAAACCCGCCCCCCCTTACAGTGCAACAAGGCCAATCTCATGATGCACGAGAGTTTGGGTCGGCCGACCCAAACCCCGTTAGCGCTCAGTCTTCAATGGACCAGCATGGGTCTGAAAGAGACACACCCATGCCTGATGTTGAAGGTCCTCGAGGGCCTGGTGATACCTCTACTCCTATCCCAATCGATGAACCTATGCATGATGCACATGCGGAGGTTGGGTTAGGAGAAGGTCCTGACACTGAGCGCTTGCAGGAGAGGGGTGCTGACATTGTCGGAGAAGGCGGTGGCAAGAGAGAACGACAAGCGGAGGCGGTGGAGGCTTCCATGGCGTCCAGGCATGACCAGGGAGAGGTAATACACTGAGACCTCCTCAGTTTGGGTCGCTCGACCCAAACTCCTGGTCTATTGTCTTGTTGCCGTGGTCGTGTCCCCCCTAGCTAGGAGGAACTGCCCCCACCCCGTCCATCCGCTCTCGCATCCCTTCAGCCCCCCCCCCCCGACGATCACTAACGTCGCCCGTCCCACGATTTTACTCGAACTTGGAGGCGTGCACACAATTTTGTAGATGTTGAATTAGGATAGTTTGAACGGATCGTTCAACGCGGCTTCGCACCCCTAGGCATTTTGTACATAGAGCATTGCAAACAATAAAATTATTATTTTGTGCCCTTATGTTTGTTTTCGTGTTCAAATGTATATTTTTTCCTCTTGCCCCCTCTTGCATTTGTATGGCCGCCTATGCATAGTGGTTCTTGTATTTTTCACAGAAAATATTGTATTCACTTTAAGTGGACATAGCATGACATAGTCTTCCCCCGCCTTATGTCGCTCGTCTCCACAGGGATCGGAGCATAGCGTCGCGGCTCCCCGCCGGGCCTCTCCAAGAAGCGAGGAAGGTAGCGCGATGGTCCCCCCCATTTTACCCGTTCCACCTTTGCCGCCTAAGACCCGGTTCCTGGTGTTAGACCTCAACGGGGTCCTCGTCCAATGCGTTCATTGCCCGAGGACCCCCACAGTGGCCTTTTGCAAACCCGAGGACGCGAATTACGACGGGCCGCCCACGTTCATAAAGAGCAAGCTAGTTCACCTCCGCCCGTGGCTTCGGACCTTCCTCCAGATCGCCCAACAACGATGGTGGGTGGTCGTGTGGAGCTCCATGAAGGCCGAGAACACCAATGCAGTCGTGGAGTTCATCTTCAAGGGCATCGAGCCCCCCTGCATGGTCCTAGCACAGGAAGCCTGTAGAATATTGTACACACCGGACGGCAAAGTCGTCAAAAAACCAAACAACCCCGCTTCCCCCCAATACCTCAAGGTCTTGAAGCCCATTTTTTGGGACCAGCGTCCGTCATTGATAGGTGTCCCCTACGACGTCCGTCCCACCCGGGAGAACACGCTCATGGTGGACGACAGCGCCGCAAAGAACATGTTGAACCCGACGGCCAACTTAATAGTTTGCCCTACGTGGACGGTCGAGAAGGTCCGGGACCGATTTTTGTTAGACCTTAGTAAATACCTCCAGGCGCTCAGGGGAAGCGGACTACCTGTAAACAATTTTGTTAGGAATAATCCGATAGGCGAGAGATACTTGGATCCACGAGACCATTTGTACAGAGAGTTGTTCTCTCACGCGAAATTTAACAAGCTCATTTGAGGCAGCACGTGTGTGTGTGTGTGTGTGTGTATGCGCCCGCCCACTTTGTGTAATATATGCTTCATATGTATCTTGATTTTCACGCGCTCTAGCAAACCCTCTTCCTTTGGGTTTTGTTTCGTTTCCTTTTTTGCGCGAGCGTTTGGAGCCCTCGATTGACATCGTCAGCGAGTCAGAGTTGGGGAGCTTCTTCTACGAGACCGTTTACGACGCCGCGTCAACCATTGACTACTCCAAGGAGCCTATTGACGCCGGCGTCGTCGATAGCCCCCCACCCAAGCAAATCTTACGGCGATCTCCGTCCCCGTCGCCGCTCAAGGGCATAAATCGCAAATGCGTCCGGACATCCCCCTCTCGGCCCGGCGGAAGTATTACACCTCAACAGCGGCTGCGGATGGACGCACGGCCAACGAAGAGTGGAACCCTTCCTATTCCTTTGCGGGACGCCTTGCCCCTCCTTGCCAACTCCGATGGGAACGCCCCCGGTGACAAGGTGAACCCCCCCCCCCCTCTCTAAAACATGGTTAACCGCGCATTACAATCATTTTGCACTTAAAAAATGATCGTGTGACACGTTTGGGTCTTCCTCCCTAAACTAACACATGTGGTCTTGCAATGACGCGTTGCAGGTTGCTCCCACCCGTAAACCTATGCGGTCTAGTGCGTCCATCGAGTTCGAGCGTATGTACGCCATGACCAGAAATGCGAGACAATCCACTTCATCGTATTCGAATTCTTCGACGTATATTTCGGGCGGCCGACGGACTCCAAAATGTCTTATGGATGGCGGTCACCCCAAGAATGGCTATAGTCGCGGGGCGGAGATTTTCAGGAATGTTGAAGCAATGCGAGCAAAAGAAGCCGCAGCAAAAGAAAAAGAGGCAAAAGAAAAAGAGGCAAAAGATAAAAAAGCAAAAGAAAAAGAGGCAATCTCCGAGGCTAGATAGGCCATAGTAGGCGTAGGGTTTTGGGCCATAGGCAACATCATTTTGGGTCGCACTATCCAATGTATGTGTGGTGTTAGCATGCTATGCATTTTACATGCCATACTTTGTATGTTTTTTTTGCAATAATATAAGTGTCACATGATTTCCCCTTCAATATGGTCCAAGGTTTGGATTGCCCTAACTAAACCATCACAAATATGAGTTTGGAATATTTTGTATGTTATATTATATTGGTTCACATAGTTCCCCTTCAATATGGTCTAAGGGTTTGGAGTGCCCTACCTAAAACATATTCATACAAGATCTCATATTTTGTGTGCGATAATATGAATGTTTTAAGATTTCCCCTTCAATTTGGCCTAAGGTTTGGATTGCGCATCCTAAACAATCCCAAATATGAGTTATTAATGGGGTTCTTGTTCTAAATACCCGACACAAAGTGTTCGCATCTTACAACTTTCTCCAATATGTGTTCCATTTATCCTTGTTCTTATTTATGTGAATGTCTCAAAATGCCCAAAAAGTCTCAATTTAACGAATATAGTGTTTTACAGATGAACCGGTTGACGTTGGAGACTTTAAAAGAATTAGCGATCATTGTAGAGGAATCTATGATATATACCTCAAAAGAATAACACAGAACCGGAAGATGTCAACATGTAATCGGCTGGATTTAGAATCACTAGGACCTTGACCAACTATGCCCAAAGACTTCCCGGGCACTGATATGGACGTACATAAATGTGCTGGAAAAACACAATTGAGCAGTTGAACAATGCTTTGAAAGAAACGCAAAGAAAAGCGACCATCAGTATTTATTACCAATGTGAACCAATGCTTTGAAATTGTTTGAACTACACTACAGTATTAACATGTCTTAACTTGCGATGAATATGTGAATCTAGCAACATGTGCATCATGATACTGTGGTGAGTAGACTTGTTGATCCTGAAGACATGACAATTTGACACATACGTCATGAAGATGAATTTATGATTTATGAAAACAATAATTTGAAACACATCCTCAGAGGTGGACTCTTCATACCATGTATAAACTAACAGGAGTGTAGAAAGGGGTATCATTTGAGGTATTTAGTGTACATAATATACATAAGGGAGGGATATTATTTTTCTTTGGTGTGTATAATTAAACAAGATATCAAAATCTAGAAGTAAAGGTAGTTGTACAAAAAAGGGCCCCTAGATTTAGAGAGAAATTTCTAGTATGCCGCTAATACATATAAATTTGTTTTTCTTTGAGAACTTCTTGTATGTCGGGGGTTTCATTTTATAGTGACCCACGCACATCATTTAGGTATCCAATGACGAGCCCAACCCCCCAGGTGAAGGCATTCATCATATTAAAATGAAAAGCTTAATAAAAATACACAAGTTCATTACCTAGCCTACCATCAGTACGTATACATTATTTATTTTTCTTCATAAATTTCCCACATATAGGAATTTAATTTCATAATGACCCACGCACGTCAATCAGATTTCCAATGAAGAGTTCACCCCCCCCCCCTCGCCCATCAACACATCTAAGTGATAATTTACCAAATTGTGTGAACGTTATGAACAATTGTAACTTATCTACAATTACAACCTAACCATAAAAAGCAATCACCACTTTGTACGAATCATGTCTTATTGAGATGAAGGAGTCTAATAAAAACTCACAGCCATCCACCCCCCTCCCCCCTCTAAAGATTAAAAAAGAAAAAGACGTCAACAACAATGTTTATGATATTTAGTATCATACGCATCATAGTGTCACTTACCGTATATTGAGGCGTATGCTAGGTTACACCAATGATCAAAAACTTCATCATTAGTGTCACCTCATGACACTTGGCATTCAAGTGTGCTTACTAATATCTTGGTATCCTCTAGGATGTCCAATAGTGTTACACAATGGTTCACAAGTTGACTAAAATAGGACACAAATGGCACTTGCCATTGGTAGACTCAAGAAATATCTTCCTCTTGCATACTAAAACGCAAAACTATCATCTCAAGTATCCAATGTGCTACGTTGAATGTCATAATGTAACTTATGACGACGAAGAACATCATATTGACAATTAACAGACGTGACACTTTGTGAGAACTCGAGACATCTAGTTGAGGGCCTTCACAAAAGAGTGTACGTGACACTAGACTGTGTGTGACTTTGAATCGTTTGTTATGTATAATCTAGGTGACTGCATTCTCGCCTTCGGATCAAGCAAGCTTGGTGCCGGAGTGGTGAGAGAGAGCGAGCTCAGCGCCAAGGACAAGACATGAAGCCCTGGCCAGCTGATCAGTCCCTGCAAATCAAGGCCAGGTCCTTATCCTAAAGGAAAGGAAAAGGAAAGGAAAGGAGCAGGGCAGGCTTTTCCTCTCGTACACGAATATCAGTGGCCGCGGAATGGATGGGGGTGGGGCAGCTTGCACGGCCGGCGATATGAGTCCGTGCCAGTGTTTTTCTTCGCACAGTTGTGGAGGCAGCCAACCACTGCATGTTGCAATGATGAGGACTTGGAGGCTCGCCCACTCTTTTGCGACGGAACACACAAATCCTTTTCAGATTCCCATCATTTATCTATCGATTGGAAATCGTTTGGCGTTGCGGTGACGCTTTTCCATGCCGAACGTACCCATCAACCTCATGGAGAAAAGAAAAGCGATGTGGCCCGGCCCTCTTTGTGGCCATGAAGTTCCAACTCCTTACACACCGTTGTCGTCGTCTGTTTACTTCCAGCGTACGAGTCCCATACAACACATTCGTTGCTACTTCAAAACTCTGGGAACGCATCAAAGTGGTAGAGCTCCGAAATTCTCAGTGGCAAGAGAAGAGGTTTGTTGAATATGGCTTCAATTTTGGCAGTGGTTGGTCACGGCGAGGTTGGTGATTGCAAAGCGATTAGATTGTTATTTTGTCAAGTTTTAGAACTGGAGTTGACACTAGGCGGTCATGTGGTCTTATCGTTGGTTTACTTCCATCATAGAACCTATGGTTTTTGTAATCTACTAGGGTGATAGAATTTGAAACCATGTTCATAATATCATAACTTATTTTGTAATCTAGTGGAAGAGAACTATGGTAAGGCCAAGCAATTTTGGCAATGAGATATAAATAAATACATGTGTGTGTGTGTTTGTGTGTTTTTGAGAAACAAGGTGAATAGCACACTATGGGAATCACAAACCATACCACTCTTTCTCTCTTCCACTTGATCGTTTTATGGTAGGTTGAAGTATTCTAATCTGCATCCATAGATTTTATATATAATCATGTAGTGACAAGAGAACAACAACAAGACCATACAACACCAGTAGGGATAAGTAGATCACATAGGTCCTCCCGGCTCTATCAATATTGATACATGTTGAACCTTGAATAATTAATAATTAATATATCTTGAGCACACATAATTCATAAAAGAAATACACCTCATAGTCATAAAATACCTCACATATTTATTACTAAACGAAATAAATCTCAACAACAAAAATGCCCTTGTGGATCCACCATTAGGTGTCGTCTTCCCTTGTAACACATGTTGCTCAATGCAGCCCACCTCCCGAAAGGGGGGAAGTAACCCTACCCTGAAGCTTGCTAGCAAAACATGATCAAGGTAAGGAAGAACGGGCTCCCATTCACATTGGTGTACACCAAAAATTGATGTCATTTTTATTATATATGATGAGCACATAGTCCAATCTCAATATAATAAATGTCTTTTGGGTGTCCATTCACCACAAGCATGTGTCCTAGGCAACTCGTCTTGCATTGGTGAAAACTGTCATGCATCATTAAATTCATTTACCACTCTGGTAGATTTGCAAGAAAAGTCATTCACGCAAGACAAGTTGCCTAGGTCTCATATGCTCAAACTAATTCTTATTACAAGCCTTGCCATATACCAATGTACTCAAATATATGTGGCCATTTATGGAGGGTGACCACATATTAAGGCACACACACCTAAGGCCCCTTTTACACTAGAGATAATGAGTTCTTGAAGAAAGGAGATCCTCATTGTTGGGCAACCTCTTATGCATGCTTGTTCATGCAAGCCCACTTTACACTTGAGCTTTCAACTCGAGAGCTTGAACTTTTTACTAGACTTACAATACTTAAGTGGTCCCTTGATTTATCCCATGTGAAACGACTACAACAAGCCCTCTATCATGTTTGACAATCTCTTGGTCAAAATCATAAGATATGTACCTCAAGGAAGTTCCTTAAGAATGTTGAGAACTCAACATTTTGAGGGTTTCAAGCATGTGTCAAATGGTCATGATTTCGTCTTTGTCTAGCCCGTTGTAGAACCACTCCCCCTCAATATCTCACTTTGAACCTGACCATTTTACACTTGCTCACACTATTGCCCCAACTATTGAGAGCTTGAGGATTGATGAAACAGTCATTGATAGTTTGAGCTATGAATGAAAGCCTATCAATTCCAAATACCAAACTCTTTGCAAGTTCAACTTTCAACTGAAGCTTGATTAAGGTAGAGGGCACTAAAACCTTCACTTTGAACGTTGAGTATATACTATTATTAGCTCAATGAGAATTTAAATGTTTCTTGTTAGTAAGTGAAAGGGGTTCCAAAGCAACAAAGTGTGCCTATTTGGCTTCCATATGCAACTGTTATAAGGACCTTCATTGGGCCATGAGTGGAGAGGCTCTTATTAGGATGAGTTTCCATGTAGACCGCTTGCCCACCCACATTCTATTATAAATAAGGACAAACCCGCCTAAATGTAGAGGGAACATGGTGGGTCAAGGTTTGTATGTGCCAACTACACTAAATATGGTATTTAGTGTCATATGGTATCTAATGTCACTATGGTAACTTTTCAGATGACACTTCTTATGAATAAATGAACGAAATACTGTCATGGATGATTGAAATTTGGATGACATTTCACTTGGTAAGTGATAGTAATTGCAACACTGTAAATCTCCAATCCCCAAAAAATTTAGGAGGAACGACAAACAATGTTGGGTTAACATTTAGTGTTGGTGACACTATACCGTAGTTTACAATTAGTATTGAGCAAGACAATTAGAATTGGTGTCACTAAATATCATATTTAGTGTAGCTACTCCCATCTTCTCAAATCCGGGCCCACCTACTAACCTCCTCCTCCCAGTTACCAAGGATGGAGTTCTAGACCAACATTGGTAACGCGATATTAAACATTATGGGACTTTAGGATGATTTTGGGACTTCTGGGATGTATGTGGGGAACTCATGGGGAACTCATTGGGAACTCATTGGGAACTCGTGGACACTTTGGATGGACCTGCCCATGCGAGACAAATACTCTTTGCTTCCAATGGGCTTTTGCATAGACTGTCACACAACAGGAGGTTTGCACCCACAATCCTCTTCATTGAAACACCAATTCTATGCTAGGAGGCGTCCACTCGATTGAATATTGTGCTATAAATGCCTGTAACACGCCATAACTTAAATTACTCTACATTTGTGCCTTGGCTTTCGCAAATTGTGGAGTCATGTTTGGCCATGGACTCAAAGATGTTTGGCAAGTGAGGTTTGATTTCCAGAGATTGCTCCCATGTAACTTTCTCCATGTAAGCCAAGTCCGGTATTTTGCTCCCAAGATAGGTTTTTTGCTGAGAGTCAAAGCCAATGTGTTCTGCCGCTAACACCAACATACAAAGGCGGTGTATGCGTTCGCCGAGCAAAAGAGTGCCCGTATATCTCTGTAGAGCAGTTGTCATGGTCCTCTGTAGTCCCATAAACTCGCGCGTTACGTCATGGATCTGCGATGCTAAGTAGTAAAACTCGTAATCAATGGTACGCTCCCCCATTGTGGGTTCCACTGGGTCTCCTTCATCATTCTGTGGATAGGCAATATGACAGGCTTCCAACAATGGTGTGATTGGGAGGTTCTCATCCGTGTTGTCATAGACATGGTTCAACATGTCTTCTGAATCATGGCGGAGTAAGTCATCTAAATGGGGCTCGATTGCTTGCGTAGCTTCCCACCTATCGTTCTCTATTAAGTGCAACTTTGGGAGACGTTGTTGGAGTGCCTCCACTTGTGGGATGGTGAGCCCTATATCGGCACTGTATACCACCAATCTCCCAAGCATGTGTGCATCCATTCCAACCAAGCGGCATCCTTTATATCTATCTAAAGCAGTGGTCATAAATGATTGTAGTTGCATGAACCGTTCCATGCACACATCAATATCTGAAGCTAAGTTGTTAAACTCGTCGTCCATACTCATCCTTTCCATTGGGAGGCCTAACGGGCGTTCCAGTTCAGCTGTTTGCATTCTCGCAATCACCTCCCCGAACCCAGTTGGCTGGGGAGCTGGGGGGGAACTGGCCGGGTTGGGAGGGGCATCCTGACACGGCATTGAATAGTACGAACAAGTGTGAATAACGCTTCAACATGTAAGGTACATATACCTATAACCGAAAACTTAAGCATTTCAGCATAGCATATCTTGGAATATCAAGGAGGAGTTATTTTTTGTGCGTAGGAAAATAAGGTTCATGAATAATGACCCTTTTTTCAAAATTGATTGTGTAAAATTTCTTTGTGCGAAAGTCGGTCAGAGCCCATAACCAACACATAGCTTCACACATGACCGACAATATCTATGGGAAACAACTTCCCCTCCACAGTCATATTGTCCTCGCGTTTTATATATATTCATAACGACTTCTAGTAAAGCCATGCGCGTTTATGAGCTACTCTACTTGTCGGTGATGGGATCGTTATCAGTTATAGGGTGTCTATACCTTAAGGGCGGATTTACATGGTGCACACATGGGTTGTTCCTCTGGGAGTGTGCATTCAAGACAAAGGCGCCCTACACGTTGTGTCCAGTCACATAAGAGTTTGGGCAGGACAAATAGGTTACATGAAGGGGCAGCTTCCCATGAAGCAGTTATGCAAGACAGAACGAAAACATTCACATGGAGCTTCCGCCGTATCGTTTATGCACTACATGTTCCACCCATATATGGGGGAGTGCTCGATGATGGATTTACTAAGGACAAACAAGAACCATACATTGGGTGCAAACAAGCAAGTGGACATGGTAAGCAAAATGAGAGCATGGTTGACATGTGAACCGACTTGATATAAGACAATGCGTTGGGTATTGGGAGTGTCTGGCCACTTTTATATATTGAGTGTTGCACTAAATTTTGTGTACACATATGAATGCCCGCACAATTGGTCACGGGAGTGTTTAACTTCTAGCATATTTAGGGTACAGACAAATCATTTGTCCATCACATTGATTGTGGTGTTTTGGGCCTTCCAAGGGGAGGCTAACCGTTTGCGGACCATGCTCTGTGTGTGTCGCGAGGTCAGCCAACCCCGCATGCAATAGATTGACGCCTCTTGAATTAGGACCTCTTGACTCAATAAGCTCTATTTGATGCTCGCGGGTGGAAGGTGGTCCCAATGGTTTCATATTGAAGTCAGCACCTTGCGCATTCAAAAGAATCGTTGGCACTGTGGTCGTGATAGGTTGTGGGTCATAAGTTTTGCCAATGCTCGCCAATCCCGCACGTAACATGTGAACACCCCTTGAGTTAGGGCCTCTTGATTCAATGAGGGAGATTTGGTGGTCGCGTGTAGAGATAGAGCGCAGGACGGGCAATGTTTCACAAGGGGATGCACAATCTTCCACTGCGGGTTCCATATTGAGATCAACACCCTGCATGGTGACAAAGTGACACGCATTTATTTGGCTTACTAATTTACATACACTCGTGCATACATATACACTCATGCATACATATACACTCATACATACATATACACTCATACACACATATACACCCATACACATATACACATATACACCCATACATATATATGTTTGCAACTTATCATGATTTCATAACTCGCATATGCGGTAGCAACTGAACCAAAATTGCGTACACATGCACGTTCAAGCGAGTCTGGATTTATACAGATTCAAGTATACTTATGCTAATGACCCTGAATTGGTAATGAAATGTGTGTTTAATATTACAATAACCTTTACACAATAACGTTGTCGAAACAATAAATGACACAATAATAATAAATGACACAATAATAAATTACCAGAGTTGATCCATCAGTCCATTGCACATGGTGCAAGTTGTTCTTCACTGGTGAAACCTCCATTGGGTTCCGCGACTCTGAAACTTGTTTCGCCTCTATTGGACCGCGTGAGAGCCCCGAAGTGGGGCACGCAAAAGCTGATGGCGTGGAACTGGATGGTGTGTACCTAGCAGGAGGAAGCTGAAGATACCATAAAATACAATGTTACTAGACATACAATCCTACTTATTTCTTTGCTACTTCTATTCGATCGATTTGCAACTTTTCTACAATTTCCGAGTCGGTTTCTTCGAGCCCGTTGGATTTCAAAACTGCCACCTTGACTGCATCGTTATGACGTATAGGTTGTTGCCCAAATCTACGGCTGACCACAAAGTCGCGTGCGTCAGACATTGGTGAGTAGAACAATGATTGAAAGTAAGGAAGGAGGACCTTTGTCATGTCTGCGTCTTGCACCCGATTGGATGTGAATGGGTTGGGAAAGATACCACACTCGTCCGCATTGCAAACAGATTTGTAAGGGCAATCGTCTACTAGAATGGTGTTGGAGGGTGCAGTTGTGATCCTTCCAGAATCGAAGGATACAGGCGGCCACCAAAACTTGTTGAGTAAACTTTTCAAAAACAAAGGAGCTTCTGGCTTCAAAGGGTTCATGACGACATTGTTCCACATGTCCTTGAACAAGGTGCAATCCTCTTGGCCAAGTACTAATGCGGGTTTTGGGCCCCCGGCAAATAGATACTCCACCACAAGGTCTACAGTGGATTTTTTCATGGATGACCATATGCAAACATGGAACATGGAGGACATCCACAACCAAAACACCTTGTATCCCAGTCTAGGTAGGACAACCTTGGGCCCTACCAAGGCCGGAGGTTTGTCCGGTGCTTTATCGTAAGTTATCCAAGTGGGCACAGTCACCATACCCGGGTTACGTCGGGAACAGTGGCAAAATATGCCGTTTAAATCGAACACCACAATGAACCTTCGACTGGGTGTAGCAGCAGGCGCCTGCCGACATGAACCCACTGTGAGCTTCTGACATGTGCTACATATAAATTAAACATAGAATGACCTCGCAAACCTAGGCATGATGGACTAGACCATTAAGTAGTTCATTGTGTAGTCCTCCAAACCACGTGTGGTATGGGCGAACTCGAACGACAGGGAGAAATGGGCCACGATCAATACCTCGTACTGTATTGGATTGAATTCCCATCGCTCAGAGTACCCTAGGGAAGGATCTTCGGGATACTTAGACATTAGTCTTTTAGCACACGCGATTCCCATCTCCCTTGTGAAAACTTGGCAAGGTCTATTGATCTTTGGGTATGTGTCATCGTAAAAAAATAGCTTATCATAGACGACGTCTTTTGGTAGAGGCGCATCCAAAGGCACTATCGAATGTTGTGGAGCCTGAACCCAAAACTACGCGATTTTAAATAAATGGGGAGGTGAAAAGGTCGAAATAGACATATGTCAATCGAAACTAACGTGCCTTTTAACGAATGCATTGGCAAGTTCCCATGCACGTTCCCATTCACATTCCCACGTAGAATTTTGGTCAAAATGTACATGTTTTGCAATTTTGGGACTCCCAAAAGTCCCAAAATGTTTAATATGATGTTTGGTTCTCTTGAGTCTTCAACGGGTCTTAATCCTTCGGTCACTGGCACTTGTAAGCTAAAGATTATTTAATGTGTGCATGGAAGTCTACCAATCCATGTCCATTACCCTCCACATTCTAGTGGACCACCATAATGTGGTTGGATGGTGGCTTGTACTTAACTACATGCAAATACCTCGGACCCACTATTAGAGTAGAGGTGCCCATAATTGATCACTTAAGAGATTTTGCACTAGCATTGGAGAAGTATAAGGCGGTGCAAAATCTTCTCATGTAGGAAGTTAGAAATCATGAGGCCTATAATTTTTTTGGTAATTTTATTCCTTAAATCAAAACTATTACAAATTTTTGAAGCCAAAAGTTGGCCCAAACATATTACCAATGTCTAGAGTCTGCCATAGCCGCTCATTTAAACCACTCGGTCCTCCTCACTTTAGCACTCAAAACCAGGTCACGTGCCATGGCATTATTGGTTCCGACCTAATCGAAATTGAGGTACCCTATAGATTGTTGATGGGATTCTGATTAGGAATATGCGCCTCTACTTATATCTAGTATCTAGTGGGAACGCAACCTACATGGAAACTCACCCTTAGCATCTCCTCCAGTAGAGATGCCTATTCTCGATCAAGACCCCATCACCAATTTATAAGGTACCGAAATTTCGATCAAATTGGGACTCAATTTCAATCAACCTAGGACTCAATTTCAATCAGGCTAAAACCAATAATGCCATGATAAGATGTCATGGTTTTGAGTGAGCAGGAATGAGCAAAGTCATGGCAAACTCTAGACAATGGTATTATGTTCAGGCCAATTTTTGGCTTCAAAAATCCATAATCTTTTTAATTAAAGAAATAAAATTACCATAAATTTTGCAAACCTCCTCATTTCTATCTTCCTAAACGGTGCACCACCTTATACTCGCTCCGTCCCAAAGTTATTGTCCTACTCCCCGGAGTTTAATATCCCAAAATGTTTGTCAAACAAACATTTTGGGATATTAAACTCCGGGGAGTAGGACAATAACTTTGGGACGGAGGGAGTACTTCTTTAGATCTAGCAGAGAATCTCTTGAGTGATTGGTTATGGGTGCCTATACTCTACCTTAGGGGTTGTTTACACCATAGACCATGAAGTCATTTTAGGGCCATGTAAGAGCGTTGAGTAATTGTTAAACTTGTCATGGGACCACTTCTGTTTACACTAGGAAAAAATATCAGAGTGACCATGGAGGTCAAGGTCCCCAAAAGACATATTTAGAGGCCTACATAATCCACTGACATGGTCCAACGGGTTTTGCGGTGAGAGAAGCAGAAGAGGTAATCTAGTAGAAAAGGCAAGGGCCCATGGTAGAGAAATATTGTTATAATTCTTTTTTAATGAAAAAAAAGGGGGGGAGGCTTTAGATACAACTCTTCTTGCTAGGTAAAGGCTCACGAGGCACATTTTTTAGCATTTGTGTGCTAAAATGAATCTTGAGAATCAGATCTACCCTCTATGCGGCTTGATCATATCATAGCCAATGAGACATATCATTTCTTCCTTGCCCTACGCCTTGAACCGGCTCCCACCTATTCCACCAACACAATGTGGGACAATCTACTTGCGCATTTGTAGACATAATGTAATGAATTTAGTTACAATAGTAATATATCAAAACCATCATGATGTCAAAGTATTCACATCTCTATTACAATTATGGATTATTCAGAAACACACCAGATCCAGGAATCCAACAAATCCAACACATCTAGAACTCCATAATTCGAGTACACATGATTGTAGTACAATGCAGCGAAAATTTAATTCACCAAAGCCCTAAGCAAGGAGAACCAACCGCTACTTACAGATAAACTAGTTGAGGTTCAAGACATCAGGTTCATTACTAATCATTTTACGGGAAATTTTTCAAATATTCTTAAAATTAACAAAGAAAAACTTTAAAATGTCAACATGTAACTCATTGCACTTGGAAACACTAGGATCTTTGCAAATTATGTCCAAAAATATCCTCAGACATTGATTAGAACATACTTGACCATGTGACAGGAAGCGGGTTGCAAATAATGCTCAATGTACAACACAAGGTACAAGTCACATGTAAATCACATTGAACATGTACAAATTAAATAACTCATTTCGTTTGTAAGAATTGTTGTGATAAGATTTGCAAGCCACATCTTCGACAAATCTAACAAGAAGTGAAGACAAGTGAAATCAAGAGAAGATGAGAGAATGGTCAAACTTGAATTTTTATTTTTTTTAAGACGGCCCTTTTTGGGCATAATTTTTTTTTTAAATCAACACATTCACTTTTTGGTGCGTGGTCATTCTTCTTGGTCCACATTTAGTTTACATCTAGTAAAGGGTCCAAAGGCATTGTAAATTGATTCTTTAAGAAATCGGACCATGTAAGTTGGACCATGAAAGAAGACCATCTTCCATGGTCCGACTTCATGGTCCATGACTCCATGGTGCAAATTGGCCCTTAGTGTGAAGGGGCCATATGACAGGATGATTCTTGTGTTGTATGGTCGTGATCATCAATATCCACTATGCCAAAAACATGCTTTTTTGACTGGGGTTTTTGACTGAAAATCATATAAAACCAGGTACTTGACTAGGACTACTGTAGTCGCAAAGTCAGTAAAATGCTTGTCAGGTCGGACCAATCGCTTGCAACAAGCTGACTATGGTTTATTCTGTTGGCATTTCGTTCCCTATGCGCGTTCCCAAGGCCCTTTTGGGACCTCGATTGGCACCGCCCTTAGGACATCGTCTGTCTTCACTACATATAGTCATGCACTGTTGACTAATATTAGTAAACAAGTAGTGCCCATTGTACTAAAGATAGTCACGATATACTGACTATACCTAGTAAATGCTTAGTCATGTCAATAATTACTCCAGTTATAATAAATGTGTATGATCCGTAAAAACATAGTCATCTTTGGTACAACATTCCACTATATTTAGTCACATTAGTCGGACTAGGATTAGTCAAAGAGTAGTTGAGGATTAGTAACGGGTTAGTCAAGCTCATATCTATGTGTGGTCTCTACTACATTCAGGGTTCAATTCCCAAGGCATTTTGTTGTTGTAGTTCATGGTGGACAATCTAGGGTTTACTTTGGCTAAAACTAGTCACATTATTGGCATTCAGTAGTCATCAAACATAGTCTTCATCACCACCACCACCAACAATCATTTCAGTAATTCACTTCAATTGAAAATTACTACGCAAAGTCACTTCTACTAATTCACTTTAGTTGTACATTCCAGATTGGTGACTGATTCTAGTCACTACATGTGAATAGTTCTGGTCCTTATTTTTAATATTGTTATTATAAGTAGTCAAATTAATATGACTAGTGTGATACCATTTTTTGGATAGGATAGGTGATTTTTGACTTTGAAGGGTAGGTGAGTGACAAATTACACTCAAGACTCACAGAACAGTGATAAACTAGGTGATTAGTCACTCAGGAATGGAAACAGGCAAGTGTGGTAGAATATTACTTAGCTGCCCGTAGTATAAAAGATATCAGGAGTCATGAAATTCACATGTGACAATTAAAAGAAGCACTTGGTATCCTAGCTAGAGGCAGTCACCACCTTTCGGGACAGAAAGATAAGAAGGAGGAGGAAGAGAACAGAAGGAGAGAGAACTTGAGTTTTGGACCTTCCTCTCGTGAAGAGAGTGATTTTGTAGTCTCTCCCAATGACTGGGTGTGAAACCCTTAAGTTTCATTGTAAATCCTACTTTTTGAATATATCAGATTGTAAATTCAGCTATATGCATTGTGTATAAGTTGTTTGTGGAAGTGGGAAGTGTGATCAGTGTGGTCGATGTGGAATTTGCTTCAGGAGTGTGAAATTCTTGAACGGAAGAATATATGTTTTATGTTTGCATTGTAAATCGTCTAGTACAGAATTTCTTGGACAGTCTCTTAAGGTTCTGAATTCTAAAAACGAAGTTGTTGTATGGATGTGTGTGATGGATTAATTAAGATAAATTGTATCACCCCTGGTTCGGGAAGAATCCAGCGAGGAAGTGTGTTACCTTATTCCTGTGACGGGAGTAAGTTATTTGATGTATAAGTTTAATCCTTGGGAAGATAATTCATTGGATGCCTCAGTCCAACTGTAATTCCCTAATTGTAACTTGCTTGATGTAAGTGTGTGTCCTGATGTGAATTCTTGTGGAATCAAATAAAAAACTGTCTGTGTGTATGAGAGTCAAGCTTCTTAATCCAGAAATTACCACAGGCTCAAAGTGTGATGGTTATTCCCAGTGTTACTTCATGAGGAATGTTAGAATTCTCGGTGTAAAAGGATATGAGTTCCCGTCTTAAGTATGTAGGAAATAATCTTCGACTTAATCCTCAGAGAGAGAGGGGTAACTGTTCGTTGATTAAGAGGCATAATTACTATTTGGGTACCCCAATACTAGTTGAGTTCTACGGGTGAGAAATCCGGGGCCTTTGGGAATTTTCTGCGAAAGGGAATTAGACGTTCAGTTCGGGGTTTGACCATGAAATCATTGTCTTTAAATGAGAGAAGCTTTCTCCACTAAGTGAGAGAAAAACCTCAAGTTTTCGTTGGAGTGTGAATCTCCTGAGAAGGGAGTTACTTTTACCCAGCCTGACTCATCCTCGTGCGTCGGGAGATGAGAATTGACTGTCCCCTGTCTGCTGTGAAGGATTCCTGTAAATGCCAAGAAGAATGATTCCGAAGGAGGATCCCTAACCAGTTTGTTGTGCATTTTGATTCTCGAGAAGAGATCGAGATCGTGGAAATAATGGTCGGGGCGAGCCAGCAGAGAATTACGAATGAACCAGTTGAGTTTGAGAAATAACAGGTTGAAGTTCAAGACTGCAAGAAAATCATCAAACGCTTCAGAGAGATTCACAGAATACACTCCAACTCAATCGAGGAAAATTGAGGGAGGTCCTTCTGTAACTGATGGGGCTTGCAGGTTCTAGGATCTTAATTGACTGTACTCCAAGAATCTCTCTAATTGTGGAATGAGGCGCATTCGCTTGTCTACGTTTCATGCTCAGAAAAAGACGGGAAATGGAACCTGATATCAGGAGAGAATTGAGTTAAAGTTGAATGGGAAGAGAAATCACGAAGTCAGGAGGCGAAGGAGCTGTTGTGAGGAAGCAACGCCCAGTTATCCCATACCGATTGGGATAGCTGGCAGAGGTAAGTATAAAACCTATTCCTCCAGTGAGTCTAATGTGACTAGACGTTTCTCTGATACTCTAAGACGATTACTGGTTACTAGTTACTTGGCATTGGTTACTAGACACTTACTTGGAACTTGGAACTAGACGTTTACTTGTGGCTTGGCACTAGACTGTTATTGTTCTGACCTGGTCCGCTTTAGACGCTTCTCTCTTCGTTCCCGGTTCGTGGTTTCTGTCACTTGTAACTAGATTTTTACCAAAATTCCCTAATTCCTAATTTTTACAAGTATAGAAAGGTGTCATTGTTTGAGTAATGAATAAATTTATTTATGGTAAGTATGTGACAAGTCAAGTCACATGAGAATGGATTAATTGTGATAATTAAGTGTCAAACTCAATCCATCACCCTTTTGAACTATCAATCGACCTTATCGTGACAAACTAAAGATACATCTGACACTCATTTAGTCTTCCCTGGGTGTTTTTTGAGCTGGAACCCTGGATGAAAAAACTAACTACAACTAGTGATAGAAGTAGATGCATATTTTTGTATGTTTGGCTGTACTATTTGTGGTAACAAGCTCAGCTACGCATCTCAACCATTCCATAGAAACGAATACTGGTGGGATTCCATACATGGGTAAAAAGACCAAGGTATATTGACAATAAAAATTTCTGGGTATAGTCCTCCTATAAGCAAGCTGAGGTTCCTAGAGAATAACAAGAGCTAAGCTTCCGGACTGTGGTGCAAACATTATGTGGGCCACAAAATAAACTGCCCAACGGCGTCGCCAATTTTTGTGACTGGTGGATCATCTAACATTATGCTCCGATATAACACATATGCATCATCGTGGCTCCGCAACACTTCCACGGACACAGTCCCTTCACAGATGACTACTCCATGCATTGTCCCCCCCGGAAGACTCGTGACCCTCCCGTCCCCTACTAAGAGCGACTCCTCGTCGACTCCTATTCCCATGATTTTTACAATGTCTCCTGATGCAAAGGGTGGCACTACTTCTATCTCCTTCAATGTGTCTTTTTCCTACAAAAACATCGACGAGTTTTAGGGGTTAGTTATAGTTCTGACCGTGGATACATGACTTCTCTTTTGCTGACTACTACCAGCGAGCAAAGCAAAAACCGCAAGAGTGATTATTAATAGTTAGAGTTACTACTAAAGTGTCTATGATGAAGTGCAGTATTTCCACATGGTGACTATAGTTAGTCACACTGTTCCAAGACTTGACTAGTCTGTCACAATTCCAAGAACAATGTCTATGTAAAATTTGAGAAAGTGATAGATACGTCGTACCTTTGTGGTTTTGGCTACACCTTTTTTGGGGGGGCGCTTTCTTGCATCATCCCCTTTGCCGTCCTTCTCTTTGGGTGCCTTCACATCACCTGTCTTGGCTCTCAGAGGTGGTTGCTTCTCCTCCACAACCTTCTCTTTACCAGCCCTCCTTGTTTCCACCTGAGTTTTGCCAATCTTCTCTGAATCCTTTTCCACATAGTGTTTAGTTCGTGCCGGAATGAGCCTGAGCAGGCGAAGTCTGTGCTACAAAGAAAAGTGCCGGAGTCAAACCCATAACCCTTGCCCTAAACCCACGAGGCATCCTTAAAGCAAAAAAAAGACGGAGAAGGAGAAGGAGTGGGCGCGGGCGTGGCGTGGCGTACTTCAATTCCTTATTATTTATGTTTTCTTTCAGGAGGTTCTTCTTCATGACTAAGAGACTTCTTTGCTTTGTGGAAGAAGCAATGGGCGCTACATGATCATGACACATCCACCACTTCCGGGTAAAATTTGTAAAATCCGAGCCACCTCCAGAAACCTCGGCAATTAGCCGGTTTCTCTACAGAACTCCCCGGATTGTGATGTACACAATGTGACAAGACATAGCCAATTTCTCCAGTGACTTGACTATCAATAGTCAACTTTAACAGTGAATTGACTATTAGTAGTCAATTTCCTTGACACAACCCTTAGATGCAGATACCTTGAATTAAGTCTACATTCATACGATATGTGTAATTAGGTTTCCCCCCCGTTAATCGATCAACACTCCCCACTCTTTTGAATATTCACACATCTACACTGCTTGGAAGTTGCGGCAAGAAAACCCCAAAATGAACACAATTTTTGGAAAACACACCTTTGTCTGGGATTGAGTTATTACTGGCGTCGGGGATGGTGCTCTCCTGGACCTCGTAATCCTCGTAACCTCCTGCTCCTCTGGTTGTAGTTGCAAAGGACCACGACCAGGGTTTGAAGCACGCCTTTCCTTCCCCTCCTTCGCTTGACTGCAAACTTCAGATGCAAGCGCAGGTAAGCCTAGGTCCTCCAATCTCTTGTTGTTCCTCTCTATGTTCCTCAACCGAGACGCCTCATATGCTGTTAGGGGAACCTTGTCCAATGCTGGAGGGGAGTCGCACTCTTTTTGCGAGCAATTCTCTGTCCGGCACCTACTATCCCTGCTTGGTGACTCGCCGCCCTCACTTGCAGTACCTGTACCTGCGCCCTCACCTCCGCTGCTAGTTGTGGTGCCCTCACTCTCGCTCCATGGTCCACTCTCACTCTCGCTCGTTGTGTCGCCTTCACTACTCTCGAAGCTAGCATTCTCAAAGCCCTCTTCCGTGTCCATGACCAGACAACCCGAAGGTGCAGAGGAAGGACACGGTGGTGGCGGCCGCCCAAAAAAGGAACGCCATTGCTGCAGCGATTGTTTTCTATACCAACCACCTACACCTACACCCTACACCTACACTGCATGCACAAGAAGTAGTTCACTTTGGTGGCAGTCGGGGAGAGTGTAACCTGTGAGGCCAAACCCACCACCCTTAAGCGTCCTAGTCCGGGTGATGGTGTTGAGAATCACATGTATTGTTTGTATCGAAAGAATGATCTCTTTGCATCCAAAGGCGTTCATGTCATTTTGAATCACTTTGTTTATTAGTGGTAGCCTCTTGGCTTTGGGCCACGTTGGCCTTCTCAAGGGTCCAACCAGCGGCCTTGGCAACACAAGCTCTCAAGGATATTCCCCTTTGGCCTTTGATTATCCTCTTCGTTACTTGAACCTTGCTAGAGTCTTCCGCTTTCTCCATCGGCCTAACCTCCTTTGTCTCGCCAATGTGGATGTCCTCCGCTTTCTCCATTAATAATGCAAGTGATTGATTTTTACCAAAGAGGACGTAAGTGTTAAAAAACACTACCTCAATGGTTACTTAAAAATACAATTGCCTTAAAGGCCACACGTGAATCTTAACTAGCTTAATGAGCCTAATTACTTATCTATCACTAATCACAACCTAATGTTGTTTCTGCCTCATGTGCCAATACCCACTTTTCGGATTAGCTTGCTAATCACCTAGTCCACCCTTGGCCGATCGATTACCCGGTCTCGGTGCAGCCGGTTACCCGGTGGCCTGGCCAACTTCGGCTGCCCAGCAGCTTAGCCTCCTTCGGCTCAAATTTAGACGCAATCTAACCCGGACCTCCTACCCAGGGAGTGCACTGTTCAAGTACTGTATTTATACACGTGGGTGCACAAAAGGGGTATTATTTAAAACAAGCATGTACAAAATGTACATACAAGAGACATATTGCTATTAAGCAAGAAGTAGATATACATGAGGCTATAGAAAAATATATGTAAAGTACGCATTTACGCGTTTACGCGTTCAAGTCAGACCTGGACCAAGAATCATGTGTTTTTTCATCCACTAAGTAACGACTTTATAACTAAAAATCCATGATTTGATATTATACATATAATAGGGCCATGTTTTTGCATTTCCAAACATTTGTACACATGTTATATACAATTTTTGTATTTGTTTTTGGACCCTTGTGTATGTATGGAAATGTATTTTGAAGCAATGAGATTTGTAAGCATATTGCTTGATTTTAGCAAAAATAAAATGTATACAGGGGTATTTTAATAAGGGGCATGCACGCACGTGATGCTTGGTTTTAATGAATAGTGCACTCCCTGAGACCTCCTAGCAAGGTCCTCAACCCACACTAATCAAGGGCATACTAACCACACCTTAAGTCACACTATAATGTGCACCCTTAACTACTAATCGGATGTTTGTTTCTAATTTCTTTTTGTGTTTCTTTAGCTACTCAACTAACATTACTCCCTAACCTTACTAAGACTAACTAATCCACACACGTGGCTTTCAAGCTCTAAGAGCTAGCCCCCTTTAGAACACTTGAGAGAGAGAGCTTAACTAATTAACTTCACTAAAAACTAATAACCCACACACGTGGCTCAAGCTCTTAAGAGCTTGCTCCCTTGAGAGCGCTTGATGGAGAGAGAGGTAAATGAGAGAAAAAACACCTTAAGTAGCAAAGAGGGAGAGAGGGAGAGAGGGAGAGAGGGAGAGAGAGGTGAGGATAGGGTGAGAGGATTAGCACCTCCAATCACAATCCTTTAACCCTCTCCTCCAAAGTAGGGACTAATCCCCATCCACCAAGCTTCCTTCTACCTAAACTAACAAGGTGGATCCAAAAGTGGGCATTTAACCCGCGGAGCTCACCTTGCCTCACCTTACCCCCTACTCACATAATCAAGGCATCCTCTTATTGAAATCAAACCTTGAAATAACCACTCAACACATTCTAATGCCTAAACTTAAATCCACACCACACTTCACTCTTTTTATGTTTTGTGAATAATCATAACCCTCAAAGTCAAACTAAAATTGGTTTCGAAGAGTTAATCACCACATGTGGGCACCATTTTGGGCTCACATAACCGTCGAAGCAATAAGTGTTGAAGATGGCGGGGAGGGTTAGGGTTAGGTTAGGGTCTGGGACCGTTAGGGCAGCTGTTGCACATTTTGAATACCGACTGACAAATGATAAGTCCGAGACTGTTAGACTAACATGGCCTGGCCCGGTATGATTGTAGTCCCAACTCTCAACAGAGTTGAGTGACTGTGGGGGATATACATGATGCAGTCATCATGAGTTAGAGCTATTCAGAATTCAATTTGAATAACATCACATGTCATCTGATCATGTGTGATATTCGAATTTTGAGGGCTGAAAACAAGACATTAGAAGTTGCTTCCAATGGAATCAATCCAACTGCTTGTTTGACTGGATGATCTTCGAGATTGTTCCTATGAACTAACCTGTACTTCACAAGGGAATTCAAACAAGGTGAAACACACTTGTATCTTCTCTACTTGATGCATGTTGTGTTTAAAGTATCATATCCATGTCCATATTCAAGATCCTCTAATGACTTAGATGTTACTTTTGCTACAGGATGTGCTAGACTCCTCGACCTGCTGCTGCGGAAAGTGTGAATAGGTGCTACAGATTTGAATGTGACAGATGGACAAGAATTCAATAGACGAACTCCTGCACCTACAACTGTGGGACCTAGAGGAGAAGGAGGCAAATGGAATGTTCCTGTCATCATATCCATGCCCATGTAAAAACTGCATGGGTGGGAGGGTTCTATCAAGAGAAACCATTTGCAAGCATCTAAGGCATTACAAACGCGATCCACAATTCCATAGGTCTATACTGGTATGTGTTTGTATTCCTAAAATGTGGTTGGAATTAGTGCATCTAAACCCTAACCCCATATGTCAGTATTTGACTATCCATAGTCACATATGTCAATGTTGTGACTACAGATTGGTCTTACTGGCCAAGAAAGAACACCAAATATTGATGACGTTCTTCCAAGCACAATGGACGCCGAACACGAGGAAAGCAGCGGCGCAAGTGAGCATGAGAATGATGAAGGCGAGTTTGAAGTGCAACGGATGATAATAGAGTGTTTTGGTCGGTTTGAGAACAACAACAATGATGGCCAGGAGGATACCATACTTGAAGATGAACGGGAATTTATGGTTGAGGAAGGAATGGATCTACTAGAAGAATCTGCAGTCCCACTATATGAGGGCAGCAAAACAAGCCGAGTAGTTGCGGTCATTCTCCTTTTAAATTGCTTTGTTGTCTTTGGAGTCTCCAATGCATGCGCTACAGAATTGTTGAAGTTGCTGTCGGAGCTATTACCTATCAAAAACACTCTTCCAAAATCTTACTATGAAGCTCATAAGTATCTAAGGCAACTCAGATTATCATTTGTCTCAATACATGCCTGTATAAATGGGTGTTGTTTATTTCGAAAGGAGCTAGAAGGCGCAATGAATTGTCCAAAATGTGGACAATTGAGGTACAAATCCGAGTCAAGCAGGACACCAATGAAAGTTCTGCGGCATTTTCCACTCATACCACAGCTACAAAGGATGTATCGATGTACATCTCTCGCAAAATTAAATAAGTGGTATATCGAACGGAAGAACTGTAATGGCAACGTGGAATGCATTCCAAACTCAAAGGCGTGGAAACACATTGACTCTGTATATCCAGGGTTTGCATTGGAGGAAAGGAACATACGACTAGGACTTGCTCTAGACGGTGTCAATCCATTCTCAAACCAATCCCTAAGTCATTCCACTTGGCCAGTTGTACTACTGAACTACAATCTGCCACCATGGTTGGTGACAAAACGGTTTTTCTTAATGTTGGCCCTCATCATTCCTGGGAAAGAGAGTGTCACATCTAAAAATGTGGATGTGTACCTTGCTCCATTGATTGAAGAATTGCAGCAACTTTGGGAAGGCATTGATGCAGTAGATGCATCTGCAGAGAGTGTGAATAGGAGTTTCACGTTGAAGGTCATCCTCATGTGGTGCATCCATGACTTCCCGGCATATGGCTTAGTGTCAGGGCAAGTGACAAAGGGGTACAGAGGGTGCACCGAATGTGGTCCTAGTGTAACAACCGGACGTTCTACAGCGTTAACGAAGAATGTATATTTAGGGCATCGTCGTTTCTTGAACCGAACCCATCCATATCGAAGATTGCAGAGAGCATTTGATGGATCAACCGAGACCCGTCTACCACCAAGACAGCTAAGTGGCCGTGACATAGTCCGTTATGCGATGAGGAGAGAAAATTGGTTGGCTGACTCCCCACGAAACAGACCAGGGGGGTTAAATGATCCAATACATGACACAGGCGTGAAAAGACTGTCTGCATTATTTGCACTTCCATATTGGCAGGTGAGTGTTTAGTTCCAAACCCATTGTCATACCCTCATGACTTAAAATAAGACTAACAATAGTCAAAGAATAACTGAAAGCTTCAAAAATTGGTTTGGAGGACTACCAGTAGTCAACTTCTAGTGACATCCATACAAACTTGACTATAGTCAAATATGATTGACTACACATTGTCAATGCTAATATAATAGTGATTGTATGATGACTAAGAGTACAAATATAATTCCACTAATGGGAGCCAATGTTTGTATGCAGTCTCTTACAATAAGGCATGTGTTCGATGCAATGCACTGTGAAAAGAAGTTATGTGAGAACATCATGAAGACAATTTGGGGTTTAAAGGATAACCTCAAAGTACGGATGGATCTAGCGGAAGCAAACATTAGGCCGGAATTGCACGCCGTTCATGGCGGTGCAAGGGGAACCTTGTTCATACCAAGAGCTCCGTATATTCTATCAAGAGCAGAGAAGGTTGTGTTTACAAACATCATTCGTGGATTGAAGACTCCTAGCAAGTACGTGGGCCAACTGTCTAAAAGAATCACAGAAGATGGAGAGTTACGAGGAATGAAGAGTCATGACTACCACATTCTAATGCAACAAATCTTGCCATTGTGTTTACGAACGCTCTTACCAAAGGATGTCCGAATTGCCATTATACGGATATGCCGAGTCTTTGCCCGTTTGTGCGTGAAGTCGGTGGATCCTTCAAGCATGACTGATTTGTTCAATGAGACAGCCGTTACTATGTGTATGTTGGAAAGGGTCTTACCACCAGCATTCTTTGATGTCATGTCCCACTTGCCTATTCACTTGGTGCAACAGTTAGACATTTGCGGACCAGTGCACACCCGGTGGATGTACGCAATGGAACGGTACCTAAAAACTCTGAAAGGATACGTGCGTCTTTGAAGCAATCATGAGGGCTCTATGACACAAGGCTACATCATGGATGAAGCAATGGGATTTTGTACTGAATATATGCAATAATGTTGTGAAAGTGAGCGTCGTGTGTGGGATGACAAAGAAGAACCCGTAATGAATAGCGAGGTCATAGAAGGAAATGGGCGGCATCGGTTGTAACCAGACGAACTACGTCTTTGGATACATGAATTTGTGTTGAACAATGCGGAGCCATTGCAAGTTTACAGAGAGTAAAACCACGTACTCTGTGTTCTTGCTTGTGTGACTACATTGTTGACTAGTCATAGTCATAAGCATCCATAGTGTGACTAACATCAATACTAGATATGCTTCGCAAAACTAAATGGAGTCATCATTGTTATTTGGATGACTAATTTCAGTCATTGCATTTTTGAAGCTCTATTATAGTGTCGTGGTAATCCAAGTAAATAATGACACCAAAAAGTGGGTGTGTGGTGTAGACGACACACAACAGAATTGACCCGAAGGGAGAGGTCAAGGGAAGACATGCGACGTCAACACCGGGGTAGGAGATTGGAGTACCCAAGCAACATTCAAAAGGAGGCCTTCACAACCTGGTTTCCTGTTGTAGTGCAAGATGACATCAACCAATGGATTGATGTATCCATGGATGTTCAAGCATTGCTAATGCCACCTTCAAGGAACACCAAATCCTACAAGTCTATGTATGCGTACGGCAACCACATCAGGGTTCGCAGCGTAGAATCAAACATGAATACGTGTGATAGTGGTGTGGCAACTACCTTTTTGCAAGCATGTCGTGCGAGCAACAGTTCACGAAATGTACGCACAGCAAATTTAGAATACATAGGATGGGTGGAAGAAATAATAGGGGTAGACTATGGAGAGTTTGAGCTGATAGTTTTGTATTGCACATGGATGAGAGCTAACCTCCGGGGTATCGGAGCAACAATGAAACGTGATGACTACGGCTTCACATTAATCAAATTTGATCGTATCATCCCGTATTCAGCAGACTCCTTTGCATTTCCCCTCCATGTGCAACAAGTCTTTTTTGTGGACGATGTAGAGAATCCCGAATGGAAAGTTGCGCTGAGGAAAGAAGCTCGAGGTGCAAGAGTGGCATCTACATCCGAGAGGAAACCTGAGCCACTCAGTTTAGTTCTAGGCAGAGATGAAGACTACCGTGGATTGAGATCTAATATTTTAAACGAAGATGTGTAATCTCGTGCACCTGTGCTAGAAGGATGCACAGTACTAGAAGTTGAGGACGTTCATGTAGCAATGCAAGAAAGAGAGGAAAAGCCAGATTACAATGAAGATAGATTATAGTGTGGTCTTTTGAGACGTCGACTGATGTAGTCAACGTTGACTAAAACTAATCAAATTGGTCACCATGGTCGTACCCAATGAGTAAAATTTTGTTCCCGAAGTTGGTCCCCTCGAGGTCCTCTTATTTTTTACTACAACTTGACTAGGAATCTTCTGGGAATCTATTTTTACTAGTTGTAGTCCTCATGTGACTAGTTAGTCTAGTTCGGTCAACTTGTTGTAGTAAAAAAAGCTTGTTTTTGGCATAGTGATCCCCTAGTTCTGGATCATAGTGCCATTGCTTGCAAACGCATGACAGGTGAGTTCCACATGACTTAGAGCCCAGCATACATTACATTCTTAGGGCCACTTCACACATGAGACTGAAAGCCCGTGACCATTACACTCCAAGCGCTCTCATTGGTAGAAAAGGCAGAGCCGGTCCAAGTTCGTTTCACACTACGCTTGAGAGACCAACGGAGTATGTGGATGCAAGATGGATATGAAGTCTACATGGGTTCCTACGTGGCATCAAATGGATCATGTCTCATGGTCACTTGGACTATTTTCCAAAACCACCTCTTGGAGGTAAGCCTAACACCAAACCGGGAGACCACAACACTCCGAACACTCACAACCGTTGCTTTATTCTATTTTATCATGTGTGAGGACCCGCATGAATAGAAATTCCTTGAAATAAAATTCGGTTGAGGGTCCGGTCACATATGACTTCACACTACTCTTGAAGATCCGTGCCACACTACACGATTTTGAAGGTGTGTTGGGATGGCCTTTGGACACTTTCCTTTGGGCTCTCACAATTTCATGATCACGGCCCTTGGCTCGTGTGTGAAGGGGCCCTTCATAAGTTGGGGGAGTGTATCAATTCCCACTCATGGACATGAGTGTCCCCTTTGAGCTGTATTCCAAGGGTGGCCACGTGTCACTGCCGATCCATGTGTCACTGCCTCGCTGGCATATCTCAAATCACCAATTGCATGCGAGGGTCGACCGTTCTTTTGGTGGCCGCTTTGGTCGATCTAACTTCCCCGAGGTCTCCGTTACAGACTTGCAAGGAAAGTTAAATTCCATGGCCCCCTTTAACGAAACCTGGAAATGCACATGATGATGGCTGGAGAAAACCACAGAAACTCGTCCATTACGAAGATAAAATGCAGTGACATTGTTCTATGTATATGAAGCAGTGTCGGGAGGTTTTTGGGCATAAGCGGTTGAGATAGATAGAAACTCCAACCCCTTTCAAGCAAGGGGCCGGCGTGAATAAAGTGTCCGTTCGTAATGCCAATGACCCGATGCCCACTGGACAAGGGGACATTGGGACAAATACTACTCTCCCCTTTCGAGGATGGACACTATAGTGACACACTATACAAGTTCCTAGCAAGCCACTAGTGCCTTGAAGATACCGGACATGGTATCCCCCCAAAGGGCTTTGAGGTACCCATACAACAAGGTCCAAGGACCCCCCACCATAGTTGGGTGGACTAAGGTGGTGAGCACCACGCCGGCATGGGGGATAGAACCCACAACCTCCTCATTGGGGGTCATGAGCCCTAACCACCAAGCCAAGGCCCGTGGTGCCTATTCCTAGTGTTTCGAAAGTTCAACTGGTTTCATGTTGACATCTTTTGGTTCTTCTCCATTAAATTGGTACATGTTCTAAAAATTGATCTAAAACAATTGGTGATTTTGTGAACGTTTGATAGCACGTGATTTTAAACGACAAAACATTCAACGAGGTCCACAGGAGCCAAGAAGATGCTTGGAAGTTTGTTGCTTTGGGACCCACGAAATGAGCGTTCAAACTCTCGACACTCTTGAGGTAGCTTATGAGGATGACCAAAAACTTGTCAAATTTTATTGAGAATTTGTCATCATCAATTCATGTGGGATCCATCAAGGTGCCATCTAGTTGTTGTAAGCCCAGTAAAGGCTTTCAAAAGCTCTCAAGTTGAATGTAAAAAATGTAAATTGGACTTGGATGAACAAGCAACGCGCCTAACAAACTCCACTACCATTGAACAAGCTCATTTCTTCAACAACTCTTCAGCTCTCTATTGCAAAGGGGGCCTTAGTCTAGTGGGGTTATAAGTTGGAATGAATCGGCACCACTAACCTATAAAGGGCCTTATCTCTACTAGTCCACCCATCATCCATGATGGATGAGTATACATATAACACCCCCCTCCCCTCTAGCTAACGCCTTGAAGCCCGAGCCATGCTAAGCAATAAGTATTTTAATTTTTTTTGGGTGCAAATTGAACGCATTCCATCACAAGAAGTAACCGAAGTACAACCACCAAGGCGGGACTCTCACCATAATATCATGGTATTTGTGAAAACATCACATGGCATGCAAAATGTCATAGATGCCATTTTCTCGAATACAAGGAAGGCCGCCTTGAATTGAGTTTTGGAGGTAGCTTTTGCCAACTACATCTAGATGTATTTACAAAATGCTAGTAGCAAGTGCAAGTGATAACGAGGGAAGAAGTCTTTTTATATCATGAATGTTATGTTCGTCATTGTTACTTCGAACACTCTTGATAGTAATCAAAACATAACATACATGATATAAAAAGACTTCTTCTTTATTCTATGAACTTGTACCATAGGTGTCCATATACTTTTTTTTCCAAAATGCAAAATTTCCCAAAGTTGAAGTGCACTCCACAAGACTAGAAACTGAGTCAGCCTTGGAAAAATAACATCACATGTGAATGTGACGTTTTCACGAATACTATGTTCATAGGACCTGGCAAGGGGATTTAGAGAAATAACATGATAAGAAATAAGTAGTACAATTGGTATGGCAGAACATGCATCCCGAATACATATCAATGCATAAGTTATGTTTCTCACCGATGTCATTTACACTCACCTATCAGGGAAAAGTTCAAAGCTTTAATGTGGATGCAAGCATAGTCAAGTGGACCCAAAAAAAAGATTCATTAAACTAAAACCAATTGTTTTTTGGTCAATTTCCTTAAATGAATAGAAAAATGTTATTTATATTTAAAACTTTATATGGTGCCCTCTATTATTGTGTAAAGTACTCAAATAAAGAAAATATCAAGATGAAATCTACAAACCTTATCATTTAAAGAAATGTTCAAAAGATACTAGTTACATTTGGTTTTGAACATAAAATTCATGAACTTAATATTTTGAACTTGACTTTGCTTTTAACATATTCCTTGAGGGCATCTTCAAGAAATAGTAGAAAACTCATCAAAATAATGTACTTTTCTTATATTTAAAGCGAAACTTAGACAATTTATTTGATCACTGTCATCTACTTGCCACACCACTTACACTATCTTCTAAAATGTGCATGCTTTCAAAAAAAATCAATATAAATTTCTCGACATTGTAGAGAAAGATGTTTTTTAAATGTGCATGAATTTTATCCTTGCAAAATGTGAAATTAGTATACAATTTTGAATCACTTTCACTTGAATCTTTGCAAGAATCGAGAACTGTCCACTTTACCGTGCTTGCACCCAAGTGACATTTCCATCCTTGACCCTTGTGTCAAGTCTACTTGTTTATGGCTCTCTTTTGGGCTAGGGCGAACCAACCCGCACACTGGTTCCTTGGAGGCAAAGGTTTAGGCATCCAACAAGGAGCGAGTGTGTGGGTTGGTTCGCCCATATCTCTCTTTTGTGTGTTTATTGAGTAAAACATATCAATTGGTTGGCTATAATTGGTTAAGGGCAATGGTGTCATAAGTTAGATCATGTAAGTTATATTGGGCAGCCAGGCTGTGCCACTCACTTTTAATATTGGTAGAAGAATGTATGGTGTCCAGTGCAAACTGGACATCAGTCCGCCTAAGTTTGATCAGAGTCAATCCGATCAAACTGTGAAGGGATCGAATTCGATTTGTCATCGAATCCGTTGTTGAAATGGAATGGCAGAAAGGAGCTTTATTGCCAGCTCTAAGGACTCATGCATGGGTCTTTTGAAGATTGTAAAAGTAGAGTCATGAGTGCTTCCATGCAGAATGAGAATTGCACAGGTGGCCATTTCATTTGGAGATTAATAAGATATTGAAAGGTTGATCCAGTGTTCAATATTGACATCCTCAACACCTGTCAAATGTCATTTTGGCCGTTACATAAGTTGTTTCTTTTTTTTTTCTTTCTTTTGAGCACTTCACAAAAATGTGTTTAGCAAAGTTTCCACTCTTCACACTGAACGTCTCTCCAAAAACTGCTTGTCACGAAATACAGTGGTTGCAATTTGCAAATAAAAACATAGTTGGGCTCCAATCTTGGTACCTTAGGAGACACTTCCAAATTCCAATAACTCTTGCAATTTCGATTGTGCAACTTCGACTCGGCCCACACTGCAACTTTGGCTTGGCAAGCATAGCTATGTGTGAACGTGGATTTCCCAAACAAAATTGGGTGAAGAGTGATCGCGGAAGTTGATTGAAACTTGAAACATTGGATGCATTGATGTGAATGTCATTATGCGGTCTTTTGATGAAAAATATAAATTGGGCGAGAAATTTTGACACTTGGAAATGGACCAAAATCCGGAGGGCTTTGCCTTTGGAGTTGGATGATGATTAAGTGCATTATGTAGGGAACCTAAATAAGTTTAGTGCATCATTTTTTTGCATGTACTTCTTCAATATAGTGAGAGATCATATTATTTTCATATTCAATACACAACAGCCAATATCAAGTTTTTTTTTGGGTGAAGTGTTGCTAAACAGTTTGAAAGTTTAAGTGAAGTATGATTATTTTGAAGCCCTTCACATTGAAATGCATGTGCACACTTCAAACTTGAACACTGGGTTGATCTATCGCAGGTTACGCTGATTCTCTCTTCAATATGTGGCTTGCCTCTAATTCAAACATGATGATTCCTACCAATAAAACTGGTATAAGTGATACCAAATCCTGTCCCTTAATTTGAAAATGGATTGTTTTTTTCCATATAATAGAACTTCTTGTTTATAACTTCCTGCCCTAAAAAAACGGACAAAACTATGTATAATTTTATTATTATTATTATTTTGAAAGGTTGAATTGTAGTCCTAATTCTACACAGGTTAGACAACACAGGAATGTACATATGTACTCTATTGCGTCAGCCATCCAAAAATTGTTTCAGGATTCTTCATTAGGTGCCCTTCACAATCACACTCTTTAAATGATAAAATAAATGAATTGACCAAAAATTTGTTGGGATTGGATTTCACTAAACTTCCTCATCGTCTCCTCATCACCTGCCCACAATGATTGATGTTGGATTTCTTGACTTCAGCCACAAGCCAGTCGTTCAAGATTCCTACTGATTTGTTCCAGTCGCAAGTGAAATCTCAGTCCCATTACAAGTGTCGAGCATATATAACGGTTCCTTGAAAAGCATTGATTCCCCAGGGTCTGCAGATGTGGTGACATTTGGAAGGCGTTAAAGTATCCTCCTTCGATGATCCAGAAATTATTTTCTGTTTTGAGTGAGCCCGGGTGGTCTCAATTTTGACCTCCTGCACTGACTGTGCCTGGACTTGTAGGGTCCATGGATCTTTTGGCCTCCAACAAAGTCCACACGAGTGTCGATTGGGTTCGTACTTGCATCCTGTACCTTTTGATCCCTTGGACACACATATCTAGACGGATTATAAAGCTTACTTACCACATTTTCTTTCTAATTGTTGTAAATCCCCAAATATTCGACCGCAATACCTAACTTATGTCTGTTCGCCCTGTGTAAGTTGGAGACTGCGTGCGTGTACTTCATGCTGCAGTGGTGCGTAATAAATTAGACATAAATTAGGCACTCGAAAGTTCACTGCAAGATCAGCCACATTATTTCCAATGAATGTTAATACTTTCAAAAAAATTGTACGATCTCCGAAAATGTATGCTGTTCTGAATGTCTGCAGCAAAAGTTAGTTTTCATTCTGTCAACCTCAGAGTTGTATAGTGATTGTTTGCAAAACTTCTGATGGGACTTGCTTGCATGTGGAAATGCATGCTTCTTTAGCCAGTTGACATTGTTTTGATAGGCAACATTACATGCGGTTAATGAAGCTTTCTACCTAGTAGTGAAGGTGCGACTACTCATCACTTTGGCAATAATAGGCGCATTGTACTGGCAATATACACATTGCTCTGGTACATTGCACTTATATACAGGCATATAAGTTACTTATAAGTGATGCACTGAAACTCTGCAAGCTGTATGTTTGATTCAAAGTTGCAGCGAGGACCAAAAAGTGACATTTGCGTACAAGTTGGCCATGGTTTGATACTCATGCCGCATGATAGAGCTTCTCCATCCGCATACCTGGATTAGACGAAATTTTAGAGTTCACAAATCGCAAATATGCTTTGAAGATGTAGTTGAAAATGAAGTACACTTTGTGTTGAAGTGTCCCCTCTACAACTTCCATTAGAGATAGGCTCCCTTCCCTATTACAGTACGCAATATTAAGTAGTCCCGAATCTTTTTGCCAATTGGCCCATCAAGTTGATACTAGTCTCTATTTCAATGATGCCATTGCACTCTATTACACTAGGGAATTAACCTTTTTGATGCCATCTTGATACACTTCTAGTCCCATAAACCTTTGAGCTTCTTGGACTTTTAAAATCAATCACAATTCATTTCATATTGGGATAGGGAAAAGTGACAAATTAAGACCCGTGTACACTAGTCACTGCCAATTTGTGTTTCCAAACAGCAGCTCTGAGGGCCCTGTGGCCTTGGATATTGCATCTGGAACCCATCCAGAAGCAGCACATTCTAAGGGCCAAGTTCCATGTGCCGGTCCCGGTCCGTTTTTTTCAAAATAAATGGGTGGGCCAGTGAAAAGAGGGTGGTGCCATGTGCCCATCCCTCTCACCCAAGGACCGGTACCCCCCATGGATGGGTGTCCCACATTTTGTGTTGTGCAAGAACGGGTGCCAAAGGACCGGCGGTCCCAACGGTCACAAGAAGGACATGTGCTGGTTAGAAAGCTCCGGTGACCGGATCGGCCGGTCACCTAGGGTACACCCTTGATTACTAAAGGCCACTTTGTTTTTCAAGTTCTTTCTTTTGAGGAGTACTCCTAGGGAACATGTATTTTATGATGTTTTTAGAATCTAGATCTTAACAATATATATATATGTACGTATGTACGTATGTATGTGTATGTGTATGTATATGTATAGATATAGATATATTTCACATAATTTGGAATTCATTTAATAAATATATGAAAATTGATGTGCAAATAAAATATGAAAAATTAAATGATGATGACCTCCATTGTCGGTGACCTTCATAAAGTGTCATGTCTTAGCAGTCACCAAATTTAGTTAGAAAGTAGGAAATCGAAATAAACCGGCACCCCACATAGAAGTACCCCTCCATAAAATGGGTGACATCACCCATTTTTTGGATGATGTCACCTGTTTCTCACCCATTTAAAAAACGGACCGGGACTGGCACATGGAACTTGGCCCTAATCAAGTACCTGGCAATTCGAGATGGCTGTGTCACTAATTAAGATCGTGCATGTGAAGCGGCTAACATTAGTCCACCGGAGATGCTAAAGGAAGGGTCTCGTGCCACAGAGGAAAGGATTGATTACATGCAGATCAAGGAAGCTCAAGTTCAAGTATTGGCAGCCATTTGGGCGTTCAGAAGTGGAGGGAACCACATCTCTTGTTCCTTTTTCAATCGGCCATGCATGATTCGGCATACAGACACTTTCACCTAGTAAGGTACGTACTTACGCAAGTTATTGCTTTCCATGAGCAAGCTCTCAGTTGGCCACAGGGAACCACATTTCTTATTCTTTTTCAATTCATCACAGTACAAGACACTTTCACCTTTGTAATTAACTTGTCGATGCCTGGCTATGGACCAGAGCTTCACGGTGTCTAACTTAGAGCATCAGCAATGCAACTAGGTAAAGCTCACTGCAAACCAAGACCTATCTTGCTTAAAATTGCTCAAAATTTAGAGGGAGTGCACCAAATCTTGCTTAAAAATGGACAGATCCTCCCACACTCCCTCTAAATGTCAAAAATTTGGAGGGAGTGTGGGAGGATCTTTCCATTTTAAAGCAAGATTTGGTGCACTCCCTCTAAATTTTGAAAATGTGGTGTTTTCAATGAGGGATTTCACCTACGTCAAATTTTTACAATTCTTTTTTCTTGAGAAATATCTCACGTTTATTTAGGTGTGCTTCTAATGATGGTAATTTCAGTTTCTAATTTTAGGTCAGTCAAAAGATAGGTTTTGGTTTGTAGTGAGCTTTACCTAGATCCACTACAGATGCCCTTAGGTAATTCATTCGTTCTAGGGGAGGTGAAAGGGGCTCTACAGTAACCTCCCACTTAAGTACACACTCGTTTAAGTATGCATCCTGGTTAAGTACGCATTTTTTGGCAAAAAAATTAGGGTTCAAGATTTCTTAATTGAACATGTCGTGAATCGTCATTTGGCGTAAGTTTTGAAGTTTTTTGTGTTTGGCTTTGAGGCCGACCACTCGGATCTTGCTCTGTAATGATTCAAACGGTTTCTTAAGGCCATCAAAAATTTCCTCTGCTTCTGCTTGAACTTCAAGGCAAAACAGCTAATCCTCGATGTCAAGAACATGCTTATAAAGAGAGTCAAAACCCTAGAATATAACTCCGTTTTCTAAACCGACATTCAGTTCCTGAGTGTTAACATCGCGTTCACTAACGATGTACTCTCGGGCTAGAACCCTTTTACTCGGAGTATTCGTTCTGCTAAGCTTCAAGATGATTTCACAACGTTGTTGCTCATTGAGACGCTTTCCGTTTGGTTTCTTCGACATTGTAGCGAAACACAAGCGATTTGGGAAACCTTAAACCCTAAAGTACACACCTACCGGCTATAGTGAAACACAAGCAATTTGGGAAACCCTAAAGTACGCACCTACCAGCTAAGTACGCGCAAACTGCGCATGTTCAAGTTGCGTACTTAAACAGGAGGTTACTGTATTGAAAACAAGGCTTCCATAGGGAGAGGACTGACTTGTTCCAATTGGATCTCACTAGATTAACTTAGAGTTACCATTTTCTAAGTAGCATAAAGGTCCATCTCCACATGGTTTTGCCAAATAAGTTAAGCAAAGTCTTCTCTAAAAATTGAGTAAAAGCTCTCTCTCGGTTATGGTAGAGGTTTCCCGGCTATCCTAGTGCGCCTACAAGAACTTGTTATGGAGATTTTTTAGTAGGTCTTAGTTCAGTAGTTTTCACACATGTTCATTGTTTTATGCACTAAGCAATGACCTGTTGGATAGTTTTTGAAGCAAGACCAAATGCCTTACCACTCATCTACCTTACCATCGGTTTTTGTTAATGAAGCTCCTTGCGCCCTCGTCGTAGCTACTAAGAGCAACCCAACACAAGGGCTAGAGGCGACACTTCAAAGGTCTTAGTGTAGTCTTGCCTCATCTCTAGGTACCGATGGGAGGGTTGGTGCTTGAGGTTTTAAAACCTCCTCTTTGAATAATGTTGCGTCCTTTTGCCGACTTGGCTTGGGATTAGATAGTGTCCATGGTGTGGAGGCCATGTTTTTTACAAGGGCTTTTAGGTTTAATTCTAGTTATGCTAAAGCCATGTGCAAAGGGGGCAATGAGCAATGCAAAGGTTTTTAAAGCCGTAAAAGAAGTCATTTACAACACTTTCACCTTCTCTATGGATGAGTCATCTGCACATTGCCACACTCTAGCCCCCTCCTTGGGGGAGAAAGGAAATTATCACATACGAGCATACCTCTCATCCATCCAACATAAAAACTTGACCCGCAATAGTTTGTGGCTGGTTCATTTGAAATGGCCATATGTAAGCTATATCTGGGTCTCCAGAGTTGTATCCGATGTCAACTAAAAATAATAACCTTTGGGTTGCATATTATGTTAGGGCTTTTATGTTGAATGAATGAGAGGTACTACACCCATATACAATAGTTCCCTCTCTCCCTCCTTGGGTATGCAATACATATTTTACATATCATCATCCAACTCTTGACTCCATGGAGGAGCCATTTTCCACCTCATCAAATCTTGAAACAAACAATTGATCATTTAGGAGAGGAATTTAGGAAAACATGAAGGACTACATTGTTTTGTGTAACTAGTGTGGGTTATCATTTGGAGTGATGTGTTGCTATAACATTTTGCTGAGAGTATCATTTCTACCCAAATAACCTAAGTAGGCACGAGCATGGCTTAAAGTGGAGTTATCAACACTCGTAACAAAATGACATAACAAAGTTGTATGGGAAATATGTAAATTAATTTTATCAAATAAAATATCTAGACACTACACACTTAGGAATGCGGGAGCGTACAACGAACGACCTCAAGAAAATATTGTGCCAACATGGCTATTACCATGCACATGTGGCACCCAGAGATGCCACTGCAACGCCATGTTTAAACCATACATAATATGCGTCATAGGACATCCATATAACCACCCCCACCAAAAACCCCTACAACCGGAATCACAATACAATTCATAGAAATTACATACTGCAATGACAAATTTACAGCAGAAACCCTCGATAGAAAAACCACAAAATACCAACCGCTCATCAATAACATTATCACAAGGGGTTGGAATGTAGCCCCACTCATGGTACTAGTCGTAGGTGCAAGAGCCACTACACACATCCCATCAATGCAAAACCTAGAAACAATACTTAAACTCCCTCTCATAAAAATAAAAATAAACACATTCCAACAAATTAACATTATCGCCACACAATATGCACATTCAATACTAGTCCATAAACGTAGACTAGAGAACAAACAATCTGTCTCAAACCTTCAAGCTCAGTACACCCCAAAATATAAAGAATGCCACTTCACTAGATAAACCCTACTAAAAAACTACCACATACTACCGGTTACCGGTTACCGGTTAATCGGCTATTTGTTACTAATAGTGTCTACTCCTTGAAAAGGGTGAAGTAGTTCTACATCTAACACCATTGCCCTAGGGCGTGGCTAAGGATGTTCTGTGAAGAGACACTCTAGTCACTCCGGCCTCCTCCGGAGACCGAAGTTTTTTTTTTTTTTTTTTTTTTTTGAGTTATCAACAATGTTACTTAGTTTGAGTTCCACTTTCGAAGTTATCTATTTGCTACAATATAGTTATCCTTTAACTCAACCAAAGTTTTAGTAGGGAGTTGGTTGTTTCGCATGCATAACTTTCCATGTTCGGTAAGTTGTGGGTGCATGCTTGGAGTCAATGTGGAGGTTTGAAACGAACGACATTCCATATTGGTTCATTGGGTACCAAACTCATTTTGGCGTCCAAGAGACTGTATTTAGTGTCACTTGCTACGTATTTGGACTTTCACAATGCTATAACTATCTACTGCATATCTCATTTTGGCCAACAAAGGTCAAATTGATTGTCTAGACATTACATAACATTAAGATGTTTACTTACTTAATTTAAATGAATAAATATGTATATGTTAAGAGCAAAAAATATAGTATTGTGGAACTCCAATTAGTAAGTGACACTAAACATATTCTTTAGTGTAAAGTCTTTGATGTAAGTGACCCTCAAAGACACAAGCAAATGTAGAATGAAAGTGAACAACAAGCACACTGAGCTTGCATAGGACATGCTTTAGATGGGGCATTTTGTGGTATCTGTTTGCTAGATGAAGAAGTTGCTATCATTTAGGTGAAGTCAAAATGAATTTGTCTTATTATCCATTCCGGGATGGTAGCAAACCGGTAGGAGCCTGGTTGACCACTAAAGGACCAAAAGCCCCACTTTTGGACTTTTATTTGTTTTGTATGGAGCCCTTTAGTAACCCATGGCTAGGCATGCTTGAATCTCGTTGCTTCTTCCCCTACCAAAAAATTCTTCATTATGAACTTTGGCATTCTTGCAGACATTTCACCTCATGGCTTTTCCAATGGGTATAACCTAGGGCTTAAGTAAATATGGACAAAAGGCTTGCCCAAAACTAATACCCCCTAACCTCTGTAACATCACCCTCCGTAATGTCACTCCCTCTTCTATATCTCAAAACCCTAGGGAACGGATGTGTTTCTTTTAATTTCCCTCCTCGTTGTCACATGTCCCCCCTCATATATCATGGGTTTTGACTTTTAAATTGTACACCATAGAATTCAAACCACATGTTTGCACACATCACATTGTCATTATTGTCATTATTGTAATGCTTACTTTGTGTTAGTGTATGATATCACATGCTACACTAGTTTACTATTATCACAGGTGTTTTGGTTGCCACATGCATGATACAAGGGAGCATGTTAGAGTGTAATGCATTCTCCAACCTCATCATTTGTTATGCAAACAATGTGGGCGCAACATCAGTTTCACTGTGTTTTACAGAGAAATGGTTGTTGCAATGCGAGACTTCAAGCTCCCCTTGATATTCAATGGACTCTTAAGCCATTGCACAAGTACAATTCATGTACTACTAGGCATGGGAAAATTATCTAAGATTCCCCAAGACTGTTAGGTTTCGATGTATGAGAGTATGTTTGTGTAGGCACCACATGCCTTGGCTTGGTGGTTAAGGCTCATGGCCCCCAATGAGGAGGTTGTGGGTTCTATTCCCCATGCTGGCGTGGTGCTCACCACCTTAGTCCACCCAACTATGGTGGGGGGTCCTTGGACCTTGTTGTATGGGTACCTCAAAGCCCTTTGGGGGGATACCATGTCCGGTATCTTCAAGGCACTAGTGGCTAGCCAGGAACTAGTATAGTGTGTCACTATAGTGCCCATCCTCGAAAGGGGAGAGTAGTATTGCCCCAATGTCCCCTTGTCCGGTGGGCATCGGGTCATTGACATTACGAACGGACACTTTATTCACGCCGGCCCCTTGCTAAAAAGGGACCGGAGTTTCTATCTATCTATCTATGTTTGTGTTGTTGAGACGTGCACATTGTAACACATATTATTTTTGGGGAATACACTACAATTTACATACCGTACGTTAAGGGCAGCTTCGGCGCTCTCTTGCCGAATAATTATTAAAATTAAAAAGATAGTGTTCGGCACCTATAAATAGTATATTCATATTTTCGGCAATTTTCTCTTTTAATTTTTAAAATTCAGCTCATATCTTGTACATCTCTCTTGCATTGAATGACAAGTAAGATGTGAGTGAAGAGTAGAGAATGCTCTGTGCTTTATGCAAGTAGAGTGGAGTTGCGTTCAACAATGCATATGGGATATGTAAACTTTGAGGTGAAGCACCGAGTTAGACTTCATTTTTATAACTCGCATAACATTTGCATAGAGTCTTCAAATGACATAAAATTTGTTGGAGGTGAAAGATTACTTGATTTGTAAAATTTTCTTAGACCAACAAAATTCCAAAAAAGTTGATCTTCTATACACAAATGAGCTCCGAAAAACTGTTATGAACGCATTTTAATTTTTTGATCTTTACATGGCTGCAATGTTTTGTCCATATCTTTTGCATAAAGACTTATTTTGACACAAAACTTATTGGAGGTGGAAGAAGGATTGATTTCTCAACTTTTGTTAGTTGGACAAAATTCTATAAAACTTCATCTTCTATGCTCAATTGGACTCCAAAAATTTGTGTACAACACATTTGAAAAGCCTCACCTAGAGTCTTGCTACTTCTTAACCCATATTCTTTGTGGACTAATGTAAGTGAGCTTGATTACAAAAGGAGCACCTTCTCTCTTTCAAAATTCACATATGCTTCCACTGTAAATAAAACTGTAGTGAGAAGTAAAAATTTCTTACTTTTTGGCAATTTTGAAAAATAATTAATTTTATATTCGGCAAAAAATGCCAATAATATTCCAAAAGTTTCGGCGTCTATTTTTAGAATTATTTTGTGCCGAAGCTGCCCTTAACGTACGGTATATTGACTAGCTTGATTTTACATGATTTGAGTAGCAATATGGTCAAATAATCACTCTAGATGTGTATGTTCACAAATGACACTTCGTGTGTGCAATGCAAACATGTCTATTACAACACAAGAAATGTAATCCACATCTAAGACGAGTTTCTGCTATTTCCATCGTAGGGTCTACCGATTGAAGTGCACACATGGCTCCACCCTTGGGCCAATGAGCAACAAGTATTTGAGCTCGTCCTCCATAACTATCACCAAGCTTCTCAATGCAGTACGTTGTTGCACAACTTTGTACAACCCATGTTTTCTTTTATAATGTGGGACCACATGGCGGGAGCGTGTACTCCCTCCTCTCTTGTAATACCTCCCCACCCAAGTGAAATAAAAATTCATCAATTTGCCACAATGAAACAAACTTACATTCAAATTCATCTCATCCTCCAAATTCATCCAAAATTTCCAAATTCATCAATCGGAAAAAAGTGCCTCCAAATTCAATCTCATAGTGAATGAGAACGATTATGATTACATATATATATATATGAAAATATGAAATATCAAAGAGGTCCAAATTTGGACATCTCGAAAATTCAATGGGTGAGATTCCTTCATAATGTGATTAATTTGGTCCTATGCTCAACATTTTGGATTTATTTAAGCAACCTCAACCCTAGCAAATATCACATAATTCCAACAATGAAATGTACACCTATCGGTGGATTGTTGTTCTAGATAAACCCCTATTAAAATTTAAATAGCCAGTGATGCTTCCCATGTTCTTAAAATTGTTAAATGGCATGCTTAGGACCCCCACCCAAGGCTACAAGCCAAAATTAAAGGGCCATGGATCGGGTTTAATAGGCTAAACTTCATTATTTTGCTTCAAAAATTGGGAGCTCTTCCAAGGGCCCTTGACCTTCAACCACATGTCAATAACCAATAGGACCTACCCTAGCCGGGAGTTTGTTGAATAATCAAGATTTTACATGTGATGTCATTGCTCACATAATAACCAATTTCCGCCTTAAATCCATGTGGGCGTAAATTGTCATATGAGTTTTGAATGACACTCAAAAGAATGAGTGCCCATGTTGGTAATAATGTCATTTTTAAATTTTGGCCACCCCCCATTTTCATCTTGATATTGTTCTTTTGAAAAACAAAAATAAAAATCCCTTGCTTTTTTTTGCACTCGCGTGGGGTGGTGGGAGGGGGGGTTATTGAACAAGCATGGGCTTACTCATCACAATGTCTATGTGAACTCATTCATTGAGAAAGTGAAAACACAATGTGTTACTTTGTAGCATGAATATTTTATTTGAAATTTATTTGACAAATGACTTAAAGCAACCCCCCCCCTCAAATTAATTTAATGACTATCAAATGAAATAGATCAACCCTCAACATATAGAGGGTTTTTTTTACTAGAGCTCCTTTGTCCACGATGGGTGAGTTTACCTAGATGCCACGGACCCAAGCCATTTCAGGGAGCGTCAAAAGAAGAAAACAATGCACCTATTCCCTCCAATTTGCCCATTGTCATGAAGTCAAGATTGAGGCTCGAGCCTATGGGGATGATATCAACTCAGTCATCATTGTCCTTCCTAGATATTGTCAAGGTACTATTAGGTATTGTGTTTTCTTTCCGAGCTTGGATTTTGTAGGCTATGGAGGAAAGACTCTATCTTTGTACGATAGAAGGAGGCCCAGAAATCACATGACATGTGGACATGGTGGCCAATTCAATCACTAAGTTATGCTCTTCCCTCCTACGTCCATTCTTGATAACGATCCACAACCACATATAGTTTGATTGATTGTGTAAAGCTTACAAATAAATAAATTATGGCCATCACTCTTAGCCCTTCAACTTTCAACTAATGAATGGGGTTGACTTGGAAGGGTGAAAGTGTACATCCTCAAAACATTGTTGGTTTTTTCCTTTTGTTAATACCGGCTCTTTTATACATCATAATTGCATTTCTAAGCGCAATATTGCATTTTACTGCATGGAATGATGGAATGCATTTGCATCAATAGTGTAATTTCACCAATGAAATGTTTTGAGCAACATAAATAGGTTGGCTAAGAAGAAAATCTCAAACTTCCATTATGTGTTCAATGCTTCTCATGTCGGACTTTGATGGGTGTATAAAAGTTATTGAGGCAGAGGACGGGAGTACCCTTATACATAAGAAAACCCAAAATGAGAGGCATTGTACTATACATAATTGTCGGGTGTAAAAATTTAAGTGGTTTCAATGTTTTTAGTTTGTTGCCGTGATTTTTTTAATCAGCGTAAACAAAATTATATGTTACAATAACTAGTATAAAGCTCAAAATTGAAGTCTATTTAAATTATTACACTAAGAAGACTCTTACTTAATGGAGTAAGCACTTTTGTGCATGCTTAGTATGAGCAAATCCATGATATTAAAGCTACTATTGATTGATAATCAATATTATTTCAATGTACATGGCCTTGTGGATTGAACAAGATTTTTTTTTTAAAAAAAATTTGGGAAAATTACATTCAATTATATGTTTTATTGTACAATAAAAATGCCAATTGTATCAGTCTATCATCCCCGGTTTCCTAATGCCCAAAGTTCATTGCTTCTTCGTCCTCTTCTTTTTGGTTCATGATGCCTAGTGTCTTCAACCCCCATGGACGCTTTCTCAACGTCCTTTGGCATTATCTCCTTCAAACTCTCGAATTTTTCTTATGAGGTCACACATTTTGTGTGTCTTCTACAAAATTAGAATCCATGAATACTACACTAGCACGGAACAAGGGACAATTTTATCAAAGGACTCTCAACACAAATGTACAATGCACTTTTAGTATAGTTGGAAATGCTTGTATATGTTTGGGATTCCATCCATGCATTGTTTGTGCTATTGTTTCGTAGTCGTATGCTATTTTTGTCCTTGCTCTAAACAACTCCATTGGTGTGGCCTCAAGTTTTGGATCGACTTTGTTGTGCTTTGCATTTGTAATGGGTTGTGGATGAGGTGCATCCACGTTGTTGGGACAAGCTTCTTGTTGACCATTCAAAAACACTACCATGTTCAAGGTTGTGATTGTGGATGATTTTGTGTCATTCCTTTGCACAATCTAAAACTTTCGATGCATGTCTTTGCAAAATTAACACATGGGTCATCACACAACATTAACCATAGCAATCACAAATTTTGTGATTATGAAAATCCACATAAAACCTCATGAAATACACCGGCAAAATGAAATGATACATGTGAAGTCATAAAAACCCATTGCCCTCCCCCCCCCTTACATTGAGCAACAATAATGTCTCAATAAGCATTGGTTGCAAATTCTCATTGACGGCCTCCAAGTTTGATGGCATATTCATTGGTATATTAGCACAAAGCATGTAGGATTGGTGGGAGCTTGAACTAGAATTTGGTGCATGCTTAAGAATTTTGTATTGGTCACATTCTTGGCCATCAACTATGCCGATGTAAGGTACATTCACACAAAATAATGCAATGTCATGAACAGGGGAAGGATTGAAACCATCCCGGTGCTTAACCATGTAGAAATAAACACTTTGTCCGGTTGTTGCAGTGGGCTTGCAAAGACAAGGCCACCTCTTTATGCTTGGAGAGGTCGGTAACCCATAATCTTGGCCCTTCGATATATCTTTCCAAGTCTTTGATGATAAAGTGAACACGTGTTACATCATCATTGCCAACATCATTGGGGGTACCATTGTCACTAAAACAAAACACAAATAATACAATCCTTGTGTTTTTTGTGAACTCCAACACAAGGTCCGTGCAAGCATTGTCACCCTATTTTCACATCATCACATTATTCTTTGAGGATCTTAAATTTGGAATCCTTAGTGGCCTTCATGTACACATTTGATTTTGCAACCTCCTTTGTTAGAACTCTGAAAGCATTGTCTCTCATGCCTATTGTGAAATACATGACATGCTTAACAATGGGTTTCACAAATGCTCCATAAAGAGGCTAGTCACCTTTGGAGTCTTGCAACCAATTTGTGTTCCACAACTTTGAAGACCGCCATTCATGCATCACATGTGGAGTCGTCAATTATGAGGAGTTCATATGTGTCAGTAATATATTTTCCTGCAAATATAGAGACCAACGTACTCCTAAATTTCTACACATTAAACAAAAGGTTACAAGGAAATTTGGGGGCCGTAGTTGGCATACAAACTTTTGTACCCTAGGACCATTATATCATAGGATCTTTCAATAGCAAAGGGCCAAGTTAAAAATGTGGTATGAAATGAAATGAAATTTGTGGGGGACAAAAGAGCCCAAAAATGATTTGCAAGGTTGAACAAAAGGATGAACTCATTAAGAATTATGACGTATGCTTGCCACTGCACATCCTTGGTGCATATTTTCCCATGTGAACCCATATCTCACAAGCCTTCTCAAATTGTTGCATGTAAGATTTTTTATTTTTTATTTTATTATTATTTTAGTCCTTCTTGTTGAGCTTTGGGTTTAGCACTATGGATAGGCATGTCAATTTGGGAGGATCTTTCTCCCACACAATGCCACTTCGTCTTAGCTCAATTCTTTCCTTTGCACATCACCAAATCATCTATCTCCAAAACTCAATGGTGTGTTGACTACCAATATTATAGAAATGTGCAAGCTCCTTTCACAAGTCTATCAAATGTGTTGTATTGGGAGTCAAATCTTGTTGTTATCCAATGGAGGGTGTCCTGGCACGAACACGTGGATGGTATTATGGAGCTTGAGCTTAACTACGAAATCAACGCACTTATCATGAATGACTTTGGAATGGACATGGAAAGCATTTGCAAGCTAAACAAGGGCGAAATGGGCATGATTGTTTACATTGACATTTGCAAAAAAAAAATGAACCACAATTGTCTTTGTGCTTCCTACAAACAAGTGTGCACATGAGTTGTGCAAGGAATTTGGCAATGCCCATGGAATGCAATTTGTTGGGGTCCCCACCGCCAAAAGATGTAATTATTGCATGGGAACAATAGATCTTGAACACCTACACAAAGGGACCTTGAGCAAAACAATGGCGCCTCCAAACTCTCTAAAACCCTACTAAACGAGAGTGCCACCTTTATTGAACCTTAACACGCGTGAGGAGTGGATGGTGCAATCCAACATGGGCGATGGCTTGGAGGGTCTTGGTGTGCATGTGTTCATTACTATGAAGAAACATCAACAAGTCTTTATGTTAGTAGACAATATTGTTGTGGCATATGCTCACGTTCTAAAGTTGTCCCCAACAAAAGAATGGGACGGATTATTAAAGAATATTTTAACTATCCCCTAGTAGATCAGTTGTTCTTGCCCTATTGGGGTGGATCTCCTTTATCATTTATTTAGGTTTCCTTATTGGTAACTACCACTATGCGTACCAAGTCTGAGTTGGCCTCAAAGGTGTCATTTATTGTATCATTGTGGTAGTATCAGTACCAAAAATCTTTACTAAATCCATCTTAAGCTTTCTTGCCTACTAGCCTTACCAATCCATGGCTAAATATTCATCCGCTCTCACCTAGTATAGTCTTCTGCATCATATACATACCGGTAGTCGATGTCACTATCTCCACACAGTCTCCCAATAGCGGGCATCAATTGCCGCATTCACTTAGTAGCTTAATCAATGGTTCTTTACTAGTTAATATGCATTATTGGTATTCAAAGCTACCCATTATTATCCACCAATAGTTTGTCCCTTCTACTATGTTGGGGGGGGGGGGTGGACTCTTCATACCATGTACAAATTAATGTGAGTGTAGGAAGGGGTATTATTTGAGGCACTAGCGTACACATGATTATTAAGGGAGAGGTATTCTTTTTCTTTAGAGTGTACATTTAAAAGGCTATTAAGAATTTGATTGTGAATCTATTATGGCTGAAGATTGCATAAAAATATGTGAGCCTAGGAGATTGTGGATGAGGAACTTACGGGAGATGGTGACATTGGTATGCTAGTAATTTGGGCTGCAATTTCTAGGCTTACATTGTGATGTCTTTGATAAGAAGTCTACTCCTAAGAACTAGACTAAAGGGTAGCCATTTGTTGCCAACATTGGTGGAACTTGCATCGTCATTGTAGCCATATGACAATGATGAGGCCGGTTGCCATGGCGTGGTGAAGATGACTTATTGTAGAAGGAAGAGGGTTCTCTTTGCATTGAAGGCACCATAAAAAAACATGTAGACTAGCCATGGATGCCATCATGTACATAAAATATCTTATATGTTGTGATTGCCAATGATGCCAACACTATCCATGGGGAAACAATGAAACAACTGAGGACAAAGTATTGAAATATGGGTTCCAATGAGAAATAGGGATAGGCCTACATTGACGTGCCATAACTGGCCCAGTGATACCAAATACCCCCTTTGATTCACCAAAACGTAGCCACCCTAAACTACACAAAAATGTAAAGCTCACCACCTTCACTACTTTTAAACTCAACATTTAGCCAAACCTACTACTCTTCAAGAAACAAATAACAAGGGTTGGCCCTCATCTAATAGAATTTAACACCCACCTCAACGCAAATGGGGTATTTTGTTGTATATACACACACCCATTGTTTACATTGTTATACCCATTTCTAACACTATTTCAACCAAATTTTGTCCAATTTTCATTGATGCATTGTGTGGACTCTTCATACCACGTACAAGCTAACATGAGTGCAAGAAGGGGTAAAACTTGAAGCATTGGTGTACATAGTATACATAAAAGAGAGGTATTATTTTTCTCTAATGTGCACATTTTAAAAGGCTATTGATGGGAAAAAGGGTCCCTAATGTTTGGTGACAAAATTAATAGTAGATGTGCTAGTTTCATCCAATCCACATTTTCATTCATTGTTGTCATATAGTAATAGTCCTTAATGACTACCATGTCCATTCTTGTTAGGGTTTACATTTGGGTTTGAGGTGTTTACAAATTTGAGGAGTGCTCATGGGCTACCTCGAGTTTTGCTCTCCATATTGTGGCTAAGTTATTGTGCTCTTGTCTTTCTTTGTTTTGATAAAATCATCGAGTTGAATTTTCAATGACTTTTTCATCAAAAGCGAGAGGGGATTATCAATATAATAAAGGCCTATTTGATTCTAATTTATGTGTTGTATATGAAGTGGGGCATTTATTACATTAATTTGGAAATCTTAGTATAATATATGAGTCCATTTTCTAGCTTGCGGTTAATATGTATGTATTTTTTCCCCATATATAGGGGGTTTAATTTCATAGTTACCCATGAAGACTCCACCCCCCCCCCCCCCGAGCCCTATAGATTTGTGACTAATTAATCTCAAATGACTTGGACTACACAAATGTAGCTTGGAAGTTGATTAGAGTTTTAAACCAAGTTAACTAAGTAACATGTGGAGTACATACTATGTGATGGCTTTTATTATTATTATGGATGAAAAGAGGTATGCATTACAACATGAATGCACTATTGTGCCTTTCACACCTATTACTCTAACCCACTAGGGTTTTGATTTACCACATTATTTTTGGTGAATGTATTTTGTCTTGACTCGCACCATATTTGAGCCCACAATATCATGTGTTCAAAACTAGGAATACGAAATCAATGGATTTCACATATGATGAATTACTGTGAGTTAAAAGTATTATCACAATTACTATGACTACTATAATGCAATGTATTAGTACCTTAACAAATTTCCATCAACATTTGAGCATTGATATTTTATATACTTTTATAAGCCACCCTAGTTTTCAACCCACATATAAAATATAGTGGACCATGGTATTTTCAACCCACAATAATACATGTGAACGGTGTAGCTTCAAAGACCCCACAACATTAACTATATGAGATGTGTCGACCATGAACCTATAGGAGAGAGGGGATTATCACACACAAGCGTACCTCTCATCCATCCGACACTAAATTGACCCCCTAATAAGCTTACAAGGTTGTGGCCTACTGCACTACACTAAACTGGGCTCTTTAAATTCAATTATGGTGTCAAATCATACATACATACATTATAGTAAAGGTGCCTACTCCCGATCAAAACCTCATCGGCAATCTATAGGTTATCGTAATTTTGATAAGGTTGGAACAAATAGTGCCATAACACATGACCTGGTTTTGAGTGCTACAATGAAGAAAAATGAATGGTTTAAACGAGCGGTTTAAGTAGATTCTAGACATTGGTAACTTATTGGGGTCAACTTTTGACTTCAAAAATCCATAGTAATTTGGATTCAAGGAATAAAATTCCAAAGAATTTGCAGTGAGAGAAATGTGCAGTGGAGGAAATTCCTAAATGGGAGAAATTTGCACCGCCTTATACAGTCTACCCTCTATAAATGTTAACCCTCGGGAGTGGATCAAAGTTAACATTTATAGAGGTGTTAACAGTTAACAATTATAAAATTACTTTTTTGAGCAATATACAAATCTTAACATTTATAAATATAAGCAATTGTGAAGAGTCCTTGTGAGAGAATACCATTCATAAAATTGCAAACCCAATCAAAACTTTATTCAATATCAAGTTTACAAATCACGGGTGAAGTATGAATCAATGGTTCTTTGGTGAGATTCATCTGCATGCACAACTTGCAAATATTTCTCAATCTACACCAACAAACCCACATACTTGGACACATCACATGAACGTGATTCCATGTGTAGTTTTTATCATCCATATTATGGTTGTATTTCATTCGTTAACATTTATAGAGTCAAATTTACAAAGAAGGGAGTACCATTTTGTTAACAGTTAACACGTTTAACATTTATAGTGTGCAATATGTGGGGAGTAGAAGAAAGTTAACATTTAGAGAGGGTTAACACTTATAGGTGTAACATTTATAGAGGGTGGACTGTACTTCTCCAGAGCTGGCGTAGAATCTCTGAAGATAGAAACCATCAAAGAAGCTTGAGTCGGAGCCTGGGTGGAGGTATATATCCTTGTTCTGTGGGTGGGTGGGTAGCTAGCCGGCGAGTAAATAAAAATAAAAAGTTGACATTCGAACATTACAAGTTTGCACCATCAATCGGTGATCCGCAAGCAGCCAAGTTTGGGGGTTGGGATCAGGTGGCTATTTCGGCAAAGATGCTCGCGCTCATGTGCGCACCGCACTAACTTATTAGCTGTACGGTGTGTTGCCTTCCACCTGGCGCCGGAGTGCTGCAGGAGCAGGCCCAACTTAAACTTGGCAGTTGCACGCACGAAATAAAGAGATATAGCACCGGCGGTCTTCCGAAGATCGTCAGCCTCGCATCTGCCAGGAAGAGCGGTGCATCAGCTGGTCAGATGCACGTAAGCTTGACCTCACGTCAAGTGAAGTCTTCACTAACTTAGATGCGAGCAGGACCTCTCTTCGCACCTTCTACGTACCTCTCTAGTCGCACTACGTGATTCGTGGAGGTGGTCGTTGCTACTTCTGATTCAGATCTAGTCTTCGAGTTCGGCTGCAATCTGGGCTTCGAAGTTCATGCTGTTTGATGAGAATCTCTTTGTTGCGACCTGGCGGCCCACTCCAAGGTGGTTTGTCGTCTCCCCCCTGTCGGATTGCTGTGTCCCAACTTTTATGAGGAGATTCGTTTAGAGCGATGAGTGGGTAGATTGGATGGGATGGATCCATGGTCGGCTGGCTCGAGAGTAGTGAACTCTATCTAGTTTCCAGCGAATTGGTGGTCGAGTGAGTGTCAACCTTCGTTTGGATTTGAGAATCTGCGGGCGTTATTGAGCAGGAAAATGTGGTGATCATGAACTAGCAAGTATTGGTTTACCGAGTGAGTTCCTGCTCATTGGAAGCGCGAAATATTCCATCTTGGAGCCCCTGCGTGAGTCTATCTACTCTTAGGATTTTCTTGGACAGGAGCACAACGAGAGTAGAACAGATTTGCGCTCATGTTGCGAATTTCGAAGAAAAATATTTGCTTCACGTTTTAACTATTTTGAGTAGCCTAAGGCAAATCAAACTGAAGTTTGTCGCAGTTAGGTAGCCTGCTTCGGAGCACTTCATGAAAAGAGTAGCTTTGAAATGGGCGGGCACGGTTCCGGCACTGTGGATTGAAATGGTCTTCTTGCGTCCGTTCTTGCATTGAAAGTTGCGGCCGTAACACGGTTAGAATAGAAGAAAACTTTGGGCGGTTGTGATTTGTTCTCATTTGAACACAAATTATGCTCTTCTGCGAGTGAGCCGATTTGTCGAAGATCTCATGCAATCGTAATTGAAAATGCATTCAAGTGTCTTATGTACACAGCTGAAGGAAGCTTTCGAATGTCGAGTACCGAAATTTGAAGTGAAATGGGCTGTTGCAAGAGATCTGCAGTGGGCTTCAGCCATCTGATCTATACTGAAAGACTATCTTTTTTACACTCATGTAACTGTTTACTGCACTTGATCTTGGGCGGTGAGCAGTCTGGGTGACTCGGTCATTCTCATTCTCATTCTTGGTATGCCTTAGTATTTCTGAACTGAGGAGATTAATTGCAGTTGGACACTGACGTTCCGGGGACAATGCAAAAAGCTTGGAGCTCTTCCGATGAGCTTGCCGTTTGACGGCATTGTCACTATGTATTTCTTTACACAGAGTGTCGTCCACCCACAGAACACTTTTCAACCGCATAAGCCCTTAAGCCTTCTCTATTTCGGTATAGAGAAAACCTGCCACTTTCCTAACTTGCCTCCTCTCATTTCTCCTCCAAATACGTAGATGTCCCATTTGAATCGAAGCTGGAGCAGGTAGTAACATCCTTAGTCTGAAACTGGATCTACAGATTCGAGACTGATTCAAACATTTTTTTCCAAGATGTCGAAGAGTATGGTTTCTTACACACAAATGGCTGAATGTTATGACTTGCCTGCCCATGATTGTAATTGCCTCAATACATCAGCTACTTGCGTCGTGTTAATGCGGAGTTCTAAGTATTGTACTCCGTGTACTCTTGAACTGCTGATCAGAGGACTTACAGTAATGATAATTAGCCCGAACACGCAACTTTTACTTGCAGTTCATCATTATGTATCCGTGACGGTGGATTAATTATTATTTTGGAGAATGAACTTACGTTGGAAAGCGAAGGGTGATGATGTGCAGGCGCTTTGATTAGATCCGTGTGATCACCATCAACAGGCTCCGAGACACAAGCATGGCCGTGGATTCGTCACCAGGCTCTCTGCTCCTGAGAAAGGTATGAGCACCACACAATGCTCTTCTGACAGGGCTATCTCATCCTCTTCTCTCACCACTTTTTGGTTGGCGACTCAAGGTCCCTCGTTAACAGCTGGCAGATGAATCGCATCATGAAAAGTGAGGCTGCTCCATTCATGCATGAGGCAGAAGAGACTAAGAAAGACCATTCCTATTTTGGTTCTTTCTTGTTGGAATCCACGAGCAGAAAACAACAAACATGGTCCAAACCAACACGGTAGCTTCAAACACCAGGATGCGAGCTCTTCTTACTTCTTGTAACTCACTAGTAGAAAACATGGTCTTAAATGAAATTCTTGTGAAATTCACACGACCAATCTACGAGGCTTGGGCGAGTCGATTTGACAAAGCTATTTTAAATCGTTAGTCTATCGGCTAGAAGTAGACTTACTCTGCGGTAACTTTGAGTGATGGGGCGAAGCTCAGCTTCGGTTGGTCCTGATGCGGATAATCTTAAATTCCTTATGGGTGATTTGAAATGATCTACTGGAAACTCACGTGGAGTTGGAAAATGCATGAATGACTGGGACCATGTTGTAGGAGGTGACGCCCAAGGGTACGCAACAATTTCCACCAGAAGCTCATGAAACTAGTCCAGTCTCCAATCACGGATCCTGCAAGTACTCTTCGGTCCCAATTGTGGCGTGGTATTTTAATGCCAACGATGAGGAGTCTCCCTGCAGTCCTCACCAGTACAACCCCAACCGCAAAGTTCCCATCGAACACCTCAATGGTATGTAATATATCCACACTGACGTATGATTCAAGCATGCAAGTTACAGTCTTTTTTTCATCACCATATCCCTGTAATTTTGCATTATGATGATGCTTTAAATTCCGCCAAAATTCTAAGCCGTTATTTCCCAGCAAGGTGCGCAGATTCTGCACTTGTAGTAACATTAGATGTTTCTCGAACTTGACTTCGTTTAAACCGTGATGGGGTTTTGTTTGTTCAGAGCTCGGTGTACTCACATGGACGCAAATTGAGACGGAAGAGTACGAGACAAATGAGTTCTTGAACAACGTCAAGAAGGACCGCGGGTATAACTACGAGGAGGTGTTGACAGTTGCACCGGGAAAGATCCCCAACTTCGAAGCCAACACGAAGAAGTTCTATACCGAGCATCTGCACGAACACGAAGAGATTCGGTTCATTCTGGACGGCGTGGGTATGTGTAGCAACTTCTATTTTGCACCATATCTTTTAGTTGATGCTTCTTCTCTCATTTCTCACAGGTTTATCAACACGCTTGAATCGTGAGAGTTGAATCTATAACTCACCTCACTGGGACCAAAACTTTTGCGTGTTTGGGAAAAGTATTTTCGTGGAGTGAGTCTGGCCCTCAATATACGAAACAGGTTCTTCATCGAAATGCAAGCACTGTAACCTCTGAGCTTGCATCACACGTGTAAAGATATTATTGGACTTGTATGTAAAAGGACTAATCATAGGGGTAAAACTCCCGACGAAAAGGATAAGGTACTCTATTGAGGTACATGATAAGTCAGTATATGTCAGATTTTTCAGTAGTGCAAGATGACATATATTATCTGTCGCTTGATTTGACGTTAATATTTTCCGATATTGTTTCACTGATGCAGGTTATGAGGATGTGCGTGACTTCGACGGACAGTGGATCCGCATCGAAATTAAGAAAGGCGACCTAATTGTGTTGCCTCCTGGGATGTACCACCGCTTCACCCTGGACTCCGCCCAGTATCTCAAGGTGGGTTCACCTTTACTCTCTACTTTCTACTTCTCTCCCTTCAAGATATGTTGGCAACCTCCGACTTCACAGACAATTTTCGCTGTCGGATTGGATCAGCAATTGTCTCCTTTGGTTGGCAACTGCATATCCAGCGGATTTTCATATCAAGTTTCAAAATTGGAGTTGACATGCAAAATATAGAAGAGGTGAAAATGATCACATAGGCCCTCTTGAGCTTAGAATGGTATCTATATATATATTTAAGAATTTACATCAATCTCATCATAACATGTGTCTTTTTCAAATATAGTTCTCCAGTTAAGAAGAGTGACCGGATAACGCTTAAATACCTTAAACACTGAAGTGTGGACTATATGAGGATTCTTTTATATTCAGTAGAATTCAATGTTCTTACCCGGATTTCTCCATGTTTCCGTGGTTTAATGGCACAGGCGCTGTTGTTGTACCAAGATCAGCCATGTAGAATACAGTTCGATAGCAACCCGGAAACAGACATCATGGAAGTCAGGTACATTGTTTGATTATTCAATTAATGTTGTGATGGATCAAAGGTTGTTATGAAAAGTTTCACTAATCCGTGTAAGGGTTCTTGGCAGTGTGAATGGAGCTTAATATAACAATTTGAAAGTAAAGTGGACTAAAGCATGAGGGGGCCTGTAGAGGAGCTGAAGTTTGGACCTTCTTGCTGTTGGGTTTCGACTCAACCTCTCGGGTAGCCCTTGCTGCCTTGAAATAGAACTCTAAACTATAAATTTTGACGTGGACTACTGGAATGGTAGAGTAATATTTAAAAATGGTGTTTGCAGGCAAGAGTACTTGCAGTCAGTGCTGGAGAAGGAGGAATTTTACAAAGCCGAGCGCAGACTGGGCTGCAGCCTAGATTTGGCCACAAATTCGTTGGAAGCGCTCACGGTGTAAATAACTACCACCCAGTACCCTTGTACAATAGTAGTTCCCCATTTGCTCCCTAGCCCTTTTTTGGATGTCATGACCATCGTACACTACCTTCAGCAACATCGGCTAGTTTGCCCGCAGACGAGATTTTTGCGTGTGACATTCAGTATTTTTCACCTAGTTTATGTCGACGTTTTTCCCGTGTTTTGGAAGAGTCCGGGGCTCCTCCATATCAGCATTAGTGTCCCAGAAATACCAGCCACATCAGATATGAGCACCATCCATTTAATTTTTGAGGTCGCGAGACCATTTGCAGCATAGTTGAGGAGGGGTCTGATAGGACCGTGTACCACGCATGACCCCACACTTGTGCTACGCCTTTATGCACCGATTGCACAAAATCTCTTGATTTTTTTGAGGCGAGGCATCAGTGAGTGTTGGTTTTCCTTCCTCAAAATAGGTACGACGTGCTCTATGTTGGGACTCTATTTCCAAGCCAAATATTCGTCAATCAAAGTAGCTGGGTATGGACCTGAGCTTTAAGTACTCAGTTTCTCCTTTGGGTCTTCCAAGTTAATGTTGGAATATATGTTTTTGTTTTCTCTTGAAAGAATTGAGCAGTATTTGCACTATGTGTTTGAGTCTGAGCACTGTGTGTTTGCATTAATTGCACTTTGGAGCTCAAGGTTCTAGGCCACTAGAGAGCTTAAAGATCCTTTTCACGCTTGATCACTCAAGTCCACTTTACACTTGGGATGCTTAGATGGCTATGACTATGTGGAATGACTATGACGATCCCAAGTTGATTAATCCTTTGATAAGCCCTTTGTCAAAATCCTAACCTACCTCGTGGAGGTCAGTTAGGGATGTCAAGAGTTGGGCTCGGCATGAGATTCCCTTTGTTTAATACCATTCTCTACTCATATCTCACTTAACTGTGGCCGCTTCACACTTGTTCAAATTATTGAAAGCTTGGAGATGGGTCTTAGGTCATGATTCTACATCTTATGTCTTTTGACATCAATGTTGGGCTCTATTTTGATGCACATCCTTGCATGCTGTCCATTAAACATTCTCTGAATGGGGCACTCTTAAGAGAATGTATTGATTTGAAGACCCCTGAGTTTCTCACCACTAGAAATTGCGTAGACATTCCGTAGACAAGGAATGTGGACCTTATGTGGTCACTCTTATAAAACCAGACACCTATATTTGAGTGCTACATGGCAAGGCTGTAGTCAAGAATGCACACCAAATATGACTCTTGTTATGACGAGATTGGGCTATATGCTCAGAAGTTAGACCTATTTTCTAGGTCAATTGTGAACACAATAGTGAAAGCCTTTGTGACTATTATCAAGGATTCAAAGAACCTTCAATTGACCTTCAACTTTTGCATCACTACTCTGATTCTGAAAACTTGAAATAACAAACTTCGTGATTCATCGCAATTACTAATCGGAGACAATGCCCCTTCCGATCCAACAGTTGGACCCCAATTCCAGCCTCCTCTTCATCCTCCCCGACTCACACTCCCCCACCACCCTCGTCTGCTCCTTACCTCCTCCCACCTATAGATAACAACCCTCTTGCTCCACCTCCATGCCGCTCGTCACGGCAGCCCCTCTTCCCCAGGCACCTCGACAAGTTCGTGGGGACCATAGAGTGCCCGGCCGCAGCTCCCTCCGAACTTGTTACCTTTGAGGAAGCTCTTCACCACCCTCAATGGCTTCTCGCTATGGTGGTGTCACGCACCTCTCCATGAGGAGTGCCCGAAACACCATGGGCACAAGGGGGACCCCGGAGTAACACCCCGGACTTGTGATGCCCTTAGTGAGAGGGCCCAAGTGATCCTAGTGTTGGTGAGGGCCCCGGGCGTTGGGAACGCCTCCCACCCATGGAGACTAGGAGGCATGAGGGAAAGGTCAAGAGCTATGGATAACTTATGCAATGGGGATTCTAGAATGCTCAAGAACACCTCAATAGGAGGTGTGAGCTAGGAGATATGACAATTTGAATGGGGCGTTGTCCCGGGACAGCGCCATGTTGCAGCAGTGGCCTGGGAGTGGCTCCCGGGACTGCCAAGGTTTGAACATACATAACTTCCTCAATACTTGCCCGAATAAGGCAAGTGAGGAGTTCATCGACATCTACGTGAAGCGCAGATGAGGATGGAGTGCTCACTTATTAGCATCAAACATCATGCAAGGAAGTTATGCTGTTCTGAAGCTATTGGGGGCTTCTAGGCTCAGCGGCTAAAGGAAAATGTCTACTTGGCCCCAACTCTTGGTAGAGAGACAAAAGGTTTCTTGACGGTGGGGTAGAGGCCCTGCCAAAAGTCCTAGAGGCTTATATGAGTGAGGTGGTGTGGCCTCATCCACCCAAGGCCGAACAGCACAGCCTCCATGGGCATTGGCCCAATGTGAGGGCATAGTTGCTTAGTATGGTTCGGGTTGTTAGAGTGTTGCTCCGGCAATGCGATGATCAACATAACATTGGATTTTCATGGATGTAAATCCACATTTAAGAATTGGTTACCAATTAAAGGGTGAGTTCCGAAAGCAAAGTAGGAGGGTTGGTTCCCCTTCATGAACTATAAGGTCCGGGGTAGGAGAAGCTAATCATTAGCATGGCGGAATGCGAAGGGTTAGTGCTCGTGACCCTTGCTAGAAATAAAAATGGTCAATATAGTTAAGGGGAGCTAGCAAGTGTTGCGACAGATTGCGTCGTAGGATATGATTTGTAAACACACTATAGAGGTATTTAAAATGTTACACCTTGATATAAAGGACAGTGTGATTGTTCGTGAGGCTGGTATTCTCCACGGTGTTGAAAGGACAGTGCCAATGTCCCAAACATAGATGAAATGACATGCCGAGTTTGAAGGAAAAATATCGGACAATGTCATTGACTTAGAGGATTTTCCATCTGATTTTGGGAGCACTGGAAGTCAGATCAAAATTGACTTAGAAGAGCTGGAGGACATGTTCTCGCAAATTTCCATTCGCGAGGCGTACTCTAGTCCTGCAGGACAACACACTGTACTTTTTCATGACACGAATGATTCAACACATGTAAGAATTCATAAAAGTATCAGGGTGTTGTACGAGTCTTTGGCCAAAATAGCCATAACATATCCTAAACTCCAAGATTACCTTGTTGCAGATCTTAAATATATAAAATAAAAACAAAAAGGCCTTATTGCTCGTGAAGTGGCAAACCCTGCTAAGCATGAGGGCCTCTCACAATTTCCTGAGATACTAAGAGATAGATCGTTGAAGCGACATCGTAGTTTCTTAGAAGGAAGTGCTTCAAGGTCCACAAAATGCCCAGGAACTTATACATACATATAGGATATCCGAAAGGCTACAAATAGTTTTTGGATTTTTGGATTACGATTGGCAATTCTTATTGATTATTGTGTTCTACATGGTTGTAATAAATGTTTGCCTCTATAATAAAATCTACTATGTGTGGTTAGTTGACATGAATCAATATGAGAGTATATTAAAGGAGTAGAATTACAACGTAATTGAATTGAATCATGCTCATATTAATAAGGTGCTTATATTGAATAATACATATTTTAGAGCTCATTCAATTCAAGTAGTGAAGGACAATGTGAAAGACATAAAAACAATTCTGAACACAATGAAACACATTAAATCTCCAATGGATATATTAAAGGATAAAATGTAGTACATTTATTTGTTGCATGACATAAAATTAACAAAAAATACAGTGAAAGACATATCATTTGTAGAATATAAAGTGGATGACATGAAATCAACAAATGACATAGTGAATGACATTGCAACACCAAAGGACAAAATAAATGACATAAAGTTTTGAAATGCATAATGAAAGACATTAAAACCAAGAAAGCAATGTGAATGACAAAAATTCCCACAAGAACAAAGTAGAAGACATAAAATTAACAAATGATATAATGAAAGACATATCATTTGTAGAGGACCAAGTAGATGACATGAAATCAACAAATAACATAGTCAGTGACATTGCGACAATGAAGGACAATATGGACAATGTAAATTCAACAATTATCATTGTGAAGCACACTGAGACAACATAGACAAAGTGAATGGCATATTTTCTACAAATTACATAATAAAGGCCAAACTTAAAGACAAACTATATAAGCGAAAACATTAACAACAACTTTCATCACAAGAAATAATTGCTTTATATAGTGGAAATAACTGATATAGAATTGTGAAAATGGTAGTACATGTTGTTCAAGCCAATTATGCATATATCAAATAATAATTTTCTTTGGTTTTTGTATTGTGCAGATTTTCTAACATAATGGACAACATTGCTTGGAATCAATCCCACTACATATACCGTAGGGATATCAGCCTGTGCGTTTACTACAACTTCAATTATCCATGCTCCTTTCTTATGAGCATCGCTATTTATGACATCGTATAGAGCTGCTTGAAGGATGGTGCAAATTGACAATGCCTTGTTTATTCCAAATATGAAATTATGACCCTGCTCAATACAATTACAAATTAATTGCACAAACAGTTTTTGGTGGCTATAATACCAATAAATAATACAAAAAATAATATTCATCACATGTTTATTCTTCTTACTCTTCTTTATGGAGCAATATTCCATAATACATTTCAAAGAATAAAATTTGCACTCCCAATTGGAATGTTGTTGTGGGATACAAGGGTTCCCAAATATATGGGGAAGAACAACTCTTCCACTCAGCTGATCCAACCCAAAATCCTCTCCAAGTCGCCCACAATTTTACAAGATATGTATGAAAATATTTATGTTCATGTAGCCTAGCTGCCCACATTGAATCAAAGTGTATAAAACACTCCTCGCTCAATACAAAAACACTGCAATGTTTCGCAAACAAGTAAGGAATGATCAACATTGAAATATCAAACCCTGACCTCCTTCTCCATTTGTTTGTTTTTTTTTAAAAAAAAACTGTGCAAAATTTTGACCTCCTTCTCCATGTTTGTCTTTTATCCATGCCTGTAATGTTTAAAGTAGATATGGGCTAACCACAAAATATATGGAGATTATACCATACCCTGAACCAAGCCATCAAATGGTTTGAGAGTTCTCTAGGAGCAGTCATCAGTGGCATAATATCTGTTAGATAAGATATGCAACAATATATGCCATCTAAAGTGAAATTTAAATACGACGAAGCATTCCCACCTACATTTTTGGTGACCACATCAACCAAAATATTCAACCTACACAAACAAAGACAATATCAATAAAATTGAAATACAAGTAATTGAAATATAATAAAAAATAAAAAATAGTCTATAACTTTCATTGAACAAGATATAGATTTTCCTATTGGTTGTAGGTTCTTCCTATTCAATGCCAGTATCCATCATAGTCTTCAACTCCTCTGAAAGTTTTGCATCCTTATACGCTGTAAGTTTTGTTTCCTGCAATTTAGAATCGTCAACCTTGACCTTAACCATTCTGAGATCATTGGAAAAGTTTAGAAAATCGGATATTTATACATCTTCTGCATCTATCAAATTAAGTGAGTTGATATGTTCAGTAGATTTTTCAAAGTGTGAACATATTTGTGTCAGTGAAATATCTTGTGATGCAATACTATCTAAACCGCCAAGAATAGATTATGATGGTTCAAGGAGGTTTTCAAGATTATCAAACAATACAATGGCAGTTGATTCATCGGCAGTAATTACACATTCTTCGGGCACAAATACTATGGACAAGTCATCCCCGTCTGCCAAGTCAAAGCTAACATTCATTACATGCAGCTGCGCACGACGAAGCTCTTGCAATGCCTCAATGCACTCCTTCATCTTGGAGCAAGTTACATCAGTTGAAATATGGTTGTCCCCGATAATAAACCATCCAACGTCTATGTCCTCCTTTAATAACAAGCTAGTAGATAAACTCTACATACATAACAATATTTAGTTAGTACGCTAAACATCTAATATTTTATATATAATTAAGAATATAACTCATAAGCAAATACTCAGACTTACCTCATCCAATCGCGTCCTCCTTGTAAAGTTTACAGATGAAGCAAATCACATGTTTGCCAAATCTTGGCGCTTGAGGTGTTTGATGATCTCTACAAGTGCCCTTTGAGCTAGTTTGCCTATGAAGGATTCAATTTTCTTAATCATTGTTTGTTGAAGATCAACATCATGACCTAGAAATTTGGATATGTCTATATATATAGACTATAAGCATGAATTACTAAGATTTTATGAAGGATAAAAAGTCCAACTCATATTTTCAGTGAAGGTTGTTGTATGTGTCATTTTTGTAGAATATTGTACATCGTTTGTGAATGAACAAATATAATCACTATCAAACCTCTATCAGGATGTGCTAGCGGTCTAAAACGCCTGAGCATATTATGAAAAATAAATTAAAAAACCCCGATTATGTGCGGGCAGTCATTTTCAATAGAGGCAAGTACATTTTTTTCATTTTCTATCAAAATACTTTCAAATTCTGACCACTCACGATCGTTGTGTTCCCAAGGATCCATAACTATATTGGATACATGCCAAAGTTTTAAAATGCGATAGAGAGACGACCAACCCCAAAGCTCCAACTCTTTTGTCTTTCTTTCGTGGTTGTTAAAGTTTCGTAAAGCTTCCACTACAATAGAGTATCGCATAGCCTCCAACTCAGCAACTGCTAATGCATAAGTTGTATCACATGCAGCTTTACGAGTTTTAACTTCTAATATTTTTTTAATATATTAAATTCAACCAAAATAGTGTCATCTGAAGGGGTTTTTTTTTGCTGAAAACACTTAAGCTGCATCCTCAAAGATGAAGCAAGTGCTTCATGTTCAATCTTTGAATGCGTTGACTGTTTAAAAAACCATGCATGTCAGAAAAACCTAAATAATTCATAAATGTTAGAAATATCAACATGACAATATACAATGAATTTCTTTGAATATAACATATAGAATCATATAGAGTCAATACATAAACACGTAAGTTGAAATTAGAATTACCCAGGGAGTGCACTGTTCAAGTACTGTATTTATACACGTGGGTGCACAAAAGGGGTATTATTTAAAACAAACATGTATAAAATGTACGTACAAGAGACATATTGCTATTAAGCAAGAAGTAGATATACATGAGGCTATAGAAAAATATATGTAAAGTACGCATTTACGCGTTCAAGTCAGACCTGGACCAAGAATCATGTGTTTTCTCATCCACTAAGTAACAACTTTATAACTAAAAATCCATGATTTGATATTATACATATAATAGGGCCATATTTTTGCATTTCCAAACATTTGTACACATGTTATATACAATTTTTGTATTTGTTTTTTGACCCTTGTGTATGTATGGAAATGTATTTTGAAGCAATGAGATTTGTAAGTATATTGCTTGATTTTAGCAAAAATAAAATGTATACAGGGGTATTTTAATAAGGGGCATGCACGCACGTGATGCTTGGTTTTAATGAATAGTGTACTCCCTGAGTAGAATTACTTACCCTAGTGACGTACCACGACCCAACTGCAGAAGATATTGTTTGTATGAGCAATCCTTCATTTTTGAGAGTTTGAAAAAACTCTATACATTGCTCAGAATGATCAAGTAATGATTTGGGCATCCATTCGTGTTGGGTCTCAGTTATAATGATATAAAATCCATATATTTGTACTTCTTCTGGTGGGGACCCAAGATGGAAATCACTACTAATAGTCAGTGAATTGGCAACCATTTGTGTTTTTTTTCTACATCTTTGCGTGTGAGCTTAAATGGTATTTGATCACCAAACTTATTAGTCATAGAAGGTTCAGGTGTTGGTTATATATATATACATCCGTATCTATCTTCACATACAACGATGAGTATAAAAACACATACTCTACCTTCACAATATCTTTCGTTTGCCGCTTGATATCCTTCTCTTTGTCAATAACCATTTCTCTCTCAATGGATGTTGGCCGTTTTATTTTATTTTTGTCACTTGACTTTTCTCCTTCAAACATCCTACGTTTACATTTTCCATATTTAATTCCTATTTTATTTAATTCATCACGTTGACTCCGGCCTCATGTGGGGTACATTTTCAAATGGCTTGGCCCTTTCCAAGCTTTACATTCACAGAAGATCCTATGGTAAGAGAGTACGTTTTTCTCTTTGAGTCTTTGATGACAGTGTATGCAAAAAAAGTCAGATTTGTTATTTGCATTTTTAACTACACTCTTACATTTGAAATGGGCCTCCAATACCAAATGTTCAACTCTTCTTCTGTGTACAAAGCAACACAATTTCTTCTATTATACTTGAACGTGGATCTATAAATTTTGAAAGTCCATGTAGGCCCGCCTAGAAGCTATTTTCCACCACCCAAATAAATAAGTAGACTAAATAACAATTTAAAGAATTCCAAAAATTGATTGAAATGAAATGGAAGACAAAGTATGAAAAAAAAATTCAATAAAAACCAAGTGAAGGACAAACTTTAATCTAAACCTTATAAAAGATAACCATTAATTGAACCAAATGAAAGACACAATATGATAAAAACCAAATGAAATACCAACTATACTAGCATTTTACTGAAATACAAATGTTTAATGAAACTAACTGAAGAATTCTCCTTTTTTTGTGCTAGTTCTTACGGCCGAAGTCGTCAATGATGGAAACAAAATAGCGAGCTCCCAAGTAAGACGGGATGAGTGCTGGTTCCCAGAGGTCTATGTGGATTAGCTGCAGGGGCTTAGAAACCCATTGTGATGTTTGAGGAAAAGGAAGTTGACAATGTTTGCCGGCTGCGCATGTTTCGCATGTTGTAGGGTTCTCCGGGAGGCTTGCCGGTAATCCATGCGCTAGCTAGTTGTTTGTGAACAAGGATATGTAGTCGCTTTCATTGGGGTGTCCTAGTATGGCGTGCCATAGTGTAGCAGGATTAATACGAGAGGTGACATTGATTTCGATGCATTTGACGAAGATGGAGTTTTCAATGTAGTAGAGGGAGTTGATTGAGCCTCGGACCCCTTTGATGAGAGTTTGGTTAGTGTTATTGTCTACAACATGGCATGCATGAGGTGAGAAATGAATTGTGAGGCCTTTATCTGCTATTGATCCTACAGAGAATAAGTTCTTGGTGAGGCCTAGGACATATAATTTTTTTCCTATGGTTTTTATTTCTCCACTTGGTAATTTGATTACGATAGACCCTATTCCTTTGACAAACAAATATTGGCCTCATGCTGTATGAACTACCATGTCGTGTTCGACTGGTCTGATATCAACTAACAGATTACGGTTGCTTGTGACGTGGTTTGATGCCCCTGAGTCAAGGTACCAAGCAGTTGAGTGATCTTCAATGGCGAGTGCGTTGTTGCTTTGGTTTGTGACATCATTTTAGTGTCCAAGGCTTCTGTTGTAGTTGTCTTGGGGTGAGGCAAAGTCGTGTCTTGAATGTTGTATGTGTCCTCGTGTTCATCACTTCGGATGTTGTGTTTGGTGCAGCCTTGATGGGAGTGTTTGTCGGAGTCTTCTTCTGGGTTGTTTTCTAGGTCATAGATAGACTGAGCTTCTGCTTTGCAAAGGTCACGCTTCCTTAGTTCGAGTTTACGTATTTGTTCATCAATCGCTTTGAGTGGACACTCTCTCTCCCAGTGTCCTGCTTGTCCACAGTTGTCACACTTGCCGTCTTGATATCTGTTAGGCTTTCTAAATCTGCCTTCAAAATCACGTGAGTCTCTTAGGTCCTTGACTGTTTCTTCCTCTGAAATTTGAAGAGAATCAAGGTCTCTCTCCTGCTCTATATGACGAAGGTCATATAAGAGTTTGGCTTTTATGTTTCCCCATGGGGGAAGTTCATCTCTGCTGATTAGGGATTGCACAAACCCTTTGTACAGTTTCGGCAAGGCATTTAGTACTACGATGGCTATGAGTTCCTCTGGTAGTGCTAGGGCTATTTCTCCTAACTGGTCGACTAAGGTTCTAGTCTCTAAGAAGAAATCGTCCATTTTCTGTGTGTCACTTATATTGAGGGACGGAAGCAGTGTTCAAGATTGAAGCCCTCATATGAGTTTCATTTTGAAGGGCTCTAAAATTTGAGCCCTTCGGTTGAAGGGCTAGTTCAAATTCAAGACGTCAATTCAGTAATATAGAAATAAAATATAAAAAACTCATATTAAACTTATGCATGATTTATATGGTGCATGCTTCCAATACAATGTGAAGAATTAAGAATCAACCATCTAACTCCACCTCTTCTAGTGATAATGCCCTACGCTTGTTGGTTCTTGTGCCAATTTTCCAAGATTCAAAAATACTATCCCAATCCATGAATTCAACTCCTAACCCATTTAGACTAACCCTCATTAAAGCATCCAGTGTGTCAAGGTTGAGTCTAGTTCTCCTTTCACTCTTAACCCAATTTTGCTTTGAAAAACCACGCTCACAAACAGCAGTGCTAGTTGGGATCACAAGTATGGCTTGCCATAGCGACATCATAGTTGGCCAATTAATCATGAACTCCCGGTCATTGCCACAAAAAACCCAAGCTTCTTGCATACTTCGGCGTTCACAAACGGAACATAACATCTCCACGAATTCTAGCAATTCCGCATTGCATTGATTAACAAGGTCATCGCTCCAACGGAAATGTGTCACCAACCGGTTCAACCATTGTTCCGTTAATGTCCCTCTGTCCAATTCATCTACGGGATAGTGCTTCGGGCTAAAAAGCCGGGCCGCATTGAAAATGGACAAGTCAAGAAATCGATCATTGAGTGGATCGATGATCTTCTGCACATACTGCCTCCCCAACATGATGCATGCCTCCAATGAACCTCCTACGTCACACTCGGGCATGGAATCATAATGCAAGATATGCATTTTTTCACACCCAAAACTATCAATATACAATATCTGCCCATTGGGTACCACCTCGCGGAGAAACTTTCCTAGGTATTTGGTTGTCAGGCCAAAACTTACACCCAGATAGTGTCTACGAAACAAGCTGATTGTTACATCAATCGTAGAAGCTATGCTAGTGATATCTACAAGATCAAACTGAAACTTGCGATTGACCTTATTCAACTCTGATAATATATCAGCTAGCATGTGAATGAAAAATTGGAACTGAAGAGAAGTTAGATCCTTGTACCATGTGGGTTCTTCAACCTCCCAAATTTCTAAAATTGCAGGCATACAAAATACCAATCTCTCCATGACCTCCTCGTTGCTGTAGCGACCTCCTCGTCACTGTAGCGACCTCCTCGTCACTGTAGCGCTACAGTGTTGATGGGTGTAAAAATTTTGAGGACGTCAAGTGAAGTTTTCATTTTGAGTTTGGGGTTGCATTTTGAAGGGCTGTTTTGAGAGAGGTATATTTTGAAGGGCCAAATCGCGTTTGAAGGGCATTGAAGACTTCAATCTTGAACACTGGACGGAAGCTTCTGTAGAAGCATGATCTTTTTAGATGAGTTGCTGGAGGTGTATCTTGTTTTGGGAGCATTCCATACGTCATATGGATCTCTGAACGTTCTGACATACTGATGTAAAGAGTGATGAATAGAGAGGTTGATGATAGAAAGAGCACGTTGTCTTAGTCTTCGTTCCTCTTCTGATGCATCTACTAGCATTCTAAATTTCTGAAAAACGTTACATGTCTTCTCTATGCAAGATATTCTCTAAAATGAAGTTCCAAGACCCATAGTTGGCATCGCCAGATAACTTACAGGTTTCATGTATTGTGGTGTCGCTTCCCATGATGAAGAAATTTGACCGGTCCACGACCTCCAGAATGCGTGTGATCAACCCTCCTCGTGAAAATTTTGGAGTAACTCTCCAAAGCTATACCTAACAAAGTGTCTCTCTATTATGAAACTAACAGGATTCTAAGGTAACTCCCTAGAACAATCCGCATGAAACGTCATGCGCTCTGATACCATGTTGGAACATACATAAGTAACTCATGTGTAAAGGAGATGCTTTACTGAAGGAGGGTAACAATATATATACATCCTCAAAGAGGTGAAATTTGAATGAGAAGAGAGGTGGGCTAATAATATTAACCCTGATTTCCTAATCTATCTTGGGGGTAAATTTAAGATCTAGAATGATTTACCGCCTAAGTGACTCTAGGATGCTATTGAATAGCAAGGTTGCTAAACTAGTACTGACAACTTGTGGGTTATGAGGCAGACATTTCGTACTACTTCTCTCTTGCTTGTCAAAATGTGGATGTTGCGGTCAAAGCACTGATGGTGTTCTCTAACTTCTATGCTTTTACATAGAGGTGTGGGCTCAGAGAAACATGGAGAGGAACTAAATTCAAATCTGCCAAGGTTTGTGCAACCAACTTGTTACATTTAGCATCCAAGGTTGCACAATGTGCTCAACTTGGTGGGAAGTTTGTGCAAATCAAGTGGACCCATATATATTTGGGAAATTTACATCACCTTCAACAACTTCTGAACTCACAACCTTCACTCAGGAGCATCATGTTCGACCTCTTGCATTTTGTCAATTCCATGAGCAACCTCAAATTTCATGGTACATTTAGCACTATACTAAATAGGATATTTAGTGTTTGATTATATTAAGTGTTGTTACCAACCTACCATGTTCAACACTAATTTTCATGTTTTTGATCATTAGTGATTGTGAGCGATTGAGGTTTAGGGTTCTTGTAAGGTTGTTGGTCACAAACCAAGTTTGCAATGTCTTTGAAGTTGGATTGTTCTCACTTGTTGATTCCAATGCTAGTCTATAATTTATTGGACCTTGTAAGTGTGCTAAGGGCGACACATACACCAAACTTAGACCACTACTTGAAGGTATTCATATTGTAGATTGGCCCTTTCAATTCTTTGATGTTGAGAGTAGATTCAAGATTAACTGTAAGCTTGAGGGGTCCAATGGAGTTTCTTTGGATATATATGTTATGCCACTAGCCAACCTTGAATCCAAAAAGCACATGCGTGTGGTTAACCTAGATTTTGTTTTTGACATCCAACAAACTCTAGAGTGCTTAGCAGAGGAGGCTAAAATTCATCTAGGTGTCTCAAACAAGTTCTTATTAAGACAATCATATGATTATTTCAAGTAATTTTGGTTTTGAACTGGCAAATGAATGATGATTTATAAAGTAAAGTCTTACAAACTCTCACAGCAATACATGCAATTGTGGTTGTCTTAACTCACACTATTTACCCATGCAATAACATGGCAAATTATTCTCCAAAATCTTCTTCGGGGACACAACATAAAGAATTCAACAAAGTTCATATTTTTAACCTTAACCCAAAAACGTTTGGCAACATTTGACTAAGCATCACTAACTACTGCAAATGCAGGATGCTATGTTTGCAACTTAGCATTCACTTTGTTCATTATTTGAATTGCATGGGTAGTGATCACCTTCTGATCAACAAGTCCAATTATTGCAATCACGGCCTTTCCTTCCTAAGAAATGGATTAAAGATGATTATTATAATTGATGATCATAATGGAACACCATTTATGGATGTGGTTGCACATGCAAGATGACTCTATTTGAAATTGATAAAAATGTTAGTAGTGGCAACCTTGTTGTGAACCCTGACAGTACCCCCAAATTCCTTTGGACATCCAAAGCAAACTAATCTCACAACCTCAACCCCCTTGTGATCCCAAGACTTATTCCCCCATTTATGATCTTCCAGTGATAGATTTTTAAGCTTTTGCTTCTGTTTGTCAACATGATTAGAATACAAATCCATGGCCTCCTCAATCCTTAGTTACAAGTGTTAAGTTCAAAATATTGCCTTGCAAACCCTCCACATTGCAAGAGTCACAAATTCCAAACCCCGAAGTTGGTGTGATACTATTACCATGGACATGCGACATGTGAGTAGGTTCCGCATAATAGGAATCTTTGATTCTTTGAATTTCCTCCTCCAAAACAATTATAGACTCCCCTATACAACAATGCCTTTGTGGATTTCCACATGTCTAAGGTGATCACATACACATTTGCATGCATGATATTCAATTGCTCCAAAATATTCAAAGAAATTAATTGGCCTCTCCAACACCTTCTCAGCCTCCAACTTTATCCCCAAAGTAGTGTAACTATCACCCTCATGAACATAGATAGGTCCAAGCATGTCTAGCTCTACATGGTCATGGTCTAGAATATGCAGCTTCATCCTAGACATCATTTCTAGAATGAATTGGGCCTCGAATCCCCTGAAGCCACAACAACAAAAACACAAGAAATGGGCCCACAACCCAAATCAAAGCAAAATGGCAAAACGCAATGACAATCCCAAGTTGATAGTATGCTCTACAACAATATGCACATTGCCGAACCAACCTTCCATCGCATCAAACTTTACACCTCCAAGAAACCAAACGGGAAACACAAGGTTGCATGTAAAACATGCCTACACCCGTCATCCACCCCTCCTTCATAGAATTGGACAAATCATGGGGAGTTTTTCATTTGTCTATCACAACCCATTTTTGGCCCTACTAAAATATTTGTATCTTTTTCCTAATGCTAAGCATTATTGAGTGCCATATAGTATTTGCATTTCAAGTTTGTGGTATTCAACATAACTAAAGTAGAAGAAAATAGTATGTGATAATTATCTCAAATAAATATATCAGCACCTAAATTTGTACTAAGATGGTTTCTATTATTTACAAATAGTGACATCCCGGAGAATCACCGTCCACATAGTTAAAGAAACTTTCCTTTAGAGGGCTTGCATGCAAAATACATGGTATTTGTGAAGATGTCACATGGCATATAACAATGTCATAAATGTCATTTTCTCAAATTCAAGAAAGGTTGACTTGAATTGGTCTTGGGAGGCATCTTATGCCAACTACAATTTTTTTCAAATGTCAAGTGCATTCCACAAGACTAATAATTGTGTCAGCCTTGAAAAAGAAAAAGAAACAATTAATAATGACAATAATTAATTAATAAAAAATAATTCTTAAAAAACAAATTAAAAAAACGTCACATGTGAATGTCTCAGCCAAGCCATTGAACATGCAACCGCTCCCTTTCTCAAAACTGAAGGAATACAATAGACACACAATTTGGAATATTCCCAAAAGCATTGTATGCTCCACCCTGTCAATGGTTGTCCCTACTATACCAAATGTAATTCCTCATGGTGATACTTGTTGATTCATGAGCAAGCTCACAAGCTTTAGGGTGGTCTACTTTCCCAAAATTTTGCGTTGTCATGCATGAACACAAAGACAATGTACGTCATGCTAGAGCTATTGGAATTCTAACATCATACAATTTGGGGAGGAGATGCATTTATTGCACACAAAGAGCCAAATTTTTATGAGACTTTATTTTGAAAGATGTAGGAGCTACGTCACCTATAGTGTCTTCCAAGAAACTATGCATCACTAAAGTGCAAAGCATTTACTAGGGTGCACATGTGACTCCACAATGAAATAAAGTTTTGTGGCACATGACTAAATTGTTGCATTATTGATTATTTATCATCGTTTTATATCGCAATCATTTAACTTTGCTTTCTGGATTATGTCTTCATTTCTCTTCCCATTAAGGATTGAAATAAATTGGCTCAAGTTTTTATCCAATTCTTCATTACAATTTGACCACGCATGCATGTAAAACTATCGTGAATTTTATGAAACATGAGTTTTGTATTATAATCATAGAGTAAGTCTTTATATGTGCATGTAAAGGATGCTTTAAGGACAATCCTCAATGATTATCATGATGTTCAAGTTTTATTTCAACCATAATTGTAGATGACCTACCGTAGAGCGCTTCAGCTTTAAAGACATAATTTTGTTTTGTACTTTGCCATGGCATTATTATTGCTTGAAACCTACTCATTGTTCACGTGGAAAGTATAGATGGGCATCATGAAGTATTTTGTTGTAGATGGTTGTGAGATAATGTTACTTTTGGCCAAGATTGAAGAGATATTGTGGAATATGTTGAGAGATGTTTGCTATGCCAAAGTGACAAACTGGAAAAAGCTTGAAATTATGAGTTACTGCAATCTTTGGAAGTACCTAATAGGAAGTGGGAATTAACTCCTATGGATTTCATTATTGACCATTCTAGGATACAGGGTTAGTTTTCACTTTTGTTCTGTTTGATAGACTCATGCTAAGAATGTATATTACAAAAAGACAACCACCCTGGGATAAGTGTTTGTATTTAATACAAAAATAATGTACAACCATAACACTCTAATAGCAAATGGATGAATTTTTAAAATACTTTGAATAGTCAAACATGTTCAACTCCAAGATGTCAAGCGATTCCTAATTCTGAAATGCATAGTGTTGATATGTGCTAAGCAATGTATATGAGGTGCAATATATGATACATTCAAAATTTATGTTGATTAGAAAAGAAGTTGTGAGAGTTTGAGATTAGTAATTCGGTGTTCAAGAAACTAACACTTCACTGTTGGGACTGAACCTTTGAAGAGCTTAGAATCTATTTCCAAGATTTCGTAGTCCATTCCAAATTCCTGAGACGATTCGTCACAGACCATAGCATTAGATTTCCTAGTCATTTGCTGATCTTGTGAATGAGATTATCTTTTTTTGCTGAGATAAAACAAACAACTACACCTTGTATGCCTATTACTATGGCCCATTGTGATTTTGTCCCTTGAAAGACTATAAAATATACCTGACTGTTGGCATCTGTTAGATATATAGCCCACAGCCAGCAACTGGGTATCCCATTGACTGAAATTGTTGAAATATTACTTGGTATAATTGCAATTATGTATCATGTCATCCTCACGATAATTTCCATCCTGCTTCGAGTGCAATGACATCAAGCTCAATGGCCATCTTTCAAGTTTGTTTGTACCAACGCAGGCACATTAAATGGTAATGTGAACAGATCTATGAATATGATATTAAAAAGCATTGATCATTTGATTGATAATTAACTAGTCAAGGTAATCCTCATTCCATCCCAAGTCCTCAGGTTGCAATGGCTCTGATAATTGCTCTATCTCAAGTTTCCGAGGTGCAGCACCTGCTGGTCTTTTCTTGATTTTTCTGCGACGAGTGTAGCTCCCCAAGCATCCATTGATGATGCGTGGGGCTGCCAGGTCACAGAACCTCTTTGCCAATTCCACTGCCTGCACATCATTGCAGGAAAATGAGCACTGATGCATTTACCAGGAGTAAGGTAAGAGGGCCTAAACCAAACTCTCGGATATTAAACATGAAAATCAGGACGAGGTGAATAGCAAATCCAAATTGAGGCCATAGCCATTTTCCTTTGTGATTTTTGGCGCTTGTATAAATATCCTATTCGTTATCGAAGTGAAGATTCTTGTTCATATTAAACGATCACAAGGTCACTCCTATTATGTTGGTTTCAAAGTCCAGAATGGTTAGCAGATTTTGAGCACATAGTCCCATCTCTCTTAAAAGTAATGACTCAAATATATGTCTGATTGAGATATGTAACCGAATTAGGCCCATGTACCTTATGGAAGTCACTAATGTTCTCTAGATTTGAAGAACGCTAGGCTTGAGAGAAGTAGGGTCTCCTTGGCCCTAAAATGTGTTTGTTTAAAGTGAAGACCATTTGATATCCAAACTCTATGTATTATGTTATGCTATTTTTTCTTTCACAGGTGTATCAGTCCCCAAGCTTCAACATGTTCAGGCAACAACTTACCCGAATAGGTCCAGAATAACAGGCAGAGCATTACTTTTTTTTTAGGTTCTACACTACAGCTATTTCTAAGGTACCCACAAAGCCTACTTCTGCTAGCACCAACTTGTACAAACTAGAATGGCAAGTTATCCATAGTTCCCATACATCAACTAAGAAATCCACTCTGAAATACCACTTGCCCTCAACTAGTTACAGCCCTTAAAAACCTGACTCAAAGTTTTTATAAACACATGCTACAATGCACACTGTACGTTGACACCATTTTCATTCTTGAAGGTTTTTAAAAATACCACCAAGCTCTTCAACTGGATCAAATTTCTATCCCAATAGTCTGCAAGGCTTACTTCATTGGCAATAACATTTGGGGAAGTGTCTGTAGTCTCTATTTCCGCAATCGCCATTTGCAATATGCAAATTTGCAGAAGTGCACCCTTTGGAGCAGCCTGAAATTACACATAAATCTCAGTCACAAATTCATGAACATCAAAAAGCTGACTCTTTATGAGCCATCCTCAAAACAAGTCATAAATGTAGATGCTCAAGTCAATTGCTGACTTCCTGTCAACTGACTAGATAAATATCTCACTTTCAATTGGTGTCTCAACATGTGAAGCCCCCACCAACTCCTCCCTAAACAAACTCATTCTTGACACAAATTCATGCTTCAAATATCATGTCTCAGCAACAATGGTGAATGTTCCAAATTGGTAGTACAGATTCTTACTCATAAATATGCCATCACTGTCATTGTTCAAGAAACCTACATGGTGATTATAACAACCATGAAGCAAGGGCCGATCTAGTAGTGATATTCTAGACTGCATGATTTGAGGATAGTAAGAGGTCTGCCTGATATAGAATAAGCTACACCTCCTAACATTCTATTCACAGTAGGTAGCTGAACTTACATTGACCTATCTTGCTAGAGTGTTAGGACCTATGTTGAGTGGCCATATAGATTCAACCAGGGTATTTATTAGGATATGTCTGCAGGTATAAAGTGCCCGTTTCAGATGGTATCACATCTTTGATACCCACTTGAAATCCATGGTATCGTACACCCTGAAGTTCTGCATAGGCAAATATACCACTGCAGTATTCCATGGTATCACCTATTTACCTTAAAACATTTTTGAATTATTCTTAATACCATGAACCCCCGGGTATCAAAGAATAAGTTTTCATTCAATACCCATACCCACTAGTAAATAAATAAAAAGATACCCGCACAACATTGCTTAAAGACTTGGATTTACCTTCCATTTGGCTGGAAGGATCTCCATTAATATGGCTTCCTGCTGGAGCCATCTGTCAGCTGTCTCCTTCACCAGATTACGTGCAAGGCTACAACAAAGATTCGTACTGGTCAGCACAACCTTAGCCAATGTAAACAGAAATTTTAAATAAGTAAAATAAAGCATCACAAGGATTTCAGCCAAGTTTTTTTTTTCTTTAAATGACAACTGTGCTCACCGGGTGGCAAAATTGTTATACACCAAGGGAGGTGGAGCGCCAAGAACCATTGCTTCTGCAGAGTCAGGAAAATAATGCAGTGTCACCTATTGATTGTCCTCATTAAAATTCTCAATAAGATAAACAGACTCAAGGAGTAGTGGTAATTGTGTCTGTCAAGATGGCCCCAAGGGTTTCATATTTCTTGATGCATGATAATTCCTAACCAATTTTCACCTTTCTTCATCCATAAAGTGGTTAAACTCAATGTTAATGTTTCCTTCCGTCATAGGTTCTCAGCTTTTAAATCTTCGTGAATATAAGCAGGGTGAGATTACCAAAATCTATACATATAATCAGGGCTCCTGTATTTCAAGTCAACCTCAAGCTCCAGAACATGTTGCTTCACTGCAATATGTCTTGGGTCGCCAACCAAAATTAAATTTGAGGAAAGTAGCAGACGAACCTATGAACGCCTCTGCTTCCTGACCTTCTTCAAGGGCATTTGCAAGACCTTCATCCTCAACAAAAACATTCTCTCCTAAATCTGCACAATGCTCGTACCCCTGCAGCCATGACTTGTCAAAACCCTCTGCATCACCCACATTTTCGCCCAGTTAATCGGAGTTCATCCACATTCATTACAACCACTAAAACCCTAAACCCTAAACCGCAAAATGGAACTAGAAAACCGGCATCCAACATTGCGAGGAACTCATCCAGCAACTCCCATGGTCCCTGAATCTCTCAATGATTGACTTTCTAGGTTTTGTGGGTACAGGGCCGCATGCTCATCCCACCCACAAAGCCCAAAAAGTTTTACGAATCCTTATTGCCCACCAATTATCAAGAGAGACGCAACCCTCTAAAGTCCTTCCCATCCTCAAGAATTGAGAGTCAGAGAACTATGAAGGGGTGTCTGCCACTCAATTTCAATCGGTGAGCTATGAAGATTTGTCATATAAACGGACTTATGTCTGTGATGACCATGCGGAATCCACCCAACAAACTTTTGTAAGCCGATTATCGAGAGAGTGATTTTGCAGTCAACATAGAAGTTACTCGTGCCCTGAATCAGAACGATGAGGAAATAAATACCTGCTCGTAACCTCATGCGGTCGTCAAAAACCTTCAGAGGGTGAGTGCCAGTCACAAAGGCTGCATACAGCACAGATCTGCCATTCCAAATCAGACCTGGGGAATTATTTAAAGGATACATGAATTCTGTCACTGTTGAAAGTAAAAGGAAGCACAACAAATATATTGTATGAAGTTCCATGAATCATAATTTGGACTTAATGTCAACGGAGAATCATCACAATTCGGCTGATAGCCCACATTTGAATTACTATGGACCCATGTAAAATAGAATGGGACAAGCAACAACACAGAACAGAAGCAAACTAGGCCATGGTGGGCATTTGAGCATCCTTTCAATGGACGCACAGTAAATATGGTATAACTTGGTTCCATGAAACATCATAATTTGGACGAAATGTCGACAAAGGAATCATCAAAATTTGGCTGATTGCTCACATTTGAGAGTACCATAAACCCGTGTAAAATATAACGTGAGGACATAATTCTCACGTAACAACATAGAAATGCGGGAGCATCCCTTTAAAAAACTTAAGAAATAGATAAGAAATGCGGGAGAAAGGAAAGGAAGAAAGGATCTCACAAGGATAGCTCTCGTGCAGCTCGAGGAGTCCGTAGCCTACCACATTTATCTAACTTCTCGTGAAGAGTAATGTTTCTCTTCGGTGGAGGATCTCTTTTTGTCCTCGAAGGCCTCGAAGTCGCTCCTGCTTCCTCTCTTCTGCTTGTTCCTAGGGCTACGTTGGAGACACGACTACTCTGGCCTGAAGAAGTAGAAGAAGAAGAAGGAGAAGAAGAAGAAGAAGCCACAGCAGCAACGCTGCGAACACAGAAAGATGGTGATGGCGTGCCTCGCAACTGTGTGCTTCTAAAAGAGGTAACAATTGAGCCTGTGAGAGAGTGCCGTAATGATATGGATGCCTCCATTTCCAGAGACACACAATATCTCCCAAACAGCACCTTAAACCCTCGGCTAGTCACTTCCAGAGCTCATGAAGCCGATTTTCCTTGTGTGCAAGAATGCTCCAAACCTCTGCAAACCTCCGAAACACTCTTGAAATTTCTAAACTGCAAGAAGCTTCTTCACCAAAATTCCACAGACCTAAAGAAGATTCCTACGCACAGGAGCTGCAAATTGTTGAAGAAGATAGTTTCACAAAGATCATAACATGATGAAGTGCGTGCCGAAGTGCTAAAACCCTCCGAGGAACCTTATCCACATTAGAATCTTGCAAATTGGCAGATGTGGAGCTGGGAATCAGTGGAATTAGAAGATTTGGGGACCCCGTAACCTAAAACCCACACAGCACCCATCTATGATGGTAGAATGCTTATGCCCGTTCCCACCTGACTTTAGCTAAAGACTAAAAGTTGGTTCTAACAACCCGGCCTTCACACCATCCACATTATCTAGTGCCGAGCCTAGTTGGCAAATGATGTGGCATGGCTTAAAAGTGGAGGTTTTAAGCCTCAAGGACCGACCCTTCCATCAGTACCTAAACATGAGGCAAGAATATAGGAGCTTTAAAAGTGTCGCCTCCCGCCCTTGTGATTGGTTGCTTTTTAGTCTTAGCTATGAGGGTACGAGGAGCTCCATTAACAAAAACCAATGGTAAGATAGTTGAGTAGTAAGGCATTTGGGGATGGGACAAAAACTACCCAACATTCATTACTTGGTAGACAAAACAATGAACATGTGTAAAAGCTACTTAACTAAAACCTACTTGAAAATCTTCAGACAAGTTCTTGTAGGTGCATTGGGATAGTTGGATGCCTCCGCTATAACCAAGGGAGCTTTACTTGGTTTTTAGGAAATACTTTGGGTATTAACTAAAGTCAGGTTGGAAGGGGGCATTACCTTCGTGAACTTTCCTATTAAACGCTAATTATTCATGTGCTTGTGTAGTTCATTAGAATTATCTTTAAAAGCTTGGGAGTAAAAATCAAAGTTTAGGATGCATCTTGTCTTTAAGGTAGTTGGAAATTCTCCGGTTCCAACAAATACTAGCTATAGACATATGCATGGGAGTTACACCCACCAATCTCAAGGCTCCCAAGAAGTTCTCAGCCTCAATTTACATCTTCCCAACAAAAAAAAACCAAACTTTGGATTAAACTCTAATGAGGCCGATAATAGGAGGAATTCTTTTGTCGTCGTGTGTTAATTTGTAGGTCCTAACACGGGACAAGCATGTTGCAAACAATGTATGCCAATAAGAGCCAACATTACCAATCGACAATGTTTTTTACAGCAGAAAAGCCAATAACGGGGTTGACCCTTTGCCATCGATACGATGAATGGGCCCTCAATCACATCATCAGCCTAAAGTTGTCGATGTTTAGTATATTTTATTTTATTTTATTTTATGGGAGAGGTAAGCCTACACAAGAGTATAAACTTTGTGAAACTCATGATTTGTTTCTTGTGTTTCACCCTCTATCCCCAACCTCTTAAGAATAAGTTCATTCAAGGATGTTAATTTGGTGGTTTTCAAATACATTCACAATTATTTGGTAATTTCAAAAATGGGTAAATATCCATCATTAATATGATGTTTCCATGTGTTAGTTTTTGTACTATATATCACCATTAGTGTGGCCCACAATATTTGAAATTATGCAACATTGACAAATGGTAACCCATGCCAGTCATGAAGGTATTCGGCAAAGGTCTTTACCTTCATAAACTAGAAAGAAGTTTTCTTTTAAAATCATAGATTGCCTACAAACTGTTTCGGCTTCTAACAAATAATCATTCATGAAATTTTGCCACATGTAGTTTTACATTGCTTGAAACCCATCTAAATTGTGGAAATTATAGTTCAGCATCAAAAAAGTTGAACCAAGTAGTGAGCACCATACAATAGTCACACCTATCTAATGAAAGTTATGTTGGATGAACTTTGATCTAAGAAGGTAGTGAAATGCAAAACCACATTGTGTAATTAGTTGAAGTACCACCATGGTAAACTAGTTAGTGATTTACAAACTTGTTAACAATGTTCATATTTCCCAAAGTTTGTCCCACACCACAACAAAGATGTGGGAAAAAAATTCACTTCATTACAACAAAATTTAAGATCCAACCATTGCAAAGTTAAAGTTCCAAGTTGTGGCAACTACACCAAATAGTCCTATTATGGGCCAAAGTCATTTTCTAGAGCCCACACTGATTCTCATAATGAGAATTAGTGTGCACCACATTAATCTTCAACCCCACACTAAAATCCTAGAATACTAATGTGGGCCAAATTAATTTTTTCTATAAAAAAATGAGTACTTTTTTTGGTGCTACTTTTGTCCTATATTTCATATTCAATGTGTTGGTCAGAAGTCTTCATGCAGACTTATGGGAAGGCAAGGGGTCTACAACCCATGTTAATTCCACCTTGACTCAACGAGCCGCTAGGGGCCAAAGGCCCACCGCTGGTGGGAGAAGAAGTCCGCAAGGAAGTTGGCAAAGCAGAGAGTTTGTTTGGGAAATAGGTAGTGATGCTTACACCAAAAGAATCATCAAAACAACTACGAAACAATATGGAATGGTTTGATTTTTGATCTTGGCATTGAAATCTGGCCCACACCTAACATAGGGATGATTGATATAATGTAAGCCATTATAAGATGGCCTGCAATAATGTCAATTAAGTTGTGTTTGGAAGTGTGCATATGGGTATTGCAGTTTTGATGCACAAAGACGACCCCACAAGAGAATGTGCCTAATCTACTATATCTCGGAGTGCATTGTAACATAGTCATTGCCAATGAAGATGCCTCACCACATCCTTTATGACATTTTGTGTCACATACTATTTGGAACTATACAAGGCTATTACTATTTTGTATATATATCATTATTTGCCAACATACTAGGTCAAATAGGTTGTTTAGGGTTATAGAACATAATCAACTTTACTTGGTGAAATCTTACATCACAAGTAAAAAAGTAAAAACATGGTGTAACTCCAGAGTAAGTGACACTAATTACGATGAACAGTGTAGCACCATCACCACATGTGGAAGTATGCTTACTTTCACTAAAACTGGTATGTGCAATTAGGCTACATTCATGAATATGTTGGCTCTTTACCCATGCAAATAAAATTGGGCCAAAACCGGATGAAAAAGATTCACACTGATTTATTATGATCTTACAACTCAATTCAACTCAACGAATACAAAAAGCTCCAATGAATGACCAATCACTCAACGAAAACCACCAAATCAATGCAACAACGATCACAGAAGAAGATGTTTTGCAATCAACCTGAATAAAACCGATTCTGGAAGGAAGAAAATAATGAGCAATTACAATTCAGCTGTTGTAGCAGCAATGTGGGTGACTTGAAGCAGGCGAGAATGGCAAGGTAGGAAAACCACCGGTGTAATTGTTTACACACGAACAATTGCATAATTTCCCTGGTTACATCGCATGTGGAAAAAATTGGGTCTCGGTTCGTGTATCTGGGTTTTGCGAGATAAAAAGCTGCACTTTTTATGTTTGCAATGCATCAACTTTAGCTCTGCCAAAATTTTGAAGCCCAATAGTTGTACACAACAGATCGAATGGGTTGACGCAATAGAAGAAGATCGAGGACCAAGATGCACGCATTGCCGATTACGTTAATGTCGTCGCATGTGTGAATATAATCCCTACAACCTCGATGCCGACCAATTCCATCGCTTCGGGCTTCTAAGCAGATCAAATCCACAAGGACGAAATTGTCGCACTTCTTAAGGGCAAACGATAATTCTACATGCCCACAATGCTCGAATTTGGTCGCTAATTAGGTGCAAAGACGGGTAAAAAAATCAACAGCAAGGTCGGAGACTTACCTCATATTGACGGTAATCTCATATTTCCCTAATCTCACCTTCTTCTTGACGGCTAGGGTGAACCAGCACCTACACTCGTACCTTCGGGGGATGAAGGCCTTGCGGATGACACTGAAAACGTCATCCTTCTTTATGGGAAAGCCCCCCGACATTTTTTCTACACCTGACCGAAAACTGCTGCCCGCCCGCCTGATTTCGAAAAAACTAGTGTACTTGCATTTTTGAAGGCTACTTGTCCACAAATCCCATATTGAGTGCACTTCATTTTCAAGGTCTCCAATCCAATATATATGTTCACTTCCATTGAATAAATAAGCAATTGACTAGATTTCATTTTCAAAGTGAAACCGTCAATAAAGCATGCAATTAACTTGGAAGTCAAAAACATTACAAAATCCTCATTAATATTGAGGTTATAATTTTTGTCACTTACAATTGAAAGGGACCTTGTCATTCTAAAATGAAACTAAAATTCATGATTTATTTATTTATTTATAATATAATATAATGTATTCTAGTAGAATACATTTTTAATATAGTGTATACTATACTATAATATTATATATTTAATACCTTCTACAATCACAAAGTTTCATACGCATTTAAACTAGTAAAGTAAGATTGAATGCAACTAAGTCTAATAATTTCTGGTTAATCCTAATGAATCGTATTCAAGCCCAATTAAATCAGAAAATATGCGTACCAAATTAATTAAGCCTAATTAATTATAAAATGTACTTACTGGAATTAGTCATGATTTAAATGGAATTAACTCCAGTAAATATAATTTATGATTAATTAGGCTTAATTAATTTGGAAAGCATATTTTCTGATTTAATTGGGTTTAATTAGGATTAATCAAAATATATTAGACTTAGTTGCATTCAATCTTACTTAACTAGTTTAAATGCATATGGAAACTTTGTGATAGTAGAAGGTATTAACTATATTATATTTATAAAATTAAAAAAAAAATCATGAATTTTAGTTTCATTTTAGAATGAAAAGGTCCCTTCAATTGTAAGTGACAAAAATTATAACCTCCTCAGTATTAATGAGGATTTTGTAATGTTTTTGACTTCCAAGTTAATTGCATGCTTTATTGACAGTTTCACTTTGAAAATGAAATCTAGTCAATTGCTTATTACTCAATGGAAGTGAACATATATATTGGATTGGAGACCTTGAAAATGAAGTGCACTCAATATGGGATTTGTGGACAAGTAGCCTTCAAAAATGCAAGTACACTAGTTTTTTCGAAATCGGGCGGGCGGGCAGCAGTTTTCGGTCGGGTGCAGAAAAAATGTCGGGGGGCTTTCCCATAAAGAAGGATGACGTTTTCAGTGTCATCCGCGAGGCCTTCATCCCCCGAAGGTACGAGTGTAGGTGTTGGTTCACCCTAGCCCTTCTTGACTTCTTGGATGTGGCGGCATCCCTCACAAGCAAAAGAGAAGACAAAAGAGAGCAATAAGAAGCAATAAGAAGTCGAGAGAAATGTGTGAATTCATTATGTATGAATTTTGATTTTTTTGAATTTCTTAAAGAACTATACATAAAAATCCTAGTTTGTAGTGACACTTATGGATTTTTCACCATTGAAAAGTCAACACTAAGGTGTTATGCTTTGCATATCATCAATACAATATCATGTTTATAGAATTTGTACTTGAATTCAGATTTACGATACGTCCAAATACACGACAGAGAGATGCATACTCAGCAATTCCATATTGGAATGGAAACATATATTTATTATTTTCTCTTCAATATCCAATACAAAGGGTCCGCCGATGGTGTACCCCTTAAGATATTGTAGGATTTATTTGGTTGAGATTGATACATACGTATCAACTGTTTCTCCTTCCTATTGGCAAGGTACTTCCTTGCCGTTGTAAAGACTGTCTGCAGCTGAAAGTGAGCTAGAAACGGTTGGTAAGTCCTAGCGTCCTTTCTCATATTGAGGGGTGGGGAGCGGGCATGTTGTAGGTATCTTGCATGCGGTGATATCGTTTGCCCCACGTAGACCCGTCCGTTGGCCCTAGTAGAAAGGAGAGCGCAGTTTAGAAATTAGATTGTAGAGATATTTTTATAATAGAAAAGGAAATATCTAACCAAATGGGAATACGTAGAGTACCTGCAAGTTATGGTGTAGACGTTGAAGCGGCACGCTTCCCGTTTTTTGGACGGGAAGATGAAGGAACGTTGGTGATACCAACAATAGTATTGGGCACAACGGGATTGGGTGCAGGGGCTTCGAGTCCAGCAGCAGCTTCACATTCAGAACTCAGTGCCTCCAACAAGGCCGTTGCTTGTTTAAACGATAAATCAGACCAAACTGCAGGGTCGGTGATACGAAACTCATGGTAGAATCGGAACATTTGGTGTGTTCCCAAATCTCCCGGTACAACCGTCTTGAGCATCGATTTGGCCTTCCAAACTGTGAGTTTGTCTATGTCGCCCGCATAGTCAATTTGAAATAAGTCCAAGAGGATCTTCACATGACCTGATTCAGAAGCGTATGAAGTTGTCTATGTTTGTAAAAAACATGTGCATAGGGAACAACAAAAGAATCGTGGCATTCATATGTACATATTAACACAATACATGCATAAACATATATGTGAATTACAAATGGGAATATTAGTATTTTTTGAAACTTTAGTAGTTATGAGGCGAGCAAGTCGTTAGTTGAATGCGGGTCATGGTGCAAGTAATTAGAGATTAATATTGAAGATGGAGTATTCACTTGGACATGGCTCTGAGCCATATGTGTCCTTGAATGCTTTCTTGTTGTCTGCATATTTAGTGACAAATGCATTGGCTTCTTTGATGGTATCAAAAGCTGGCGGATTCGTGAAATCTTTATAACCGCAAACATCCAACAGGCGATTTTGTGCCTCTGTGGGATAAAAAGAGGTTGTGGAGGAGCGACGTCTTTTCTTGGGCTCTGGCTCTGACTCCGGCAAATCAGCCTTTAGTTTTATTAACAGGCTTGCGTAGTTGATAGGAGCCATTGATATGAGGAGTTTGAACTGCATGAAAGGTATAATTACTAGAGAACTTGAAATAACGTAAACCATGAAACAATTGGGCAAATGGATTCCATTCATGAATAACTTGGTAACGTCAAGCTATGCAATCAACAAGAATTCACTACAAAACTGCAAGATAAAACATGGTGAATGAAACGTAACGTACAGTGCTGATTTACAGAAGATGAAAGTTCGGACTTTCGGATGCTGTTTGAAAATGGTGAAAGCAGAGGCAAAGACGAAACTTGCCGCTTGCGGCTGCAGAGGAGGAGAGAATGACATGCACTCTTAATCAATGACGAGAAGCCTCAGGAATATAGACATAATGAAGGACAATACTAGGCAGCACTCTTTATATAGTGGAAGCGGAACTCTCAGTGCCTGCTTTGTGACTGACACCACCGTCCAGTCTATTATCAAGTTCTCTCGAACTCGTAACCCACTATGAAAGAAAGACTCCCAGTCCTAACTGAACTCACCATCTGCAGTTTTCACAAGATACAAAGCCTTCTATGTCTCATTCACAGACACACAGATAACCCAAGTTAACTACAACTATGCTGGCCAAAATTCTTGGAAGGAATTGCAATTTGGATCAATTTGGTTCATGAGATTCATGTTGGTACCATATTTCAACTTTTCCAGAAATTTCAAACAGACGTTGTGGTGGATCTGGTATGCTATCATCGGCATGGTCATAATGAGCAAGTTTGTGCCAGACCTCCTTCTCTTTCATTACACCAGAGTGATCTCAGAAGACCAAATTTAGTCAAGTAAGTTTGTACTTTTCTAAAAACTGCATCCACTATGTTTGCAACACACATTACAGACAAGGAAGTTGAAGTACACGGTGAAAATAGTGGAGAACTTGACCTTGCTGCCAGATTTGCATGACTTTGACAAAGTTTGCATGTCAATTCTGCATGTGTATTATAGATGTTTATTTTGCAATCACTCAAGATCACCAAACCAAGAGAATATGCTCCATTGAAGAGTGGAAAGAATGAACATTGTGTGAAAATTGTGTGGAAACAGTGGTGCCTACATTCACTGACAAAAGTGTGTAGACATGTAGCCTAGGACGAACTTGTAAACATATCTCACTAATCGCATCAGTCATTGGTCAAATACAAGTTTGACTTGAGCTGTCCATGTAAAACTGTCACCACTTCTTGATGCCCAAGCAATACATCCCATTACAAAATTACCACAAACACATGAAATGTGCTAGATAGAAATGCATATGATGCACTGAAGCTATATCTCAATTTTCAAAGAATGCCTCGTCTCAGAAATGTTGAGGTTGCTAACATAGAGCACTAATAGGACAGTGTTTAGGAATGAAGGGCAAACATCCAAGCTATCTGTGTGCTCTTTGTAAATTCCCCTCGGACCTTTGGCATATCCCGCTATTAAGCAACCCCATCATACAGTGGATGGAGAAATTGCAGTTCAACCAGGGGAGAAGTATAGCCAGATCCCATATGACACGTACCCGTGAGATTTAAAGGCTGATCTAACGTTTTTTCCTCTTCTTTCCTTTGCCAAGTTGTCCAGATTTGAAGGCGGACTCTTGTTGGTCTAAGAAGGACATAGCTTTACGATACTTTTCATCTCGTTCCTGTTGTGCCACAGCTTTTTCACCGGCCTTTACATCTGCTATGAAATAATTGTCTTTCCGAAGCTCACGTGCTGCACCCTTGGCTTCTCTCTTCAATTGCTTTTTGAGCTTCTTCATTTCTGCTCTCTCACGATCGGGATCATAGTCCCTACCTTTAACAAAGCTGTAAACACCCCACCCCAAAGAAGTACAAATCAGATATATTCACATCAGGTAAGTGGGCCTTGAGACACTTTTCTTAATGCACCTACTTCTCATAGGATATGAAACACAAAATTAGTACAAGATGATTAAAAATCCAAATCATGCCCATAGCCAATTCCCTCATTATTTTCAGAGCTCATATGAATATCAAGATGTGATATTCGTATTTCTTGATTTCTCAAGCTCATTAAATGGTCATATATATCTACCACCAATTATGTTGACTATTGAGCACAGAATGGATAACAAATTTTGAGCACATAGTCCAATCTCTTTAAGGTACATGAAGCCTTTTTGGTGTCCATTCTAACTACATACACTCCAATATAGGTGCTCACATTATTGCTATGTTGGATCAACACCGGTCTACCTTATGTACCAGAACAACCATAGAATTTACTTGAAGTATTTGAAAAGACAGACAAGCACAACAAAAAAGTCAGACTACACCGAGAGTTGTCTAAAGAGATGATGTACTTACTTGTCTTCAAACACTGGGTTGTACATTTTGATGGGTACAGGTTTGCTCATTCGCATGCGCAAAGGTTGCCGCAACCTCTCATGTTCTTTCAGCTTCTCTTCTAGACTCTCAGTTACTTCTTTATTTCAAGCCAAAAGACTCTCTGGAAGTGAAACATCCCTTTTCAACATTTGTAACAAAGATATGAAGGGGTTGAAAGTCTCGGGAAATGACATAAGGTCTTTGTAAATATCAGCAAATCCACGTACAGTCTGCAACACATTACAAAGCATTCCAGCTCTGCAGGCCCAATCACAAAACAACACCAGAGATCAACAATGAGAGATTGGATACCTTTCCTACTTCCTAAACATGGCATTCCATGTTCACATGCAGGAACATTGCAGGACTATTCTGACAACCATACACTACTAAAGAATTAAAAGGAAGATCTTTAAGTGCAGAGAACACTAGAGCTATATTTTCATTGTTCAAATATTGAGATACAAAAAAGTGAAAATAGCTTTGAATCTTACTTGAAAGAATCAGACTCAAATGTGGGTGATGAAGCATCTTCTGTAACTAAGTTCACAAAATCTAGAGGTTGCACATCCCGAGTCTTCATTTTTGAGTTTGAGAGCTGCAACCATGCACATCAGAAAGCTAACCTGGAAGTAAATCAGACACCTCATTCTCTGCTTCCAGACTTCAAAATGGATATAATTTTCTGAGACGTAATGTCAAAAATCCTCATTCATATTAACCAGTACACTAATCAGCAAGTGAGGGTAAGGCACATTTCTCAGGATATAGGCCTTCACAATCTGTGTGTAGTTGAACATGGAGCAATGAGCACATAGTGTAGCATGCATTTTGCTCCACCAAGGTCTTAAAAATGCACACGCCCAAAAAAACTCATGGTTTTTATGAAGTGAAGCTTCATAAGCGCAAAATTCTTGGACAATAACACCCACAGAAAGCAGTAAAGTTATATGCAGAAGACTTACAATAGCAAGCTGAGCTACACCATTAGAACGGTTTGCCTTTGGCAATGCTGATAGTAGAAGTGCTTGCAAAAAATTGAGAGCTTCTGGACAAAATCTCCTTGCTGGCCTCAAAACCTGTAAAAAGACCTTGATTATTTAACTTTCAGACACGCCATCAGCATGCAAGGAAAAAAATACTCAAAAAAAATACCTAATGTCAGGGCCGACACCTTGACATTAGGTACTAGATGTCTGCAAGTCTGCAAGGCTTAAAATGATTGAAAGCTGCAAAGTGAGCCTCATCCAAACAATTGCTTAGAACTCAAGGCTAACCATGTGGGATCAGGCCTTCAAAGAAAGAAGGAAAACTGTAGATATTTATGGGCACTGGACATTGGAGAGCAACCACAAACCTGCATCTTTCTTCGGTTCTCAGCTGCAAGACTTATGGCATTACACTTCCGAATCCTTTGCACTGCAGTCTCAAGGTCCTGGATGGGCCTTCCATCAACCAATTCTCTTGATACTCGTCCTCCATCACAAAATTCTCACCAAGATCATCACCTGAGAAGTCTTTTTTTTTTCTTTTTTCTTATGCCGCTCTGTTTCTTCTTCATCACTGCCACCTTCATCCTCATCTGACTCTACACCCAGCATCCGCTGCTTCCTTTTTTTCTGCATCAAAGTGACAAGAATCTTAGCCACAATTTATATAAGTTAAGAAAATTTCAAAGATGTAATCATAGAAAACAAACATTTGTGCTGTGCACCATTCTACATCAATGCTTCCAACTGCAGTAAACTCAATGCAAGGAACACCAGCAGAGTAAATAAATCAACAAAAATAGGGAGCCATTGTACATACCTCAAGTTTTTCAAGACGAGCAAGTTCTTCTTTAGCTAACTCCTCTGCTTGTTTTTGATTTTCAGAAGCGGTGTATGATAGATAACATGGAACAAAGTGGGATGGTGACAATCGTCCTTTGATTTTGAGATTTTGTCGGTTCGTAACCCTTGACAACATTACATAAGTCAGCCCTGGGGCAAAGGCATTGTGGATGTCTACCACCACATTTGTGGAAATAGTGGCGCCTTGTGACTTATGGCCAGTCATTGCGTATGCAAGCACAATTGGAAATCCACTTTTGTAAAACTTTTTACCAAATGTATACACATGTTGGAAGGTAGTATGTTTCAGGAGCATGTGCTTAGAAGTGTTTTTGACTTTGACGGCAATGCTGGTAACCTTTCGTGCGCTGTTCACATTGATGCCTTTTACAGTTGCAGTAGCTCCGTTTACTGCACCTTTTGCAAGGCTTACATTTCAATGAACATAACGAGTGCACCCACAGCAACAAGATGAATGTGGTCAAAGTGCGGGTCGTCAAGCCAATGTTGCATATTGTCTTCTGGCACTACATTGTTGTCCAAGTTTACACGCATTGTTTCCGACTGATCAAATTTTTTTTTTAACACAATGTCATTGTACATTATCACATCCTGGCGATGAGAACATAATATGGTTGTGTCTGCATGAATGTGGCCCGTTAACTCCAGTTCGTTAACAAAGCATGTCGACAATGTGGCTTCAATTTCGGATTCTGTTGGTTCTCTATCTCGTATGATGTTTAGAAACTGCAAGTAAGTTGGATCAGTTGCGTGACGCACTGATATTTGTAGTTTGTACTACAGTGCTCTGGCCCAACATGGAGCGGAACTAATGTGGCAATATCTGCAAATAATATCTGGGGCTTTTGGAGCATACACACATATTGCTGGTAGTTGTGCAAGGTCTCCGACAAGCAACACAAGCTTGTTGCAAAATGTGTTGGTAATTGTGTCTCTACATGCTTGTTTGAGGCGATGCTCAACCGTGCATAGCATATAGCTAGTCATCATAGACATTTCATCTATGACAATTATGTCTGCACTATGTAAACGCTCTAGTACAGTGGATGGCTCAGGCAGTGGTGACAAGTAACCTCGTGATGGAATACGAAATAATGTATGTGCTGTGGATGCAGTTGATGACAGCCTCAAAGTTGCAACGCTTGTTGTAGCAGACAACAACACAAGTTTATTTTGTGTTTGAAAGTATAGAGCCAAATATTTAACAAAAAATGTTTTTCCACTTCCAGGTGTTCCAGTTAAAACGTGCAACCCTGTAGGATTTTGAAGAATGACATGGAATACACGTTGTTGGTCAGGTGTAAGCATCATGTCTGAAAGTTGAATATAAAAAACATGGTCTTTTGGTCTACTGAGGCGATGCAATGAAGGAGGGGTCAATTCGTGTGGAATATTTTCATTGTTAGAAATGTTTAATGGATCGAGGAATGGATAGTCTTGCAAAAGTCAATTTAAAAGTTGTGTATGTTTTTCAGTCTTAATAAGGTTTCGATGAGCATACTGTGACAAATAATTTTGCACTGCTTGGACATCAGGAAGCAAACCTCTAATATAACATTCAAGGAGGTAGTTCTTGTTTGTGTTGCGCTCAGACAATAGTTGTCTTTCATCTCTGAATGTGAAGTTACGGAGGAGAATGTTGAAGAAGAAACCTTGTGTATTGTGTGTGTGATGGAAGTCAGTAAACCTTGTTACCTTTGTGATCTCGTACATATAGAATCCAAACATGTCGACCCCATAGCATGTCATGTTCGGTTTTTGTATTCTGTCAGTTTCAAATCTTTCAAAATACTGAAAAGAAGTCATGCTCTCAAAAGCAATTGGTCTGTTGCAATATGCATCGATGGGATGGAACCTAAGCACCCTGGATTTGGTAACCAATTTTATTCGTAGCATAGGTGGATTAGAATCAATGTACTTCACAATTCGGTTTTTTTGGATTACCGGGATGTGAAGGCAAGCCAATGCTGCTTCTGCAGGGGAAATTGGTTTCGATATAATGAGTGAGGAGATTAATTACAGTTGAGAATATGAAGCACCTTGTAGACCCAAACGTTCAGCGTTTGTTTTATCTAATTGTATAGGTCCATGTGGCTCAGATTTCATCACATACTTCAGCAAGTAGTACGACCAATAAATTGTATTAACTCTTTGCAAATTGATATGTGTACCCCAAAGTAGCAAAAATGTTGCATGATATAGCACAACATTGCGGTCTTCATTGCGGGGTCTATAGTAATCTCATCTTCTTGTATCAACATTGTACGTCGTCTGCTCTTCTGTATGCGGTGGAAAAGGAAACCCGTATTTGCATGTGTCATGGCTTTTTCTGTGATGGCATCGTGAAGTACATGTATGCAGTTGTTTTTTCATCACTGTTTTGAACAAAGTGTTTTGCTCAGTATCAGTAGGCTCAATAAAATTGCCTGATGTAGAGTCAAATGCTGCATGAACGCTTGCAGTTATTTCGTTTGCAACACGTTTCAAATCTGCATGTTCTATCCACAACATTATGTGTGCATGCAAGGAACCACGAAATTGTATTTCATAGCGAAGGACGTATTCTTTCACACGTCCTAGTATACAAGGTCCCAACAGTATGTAATCATGAAGGAATTTTTGAACGCGTGAGTGGAATAAGGAAGCACATTCCACAAGACAATTTTTCCATATCATGGACTTATCGATTTGTTGGATTATTTGTTCTATATTTGCAATATCTTCCCATCGGAGAGAGCTTGCTTCGTCGGCTATTAATGTAAGGAACATGTCAGGCATTCCAAACTTGTCAACTATTGCGAGTAAGTCTTTTAGTTGAGATTTGTACCAACGTGGAGTGCCTTCAATAGAGGATGGAAGACTATATTTTGTAACGTGTTGCAATACTTCAGCTTCATTCATATGCGGGTGTGCATGTTGGGTTTGTTTGATATCTTTCTCCAAACATTGCTGAGAAATTTTCTTCAAGAATTGCACGGATTGTCATATATCATACATGTATAGCAAATATGGTTTGCATAGAGTGAAAGGAGGGAACAATGTAGTCATCCGATATTTCAGGTATGCAGATAGTATAGTCCGACCATCGTAGGCTCCATGTCCATATGGAAATAAAAAAAGAAATAACACACTCTCAAGCGCCATGCCTTCCAATTGGACATTCAATATATTTCTCCTGAATGTGATAGGCTCCCCTCTAGTATCAGACCGCGAACCATTTCGAAGATGGACATTTCCTATTGTGAAAAAATCGGCATATTTTCTAGGCTGTGTTTGTGTGCGCATGTCAAACAAGAGTGCAAGATCGTACACATCCCTAGGAACGTCCATGGTTGGAAATGACATCGACTGTGTGCCAGTGTTGGCAATAATAGATTGAATCACATCTGGTGTAAGAATACACATGCTCGTGCTCTTTTCTGGTTGTTCAAAAACCGTCATGTATTTTTGAAAAAATGGGTTTGTATGCAGGTTTTGAAACAACAATGGGGTCAAAGATGATACCAAATTCTCAATTGTTTGGAATGCATCACAGTTCTCAACCCAACCAAATAAATGACTATTAAGAAGACTGTCAGAAACAATTTTGCCAGTGTTGAATCTTCAATCTTTAGATTGCATGTGCACACCAATGTCAATGAACAACAACAACTGCACATACAGAGGATTCAACTTGACAATAGACTTCATATACGCTGATGGCCGGTACACTACATAAGGGGCATGAGGAGGATTCTTTCTATTTGAATGACATTGATTACAAAGAATCATCTTGTCCCCTGAGGCGTTTGTCGTGTGTTTTGCAATGTATGTGTTTGTTGTACCGTATGGGGTACATCCTTGCATTGGTGCTACCCCATCGAGATATGTATTGTGAAGGAAACGGTATTTCTTATTGCGGTTACTTAACTTCGTCACACCACAAATTGCACAGCAATGCAAATCTTTGAAAAATGATTTAGTTTGTTTCAACCAAGAACATTGCAAATCACTTCTATGAAGCCAATAGTGATCCCATGGTTGAAATCGTTTCATACGTCTTATTCTTAGTTTCTCATGCACTTTTTTTTTGAACCCCATAGTTAATTTTGGTGGAGCTATGGTGTCAACTAAAAATCATGACTTGAAACACAAACACAAACACAAAGTCATGACTTGAATCGCAGGCAAACTGTGACATTCAATGAGATGCCATTTAGCCAAATAATTTGTCAACTACATATAGTTACAGAATTAGACTTACCAAAACTATTGGATGTTTGTTCACAGTTCTATATAAATCGAGGTTTACTCTCAAAAACAGCAATGTGACATGGCTTTCGGTATCTCACTTGATCAAGCCAGCAACTTTTGTTCACAAGTCATTGAAACTGCTCAATGGAGTGTCCCCTTCAAAAAATGTTTGCAAGTCCTTTTCTGCACACTGGTGAAGACGCTCTAATCCAGCCTCCGCTTCACCTATCATATCAAATAATCAATACTATTGATAATACATCCACAAGAACCGCAAATAGTCTAGACTTCAAGCAATTCAAGGTACCTATATAATGTTATCAATGAACTGGTCAGAACCTAGTATTAATGAATATGCTGCAAATGGGAAAAAAAAGCAAAACACAACCACCTTTGAAGACCCACAAAATTAGTAAGGCTCTGTTATTTTACCACTTGTCAGGCAATTCAACCTATCACCTCATCAGCACTCACTTGAGGATAGTTTGACAAGATTTCAATGGCATAGAATCATAAAGTAAAATAGACTCAGTGTGACTATTTCAAGAATGTTGACACTGGAGGAGATGTAAGGGGTACCATTTTCACAGTGTGCTAACTTCCATTTCAAATATAGCAGAGTGGAACTAAAGTTGTGAGTGCTTATTGTTGGCGTTCCGACCCATAATCCATTATGAGATTAAAGATTTGATCAGCTTGAGCCTTCACCACCCTAATTGCTTTCATCACTGCAACTGAAATAATTTACAACAAAAAGAGTAATCAACAAATGCTCATGCCTTCCACAAAAACATTTGGTTTGTATCAGCAGCCATCTTCAGTTGAAGACGTGCTGAGTTGATCAGGGAACTGCAAAAAGTATAGATTGCATACCCTGTTGCAAACACCAAGCTTACCTTATACTTGAAAGGGAAATCTGGAGTCTCCTCAAAATATCTCAACCCTGCATATCAGTTTTATGATACCGGTGAGGCCCTGTTATTTTACCACCTGTCAAGCAATTCAACCTATCACCTCATCAGCACTCACTCGAGGATAGTTTGACAAGATTTCAATGGCATAGAATCATAAAGTAAAATAGGCCAAACAAACCCCAAAGTAGGGACTTCAACGAAATACGTGGAATTCAAGGTATGACACAGCCAAAAAAAAGAGCATTAGATTGTAGGGCGAAAACATCATCCTGCAGAACAAATTCTCAGATCATGACAAAATGGTCCAAGGGCATGTAGCTGGAAGAACTCTCCTTACCTTTCACTTTCCATTCACAAATTGGAACCATTGACTGATCTGTCTTTTGAGAAAAGCGATCATGTACTTGTGAGCTCAGACAAATTCAAAGTCAAATTTTTCATAATTCCTACTCTGCAAGTTCACTTTTACACAATAAAAGAGCATAGGATTAAAATATATGTATATTAACTTTCTATAATTTTTCTCTGGTACATTTAAAAGGGCAATTATTCACCAACAAAAACGAAACCTGGTTATACCCAAAAACTTGATGAGGAAGTTCAATTCCATCATGACCACAACCATACGATATTATGACCATAGGAAGAAAAAGATTCACACTGATTTATTATGATCTTACAACTCAATTCAACTCAACGAATACAAAAAGCTCCAATGAATGACCAATCACTCAACGAAAACCACCAAATCAATGCAACAACGATCACAGAAGAAGATGTTTTGCAATCAACCTGAATAAAACCGATTCTGGAAGGAAGTAAGAATCCGTCTACTTCGGCAACTAAGAGTCTGCCATTTCGTTTACCTGCACAATATACATGTGAATGTCTGACTTCAATATAGCAACATATCTTCCATGTATAGGCGAAACAACGATTCCTCTACAAAAAGGGAGCAACTTATCCACCGGAGAACAAATATATTGTGGAATTCAATGTATTTGTATGTGAGAGAAAGAGTGAGGGTTTGCTTACCATCAGAAAGATCCTCGTCCTTCAAGATCTGTGCATTTTTTTGTGTTGTAAGTATGGCGCTCTCAATTCTCTGTAAAACCAATAAGCTTGCATTTGAACAGGTTCGAGGCGTGAATAAACACTCATGCCGCGACTTGGAGGATTTCCTGCCATCTCAACTCCCAAGGCCTGCAAAGAGGAAACGGAAATCTGTAGAAGAGCCCGCTCACCTTGGTTGCCGTACTTGAGCTAGAGGGAGGAATTTCCCAAGGGAATCCGTAAGCCTGGTTGCTGGAAGATGTGGACACACAATTGGGATTGATGTCCAATGGACAGGGTCGGATTCGCCTGCAAAAATCATCCCCACCACATGCTCATATAGCAGATATTCTCACCACCAGATATTGTAAGGTCTACTTTGATAACATTTTTTTCGACCCTTTCTTTCGACCTTTGTTTTGCGGCAACAGCGCAGCCATATTTAAGCGTTGCATTCCTGCAAACTAAATTAGGGTAGTAGGGACTAACTCCCACTTGATAATCTCCACCGCCTGCCTAAGTCCTCCTCCTTTGATCGGCCCTAATCCCCACTTTACACCACAAATAGTCTGCTATAATCACTCCCCCGCATTTTCTTTCGAAGCCTGCACTCCAGATCCAAATTGTAAATATGAAGAGTGTCAGCACTTCCCTACAACTTTCACTGGATTCACGAAGTACAGCACAATGCTACACAGATGGTCCACTTCACAACGAACAATCTTGATAATATTATCCTACATTCTGGATTTATGCAATCAGATCACAGGGTCATTTCCATATTCTAAAAGCCAGTCCTACCACCAGCAAGAATGGGCGGCGAATTCATGTCCACCCACATGAGGAAGAGACCGGAATAAAGAATCGATCTCAACAATGTATGGAAGCGAAAAGGATTCTTCAGCACACCCCAATAATGCAGCTTTCTGCATGTGGAAAGACCACACCAGCTTCCTGCATAGTAGTCATCGTGACAAATTTGAGCAAAATCATCAGGCCAGAATTACAGGACCATAGCTTCACTCTTTCTCAACCCTAGCCATACCTACTTGTAAATATAGCTTTTATCAACACACATCTGTAAGGACGCACACAGGGAGACACTACAGAGCGACAAGACTTATACATTACTCTCTGAAATAGAAGCGGAGACTAATAAATTAAGTCCACAACTACGAAACCTATAGTGACCCAAGACGTGGAGAGCACATCAATCCCCAGCCACCCAATCACATCACCACCCCTCACAGTGATCCGAATGACAGTATCCCATTCCAGAGGCGGTACTCGCACCCACGCATTCTGAGTAGGAGATTTGTGATTGAGTGGATGCCGCCATAGCTTCTGAGGATTCCGTAGTGCCAAATGCAACATCTCAGCTAAGATTTTGGTTTCAGGTGAGAGATCGGATTCACGAAAGAAATGGGTTTGGACGCACCTCCTACTCGATCTATTTCGGCGATGTAAGTCGTTGGAGTAGCAAGTAATTTGGGGATCCGTGCAATCAAAGTGGACAGGGGAGCAGGATGACAATGCTGGGACTCGTTCGATCGAGGTAAGAATTGATGCACGCTCCAACATTTCCTTCGTTCCTTCAACAGAAATACGAAAGCAACGACGCCTTGAATTCAACGTCGCCTTGAATCCATCGCCAAAAGCTCCGGTTAAGTTTCACCTCAAAATCGACGGCAGTCATGAAAATAAAATTTAATCGGACGGACATCTACAAGCTGAATCCTCGATGTACAAGCTGAAAACGAACATCTACGGCACACATGAAAAAGTTATGAATCGGACGGACAGAAATGGAATTGTGACGTGGCAGAAATGAGATAAATGAGCTCCTAGATTAGTATGTACTATACATTCTAAAATATTCAAACATCAAAGGCACATGGACATTGACACAATTATCATTGCAAAGTTCCAAAACAAGCAGTCATCTACAATGTGGGGATGGCTCAGGACAATACTTCACACGCATGCGTACAAAATGGCAACACAGCACATGCCCAAACTAGTACAATCTGCCCTCTATAAGTGTTAAGACACTCAATATTTCCAATTGGGGGTTTATGTTTGCTCTGAATCAGAAATGTTAACAGTTTTACAGGGCAGACTATATAAATACATATAGAAAGTAGAATACATGCATGTGAGAATTTGAATTTCCAAATTTGGAGTTCATATGCCTCTTCCAAAGGAGGTAAAAGTGCAGTTGATGGGTGTCTCTCATATTGAACTTGACACCTTTGGAGCAAATTTGTTTGAGGTATTGCCCAAATTGCCTCCTCTCTCAAGTCTTTGTGACCTTCTGCAAACATCAATCTGTTTCGGAGCATTGCTATCCTGCAAATAAGAAGCTAATTCTAAGGTGGTGCAAGAATAGATGCAAGACTGATAGGTGCAAGACCAAGGTCAAGAAAAGACAAAAGAGGTACTCAAAAGTAAACCTAAATATGGTCAGATATGAACTTAAATATGTGACCATGAGTATTTCACCACGAAGATTCAAACCTCACTGGTGAATTCATGAGACATGCTTGGGCATCTAAAACTCATTTCTGTCAAATTGCAGAGCATGACAACTGGGGAGGAGGGAAATTCATCAATGTTGATAAGCAACAGAAATATGTAATCTCAAAACTATAAAATAGGAGAACCGTTCAATAAGAGACATAGTGGAGACAAAAATGTCCTTTACAATTCATGAAGTGCACAGACATGAACAAATGTGGTGGATTAGCACAGACTGCGTTGATCATTAGGAAAGACCTACATAAATTCTGTAAAACAAAGCGCTCTTCTAACTATATCCTCATATTCTGCCAGTTTTGAATTGTCAATCCTAATTGTTAGTGTTTATTAACCACAATCTATGTCAATACATGACAGACTAAGTGGGTTTTAAATGGAAAAAAATGATACACCTCTTCAGAAGTCCCTGAACACAGCGAACTACAGTAGTCTGCACAAAAAGAGACAGAAAGTGGGTTTCGAAATTTCCTTCTATGAAGCTGATGTTTGTGCCGATTGTGGGGACGCCTCTGGAAATGGTGTATGTGAAGCTTGCTTGTTTTCTTGAGAGCCTAATCCTGGTATCCAACTTGTAAGACCTCGTCCTCTTACCATGTGCTCTACTTCCTCTAATCTTGACCGTAATAGGCGAAGCTCATCTTCAACACCCTGGTCTTTCCTTCTCAAATCCTGTCAGGAAGGGAGACATTAGAACAGGTGCAGATGGTTAAGATAAAGTATGCCAATAAGACACCTCCAAACATCATCAATCACTGACATGAATGCTTAACAAGAAATTTGGACAGAAAATTTGCAAGCAGTACCTCCAACTCTTGTTTGCGAGCTTCTTCTTTTCGAGCATCTGATCGTGCACTTCGTTGCACTTCAAAAATTAAAACAGCTCCTCCAACCTGACATCACAAATGAATTTGCTTGAATCTCCAAATATTGCAACACACAGAATGAGATGGTGCTAATCCTTTATATAAACTAATGAATACCTCCAAAGCACTACCTATCTACAACAAGCCTGCTGGTATAAACTCCTCTCCCCCATTGTGGTTAATGAGACTTTTAATGAGAATTTACAGCAATATGTCAATGAACCTATGCATGCTTTGCAATGTAGGTTCAGGAAATTACTCCAAAAATGAACGCCTCGCCAAGAAAATCTGAAGCTGCCTGTACAGCCTTCTCCTCGTTAAGTGGTCGAATTTCAACATCAGTTGCGTGGCTGTAGATTCTCCTTTGCAAATTCACCTGAAACCTGTGGTTTGCCTGCAACCCTTAACAAACACCTCTTGAATCAGTTCTGCAACAATACACAAATTCTCATGTAACAAACAAACAAACAAATCACCTCATTGTCACGGGAAGATCTTCTAGTTATAAAGTGCATGCAGCTCTGCAATAACAGAGTAATGCCCTAACCCTAGCATTTTCTGATCGCTTACACATATTGCAAAAAATTCCTCCGAATTTACTCTTTCTTCACCTCAAAACCCTAAACCCTAAACCCCTAGGACCTGTCAACGCATTCAACAGTAAAAAGAGCGCAAGACAATGGAAATACAACTGGCTGCCCTTATCAAAACAATTCCTGGACACTCCTGAGTCTTCGATTTTGGTAACAAAAGAACATTCCAACGGACCTAATCACAATTGCTAAGAGGCACAAGTACAATTAACCTTGCTGCATCATTTTCCACCACATTCATGTTACCACTAAATTGGTACACAGTGTGCAGATTCTTCAGTGTAATTCTCTTCCAGTCCCCACACTAGGACTCATTGTAAATGCAAAGAGGTACAGTCCTGGATAATAGGGTTACAAATTCCGCGCATTCATATATACATAGGAATCCTTTTTCTCAATTCACTTCATAGATGCACACAGACAGACGAATTCAAGTTCCTGGCCGATACAATAAAGCCTTTGAAAATTATGTTGATGATGCTGAGATCCTCACCTGGGCAAAATTGATGATGATTTCTCGAAATCGGGGGTGATGTGCTGCTTGCTGTTTCAGTCTGTTGGCCAAGGGTTTGCTGAGTGTCCTCAACACCAGTGTCCCCAGCTTTGCAAATGGTAGTATCATCGTGGCGTTCCAATTTGTTTCACTTCCTTGTAACGTAATAATATGTCTTACAAGTTCCTGATTCAGTAAATTGCAAACCTGGCCTCCTTGAGCTCAAATCTCCCCCTCAATCACATCCCAGGAACAAACCTCGTTTCGTAGATGACATCTCGCCATCGAGTAAGAGCCGATTCCAACCTACTCCAAGAGTGTCAAGATCGCCTATACTACTTATACAATCCTGTTCCAAACATCAACGCTGAAATGTTCTCCTTCTCCCTTCACTGCATTGCATTGCAAAGACCTCCTTGTACAATCTGGAAATGTCGAAAAGATCCGCCCCGCCGCCCACGCTCTCTGTGGTCACAGGAATCTCGTTCTTACGGAATTCTGAACCATTTTCCAAGATTATACGCAAGAAGCAAACGTTGACAGGAAGGTAGTCTCTTGATTGGTTAGAGATTTTGGAGGACTTTCCGACGAGGAGAAGTGTGTGTGTGAGAAAGAGAGAGAGAGAACGGAAGGGGGGAGAAGAAGAAGGAGGCCAGGAAGGGCCAGCATCATGGGCCTGGAAACCAAGCTTACTTGCTGCCAGGTTTTCGTCGGACGATCGTCTCTGTTGTGCCCATTTTTCCTCGAATGGTGGTTGTACTATTCTGCACATGTTTTTCCTTTTTCTTTTAATTTTTTTAAAAAATAATTAGAGTTATTCTTGGAATCTCTCAAAAATTCATGTTTTTAGTAGACAGTTTCGGCCCACTTTCGACAATTTATAATGCTTAAGGAGCATTTTACGCCCCATGCTAGACCACATCTTCATTTGGTTGGGCCTCGCCCTTCCCACGCTATTGGATATCAATTAAGACTAGAGATAAGATTGCACAAGCACATACACATACACAAAAAGTATGTGAATAATGCTTGGAGTGAGATGGTCTCATGCTCTGCTTGCTTTGCCTTTTACTGTTTTTTATTTTCTCATTGGTTCATACAAACAATATGAGATAATTCTTATCTCTCTTCGGACTAGCATTATAGCCTTATTCTAATCTTATTGTTTCTCATGTTTATTTCATTACATTTGTATTGACTACAAGCAATCTAATACTCTACCTTCTACACTCCCACTTTGCGAGTAGTCAAAGGTTTCTAAACCCATTGCCTTTGTCAAGGCTTGGTGCCTATCTTTTGCAAGTGGTTTGGTTAGGACGTCTGCTATCATATCCTCCGTTGGACAATACTTCAAACTTATCTCTTGGTTTCTAGTTTCTTTTTAATGAAGTGATGTTGTACATTGATATGTTTGGTGCGAGAATGGTGTGTGGGATTCTTTGCAAGTGTTATGTATCTTTGATTATCGCACGTGATGGATGTCGGTTCTTCTTGCACATATCTTTCATCCATCAAAAGTCGCCTAAGCCAAATCGCTTCCTTCGTGCAATGGCTAGTGGTCATGTACTCCGCCTCCGTCATAGACAATACAATGGTTGGTTGTTTCTTGCATTTCCATGAAATGACTCCAATGCCAATAAAAATACACGTGCCCCATTGTGGATCGGCTGTCGTTAGAACCTCCCGCCAAATCCACATTGCAAAATCCTCTCAAAACAATATCCTTGCCTCCGAGGCATAATTGCCAATATGATCAAATCATCCCTATAAAGGATTGTCACCAAAAATACTCATTTGTTTGTTTGACGTATAACGATGGATCCACTTGGCTTCTACAAAAGCCCTCATTGATGAAAAACAAATTGACACGGTAATACCACGCCCTCGACAATTGTTTGAGCATGTACAAAAAAACATTTTTTTTTTAAAAAAAAAATCAATCAATTTGAAAACAAATTGTTCTCTCCCCTCTTGTACGAAACCCTCTAGTTGATCCATGTAGACTTCCACCTCCAATATTCCATTCAAAAATGATGTCCTTACGTCTATTTGGTGGATCTCCCAGTCCATGGCCAATCCACGGGGAGGTCACTTCATTGTCAAGTTGACACTACGTGCGGACAAAGTTTGCTACCCCTATATTACATGCCATATATAATTTTAAAATTTATGATATTTTTTCTACATATATATAACCATTGATAGTATCTTTTGTATATTTTTTTGAAATTTTTAGTCATCTTTATTTTTTTTAGTAATTGTTTTAGTTCAATTCAATGTCATTCTAGTTAGAAATAGTATGTTTTATGGAAAAAAAAAATCATCAAATTTAGTTACCACTTTTGACTATGTCATAGGAACTGTGTATATCTACTCATGAAAAACATTTGATAAAATTTTGACCCATTTTAGTGGTGCAACTTACCAAAAGAAATTTTTTTTGGTCACACGTGGTGTTCAACTTGACAATGGAGTGATCTACCTGTGGGCCAATCCTATTGTGATAATACATCTAATGGTGATAATTTTTGCCACATGGACAAATATCTCATTGAAATCTACTCCAGATATTTTAAAATATTCCTATGCTACTAACCTCGTTTTATACCCAACAATTACACCCGATGCATCTCTCTTTCTTTGGAAGGTTGGTCAATTCCTATGTACCATTTGTCATGAGCGAATCGAACTCCTCTTGCATTGCGGCCTCCCACTTGCTCGCATCTTCGAATCTCGATGTTTCGCATAAATTCAAATGTTTATTCAAAAATGCCACATTGGCCCATTTATCACCGTGTTGGGATAGAATGTAATTTTTCCACTACTCTCCAAGCCGGCGCCGCTCCCTCTTACAATATCTTCTATCTTTGCCTAATCTTTCAACGCGACCATCATTATCCACCGATATTTTGATAGTTTCTTCATTTGTAATCAAATGATCTCTCACTTGCTCTTCATGCTCCTCCTCGTCATCATACAAAAATGATTTGGAAGATTCATCCACAACAACCATGGTAAGGCCTTCATTTCTTCCACTTTGAGGCATCACCAAATCGTTTCCATTGCTTGTGTTATTCTACAAGAATATCATGTCTCTATAATTGTTGATTTTTTAGTTTACAAATACACGAGCTTGTAGGCTCGGTTCCTTCAAAATAACCCAAAAACAATTTTTTGTATATTTTACATCGATCTTACTATTGCTACATCCAGCACTATTACGTAGGTGACGCATCTAAACACACACATGTATGCAATGCAAGGCCTCCTTCCACTCCACACTTCCTTGGGCGTAATGAAGTCCAACACCTTTGTTGGACATTGATTTTGTGCGTAAACCGCATTAGCCACAACTTCAACCCAAAATTATGTTTTAGAAGTTTTGGGTATGAAGCATTTTATTTGTCATCTCTACAATGGTGCAATTTGCACACTCTGCCTCTCCGTTTTGTTGAGGTATATACATGGTGGACGTTTGTTTCTTCATGTCATGATCCTTCCAAAAACAATTGAATTCTTGGAAACGAACTACCCGCCATTGTCCGACTAAAACGTCTTTATTTTATACTCCGATTGCATCTCTACGAGTGCCTTAAACTCCTTGAACTTCTCAAAACACTCACTTTTGGTATCATCGAATATAACCATACAATCATTGAGAAATAATCTATGAAGGTCACGAAATACCTTACACCGCCCATAGATGTGGTCCTCATGGGGCTACACACATTGGAATGCACTATTTTCAAAGGTTTGGTTGCTCGCCCCCCCCCCCCTCATTCGAAAACACAACCCTATATTATTTGCCTTCAATGTACGCTTCGCAAAGCAACGAGGATATGGGGCGAGAAATTTTACCAAAGTTCATGTCACTCACCATGTTTTTAAATGTATAAACACCCTTCACGTTCAAATGTCCAAGGCGGCAGTGCTAAAGCTCAAGCATTCTATTTTCTGTCGGAAATTGTACCAAGTTGGTCACATCTGTTTCGTGCACCTTTACAAAATTATTTCATTTAAGTTGTCTTTGCATGGTGCAATCGCAACGGTTTTACCGTCACAAAATACTACAATGCATTCATTTAGGTTGAATTAAACTTTCAAACCATTTGACACAAGTTTGCTCACCAAGAGCAAATTGTCATGCAATTTGAGTATGAGGAATGCATTTTTAACATGAATTTGATTGATATTATCTTTTACAATTACTTCCACAATGATGGATACCATTCCGATGACTTTGACAACACTATTATCATTCAAATGCACATTGCGAGGAACAATTATTTCATATGAGTCGAATGTGGCCTTCTACAAAGTCGTATTTTGGAGGCTTATGAATCCATAATCCACTTGCACACGCTCTTGAAATGTGCTTTATTACGCATTACAAATGCGTAGTCGTCGTCATTCTTCATTTTTTTTTTGCATTTTCTCCCTCGTTATTCTTTATTTTGTAACAAAAACTCACAATTTGGCCTGGTTTGCCGTAATAGAAGCACAACTTTGCGCCTTGGCATAGGAATGAGTTGCCGCCTTTATTCTGTCACAACACCATGGCGGCAATCTCATATTCGCCTCATTTTCCTTGTACTTCAACATCTTGTGTACCAAACGCGTTGTCACATAGTCCATCAAAAGTTTTTGATCGACATCGTCTTCAAGGCGGTGATCAAATATTTGTACGATGCCGGTAAGCTCTCGAGTAAGGTCGTGACAATATCTTCATTTTTCACCCTCGCAACCCTTACTAGCTTTCCTTAACTTATCTTCACCGTATTTCAACTCTAGCAAGTGTCACAAGCACTAACCTTGCACATCTCACACACACAAATGATTGGTTCCCCATACCTTGGACCTCCAAGCTCATAGTTTGATGACCAAACACTCTTATACATGCATTTGAAACTCCTCTCTTAGTAGGTGGGCAATGAGTAGGTGCAACTTCCATACATGGCCTTTAAATCTTAAATTGATCATCGCGTTGCTGGGGCAACAATACAACAATCCAAAGCACACCTGGTAACTATGCCCCCGCGTTGGGTTGGCGCCTGTTAAGTTGTGTTTTTCTATTTCGGGTGGGATCGGTCGGCAACGCTGCCTCACCCATATAAGCCTTTAGGACTTTGGACAAGGCCCTTAATCCACTATCAAGTAACATTTTGTCTCTCTTCTAAGATCTCTTCTAAGAGTTGGGGCCAGGTAGACATTTTCCCTAGCCGTTAGAGTTGAAGCCCCCCCCCCCCTCCAAGCAACTTCAAACCTTCATAATTATGTTGCATGATATTTGATTTTATTGAACGACCATTCTATCAACATCCACTCTTCATGTAGATACTGATAGACTACTCATTTGCCCCATTCGAATATGTATTGAAGGAAATTTGGATGTTCTAACCTTGACAATCTTGGGCGCCACTCCCAGGTCAATGTTGTCCCAAGGCGCTATCCTTAGGTAGCGCCCCACTCAAATTGTCATATCTCTTAGCACACACCTCTCATTGGGGAGTTTTTGAGCATCTTAGAATCCGAATTTCATAAGCTACTCAATGCTCATGACCTTACCCTCGTGAAATCTAGTCTCCGTGGGTAGGAGGCGTTTTCAATGCCCAAGACCCTCGGGGAGGTGACTATCGAAATTTTAGAAACCACGTGAGATAAAAAATAAGGTCAATTTAATTTGTTGAGGATAAATCTTATAAATTCGTTATATCTACCATAGCATTGGAAATATGTCCCCTACATGATTATATGTAAAACAGGGTGGTGAATAATTCCTCCATTTTAGTAATCAATAGGGGAAAAAATAGCGTTATAGATATTGGATCCCCCCAAATGTGTGTAGTAAGATCAATAGAATAATTATGGGTTTGACTACTTAAATGAATATTGTGTAAATTCTATCCAAATTTGAATGAAACGCGTTAGTATGGTAGGAAATGTTGTGGATTTTATTGGGGGAAGGAATGTTGTGCCTTCTCAATAGCCCTTGGGCTTGCTTAGGGTTTGGGCAAGCATAGTGGCGTGAAGGCGGTGAAGCGTTCAAGTAGGAGGTCTTGCGTTGGTAAAACGTGAAACAATGAAGCGGCACAAAGGCGGTAGGTAAGACACGATTTTTGGAGCTTTATTCTTTGCTCCATAGCATTCACATAGGGTGTTTCACGAGAGCTGAAGATTTGACTTGCTCCGCTCTCATGCGGTAAGAGTCGATTTCAAACTCCAACTCCTTGATTTTTCCATTTCATTGATCGTTTTTCAACGACATGCTATTGATTTCCGACACCCTCCTAAATGTGAAATATAGAAAGATGAAGAGTTACAAGACTTGAATGTGAGTGTAGAAAGATGAGATGTTGATGATTACATCGATGCTTCATTTTCTACAAAATGAATGTTGTTGGGTCTTGGGATGGATTGTGGAGTGTATTTTATGTAGAGAATTACGACAACTACCTCATCTACAGATAAATCAACTGTTACGAGGACTAGAAGAAGACCTTCCAAAATTTTATAAACTACATGTGTCCTCAATGGAGTTGACCAAGGCACGTGGTGTATATAAGGAGTTTAGAAAATAAAACAGAAGGTAGCATAAGGTGGGAAAGTTGTAGGCATCCCATTGATCTTCTTAATCGGAACGTGAACAATGAAAAAAAATAAAAAAATAAAAAAATATTGTCATATCTGTTTATGGTTTATCTTAATTATTTTAGAAAAGTTCTTGGACACTTTAAATTCAAATATGACCACTCAGATTCTATTTGGGTTGATGTAGATAGCATAATTTGCATAATAACTATGTCATTTGATGTAGAGAGGGATGTCTTTGAGCTTGATCCGGTTGATGGAAACTCTTTGAATGAGTTTGTTGAAAAATCTACATGAAATTAATAGCGATGTAGGATATTGGTTGTGACCCCATATTCATATCGCAAAATGACTAATCATCTTTCTAATGTACAAATTATGAATGATTGGTGTGAAAAATGTTTTCTAAGTTAGTATGAAGTTCTCTTGCTTCATTCAAAGATGTTGTTTATTAATGAGCATTGAATGGTTGAAGTGATAAGCATGTATTAGACTTTCAAATGCATGAAAATGATGAATTAACTTTCAATCCAAATTCAGAAGAAGCTAGGTACTATGTTTTCCTAAACCTTAAATTTGCACCTTCAAAAATCTATACTTGTTGGTCTTGCTCATTCAAAAATCTATACTTGTTGGTCTTGTATAGATTTTTGAATGAGCATGTTCAAATCTCTAAATCGAAAAACCTTGTTTTCAAGCCATGAAATTATGAGAATTAAGGTTGGCTTGTGGTTCATTCTTCATCAGTTTTTGTTGTTCTTTTACTTGTCTTGCAAGTAGTGTCCAATATGCCAACATTCTAATGATTGTCTTTTTGCTACAACTACCTTTTGTAGATGATCGATAGTGCGCTATAACATTTGGCAACCTCACCGTGGTAGACTCAGAGGATTGCTCTTTGCCTTGGAGGAAGACGTGGTAGAGTGGTTGAAGACTTTGAAGCTTGTCTGCCTCATGCCAACAATTAGTTTTAATTATTCATCATCGTTGGTTTTAAACCTCTCGAATTTTTTTAGTCTAATCATGATATTGAAGAGGATATTGACATGTACCTTGACATGTATTAGAGGATGCATAGTTATATCATAACCCTTCACATTCTAAATATTTGGTACAAGGTTGAATGTGTTTGTGAATACAATTAATGTAAATGTTTTCAATTTCTGTATTTAGCTTTATTTCATTTGAATGCCATCTTTTATTTTTGGGAGTAGATAGTTGTGCAAAATGTCATGTCTTGTGACAATTGATTGTATTTCTTGTTTTTTCTATCCGCGTTTACAACTTGTCTATGTTAGCTTGTACATTTTGTTATCTCCATATTGATTGGTAACCTTTTAACTAGTATCCAAATACTATTTGTTGTGTCTTAAATTGTACATTGAATGGTTTAGCATTGGTATACCTAATTGAAACCGATTGAATGACAAGATGGATGATATAGAACATTTGTTGTTCACATAGTCGATTTTGCAATGCTATAGTATTCCGTTCATTATTTGGTACTTATACAATTTATAAAAAAAATATGGTGCCAAAATTTAACCTCTCTAAACAATTACAAATAAATATAGGGTGCTAAAAAATAAGTCAAAGTAGCTTTATATCTACAAATAGGGAGGGAAAAATATTGAAAGGTGCATAAATATCCCCCCATTAAATACCCCATTATCGCACGTGGTTACAAAATGTAATGGGGGTATGATCCCCCCGAGCCAAGACCTTCACCCACACTAGGACCACTTAGGCCCTCTCACCTATAGCGCCACAAATCCCAAATGTCACTCCGAGGTTCCCCTTATGCCCATGGTGTTGCAAGCACTCCGCATGAAGACCACTTTGCAACCTTAAAGCAATCAAATTTCTAGGCATTTCACTTGCATGGTGGGCCCATATCCTATTAGATATCAATAAGACTAGAGATAAGATTGCACAAACATATACTAATATACAAAGGCATATGAACAATGCTTGGAATGAGAAGGTCTCATGTTTTCCTTGCTTTGCCTTTTATTGTTTTTCTTCTTTTCATTGGTTCATACAAATAATATGGGATAACTTTTATTCCTCTTTGGACTAGCGTTATAGTCTTATTCTAACCTTATTATTTCTCATGCCTCTTTCATTACATTGCTATCGACTACGAGTAATCTAATGCTCTACTTTTTACACATGCAACCTTCATTGCGCGGTCTGCCTACCCGAACCTGCATGGGAATTTCTCCTCATTGGAAACCAATGTGATAATACCCACTCACTTAAACCATTAAAGTCCTTTGGCATGTGAAGGAACTCCATCAATTAACTTGGGAATGATGAAAGTGATGTCAACATGAAATTTTGTAATTTTGATTGAGTATTGTCACATTAGTCCCCAACGAGGAGGAGTTCCCACGCAGGTGCAGACAGGATGACCATGCAATGAAGGAGGCATGGGAGGGGCGGGGCCTAGCTAAAAGAAGATATGATCTTAACCCATGGCACATTTGACAAATGGTGTCAAAAACTCCCAATTTTGGAAAATTAAAGCGGAGGTGTTTGGTTTTGGACGAGAAATATAGAACATTCCCTCAACACTAAAAAAGTTAGTTAGCCAAAAACTTGGTCAAACTCCAATTGAGACCAAGAATAGGAGGAGAACTCTTTGAGCAAGTTTTTATTTACTGTCCAAACACAATTGGATGCAAGCTATACAATAATATATACACACTAAAAAATGGCTTTGTTTTTTTGTGTTTCATCCTCTATTCTGACCTCTAGGATAACATATATGGATTGGGTTCACATTAGAAGAGGGTACAAATACAAACATGACACCAAATCCTCAAGAAGGAGTTGTGCTCGAAGGGGACCAAGCCACTGACTAGACCAAGACACAAAAGAGATTTCAAGGGCTTGTGGCCAAGTATCAGAGAAAATTTAGGTGGAATGAGCCATCAAGGGGGTTGTTTGTTTGTCAAACACTTCAAGGATATGAGACTTGGCTTGGGCTTAAACCCTCCACAATGTTGAATCTACACTTACGGGTGAAGGTTGGTACCTAGAACAATTTAACAAATTTTGGGGTCTACACAAGGTTCTTAAAAGCATATAGAAAATATTGTCCCAATGGTAGGTATTTTAGCTTCAATCCTTGGTTATTTTGCAAAGTTTTTGTTGACTCCTAGAAGAGAACACATGTTGAGCAAGTTTAATCTCTTCTCTTTGGTATACATGACTTTCAAAATTTGACCAACATATGTAGGAATTTAAGGTTTGGGGTGTGGAGTTTATGGGTTACATAGATTATGATCCTAACTCTTCATGACCTAATTTTTCCAAACTGGAACTCTCAATACCAAATGATTGCATAATCTATAAATAGAAATTATAAAAAATCATTTCTAGAGATAGCTATATTTGAAATCTCCAACATATTTATCATAAATATCCGATCATTGTTGTATTTTATTAATCCTAAAATTTCCACATCTCAAGAAACATTTTGACATAGTTGATTACTTCCAAATCATACTATGCTTGGAATTTTCCACCAAAGTACATCACTAGCTTGGACATGTGCACATGGAATAATGTTCTAGATAAACCCAACCCCCCATTCACCCATGCAACCATGCATCATGTGTCCATGCTTGTGTGTACCTATCATCATTTGCCCATAGAGTGCTTTAAGAAGAAGAAAAACAAATATTCTCTTATTTTAAATTAAATTGTCCTACTTTGTCTATTGCCCATGCCATGTCACCACTTTAAGTCCATGCATGCCACCTCCCCTTAGTTTTCCCCACCATGCCTACCTTTTGCATTTGGAGTCCCCCATATGTAGTCTGGTAGTAGGGATGTTATGTTGATGGTGAATTCTTCGGTGGAGAGGAGAGTTAGGATGTTTGTGTGAGCCCAAAAGTTGCACTCACATGCTAAGTAATCTTAAAACAACATAATCTTGGAAGTAGGACGCAAAGTAAGAGGGTGAAAGCCACTCAAAAGATAAGAATAAAGCCAAAAGCTAAGTAAAGTTACAATAATATAGGCTAAGTGGGAAGGAGGAGTCAAAAAGCAAGGAAAGGTCAAGAGAAAGGGTCAAGCCCGTTTTTTTCCTCCAGGCGGCGCCAAAATGCCAGGCAACGCGGGAAAAAAAAAAGGAGCTTGGAGGGGTCTCGAGAGGTAGGGGAAGAAAGGCTCATTAGGCATGGAGGAGGGAGAACAAAAGGGGGACGTTGCAGAAGCCCTACCGTGATGAGAAACCAAGGGTTGAATAGTAGGTAAGGAGAGACTGCAGAGACGTGTGTTGGGGGCGATCTTTGTGAGCGTCCTTGTCAAACAACCATATAAGCAATTATGTGTGTTTCATTGAGAGTAGGAAATATGAGGACAATGTTGTGAGGTTTTGACTTAGGTTAGTCGCCCTTGCTCCCTCGCTCTTGCTTGTTTTTTTTTTGTGTTCAGGTGACTGGGGGGAAGGAAACTAAAAATGAAGTCAGGTTTGCAGTAGATCCGACAATGAGGTTTACTTGCGACAAAAGAAGAAGAAAAAGAAAAAGAACCGTATCTTAGGAATGCCGGTACAATGGATGCTCATCGCTAGGGTAATGCTAAGGGTTGTGGGGGAATGAAGGAGAAACATGCCTGAAGTGGAGGTTTTTTTTTTGCAAGAGTCGGTTCGAGATATCAACACTAGAGAGAGAGAGAGAGAGAGGGGGGTTACCGCATGTCGATCGGCCTAGTGCCTAGATGTGTGTAGTTTGAAGCTTCTAAGAGAGTGGGGTGAATTAAGGGCTTAGCATTATTTTGCTCATGGATGTAATTGATACATGCTTCCGAAGTGGGATTGCCTGCACTATTAGAGAAGGAGTAGCAATAACCACCACTACCATCACTCAGGAGGTAGGGTACTCGATGAGTGGAACTAAATAAAAAGAATGGTTGGACAAGAGCATCTAGGCTCTAAGGTGGGATGATTGAAGAAGAAACTTCTTATTCATCATCTAAGATGTGCTCGTTGTCAAGAGGAAGGAACAGTAAGATCCGTTCACAAACTGGACTTAGGGTGTAGCATTTCGGGTTGGCTTAAATTTTTGTGGGTTATGATCACAGTCCATACATGTGTCGAGAGACTGTCTAGAGTGTCGTTAGCTGTTAGGAAGAGGGCAACCTGTTTTGGAAGGTGCTAGAACAGAGGGACGGTTGGTGGCACCTTGTGGCTGCGGACTGGTGGCTTGGTTCTACTCTGTGCAATTTGAGTTGACTGATGGTTAGGATGCAAGCCTAGATAGAAAGGCCCAATGCATAGATCTTCGATGGTAACGGAGGTCCATGGTAGCGCAACGAGAGCAACCATCGGCATAGTTCTAGTTGCTTCCAAACCTTTCGTCCTAGACTGCTTTGACTTCCTTGTGTCTCTGGATCACAATCATTTTGATCTCATCCATGTGTCCCCTTGCGGACGCGGTTAAGATCAGCTCTTGAAGTAATGGTGGGGGGCATCGCCGGGCAAATGACAGGCTGTGAGTGTAGGAGGTCGAGTGTAGGGCGTATGTGGGGAATGAAGGCACAATCTCATGGAGGTTGGGGGCACCATTGGGTGCATGAGTTTGATGATTGGTGGATCAACTGAGCCTAACTTGTGGGTTCATCAACTAGGGGCGTAAGGTAATTGTCGCCAATAGCACTACGAGGAACTGTTAGTTGTTTGTCCTTATGTCTGTTGTGTACACTAATGCATGTATTAGCGGCGGTGGTCGAGGCAGCTGGGGTAATTCAGTTGCTGGTAGCCAAGGGTCATGAGAGGTGTATGTATTGCTAACCCCTGATGTGTGCATGAGTTGTGTGGCAACGTTGCGTGTGGTGTTGCTGCAAGAGGTGGACACAACGGCATGGCACCGAGAAGACATGTCGTGGTTAATGTTGAGGAACATGCAGTTTAGAGGCTATGAGGTGGTTGTAGTTGCCAAGGAGCACAACGAGGCATGGGGAGACATAGCTACTCCTCTTCCGCTCTGCACGGCTTCTCAGGGGAAGGTGGCTAGGTGCACATGGGGCTTGCTGAAGCAAGTTATTAAGTTGTGGCATTGAGGATTGCCTCGCTAACAAGACAAGGGTGTTGGATGACTGCAAGGCATGGACTGGCAGGGGGGGTTGCGCAAGAAAGGTGAAAGGGGGGGGGGGCACTATGTTGCGGTTGTGAGCATCAATGTAGTTAGAAATCAATCGACAAATTAGGCACGTAGACATTTAAAACATTAATTGCATAAAAGTAGCGATGCGCTCTATTGACTTTGTGAGGAACTCAAGTATTTGTAAATGCTTGTGTGTTTTGTAATAAAAAAAGGTGCCAACACACCACTCCACCCACAATCAAATGGTGCATGTGTAAGTGGTAACCTAGGAGGTGTGAAGAAGGATTCCCCACCCGGACTAGGACACATTCAAGGGGGGGGGGGAGGAATCTTGCTCATAGCTTGCGGTGCTTTTGAGAATGTTGCATGTTTCATTGGTGAGTTTGTTGAGGGTTTTGTCGAGTTTCCGGATGTGTGGTTTGGAGAAGGGGACTGCATAATAACATAGGCTATGCCAGGTTTTATGACAATGTTAAGGATGTGGATTTTTTGTTTGATGGTGGCTAGTGATGTCATTAGTTCTTTACTTTGTTTCTTGATTTTCTCCATGCTTATGTCTCTTTGTGATTTCCACTTGAGTGAGGGAATGAGATGTATTCCTAAGTAGGTGTATGGTACTCTTTGGGAGAGGGTAGGGAAGGGTTCATTTTTAAATATGATGTTTTGGGCTTGTGTAAATGCTTTAAAGACAACGGTTTTAAGTGTGGATTTATTGAGGTTGCTTGTGATGATGCATTTAAGGAGGTTGAGATCTAGGTGGACCCATTATGAGTATTATTATAATTTGGTGATTTGCAGTTGTATGTGTGAGATGTCATCATTGATGATGGCTAGGTCATTGGTGTAGGTTGTGGCGTTGTAGGTGGATGTGGATGTGGATGTGTTAAAATGATATCCGATGTTGTCTTTTTGCAGCCATTGGAGGAGTGGGTCTAGGAAAATGATAAATAGGTAAGGGATGTGTGTATCTCGTTGGATTGTTCCACTGCTTATTTAGATTGGTGGCATTGCAATGAAGTGGTTGCCATGGAAGGAGGTGTGGAGTTTGTGGAGTTTGTGTAGATGTTGCTAATGAATTCGATAACATCTTTGGGTATCCAAGGTCCTCCATTATTGCGAGTAGTATGGTGTGGTCTATGGAGCGTTCTTGGATGAAATGGAGTATTTTATGTTTCTCACCAAATTTGGTAAGGAGTGAGGTTGGTGTGCTTGTGTACAGTTTGTATATGGTATTGGTTAGGGTGACGGGTATGTAGTTGGTGATTAGAAGGGGGTCAATTTTTTGTGTAATAATGTGGTTTGCTATGTTTTTAGTATCTTGGTATACTCTTTTGAAAAGGAAGAAGAGGAAAAACATGCCGTAAAAGGATGTTGGTATTGTTTTAAGGATTTTGTTTGGGATATTGTTAGGTATGAGACTTTGCCTCTTGCTAGCTTCTTGAGGTTTGATCAAAGATTTAGCGCGTAAAGTTGTTTGACAAGATGGCCTTTTGGGTCCTTTTGGTTCAAAGACTAAGCCATCTTGATTGTGCCATGGGTATTTTTGGGTTGCATAGTGGGGTTGTTGCATATGGGAGTTTGTCTTTGGAAGGTGGTTTGTTGGGATTGCTGTATTTCATGAGCTATGTCGTTGGGGTATGTGATGATATATTGGTTTATATCTTTGAGGCAGTTTAAGGGTGAATTGGCAATAGGTTTGAAGATTTATTGTGTATGGTATTGGTTTGATTTTAAGTATTATTTTGTATTTAGCAATGTGTGTGTGTGTGTGTGTGTGTGTGTGTTTTTTTTTTGACATAATGTAGTTGATGGTTGTTTGTTTGGTGGTGATTTTACAGGCTTTGATTTTGGTAGTCCTTCCCATGGTTGCAAGTTCTTTGATCCATAGTTGGGTTGTTGACTATTGTTGTGGGATTGGTGGTATGTTGACATCATGATGGTATGAAGTTGTTGGATGTCTTGGTGGGTGGTGGCTTTGTGTATGGTTTTTCTTATGTTGTGGTATGTTCTTAGATGTTGTTTCCGAAAAAATTGTTGTTTGCATGGGAAAAACCCTCCTTGTTGATGGGGGCGGTGTGGTAGAGAGGGGGGGGGGGGGGAGGGGGCCTTATTTGTTTATGCAAGTTTCATCTATGCATGTGCTTATTGTGTTTATGATGTATTGGAATTTGTCTAGGGTGGTCTCCCATTCTATGAGCGTCATTTGTGTGTTATGTAGTGTTTCAGTTAGTAGTTGTGTGTCTATGTTTGTGGCCTCTTGAAATTTGATGAGGAACTTTTGGATGTTTTCTTGTGGGATCGGGTAGGTGATTTTTGTGGAGTGCTCTAATGAGAACCCGAATGAAAATTTACATCCAAGCATGTGAGAATGTGCGCAACTTTGCAATGGTATTTTGGTGATGTGGCAACTTCTTGAGATGAAACCCTCGCCATGTGGGTACTAGTTCATCGCACTAGCCGTGTGATCTTGCACTTTGATAAAAGTGGTTCATACTATTTAGCAAATATGATGAGTTTAGCTAGGTTGAGTGGAGGAGGGGCAAATAAACATACAATTGCAACAATTTGAATTCATTAGCAAGGGAGATGATAAAATGCCACTCACCTTCATGAGAGGAAAATTGCACTATGGGAGCCATTTTTATCCATTGCAAGCCTAGAGGTTCGCATTCCATTATGACTTTCATATATTAAATCTAGATTGTTGTTTGAAAAATGGCTTGGATAGAATTCATTGGTAGGAAAAATGGGGTGCCAGAGGTGGTTTCAATCACATTCATCCCCTAGTTTAGTTTCTAGAACTTAATAAATCATTAGGCGCAATCCAAATACACCCTAACCTTGATAATATCACACTTGTTAATAGAACACCTTGATATTGTCACCTAAAAGTTTGAAACCGATTTCCATAGTGTAAAACTCCCTCGTTATTATCACTATCACCCTCGATAATGTCACATTTTTTTTTCAAAATTTGTAGTGTAAGTGTGATAATAACAAGTAACATGGATGAAAAAAGGCCGGATGGACAACAAATTCTATGGATGACGTCGGCATCTTCACCTGCTTCCGCTTGAATCTTGGGTTCTTGAATCTTGAATCTCATGTGCCGAAGAAGCAACGGTTTCTCTCGCAGATCAACTTCTCGCAGCTCTGCCTGCATCGTATGCTCTCTCCTCTTGCCGCTGCACACACCGCTTTGCCCCTCATCTTCTTGCCGCTCTCCTCAACAAACTGCTGCATCCACAAGGTTTCTTCCTAAATGGTACTTTTGAAGCTTTGAGGCTTGTTGAATCAGTTCGGTGTTGAAGACCTTGTAATTGATTTCTCTGTTTCAAACTTAGACTGCTGGCATTCATTTTGTGGCATTTTCAGAGAATTGCATTGTGAGGTGGAAGTTGATCAATCGGTGGTTCTTGAGGATTTTGTGGCTGCCGTTGAAGATGGCGCACACATGGTAAGCACCTTAGTTGCATTCCTTCAGTAGCCATTTCCAATGTCGATAAATGCCTCTTAACCTTGAAGATTTAGAGCTGGTAAAACATTTCCGAGAAGCAATTTGCTGGAGCTACATGCTTTCGCATTAGACACACCTTCAAGATTGTAAATTCTTAGAAGTTTCATGATGCTCTTAAAAGTGAAGAATACCTATGGGTCTGGAAGATGGTGAACCCTGCTGTAGAAAATTTGATTTATCTTGGTTTTGTAGACACTGACATTTTTAAGTCTGAAACTTCTCCATCTCAGACACAAATGATATCAATGGGTTCCTCTCCACACCTTATTTCCAAGCATATGTAGCGCTAAAAATCTATGAAGATACGTTCCTCTTTGTGTAGTACCAATGAAGCATCAGTTCACGAGGAGTAATTTAGAAACAAATATTGTAAAGGGGAGAGTTGCCACCTGGGACTTGAAGAAGCCCTACTTGTGATCCACCCCTCTATCATTAGTGCAAGATGGCGAACAAGTTCTTGATTCCATGGAAGTGGACCCATTGATTGTTGATAGCAGTGATGATGAGTCTAAAGTAGTGAAGCTAAGCGATGCACAAAAATATGCTAAAGATGTTTGAATTTTATGGCTAGCCAAGGTTCTTAGATTTTCAGCACTCATGAGTTGTTAGAATGGAAAAAATCCATGACAAACTCATTAGAATTGGTGTTGCACATTTAACATCAACAAAACAATGTGACACTAGAAGCTTCTTTGTCTCTAGTGAGAGGTCTTTACCTGATCTCAATGACACATTATGATGTGCTCTTGTTATTATTCACAATTTTGAATTAGATTTTACATTCAAAAACATTGAAGTCTCGTATTTGTTATTTAAAAATAATAATTAATCATATTTTAATTTTCTACATATTTTTTGATAATATCACATTATGCACAAAATGTGACATTATCAAGTATGTCACACCTTGTTTATATCACACTTTTTGGTGAAACGGAGGGTGTGACATTATCAAGGTTAGGGTGTAGTTGCAAGGTTGTCCAATGTAAAGACTCTGTGGGGTCCACCTGGATAGCTCATGGGGCGGGTAGTGCAGATACGTGCCATGTTCATGTGTGTTTGGATTACCAAAAATCAAACTAATATAGTTCTATTTGAGCATGTTATGTTATGTTTATATCCAAGGACTAGGAACCTTAATGTGAACCCACCCATGTCCATTACACAATGGGGAGCTAATTCATATCGTTTAAATAACCTAGACTAAAATACATACCATATATCCACATATATATTCAACACATGTACAAGCATTGTTGTCAATTGTGATGTTATTTTCCACCTCTTATATAGAAGGTGTATAAAATATAGTTTCAATATCATAGACCAAATAAAATATTATTTCAACATTTGTTGTAGGGTAGTACAAATCGTTACGTACCCCGCATATACACACACCCTATCCTATGAAGCTCAAGAGACTCCAAATGTGGGCGAGAGGACATTATTGCATACGAGTGTACCTCTAATCATCCACCAAGGACGCCTTGAAATAGTATATAGGTCGGATGTTACTCTTTTTAGATGATTTGCCACCGGAATCAACTTCAAGTACTTTTAAATTAATCTAACAAATCACATTCGACATGAATCAACCACATACTTGTAGGGGGTAAAATTATAACATGGATGGATCACAAATGTGCTCAAGATCTCCTTTCCCAACACCTACCATGGGGAGGGGGGGGGGGTCCAAAAACTTGCCTCATAGGTTTGTTGCTTATTCATCCAAAGTTGACCTTACTAGAATACTTCGGGATCTTTGACCATGAATTAATTGGCGTTCACTTGATTAAAAAAATGATCATTCATGGGTTCTACATAGTAATCAATACTTTCATCCTCCCTCTTACGTCTTAGAAATTTTCACGACATCTATGTAAACTCATCCATTGTGGATGAAGGGACCTAGTAAAAACAAGTCCCTACAAGGTTGAGGGCCTCAGTTCATTCCAACCGGACTAAACTAAACTAAACTAATTCGAAATCTATGATGATATTCCCAGTACCAAAAGTTGTATAAATAATAATATGCATGCTCTTACATAACTCACTATGTTTTCACCTTCGCAATGGATGGGTTTATGTAGGCACCATGAATCCTCTCTCTCTAGCCCTCCCTTGATAGATACTACGAAAGAACACCTGTACTAGGACGCTCGCATGTTCAACAATTCCCTCTCGCCACAAAATGTGTCACACCTTTTTGTTATAAAAACAATTAAATTTACGCCTAATCTGACCCGCACGTAGGCTACCGAAGGACTGGGACCCGGCAAGGGAGCCGGTGGTGTCAGAAGAAGAGATACCCGCCGGGTATGGTGACGGATTTGGCTGTTGGGGAGCGGGAGGTTCCCTGCGCTGCCCTTCTCGGAGGAGCCTGCGTACCGTCTTCTTCGCCTTCTCGCTCGACGTCGGATGCCTGGCTTGCGCTCTCGCAGGGGATTCCTGCCGTGATGGGCAGCAACAACGATCGCCGTGCGAATTGCGATTCGAGCGAGCCCTTGAACACGTGAATTCGAGTTCACGCGTGCTCTCGCGCTCACTCTCGGTGAGCCGACCCGACCACCAGCAAGGTCAGACTCGAACAGATTAGGGGGATCGATCATTTCGCGGCGTGGAGATCGGGGCTTCGAGAGACGCATGGAGGTTGCGTTGCTTTTATTGTTGCTGCAGAGCTCGAAGCTATCTTCAAGGAGGCGACCATCGGGATGATCGGGTTTTCGAACGAGCCCCTCAACACGTGAATCCGAGCTCAGGCGCGCGCTCTAGCGGCGACTCGCATCGAGCCCACCCACGGGGTCAGTCAGAGAGATTGGCTCCGGAGACCATTTCGCGGTGTGGAGATCGGAGCGTTGCCGGGCTTACAGGGACGCATGGGTTGCAACCTGGCATTGCGACGAGGCTGCATTGCTACCGCAGAGCTCATCAGGGTGCGAAGGTTGGCGACTCGGTTTGCACCAGGTTATGTGGGTATGGAGGGGGATAAGCAGGATTTGATTTGGGCCGCAGGGATGATGATGATGTAGGAGCGCACGGAGGTTGCACTCCTCTCCTCTAGTTCAATGCAGAATGACCCCTGCCAAGCCGCAGGAGCAATCTGCAGGAAAAAAGGGGAGTCTCGGGTCGATGGGATTCATAGATTGGTGATGGATCAGGTGGTGGCATCCCGAGTGGGGTACTGAGGAGGACACTCAGCGACTCGCGAGGGAGGGGAGGGAATGATGGCGGGAGGGGAGGTAGTGCTTAGGAAGACGGCCGTGGGCTCCTCGCAGCGGAGTCGTCTGTCCAACATCACCAACTTCGGCCCCAAGGGAGGTGTGGGGAACCTGAGGTTCGGGGATGAGCAGAAGCTGTGCAAGAGCTGGAACGAAGGGAGCGTCAATGGCAGCAGCCATGCCACCGTTCACTTGCAACACCAACAGGTATATTTTCGTCCAAGAGCTCTGACAGAGTCCCACCGCATCGTAGTAGGGTTAAGTGTAGCAATCTTCATACAAGAGGATCATCATTGTCATTGAAGAAGGTGGCAATCAGTCTGGAAGCAGATACTCGATCTGCATCGTATTTTTGCAAACTTGGATCCCAGCCACAGAAATGAATCACGGCTGGGGATTGAATCTCAAAAACTTCAAAAGTAGCAAGAGCTCGTTGTGTCCTGGTAGCCTTTCATGCACAATCTTTATTCAGTCACTACATTTATCTTCAAGACAGTAATTGTCAGCCCAGGAAATCTCCTCACATGTGTCGAAATCCATATCTTGAGTGGTCAAACGCAGTGCATTTACAATTTTGAAAGGGAGGGAATTATTTCTTGATCGAGTCTACGTGTCTCTTTGGTAACTTACAATCAAAACTGGCTGGAACCTGGTCGAAGACGCTCTTCTGTCATCGTCCGGTCCTTTGTAGCTGGTAGTAAATTCTCGCGGGTTCCAAAATATGAAAAAAAAGCGAAAGGAAGGATCATTTGTAACTACTTTTCATTCCCATTGCAACATCGGGACCTGACATATATCTTTGTTCTTAGAGAATTAGTAGCCTTCGCTCAGCTGGGTTGAGATTGTAGGCCATCTCAGCAATGTCACCAAGTTCCAGCTCAGATTTTGCTTCATGAACAGAACGAGAAGTCATCAGACTTGCAGCTGAACCTTGAGATGAACTTAGCACATGTTTTGAAATAACTAAGATTCACCTTGTAGATGTATATGTCACAAGTCCACTTTCAAATTCCGACTAAGTCTGGTATATATATATAGATAGATAGATAGATACAGCTGTACTTAGAGACTCATCAACACTACATGCCTGCAGGAAATCAAGATACTTCAGCTGGCACTCCGGGAAAAGAAGTACTGTCTCTACCACCTCTTCAGTACTGCAAACTTGTCTTGGGGTTTTGGAGTTCCCATCATTACTTATAATATTCAACTCCTAGGGGTTCATATACACTATAGTCAGTGCATCTACTATGGGAGTTTCCAGGTTTACTGGCTTTACAGTTTGTAGTATGGACTAGCTGCCAGGCTATAATGGCGCTGTTTAGTGTTTGCATTCCGTTTGATTCTTCCTCCATATGTGAATTATTGCACTGAAAGTCACTCTTTACCTGTGTCAGGGCTGAGATTGAAGCCTACAAAGCAGCTCTTGACGCAATAAGTATTTCCATGGAAGAGACGCAGAGGGATCTGGAAGCAAGTCTTATCAGGCGGGCACAGCAAAATGACGACATTATAGCCTATAACTCACACATGGCCAAGGTTTGCCTCAGTTTTCATACATGGCATGAAATTTTCTGCGTCACATTTTAGGTTAGTTTCCCATGTTCGGGAAAATCAATACTTGCCAAGTGTTCGCAAGAGCACTTTGTATGGTCTTTGGCAACAACCTCCTGTCATAGAAAAGAAGCAAAATGTTTCAATTACGGATAGGCACTTACTGACATGCTCCTCGATATACTTTGTCACATTGAAGTTGGTTATTGGGCTTTAGTAGCCCAGACTCTTGTGGTATTTATTCATCACCTACATTGGTGCTGATAATTGTGTTGCTGATTTGCTTGCAGGAGTTGTACTCGTTGCGTGAACAAGTGAGTGCTGACCATGCAGCGGCATGAAAAACTGCATGTAATTGCAAGAAATATCTTACAGGAATATAGTCAATGGCCCATAGATTTATATATCAAATCTTTTAATAGCGGATCATATCCTAGACTGAAATCAGTATTTCACGACTAGCTAGCTCAAACAACTTGAGATTTAAATTCTGGTGTTCTACTTTAAGAGTAAACAATTGAGTAAATTCCAGCAGACAAAGAATCCAGGGATAGGTATGGAGTCAAACAGACTAAGTCCCCCTACCTAATTCTATTTCTGTTCTCATGCAAGTGAGTTTGAGAAGGAATGAACATAAGAGCTTCATATGTTTCTAACTCCTAGAGTTCATGGTGATGTAATGAGGTGGCGTTGCCACCAAGGATATCGTATGGTGGCTCTGAAACTTCTTTTCCGGGTGGTTGTCTTCAGCTAAAATTGCAACAGCACGAGCACACTGGGATGATGATGGCATATAGGATCAGCGAGAGTGACCTTCAGGTACAATGCATCAAACATTTGCAGTTTTTTAGGTTTCAGTATATTGCAGACATACGTTATCGTGATCCTGCACATTTTCAGGAGCACTTGCTTCTGACAGGCTTGCTTTGGTCATAGGGGATCGAGTTCTATTTATGCAGCAGCATTAGATTTTAAGCACGTGAAAGGTAACTAGCATAATATAATATAAAAATGGTGGTTGTATTTTGCAGGAAAAGCTTGGAGAGGTTACAGAGCAGTTAAGAATTATTCTTCAAGAAAAGCAAAACAAGGTAAAAGGCATAGAGAGAAGTGGCTGTTGATTCTCCTGTTAGACTGGTCCTATGTATGTCGACGGTCCGTTAGTGGTATTTATATTCTGCTGAGCATCGACGGGAGAGAATAGATGTACTCAAGGAAAATGTCATTGTGAACATCCACGTGCCTCTTGGCATTTGAGTAAGTGATCTGTATCCTCAAAGGTGCTAGTCCAGTACTCACGTTAAATCCCCAACGGCAACTTCATAACATATATAGTGGTTGTGTGTCAAGACGTTGGCCACTCAAGACAGCTCTCTTACATCCTTCATGGTCTTCAAATTGTTCCCCAGGGTGTGAAGGATGGGAGTACAGGCAAGACGGGAAAACGTCCAGAATCAAATGCGCTCAGGAGACACACTATGGGGCCTGGTAAATGTCTCTACATGATTCTTATGGACTTCCATAAAAGATAGTAATCCTGAATAACAGTAGCCAATTCCTAAGACTCCTAAGCTTTTCTCAATCTAGACTCCTCACTACTGGAATCCAGTGGATTTAATGTCATTCTTTTATCAACTTTGTGACATTCTAAGTTTCCACTGAGGCGAAGTGTCATATTTGTGACTCAATAAGTTGGCATTAACGCACTCAAAACGCATTAGTGCCTGAAACACATCAGGACATCCTTGAAGCTTTCCGAAACCGCAATGGTTGCATTGCATTGTTGTTTATTATGATTTATTTGGCTTACTTGTATGCTAGTCAGCTAAGCAGAATGGCAATTTTGGTGCAGGGCCATTTGCGCCTGGCCTTTGGAACTCGTCAACCAAACCGAAGAGTCTCAACGATCTCTACTCCAACAACACCAGCAGGTTCCTTACAATTTCCATTATTTTCAACTGAAATTAGTTATCCTCTTCTTTGGCTGTCATGACAATGCAGGGCTTGCTGGATCCTGTGAATTGTCATCATGTTGTGCGGGGTGCCATCTAAAGCTTGCGGTCATGTTGATGCTGAGAATTTCCGTGGTTCTGGCATCAGGCGTGGCGGGAGGGAACAAATAGTGCCCCTACCAACCTTGGCAACCTTACCCACCGTACCTACTTCCACCCTCCCCATTTTTATTATTCCTCCAAAGAGCTCGCATTTGCGTTACCACCATCTGACAACCATGGGCCCGTTGGATGAGAATGAGAGCATTCCCGAGCCATCACCATCTGCCAAGGTGGTCCCTGTCAAAGATGATGATGAGGATGATGATGAGACCACAGCAGAGGTGAGTACTGGGGACTTGAAGGAAGGGATCATCAGCACATTAGAGACTGTGATTAGCACCGAAGAGACAGACTTTAATGCAGGCAAGGAATCAGATCAGGATCATGTGCACATTGGATGCACTTGTGACGAAATTGTACCGGAACCGCTAAAGAATATTCCTGCAGACATGGTGCCCTCCGTCAATACGCAGCCGGCCAGCAAGTCTAGCTATGGCAAGGCGAGACTGTGGCAATGTGCGGGAGATTCTGTGATGCCTCACGAAGGAACCCAACTTAGTGAGGAGTTTCATTCCATGCTGATGCGACGGTTAGGAGCCACTTTTGGGTGCCTGAAAAAGGATATTGACCTGGAGCCACGAACTCCAGCTCATGTGTCTTCAGCAGCGGAAGACGATCCCTCTCCCAGGCTCACTGCATTACAGTCTAGTAGGGCAAGGAGGAAACTTTCTGCAGATCAAGTAGCAGTGAAGCAGGAAGAATCTGCTCCTCCGGATCATGACATTATGAATAAGAAGCTGCTGATGTCTTCCAAGATGTTGGTGAACAAGGCGAGGCAACAAGCAGCAACAACTTGTGTGAATAGAGTAATAAAACCTATTTCCAGAGCCCACAGTGAGGTGGTGGTGGTGGACAGTGAACTTGATTCATCAATTGCTAATTCCCACTTGCATGAGACTCTTGCAAGTGAACCTGAGAAGACGACACCTGCCCTCCGGAAATCAGGTAGTGTCAACGGCAATCGAAGTGGCTTGGCGCAGCAAAAGACAATTATCGGAGCGGTGAGCACAACAAAAACTCAGCCCAACAGGTTCATCACAGTCAAGGACCGGCCGAAGCGCGAGGCGACTCCAAAGAATGTCCATTTGTGCAAGCAGGATCATAGCACACAAAGTAAGAACAGTACTTCAGATGATCCTGCTAGCAGGAGTACTAGAGGCCTCGCTGCGACAGGCCGACTGCGACGTCGAGCGGCTGCAGCCGTGGTTTCTTGCATGGAAAGTCCTATCTGAGCTCATGCACTTTGGTGGATGAGCTGTAGTTCTTGCCTCTGAATTTATTGTAGTATATAATTTTTGGGAGGCTCCTAAAGAGTTTTTCCCTCAGCGTCCACAAGGTTCAGTTTTGTAGGTATGTAGGATATGATTGTCATGGCGATAACTTAATCTAAATATATGTAAGGACTCTCCTTTACTCCCTCTGTCTTTGCCTCTGTCTATCTGCATCTTTTGCTCTAGAATCTCTTCAATGGAGAAACTTGGTTTATTTCAATTTCCTTATGATATTCTCAGCTCGTATGAATATCTTATTCATTGTCAAGTGAAGATTGTTTTCCCCATTAGATGATCATATGGATCTATTAAGAACAATTAAGAAGTTTTGAGCACATACTCCAAGTTTTTTGAAACACATGTCTTTTTATGTTCGTTCTTAGATCCACACATCACCACATGTAACTCAAACATAGGTGCCCATTTACGAGGACAGCTCAGTTATACCCACTTATCTTAGTAAATATTTGAAGGTTTTGGTCTACACTAAATATCCCAATTAGTGAAGGTGGGCTAATAGTGAGGGGTGGAAATAGTGAAGGTGGGCTAATAGTGAGGGGTACCATAATGAAGAACTATATAGCGTGAAAGACTTGGGTATTGTAGGGGGTGATTATTGGGGAGAGGCGCAACCGGTGCCTGCATTGTTACGTTAAGGTTTTGCTTGGTCAATAGGAGCACTTGGTAACAGACCTCGAAGCGGCCAAAAGCCAACACCATGACATAGCCGCAAGCCACTCCCACTCCGAGCTCTTATCTTGCAACCCATGGGTTCCATACAAGCTTGGTTGACACTCAGGTGTGTTTCCTTCAAGTTTCTCTCCAGGTAAACCTAATATAATCTCACCACTGCCAATCGAAAGGATATATTGTTGGCATCTACATTTGGGCGTGTTTGTCCTTATTCACACTAGAATGCGGTGGGCAAGCGGCCTACATGAAAACTCACACTTATTGTGTGTGCTCTTATCTTTGTTTGTTTGGTACAATCATTGACTTACATGTTATGGATGAAAAACATTCAATGACTTTCTCTTTGAAAAGTGGAAATGGATTTTGTATATAAATAAAGGATTACTTAAGTCATGATGTACACCTGTATATGTAGTGGAGGCATTTATCACATGAAATTGAGAAGCTTAGTATAAATACATGAGTCCACTTTTTAGCTTGTTGTTAGTACGTATACATATGTTTTCCTTTATAAACTTGTATATAGGGGGTTTGATTTCATAGTGACCCAAGCACGTCATTTAAGTTTCCCATGAAGAGGCCACCCCCGGGTATATTGGACTTTGCCATATTTCCAATAAAGAGTGGGTCACTTAAAACAACCCATCTTGAGAAATTAAACAAGTATAGCCCTCTTCATAAACATTGAAAGCAAAACAATTAGGCTACATTTAATTGTTGGTTGCACACATGTAGTCATGAAAATATGAACTAAGTGCACCACCCGAGTTCCGTTGGGGATTTAGGAGTTCAATTACCATGTTGTTTTCTTTGCTCATATATATATATATATATATATATACCATCTTCATTAACAAGACATGAAAGGTATTAAGGTATGTTTGCTATTTCTGGGAACTTGTAATTGAAGAGACCTGTATGATTGTTAGATGAATTCATCATGCTAGGAGGTTTGAATGGGAAAGATTTGAGATAAATGAATCCTTAAAGACCCTCAGAACTTATAATAAGTTCATAATATAGCATGAAATTGTTACAGTAATATTATGGTATGTTAAAACAAGGTAAAATAAAATATAGTCATGCATAAATTTATTGATGTTTATAGTTATTTTATTATATCTTTTGATCCGCTATAATACACTTCCTTTTTGATCCTTCATTATTTTTTTGTGGTGAATATGCATACCATTAATTAACAAGTTTGGAAAGACCTTCTCAAAAGAGCATCAAATTGATGCGTGCTAGTCTGATGTTATTTCAAGAGCAAAGGTAGCAAGCACTACCTTTGAGTTTTACTTTGGCTATTTTTAATTTATTTGAGTAGTTACTTTCAATGCTTAGAATTAATTATGTTGGTTTCTAGGACAAAACTAATGCCAAGTGGTGGTAAAGGTTCTAATCTAGGCTAAATTATGATCTAAACAAATCTAAATACCTATAAAGGAACGGGAAAGTTGGTGAGGTCATAAAGGTAGTTGCATTTTTTGGAAAAGTATCCTGACACCCATATTGGAAATGTCTTTGATGCCTTTTTGAAGCTAGTATCACGGGGGGATCACACCCCCTTACAATTTGTAACCACGTGCGATAATGGGGTATTTAATGGGGGGATATTTATGCACCTCTCAATATTTTTTCCCTCCCTATATGTAGATATAAAGCTACTTTGACGTATTTTTAACACCCTATATTTATTTGTAATTGTTTAGAAAGGCTAATTTTTGGCATCATAATTTTTTTATAAATCGTACAAGTACCAAATAGTAGACGGAATACTATAGCATTGCAAAGTTGACTATGTGAGCAACAAACGTTCCATAGCATCCATCTTGTTATTTAATCGGTTTCAATTAGTTTTACCAATGCTAAACCGTTGAAAATGCCGTTCAAAACACAATCAATAACACTTGGATATTATTTAAAAGGTTACCACTAAACATGGAGATAACAAAATGTACAAGCTAACATAGACAAGTTGTAAAAACGGATGGAACAAAATAAGAAACACAATCAATTATCACAAAACATGATTTTTTGCACAACTATGTACTCCAAAAACAAAAGATTGCATTCAAATGAAAGAAAGTTAAATACACAAATTGAAAACATTTACTTCAATTGTGTTCACAAACACATTCAATTTTGTACCAAATATTTACAATGTGAAGGGTTAGGATATAACTATGCACCCTCCAATACATGTCAATATCCTCTACAATGTCATGATAAGACAAAATTTTTTGGAGAGATTTGCTTAACACCAATGATGACGAATAACTAAAACTAATTGATGGCATGAGGCGGGTAACCTTTGAAGTCTCCAACCACTCCACCAAGTCTTTCTCCAAGGCAGAATGCAAGACAAAGCGCAATCCTTTACGTCTACCACGGTGATGTTGCCAAATGTTGTAGCGCATCATCGATCATCTACAAAAAATTGTTGTAGCAAAAATATAATCAATAGAATGTTGGCATATTGGACACTACTAGCATTACTATGATTACATAATGGAGTTTGTAATTTTATGTTTGAAATCTTTGAAAGAAATCTATAATTCTAGGGTTGAAAATGATCATATGAAAAAAATTGGCTCACATTTCCGAGATGATTCCAATATCGGCCTTTCTAGAACCCAATTCCAACCTCATGAACTTTTCTTAATATTTTTTTCATTTGAGTAATCTCCTAGTTTCCACGACATTAGTTCTAGTTCGATGACAAAATTGGCCTCTCATGGAATGACACTGCAATCTCCTATAGGACCTTGTCCTCTGACTACGAAACCACATGTTACACAAAATCCGAATAACACATCTCATCAAAACGTACACATTTTTACAACTATTGGTAGCGACATCAGAACATCCCATTTGAGGTAGATGTCTCAAAGAACAAGATACAAGTACAGAATAACCTGAAAAACATCTCATTTTTCTACGCTTACATTCACGTTTTGTAACTCTTCATCTTTCTACATCTCACATTTAGGAGGGCGTCGGAAATCAATAGCACGTCGTCAAAAAACAGACAGTGGAAGGAAAAATCAAGGAGTTGGAATTTGAAATCAATTCTTACCGCATGCAAGCGGAGCAAGCTGAATCTTTGGCGCTCATGAAACACCTTGTGTGAACGTTATGAAGCAAAGAAGAAAACTCCAAAAAATGTGTCTTACCTACCGCCTATGCGCCACACTTCACCAACGCAAGACTTCCTACCCGAACGCTTCACCACCTTCATGCCATTGTACTTGCCCAACCCTAAGCAAGCCAAGGGCCATTGAGAAGTCACAACATTCCTTCCCCCAAAAAAATCCACAACATTTGCCTCCATACTAACGCATTTCATTCAAATTTGGACAAAATTTACACAATTCTTCATCCAAGTAGTCAAACCCATAATTATTCTATTGATCCTACTACACACATTTGGGGGGATCCAATATCTAATACCCTATTTTTTTTCTACTGATTACTAAAATGGAGGAATTATGCACCACCCTATTTTACAAATAATCATGTAGAGGACATATTTCCAATGCTATGGTAGATCTAACGAATTTATAAAATTTACCCTCGATGAATTAAATTGACCCTATTTTTTATCTCACGTGGTTTCTAAAATTTCAATAGTCACCTCCCCGTGGCTAGTATTGTTTATTCATTCTCAATTCATTCACCCTTGCTTTGCAAGTTTTTCCCTCTTGTTGAGGTAATATTACGGGTAATCAAAGGGTAACTTGCTAGCATTGCTACTTAATGTAATGTGGAGGCCAACGATGTTAAAAAAACATTTAATTGACTCATCTTGTTGGGCTCTTTGCAAGAAGACAAAATTTATTGGAAGAATAAGTTTCTGAAAGGAAAATAACCATGATATAATGAAAAATAAATTGCTTATTAGAAATGCCGAGTTCCTCCCCCACCCCTTGTTAGGGCAATGAAGCTACATGATTTTTCAAAGTACTAGAAGAAGAAATATGGTTACGAACTTCACGCCACTAGGTAGCTATTTCGTTTCAAAGCACCAAAGTACATCAAGCAAATCACACCATAATCTCAAAAAACTATCAAGCTTTACATACATGTTCCACTTGCCATGGCTTTTTGTTGCGACAATGAGCATATCACATAAGCATATCACAACAATCCATAAATGTCAATCCCCATATCAATTATTGGGATTCTTACATCAATCCCTCCTTTTGCAACATGTCACCTTCCTTTTCAACAATCTGCAAATAAATCTAGAAACAATCTCAAGTACATGACCACATGGGAGGGGGGGGGGGGGGACCGGCATTCCACTAGAAAACACGATTTGATAAAAGATAGGGTCTCAATTATTGTTTCTAGTAAGCATTATAAAAGCATAAAAAAAACAAGGGTTCATTTTGACATTAAAATTAGGTTCAAAGATCTTGAACTTGTCAAGGCAAAGTCATTTGAGATGAATCAAACACAAACGTGTAAGGAATGAAGGATTTTATGTTGGATGGATGTCGCACGCAACACTTCCCTCTCGTATTGCTTGCAGGCTTCACATGAATGGATTGGAATGGACGGTTGAGGGAGTTGTTTTTTTTTCCTCTTTAATTAATTTTTTTATATTGTAGGGTGGGTTGGTCTATTTGACATTACATTTAGCTTCAAAGATCTTACATCTTTTAAAGGCCAAGTCATTGAGACGAATGAACCACAAACCTAGGGAAGGTAAATTTTTACAATGGATAGAGAAGAAGTATACCGTAGGTTGATAACAAGTTGGGCAAAAAAAATCCGAATAATTGATTAATTTCAAGAAATTGGTTGAAGCAGATTGTAAAAACATTTACATAAACTTAGGCAAATATGTCTATGTCTATGTCTATGTCTATGTCTATGTCTATGCAAATATGTCATTTTAATTAAGATGAATCAGCCACAAAGTGGTTTCATGTCGGGATGCCAGACGAGAGGATGCTACGTTCGAATGTGGAAATTCACGGGGCTGGACTGGAGCAGGGACTGGGGAGATTTTTGGGCATACTAATCGGTTGAGGTCCTTAGTGTTTGCAAGCCCAACCGGTTACATGTTGACATCCTCCGGTTTTCCTATATTGTTAACTTCAGGTATATTCTATAAGTTCCTCATAAAATGATGGGTAATTTTCCCGCAGTCTTGAACTCCAACCGGTTATTCCTCAAACTTATTCCGGTTATTCCGCTTCGTCTGTGACTAACTGCTGGTTCTCCCCGATCAGAGGATGAGATCGCATGTGAATAGTCAGGGGGCTGGACTGGACAGGTGACCCGGAGGAGGTCCGCTCCCCGGCAGTTGAGGGCTGGTGAAATCTACGCGGGGCCTAGATTCTGCTAACAGAGCGGTTGATGCAATGTCCGGGGAGAACTGGTATTTAGTGTAATGGCGGTCGGTCGGTTTTGTGAAAAAGTCCGGTTGAAGTGGGAAACTGGAGGATGTGAAACCGGTGCATATATATTTAAAAAAAAAAAAAAAAAAAATCAGATTTCTTTGACGAGAGCACATTCGTGTGTGATCAGCTCCCTGGTAGTTGAGGGCTGCTGAAATCTACACGTGGTTTAGATTTTGCCGGCCGGCGTCTGGTGTCTTTCAAGTTTTCTGACAAGGCGGTGGACGAGAGTGCAGCTTTCTTCTTCCCCACTCCAACTCGGTCTCCACCTTTGACTTGGCCCGCTCACGGAAACGAATTTGATCAACGGCTCGCCACACCTCGACATCACTTCCAACCCGGGAAAATAAAAATAAAAATAAATCCTTGGCACCACTTGCTTGATGAACTTACTTATTGTGCAGTAGCCCCTGTATTTCGACCCTCACTTGGGTTGGGGTGTAGGCCCGTTGTTGACATTACATCAATAATACGCAGCTACTACATGATGGTCTTCTTCCGAAGAAAAGAGGCATTCCGTTCCAAAAGAAAACCTCATGTAATTTACGATGGCGTGTCAAAAAGCTCCCAATACACAGTCCGAGTGCTCCTCTTAAACAAAGAATTCTAGAATTGGAGGAGAGATATGCGCATGTGGTACTGAGTCCCACGAAAATGCAACCAAGGAGCTATGTAATGTTATGTAAGTTAATTTACACAAGTGCTGGTAGTTCTGATTTTGGTCCATCTTCAACCACCAACTAGGATTTTTAATCAAATTTCTCTTTACATACGAGGTAGACTTGGTTGAGAGAGAGGCGTACCTCTCATCCATTCAACATAAAAGCTTCACATTTTCTAAGTTTGTGGGTGATTCATTCCATATTACTCGGAGAAGACAATTGGGGTCTTTAAACCTAAGTTCGGTGTTAAATCAACTAGAAATGGTAACCTACGGAACACAAACTTTTTCAAGGCGTCCATGTTGGATGTACGCTCGTTTGTCATCATTCCCTCTCTCCGTAGTTGAAGAGTGAAATTGATCTCAATTAACATCCCTCTTGTTGGTGCAATCCATGAAGTACATTGAATATGATATCTAGTGTTTGATACACTAAATACGAGCGCATACACTAAATGTCAATAACCCTATGAAAGTAAGTAACATTTAATGCAAACTCAAACACTAAATAGCAACTATGGTGATATGTGGAAGTTACATGTTTGAATTTACTATTAGTAAGGATATGGAAAAGAAAAAAATAACAATGATAAAATGAGAGTTCTAGCATTTCTTGTAACACTAATTGTCAAGGAATTGAAAATTAATGTACAGTAGGGTAGGGTGGTAACAACATTAAATATAATTGCACACTAAATATCATATTTAGTGTAGTGATAAACAATATATGGACTTGAGAGTGTTGAGTTTGTTTAAGAGTAACATGGTACGAAAATCAAAGTCACCAGCACCTCAAAACTTGCTCAACCATAACTTGTATTCCCTAATTCCTTGCTTGATGATGTGCATGACCGTCGTTTCCACACAACTAAGGACTTTACTAAAGCGGTTGTGGTTTGAGTCCACCTTCAATCATAAACCATGATCTTATTGTCTTTACATATGAGTGGAATTGTAGTGGAAGAGTGGATTTGAACTCAATTACTATTCCTCTTGTTGGTGCAATATTATCCCGTGGAATGTTGACAAAAGATTTATGGATTTTGTAGTATAGTTTGTCAATGACAATTGAAGATGATAACATTGGCTAGTAGGTAAATTACTCAATTGCTTGTGATTGTGGTTCGGGCCCATCTTGAACCATGAACAAAATTTGTTTTGCGTTTACACAACAAGGTCAATCCATGAAGGAGATTTGAACATTGGGTTGTAAGTTGTAAGGTGGATTTGTGCTCAAGTATCATCCTTCTTGTTAGTTTGATCCGTAGAGTGGAGTAAAGATACTTATGCTTTCTTGTGTAAAGTTTGTCAAAGAGTAATTAGAAAACCTTCCCCATGCTCATGCCACACTCGATAACAAACCAAAACTTTTACAACTCCTCACACTTCCTTGGAGCACTCACCCACGTAATGATGCAAACCATGGAGTGGAGGAAAACAATTTGTTGGTTTTGGCGTATAATTTTCCCTAAGAGTATTTGACTCCTATACTACAACCATCATGACCACCTTCAATTATTATGCTTTGCATCTTAGTTGATGAAGTAATTTTAGTTGTAGTTGTAGTTGTCATTGTAGTCATCATCAATGCACCTTTGTATGAGAGGAAACTTGCATGACACTTACCATGGGGGGAAGACATAGAGAATCATTGATATATTCTTAATTTCTTATATTTAGCCTAACTTGTGTGTAACACAATTTGAGAAAGAAAATGTAATCATGTGTAGAAATGATGGGTATATACACCAATATAAATTTCATGTTATATTCCTTCATGCACTTGACTATATTTGCACCTTGATTTCAATTTATTGCTTCAATCAAAGAAACTCATTAAATGAATAAAACTATTTCAACAACATTTACTTTCATTAAAAGTGGATACTCTTTGAGTTTATTAAATAACCATATAGGTTCCTCCAATTATGTTGATTATTGCGTCTAGAATGGTTAAGAAATTTTGAGCACGTAGTCTAATCTCTTCTCAACTCATGTCTATCTAGTGTCCGCTCTTTTGTATTAGGCACACATACCTTACACCTCTCTCTCTTTTTGGGCTTGGATTCACCAATGGGTGGATCAGTAACGTACGGCTTTGGTTAAGTTTGGAGTCACTTCACACTTGGACTTCACATTTCGGAGGAAATTAATGGAATTGTTGTTGAATAGGGAAGAAATTTCTATTGTACAATGTTCAAACCTCTACAGCAAATTCCTAAGGTGGTTTCTCTGTCGTATGTTGGTGGATTCCAATAATGGCAAATTAACCCTTAATCAAAGAGCAAGACAAATACCCATGGTCGATTGTACTCGATGAGGGGATGTATGAATGATCCACATGGCATTTAGACCAACTCGAAAATGAAGCACACCATAATCGACTCGAGAGGCAACATCAAAGTCATCTTTCTTTCATTATGATTCACATGATGTGAAGTTAAGTTACGTCTTGCTTCTAGTTTGACTCTGAAATCATATATATGAACTCAATTGGAATAAATGAACCAGAAACCCATGGGGAGGCAACTTAATAACAATATTAAGAAAGTCTCATGCACTCTTATTCCCATTTTCATTCCACCTACATGAAATATTATGGTTGATTCTTGATGCTCATAGATGTAGTTGTCGATCACTCAAAAATTGAGTTTCAAGCTGAACACTTTCCTTGTCATGACTATGTTGTGGATAAGTAATGCAAGCATCATTTCCTCTTTCTTTACTAACAAAAAATGGAAAGTCCACTCAAGTGAGACATATCAAGACTGTATGAGGGTGTTTTTTCGGTTTGTTTTTCATGTTCTCCACTTCTACCAATTAGATTTAAACAACAAAGCTTGTGTTGCATTAGGAAATCTATAATGAAGCACCAACAAAAATCGGATTGAGAATTGGACCTCCAGTACATTGAGTCAATTATGTGTATCATGTGGTGATGGTAACGTAGCCTAGCCACCATCACTACTCAAGGTTATTTGGCATGGCTCTTACCATCCTCAACAAGGTGGTGATGGTGACTTAACCTAGTTGCATGGGGTGCACACTCCCTTGCTAAAGTTCTAAACCCCCCTTCCCCCCCCCCCCGGCACATTTTTGTTGGGAGGATATTATTTTGTACATAAGGGTTTCTAAGCACCCTATTCTTACCTTATTTTCTTATATTTGCTAATATGTCAAGGCAATCACGTCTATGACACCGATCACTAGACAACCCGGCCACCATGTTTACTCCCATTTTATGTATGCAATCACATGATGGACCTACATTGATTGGTCGCCAAAACGAGTTTTTTTTTTTTAATCTCAGCTAATGTTATAATAGACGAGCACAAAAACGTAAGGAAAGAGAATTCCAAGAACTTGATCAAATACGTACTCACTGACATCACAAGGAGCTCCTGGTACTCCCCTGCTAAACCATATTCAGGAATTGTAATCAAATCCTTTGAATGTCCGGAAGGTGAGTAGATTTGATTTAAAGAAGGATGATTAACAATCACAGTGTGCACACAAATCTGAAGCTGGTGAGGTTTCTAGCCATAGCCAAGCCAAAGCCAACCTTCCGCAACCCCAATTTTCGGATGTCCCTAAGGGAGGTTGACCCAAAAAAAAAAAAATTTGGAAGTGCAACCCAGCCTGGAAGCGCAATCTAATTCCAAAGTTTTCAGAGCAAACCTCGGTCGATGCATCAACTTGTGAGCAGGAAAACACTGACAAAGAACATGATGGCTCACAATTCTCACCTTCTCTCGATTACAAACTCAAAGTCCTTCTGCGTCAAACCCCTTTCCCCATTCATACATTCTGATACATTCCTCCATAATCAGCCAGTACATCTCTTGATCTGCACATGATTCGACAGATGCATCAACACCTCATAGTCAATCCCAACAGAATTTGTCCATGGTGGAAGGATAGGGTTTGTGGATGCACATTTTGAGCAATTATCGTCCACCTCTACTACACCTTCATGCGCCCGTTCTCTATGACTAGATCTTTCTTCAGGTCATATTTCGTTATACTCTATGTCATTATAAGGTAAGCGGGTCTTAAGCACACACTTTTCTCTTTGCACCCACTTCTTCAAGGCATGAAAATACGCAATTCGTGTGCAATATTTAGCAAATTCAAATCGTGTCTGCACCCATTCTCCTCATGATATTATGAGGTCGTATGAATATCTTATTACACGGGTAGATCACTCTAAGGCATTTTTGTGCACCACGTGCGGCTGGGTTTTTTTTTGTTTTGGGGCTATTTACCTTCAAGGGCTGAATTGAAGCCTCCTTATAATTACTTAAATTTCAAAAATGACCCATTTGTTTGCACCCTTCCATTACTTATATTGTCCCAGTCACTGCAATTTTTTGTACTCTATATTCCTTTTAAGTAATTTTGGACAGACAGAAATCCCAATTATCATCCATCCCCGTGAGTCCTAAACCCATTTACATACCATACTAAACATACCTTCTAGGATCCTTATCTTCAACCCCTATATTAATTTTACAAAAAAATAATGGCCCATGTTTTATGTTCATCTAACTTACTTATAATGGGATTGTCTACATTTAATGGCCCCTTCATTTTTTGGAATTCCTTTATAATATTTATTTCAAATGATTTTAATCCTCTCTATATTATGCCGCATGTCGTTTTTAAAATGCACTAAGTGATCTACCCGTGTCTTATTATGTTATGTCCACGATGTTCCCCTTGCATCAAGGCCGGTTGGTTAGGTTTACCAGCCATTTCCGTGGAATGGCATCCTTGGGAACAATACTCAAGGAAATCAACGTTATGAACCACTTTGACGTCTTGTTGAATGGGTTTGCCCTTCATGTTGTTGAGCTCAAAAATTAAGTGATCCATATTATACTTTGATTTAAAGGCCCAATTCCCTTGAAAAACATTTGTCAATATCGTCAAATATGTAAATCTATCTATCTTTATTATCGAAAGGTAGAAATTATCTTGTAGGTGAATCGTTACTTCCTTAGTTGAAACAAAACGGATTACTTTTGGACACTAACAAATGAGGATGAACAAGGTTTATGACATCCTCTCTAATTGCAAGGCTTCAACTCACATAAGAAGTACATCGGGATGTCCAATATTTGAATTGCATGGAATCTCATATCAAACATCATACAAGTACATGGAATTTGTGGAAAATCCCACATGCAATTATCAAACTCTGAACAAAGGAAGAATAATTGCAATAGCTCATGATGAAAGTAAAGCCATTGAAAAAAAAATCGTAACGTGGTTATCAAATTAAGGTGGTTCGCCTATCTAACCATTAAACAAGTTCAAAGGGCAATGCACATCCATTATTCCATGTGCTTATTTGAACTTACCAAGGGGAGAACATGCGTGCCAATGTTTATCTCCCAAGGAGTCAATCAAGCTTTGTTGTGCTTCCTACAAGAAGAACACCATATGCACCTTAAATTAACTTCCAAACAAATTCAATGGACTTTCAATATGCAAACTCAATGCAAATCATTTTCCAACCTTCTAAATTATTCAAAAAATACATAAATTATTTCGTGTAATATGCACAAATATTCGTCTAGCAACTTATGTTCAGTGTTTGCCATTGCCTTTCATCATAAGTGTCCAATAATAGAAGAGCATTCAATGGCCTACATGTCAGTAAAACTATCAAGCATTTGACTCGAACCATTCCAGTATTTCACCAACACATTATCAAATAAAACACTCATACATCAATCCTTAAATTGGAGGGAACACACCTGTGAGGAAACTCCAAATTTCCCAATAATTCTTGATGCTATAGATTGGTCACACAATGATACACGTGATGTATTTAGGCCAACATGGAGGTCCATAGGCATTGAATCCGAAAATTGGCTTGAAGAAGCATAAGTCTTGACCAACTCATGACACATCCCGACATTTAAGGTCATCAAATTCTTGGACTTCGTGAGGTCAGGCAAAGCTTTTAGTTCACTGCAACGTGATACATCCAAATGTTTCAAGTTCTTCATGATGGGGCAGCTTTCCAATTCATTTGTGAGAGACCTGCACCATGTCAGATAAAGAAACTCCACATTTATCCATCCCTCGAGGTTGAGAAATTCTGGTCCACGATGTCTCAGATTCCCACAATGTACGAAGCTAATTTTGCGCATGCTCTTGGAATTTGGAAATAGGGGAAAGTCCTTCAATCCAAGTGACTTCCAAATTGCCAGTTCCTGAAGACTATGGCAATTTCGAAGATCAATTGCTGTGGAATGGGATACCCATGTCAACTGAAGCACTCGCAGGGATGTGAATGGTTTGTAATCTACAACTTTGGCACGACAAGGATGCCATCTCATCCAGACGAGCTTATCTCGAGTCTCCAACCCTTGAAGATGTTCCAAGTTTGGACACTCGCGCAACTCCAGGCTGCGTAATTCTTCAAGGCCATCTAGGTCCAAGCTTTGCAGTTCAAACCAACGGTCCACCTTAAGTACTTCAACATTTGCACACTTATCCAATTTGGCTTGCTTCAAGCTATCAAGATTACACACATTGTTGAATCACATCCTTTCAAAAGGAAATGATTTGGCCCCCCTCGGATTCCTCGTAAGGCATTGTGGTATGTTATTTTCATTCTTGTGATACAAATGAGCTCGTCCCCGCTCATTGTCGTCTCTCTTCACTTCCGCTTCAGCAAATTCCAAGTAAAGGCCATGCATGCTGATAAAGGTTTTGAGGTCATCCCATTGGTTCACAAGACCCCGAGCACTGAGAACCTTCAACTACACCCCAAACAAATTAGTGTTGAGTACTGAAATGATAAATTCTATCTATAGATAGTCATGTATGTGTTCAATCTCCAGATGCCAAAATTAGAATCCCTCTCGATCCTAAAGAACATTTCTCTAATCATTTATGTAAAACAAAAGACATCCTAGACCACTATCAATTAGCCATTCCTTAGATTGCACTTTTCTATCTAAACGGTGGGAAGTACACAACAAATGCATCGTCACACATGCTTAGTGAACTCACCTTCTCCTTGACAACCTCAATTTCTTGTGCATACACGATGCTCAACCACTCACACACTTCTTCCACTGTTGGTGCACTGTGCTTGCGATAATATTGTTCGGGTGCATATATAGCCACATCTAGGAACATGGCTCTATGATCATCTTCTGGCAACATGTCGAAACTTGTCCGCAAAACTAAATTAACATCTTTCACTTTGCTTCCCAAAATCTTTGGATTGTTAAGTTTCTCAATCCACTTGCTTGGGAAGGGTGTCAATGTCTTCATGAACAACCCTAGAACTTTCAATGCCAAAGGATGAAAGTGGTATGGAGGAGACGTTTCCGTATCCCCTCCTTTGGAGTACCAAGCATAGGAGATGCAATCCCTAACAACTTTAAGATGCTCGGGATTTGCAAGTTTAATGGGTGAGGGGCTAGGACACGCATTGTGCCAGAATAGGCCCATGGCATCCTCCTCCCTAAGATCAGGCATCTCAAAGCAACATTCTTCCTCAATACCCAAGTTTCGCAAAGTTTTCTTACATCGTGCCGTCACTAGTACTTTGCTCTCCGGATGGAGTTCATTAGTTAGATAACCATGTGCTTCTCGAAGTGATCTAGGGTCATCCCAGACATTGTCAATCGCTAGAAACACCTTATGGCTTCCAACTCTCACCTTGTATAGGTGTCGCCCCTACACAACATGAAGCGTTTCAGGTTACAAGCTCCACACATTGATAAAAATGAATTCCCTCTATTACAAAGCCCTGGCAGAATCCGATTATGACCATGCGAGATAAGTCAGTAACCTAGTAATTCACAATACCTTGTCAACGTCTGTGACGGCATTGAGGAGTTCATCATGTGCACCCGTCAAAGCTCTCAACACTTCTTTTTGTGATTCAAGAGAGCTTTTGGTTTTGCCCCCTATCTCTATGAGACATGCCCTTCCAAAAAACTCTTCGACAAACTTATTGTAAGCAATCTGGCAAAGGTTGGTTTTCCCAATGCCACCCAGTCCATAAATGCCAATGATTGGACATTGCACCATCCCCATCCACCTGGATCCCCTGGACTTCTTGAACATTGCATCGATAACCTGTCCCACATAATATGACACGCAGTTGAAATAAGATGAGTGCTCATTGAATTATCCACTTTGAGATAGCATGTTGGATCTGTGCACACTCAATGATGGACAAGTAAGATGTTCATCAACATACTTCAAGCAACTGAAACAAAACAATTTTCTAGTCAACTAAGAAATCTTCTTACAACAAATCTCAACCTGTGTTACTTACTTCACACAAATGCGTGCCACCTTCGACATGAGAATCATCATATAAAACATCTGGAGGAACCGATCTGAACACCGATTGTACTATATTCTCGATATACTCATCTTCAGTTTGTCCAGTTCCGCAATACACAGCACCATTCTGCCCACCCAAAACCCTCAGTGCATCCTTCCAGCTTAAAATGTCCAAACGTTCGTCAAACTCTTTCAACATCTTCCACTTCTCAAACCAAACCCTTTGTCGTTCAGGCTCTTTGAATTCAACGACTGTCAATCTATAAAACAGTGGCAAAATCTTCATCTCAGGGTTGACACCATCCTTGGCCTCCACAAAAGAAGCCAACTCCAACATGGGCCACTTGCTCTTAAAGTAATCATCCGACACTACAACAATTGCCAGTCGACATTGTTTGCTAGCTTGAAAGATGATGTCTGCAAACTTATCTCCCAGAGGCAAGCTGTCCTCGTGCACGTCGAAGAAAGGGTAGTGATGGACTAAAATTAGGCGACGACACAGATGGCTCACAAAAGCCTTGTCTGCGCCACTGTGGCTCAGGAACACCTTGTGTGTCTTCTCAAGCCCACATGGGCCACTGTCTGTCCTGTTAAAACACAATTTCACACTTCTCACCAAGACCTAGGAAACCAAGACTCACTTGATTGATAGCATGGCCTCCTTGTCAATCAGGTGCTAGATTATTATTAAATGGACCATAAATCTCAATATAACCCCACATTCGAGGTTCACCAGATAAATTGCATTCAAACAAGAATGAATCAAAGTATACCTTCGTTGCCTTGTGGCAGGTGGAGGCTGGGACGAAGTGCTGGCCTCTTTAACGCCAGCAGCCATGTCTCTTGTTGGATGACCACCTTCACCTGATTGGTGCAATACAACATATCATTTATGTTGTGCTTCCATGCAACTCGCGGCTCATACTTTCCCTCTAATCGTGATAAAATCTCGGATGACACAATTGCTTGAGCACATGGTAAAGCTAACAATTTCCTCCATGTTTTTGGAATTAGGACAGTGAAACTGCATGATTCTCGAAAGCACTAGAAGAAGGAATATGGTTACCCACCTCCCGCCACCAGCCAACTACTTCACTCCAAAGTACATCAAGCGGATCACAACGCACACCATAATCTCAAAAACTATCGAACTTTCCACCAACCTTCCACATGTCCTGACTTTCTGGTGTAGCAACAATAAAGAGCGTCAATTCCCAGAATGCCACATCCAGACACCATCCGTCCTTTTGCAACATATACCCTTCATTTTCATTGGTCTCAAGCACAAGGACACAGTTTCCAATATTCCATAACACATTTGAGGTGCATCAATTTGTGAGTAATGAAATTCCTCACAACCCCAACCCCAACCCCAACTTACTCATGTCCCTAAAAGAAGGTGACCAAAAAATCAAATATTCTAAGTGCAACCCAGCCCGCAACCGCAATCTACAGTAATTCCAAAGTTTTCAGAGCAAAGCTCAGTCGATGCATCAACTTGTGATCAGGAAAATTTTGACAAAGAAGATGGCTCACAACTCTAATCTTCTCATATATACCTTGATCCCTCAACTTCTTCGCCCACAACTATAATTTCAAGGTCCAACTCCACCACTTCATAAGTTCATCTGCACAGGATTCAACAAATGCATCAACTTGTATGTTCCACGAATCCAATTTCCTGATCACATCCCTAAATGAAGAAAACTCAGAATCTCATTATGTGCAACTGGAATCTAATACCCAATTTTCCAGAACACATCAATTTGAGGTGCATCCATTTGTGAGTAATGAAATTCCCCAACCCCAACCCCAACCCCAACTTACTCATGTCCCTAAAAGAAGGTGACCAAAAAATCGAATACTCTAAGTGCAACCCAACCCGCAACCGCAATCTAATTCCAAAGTTTTCAGAGCAAAGTTCAGTCGATGCATCAACTTGTGATCAGGAGAATTTTGACAAAGAAGATGGCTCACAACTCTAATCTTCTCATATATACCTCGATCCCTCAACTTCTTCGCCCGCAACTATAATTTCAAGGACCAACTCCACCACTTCATCTGCACAAGATTCAACAAATGCATCAACTTGTATGTTCCACGAATCCAATTTCCTGATCACATCCCTAAATGAAGAAAACTCAGAATCTCATTATGTGCAACTGGAATCTAATACCCAATTTTCCAGAACACATCAATTTGAGGTGCATCCATTTGTGAGCAATGAAATTCCTACAGAAGTACCTGGACGTCCCAGAATTCCAATCTTGGTCACCTCTCTTCCTCAACCTGTTCGAACTGCAACTACGATAGATTCTGAGAACTCCGCCACGTCATCGACAATATTTCTCTGACTAATTCATCAACTTGTGAGCACATAAGGCCCGGTTCAGACCGGGACGTCCACTTGCAGTGGACAAAACCCTCTGTTCGGTGCTTTGTCCGCTTGATTGCGGAGGGAACTTGCCACGTCAACTATCTTCATGTCCGTCCGGTGGATGGGTTCACACCGGAACCAAACGTCCAGTGTAGGGGCATTTTATGAAGTACATTAATTACATCATTTGAAAATTGAATGCATTACTTTCCTACATGAATATCAAACTCATAATATGGTAATATATTTTCAACCGAATCCGTTGCTCTATGATGTGAGAGGTAATTTTGTAAATATTATGAAAACATTTTGAAAATCTTGTAATGGTATTTTTAATATATTTTAATGATATTGTATATGTACTAGGTAACAATCTATAAACTCAAATTTTCTTAGAATGTTAAGACATTTTTTGAACTTAAATTATCTCCATACATAAAAACGAATTAGTTTAGAGACACTTTCTTACTGGACTTTCAAACTAGAGCCTGGAGAGACAGAGACACACACACGGAGGAAATCTGAAAAAAATCAAACTACACCATCAATGGCCTTGTCGTTGCATTTGATGTTTGCTTCTCAATTCTCCAGACTGCCATCTAAGGAAGGAATGAAGCATCCGACAATTCTGCATTTAACTCAACCGTGTCAAGAGCATGACCCAACAAACATAATACATGATGACACTGATAGAGATTAATCCAGACTACCTGGATTGTCTGGCCAATTTTTCCTGAAGAAAGGGTAAGTTAGGATTGGCGTGGCCAACTCCTATGAAATTTGATGACCTGACAGGTGATGGAATGTCTTTACTGCTGATTAGGTTGAAGTTATAGGGGACCAGTATTAGGGTTCCAGTTTTGAAATATGTTCCAGTTCTGAAACAACTACTCACACATCTCCTTCTAATTTAACACAGTTAATGGAACAAGTATTTCATGTAACAATTCGCTGTGATATGGTTGATATGACTTGACAGGGTTGGGCATGTGGGGCGAGATACAATGGCTTTCTGTTCACCTGCATTATGTCAAGCAAACTACGTACATGTTCCTTTTAAGGAATCTGTATCAGCCTGGAAAAAACTGAAAGATCAATTGATGACGAGATACTTTTTACAAACTGCTTCAAAGGGCTCTTAGGCAATGCTGGTCCCTGTGTGCGATATGAACAACTTTTTTTAACCTTATGTGTTGGGGCGTTGACAGTGTTTCAATACCACACAAAGAGGAGGCGCTCAGGTTGTGTGATGTAGTTGATCCTGTACACTGCTTGAAATTACGAAATTTTGCATTGAGGTCTCAATCATCCAGCATACGCGCAAGAGTCTTTAGTTGATCCGCGATGAAATGAAAACAAATTTTGTCGTCTGCATATTTTATGCCACCTCTAAGTAACCAGGACTCCGGTTCCAGAGACTCAGTTCTCTAGAGGTAGCGTTTCTTGACAGATTCAAATTCTCAAGATATCACAGGTGCCAACAACCTCAAATTACATTCTACGAAGAGCTAGTATGTAGACAGAAGGAAAACTTGTCGTTGCAATTCCAAATGCTACATCCAAAGTGAAAACACAACCTGAGCTCAATTTCAAGCTCAAGCTTGCAAATTTGGTAAATCAAGGTGAAGAAATTTGAGCTCTTCATATCAATGTGCCTAAGACGGTCCCTGTCTCTTTTGCATTAATTGTTAACATCAATTCCAAAATTGAAACTTGTAGAATTCCCTAAACCCTGACACCAAATTCAAGCTAAGGCTTGAAACTTGAAACTTGATACCAATGCAAAGGGAGAACTCATCAACGTTCCACAATTTTGACCACGTGTAAGAAGAAAAGCTCGGATTTTTTTTCCTTGACCCATCGAATAAACTTGCAAGACTGATGAGCTTGAGCTCAAGATATTACGAAGGGCCAAACCTTCAATCATCCCCTTTTCCTTCCACAAACTGGAGAATCAAACCAGAGCTGATTGCAACAGAAGAATTTATTTTTATTTTTTAAAAGAAACAAACTAAAAAAAGAAGTCAAGAGCCTCACCTCACAACTTCAACCAACGCTGGTTGACAACAAACTTGAGCTCCCTCCTCCCAGATGGTTAAGCTTCCGTCACCAAACCAACATTCCTTGCATCTCAAGCAAAAATCCTCCACTCCACAAAGTTGGCTCACACTGTGAACAGAATATCCAGCTTTTCTCAAACAAAAACCTCCTCAGCTCAAGGAAGAAAAATTCCAGACCTAAAACGCTATGATTTACTCATGCACGTGAAACTCAACAACGCGATTCAGATTTGCAACACTGGCCAAATAGAATTTCCAATTAGGGTCGACATACAAAGTGCAGATAAAATCACTTCTGCCCGTGCAGTGCAGGAGGAACCCAAGAGAATTTGGACATCACCAAGAAGAACGTCAAGAGCGAGGTGCAGGAGGCGGAGGTGCAGAGGCGGAGCGAGGAGGGAGGAGCAGGCTGCGGGCCCCGGGCACGGGGGGGAGGGAGACGGGGGAAGGGAGGGCTGACACCCCCACTTGGGTACCAATGATAGGGGAGCACCGAAAGTTAATTACAGATTTGCCCTAGTGACAGGGGTTTCAGAAATAACCCGTTGAAGTTCAAGACTGCAGGAAAATGACCGATCAATTTAAGAGGAAATTATCGAGTCTACCCCAATTTAATAAAGGAAAACCGGAGGATGTCAACACTAGGATCTCAACCTGTTATGCCCAGAAATCTCCCCCATCACTGCTTCGCACATGAGACTGAGAGGGAGCCGGCATTTGGATACTCTTCACGCTTTGAGGGATTGTTCTCCTCAATTAGACCGTGAATTTCAGTAGCTATTAGGATTAGGCTAGGCAAACATAAAGACCAAATATTAAAGCTAGGTGAAAATAATTATGGCAATTTGGAGCGTATGGCGTATATTTATCGTGCTCATAAAATGGTCATATAAGTACATTCAATTATGTTCATTATCAAGTCTAAATGTTCACTATTTGATGTCCATATTTGGAACCACATACCACATACCATTGAAATATAGGTATTCTAATTATTGCTATACTGGAGTTAGGCATGTCTATCTTAAGTTAAGTTATGCCACTAGGTGCTACCATAAACTAACAAAGAGGATAGGAGGGGTTTATGAGGGGATTTAATGATCATTTCACAAACTAATTAGACCGTTAACTTAAGTAGCTTTTACTTTTAGGATAGGCAAACTCAAAAATACAAATATAAAAGACCAAAAATAAAAGCTATGTTAAAAATAATTTTGATTACATAACCGCTTAAGCTTTAAGTTCTTGCAAGAATTCCAAACTTCCATCATTATTTTTTAATTCTCGTTGTTTTGTGTCCAACTATTTGATTGTTTTGTGTCCAATTATTGTATTTTCTTGCAATGGAGGGTACGAAAGGTTATGATGTTGTTGAAGACGTAGAAGTAGAAATGAACGAGGTAATTGAAGACAATATCCTTGATAACGAGGATATTGACATAGACTACGATGTCGTCATTGATGAAGACGTAGTTGACGGTAATGTGCAAGAGCTTGGAGATGTCAGTAGTCCAGAGGGTGATACTCATCTACAAATTTCACAATTTGTTTCACAAACTTTTCATATTTTTTCAGAGCGATCATATAGCTACATGATTTCATGTCTTCAACATGAAATCGAGGCCACTGGTGAGGGGGTATTGAGTGTAGAACCATCATTTGCCAAACCCAATTTGTCATTAGTTGTTACCCATCGAGAGGCATTAAAAAATTTTAAAATGGAAGAAACTAGAGAATAGCCTACGTGTAGCACAACACAATAACCACTTGAGACTGTTTCATGAGAATGTTAACATCTCTCACCTGGTTATTCCTTTTCTTGAAGAGTGTGAGAATATTGTGTTTGAAGCCCATACAAGTAAAATTCCACATCATGGAATGAATGCTACCCAAAATATTATCAATTCAAAAGGGTGGCTCGTAGGATCTTCTCACTATCGAATCCTGTACAAATACATTAGAGAAATTTGCCTTCAATGTTCTATGTGCTCTGCAAAGAAACGTCCAAGCCCAATAAAGCGAAAAAAATATCACTACGATGAGGTCATTCGTGTGCCAACCAATTATCTAGACGAAAGATTGAAAGAGCTCATTTTTTAGCATAAGGTAATATTATATTTATTTCTTTCATCATAATTCAATACATTATTAGATTCATTATATATTTGATTCTAGTATATTAGTATTTTATTTAAATATATTGATAATCTTATATGTTGGCATTGTTATGAATATCAGGTCCACTTGAAACTTAATCATGAGTATATCGTTACTGCCACCCCTTTTCCCGCAAGAGTTACTATATATCGGTATAGTCAGGGCGGCTATTTTCGGGATGGGAAAAAAAGAAGGACAAATGAAACTTCACTTGTTTTACCCACCATAAAAATTCGACAATATAGTACAACAAGATATGCTGGATGTGAGTTCCTCATCAAGATTGTGCATCCAACAAATAACGACAGAAATGTAGAGGTAATATTGCTAACCTCATTTGAATTCTTTATTTTTTAAGCATATTTTTATAACTAAATTTTTATACTTATTTTTAATTTGAATAATTGTTATTGCATATTTTGATGTTGAGATTTATTACAAATCCATCTTCACAAAGGACACTCTGGACATGTTTCTGGTTCAATTGATGACGTGTTCTTCTTGCCTCTCCACCCTCTGGCCATTCATCATCTCCAAGAAAATTTGCATAACATGAATAAGGTGAATTCAGTAGTTGTTGCAGCTTGAAGTAGGGCGCCTATTTTACAGGAACAAGTTGAGCCTCATGAAAGAGTTTTTTATAGGTTTTTCCCTACCCCAAAAGAGGTTTCTAATTTGGCATATTCTATGCAAAAAGGAGGACAAGTGAAGGACAATGATTGGGCCAACATACACAGCCAATTAAATAGTTGGAAAGAAAACGGCGTAGTCATTTATTTTCAAGCTTACGATCCAGACAATGAAGATCCAGATAAACGTCCTTTTGTTTTAGTCATTCAAAACGATTGGATGCGGGAGCTGGCTATTCAAATTATTCCAAACTCGGCTTCGACAATTGACAGTACGTTCAAGACCAACCAGTATCGGTTGCCGTTGTATGCTATAATGTGTCCCAATAATCGCGGATACGGTGTGCCCATTTTCTCCCGGGGAGGGCACTCATACATGTATTTAATAACCCATCTGCGACAGAAGGGTATTTATCATGGGGCTATTCATCTAAGAAATTGGAATTCTTTACACCCTATTAGTACAGATAAATCTAAATTTTGTCATTTTAGATGACCCTATTTGTATTTATAAAGTCGCAACTCAACTAGTTTCTAGTACCCTATGTTCCTTATAATTTTTATATTTGACCCCATGAATGACAACTCATAGGACTCTTGAAAGTTTGTAGTGAAAATTCAATAAGCCATGTCTAGACTGAAGACATCAAACAATGCACATTCTCCACCCCTTGCAACCCCGTCAAATTCGAAATCATATAGCAGCAGCCTCCAGCCACCTTTCTCAAGTATTTGAACTCACTGTAAAACGAATGAAGACAAGATTCTACTACTAGAACTCCGAAAACCACAAGCATACCACTAGAACTCATAAAACCGCACACAACCACAAAATGAACGTCAAGAACTTCAACACCAAATCCTGCCTCACAAGCAGCGTTGCATTGGTGCAAGCAACCCTAGGCAACACACAAAGCAAAGAACACCAAAACCCTCATCATCCAAATTTTTCATTCGGGAATTTGGATTGAAAATGGATAGTTTTTCATCCATTGACCACCATAAAATGCATTGTATACCTCTGCCTCAATATTTTTTTCTCTACCTACTATTCCCAACCCTATTTTAGATTGAAAGAATTAGATAAATTGATGCATTATATGGTACCCTTATTTTTCTATACACACAACTTTGTAATTGAAGAGGTGCTTCATTATATCGAAGAATTGTATAAATTTTATCACAAATGAATAAAAAATACCCTACATTCTTTCTCACATGGTTTAATAAATTTTCGCGAGTGCCCTCCCCGGACATTTTCTTGATGCTTTGTTCTAAAGATTATCAAGCAGGTCATGAGGCAACGGCATTGAGGATTACTTTGCGAGCAGTCTTTGAGAGAATGAGACCTGTTAGACCCAATGCAATAGTTATTGACAAAAGCACAACAGAATTTAACGCTTTCACAACAGTGATCAATGAGGATCCATGGTGTTGGGCGAACAATATCACAGGTAGTGAGCAGATCAAATGCAAATTATTGTTGTGTTCGTTTCATGTTAAAAAGGCGTGGATGGAACATCTTGTGTCTCATGTGACTGTTGATAAGAGAACTCAACTTTATCGTGATATGTGCGGCCTTTTGGAATGCCTCACCGAGACCCAGTTCAATACAAAATATGTTGAATTCAAAATCATATGGGCAAGCGAAAAACTTGTTTTGAACAATGTTGCGACTGGATGGGCGGGGAACTGCGAGTGGCGTGGTATGTGGCCACGATTCAACCGTCTATACGAGCATGGATTTGTGAATACAACAAATCTTGTGGAAAGATTATGGCATTTCATAAAATATACTTTGCTCGATAAGAAAGTCAATCGACGATTGGATCAACTAATTTGGGCACTTATAGGTATGTGATTGATTTGAATATTTGAATAATATATGAATTATCAATTAAATAATAACATACATATGTAATATTAATTTTCATAATATTATTATTATTATTAACCTTTATTGTCTTTGATGTGTAGGACAACCTGGAACGGGCCTTAGAGTTGGTGGTGGGTGTGGAGGCCACCTTCAACCTTCCAGCCTTAGACGGTGTAACCCACTGCTGACCGGTTTACACAGACACTGCGCCCGCCTAAAATTAGCTTGCTCCTCTAATTTCGTTCATGAAGGTGGTCTGTTTACTTATAAATTCAAAAAGCTCAATATGATGTTAGAACTCTAATAAGACGTACTCATGCATAGTGTCCCTAATATGATACCTCCTCGTTGGAGTTAATCTCTACTGAGAAGGTGTCCTAGCTTTCAAGTTTATGTTCCTTTGAAATCTAATGTCGAAGTTAAGTGTTTCAGAGGAAATTCGTTCTTATACAATATCAAGTCCTTGTCGCATAGTGTCTCTAATATGCTGTTTCTTCTTAATGATATCTCCAAGGAGAAAGTACTCTAAGTTTCCAAGGTTATGTTCCCCGAAAACTCTAATGTCAAGGTTAGGTGTTCCTAAGAACAATCTTTTCCTAGTTCCTATTTAGATCTTAGATCTTGCCTCTTTCATAGTTCGATTGACTGGCGAGATATTTTTATCCCTCAAAAATGTTGTGCTAGGTCTCTTGTAAATCTCTAAGGAGAAAGTGTCCTAGTCTTTCAAGTTCATGTTCCCCGAAAGCCTAATGTCGAGGTTAAGTGTTTTCAAAGGGGAAACATTCTTATACAATATCTTTCATGGTTTGAATTCTAAACTCTCATTCATACAATATCTTTCATGGCTTGAAATCATTCAAAATCCTATTTATCCATTCAAGATCTTATACCATATCCTTCATTCCGTTCAAGTCTTCAAGTATCTTGCCTAAGTTCTTTACAAGGCAAGCATGCTCCCTCGCTAAGTCAAAACAACCTAGCTTGGATACAATAAAATCCCTCTTCATTCCGCTCTTCATAAGTGTGTATCTTTTCTGGTTCATAATCTCTTTATGAGCTTAATTCATAATTGCCTATCCTCCTAAGGGTAATCCGAATCTTGGTCCAAATCCTCAAGTGTTTATCCCTTGATAACTTGAAATTCCCCCTTAGGCTATATAGGGTAGGGTAGGAGATATGATAGTAAGGTGCCGGCTAGCCTCCTTTAGATCATCTCTTCTTGCTCGCCTAGCACTTGATAGTTTAGGTTTCCATTGAGTGGTCCTTACCTATCAATTCCCTCAAATCCGAAGTCACTTTGGTGAAAGTAATCACAACTAGGTGTCCACTCCGGATTTGACGGCCTTTCGTACCGATATACCTTGCCTCATTTGTTTAGCCACTTGGCCACCTCTTTCTCCTTACCTCAACCCTTTACTTTATTTTTGTATAATTTTGGTATATGACGTCTATGTCCAAAGCTTAATATGTAAGTCACAACATTGGTCTCTTTTAAGGTTCCGATGAATGTGCACGCGTATACTTTCCTTTCATTCATAAACCGGCCTCAAAGTAATTCCCAACGTTTCCTAAGTCGTGAGTGACATTTAAGGCCGCGTGTGATTCCTTGCTCTCCGAATGCTCCTTTGCCACACGACTCAAATTAATCTCTAACGTTCAATTTAGTTTGCCCTAGAGATTTCCTCACGACTCAAATAAGTCCGAAGTTTCGGACGCTCATGCCTCACGTCTCAAATAAGTCCGAGGTTCGGACGCTCATGCCTCACGTCTCAAATAAGTCCGAGGTCCGGACACTCATGTAAAATTATGCTTGTAAAATGAAGTGTATTAGGGGACTCAACTTGCCCCCTTTATATAGTGTTTTGCATCTAGGAATTCGTAAGTTTCCTTAAATGTCAGATGCAGCTAAATTTAGTAATGAATCTAATTAAAAGTCTGAATTTAGAGTTCTAATTCCAAATTACTAATTCTAATGTCCTTCCTACGTACATATCCCTTCATATCACCTAGCTAATTAATTGACATGTGCTCCTAAAGCGCGGATAGGACCGTGCCTCTACGCTTCTATAAATGGTCTTGTTTACATTCCCGTTCGCCCGTCCCGAACCGGCTTGTCTCCCATGGCCGTCCATGGCCTTAAAAGGGTCATGTTCCCATTGTCGTTCACCGGTCCCGCTTTGGCCTATCCCCATGGCCGTCCCAAGCCTTAAAAGGGTCCCGTTCCCACTGCCGTTCGTTAGTTGCTTCTCTTGTTGGTCCCTCAAGCTTACTGGCCTCTTCGGCTCCCGGGCTGGGTCCTCTCCTCGCTGGGCCCCGCAGCTCCTAACCTAGTCCCTCAAGCTCTTGTGCTGGTCCCTCAGACCTACTGGCCTCTTCCTCTTTCCCCGTTGTTCCTTCAAACCTGGTGCGTCTTTCGCTTCGCTGGTCTCTTCTCTTCGCCGGTCCTTCAGCATTCGACCGTTTCCACACAGGCTTCTTTCTCCTTGCTGGTCCCTCAAGCTCCCGCACTGGTCCCTTTTCTTCTCGTCTCGCTTCTTGCTGGTTCGGTGAAGGTTTCTCGGTGCCTTTACAGTGGGACATTGATAGAGCACTACATGCATGTGAATGCACTAAGCGATTCACGAAAGTATTCAACAAGGGGGAAAAAATAGACAATATATAGCCCGCATGCAGAATGCTAACGCTATGGTAGAAAGGATTAAGGTTGATCCTCCAAGAAATCTTGAAGTTATCGATGATGTTGGTATGGAATTTCTCATCTGTAGCCAAACAATACATGAGCGATGGTATGCAGTGAATTTGGGCACTGAGTGTTGTGAGTGTGAAGATAGAGTCTCTATTTGCAAACAACTTCTTGCTGTGAGGAAGTTGGTGGATGAACAATTCACATATTTGAAGCGTATATTGTTTGTTGAAGAAGGTGATTTGTAAACAATTTAGACGATGTGGAAGAAGATGACGTGGTTTCTCCTCCACAAAGCCCTGAAATTAACCTTCTACCTCCAGCTACTGATGATATTGGTATACGAGACGATAGCCTTAGTATGATACAAGTGGAAACAACAAAAGTGGAGGCTCATCCTCATACCCAAGTTCGTTTGGAGAAGTTAAATGATTTATATAATGAGTTGGGTCGAGATTATTTTACAACTGATAAGATGAAAAATATAGGACTAGAACATGTAGAAAACGCAATTAGAAGGTTAAATGACCTAAAAATAGAGCTTCAATTTGCCTTCAACCCTCAATTAGTTCCTAGACGTATTTCTTTGCCTTGCACTGGTAGTAGTATCGCTTCAGTTCAAGCGAATGTATCAAGGACGAGGTTTGGGCATGGGAGGCCATGGAATCCCAAAAACAAGAATGTAGCTGGTTCAAGTGGAGACACAAACCCCTCACAAGCATCAGGTACTTTTAATTTAATATGCTCTATTAAAATTATTATGAAATTGTTTAAAAATGTTATGAAATACATTAATATTGTTATTAAATAAATAATAATATCTTCATATTCCTTTAAAATAAATGTGAATATAATTAAGGTTGTTTTTAGATAAAATATATATTTTATCTATTAACATATATTATTAAAATAATTAGATAGTTTATCAAATAAAATATATATTTTAAATAAAATAAATCGGATATTGTATCAAAGAAGTTAGATATTTTATCGAATAAAATGGTTTTTAATCAGATAAGTTACAAATTTAACAAAATAAATTCCACATTTTATCAATTAAATTAATAAAATATCTTATCATATAAATAAAATATTTTATGAAATAAATGAGATATTTTATCATATTAACTGCATTTTTAATCAAATTAAATAGTTTTTTATCAAATGAAATAAATTAATATTGTAATTAGATTAATAAAATCAATGTCAATTTTATATAAATCCAATAAAATTAATTATAATATTTTTAAATAAATTAATATTATATTCAAATAATTATACTTTTCTAGATTATTAAATATTTTTTAGTTTTAAATTTAAATTTTTATCAAATAAAATAATTTTGTTATTAAATAAATGAAGATTTATATTTAATAAATTTTAATAATAATAAATTTTTATTGATTCCCATCTTATCTTATGTAGGACCACCAATAATTAGAAGCACTGCATTGGCACGACCTGAAACAACAATGGAGACTCGGCGACGACAATCTATGGCTCGAAAGTGAAAGCGGTTGCAACTCCTTAAATTGTATAAATAAAAATGTCGGATTTGTGGAGATCACAACTTGTTGTGCGATGGGGAGCAGTGTAAGGATTGCCATAATTGTGGAAATACAATTATATGGGGTGAATTTCACACCGGTTCCATTGGAATGGACGGTTCTTATGTTGGGCAAATGGTCGAGCTTTACAACGAGAATGCCAATGTATGGGAATTAGGAAAATTAGTCACGTACAATTTCTCAAATGAAGGGAAAGATGCACAATCTTACACCCTTCTTATTGAGCACAGTGGAAAATTCATATCTGGAATAACCTTACCGGATGAATATATTCGTTTTGCTTAACCTTGTCGGTTGGTAAATATCATGTACCATTGTTGTCTAATCATTTTTTGAAAAACTCTTGATATTTTGGTTTTGATGAAATTGTTAGTTTTCAAAAGTTAGTAGAAATTTAGATAACCGTTGCCAACTTGGGTAGGCAACACCAAAAAAAATTGAACTCTTATTTCAAGAATTATTGGGAATATTTATATTTGTGTGGAGTTATGAGATATTGTTTCATACCATCTATATTGCTTAAAACGTTGTATCTATTTTGAAGCTTATATTACTTATGTTTTTGTATTCCCTCAATAATACAACAAATTTACGCCATATGTCATATTAATGAAAGAACGACATCTTGATCGTGTGCCTTCTTTTGTGTTTCCCAAACGCGTCATATTGAAGAGGGAGAACGGTAGTCCAAGTGTCCAAGTACTCCCGGCTCGCAGTCTCATGTGTGAAGCAGTGATGGGGGAGATTTTTGGGCATATCCGGTTGAGATCCTAGTGTTTGCCAGGTCAATCGGTTACATGTTGACATCCTCCGGTTTTCCTTTATTAAATTGGGGTAGACTCGATAATTTCCTCTTAAATTGATCGGTCATTTTCCTGCAGTCTTGAACTTCAACGGGTTATTTCTGAAACCCCTGTCACTAGGGCAAATCTGTAATTAACTTTCGGTGCTCCCCTATCATTGGTACCCAAGTGGGGGTGTCAGCCCTCCCTTCCCCTGTCTCCCTCCCCCCCGTGCCCGGGGCCCGCAGCCCTGGCAGGGTAGCTGCCCGGGTCTAATCTTGGCCGTTGACCGTCCCGGGGAGCATCCATGGCCAGGGTGCACTCTGCCCTTGGTTCCATGGAGCGCCCTAGTGACAGGGGTCACCTCCCGATGTGACCCGAAATTTGTCCACTACAAGTCCAGTCCCTCAAACAATTTTGGCGGGAGGGCCTGATGACGTGGACTACATCCCCAGAGGACGTCCCTCCGGTATGAATACCCCACCGGACAAAACCCTCTCTTTGTCCAATCACACTCCTCAAAATCTTGTCCACTGCGAGTGGACGTCCCGGTCTGAACCGGGCCTAACTTCCCTACAAAACTCTCGTCACATACTTAAAATGCTCCTACACTTCACAGCCGATCCCGACAGAATTAGTCCACCAATGGATGGATGCGTTTGCGGATGAACGTATCGAGCAATTATCATCCATCTCCACTGCAGCTTGATGCGTCCTCTCTCTATGACTAGATCTTTCTCTTGATCGTAGTTTTTTACTCTCTCTGTCATTATAAGGTAAGCGGGTCTTAAGCACACACTTTTCTCTCTTGCACCCACTTCTTGGAGGGATGAAAATACCCAAATAGTGTGAGATATTTAGCAAATTCAAATTGTGTCCATACCCATTTTCCTCATGACATACTAAGCTCGTATGAACATCTTATTCATTGTCAAGTGAATATTGTTTTCCTCATTGGATGATCATATGGATCTCTCCACTTATGTTCTCTATTGAACTAAGAACAGTTAACAAGTTTTGACCACATACTCCAAGTTTTTTGAAACGCATCTCTTTTTATGTCCATTCTCAGATCCACACATCACCACATATAACTCAAACATAAGTCCCCGTTTACGAGGACAACTTAGTTATACCCACTTATCTTAGTACATATTTGAAGGTTTTGGTTTACACTGAATTTCCCAATTAGTGAAGGTGGGCTAATAGTGAGGGGTGGGAAATGGTGAAGGTGATACTGAATTTCTTTACGCTATGATATTACTAGTGCCACTAATTTCAAGTGCAACAATGTGCTCAAGTGCAATAAATGATTAGTTCAAAGTTATAAGGCCCACACTAAGAGATGAAAGAGAGTAAGGTAAGTAGGATTCACAACTAGGATGCACTCTTCATCCCATGTACAAACTACCGGGAGTGTAGAAAGGGGTTTTGCTTGAGGCATAAATGAACATAATACATGAAGGGGAGGTAATATTTCCCAATAGTCTCTACAAATTAAAATGCTATTGAGATGTCAAAAGTAGTGATATAGGTATAAAAGGTGGTCCAAAAGTTTGGAGAAAAATTTGACAAATATGTGTTGTTTGTGTTTGATGGAATGGAGAGGGAGATGGAGGCAATGTCTTCGTTAACCCCCTCCACGGCCATTCCGATGCATGGGGGGTGCACCTAGTCTTTAGTTTTCTTTTTTCTTTTCTGGCACAAATTGAAAATTCAATTGCAACTTAGTCTTTAGTTTTGAACTCCACAAGTTCAAAGATACAACACCATAAATCCACCACCATGTAAGATTTGGTAGTATTCATAATATATTTTGTCAAAATATACATACCTCGAAATATGGATTTATATTGTGGATGAATTATAGGGAAATATATGAATAGGTGTCTTGGGGAACCTGTAGGGAAAATACATGGGTTTCAATGAAATTGGATACAAGACCAATAATGTTGCCAAATTGCGTAAGTCTTGAAGAAGAGGGTGTGAACGGGTATGGACATTGGTGATTCTGGCTTATTCCCTTGAATCCACAAATTCCATGGTTTGTATGCCTTCCTCTTCGCACTTGGAATTGCTAAGCTTATAGCTCCATGTTAGGGTTTTTAAAAGTTGGTTTGTGCAAAGATTCTTGTTTAGAGAGAGATTTGTTTGCATTAGTTGGTTGTTACATGTTCTTTGCCCCAAAAATTGTGAAATTATAAAAATTTATATATATATAATAATAATAGTGTCAATAACTAAGAGCCAATATATTGGCCCAAGGGATGGACTCTTCATACCACGTACAAACTAACGTGAGTGTAAGAAGGGGTATTATTTAAGGCATTAGTGTACATAATACACATAAGGGAGAGGTATTGTATTTCTCTAGTGTGCACATTTAAAAAGGCTATTATATTTAATGAAGCAAAGGTAGATGTACAAAAGAGGGCCCTAAAGTTTAGAGACAAAAATAACAATAGATGTGTTAGTTCCATCCACTGTCTCTCAGCTGTTTCACTAGGACCATGTATGAAATTTGTTCTAGATGGGCAAGTTGTGTTCATACACAAATTCATATCTAAAATCATGCTAAAAGAAAGTGAATCCTGTTTCAGGTGCTGATGTGAGTGCCGACTGGATTAGAAGCGTAAAACAAGGAACAATGTTGGAATGCACGTGTAAATTGTGGTTACTTTGAATATGATTGTATAGCGATCATATGTGCACAAATAACCTTGTTCAAAGTTTATGTTTTTGCCTGCAATTATGAATGTTGTGTTAAACCAGAGTAGGTTTTTCAAATTTTTCTCTTCAGGACTCAAATAGGTAATTCCCATTGAACAATAAATATACCGTTGAACAAAGTTCATCCAACAACATTCTACATCCATTTCTATAGGAGAAAGTTCTATACTAAAATACGTCTGGATTAGGGTTTGGCTCTCAAGTAACACATCAAGGAATTAATTCCAGTAAGTACATTGTATAATTAATTAGGCTTGATTAATTTGGTAATGCATATGAATACTTTGTGAAAGTAGAAGGTATTAATTAGACTGCAATATTTAACATACTAAAAACAAAACACTAAATTTTAGTTCCATTTTAAGAATGACAAAGACCCTTTCAATGGTAAGTCACAAAAATTATAACCTCAGTACTGGTGAAGGTTTAGTAATATTTTAGACTTCCAAGTTAATTACATGCTTTATTGACAGGTTTACTTTGATAATGAAATCCCAGTCAATTGATTATCTGCTCAATGAAAGTGAACATATATATTGGATTTTGGACCTTGAAGGTGAAGTGCACTCAATATGAGATTTGTGGATAAATAATCTTCAAGAATGCAAAGACAATGATTTTTTGGAAGTCGGACAGACGGGCAGAAGTTTTTGATCGGGTCCAGAAAATCTGCATTTGTCTCTGGACGGCTGCCCTTCTCCAAATCTACCTCCCCAAAAAAATAGTGGGGGGTGTTTAACATCCCCGGCTAATGCTGCTGTCTATCTTTTAAACAGGACGGTGTATACACAACTTGGGGATCGGACACCATTTGAGATGTGGTACAATACTTAACCCAGTGTTCAACACTATCGAGTATTTGGAGCATGTATTATTTCAAGATGTACCCCTCTCACCACTAATGTTCCATCATTTTCATTACCATAACCAGTAGGAGCAACCACCACAATATATGATTAAGGGTGCATTTATTTTTTATTTTAAAATATGAATTCTAAAATACTTGGCATATTTTGAGGTGTTTTTTTATATGTTTTTTAATTTTAAATTCATTACCAAAGTCAGTCTAGGTCAATAGGGCGAATATAGAAGCGCAACTTCGTCAATTGTTCCATATTACCATATAGCAATAGTACATTCAAACTCAACGGCAGTGCCCGAGTCTTAAGCCGTGCCACACCAACTGACAAATACCACAATACGAATCTTGCATTGGGAACGATCCATGCGTTGTCTTGGAGCAATACTTGGGCGGAGAAGAGCTCCAAGAACTGATCCTGGACGAGGGGAATGTTTCTAAGAATGATTTGTCATAAAAGACCTCACGGATTGATGTCTTTGATGATTTTCAATTTAAAAATAATTAAAATGTTTTGAGATAATTTTAAATGTATTTTATAATGCCACCTCAGACCTCTAGAATTAAAAATGCAACAATATACATGATCACTTTGTTTCTATTAATCCTCCCTCACCAAAACAAATTAATTCACAGGCTTCAACACCACATGTTTCCTTACCACCAGTGGGAGATCCAATATCTTTGTGTCAGTCGTCATCTGATTTGAGTGTCCCAGTGGGAGAGCTTCAAAATGTTCCTTCCTCAAGCATACTTTCACTGGTGGGAGAACTTCCGCATGTTCCTTCATCTTCGGGCATCATCTCAGCAGTGGGAGATATGCAATTATCAAGTCCCTCATCCACCGTGGGAACTACTTCATAATTCTTACCACATGATCGTGATTCCTTGTTTCTCTTAATTTTGTATCGAGACCAAAATTCAAGACAATCACTAAACTCCATGAAGAGATAGAGAATTATCAGACGTTTCATCAACTTGCTGTTTCTCATGCCTTTTTAACCACAGTAGATGAACCATTGCACAACCTAAAACGTATCACAAGGCGCTTCACTCTCCGCATGCAAAAAAGTGGCCATGAACAACAACATGGTGGCTGGTACCGCTTCCCTCAGGTCACAAAGTTGTTTCGAACAAGTGGGTGTTCAAAGTTAAATACAAGGCCTTCTATGTCGAATTGTAGCCAACAAACTACGCCATAAAATATTTTGGCTCGAGCTTTGTGCGCACCTCCTTGTTGAGAAACACGTAAGGCTGTGATCCAAATACTCGATATTGTTGATCACCATCAGATCACCACTAAAATAGGCAGTGCCAATGTAAAACTGCTGGAGCCACATTCTTCAAGTTGCTGCAGTATTGAAAAATGTTTGAACTGAAGAGTGCCAAATAACAGGGGAACAAGTTTCGGAGAAATCAATACCTGGTATAGCCCTTGGGTACTAGACGTGCTAGAATTTCGAACCACATGACGCTCCCTTACCGTGAAGTTGTTCATTATTCAATGTACGCAATGATCGTGTCACATCCTGATATTGCCTAAGCAGTTAGTAAGGTTGCCACTTATCAAGAATAACCACGACAATCCCATTGAACAGCGGTCAAACGCATCTACAAGTACCACAAAGGCACAATGGCATCATGTATACACCATCTGATCACTCAGGTCGTCTTGTTGGATCTTCTGATTCAGATTTTGCAGGTGATTTAGATGATTGCAAATCAAGAACAGGATATGTATACTTTGTGATTAAGTGCCTACTTGGAGCCAAGAATCAAAATTTACCTGAGGCCAATTTAAACCAGTTTCCACTGTAAAATATATCTGAGGAAGTGATCTTTACAGGGTGTTTTCGTGTGAGTCCAAGCCAGTGCTGATTTGTAAAGTGTTTTACAGCTTTTCTAGGTTCCAAGAGAGCAGAGGTGACTGCAGAAACACAACAAACTCCTGAGAATTAGATGATAGATGGCATGGGGAGGAAATCTTGAATTGATTAACAGATGAACAAACCACTTGTAGGCTCAAGGGACGGGATTAAACGGCTCCAAAACTAGAGGAATGAGCAAACTACAATGGTATAATGGAAATTGTGTGACTCTTCAAAAAGTCGTGTGTGGTGATGAGAATGTTTGCGAAACCTGGAAGTGAATACCCAAACAGGGCTTTAAAAATACAAAGAGTTCCTAACTCCCTCACCTGCTAAATTTATGTAAGTGGAATAGGCGTTCCGATCGGGTGGTTCTTCATCTAATTGCGATGTGCGCTGCTTGGCAGGTCTCTTTGCATCGGCCAAAAAATTGTCATGGGCAAATTATTGCTGCCCACATCAATGCTACGCTTTTGCAAGAACAATCGGGATCCTAAGTCCAGTGGTTCTACAAAATTACACTTGACACCCTAAACCGCGGTTCTAACAACCATGCGCTGCCACTGTCCTACCTCCACCGCAACTCCCTTATCTGCCAAAACAAAAGCGCAGACTGTCAGCACACTACATCTGAAAAGCTGGTTATTAATGACTCCGTAAAAAAAAAATTTGGGTTATCTATTGAAACTCGATAATTAGCACTAGTACGCCTCTCCAATGCCATAAAGGTTTAGCACAAAAGAGTTTTCCCTGGCCACATCGCTCAAGAGCGAATGTGTGATTGCCCTAGGCAGTGCAAAGGAGAAACTCTCCTTTCTGCTATCCTATAGGCGGAACTAATATATGGGATCCGTTTGTGTTCACGCGGTTAATAGCCTTCTAACCGGGTCAAGCATCTAAATATCAAGTGTTACCGTGACTGATCTACTTTAGAGTCATTTTCCCTACAGATAAGTAACCGCATGTCGGTTCAAGTGTGGAGAGTTGTCCGTATGTGTCCATGATGTAGTTCTAGGACCACTATGAAGTGAGAAGAGGAAACATAATATGATGGAAGTAATATGTTACCTATACACAAAGTTGAGATGGAGCCATTCTAGTCAGAAGAACTGAAACGGACCTCTGGGGTGTTTGTCGCCGACTGACCCCAGAGAACGGGATCCCAACCGCGCCTCGAAGCTGTTGGCGACAGCAAGCCTTGGCCTCTGGTTTGACGTCAAGCATCTGCCTAGAAATCCCTTCTTAGGAACCGGCTGCAAAACACCACGCAAATACGTTTCGGGTGTCAGTAAAACTCGAAGACCAGAATTTGTGGTGAATTCATGGCAAGAGATGCCCTCTGAAAATTGCAAGAAGCAGAGTACAACTGTTGCATTAATGTGCACACGAGCCATATGCGGATCTCCGACAAGAATTGCTTATCCAGATACACAGGAACAGTGAACTTATCAAAAACCTCTAACTTCAATACACCAACACTGATAAATTAGTACTCATTCAATCACATCAAACTACAACACTGAATTAATAAAGAGGTTGCAATTTCAATCTTTCATTTCGTAGATTTTCTACTTGCAAGACATAATACGCTAATATTTTGAACTGAAATAACATCAAACGAATCATTAGCTAATTAATGTTGCGTTAGCAACGAAAAATCCTGAAGGCCATGTATCAACATTATGCATGGTTTAACTTGTTGGGCTAGAACTTGAGAGGTATGTAGAGACGAGCTAAATGGCGAAGATAGAAAGGTAAATGAATGTGACTGAGAGCAAGAGAACTAAGACGGAAATTATATTGAGGAGTTGACTGGTATACGAGATGTATACCAGGCATTTGCATTGAGAGAAACATCCATATTTGGCGTTAGTACGCTTCTTGTGGTTCATGTCATTGGCCTCTTTGACGATCCTCAGCAAGACTTCGGGGGTCTTGTCACCGGTGTTTCTCGCATTCCGGTGGCGCTCCAGCCTCGGCCCCCTTTGAAGGTCGATGCTGAACCTTCCCGAATGGTTGACCTCGAGGTAGCCATTGAAGACGCGGCTGGAGCATCCCAACTCTACGATTTCGACGCCATTGCCAGTTTTGATGTAATGGAAACTCCTGGCCGGGACCCATTGTTGGTCGGGCTGCAGGAGGCCTCCTTCAAGAGAGTAAGTGAGAGAATCATCACTCGTTTTGGACATGGAGTCCCGGAACTCGTGCATTTCGTAGTGCAGCGGCGAGTTAAACTCTTGGACGATGGGTCCGACGGCTTTCGGAATCCCCTTCGCACCTCGTTGAGAGAATTCGACAGAGTTGTTACGTTCACCGAAGACAAAGGAGGAAGCAATTGGAGAGAATGGAAAATCTTCTTCGTCCACTGTGTGGACCACCTGCTAGAGTAGAAGCGCATGAATAATCTCTATTAGAACAGCAGCAGGGGGTTTCCAAAACCCTCCAAAATCCAAACCAGAATCACCTCAAAAACTACCCACATCTTCATTGCAGATGAAGAATATGGTACAAGGATCAAAAGGTGGAAGATGTAAAACCCCATAAATAACCTCTACTAGAACAGCAACGAGAAGTTTTCGAAAGTCAACAATGCAATTCAGAAATACAAAAACTACCAAGTTTCCTAATTGCACACTCGAATGTGCTACACGACGTGCAAGATGTTGAAGATGTAAAGAAATACCTCTTCGGGTCGATCATAAGCCTCGAAGCCGAGCTCATCTACACTCGGCAACGAACCGGAGGAATCCCTCTCCCACCGGTGCCGACCATACACATCACCGCTGCGATCATATGTAAGGACAGCAGCACCAGAAGTGCTCGGCACCTCCCGAAGGATGGTACCATGGTAGATGTGATGCCTCGAAGACTGACCCTTAGGTTGCTTCGTGGCGGATCGAGCGACGACATTGGTAACTGCAACTTTCCCGGGCTTCTGAAGCAGAGAAAGGTTCCAGGAGCTGCTATTCGACGACCACCTTTCGTGAGTTCGGGTAGGGGAGTTGGTATTCTTGGCCCTCCGGTGTGTGGGTTTAGTCGGTTTTGCGTATTGCACAATAGGCCAATCTCCATGCAATGGTTCACCAGGATTCTCTTGAGGCTGCCACATGATTGGAGCAGTCGTACTGGGCTGTTCGAAAATGATGTCATCTTCATCAGTGGTGTCATCCGCCATAGCCGTGAGCGACAGCAAGCATTGCGCAAGCTGCGAAGAAGGACGGGTTGTTGTCACCGGTGTGTTACAGGCACCCACTCCAACTTTGAAGTTCCGATGGTGTCTCGAAGGGTAGTACCTCTCGGATGAAGAAGGCGAAGACTCCGATTCATTGTGATCTAAAGTGCTTGTCGGTGACACAGACTCCGTTTCGTACTTGAGATCATACCCATAGTGACCAAAATGCCTATCCAGAGTCTCAGTTGAACTACTCCCACGCTTCCGCATGATCTTCACACCGTCAACTTGCAATGTGGTGGTAGTGTTACCCCCCATTCTCGACTGCCCCGCGAGTTTCTTGAAAATCTTCTCCGACATCGGTGTCCCCGCACTTGCGTACTGCTGCGTCGCAGACTCTGGCCCCAGATTGAATTGGCCAGGATAAAGAATCCCACTCGTCGGTCGGCTCCCTGGAGGTGGAATCAAAGGCCCCACTCGCAAAGGCTCAGCCCTCGGCGCCGGATCAAACGGCTTCCCAGGCTCCATCTCCCACTTGAATGGCGTCGCGCCCGTGGTGGAAGACCGAAACGGTGTGCCGTTAGGGTTAGTGTTTGTGTTCGTGTTGTTGCTCGCATTGCTAACCTGCCGGCTGAAGAACATCTCAGTTTCGTCGTCCAGGATGTGCACTCCCATCAGGCTTGCACGGAGATTTAGGCTCATGATCCTTGCGGATGGGCCATCATCATCACTGCTTGCGGAAGATGTTTCGAGAGCCACCTGGTGAACAATGCCTCCAGGTGGTCCAGGCTGATGATCCCTTGAAGAAATCACCGTGGGCTCCCGCACCGATGACATCGATGAGTTTGATGTCGTCGTGAGCACCGATTCGAAGATTGCTTCACCTGGGCCCTTGGGGCGACCCGGCTGCTCCTCCCATGTGAAGGGGACCACGCCAGGGGTGCCCACAATGTCGGAGGAGTCGGAAAACTCGGATGATTCCGAGTCCCGGGCCGGATCGGACCCGGTCACGATCATCCTGGCCAAAGTTCGCAACCCCTTGCAAACCTTGGAGCAGACCTCCGAAGAATTATTCTCAGGCGATGAGGACTCCAGCGCTCTCAACTTGCAGCCCAGTGTGACAAACTTGTCGTTTGGAAATTTATGGAAGCAGGTGACGAACTTCCAGCAGCTCGAAGGTGGAGCTCGTGGGGAAGCTATCTCGCATGATGTTCATACGCTCTTAGATCACTTCGAGGCATATGACCTCATATTCGTGAGCATTCTCAACAACTGGCCCGTCTTTTAATGTTCACTCCCTTTCTTCCTTCCCGGAGCTTGAATTCGGCCTTGGTTGATTTCGACATGGAGAGAGGGTTAGTAACGGACGAACTGCGTGTCGAAGAAAACATTATACAGAGATTTGGGAATACGCCTCGTGACAAACCTCGATGAGCGAGGTGGCAGATCCATGGCACCTAAATATCTTTCAGTCGGCCAAACTGACTGATAACTATGCGAGATTCAACTCCTGGATAAACCCTGACGGTTCGACGTTAAACCTTTTATAAACCTCACACTTGTGTGAAGCTCCCCTCTTTACCAGGCCTTGTAATGTACCATGCCAAAGCAGCTGCAGCGAATCCCTTCGACAAATTCTGCTAGATCCAAGGAAAACCGATTCACATCAAGCTTGAACAAGGATAGTCTTTAAAATCACTTGATCAGAGCGAGTTACTTGCTCCATCAGACATCAAGTCGCAAAGAAATGTGACTTCATCCAGATCCACAGTAATCAGGAGAAGCAATGCACTCTCTGGGAAATCGCAGAAGCGACTTCCACGCTTAGCATCATATTTCTAAAAACATCCCCCAACATGACACTCCAATTTCGTGTTTAAGACACACATCATTCATACGAGGGGAGGTTAACTAGTTCCTGTTCTCGCCAGACTACTCTTTCAAGAAGTAGATTCATATCGCCAGTTCGAAAGAAGAAATGCAACTACCTGAACCTCCCAATGCGGAAGCCTATGAATCCACCGGCATTGTCTCGTCTGGCATTGGCAACGACCACTCCTGCAAGCCCCACCAGATCCGAAAGTAGATTCAAAGCCTCGTACACAAACCACCAGATACGAATGCAGAGCTACTGATCCATTTCACCCGTGTTGCACCATCAGCACTGGAATGATCTCACATTCAATGCATATCGGCGCACTGATATTCGCTTCCCCCAATATCTCACTCTCCCCAAACCGCCGCGAATGCAATGCCACGAAACTAATAAGATCACACTGATGATCTCTTCACTCCCCACCTTCCTGGGCAATTCGGCCGACAAACTGTTACAACTTGCACATGAATCTGCTACAATGTTTGTAATTTTTGTTCAAACTGAATCCGGATCCAATCAACCCAGCCACTCCGGGTACGGTACCCAAGGCCGCTCGGGAGCTCAGATGGGTTGACTGAATAACGGCGGATCCACACACTGACTGACTGTGACTGACTCACGAGACAGTCAGTGAGCTCAAACTGGTGCGGCAGGGAGCAGAGGGCCATAAAGATCTTGCGAGTCATGCATTGGCATCATCAGGAGGGGGCGGGGCGGCCAGTGGAAGAGGTCGCGGCCGGATCATGGGTGGGAGCGCGGGAAGGAAGGAAGGAAAGAAGGGTCAGGCGGAGGGTTGGAGGAGGGAGGCATGTCGGGTGTGGTGACCACCGCCATCGCCGCTGCCGTCAGACACTCGGCGCTCCCGCTCCTTTGCCTTGCCTTTCCTTTCCTTTCCTGTCCTTTCCTTTCCTCATCAACTGACTGCCTCTCGCTCCTCTCTCGCTGAGGGCCGCTTCACATGGGCTCCCAGTCCCACTCAGCTTAGCAAGTCCCAACATGGAGGCAAAGTCCCAACTTTTGAGCCTCAACAAACCATTGAAACATGGTGAACTATCGTTGAAGTCGGAGCTTGATTATGTCATGAGAATATGTTCACAGGGACTTGTGTTGAGAGTCGGATCGAGTTTCTTGCATGACCCAACTCTCAGCACAAATCCCGAGCCGAGCCTCCAAAAAGTGTTGCCATGTAGGCATTCATGTCGTACTCATGACTTAGGACTTGAGACCCTCTGTGAAGTGGTAAGTCCCAACTTTCATGCTCTCAATGGCTAAGATTGTACGGATTGACCTCAAGTGACTTGGGACTTGGCACCCCGTGGGAACCAGCCCAAAGGGTCACTTCCCACATGAGCCTGACAGCCCATGACCATTGCACTTCAAGCACTCTCATTGGTGGAAAAGGCGGAGTTGGTCCAAGTTCGCTTCACACTGCACTTGGGGGTCCAACAGAGTAAATGAGCGCAAGATGGATGTAAAGCCCACATGGATTTCTACGTGGCATCAAACATTCCTTTCTCTAAGGGCAATGAGACCAAGGGCATGTGACCGTTGCACTTCAAGCACTCTCATTGGTGGAAAAGGCAGAGTTGGTCCAAGTTCGTTTCACACTACATTTGGGGGTCCAACAGAGTAAGTGAACGCAAGATGGATGTAAAGCCCACATGGATTTCTACGTGGCATCAAACATTCCTTTCTCTAAGGGCAATGAGACCAAGGGCATGTGACCGTTGCACTTCAAGCACTCTCATTGGTGGAAAAGGCAGAGTTGGTCCAAGTTCGTTTCACACTACATTTGGGGGTCCAACAGAGTAAGTGAACGCAAGATGGATGTAAAGCCCACATGGATTTCTACGTGGCATCAAACATTCCTTTTTTTAAGGGCAACAAGACCGAGGGCCTGTGACTGTTGCACTTCAAGCACTCTCGTTGGTGGAAAGGCCGGAGCCAGTCCAAGTTCATTTCACACTACACTTGAGGGACCAACATAGTAAGTGAATGCAAGATGGATGTAAAGTCTACATGGCATCAAATGGATCATGTTTCGTGATCGCTTGGAATAATTTCAAAAACCGTCTCTTGAAGCTAGGTCTAAGACAAAACCAAGAAGACATCGCACTGCAAAATCTCACAACCGTTTATTTTTATATGTTTTATCATGTATGAAGACCTCCGCATGAATAGAAATTCATTGAAATAGCGTATGATTGAGGGTCCGGTTACATATGACTTTCACGCCACACTTGAGAGCCCGTGTCCACAGTACATGATATTGGAAGTGTCATGGGACAGCCTTTGGGCACTTTCTTTCGGACTCTCACAATCCCATGGTCACGGCTCTTGGCTTGTGTGTCAAGTGGCCCTAGTCTCTAGCTCTCTCGCCTCTCAGATTCCACTAAGTTAACCCATGTATTGCAAACCGAACTCCTGCCGAAACTGTTCTTTTGCCTCCGCTTTCTCGCTCCTTTTCCCGCTTTTGCGCTCCAGTTGCGTCCGTGTCTCCTGCGCCTCGCCCTCCTTTCTATCCCCTTGTTAATTTTGCACCCAATCCCAGTAGAGGGTCCCTCCCTATTACTATGCAGTCATCTCCTTTTGGGTCCCCTACCATCCAAACGTTTTCTTTTCTTTTTTTCTTTTTTGTTGTTGTCTTGTGATAGATTTTAGGTCAACACTCGATTCATTAGCACCCATTACTAAACTAGGCATCTACACTCAATATGATATTTAGTGTCGTATGGCGTTTCATGTCACTAGGGTAACTTTACAGAAGACACTTCTTTTGAGTAATTGAGCAAATATTGTCATGGATGATGGATGAGTTCAACCATTGGCCAAAACCCTACCTTCTCTTGCCAGCAACTTGGGATGCAATATTGTCATGGATGATTGGAATTTGGATAGAAAATCACTTGGTAAGTCACAATAATCGCAACACTGTAAATCTATAATCCCAAAAAAAATTACACGGAATGACAAATAATGTTGGGTCAACATTTAGTGTTGGTGACACTAAACTACGGGGCTCCTATCCAAATGTGGGTTGCAGTTCACCTACAACCCAAGGGTGGACTCTTCATACCACGTATGAACTTAAGGTGAGTGTAAGCAGGGGTATTCTTTTAAGAATTTAGTGTACATAGTATACATAAAGAAGAGGTTTTTTTTTCTCTAGTTGTGTACATGTAAATAGGCTATTAAGAATGTTGAAGCAAAGGTTGATGTACGAAAGGGGGCCCTTAGGGTTTAGAGGAATATTGACAATAAACGTGCTAGTTCCATCCAATTCACATTTTCATCCATTGTTGTCATATGATAAAAGTCCTCAATGGCCATCTTGTCCATTCTTGTTGGGATTTGCATGTGGGTTCTAGGTTTCTATAAATTGAAGCCTCGTGGGCTCCCTTGAGTTCTGCTCTTGGGATTGTGGCTAAGTTATTGTGCTATTGTCTTTGTTTTTCTTGATGCAAGCGTTAAGTTACATGCTATGGCAAAATGTTTAATGACTTTCTTATTGGAAAGTGAAAGTGGGTTTCATATGCTATAAATGCTTATTTAAGTCAAGATTTACATTTTGTATATGTAGTGAAGGCATTTATTACATTACATTGAAAAGCTTAGTATAAATACATGAGTCCATTTTCTAGCATGTTGTTAGTACGTATACATTTGTTTTCCTCTCTTAAACTTCTCGTCTATAGGGTGTTTAATTTCATAGCGACCCACACATTCCATTTGGATTTACAATGAAGAGTCCACCCCCCCCCCCCCTCAAGACCTACAAGCTCTTCTTCCACGCGGTCCACACACTCACACAAATCAATGACCAATAATTAAGACATTAATGTTCTTTTCTTTCCCTCTGCATATACAACCCACATATGAAGAATCCCCATCCCACCATATGGAGCAGGTTGGTCACCAAAAGGTTTGGATGCTTGGAAATAAAAGGGTTAGTCACCACAACACTTAGATGCTTGAGAAATGGCTTGGTGGTTGCATGCACATGTATAGAGAGCAACCTACTTCACGAAGACGTATCCTTTGCACAAATGCGGCCACAATTTTTCACAAAGCCATGTGATTGGATTAATACTTTGCTTTTGTTGCAAAATGGATCCCTTGTATTTGACTTTCCCTTCTTCTAAGTATTTATGGCATTCTACGTAGGCCTTGTGTTGGTTGCTCTTTTCGACTTTATAATTGAGTCTATGTATGGCAAGGCTTGTAGTTCCAAATGGATACCAAACAAACACATCCTACACAAAGATTCACATATGTGCTCAAATGTGTTAACCACTCTAGGTTCAATAGTTAACAAAGTTGGGAGGTCTTATAAGGTATCTTTTTGAGGAAGAGAATCTTCACTAGAGTGACCTCTTACAACTTTTGTGCATCAACTTTACTTATGGAAATTGTATTTGACAATCTTCATTGTCCACAATTGCTACCCAAACAAGACAATCCCCAATTGGATCCACAACCAAAAATTCCTTTGGAGTTGGAAGTGATCACAAATAAGGGCCACAATGTCATGCCTCAGTGCTAATGAACCCAAATTATGATACAGGGCGTGCAATCTCTAGTGGGAGTTGAAAGTACCCTCAAATTGGGCACCTTAGTGCTAATGAACTAACTTTGGACAACAACGCCAAATTTATACTTGGAGTTGGAAATACGGCCGCAATGCCTTAACCGGTGTGAGGAGGAACCTTGATGATGTGGCATTTTTATAATAGCAATGAAGAGGATGGTTATAAGGGTCACTTCACACACGAGACTAATAGTCTAGTCATCATTGCATTCTAAGATCCCTCATTCGTTGAAAATGCCAAGTTCAATTCACGCTAGAGTTGTGAGGTTTAAGAGCTCAAAAAAAAATTTGTGGTTGAAAAGTCTACATGGATTTCTACATGACAAATCATGTCAATAGTACGACCTTTGATGAGAATGAAGGGGCCCTCACAAGTACACGGTCACACCTTCAGCTTGTGTGTGAAATCACATGTTTTTCTTTCATGATGAATGTGATGAAAATAGTCGGTATCATAAAATACTTTTAAATTTGCGAGCACAATAATAATCTCAATACGATCATAACTATGACCAAGATATACATTTGTATTAGTGGTTCCACATGAATTCTGAAATGTTGGACCAATCTATGGAGTTGGAAATTGTTATAAAGCACGTTTTTTGGCTCGTCCTAGTATATGGCACGCACCCCAACAACTATCTAATGACTATTAACAGCATGAACACTTTTATAAGGCTCACATGCATTCCCTCGTTGGCAAAGGACGATAGAAAGAGGACAAACATAAAGAGATCAATGAAGAGCATTGGTTGTTTATGTTATTGGCCGATAACCAAATTCTCGGGTACGAGTGTACCTCTCCTTCATCCAAACGAATGTCTTAAAATAGAACGTTGGATGCTATTATATTACTTGAATAGGCACCAAAATGTGTTTCAAATATCCCAATTGCTTGGCAAGATGCACCTGAGATGAAATAATCACAAACATAGAGGGTGTAAATATGTTCACATGAAAAGGTGAGAGGTACACTCGTATGTAGAAAACCCCTTTTGTCTTGTCCACGTGTACAATTTTTCATTCACGGTATCGTGCTAATGCAAGCAAACGTTCGTCGTATTTGAGTTTCAGATAGGAACCTCCTCTAAACACATAATTACACTCATAATGTTTGCTATTGTGAACAGTGGAAATATGTATAGAAAGACTAATTTTCCCTCAAAAACATTACGTTGTTGTTATTAATAATTTGTAGCACAATCTATTCTCCACAAAAGAATATACCACATACACTTGTGAGGTGGTACGAAGATTATTGGACACAATTTGTTAAAAATTGAACCAACCTAAATCAATATGGCAAAAGCACCCAATTGCACCAACCAAAATTGTGTGCCATGAGAATGATGTGTTTAAGAATTATATGGGGAGCCAAGTGCAGCTCACCATATGTCCATTTGGTGCCCCTAGCCTTCACCCACTCCAACACATGACAAGCTAACGAGCTCTTAATAAGTAATAATAAATGAATAAATAAATCTTGAAGAACTTCATCAAACTTGCAGTTTTGTCCCTCTTGGAGAGAGTTCTCGCATAACTCTACCAGTGACTCCCACATGGGCTTAAATAAAGTAAAAAATGAAATACGAGGAAGAAGAAAAACGATGCTCGACCAACATTGAATTGAACCTTATAATTAAATCCGCACAAGATTCCACTTTGTTGCCATTGTGAGTACCTCCTCCATACTTATGATGATAAGCTTGTTGTTAAATGGATGGGGAGAACCAACAACTACACTAAATAGTCCTATTAGTGCCGGTGGACGATTAGCTTGAAAATAAATAGTGTGGGCCTCACTAATATTCTAGTTGAGGTGGAATTAACATGGGTCTAAGACCCGGGGTCTTCTCCTACGTCTTCATGAAGACTTCCAACCATCACATTGGATACAACTTGTAAGACAAAAGTAACACAAGATAAAAGAATCACCCACTTTAATTTTCTAGGAAACCAGTTATTGTGGCCCACGTGCGCTAATTATCTACTAGACACTTAGTTTGTGTTGGTAACTAACGTAACCCAAAAAAAATATCATTATGAGAATTAGCGAGGGCTCTAAAAATTTATTGTGGCCCATATTAATAGGACTATTTAGTGTAGTTACATATGAACCGCTTGATCAATTTGAGAATTAACTTGGTTGAAGGTCAAGACTTTAGGAACATTACCAATCATTTAAAGGAACCAATGGAATATAACCCCAGTTAGTAAAGGAACTTCGTCTGAAAGATGCCAACATGTAACCAATTGGACTTGGAGACACTGGGATTTTGACCTATTATGGCCAACATCTCCTCGGACATTGTTGTTGTTGCCTTCAACATTGGTGGTGAAGTGGCACACAAACTTCACATAGGGAACTCATGGCCACTTCACACTATGGCCATCCAAGTCAAGAGCCCGTAGGATTGAGTGGCCAAAATTTGTTGAGAGTCCAAAAGAAATGGGCTGAAAATAACCAGTTAAATATAGGAATTGGAGCCTTCGCCCAAGCATAGTGTGAAGCCTCCAAAGGCCACACCCATAATCCAAACCTACGACCATAGTGTGAAGCCTCCAAAGCCAAAGTCCGCAGGAAGAAGGAGCATCCCACTTTATTCCTTGCACAAGACAACCCCTCCAATCTAATGGCCAAGATCTTGTGAAACATTTGATATTTTTTTGAAAGAAAACCAACGGCCTCTCGACCATAGTTTAGATTTCCATTCCCGTCCGGCCCAATTACTTCCTACGAGAGTCTGTCGCCTGGGTCAAGAAGTAAACATTTTAAATCGCGACAACCTTTGGACATGGCCTCTAGTGTGAAGGGTCGAGAGGCTGCAATCTTGATTTCGTGCAACATGATTGGTGAAAATCGACGGCCTCTCGATCTTCAGCTATAGTGTGAAGCGCCCCTTAACAATATTTCATTCCTGCACATTAACTTCATGTTATTGACTGTTCCACCGACATCTTGCTTTTATTATAAGCAGTTTCTTTTTTCTTTTTCTTTCTTTTTTTTTGGGTGGGGGGGGGGGTCCTCTGAAATGCGAGTCAGGTTGTGTCATGAATTTACATGGGCAAATGTGCAAGTCAATGGTCTATGTTGTTGTCCTTTGGAAGTTGGTCTTTGCCACTGAGATATAAGATCATTAAGTGAGATCATCACTAATTTTAGGTGATTTCAAGCAACTCTCAATTCGCCATTTGGCATGTTTCTCATTCTCAGTGTACTTGCTTGTATGTTGTTGTTGGGATTCGAAGCCCACCCAACAACTTAGGTCATCCATGGAGATGCACAAGGCCACAATTAAACATGAGAGTGAGATATTGGGAACCCCATTATATAAGAATATTAGACCCCCATAATTAGCATATACACCTCGAGTTATAGTAGTCTAGCTACTCAAGGGTGCGATGACTCGGTCAAACACTTCTAAGATGTAGATTTGCACCGGACCTTCCTAATTAACATGCATGCAATTATGAATCCTAAGCCTAGCTAAATGGGTGGTGTTTCTACGGGGACATGTCCTTTAACTTAAGATATGCCGCTTCGTTCAAATTACTTCACGACATTGTCAATGCATATTTTTTATTTTAAAAATATCATACGAATCATGCTAAAATTGTAATGCTGCTCAACTCTAGGCCCACTTACATAGGTCATGTGCATAACATTGCAGTACCGTAACATTCAAGAGTTGTCTTTATTTGTTCACATTCTAAACCTATCCAAGTACTAACACGATATTATTCTTTGTTCTCGGGTATGGTTCACTTGTTGTCTTTTGCATTTGTATTGATTATAATTCTTCCCCATTTCATTTTTCAATATAAAAATTGGTCAACATTTGGATATATTTTGCTTGTCTTGTGGAAGTATATGGGGGCTTGGGTGTGACCGTGCCAAACCTAATCCCTCAACTAAAGAATGTCATGACCGTGACGATTTCAACATTTGTTGTAAAATATTCAAAATTCTTTAATTTCTTGAAAAAACTTTGATTTGTCAAAAAAGCCTTCAATATTGTAAAGAGAACATGAGAGTATGATTATTATATTTACTATAATGGAATCATGAAAGCAAAGTAAGTCATTTGACAATGGTTCATAGAAACCCCACTGGGATTAACGTAGTTGAAGATAATTTGGTTAGCTTCCTTAATTGGACATCTAATTTTGGCTCATAATTGGCGGTATAGTCACTTTGATTCGGTGGGTGAGTAATATATGATAAATTAGCCGTCACCTTGATGATATTTGGGTCGGTAGCCTTTGCTAAAGTCAAACTACACTTACCTTTCCTACTAGTGTTAGGAGGCGGCATGTGGCTATGAGGTGCAAACTAACTTGTGTTGTGGGTATTCTATAGTGAAAAAAAAATTCGGCAACATTTTATCTTACATGTGACCACTTTAGAGACATGACATAATCAATATTGGCATTAAACTTGGTTTTCATTGGCAAATGACCCACGATGATGTTGTCCACTTACATAACATTGAACAATAAAAAAAAGTTCCCCCCTTTAGCACCAATTTGGGAAGTAGAGAATCTTTGATTACGGAGCCTATATGAACCCCTTCCTCAACTCAAATTTCAACGATTTCAAATTCCTTGGTCATGCTTCGCAATTGCTAACATGCTCAAGATTCTAATGGTCAAATCCATCGGCAGGATAGTTCCACGAAGTTAGAGGTGTCCACATCCACCTCATGTACCTTATAATAGAATGCTTTCAAACATAGAATGCCTTCATGGAGTGAAGGGATTTCACCATGTGTATAGTAATACCGTGAATTGTAGTACATTGCCCTCACTTAGGGCCAATTCACAAGGGGTCCCAAGTCTGAGTCTCACTCGTGTCAACTAGTCCCAACATGAAGGCAAAGTGCCAACTTTTGAGCCTTGAAAAACTATTGTAGTATGGTCCATACCCATGATTGAAGTCAAATTATGATTATTTTATGCACAAATCTTGGGACATGGGTTGAAAGTTTGACCTAGATTTTTGCTTGACCCAATTCTCAACACACAAGTCCCAAGCCTCACCTCCAAAAGGTGTTGTCATGTAGGCATCCATGTCATACTTAGGGACTTTGGATTTGAGAGCCTATGTGAAGTAGTAATCTAAGTCCCAACTTCCATGCTCTCAATGCCCAAGATTGCATAAATTGATCTCGAGTGACTTGGGTTTGAAATGAATTGGCCCTTACACCACAAGGAAACGGCATAGTGATATTGTAGCTATCATTATATTACTTAGTTGATGACTTGTGTTCATGGGCACGACAATATGTTTGAGAATGAAGACTTTGGATGTCAGAATCCCACTACTTCATATTGAATATGATCTCATGGCAATTGAACACAACTTTTTAGTTGATTAATGTTATGACTACCTTGATCTCACCTAACCTACTTTATTTACAATACCTCATGTTTTGCAAACCTCAATGATCATTTATTGCTTAACAAAATTAGCAAACAAAACAATATTACGTTTGTAGAAGCCATGAAATATATGACTACAAGTGGCCACAGGGGTATCTTATGGCAAGAGGGAATTATTGCATATGAATGTATCTTTCATCCATCCAACAATTTTATTTTATTTTGCCCCCCCCCCTTTCTTTGATTTAATGAGTAACTACATGTTGGTTGGACATTGCAAAATGAGATTTCCCATTTGGATTTTTGTTTGTAGTATCCAACATTTAAAATTAAAGATAGTATGTAATTTTTTTGTTCTGAAATTTGGAGTAAGGTCACAAAGTGGGGATATTTAATGGTTGATAGGTTGGTGATGGCATAGGTTGCGTACATGATGATTAATACAGAGTCGGCTATGACACACCAAACCACGTTGCCTCATTGGCTTCCTTGACCCATTTTTTCAAGTTTTGGTTCTCAAGCGGTAGAAAAACCACCTTATTATCTTTGGTGCAATTTGGTCTCATGGAGCCATAAATAGATAAATAATTCCATCTAGCATAAATTCAGCTAAACCCATAAATTAAAACCAAACTAATATGGTATAAAACAACATAGCCGAGTTGGTCTAGATAAAGTTATTCGAGATGAAACAACCACAAACCTAGAGAGGGTGAAGTTTTTATGTGAAATTTAAATGTTGGATGGATGATTGGTACTCTCATATGCAACAATTCCCTCTCACCCCAAGTTTGTGTGCACTAAGAATCTACACAATCAAATGGTTTCCTGACAACCAATTCCTCCATTTGCTTACCTAAGGTGTATGGGAGGTCATGTGATCACTCTTCTTCATTAAACACCTTTATTTGAATAATATATCAACATGCTTAAAGACCCCCGACAATTCCCCATACACAAAATAATCGATCATAAACAAAAACAATCCAATGACCATAACGGAATAAAAAGAACAGTCACGTCGTACTTATGTCAATGGACTACAACAAATAACAACACATATAACAAATGGCGAACTCAAAGGGACCTATACCCCTACTGTGAAGCCAACACATGTAATCACAACACAGACCTACTTATCCATTACTACAAAGAAAGACAACACAAACATTTTTAAACATAATTAATGCCTACTTCTCCACAAGAAACAACATAGAGACACAAGATACGTCACACCAACCACAATAATTCCACTAGCACATATATCTATTAATGAATGCAACCCAAAAAACGACATCGAAACAAACTCTGATACCATCCAAACACAATTTGATGTCGCTCACATATACGAAGACAATGGCCGACACCTCATTACCATCCCGAAAGCTAGAGTAGCATGGCTATGGAAACAATACCAATTGGCAAAAACAACACACACGGTCTAGAACCATCTACCCAATCGTTTGAAACTGAAATTGTTTGGTTATACCAAAGGTACAAATACCGTATCCCAAAAAATGACCCACTTAAACGAGCCCAATATACAATACCAACCCAAATATTAGATCTTCTGATTACAACATTCAATATTAACCACTCATATTTTTCATCCCCAGTTACATGTCCCACACAATTCACCCAATTCTACTCACCATTCTCGCGAAACATAATATTTGGATCCCTAGGTAAAGCGTTTGACCATAAATGGCAAGGAATCGGTTACGTACACCTTCATAATACAACAGACCTACAACAAACTATTCACTGGGCGCGCATAGCGGCCCAAAATGATCCATATACAATCACTATACTTATATCTCCGGATACTAATTGGTACCAAAACTCCAACCCATACACATGCCCATTCCCAGACACACACGTCATTGCCCATTTCGCCGTTGATACGATCACGTATGAGAAACCCATAATACCCCCTGAGCTCAATATCACAGGAAAAGAACCATCTGCCATGCAAATATTTTGTATCCATCACCAAAACAATAACATAGGCACCTACGAACAAATGAAATTAATAAACGATACAGCAAATAACCTCCAAATACTACAAAGTCACACACAAATTGCACCACCCACCCCACCAAACATCACCGTTAACCCTAGTAAAAAATGGGTCAAATCAAACTACCCAAATACAATCCCACACAATAATACCCCTACCCCACAACTTCCAAACTACCAAACTAACTTACCGCTAAAATTCCACCCCCAATTTAGCTACTACACAGACGGATCCTTTATAAAACCCAAAGAAATTGCCCCTGGGGTATGGAGAAGAGAAAAAGCTGGATACGGTATCTATAGCCCCAAAGGCTTAAATATCGCCAAAAGACTCCATGGCCATCAAAACATACTACGTGCAAAAATGATGGCTATACATAAAACACTAAGAATCATCAATACAAAATTCCCTAATGAACCCGCATTCATATTCACAGACAGTCTAAACGTATTATACCTACTCAACACACAAATTAAACACCCCACTCTCCATAATAGTCACCCCGACCAAACCACACTCAACTCCATGATAAAAATCCTCCAAGACCGTACACAACCAATCACACTATACAAAGTCAGAGCACACATCAACATTGACGGTAATGAAAAAGCGGATAAACTAGCAAAAGACGGGTTAGAATTAGAACACATAATTGCCATCCACCCATACGAACATGCCCACGCTATCCCGTACTATTACCAAAAGGACGTCTGGGCCTCGATGGCAGACGTCCCAGACAAAGGCCCAGTAAGATTCTTAGAAAAACAAATTAAAAAATATGATAGGGAAACCAATATAGCAATCATGGCCACACAAACCCCCAACACGTGTAAATGGACAGAAAATATAGACATTGACAAAGAACTGTCCAACGAATTATGGACAAATCCCTTAATCACAGACAAACAAAAATCTTGCCTTATTAAATTCCACACAGGAACATACATGGGTAATGCTAGAAAACAAATGTTCTTCGGTCACCAGAGGCACCCCTCTATCACATGCCCTACATGCAATTCAAACGATCCAGACACTTGGCTACATGTTCTACTGAAATGCAACCAACAACATATACACTCACTACGAATTAAAAGACATAACAAAGCAGTCGGAGAAATTAGGAAGCTTCTAATCTCGTCCGAAAAATCCCGATGTTTTACTCTCATGAATGCCGGTACCTTCAATAATAACCCCCAAGAAAATACAGTCCCCAATTGGCTACTCCCCTGCACATGTAACACACAAAGATGTCATTGCAACGCAAGATTTCGACCTGATATACTCTGCGTTAAAGGATTACCATATCAAAATGACCCTCCCATTGACATTGGCCCTAACCTCATCATACAATTTATTGAATTCACATATTGTAACGACAGATTTTCCCCAGAAACAATAGAAGCAAAAAACAACAAATACAAACCTTTGATTGATAGTATCGCTTCCAGAGGATGGAAAATCGAACCACTTATTGTCATCACGGCTGGGGCCCGAGCTACGGCCCACATCCCATCTATGAAAATACTAGAAGAAAATCTCAAAATACCACTGGTTACCATCAAAAATACCTTTAAAAACATTAATACCATTGCAATACAATATGCCATGTCCATCCTCCATAAGAGGAGAATTGAAAACCACCAACCGCTCCCCCAAAACTTAGACCCTCCATAAAACCCAAAAAACTTATATAATATTTAGTATCTATTTACAGCTCAAAATGAGGGATTGGTGCCGGTTGGTTGGTACAAATTTCCTGCCTTTTACTCACTTGCAGCACCAAGTCACGCGTTACATTTTAGACGATCATATGGACTCAACTGAAATCGAACCTGGAACGTCTTAACTCAAACATCCTCCCACAACCAACCGAGGAATCATGACTTGGCGTTCACTCTCATAACAAAAACACTAATTATACCTAAAAGGCATGCACCGCCGTGGGCCATGATCGGCCCACGTTATTTGTTTCTCGGTTACTATAGTGTCCATCCTCAAAAGAGGAGAGTAGTTTTGTCCCAACTTCCCCATGTCCTGTGGGCATCGGGTTGTTGGCATTACGAACGGACACTCTATTCACGCCGGCCCCTAAAAGGGACCGGAGTTTCTATCTATCTTTGAGTAATATAAGGCAAGGCTTGCATTTAGAATAAATACCAAAAAGACAAGTGCTACATCGATATATATATAGAGAGACGTTGTTCTAGGCTCAACATGGAACCTGCCTATGAAGGCATGTGTGACTACTTAAAATGAAAATATAAAATACACTTCCCCTCCAATACATCGTGCATACAAGCTCCACTCTCTAAATATAAAACAATAATTTGAATGATTTGCGAATGCTAGCTGATAAGCCAATTTCGAGCTGATCCAACAATCAAAAGTATGTATGCGGAGTTGTACTGCAATAGGGCCACAAATCTCAAGTACAAGCGAATTTGAGTTTAGGTATTGGACAAGCTTTAGAGATGCAGATTAGGTTAGCGAGTCTCTGATATTCCATCCTTTTAACATGAACCTAGTACTAAGGGCATCGCCAGTGGATCTAGGTAAAGCTCACTGCAAACCAAAACCTATCTTTTGACTGACCTAAAATTAGAAACTGAAATTACCATCATTAGAAGCACACCTAAATAAACGTGAGATATTTCTCAAGAAAAAAGAATTGTAAAAATTTGACGTAGGTGAAATCCCTCATTGAAAACACCACATTTTCAAAATTTAGAGGGAGTGCACCAAATCTTGCTTTAAAATGGAAAGATCCTCCCACACTCCCTCCAAATTTTTGACATTTAGAGGGAGTGTGGGAGGATTTGTCCATTTTTAAGCAAGATTTGGTGCACTCCCTCTAAATTTTGAAAATGTGGTGTTTTCAATGAGGGATTTCACCTACGTCAAATTTTTACAATTCTTTTTTCTTGAGAAATATCTCACGTTTATTTAGGTGTGCTTCTAATGATGGTAATTTCAGTTTCTAATTTTAGGTCAGTCAAAAGATAGGTTTTGGTTTGCAGTGAGCTTTACCTAGATCCACTGGCGATGCCCTAAGTAGGTATAAACGTTGCCGCAAATGAACACTTGCTCCGAGCAAGTCGAAGGAACAAGTGAATATCATGGCAAGCAACCCTAAACTTAAGGGCTAGGGTTACACATGGCATTTAACGGTGCCACATAAGTGCCACTTTATTTTTTTCATATCTTATATACATACCAAAGTGTAAATCCATTAGGTTCATAATTTTTTCTCTTGGTCAATAGGATCGTTGATTTTGAAGTTATTTGGTCTTGAATTCTACTGTAAACTTTTTGGAAAGACATGATCATTCCCTATCAAGAGGAACTCTCCTACTGCCAATGAGCAGCGACCAGCCCTAGCGTGGGCATGGTATTAGCTTTGGTGCCCTCACAAGTGGGAGCACCTGTGCATGACAATGTCACATACACAGTCGCAACGCATGACTACGTAGGGTGCGTTTGTGGACGGTGTCATGAAAATGACACCAAATCTTGATTAAAAAAATATTTAATAAAAAAGTATGATGGGTGGTTGTCACTAACTAATCCGAGAGCTACAATGACATGTGACCACACCTACTAGTGAGCGCACGCACAATAAAAAAAAACAATTACTCGTGTTGCACTTTTAACCCCACCTCAACTATCACCTCCTCCCCCCCCCCCCCCCCAAACACACACCCCAAATCAATGTGTGTTACTATTTGGAGTTACCCAATGCTACAATTGTTCAATGAGAATGTATACTTTACTGAGGGAAATCATTTATTTTCTATAATATCCGAACAACCTATTGAATTTCGTTAGTAAAAATTGAACTCTCGAGTAAGATGCTACTACACTACGTAACTCTGAATAGTAACACACACTAATTGGGGTAATAAGTGTAGTGAAAATTTGAGAAGTGAACCACAAGCCTATAACTATATTGATATGTGCGATTAGGTTGCCCCGCGCTAATATATCAACATTCCACACTATTTACACAATTACTAAAATAATAAAACAATACAATAACTATTATAACTTATACTGGAGTTTATGTATGGATCAACATAACATTATTCATATCCATGATAATGTTATGTGCGACTAATAGTATTTTGCAGAATATCCCCACATTTTTCAGTTCGAATGTGGGGAATATTCTACAAAATAATGTTAGTCCCACATAACACTCTTATGGATCTGAATAATGTTATGATTGATCAAAATTATACATTTTTGTAATCTAATTTCCGCCCGAGGTAAGTGGATGGGTAAAGAGGTGGCCTATTCGCAAAGGCAACCTAATTACACACACCAGTGCAATGAAGATGGAGAACCAACTGCAACTAACCAATGAACTGGTTGAGTTTGAGAAGTAACCAGTTGAAGTTCAAGTCTTCAAGAGAATTGCAGACTGTTTTAGAGGAATCTATAGAACATGCCTTGAGTGACTAAGGAAAAACCGAGCTCACAACATATAATTAGTTGGGCTTGGAAACACTAGGATTTTGACCCCCAATGTACAAAGCTCCAAGCACGTAGTCTCGATATGTATGTGATAGTACAACAAATGCAATCAAATTGCCATGGTGTTGGGTCTTGGATAAGGTATTCATGCATGTGAGCACCCTCAAGTTGCCATGTTTGAATCCTACCTTTGTAAATAAGCCTTGCAATTTCTCTACCTCTCCACGGGGACGTTTATAGTCCACCCACACTTACTAGTGCGGGTCACCATTGAACAGTGAGTATCGACAGTGATTGGAACCAATGACTCTCACTGGTGAAACCGATTCGAACATTGGCCCTTGTTGGTAGGAATCGTTCACTGGTGGCCCGTACCAATGAGTGTGGGTGGGTTATCAGTTGAGAATGGATGGCCTTCCCCTAGTGTTAAGCATACAATTTTAGCCTTTATGTATTTATTTCTTGACGAGGTTTACCTCACCTCGCATGGTACTTATCACGTGCCTAAGGAGGTTGTTTACACAAAGGACCATGAAGTTGTCCCAAGGCTCTATAAAAATTTGTGATTGGTTGTTGAACTCATCCGAGGACTACTCCGCTTTACACCTAGGGAAAAGAAATGTCAGAGTGAGCATGGAGTTCAAGGTCCCAAAAAGACATATTTGAAGGCCTACATTATCCACCAACATTATCCAACGGGTTTTGCGGTGGGAGAGGCAAAAGAGGTGCTATGGTAGAAAAAGGCAAGGGCTCATGGTAGAGAATATATTGCTACGATAATTTTTTAATTAATTGTTTTTTTTTGGGGGGGGGGAAGAGAAGACAAAATAATGGTCAAACTTGAATCTTGCCGAAACTATTATTTTTGGACACATATTTAAAAAATAAATCAACACATTCACTTTTTGGTGCATGGTCATTCGTCTTAGTCCACATTCGGTTTACGCCTAACGAGGGGCCCAAAGGCTTCGTAAGTTGATTTTTGAAGAAATCAGACCATGGAAAAAGGCCATCTTCCATGGTCCGACTTCAAGGTCCATGGTGTAAACCAACACTAATGTTGATGTTTACCTCGTCTAGCTCGGTATCTTTTGGTTCCTAGAGGCCTTCAACCTACCCCTAGCAGCAGACCGCATCCAGGATGACACCACTTTCTTGTGGCCAAAACTACCCCCACTGGAATCTGACACGTGTTAGATTGGTGAGAATGGTGTCATTTACCCTTGGCCCACCTTTTCCTAGTACAGTCTAACCTTGATAATGTCACCCTTGTTAATAGAACACCTTGATATTGTCACCTAAAAGTTTGAAACCGATTTTCATAGTGTAAAACTCCCTCGTTATTATCCCTATCACCCTTGATAATGTCACTATTTTTTTTCAAAATCCGTAGTGTAAATGTGATAATATCAAGTATGGATGGATTGTATGGGTGGGCATGGGTTCGATATTATTGTTCATGGGTGAGCATGGGCTAAAGCAAAGCATATTGGGGGTCATTGAATGAGCTCTCATTCAATGCTTTCGGCATGATATTCATGGTGAGGTCAAGAAAGTTATAGATGGGTTTAATGCTTTTGTACTCTCCCATATCACTATCTTGTTCCTTCCACCAAATGTGACTTCAGTTGTTCAACCTTTGGATCAAGGAGTGATTGCAGCATTCAAAATGTGTTATAAGCGCAAGCTTGTTGCCTGGACTTTGCAACAAATTGATAACAACTCAAATGAAGATTTGGGGAAATTGAATGTTCATGTATTTCAAGCTATGCTATGGTGTGTGGCGGCATGGCATGAATTAGATGATCAAACCATTAGAAATTGTTGGAGAAAGTCCGCCATATTGCCTGCAGAGTGGAATGCAGATTTAAACAATCTTGACGAACGTATGAAGTCCAAAATGGAGGAAGCAACTTTGGAATTGGGTAGACTCATCGCCGCATTAAATTTGGGTTTGGATGTTGAAGGCAAGCCTGTAGAAAAGCTTTGTCCTTTGGACTACATAAACATGGAAGGTGAAGATGATTTTGAGGTGGAGCTTGTGCAATTAGTGCAAGATGGCGAACATGTTCTTTATTCCATGGAAGTGGACCCATTGATTGTTGATAGCAGTGATGATGAGTCTAAAGTAGTGAAGCTAAGCGATGCACAAAATAATGCTAAAGATGTTTTGAATTTTATGGCTAGCCAAGGTTCTCAGATTTTCAGCACTCATGAGTTGTTAGAAATGGAAAAAAAATCATGACAAACTCATTAGAACTGGTGTTGCACATTTAACATCAACAAAACAATGTGACATTAGAAACTTCTTTGTCTCTAGTGAGAGGTCTTTACCTGATCTCAATGACACATTATGATGTGCTCTTGTTGTTATTCACAATTTTGAATTAGATTTTACATTCAAAAACATTGAAGTCTCGTATTTGTTATTTTTTAAAAATTGTAATTATATTTTGATTTTCTACATATTTTTTTATAATATCACATTATGCACAAAATGTGACATTATCAAGTATGTCACACCTTGTTTATATCACAATTTTTGGTGAAACGGAGGGTGTGACATTATCAAGGTTAGGGTGTAGTTATTTAGTGCCTCCTAATACAACAGCCGCAATTGTGTTCACCACCAATCAAGCAGCCATGCCATGCATGCATGCATCAACTTCCTTCTCCAAAGACAAAGAGTTGTGCTCGGAAGTGATGATGCATGGAAGGGTAGAAACTTGGAGACAGGATAAGCCAAACACTAACTAAGCTAAATAATAACCCCTGGGACGGCGGAGTTGACATTTTTGCAATGAAGTTGCGAAACGAAACCCTAATAAATAATCACTCACCCGAATTGGAAGGAAGCTCGATCTCGATCGGTCATGATGCATGGATCATGTAGATATCAATCAATAACAACACGCATGCATCACCCAATGTACATAGAGTACTAGCGGTACCGCTAGAGGCCGCTTTATTTCACTTAAGGTAGGTGGGTGGCTCTTCAAGGGTTGCTTTTTCTTCAACTACACTAAAAATACAATATTTTGTGTCATATGGTGTTTAATGTCGCTTTGCTAACTTTTTGGAGGACACTTCTTATGAATAAGGTTACAAATACTCTCATGGATGATGGATGAGTTCATCCATCGGCCAAAACCCTGCCTTCTCTTGTCAACAACTTGTGATGAAATATTGACATGGATGATTAAAATTTGAATGAAAAAGAAAAAGAATATAAAGAAGACAAAAATAACGCCCATACACGGTACTGGCATGAATATGAGCCCGTTATCCAAATACTTAACACGGCGGACCATGTTGTAGTATGAGGGTTTATGCCTCTTTGGGAGGTGGGCTCTAGTGTTTTGTTTTAGTCCCTTTGTTTTAGGGAGGTGTGATAGTAGCTTGTTTATTTTCAAGTTTTCTTTTGTTGAGAACGAGGTAGGTAAGATATTTAATGGCATTTTGGTGTATATTTTTCATGAGGGTTTTGATGTTGGACTTTGGGATTTTAAGGTTGGTTAGCTTGTTAATGGATTGTTCGTGTATAGCTCCTCGAACGCCAGCTGTGATAGTGATGAGGGGGTTCGTTTTCCATCCTTGATTTTGTATGTTGTTAATTAATGGGTCGTATATGGTGTGTTTGTGCATGAGGGCTTGCTCGGGAAATTTGTCATGGCAATATGTGAATTCAATGAATTGTATTATGTGTGTGTGGGATGGTAGTAAAGGTGTTGGTGTGTGGTTTGGGGCGCCTAGTATACTTAGGATATCCAGTCTTAATTTGGCTTGGCATTGGCAAATTGTTTGTGGGCATGTACATTTTATGAGCCATTATGGGATTGTTTGTTCTTGGTTCATGTTGTTGAGATTTCCTGCATTTGTTAGTGTGTAGAATCAGGTGTGTTTGTTGGCTTGTAGTGTTTTGGTGATGAGGTGTACCGCTTTATTATGGCGAGCTATTCTTAAGCCTTTTAGGTATGGGTGTTCACGCGTGGATAGTAAGTGGGGCCATGTATCTCTGTCGTTGAATGAAAAATCATTTGGTGAGTGACCGCAATTGCAATGTAGTAAACCTAGAATCTTCCACAAAAATTACAAGGACTGACAAGTAATGTTGGGTCACCCATTAGTATTGGTGACACTATACCAAGGTTTACAATTGAGCAAGACCATTGGAATTCGTGGCACTAAATAACATGGTTAGTGTAGCTCACTCCTCCTAGTATATGAAACATGCGAGTAGTACAATATAAGTTTGTTAGCATGTCTAAATTAACTAGGACTAAGGGTGCAGCCACTTCCCTTGTGATTTTTGGAGCTCATGTGAATGCCTTATTTGGTATTTTATTTTATTTCTAGTACAAATTGAAAAAAAATCAATTGCAAGGGGGAAAAAATCACCTCAAGAGAACTAACGCATAAACCAAGGGGACTCAAAAAAGAATGCCCATCCAAGGCCTAAATTTGATTCTCCTGGAGAAAAAACCAACTTTGATTGGATGGTTCAATAATTTGCTAAGAGGCCAATCAAAAAGGCATTGCATCATTGAGAAATATCTTATTCATTATCAAATTCAATATTCTTGTGTTTACTAAATGGTCATATACCCCCCCACCACCATCACCACATATGTTTGACTATTAAACTCAAATTAATTACCATATTTTTAGTACGCGATCCAATCTCTTTAAATCATATGTGTTGTTGGTACCTGTCCATTATCGGAATCAAACACAAACATACCACTCAATCATAGGTGTCTAACTAATAGAAGTAACCAAATAAGACACATATAGCTTACACTTGATGTGTGCTATTAGGTCGCTCATGTTGATTTATTAACATTCCACACTATAGTGAATATTTATTATCACGATAACAAAATACGTAACTTTTCAAAACCGTGGTTGCTATACAAATGAATACATAAAGTTATAATTTGTGATAAGGTTTCAACCCTATGTAATTCGCATGGCTAAAGAGGCAACCTATTTGTGAAGGCAACCTAATTGTGCATACCAATTTACATACACTAGGGCTGGAACGTAGTTTCCATATGGGATTCATGATGGTCTTAACCAATGTAAGAATACCAAGTGGTAGAACACGAGGGGGAAAGAATGAACATTTCTTGTCCAAATAGAGTCCTCTATGATGCATCTTTTGTGGTATTGTACAATCATGTACGTTCTTTGTGAGGCTTGCCCTAGACTATCTATAACATTCAAAATTTCACATCCCCTACACTACATTGTCCTATTAATGCGAGTCACAATGATTATCTAGAACCCCCGTTGATTCTCAGCTCATGCCAAATCTATAGTTTAAAGTTAGTGTGGGTCACATTAAGTGTTTTTGTATGAAATTGATGCTGGTAACAATTTTATTTTATACTACTTTTTGTCCTTGAACCATGTTGCCATGACACTTTGACCGTTTGGTCATAGCATCCTTTACCAATGTTGCGTGCATGCATCCATCCCAAATAATAGCATAGCGTGTTGCGTGATCAATGTCCAAGACATTTTTTAGCATAATGTTTACCCTCTTTAATATGATACGTTTGGTCACGCAAGAAAGTGTCATACGATCCGTGTGTCGTATCCTCAATAACATGACATTTTGGCCACAATTGTCGTACTATCAAAGTTTCCCAAGAAAATGGCCTATTTCAATGTAAAGTGTCGTTGTGTATACATAATGAAGATATATAAGTATGAAAGAGCAATTTTATTGAAGAAATATGCTCACAACGTCACACAATAAGGACTATGTATATAATTCCATGACGATGTTTTCATCTTATCACACACTACAAAAAATAAGAATCTATTGGCTCGTGATGATATTTGTTGATGTTGAAAACCAACACCTTGCTCAATCATTCGTAATAAGGAGTAATATATATGAAATTCCATGATGATGTCTTCATCATATCACATGCTACACAAATAAGAATCTATTGGCTCATGATGATATTTGTTGATGTTTAAAACCACCACCTTGCTCCATCATTCATAAAAGATTGCATGTTCATCACATTTGCAATTGAAAACTCCAAAGAATGTTTCACATCAAAATTTGATAATAATTGGACATTCTCACAGGTTTGAGGGAGCTTGACTATTGGTGTTGGTTGGTAATCCACATCAATCCCCTCCATTGGCTCTTCATTCAAATCCAAACGCAAATTGGTTTCTCTATTCCATGCCAAATCCACCAACTCAGCCACGCCATACTATGCGTGAACAACCTCCTCCCATGCCAACAATATATATTCTTTAATAGGCATTTCTTCACTTCCAAAAATTTAACAATACATGCCAATTCATTTGTTGCTTCTTTCATTCTTGATTTCATCATCATCATCATCATCATCATCATCCATGGCAAAATTGTCACTCTAACATGCAAGTAAAATTGTGGGCATCATGCAGTTGTTTCGTGCGATTTGGTGATTCATCTCTCTCCACACTTGAGACCTCCATGCAATAGCATACCTCACACAAGGCAATAATTTCCTCGTTCTTGGATGAGTAGTAGAACATCAAAATAAGAGAGACCTGATTCCAAAAGTTTCTTTTTATACCGAACTTAGAATGAAGCAATTAGTCTTGACCAACGAATTGGTACCATGTATGTAACATTAGGTGGTAAGAACATAACAATAATATTGATCTATTACAATGCTCACCCCATCTTGGACGACTACAATTTCTAAACCCTTTGACCTCCACCCAACCCCAAAAATTCAAAAGTGCAACATTTGTTTTGGAACCAAGGGTTGAAACAAATAGGTTGAGTCAAGTTAAGTTAATTGACCGATGAGTTCATTATGTGCTTGGAACAACTCCCAATCCCAAGGTATATCCTTTGTATGGGTCCCATCATACATGCACATCAACTACCTCTTTTATATGACAAACTGGGCCTTAAAATGTCGTATTACAAGCAGCATAGTCGTAATATTGAGGTACACTAAGACTATAAAGTTTGGTTGATGGGAATATGTCGTATAATCGAGGTGTCATATTATCAAGGTGGGATTGTGATCGATCAAGATCCTAGGGTGTCTATGTTCAACTGGTTACATGTTGACATCTTTCGGTTTTCTTTATTAGATTGGAGTGATATTCAATAGATTATTCTAAAATGATGCGTAATTGTCATGAAGTCTTGAACTTCAACTGATTATTTCTCAAACTCAACTGGTTCATTTGTGAGTAGAATAAACAACCCTACTGGTGTGGGTGTAAATTTTAGAATGGGTAAAATTAGTATGGCCCATGCTAATTTTCTAGTCAAGGTGGAATTACCATGGGGTCCAAAACCCCGAGTCTTCATGAAGACTTTCAACCAACACCTTACATAAATTCAAATAAACACCTTACTTCAAAAGTAGCACAAAATTAAATAGCCGCCCACACTAATTTTCTAGAACAACAATTATTGTAGCCCGCAATAATTTTCTACTAGATATCTAGCATGGGCTGAAAGTTAACGTGGCCCAAGCTTATTCTCATTGAGAGAATTAACAAGGGCCCTAGACAATTATTATGTTCCACATTAATATGCCTATTTGATTGGGATTCAATAGGTTTTAGAGATGAGATTGCACCAACAAGAATACATACACAAAAGCATATGAACAATGCTTGGAGTGAAATGGGCATCCTCACCCCTTGCCTTGTCCTTTATGGCTCATTTTCAACTTCGTTCTCACAAACAATATGGGATAGCCCTTCTCGCACTATGGACCAACCTTGTAGGGCATATGACAACCTCGTTCTTTATAGTATTACATTTCTATGACTACGAGCAATCTGATGCTCCACCTTCAACACATTGAATTTTGCACCCAATTCTCCCCGCTCATTGTGCGTGACTCCCTTGAGATGGAAAGAACTCAGTGTCGGAGAAGAATTTTGAAGTAATCAATCAAAGTCCTGTTGATTCCAAATCCAACCGGTTACATGTTGCGATCTTTCTGTTTTTCTTAACTTATTAGAGTGTAATCCATAGGTTACTCTAAACGATTGGTAATTTTCCCAAACTCTTGAACTTCAAGCGGTTCATATGCAAGTAACAACGTCGGTCATTTTCTTCCCGTTCCTTTAAATATGAAAGGACCCTATAAGCGCCCACAAATGAGGGCCCTAATTAAGAGGCTCAGCTCTGCACAGAGGCCTGCTTAGGAAAAGCAATCCTCGTGGACGCTTATTTTTATATTCGGAGCTCTGCCAATTTTTGAACGGAAAGTCTAATTGTTTTCCTCCGGCTGCAAGTTGTGTCTGTTTAGGGCTTCCTCGGGGCCTAAAGTTAATCCCCCTCACAAGCCTTCCACCTGAAAAGGGGAGGACAAAGAAAGCATGATGTGTTCTAGGTACCAAATAAAGCCCCCCGGCCACGGAGGTTCCCTCGGTTTTTATTGTATTGTAGGCACGTGGACATGGCCTCGTGTTACATTGATGCCACCGATGCGAGAACCCCCGCCCGGCATCGAACTTAACCCCCCGCCAATGCTATTCACTTTTTTACAATATGCATTCACACCAAGAACAAAAGAATGCAGCCAAAACTTTTTTTGGCCCTTCACAAGGGCCCCGGGCTAGATCACATCTTCATTTAACTGGGCCCCTCGCCTCCCACGCCTCCTTCACTGCCCGCATGGTATTGTGATATTAGTTCTCAAAGTGGAAGAGTTTCCACGCAAGTGCGGGCAGGAAGACCGTTCAATGAAGGAGGTGCGGGAGCCAGGGGCAGGGCCCAACCGAATGAAGATGTGATCTAGCCCAAGGCTTCGCAAGATGTTCAACTCAAAAGAAGAAGCATTGCTTATTATATTCATCACCCCCCCCCCCCCGTGCGTGTATGCTCACCGACACTTAGGGTGAGATTTCTTGAAAGGCGTTAAGTTAGGTAATGCCCTTGAGAATCCTTGAATTCTCATTGGTTGAGAGTGTCACGGACCTCTGCTTTAGGTTTACATCAAGGTCTTTTTTTGACCAAAACCCTTAACATATTCAATCAATGAAAAAAGTTGTACATGGAATCCCACGTGGTAAGTCCGGGTAATGGTGGTTGGGTCTGGAGGGTATTTTTTCAGAACGGCTCACGAAGGTCAACCTAACGGAATTTGCGGCAGGGATTTGGGTTTACACTAAGGGTTTGATGTGCCCTCCTAAAGACTTTGGGCTATAGTCCATGAACTTCTATATGGTCTCATCCGAAAAGTGGGGTAACATGGTCATTTAAGAGCCATGAACTAATCGCCTTTGGTGTAAACATGCCCTTATTTGGTTCATTTCTTATAGGGATGCATGTATCGAGTGGTGCATAGTTTGGTGTCATAGCTTCAAGAATGGATCCCATCAACACATGTTTTTGGAAAGAGATTGGCGTACGTGATCTAGATGCGATAACCATTCTAGGGTTAACAATCAACATAATTGGGAAGACCTATATGTCCACCTAATGGGCACAAGAATTTTCACTTTCATAATGAATAGGATATTTGTAGGCACTCCAAAGTCTACAAGGACAGCGGATAGAGCATTGATTCAGATATGCCAACCACATTGTACTAATTGCATATTTCATATCCTTGGAGAAGTGGACTAGTTCGTAAAAGTAACCATTTAAGATTGATGTAACTTAAATATAACTCCAAGTCCCAAGCCATCAATGAAATTGCTTACGAAATGTGGGAAGCCAAAAAGCCTTTTGGAACTAGAAGTATATCAAGATTGTGAATGTGTATGATGAAGTTATGTGTAAATTACATACTAATATCAATTTGATGGTCCAATTTCATGAAAGATTGTGATTCCTTGGTACTACATCATGATATAAGTAACGAAAACCTATCTCTATTGAACTTGTAAAGGGTGCATTCCAACACAAAGTGTATTACGTTTCAAACATAATTTTTACACCTATTGCTATGGCCCCTAAATTTTGTCATAAATATGTAATTTCAATCAATATTTTTTTATCTTGACCCACATCATTTTTTACCGCACATGATCATATCCCCAAAACTAGGATATGGAACAAATGTTTTTCTAACAAGAATGAAAAATTGGGTTGGAAAATAGAATACCAATCCAAAAATACATTTTCTAATGATATTAGCAATAAATTTATCACATGACATCATTTTAGATTTTAGATTTGAATGTTTTATTAATTTATAAGCCACCGCACACATAAAATACAATGAGCCACATTATTTTCTACTACACAAACTCTCAGCCCATAGTACAAAGTGTAAGCATCAACCACATTGCAAGAGTAAGAGTGACATAAATTTATGTTATTTGTAGGGATTGGGATGGTTGACCAACGGCCATTTGAAACAATTCAATTTTCCTAGCATTGCATGGATGATTCTCAATAGTGTTATTTACCTTGTATTTGAAGCTTGTGTACATGTTACATGTTTTCAATTAGGAACAAAACAAATATCAAAGTAGAAGCAAACTACAAATGAGATCAAATATTGTATTTGTGGAACCGCTAATGCATATGATTATGGTATCATGAAAAGCAAAGAAATCTCTATTATATTGAAAGAAACATATTCATACTATAAACTACACTAAACAATTGGTTTATTCCTGCGTGAAAATCATTGTGTCATGCTCATTTGAGAGGTTCTTGTGACTTGTCATGGATCAACGATTGTCACATGACACTCTCTCCTATTGACTCCCAATGATGGAATGCAATTGATGTGGGTCATTTTTAGATGGTGTGGACCACACTAAATCAAATCGTTAATGTAGCTTATAGATCGATGAATTAATCTAATTTCATATCCTTTGCATGTAATTAAATTATAAGTTGCATCTAATTCACTTTAAAATTCTTATTCCTTGAACTAAATGTTAAAATGTACATGATTGACAAGTAGTATTATGTTGACAAATAGTGAGCGTAGCATTATAAATTTATGGAGAATTTAGGACCGCTTTACACATGGCATGAAAATTTAAAATTTGTACTATGGCAAATATAAACCCAGTCTTGCAATTGATGGGGGCTTAAGCTTAGTGTAAAGCGAAAGTGGACCATGTTGAGGGACCGCAATACAAATTTGAGTTCAAATCTCCACCATGGTAAGATGATATTCATGGGGGGCAATAGCAATTTAGTGAATGCCATGGTCCCTAGTTTTGGGTTAGGCCCACCTCCTTTAGATGGGGCCTAGTGCAATATCCAATAGACCATGAAATATTATCCACTTGGTGCCATTTAGGATTGTATGTAGAGTTTTCATCCATTTGCATTTCTTTGGTCCTCAAGCCTTCAAATGTCCAATGTAAAGTAGCTCTTAGAGCATGCATACTAGAGTTGCATGAGTGGTCTGCATGGTTACCCATGGTTTGGAGGAGCACGGGAGTGGCTCTTAGTGTCACCCGCCAACACCCACCTTCGCCATAAGTGTGAGTGGGGCATGCAAAGAAAATGTCTCCGACCACCACAATTTGTAGTAAATAGCATGGTCTTGCTGCTATCACCACCCCATCTCCTAATGTCTTTGACCATGTCAAGGTCTCCAAATGTTTGCATCGTCACAATTGTGGAACCTAGCAAGGGCATACACTTTTGTCCAAGGGACGAACAACAATGATGCCGCTCCTTTATGCACATGTCTTGTGGGTGTACCTAAAGTTAACATGCACGTTGCCTCATTGAGAAATATATAAACGGTGACTATCCCAACGCCACTGCACAATTGATTTTTGGAACAAAATAAATATCACATATTGCACCAAAGATGTGCAATCACAAGTACAAAGGAATGGAATTCTTTATCGTTAGACCTATGGGTGAGAGAATAAGTAACCTTATAAAGATAGCCATCGTGTTCAAGTGCTAGCCTATCCTTATTGGGTTTTTACCAAGCTTATTCCCTCCTCCCTTGATTTGGGTGGTTGTCATTTGAAAATTATTGCATTTGTTTGAACATACAATCGTAACTTATAATCTTCCTCGTCATTGTTCTCTAAATTCTCTCTAAATTGTTCATTGTACCACTTCCACCTTTGACACATGTCAATGGAAAGCTAAACAAAAAGAGCCACATACTATCATGAACGTAACTCATAACTCCAAACCAAGAAGGTTATCACCTTAATGTATGAACTATAGCCCAAAAGTATTCATATGATCAACCAAATGGTGATAGTACGTGGAGATCGAATGCATCATGTAGGGCTATGGATGAGTCTAAACCCAACCTATGGATAACATTGGCTATAAGCATACCCAATCTAACGATGAACGTGTAATTGACCATGCAACCTTGAATGTGCCAATTCACATAACTTACACCATCAGGATTGGACCCAAAATGATCATGCCTGAAGTGGATAATCCTACGGGCTTTAAGAAACCTAAATCTTATCAACTTGGGCAAGGGTGTCTCAAATCTTTGGTAAATCAAGTTATTGATACTATTTGTCGTATTGTAGCATTATGAATTAACCTTAAACCTATTGTGAAGGAACGTGGACGAAGACATTACGTTGGAGAAATAACAACAACAAGTATATTGTATGTTGCTTGAATGCAAAATTTGGGCAAACCAACCCATACCCTCGTTATGTGTTGGGTGCTTAAACCCTTGCCTTCAAGGAATCAATGTATGGGGCATTTCACCCTAGCGTTGAATGCAAGTTGTTGATATAAGCAAGGCAATGGGTTTTTAACGGGTTTTGCAAATATACGTGTGAAATCCTTCCACATGAGCCCCAAATATAAGGTCTCCAACAAGCCACACCTAATATTATCGGCTTGCACACTCCCCACATAGAATCCCTACATTGAGGGTTGCTTCACACTATGGCCGTCCAAGTCGAGAGGCCGTGGGAATGAATGGCCAAACTTTGTTGAGAGTCCAAATAAATTGGCTTAAAATAGCCAATAAAGTATAGGAATTGGAGCTTTCGGTTGGGCATAGTGTGAATCCTTCAAAGGCCAAGCCCAAAGTCCAAACCTTTGGTCATGAACTCCCACAACCTCTCGACTTGGACGGCCATAGTGTGAAGCCTCCAAAGGTCAAACCCAAAGTCCAAAGGAAGAAGGAGCATCCCACTTTATTCCTTGTCTAAAACAACCCCTCCCAGTTTAACAGCCAAGATCTTGTCTATTTTTTATTTTTTTTACAACAAAAACATCAACAACCTCCCAACCATAGTTAGGGTTTTCATTTATGTCTAACCCAAACTTTCTTCGAGAGTATGTCGCCTTGGTCAAAAAGCACTACCATGTAGGCATTTTAAATTGCGACAACCTTTACTTTGGCCTCTTATGTGAAAGGTCGAATATTCCAATCAGTGAGGGAGGGCTAATAATGAAGGTGATTCTAAATATTTGAAAATTGTAAAATTAGTGCCACCAAAAGATCTATGAAAACATTGTTCATCCCGACACTATACACTAAAAGTACTGGCAATATTCACTCACAAACATGATTGTTTACATCACTCTACAAACACCTTAAAACGTTTTACACGAACTTCTTTTTTGTTCTTTTTCTTTTTGAAATGGATGATAAATGAACACATATTTATAAATTTAATATCACTCGGTAAAAAACTATATATGGTCTCATTAATTTTGAGACTTAGTCAAATAATGTGTGTTTCCGGAATCAATACCACACACACTAATTGGGGTAATCATTATAGTCGGCCTTGGCTACTCTCACCAACCCCAACTCCAACCCGCAATTAGCTCCACATTCCGGCAGTGGTGCCCATTGTGATGGTGTTGCTCTTAGCGTAATCCTTTGCAACTACACTAAATATGATATTGAGTGTTCGATTATATTCAATGTTGTTACCACCCTACCCTACTCAACATTAATTTTCAATTCCTTGATAGTTCGTGTTAGACATGAATGTGCCGCTACCTTCCTTATTGCCACCTCCCTTCTTGTGAAGCATGGATTACACTGAACATGAGATGGAGCCCCACCTTCTTGCTTGTTAATCTCTCATCTTTTTTTTTAATATCCTTACTAACACTAAATTCAAACATGTAACCTCCGCATATTACCATAATTGATATTTAGTGTTTGATTTTACATTTAATGTTACCTACTTTCATAGGGCTATTGACATTTAGTGTATGCGTTCGTATTTAGTGTATCAAACACTAAATATCCTTTTTAGTGTAGTGTATGTGACACAAACCTACTTAACTTAGACATACCATGTCCTCGATTAGTCGGCGGCTATTGCAACTAGTGTTTGAAATAAGAGGATAGGTCACCAATGAAAGTGCATGCTCACGGTGTGCTAATTCACATTCCTTTTTTGATTGCAGCCACAACTAATTTTAAGTCACAAAGTGCCCTTGAACTGTCATAGCTCGTAGGTGAGGGCCACTTAACTTAGCCCTTCACAAAACCTTTGGAATGAGGTGTGTATATTGCTGTATTGACCTGGACGGCCGCAAACATGCTTGGCAGCACAGAGACACCATAAACAGAAGAAGAAGAAGAAGAAGAAGAAGAAGAAGAAGAATCACATGTGTAAGCTTTATGCATATATGTAGGTCACATGTGATGATAGAATACCAGATGAAACTATAATCCGAATAATAGACAAATACAAACCACTAATAAACAATGTTATCAACAGAGGTTGGAAGGTAGACCCACTACTAATCACAACAAGTGCTAGGGCAGCCACATACATTCCTTCTATGGAAAGTATTGAAACAACATTCAAAATCCCTAAGTTAAGCATCAAACACACATTTGAGGCAATCAACGTCATCATCATACAACATCCTATGTCCATAATTCTATACAAAAGGAGGATAGAAAACAATGAACCACTACCAATAGACACACAACTACCATAGCGACCCCAAATATCCACCAACCAATAAATAATTAGGATTACGAAAGAATAAATGCCAACACTTGCTAAGGAACTGTCACAAACCACTACCAATAGACACACAACTACCATAGCAACCCCAAATATCCACCAACCAATAGATAATTAGGATTACGAAAGAATGAATGCCAACATTGGCTAAGGAAATGTCACAACTTATGATAGGGGTTGGTGGCTATAGGATACAATTTTTTTGCCAAGTAACTCACACAACAAATGCCACGTCACTCACATCACAATACAGTGCTCATATAAGGCCATCATGGATCGAACCCGGACCACTAAACATGTGATGCTATAATGAACCACTGAGAAGCCTTATGACTCGGCGGCCACCTCACAAAGAAAAATGATCATATACCCCTACATCACCACAACTACAATAACCCCAGTAATACAAAGATAATCCAGTCACTCAGCCCCCATGGTGACTTTGGTCACCCTAGTTAATATAGTGCCCACCCCGAGAGGGGTTAATAGTCTTGGACCACTAATATTATGTCCATTGAACATAATACCAAGGATGGGTTGAACGGGCATTTCAATTACGTTGATCCCACTAAGGTCAACGTTTCTTCTCTCTAGGTCACCTGAGAAATGAAGTGAGGTTATTTGGTACATGTTTTGTAGTGATAGTGGGCCACTTTACACATGGACCAAAAGCCGTGACCATGACAATATGAGTGCCCTTGAAAGTCACGCAAATGAGTGTATTGTGGGAAATAGAAATCCAAATTTGCAATTGATGGGCCCTCAAGCTTGGGCCGGTCTACACCGTGGACCATGAAATCGCACTATGGAAGATGGCCTTTTTCTATGGTCCGACTTGATCGACAGTCTAACATCCATGGTATGATTTCTTTAAGAATGACAATTTATAAAACCTCAGGCCCTACATTAGGTGTAAATTGTATGTGGACCAAGGGGAACAAACATGCACCAAAGGTGAAAGTGTTGGATATTTTTGAATATATGCCCAATAAGGGCAGTTTTGAAGAAGAAGAAGAAGAAGAAGAAGAAGAAGAAGAAAGAAGTAATGTTTGATCATTTATTTTGTCTTCTCTTGTCCTCGTCTTCTCTTCCCCAAAGTACATTTCATTAAAAGAATATTATAACATCATTTTTCTACCATGGGCCCCTGCCTTTTTCTACTAAAGCACCTCTTTTGTCTCTCCCACCGTAAAACCCGTTCGACCTTGTTAATGGATAATGTAGGTCTTGAAATATGTCTTTTGGGGACCTCAAAGTTCATGATCACTCTTACATTTTATCCTTGGTGTAAACTGGAGTGGTCCCGGGACGAGTTCAACAATCAATCACAAATTTTATAGGGACTTGGGACAACTTCATGATTCATGGTGTAAACAACCAATAAGTGTAAAGTGAAAGAAGACCATGTTGAGGAATCCCAACATATTTTAAAGATAATCCATAATAATAGGTAGTCCAAGACGTTGCCTTGTCAATACAATCCACCGTCGGTATCTATTAAAACTTTGGAGCAAGCATATTTGTACACTTGTGTGGTGTTCAAAATGATACTAAACAAATTCCCACACGAGAGCCGATTCCCATGCAAATGAACGTCCTACGAGTTGGACTTGTAACCACACTAACCACGCTTGAATGTAATTAAAACAAATTCCACAATAAGTACACCTTCACATGCAACATCAATCCCGCATACCTCACAACCAACCACATATACAAACTCCTTATCATCGATGAATTACTCCTCAAACTATAAAACAATAGAACAAGACCAATTGCCTAAGTTACATAAAATCCGTACCTCAAGATAACACCAACATCAAAGCTATGCCCACTCAAAAGAATACGGCATTTTCATTTGTAAATGCATACATATGACCTCCCATGCTCACCTATTACCATAAAATCATGAATATACAAAATAGGCATCAATGTAGTTGAAATAAATGTCTATATTTGTGGATGAATGTATACATTATTGTGGGCTCCGTGATGGATGGCTAATGGTCACCTTCACGTCTTAATGTTTGTCTTGATGGACATTCATGTCTTAATGGTTGCCATAATTATCACCTCCATGTCCGAATGGTCGTGTAATAATGTGTCCAACTTAAAATTTTCTCTATCCCGTGAATTATGTAGGTTCTAGACATGTGGTGTTTATGATGTCTTAAATGATTCATTTCATGTCATGGAAGGAATAGCCTCCACATATTAAAGGCCATTTTTTAATTCATAAAACCAAAGTTGTGTCCAATAGACACAAGGACAACTAAAACATAGTCATGGGCATCACCAAATGTATATACTCGTGAACATGACATCTATATTTAGAATTACATTGACTTCAAATGTATTGTGTTGACTTATTTATATTTAGATTTTACACCAATGTTTTTATAATGTTACCCTTCAAAATTGTAACAATCAATTTCAATTTTCAAGATTAACATACATGAAACTCTAGAAATTTCTAGAGGTATACAAGAATATTCACCATAGTAAATAGCTATTTGCATTCGCTATCTTAGTGCTATAAACTATAAACAATCACTACAATTGACATATAAATGTTGTCACTTGATTTCTAATTGATGTCATTCTTGAACCTTGTGTGTAGGGATTATTTGGATATCTCAAAGTGTATTTGTGGGTGTGTTTTAGACAAATCCAATGTATTGTGAGTGATGTCTCTAATTTTTTTTTATTGTGTGTAGGTTCTTTAGTGTTTCAAGAAGAATCTTTGAATTTTTTTGAGGAAACTCTTAATTTTAAATATTATTTCATAGGAAAAATGAAAAATGAAGTAATGCAATGTACACGTTTGAAAAACAACAAATTATGTGAAAGGTAAACTGTCCAATTAAGATCTAAAACTACGAATTCAAAAACTTGCTTTGAGAGTTATTGCATTGTATACATTTGAAAGAGTTTGAGGACATGATAAGGGATAGTTCTTCAAGGTTACGAGCATGAGCAATCAAATAAACCTCTTAAACACTAAACTCTTGGGGGAGGGCCCATGAACATTTTTCACTTGAGAGTATGAGCCATGTGTATGTGGAACCCCTAATTCAATTCGCATGTTAGGATTTTGCTTGAATTTGTTGAATGTGACATGAATTACTAGCAACAATATATGAAATTTTTCTTTTTTGGCACAAATATATATGGAAATTTCCAAGTTATGATGTCCCATGTTGTTGTTGTACTTTATGATTCAAAGTGATGGAGCCATAAAATGACAACCTCCCCCCCCCCCCCTCACGCTCCCCTCAAATTGTGTCAACTATCGAAACTATGATTGTCAACAAAATTCGAACACATAGTCCAATGACATGTTGGACATGTCATTCTTGTTTGGGTTTTTATCTTGATCAAATATACTTATATTTGAATGGCATGCAAATCATAATCTCATTTATGTATACAACAATTTTGAACTTCTACAATAAATTGCCTTGGTTGTGTATTCCATTTTGGATTCCATTCTTTTTGCATGATGGGGGATGACAATGTCACCACAAGGATATAATACATGTTTGGATGAAATAAAATCCCATGCAATGAGCCTTAGGGACCTTAGTGAGAACTTACCTCTCTCCCGTAATATATATCTCTTTCAAATTATACATATGAAACAATACCCCTCATACATGGATGTTTGGTGAGACAAAGTCTCCTCGTATACCTTAGTTTCTAAACACCTACTTGGTACAATACAAGCTATGTGGACACCCCCCCACCTGCCAAGATCCTTTAGAAGTTCAAGAGGCTCATGAATGGAGCTCATGACATCATACCAAAGCGTTTGTAGACACTTGTGGTTGTTTTCAATTGAATATATGAAAAGAGACCCATCTCAAAATAAGTTGTTTTTCAAAACATTCTCTCAATTTTCTAACACACACAAACCTAACAAATATACACATTTGAGAGCTTAACAAATATCTTTCAAATATTGAAAGCTTGAAGGTATAAGAGTTTGAGAGTATGAGAATTTGAGAGAAAACGAATTCAAAAGTCAGTCTCCTAAATTAAAAACATGTTTCAACAATCTAGAAAGGCAATTGTAACACTCATGTTTGGCAACCCTAGCATGATTGGAAAAGTCTATATGTCCAAAGGTAATTGTATAGTTGAGGCGACTTAAGTACCCAATCTTCATCACCCTGTTGCAACATTTATGGTATTTAATGTCACATATATTATTTGCAAAGAGGCTAAACTAGATGCAACCTGGTCTCAAAGTGTCACATCCTCTAATTGCCAATACGTTGCTATTTGTCAACATACTATGAGTAACTTTTTGAAGTGAAAAATATGTACTTGAGATGATAGTTTTTTGTTTAGTATGCAAGGGGAGATATTCTTGAGCATATTTTTGCCAAGTGTCATTTGTGTACACTTGAATCAACTTGAAAATCATTGTGTAACACCCAGGGAGTGCACTGTTCAAGTACTGTATTTATACACGTGGGTGCACAAAAGGGGTATTATTTAAAACAAGCATGTACAAAATGTACGTACAAGAGACATATTGCTATTAAGCAAGAAGTAGATATACATGAGGCTATAGAAAAATATATGTAAAGTACACATTACGCGTTTACGCGTTCAAGTTAGACCTGGACCAAGAATCATGTGTTTTTTCATCCACTAAGTAACGACTTTATAACTAAAAATCCATGATTTGATATTATACATATAATAGGGCCATATTTTTGCATTTCCAAACATTTGTACACATGTTATATACAATTTCTGTATTTGTTTTTGGACCCTTGTGTATGTATGGAAATGTATTTTGAAGCAATGAGATTTGTAAGTATATTGCTTGATTTTAGCAAAAATAAAATGTATACAGGGGTATTTTAATAAGGGGCATGCACGCACGTGATGCTTGGTTTTAATGAATAGTGCACACCCTGGGGTGTAACATGGACATACACCTCATAACAATTATTATACATACTCATGCCAAGATAGTAGTAAGCGCATATGAATGCCAAGTGTTGTAAGGTGACACTAATAATAAAGGTGTTGATGATTAGTGTAACCTAGCATAGTACACCTCAAAACATGGTAAGTTACTCTATTACACACGTGACTGTATAAACCATGTCGTCTTGTTGAGCCAATCTATACCTTTGAATTGATTGGTCAGCCCAATGACCATGCCATGAACCGCTTACATGGTCCCATTGGAGAATATGTTCAAGACAAATGAAGACCTTGTTTATGCAACACCTTGTATACGGTTGGATAAACTAAGTTCTAAGTCTTGTGATATGGTTTTCATCCAAGGTAATCTTTGTGAATAAAGAGTCAGGTTTGGTTAAGTAGTTTTCACAACGAAGAGGGGCGGAAAGGATGAAGAGCTGCTGAGAGCTCCGTATTTCCTGGAGAGGTGAGTGACTGAGGAGTTAGCCGCTGTAGAGGATGTGTGCGCTGCCTGGAGCTGGACTTGCAGTCACCCCGCACACATCAGAGTAACAGTTAGGTCAGTGTGTTTGGAAAGGTGCTTGAATGTGTTGGAAGGGGTACATGTGTATGCTTGGTACTAGATCTAAAGTTTGAAGTATGTGTGAGTAAGAGTCGAGATCTCAAGATTAGGGCATTCTGATGAGCTGGGGCCTTGATTGGTTACAATGTGTTAGAAAACTTCATCTCCCTGCTTGTAGACTTTAGATCTGTAACCGAAGCATCACATTTTGTGAGGAAACGTAGCACCAAGGACACAAACACACCGTTACTCACAGTCGCGGCACCGATCCAGGATCACTCTCCAGACAAATAGATAGAATGACATACAGAGGGAGCCATAGGCTCCTTCTCCTTGCCATACACATTGCAGTATCACTCTCTCTACTCCCTCTATCTAGTATAGGTATATGGACAGCAGATCCAAAATCACACCTACGGAGGCCACATATCAAGTCCGATCCCCCTGTAGCGACCCGGTACAGACATCTACACCAACTCGATCGAGTTTACAGAGACCGAGCCCACAACAAGAAAAGGAACCAGCTGCATCGACAGAAAAGTAACCAAGCCGGTAGCGAAACAGATCTTCACCGAGCTGGTTTCGGAGCCCACGGCGAAGGCGAGGACATGTTTTCGGTGAAGACGAGGACCTGTTTTCGGCGAAGGCGAGGACCTGTTTTCGGAGATGGCGAGGACCTGTTTTCGATGAAGGGGAGGACCTGTTTTCGGCGAAGGTAAGGACCTGTTTTCGGCGAAGGCGAGGATCTGTTTTCGGCGAAGACGAGGACCTGTTTTCGAAACCAGCCCCAGCCTACATCAAGACTAGACTACACCGAAAAGGAGGGGAGCCGGGAGTTGGAGATTGGGAAAAAAAAAAAGCAAAAACATCAGAAGTGCCAGCGATCCACAACGACGACACCACTACACCGAATCCCGTAGCAGTCTACACCGAAACCCAAACTTGACACCAATGCCGAAAACCTTACACCGAAACGAGAGTACAGCAAGCGGGAGCCTAATCCCCATGGCCCTGGCAAAAGTTTTCGGTGCAGAAGACGATGTGATGGAGATAGACTCCCCTGCCCAGAGTCTCAAAAAACTGTTGGCAGAAAAGGCCAAAATTCCACCCAAGGGGGCAGCGAGCGGGAAGAGAAGTCGGGACCCAGCAGTAGCTTCTCCACACCTACCGTCACCACCGAAAGCGGTCCAAGCCACGGTACCCACCTCTGAACAACCACTTAAAATGTGGCTTGGGTTTGATGTTATGGAAAAACTTGCCATGGACCAGGGATTAGATGAGTTATACATGGACGAAACCATCAATGACAAAGTTACAAGAGGCATCCCCCGCAAAGATGCTGAAGAGCTAGAAAGTGTAAGCATCTCCTACCCTAGAGTGCCACAAATACTGTACCCTAGTAAAAGGAGTGATGGATTCCCGGGGCAACATCTTAATCTTACTCAACTACCGTCTGAGATAGAAATTGACCCTATCTCATGCATGTCTCTAGATTTTCAAATAGCCATTCATTTTCAGCTCCCCAACAACCCCCTCTTCCATAATCATGTGAAAGAGCTTGTCAAGGAAAGGCTAAATGATATGCATATCTCATTAGGCACTAAACTTATAGAACCCATCTCAATTCTTTGCATGAGTATCAAGAGGGGTGGGATTAAGGGAGTTTGGGCTGGGATAGTCAAACTCCACCTCCTCCATCCCCAAGTTGATGGAGTAGCACTACTCACGGGTCTTAGACCCTTTATCCTCCACCTTGAGCCCCACTCAAACGTTGGAAGTCTTGGCAAGGTATGTAAGTCATATCACTCCATTGCTAGAAGCAACAACCTCTCCATCAAAATCTCAAACGACACATTGATTGGTATATCATCTCATGCTCTTTTTCTAGATATCCTAGAGAATAGCTTTAGGAGAGGCCATAATTTCGAGATTGTAGAGGTACAAAAGAGCACCACTAACAACCATGCTTACATTGTTGCTCCTACCCCCCACCAAGCCCAAAAAATCCAAAAACTCCAAGTATCTACACATCACCAAATACTAGAAGGTCAAGTGACAAAGGGTCCCTCTCTTACTTTGGAGCAAAAGGCAAAGAAAGAGGCTCTTACCCTAACCTTCTACAACCTCCCCATCTTGATGAATATTGAGGATACCTCCCTTGAAATTTGCAAAGTATTAGGAACCAAAAATGTTGTATCCATTTGGTTCCACAAGCAAGATGGCTTGAGACACAATGGTAGTGCTAATGTGGAATGCCTTAACCCCTTTGTGTATAGGAAGTTTGTAGGGAAAGAAGCAAAAATTGGAGCCTATCATGTGGAAATTACCCCACACCTCCGAAGCCTTGACGGTATCGACAAACCCACCAAAGAATTACTAGTCAAATTTGGTTTTGAAGATACTAATACGTGTTTGGTAAACACAATCGAAGCCATCCAAAACCAAACCCAAGAGGAGACTAGTGCAACAAAGGAGGACGTTTTCACCGTCATGAAGGAGGCAATTGAAGAAGGCAACAAGAAACTTAAAATTGAATTTCACAAAGACATGAAGGACTTAAAGGATGATATAGTAAGAGAGGCACACATCTATGCGGATGAAATAAACGATAAACTAAAAAAGCAAATGTTGGACATCCAAAGCACTTTGACCTTGGCACTTACCGGGATGCAACAAATTACGGGATTGGTAAACCCAAACCTCATGCTTAAAGACCAACCAAATGTGGAGTGACCACAAACTGCCAAGCAAAAAAAAAGTATTTACTACAATACTACCCTAAATACGTAGAAGTATATAGTAGAATACAAATACATACTAGAATAAACATACTATACCTTAGTTTCATACAAAGTAGCATACGATGTCAAAAAACTTATACAAAATATGAACATACCTCACATCTACTCCAATACGATATGCCCCAACAAACCACTCACCCAATACATATACCAGAATACATATACCTTCCATACAAAAATATCATATAGAATACAGTATCAGTATAAAATACAGTATACATACAAAGTACAAAGTACCCCATCTTCACCCAAAATATAATTACCACCTAGAGCACAACCCCCACCCAACAAGCAACCTTCATACGAAGTACGGAAAGTATCCAAAACACATACGTCATCCACCGAACTACTTTCAATCAAGACATAGATTCCACCCGAAATACACACTTTACTCAAAACACACACCTCGTCCAAAACACAACCCACACCATAAACAAAAAACCCACCCTAACCTAAAGACATCCCAACAAAAGAAATTACATCCTAATTAAACACCACCCCCATCCAAAACCCATACCTTACCCCCACTCACAACCCAACCCCCACTCAAAGTACAAACAATACTCAACAAACAAAATGGCCTCGGCCTACCGGCCTCGCCACAAAACTAACCGCAAATACCACCCCACTAATTGGGAACCTACCTCAATAACAAATCAAATATCTAAATACTATGTGAGCGCACACCCCTCAACCAAACAAAAAGAAAACATAATACCCACCCTACATCAAACTTCTTCTACAACAAAACTCACACTCATTAAATATCAAAAATCAAGAACAATTAACCTACAAAGACACTACCCCTCTACCTCAAGTACATCAAATATAATTAAAAAAATTATAAATAAACCAAATTACACTAACCACCCACACAACAACAACCACCCAAAACATACTCCCCGAACAAAATACACCATACATCCAAATTATACCTCCCATCCAAAATACAAAATACACCGGCTTCACTCACAATATAGGTACCTCCCAAGAAACGAACTTCATCCTATATCCAAACCGCATCTAAAACATAATCTACATCCAAAACAAAGACCACACCCAAAACTAAATCCCCCCCTCACATCTAAACAATCAAGTAACACTACACACACCCCGAAATACGTAAAATACCCAAAACACATATCACATCCAACAAACTACTTTCACCCAAGACACGGATCTCATCCAAAGCACATAACTTACTCAAAACACATATCCCATCCAAAACATAACCCACACCATGAACAAGGAACCTATCCTAACCCAAAGACATACCAAAAAAATAAATTACATCCTAAACACAAACCCCGCCCAAAACACATACTTTACCCCCACTCACAACCCAACCCCCACTCAAAATACAAACAATACCCAACAAACAAAATGGCCTCGGCCTACCGGCCTTGCCACAAAACCAACCGCAAAAACCACCTCACCAATTGGAATCCTACCTTAAGGACAAATCAAATGCCTAAATACTATGCGAACTCACACCCCGTACCCAAACAACAACAAAACATAACACCCACCCTACACCACATTTCTTCTACAACAAAACTAGCACTCATTAAAAACCAAAAACCAAGTACGACAAAACCAAAAACAAATAACCTATATAGATACCCCCCTACTACCTCAAATACATCAAGTATACAACTTATAAATGAACCAAACTACACTAACAACCACCCTAAATACAATCCCCAAACAAAATACACTACACATCCAAAACTTACCACTCATCCAAAACTCAAAATACACCGGCTTCTCTCACAATATAGGTACTTCCCAAGAAATGGACTTCACTCTAAACTCAAATCACATCCAAAGCATAGCCTACATCCAAAACAAAAAACACAACCAAAACCTAACTCTCCTCTCACACCTAAACAACCAAGCAACAATACACACACCCTACCCTACCCGATCACCACAACTAAAACCGTACGCATAAAAAACCAAAAAGCAATCAAAACACGCCCTTTACCCAACCAAGTAGGAAATATAACACCCGCCCCACAACATGATACCCACCCAAAACAAAAAATACCCCGGCCCCACCCACAATACAATTCTCATCCAAGATATAACCCTTATCCAAAACACAATCTTCATCCACGAGACAAGCTTCATCCAAATTATAGAATCCATCTAAAACACAAAATGCATCCAAAAACCAAAATATATTCAAAACACAAATACCAACCAGTGTATAGTTCTCATCCAAAACAAGAAACCCAATCCAACCCAAAATCTCACAAGCTTCACCCTACAAACAATTTGCATCCAAACCCCACACCTTACCCCCACTCAAAACACCACCTACTCCCTAAATACGAACCTCACCAAAAATATAACTACCCTTACTCAAAATATAAACCCTACCCACTAAACAAAACGGCCTCGATCTACCGGCCTCGCCACACAAACAACGACACATACCACCTCATAAACAAATGGAAGCCTAACTCAGTAACAAACCCGCTACCTACAAATAATGCAACGTCATACTTCCCACACAAATTAGTAGAAAAAATCATACCCGCTATGCCTAACCTCTTTACTACAACCAAATTCACTTACATAAAATACCTTAAAATAAATATGAGAAAACCAAAAACATTGCAATTTTACGGATACTACTTCATTAATAAACTAGATCTGGTAAAATGCGGGGACATCGAACTCAACCCTGGACCAATGCCTAATATCCTACGTACACACCCTGCTACAAAAAAAAAAAAAAACCAACACATATTTTATTCCAAATACTATAAAACTACAACCTGAATACCAACACATAGCAAATACATTCGCCCCTATACTAAAACACACACACCCACTACACCCCCAAGCAATCACTACATACCCACATCTACACCAATATACCCAAACACAAAATCAATCACCACCAACCCATATGCTATACGCCCTAATCATTACCATCCATCCCTCAATAGACACATGCAATAACATACTAGCCCAACCCCAAAACTACCACTTTAATAACATATGGACCAACACATTAATCATTAGACTAGCTAACCTCGCAAACCCCCCCGAGCGACACATACTGACACCGCACCCCTACACAACATTTATAGAAAACAATAAAAATATAATACTCCCTCATAACTCAATACATACAAAAATATACGAATTCATCCACAACCAAGTAACCACACCCACATCAATCACCCTCAAGAAAGAATTCCCTTTCCTCCCAAACCAGTTGATAACCGAAGTACTTAGATGTTTAGAAAACATTGACGAATACTCACACCCACCCCCACTCCCAGCCGCTCCCACACCAATCGCAAGAATCTATTTCAACACCGAGCACGAAACTAACATAATAACATGGAACGCATCATCAATCAACATATCATTACCAAATTTACAAAGCCTAATAAATAATTATCTAAATAACACGGCAATCATACATATCCAAGAAACCAAACTTACTGCAAACAAATCTATAAAATATATACAAAACCTATTCCCAGAATTCAAACTCATTTTTAACAACACGCACGCACTCACAAGGTGCATTCAACAAAGAATGCCTTATACTCCCGGAAGAGGTGGCCTACTCACACTTATCCATAATAAATATGCATTCCCGGGAAATGTCACCAAAATTCCCACGCCAGCAAACATCTCCCCGTATCTACAAATAATAATAATAAACAACCATCCACTAATACCATGGTTAATCATATACATGTATATGCCTACACACTTAGAAGACACATGTCTCATCCCACACCTTAAGAACGAAATCACCACCAAATCAATACACACCCTAACCACATATACACACTATAATTACACATCAACAAGCCTAATAGATGGCTTCTACATTCACTCCCCGGACAACAGCAAATTCATCTCTACCACAAACACAAACATGAATCTAAATTCAGACCACTACCCAGTCATATTACACATCCTACACAACACACTTATAGCGAGACCCCCACCCCCTACAAACACCTAACAAACTAGAATACTGAACCCGATACCACTTAAAAACCTAGAAAAATTCAACATAACATTCTTTGAAGAAAATTCTACACAATTAAAAGCACTTACCATATTACTAAAAAACCCACGACACTTAACATCTGATCAATGACAAGAAACCTGTACATCAATGGATTACATTGTAAACAAAATCTCAGAAACAATTGAAAAAACCTGTAAAGCGGACCCATTACCTAGCCTTACAAACAGAACATCACAACAAGGTGGTTTTCTTCCACGCAAACTAGCTAGAGAATGGGAAAGATACCTCAATACATATCACCTCATTAGGAAAACCATATACATAGCACAACATGACCCACACTGGCTAACACATCCCATCCTCAACGATATCCGAAATCACCAACATGCCACATCCACCTGCTATAATACCACCCTCTGCCGAATGGATTAATGCCATAGCAACCATCGCAAAAACTGCAAATAAAGCAGCCAAGAAAATCACAACAAAATATACCAAAGACTGCATTCTAAAAGCCGTATCAAAATACCGCCAAATGTATGAAAAAAAAACCAAAAAAAAAACCGTAAAGTCTTCAAAAACACTGAAACCTCACCTCTTGATTCCATCATTGATAGACAAAATTATATATTAACTAACCCTGAAGACATTGCATCAGAAATTTACGCGCAACAATCTATCAGTAACCGCCCAACAGTCCCCACATGCCACCATCAAAATACACATCCACTACACTGCTGTGAACCCAAAATGGTGCCCACATGTGGTGATTAACACTTCGAACCCAATTCGTGTTTGACTTTGAGGTGTTATGTTATTCACAAAACATAAAAAGAATGAAGTGTGGTGTGGATTTAAGTTTAGGCATTAGAATGTTTTGTGTGATTATTTTACGGTTGAAATCAATAAGAGTATGCCTTGATAATGTGAGTATGGAGTAAGGTGAAGCAAGGTGAGCTCCGCGGGTTAAATGCCCACTTTTGGATCCACCTTGTTAGTTTAGGAAGAAGGAAGCTTGGTGGAAGGGGATTAGTCTCTACTTTAGAGGTGAAGGTTAAGGGATTGTCATTGGAGGTGCTAATCTTCTCACCCTATCCTTACCTCTCTCTCCCTCTCTCCCTCTTTACTACTTAAGGTGGTTTCTCTCTTATTTTTCTCTCTCTCCATCAAGCGCTCTCAAGGGAGCAAGCTCTTAAGAGCTTGAGCCACGTGTGTGGGTTAGTAGTTTTTCGTAAAGTTAATTAGTTAAGTTCTCTCTCTCTCAATGCCTCCCAAGTGAGTGAGCTCTTAGAGCTTGAGATTGCCTAGGAGGATTAGGGGTTAGTTTAGTGAAATTAGTGGGATGTGTTCATTCATTGGTCAAGGGACTAGAGGAATATTCGATTAAATATTAGGGGTTGAGAATAGTTGTTAGGACTTATTAGACATCTGCCTAAACACGGCTTGGAGCTGGAACTGCACCCAGTTTAGTTGCTGCTGGGCAGCCGAGACTACACCGAGCTTCGTTGTTGTTGGCAGCTGGAACTGCACCCAGCTTAGTTGCTGCTGGGCAGCCGAGACTACACCGAGCTTAGTTGCTGCTGGCAGCTGGAACTGCACCCAACTTAGTTGCTGCTGGGCAGCCGAACTGCACCCAACTTAGATGTTGATTCCAGGTTAACCAAGGGACTGCCGGTAAATAGGCCAGATTTGGACCGATAGGTTAATTAGCCGGTTGGCTGGTTTAGCGAGCTAAGGTTAAGATTAAGAAGGGGGTGCCACTAAACTAGCCATGAGGGGTTTAGACCATTTGTAGATTAAAATAGTTCCTAGACAAGTGTTAAGCTCAATAGGATAGGCGATGTGTGTGTGGAAGTCACATGTGATTGTATTTAACATTGACTATGGAGTAAAGTGTTTCTTAACACTTGTACACTCTCAAGTCACCATAATTCACGTGTACAATCAATGGAGAATGTGGAGGATTCTTGCAATGGCAGAAAAAAAAGAAGTGAAGATTAAAAGAGTGAGGGGAATATCCTTAAGGACATGTGTGGCTAAAGCTGCGGGTTGGACTCTTGAGAAAGCTAACTCTACCACAAGCCAAGAGGCTAACATTAATTAAACACAATGAATGAGACAATATGTGTTCATTTGAACATGAAAATTACCTTGCACACGGTTCAATGTTGTAATAGACACATGTGATTCTCAAAGTCATCACCCGGACTAGGACGCTAAAGGGGGGTGGATTTGGCCTCACATAAATGGTGCGTCCGCCGGGAGTGAAGTGGGTAGTAGTTAAAAGACTTGGAGGCAACTAGAAGACTTAGAGGCAAGTAGGAGAATGTGGAGATACGAACTTGAGAGAGAGGAAGGAGCACTCGAGGTGCGGTAAGTTTCTATCTTGGGTTTTATATTTGACTTTATTAGAGTAGTTGTATTTCAATTAATTTCTTGGAATGAATTACATTGTCAATTATGCAATTTCATTTTTGAGGAAGGAGTGCGGCGAAGGTACGTTCGCCACCTTCTTGGGGTTTTGATAAGAACATCAAAAGAAACCGAAGATCGGTAGCTCATTAAATTTTTAGATGGATAATTAATTTAGGAATTTCGACTTCGACACTTATCCCGGGGTGAGTCTCCAAGTCTTGGGGCTTTGAATCTATAGGTTAGAATTATTAGTTAGATTTAGTGATTGTGATATCCATGGCATGACTTAGAAGGATACACAATTGACAAACGAGGAGAACCCCAAATCCCCTTACACACGTACTTTGACCAAGAAACCTACGACCTCTGTCTTAAAAACCTAAGTAATAACAAAGCCCCAGGTCCAGACAAAATTCCCAACTCAATCCTAAACAATTTGCCTCCGCGTTTCGACAAACTACTCTTCCTATTTTTTAAACACTGCTACAAACAGAAACAAATTCCCGCATCATGGAAAACTAGTCTAACAGTTTTACTATATAAAAAAGGGAACCCATCACAACTAACAAATCACAGGCCTATCGCACTAGCTAACACAATATATAAACTTTACACAAGTACATTAACCTCCATCCTATCCGCGTATGACGAAAGATACCAAATACTACACGATAGCCAAGAAGGGTTCAGAGCAGAAAGAAGTACTTCCAGATAAATCCAAATACTAATCGCAGCACTTGAAGACGCAAGACTCACAAATCAAGATATATACATTCTCTACATTGACTTCAAAAACGCCTTTGGCTCCATTGACCACGCCCGACTCCTAGCCATAATGAAAGACCTAGGATACCCTAATGACTCCATAAACCTCAAAGGAAACATATACTCACAATCCTCAATCATATTTACTGGAGAACATTTTGGAAAAACCTTACCAATTCTCATTTAAAGAGGTACAATACAAGGCGATACCCTTAGCCCATATCTATTTATCATATTTTTAGAACCCTCTCCTCAGATGACTACAACATGAGAACAATGGATATACCTTTGGTACATCCAAAGTTAAAATCTCATCAGCAGCATATGACCTAGCCGCGATCGCCAACAAACTAGAGACACTACAAACACAACTAAATAAACTAGACAAATTCTGCGAATAGGCAGGAATGGACCTCGGAATATCCAAATGTGCAGTGACTGGATGCCCAAACAAATCCAAACTTAACCCCACAACCTTCAAGGCCTAATCCAGGCCACCAACATAAATTATAGAAACCAACCTATACTAGCCCTAAACCAACACGAACCATACACATATCTAGGAATAAACCTCGCACCATCACTTAAATGGAAAACACAAATAAATACCACTACAGCTAAAGTAATCAAACAATGTCAAGCCCTCGTAACATGCCCAGCTACTATTAAACAAAAAATCAACATGGCAGATACAGTCATTCGTACTGGGATAGCATATAGTTTTTATGCAGTACCATACTTCATACCAGCTATTAAGAAACTTGATAAAAAAATCATAGCACTCCATAAAACGATTTGTAGAATACCCAAATGCACATCTAACATCGCTACACAACTTCCATACAACCTATTCGGAATTGAAGCATTTTCACTACAAAATGCCTACTTAAGATGTATTGGTGAACAACTATAAAACGCCCTTAATGATAAAGGTCGAATCGGCAAAATCTATAGTAGCCTAATGCAATTTATTCTTGCCAAATATGAGGGCTCTAAAAGAAATTTCCCGTATTAAATACCACCACTGTGTTAGATCACCTATCACTAGAACATTATTCTTGCTCAAGCATGAAGCCGGAGTTCATCTAAAAAGTACAATTAACAACTTCCTACTACACCCATCCCCACTCGAAATGCGTGGATGCAAGAAGCACAAATGCTACAAGGTCTAAATCCCAACACATCACTTAAATTATTACACAAATTTCTCATACATAATATAACAACACTAGACCAAATAACCATGCCTAATGGCACCACACTAATGAACCAAGAATAATTCAAAATCTACCACTCCACCCCCTCCAAATTCATCCAAAGTGCACTAAATATCGCTAACCAACTATTTTGCCACCCTTCTTGTAACTACGAATGTCCCCTACCATGCCCACGATACCACCCACCCAGATCCCTCAAAAACAAATATATAATAAGACACCACAACATCCTACCGCACATACCGACTCCACCCATACACCCCCAAACCCTCCCATCCCCCCTCTACCCCCTCCCCCCAACAATATACTTAAAGACCCCCGATAATATTCCATACACAAAATACTCGATCACAAACAAAAATATTCTAACGACCATAACGGAATAAAAAGAACAGTCACGTCATACTTATGTCAATGGGCTACAACAAATAATCACACATACAACAAATGGCGAACTCCAAAAGACTTATACCCCTACTGCGACGCCAACACATGTAACTAGAACACCGACCTACTTACCCACTACTACACGGAAAGACAACACAAACATTTTTCAAACATTATTAATGCCTACTTCTCCACAGAACAACAAAGAGACATGAGATACGTCACACCAACCACAATAAGCCCACTAGCCCATATCTCTAGTAACGAATGTAACCCAGAAAATGACATCGAAACAAACTCTGACACTATCCAAATACAATTTGATGTCGCTCACATATACGAAGACAATGGTCGGCACCTCATCACCATCCCGAAAACCAGACTAATGTGGTTATGGAAACAATACCAATTGGCAAAAAACACCACACATAGTCTAGAACCACCCACCCAATTTTTCGAAACTGAAATTGTTTGGTTATATCAAATATACAAATACCGTATTCCAAAAAATGACCCACTCAAACGTGCCCAATACACAATACCAACCCCAATATTAGATCTCCTAATAACAACATTCAATATCAACCATTCATACTTTTCATCCCCAGTAACATGTCCCACACAATTACCCAATTCTACTCACCATTCTCGCGTGACATAATATTTGGATCCCTAGGGAAAGCGTTTGACCACAAATAGCAAGGAATTGGATACGCTCACCCCCACAACGCAACAAACTTACAACAAGCCATTCACTAGGCTCGCATGGCGGCCCAAAATGACCCATATACAATCACTATACTTATATCCCCGGATACCGAATGGTACAAAAACTCTAACCCGCACACAGGTCCTTTCCTGGACACACACGTCATTGCCCACTTTGCCGCTGACACGATCACATATGAAGAACCCACAATACCCCCCGAACTCAATATTACAAGAAAAGAATCATCTACCCTACAAATATTCTGTATCCACCACCAAAACAGTAACATAGGCACCTATGAACAAATGAAATTACTAAAGGACATAGCCGATAATATCCAAATACTACAAAGCCACACCCAAATTGCACCACCCACCCCTTCAAACATCACCGTGAACTCTAGTAAAAAATGGTCTAAATCAAATTACCCAAATATACTCCTATACAATAACATCCCCATCCCACAACTCCCTAACTACCAGACAAATCTACCTCTAAAATTCCACCCCCAATTCAGCTATTACATTGATGGCTCGTTTATGAAACCCAAAGAAATAGCCCCCGGGGAATGGAGAAGAGAAAGAGCTGGATATGGTATCTACAGCCCCAAAGGGCTAAACATCGCCAATCGATTACATGGACACCAAAATATATTACGAGCAGAAATGATTGCTATACACGAAACACTAAGAATTATCAATACACAATATCCCAACGAACCCGCATTCATATTCACAGACAGTCTAAACGTATTATACCTACTTAACACACAAATTAACATCCCACACTTCATAATAGTCACCCAGACCAAACCACACTAGCCTCCATGGTAAAAATCCTTCAAAAACGGACACAACCAATCACACTATACAAAGTTAGAGCACACGTCAACATTGACGGCAATGAAAAAGCAGATAAACTAGCAAAAGAAGGATTAGAATTAGAACACAAAATTGCCATTCACTCATACGAACATGCCCACGCCACCCCTTACTACTACCAAAAAGACGTATGGGCCTCGATGGAAGACGTTCCGGACAAAGGCCCAGTCAGATTCCTAGAAAAACAAATTAAAAAATATGATAGGGAAACAAACCTAGCAATCATGGCCACACAAACCCCCAACACTTGTAAATGGACAGAAAATGTTGATATAGACAAAGAGCTGTCGAACGAATTTTGGGCAAATCATGCTATCACCGACAAACAAAAATCATGCCTCATCAAATTCCGCACAGGAACCTACATGGGTAATGCGAGGAAACAAATGTTCTTTGGTCACCAAAGATATCCCACTATTACGTGCCCCATATGCAACTCAAACGAACCAGATACATGGCTGCATGTACTACTTACATGTAAACACCAACATATACACTCACTTAGAGTTAAAAGACATAACAAAGCAGTTGGGGAAATTAGGAAACTCCTAATCTCATCAGAAAAATCCCGATGCTTTACTCTCATGAATGCTGGCACCTTCAATAACAACCCCCAAGAAAACACAGTCCCCAACTGGCTACTCCCCTGCACATGTAGTACACAAAGATGTCACTGCAACACAAGATTTAGACATGACATCCTTTGTGTTAAGGAATTACCATATCAAAATGTCCCTCCCAGCGACATTGACCCTAACCTCACCATACAATTTATTGAATTCACATACTGCAATGACATATTCTCCCCATAAGCAATTGAAGCAAAAAATAACAAATACAACCCACTAATTGCTAGCATTGCTTCCAGAGGATGGAAAATCGAACCACTTATTGTCATCACAGCTGGTGCTAAAGCTATTGCCCACATCCTATCTATGAAAGCACTAGAGACCAATTTCAAAATACCCATGGCCACCATAAAAAATACGTTCAAAAATATTAACACCATTGCAATACAATATGCCATGTCTATCCTCCTCCATAAGAGGAGAATTGAAAACCACCAACCACTCCCCCAAAATCCAGACCCCCCATAACTCAGAACTTAAAAAGTTAGGGGTAAGGGGCACGGGGTATTATATTAGGCGTAGTTTACATTATTGGTTTATTGTGTCTAAAGTGTCTACTCTCGAAAGGGGGGAGTAGATCTTCTCCTTCATACCTCTGTCCTGTGGGCTTGGGATTGAAGGTAGATCGAACAGACACTTAATTCACGTCGGTCTCCTTTCGGAGACCGAAGTTGTTATTATTATTGAATAAAGAGTCAACCTGCTTGCATTAGTGTAGATGGGGTCCATTATATGACTTTTTCCTACTAAAAATAACAAGCAATAGCCTACATCCCTAAGCCTCTGAGAGGCCATTTTTTGAGCATCATCATTCACGAGACATGTATGTAATTTTGTTAATAAATAAATAAATAAATAAATAAAGTGACACTATCTAAAATTAAATCAATTTTCATGTACACTTTTCGAATCAGTTAAATACATGTGCATTGTCAAAAATCTGGCTTCAAAGACACATCTTGGATGCCATTGGGTACAGTACCTACTTAGTATTGTAGATTCCAGTGTCATATACAATCGAAATTCTGTTTTGTCCTTTACATTGAGGGAAATAGTAAAGAACAATTTAAAAGCCATTAATATAAAATACATGATATTTAACAGTTGACAGGACTTGTAGAAATTGTGTATATAGGCCATATATTGAACACTTAGGGCCACTTCGCACACGAGTCAAGAGCCGTGACCATGAAACTGTGAGAGCTCAAAAGGAAGTGTCCAAAGGCTGCCCCAAGACACCTCCAAATCATGTAGCGTGCCCACGGATCCTCAAGCGTAGTGTGAAGTCATATGTGACCAGGTCCTCAACCGAATGCTATTTCAATGAATTTTTATTCATGCGGGTCCTCACACATGATAAAATAGAATAAATCAACGGTTGTGAGCATTCGGAGTATAATGGTCTCCCAATGGTTTTGTATTAGGCCTACCTCCAAGAGGTGGTCATTGGAAATAATCCAAGTGACCATGAAACATGATCCATTCGATGCCATGTAGGAATCCATGTAGACTTTACATCCATCTTGCATTCACATACTCTGTTGGCCCCCGAGCGTAGTGTGAATCGAACTTGGACCGGCTCCGCCTTTTCCACCAACTAGAGTCCTTGAAGTGTAATGGTCGTGGGCTCTCAGTATCGTGTGTGAAGTGACCCTTAGCCCTTGAAGAGAGAAACACCTCCATCCAACATGGTGAGACCCATAATGGGCCTCTGAGGTTTTTCAAAGTTGAAAGACAAGAGAAAAGATTGGATTTGGACTGTGAAGACTGCAACTTCTAGCCTATAAATGAATTTGGAGCTCAAAACTCCAACACGAAAGTTTTTTATGTCATGGACACATGTCAAAGTGACCCTCCTTCCTAGTAGTGAGTGTCCGGGGAGATTTTTGGGCATAATCGGTTGAGATCCTGGTGTTCCCAAGTCCAACCAGATACATGTTGACATCTTTTGGTTTTTCTTTATTCGTTTGAGGTATATTCCCTAGATTCTTCTCAAATGATCGGTAGTTTTCCCAAAGTCTTGAACTTCAAGCAATCATCTCTAGAACTCAAGCAATTCATATGTAACTTAGTTAGTGGCAACATCTCCCATTCATTGTTGGGAGGAATCTCAAAACATAACATTATTCAAATCCAAAACAATGTTATGTGGAATTGATAGTATTCCACATAATATTCCCATCTTCAGTATGGATATGAAGAATATTCCATGAAATATTGTCAATCCCACAAAACATTGTTATGAATCTGAATAATGTTATGAAACCTTGGTGTTAGTTTACGGAACTCTTTGAGAAAGTTCTTACAGCCTAAAATAGAGTAAAACTATTTGAATAAACTTATTACATTTGAAGTAGTATTTAAAATGATTTGTACCCAGTTGTTATTGAAATGATATCTCATTTATGACGGTGGCAGTGTGTATGTTTGTAAGCGTGGGAGCATTGTGTAACTTAGAGAGGTAGAAAAATTGGGGAAGAAGGAAATGCCGTTTACAAGTTTACTTCCCCATTCATCCAAGATAAAAGACCTAAATGTGTACAAAACTCGGATAATATAGAACTTTAGTTAATCTGACAACGTAAATAGTTTTCACAAACCTTGTATTAGTACAGTCAAAGTCAATGGAGATGAATGAGTCCAAACTTATAGGGGGTCAAGTGTTTATGTTGGATGGATGAGATGCACAACTCAACATTTATAGGTTTGAGGGGTAAAACATTTTCTAAGGTCGGATGTAAGCTAGTGCATTGAAGGCTTTATTGGAAAGAAGGGTCAATTTACATTGGTGACCAAGGAATGGGAATATAATGATTTTGGATCTCTCATGGTCACAATTTTTGGTCTAGACCCATGGAATGCTATCATGTGACTAGTGAGCGGTGATAGGAAGGGAGGAAAAGTATTTGGAAATACACCAACTAGGAGCTTGTATTTGTGGTATTTTGACATGAACAATATGAATGGGGAGTTGATGTGCTTATCCCCATGAATGCCCAACTCTACTTTAAAAAACTACAACCGCAAGCATGGTATGAGGGTTTGGGTTGGGAAATTTAGTATTGATGCTAGAGTCCACATCCCATTCTTGCAACAAATGCATGCAATTGGCAAGAAGTGAACATGATGTATGTTGTATTTTAGATATTCACATACGTTTTAGAAATGAGTTGATGGATGCTTTGGCAAAGAAGAAACTTTAGTAGTATGGGCACATGGTTTAAGGAAAAGAAAAAACTGTTCACACAAGTCAATAGACTACTGATGGTGGCAATCTAAGTAGAGGACAACAATCCAAACATCGTCACACATCCAACCAAAAAATATCCAATTCAATCATACGCAATCCAAGTCAAACATATACTGGATGGCTTTGACAACTATCTAAATGTCCCTAACATCTTACGCTACCGTCCTCCCTCTTTAGTATGGCACGTTTGGGAAACACAAAAAAATGTCGTATTATTAAGGTGTTGTCTTCTCGTTAATATGATAATTGGCGTAAAATTGTCATACCATCGAGGGAATACAAAAACAAAAGCAATATGAGCTTTAAAATATATACATCAAGTTAAGCAATATAGATTGTATGAAATAATAATTTATAACTCCAAACAAAGTACAAATATTCTTAAGAAATCTTGAAATAGGAGTTCAAAGACCTATGGTGTTGCCTACCCAAGTTAACTATTGTCACCTTGTCTAAATTCCCTACTAGCTTTTGAAAACTGCAATCTCACCTCGTTAGTATGGCACTCGTTTGTACGACACCCTCGATATTACGACGCATTTTTGCGCAACCAAACTTTTTAGTTCAAAACTCCCCCTTTTATATGACTATGACACTTGATAATACGACATTTAGAATCTCTGTTTTGTCATATTAAAGAGGTAACGAATGCTAAAATTCCTTTCATCTATGTAATGTACATCTAAAATACATCCATTTTTACTTGGGAACTACTTGATAACTTCACTTATCATGGGAAACTTAATGATAATTAGGGTTACTAGTGTAGAATGGACATGCTTAGGGTTAGAGTGGCCTCTTGCCTCGTATGTTGCCTTGTACACAAGTGATATAGTATCATCAATGTCTTTGTGCACTCTCTTGCTTTGTGCTCTCTTTGTTATCTTTGTGTACATGACTTTGGTATTCCTTCCTACCAGTGTTACAAGGTATAAAAACATCTTTCAAAATTCAGTACAAGAAGAAACTTTTGCAGTGTGTTTTATCACATTATGATGATGCTACATTGAAGGACTTAAGGAAGGTGGTGCCCAACATTAGAAAGGCTATCGTGTGGAATTATGAAGTATGGAGTGAGTTGGATGCACAAATAGTCATGAATTGTTGGAGGATGGCGCATATATACCTGTAACATGGAATGTTGATTTTGCCCTAGTTGATGAAAAAGAGAAGAGTAGGATGCCAGAAGAATCAAATTAACTTTGTGCTCTGATCTCATAGTTGTGATTCGGTGATGACGAGATATCAATTAAGACTTACATTCAGATGGAAGGGGAAGAGGTTAATGAGCTAGAATTGAGCACTGGATGTTGCTTTGGGAATCAATTATGCACAAAGCTTTGATCTTAATGTTGACTTACATTGAATAGATGTGGATGATGGTGCTCCACCTACAACAAAGCTTAGTGATGTTAAATGTCATGCATCATTGTTGCTTAATTTCTTATTAGACAACTCCTCACATTTTGGTGTTAATGAAATGATTAATTTTCAAAAGCTAGTAGGGAATTTAGATAAGATGATAGTTGCTAAATTGGGTAGGCAACACCAAAGATTTTTGAACTCCTATTTCAAGAGTTCTTGACAATATCTTTATTTGTTTGGAGTTGTAAGTTATTATTTCATACAATTTATATTGCTTAAACTCGTTGTATATATTTTAAAGCTCATATTGCTTATGGCTTTGTATTCCCTCGATAGTACGACAATTTTACGCCAATTGTCATATTAATGAGAAGACGACACCTCGATAATAGGACATTTTTTGTGTTTCCCAAGCGTTCTACACTAAAAGAGGAAGAACAATACTCATTTTATTAACACCAAAATGTAAAGAGTTGTCTAATAAGAACTTAGACAACAATGATGCATCCTTCTTAACATGCTCTTTGTTGAAAGCGACCGAAGCATCATGTGGTAAGGATCCACTTAGGAGCTGACACTAAATCATGCGATGGGGGTAGGATTGCATCAAACAATGTAGAGTCCTTACCTCATTCCTCTTTTACACAAGAATATTACAATCAAGAATGCACATGAGACAATAGTATTATGAACTATCAAACTTTGTACATTACAAAAGCTTTACAACTTAAACATGACATTATAATTGCTATGAGCTCGAACCACAAGATGTTTTTCTCTACTCCCCCGAACTTTCTCTTATGCCCAAGGCCACTCCTAGTCCTATCCATCTTTATCCATAGTATCTAAGAGATACTTCTAAAAGTGTCAAGTCTTACTAAATGTAAACTAAAGCTTTCTTATATATATACATAAATCATTTCACCACATGATCATTTCTTATCTTTTGGCTCAATCACAATCTTGTAGTTGGAATCGTCTAATTCCAATTTGATGTATTTGTCTATTGTTATAGTTGGTACAATGTAAAGACCCAACCCCTCTTGACTTTAGCCTGCTTATGTAATAACTCCTAAAATTGGCCGGATTTTTAGGGTAGGGCCCTTTAACATGGGCCGTTCCCTTGCATGATTTTCAGAGGCTCATGGCACTCCAAATTGTCTAGTTATGCAACTCAATCCAAATTATTGACCCCGACTTAGGATGTTGGGCTACACTTAGGTTCAATATATGGTTGTCCCATTTTATATTTTGAGGAGTATGATGATGATAGACAATTGTTTCTTTTCTATACGACCAAAGTTTATACCTATTTGCTATCTCAATCTTCATTAAGTTGGCTAGTACTCTCTTAAAGCTTGCGCAAGGATCCAACATGCAACTTTGCTCCAAATCATTTGTGATTGGGACTTCTGCATTATTGATTGTCATACACGGCACTTGTCATGCAATAAATGTCGTTCATAAACACAAAATCACTTGGCCCATCGTCACTAGGTTAGTCTAAATACAACATGATTTCAAACGCTTGTGTGGGTTGCTTGCAATTGTAGGGTCGATTGACAAAATCCACATCTCTATAGCCAAACCAAGGGTTGGTCCTTAAGTTTATGTCTACTTCAAGATCCAATGCTATTTAATTAATTGCTAAGCCGTAGTCAACAATCGTAGAAGGTTCTTGGATTTGTTTTGACTATGCCCAGATTAACAATTGATGCCTATGTTCTCCATATACCAAGCCTTTATCATTTAGCATAGAAGAAGGGTTTGTTCAATGTCTCCCTAAGGCGTGGATGGGTTCCCCCCCCCCCCCAATCTATTGGGTGACTCGGATACTCTCTCATGCCATGGTTTGTTGTAAATCAATGCTCCCCAAACCCTACTGTTTTAGAAACCCTTTATAAAAACAAGTTTCGAAAGGATAGAGGGGTGGTTGGAAATGTATTTGGAATGTTAAGAAAAACTTGGAGGGAGTTACTTGAGATGACCCAATTCAATGTAAAGTACCTTCCCGATGTCATTACCACATGTGCAATATTGCATAATGCGCTCCTTAACCAAGGTGAAGAGGATGTGGAACGTTTACTTGGGCATAATGAAAATGATGACCCCGATGATCTGGCCACGAAGGTCTTGGTGAGGAGGTGTGCAACGATGTCCGCTCTGTACCAATTCAAGAATGCATTGAAGAATTCCTCTGACAAGTTGCATTGTATCTTGGATCTCAAAGAGGCTTGGGTCCTTGAAAGAATCGAGGTGTAAAATTTATTTATTTTTCTTCGTAATGATAGATATATTTCCTTTTCTTAGTGAAAATTTCATTTTTTGAGTAAAGAACATTGATTTGTAGTCGGTCATAACCATTTTCGTATTCATGCCACTTACCTTTGAAAAAGTGTTTACAATTCTGCAATAGTGAGTAGTAGTATGTATCGAATCCCCTTCACCATGTTACATGTGTAGTCTTAAGATCTACATTGGTTTGTCTAATCAATATGAATTAGCATTTGGAGTTACATGTTGCTATAACCTCTTACCGGCATTCATGTTTCTTACCAACTAAGTTGTATCATGTTCTTCGGTGCGCATACTAACTACTTCTATAATTTGGGTGAAAATTGATACACTCAGTGAAAATGTATAGCAATGTGTAACTATGAATTAAAACTCACACTAATTAGATAAAACCCGTGTAGTCTATGGTCCAAGTATTGTGATGAGATGTGTGCTCTAGAAGGACTGATGTGAAGGCTTTGAAATGATGTGGTCCACCTTCTTAATTAACATCAACACCTCCTTACCATTTGCACTTGGGGAAGATTTGTGGAGTAGTACTTCTTGATGTGCAATTACCTTCCGCATTCTCAACTAGAGAGGTAAATGTTGTTCTAGACGAGGACCTAATTAAACCCTCTCACATTCAAGTGTCAATGAATGTTTCTAGTCAATAAGAACTCACAACCCTTTTCACTTGATGACCTCATATCCTCGTTAGCATTAAGTGGGTATTCTTGTACATAAGTAGGGCAAGTGGATGTACCATTTGCCCACTTCACAATGTTACTAGTGTACTCTTAGAATATACAACTATAGAAGACTTTGGTACAACACAACAATAGATTTAGTCATACATGTATGATATGATCTAGCACATAATACACCGCATAATCAAGAGTATAATATTTTAATTCCGTTCTATTTTGGATACTTCATACAAGTTATGACTTTACTCATGGTCATGTGCAGGTACGTTTTGGAGCTGGAACACAAGTATATATGGAAGATAAGTTTGGGATACGACATACAATTTGGTTTACTACATAGTCTACGATTTACTATATAGAGTTTGGTTTACTTCATACAATTTGGCGTGGGGACGTGTGTGAGTACAAGGAGCTATTAACTCACTACACTAAATATGGTATTTAGTGTGACTTTCTATTTGGAATTACACAATGCTATATCTATTTACTGTACATCTTGTATTTTTTTAACAAATGTTAAATTGGTAGTTTGGACATTTTAAAACATTGATAGCTTTACTTGGTAAACTATTATTTCAACAATGAAAAAATATAGCAACGTGTAAATCCAAATAGTACGTCACACTAACATCATATTTGGTGTAGTTAATTTTGGTGTAGGTTCTTCACCTACACCTTCCACTTAGGTTGTGGTTATGATATTTAACCCCACACATAAAACTTGTGAAATTGTTGCTAATTGTGCATTCTCCATGGCTAGTGCCCTTTGCTTGTATAAACGCCAACTCCTCTCCCATTGGTACTCTTTCTTTTCCGGTGAAGAAACGCAATTGGACCTCCAACTTGTTGGCTTCGACCTCTTTCGTGGCATTGGTAAAGTTTCTAGTTGTAAGGCTACCCCTTCCACACTCGTTTTTGGACATTCAATAATTGTGGTTTGTTTGGACAACGACTTCCTCTGAATACCGGTGTTGCCTAAGGGCCGTTTTACACCTAGAGGCTGGGCCAATTCCTTGTGTAAGAGGCTTGAAATCCACACTTGTGGTTGGCCAAAAGGCTGAAATTGGCCCCAACCCCTTTACACCTAGAGGCTAGGCCAATTTGGTGGTATGAAATTATTAATCAATAAATGCATGGTATGACACGGCCCGAGCTCATTAAATTGGGTGCACCCAAAATGGAAGGCCAATTCTTGGCCTCATGACCAATATCAAATTTCACCGAAAAAAAACTTTCTTTAATTAAACATTAATTTTTAGCGAACCATATCCATTATATTATGTGGAAATATGAACGGCTTTATGCTAGATTATGCTAGATCCGTTGGATTATGTAAGATTTATTGAATCGGCCTAGATTCTTGGCCCTAAGGCCTTTACATATGGAAAAATTGGCCCCCATTATAATCTTATTGTAATATGTAGTTGAGTTAATTAATCAGAATTAATTAAACTTAATTACATTAAATCACACTTAATTGGTTTGAATGTGTATGAATACTTGTGAAAGTAGATGGCATTACTAAATTAATTGTAAAATATACATACTAAATCAGCACACTAAATTTAGGTTTCACTTTAGAATGACAAAGACAATTTCAAATGGTAAGTCATAAAATTATAACCTCAATGTTAATGAGGATTGTGTAATTTTATTTGACCTCCAAGTTAATTACATGCTTCATTGATGGTTTCACTTCCGGAATGATATCCCAATGAATTGTTATTTCTTCAAGAATGCAAGAGCAATATTTTTTTCGAAGTTGGGCGGGGCGGGCAGCAATTTTTGGTCAGGTTCAGAAATTTCCGAGGAGGTTGCCCCCGCCCGGATCTGACACCCCCCATAGTTCGTATGGGGGGACTTAATGTCTGCCATGATCTAGGCAATTTGCCCTTCTTTTCCTCACACTATTTTAAATAATAAGGTGTAAACCTACTTTATATGGTCATAACATTATTCGGATCAATAACAGAGTTATGTGGGACTGACAATATTGTGTGAAATATTCCCCACATTCAGACTGAATGTGAGGAATGTTCTGTAGAATATTGTCAGTCCCACACAACTCTGTTATGGATCTGAATAATGTTATGGTCTCTGGCCTCATAAACAAACTCTTGCATTCATAAACAACCATAACATCCACATAAACCATTATTCAACTTTCAAGGACACATCTCCTGGTAACACTTCATGCTACACACAACTACCCTTATCTCAGGGTTGGATCCTAGATCTTCTCTAATGCTTATAGTCCATTTCCTACTTTCAGATCCCCGTCTAAGTCCCCCCCCCTTCTCATTTACACAGCCTTCCCCTTTAGTCCATCTTAAGCCTAACCCTAACCCTAAGAATGTTCCCAATACAACACTAGTATTGGTAATCGTACTATAAACCCTGGGCATATTACATCTATGTTCGGCTAGGCCTTGTCCCTCCCACGCCTCCTTCATTGTCCGGTCTTCATGTGTGCACATGCGTGGGAACTCTTCCCCGTTGGGAACCAATGTGATAATACCATGTCACTTAAGTCACTAAGTTCTTTGGGCATGTGAAGGAACTCCATCAATTAACTTGAGAATAATGAAAGTGATGTCAACATGAATATTTGTCATTTTGACTGGGTATTGTCACAATGGTTCCCAACGGGGAAAATTTCTCATGCATGTGCGGGCAAGAAGACTAGGCAGTGAAGGAGACGTGGGAGGGGCGGGCCTAGCCTAGCACAAATGTGATTTACCCAGGGCCTACTAAGAATACTATTATTACTAATAAGTGAGATACATCCTTATGTAACAATATTCTTGTAGGGCTTGATTTTTACTTGTTAAAGTTTGTGCTTGGTAGTGTGCAATCAAAAGTAGAATGAATGGCATGCTCTGGAAACTTGGAGTTTTGTGTGCACATGAATCAAACTTCAAGAAGTCTGAATGTATGCTATTTTTTATGGAAGTTTGTCCATTGTGATATATGTATGTATGTGAAGCTTTTTGCTAATATGTTTTTTTAATTAGAATGTTATGAGCAAAAGTTTCTATGAGGGGTCTTAGTACTATACTTATGGTTAGTTTCCATGTAGGCCACTCGCCCACTAGAATATGTTGGGCAAAGCAACTTACATGGAAATTAACCATAAAGAACAATGCAATTTTTGGATATTGTAAGAAAAAAGAAAGAAAACACTGCCAATATCCAAGTATTGGCGTGAAGTAGAGCCTGATAGCCTTATGTTGATCATGGTTATCCATGATGCCATATAAGGTGCTATGCCTCCTTTTTGGGAGGTGAGCACTATTAGCAAAATAGTTATCTGATGTTATGGGGGAGGGAGGGGGGGGGGGGTGTTTGTTTGTTGTCTAGTTTTCTTTTGTGTAGGATTACATATAGGAGGTATTTTTATGGCGTTTTGGTGTATGCTTTCTCATGAGACTTTTAATGTTTGATTTTAGGATTTTGAGTTCGGTGAGTTTTTGTGTAGAGTATTCATGTATGATGCCTCTTACTATGGCCGTGATGGTGATGAGGGGGTTTACTTTCCAACCGTTGTTTTGGAAGGTGCTAATTTAGTGTGTTTATGTCCAAGGACTTGGTCAAGGAATCTATCATGGTAGTAGGTGAATTTTATAAATTGAATTGTGTGTATGTGGGAGGGGGTAATGGTTATTTGGCTTTGGTTTGGGGCTCCTATTATCCATAGGATGCCAAGTTTTGAGTTTTGCTTGGCATTGGCATGGTGTGTGTATATAGGTGCATTTGAGTAGCCATTATGGGATTGTTGAGTTGGGTGGCTTGTTATAGTTCCTAGCGCTAGTCAATGTGAAAAATGAGGTGAGATTTTTGGCTTCTAATGTTTGGGCAATAAGGCGCACCTCTCTGTTGTGGCATGCTACTCTAAGGCCTTTTATGTGTTGGTTCTCACATGTGGATATGAAGTGTGGCCACATGTCTCTGGCATTGTTGGGGCATAGGGTGCAGTTGGGATTAGGGTGCGTGAAGGGCTATTCTTTTATTTTTGATTTTCTACTTTTATTTTTGTGGTTCTCAATGTATTGAGTGAGTAAATTATAATTTTTGAGTTTGTGTGACCTGGGCATCAGATGTGCCTATTGCCTTCCATAATTGATTGAAGAGTTTGTGGTTTATTTGGTCATTTGATAACCATTTGTCAGCGCATGGGAATTTGGTTTCGGTTGAGTTGGATTTTATTTTCATGTTCTTTATTTATGAATTTATGTAGGTTGTGGATGGCTCCATCATGTGTGGTAGTTGGCTAGCTTGCTAGCCAATAGGGGTGGGACGTAAACATGGTCAAGTACACAAACTATATTACCATGCATAGGTTTTTAATTGAAAGTGATTCAAAACTATATCCTAACTTTGAATTATGTGAAGGAAAAAATCATAAATATTTGAAAAAAAGACATTGATCTACAAAGCCAAGCAATTCATGTTAACAAAAAAAATCAAAATAAAAAACAGTCTGCATATTTTACAAAATGGCGCAAGTAGTGTGCAAGTAGATCTATTGAACACATGATTGTCTAAATTTTTTTTAGAACATGATAAAATTACGTTAATTTAATTTTTTGTACAAATTTTGTAATGGTGCCCTCTTGTTCATAATGAATTAAAGTAATATGAAAAATCCAACCTCAAAATATTTAAGGTCATGAAATGTACGTCCAAAACCATATTTAGCCATTACATATTCAACAATGCTTTCAATGTTTTGAAGATCTCATCTTCATATTCTACATTTGAGTACCTAACACAACAATGGAGGGCGCCATGAAAAAAATCCAATTTAAACAATAGTTTTCTACTACTTTTAGGCGTTTGACCAATTAAATTATGGTTTTGGTATACCGCAACATTCTTACCATATACTCGACCGTGCTTGCTCCCAGGTGGTGTGGGTGATGTGTATGTGGGGTGTGTTAGTGGGTTTGTCTTTGTGTGTTCCCTTGTTTGCTAGCTTGTTTGCTATTTCATTTATGGTAATGCATGTGTGGGCTTTTACTTTATATCTAGTAATATTTGGTGTACAATTGCAGCTACAAGCAATTTGTCTAAGTGGTGGTGTTGCGAGGATGGGTGTCTTGTGTGGTTATTTATTAGGAATATGTTATTGAGACCGTGAATATGTGTGTCTAGATGGGTGGTTTGTATGGTTTTTATTGATATGAGTATGGCCTTGAGTTATGCTTGTGGGATGTTTTGGTAGCCCAATAGTATTTTTGGATATTTGAGTGTTGTTGTTGGGGCTATAGACCCCCAATCTTGCGGTGTTGCCTCCTATTTGGCCCTCAAATTTCTTGGTGGGGGGATGAAAAATCCATATGTGTACGTGCAATGTTGTGGGTGGAGTTTGAGGAGGTGTCTACTTTGGATTCCATGACAATTGGAGTGTCATGGAAGTAGGTTTGAGGGTGTGTCTACTTTGGGAACGGTTTTTCATGCGTTCGAGAATTTGATGTGGTATTGCAGGGGGGTGGGTTTGATAGGGTAGGTATCCACTTGGACATTGTGTATTGTTTGTATGATGTGATGCAAGGCTTGCGGAGTTTGAATGTTTCTTAGTTGGTTGCGTATAAATATTATGGATGTGAGGAACATTCTATGTATTGATAATATTATGGCCATTCCGGTCTTGGGTTGTAGCTTATAATATGGGTCGGGATAGTCGCAATTGTGTGGATGTTGGTATGTTTGGTGATTGGGAGTTGTTGTGATGTATAGTTTTTGTGGGTTTAGCATTAGGATGGTTATGATGTGGGTGTCTTCTATGGATGCCATTCTAGCCCAGAGGATAGCTTCCAAGGTCGTGTTGTAGTTGATGGGGTATGGTAGGCATACACCTATTCATTTAAAGGATTTGGCCTATCCCATAGAGCCAAAAAGGATGTTGCGATTGTGTGGTGAGTTATAGTGCATGGGTTGTGTGGGGCATGTAAGGGGGGATGAGTAGTAGGAGTGTGTGATGTTCAAAAAGGCTATTTGTGGTTTTGTGATTTCAGGTTGTAGGGTGTGGTGTTGGTTGATGGGTTGGATTTTTTGAAATTTATTATTATTTATTTATTGGTTTTTTCTTGTGTAGTATGGGAGAATGTGTTCCAAAACCAATGCATCCTTTCACTAGTGATGGTGATTATGTATTCACCCCCCCCCATTTTGGTTGTATATGCAAGATTCTATACATTGTATTTGCATGGTTTGTTTGTTTGTGAGTATATATTTATTGGGGTTGCACCCCCTGGCTAGATGTGATTTGTGTGTGCGTGCGTGTGTGTGTGGGGGGGGGGGGGGGGGAGGGATATGTATCTAGTGTCTTTGGGTTGGTTGTGGTGAACGTAGTTTGCATATGTTTGGAGAGTTTTTTGCACTTGGGTTTTCGTGTGGTATTGTGCTAGGAGTACCATGTTATGGTCTAGTAGGATATTGTCTAGGTTGAGGAGTTCTGTTTCTTTGTGCCATTGTTGGTAAGTACCTTGCGGGGTTTTTCATTGGCTTAGGTATTGTCATTTGACGGCTTGTGCCCCCATTTGTCTTTTTTGGTGGTGGTTTTGGTATTAACATTGTTGTGGATACTATGTGTGTAAGGGTGTTGTAGAAGTTGTGCACAAAAATAAAGACAAGCTTTACATGAGTGTAGCCTATTTTTGTTGGAGTTTTGGTTCAATAGGGCTATAAAAATATATTAATCAAAATTTATAATTTCATGCAAACTCACGAGTCTTTGAATTGTCTTCTCTTACATTATATCCACAAATAGGAAGACCACTAACCATGATGCACTAATTTGTAGAGCAAAACTTGTGATGATATGCAAACATTGTTGTGTTGCTAACAATTTCCTTCCACCCGCGTAAGACTTGCGTAAGACAATGTTTCTCAAACACTCTACATTGATATGTGCAATTAGATTGCCCCACACCAATCTTGGATATTTACTACCACAATTACAAAATTCATTGATTGAAATTGGACTGTGGTTGCTACATGGCTTAATAGCCAAAGTTGTAAGTTTTAGGGTTTTGTGATTTGGTTATGATGCAAAATACATTGCATGGGTGACTTATTCACAAAGGCAACTAATTGCATATATCAATGTAGTTCAATGAAGAGCACAATGCTTCTAATACATGTTAATGGTGGCATGCAACATCCTAAATTTTATATCATGATATTAATAATAATAAAAAGATGCAAAAACATATTCGGACTACCAATCGTACTAGTAAGATATGTGGGTCTTATGTGGTCACTTTTCTTAATTTGACACTTGAAATTGGATTACATATTGCAAGGCTTAGATTTAAAAACAAATACCCAAAAACATGTGTTATGATGAGACTAGACTATGTGCTCAAAATAATGACATCATCTTACATTCGATAAGAGACATAGTTGGGAGAATCTATGTGATTGTTTAAAAATTAAAATTAAAATTAAAATAAAATTATATATATATATAGTTTGATCTCTTATAACTTTGCATCTTAAATTTGTTTAGAAAAGTTGAAATGACAATTTGTGTGATATGCAAGTCACAAATATTGGGGTACATGATAACCAAGTGCATTATGGTTCCAAACCTAGGTTGTTTGATGTGTGAGTTGACATCTTTCCGAAAAGGAAAAGCAAAGATAAGTGTCCATGTTGCTCTTCTATTGTGGACATTGCCAGTTCCACATATACTATACTTTTGACCGTTGAATTGGATTGGGAATCATCTCATCTCATATGATTAGCATTTGCTGCATTTCAAATTTAGAATCAAAGTTGACATGTAATAGTTATAGGAGGTCAAAGTGACATTCTTTTTTCTTCTTCAAATGATCAAGTTGTATTACTAACTAGTTATTGAACCTAGAATGAGGTCTATTTTTTGAGTACATAGGAGGCATGTAGTCCACCTAATCTCACTGTAACATATGTATACTGTATTTAAGCATCCACTCTTGACTTAGAAACCTTGTCATAAACCACTCAAATTTAGGTGTCCATTTAAAGGTCACTTCACGCACAAGAGTGAGAGCCATGACCATTGCACTTCAAGCACTCTCATTCGTGGAAAAGGCAGAGCCGGTCCAAGTTCACTTCACACTACCCTTGAGGGACCAACGGAGTACGTGAATGCAAGATGGATGTCAAGTCTACATGGTTTCCTACATGGCATCAAATGGATCATGTTTCAGGATCACTTGGATTATTTTCGAAAACCACCTCTTGGAGGTGAACCTAACACAAAATTGGGAGACCATGGCACTATGAATGCTCACAACCATTGATTTATTCTACTTTATCATGTGTGAGAACCCACATGAATAGAAATTCATCAAAATAGCATTTGTTTGAGGGCCCAGTCAGATTTGACTTCATACTACACTTGAGGATCCGTGACCACACTACATGATTTTGGAGGTGTGTTGGGACGGCCTTTGGATACTCTCATTTGGGCTCTCACAATTACATGGTCTGGGCTCTTGGCTCGTGTGTGAAGTGGCCCTAAGAAGAGTGACTAGGTACATAAAAGGCCCACATCCCTTGTAATTTGAAGACCCTATCAGAAGATCTTCTAGCCAATCAATCTCTTCCATGCTGGCTGGCACTTCGTTTGAGACCTCAGCCTTGGGACCTCAACCTTGTAATGGACGACGAGGGAGAGCAAACGCTTGGGAGTTTCGCAATGGTGCTCGCAGCTATGGCGGATTCGGATATCTCCAGTAGTATAAATCGCACTTTCCTTCGTCTTTTCCAATCTCGCGTTATTGAATTTCAATTTGAAATTAAGGCTCTCCTGCGGTCTGCAATGTCATCATGATCTTTCTTTATTTGATGTCCCCAAGTGTCGCAATGAGCAGGTTTCTATGTGTAAGTTCTTGATTAGGGTCGTCCTTCTCAGAGACCTTCACCTGCGATCGTATTATGTCATCCATATTAATTTCTGGAATTTCAAGACGTGTTTTGGATTGGTATGTCAAATCTTCATAAACTACGACGAATTTCTATTTTCTGCAAAGCTCCAGCATAGAAGGTCTGGCAATTGGGATTGAATGTAAATCTGGATAGCCTAATAAGCAATTCATCATCAGGGTCAAATGTTATCCCTAATTCTTTATATCTTGGCTAAGGTTTAAGGATTGCTGTGATGTTGAATGAAGGATGAAGGATGAACGTTCTGCTTACAGATTACTCTTGTGCTCCGTATAAACCCTTCGTCTGGTTTGGAAATGAATGTCTGAAAAGTTGTCCTTGTCTTGAATGTTGCAAAGCACGTCCTGTGTCAGGAAGTTAAATCTATGTGGATTTGAAGAGGCTTCTTAAAAACCATTCATGTGATCAGTATTGCACTGATATTCACGAAGGCTCAAAATTAATGTGTGATTATTGTAATGCCAGTCTCTTAAACGGTCCGCTCTTTTTACAGACAGCTCAACCTTATAATCAAAAGTAAGGAACCTCAATTGTGGATGTGCCCACAATTGATCAGCTTATGAAAAATCTTTTCTGTTTGGCGATGCAGAACGGTCTCTTGGATCTGTTGCAGTTGTTGGTGCTGGTGCGAGGTACCCATTTCCGTCAATCCAAAGCCATTTTTTCTATCTTCTAATTGCAACAGAATTCAAATAGAAAATCATCTTATGTGTTCTTATCCATCCAATTTTCGGGTTTGCAGTGGATTGTCAGCAGCTTATCGTTTGAGGTCAGAAGGAGTTGCAGTCACTGTTTTTGAGACACAAGATTCTGTTGGTGGGAAGATTCAAAGCTATTCAAGAGATGGCCTCATTTGGGAGAAAGGACCCAACACTATGGTATGGTAACAAACATTGTCTTTTAGTTTTATTGGGTCAGTTTTAAATTCCTGTAATTGAGAATGCTACAAATGCATAAATGTCAATAAGTATTTTCAGTTAGAGTTGCCACATGGTGCCCTATTTTGCTTAACCTTAATGGAGTTAGCCTTTAAAATCATGGAATTTTTTGTCAGGAGTTGGTTGTATCGCAAACAATACCAATCATTTCTTGCAGTTTTGGTGCAAGCTGGGAGATTGTGTTTGAATTTGAATGAACAGCAATCTATTTCGGTTCATTGAGTGTCAAAACTCATTTTAGCACCTCTTGACATGCCAGACTGAGTTTGACCCTCACTAAAGCGACATAGAATTTCCTCATTGAAACCTCTACACTACCTCCAAGTATTTACCACGGACTTACCGAACATCGAAGGTCTTGTATGCAAATCAACCAACTCTCAACCCAAAGTCATGTTGAGTTAGTGGACAAGTCTCATGCATAGAAGTTCCTTGGGGAATATTGAGGATTTGGTCTTGTTTGTGTGAGGAAATGCAATCAGCTACTATATTCTAGAAGTCCAATTAGTCTTTGAAGTGTCATTTCAACCAATGTTGCCTAGAGCTAATTGCATCTGTAGGGACTGATATAGCTCCTCAGGCTCTCCTAATCTCTAGCCTCCATATTGATTTTTTTTTAATATATATATTTAATTTTCATATCAGACAAATGCAAATACAGTAGATAATGTTTTTGTTGTGATTTTTTAGTCTGCAAGGAATTTAGAGCATCGATTTTGACAAATCCATTTTCTGGTAATATGGGGTGACAGGTTGAGACTGAACCAGAAGTGTCTACCTTGATTGACGACCTTGGATTGAGGGGAAAACAGCTATGGGTATGTCCTGAAAGAGCTCAAAAATAAAATTCCATATGTTGAAGGGGAAACTTATTGATACACAGCTTGGACAATCTTAAGTTCAGCTCATAGTCATTTCGTGTGTTGCATTCATCTTGTCATCAGTTTGTGATGTTGAAAATACATGTTTCGTGCAAATTGTTATTGTTCAATATTTGTGTCTCCATTTAAGAGCAGTTGGAATTTCACATAAGGTTTATTGCCTACGGGTATTATCTCTTAAGCATTCAATATGAGCCATTCTTTAGACCGATATGGTCTGATGACCTGCATATGCAATGCACAAGGTCAACGTTATTTCAAAATGATGTCACTGATTATTTCTTCTCCCTGATAATGTGATTGCAGCCCGTGAATCAGAGCAAGCGTTATATTGTCAGGGATGGCAGGCCATTACTGGTGAATTTCTTGCCTCACATGCCTTCAAATTCCTAAAGGATCGTAGATACAAGTAATGACTCTGGGAAGCTGATGATATTTTGGTTTGTGGTTGTTCGCAGTTACCTTCCGATCCTCTTGGGCTTATAGGTACTCAACTTCTGTCTGCTCAATCAAAGGTGAATCCTGCTTTAGAATTTCTGTATATCATGTAACCCAAATATTGTTGTTTTTGCTTGTATCTGAAGATATGGTTCCTTGCAACCTTTGAACAATGTTATCAGCAATAAATGTTACATATAGATGTCAATAATGATTAGCATTTGATTTGTTCTAGATGTTAGAGGTTTGTGGGCTTCTGTTGGTTCACTTTCCATGAAGCATTAGCATGCCTCCATTTAGATTATTTTCTGGCTCACATGCTCTGAGAAAATATGGTCACATTTTTCCTGGTCAGAATGTTTTACATTTTTTCTTTTATGCGCAGTTTCAAATCTTGTTAGAACCGTTTCTTTGGAAACGCAAGCCAGATCCATTGAAAAAATCAGCTGAAAATAAAGTTCTGCCTCAAGATGAAAGGTGCGTTTCTTGAACAAGTGTCCTAGTTGTCATCTTTGTTGCCCTTGTTGGATACTTGGAATCTTCTGTACGACTTGGTTGAAGCTTTTGAACTGTATTTGTTCCAATGGCTGGAATCTTATTCAATTCTTAGGTACAAGCTGAGAAAGTTCAAAAGATAGGTACTTTTGGCTTGCTCGCTGCTTGGACTGATAAGATCATTCTTGGATATTGCTTCTTTTCATGTACTACAGTGTGGGCGATTTTGTAGCACGACATTTTGGCCGCGAGGTGAAATTTTGCAACCACTGACTCTTCATTTAGCTGGTATAATTTGTGCTTTCCACATATTCGAAATCTCATTCTCAAGAATGTAGTTCAGTATTTATGTTATTGTCTTTGTCCTATTTGTAACTTTCTTTTAATCAGCCTAATGATTTGAAATCTGACATTCATGTTCATTTAAATTGTGTTTTTCCATATATGGTTGAATTCCGGGAACAGGTGGTGGATTATCTAGTGGATCCATTTGTAGCAGGCACAAGTGGCTCAGATCCCGATTCTCTATCTGTACATCTCTTAACCTCAATATTGAAAATTCACAATTTCCTTTGAACCTGTCTCCTTTTCTTTGGTGCATCAGCTGACCTCAGTATATTTATTACACTAGGAATGCCACCTTTAGAGAAAATCTTTTGTTTTTGTGCATTGTGGGGAATCTGAAGATTTTTACACATTTTGATAATGAACCAGGTTCGCCACACATTTCCAGATCTTTTTAATCTCGAGGAAAGGTTGTTGCTCTTTCTTTCTCTACAATTTTTCTTGTTCCAGGGATTAATGTCTTCTCTCAGTTGCGTACAGCAATCATCCACAATATCACCTCATACTCTACATTAATAATATTTTTTGACACTAAGAAGTTGATGTATACCACTCTTATCCTTCTATTTGGGTGTTATCCAGCTGTGGGTCACTCTTTTTTGGGGGACTCAAATCAGCCTTCAAGAAGAAAAAAGTCAGTGACCAAGGACCTGCTAAAGTCCATAATGAGACCACAAAAGCCACGTCTACTTCAAAACGACCTCGGGGCTCATTTTCATTTGTTGGTGGCATGCAGGTTCCCATTCCCACATTTTATTTCTTTCTGAATAGTACATTTCTACATTGTGTTTTGCTTTTACATGGTACATTTCTATATGGTAGTCACAAATCCCACAGTCAGCTTAGAGTTTCAATGTAGTGTGAACCTACTTTCATGCACAAGAGGAATCTAGTATGATGTTATGTCCAATATTGAATTCACCAGAAACTATGATACGTTGCCCAATTAATTATCCTGTATAATTCAATGCTTCTCTGGGCATAATTTTTGTTGCACTGTGTCCTATACAGACTTTGGCAAAGGCTTTAAGTGAAAGAATAGGTGATGAGAACCTCAATTTGAACACAGAAGTATTGGAACTCTCAAGCAGCCAACAAGGAAATCCCATGAGGAGTAATTGGACGGTTTCTTATGTTAAGAAAGGTTCACAAGACAAGGAGGAGAAGCACTTTGATGCAGTTATATTAACGGTGGGCTTCCACATTGCCTTTCCTATTTTTTGCAAGCATCCCCTATTTTCTGCAAACATCTCCTATCTCTTCTCTAAATCTTCTGCCCCTTGACGTTTCCAGATTTTCTTGTGGTAAAAGTTTAGATTTCTGTTTGCAGACACCATTGCATAATATGCGAGAAATCAATATCAAGAAGGATGGCGTGAGATATTCGCTTGACTTCATTCCAGAGGTTATCAGCTCTTTATCTGTCTCAAGTGACCTTGTTGTCTATTCTTAATTTGTAGAAGGCATATTGATGAATGGGTAAGCTGTGCACTTGCATTTTGTGAACGAGATATTTCAACTACAGCTCTGAACCTGGAGCTGGAATAGAGTTATATGTAAAGTCTCCTTGTCAAACTCTAAATGAATTGGCTAAAAGGTGAGTATAGTAGCTTATGCATAAAGTCACCCAATTTTATTTAAGGCTCGAATTGACATGCTAAAAAAGTGGGGCTGGTTATGAAATTACATGATTTCGAGCTTGTCATGCTATGATCTGGGGGCCAACCTATCCTTGCATAGGTTGAGCCAGAATTGAAGGTGGTGGGTCCCATGGGTCACACCCTATTGAGATCCTAAAGTTCTCTCAGTTTTTTGGACAGAAAGAGGAGGTCCAAGGAGTTTTACCCAACTTTCAAAATTAGGCTCAAGACAAGAAGCTCTAACAAGCTCTTAATAGAAAGGTTCCTCAAAGAGACACCAAATTCCTTATGGCTAACTTGATTCTTCACTTTATTTTCGTCAAGATATTTGGGAAGGTGTGTGACGCAAATCTTATGGGGGAACGTGTACTGATTATGATGGCAGGTGGTATATCAACCCATGTCAGTGATTGTGACAGTGTTCAACAAGGCTGATGTGAAGAACCCACTTGAAGGTTTTGGTGTGCTCATTCCACGCAAGGAGCAAGCAAATGGGTTTTTTACGCTAGGTATGTGTTTGCATATCCTTGATGTCATCCAGATTGGGTCCTAAGATAAGGTATTTGATAATCCAATCAGACAGGTATGTGCACACTGTGCATCCAGAATGCTTCTACAAAGCAATGCTTTTGAAGGTGCATTTACACACAACTACCATGGTGGTTGAGTTGTGGTTCAGGTCACTTTCAACCAGAACAACAATTTTTTTCCGTTTACACACAACAACTCTTGTAGTTGCAGAGTGGACCTGACCTCAATAATCTTCTCCAATTGGTGCAATCCGATAAACAATTTCTGGTTTCTAGTAGAAAGTTTGTCTAAGAGCAACTGCATCCTGTGCTTGCCAATGCTTTTGCCTTGAAGTTCTCTCATGGTGCCACATAGTAATTACGAAAAAAATAAAGCCAAAGAAAGTAAACAACAAACTATCTCAACTAATCCCAACTACACCTTGTATTGTAGTTAGGCAAATCAGAGTAGTTGTGTTTTTCATCAATGCACCTTTTCACCCTTTATTCTTCAAACATAGAAAGTAAATTTCAACCATTAACCACCAATACGGTGGTTGTTTGTAAATGCACCTTGAGAGAAATGCCAACGCAATATGTCAATATAAGGTCTACATTATGTCTTTTTATTAAATATGGGGGCGTTATAGTTACATTATTATCTTCATGTCATGATCTATGCTACAGGTACATTGTTTTCTTCATTCATGTTTCCAGACCGTGCACCACCTGGTCAAGTGGTTTTCACTACTTTCATTGGAGGTAGTCGCAGCAGAGCATTAGCATCTGCTCCCTTGTAAGTTTCAACCTTATCTCCTCAAAAATACTCTTAAGCCATGCCAACTATTTGAGTATCTTTTAACTCAACGGGACTTTTTGTCAGGAGTTGGGTGGTTTACACACAATATCTTCCAGTTTGGTAAGTTTTCTGGTGCATGCTTGGAGGTAGTGGGGATGTCTGAATGAGGAACATTCTATATCAAATCATTGTGAGCCAAACTTATTTTGCCGTCCCAAGAGGTGTTTAATCGAGTTTGGCCTTCAGTGAACCAAACTAAGTTCCTCTTCATTCCAATTCACATACTACCTCCAAGCATTCACCAAAGTGGAAAGGAATTTATTAATTTTGTATGCATAACAACCAATCAAAAAGCTTAGGTCACTAATTCTAAACAGAAAGTCTAATGGAGTGAAAGGAGAAGTCTATTATCCCTGAAATGTTGTTGAATTTCCACTGACTTGATGTTGACCTGGCAGTGAGGAGTTGAAAGAAGTGGCAATGACAGATTTACGGAAGCTTGTCGGTGTCCAAGGTCCTCCAGTTGCTACAAAGTACGTAAAATGTTACGTTCTCATCAGCCTTTATTAACAAAATTTTCTGATGCCTTATATTTTAAGCAAGATGCCACCAAAACATAAGTGGGATTCCAACTGTATGAAATGTGACCTCCCTTAAGAGTATGTTTTGATGTATGTGTTCCTGAGTCACTTTTCTTATTCCCGTACCTGGACATTTTTGCAGGCACCTCTACTGGGAGCAAGCATTTCCACAGTATGGGTTGGGATACGATGCGTTCCTGAAATCTTTGGAGTCTATGGAGAGCGATCTCCCTGGGCTCTTTTATTCTGGTATTTACACGGACATTCTTGGCACTAAGTCTTCCCTTTTGGGGTCAGTATATAGCAGTTCCATGTCCATCAAAAGCAAGTGTGACTATCAACCCAATATCAGACAACATTGAATTTCATATTTGTGAAGGGGATGCATGTAAGTCGGCCAAAGTAATAGCATCAGTAGATTTAGAAAGTGATAACCTTAGAGCAACTCCTAGGGTGACTCAAATGATTCATGCTGCATGCTCATCTCACACATAGAGTCCATATATTTTATTACTCTTTATTGCCCATCATTTATTGAGAGAGACGATGGCCCTCTAAAGTGCTTTGACCCTGAATTCTACCTCTCTCTCAATGATCAGTTCTCACTAAGGGTTTGGAAACATATAGCCACACTGGGTAAGTTTACTCCCTCCAGTCTCAGCTCATGTAGAGCAGTCATGCACATCATTATTAGAGTTATTCACAAAGTTCCTCAGAGGGACCAAACTAAGAGTTTGGTGCCTCCTAGGGACTTTTCTATGAAGAGCTTGTTAGAGCATCTTATGTCAGAGCCTAATTTTGAAAGCTGGGGGAAACTCCTTGGACCTCTTACAATCCAAGAAACCTTCAGAGAACTTTAAGATCTAAAACAAGGTCTGACCCATGGAACCCACCACCTTGAATTCCGGCTCAATATGTGCATGGCTAGTTTGGGCCACTGATCCTATATGACAAGCAAAGAAGCATATTTCTTATGACCCAGCCCCTCTCTTTTAGCATGTTAATCTAAGTCTTAATATAAACCTGGGTGACTTTATTCATAAGCTCTTAAACTCACCATTTAATCAACACGCCTGGAGTTGGACCTGGAGACCTTGCAGATAGCACTAAGCGTGGGTTTACATTAGGGTCTGTGTCTAAGAAAGTTGGGGTCCAAAACACCCTCTTACTGGACCTTACTTTTCCAGTCTCAAGATTGGACCAAGCTTGAAGATTGGTTTCTCAAACTAGGAGTATTTTCTTGGGTGGGGACTGTTGAGATTTGGCTGGAAAGTGATGCCACGTTAGCATCACTTCATTTCTTATACCTTGGACCTAGACCCTTGTGTAAACTCCTTGGTTCCAACTTGCTCTATTTTGGAGTTTCTTTGGTCTTGGACGCCAGAGGCAAGCCACCCTGACTATTCTTGTTCTCTTGTTTGTCATGTGTTCAGGGAACCATAGGGGCGGTTTGTCCGTAGGCAAGTCACTTGCCAATGGTTACAAGACATCTGGACAGATCTTGTCCATGCTGAAGGACTCAGGTGGCCGGAAAATCTACACCATGGCCATTGCTGATACCAATTCGTCTTCGTTAAGTAGCTGAGGTGCTGACGTGTTTTGTCACCTGCCTAGGTAGTTAGTTGATGCAGATAACAGAAGAGTATTTGTGTGGATTGTTATCCATCCGCATCTGCTTTGGTGACGATAAATTTTTGGTCCCTGGTATTATTTGTAGCTCGGAGGTTTTACTCATGTTTTGCTACCTCGACCAAAGAGTGGAAATGAGAACCAGATGCTAAATGTGATTATCTACTTCTTGCATTATGTACAGTGTTGTAGAGCTCTTATTCAATTTGACACCTTAATGAAGTGGAATCCAGATTAAACCTGCAAAGTGAAAGGCAGACCATGTCTGAAAAGGTACATTAGAAGGAAGGAATGCTAGAGTTCCAGGATAATTCATCATCTGCCTTCGATCAACAAAATGTTCACTAAACTGTGAGAGTTCCCAAATTAGTTTAAAGTAAACACCTCGACTGCCTTTGTGAGAACAACCTTTATGGAGGAAATCGGCCTATCATTCCCATTTTGTAATCCTTGGTTCTTGTATCTGTGGTCCCCTTCTCTTATCCCATTTAGCTTTTAATCCATGTCACAGTGACACCTGCTATCACACTAAGAGCAAGTCCTTTAGTCACTGTAAAACGATTTTCTCATTAACTGGCTTTCAATGTTTTCTGGGCCAATACTGCATGTTCATCCCAGCCAGAAAGTCGATACATATTTATAAATCCTCATTGCCCATCGATTTCTGAGAGACAGGACCCTGTGCAAGTCAGTAGATTTCCGAGGTTGGGTAGGGGTTCAGAGGGGGGTCTCTTTCAAAAATCAGCGTGCAATAAGCATTTGGATATCATTTGGGCTTTGTAGGTGGGACGAGTTTGGAGCTTTGTTCCAAGAAAAACCTAGAAATTTGGGCTCTTAGTTTGCAGTGATTGTTGGAGACACTCTAAGTGAACCACATTCCTTACTCAAACTGCTGAAGAACTAATTATCTGAGCACATAAAAGTTTGAGGATATTGGATGATTTTTCTTGACCTTTCAATCTCCACATGAGGAAACTTATCCTACTCTCTTTTGAGTGTGCGAATGTTCCACCCTTTTCATCCAAAAGATAATAAATGCACTAGTTTGGTCACAAATAATCACGTGACACGCTAAACTCCATTTGCCACTTACTCCGGGTTAGAGAATAATTGGATCAAGGGCCAAGAATAAACATCTTGTGATTATAGAAAATGACAGCTTTAATTTCAATGTTGTAACAAAGTTCCCATGAAACTTGACATCTCTTTATCGTAAGATATGCGGGTGTTATTTAATTATTTTTCTTAACCAGACACCTATATCACGATGTTTATGTTGGATTGGATTACTTCTTCAAATTTCACCGACTACTCCACGTTCGATAGTGAACACAAATGGAAGGAGCTATGTAATCAATTACGAAATTAAACAAACATTCATTTCCACTAACCATAACTAAACAAGGAGAAGTCCGATTTTCGAACCAGCTGTTACGGATGCTTTCATTGAAGATTTGCTAATGCAACACAAAACCTCATTGTGTTATGCTAGCTACTCATGAGGAGTTGGAGATGGACAAACGAACCGAAGAACACCGACATACCTTATCAGTATGTTATGGACTTATTTCACTGGAGAAAAGCAATCGTGTTCAATGGCATTGTACTGCTAAACTTCCATTGGGCCTGCTCTGCTCCCACGAAGGGATTGTTGGAAAAGCAGAGTGGAGTGAAGCCAATTGGAATTGAAGAAACGATATTTTATGGCAAGTGAGTTGTCGAGCTCCCGTGAGCTATTTCACGACTCCCTTCTATCCACTGCATCTCTCTTTCTGGGCCTCGACGTGCCACCTGCCAGTGCCCTTCTGCATTGCCACTTGTCAAAAATTTACCTGGCTTTTTACCAATCCCCTTTTCAACTGCCAATGGTGTTTGTTCCGGTGTCTGGGCAGGTTTTTGGGGCATAGTCGGTTGAGACCCTAGTGACATCAAATGAATGCGTCATGTTTCATGGTCACGTGGATTAACTTCAAAAACCATCTCTTGGAGGCAGGTCTAACACAAAACCAGGAGACCATGGCACTCCAAATGCTCACAACTGTTGATTTATTTTATTTTATCATGTGTGAGGACCTGTATGAATAGAACTTCATTGAAATAGTATTAGGTTGAGTGCGCTGTCACAGATGACTTCACACTACACTTGAGGGTCCGTGACCACACTATGTGATTTTGGAGGTGTCTTGGGACGGTCTTTGGACACTTTCTTTTGGGCTCTCACTATTTCATGGTCACGGCTCTTGGCTTGTGTATGAAGTGGCCCTGAGTACTCTTATGTGCGGGCCTGATATCCAAGTCCATCATGTGAAGCTCAGAATGTGATCTAAGATGTCAGTATCAATATTACAATGGTTAGCCTTACCACTGCCATGGGCTACTTTCACTTATTTTCTTTTGTAGTAGGCAATTAAAAATGAGCTTACCACAAAAATTGCATTGATGTGTACATTTTATTTGTTGCATTGAGTATCTAAACAAAAGCATGACACTCTAACGATCATTATATTGGTGTAGCTTGATCAAACTGTGAAGAGTAGCGCACATTCTAGAATCTACACTGATAAGTGCAATTAGGTTGACTATGTACCCATGCAAATTACTTTGGGTCAAAACCAAATCATAGAAACTCATGGCTTTGTTAATTCGATCGTATAGAATCCATTGTATGATTTTTTTGTGTATTCTTTGTTATTGTGACGATAAATATATAAAATAGTGTGCAATTTCAATAAATTAGCATGGGTCAACCTGATTGCACATATCCATGTATGTAGTTTACTTATATAAACAAATCTTGATATGAAATCTTCAATTCATATTGCAATTCTTGATATCCAATATGAATTAGCAGTGCCTTAAAGTAACACCTTCCTTTTGGCGACACTTATTTTTCATCCTTATCCCATCAACAAGTGAGTGCAGCAATGCCATAAGTAAGTCATTGTTAAAAACAAGTAATCATATGCGGCATAAAGTACAAAATAGCACCACTTTGGCCATTCGTAATAGCGGTGTAAGAAAGGATGCATGAACGCTTCAAGAAGAGCACCAACCTTTGACCGTTCATAATGGCTAATCGGGGATTTATTTGCTCAATGAGGCAATGTAAGTAATGATCCTTAAAACCCTAAAAGGGAACAACACCTTCATTTAATAAAAGACCCTCACGCACAATAAGATTAATTTAATGATGATTCTCACCTAACAATCCAACATCAATGGGCTCCCCTAGTGGAGAGTTAAAGGCTCATTTTATGTAGGTTGGATATGATTTAAAAACATGCCATTGTTATTGAGACTGTCAATTAAAGCTGGGCTAAGTGGGGGAAAACAATTTCCATGTGGGATTGAATCATGTCCCGACCAATGCGAGAAGGACACGTGGCAGAGCTCTTCCAGACAAGCAGACTTATTTTCTGTGTGGAACGAAATAGGGAGGTTGAACCAGATATAAACACAGGAAATTGATATTGATAATGAGGTGGCAGACATTAACAATTCAATTATATCTGAGCGATCCATACTACACCAATGGTACATTTATTACTACAGTAGCCCATGTTTGAGTGCAATTAGGTGCCACGTTCGCAATGGGTTCTCTTGTGTTTCCGATGTTCCCCAAAGGTTCGCAAAGGTTCACCAAGTTCTGGGTGAGGAGGTTGCCAGCACCCAAAGAGGAGAGCCGCTCCTCTTGTGCATGACATTCACTACTTCCGAACGTGTGCGGGAGGAAGCCCGCAATCTTGCTCAACATTTCTCGTAGTGTCAAAAATCCATTTCCTCGAAAACCCCTCCCGCCATATCCTGCTGTTACTCGTGAATTTGGATATAAATTTTGTGTCCGGGACGTGAACATTTCTTATCTGAGGTATGCGTGAGTGTGAGGTGAAGTGGAGTGTGAGCAAGCAATTGTGTCCTGCAATTGAGATTTGAGGATTTTAAGAGGAAAGCACCAAAATTCTTAAGCATTCAGCTTGTGGGTTCGCAATCTGGGGTGATTTCATTGATTGAATATTGTGGCTGGTCAGTGCCGTGAGGATGAAGTATATCCATTCATTTCGTTCAAATTCATATTCATCGTCGGAGCTCTGTTGAATTCGACGTTCTTCTTCAGATTGAGATTCTCTGCTATTGAGGAAAGGGCGCTCAATCTCAGTGGCGCCCAGTTCTGGTGACTCACAATGGCGACAATTCAAGCTATGCTAGCAACGTCGGCAATCCACGACCTGAAGCAACACTCTCGGATTAGCATAAAAAATTCTGTCGTACGAGCTCTACCTACCAATTTTGCGCAAAGATTAGCCCTGTCTAGCTCCCGTAGCAGAAACAATTTCCAAGTTACATGCCAAGCGGACAGGGTGGACCCATGGGAGAAGGGGGTGACGCAACCGGACACATTTTCGCAATACTCTGGATACATAGCCGAGGCATCCCTGGAAGAAGCAGATCAGTTGGACGAGTACAATGCTGAAAAGATTGCAGCCGTTTTTAAGCGCCGACCCTTTCTATTGGCCAGAAGGCTAATCCAGATTGCGGGCACTCTTGGATGGTGGGCTGCCGTTCGGTACATCGATGTTTTGTTGGGAAGGTCAGACACCAATTTCAAGGTATGTGGGAATTTTATGGCTCTTGGAATAAATCTATAATGTGAATGTCGGAACATTATGTGCAATATGATTCTTAAAAATGAATCCCCCTTTAAGCATTTTGGGAACTAGAAATGGGCTCGAATTTCCAGAATCTGCTATAGGTTTTGTATATATTCCTCCCTTGATGTTTAGGAAGGGAGGAATATGTGTGCCATGTTTGGAGAATCCTTTCCTCCAAATATTCTGCTACATTTTTACTTGTCTTCATTTCCAATATGTCAATGTAGACTTGATATGCTTCGTTACTTACATCTTTTGGAGGCCATGGAATTCCATACATTTTTTTCACTTCTTTTCGTTGGTGGAAAATTGGAAATTAAAAAATAGATCGTATGCTTTTGTACAGAATGGCGGTAATGAGCTGCCAGTACATAGGTCCCATTTACTTCACCAGTGGATGTTGAATGGAGTATATTAATACAACTGGACCTAAACTCATCATAAGGATTATGTTTTCATTACCTATCGAGGAAGTGTTAAGTACGAGCACTCAAGACAGACATGTATTCAATTTAGGAGTGCATAGTGCTTTCAATACATCTCTTGACACAATCTTCGAAGCAAATTAGCCCTGTCCTTTGGAAGTAAGAAGCCGACAATGAAATGAGGGTAGGTGAATATTATAGCACTAATTAGAATAATTGCTTCGTGTAATCTAGGAGATATTATGAAGAGGGAAACTCTTTGAAGCGTTTGTGATTTCTGGAGGACTATTATTGAGAAGCTGCCATTCTGCCGAGTGAATTGCACAAGACAGGAGTCGCGTTAGAGTTCATGAGATTAGACTATAGGACAGCTCGATGTAGTCAGCTCCTATGTTGAATTTCGACTATAGTCCTCAAAATCTGGAATCAAAGTGAGATGATGTCACTTCCAGAAGAAGTTTATGCATAGTCAGCATGAATTTTTAACGTGGTGTAGACCTCTTGCATGACAAGTTTCGAAACATCTTGCAGTGTCTTGCACCATTTACATTTGAAAAGGTTTCGATATTCAATTTTTTTTATTCAGAGCAGAATTTTAGTCAAGTATGGCATGTTCAGGTGTTGGATCATTAGGTTCTGAAGCTACTGATTGTGCATGTGCAGAAAAGGGCGGGACAGCTGCGAGCAGCTCTTGTTCAACTTGGTCCTGTAAGCACTAATCTATCTGCCATTTTTCCAGTCATTGTCAATGGATGATGACATTTATTGAAAATCCCAATAACCATGAAGCATGAAGATTCTTCGTGTCTTCTAATTATTTTCAGAATGGACAAACCATGAATGTGATTTTATCTGGGTCAAAGGACCTCAGTAAGATTGCACATCAACAATTCTTTGCAGTAGTTGGGGCTTCCTATTCCCTCAAATAGCCCTTCCTTTTAGTCTCTTATGGAACTGTATGTTTTAATATTTTAAAAGAACTGAATTTTGTGCTCGGGACTCTGATAAATTCTTAAATGGCATGTGACAGGCATTTGTGAAAATTGCACAAGCCGTCTCCTCTCGCCCTGTAAGCATCTGCTGCCCACTGTCTTATTTGATGAATTCTTTGACAGCAAAGATTTCATTCCCTGCAGATATATTTAACGTTCTGTAGCTGAGGTGTGTGATCTCATCAACTGTAAAACGGTAATTGTTGTTGGCAGGATGTAATTGCTCCGGAATATTTGGCAGAACTTGGACTTCTACAGGACCGAATTGCTCCTTTTTCAACTGAACTTGCTTTAAATATCATTGAGCAAGAGTTGGGGGTAACTGTTGAGCAGCTCTTTACAGAAATCTCTCCACAACCAGTGGCTGCTGCGTCTCTTGGTCAGGTACGGTGTCATTGAACCCAAAACTGATACATTATGTGTTACACTAATAATCATGTATGTATATTAAACGAAAACTAGAGCTCTGCATTCACTGAATCATCATGATTCTGATTCTTGGGAAGATCATAGTCCATCCTCAGCTTGCTCTTTTGACATCAAATAATGATTCTCTCATATATTTGTTTGTAGCTTAAACAAAGTTAGCCACTATGGTATATGTTTACCAAATACTTTTGAAGGGGCATTTACACACAACCACTGTTTCAGTCGTTGATGTTTGTAGTCTACTTTTTTGGGGGTTTTTTTGAGGGATATGGAGGGATAAGTTGTATTGATGACAAATATCACAACCGCATCTTGCCCAACTATGATACAAGGTGTAGTTGGGAGTGGTTGCTATGGTTGTAGTTTCCTTCTTTTGGTTGTATTTTGTTTATAGTTTTTATGTGGCACCAAGAGAGAACTTCAATTCTCAAGCATGGGAGAGTATTTGCAGGAGGCAATTACTCTTAGACAGACTTTCCATGGTTTGTATAAATAAGAGGGGCGATAATTGAGGTCAAAACCAGGCAACAAGTGTAGTTCTGGTTGAAAGTGGGCCTGAAACACAACCACAACCACAACCACAACCACTCAAGTATTTGTTTGTAAACGCCCCCTCAGTTTTGCAACTTGAATCTCTTGTGTTCTGCTGGAAAATGAGATATTGAAATTCTGGATCTGAAAGGATCGTTTGCTGCTATTTCAGGTGTATCAGGCTCGGTTGCGACCAAATGGTCAACCAGTAGCTGTAAAAGTTCAAAGGCCTGGAGTTCGTGCTGCTATGGCACTAGATCTTTTTCTTTTGCGAAAACTAGCTGGTTATGTTGGATCCTTGTTAAGGCTCAACACAGATCTTCCAGTTAATCCTCTTTCTCTATTGTAATCTTTAATCCTCTCTATTTTTAGGCCATCTGATTTTACAAACAGCTTGTCCAGTTTGCAAGTGAAAGTTCTTATGAGTTCACCTGATATACTATTTACATGCCGAAATCTACAAAGTTTTCGGGGGTTGTTGCCACCTTCTTTATTGCAAGTGATCCATGTCAAAAATTGCACATAAATTCGATGTTATTTATTCCAGAACATTTTCTTTGTACCCATCCTATCAAAGATGTTTACCTGTCCAGTGGACCATGAAACATGCTCAGGTCTTGATGATATGAGGCCTCAATGTATTTATAAGTGGAATTAAATTGGTTGAAGTTCAAATTCTTAAATTCTCAAGGACATTGAAAATTACATTCTGAGCATGGAATGAATATGATTTAATTGTCAATAAATGATGAACATGTGTTCCTTGGCCATGTTTGAGTTCTGAGCATAATTTGTGGCTGATGCAGGGTGTTGTAGACGAATGGGCTTCAAGTCTGTTTAAGGTAAGAATCGTTCTGTCAAATTTCTTCATTTCTCCTTGCTTTGGAGGTAATAAAACATCTTGCAGTGCAGAGATCGTCGTATCTTAATCTGTTTACTGGGTATACATATGACTAAGAGGTGTATGTGTTCTTCTTTGGCTTTTGTACTTCTTTTGAACAATCACAATCATACTACTTACAGTTGCATGCTGTAATCGGCAGGAAATGGACTACCAAGCAGAAGCTCGTAACGGTATTCGTTTTAGGTGTGAAGCTCACTCTTTTGAGTTTATTTCAAAGTTCATAGAAGTCCAAACATCCATGAAAGCACAAGTATTAGAGGTTGCATTTGTTGGGCACTGTGGTCTGTTGATTGGATGATTTCTAGTTTGAATATCAATCACGGTGAAATTTTGTGAGATTTGCAGTAAACGTTTGAATCTCATCGGTCCTCATATAGGCGAGGATATGGAATTTGTGTTGAGTTCATGTGGATGTGGTTTCAGAAAACTGTTTGGAAAACTACCGGATGTGGTGATACCCGAGATGTATTCAGAGCTTACTAGTCGCCGCGTTCTAGTCATGGAGTGGGTTGAGGTGCATTTTCTAACTCTCTCACACAGTATAGTATTGGAGTAGGTTTGGACATTTCTTGTGTTCTTAGTTTTGATTATACACGATGACATATTTCAGGTCAGTATTAGTACTAGACATTGTCCATGAAAGAGTTGCTTACATTTGGAAGTGCTGGACTGCAGGGGCAGCGTTTGTCTGAAGTTAGTGACCTTCGCTTAGTTGAGGTAATGGCAGGGCTCACATTCATCATCTCTAAAATTATGTTACACAATCCATGACTGTTTACAGAGAATGTCATAAAATCACGCTTATACTGGGGTTGTCATGTAGAGTCTTGTGCATGAAAATGGATTTTTTGTTCCACTTCAATGAGATAGATGCGGTAGACAATTGTTACACACTTAAGAATTGACTTCTACATAGCCTTCTTGTTCTCTAGAGTACGACCTTTCACTCCTATGAAGTTTCACAGGTGCATGCTTGTGATGTTGAGCATTTTGCAGGTTGGAGTTTATTGTTCACTTACACAGTTATTAGATAGTGGATTCTACCATGCTGATCCACACCCTGGCAACTTATTGCGTACCCCAGATGGGAAATTAGCATACTTAGGTATTTAACTTTCTGCCTTAATTGCATAATTTGATGAAAAGGAAATGCAATCTCATCACTAAAATGGAAACCTTGTGTACTAATGTCTTGTCCACTTTAGCACATTGATTGTGCATGTGACATCCAAGCTTGGTTTGTTTGTGTTTTACAGATTTCGGAATGATGGGTGAAATGAAAGAGAATCTTAGGGATGGATTAATCGAGGCCTCAATTCACCTTGTCAATCGCGAATATGATGCACTCGCTGCCGACTTTGTTACTCTTGGGTACAAACTGGACTTAGACTTATGCAAGCTTTTGGGTTCCAAAAATTCTTTGTTTTGGGAAGAATTCACCAGAAGTAGGAGTCTGTACAAATTGAATTTTGAAATACTTCTTGCTTACATATTGTTTGCTAATGTGCACAGATTGCTTCCACCAACTGCAGAAATGGGAGAGCTGTCAAAGGCCCTCACAGGCATGACTTGACAACTATACATGTGTCTTCCAAGAGACTTTCTTTGTTGATGGATTTCAACTTTTATACCCCACTTAACCTGTGTAAGGGATAGAACTCTTCTGGTATCGAACAAATATCTGATATTGTGTTTGGTGATATTTCAGGTGTGTTTCAGGAGGCTGTAAGCAAGGGTGTTCGAAACATAAGCTTTGGAGACTTGTCTGGAAAGTTAGGCGTCACCATGTATGAAATTCTTGCATTCCTTGTCCTTTTTTTGTCCAGGTTACATGCAATAAAGATGAAAGAATTAAAGCTTTTGCAAGTAATCTGACCTCTTACTAAACATGCATCGGTATTTCCTACATTTATTGGTAATTGCTTGTGAAGAAAGCTTTATATTTCTAGTCTACATATACTTACACGACAACTGTGTTTACAGGTACCGGTTTAAGTTCAGGATACCTTCATATTTCTCCCTTGTTATTCGTAGGTAAGTTTTACATAAACTTGTCAATGGCCCTATTCTCTGCTGCTGCTCAGTACACAAAAAGTGAATGCATGTCTTTCTGGGCCTTGGACAAGACAGTGATATTTTTTAGCTAGATTTCTAAAGTTTACATTTCTATACCTCTCACATGTTTCATGGACAATATTCATCGGATCTGCAAATCACCAAACCTGTTGGGTTTTAATTTTTCTTATCCGAATTTTGTGTGCAGTTTGACGGTGCTGGAAGGCATTGCATTAAGTAGCGATCCGAATTATAAAGTGTTGAGTAGCTCATATCCATGGATTGCTCGAAAAGTTCTTACTGACAGATCACCAAAGCTCCGTTCTACATTACGTGAACTTGTGTATAAAGTAATTGGACTTTCCGTCCTCTATTTAAACTATGTCAAGCATGTCTTCTGTTTTGCTACTTCAACATAACTTCGATAATTCTTTTATATTAGTTGGACACAAAACCATAAGCAGCTCATGCAAAAAATGTTTCTACTCAATGTCTTCCGGCTTTTTGATGTCATTGCGTTCATAATTGGTGATTTGTGATTTCAGGACGGTGCTTTCAGGATAGATCGATTAGAATCCTTGTTAACTGAAGTAAGTTTTATTTTCCATACAGGACCTGTAGTTCCTGCAATGTTCTAGTTTGCTTTGATAGCATACTGGTAGTAACCAGAAAATATGGAAGTACTAGACTAACGTTTAATTAGTTTGCAGAATTCTGTTGTTGATCTCGAAATTGAATGTCCCAGATGAGGTTGTAATGAGGAATAGTGGAATTGAACAGTTCAGCTGATTTTCTTTTCTCTCAATAATGAAGAAAGAGTTGGTAAACTGTTTTAATTTTCTTATTGCTTGCAGTCCATGAGACAACCAATGGAAAACCCTGAACTGGTGGCAAAAAGACCTGTTGAGACACAAGAGGAAAAATTAGCAAGCGATTCTAGAAGCCTTGCAAAGCGCCTTCTGACCTTTGGACTTACAGACCAGGTGAAACTTTATTAAAAGCTGAAAAATGTCTGCAAACCTCTGTAAGAAGAATGCATTGACTTCCTCCATATTGATTGGTCCAATATCTTCTTTCATTGAGCTAAATATCGTGATTAACAATTTTTAGAGGCATTGGAATAGTTTCTTTAAAAAAGAGTACAAACTCTAAAAAACTTCCTGTTTAGAATAAAGAACAACCAGGTGATTTCCTAACATCAGAAGGTACTTGTTCCTCTCTTACTTAATTCCAGGCATTTGCAAAGTGAGGTACAAAGATACCACTCAGTAATGCCGGAAGTTCCACTCGGTGAAACCTTTGTGCAGGTTCACGTTTATGATCTTTTTTTGTCACGTTGTTAACAACCTATGGTTATCAATAATAAATTCTTCTGATGTACTGGACTTGCAGGGCGACTTTGTACGGGAGTTGATATTGGATGAACTTGCAAAGGTATCACCTCTATTTAGGTTCTTAGTTTTTAATTTGAAACTTCCACTTTCATTGAAACAGTAGCCCTATCAAAGGTACGAGTCATTGACATAGTGCAAGACATAAGTTTGGAAATATGTTGACAAATCTATCATTGTATCCTTAATTGACTTGCTACATGAAAGTACATTGCCATTATATGACATTATTACAAGTTCTGAAACCTGGTCATTGGAGGATTGATTAATCTACACAATTTAATCGATGATCCACTTGATATGATCACTAACACAAAGGGTTTCGATTGATGAAAATTGTAGGGTGTGGATGCATTGAATCGGGTGACATTTGATGCAGCAGCACACACTTTACGGACACAGTCACCAATTACTCTTCCAGAAATTGCACCTCTTACAGAAAGTGAGGATTGGAAGCACCTAGATAACCTCCGACAAATTACATCTTTATTGAATGGATCTACATCAAGTTCAGGTGTAGGAACTGTTGCAGGTATGGGCATGGGTACAGGTGGATCCAGAGCTACAACAAACTCATCAGTCAATTTCCGTACTACAACACAGGTTTATAATCCTTTCATACCTAATGTCGAGTAACTGGCATTGTTAGGATAGCATTCCGTAAGATAAAGACCCAACATCAGGTCGTTGATAACATTTTGAGGAACAGGATACAATCGGCAGCCTGTTAAGGCTCTAACTTTTGCTCTGACCATCCAAGTGTGACTCTATTGAGAGCTTGTATAAATTTTGGAATTTACAGCAGCTGGTGAGATAACTAGATACAAGAATTTGGTTTAGGAATAAGGTTACTATGCTAAATCCCGAAACCCATTCGTACTGAACCCTTGAACATTGAGAAATATCCAGCGGGGCTTTGAAGACAATAATAATGAGATTTTGTTGTTGATAACTTCATCTTTAGCCAATTCTTGAAGAAGTAACCCATATTGAATTAGCTTCATTCTGCTAATGTTCTTCGATTGAATGAAAAAATTAGAAATCAGAAAGGATGCCCATTCCACCCACAAAGCCTATATATATTTTTCATCCTTATTGCCCACGAATTGTTGAGAGAAATGCAACCCACTGTACCCCTTCCCACCTACAAGAATGGAGGTTGGGGGGCAATGAAGATTTATGATATATGTGGACTTCATTTGTGAATTGGGCATGCGCTAATGCCCCAAAAAACTTTGAAAGCCGGTTATTGAGAGAATCATTTTACAGTGATCACAGGAGTTGCTCTCACATGGGATACTAACCTTGGTTGGCCTAACAGGTCAGTTCCTCGAACTCCAACGACCTTGTGCAGACAACCAAAGTGGACAACAACCCTAGAAGCCAAAATGGGTCCTTAAAAAAAACCAATGTTGTGGTCAGTGAGAATGGAAAAGACCTGGTTGAGAGGACGGAAGTAGTGAAAACATCATCATCAAGCTCAAATGGTGCTGTCCGTGTTCCGAAAACGGAAGTTGTAAGAGGTGCTAATAGTAATGACATTGTGGAGAGGACACAGTTTGTAGAGTCTACTGAAATGGGTGATGGAGCTGTGTCATGGGATGAGATCAATGGCATTGTACAAGGGCTGAACGGGTTAACTCAATACCTACCACTGTTGGCCGTCATTCCCGAGGTTCGCTTTCTATTTACATAAACCTCACATTCAAAGTTATACAGGCCAACATCGATTATTATAACATGTCATTATAACATGTAAGTGTCACTGAAATTGGATACTCAACCTAAAGTAGGGAAATTATACAATGGTTGACAATGTAGTGTAATTTCCGTCCTGTTGCATCCAGACATTGAATATACCTACGTTAGATAGAGCAGGTTATGCAATGGACTAGTCTTTCTTACAAAGGGGCACTTTACAATAGAGCTCGAGACTGTCTACAAATATAATCCTCGTAACTCAACATGACTTTTGGTCGGGAGTTTGTGTGGAGGTTCAAAGGGAAAACATTCTCTATTGGCAGCCTTCCATGTACGGCAACCTCTAAGTGCATGCTTGGAGCTTGTGTGGAGGTTCGAAGGAATAACATTCTATATCGGTGCATTGAGGGTCAAACTCCTTTTTGGCATGCCAATATGGTCCTAAATTAATTTTAATCCTATGAAAACCGAAAGAGATTTCTCTTCATTCAAATTTAAACACTACATCCAAAGTATGCACAAGTGGAAAGAAAGTAGTGATATCATATGCAAAACAACACATGGAAAATCATAGGGGCCAACTCCCAATGAGTGAAGGATAAATTTAGCTTCCTGACCTCAATGGGAGATTGTCTACAAATGGATATATGTTGAACACAACTTATGCAACAGAAATGTAACGGGTTCATGTAAATTATAAGGTTAACCAGATCTGCTCAGTATGTTGTTAACATGTGGGTGTTTTGATCCAGCTTCCATTTCAAGCCCAGCAGCAAGCAGTGTTGCTACCTGCAGAGCTTGCAGGGAGGTTAGCATCACGGGTTCTTGCTCGCACTATTCGGGGCACTATCCCACGAAATGGTGGTCAATCCAACTCTGCCACAGTAATTTACTCACCTTACATTCTCTAGCTTCTTTGTCAAAAACTCTTCAAGCTCTTCACTGTATTTTTGAAGTCCTTGGTGACAGAAGAATTGCATATATCTTTAGTCATGTCTTGTATATGTGAATCTTGTGTTCACAACGTTTATACTCAACAAAAGACTGTTCTATTTACACTGGGTTGGATTTGTTCTGGCAGAATGATTATGAAACTTATTAATATTGGAGCTTCTTGCATTTGTTGCTGGATAACCTGAGCATTACAGGATGCGACGTGAGAAATAGAATGCAATTCTAGCAATTCTTCAGCACATGCAAAATTTGCATCTTGTATACTGTACTTTCTAGTCATGTTCTTACCTTTTGTTAGATTCAAATAGGCAGTAGCTTATCTGAGGCTTGTATAGAAGAATTGTGAGCTGTAGGTTTTATAAACAACTTTGTAATATCAATTTGTGACATCATCACTTTGCTGAAATGGATCAAGTATATATTGTTTTCATTGGGGCTCTATTGTGGGAGATTATTAAGGTTTATGGGTGTTTTCTTTGCTACAGAATTTAGAATGAACCAGATTTTGATCAAGTTTTAAAACCCAAGTTACTGAAACTAGGCATGAGGAAATTAGGCATGGTAGAGTAATACTGAAAGTGAGAATGGGGACAACCCAAGAATAAATACCAAGTCTCCCTTCAGATATTAAATGTCAACCTTGAACTAATCTACGTTAGCCTCCCAAGAGATGCTTTCAAAACCGACTTCCCATACCCTAGGTTACTTCCTGAGTAATAAATTCAAACAAAGCAAAATCAAAACTATTGAAAGATTCAACATGTTGCATACAAGCAACTCCTTGAAATTTGATTCAAACCTGATGTCATGCAATCCTGTTGGATTCTCTCCATTATACATAACTAGAGCTTAAACTTAGTTGTTTAAATATAAAGTGACAATTATCGGAACAATCAAAATTAGCAGAACAAAGTTAGAATAGGAAAAATAGTGTGGCCCACATCTGAGTCATCAACGAGCCATGTATATTATCTTGCAATTCACTGGGTGGTGTACAATCTTGGGACATTCATTTCTACAGGTCAAGTCATGGACGCTACTCTAATCAACATGACATCAATATTAATATCACAGAATCGGTTATATAGAGTGCTCAAAATACCTGATGCATATACTCCTAAGTTCTCATTTACAGAATCTCAATGCCTATGATCTTCCTTGTAAAGTAACACTAAAAAGGCTCCAACATTGACCTCCAAAATGAAGGTCACCTGATTTATACAGCTTCCTCAGAGCCCAAGCTTGTGAACTATTATGGTTGCTGCACAAATGGGACAAAATTATACATCACTTACTCCAGATTTTAAAAAGAAGCTGGTGGCTTTCCCTATTGAGTCGGTCCACAACTTTCTAGCCAGTACATGGAACTGCAGGAGGTCAACATTTTTGAACCAATTGCTTCAGATTTTCAACCATATGCCTGAACTCTGATTTGATATTTGTGGCCCTATCTCATCTCAATGAGCCCCAGAATCTCATCTGCCAGATCATCGTCCTCAGTTCGATGTTGTTGATCCCGAGGTTTCTCAACAACAGGTGCTGTGCAAAAAACAGACAAACCAGTAAGCAAAAGCACAAAAGTCCTAATGTACAACAAAGTACTTAAATTTATGTATTGTCTTTCAAACCTGCATGACGGACCCTAACATGAGCAACATTGCACATACTCATTACAAAAGACGCACATGACATTTATTTTGTAAAGCTCATATGGACCATGGCAATGTTTGATATTCTTCACAATACTTTTGAATACCCTCCCATCGGCACAAGTACAAAGCTATTCCAGCTGATTCAGTAGCTGCGAGTGTGATAACAAACAGAAAAGGTGGAGAACTGAAAGAGAGAAAGATTTCACCTCGTTGCTTTTGCTTCTTCTGTGTTGGCGGCATTCCCTGAAAGTTAGTGAGCAACAATAAATGAGCTTTGTTTGTTCTTTCATGACAAATGTGGGGCTGAAACCATGAAGATGCTTCAAATAAATGTGCAAGATATAAACGTGGGACCTCTAAGGCAATACTACAGCTGTGTTACTTCCACTGAGCACCTCGAATGCGTAGACTTATATCAAGTTGACAAGGAGAGAAATAACACTTTTACCTCATTAACCACAGATCTAGAAAGACCTGCTTTTGATAAGATTTCCTCTTTTTCACACTCCCAATCATCTGCCACTTGATTTAGTTCACGATCAAAGGCTTCAACGTTTGAGAGTCCAGGTGCATCACGATTGACTTCCAGTGACCCAAGACCTAGGGCACAGCACAAACCACATATGTTTGTCAGTAGAGGCAATCCTGAAAATAGAAACCTACACATATAAGATAGGAACAAAGACACCGGATAACCTGAATACTACGGCACACATAGGCCTTGCATCTTTTGAGATTACATGATAAGAGCAATTTCAGAAGCCCATTACTTACCTGCTTCCACAAGGTGTCAAAATAAGTTCAGGCAAATGTTGAAAGGTCCCTACATCACAGACGTGCATACACTGGCTACACAAACATGTTCTGAGTACTGCATGAAAACATGAAAACATTTTGCATACCTGTGAAAACATGATGCTTGGCTGCTGTGTAATCATGAATGACAGATGTGACAACATCCAAACATAAATCTTGGGCCTAACCACATACACCAACGGTGCAGATTACTCGGTGCATTTTTTATAAGTACAGTGTCATTAAAGTACAGAAGACATCCCTGTAGATTTATGCTGTGTCATAGATGTAGCAAACTAGGAGCAGGTAGAGTCACATCACATGTAGAATACAGTGGCAAAGACCCACTTACTCAATGCAAAAACTTCACTTGCAGAAGGGTTTTCCCTTCACTAAAATAATAGATTCAGAAGTAGAAAAAGAAAGAGCAAATGCATGACACTTTCAATCACCCTAAGCAAGCATTTGCTCATTACCAAAACCTGAAATCCAACTTTGGTCCATCCTGCATTAAAACTTTGAAAGCGATCTAATATGACCTATTACATGGATAAATATCTAGCATGACCACGCCCTCACTCCTGTCACTACACATGACTTTGATGGAGATACTCACTAAGTTCCCATAGATGTGCTCTTTAAGAGGTACATTTCCCAACAGCCTGCACATAGAGAAGATGAAGGTTAATAAGAAATTTTTAACAGATGGTAGATGTAGATGTGTCAACGACAGGTATGTAAGAAATTCATCAAAATATCAACACAGTAAGCTTGTCCACGACCTGCAAGACATGTCATCTGTTGCTTTTATGAAATGCCATACAGCAAAACACACCACCATAAAGGTACCACATACAGTTGGAAAGTTTCCCGGTCATGGAAACATTGGTGTAAAAAGAGCAGACAAAAACAATGCAGATATCACCTAACTTTACCAACCACTTTGACAATAAAGAAGATATGCACATGTGCTCCGAAATGGCTACCAGCATCATTTGGCTATGCAAATCATCTCACACAAATTGCGTGCTTCATATCCTACAAGAAGTGGGTGCGAAGCTGAGAGTGCCCATTAAAGGCCCACTTACCTTAGGTGTGCACTCCTCAACAGGAAGACAATGACCTCAAGCACAACATTGTTAAATATTTGTAAGCACCATATGGCCCTTTTTGAGTAACAAAAATATCAAACCACGTACATGTAATAAATACCTGAATCGAGCAAACTTCAAGCGAGCAGCAGCCTGGCTAGCCAGTTTCTCACATGCATCTGAGATGCTTTTCTGGTCCACAGAAACACATCCAAAAAGAAACGCTTCCTTTTGGATCATAGTGCGCACAACCTTCAGGGCTTCCATATGCTCTATCCGCCTCAGTTCCTTCACCAATAGATGCAGTTTTTCTAAGTCTTCTGCTCTGACATCCACCATCCCCTCGTCAAAAATATACTACTGAACAGCACAACAGTTACTTTACCCTTGAACGACCGAGGGCATTTTTATACTGGATACATGACATTTTCTACGAAACCTCCACTAATATAGAAAGTATATTTTTTGGTCTATGCTATTTAGTCTGTGTTTAGCATGACCTATTGAAATGAGGAATTGGAAATAAAGTCATATGTGACAATAGTGATTAGATATACGTGATATGTATTGAGCCTAGGTCACTTATACAAGCTCAAAACTCTCTATAATTCATTCTACGTATATGTATGCTTCGATTGGAATAATGTATAGAATAAATGGACAAATTTTGATTAGGGTCACTTTGACACTTTTAGCCAAAAATGTCAAGAAATTCTCTTAAACCCCTCCATATGACACCTTGAGGCCTGTAATGGGCCTCTCAGTTGCAAAGTATTCTACAAAATTCAAGAACCTGGTTCGGCAATTATGAATCATCTTCGTCGCAACATTTATTATGCATGCATTCTACATGAGCATTTAGTGACCAAATCAGCCAAATGCATCAAATTGCATTCCCTACTTGAAAAATGATCTATATTTTGTACATGAGGACAGATGGTAAGTAAAACTTGGATACAGATATATGGAGCTGATGACAACCATCCATCTCTTCAAAAGTGGGACTTGGTCTCTTCATGCTTTCCACAAAACCTCCTCTTAATACAAACTTGACAACTCCACATACAAACATTATGAGTAAATCCATTCCGGTTCTTTGATTACTACAAAGAGAAAGAGAACTAACTTACCTAGGGAAAGGTAAATGAGGTAGTAAGGTTCAACAAACTGCGTCTCATACAGGCAGTAAAGCACATAGAGGCCTCCAATTTTCCACGAAAGCGATTTATCACTTTTCACATGACCTGCTCAATGCGTAAGCCAAAAAATTAATAATTAGTAAGCATACACAAATGTTGCTGTTGCCTTGACAAATAACAACAGCCAATTTCAGCACTAGACATGAAACAAACTCGCCCAGCACATGTAACCTTATCATGTCTCTTCTTGACCCACAAGAGTTAAATAATTTATGTAAAAAGAAATATAAGACAAAGAGAAGCATCAAAATGCTTACTTAAGGCCGACGAGTACAGAGACTGCATAAAAAACGCTTGCGTGGTATCCTTCGGACGGGCTTCGTGAATAAAAGAAAAGCTGCGACTCCTCCACAGATCCTTCAGCTGGTCCAGTCTCATTGCGTCCATCTGCACACGTCATGTCAAAACTCAATTGTTCACTTCAATTCATATCCTTCAAAATTAATCTTCGTAGCAGCCCACACAACTTGGAGTTCAAGTAATAGCTCTCGAACAATTGGAAGAACAATGAACACATTCAAGTGAGGAAAAACACAGTTACACTAATCCTTGTCTAATTCCACCTACTTCCTACACCTTTGGTTAGCCTTAAATGTCCGAGACACCTTATCCGGGCCTCACGATGTCATATATAGGGGTTTAAGACGACTACTTGAAATTTTAGCTAATTGTGCCAAACTTGACCATATCCGAAAGTAGCACAATTATCATACACATTATTCCAATCGAAGCATACATTTATGCAAAATGAATTATAGGGAATGCTCAAATATATAACATGTATATCTAATCAACATTTTCAGATATGGCTTCCACTTCCTCTTTTCAATAGGTAGTGCTAAGTATGAAATCAATACCATAGGCCAAATAAGTATTTATACTCTGACTTGTTGGGGGTTTGTACAAAACGTCACTATCCTGTATAAACACATCCCGGTCCTTTAAGGATTAAGAACAGGAAATTTCAAGGGGTTTGTGCATTGACAACAAGCTTCAAGTTGGTCCATAAAATATACTGACATCTGCGACCAAAAAATAGATGAAAAACAAGGGACAATTTCAGCTCTGACCTCTGCGAACGCTTCCACAAGCTCATAGATATCGCGCGCAGCTGCCGACAGATCCATGCTACCGTGTCTTGATGTTTTGTGAGAATAACTGTTAAGATCAGGCCTTGCTGATGCAGCTCAACTCCTTCATCATTGAGAAAATTTGAAACTCTGTTCTACATTGCCGACAAACACATTCAAATTCATCCAGATAGGGTGTCAATCGCTCCAAATGATGAGAAATTCATGTGATTGCACGAATACCTTTGCAATAGGGAGACTTTAAACCCCAACCTCTCAATTATAGTACGAATCATGGGACATTTATGCAATTGCATGACTGCCTTGCAATTGGGTGACCTTAAACCCTAAACCCTCACTTCCAAACCCAATCTGAAAAATTCATGCAATTGCAAAACTGCCTTACAATTGAGAGACCTTGAACCCTAAACCCTCAATTCCAAAACCCAACAATCTTACTGGTCAAGAGTGGAAAATTGGACCCAAGGAGTTTTTCACCGAGGTCTACGTATACAGTATAAGGCATGCAGGTGTTATTCGGTTCATATATCTTGTTCTCCATCTTCACTCGATCAGATTTGCGCCTTGGAATTTGTGCTGAATTACCAAATCTATGCTGAAACATCAACGAAAACAGTATTGAAAATTGGACCTCCCTTATTTAGTTATGGTTATTGGAAGTGCATATTTATGTTTATTGATTCCTTAATGAATACATATGTCCCGCCAATTGTGTTTATTAGTGTGGAAAAGTTAATAGAATCTGAAGCCGTAGTCCATTCTCTGTATGTTCTTCAATCCCCGCCTAACCAAACACTATTCAAATGTAGGTGTCCGATTAAGAAAAGTCATCGAATAACACCCGCATACCTTAAACCTACCTCAAAATTAAGTGGGGCTTCCAAAGATATTGGAACTCTGCATTACTCTCTCCAAATAATGTCTTCGTCGAAAACATTATCTCTCCTTAAACCATTACACACCTAATCCAGGATGAGACAGGTTGCGATCAGCCCACCCAATGATTCTTCTGATGCACGAATTCCGCCCTCACGACCCTTATTAACTCATACTTGCGCAACCCTTTCTGAAATCAATCCAATTCTCGATCGAAATTCCCAATTCTGATTGCAGTTTACTCCAACAAGCGCCCAAAAGATGTCAACGTACCTCGAATCTGCTTGTCCTTCCAGACATGAGGGCAATGCTGAAATCTCCGTGGCAAGAACATGCTAGCCTCTTCCTTAGAGCAAGCCCAGTCTTGCCTGCATCTGCATCCGCATCCGTAAACAGAAATGGGCCTCTGTCCGGGATGCGATGGCAGATGCAGGGAAGGGCACCCACTCATCACCCTGCATCCCAACCATGTCGACGTAAAGTAGGTAATAATTACTCATTTACGGTACTTCTTCTTACTCTGTTCGACTCGACTAGGACAGGCTGCCCTTCCTAGTCACTCATTTCAGAAATTTATTTTATTATATATATTACTATATTTATCGTATTTTTATATAACTAATCAGATAATTACAACAAAATCAGATAATTACATTATATTCAGATAATTACATTATATCAGATAATTACATTATATTCAGATAATTACGTTATAATTAGATAATTACATTATAATCAGATAATTACATTATAATCAGATAATTACATTATAATCAGATGATTACATTATAATCAGATAATTACATTATAATCAGATAATTACATGAAAAAATATTTAGATAATCATATATTACATCTATTTTATTATTTTAGGGTTTAGATTTTGGGCATTAAACATTCACAATGTTACTATTACTGTTACTTACTAAGTGCTATTCAATCCACATTTCAATAATCCATGATTGAATTTTATTACTTAACCACCCACCACCATTATATATCTATTTGTATAAAACAAATTCCAAAAACAAATAATTGTATTTTATTCAGTCCATCAAGAATAACCGCTATCACGGGATCCCTCATACACATGTCTCTACTATTCATATGAACGTAATAAATGCAAGCACCTTATAATCCGATATTGAATGATGATTAGACACTATTAAAATGAATCTAAATATAACATAATCTAATCACCCTCAACACACCTAAAAGTCATAAATTCCCCCTCAAACTCCATAAATATTCTATAAGGTCGTTCCTTAATTGAAAATGTTGCTCTCTGTTTTGAATTTCAACTTGTCCTTGGAGATACTCTTCAAAGTTAAGATTTCGATGTGTATGTTCAACTCGCACAGGTTCTAGAACTGCTGATAGATTATGATCTCTTTCATCCTCGATGATCATATTATGCATGATGCAACATGCAATTACCACATTCTCAATATCACACAGACCCCATAAACGACTTGGTTGTTATAGAATTGACCATCTCGCTTTCAGCACCCCAAAACACCTCTTCACATTTTTTCTGGTTGCTTCTTGTTTGTTGGCAAAGTGTTTCTTTTTTCACCTTGTGGATCTTTTATAGATTGCACAAAAATTGACCACTTTGGATATATGCCATCTGCTAGAAGATAATATTTAGAATACCATCGAGAGTTCACGTCAAAGGATATATCGTCATACTCCCCAGATAAAAAATTTCTTACCAAGGGACTTCTTTGTAGAACATTGATGTCGTTGTTGGATCCCGCGGTTCCAAAAAATGCATGCCAAATCCAAAGCGATTGGTCTGCTATTGCTTCCAAAATAATAGACATATTACCATCTTTGTCTAAATATTATCAATTCTATGCTACTGGACAATTCTTTCATTAGTAATGCATGCAATCTATTGAGCCAAATATACCTGGCCAACCTTTTGCTTTGTTGATTGACATTTGTTTTTCCAAATCTTCTCGTGTGGGTTGTCGTAAGTATTGTTTTTCATAAACAACACAAATAGCCCTCACAAACCACTTCATGCTCTCCATGACTGTACTTTTAGCTGCTCTTGTGTATTCATCTGTTGCATCAGAGGGCACACCATATCCTATAATGCGAATAGCAGCTACGCATTTTTGGATACTTGACAAGCCAAGTGTACCAGTTGCATCAGTTTTTTGTACAAAATAAGAATCGTTCGCACATATTGCCTCGACCACTTTTAAAAATAATCGTTTTGACATCCTAAACCAAGTGCGGAATTGGACATCATCGTACACAGGATTGTCACAAAAATAATCTCTCGTTATTATTTCATGATGCACTAATCTGCCTCTCTTGCGATATGCTAAACGACCAGGTACAGACCCTCCTCAGTTTTTGGGCAATGGTTGCACGTCAAGCATATCTTCCAACAAACTATAATCCATTGTCAATTCATGGTCATCAACATCATCTTCTAAAATTCTTCTGAATCGTTCTCTTGATTGTCTATGAAATACATCCATTTTAAAAAACTTTAACATACAAACTGACACACAATTAACGAAAACATGTCTCTATATCAAGTATACATTGCAATAATTGCATAATTTTACATTTGTAAAAGTTGGTTTTTATTTTTGAATAAAATATAGTTACATAATCAAAAATAAAATAAAAGCAAACTATACTTTTATTTTATAATATACTAAAGTTAAAATATATCTTTTGATTTTTTGTCCAAATTTTGTATATATAGTGGACACGAGGAATTATGATATTCTTTGTCGCAAAATATCATTCTCAAATACATAAAATGGAAAGTGTACCAGGTTCTAGTGGAAATGTTGGCAAATCGTTTCGATCTAAAAAATTTAGCCCATGTGAGGATATTCAATTGTGTAGGAGTCATGTGCATATTTCGCAAGATCCTATACAAGGCATCAACCAAACCTCAGCCACATTTTTGCAAAGGGTGGCCGATCATTTTAATTCATTGGAGGTCAATAATTGCAAGAGAACTCCAAAGTCCTTGGAGTCTAGGTGGGGCTTAATACAAAGAGAGTGCAGTATATATAATGGATATTATTTGAATGTAAAAGCACTAAACGAATCAAGCACTACAGAGGAGGATGTATAACAGAAGGCGCAAGTGATGTACAAAAAAGCGCAAAAGACGATTTTTGATAAAGCAGAAAATCCTAAGGACAAGCAACCGTTTAGATTTATGCATTATTGGTAATACTTGAAGGACTATCCACTGTGGTTTTACAGAGATCCAGCAAGAGGGGTACAAAACACTCCTAATAAGCGCAGAGCTGTTGATATCGATTTGACTATGGGTGAAGGTCAAGCAAGGCAAGGCTCGGGTGGAAGTCCAACTGGCGAATTACAACGACCGGAAGGACAGAAAAGTGCAAAAATAGCAAGGCTCAACCTAGATCTACATATGGCTGCATTGAAAAGTGCAGCAGAGGCATTCAAACTTATGAGTGAATCGTCTGCGGAGAAGGCCAGAGTACTAAAGGATGCTAATGATGATGCACTGTTCAGTTGTCCCGGGCAACAACCTGATACGATATCTGAAGCATATTTCAAATTAAGAGAAGAACAAGCGTACTTGGAGCGGCAAAAATACGTGATGAAGTTGCGGAAAGAACTCCCACGTTCAACCCAAGAACCTCCAGTGATTACTATATATGAAGAAGAAGCGGAAGAAGAAGAGGAGGAAAAAGAAGGTCTAGGAAGAAGTTCTAGTTTATATGGCACACTTGATTTGAATGCTGATGCGGGTGGCTCTTAGATAGGACGGTTTAATATGTAATGTTTTTATTTTGATACTCAAATAATCATATTCATTTTTTTCTATATATTGTGGGCTAACTTTGACATTAACTATGTAAATATTTATTTATTGCTCCAGTGAATATTAAAATTTAACGGATTATTAATATCAAATTCTAAACTTAATCCATAATAAATTCTAATAAATTTATCCCTTTATTCATTGACTAATTTAATATTAAACAACTCAAAGTAAACAATATTTATTCAGTTGATTATATGATCAATAGGTCAATTATTTGTCAATAAGTTATTCAAGAAAATAAGTTAATTCGTGAATATGTCAATTGGAAAGTTAATTCGAGAAAATTAATTCAAGTTATAAGTTAAGAATCTGTTATAAGCTTGTAGTTGTTTCGTGAGTGGTGAACAAGCAAAGCCTCTGCTTCATTATTGCATTTCATAATTTTGCTACATTGGAAAAACCGGCTTACTTATCAATACATAAGTTCTTGGCCGGTTGTCATTACAACGAAGAAGGAATTAGCCGGCACTTGGAAAATTAAATTAAATTAAATACATTAAATAAATACATATATATATATAGGCTGGTCGAGATTAATCAAATCATATTAATTCATATACCTAAACCCTAACTAACTTATTACCCCTAACTTACCCATGTGCCAGCAGGTGCATCTTATTTTACCCATGTATTGGCAGGTACTAATTGACTTGTAGGATAAAGACAGGGTCCCGATGCTTTATATAACTATAGTAGAGTCCCTGCATAACCTGCCGTTATGCAGGGTCTGCTCTAGATGTTGCAAAAAATTTCATCCAAGAATAGTGTTTACAAGGAAGACTGGGCAGTGGCCCTGCATCTGCATCCGCATCCCGGATGATAAAGCGGGGATGCGGATGCAGATGCAAGGCCACTGGCCTTGCCCTTAGGCTGCAAAACCTGGGAACCTGCAAAACCTGAAATTTTGGGCGAACCTAAATATCGAAGACACTTTTTCTTCCGCTGGATACTAGAAAACGGTGTATCCAGCGAGCTTACCAAAGTCTTGAATGGTATACTAAAACCCATACATAATATCAATAGGTTCATTATTTTTTTGTTTTTTTGTTTTTTTGTTTTTGTTTTTATATTTTTACCTGGTTATAAATTGTCACTTACTTTGGAATGTATCTTCTTGGCATTATGTTGGGAGAGCCAAGGCAAGCTAATGAGGTTGACGAGCAAGGACGCATGCATTGCAATCCATGTTGACGTCAATAAATTCTATAAAATTCCAACAAAATGGTAAAACGAGACACATGTAATGATAGAGGAGATTGGGTTTTTCTAATGAATGCCATATTTGGCAAATTATAGCACATGGATATGCATGACAACTATAAAAGGCGGAAATTTGGAGCAATTCAACCTGATACGAATAGAAAGAATTTTTTTTCTAGTACTAAGGCAACTCAATATAGTATTCACATCCCAATAACATAAAAGAATCTATACTAAAAGTATCAAACCTATAATTTATTTTTATTTTTTCCAAAGAATGTCTTGGAGATGTTGGAAGAGGAAACATGTTGACAAAGCATAAATCGTCTGAGGGCATGATATGCAATAGCCAAAGCACTTTTAATGCTACATAACGGTTTTGGACATCACGGGTGCCAAGATGAACCAACATATTAAACACCATGTCAGTGGCAAACCCAATTACAAACAAAAAGACAACAATCAACAAAGCAGACAAAGACTATGGATGGTAACACTATTGAAAACATTCCATCAAAATTTAAAGGTGAACCAACATCAGCAAAGTCTCATGTTATAGATGCAATGTTTTGCACCAATTATGGTCAAAACCTATCGGACAATAGTTATTTGGTAAAGATGCGCATGCAAGAAAGTGCTCGTGATTTTGATCCTCGTACTTGCAAATGCCAAAAGTGAGGAGTAAATATGTGGATAGAGGATCGGACTTCAAAATCAATCAAGAAAATTATAGATTTGTCTCTATCTATAAAAATGGATATAGACCTGGAGTTGTCTATCTTCCCTTTTTACATAATCCCCCACTTTACTGCTTGAAAGCTTTAGTATTTAGTAGGAGGCCTTGAGGCACCTTCTTGAATTCAATGACATCATTTTCCAACAATTTTGAGAACGAATTCCACAATACAATTCAGCAATGGCATTCACTTCACTTGGTTTCAACATCAAAACAACCATAACTGGAACCCGTGGATCATATAGTTTTCAAATTCTTAGAGGTGTCCACCACAATATGAGATCAATGCTACCACTGCATGAAAAACAATTTTCGTGCAACTTTACATCTATGATGCCAAGCATGAACTGTAAAAACTAATGACAATTAACTCAACATGGCACCTTGGAGGCAAGGTTTTGTTGAGACTACAACTACTATTGCATTGGTGGAATTCATATGTAAAGAAATTCCGTCATGCTGGAGAACTTTTACGTACTTCAAAGCAAATACTACGGCATGCAATGCTTCATATACACCTTTTGGCCACAATATCCAATGATGCCAAGAGATTTAATCTTCCCACCACAAATGAGATTGCCGTGATTCTTGTTGGAGATGGATATGAAAATGTTCAAACTAGGGATATCATTATTTGTAAACAAGAAGGTGGATTGTAACAAATCATTGAGACTCATCCAATTTATATGAGACTCCAATACCAATTGTTCTTTCCTTGTGGTGAAGACATGTCTTGATTTGGAATACCTAGAGAGGAGGAGTATGAGCTTACAGAAGGGACAATGATGGTTTTTCTGATGGTGACAAAGAAGCAACATGGATCACCAATCATGATAATTGACTAATACTCTTGTCATTTGCAAGGAGGACATCATGAAATATTTTTCAACAATATATTAATTGATACATATGCAACAATTGAGCAAAAAATATTCAATGGATCTACAACAATCGAAAGAAATTGTAAGATAAACTTTGTCAGGGGTTTTCTGATGCAATTGCCTTCATCAACCTCATACTAGAGGTATCAAGAGGAGGGCTAATTTTGGAGGCCTCCATGCTATACTTCCTTAGAAGCAAAACGCACATCTGACTTGCTACCATTGTAGGATCCATTCACACCACATGTCATGCAATATTTTAAACCACACGGCGATTTTAGCCATCAAATAAAACCTTGACTTCACAAATCACAAAGACAACATAGTGATAGGTGACTCACCGAGACAAACAAACAAGCACATGAAGGTCACTTTCAATATTTTATTAAACCACATGAGAAAACATATAGTGTATTTTTAATTTAAGAGAAAAAAATCATACAATTTTTGGAATTACTAGCTTGGATGAAATGAACCATTCAATATTCATCTAAAATAGGGTAGATGAATATATAGGTAGTATTTAATTTTTATTAGTAAAATAAGGTATTTTATATTTAGAGGAACGAAGAATTTATGTGAGGAACGAAGAATGTCTTTGGATTGGATGGAGAAGTTGCCTCAATTGACTAAAATCGTTCAAATTTAGAGGTTAGCAAGCTTGGGGTGGTCATTAAGAGTTTCAAAATAGTGTTGCAAACCATGTATCATTTAATTTTGTTTGCATGTATCATTAATGTATTTTATGATTTTGTTAAGTCAAAATCCCAATATTTCAATAAATGGTACAATTTACAAACAATATAGATTTATGGTGTAAATTATACTTACCACTAAGGTCTTGAAAAATACCTCAAAGTATAATTTTATCCACTAATAAGGTGCCAATTATTCTAGAAACTTAAATAAATAGCCCATCTTTGATTAAAACTATATTGCACATGATTTACAAATGTATATAACATGTGATCCCCTTGGGAAAGCAATAGATAGCTAATGGATGTAGTATGCAAGTTGTTTATGAAACAATTTCACAAGTTTCCAAAATGGGAAAACCGGTTCATATATCCTAGCATTGAGATAATATGCCTACTATGTAATACAAATCCTTTCCTTACAGTTTTGGACCTTTACACACATGCAAAATCAGTCACATGGGATAGGATTTTTCATTGAGGATTTGTTGCCTGCCTTAGAAGGCTACAAAACAAAGAGGATCTCCTCTCATGAATAAATTGCATCTTGAGACAATATGTTAGCTTTAATTCACAATAATGTTAGCCCAACAATAAATTTTGGTTTACATTAACCCTCACATTAACCAAAAGTAATTAGTAAAACATTACTATTGGTGCTTGAGATTATGAGGATAACGAGGCAGTAACTTATAAGCAGAAGGCTCAATTTTAGTGGCCCTCTCAAAGGATGACACAACGTAGTGATAATCATATCATTGTTGAATTTCTAAAAGAAAGTAATACACGACGTGTGTGTTCACTCCCATTGTATTGTGAAGAAAATAATGGCCTTAAGCTATAACTATGAAATTATTTGGTGTAAACAATGTTGGCCTCATGTGGTGTGCTTTGTATGTTTATTTTTATCTAACCCTTAGTCCAAGTTAGGGTCTAGCAGCAAGATCTTTGTAGCACCAATGTCAATTTCAAGTGATGTTAATCAAGTCAAGCCAATGAAAACAATGTAGATGATATTCAACAATATTTGGATGCACATTATTTTTATACCCTTGAAGCAAGCTAGCAAATATTTGGCATTCAAATGCACGAATCATCTCTTGTAATGATAAGCTTGAAGTTATCCCTTCGAAAAGACATTTGCATATGATCACAATCTTGAAGATATACTATAATAGTCCAACATTGGCAAAACCAACCTTGACAAAGTGGTCCACTGCCAATCACATATATCCTCAAGGATGTTCATCACATATGCAGACTTTCTAGAATATTTTACTTGGGAAAAAACTTTGGAAGCCTCGACAAAGGTGTGGTGTCATTGGAAAATTTTACTTTGTGCACCCAAATTATGGAGAAAGATATTTTTCAAGATGATGTTGAATATTATTTGTAGGGCTACATGTTGGAACAATTTCCACATGGTGGATGAAACAAGTTATGGAGTATTGAAAGAAGCATGTCATGCAAGAGGCTTATTTGAAGATGGCAATGAATGGAAAGGGACACTTCAAGGAGTCGAACAATGGAGTCCTTGATCAATGTACCATGAGAAATTTATTTGCATCAATTATATTATTCAATAAAGTTTTGATCTTGAAAAATTGTTTGAAAACAATTTTGCAACACTCTCTGATCATATTCAAGTGACCGCCCAAAGAACTTTCGGCAGTCACCAATTGGTTCCACCAAGGGGGGAGGGGAGGGGGTTTGGTTGCTTGGAGAGGGTTGTATATCACATTCGATTGAGGGGTATTATTATAGGGGTTATTTTGATGGCTTGGACTAATTAAACAAACCACTCAATTATCCGATTACCTAATTCATGGTGTTTTAATAATCCATATAATTATGTACACATTGTGAAGGGTTTTTTTTTCAAACCCTTAAAATTATTATAACAAATTAAAGTAAATTAAAAAAATGAAATCTAAAAACTCAAGACGGAGATGTTTCTAATAGTTTGAATGCCAAAACTAAGACTTCTTCACACTCCAACAACAAACTAAGTTGCAATGTTCGTTTGCAAAATAAATCCTAGCATATACCATGCACACAAATCCTTGGTTGAGAATGACTTTGGGATAACATTTCATGGGCTATACACATAAAGCAAATGTATACCAAGACATCGTTAACATCAAGTGCAATATGTTTCCTAAAAAGTAGAGGCAATAAATGTACTTGAAACTTTGGAGCCTAAAGTCAATATATTGTTCAACATCTTCCTCCATTACAATGGGGGTGTCTTTTTGGTAAATTAATACTAATTTACAAAAGGTGGTGATTGTTTGCCACCTTGAAAGCCAACAAATATTTTGATAGCACCTAAGACTTCTCTATATGTCATTAAACTCCGATTGATATATTTGAAGCATATTTTTGTACTTTGAAGACTTTTTTGAAGTGTTTGATGTTGTCCATATCTTTCGATAATTCCTCCATTATGCTCCATGTTTCCTATGCTCCATGTTTCCTATGCTCCATATGGGCATAATTGTATACCCAATTTTGGTCTTATTAGTCACTTCAGATAGATAGAAACTCCGGTCCCTTTTTAGCAAGGGGCCGGCGTGAATAAAGTGTCCGTTCGTAATGTCAATGACCTGATGCCCACTGGACAAGGGAACATTGGGACAATACTACTCTCCCCTTTCGAGGATGGACACTATAGTGACACACTATACTAGTTCCTAGCTAGCCACTAGTGCCTTGAAGATACCGGACATGGTATCCCCCCAAAGGGCTTTGAGGTACCCATACAACAAGGTCCAAGGACCCCCCACCATAGTTGGGTGGACTAAGGTGGTGAGCACCACGCTAGCATGGGGAATAGAACCCACAACCTCCTCATTGGGGGCCATGAGCCCTAACCACCAAGCCAAGGCCCGTGGTGCTTTTAGTCACTTCATATGTAAGGAAATGTCGGTTCTCCCTATTCATGGATTAAGTGGCTTAACCTTGTGATTCCCATGGGATTTGGGTTAAGGCCTTGGGTTTAAGGCACCTAGCAAGCATTGCTCATGAGTGTTGGATACATATGATTGTCTTTGGGAAAAGAAAAAACTAAAAAGACTAGAAATATATAGAGAAATGTGGGTTTAAGTGTCACATGTAATAATTTGCCATAGGAAAAATTAGTTAATAAACACCATGTCCTAGGGCTTTTAGAAACATGGTAATGTACACATGAAACCATCATTCCAACTCAAACAATGTTATATGATATGGACACACTATGGACACGTGGCTAAATCTTGCATACATTTGTTTTTATGTACACGTATTGGCCACACTAGCATAGCCATTGGGTGGCTTATTCAAACCTCCCTCCTGTGCATTGGTTTCTTTGGTGAGTCAAAAACACTTTTGTCGATAACTTGACAATATCTATAGTCATGTACTCCCTTGGGAGTAGTCATGTACTTAAACATGGGTTTCTCAGGTGAAAGCCGAGTATCCTAAACCTATGTTCCGGGAAAACCGACGGCGAGTTCATTATCAGCCGATAAATTTCCCCTCATGGCCAGTCCAAATTTCCAACCATCAGATGGCAATCCGACTGTAATTTCAATCCTCCGGCAATTAGCCGATGGATCAAAAAATGTCCCGGAAATGTAGCTGATTCTTCTTGTGAGTTACTGGATTTAAGCCGGAAGCATCCAGAGCGCTATTTGTCTAGGGCATCTGATGATGCACTTGAGGAAGTACCCTAAACCTTAAACTTTTTGAATTATTTTGCTAGGTTCAATTCCTGCCAAGGATATTAACTCTTCAAATTTAAAGTTTTGAACATGCATTTCTTTTCACTTATTCAAGATTTTGTACTAAGAAATGATTTCTAATAACTTTTCATACATTTTTTAAACAATTAGTGCTGACATGAATTTCACTTAATCGGATATTGGCCGATGAAAATATGAAAATATAGGCAATTGGCCGATTGATTTTACAAAAGACCGGCTCTTGCCGATGTAAATTGGAAAAAATCCGACCCTTCGTAGCAACTACCGGCAATTAGCCACTAAGGCTTCAAAAACTTCCCGAACTCTGTCCTAAACATCTAGACTACAATGGAAGAGATGTGCATAATGAATAAATGTTAATGCAATCTATGACCAATCTTTCCTTCGCAATAATACTTATGAGTACCAAAAGTACATGCAAATTATAGCTTTCAACAACGACGCCATCACAAAAATGGGTCCCCCTAAATACCCCCGAGAGCGTTGCACTCGTTGGGCAGCAAGCATGGCCAACACCGAAAAAAACCCGATCTTGGGCCCCCGAGCCTAGCTCCCCCCCCCCCCCCAAGAGCTAGTAGACCCTTGCATTCTTGAAGAGGGCTTGTTCATATAACCCATATTGAGTGCACTTCATTTTCAAGGCCCAAAATCCAATATATATGTTCACTTCCATTGAGTAAATAAGCAATTAATTGGGATTTTCTTTTTTAAGTGAAACCGTCAATAAAACACGTAATTAACTTGGAAGTCAAACACATTACAAAACCCTCATTAGCACTGAGGTTATAATTTGTGTGACTGACCATTGAAAGGGTCTTTGTCATTCTAAAATGGAACTAAAATTAGTGTTTTATTTTAGTATGTGTATTTATTAATAGTTTAGTTACTACCTTCTACTTTCACAGAGTATTCATACACATTCAAACTAATTAAGTGTGATTAAATATAATTAAATAGTATATTTAAAGTCTTTAAAGATCCTATTCAAATATATTTAATCTTTAAAGTCTTCAATCACATTCAAAGAGGAAGGTCTACATAAGATCAAATAGGCATCTACCTTTCTGCTTAACATAGCAGTCGAGAGAGCATCTACCAAAAAACATTCTCCCACGTAATTGATTCAAATAATTGTGAAGCTATGCCACAACGCAACCTTGAGCCAGTGCTCAAAATTGAAGCCCTCATATGAATTTCGTTTTGAAGGGCTCTGAAATTTCAGCATTGCAATTGAAGGGCATATCTAAATCTAGGACGTCAATGGAAAATTTTCAAAGAAATATAAAATTTATATTAAAATTATGCATGACTTGCATGGTACATGCTTCTAGTACAATGAAATAATGAAGAATCAATCATCTAACTCCACCTCTTGAAGTGACAATGCCCTACGCTTGTTGGTTACTATAGCGGTTTTCCAAGTGTCAAAAATGCCATTCCAATCCATGAATTCAACTCCCAAACTATTTAGGCTAACCCTCATCAATGCATCAAGTGTGTCAAGGTTTAGGCATGTTCTCCTTTCGCTCTTAACCCAATTCTGCTTTGAAAAACCACGCTCACAAACAGCAGTGCTAGTAGGGATCACAAGTATGGCTTGCCATAGCGACATTAGGGTTGGCCAATTGATCTTAAACTCTCGGTCACGGCCACATGTGTATTGAAAGAAGATAGCAAAAACAGCAACGGTGTCATTCATGAGGTGAAAAATGACTGATTTTGTGAATGGGTATACACATCTTGTAGTGTAACTGTGATCAAAAGAAACTCACGAATTCAAGGTTGTCACTGCTTGGAATCGACAGCTTCGCCTTCTCTATATCCCGCACCCCAGCTCGCACCTCAAAGCCCTGTCCAAGCATCCGTGCAAAACTTTTAGGAAGTCGAGATACACAGAGAATTTTTACACCTTTACACGCATAGCTTATCTGAGCCCTAAGTGTTAGATATAACAAAGAGATTGAATTTGAGGAACACATACCTAGTTTGACCTCTCATCATGTGTCGTAGCTCTGAGAGCAAATCCAGAACTAGCTGGCCATTGGTAAATTTTGTGATGAGCAACCTCACAAAACACTGAACTCCAACCTCCTTACATGTCCAGCAGGCTGAGGGTGGGAATATCTTCGAGTAATGGACAACAACCAACAAAATCCACAAAGAGGGAGATGTTCTGTTGTGTACATATAGTCTAATGTAAGCAAATTTGAGGAATAACAACTTAGATTGTCACCTTGTCTGAAGTGGGATTGTGTTCTTGATAACTCATTGCTAATGTGAAATTTGAGTGAAATGGCAGCTGCCACAAACTGTTCTCCAAGCACTTCACATGTGTGCGCGTAGAGTACCGAAGTTTGCAATCACGAATTAAGCGTACCTTGATTCAAGCTGCCATGATCTCCTTCAACAACTGAGCAACTGTCCAGGTGAGTTTAGGGTGTAGAGTTTTGGGTTTTGAGTTTTAGGGTAAGCTGCACCGAACAGTGAGATGATGAACGAACAGATGAACAGTATGCACCAAACAGTGAGATGATGAACAATACTTGAAGGGCACTATTTATCCAGCACTTCAAGTGAAGGGAGCACTTAGACATGAATATTATGTTTTGAAGGGTTGTTTTCCTTGAGGTATTTTTTGAAGCCCCAAAACCCATTTGAAGGGCACTGAAGACTTCAATTTTGAGCACTGCCTTGAGCAATTGCAAAGTATAGTTTATGGGAAATATAATATAATGTGCATATCATGCCGTGGATTCATATGAACCAACTATCTAACATCCTTGATAATTTTCTTCCCTAAAGTGAGGAGGAGTTGTAGATGGTCCGAGATGACCTTAAACTACTGGATGGAGGGATATCCAAATTTCAAGGAAGAGGTAGGCGGTTCGATTCCTGGATGTGAAATCTCCTCTCTACTTGACGAAAACCTTGTCAAGTGGTCAACCGTCTCTTGTGCTTTGGCACTAGCATGTCGACCTTATGTCTCAAAGAAGAAGAAGAAGAAGAAGAAGAAGAAGAAGGAGTTGTAGTCACACTGCAATATGAAAACAAGTTGTTACAACATAAGCTACAACTAACTACCAACAATACAATTTCATCTTCAATGTTGCACCAACATGTATACCATGACCTTGGAGAAGGCAATCAAATACTGCTAGTAGTGTGTTTCATGCGGGGCACTTGAAATTATATGCTAATTGAGATTTGAAAGTGAAACTCAATAAGACCTATTCAATACAATTTGAATATTTTGGAAATGAAAAGGACACAACAAACCACGATCCACAAAAGGAAATAAAGTGTCTATAGTATAGATTATGAATGAAGGAGCATGTTTGATACAATCATTCATGTTTTTGAGGCAATCACTCAAACCCTATTACCCCCCAAAAAAACACTTTAATTTTATATCACCATAATTCACCTGTCTAAACCACCTTAAACCCTAAACTTGACAATTCTTAATCAATTGTGCATGAGTGAGCATTATAGTACAATTGAGCTCATTTGAACCTAGACCCTAAAGCAAGACTTATAACTCCAATGAGTTGCACTCTAGACATCATTTGGATTCTATGGTGAGAGATTATATGGGTAGCAACATTGCACAAAAGAGACACGGTTATACCAAGCAAAACAAACACTTGTTTTATGCACCAATTCAACTTTATGAAATACCATGCATTCAAACCCCCCAGTCATGAGCATCCAACTTTAACAATTAGGCATTATTGTAACTATATTCCTGGAAGGAGCTATGAATCTCACGGAATCATTGGTGAGGGATATGCATTGAATAAACAACATTGCACAAAGAAACAAAATGAATATGCTAAACAACTAAAGCATTCATTTTGTGCACCAAAGATTGATCACCTTTGAGGGAGGAAACTATATGTAGGTTGAGCTTGTGCAACAAATGCATGTTGAGAAGAAAATCATATGGATGACCTTGTGTTCACCCTTGACATGATGATAAGCTTGCATGTTTGCCTAACCCTATACCAAAACTACATGCACACAAGACTACATTTCTCACTCAACTTCATCATGTTCAAGGAAGTGTGTTGGGTTACACTGCATAACACATTACCAAATTTGGTGTAGAACCAAGGAGATGGGAGCAAGGAACGTTCCCAATGTCTAAGGAGGGTCCGTTGCTTGAAGGATGATTTTCGTCGTCGGAGATGACTCCGTTCATGATTATGTCTTGGCAAGCAAGCTGTGGGCATAACCAATAAGTTTTGGTCTTGGTGCTAATGCGTGGACCAAGGGTGCCTAGTTCTTATGTGGCTAGAGTTCGATAGGAGTGCTTTAGGGCCGCTTCACATTATGGCCAAAGGTCGAGACGCCGTTGATTTCCACCAATCATATTGCAAGAAACCAAGAATTCAACCTCTCGATCCTTCACACTAGAGGCCAAAGTCCAAAGGCCGTTGCAATTTAATTTGCCTACTTTTTTATCAAGGCGACATGCTCTTGAAGGAAGTTTGGGTCGGATGGGAATGGAAACCCAAACTATGGTCGAGAGCCCGTTGATTTTTTTTTCATAAAAAATCCAATCATCGACAAGATCTTGGCCGTTTGATTGAAGGGGTAGTTTTGGACAAGGAATAAAGTAGGATGCTCATTCTTTCTTTGGACTTTGGGCTTGGCCATTGGAGGCTTCACACTATGGCTGTCCAAGTTGAGAGGCTCAGAGTTTGGGAAGTTTTTGAAGCCTTAGTGGCTAATTGCCGGTAGTTGCTACGAAGGGTCGGATTTTTTCCAATTTACATTGGCAAGAGCCGGTCTTTTGTAAAATCAATCGGCCAATTGCCTATATTTTCATATTTTCATTGGCCAATATCCGATTAAATGGAACTCATATCGGCACTACTTGTTTAAAAAATGTATGAAAAGTTATTAGAAATCATTTCTTAGTACAAAATCTTGAATAAGTGAAAAGAAATGCACGTTCAAAACTTTAAATTTGGAGAGTTAATATCCTTGGCAGGAATTGAACCTAGCAATGCCTTCACCGCTTGAAGGCCAAGGGTCCCCCAATTCTTCATAGAAGCAATTGGATTTGGTCATGGAAAGGTTGCATAATTCAAAAAGTTTAAGGTTTAGGGTACTTCCTCAAGTGCATCATCAGATGCCCTAGACAAATAGCGCTTTGGATGCTTCCGGCTGAAATCCAGTAACTCACAAGAAGAATCGGCTACATTTCCGGGACATTTTCTGGTCCATCGGCTAATTGCCGGAGGATTGAAATTACAGTCGGAAATTTAGACCAGCCATGAGGGGAAATCCATCGGCTGATAATGTACTAGCCGTCAGTTTTCCCCGAACATAGGAGAGGCTGTGGAAGTTCATGACCAAAGGTTTGGACTTTGGGCTTGGCCTTTGAAAGCTTCACATTGTGCCCGGCTGAAGACTCCAATTCCTATATATTTTTGGCTATGTCAGACCATTTCTTTGGACTCTCAACTAAGGGCCACTTCACACACAAGGCTGAAGGCCCTTGACCATGGCGATGTAAGAGCTCTCATTGGTCGAAAAGGCGGAGACCGTCCAAGTTCACTTCACACTAGGAGGTGAAGGCCTAAAGGCCCAAAGAAAAGTTCATGGATGAAAAGTCTACATGGAGTCCTACATGGCTGGTTGTGGATAAGGGTGCATGGTCTACCGGAATTTGCGTCAGACCCACCTCCAAGAGGTGGGCTTGACGCAAATTCCGGGAGACCATGACTTTTTAAATATTTTTTCCAGCATGACAAATTTCAAGACAGACAAACACCACCAAGTAATTATCTTAAATTGATAAACTTGGAGAAATATTATATTAAATCAAATCCTCCCCTCTTTTTCCGCCAAAAAATATGCAATAGTCCCGCAACATGGTTCATTCTCACTTCACACTATGCTTGAGGACCCAAGACTACATAAAATGGCTTTCCCAACACCCATGGTACAGCCTTTGGATGAGAGTCAAGGGTCCTCACCATTACAAGGTCACGGCTCTTGGCTCATGTGTGAAGTGGCCCTAAGTTTGGCCACTCAATCCCACGGCTTCTCAACTTGGACGGCCATAGTATGAAGGGGCCCTTAGCGTCCGGGTCAACAACACCCAATGACAACCAGGTAAGGTGACGTGTCCAGCGAACGGAAGAACAGACGGACGGATGGACGGATGAGTGAGCGGAAGCGTTCGTCGTTGCACGACCTTTGCAGGGTTTAGGGCTCCTCTGTGGCTTTTGCGAACGGAGGGAAGGCGAAGGTTTGAATGCTCTTGGCCATTTTTCTCTTCCTTCCATTCTTTCTAACTGTGCTCATCGCAATCTTTCTCAAACAAGAGCCAGATCCTTTTTTGTGATTTGTTCCGTGACCTGTACAGATTCGCAGGGAGGAAACAAAAGGACGGAAGAGTCCGGACAGGGAGACCAAGAGTTCATCGCATTTATGAATGACAGCTTATTCTTACGGTCGAAATAATGGTTGCGGAAGAGAACACATAAGAGCCGGACCTCTGTGTGGGGTTTTGGTTTTACTCTTGCTCGAAAGGGGAACATAAGGCGGAAGGAGAGAGGCAGAGAAAGGAGGTTGGTTTTTTATGAAGGTCGGGATTAAGAAGCGGGAAGATTTAGGTATTGGGAGCACGGGAGGATGGCGATGAGGAGTTGGTTGCATTATGAATGACAGCGTTTTAAAATGGCATCGTTGGGGTCCGCAGCTCACCGGATTGAGTTGCGACGCGCTATACGCCAACTGCGTGATCGTGGTCTCTATGTTGCTGCTAAATGGTAATTTTCTTCACACATTGTAACTTCACTTAAACTTATGCTCTTGCCTTTCTTCTACTCACTTTGTATGGCTGCCCTTGCACAGGAGAGTGGTGTAGAGGTTTCTTAGTATTAGCCATTTTAGGATAAAAAATATATTCAAGCACATTCATGTGAATAGCTTGAAGTCCTTCACATTCAGGTTCACATTCAGGTTCACATTCAGGCTAATTGGTATTTTTACGCACACGTTGTAACTTCACGTGAGCTTATCCTCTTGCTTTTCTTCTACTTCGCATGGCTACTCTCGCACCGGAGAGTGGATCAAAAAATATATGCATGTGAAGAGCTAAGTCCTTGACATTCAGGTTCCGGTTCACATCAGGGACTCCAAGCTCTTACTGGTTTATATATAAGTTTAGCATTCATCCTCTTTGCTGTTTTGGTGCTAAGTTGAGTGGGCCTTAAAACGACATTCCTAGCTCTGCACCCTCTTCTTGTAGGATTTGAAACATGCAATTAGTGTGAGACGATTGCCAAATCCAAATCGTGCCCATAGCCATTTTCTTCGCACTTTTTGGAGCTCATATGAATAACTTATTCATTGTCAAAGTGGAGATTCTTGTGCTAATTAATTGGTCATGTTGTTCCAACCAATTATGTTGACTATTGAGTCTAGAATCATGAACGACTTCAGAGCTTGTAGTCCAATCTCTTTTAAACACATGATGTCTTTTTGGTGTTTGTTGTTACATCCACACCTAACCACACGCCACTCAAATATTAGGTGATCTGATTAAGGAAAGTCACTGAGAAAGCCCTGCATACCTTAGTATCCTGCGAGGTCGTTTTTGCCGGGTTAAATCATTGAGGCTTCAATTTCCTGTTGTCCCTGTCACCCCTTCCAGCTAGGAATCACTGTTGGCCTACTCTCTTTCATTCTCAAGCAATGCTGCAGTACATTCGATTTTCTGGGAACCCAGAGATCCTCGTTAGAACTATCAACGTGTTATGAAAGTTCATTGAATTGGAAGTTGGCATGTACCTCATGTTTGAGGAATTGTTCTTTTAAAACACTCTCAATACACTTTGCATTAGCCTTGAGCAGATGGCATTGTGAGCATATGCAGGCTAGCCCAACCAATATAATACTGGCTAAGTTGGCGTGGTGATTGCTATGACAGGGCTGCAGAGCAGTTAGTTGGTCTTCCAGAAGAAGCAAGCAAGCATATTGGTCCATCCTCAGAGTTGCCTGCAAAGGCTGAGAGGGCAAAATCAAACAAGCCTTCAAGGCTGAGAGATAGTGCAACGAAAGGTGGGGTAGGGTTTTCAGGGTCAGCAAATGTACATGAGGATGAGGATGACAGTGAATCTGACGAGGATGTGTTACTTTTGGCCAAATCCTATTTTGATGTCCGAGAATACAGGAGAGCAGCTCATGCACTGCAGGGTGCATCAGGAAAGAAGGCATTTTTCCTGCGATGCTATGCTACGTATTTGGTAATGTGCTCTGTGAATTATTATTTTCATCAATGTTGATCTCTATATTAAGCACACTTTTTAAAACTCTCTTTCACTGCTTTTCAAAGACGCTTTATAAGGTGTCTGCCACCAACATTACTTTCCATCATGTGTTCTTACAGCTTGTGTCAACTGCGCTGGCTTTCTTTTGATTCTAAGTGGTGCAATGAGGACAATATTAACCTGGTTAGGAAAGGTTGTGGTTGTGACAAGAGGTTGTGCATTAGTTGCTAGAAAAGTCTGGGTGTGGGTGGTCACTGCTGGTATGGGTAATCTGAGATGGATTTTGTGAGATTTTTGTCATGAATTGTTTTTAAGTACTTATATGCACAATCGTGCCAGATATTGCTACAAACCTGCCTTTTCACAAGTTCACAACCTCATTCATTCTTAGTGTGTACAGTGGACACATGCATTCGTATGTAGGAAAAGTCTCTAGTTCTGCTTGTCTGTAATGCTGTTGTTTATTCTCTTCCCCATGTTACCATTTTCATTATTGCTAACCAGATATTGTTGTGAAGGCAGGGGAGAAGAGAAAGGAGGAAGAGATAGTTGATTTGGCAGGTCCTCTTGGCAGAAGTGATGCAGTGAACCCAGAGCTTGTCACATTAGAGCAGGAGCTTCTTGCCTTGCATAAGACAGGTGCATTGGACCCTTTTGGAACATATCTATATGGCATGGTTTTGCATGAGCGAGAGCGAGATGCTGAAGCTCGGGCAGTGCTGTGTGCCTCCGTAAATGCTTATCCATGGAACTGGAGTGCATGGCTGGAATTACAGGTTAGTTGCGTATGCTATTGGATGTGTGGGAAAATTGTTTCTTTTTTCTCGATGACATGTCTCTTTTTTGGCTCATGATTTTTTCAGTTATCCAGCTGCCATAAGTGATATTGTCCTTAAGTGACCTGATTTTCTGGTGTTTCAGGGGAATATGATTGGTATCTTATTGAAGTCACAATTGTCATTGTCAGTCCTTCAGTTTTGGTGCTGTTCAGAAGCTGTTTCATCATATTTCAGGAGTTTTTCAACCTTGAGAAGGCTTGCTAAATCTTCTGTAACCTTCTGATGTATGATGGTTGGTCAGGCCTTGTGTACAGATCCAGATATTTTTCACACTTTAAATTTGAATGATCATTGGATGCGGGACTTCTTTGTTGCCAGTCTGTTTCTGGACCTACAAAGGAACTTTGAAGGATTGGCACGCTACCAGTCACTCTATATGTTGTTCCCTCGTAGTGATTACATACTTGCCCAGACAGCTACTGCTCACTATAATTTACGGGAGTTTGATGAGGCTGAACGGCTATTTGAAGAGCTTCTGCGAAGTGATCCTTACAGGATCGAAGGTTGTGAGCAACTACATTTCTGATTTGATTTTCTACTTGGACACACTGATTGCTTCACAGACTAATGATCTGAAAAAAAGTATCTAGATTTGGTGAGGTATTGCATTCAACTCGAGTTGTACATAGATGCAGCCTGTATTGACTGTTTGTGGGGTTGTGACCATTAGGTATGGACACCTACTCGAACATTCTGTATGTGAAAGAGTGTTTTGCTGCACTAAGTCATCTAGCACACAAAGCTGTTCTGACGGACAAGTATCGACCTGAGACTTGCTGCATTATTGGAAATTATTACAGCTTGAAAGCACAGCATGAAAAGGCAGTTTTGTATTTCAAGCGTGCTTTACGACTGAACAGAAAGTACTTATCTGCTTGGACACTGATGGGACACGAGTTTGTGGAGATGAAGAATACACCAGCAGCTATTGATGCTTACAGGCGGGCTGTTGACATCAATCCTAGGGACTATCGAGCTTGGTATGGATTGGGGCAGACATATGAAATTCTTGCAATGCCTTACTATGCCCTCTATTATTACCGTCGGGCAACACAATTGCGACCTCATGATGCCCGCATGTGGTGTGCAATGGGGCAGTGCTATGAGAATGACCAATTACAAATATATGACTCTGCTATTCGGTGTTACAGACGGGCTGTTAATAATAATGATAGGGAAGGTATCGCCCTTCATAAACTGGCAAAATTACATGTTAATCTAGGACAAGTTGAGCAGGCTGCCTTCTATTTCAAGAAGAATTTGGAACGGATGGAAGCTGATCAGAATGAGAGCCAAGAGTATGTGGAAGCACTTCTCTTCTTGGGAAACTACAGCAAGAACAAGGGATGCTTGGAGGAAGCTGAGAGCTACTGCACGCGTGTGCTGGATTATGGTGGTCCGGTTAGTTTTTCCTCTTGTTTTGTTCATTTCTTGGGACAGGGTGGGGAAGAGGTCTAAGTTTGTGTCCTTTATCTGACTTGAGTAATGAAATTATGGATCAGATCCTCTTGATGCCTATTTTATGTAGAAAACTATGAGAGAATATTGGAACGCTCTCTGAGGAGGTATACTCATGAGTTGCGTCTTGTATTCAAAGCCAGGGCAATTGATCTCAATGCCCTAAAAGAAAAAGACTTACTCAGATTTAAATTTAATTCTGTGCTACTAACATCATTGGGCATTGTTTTGTTTATGTAGTTGCCTTGATAGAAAGAGTTTTGTGTATTTCTTTTACTGAAGAATGGAGTTGTCTGTACAGGCCAAGGAGGATGCCAAGGCATTGCTTCGGGAAATTCGAAGTGTCCAGCAACATGGAGGAATCTTGCCATCAATGGAACTTGAGCAGAATACACCATAGAGGGATGTAGTTTGGGAGATCTATGAGGTAGAATTAACTTACATTTGTCGTAAGATTACAAGTCTACAGAGCCCTCTTGTTCCTGTACAGGGAATGCCATCTCACCTTTCGCTTGGGTAGGAGTTGTAAAAGATCCACTTTGACCCTTCATACTTCGGATCAACACTTGGGTCATACCAAGCATTTCCAGTTGCAAAGTTTCTGGCCATGTGCACTGTAGAGAAATTCATCAAAGATGACTGTTTATGTATTCAACAATATGTACCGGCTCTTTCTTACTCACATTGGGATTTGTACCAGTAAATTCTCTCACCTTGGCAACTCAATTTTGCATCTAAGCCACAATTGTTGAGTTCCCATATATTGTGGATGGTTATGTGCTTGTATTTTGAATGCCAGTTGTAGCAACTTTAATCAAATGGAAGAAATGTTTCATGTGTCTTAAAGCACATTCTTAAGTTTATAGCATATGTAGGTTACATGAAGTGGGTCCTCCTTGGTTAGTCTGATGTGAAGCGATTATTCATGTAGTTATAATGTCACATGCTTGGGAAATGTATAAGGTAGATTTGCTTAATCGGGTTACTCGTCTTAATTTGATACTTATATTTGAGTGGCATGTGGTTATCTGTGGCTCCAAGAACAGATACCAAACAGGCATGTGTTTAAAAGAGATTGGACTACGTGCTCAAAATATGATAACCATTTCCAAGCTCAATAGTTTACATAAGTGGGGGGACCTTTATGATCACTTAATGAGCACAACAATTTTCACTTTGATATTGCATGAGATATTTGTATGAGCTCCGAAAATTTTTAGTGCTAGGGTTTAGGCTCAGTATGAGATGGTAAGCCAATGCAAATTTACAACGTACAACCTCGATTTGGATTTGCTAACCATCTCATACTAATCGGGTGTTTCATATCTTAAGAGAAGTGGACTATGTATTCGAAAAAATTAATTCTTTAGGATTCATCTACCTTATGTAAACAAAGATACACATGAGACAGAGTTAGACTTAAGAGCATCTCCTTCAGTTGTTTTGGGCCACACACCAATGGCTCCAACATGGTGTCCACTTGAAATGGTGCCCCATCAACCCTGCTACAACGGTCGATTGTGGCGATATCGTGTTGCAATGGTCAATTGTAATAGTGACATGCTACAGATAGGGTGGCCGCACTGGCCTGGCCCTGCCTAGCCAGCAGAAATTAATGCCCCTGCCCGACACCATTTTTCTACTGTGCCCCTGCCCGGACCTGCCTAAAATAAAATTTAAAAAAAAACCGAAATTGTTTGTTTGTTTGTTTTTTTTTAAAATGTCGGTACAAGGAATCAACATGCCTGGTTGGCCGCACCGGGCATGCAAACATGCTGGATGGCTACAGAGGAAGGGGGTTGTAGCCAGCTAACCGAGGCCCAGGCCCGGCCTAGCGCCAAGCGGCTAGCCGCCTTCATTCTCAAGGCCCACCGGGCAGGGTTGGTTGGCTGGGCTAGCCAGCAACCCGGTGTGGCCACCCTAAGAGTCACATGGGCATAGTCCTCTTTAGCATTCTAGCGCAACTCCACACAAAGGGATCCTATCTCTTGAGTGCAATTCGGTCGGCGTGGTGGTTGTTGTTGGCTGCAAAGGACGTGGGATGGCGGAAAGGAGAGGTCAGAGGCCACATGCAGGAGACAATGCAACAAAGAAGAAGAATAAAGTGACGGAGGAGGAGAAACAACTATGCCACATCATTGTGCACATCTCACATGACTTGATTGTGGGGAATGGACAATGCGGCGTTGCATTTGGAAGTGAATCCATGAAGCTCACAAGCCTAGAGGATTCCGGCCAACTTGTTCCCTAAAGTCAAAGTGGAGAAAGATCAAGCACAACATGACCAAGTTTGTTGGGGTGTATCAGCGGGTGGAGGGGTTGGACAATGCAACACTTGGCAGAGAATCAAAGATTTCATGCGTCGGATGCATGGCATTGACGGGGAAGAGTTTAGGCGCCACACTCCAAGATGTTCTAAGGCACGTTGAATAAGTCTCTGGTGCGGCGCCCATAACGCGGCTGATGGAGATGCTTTAACGTACAATTTGGAATTACATTGGACAATCGTAGAAATTGATGGGAATTCTTAACACCAGGTTATAAAGCTAAATGTGAGCCTCCCTTGGTTGATATGATGTGTAGAGATTGTTCATGTAGTTGTCATATATTGCGTGCAACTTCGTTTCCAGGGGTTGAGTTTGTTATCATTTGATGATACGATTTCAGATAAAAAATTATGACATGGACCATTTGTTGTTCCTTGAGTGTACTTGGACAACCTAAAGATAAAACAAATAAGGTAGCCAAACTTATTTATTACATTTTCGCAAGTTTGGGTACTTAGAGTGGTCTGTTTTATACCCAAATTATATTGTCATGTTAGCCTTCCAAACCTTAACATGAAAAAAAAATGACTATTGAAAATCAATCAAATCTCAGCATTTTAAATGAATTTCAAGTTAAGACTATTCCAAAATTCATTAGACTACCCATCCAAATCATGACCCACCCTTTCATGTGGGGTAGTAAGGTGTTTCTTGAGTAACCCAAATTTTTATGGTCTTGTCTAAACCTCATGATTGTGAGAATGAGCCATGGCTACGTTGGGCTCCACCAATTTTGCTAAGGTAAAAGGGGTATAGTAAGTACATGTCTCCAATAGCTTCATGATTAGTTCAACCTGTTTGGGCCTCACTAAACTATAATTTAAAATTGGCTAGTCCATGATTCTATGCACACAGGAACCTTCATGTCATTTAATGAAAGAAATGTTCTCATGCCATATTCACATTGGTAAAGACCTCTAGAATCCTAAGTCAACTTACGTAGCTGTACTCTACGGGTAATAAGTTATGGGAACCAAAGAAAGAGGGATGGGAACACGTAAGAATGAGGGGATGTCTGCCACCCAACAAGAAGGTTGGGGATTGCTAGGGTTTGGGGTTGAGGGTTTAGTGAAGCTCCCTCATTCACCTAAGGTAGATGAGGCTAATTCGGTTAGCTTCTTGATCAAACACTTAATCATGGTTTTTAACGGTAATATGATTACTTGAACGTGGTGGGTGAGTAATACATGGTGATTTAGTCGCCATATTTATGATATTTGGGTTAGTCACCTTTGCAAAAGTCAAACTAGACCCATCATCCTCTGTAATGAGGAGTGCTATTCACCAAGCTATGACATGTTTGGTTTTTGTGCCCAAGTGGGTAAATTAGAAGGCAGCAACTTGGGCAAATTAGGAGGCAACATGTGGATGTGAGGTGCCAACCAACTTGTATTATGGGAATTCTATAATGAAAAACAATTCGGCAACATGTTATGTTACATGTGGTCACTTTAGAGACATGACACAACCAATATTGGCATTCAACTTGGTTTTCATTGGCCCATGTAGAATCTAGTGTTGATGTTGTCCATTTAAACAACATTGAACAATAAAAGAGTTCTCCCTATAACACCACATTGGGAAGAAGAGAATATTCGATTCCGGAGCCTAGATCAACACCTTCCTCCACTCCGATTTCAATGACTTCAAATTCTTTGGTCATGATTTGTAATTGCTAACATGCTCAAGCTTTTGATGTTGAAATCCATCAACTATACAATTCCATAGAGTTGGAGATGTCCACATTAGCCTCATCTACCTTATGGTGGTATCATTCTTCAACAAGATGCATAGCAATCCTTTTGTTCTCTTGCCCTATTGAGTTCCAAGTGGAAATTACCTTCTTGGCACTCTAAAGGCTAATATGATGTTCATCATGTAGTTCAATAACAATAATCGTACCCTAAGCCGGTTGCTACCACTAGCATTAAACAAAACTTGAAAGAAATTGTTGATGTAGATAACTGACCAAATTAGATATAGATGTCATATTGTTACCTTGTTATTATGCTACCAATAAAGCTATGGATCATCAAGTTTTTGGTGGTTTTTGATGACAAATTTGAGATTCTTTACTAAGTGGTTGGGTTGCATCACTTATTGCCTAAGTTTATTATAGTTGCTAGCATTGCATATAATCACAAAGAACATTGTGAATGTAAATAATTATCCTAAATTTAAATGACATAAACGGTGATTGGACAGAGAATGTCATGTTCTCTTGTATGGACACATCAATTGCTCATGAGATCATTGCTTTTAAGATATTGGAGAGTAATCCCCTTCTTCAACCTTGAGGTGCTTTCCACTTATAGGTGCTTATTTGTCGTAAGCACACAAAGCCACACTTTGGGTAACGTAATTAGCACCTACATTCCACAAACAAAACCTTGTTTCTTTCTACATGAACTTAAAGTCAGGTCATGATTAATGTGTTCAATGTCAAAAGATAAGAAGTCTAATAAGGTTAAATAGGGACCGGAGTTTCTATCTATCTATCTATCTATCTAATAAGGTCACAGTGCACGGTTCCTTGATTGACACTTGCTCCCTCCACGAGGTGAAGAATCATCTTGATTTTTGATTCTCCGTTAAGCATTCATTCATTCTAATCAAAGAAATTTCTCAAGAACTTGGCACTTAATTGATTCATCACTCGATTCTTCATGCCAATCTCCTCACTAGTAAGAAACGTTGACCATGTGATCAGCGTGATTGGATTGCCCGTTCAACCCACCCTTGGCATTAAACCCTTAGGGCATAATACCAGTGGTGCAGGACTACTAACCCCTCTCGGGGTGGGCACTATAGTGACACACTATACTAGTTCCTAGCTAGCCACTAGTGCCTTGAGGATACCGGACATGGAATCCCCCCAAAGGGCTTTGAGGTACCAATACAACAAGGTCCAAGGACCCCCCCACCATAGTTGGGTGGACTAAGGTGGTGAGCACCACGCCGGCACTAATTGCTATCATGAGGTCCAAGTAGCAATTACTAGTTGTACTACCACCTTTTCTTGTATATGTTCTTTAGTGGAGGATATTGAAGAAGAAGAAGTTCAGTTTTGTGACGGCTACTAGATGTTATGAAATTTTGAACAAACATATCTTAGAAAGTTTGAGCTTTACATATGTGTGCAATTTTTGAGAGATTATCCATGTTTCATGTATGAAATCATCAACTCCATCATTGTAATGTTGAACTTTGTGTTATTCCATAATGTCACATGCTACACTATTCTCTATTATCATGCATTCATGTTAACACTACAAAATTCCTCAATATCACATGCATCTTGGTTGTCACATGTGTGGTTTTAGGGAGGTTAGAGTGCATTTGGAATTACACAATGCCATATAATTATTTATTGTGTGTCTTCCTTTTTGCCAACAAAGGTAAAATTGGTTGTTTGGACATTATAGAACATTAACATCTTTATTTGGTGAAGAACTACATTAATAATAAAGATATAGCATTGCGTAGCTCCAAATAGTAGCATTATTTAGTGTAGTGGTATATCAAATTGGAAAATTTAGTGCCCCTTTTGTTGGCCTACATCGTTGTTGTAGAGAGATTTGGTTGAGTAACTTCCAATCGTTGTGTAGCATTTGGAACCCTTGATTTGAGTCAAATGATGAGGCATCTTTTCAACAAAACATGGGGTTGTCTTGTTGCAGGAAACTATACGAACACCCCTGGTCATGCTATGATGTGGATAAAAATCAACTGAGTAAACAACACCATAAATATCAAAGGCTAGAAGGGATATTGTAAGCTGCTCTATGCAATGACATAGTACTAGTATGGGCCATGCTGTCCCAACCCTTTGCACCAATGCATAACAACATATCACTTTATTATAACCTCCATGCTTTTTGAAAACGGTGGGGAACGACAAGTTGACGGCCTCACCACTACCACGTTGTATATAGATAATAAGTTCTAGGAGAAATGTTCCATGTGGCGCATTCCCATTAGTCAAGACCTGTTGGGTTCCAAGTGGAAATTACTTTTCGGCACTCCAAAGGTTGTATAAAGTATGGGGAACACGTACGAATGAGGGGAACGTCTGTCACTCCAGATCGTTAGGGTTTGGGGTTCAGGGTTTAGCGAAGCGCCTCATTCACTTGTCGATTGCTGCCTCTTGGTCGATCGAAAGCAAGCAATTGCGGGGATCAGAGGCGACCCTCGATTTCCACTGTTGTAGAGAAATTCTGCAATTCTCGGAGAATTTTTGTCTGAGCAAAAGGAGGACCAAGTAATTGATTGAGAGGGAGGCTTTTCTCCCATTTCGCTCTGCTGAATTGAGCGTCAAGAGATTGGTTTCCGTTGTTGTTCGCAGACGGTCTCGTCTGCAGGTCCGCCATGACATGGGGCAGGATCTGCAGTGTTCGAGGTGCTCTGGCACGCACTAGTCACTCCTCTCTTCTCTCTGTCACTCGCATCTCCCAAGCTCTGCAGGGATGTGATCAGGCAGGTGCAAGCAGCGAACCCCGGGATGGACGCCCCCTTGTCGTTTCCTCATGGAAACGATATGCCTCTGGAGTTGGAGGTGCTGTAACATTGCATTGCATTTGACATTTTTTTTGCATTGTCCAAGCAGTGTTTGGAAGCCCGTGCAAGCGAGGTTAAGGCTCTGTTGATGTTAGGGTTGGAATCGTGGGTTACATTTCAGGAAGGGTTTAGGGATCGTATATACGAGAATTGAACTTTGACCTGCTGTTTTTTTTAAATGGATTTTGAGTTTTCACTTTGATAGCCATTCGCCTGTAACCATTGGGATCTTGACGCATTGTAGGTTGGGTATTGGAGGCATTGTAACAGTACATTGCATGCTTTAGTGCATGCTACATTGTAGTGCCTTTGATTGTCCAAGGAGTGATTGGAAAGCCTGTGCAAGTGAGGTTAGGGTTGGAATCACGGTTCAGTTTTTAGGAAGAGTTCAACTTTGACCTGCTTTTTCTTTATATGGATTGAAGTTCTCTTAGATAGCCACTCCTCCTGCAAACACTGGGATCTTGACGCATGACCGTCTACAGTATGCCAGTTGCCTCTTGAAATCGGCTGAAACAATATTAGTTTCGAGAAACATGGCATTTATGGTCTCCGCAGGATGTTTGATCACAAGCTCAACTTGCTTGCTCATGATAACTTTTTGGCACATTGCTTGATGTAGACTAGGGTCTGCAGATAACCACAAGGGGATCATATGCAAGTGGCCTTCGGGCCGCTTCAGAGTACGGTAAATAAGTGCACCGGTCAAGAATTATAGGTGAATGGAGCAATATGATTGGCTATGAAATTGGCTATGAAATGGGTTCTTTGGCCAGGGTTTACAGTACGGCCAAGACATCTCAGGTGGAGAATTTCAAGCATGAATGAATAATTGACATGGATGCCAACATGACAACACTTTTGCTAGGGGAGTTCTCAGGAGGTCAAGTTTCTGGGGAACCTCAAACCCTCTGACAAGAAACTTGGCCTCTGGAGAACTCCAACTTGAGGCTTTCTTTTAACATTGTTATTCCAACTTGTCCACCATACCCACCATTGCCTCAAGTAACCTTGTCTTGGCTGGAATTCTTGACCGACTGGTGCACTTCTCCACCATAGTCTAAACTGGCCCTTAGTTAGACCTAGGTTTCTACAAGGAGGATAGATTAAAGGTGTTGATTATATTTTCTATCAGTTACAACCTTAAACTTAAAATCACAGTGCCACATAGCTAGTTAGGTTCAATTCTACATAGCATTGTCCAGACTCTTTAATTGCTTATTCCTACTCATTACACCTACACCCCTAGGATTTCTTGTGAACGTGAATTTTGGCTGCACCAGGGTCAGATGATGGAGGCGATAATGGGGACGCTGGGAATTCTCAAGAAAAGGGGCAATGGCGCCAGTGGGTTGAGCAGAGATTAAAAGGTTCATAGTTTTCTTTGAAACCTTCTATTCAACAGCGCTTGGCTTGAAGATTGAATAAGACAAGCATGTCATGCTTTGTACCCAGGTTCACTGGAAATTTTGTATTAATATTTAGTGCCTTGTTTGACATTGTTGCCATTATCCTTCAGCATAATGTGTAATAGTATCAGGATTATTAGTGTACTTGACCTTCTATTTTCTTTAGTGACAGTCTCTTTTGCATGTGGAGGTGGGCTACACAGCCAAGGAACAAGGTCCAAGAGGTGCTGAGGAAGACTCGGTCTTCACTTCTCAAGCATCAATGCTCAATGATACATCAGTATCTGCAGCATTTTCTGGTAATATTTGTTCTTCAGTAATTGGGGTTCTACTAATGTGCCTCTATGGAGGGAGTATGGTGGATTTAAAAGTCAGCAACTAGTATATCGGTAGTGGTTACAAGTGTTTTTGAGCAGATTATAAAAGAAAATAGAATGAAGAATGTACATTTTATTAGGCTTCAGTGTTCACTGGGGTCGGAGATGCAATCACTCCTAGCATGCAGTATGTGATCCGGCCTCTTTCAAACATGTATATGACATATAGTGGGTCTCTTAAGAGATCCCTATTGGTCAATGGGGTTAACAAGCAGTCTTTTTCTTGGAGTGCATCTGTTAAATCGGTTCTTATGCATGTGTATTAGATTTTTCACTTTTGACAAGAATTATAAGAAGTCATCTTTCATAATGGGAAGGATGAATGGAGAGACCACCCCAAAGCCATGCTGCCTTCCTAAACCATTGGCCACTATAGTTCTTTCTAAGCTTGGGATGTTGCTTATGCTGGATTTTTGTAGGTCCGCATAAACTATCAGCAGAACATCCTGTAGATATGGCCATGGATGATTTTGAATCCCGTGTGCTGGGCAAATCCCCAAAGAAAGAGGATCTTGAGGATGATGACTTTCTTCGTGAACTAGAAGAAATTGAGCGTTCAGCAACATGGGGAGCGACTGGGAGAAGGGATGAAAACGAGCTGGATGGAGAAATGGATGAGGATGAAGACGATGATGAAGGTGATGAAGAATGGGAAGATGACAGAGGGCAGGTGCTGAGTGATGCTGCGCTTGCAGCTATAGTGGATTATGACTTGGATGATGAAGAAAAACCTTACCAGTTCCGACCAGACCGTTATTTCTTTCCTGGGCAGAAATATGACCCTGAGGTGATTATATTTATCTCCCTGGATTCATTATCCTCCCATTAATATTCGGGGTTATCCTTCAACTCAATGGGACTTTTTGTTGAAAGTTGTCCCATATTGTTTTCCATTGCTTATTTTGCATACGAATTCAAAGATAACTTTCTACTTGTGGGGTATGCTTGGAGAATAAAGAGGAACCTATGCTGCTTCATTGAGGGCCAACTCATTTTAGCACCTCTTGGCATTCCAAAATGAGTTTGACCCTTGATGAACTAATAGACAATGTTCTCTCTTGAATCTACACATGACCTCCGATCATGTGCCAAAAACTTACTGAACATTGAAGGGATTATATGCAGAACAATCAATGCCCAGCCAAAAGTCATGTTGAATCACAGGATAACTCTACTCTCTTCCCAGAATCCTCACTTTAAAGCTGTGAAGTTGAGTCCTCTTATCCTTGTGAAGATCCTGAAGGGCTTGTAAATTGATCCATTTCACATGCATACAGGATCTGGACCTTTCCAAAAAACCAGAAGACCTGGAGAAGCCACCCCCACGGTTTAGGAGGAGATATGATGCCAATGAAGTACTACAAAGGGCTGATTTCCGGGTATGAGTTATTTTTGTACCCTTTCAGCAAGTCAGATTTGCTTCTTTGTAACATGTACACTAAATAGTCCTATTGCTGTGGCCCAAAGTAATTCTGTAGGGCTATATTAATTTTCAACTCATACTAAATTTCCAGTAGGAAATTAGCATGGGCCACAGTAATTGTCTTTCTAGAAGATTAGTGTGGGTGATTATTTTATTTTGTGCTACTTTTGTCCTAAAACTAATGTGTGGGTCGGAAATCTTCATGAAAACCTGGGTTCTTGCACCCACGTTAAATCCACCTTGACTAGAAAATTAGTGTAGCCCATGCTAATTATTTCCATGCTAATTTCTCCACCCTCACTAATAGGACTATTTAGTGTAGCTATCATCTTTTTCTTAATGAATTTGACAACTCACAGTGAGGTGGCAGACTCTTATTGGCCACAAAGAGGATGGCTATATATTTTGTAGCACTTCATTTCAAAGACAAGCGTTGTCTAGTTAGGTCAAGGGAAAGCACATGACCTTAGTAGACAAGCTTCTTCAACTTCGGAACCAATGGTAGCTAGTTTCAACTGCACATTAGCAGGGAAATGCCTGATTCCTAACTTCTGGTGACCTTGCTTTGCAGAACCCTCGCTATTTATCAAACTTCATCTCAGAGACATCAAGGATCCTTCCAAAGAGAAGGGTACGTCCTTCCAATTCAAAACAATCATTTGCAATCATTTACAATTCAAAACAATTATTTTTATAAAAAAATTGTTTGCTTATTTATTGTTTTGTTCTTTCCTGTAAATTATGAATCTTAGTTAGTGGACCTTATGTTGACTTATGCATTTAGTTTGTAGACCCCTGTATTTAGATTCATTTTGTTGATTTCTCTCCCACAGAGCTCTTTGACTGCGAAGGCCCAAAGGAAGGTGATTCGAGAGATCAAGACAGCCCGTACGTTTGGCCTAATGCCGTTCACATCAATGGGCAAGTCACCATTCCGGTTCTTGCGATCAAGATTGGATGATGAAGAAGGCAGCAACTTAAACTATTAGTACACAGGCTTGGCACAACATTGAGAACCAGGTCTTCCATCTCTTTAATGACCTGTAGAAAGAATGCTTCCCTCCATAGTCTTATTCTTGTTTCTTTATGGTCTTCTTTAGGGTCTGACAACCTTTCTGCAAGGGAAGAGGTTCCAATAGCTACCCATACTGTTAAGAGATAATGATCTGGAAATTGTTCTCTTCACACAAAATGTTGTGTTAGAGTTTTTCTTGAATTGTGTCAAGTTTAATTTTCATGGACTGCTGGTGCTCTCTGCATATGTTGTGATTGCAAGATATATTACATGAAGTTTGACTCCTAGAGGACCTTGTGAACAACATACAGTCTGGTGATACCAGCCTTGAACATGGATGCGTGGGCTCTTCTATTTCGATGCTTTAAATGTTGTATATAAAAGTCTACCTTTGGTAGTTGCAAAGGTGTACAAACCTAACCATATGCAACGTGTATGTAGAACTTCACAAACCTCTAAATCCATATACCAAAACTTTGTATTTCATTGGTTATCACATCAAAATGTAATATTGAAAGAATGCCTACGAAACTAAGTGTTGCAGTTTAGTGATTTAACTGATGTTGCAAGGTCTACAAGGAGGAAAAGTGAGTTGAATAACTGCTGAATAAATTAGCTAGATATTGATTTAGCACTAAGAAAATACTAAATCTTGAAAGGTATGTGATGACACTGACTCAACATAAACCCATTTTGTCATCCCAAAATGAGTTATCCTTTGACACAGACAGTACTAATTCCGCCTCTTAGTTATGTCCGTCCCCTATACCCCACCCCTCCCATTATAGAGCCTAATGCTGTGTTATGCTAACTACCTGGCTCAAAGGGGCCACATTAAGGGCTGGTTTACTCGGGGTCATAAGTCCCAAGTCACTTGAGTTCAATCCGTGACCGTTGAGAGCAGTCCTAAATCCCTAGTATAACATAACAACATATTTGGGAGGCAAGACTTGGGACTTGTGTTGAGAGTTGGTTGTGCAAAAAGCTACACCATATGTATTGTATTTAGTGTCACTTTCTATTTGGAATTATGCATTGCTTTAACTATTTGTTGTATGGCTTTTTTTTGTCAACAAAGGTCATATGAGTTGTTTGGACATTATAGAACACTCCCATCTTCACTTGGTAAAACAAAACCATCAATAGTGAAAATATATAGCATTGTGTAACTCCAAATAGTAAGTGACACTACATTTTATATTTATTGTAGTCACCCAACTCTCCACATAAGTCTTGAGAATGTTTTGCATAAAATCATCAAGATCCAACTTAAACAAGCATAAACCATATTTTAATGGTTTCTTGAGGCTCAAAGTTGGGACTTGCTAACATAAATGGAACTCAGGCGTTGGGACTCTATGTAAATTGGCCCTAAGTATGGTGAGTGTTGAGGGAGAGCTCACAATGGGCGTGTCAGGCTCTAGACAAAGTTGGTGAAAGACAAATAAACATAAGAACTTCAAGAGACATGGGTTAGATGCATTGCATTTAGTAAGTGATGTGGGTTCTTGTGGACGGATTAATACGCCTCACACCCTGGTTCATGATGTTCGGAGGACGGATGGAATAAGACTATAAGAAGCCATCTAGAGGGTTCAATGGGATGGGAAAAAGGCCAAGAAGGGACGGAATAATATAAGTAATGACTTGCTTTGTAGCTACCCAATGGCCTAGTCAAGCACCTCCTACATGACAACATTGAGAACCTACTACATGTTGTGAGAAAAATGGCCTACTATACAAATGCATCTTGAGCAATATCTTTCACCACTTAAAAGGGGCATTACCCCCTACTAGGAATTCGGAAAATTCATAATATTGACAGAGAATCGAGACAAACACATGTGATACCAAAAGGTGTTGGGATTATGGTTGTGTCTATACATCATGGCTCATATTAATTACTCGTGTTTTTCATCACAATCTAAGGACACATTACATTAGAATTTCTAGATTCGTATGGTGATGTAAAGTGTCCATAGTTGAGATTTTGCTTAGGTATATGTAAGAATCAAATATCTTTCATGATGATTGATTGAACAAAAACAATGATGTCTTCAGTAATGGCAAAAACCTACCCAAAATATGTATGATAAGTGCATCACGTGTCTGTATTTGTATCCAAATTTTCATTTAGATTACAATTGCAAATGTAGGTTGAAACCCCACGCATGCATGGATTTGTGTTTCTTGCATCAAAAAGTTAAAGAGCTCAGTTGAGTATGTCACATCAACAAGGACTTCAATGCATATTTATGTATATTTGACTAGGTATTTGTTTTCAATTTAGATGACATTATGTTGATAAGACTTGGAACCAAACAACTTCCTCGAGCAAAATTGCTAAAACTTATAGGTAAGCTTTCAATATTTCTATGATTTCCAAAAATAGTATTTTTATTCTATCAATAATACGATGCAATTGGATCATAATTAGGTAATTTGTATGGCTATTGTGAATATAACATAGAAATTTTATTACTATTAATCATGTAATCATAAGATGAATTGTAGCATATTGAATATAGCAACCGACTTTTTACTTTAATTAACTAAAATTAAACTTTTCGATATAAATTAGGTTACAGTATATTATAAGGAAATTAATAACATGATGTAATTTTAGTAGTACATATATACTCTCAAACCACCATTAAATTTAATTAGCAGAGAAAATTATAAATAGTTATAAAATATAATATGGAGACAAAGCTCATATAAAATGTAGAGATCTTCCAATGCCTTATGGACCAAGAGATCTCCCCATGATAGTACAAAGTATTTTGAATGTATTAAATAATAAAATGAGGAGACCTACTTGTTCACACTCAAAAGACATTTTGAAGGGTTTAGGGTGAGTAAATTTCACAGCATCATGGGGAGATCTCCCAGTGTGGCTCCAAAGCTTAACATTAGAGAATCCAATAACACCCAATGAAAATCCAAATAAATAAAACTTACAAGGTCATTTACAAAAAGAACAACTACTTCCCTTCATGTGGCCTTTAAGACAAAAGCTATGACAGTTAAAACCAAAATTTTAGACATATATCAAAAGAGGTAAACAAATGAAGTTGGAAAATTTAATACATCAAATTGTACGATATACTTTAGGAGAGTTTAAGACAAATGTCTATAAACATAAAACTCTTAGGGTTAAGACATAAAACATAAGAGTTAATATGGACAGTAACATGACATAAGAAAAGAGGTCTACGTGTGGACAATAAAGTATTGGGAGCACTCCCAATGTATGATTAGGAAAAATACATTGTAGCAATTTAAAACCGATTATAACATCGCTCATTACAAAAAGAAAAAAAGAAAAAAAGCAGATGCCTTAAACTATCTTTGTTCTTTTAAAGGTTGCCTCTCTTCATCAACACGTAAACTTAGTTGTGATTGATCAATACATTTTTTTGAGGCAGTGGTATTGAAGAACACCGGGGCCCCCACCTCTCTCTGTTTCGTTTTTTTATTAATCCATGTTTTCTCAGTAGTTTTTCCCCCTTTGTTCCGGCTTTGGGTTGCCAATTACTGTTGGCTCTCCGCCGGGCGGGTGACCGTGACTAGCCCCTCTTTTGTAATTTCTCTCAATTTTAAACCTCGGTGATGTATTATTGGTATTGAAGAACACCCTTTGCTTGTTGGTCCTCCTTTTGATTCTTGAAATGCAACTACTTTATCTCTCACTTGCTCAAGTAGGATATAGTGGCAAGCAAGTGGTTAGTAGACCAAATACTCTTCAATATCAAACGAAGGTGATTAGAAAAATTCCACCACCCCAACCACCATGGGAGTTTTATTTCTCCCACTTGGATGCATTTCCAAATCACTCCTATTATTCGAACTATCATCTATAAAACAACATCTCTTATGCCACTAAACACATCCAAATGTGCTATCTCCAAACGTTTATTTGCTCGACTTTCTCCATCATTGTGAAATGCAACCATAAATTGTTGTCCTCAATGAATCCTTCACATATATCGACCAACATGTATGAGAAAGAACTTTACCAAGGTTCAAGTCACTCACTGAATCATAAAATGCATGCATATGCTTCACATTCAAATGCTCAAGCCAACTATCCTCAAGCTGACATATACCATCTTGCTATAATGATTGTGTCAAATTGGCCACATCCACTCATGTACAAATTGTATTTTAAACAAATTTTTTTCATAGGTCTATTGCATACACCTCTCTATCTAGACCTCTGAAAAAACATTCATTTATGTTGAATTGTACTTTCAACCCATTTGATAACAACTTGCTTACCGAGAGCAAATTTGTTTGCAACTTAGAGATATAAAAGGTATCTTTTCATGAATTCTTTTGATTTGGCCTTCACCATCACCTCAACAACAATTAATGTAACCTATTTCAATGGCTTCCACGATGCTATCATAACCCAAATAGGTAATGCATGGAGCAATTATCTCATATGTGTCAAATGCTACCCTACGGGAAGTTATGGTTCGATGTTCTTGAATCCATGATTCACTTACACATGCCTCTGAATGGGCTTCATATTGCGTTGCAAATGCGTAATCATCACGTTTTTTTGGTATTGTTTGTATTCTCTTTATTGATGTTCATTGTTTTATACCAAAATCATGCAATGTGGCTCGGTTTACCACAATAGTAGTACATTTTAATATCTTTGCGTCAAAATAAATTTTCCATTTTCTCTTGACGCAACATCATCGCAACATCATCCCCTTGGGGTTTCGTCCCCTTCTTCTCTAACATCTCATGCATCAAACATGCCGTCACGTATTTCATAGTCAACTTCATCATCGGCATCATCTCTAAAATGATGATCAAGTATTCGCACGAGGGTAACAAGCTCTTGTGCAAAGTCATGACAACATCTTCATTTTTAACGGGTACCTCCAAGCAAACGAGTTGATCCACAAGTGTCTTGAGCTTGTTAATGTGGTCCAACAAGTCGTCGCCTTCTTAAAACTTACATGTGAAGAACTTGCGCTGAACTAAGAAAATGTTGGACATGTTCTTTGTCTTGTGGATGTTGCAAAGGGCCTTCCATATTTCTAATGGTCCTCTACAACTCTAAATGTGTACAAGTTGATATTCTGCCAAGTTGAGCATAATGATGGACATTGTCTTTTTGGTACACCTTTGATATTCTTTCTTCACTTTTGAATCAGCGTTGAAAGATAAAGCTCCCTCCTGTTCGTTCACAATGCCCCAAAAGTCCATGGATGCCAATCTCATCTCCAATTTGAACTTCCAAATATTGATATTCTCTCCATTGAACTTGCTAATGATTCTAGCACCCTCACCCTCAAGTAATCCCATCTTAGGCTCAAAGTTTTTCGATATATTCTCTATTAATTTAAATTGACCTTTCGTAAGTTGTTATGTGCATTTAATGGCTTCACAAGCCTCAATCAATCTCTCTTAAGCTATATGAACCTCTTGCACCTCAAACTACTCAAGTTGGATCCTTTTGCATTCAATTGTGAACACCCGTTTGGGTCAGTTTGACCATAGTTAGGACCTAAGTAGATATGATACTTTAGTGACACTTTGTGTTGGTGGTTTAGTTTTCCACCATTTCATAACATATGCGAATACTTTTGCACATGTAATGTAATGGATTTCATTTTTCAACTCAATATGTCAGTGTTCTAACTTATTGTGAAATTTTTTCCCAATTGTTATTTGTTTTATTTGTTATCCATCGGGCTTCCTTAACATATTGTCACCCCATTAGCATTTTGACTTTTTGGATTTTCATTTCATTTCACTTTGGAGTTCACCCTAGGGCCTAAACCCTCCATGCGGACCAATAAACCTACTAGGTTGACATGCCAAGCCGGACCATTCAACCTCACCAGTCAACCATCCATTTCGACTGGTCAAACTCGAGAATCAACATGTTATCCCGATGACCAGTCAATCTAATTGGACGGGTCCACATGTTGTTCCTTGATATAGGGGATGGATTTGTCTTCCCCTGGACACTATGAAATTTTTCCCTACATAAAAGATCAAGCGTGGTATAGAGTCTACGTGCATCAAACACATGTATACGTAAATAACATTTACTTCAATTCGGGTGCACATGATGCGTGAACGTTGGGTTTGGTTAGTCATTCCTTCCCAAAGCTAAAGGAATGCTCTCATTTGAGTGTGCCTGATAATTATCGTCCTCATTGTGGTTGGCATATCATCTAGAGCATTTCTATGTCCAAGAGTTAGTTCACGGCTTGTTGTTAGTAAAAATGACCTTGTTTTTTTGTGTTTTGAGCTGACCTACCTCCATTAATGAGAGTTGTGGTTCTTGGGATGTCTTTATCTTTGTCATTTGGGATACATAACACATTTGACTTTTGACTTTTCGGGTTAACTTTCTAGTATGTATAGTATTTTTGAACTTTGAGGTGGCTATGTGTTAGTATAGGCTATTAGTATTGTAATGGTGGTGTTAGTTTGGTAAAAACGTTAATATCTTGGTGGATATAGATGATTGATAGGCAACTGCTTGCCAAACTCAAGAGAATCTCGAAACACATTGAGTGAATACTTCTCAATCTCTTTCTATTCATTTTTTTGTTTTTTCTTTCTGCTACTATCATGGACCATTATATATCTCAATCCATCATTTCTATGGTGAATTCTTTCTCTATTTAATTGCATTGACATTCTCTAATCTTTGTTTTCTTTTTGTATCAAGTGTTTATGATTGTCGCATTGTTAGGCATCACACTTTTTAGGCCCAAAAAATCTCCAAATAAGTGCATGAACTTATTACCCACGAAGCTACCAAAGTCTAATTGCTATGATATTTATTGCCTAAGACAAATCATTGCAGCTGGTTTTTCCACACCACAATGCATGAGGTTGTGCATTAAACAACATCTACAACTTTTGGGACGTAGTTTGACCTTTCATTTATTAAATATCTTCATTGTTATAGTGATAGAACTATAACTATGGTCTTTTGTTTTTTACAAGTTCAGCCAACTCATCTCCTTCTAAGTTCTCATCTACTTCCCACACCTCAAGGTTTTGTCTAGATATAAACTAGCCAACTCTACATATGAGTCACTAATGACTACCAAGACATCGAGAGTTCCCCTGGTCCTATTTTTCTTTCACAAAGAGGACACAAAAGTTATTAGGGGGCTCTAGAGATGGTGGCCGATTCAAGATTACTTAGCCATCAAGAGCCCTCCCAATCTTCTGCTAAACTGTAGTTTATATATCGATTTACTATACATTGCAATTTCATGTTGGAATGTCCAGTTTATAACCCCATTAGAGATAAGTTTTCATCATTATTTGAGAACGTACTTCTAGGGAGCCTCGAGTCTTTCTTTTAATTAGACCAACATGATGACATTAGCCTTTATCTTACGGAGGCTACCGCACTCTGCCACTCTAGAGAATTAGTTGGTTTTAAACCATACTGATGTGTTTTCAGTCCCATTAGCCTTTTTGGCTTCCCGGGCTTTGAAGATCAGTTTTATTTCATTTCATATCATGCATAACTTGTGTTTGAAATTTTATGAATAAAGTTGTAATTCCTAATCCCATTTTTAGTCTCCACATATACTTCATTTAGAATATTTAGAATGAGTGTATTTTATTTCCAATGGTATAGATGGAGAGACCTCTTGATGCTCTTGGAGATTTAACTTATTATAATAATCCATTGTGAAATTTGTAGTATACTTTATTACCGCTTTTTTATAAATACTTGTTCTTTTACTTGAAGCCAAGAATAATTTGGGCATCAAGAGAGCCCCCGGTCCCATTATTGTTTACTAGAATGTTTGGGGCTTCTATTATTAATTTCCTAATTGAGTCATCAATAACCATCATTAATTAAATGAATGTATTTAGACTCCTTCATTGTTTGATATTATTTAAATACTTGGTAAAGTCTAAAATGCCCCAAAATAGGGTTTTACTTTCAAACTCTATGCTACAAATAGGTGATTCTTTCCTTGAGATGTAGATTTTGAGAAAAATTATATGCGCAGAAAAATACAGTAATAATATTTCATACTTGGTTAACCTCTAACCCCATGAAGTATGCACATCTCAATAGACATATTGAGGTATTGATCACTTTGGGGTAAATTAAGTCTTTTACATTTATGTGGAGCTTTGAGGTAGAAGGTTTCATCCTATCTATTAAGAACCCAATGAGATGAAATTGATTCTAAAGTCCGGGAAGCTAAAAGGCCTATGGGACTCAAGTACATCAAGATGAATTCAAACCAGCTAATTCCCTAAAGCGGTGGAGTGATGTAGCTTCCATGAGATAGAAGTTAATATCAACTTGATGGTCCAATTGAAAGACGTACTTGAGACTCCCTAATACTACACTTTCGAAAAGTGATCGGAAGTTATGCCTAACGGACTTGTATAGGGTACCCTCCAACATTAAGTGTGCCTCAAAGTATAAGTGGCATAACATATCATCTCTAGAGGTGGAAATAGTCAACCACCATCCAGTTATGATTGCAAGTCTATAATTTGAGGTGCAATATGCAACAATGATATTGCATTGTGATGGTGTCAGTGGTTGTTTCAAGTACAACTCACATTCATATTTGAGGAAATCCTTGAGGTGGGTTTAGTCTACTTTCTTCCCCGAGAGATGGAAAGAGTTTCACTCTTTTAGCAAGAAAATCCTTCTCGAGACCATCAAATGTGGGTTCTAATGGTATTGGGTTGTCATAAGTTGCCCAATGAGATAGAACGCACCATGGGGTCTATCTCGTGGAATTACATGCTCTTAAGCTAACTATGGATTTTCAACAATGGCTTATCCACCTACCCCCTTCTTGGTTAGTCAATCGAGCAACCTCACTTGACATGCTGCCGAACAATAATTTGTCACCAGGCACAACTCAACATTAAAACTAAGAATCAAAGTGCTCGATAAAATCCATGGATGTCAAGCATTCTCAAGTGGCACACTCTTAATATTTGCCTATCTTTGGACAAAACCTTCCCCCATGTACCAAGATTGAACTTAGATATCTTGCCAACAAAGAATCTCACCAAGCATTTAAGTTACTCTCCAAGATATTTATCTAGGATGAACACCCACTACACGAGGATATATGATTGTACTACTATTTCATCTTGTATAAAGCGTAAAATAGCATGCACTCAAGATATTTCTATTTTGAGTTTGTTTGACACTTGAATTAAAGACCCAAAATTAGTCTAGTCCAAGCCATTTTAAATAAATTAGCCACAAATTTAGAGGAGAGTCCAAGTTTTTATGGTGAATGGATGAGAAGTGTGCCTTTAAGACTGTTGATGTGGTAAGGTAGAAAAACAAAATACAGTGAATGACCACTACTAGTGCACTAGACTAAGAGAAGAATGATTATTAAATGGGCCCAAAATGACTGGTTGTAAAAGTTATGGTCCGAAAAGGATGCAGGGATAGGCTAGATGCAATGGTTGACCATATAGGTTTTATTTCACACCATTTGGGATCACTTTTGAGTGCATTTGTATGCAAAGTAGAATATTTTGATGCTCAAATCAGGGAGACTCTACTACACAAGTAGAGGGTTTGATTTACTTGCCTCTTTGGGAAGAAAAAAAACAACTAATAAATCACATGGAATAAAAACACGAAACAACTTGCATTCCTCATCATTTCCTCTACTTCATCTCTAAAAAATATTGCACAATTGATTTCAAGCCATTTTTTCTGGCCAAATCAAGTTATGTTCACCCTAGCCAAGGTATTTAGATTGTGATTACAATGGGTTCAATTTAAAGTGTTGAAACCTAAGTTAGACGTGCCTAATTCCAATACAACACTAATATGGACACCTACATTTGAGTGATATGTGGTGAGGTGTGGATCTAAAAACGTACACCAAAGAGATATGTATCTAAAAAAGAATGGATTACGTATTGAAAACATGCAAATCATTCTAAATTGAACAATCAAAGTGATTGTGAGAACCTTTATGACCACTGTACATTGAGAATGAATAAGATATTCATATGAGCGTCAAAAACTATGAGGCAAATGGGTTTGGATTTGCCAATCATCTCACACTAATTATGTGTTTCGTATCCCATACGAAAAGGATGCAGAGGTAAAAGTATGCTCTATTTCCAAGCAACGAAGAACACAAAAATTGAACACACGTCTACCTTTAAAGAGCTTTTTGGCCAGACAGGACAAGTTCAAACTTTGACCTTTGAGAATGAGAGAGGAAAAACACAAGATCCATACATACGTGCAACTGATAGCCCCTCCACAACCCTAACGAACACATGCAGTCTAAATTCCAATAAATCTCTACCACACCAAAAATAGTGTGAACGTGATGGATTTTGTACTTTTTGTGTCAACGTGCGTTTTCAGTGACTCGGCTACTGTATCAGATGCACACAGAGAGAACGCCACGATACACTCTATTCACAAAAAAATCGATGTGCTGGCCGGCTTCGAACACTTTCCTTGCCAGAATCCCCGCTAAACTTACTGCCAAATTGCCAATCCTCTCCGAGATATGCTCCTTCAGTCCTGCGTTGCATAACTTGCGTTCACAGATCTGCCTCTTCAACACACCACTCCTCCGAAACGCTTCCCCTCTACTTCCCAATTTTCACTCTTCAATGCCCAGCCCGCAACAAGACTTGCATTAAGCACTGATGACTCACTTCATCCTGCCAATTCCCGTGCACGTCATGCATTGTTGCGATGGCCGGCAAGCAACTCCGAATTCCACTTAAAGTAGCTATGATTGATAAAGAGTAGATCGTAATCCCGTCGAGCTTCCAGGAGTCTTCGACGTGTAAATGAGCTCTCCCTTTCTCGGTCTCGACGCTCAATCCGAACCTCGGACAAGCCACCACCTGGCCTCCCCCGAACCTCCACCCAGACCTAAACTAGGTTCGGACCGAACCTGTGGGCAATGAGATTTTTAAATGAATTGTTCCCCATCATCCGTTCGTGGACGTGCGAGCGTTCCCACACATGATGACACTATGCGTCGTGTTCCTCCCACGTTCCCTGTGGTTCCCAGTAACTGGAAAGGATTCCACTGTAAAGGATTGAAACACTTCACTTAACTTAGGTGTTTGTGCGGAATGTCGTGCCTTCTCTATGGTTTGTAATAATAAAAAAGAGTAAAATTCTGAGGAGTTTGGCCACATGTTGCTAGGAAAGGGAGACTTATTGTGTAAAATTAGTATTATAATTCGATTTTATGAGTTTAAAAGTGTCGGACCCACATCACATTATTCAGATCCATACCAATGTTATGTGGGACTGAAAGTATTCCGTGGAATATTCCTGAATATTTTCCATATTCAGTTTGGATGTGGGAAATATCCGGGAGTATTTTGTGGAATAGTGTCAGTCCCACATAAAACTACTATGGATCTAAATAATGTTATGTTATGCAAGAGCATAATACACCTAAGGTATGTGGGTCTTTAACAAATACCTTCTTTGACTATTCCACTTCTCCTAGGATATGAAGTATATGATTTTAGGTAGACATACCCATTTCTAATAACCGCCCCAATCATAATACACAAAGTCCCCTGAAGCCATGTAGTTCCACACTTGTAGTTGTGTCCTGCTTGTTCCCCAACACGGGTAACATCCCGGGAGCTTTGACTTTTATAGGTCTTCATTTTGGAACGCCTAAAGCACATTTTCCATCGAGAGGTACTCCTAAAGCATCAACTAAAGCAACCATTTTGTAATTTGAAGGTCGGGAAATAGATAGTGATCAGGTGAGAGAGAAGTCTTAGCCGTTGAAGAGTTCAACATGATGCAAAAAAGTAAGTTAAAAGGGCACAAATATTGGTTCTTTGAAAAGGGTATTCATTGTATTGAAGTTTCATCTATGATTTATCATAAATAGGTTGATTTAGGTTATGAAATATGGGTTGGTAAAGTTTATTGCCTTTGAGAACTTACTACAATTTGGATATTTCAAAATAAATTTGTGATTTCTTTTGTTGAACGCCATGACATCAATTTCCAAGCTTGTGAAAAATCACCCCAGTATCACACATGTACCACACTTCTGCAAAATTGCTTAAGTTATCAAAAATTGATATGTCTAAACTTAGATAATTAACCAAATTAGGTGAGTCTACTTACCAATAAGTATCATGGCATAAACTACTTAGCTCAAGGTTGATGGAATACATGGACTTTTGTTTCTTGTTCCCCGGTGTTCCTTTGACTAGCTTCCACTACACTTTCGACACCTATTCCCGTGGCCCAATGTAATTTTGACATTCCACAATGGCCAATGTAAATATTTTAATCCGTTGTTTTCTTATTTCGCTAAGAACTCGGACACGTGTTGTTAAGAGGTGTGAATGGATCATGTAAATCTCACATGAAAATCCTATTTTCTTGGCATTGAGAGTGATGCACATAGCAACACATGTTGAGATATGGAATGATTGATGTTGAAATTGCTCACCCCAAGGTCAATGACATACAAATGCACTATTGAGTGCCATCCATTTGTTACTCCCTACCGTTCTCAATAAGTACGCCTCTAGATATGCTTTAGTGTGGTCCACACTATTCACCGTGGCCCCACATTAATTATCTTGTAATCACTAGGTGGCAACCCTAGAAAGTGGCATGAAATACTTGGTGTTCAATGATAAATCGTCACGGAAGTAAGAGGCATCGTACATGACATTGTTCAACCATATGGGTCAATTTCATGACCATGAAATATGTCAATTACATTATATGGGGCTGCTAAAAAAATAAAAATAGTTTGTTTACTATTCATACATTCATGTCGACACTTGGAAATCTTGGTGGAGTTATACTCTTGGCACTATTCACTTGAATCAATGTTCATCCTAACACTATTCATCTCAGTATTATTCTCTAAAAATATTATTCATTTATCACTGTCATTGAGAATACCTACATTATTCACAAAATTCTTACTAATCATACCCACACTATTCATTATTCGTACCGTACTCAATTTCTTCTTATTTTCTACTTCCCATGAAGGTGAGATAATAAAGGCCCATGTTAAATGTTAAATATGGAATGGAACACAACCATGCAACTGAATAATGTTATTTACATAAAAAGTCAATAGAACAAATTAGAACAATTACACAAACACAAATCCCCTCCCCCCCACCCTCCACATATAAGAAAATTTGATGAAAAACATACATCAAAAAATATCGAATGAAATAACTCAATATAACCCACCTCTCGCAAAAGAGACAATAAGCCATAAAATGATACCCAACTCATATGTGTACATTGTAGGTTGAATGGGCTCATAAACAAGAGCATGTAGATACACCAATGTTGACCTTTCTTTTCTTATTCCTTTTTGTTACATGACAAGCCACAAAGGCCATTTTTACGACATTGCTTGTGGTAAATATTGTGGGCTTGAATATTACAAGGAAACCAACACTAAAGGCACCGGGGATAATATTATGGGTGCACATTGCATTCTCACCCACACATTTTTAATATCGGGGGTCTACATTGTCAGTTAACATACTTCATTTGGATGGAAAATAATGTTCATTAAAGAGACTTCTAATAAAGTGAGATCCAATTCAAACCCGTCCTACAAAATTAGAATAATCATAGATTCAAACAAATTTGAAAATAATCACTTCTCCAAAAATGTCTTAGTAAAAAGTTTATTTCTATGAAAAAATGAATGTTCATGAATTTTGAATATATGGGGTCAGTGATGCGAAAGCAACTCCCTCAAGTATCATTTTCCACACTATTTGTAATGTGAGACAATGTGTATTGTGGGCCACACTATAGTGCATTGAAGGGTAAGTCACACTATAAGTACACCCATAACATTTACCATGGATAATGTCCCATGACAAGGCCATGACACATGGAGAGAGAGAACTCTCATATGCAAACGTACCTCTCATTCATCCAACTTTAAATAAACAAATAAATTATTTAAAAAATCATGCAATGGTATGCAGCCTGGATGTTGCTCATTTTTTAGTTGATTTGACTCCAAATTAGTGTACGCAAAGTCATTTGAGATGAATTGGCCACAAATCGTTAGGGGGTCAAGTTTTTTTAATGATGGGTGGATGAGGATATGCTCGCATACGATAATTTTGTCCCTCCATGCTTGTGCCAAGTCTTGTGACATGGAGCAACTTACCAAAGCAAGCCAATCTTATTAATAATAAATAATGTCAGGCAATCTGACATGAATTTGAGTCCGTTGGCCATACCTTGCTCAAGAATCCCCTTGATGCAGGGTGGGGCTTACTGCCCACCTTGCGGTGGGTGGGCTCTTAGTTTTTCCGTCTAGTAGAGGAGATTTCACAACCGGGAATCGAACGGGCAACCCCTCTGTTCATATTTGGATACCTCTCCGTTGTCATCTGGTAGCTTAGGGTCATCTCAAACCAAGCCAATCGTAACTTAATTAAGTTAGTGGCTTCTTGTGCTCCGCTTCCTTGGTACTTGTGTTGGCCCAAGGAAGAGGTCGAGGAGTAAGCTAACCCTTTGTGGCTAGAGTTTAGTAAGTTTAGTAAGTTTCGGTTGTTTCATTCGAATGGGCAGTCTAGTGGGACATGCACCGCATTGTAGCTAATTTGACCAAGAAGTGGGTGGGTAGCTATCTTATGGCCACTTCACACATGAGCCAAGAGCCGTGACCTTGTAATGGTGAGGACCCTTGACTCTCATCCAAAGGCCGTACGATGGGTGTTGGGAAAGCCATTTTATGTAGTCTTGGGCCCTCAAGCATAGTGTGAAGTGAGAATGAACCTTGTTGCGGGACCATTGCATATTTTGTTGGCGGAAGAAGAGGGGAGGGTTTGGTTTAATATAATATGTTTCAATTTTTTTATCAATTCAAGAGAATTACTTGGTGGTGTTTCTTTGTCTTGGAACCTATTCTAGAATCTGCCATGCAGTCTATCATGAAATATGTCATGTTGGAAAAATATATTTAAAAAGTCATGGTCTACCGGAATTTGCGTCAAGCACACCTCTTGGAGGTGGGCCTGACGCAAATTCCGGTAGACCATGCACCCTTATCCACAACCTACCATGTAGGACTCCATGTAGACTTTTCATTCACGAACTTTTCTCTGGGCCTTTAGGCCTTTACATTCTAGTGTGAAGTGAACTTGGACGGTCTCCGCCTTTTCGACCAATGAGAGCTCTTACATTGCCATGGTCAGGGGCCTTCAACCTTGTGTGTGAAGTGGCCTTGAGTGCCCGTGACCATCACACTTCAAGCACTCTCCATGGTGGAAAAGGCGGAGCCGGTCCAAGTTCGCTTCCCCCTACGCTTGAGGGACCAAGGGAGTATGTGAATGCAAGATGCATGTAAAGTCTACATGTTTTCCTACATGGCATCAAATGGATCGTGTTTCATGGTCATTTGAACTATTTCCAAAACCCACCTCTTGGAGGTAGGCCTAACACAAAAGTTGGGAGATCATGGCACTCCAAACGTTCACAACCGTTGACTTATTCTATCTTTAAAAAATATTGAAATTGCATTTGGTTGAGGGCCCGATGACATATGACTTCACACTACATCTTGAGGATCCATGACCACACTACATGATTTTGAAGGTGTGTTGGGACGGCCTTTGGATACTTTCTTTTGGGCTCTCACAATTTCATGGTCACGGCTCTTGGCTCGTGTGTGAAGTGACCCTTAACCCCTAAATTATCGTCAAATCTCCATTTACTCATCTTAACTTGTTCATATTGGGTCCGATTCATGGCAAAACTTAGGTGAGTAGGTGTGTGACCTACTGCACAAAGAAAACAAAGTTACAAATTTGAATTATGTGTAAAGAGATGGCACGGGGACTGGCCTTCTAATTTATTAAATTAAATTAAATTAAATTGTTATTGTTATTATTTTAAAAACAACAACAACAACTGGAAATTCATGCAGTGCTTCAATGTTACATTTAGAGAACATCCACCAATGGGATTTTCCTGATTTTCATTTTTCATTGCATATCTGTCTAGTGTAAGATACGGGGTCATTTCAAACATACCTTAGGGTTAGGGCATTGCAAGCATTGAGGAAAAGAAATCACCTTCGAGTGAATCTTTCGAAATTCTTTTGCAATGCATTGGTATGAAGACAATGAAGATGTTCCTCGTGGGTTTTGCAAACTGCAATAATGTGATATGGAAGTCATCATTTTCCCCAAAGAAATTGTCAATGCAGCTCGTTTCATACCATCTAACATCATAATCTATTACATTATGACATGTGGGTGGTTCAAACAAACATGGATATAATAATAGACTACAAATTTCTCACATCCATACAATTATGTTTCACTAACCATGTGTCAATTTTTGTGAAGGAAAGAAGACACGTATCAAATATAAATATTGGACCTTCGTCATTGAGCTCACCCCTTTTCGCCCCACAATGACCGAAAATATTTGGAGGGCAAGGGGGAATGCATTGGGCATAATTGTTTGCATTCGAGTGATTGGTAAATAGGTGGGCATTTGTTCCATTTGGAGTCGTTGGTTTGTGGAGCTCCATATATACATACATATATATAAACAACAAATCGTAAGAGCAAAGGGACAATGAATGATATAGAAGCATTACAAACACTTGAGACATGAGCAACACATCCTACACCGTTGAAAACGGTCATGTACCATTATGAATCAACCACTTTGGTAGATTTGCATATTCTTTCACTGGTGCAAGACGTATGGCCCGAGTCTCCTATGCTCGTCGTGAAGCCACGAACAAAGATGAAAGAACTGGACTAGAGACATATCAGGTCATGTGCACGTTGATTTGGACAATCGTGACCATTGAAAAGAAAAGAACTAGATGTAAAATTCAATAATCAAAATCGTCAATGTTGTAGAAAAAAATCGTAGTTGCACGTCTTCAACTTTCCTTTGTTGTCTTACAAAGATTTCCATGTTTGTAGTTTTCCCTTGGAATACGTAGTCGTAATCTTGGAACATGCTAGAGCTTACTTTGGTACATGAAATAAAGGAAGACCTAGGGAATACATAAGACAAGTGACCATTTGCATGGGGGAAGAAAGAAAGGAAGAAAGGCCCAAGCACAATATCGGAGCATGAAGTCTAATGCATGCCACATTGCAAGGTGGCCATACAATGTCCGCCACGTGGCCACATCACGTTCATCTTGGATGAACGTACCCAACAATTATCAGCATAACTTTGTAATAACAAAACATTGCTACACTAAATATTGTATTTAGTGTCACCAATCATATTTGTTTTTCTCAATACTAATTGTAAATTGCTTGTGTAGTGTCACCAAAAGTAAATGGTAACTTAGCATTCATTATAGATTCACATTGTTGCAATTGTTGTCACTTACTAAGTGGAGTTTCATTTCATCTTTAAGTATCCACGACGACATTACATTTCAAAATCATTTGGATGAAAATTATACTAAACTTTGTTTCAATACCGGGCACAGTATTCATCCAATTCCAATCATCCATAATGGTCTTTGTAAACTTATTCATAAGAAGTGTCATTAGAAAGGTTTCCACGTCGACGTAGAATATCCTATGAAATTAAATACAATATTCAATATAGTGCTTCATGTACCATGGTATATTGGTTTTATGGGTAACACATGGGGCTAACACTTAGTGTGGCTTACAGGAACCACATGCAACAAGGGTATAATTGTTTGAGGGGTATTATCTTGGTGACAAGCAATTAAATGACCCATTTGATTAGGTAATTTTATAATTGTGCATATTTTTTAGTACCTTTCATTTACTTTAGAAGGCCATGGACGAGTCAGTTTCATGTACCATATGTTCGTTATAAATCAACAAATGGCTTGTTGCAAGAGTGCCATGCCCTATGATTGTCCTCCACACATGGGCACTTCTAGTTGGTTGACCGATTGAGGCCAAACTTTGGCTCATTTCAAAAACCATCTCAACATGCAAAGCCATAAATTCATTGCAATAGCCTCAAAACAATTTTAAAAATCCATAATACAAAATAAGCATACACAAAATAGATGTGCACTCAAGAACATTAGGAATGGGTCCAATATGACCTTAAACTACCGGATGATGGTGGAGAGATACCCAAATCTCAAGGAAGAGGTTGGCGGTTCGAATCCCGACTGTGAAATCTCCTCTCTACTTGACGGAAAACTTGCCAGGTGGTGAACTGCTTCCTTTGCTTTGGCGTTGGCATGTCGGCCTTCTGTCTCAAAAAAACATTAAAAAAACAGGAATTACTTATTGTGGAATCATAGACCGAAGATATATGATTTATATCATGGCATCTTAAAAATAACATAAACTTTATTTCATGGAATTTATAACATCCGACATTATTTCAAACTCAAATTTGCATGTTATGTGGTCATGTTTTGTTTTGAAACCACATCAAAATTTCTTATAGCATCAATAAATAAAAACTAATTTTTAGGGAGCGTTGAACCCGGAGAGGTAACATAAAATGCTAACCCAAAGTGGCAAGGTGGAGCATACTGCATTTGTGGACATGCCTCAAAATGTGGCACCCATTAAGCTTCGTAGTAAGAACCAAGTGGATAACATGGTGGGAGGGAAGATATACTTAACTTGTTCGCATTAGTAGACTAAGTTATTGGGCAATTAGGTTTCCCATGCTAATTATTTGACATTCCATACCATATTAAGTTATTATTATGCCACGATAAGAAAATATAACCTCCTTTTTAATGTGGTTGCTACATGGATCGATTAACAAGGTTCAAAATTTTGTGATCTAGTTAGTATTCATTTCATTCCGGAGTTCGGATGAGTTTGGAAAAAAAACAAGCAATTTCTAGAAATGTCAACACTCGTGCTTCGAATCTTGTTATTTGTGTTTGCCGTGTCGCCATTATGTAGGTGATTTATATTAAAAGACCATGAACATGGTGTGCATAGACATTTGGCATCATCGTGAATGCATTAAAGCAAGTGTGCAACAACAATTTAGTCCGAACTTGGCCAACAAGTAAGTTATGCAGTCCATCCACTACAACATTAATGTAATGTCCAATCCGGTACAACTCTCATCCATCCAACATTAAAACTTGAACCATTATAAGTTTGTTGTTGATTCATTTGAAATGACCTCGAGTACACTAATATGGGGACTTACAGCTTATTCCAAGTAAAAAAAACATTCGGATTTTATGTTGGATGAATGAGGTACGCTTGCATAGGACAATTTCCTCTCTCCCCTTGGTTCACTATTGGAAGGAAATGTGAATAAGCAAAGGTGGGATCTAATAAAGAAGCTCCATACCATTGTTATGTGGGATTGACATTATTATGCAGAATATTCCTCACATTTAGTCTGAATGTGAGGAATATTATGCATGATATTGTTAGTCCCACATAATACTATTATGAATCGAACTAATTACAAAATGATTTGAACTTACAGTATAAATTCAATACCAAGTCATCCCTACGTGGGCTTTGAACATCTATGAAGAATTTTCCACTTAGGATGTCAAGGACACATTTAGTGCATGGTTCTTTGAATTGCTACACCGTTTATGGTATTTAGTGTCATGTGCAGTATTTGCGAAAGGCCTAAATTAGATGCCTAGAGGTCTCAACATGCCACACATGCTAATTGCCAATATAGTTTCATTTGTCAACACGAGTAACTTCTTTAAGTGAACAAAATATCTACATTATGGTAATTGGAGTAGCATATTGGGATACTTTAGTTGATAGTCTTGCGTTTTAGCATGCAAAGGGATATATTTTAGTATGAAGAAATTTTTTAGTGTACTAATGGCAAGTATCGTGTGTTTACATTTTAGTATGTAAGAGAAAGATATTCTTGAACATACTAATGACATGTGTTGTGAGTGTGAACTTTAGTCAACTCATAGATTATTGTTGTAACATAACCATGCACCTCATAACATTATTGAACATACTCATGCCAAGGTATTAGTAGGTGCTCTTGAACGTTCATTATCGTGAGGTGACACTAATGATGAAATTGTTAATCATCATTGTAACTTGTAGAAGGTAGAGCATTAGATTGCTCGTAACCAACATAAATGTAATGGAAGAGGCATGAGAAACAATAAGGTTAGAATAAGGCCTAGTGTCCGGGCATGTTCTAGACATAATCAAACCCTAGTGTATCCAAGCCCAACCGGTTACATGTTGTGATCTTTTGGTTTTCCTTTATTAACTTGGGGTATATATATATGTTCCCATAGCAGTTAGTTCTCCCCCATTCATTGGTTTCATATGCAATATTTGTTGAGTAATTAATCATTCCGAAGATCCCATTTTTATAAACATGATAATTTCCTCTATTCTTTTTTGCAGACATGGCGAAACTTGGACCGTAGGATCGAGGGATTGCATCACATCAACAAACGAGAGTGTCCTTCCGGATGGTACTAACCACTTTTGGAGGACGATGTAGAAGAAGGCGAACAACAACTTGTTGAATGTGCCGTAGGTTTGGGTTAGGTCGGGGACAACTATGAACGGACCAATCAAATTCAATGTCCCTCATTTGAGGGCTTGTGAAGTATCATTCTTTTTTGAAGAAAGAAGGAAAAAAATAAAACAAACAAAACTACGGCCCTAATTAGTAGTACACCGTTTATGGTGTTTAGTGTCACGTGCTTAATAGTGTTACTTACCTTATTTTGAGACATATTGTATGGTAGGTTACACTAAATATCAATAACATCATAATCAATGTCACCTTATGACACTCAGTGTTCAAGTGCACTTACTAAAGGCACGGGGACGTTCAATAGTGTTGTGAGGTATATGCCTATGTGACACAACGGCCTGCAAGTTGACTAAAATTGCACATACATGACACTTGGCAGTAATATGCTCAAGAACATCTCCCTTTTGCATACTGAAATGTATAATTATCATCTCAAGTATCCAATGTGTTACTCTAAATGTCATAAGGTAGATAGTTTTCACTTGAAGAAGTTACTTATGTTGACGAATAGCATCACATTGGCAAATAATAGACATGAGTCTTTGAGACCTCTAGGCATCCGGTTCAGGCCGTTTGCAAATAGTGTATGTGACAATCCATGCCATAAAAGGTGTAGTACATTTGGTGAAGAACACAAGGGGTGCACCTACACTTGATTTATGTATACATGTGCCAAAACCTCTATGTGTGTGTGTGTGTGTGTGTGTGTTGGGGGGGGGGGGGGGGGTATTTACCTTCCTTCGTTGAAGATTTTCCACCCTATAAGTAGCTCAACTTCTACTAGACGGTATTTTCTAACACCGTATTATTATATATAAATCTTAGAGTCGCATGATTATAATCACCCTATCTTATTTATAAGTAGTAGAAATTTTGTGTGAACAATCTACACATACATAATGCATACAATACACTATGCATACATTACACTACGTAGATATCACTATGCACATTACACACACACAACCATCATACTATAAACTTTAGCATATAGCATATGGTTCTTAAACCCCCCAGGAAACCCTAAATAAGCCAACCAATCCTTTCATCGCCGGATGACAGTATTTTTCATCCAAAGGCAACCCTTTCACCAAATCTATCCACATGTCCTCATCCAATGCCACTAATGGCAAGTGATTTATGTTGAACCTATAAATAAATAAATAAATAAATAATTTATGTTACTTTACATCTAAATAAAAAATACCACGACTTAAACCACACTGTACATTACATATAACTCCCAAATTCACATTTAGAGGACGTTATTGTATATCTAAGAAACATGTAAAATTTACGTGTCTTGAATAAAACCCACCCTACATTTTCTTGCACATGGTTTTCTACATTTTCGCCAATGCCCCCCCCCCCCCCCCCAAACGGTGAAGAACTTGGTTTCTTTGTGCATTACACATGAACCAACTTGAAGGGCTCCCCAAATTTGTCCCATGATCATGTGATTATCAATTTACATGTGCCTTAATATCACATAACATTTCTAAGCAGCTAGACGACGGTCGCTTTCTCTCCAAAGAAGAAAGAGTTTGTAATAAAAAAACGAAAAACCAAACGCTTATCAAAAGCTCCGCAATGTACAACCTCAGTGCTCCCCGTAAATGAGGAATCCCGTGATCAAAGCAGAATCTTTCTTGTCCAATACTTGGTCCCACAAAACGCAACCAAGGATCTTAGTAATGTTTGCAACAAAGTCGCAACAAGAAACCCTTGTGTGTGTGGGTTCCGGAGCCCACAATGCGGTGGTCCCAAACTTCCAAGCCCTAAACATGAGCGCGAATGTTTTGTCGATATATAGTTTAAAAGAACCGAACATGATGCAAGACGACGGTGTTGTTGTTTGGGAAGCGGACCCACAAAGCGCTTCCCATGGGATTCTATTGGTCACTTGGTCCAATAATGTGTTGGGGTGCATCATGACCACTTCGTCACTTCCCACTTCCACCGGGCCCACTCCATTTAGTTTAAGTTACCCCGTGGTCCATTGTGTAACGAGGAGGTCTCCCGGTATTGCTTCCTAATAAGGGCCGCTTTACACCTAGAGGCCGGGCCAATTCCCCTTGATGAAGGCCGATTGCATGAAATTTCAGCCCCTTTTGGGTTGGAGGCCAGCCTCAACTACACATTATAATAAGATTAGAATGGGGGCCAATTTTCTCATATGTAAAGGCCTTAGGGCCAAGAAGCTAGGCTGATTCAATAAATCTAGCATAAGCCATCGGATCTAGCATAATTTAGCATAGAGCCGTTCGTATTTCCACATAATCCAATGGATATGGTTCGCTAGAAAAAAAAATAAAAATTATTAAAGATTATTTTTTGAAATTTGACATTGGCCCTGAGGCCAAGAATTGGCCTTCATTTGGGGTGCACCCAATTCGATGAGCTCGGGCCGTGTCATAACATGCATTTTTTGATTAAAAATTTCATACCACCAAATCGCCCCGGCCTCTAAGTATAAAGGGGTTGGGGCCAATTTTAGCCTTTTAACCAAACACAAGTGAGGATTTCAAGCCTCTTACACAATGAAATGGCCCGGCCTCTAGGTGTAAAGCGGCCCTAAGACCTACCTACCAAACGTTGCATTGTTAGTAGTAAAAACATGCAACCCGACATAGATGGTTGTTGATTCATCCCAAATTTCAACTCGCTAGACTAACTTGGGGTTCTTAAATTTGATATAGGGGTTTTATCGGCTAAAGATGGATAGATGTCGTTTTATGATAGAACAGAGGCACCCACAATTGATCACTTAAGAGACCGTGCGCTAGATCGGGAGGAGTATAAGGCGGAACACACTTGTCTTGTGTAGGGAGATAGAAATCAAGAGGACTACAACTTCTTTGGTGATTTTATTCCTTATGTTCAAATTATTATGAATTTGTAGACCCAAAAATTGGTCCCAACATATTACCAACGTGTAGAGCCTGCCATAGACGCTCATTTTAACCACTCGTTCCTTCTTGTGGACATGTGTCATGACATTATTGGTTCCGGCATGGTCGAAATTTAGTCCCAACATGATCAAGATTATGGCACCCTGTAGATTCTTGATGGGATTCTGGTCGGGAATATGAGGTTCGACTATAGTGGTAAATGTTCACGGAACACCGTGATCAGTGTATGGCCAACGGGCTCACATTCATGCCGGTATTAAATATTGGCGTTATTTTTTCTTTTTCTTTTCTTTTTCCGCCCTCCCCTTCCCCCAGTTCACCCTTCTCTTCGGTAGGTGTCGTGAACATTCACATGAGGTCCCCACCTACTTAATTTGTTCGTGCATAAATTTTTTATACTAACTTACAGGTTTGGTTTTCTAACACATACCAAGAGGGTGATAGTAGAAACTTACCCCTACGTTAATTGGTTGTGGATTCATCCAAAACTAAGCTCACTAGACTAATTTGGGGTCTTTGATCTCAATTCAAGGGTTAAGTTTACTTCTTCTTTTTTACTCTCCTCTCCCCCACTATGCCCTTCCCCTCAATAGGTGTTGTGAACATTTGCCCCTAATTTAAGCTTACATCACGAGACTCCTAATCCAAGATAAACACATTACCTACGCACAATTGTGTACCACATGCGTACATCTAAAAGCCTTTAAATGTAAGAATACAATACAATACAATGTGTTGGTTATGGGCTAGGGATTCATGGTGTTGACATAAATTCATCCATGGCGAAGACGAAAACGCAATGAACTATAATGTAATTTGTACATGAATATGTTTAGACGGTTTGTCTTCAAAATTAGAGTTAAAGACCCCAAATTTGCCTAGTGGTGTTCAATTGAAATGAATCAACCCTCAATCTTCTAGGGGAGTTTTTTTTTTAAGTAAATACCCCTTCATCCATGATGGACGAGTTTATGTAGATGCCACGAACCCCAAGCTTTGGTTTTGGATATTCTTACCTCAAGTGACCGGGGGGACGTTAAACCTCCCCCTATGAGCTTTTCGGGGGAGGTAGATATGGGTAGGGGTAGCCCCCATAAAGAAATTCAGATTTTTTGGACCCGAACAAACACTTATGCCCGCCCCATCTGATTTCGAAAAAACCATTGCCCTTGCATTTTTGAAGGCCACTTGTCCACAAATCCCATATTGAGTGCACTTCACCTTCAAGGTTCGAAATCCAATATCTATGTGTGTGTGTGTGTGTGTGTGTGTGTAATCAACACACTTATTTAAGTAACAATTTAGAATGAAAAAGACCCCTTCAAATGATAAGTCAAAAAAGTTATAACATCAATGCTAATGAGGATATTGTAATGTGTTTGACTTCCGAGTTCATTACATGCTTTATTGACACTTTCACTTCCGCAATGAAATCCTAGTCAATTGCTTCTTTACTAAGTGGATGCGTGCGCACACACACACACACATTATATTTTGGACCTTGAAGGTGAAGTGCACCCAATATGGGATTTGTGGATAAGTGACCTTCAAAAATACAAGGGCAATGGTTTTGTTGAAGTCAGACGAGGAAGACGTTTTTGTTGGGGTCCTAGAAATCTTGATGATTTTTTTTCTTTTTTCTTTCCCCGGGGGGCTGCCCTTGCCCGTATCTACCTCCCCAAAAAGCTTGTAGGGGGAGAGGTTTACCGTCCTCCGTAAACAATTTGTCTACATGGATATACAATAATAGGTAGTTGTTGGATGTGCTCCCTATTTCACGAGTGATTATTGTAACCAACTAGTAGATGTCACGTTGATGTGGATGTTGACAACGAAACATTAATGTGAACTAGTCTCCCTCTTTGACACCGCGACAAATACCATGGTCATCATCTTGTTGCACCTTGGCGGACCTTTGGTGCCCCTCTCTAGTAGTTGGTTGTCCTCCGTCTTCGTGAGCACCAATTTAGCACCCTCGACATGCAAGATTCAACTTCGTCCACGACAAATTTGGTCACCGAGTCCTTGGTTTTTGAAGGATGAGATGGTGCCATAACATCGAGACATCCACATACTCAAGTTGTTTATGGGGACATGACCAGTCCGCTTATGAACAAAAACCAAAAGTTAGAAATGAAATGTTGCAGATAAGTACAAGGGATTTGTTGAAAGTGCTCTCCACTTGGATCAACAACTACACTAATTATGATATTTAGTGTCACCAATTCTAATAGTCTTGCTCAATACTAATTGTAAACCGTGGTATAGTGTCATCAACACTAAATGTTAACCCAACATCATTTGTCATTCCTTGTATTTTTTTTTAAAAAAATTATGGGGGGGGATTATAGATTTACAATGTTGCAATTACTGTCACTTACCAAGTGATTTTACATCCAAACTGTAATCATCCCATGACAATATTTCATCACATGTTGCTGACAAGAGAAGGCGGAGTTTCGACCAATGGATGAACTCATGCATCGTCATTTGTAAACTTATTCATAAGGAGTGTCAGCCAAAAAGTTACCACAGTGACATTAAATACCATATGACAATAAACATGATATTTAGTGTAGTTTTGATATCAGTCTCTCCTTTGAAAAACCAACTAGCAAATGTCAACTCGATGTTAATAATGTTGACAACGAAGTGAAGTGCCTTTTCCCCTTCTTTGACACACGATGATTCTCACATTCATCACCTTTATATGTACTTTGGTGAGCATTAAATCGGCGTCCTTTCCCAACACGCCGTTTACGATGTTCACCGTCGCTAATTACTATTCAGAGTTGTGCAATTCTATAATGTTTTGCTAAGGACGTAAGTTACTGCCGGATAGAATCATTCATCCATGTCGCATTTAGTGTCCATTCAACCTATTTAATCTTTGTTGGTGAGGAAAAAAAAAACACACACACACACACACACACACACATTTGGTAAGAAATCATAACATCGTGTACTTCAAACATAGCAAGTAACACGAACTACCATGAACGGTGTCGTTGCTTGCCCTCCGTCTTTGGGAGCACGAATTTAGCGCCCGTGAATATTGGGATTCAACTTTGGTCACCGTGAATGGGGTCACGAAGCAACTTGGTTTGGAAGGAGTCCCATATAATAAGCTTAGCGTATTGCATGTGGAAAAAAAAGCGTATCAAAGCCTCATGTTGGACTTCGTGCACACCTTGGTCTCTCCCACCATGTCTTTCTAGTCTACCACACTCCGTGACCTACTAAGTAAGGCCCCTTGCGTTTCACCTAGGGTTTGCTACACATTGTAAAGGGAACCACCCCCCCCCCCCCACCCGCTTCTTTTGTTGTGGTTAAGCAATCCGTTTTCACTCCAAATGTTGCCACATGTCATTCCCGTGTTGGTGGAGACCTGCGTAGAAACTACATTTGAGCATTACAAAAGATTGAAAATAGGGGTTTGTCATAGATATTTAACTTGTAGTAGTCAACGTGTTGGCAAGCATGGCGAAATGGCCTTTGTCGCTCTCTCATGCAAAAGTGGGCGTGGTGTGGCCCATGAAAGCTAAAAGCCATGTACAATAGTACCAACCCACACCAAGTGGTTGAGAGGGTGGGATGGGCTAAGTTTGTGGACCATGCCTTGCTCTTTGAGTTGGACCTCCACCAGCTACAAGGGGTCAATGTAAATTGTGTGAAAACACGTCTCCATACATAACATTACCAAGCAATTACATGATGGTCTCTTCTTTTTTCCCAAAGGAAGAGGTTGTGACTAAAAACCTATGATAATTTACAACCACTTGTGAAAAAATCCACAGTTTACGGTATGGATGTTGCCCACAAAACATGTAATCCCAAAGTAAAAGGAAGATTATGGTCATGTGATACATGGTCCCCGTAATACACAACCAAGAAGGTGTGCAATGTTATATAAGTTTTTGATGGTTTCGTTTTGCTCAAGTAACACTAAGTAGACTAATTTGAGGCCTTTAATGTCGATTCCATAATTGAATCAACCAACTAAAAGTAGTAATATCCATACATGAATTATTTTTTCATTGTAAGTGACATTTGTGGTTTGTGGGGGATGGGACGCTCATAGAGCAAGACATGTAACATGAAGAAACTATGCAAAAGGGATCCGCAACTTTGGAGCTTTATCAAAAACATTGGACGAGTGGTGCCATGGGCCCATCCTTAGACACCCCTTGTCCCAACCATGATCCTCCGTGGACTTGGTAAACAAGCCCAATTTCGGACACACCCGGTCTTTATTGGATGAGATTATAAATGACATGAAGTACATTTGGATGACACAATCCATTCTATAATGTTATTCAACTAAGTTGTCTTGTTATGTGGGTCACGAGAATCGTAAGCCATTCCGCACACATCCCTTCCCGTGAGATGTTTAAACTCTTTCGATCTCACTTTGAATATGAGAATCTCATTGCCATGCAGCTAGGATTGTATTCATTTATTTAGATACTTAGTTTTTCACACGACTCAACTTAATGGTCTCATTTGAACAATGTTATCATAATATTATTCAGATTCATAACAACGTTATGTGGGATTGACAATGTTTCATGGAATACTCCTCACATTTAGTACAAATGTGGGAATATTCTATGGAGTATTGTTGGTCCCACAAAGCACTGTTATGAATCTGAACAATGTTACGATGTCTTGAGACTTGCATAACATTATATCACATGCATTGCATACACATCAGTATTTGTACAACTGTAATGCATTAACTGACACTTATAGTCTTAAAACTAACACTTATAGTTGAGTGATACCCATAGTAACATGCCCAAGTTAAGCACACTCGTACCAAATGTTAATCCTACAGATATGTGCAAAAGTAAACAACAACATATTTGGAATTCCTTGACATCCCATAATGTTCCATACAAAAACCACTTTTCTAAAATAAATATTGAGAAATTTGATGCAATTCCAAATATAATTACATTATTGCCGACTTGTCCATGTACTAAGGTAGTTGGCAAAGCTTGTACACATGAATGGATACCAAAAAGACATGTGTGATGATGAGATTGGACTATAAGCTCACAATATAGTTACTGTTATAGGCCTAATAGGGAACACAATTGGGAGTGCCTATTTGATCACTTAAAGAGGAATCTTCACTTTGGACTCTTATAACTTTTGAGTCTATGCTTTGATCGTGAAAGTTGATCGATGGTCTTTGCGATTCACAATGGCCAACTAGATGAGACAACCACAAGCCACTATGACGGCTTTAAATGTCCATCGAGTTGGAATTGTTCACAACAAGACCATGCGAGAAGCATAAGTCTTTACACATGATACTGATGAAAGGCAACCAATGTGTGGGCCCCAATCAATGAATCAACCACAACCTTATAGGGGGTATACTTTTAAAGTTTTTTTTCCCATAAGAATTATGGCACATATTTAAGTAAAATTCTATAAAGTCCAAGTTCATAATTTTAACATGTTGAATTTTATGATAGGATATTACGATAGAATTGTATGGTAAAATCCTCTGATTGAGGACACGGAGTTGATTATGATTATGTTATAGCAATTTTTATTTACATTCATTATTCAACATAAATATATAAAACACAAGGCCTATTGTAATTGTATTTTAATAGCACAAATCTCAAGTAATCACTAAGGATTCACACATCTTTCATAAATTTTAGGAATACCATATGAGTATTGTAGGATCCTATGATAGAATTGAAGCAACCACGAAGTCCGTATTTGGAAAACATGTCTAATTTTATTCAAATACAACACACATTAATTTCCACAAAATCCTCGACCTTTAATTAGAGGTTCTATGCGAGTGGCCATTTATGCTTACAAAGCATGGGTATCCATTGACAATGGAATGGTGCCTTACATATACTTATTGAGACCTTACCGAGAGGAGTTGACCACGAAACTATAGAGGGCATGTCTTTACTATAGCTCCTTTGTCTACAATGGATATCAATTTCCGTGAAATCTCGGTCTTTAATTAGAGGGTTCCACACGAGTGACTATGATCAAGCACGAGTGTCTAGTGAGCATGGGATGATCCCGTGCTTCTAATTGTAAAACCTGCTTGAGACAATTGAGTTGAACTAACCACAAACCTATAGGCGACATGATAGTTTCATAACCTCTAAGTTTGTCATGAAAATTCTTTACACTTATTTGTCCATTAAGTGTAAGATAGACAACCCTTATTTGGTTATTGTTGCAAGAATGAAACCTATATTCAAGTGGAATGTGGTTTGGTGTGGGTTCAAGAACATATTCCCAAAAAGACGTATGTTCCATCGTATAGAAATTCCATCGTATACTGAAATCATAATAACCATTGTCGGTTTAATATGCATCATGGGGGGGGGGGAAGGGAGGACTTATACGACGATTCAATGAGCACAAGAGTCTTCGCTTTGAGATGAAGAAGATATTCATATTATGAGCTCCAAAAATGATGAGAAATGTGGGTATGGCCTCAATTTGGGTTTGTTGGCTCTGTCTGTAGGACAAAGACTATGCATCAACTTCTTCGTTTCAAGAGCAAATTTCCTAACCACTTTGCGTTCACACTTGGACGTTACTTGTTCTTGTTATTTTTGGTCCACTTTATTTAATGTGGATGTTAACTATAGTTTATATATATATGATTGCTCCCTAAAATGTATTGAAAGAAATATAGTTAACTATAGTTATTTCGATAGTTCTTGATTATTTATTTTAGAAATTTCGGGTGATAAATGAGTAGCTTCAATCCTTGACTTGCATTTGAGAAGAAGGTGCACAAAATCCAAGAAAGGTTTGGTATAGTAAATAGCCATGGAATGGCATGAGCAAAGTGGACAACTATAATTATAGTCTTTCATAGTAAAGGACAGAGCCTCACGGTTCTACCGTTTTCTTGTTAATCATCTTGTGCTAAATTGTGTATTTTCATGGCAAAGGAGAAGTGGCTAGATGGAGAAAGTAACCATTCAAGACCTCTATCCTCCGTTGACGAGGGTGTACATGCACTTCCATAAGCACAAAGGGAAGGAAAGAAGCATGTCCATGGTGGATGATAATTTGAGCTCTAGTCCGAGGTGATGTGAACGTTGGGAGGAACCGCACGTGGGCACGTGGGAACGCGCTTTGGGAGCAGACACCCATAGGCTGCAGCCGAGGGTCGGTGGCAGGGTCGGCAGGAAGGCTCGGCAGGCTGTGGGGGAGAAGCTGGGCAGGGTCCCCGCGGCGAGGCTTGCATTGCAGAGAGTGGAGCGGAGCAGGGCAGAGCGTTCGTCATCGAGCCGCAGGAATGCTCCCCGCGGATGCCTGGATGATCCGCCCCGGTTGCCACGCAGCGCCGCTGGAGGAGGAACAGCAGCAACAACAAGAGCGACATCAACATTGCTGCGACCGCGTCGCGTCTGTGGGAAGGGGGCAGCGTGGCGAAGCTGGTGCGGGAGCTAGGGTAGAAGCAGTTTGGGAGATAGTAGGGAGCAGGGGCGACGTCGGGGTTCGGCACAGGGCAGATTGGGGTAGCAGCACATGACAGGTGGGGGGGTGTGGAGAAGGAGTGCCACCGGCGGTGGAGTGGTGGGAGTGCTGCAGCAGCAGCAGCAGGACGAGGAGGAGGAGGAGCCTCTGGATTGATTGTTTGTTTGATTGATTGATTGATTGATTGTTGGAGCGCACGGCCATTGTGGTGGAAGCGGAGTGGCGACGGAGGGAAGGCGTACGCCAGGATGCAATCAGCTGACACAAGGCAGAAAGTCCGTCGCTAGCCCTGGATGAACGCATGCTTGCTAAATTTTTAGGCTTGGTTGTTTTGGAAATTTTCTCTACATGGTTAAGGCTTGGGGTCTTGTTGAGGTCTGTTGGTATTCCCTTTTGCAGTTCCGGGACTTGTAGAGTCTTTTGGTAGCTCCTTAGCCCCCGACGTACACATGGGGAGGCGCCTTTCTACGAGCCTCGGAGCACATTCCAATCGGTTGGTTGGCTGGGAGAGACCTATTCTGTGATGATCCTCCTTCTCGTACTCTTTTGGGGGTGGGCACAAGGGTTGGCCTCGGTGGTAGTGGAAACGTGAGCGTTTTAGTAGAGTAAGGTAGTGTAAGTGGATGCCACTACTGACGAGACGTGACACTGATTTCCCTTTAGTAATGCCATGGTTGAACTTCGGACTGCAATACGCAGTACAGGGGCACCTGTTCCAGCAGCATCAATTGCCGCTGAACGCAAAGAATTTGATAATCATCACGTCTTCTGCTCTATTGCGTGTAGCCCGTTTGTTCACATCGAAGTGATACCCAAGCGAAGTCGTGGAAGAATGAATCGCGTTAAGACAGCGAATTCACTGGTTATCTAAGCTCCGTCGAATCTCCCTGAATCTGCTCTCCATGTTTCGATTTTCGGTTATATTTAAGATGTTGTTGTAATAAGTCTCAAGCATGCCCATTTGTTCTTTTGTCATTCTCATTGAGAATCTATGCTGACATACTTATTCTGATGTACTTAGATCTACAACTGTTCATGCGATGGTCTTGGGTTGCATGTCGCGACGTCTTCTTCAACTGTCTTTTTTTCTCTCTCGATGGCTTAGGGGATTTTGAGTGGGACGTCAAGAGCCTTTCGGTCTGTGTCCTTGTCTTCTCCTTCGTATTGTATACACTTAGGTGCAAGGCCGTGACAGGCTACTGAGAGGTTTGCGATATGTGCAGAACATGGGGGACACAGAGTTCTTCACCGAATATGGGGAGGCAAATCGGTACCACATCCTGGAGGTGATAGGAAAGGGAAGTTATGGAGTTGTGTGCTCGGCAGTTGACACAGTGACAGGTGAAAAGGTGGCAATTAAGAAGATCAACGACATATTTGAGCATGTGTCAGATGCAACACGCATCCTTCGCGAGATCAAACTCCTGAGGCTATTGAGGCACCCTGACATTGTGGAAGTGAAGCACATAATGCTCCCTCCTTCTCGGCGCGAATTCAAGGACATCTATGTGGTGTTTGAACTGATGGAATCTGATTTGCATCAAGTGATCAAGGCGAATGACGACTTGACACCTGAACATTATCAATTCTTCCTATACCAGCTACTGAGGGCTCTTAAGTACATTCACACAGGTTAGCAGTGTGTTTAGTTGAATAGTGGAATGTTGAGAGGAAGTATAAGGGGTATATGGCACATGCTTGATGATTCTTCACTAAACCCTATTTTGTCATAAACATGCTACAGGACGTTGATTACAAGCCTGTTAGGTCTCCAGCCGGCAGCACAGGGTTGCTGTATAAAGGGTTGTGTGGGTGTATACTGAAAAGAGTCTCAGGCTGAACATTTTGTGGAAAGAAGATATCTGTAGCTGTAGCTAATGACATTGATTAGGTTTTCTTGTGAGTGATGCTAATATCACTTATATAATTTTACAGCCAGGCTGTTAGGTAAGTAGCAGTAGCCCTGGATCCTGTGTGGAGGTGCTCGTGACATGAAAGAGTGTATTGGGAATTGCTCTTGAAATAATGTGCAACTTGTGTTAAGGAATGGTAGTTTTGACAAGCTTGTGTAGGTTATTGACATGTAAAATGTGTCTGTGACACTCCAGCCAATGTTTTCCACCGCGACCTGAAGCCAAAGAATGTGTTGGCCAATGCTGATTGCAAGCTGAAAATTTGTGACTTTGGACTTGCCCGAGTTGCGTTCAACGATGCTCCCACAGCAATTTTTTGGACGGTATGTGCTTGATTTGAAAGCAAGGACGATATAGCTTGTAGTAATGTCGTGGATGGGTTATCTGGGCAACCTTGTTGACCTGAAGTGAAGAATGGTTTTGGGTAATGAGAAGAGTTATGAGTGGACTAATGGGAGCATGCACTTTGGCAGGATTATGTGGCTACAAGGTGGTACCGTGCACCTGAGTTGTGTGGGTCGTTTTTCTCCAAGGTAAGGCGTTCCTTGTTGATGAATTGATGTACACTTGAAGTTTTGCAGTGAGTATAGATTGTTGTTGTTGTTGTGGTGGGGAGGGGTCTGACATGAGTTTGAAACGTGGTGCAGTACACCCCTGCAATCGACATTTGGAGCATAGGGTGTATATTTGCAGAAGTATTGACTGGCAAACCACTTTTCCCTGGGAAGAATGTGGTCCATCAGCTGGATTTGATGACAGACATGCTGGGGAGCCCATCACAAGAGACCGTTCAGAGGGTAGGATGTCAAAGTTGTTCGCAGGGTTTTGAATGTTCTTGTTAGTTTGTTGTTAGTGGGAGCTATCATTTCCGACGTGATTATGAGATAATTGCATTCCTCATAAAGGAAGCAAATGATGTGTTGACATAGAAGAGTTTGTGCAGGTACGAAATGAGAAGGCGCGAAGGTATCTGAGCAGTATGAGAAAGAAACTTCCGTTGCCTTTTTCTCAAAAGTTTCCAAACGTGGACCCTTTGGCCATTCGTTTGCTTGAAAGGATGCTTGCATTTGATCCAAGGGATAGGCCTACTGCGGAAGAGGTATTTTGTGATGTCCTGTTTTTCTGTCCTGGTGATGTAAATAATCTTGCTGAAATGGTTCTGTATATAGTAGTGAGTGGAGAGGTTTTGTATTTTCTTAATGTATTGACGTTCTGTTTATTCTGTGGCTCTTACAGGGAGTTTGATGTTTGTATTGTGGTGCAGGCTTTGGCAGATCCTTACTTCAAGGGGTTGGCAAAAGTTGATCGAGAGCCCTCAGCTCAGCCAATCACAAAGATGGAATTTGAATTTGAGAGACGAAGAATCAACAAGGACGATGTCAGGGAGCTGATCTATCGGGAGGTGTGTGTTGTAATTCCAAAGAAAGGAAACAATGTGGTAGATGTATGGGTTTGTGGGACTTGAAACTTACTGAAACTGGTGTTTGGTGAAATGACAGATATTGGAGTATCATCCTCAAATGCTGAAGGAGTACTTGAATGGGTCGGACCATGCTAACTTCATGTATCCAAGGTTTGAGTTCTGGACTTTTGTACTTGATGTTGCATTGTTTTTGAGTGGGAAGAATTTTTTTGATTTTGGACATTGTGGATTGGAAATTTACAGTGTGCTGGTGGGTGATGAATAGTGCTGTTGATCAATTCAAAAGACAATTTGCGCATCTGGAGGAACATTATGGCAAAGGTGGAAACAATCCACCACTAGATCGACAACATACCTCTCTACCGAGGTAATCAGCTATGGAGCTTTCAGTTATTGGTTTGTTCTACATTGATAGTGTCATTGTGTGGAAGGTAAAGTGATGGATGTAGATAAGTGAGGTTCTCTGAAGAGTGTGAAGTGTGTTTATATAAGTACTATGGATTTGATTGGTGCTTGGCTATGTTATATATCAGGGAGAGAGTTGTGGATTTCCGGGAAGATTCAATCAAGTATCCAAGGGAGGAAGAGAAACCACAGGAGAGGCCTGCTCCAGCTACAACAAGGAGTGTTTACTCCCAGAATTCTTCAAAAAGTCAAGAAGGTGCTTCTTGAGGCCTTGTGACTACCAATGTTGAAAATACCATAAGGATGACCAATACTATGATACATGTTCATGTTCGTATGCCTTGTGATTGGCTGTACAGTATGAGATCCGGGAATTGACAATTGTAGGATTGGTGCAGGTTTTGTTGCAAGAGGTGGCAATACAGCCAACCCTGGTCCTCAGTTTGGAGTTTCTAGTGCCAAAGAGTTCACAGATCCTCGAAGATTGGTGAAAAGTGCGAGTGTTAGCACATCTCAATCGTACTCGGCATCTTTCAATCCTTACGGCAGACGGAATTCAAGCACAAAGAGCGAGAGGGAGGATTCATCCCGAGAGCTTAGTGCAGTCCAGTCAAAGACGGAATCTATGGGGCTTGGTGGATCTCGCAAATTTCCAGCAGCTCAGAGTGTGGGACGTTGATCACCAATTGGTACACTGCATTCTCAAGTAGCCTGAGCAATTTCAGGTTTATGTGCTGAAGAGCACAGATGATACCTCACTAGAATTAGTCCTCAACCAGATGTGACACTGCAGTGATGGATTGTAGAACGTGGTTGGTTGACTTGGACCATGGTCTTGAGAGTGTAGAAACACATTCCAAGCCCAATTTCTTCATTCTTTTCTTTCTGGTTAACTCTTAGTTCGATTCTTTGCCCATCTTTTTGATAGGGCTTCTTTATTTCACTATAGTGGTTGTGGATTCAAATATTGGGTCAACTCAGTCACAATGTACAGAACCATAGTAATGCAGTGAGCCCAATCATGGTTCAGCAAGAAAGGAGGATATAGTATGTAGGTTAGGAAGGTTTCTCTGATGAGCTCTGAAGATGAGTGGTTTGCTGCAGCTTGATGCTGGATCCGAACTGAGGTATGTTGGGCGCCACTCTTGTTCTGCGACATTAATGGATCACTCTTTCACATCGACTATCATTTTTCCTTTGAATACGATATGGGGTTGTGATTGAGGTTTATGAAAAGGTTGTATTTTGGGCATAGAAGTTTTTGGTGACTACCGCAATGGTTACCCCAGGAGGAATTGAAGCAAATGAATGAGTATCCATAATGGAGACCAAGTTGGAATGGAAATTGCAAGAACCAGATTCTTGTAGAGTTGTTTGCAACATCTATGTGGAGTTCTTGAAAGTCTTCTTACTGGTACAGCGGGTGATGCATGGCTGTTTGTTGCTAAATTTGATTTGTAATATATAAGAATTCAAGACATCAAGTGTCAATTGAAGTGGAGAATTGAAGCCAGACCATAAACATGAGTTTATGGAAATTGCAGACACTTTCTTGCAGTTGAATGTTCAAGTATGTGTGTGCTGACGCAGTTGCAATTGAAATGGAATCCTTGTACTTACTAAAAGAGTACCTGCCTTCATGTAGGTGAACGCTTGATATGCTTTCTGTTATAAATTTAAGTAGGGGCCTTTTCTGGAATTGGAAATGCTGATCACATTGGGCATCCCCATCCTGAAAAGTAAGTAATTCCCTCTTCTCACTACCCTTGAGAGAACTGATGATGCTTTGGTGTCTGAAAATTGCTCTGCCAATGAATGATGCTGGAAGGTTTTATATGTTCTATTGTATTTTGTAATTGACAAAGTGGGAATGTGACATTGGATATCAGTTAATGTAATGCGTTTGCGTTTGTGTTGGTTATCACTTGAGGTATCCAGGTGTTATTTGGTTACTCGTCTTTGATCTGTGGTTCTGTGAGGATCAAAGAATAAACATCCTACTACATATGTTTTAGAAGACTTCAGATTTTATTAACCACCACAGTCAATTGTGAACATAATTTGGAGGACCTATGTTTCTATTAAGGAATCAATAAGCATGCACTTCCAATAACCATAACTGATTTGGGGGAGGTTCGATTTCAATCTGGATTTTGTGTTTTATTATAGATTTGTGAATGCAACACAAGTCTGAAAACTCAAATTCTGATCAATAGCAGATGGAGGATAGAAAAAGTAACTCGGTAACACCTGCATGCATACTCTTGGATGCTAGGGTTGGTGTGTGCCAGGAATACTTGAATCACTCCCTGTCTGTGACATGACTCCCTTTCCAAGTTAGACTTGGCACTCCTGGCAATAACTGCTGTTTGTGCAATATTTCACTGACCTATCAAGGTGATCAGACTTCCATGCTTGTGATTCACTAATCTAAGTAGAGCCAGTAGGCACGGGCCTTGGCCTCGTGACTTGGTTTTGGAAGGATAGTTTAGCTTGGCTGTGTGATGTGTGATGATCTTGCACTCCCCAGCTTTATTAGTACTGTTGAGATGCAAGTGTTTCCATCAAATGGGAGAGGCGTTAGACATTTCAGAACTTTAAACAATGCAAAAAGTAGCTATGCATGTGCGAGTTCAAAATGTTTTGGAGACAGTGAATGTTGCGAATTGTCCACTGTCTGGGTAGGGTGTTTTGGTGGAAACTTACGACTAGCACACAAGGATGAGAAACCAAGAAATTTGTCACCAATTCTAAGCTGGGTGTTGTGACGAGGAAAGTAACTTGGTCTTTTGTTACCTTGGTCTTTCATCTGATTGTGTATTTAGAGTCACCAGTTGTGTTGAACGTTCTTTATTGTCTAATGTCAACAGTGCACAAAAAGGTGCCCCACCAACTTGTATGAGGGTCCATGACGATTTGAAGCATTTCGTATTGGTCGTGTTTGAGCATATTGGAAAGGGTACTAGACCACTGATGAGTTCTTGTTGAAAATGTTAAAAGTATGTCTGCATGTTGTGATCACTCTTCTTGATTCAACAGTTACATTTGAGTGGTACCTATGTGGCAATGCAAAGACAACACAGACGTATGCCACAATGAAAATGGACTGCAAGCTCAATATGTAGACACTAGTTTAAGTTGAGTTGCTAACAGTTGTGAGGGCCTATGCAATCACCTACAAAAATTAAAGAAAAGGAGATTCTGCACTGTGTTCCTCGGACACCCAATTGGTATACATCCTTGGAAGCTGGGGTCCACAGTCCATCATACTGCACGTACAATAAATAGTCAACATTCGAGCCATGGATCATTCAATGAAGCAGACCTGCAGAATTGATGCCAAAGCTTTGAGATATGGCCTGTGGGTCCTCATGGCATCTATGCGGACTCATGCAATGGGAAGGTGAGAATGCAGTGAACTATTCAAGTTGAGATCTTTACAACATAGAGTATCTATTTGTTCCCCAAAAAATTGTAATGATCTGGCCCTGAACTTCTAGGGGATTTCATTTTACCACTCTAGAGTATTGTCTAATTGAACACTTTGAGTGCTGAAAGCTACACTGAATAGTCTTACTAGTGTGGGTGGAGAGATAGTGAGGAAATAATTAGTGTGGGTTGTATTGATTTTCTGGTCAAGGTGGATCCAAGACCTCGAGTCATCCCCTAAGTCTTCATGAACACTTCCTGCCAACACCTTACATAAAATAAACTAGTCACTATACATCAAAAGTAGGACCCCATTAATCCACATTAATCTTCTACTATAGATTTGGTGTGGGTTGAAAATTAGTGGGGGCTCTAAAAAAAATTTACTGCAACCCACATTGATTTGACTATTTAGTGTAATTTCCACATTGGATTGAGCATGGTCTTGACCAATGTGGATACGATAGATGGCAAAGTTTCTTCCGAAAAGTGATTAATTTGTGCCAAACCACACAACACCCAACAATAAAGCTCCTTCATTTACATTGGATGGCTTCACGTAGAGACTACAATGTTCTAGCCATGTCCAAATTGTGATTCATGTTTGAATAAACTTTGTGTTAAGCATGCCCTAGTGAACTGAGGATTTGTGGTATTTACGTCAACTCATCCATGGTCAGTGAATAGTCTTTGGTACCACCTTCCCCCCCTCCCCCCACCACTTCTCTCTCATGCTATATGGATTGACGCCCAATTCATTCCAACCGGACCCAATTAAACCAAGTCGGGGTCGCTTCAACTATTCTTGGCATCCAATCATCTAAAAACACAAAGGTAGTAAAATTTCACCATCCCGATGCACGAGTTTACCTAGACATCACAAAATTTTCCACATCAACTAACTAGGTAAAGCTCCGTGACATCTATCTCTGAGGAGGATTAATAAAAACATACAAACATTGTACATACATTGTATTATGATTTATTACATAGTTTTTTTTTGCTTTTTTTTTTCAGCATTTTAAAGTGCTGATTTGACCCAACAATCTTATCAAATAGGATCCGATTGGAATGAAATGGACAGTAAACTTGAACAGGTGGGTAGGTTTATGAACCAAACAAAATCATACACAGGGACTGATAAAGAGGAAAAAGGAAAAGTTACACTCGGATGGACGATCAATAATTCATATACTCCTAGATTGGAGATTCTATGCACTTTTGTTTTCATGAAAGCAGCAGTGGTCCGGGGTGATTTGTGGGCCATCAACAGTCACGAGATCCACGGTATTTCCCAACGGCCGACGGTTTCCAAGTCGACATCTGTTGCATTTCCTTCATTAATTGGAGGCATATTCTCTAAATTCCTCTAAAAACGATTGGTAGTTTTCCTTGCAGTCTTCGAATTCAGCCACTTATTCCTCGCACTTAAACCGGTTCATCTGTAACTAGCGGCCGGTTCCCCTCGATCATTGAACAGCAGGCTGCAAAAAGAAAAAGAAAAAGAAAAAGAAAAGAACAAACCAACCAACCAACCAAACAAACAAACAAACACACACACGAAAAGAAAAGAAAAGGAAAGGAGGAAAAAAAAACATTTCTAATGCTGAATTGACGGGAATTGGAGTTCTCTCTCTATCCCTCCGAGCATGCTATTCCACCATGTCGAGCATGCAGATTCCACGGTCCAAAGAATGTCGCCTTTATCTCAAGGAACTCAATAATTGATATCCGATGGGGAGAGAGGAGCTTGTGATATTTTGTGGAAGGCATGCGTGTGTACCCTAGCTATGGTGCACACCAAGGAAGCGAGCAAGCGTGCGTAAGAGTGGAAGGTCCTTTGGTTTTAGGTGCCCTAGATACTACACATGTCTTGCGACGGCACGTGTCTTGATGAGCGCTCAACAAAATGGTTGTCGCACTATCACCGCATGAGAGAGTTCTAGGTAATTGCTTCGCGCCGGTGAAAGAACAACACAAATCTACCGGTGTGGTAGATTTATAAAAAATAGGTGTGTATTTATATTTCCAGTGATGTAGGTCAAGTGAGTTGTCGGTGATGCAAGATGATAGTCGTTGGTTTGATGTATGTCTTTGTAGTGTCAAGATCGTGGTTCGGTTGTGACTTGTAATATCGGACATCTAGCTGGAATGCTCATAGATATACCACCCACCTAGATAGGTGTTTTGAATTGAATGTATCATAATATAATAAGATTGTTATTGATATTATCTCCCCTTTGGAAGGTTTATGACTCATGTAAGAATAATATTTGATGCTCGCAAACACTTCAATGCTACACTCGATTGGGGATAATGGGCACTTGGTTGGCGCCACCTCAAGTGTCACTCGTCTATGCACTACCCAGAGCCACCAAAACAAGGATGTCATAATGGGCCTTTGACTTGGCCATCGAGACTACACTGAGTGATGGGAACCAACAGCTAATGATGTTCGTAACCAGTGCTATATTAGAAACTATGGTGGGTTGATTTGGATGGGCTTCCATGTAGTATTGTTTCTTATTTAAGTACGCCTAAATTACATCTATGTGGTAACATAGACATTTCACTCCTAATGTCTCATTGGATGCTTATAAAACTAGAAGAAGAAAAAAAATTAGATTGGAGGCGCCTACAAAGAACATTGCGAAACTACATGTAGGCTTGACATGACCATGTGTACATTTTGCATATCAACTTTGGGAGAAACAATACACATGATAGATATTTTTGTTGGGGAATGACACTACCATGAGGATTGTTGTTGCCTTCACATGACAAATATTCAAACCAAATTGGATATTGTGGAAGCCCAAAAATTATCCACAATGACATTGTCAATTATGTCAAACTTCTATGTGCACCGTGGTTTTAATATGTGTGTGGGACTTGCCCATGAGCAAACCAAGTCAATTTGTAGAGAAATTCATACTTAGAAACATACTTTCCATGGTACCAAATCCATGAATTGCATTTGTGACCATCGAGATCTAATTCCAATTACATGCAAAAAAAAAAGGGGACATTGCATGTGCTAAAAAATGTGTAAGGTAGACGTGCCTTAGTCCCATGACTCCAATACCCATGAACACATGTAGTTAAGTGGTGTATGATTTAGATCTATGAATGGACACCAAAAAGGTACGTGTTTAAAAGAGGTTGGACTGCATACTCAAAATATGTTAATGATTCTAGGGCTTATGGTCAACATAATTTGGAGGGGTGGGGAGAAGGGGACCTATACGACTATTGAATGAGCAAGAGAATCTTCACTTTGATAATGAATAAGATATTCATATGAGCTTCAAAAATTATGAGGCAAATAGTTGTGGAAAATATCTCAATTTGCTAATCATCTCACACTAGTTGTGTGTTCCATATCCTATGAGAAGTGGGTGCAAAGAGGAAAGAGTTTGTTCAACCTTTAACATACGAGAGGCCCAATATGGACCTCAATATGTCATACTAACATGTGTTATACACAATAGTATATTTTTGAAGCTATAATGACAAGAGATAACATTTATAAAATAACCCGTATATAACATGTACTATTTCAATCGGAGGATGCACATATGTAGAGTGTATTACCAGGGGCATTAAGCGTCCAAATGACATGGATTCAAATACACACCACAAATATATAATCACTGCACTAAATAGTCCTATCATTGTGGGTCACACTAATCTTCTATAGTCCACGCTAATTCTTATGATGAGAATTAGTATGGCCACATTATTTTACAAACCACACAAAATCTCTAGTAATAAATCAACATGGGTCACAATCATTGGTTTTCTATAAGATCAATGTGGTTGGGTATTTGATTTGTGTTGTTCTTGATGTAAGATGAATACTTTATTTTCATTTCAAGTGGTTGTAAGAAGTCTTCATGAAAACTGAGATGAAGACACGAAGTCATAGACGCACAATAATTCTACCTTAACTATAAAACTGATGTGGCCCATGCTAATTTTCCACCCACACTAATAGGACTATTTAGTGTAGTGTGACATGTGAATTTATTCTCAATTTCTCTTCTAACTATGTTGTGTTAAAAAAGGACTCAATTCCACTGATCACATAACATACTACTTGAACACTTGTTGAAGCTATAGACACCCCATGTCCTTCTAAGGGTTAAAGCCCACTCACCCAAATATCATTTCCGAAAACAACCCGATTTCACTTGAACCTCAATCACCATAGTCGAGCAGGAGGCTTATAGCCTCTTCCCGAAATGCCGCCCTCTGGGGCGGCCACGTCACCTCAATTGTTTTTTTTTCCTTTGAGAAACTCAACAGCCTCCAAGGAGGTTTTTAGGCATGATTGGTCAAATTGGTTACAAGTTGACAACTTTTGGTTATTATTTATTAAGTGAAGACATATTCCATTAATTATTCCCAAAAAGGTCGGTAATTCCCCTAAAGTCTTGAACATCAACCGGTTCATCTGTAACTACCGGTCGATTCTCCTGGTCCGTTGAGATTGGGCGTCTTCGTGGTTTTTTTGTTTGTTTTTTGTTTTTTGTTTTGAGACAGAAGGCCGATAGGCCAACACCAAAGCACAGGAGGTAGTTGATCACCTGGCAAGTTTTCCGTCAAGTAGAGAGGAGATTTCACAGCCGGGATTCGAACCGCCAACCTCTTCGTCTTAGTGGTGTGTATTCATGTTACACAGTTTGAAAAATCCACCACTTTTTCATTATTAAAATATATTCATACAAATTAAAAATATAAACTTAAGGAAAAATTTGTAAAAAAAGGGAAAAAAACACTCACGAATAACTAAATCTATGCCAATTCTAAAAGTCAAACTACAGTTCATGAGCTTTCACATATAGAATTGTGGATCACTTCCACACGCGCAAGAGAATTCGCCTCAATATTTAAGGAGTTACCCTTACAACACAAGGCTAAATAGCTTGTTTATTAATGCCCTCAGTTTTGGGCCTCAATTCAAGGCCTGAAATTAGAGGACGCCCTCCATTCAGGGCCTTCCTCCATAGACAGAGCGGGATCATTGAGGCCCCTGGGAACGTGGCCCTCCAGTGGGAACGTGGGAACGTGGACATGGACCAGGCTCGGGAGCGCAGGCTCGGGCGAGGGTCGGGCAGGGACGGAAAAGGGAGCCTGGCAGGGCAGGGCAGGGCAGGGGCGGGGCAGGCTGTGTCGAGCGAGAAGCTTTGCATTCAGAGAAGGCAGGAGCGGAGCAGAGCAGAGCAGAGCATTCATCATCGAGTCGCAGGAATGCTCCTCGCGGATGCCTGGATGATCCGCCCCGGTTGCCACGCAGCGCCGCTGGTGGAGGAACAGGAACAACAACAGGAGCGACATCAACATTGCGACGACCGCGTTGCTTCTGTTGGCGGGGAGGAGCGTGGTGAAGCTGGTGCGGGAGCTAGGGTAGAAGCAGTTTGGGAGATAGTAGGGAGCAGGGGCGACGTCGGGGTTCGGCACAGGGCAGATTGGGGCGTCAGCACATGACAGGTGGGGGGGTGTGGAGAAGGCGTGCCACCGGCGGAGGAGTGGTGGTAGTGCTGCAGCAGCAGGAGGCGGAGCAGGAGCAGGAGCCTCTAGATTGATTGGTTGATTGATTGATAGTTGGAGCGCACGGCCATTGTTGTGGAGGTGGAGTGGCGACGGAGGGAAGGCGTACGCCAGGATGCAATCAGCTGACACAAGGCAGAAAGTCCGTCGCTAGCCCTGGATGAACGCATGCTTGCTAAATTTTTAGGCTTGGTTGTTTTGGAAATTTTCCTCATGGTTAGGGCTTGGGGTCTTATGTTGAGGTTTTTCGGTATTCCCTTTTGCAGTTCCGGGACTTGTAGAGTCTTTTGGTAGCTCCGTAGGCCCCGACGTACACATGGGGAGCCTCGGAGCACATTTCAATCGGTTGGTTGGTTGGTTGGGAGAGACCTATTCTGTGATGATCCTTCTTCTGGTACACTTTTTGGGGTGGGAGCAAGGTTCGGCCTCGGTGGTAGTGGAAACGTGAGCGTTTTAGTAGAGTAAGGTAGTGTAAGTGGATGTCACTACTAAGGAAACGTGTCACTGATTTCCCTTTAGTAATGCCGTGGTTGAACTTCGGACTGCGGAACGCAGTAAAGGGGCACCTGTTCTAGCAACATCAATTGCGGCTGAACCCAGAGAATTTGATAATCATCACGTGTTTTGCTCTATTGCGTGTAGCCCGTTCGTTTACCTTAACGTGGTACCTCAAGCAATTGTGGAAGCATGCATCAAGTTAAGACAGCGAATTCACTGGTTACCTAAGCTCCCCTGAATCTGCTATCCATCTCTGGATTTTCGGTTATGTGTCAGAATTGTTGTAAATACGCCAAGCACACCCATCAGCTCTTCTGTTATGCTCATTCAGAATCTATCTGAACATACTCCACTTGCGAATCTGATGTTCGTAGATGTACAACTGTTTATGCGATGGTCATGGGTTGGATGTCGTGACGCCTTCTTCAAGCTGTCTATCCTTCTCTCTGGATGGCTTAGGGGATTTTGAGTGGGACGTCAAGAGTCTTTCGGTCTGTGTCCTTGTCTTTCTCCTTTGTATTGTGTGTCCACTCAGGTGCAAGGCTGTGACAGGCTACTGAGAGGTTTGCGATATGTGCAGAACATGGGGGACACAGAGTTCTTCACCGAATATGGGGAGGCAAATCGGTACCACATCCTGGAGGTGATAGGAAAGGGAAGTTATGGAGTTGTGTGCTCAGCAGTTGACACAGTGACAGGTGAAAAGGTGGCAATTAAGAAGATCAACGACATATTTGAGCATGTGTCAGATGCAACACGCATCCTTCGCGAGATCAAACTCCTGAGGCTATTGAGGCACCCTGACATTGTGGAAGTGAAGCACATAATGCTCCCTCCTTCTCGGCGCGAATTCAAGGACATCTATGTGGTGTTTGAACTGATGGAATCTGATTTGCATCAAGTGATCAAGGCGAATGATGACTTGACACCTGAACATTATCAATTCTTCCTATACCAGCTACTGAGAGCCCTTAAGTACATCCATACAGGTTAGTTTTGTCTTGAGTGGAAGAGTCGATTGTTGAGAGGAAAGTATAAGGGTTGTATGGCACATGCTTGATGATGTTTTGCTTTCATTAAACCCTATTTTGTTGTACTCATTGTCCGGGACGTTGTTTGCAAGCCTGTTGGGTCTCTAGCCAGTCTCCCAGGATAGACATATAAAGGGTTGTGTGGGTTTATACTGAAAAGAGTCTCAGGCTGAACAATTTTTGTAAGGAAGATCTCAGTGGCTTCTGTAGTGAGGAAGCTGTAGTCAACAATATTCACTAGGTTTCCTCTTGGGAGAAGGTATTGTCAAATGTACAATCCACAGTCAGGCTGTCAGTTAAGTATCACCGGCCCTATATGCTGTGTGGAGGTGCTTGTGACACAAAAGAGTGTATTTACACTGCATTGGGAGTTGCTCTTGAAGTAATGTGCTACTTGTTAAGGAGTGGTAGTTTTGACAAGCCTGTACAGGTTATTGACATGTAAAATGTGTATGTGACACTTCAGCCAATGTTTTCCACCGCGACCTGAAGCCAAAGAATGTGTTGGCCAATGCTGATTGCAAGCTGAAAATTTGTGACTTTGGACTTGCCCGAGTTGCGTTCAACGATGCTCCCACAGCAATTTTCTGGACGGTATGTACTTGATTTGAAACCCAGCATAATGTGGCTTGTAGTAATGTTGTGGATGGGTTATGTGGGCGACCTTAATGACCTGAAGTGAAGAATGGTTTTGGGTAATGAGAAGAGTTATAAGTGGACTAATGGGAGCATGCACTTTGTCAGGATTATGTGGCTACAAGGTGGTACCGTGCACCTGAGTTGTGTGGGTCGTTTTTCTCCAAGGTAAGGCGTTCCTTGTTGATGTATTGATGTGCACTTGAAGTTTTGCAGTGAGTATAGATTGTTGTAGTTGTTGTTGTGGTGGTGGTGGGGAGTGGTCTGACATGAGTTTGAAACGTGGTGCAGTACACCCCTGCAATCGACATTTGGAGCATAGGGTGTATATTTGCAGAAGTATTGACTGGCAAACCACTTTTCCCTGGGAAGAATGTGGTCCATCAGCTGGATTTGATGACAGACATGCTGGGGAGCCCATCACAAGAGACCGTTCAGAGGGTAGGATGTCAAACTTGTTCGCAGGGTTATGAATGTTCTTGTTAGTTTGTTGTTAGTGGGAGCTATCATTTCTGACGTGATTATGAGATAATTGCATTCCTCATAAAGAAAGCAAATGATGTGTTGACATAGAAGAGTTTGTGCAGGTACGAAATGAGAAGGCGCGAAGGTATCTGAGCAGCATGCGAAAGAAACTTCCGTTGCATTTCTCACAGAAGTTTCCAAATGCAGACCCTTTGGCCGTTCGTTTGCTTGAAAGGATGCTTGCATTCGATCCAAGGGATAGGCCTACTGCGGAAGAGGTATTTTGTGATGTCCTGTTTTTCTGTCCTGGTGATGTAAATAATCTTGCTGAAATGGTTCTGTATATAGTAGTGAGTGGAGAGGTTTTGTATTTTCTTAATGTATTCACGGTCTGTTTATTCTGTGGCTCTTACAGGGAGTTTGATGTTTGTATTGTGGTGCAGGCTTTGGCAGATCCTTACTTCAAGGGGTTGGCAAAAGTTGATCGAGAGCCCTCAGCTCAGCCAATCACAAAGATGGAATTTGAATTTGAGAGACGAAGAATCAACAAGGACGATGTCAGGGAGCTGATCTATCGGGAGGTGTGTGTTGTAATTCCAAATAAGGAAACAATGTGGTAGATGTATGGGTTTGTGGGACTTGAAACTTACTGAAACTGGTGTTTGGTGAAATGACAGATATTGGAGTATCATCCTCAAATGCTGAAGGAGTACTTGAATGGGTCGGACCATGCTAACTTCATGTATCCAAGGTTTGAGTTCTGGACTTTTGTACTTGATGTTGTATTGTTTGAGTGGGAAGATTTTTTTTGATTTTGGACATTGTGGATTGGAAATTTACAGTGTGCTGGTGGGTGATGAATAGTGCTGTTGATCAATTCAAAAGACAATTTGCACATCTGGAGGAACATTATGGCAAAGGTGGAAACAATCCTCCACTAGAACGACAACATGCCTCTCTTCCAAGGTAATCAGCTATGGAGCTTTCAGTCATTGGTTTGCGCTACATTGACAGTGATATGTCATTGTGTGGAAGGTAAAGTGATGGATGTAGATAAGTAAGGTTCTCTGAAGAGTGTGAAGTGTGTTCATATTTAAGTACTATGGATATCATTGAGAGAGTTGTGTCATATATCAGGGAGAGAGTTGTGGATTTCCGAGATGAATCGATCAAGTATCCAAGGGAGGAAGAGAAACCACAGGAGAGGCCTGCTCCAGCTACAACAAGGAGTGTTTACTCCCAGAATTCTTCAAAAAGTCAAGAAGGTGCTTCTTGAGGCCTTGTGACTACCAATGTTGAAAATACCATGAGGATGACCAATAAGTTTGACACCTTTACTTGTTCTGTCTTATGTCACTGCCCTTTTTCGAAGTAGCTGAACATGTCTAAATCGGCTTGTTGTTGGCTGTACAGTATGAGATCCGGGAATTGACAATTGTAGGATTGATGCAGGTTTTGTTGCAAGAGGTGGCAATACAGCCAACCCTGGTCCTCAGTTTGGAGTTTCTAGTGCCAAAGAGTTCACAGATCCTCGAAGATTGGTGAAAAGTGCCAGTGTTAGCACATCTCAATCGTACTCAGCATCTTTCAATCCTTACGGCAGACGGAATTCAAGCACAAAGAGCGAGAGGGAGGATTCATCCCGAGAGCTTAGTGCAGTCCAGTCAAAGACGGAATCTATGGGGCTTGGTGGATCTCGCAAATTTCCAGCAGCTCAGAGTGTGGGACGTTGATCACCAATTGGTACACTGCATTCTCAAGTAGCCTGAGCAATTTCAGGTTTATGTGCTTAAGAGCACAAAGGATGCCTCACTAAAGTTAGTCCTCCAGCAGATGTGACACTGCAGTGATGGATTGTAGCATGAGGTTGGTTGACTTGGACCATGGTCTTGAGAGTGTAGAAACACATTCCTAGTCTGATTTCTTCATTCTTTTCTTTCTGGTCAACTCTTAGTTCGATTCTTTGCCCATCTTTTTGATAGGGCTTCTTTATTTCACTATAGTGGTTGTGGATTCAAATATTGGGTCAACTCAGTCACAATGTACAGAACCATAGTAATGCAGTGAGCCCAATCATGGTTCAGCAAGAAAGGAGGATACAATATGTAGGCTAGGAGGGTTTCTCACGAGCTCTGAAGATGAGTGGTCTGGTGCAGCTTGTTGCTGGATCAGAACTGAGGTGGTATAAGTATGGCCAGGCTTGTAGTTGAGAATGGACACCAGAATGACATGTGTTACAACGAGATTGGACAATGTGCTCAAAATATAGACACCATTCGAGGTTAAATGGATAACACAATTGGCAGTGCTGTGCTTTCACCTGAAGAGAAAGTGAATCCTCACTTTGGCCACGACTTTTGCATGTCAATACTGGTTCTGAAACTTGAAATGACAATCTGCGCATATAGTGATTGTTAACTGGATTGGGCAGTTTATGATTTCATAATAGTCTGTTGAGTTCGAATTCAAGTCCATACTTGAATTATTATCATGCAGTAATTGATTTTGTTGCACCTAATTATGATCTTTGTAAGCTGTAGTTTGCAGTACATCTTATTGCACTTTTAGTAGGGAATGTTGGAACAATGGATGTTGAAGTGAAGCGACAGAATATCATGCAATAGTCGAGATATGGGCTGTGGGTCCCCAAAAGCAGGTACTACTATGTACAAAGTCTACAGCTTCATGGCATCTTTGATAACTGATGAATTATTATTTTGGAATGCAAAAATGAAATGACCAATTACATTAAACTTGAACTAAGCAACCAAATTAGGGAATCTTCAACTAAACATTTATGGTCTTTAGTGTATGCTCAAAAAGATGTTCCTTTTGTATACATGTGAAACTTGGCATTAGTACATTCACTAATATTTCTCCCCTACAGACTAAAATGCAAAACTATCATCTCAAATATCCCAATGTGTTACGTTGAATGCCATAATGTATATATATTCATTTCAAAGCATTGCCTTTTTTGACTAATAGTATCAAGTTGACAATTAGCAGGTGTGACAATTTAAGGGTTCCACCTACATGGAAAGTAATCCTTAAACTTTTCCACTAGAATCTGGTTGTTGAGCGGCCTATAAGAACTAACCCTAAGACCTCTAGGCATATAGTTTAGGTTGTATCGCCAATAGTGTGGGTGGCACAAAACACCATAAATAGCGTAGTGGTGTCCAATTGGGATGAATGGCCTCAACTTATAGGGGTGTATTGTTTACTATCCCTTCCTCCAAGATGGATGACTTTATATAGACAATATGAAGTTCTCTAGGCATCTCCAAAAGACGATGCCCCCAAATTCATCCATCATGGGTGAATAGGCTTTTGTTAAAACAAGCCACTTGTGTCACCAATTGTGTAAACAATGCAACCTAAAACAACATACTTCTTATTATGAGCACATAGTCCAATCTCATTGGAGCACATATCTTATGAGTGTCCGGTCTTATCTACATGCATTGCCATATGCCACTAAGATTTAGGTGTCCAATTAAGAAGAGTGACCACATATCTTGGCTAAGGTTGAAAACTTGACTCCTTATAGGTTTGTCGTCACTCCATCACAAATCGAGAGAGAGGGAATTATCGTATGAGTGTACCTCTCATTCATCCAACATTAAAGCCTTGAAATTGTATGTATCATGTAGGTTCTTTTTTTAGTTGACTTTACTCTAGAATTAGCTTTAAAGATCCCAAATTACTGTGGTCCAAGTCATTTGAGATGTATGCCACAAACCCATAGTGGATCAAGTTTTTATGTTGGATGGATGAGAGGTATGCTCGTAAGCTATAGTCCACTCTCTCCATCTCAAATGACTTAGGTTAGAGTAATGCAAGGCCTTTGAAGCTAATTCTGGTGTCAAATCAACTAGAAACAATAACATCCGGGCTGCATACTATGTTGGGGATTGTATGTTGGATGAATGTGAGGTATGCTCGTATGCCACAATTCCCTCTAGCAACACAACCCAATTCAGGGATCTTACATCTTGACATGATTCTAAGTAGATGATCGTAAACTCAATAATTTGCTTGAGGCATTGTAGGCACTTATTGTAGATGTGAACTTGTTCATGCAATTGGGTTTTTTTTTTTTTTTTTTTTTTTTTTTTTTGGTGCAATTGGATGTCCCAATTTGTGGGGTATTGGTTAGTAGGGTCGAGTCACACGGACTCTTCCACCCATTTTGTTTTTCCCAATGAATGTGTACACATCCATTAATGGGACAGCTCCATCGACCCGTCCACCTTGCACCCAACTAGAAAATGGATGGGGTTGGACCCTTGGTACTCATCCCATAATCGTAGGGTCCCAAGATAGATGGGTGCCACCAACGCTTACTACCTACCCTAATCATGTTGAATGAATAGCCTCCGGCCACATGGCAATTGGAGGTACCTACCTATCCTATGGGCTCGTCTCAAATATGTGGGAGGAGAGATTGACGTATGAAGAATGGGTGAATGGGTTGCTCCACATGGAGGCACATTGTGTAGAAACATATGATGTCACCCATTCTTTTTGGTGACATCACTCAATTTTTTTTCTCGATGGGTGGATGGGTTAGAAGGGCCCATGTCACTTGACCCATAGCATGATGTAAAGCCTGCTAAATTGAAGTGGTGTTTGACCTATAGGCGAATGTTTGCTAATAGGATTGTAGAGTTGCTCTACTTGCATTATTCGATATAGCTAAACTTTATATAATATTCTCACCATGTCTACAGAGGCCATTTGTTGAATGGCTACTCATTGGCCAAATAAGGTAAGGAACCTTTGCCTGATTCCTTTTCGCCTGATTCCTTTTCTTATTAGGACACCTATATTTGTGTGGAATGGGGTTTCGTGTGGCTCCAAGAATGAATATATACTAAAGACAAGTGTTTGAAGGAGATTTTATTGTGTGTAAAACCGGCATTCTACTTAGAATCTACCTCTATAATATGACTGTGACATTGTTAATATGACACTCTTGGACCCCCAAAATGTCATATTATAGAGGTAATAAATGCACATATGGCATGTACTATACATCTACAAGTACGTAGTTGATATGAAATTCATATAACTTTCGCACATGAAATGTCCCAACCCTTGCTAGCGCCCCTTAACAATCTTGACCATTTGTCAATTCTAGCAAGGACCACGAGCGCTAACCCTTTGCATTCGGCCATGTGAATGGTTAGCTCCCCATACCGCGGACCTCTTAATTCGTAGGAGGGGGACCAACCCTCCTACACCTGCATTCGGGACTCACCGCTTAATCGGTAACCAATGATTAGATGTGAACTTCGATCCATGAAAGTCCAATCTTAAGTTGATCATCGTGTTGCCAGAGCAACACTTTAACAACCCGAACCATACTAGGCAACTATGTCCCCATGTTGGGCCAATGCCCGTGGAGGCTGTGCCATTCGGGCTCAGGTAGGTTTGGCCGGTCACGCCGCCTCATCCATATAAGCCTCTAGGACTTTTGGAAGGGCCCCTACCCCACCATCAAGAAACCTTTGTCTCTCTATCAAGAGTTGGGGCCAAGTACACATTTTCCTTTAGTCATTGGGGCTCAAAGCCCCTTGCAGCTTCAAAACAACATAACCTTCTTGTATGATCTTTGATGCTCACTAGCAACCACTCCATCATCATCTACGTTTCACGTAGATGCCGATGGACTCCTTGTTTATCATATTTGGGCAAGTATTGAGGAACTTATGCCTACTCAAACCTTGGCAGTCGCGGGAGCCACTCCCAGGCCATTGCTGTACCAAGGCGCTACTCAAATTGCCTTATTTCCTAGCTCACACCTTCGATTGAGGTGTTCTCGAGCATTCTAGAATCCGCATGCCATAAGCTATGCATAGCTTATGGCCTTACCCTCGTGACTCTTAGTCTCCGTGGGTGGGAGAGGTTCCCAACGCTCTGGGCCCTCACCTACACTAGGATCACTTGGGCCCTCTCACCATCGGCTCCACAAGTCCCGGGTGTCACTCTAGGGTCCCCTTTGTGCCCAAGGTGTTTTGGGCACTGCTCATGGAGAAGTGTGGGACGTGAAATGTGGATAAATTGTTTTTTTAATGTAAAATAATGTAAAACATGGGAACTAAGGGAAGTAGGTTTTTTTTTATCTCAACCTAATCAAAGAGACTCATTAGCATTTGTCTATTTCGTAGAAATTTTTCACACAAACCTTAAACCAAGGTGCAGAATTGTTTTCAAGCAATTGGAACTCAATACTTGTCAAATTGCTTTAATTTGCATATTGTTGGAAAGCTATTGAAATAGTTTGAAGGTTGGTTCAATTTTAGAAGTTGATTGTTAAGGAAGTTGATTGACCTCCACCTATAATAGAACTGGCATATGTCAACATCATACTCAAGTCTTAGCTACATTTTTTATGGACAACCCATTAGATTTTACTCCGGTAGATGTAATGAAATTGCGGGCCTTATTGGAGAAGCTCAATAAGATTGTTGTTGCTAATTTGAAGTGGCAACATTAGTGAGCCAGTGATTCCTTCTTCAAGTCCACATAGATTTCATGAGAGATACTTGCATGTTTGTAAAGACATTTGAAATAGTATTTACTGTATATATGTGGCCAAATATCTCTAGTTTGTTTTCATGAAGTCATGGGGGAATGACTCCTTAGGAGAGTTGTAGATCATGTGCGATTGAGGGGTATTACTATAGGGGGTATTTTGATGTTCCGGACTAATTAAATGCACCATTCAATTTACCCAACTATCCAATTCATGGTGTTTGAAGGGTCCATATAATTACTTACAAAATGTGAAGGGGGGTATTTTTTTAGCCCCTTGATTTATTATAAAAAATTAAAGTAAAGTAGACAAATGAAATCCATAGATTAAAGAGAAAGATATTTTCAACTATTTGAGTGCCAAAACTGAGGCTGAGCTATCAAGGAATTGCACCCAGAAACATTGAATTCCAGGTGGCAGTGCTTTCGTAGTGACAACCATAAATGCTAACTTCAATAACTTAGGTTTCAGAACATTTTCAAGTACACACTCAATGACACAAACAACACACAAATGCTTCATTATCAATATGAAGATTTTTGTACCACACCGTATATTATGTCTAAAAAAAATTTAATGACATATGTTAAATAAGAACTTATATTAGTTATAATCCAACATGGCATATTTAATGTATCATATATTACCCCTTAAAAATTTCAAATGTTAGGTACAAATAATAAACTACATCATACATTTGGTCGCACCATTCCAACTAATTTTTTTTTAAGTCCCCCCCCAAATGGGATTTGGGCGAACCAACCCATACACTCGTTCTTTGTTGGATGCCTAGACCCTTGCCTCCAAGGAACCAGTGTATGGGTGGTTCGCCCCATCCCCCCATGGGAGCATAAAGTACCTCGTTTATACGACAAAGCGGTCCAATTTGTCAGATTATTGAATTTGTGACAACTTGATTATACAATGGTTTTCTCATTTCCCAAACACATCATATTAAAGTGGTAGGATTACGATATTTGCATACAAGGAATCTGTTAATGACATAATTCTTTCAGAGACTGTTAGCACATACAACTTGTCAATTAAGTGAAAATTAAACCAGGACTTAGGATTTGATTACAATCAATATAGTATACATTTGAAGGATCACAGCTGTGGGTGAACTGAAAGTGTGGTGAGGCAGACATACGTGATTCCAACACACCAATAATCTGAATACCTGCATTTAAGTGGTATGTGATTAGGTGTGGATGTGAAGTCCAACACCATAAAGACATGTGTTTAAAAGTCATTGAACTATGTGCTCAAGATATGTTAACCATTTTGCTAATCATCTCGCACTGATTGTGTGTTTCATATCCTAATAGAAGTGGGTGGAAAGTAGGAAATATCCAAATAACACATCTATCTTAGTACATATTTGGTAAACTGAAACTCATGTACCGAGAGGATGCTCTCTTTCATCTTTACAAGTGCAGGAATGTGGCTTCCACATGGGATTCAAAAGGTTCTCAACCAATGTAAGATTGATACATGGCAAAATCCGAGAGAAATATAATTATTTTTGTCGGAGTGGAAAGCCCTCTACAGTATTCTCTTCCTTTATCCTAGCCACCTGGGAGAAAATAATGTCTGACTTTGGTTGACTGCACATACTGAAACGAACACAAGGCATAAACGAGACACAGGGTTCAATGGCTGGTCACGTAGTTACTTTATTATAATGCTGGAGTATCCTGTCCAAACATGGAGAGAAAAGGAGACTCCCAGAGAGAAATATCGGCGAATGCTCAAGACCACACAGAGAAAAAAAATGTGTTGCTAGACCTTTTAGCTATCAATTGCAAACCTAGTGACATCACGGCCATTGGAATTTTGCCAATGACACCGTATGACGTTTCAGAAAGACAGAGATAGGTAATGGTCACAACATCACTACAAATTGTTGGTATTTCAATAACAGGGTTCAATCAGGTGCCAATAGTACATGGGTGTGGGAAGTTAAATTTAAATCTAGTAATCTATGACCACCATGGGGCCTCGCCGGTCCTGAAGTCGGTCTCCGTCCAGGGTGAGAGCACCACCTTGTCGTCGGTAACGTCGACATGGGCCAAAGCCAGTGACTGCACACAGCAAAAACTGGGTAAGAGCATTGAAGGAAATTTTGTCGAAATTGCTCAAAGAATGTAAAAATACATGTGCAGATATCAAATAAGTATCGAGGTTGAAAAACTTAGCAACTTGAGAGTGAGAGAAGTCGACACAAAGGTCCAGTTTGAGATGTTGTAATGACAGAGAGAAAATATTAAGTTTAGACGCACCAGAGGTGCGGGGCCACGAACGACGCGGCCCTGGTTGTTGTACTGGGATCCGTGGCACGGGCACATGAACTTGTTCTCGGCGGTGTTGAACGGCACCACACATCCCAAATGTGTGCACACAGCGTTGATACCGTAAGTTGCAAGCTGGCCATCGGTCTCGACCACAAGGTATGTTGGGTCACCCTAAATTCAGGTACACCAACTCAGTCGCCATTTTCTTTTGTATTCAAATGACTCAAATGATGTTAGCCAATTTCGAATGCAAAAAGTGATTCTATTTCTCGCCATCGAGTAGAAATCGACTAGATATCAACGGGAGATTAGCCTTTTGTTAGGCAAGTTTCAACTATTATAGTGGGATACACTACCCCATTTTGAGGCCGAGACCATAACCTTGCACCATATGATCCCCTAATTCCAACCACATAAAGAAACACAAACATGACAGAATCATCAACTCTGGAAATTAAGAACCTACCCCTGATGGAGAACTTGCACAGTTTTCTTATCGAATTAGGTTCAAGTGGCGCTTACCTTGAGTCCCTCAGCCAAAGTCCTGTCTCCTGGCTGGTGAGTCTTCAACCAACCTGACTGTGTGACGTCGTTGCCAAGGGCATCCCTTGCAACCACACCCGCACCTCCACCTCCGGAGCTGCACGTATTTCATGCCACGATTACCCTGGTGTCAGATATTGGCGTTTTCCCATAGGTTCAACTATTCAAGAGTTCTCGTCTTTCCTTTCCTCTTAAGAAAAAAGAGGGAAACATCAAGCCCACTGAGGAGATTATACGATTGGCCTGAAACCCGCAAGCTTCGTAGTGTAAACGCATCCACCTCATTCAGAAAAATGCCATACGGTCCAACAGATTATTAATTAATAGCTTTTAATGATTCAATCATAGTCCCCCCCCCATATAGCTCATGATAGGTAATGGTCATTCGGTGGACCCAACTAGCGGCCACGTAATGGCGGTTATGCAGTCCATAAACTCAATACATCTGGTCCGGATACGACATCCACACAAACATTGCAGGTGGTTTTATACATTCTGGAGAGAATTTAAAGGTATATCTAAAGGCATGAATACATCTATGCATCTATGCCAGAATTATCACGAGGATTCAGGCAATTGGTCAATCCCAGTCTTAGTCTGAGGAAAAATCATTTAAATTTTGGACGCAATTTGATTACCCGGGAGGAACGAAGAAGTAGGCGTAGGGGCCGAGGAGGCCGACGGTGGGCAAACCGATGGCGCCCAACAGCAGCAAGTTCATCAAGTTACGCTTGTTCATGTCGGGGACGCGCTCCGAAGCGGCCGCGGCAGCCACCACTTGGAGTGCGGCTCTGCCCCTCAACATCCTGAATCCGGGTGCAGGTGCAGCCAAGGCCAGCACCGATGAGCTCCCGCACATGCCATTGTTCACAGATGAAATCTGCACACACCGTCCCAAACATTCAATTCACCCTTCACAATCATCACCGTAGCAATGCCAGGAGCTGCTGTGGAAACCTCATTAGGACCAAACCAAACTACCAAAACCCCAAATCAACCCTCATCATCACCCTTACAATGCCAAACACAACAAGGTACTCGTCCATCGATCACTCAAGCGACACAGCAAGCAAGGGACAGATGTGGTGGTGACCTTGGAAGAGACAGTGGCCAGAGCAGGGGAAGCTGCAGCGGCGGTGGCCATGGTGAAAGAGGTACTGCAATTCAATGCAGGGCGGGGCGCGTGCGAGAGTGAAGATGCAAGAGAAGGTGTCCGATAAGTTTAGAAGGGGAACATGGAGCTTGAGAGGCGTCAGTTGGGTGGAGGCAGCGACGGCAGCAGCAGCATCAGCAGCAGCAAGGGGATTGTGAGTGGTGAGTGGTGGGTTGGGCCACGGCAGTGGCAAAAGGTGACCACAATATTATTATCCACATCTCGCTCTCTCTCTCGCTCTCTCGCTCTCTCGCTCTCGCGCTGTGGGTAGCCCCCATGCCATGCCATGCCATGCCATCGCATCGCATCCATGCCATCCCATCCCATCCCATCCCATCCCATCCATCCATCATAGCTATTATCTTGGGCTTGAACCTTTTCGTACTAGAGAAGCTGCAGGGTAGTGCCGATTCGGCAGTATGGTGAGGTCACTGGCGAGCCCGTAGGGCGAGCCAGCTGGCCGAACCATACTGCCGAATCGGCACTACCCTGCAGCTTCTCTGGCGTTAAAGGACCCTGCTGAATCGGCAGGCCTGGCCGATTATGACTGGCAGAATCGGCAGTCCACCTCAGCTGCCGATTCTACCCAAAAAAAGGGCTCAAAAATTGGCCGAATTGGACATACGGTCCTTTAACTTCTTCCTTGAGGGCTCTTTTGGAATTCGAGGCCACAAAGTGTGTGCGAGGAAAGATGTTTTCTCATTCGTGCCACGCGTGTGTGGGAGGGGAGCCATAAAGTTGGAAGTTTTTAAGGGCCGGTTTAGACTATGGTGAAGAAGTACACATGCTAAGAAATTTGATTGAATGGAGCAATATGATTGGCTTTGAAATGGGTACTTCATTGGTTGGGGTTTACACTATGGCCAAGGCTTCTCTGGTGGGGAACGTCAAGCATAAATGGAAAAAATGCCGTGGCTGCCAAAATGGCAACTTTTTTGGCTAGAGAGTTCTCCGGAGGTCAAGTTTCTTGGGCAACCTCAAACCCTCGGACAAGAGACTTGCCCTCCATATATAGAAAATCCAACTTGAGGCATTTATTTTCAATGTTTTTCCGTCTTGTCCGACACACCAACAATTGTCTCAAGTAACCTTGTTTTGGACTAGAATTCTTGAGTAATCAATGCACTTCTTCAACCAAAGTCTAAACTAGCCCTAAGACAAGTTTGGTGGAGCGTCACAAACCCAAGGGTTGGAACTTTACACCATGCCCACATTAGGGCCAGTCACTAATCCTTGCCAAGAGGAGGAGTCCCTCTTGATAGCACTATTAGATATGGATTGTAGAGGGTTGGAACCCTAAATTACCTCTTTGCTACAAAAATTATCATAAATTGGGAAAGTAACAAGGCCAGTGACATAGAGTATTTTTGACATCTCCCACCAAATTATGAAAGTCATACATCTAGCCAATCAAATCAAAGGTCAAGTGCTTTTTTTTATAATAATCTTTGGAATAATATTCATGTACTTGGGCTTACCCTCTTGCCCATGGTGTTGTTGAGGAGTATTTAAGAGATTGCATGAAATAAGTGAGATTGCAATGTGGTGACAATGAAGAGCTAGCTTGCAGTTGGGAGGACTGGGATTTGCGAAAAAGTTACCTCCTTTACGTGTGGCAAGAATGTTTAAGATCTTGAAAGATAGACAAAGGAATGAAGGTCAATGCTAAAATGGCATGTGGAAGATCACGTATGGAGAGAAATTCCACAAACATGCATTATCTAAATTTGCAGCCAATTGTAGGAGGTGCAACATAACATTACTTAGCACCTACTATTTGTTCAGTGGGTTCTTGGAATATAATAGTTGGATGCTTGGAAAGTTGGGTTTCATGCTCAGTTTTTCAAGCATCCGACTGTTATATTCCAAGGGCCCATTGAACAAATAGTGAGCACATACCTCTATAAATATCCCTTTCACTGTTGTAGTCTACTAAGGACATGCAATTATTATATTGTGGATGTTGTAATAAATAAAGATTGGAAGAGCTTGACGTAGAAGGGGAGGGTGAACGTACGTTCCCTAACATGAAAATGTAGATTGGTAGAGAGGCCCTTCCTCAAACACCAGGGGGTGCACCTTTCATTAAAACCATGAATCACGTGTGTTCACAATGTACTCTTAGAATCCCCTATGTACAAGGTTTTTTTTTGTTTTTTGTTGTTTTGAAGGTCCTCTACAGAGTACATAGATTATAATTTGTGTAGCATATGTATACATAATACGGCAAAGTTTAAATTAATACCCCTTTTGTGCATTGACATATAGTTGTATGTGTTTAGTATAGTGTACATCCCTCGGGCGTCCAACATGTAGGAATGCTTGGATGGCAAGATGACCCTCTTACATCATCCAAGGCATTAGGAGGGCATCCAATAGCAAATGCATGGTATTACAAGATGAATGCCATTACTGCATTGGGGTTGATGTATGCTAGGGATGAATGTCATCATTGCTTATAGGGCCACTTTATACTTGGGGTTGGATTGAGGGCCGGCCCGAACTCTCATAATTTGGGCCAATTGGATCACTCGGTTTCATCAAATCAGGCCCAAGGGCTTTATACTAGAGGCCAACCCGAACACTCACTCATCACATGTACCGTCCTAGGTGGCACAATTTTGGCGCCAAACCATCAAGCCGGCTTAAAGAAATCGGGACAAGCTTTTCCTCGGCCCGAACTCTCAACATGGACCAGATTGGGCTCATCCGTTGGATTGGGCTCATCTCTACCATCAATCTGTAGAAGGTAAATTCTTCTCCTCTCCACTCCACTCCACTCCTTTAATAATGCAACAATTAGCATAAATATGATTGCATTAGGCTAATAACACAACAATTAGGGTGCTAATCACACACTGAAGATAAAAATGAAACATTTAAGCATTTAATCAAGCATATGGTATGGCTTAGGCTATGGGTTAGTCTAATAAAGAAAAAATTAGCATAAATATGATATAATTAGTCTAATAACACAAAAATTAAGATGCTAATTATACACTTAAGACAAGAATGAAACATTTAAGCCATTAATCAAGAATTTGGTGTGCATCCTAGACCCCACCCATCGGTTAATCCATTGAACATGGTAGATATATTTATAAGAGCATTTTGACACCTGAAGTAGATTCGAAGGCCCTGATTTAGTCTAGTGGGACCCAATTTCAATTCACTAACCACAACCAATGTACGGGGAGTACCGAGGTTTAGTTACGAGTTAGCCGAGTTTTTTTTAGAGATTTTTGAATGAGATCGCAATCATTCGGATGAGGTGCCGATGTACAATTGTCGAGGTCGGAAATCAACCGGTTCGAGGGAGAATAAACCGGCAATATGGTCGGTTGAGGCATCATAAACCGGGATATTCACCGAGTCAATTTTTTAATTTTAGGCAAGTGGCCGAAGGGACTAGGGATAGGGCGGAAATGTCACTAGGGTAATACTAGAGACATGTATTGTTGTACTAACCAACCTCTAAAAAATGTACACACCCTCTTTGGATCCATATATTTTTCAAAGGCTACATTCTTGGCCCCAAGATGGTCGGGGCTTGGCAAGGTTCAACTCCTTCCAGGGATACTTGGGATTTCTTTCAACACAAATTCACTCCCTTAAAAGCATAACACCAATTTTATTTTATAAACAAAAATAAAAAATCCCGACTTACTATACTTAACTTTGGAAATATATTGAAGTGAAATTTAGAAACTAGGAAAATTGCCGAATGGTAGAGGTAAATTTTGAAATTTAACCGAGGAAAAAAATTGGCTTTCGTTAGCTTCCAAGTGAAAAGAAAAAAATCCAAACTGTTTTATAAAAGGTAGGAAATGTACTGATTTTTGTATAAAAATCCCCGGACTATGACCACACCCCTATAGAGGTCATCCTCCATGGTAAGTGTCATGAAACGTAATTGTCGAGAACACTGGACTTTGACCATAGTATGCTCCATGAAACTTAACCCTCAAGATCATCGGGTCCTAAAATCGGGCCTCGTCACTTTACATGTGACAAGGTTGGGCCCCAAAAAACGTTCATAAAGTGGGGCTGAATTGAGGGCTTCAAGAACATGAATCAGGCCAAGTGGCCCTCTAAATGTGGGTGTTGGGTGGAAGAACAAAATCATATATGCCCAAGGTATTGTATTCGCCATATGTGCATTCGCCATAGCGAATCTAACTTGTTCCAGTCAGACAATAAAAAAAATGTATGGACAAACTGAGCAAACGCATCAACTTGCCTCATAATTCATAATTCGGATTGATGTTGTATCTCCCAGTAGTGACATAGAGAGGTGCGATGCCTTCCAATACCCCAAAACTTTTCTCAACTCCTCAATGACATGGGCAAATCATCAAAGCGGCAATCAAAAAGAAGAAGAAAATGCCAATGGTTGTTGCACAAAATGACTTCATCCAATGAACAACTCCATCAATCATGCACAACTGACTTGCAATCTGGATGAATTGGTTTTGATTTCAATTCCAAAACATAAGAACAATATGACAATCATGTGTAAATTGTATGGACCCAAACACTGCCTAGAGTTGCTTGTCTTGTCCAGTAACTGCGAGCCGGGTCCATGTAAGGAGCGCGATGATTGCGTCCACCTTGTTTTGCATCGGAAGTGTCCAATTCTGGGGTGTGTAACACGTGCTTCGGTTGCACATGTGTGTTGCCTTAAGCAATGATTTTTTGTTGAACAAATTGGGCAAATGTGGCAGCTAGCCAAGTTTTCCTAGATTGGTGCATTGTCGTCGCAAGATAGGGTTGTGTGCAGCGTGCAAGTTGTTCCTACCGAAGTGCGGCGGTGACACATGGGAGTGGATGTCGGTACAAAACTGATCACCCTGACTGCCATACAAGATTTACACGACTCAGGCATGTAGTCGATCACTATTGCACCAAACATTGACAATGGTTGAATGGACTACTGAATGGAGTCATGGTTGCAGGTGGCAAATGGAGCATGGGAGCGATTGTTGCCAAGCCCACGTCCAGCAGTTGTTGGTTGTCGAATTGTACCTAGCCATGGTGCAGTTGGTCAGCGAGTCTTTTTTGTGAGCTATATGCATGGTTAATTTTCATGCATTCCTAGTTGAATATGTAATGGAAGATTCCTACCATTAGAAGTTTGTGTTGGACATAAGATACATGCTTTCAATACTGGACTCGGAAGCAATGCACTGTGACATTGATTGAATGTCTATGAAGCATTGAGCATTTGGGATAAATACTTTGAGATGCCAAATATTAAATTGTTAACACACTTGCAACACAAAACGTCAATTGAGTATAGTTTTTATGTGTGAACAGGAAACCCTCATTTTATTTCTTCACCGCCGTCGCCGCACTCGCACTGGCAAACCCTCCTGGATCTTCATGGTCAAATTCCAGTCATACTGGACGCGATGGCCTTGTCGCACCTCGAAAGTATACATATAGATCAAAGCGGCAGCGATGAGCTTCATCTGAATCATGGCCATGTCCTTGCCGATGCAGATTCTTGGACCAGCGAAAAACACCGGATACTTGAACGGACTGGGAGGAACGAAAACACCATCTTCAATAAACCTCTCGGGACGAAACTCCAGGAAATCGTCTCCCCAGATGTGATGGTTTCTACCCATGGCATATATCTGGAATGAAATCCTTGTCCCTTTGCAAACCTTAGTTCCATCTGGGAGCACATCATCCACTTCCGATTCCTTAGAGTCATCTGGAACCGGAGGGTAGATTCTCATCGACTCTGTCAAAGCTGCACTAAGATAATGCATTCCCTTGAGCTCTTCAAACGAGAAGAGGAATTCATCATCGCCGCCACCATCATCTGATGTTTTAGTTTCTGATGCTTTCCTTGAAGCTATGGTGGCTTGGATCTCTCTAAGAATGACACTCTCAACTCTGGGGTTTTGTGAAAGTAGCCAGAAAAACCATGTTAACCCCGATGCGGATGTGTCTCTTCCGGCCAGGACGAAGGATATGACGATGTCTCGAAGAAATAGATCGGAAGCTTGGTCACCTGACTTGTTTCGAATGTCAAGTTTCAACGTCGGGTCTTGTTTGAACCCCATGACGGCTTCATCTGCAACATGCATGAACCTCGAAAGGAGGTCTAAGCGTTGATGATCGCCTTCACCATTTGAGATCTCCTTCCTACGTGTTTGAATGACGGTTGATGCAAATTCATTTATCACGGATAAGGAGTCTTTGAGGATCTTCTCACTGCCGATGTTGAAGTATTTCTTGACCTTCCATGGAGGGAAGGTACTCCAGAAACGAAGAGTGCTATTGATGACTGCATCGTCGAAAGCTTTTGCGAAGGGAATGGAGGGTAAAGACATCTCCAGCCCCCCGAAGTCCATTCCGAAGGCAAGCTGGCAAATTGTATCGAATGTAAATCGCAACAAAAGGTCTTGCATGTCAATATGATCCTCATGCTTGTCACAAAAGGATTCGAGGATCGGAACCATTCGGCTCTTCAGCTCGCTTTGGACGACTTGCACTAAGAAAACTCGAAGTGTACGTGTGTTGAACTCTTGCATGGCCACTTTGCGTTGCAATTTCCATGCACTGCCATCAACATTCAACATCCCGTTGCCGAACACATCGAACAAATTAGTGCGGAACCATTCTCCCTTTGTGTAATCCTCAAACTTTGTTTTCAAGACGTACTCCACATTGGCAGGGTTGGCAGTCTCGACGAATTCGATTCCTGGGAAGACAAGCCGCATGGTCATTGTTGGAGTTTTCTTCATCTCATCCGTTGACCAGTCGTACGCTCGGTCACAGTTCATAAGAGCTTGAGGCAGGCAACCAACAATTGGAAAAATCTTCGGCCCTCTGTTTTGTCCATACAGCGGATGTCGCCACCATGTGTAAATGATCAATGAGAATGTCACAATGACGAGCGTTGCAATTGTAGTGGTCGATGTCCATGGTGTAACAGAAGATTCCTGAATTTCCATTTTGAGGCATCTGTGTGCATCCGACCAGAGTTTGTCAATTAGGTGAGAAGGTGAATTTAACCAGCATTGGAAAGACTATAATCCCTCTGACTGTAGAAGAATGAACATAGAGGAGAAGAGTACACCGAAGAGTGCTCGGTTACATTACAACAAGTTTTTGTATCGCTCGATCGTTTATGCACATCGTTAAGTGTTCAGGTGATCCGTAGAAGTTCTTTAGGTAGAGGTAGATGCTTTGGTCATCATGGTGAAACATGCAAGGACAGAATGGGACAAAGTGTAACCACGATCCTACACAGATTCGGAAAAACAAGAACATGGATCTACACAAACTGCGGGGTTAAATATCCAATTACTCTCAAGGCAGTTTTTCAGAAACCATCGCGACACTTCTTTTTTGTGGCTCAATTGCGTATGTACATCATCAAGTGTTCAGGTGACCGTAGAAGTTCATATGCTTTAAGACAGAGAGGTAGGGCAAGTGAAGCATCCAAGGACGGAATGGGACAAAGTGCAACGACAAACCTACACAGATTGGGAAAACAAAAACAACATGGGTGTACAGAACTGCGGAATTTACTCTCCAATCATTCTCAAGGCAGTTCTTCAGGAAACCTCCGAACTACCAAACAGGGACACCCTACAATCAAAAGCAAAGGTGAATGGGTTGCTCTGCTCTGCTCTCGAGGACACCATTTCTCCTGATCTGTAAAGTATAGCAAACTATGTAGCAAATACAGAACAAACCAGGCGATTACAGTTTTCAGTACCAGAAAGCAAGAATCTGCTGACGTTTGATTTCTCTTCAACTTTCCTCCTAGATTGGAGAAGGCCGTCGGTGTTGTATGAAATTGCAATCTTCACGAGGGACCTCCTTTCCGACTTCTCAGCTCCACGCAAGTTACCCATTGCTAGATGCACCTGCGTGAGCTTAGAGGTAATTGACAATCTTCAATTTAATAAGATAGTAAAGTCCAATTCGTAGAAGGTGGAGCCGACCCCACCGTGTATTATTCGGCGCGTCATTCTGAAATCCTGGGGATTGGTAGTGGCCTCCATCGACTTCGTGTGAACTTGGATCCAAAGATAGAATACATCCTCAGGTTTAACTTTAAGTTCTCCTATGAAAGCTTCAACAGTTTATTTGGGAGGACGTCCAGTTCGGCGGACGCTAGGGACCCAACGAGCTCTGTCCAGCGTAATTTGGTTTAGGGTTTAGGGTTTAGGGTTTAGCATACTTTCTAATTTAATTGGGTTTAATTAGACTTAATTACAGTTAATCACACATAATTAGTTGGAATGTGTATGAATACTTTTATGAAAGTAGAAGGTATTAAGTAAACTATTATAAAATAAACACACTAAATATAAAACATTAATTTTAGAATGACAAAGCCCCTTTCAATGGTAAGTTACAATAATTTTAACCTCAGTGCTAATGAGGCTTTTGCAATGTTTTTGACTTCCAAGTTAATTACATGCTTTATTGACAGTTTCACTTTGAAAAAGAAATTCCAATCAATTGCTCATTTACTCAATGAAAGTGAACATATATATTGGATTTTGGACCTTGAAGATGAAGTGCACTCAATATAGGTTATATGGACAAGTGGCCTTCAATCCTGGTGAAGGACAATAGGCATGAAGGACAAAACCAAGTCTTGAAGGACAGTCGTAGTGAAGGACAAGAGTGATGAAGGACAATCGCAATGCATGACAAGACTTATGATGGTATTGAAGGAATTATACTAAAAGGCAATTGTTATTATGTTGGAGTGGGGGACATCGGGGAAGAGAAGCGTTTGTGAAGAGATGTCATGCAACCTTGCCCGAACTGTGTGGGCAAGGGCGCGAAAAGTTTTAGGGGGCAGTGGCAATGGTGGGCCCCACCGGCATTTGTCATGCCAGAGAGAGCTCATTGGGGTCCCTTTAGTGTCCGCCGTTAAGTTCCCCCCCCCCCCCCCCCCACGAACTTTTTTGGGGAGGAATATTCGGGTAGGGGCAGCCGCCTGTCCAAAAAATTAAGATGTTTTGGACCTGATAGAAAATTGCTTCCCGCCCGCCCGACTTCAAAAAAACCATTGCCCTTGCATTCTTGAAGGCCACTTATCCACAAATCCCATATTGTGTGCACTTCATCGTCAAGGTTCCAAATCCAATATATATGTTCAATTCCATTAAGTAAGTAAGCAATTGACTGGGATTTCGTTTTCAAATTGAAACCGCCAATAAAGCATGTAATCAACTTGGAGGTCAAAAATGTTACAAAATCTTCATTAGCACTGAGGTTATGATTTTTGTGACTTACCATTGAAAGGGTCTTTGTCATTTTAAAACGGAACTAAAATTAGTGATTTATTTTTAATAGTTTTAATATTATTATACTTAATATTTTATGATATTTTAGTTAATACCTTCTACTATCACAAAGTTTTCATACGCATTTAAACAAATTAAGTGTAATTGGATTTAACTAAGTCTAATTAATCCTAATTAAGCCCAATTTAGTTTAGAAAGCATTCTTACCAAATTAATTAAGTCTAATTAATTATAAAATGTGCTTGCTGGAATTAATCATGATTTACTGGAATTAACTCCAGTAATTATAATTTATATGTAATTAAGCTTAAATAATTTGGTAAGCATATTTTCTGATTTAATTGGGCTTAATTGAGATTAATCAGAATTAAGTAGACTTAGTTGCATTCAATCACACTTAATTAGTTTAAATGCATATGAATACTTTGTGAAAGTACAAGGTTTTAACTAGACTATAATATTTAACATATAAAAAAACATCACTAAGTTTAGTTCCATTTTAGAACGACAAAGACCCTTTCAATGGTAAGTCACAAAAATTATAACCTCGGTGCTAATGAGGATTTTGTAATATTTTTGACCTCCAAGTTAATTACATGCTTTATTGGCGGTTTCAGTTTGAAAATGAAATCCCAATCAATTGCATACTTACTCAATGGAAGTGAACATATACCTTGAAGATGCAGTGCGCTCAATATGGGATTTGTGGATAAGTGGCCTTCAAGAATGCAAGGACAATGGTTTTCCCGAAGTCGGGCAGGCAGGCAACAATTTTTGGTCGGGTCCAAAAAATCCTGATTTTCTAGATGGGCGGCTGTCCCTGCCTGAATCTTCCTCCCCAAAAAAGTTCGTGGGGGAACTTAATGTCCTCCAGTTGCCAATCTGAGGCCGGCAGGATTTATGATCAGAGAGATGCTACATTTTCAAGATGGGTACGGTTCAAAGTTTAAGATTTTAAGATATAGCATAAAATTATTACCCCAATTTGAAGAATTGCATCCAAGGTTGCATTTCTGAGACACCTGCATGAATGTGTTCAAGGACTTAAATGTGTTCAATCGACCGACTTCGTTTCACCTAGTTTGATTGCTTGCACGATTGCATATCATTGTACTCTTTAAGAACAATGTGCCATGATTTCATCATCCTTGCCTATTAGTGGATAAATTTATAGCATGGTCACACTTACTGGTGTGGGCGATCAGTGAACGGCTCCTACCAGCATGGTCACTTTTTAGTTCTAGTTTGGTCAGTAGTAGCCTCTGGATGTGACCAGTGTTACTAGGAACCATTCACTGGTGGCCCGCACCAGTAAGGGCCAAGTTTCATGTGATGGTGCCGGTCCATTTTTTAAGTGGGTGAGAAATGGGGGACATCATCCAAAATATGGGTGATGTCACTCATTTGATGGAGGGGTACTTCTATGTGGGGTGTTGGTTTATTTCGATGTCCTACTTTCTTATCAAATTTGGTGAATAATATGATGACACACTTTGTGAAGGTGACCGGTTATGAAGGTCATCATCATTTAACTTTTGATATTTGACTTGTACAAGAATTCCCGTACATTTATTGAATGAATTTTAAATTATGTGTTCTTGGTGTCCATATATAGGTTGGTACGGATGTCATCTATGGAAATACATAAATATTTTCATATTTTACTTTCAGTTCAAATTGTGATAACACATTTTTTATACATTTGAATAGTCTTCAATTTTATTTTGAGTTTATTAAACCCAACACTTACTATCACGTTGCATTTTATATATGTATTTGTTGTTATGGTGATCCAAATTCTTGAAAACATCATGAGATACACATTCCCATGAGTTCACTTTAGTTCACGATGAGAACTCCAACGATATAACATACAATCATTTTCTACCTCTTCTTTCCTTTTCATTTCTTCTCACAACTAGGCTTTGAGTGTACAAAGAGTGCATGATGCAAGAGCAATGAGCCTTAGGAGTACCCCAAAAGAAAGGACTTGAAGAACAATATGGCCTTTAGTACCCAAGGTGACCGGCCATTCTGGTCACCGGAGCTCTCTAACCAGCACATGTCCTTCTCTTGACCGTTAGGACCGCTAGTCCTCTGGCGCCCGTTCTTACACAACGTACAATGCGGGACACCCATCCATGTGGGGTACCAATCCTTGGGTGAGGGGAATGGGCACATGGCAGCACCCTTATCTCACCCACCCACCCATTTATTTTTCAAGAATGGACCGGGACCCGTACATGGAACGTCGCCCTAAGTGTGCGTGGGCTAATATACCTAATACTCCCATTCCACTCAAATACTTGATAGATAGGTAGTGTTCAGAACACTCCAGGAGTCTTGCAAGATTGAATTTCACAAGCAACTTGAGCATTCCAGTAAGCTCGGCTATCATCTTGCAACTTCTGAGGAGAATTTTCCAGACATGAGTCTTGGAACATGGTTGCCAGAGAGGTGCAGCAACAAGAGACCATATCAAAGTTTGTGAAAGTGCAACATGTGAGAGACCTGCAATTAATGCTTGGCAGTATTCAACTCCGTAACATTTACAGCAGATGTGGATCAATTACAACTGTTCTTGTTCACAGGGCATCATATTCCTCACAACTGCTTGATTTCCCACCATTTCCTCTACCCCTAATTTGCTAACCCTTCATACACAGAGCTCAGGTTGATTCTTTGTAATTTGCACACTTCTGATAATAGCTGTTTCCATATAACAAGTCGTGAATTTGGAGACATCTATAAGAAAATCATGTGTAACCCAATCCATGTATACACATTCTGTTGACATGACATCAATCACAATTGCATGAACACCTACCACATGCTAACAGTTGTAATCAAATGATATCTGGGGGTATTGTCAAACACATATTCACCATTCATCACTCCGCTCATTGACAAAGTCCAATCTTCTGCTCACAATATCATGTTCCGGGAGGTCAACTTTGTTGGATCTCCAAAAGCAAGAAACATATCGCTCTCACAAGATTGATTAGCTTGGCAGATGAAAAAGATTATTTGACAGTAGTGAGTATGAGGCCCTGCACTATTCTTGGCTGGGTCACTTATATCTAGTCTACAACATGTCTATGGAAATATTACATGAACCTACAGACAACTAATATTCACAACCTCTAAACCCCTTCAATGTGAAGAAATATCCTTGTCAGTCTTCATCTCTGCAACAAAGTAACCCTTTAAAAAGTGGAAGTGGAAGGTAATAGGAAAGGGTCAGTCAATCATATCAAGGAGTCCAGCTCTCCTCTTTTCAAAACAGATGAGATTCCAAGTGGCATATTGTCAATGGGGTGGTTTGCTCGATCTAGTGGGGGAAGAATACAACACTCTGCAAATTCGTTGCCATTGTAGGTGTATGCATATGGCAAGGCAGTCAATATCTGCACAGAATGATGAACAAATCAGTGATTGATATAAGAAATAGTTCATGCCAGAGATCGGGAAGCATGCTCCACAAAGGCAAGCATTTTGTAGTAAGTATTGGGTCTCAGCGCCAAATGTAACTAGGAATTATTTCTAAAAATAATAAGATGCATTTCATATGTTACCTGTAGACGGAGCATTTCAAGGTCTGATAATCCTGCAAGATGGGAGATGAGACACCGTAGTACATTTCCATGCGCAACAAGGAAAACATTGCGGCCTTCCTTCAACCGTGGTTCTATTGTTGACTGGAAGAAGCCAACTGAGCGTGTGAATGTATCCTGCCAGGAGAAATGGATGATTAGAAACTCCATAAAATAACCAATCAAAGGTATTATACTTTATATACCATAGTTGGAATGTGTAGGAATGTGGTGATATGTATGTAATCTCAACTATTCTTTGACAACTTGTCACTTACTTGTAAACTCTCCCCTTGAGGAGGCCGTGTGTCAGTACTTCGACGCCATTTGGTCACCATTTCCTCACCAAACTCCGCAGCTGCTGCCGCTTTGTTTAAACCCTGTTCAAAATGTACCAGCTCTTGATTACTGAAAGATATTGCAAACACTATAGGCTATTCAATGTGAACCATTCAGATACTCAATAAGAGACGCATGGAATGACCATCAAAGGGTGGACACACTTTGTAATTCACCTGGATCCTGTTTTACAATCAAACACATTGGAAGCCAACAAAGAAGGGATATATTCACTACATAGGAATGTAGAATACAGTGCCTTCACAATCCCCCTCCATTGGCCACAGTTCATCTATTGAAGCACCCAGAATTACCTTCACTTGTATAAGGTGAACTTAAACAACTGTTTCTAATCTAAACAAAGTTATCTGATGCCAAGCTATGCTTGCAATAGCCAAGAGTTTGAAATTTGAAGTTGACAAGCTTTCAGCCAAAGCTTAAACTATTGAGAGCTTGACCAATCTTCAAGCTCTTAATAGTTTGAGCAAGTGGAAACTGGCCATACTCAAAGTGAGATATCAAGGGGGGATGTTACTAAACAAAGAAGCAATCGTGACAGGTCAATGAATGCTTGGAAGCCCATTGGCTTAGGGCCTACAAAATGAGAGCTCAAACTCTCAACATCCCTTAGCTACCTCATGGAGGTGGGTTAGGATTTTGACCAAGAGCTTGTCGTAGTCATTCCACTGAGATCCATCAAGGCTTATGCCATCTAAGCGTTCTAAGCCTGGTAAAAAGTTGACTCTCTCAAGCTTGAAAGCTCAAGTGTAAAAGTGGCTTTGAGTGAACAAACATGTGTTAGGAACTCCCTTGCCAAAGAGAAGGATCCTTTCTTCAAGCTCTCAAGCTCTCAGCCTCTTTAGTGCACAGGGGGCCTAAGTACAATCTAATTTGAATCAGCACGGAACTTGAATATCATGAATTTCTAGGTAGTAAAAAGATGCTCAAGATGATATATGGGCAACAAAAACTTGAGCACCTTGTGAGCAGGAGCTCACCTGAAGATTACCATAACAGCGTTCATTTAGAGCAGGGTCAGCATATACAGGGACCATTCTGCAAGAGGCTGTGTCAAGGGCTTTCGCAGCCGCATCACGCAGACGTATGCGATTTGCATCACCTGTCTTGCCTTTTCCATAGAATCCACCCCTTACCAAAACAGGCACTCGCTTGAACTTGCTCTGCTCATATACACACCCATACATCTTGTTGGTGAATCCTTTGAGGACCAAGATCGCCTTCACACAAGGTCATAATGGAAGCCTTCAATGTAGGAAACTTCAATGCGGTAGGTTGAGGGTGAAGATAGCCCGAGTCACCAATGCCCCGACAATCATGCTTAATAGTTGTGATAACCACTGTTGGGTCTAGTATCATCTTTTTCTTTATACCATTTAGGTATCTATGATGAAGACTTTACATTTTTTGATACCAATAGGGTATGGTTATTTGAATGTATTTTAGTTTTCAATACTATTCGGGTCTATATACCATGCAAGAACCTTCATACCTAGGTGAAATCACCTTAGTATCAATATGTTTAGGATGGTATTGACCCAACTAAAGACTTGGGTATTAAAAGATTTTCTCACCTTTACATACCCACCAAAGATCAGTATTTGATTGGTATTATAATTTTGATACCCATAGGTAGGTTCTTTGATACCATGTGTCCACTATATACCAGACAGCACTGGTCATAACCTACGAACGCATCACATACAATGACAAATGCTTTCGGCATATACAAAAGGTTGTGGATACAAACCTGGGTCATAGCAATAAGAGCAGTTTGTTTGGCCCGAACAAGACGGCTGGTGAAAATAATGTCGAAGTCAATTTCACAAACTGCTCGCCCACCTGCCAATGCTTCCATCACTCCTTTCTCTGTAAGTGGAATATCCACATCCCTGCAGGCCAGAGACCAGGTTAAGCGTGGACCTCAACCTATGAATTGAAGAGGATGATGAAGCACAATCTCCAAAAATATCCACCAACATTATGCAACATAAAGAGACCTTCAATTGCTTCCATAAGAGATGAAAGCTCTGCTTTGCTCAGATCATGGGTTAGGGCGAGCGTTGGCACACTAAAAGCACTTTTAAGTAGGAGAAAGGGAGTGATCCTTACCCTGTGAAGAGCTTTAAGTCATTCCACATGCTTTCACCTGTACCCAAATTGAGAAATAACATCAACAACAACATCAATAGAAGCCCAAATACCTCGGTGCTATTCCCCATGATAGATTTGCACACATTCTCCCATTTCATAATACTAACTCATTTCACATAGTTTTCACATATGCAGCAGGAAGGTGACTTCATCCTGCTGTCCTGATTTAATAACTCTAGAAGAATGAGAACCTCAAAATGCGTTCCATAATACACTAGTCTCTTCTTGAACTGCAAATTTGAAACAAATAGGTAGAAATGATCTGTACAACTATCTGATAACCTTGGTGCAATTCCTGCAAACAAATTTGCACCCATTCGCCCATTTCATGATGCTAAACATTTGTACAGTGGGTATAAATGCAGATGCCACACTAGGTTGTGGTAGATGAAAACGAAGAGAATCGTCCAATTTACATAATTTCAGATATGCAGCAGGAAATCTGGAGGTTGAGCTGAGAATTTACAACAACTTCGTAGACATGATCTGTCTATAACTGTCTCATAACCTCGGTGTTATTCATCGAAAAACAATTGCACCCACTCTCCCATTTTCTAATACTAACCCATGTGTTTAAGTGGGTGTAAATGCAGATTCGTGTGAGCAGATGCCAAACTAGGTGTGGTAGATGAAAATGAACAGAATCGTCCAGTTCACATATATATCAGATATGCAGCAGGAAGGTGATGATTTAATCCTCCTCTCCCAACATCAAGAAATTTCATAATACAGTATCCTGTTCTTAGAGCTGAAATTTTTGAAACAACGGTAGACATGATCGTTATATGACTGTTGATTGTTGTATGAATGCTTACCATGGCGCATGAGTACGAGCTGGCTTTGAACACTGCTGCTGGTCGAAGAAGACAACCGAAGGGAAACTTGAGATGTAGTGTCATTTGTTGCAACTTTCTCCGGCGGCACTGCCGCAGCCCTGATCGCACTACCCGAACTTCCTCTGCTCTTGGCAAACACTAAACTCGCACGGCACACCATGGCCATGGCGTTTTGCTTCCTTCCCCTTCCCTTCCCCTTCTCCTTCAAGTTTCAAGTCTATAACACCAGAAAGAAAGGACCCAATGCCAATCCCAATCTCAAACCCTCACCCTCACAAATTTGTGCGAAAATCTCCTTAGTGATTTCCCAGCCTAACTCTGTCGCCTCCCCCAAACCAAAGCCCACACCGCAAAACCTAGATTCTTGCCCAGGATCTTCTAACGTTGGTCTATCAGAACGCCAAAAATTCTCCCCACACTGACAACTCCCATAAAACCTTCAATCCATTGAAAGAACGAAACCGTACAAAATCAACCAAACCAGAACAAACAGAAAAACTTGGCCAAACAAAACTTACGCACAACAGAACCTCGAAATCTCGGTAACCCAACAGAGTGAAAATGTAAACTAAGTTGATTCCACCCCAAACTCCCAGAAAGCTTCAATCCATTGCCAGAAAGAAGAACGAACCTCAGCCAAACAAGAATACAGAAACCACACCGATTCTGCTTCGATTTCTGCAGCCACTCATAAATCCTAACCACTGCAACCAAACTTACACCAAAAAATCTCGCAAACTTAGTAACCCAAACTCGCTAAAATGTGAACTAAGCTCAAGGCAAGGAAACCCCACCGAACCCCTTCAAGGCTTGAACTATGATGATGGTGTAGTGAAGTAGTCCTGTACCTAAATTTTTGTTTAAAGCTTATGTTCAAACAAGCGAGGCATGTGACGTCATGGGTTGGGCACACTTGTGCATGCTAGTAGCCACTCTCTAATTCTAAGCTTAATTCTCCCTCGCCAATGCAAGAGAAGCGGCCTGTGAGTTCGGAGGAGATGATTCAATCTATTTTTGGACCCTTTTTGCAGCTGTTCATCCCGCCAAAGAATTCAGGATGGAGTTGGTTCTTCATTTTCACTCTTCCGAATTGAGCAGTATGATGAAGTGGAGCTGTGATGAGTTGCCAGACGTGATGAAAGCATTCATCATGATCCAAGTGAGATCAAAAAGGTAGAATGAGTGGAGTTAGGATTCCTGGTCGCCATGAACCGTGAGTGTGAACTACTTGAAAAGTTCAAATGAAGTAGTAGTAAATTCGATGTGGACATGATGACTTATTATTCTATAAATTCCTCTAAAATGATCCGTAAATTTCCTGCAGTCTTGAACTTCAACCGGTTATTTCTCAAACTCAACCGGTTCATCTGTAACTAACTACCGGTTCTCCTCGATCATTGATCGGGAAGGGCTAATGAATGAATGGAGAGAACCAACTTGTTACAGATGAACCGGTCGAGTTTCAGAATAACCGGTTGATGGTCAAGACTTCAGGAAAATGACCGGTCATTTTAGAGTAATTTGGAGAATATATCTTGAACTAGTAAAGAAAACCCAACAGATGTTGGACTTGGAAACACTAGGATCTCAACAGGATTATGTCTCCCCGGACACTGGGCCAATAACATGAAAGGTAAATTGACGGCCTGTCAGAAGTAGAACAGGGGGGTCAGAGCAAGCATAGATAGATACGTAGACCATAAAGTGTTTTATCAGTATATATTGATTATGAATCATCGCTGTGTAACATTCACGTGCTCCTGTAGTCTAGTGGTTAGGACCCTGGACTTTGAATCCAGTAACGTGAGTTCAAATCTCGCCGGGAGCTTTCCACCCTTGTCGAGCTCAACGTGGCAAATGAGGTGGGAATGCCTTTTTCCTGAAATTTTGGAGCAACACGGGCTGCCCGATTGGAAAGGCCGAAGCTTACCATGGTGGCACTTGGGAGAATTTCCGGGAGGGCAGCCCGTAACCCGTGGTTGGTGGGCGGGCAGGCTTACCAGGGCCACACCAAGGCTGGTGCCGGGTTCGGCCAGCCACCCCCACCCGCAGGCTGCACTTTTCGGACCCTCCTGTGTGACCCTGTTTGTGAGCGGGTTTATGGGCTGGCCTTGGTCGCGAAAAAAGTTGCCTGCCCGAGTGATTGGGGAGATTTTCTGGGCATAACCGGTTGAGATCGTAGCTTTTGCAAGTCAGCAGTTACATGTTCACATCCTTGAGAGAACCAAGGGTTTAGGGAACCAAGTATTTGAGTGATTTTTTTTTACAGTGCAGGAAATAGAATCAGAAAGGCTTTGTTTCAATATTGGTTAGATAATGTCAAGTAATATTACTGTAAAAAAATGTAATGGATTTTGCCTTTACATTTTCAAAGTGTCAGTGACACCACGTTGTAATGAAATAAACATAATAAAATTTCACCACAACAATGATATTTAGTGACTTGGTTGTTGAGTTACATAATTAAATACACATTTGCAATTGAAATAACCGGTTGATGTCCAAGATTACAAGAAATTTACCGATCATTTTAGTGGAATTTATAGAATATACCCCGATTTATTGAAGGAAAACCGGAGGATATCAGCATGTAACCGGTTGGACTTGCAAACAGTAGGATCTCAATTAAATATGCCCTAAAATCTCCTCAATGACTGGGAGGGGCAGCTAAAACTTTACTTTATGGGGCTGCCCCCTAGCACCAGCCGGGCAGAGTGGCTGGTGGCTGGTTGCAGCCCCATACCCTTCCCCTAGCCACCCCAGCACCCTGAGATGGTCGAAAAAGTGACCCACTAAACCCGCCACATAAGCAGGGCTGGGATTTTCCTCCCACTGGCCTCGCTGGGGTCCCGGTGTGGCCCTAGTATTAGAGCGGCCTTTTGATTATGAATGCCAGCCGGGCTGCCCGCTGGAAAAGTGTTTCATGCGGGCAGGCTGAAGTGGACAACCTTGCCGCGTGTGAAAACAGAGTCATGTGGGACTGACAATATTATGTGGAATATTCCTCACCATTTAGACCGAATGTGGAGAATATTCTGTATAATATTGTCAATCCCACATAACTTTGTTATGAATCTAAATAATGTTATGTATATGATTGATTGTTTTTAACAATGAGTTACTCAATGGCACTATTGCACTCACTTGTTGACGGCTTAAGGATTCAACATAGGTGTTACCAAAAACAAGGTGTTACCTTAACGCCTCAACACCTTAGGGTCCAAACCACATGACTAGAAGTTTTCCAAAAGGGAGACCTCTCATTCAATGAGTGTAGAGAAATTTGAACCAACTGAGTCTCTACCCTTCCTTCATTATCAATTGGTTGTTCATTGAATTGTTCTAGTCATTCTTTGTATTTAACTCAAAATAATATGGTTCTTTCCAAAATATGGTTCATTTCATTTTCTAGATTTATGATTTGAAGCGGTAATTTGGGAAAACAAACCAGTTGATCTATAACTACACTAAATAGTCCTATTATTGTGGGTGGAGAATTAGTGTGGGCCACACTAATTTTCTTGCTAAAGTGGAATTATTATAGGCTCAAGACCCCGTGTCTTCCCCTAAGTCTCCATGAAGACTTCCGACCAACACATTGGATACTAGTTATGCGACAAAATTAGCACAAATTAAATAAATCATCCACATTCATTTTTCTAACAAAAAAATACAATTAATGTGACCCATGTTAATTTTCTACTATGATTTTTGTGTGGGCTAAAAATTCATGTGGCCCACATTTCATTGTCATTATGGGAATCAACGTGGGTTCTAGAAAATTAATTTGGCCCACAATAATAAGACTAATTAGTGTAGCTATCACATGAAAGAAGGGCAATGGTGTGACACATATATCTTTTTCTTTCTCTTTTCTTTTCTTTTTGGATTCGGTTGCATGTTTTGAAGATCTCATGTGACAACATCACAAACGACATGGCAAAGGAGCAACACCATAACGTTTCACTACATGGTGTTTGAAAATCCTATAAATGGGGAGGAAGAATAAGAATTGGAAGATGGAAGTGTTCACATTGGGCGCTTTAATTTATGATGCCAACAAGGTTGACAAACTAGCGGAAGAAGATCTTCTTTGTCTTGGGCCTAAGGTAAATTGGGCATAGAACATGAAACCTGCACCCACTTTGCCTAAGAGTTTCATATATAAGTTTGTAAAATTAGCAAATCTAAATTGTCATATCAAATTCCGTCATAAATCGGAATTGAGATACAAAACTTATTGAAGCTCAAAGTGAATGGTATCTATGTTATGAGAACACGGGTCCAATCTCATCGTTACTTGTGTCATTTTTGGTGTTTGTTCTTGAGGATTCTTAACTATAGGCCTTGCCATATATGTATGTGGGCCTTTTATGGTCACTCTTCTACATTCATACACCTACACGTTTGAGTGGTGTTTGGCAATGCTTGTAGTTAAGGATGGACACTAGAAAGATACGTGTTATGATGAGATCGGATTTTGTGTTCAAATGTAGACACCATTCTAGTTTACAAGTTAATGTGTTTAAGAGGACATATGTGACTGATCTAAGAAAAATAGAATCTTCACTTTTATCTCCAATAACCCTTGCTTCTCAACTTTGACTTTGAAACTATAAGCAACAATCATCATAAACCGCACGTGACACAATTTTATAGTATGATCCAACACCCAAAATCGTGATGTTGGAAGTGCTCACAATGGGGCGACACATATTACTACTAAATTATACGTGATGTAATTTTAACTTTGATACACAAGGGGCACTTTACACTAGAACTTGAGGGCATGTAACCATTGAATATCATGTTGGTGGAAAATATCACTAAAATATGGTTTGAGGGCCAAGGTCCAAGGAAGTTTTTTTGTTTTTTGTTTTGGGGGGGGGGGGCATTGTTGCCAGTTCATACTGTTTTTTTAAACCAAAGTCTAAGTGTGAGATTGATCTCATTGGAAGTGTCCAAGACTATTAAGTAATCTTATGTTATTGATTCCTCAAGTGAATACATACTAGGTCCTCTCAATTATGTTCACTATTGATGAATGTGGAATACGTAATAGTGTTTGAAGATGTTTTTATGTCCTCTAATCATGTGTGCTTTGATCCTCACCGAACCACACACCACTCAAATAAATATAGATGTCCCATTAAGAAAAGTAACCGAATAACACCCCATATCTGCCACCTTAAGCGCTAGCAGATAGGGTGGAGCCGGAGGCTGTGAACTCAGGTGCCACCAAACGGAGGAAGTTGGCCCACAATGCAGGCTTCTCATTCAAGGCTGGCCTTCAATCTTCCCTTCCCCATCCCAATCCTACGTTGCAATCTCTGAACTCACCGAAACCTCCTCCGTTCAATCAATTCCGCATTTCCATGACAATGATTGACCAAATCACTTACAGGAGACGATGATGTGGAGGGGTTAAGTCGGGCGGTAAGGAGCAACAATTTGGATGTGAGGATACATACATCGCTCGGAAGCATATGTTGCGAGTTTTGGGTTTAGGGTTTTGAGGGTTGTGTTGCGTTTGTTTGGTGAAGATGGGGTCTGCAGCGGGGGGCACAATGCAAGCCCTGCGAGGGGTGTCCACTGCCTTGTGTAAATTACCAGCCTCCTCATCTCTTTTGAAATCCTTCTCAGCGAAGCCCATTGTTTCCTCTGCTTCTGCTTCACGGTTGGGCGGCAGTAGGAGCTTCGCCTTCGTTGTTGGGAAAAGTTGGTCGAGGAACCCCTGCAGGAATGTTGTTGGGGAGGATGTCAAATGGAGGGTTCGTGGACACCACCGCAACGTGGCTGCCATTGCGGAGGTGGCTGTGTCGGAGAAGGAGGTGGCAACAGATGTGGAATTGGATGCCACTCCGAAGCAGACGTGGAAGGCTAGCATTGATTTCAAGTTCATCCGGGACAACAAGGAGGCCATCGCTGCCAATATCAATAACCGGAAGTGTGGTGGAGATGTGGACACAGTTGTCCAATTGTACGAGCAGTCTGTTGCTGTCAGCAAGGTATTTCAAAGAATTTAGAGGATTTATTTCTGTCGGTTTTAAGGTTTTTTTAGGGAACAATTTTGTCATGGTGGCGGTGAACCAATTGGACTTATGAGGATTTATGGTGGGCGATCGTTATGCAGGAAGTTGACAAATTGCGCGCGGAGAGAAATGCTGTTGCCAGTGCCATGAAGGGCAAGCTTGAGACTGCTCGACGTGAAGAGCTTATTGAACAAGGTATAGGATTTACAGACATATCCAGGACTTATCAGTATGGAAGGGGTTTATGTTTGCAACATTGTTCACAGGGTTTAGGGTTTAAGGTCTTGGAGAAGGTAAGCGGGCATTAAATGGTTCCTTTAAGCTCTGTACCCACTTCTCGGAGGTTGCAAAACACGCAATAATTGTGAAATGATTGGGAATTCCATGTCATGTCCGTAGCCATTTTCTCATGATTTTGGAGCTCATTTTCTCATGATCTTATTCATTGTCAAAAGTGAAGATTCTTGAGCTCATTAAATGGTCATCCAAGTCCCCTCCGATTATATTGCTTATTGAGCCTAGAATGGTTATCATATTCTGAGCATGGAGTCCAATCTCTTTCAAGCATGTGTTGTTCTGGTGTCCATTTGTAGATGCACGCATAACCTCACACCACTCAAATATAGCTGTCCGATCAAAAAAATGTAACATGAAAGGCCTGGATACATTAATGTAAAAGTTCTTATATAGGCAAACAGCTCAAGGAGCAGGTTGCGGAACTTGAATTAGAGCTGACAGCAATTTCGGAGAAGTTGCAACTCGAGGGCCAGCGGATCCCCAATATGACCCACCCAGATGTACCAATTGGTTCTGAGGATGTCGCCACATTAAGGAAGGAGGTACTGCATACTTCATGCCCTTAGTAATAGATTTCCTTAATAATAACTTTCGTCTTCACAAGGATTTAAGTCCTTTCATTCACTTATTGTAGTGCAATGTTACCCGTATTCATATTTGATGTTGCTTAAGAAGTTCACCAGAAGAATTGGGGTTATAAGGGATGTGTCTGAGAACTTGAGTCAAAGGGTGCAGGTTGGAAGCCAACGTGAATTCTCGTTTCCTGTGAAAGATCATGTCGAGTTAGGCCTTGCATTAGACCTCTTCGATTTTGAAGCAGCATCGGAGGTCTGTAATTCTTCTGAACCTACACAGGCAGAGATAGTATTTGCAGATGGCAACTATGGGCAGGATTTTTAGGAGTGGATTCCTGGTTCTTAAGTTTGTAAATCATCTCATGGATGTCCTTTTTTAAAAAAGAAATTGATTTTGTGACAATTTCTTATGACAGGTGAGTGGCACAAAGTTTTATTATCTGAAAAATGAGGCTGTCCTTCTGGAAATGGCTCTTATTAGTTGGACTTTGTCCAAGTTGCTGCCAAAAGGCTTTGTGCCCTTGAGCACACCCGACTTAGTGCGCTCGACAGTAGTTGCCAAATGTGGCTTCCAGCCCCGGGGGGAAAATACACAGGTGCATCTCAAATTATGGAATGCTTTGTCTCTTTGGATCACTTGGATCATTGCTGTCTCGATTGTTTTCCAGAGGGTTGGTTTTTCCTCCAAAATTTCGAGTAGCACAACATTGTTGCAGCTTTTTAGGTTCTTTGTACACACTGCAAACTGGTATTGGTGAAGTTCCAGAGTACTTCTGTGAATATTTGAGGCGTTACATAAGTATCTAAGGTCATAAGAACGGCGTCATATGTTACAATTATTATCAGGAACCCACTGACTAGGAATTATGGAAATTACTGTGAATAGGAATCATGTATCCTTAGAAGCACTTGGGCTATGCCCCCTGTTACCCTTGATTGAATTAGCAGGTGAATTACCATGCTCCCTTCTCTGTGCAATAGAATCCACAATGCCATACACTATTCAAGACCCATGTCTTTCCTAATCTCAAGCTCATAAGAATAAAGGACCAATGGAAAACATGTATCTTTCTTTAGGTGTAGACCAGTTTGTCCATGCCTGTTCAAGGTGTTCACCTTTGGAAAAGAGGTAGCATACTTTAAGGCCCTTCTAATTCTCTTGATGTCCGCTTCAGAATTACATACAGAATCAGACTAACTTTAAGATGGAGCAACACTATAGTTCATGGTGGTGGCAGTATTGAAGTCATCACTTTGTCTATAAGGAATCATGACTTTCAGGTGCCACATCCGGGGTGAATTTTTATAACCTGCTATAAAGCCTCATGTGGGTTTTGTGTTGCAGGTGTATTCAGTCGAAGGGACAGACCTCTGCCTGGCAGGGACAGCTGAAATTCCAGTGGGTGGCATGTACATGGACAAAATGCTACCCGAGTCCGCATTGCCTCTGAAAATGGTGGCTTTTTCCCATTGCTTTCGAACTGAAGCAGGTGCAGCTGGTGCTGGAACTAGGTACGATTACGGCAACTCTATTGGGACACCAATATGAAATTCACACTAAATCGGATACATAGTGAAAGGTTCATATATCTTACCCATGTCATGTAACTTGGTATTCTTGTAAGGGCGTTTTCACCTGTCAAGCATAAGTTTGTGCCATCCTTTGTGCCATGGAAAATGCAAGCCTAGCCTGGTGGCTGGGACATGAATTAATAGTTTACTGGTTGTCAATCCAAATGTCATGTTTCACCCGTTGATGACCTGGTGGCTGTGAATTGGTTTCACCTTGTCTTGATTATTATATTCCTTGGGGCTTTACAGAGGTGATTGGTTACTACTGCATTTTTACTATAATTTTACCACATATCATTTTGACTGGATAGGTTATAAATTTGGTGCTATGTGTTGTTTAGCTACATGTTGACAACAGTATTACAGGGGTGTCATGACAGGGGTTTATACCGAGTGCACCAGTTCAGCAAGGTAGAGATGTTTGTTATCTCTCGACCTGAAGAGAGTGATGCACTACATGAGGAGCTGATCTCCATTGAGGAGGAGCTTTATTCGTTGCTTGGTTTACATTTCAAGTAATATGTCCACCTTTTCATGCCAGTTTTTGTATGTTGTGATTGGAAGGAATTTGTAAATCAGAAATGACTGTGTTTACAGGTAGTGAAACTCTCATGCTTGTAGATGATGCCGGTTCAACATGCAACCAATCATAGTATCAATTATGTTTAGATTTCTTCCTAACACAGTTGGGGGCTATGGAAAATCACTGTAACAAAACAAAAATCCGCTAAGAAAGCATTTCGAACATCTTGTTTGGTTTCATTTGTTCCATCTTGTTGCAGAACACTTGACATGTCAACAGAGGACCTTGGTGCTCCTGCTTATCGGAAATATGATGTGGAAGCCTGGATGCCAGGACTTGGTCGATATGGAGAGGTGTGTGACAATCTTAACTTTGGCTCGTTCTTTACAATGTTGTTTGTGAGTTTTCATGTTCAGAAAGTATTGGATTCAAAATTGAACGTAAATCACTTGTTTACAAGAAAAGTAGAGTTGAATAGAGTGAAAGAACTTCTGCACTTTGGTTTTATTTTCCCTTTGGAGTGTTATCTGTAACTGTAGGGTCATTGGCCGGTGCATTGTATCCACTTTCTGAAAAGCCTCGGTGCATTTTTCTTAGTCTACTTGTAGGCCTTAATAGGTATTTATCCAGGTTAATTTTTGGACAAGACATGGTCGTATTGAAAGAGTATCTCGTTTGTGGAGCATGGTCTTCCATATGTTGAAGCTTATCGTTAATATCTCTGGATTTGTGGTGGACCTGATGGTTGGTAAAGAAACAAGTGTCTCTTGCTTATGTTGGATTGAAGTATCTTAAGAAGGAACACAAGTTTGGATCTCATATAGGAAAACTCTTGTAATCTCTGTAGGGACCTTCGTTCTATTTTTACCTGCTAAATGTACAGCCTGAACCTGTGGCAGATCTCAAGTGCCTCAAATTGCACAGACTACCAAAGTCGACGCCTTAACATTCGGTATCGGCCTGCAACCCCTCCAGCAACCCCACTGGAGACCCCCAAAGCCAAAAAGCCAAAAACCACATTAGCGCCACCACGATTTGCACACACTTTAAATGCAACAGCATGTGCTGTACCCAGAATGATGATAGCCATTCTCGAGAATTTTCAACAAGAGGATGGTTCAGTAATTGTTCCCGAGGTTTTGCGGCCATTTATGGGTGGCCTTGAGGTGATCTCACGGAAATCAAACCAGATTTGATTTGGTAGAATTCTTTACTCAATTGCCCATGTTCCTCCTCTGGACACAAGAATTAGTTTCCTTTTGGGGCAATGACTCCAAAACATCTAGAGATGCACACACCAGTACCGCCTGCTTGAGTGCTCAACTGGTGTATGAAGTTGCAACAGCTTCTTTTCTCAATGTAAAGTTATACCATTCTTTATTAGTCCATTTGAATAGCATATCAGATCCTTTTATTTCCAACTCTGCTTCATCTTTCTTTCCCTCCATAACCAATGAGAGCAGGCAAGGTGGAAAGTGTCAAGTTAGCACTGCTTTGACTAAAGAAAAAAAGTTAGGTTTTAGATTTCTTTCCTGCATTGATGTTGAGCACAACAATCTAGTGACAGCATTTTTTTGTTTTGTTTTGGTTGGGTCTTGGGAACTCACTAGAAAAAGTGCAGTTTTAGGGTATGAGTAATTTAACGATGGTGGATACATAGACTTTACATTATTAAATTGGTATTTCTCTATGAATGGGGAGAGCTGACTGTAGTTACAGATGCGTTGGTTGAGTTTGAAAGATATACTGGTTCAAGTTCAAAGCCTTAAGGAAAATTGTCAATCTTTTTAGAGGAATCCATGGAATACACCTTAAATTAATAAGGAAAAACCAAAAGGAATCAACATGTAACTAGGAAACATCGGGGTGTTCACTAATTACCCAAATCTCCTGTCCACTGGTGCTACTACACCTTGCCATGGAGTGGCCAGGCAGTTGTCAGCATGGAGTAATAAACATACTTGTAATGTAGTTACATAAAGTAACAATACTAACTACAATGCTCTGGAAGGGACAAGGATGCATGAGCCTTGGTGTGGGTTTTTGTGATGTTTGATATTATGTTGCTTATCAGAACTATGTGATATCTTGGGCATTATCAACTTATACCCTGCTCGCACACAGAGAATGTTTGATTATCGTCATGGTTGTCCAGTGTTCCTAAAAGTAGCTTCATGTGTGCGAGTGCAAAAAGTTATTGACATGTTGGACAATTTGGAATGTCCAACCATCAGGTAAAGTATCCCAGTAGACCACTGGTGCCACATGTATAGTTTGCAGCAAGCAACTGGTTTTGATCAGTCTTATTCTTTTCTTATTGCTGAGCTATGGAAAGACAGGATTCAAAGAGCATTACGAGCAATGTGAGTCACAATTGAGCTTCCATGGTGGACTAGGAATTGTTAGTTTATAGGGTTCAATGAGCTCAAACCATCAGTTACTGCATTGAACACACCTCTTAAATGACAACATTGTACACATATCCTGACCTTGACCTGCAAAACTCTCCATTTCTTCTGTCTTCTTAAGCACAAGCAAATCTATGAATAATGTGAATATGGTCCAACTTCAAAATATGGGCTCAGTTGAGAAGATTGACCACATAAGGTCCACATATCTTAACCCAGTGGCAAAGTTGCATCTATGTCTGTCATTTGCAACTGCAAATGAAACTTTCATCATTCTTCACACTTAAGATTTTGTACACATGAGAATATACAAAAAGAAAGGAAAATAACTTCAGACGCTTAGGAAATTTGCCATGAAGATAATCCGTAAACTGTCCACATTTCATTTCTGTAGGGAATGAGAGAGGAGGATGGTGTAATGCTTATCTATGGATAAGGTGGGCTCATGACTGTACATGTGACGGGAGGTGAGGACTAATCTAACAACACTAGGGCTTGATGTTTTTCAATAACTTTTTCTTATTGAGGACCATGTATGTGAGGTACGTAATTGCATTATGTGAGAGAGTTTTCACAAGTGATTTCATTTTGGATGGGAGAATATCTAGGTCCTTGAGTTGAGTAACTGAGGACTCATGAATGATGTCACACATACCTATTGTTATTATAGTGGGTGGGAGGGCGTGACCAAGTTGTCCAACTTAAGGAATGAGGATTTTGTGTGCTTACGGTTATCAACAACCTCATAGAATTTGTCATTACAATACTTGAGTTTCAATAATTTGGAAATCATTTTAGACTATAATAGTAGACTGGAAGATGGTTGTGAATCTGGTAGTTGCTCTGTTGTGAATGAAATTTCAGTGAGTAGCTAAATTTTGTTGAATGCCCACGCCTTGTTTGTAAAACATGTAAAAACATATATTGTTGGCAACGTGATTTTCCATAGGTGTGTAGTGCATGGGACTAGGTAGCGAGTCGTCAACCAAAATTCAACAAGCCTCACATCAACCAACTTACAACTTCTTCTTTCCACCCTTCCCATTCCACATTGCCAGTGTCTGCAACTCCCATTTCGTGAAATCCATGAATATATTGTACAAATGTGATTTTTATGTTGAGCTTGAGAACAAGTACATGATTGCTCACTAATACGTTTTGTCTGCGTTAATGTCACTCATTGAACACAATATTATCACAAATATGATACTTTCTCTTAATGGAAACTTAAAATGTCACAAAGTTGACAGACGAATATAACATTAAATGCACTGGATTCCAGTGAAGGCTCTTTGAAAACATGATTGACGAAGCTATTAATTTGTATCAAATCAATCACAATGTGCAGATTTGGAGCAAGAGACTCTTACCAACTGTAGGTGCCTTTCCGGACTGGCAATGAAGTATCGGAATCATTAGTTTTTGAAAACAGATAACGTAGTTTGCTTGTTGACCCTGAATAACTATTAGAACATTCAACCTATGGTCTCTATGATATCATTTTTTGTTTGTATGTCGTAAATCCCTCTGGCCGTCACTCATAGCAATGAATGGGGAGAAGTGACTGCTAGTTACAGATGAACCGGTTGAGTTTGAGAAGTAATTGGTTCAAGTTCAAGACTTCAAGAAAATTACAGATCATTTTAGAGGAATTTTTGAGAACATACCTCAAATTAAGAATGAAAAACCAAAAGATGCACAAAAGATGTCAACATGCAACCTGTAGAAGTTGGAAACACTAGGTTCTCGACCGATTAGAATTTGTCTGTCATAAGTCTTACCGTTCGAGAGTATATAGTTTGTAACATATATGGAATTCTAACACATCAATAGTTAGAGAGGGTGTGCAATTCAAAAACAACTCTTTTAAGTGTAATAATTACGTGATAATAGAGTCGTTAGTAACACTTATAATATATCTCACAATAAAAAATAAAACTACCTTTACTTAGTGACCAAAATAAGAGTCTATTGTTGTTTGATGAGACTTTGGAATAGGGGAAATAACAATGGATTTCTTTGAAGGCAATAGTTTTGTCCAAAGTTCACTTGACATTGCTTTGTCGTTGTTCTAGAAATGTAAATAGGGTTGTTGTTGCTTCCTACGCTTGAGAAAATGAAACATCAGGATCTTGCACTTCTTTAATTTTTGAATCATCCTCAATGATTTCACATACCACTAATGCACTAAGTATATTCAAGATATTTTCCTGGATTGGAACATAAGGATGATTCCAACCAAACTCAACTTCAAAATGTATATATTATTGTGTTCTCATTGTCACAACATACTTACTATCTCCTGCTCTAATTAATAACCGAGAAATTTTATTGAGCAACATTGAGACATCCACAAGCTCAACATTTTGAGAGATAATCACTAATGATGTATCAATGGTACATGATGTCAATGTACCACTATAGATCATACCGACGTGCTTTCAACATTTATGAATGGTTATATTAGTGACATTGACACACCAAATGTTCTCTAACATCTTACATGCTTGGTAGATGTCAATGCTTGAGTCAACTATTTATGCAGACATCAAATCCCAGGGGTGGATTTTTCATATCACATACAAACTAACATGAGTGTAAGAAGGGGTATTATTTGAGGCACTAGGATACATAGTATACATAAGGGAGAGGTATTAATTTTCTCTAGTGTGTACATTTAAAAGGGCTATTAATTTTATTTTATTTTAAAAAAGGTAGATGTACAAAAGGGGGCTCTAAGGTTTACAATTTTTTTTAAACAATAGATGTGTTGGTTTCATCTAATTTACATTGTCGTCCATTATTGTCATATGGGAATAATCCTCAATAACTCTCTTGTTTATTAGAGTTCAAATTTGGGTTATAGGCCAAGTTGGAGGCTCTTGGAGTGCTCATGGGCTCCCTTGAATTTTGCTCTTAGAATTGTGGCTAGGCTATTTTGCTCTCATCTTTATTTTCTGGATACAATTGTTGAGTTACATGCTACGAATGAAAAAATGTTCAATGATTTTCTCATTAGAAAGTGAACATGAATTCTACATGTAATAAAGCCATATTTAACTAATGATCAAATTTTTTTGTATATATAGTGGAGGCATTTATCGCATTAAATTGAAAAGCTTCTTATAAACACACAAGTCCCATTTTTTGCCTACCATTCATATGTATACATCTATTCTTCTCTATAAAATTATTTCCGTATATAGGGGGTTTTATTTCATAATGACCTACTCATGTCATTTAGGTTTCTACTAAGGAGTCCACCCCTAAACATCAAATAGCTTATCAAGAGTTGAATGCATAACATATGATATTGGGCCTTAAAAGAATCAATGATACGTGCATCTTCATCAACAAACTCTGCAACCTCTTAAAACAATGATCTACATTTACGAAAAGAAACATGAAGTTCTTCGTATTTACGCAAATGTTGGCACCCCACCCTTCTCGATCTCACAGCCAAATCAAGGCCTACATAATATTCTAAGTGGTAACTTGCACTTGCAATAGTTGACTAGATTATACAACAAACCAAGTGAATAGCACTAAACGCATGTGCAATCACAAGAATGAAAGTCATAGAGAAGAAACTAAGGTCAAAAATAGGCAATGGTAGACATGCCAATGACTCAACACACAAATTCTGAAGTACCCAAAAAAATTTAAGAACTTAATAATAAAACTCCTCACCACCCTCATGAAAGGCTTGCACATGATTTAGTCTAGATAATCAAAATGGTGAGGTTCACTCTCAACCACTCTCTGCATTTACTCACTATCCAGCATTGGCTCACGTCCAACCTCCAACATTGTCACTTAGAATAGCGATCGTAAATTCACAACATTAAAATATATGCTTCATGGATTTTGGTGCAAATAACGGTTATACATTGTAAAGAAGGGGGATAATTTTTTTTGTAACAGAGTAACAAATAACACTTACTAGTGTATTTTTCAAGGGAGTATGAAAAATGTAGCAGTTATTGCAAATTAACACTTGGAGAGGTAACATTTAGAGAGGGTGTGCCCAAAAATCTCCCCGGACATTGAGTTAGAGTGCCAATGTTTAGGAATTATTGCCTTGTGTATTTTTCCTTACTGATCCAAGTGTAAACCAGAAGGCCACCTCTGGTATCTCACTGGCTATATTCAAAGATACCCTTTGAAGGTGAGAGGTAATTACTACATTAGAAGACACCTCTCATTTTCCAACAATAAAACCATGAAGATGGTATATTGCATGAAAGTCACTTCTCAAGTTAAGTTGATATGACACCATAATTAGCTTCAAAGACTTTGAATTAGGCCGTAAGCTTCACACAAGTCAAGAGGTTGTGGGATTGAATGACCAAACTTTGTTGAGAGTCCAAAGAAATGGGTTAGAAAATAGCCAATACAATATAGGAGTTGGAGTTTCCGGGTAGGCATAGTGTGAAGCCTTTGAAGGTCAAGCCCCAAGTTCAAGAGAGTGAGAGGAAGAAGGAGCATCCCATTTTATTCCCTGCCCAAAACAACCCCTCCAATCTAACATCCAAGATCTTGTCAGTTTTTAATTTTTTATGAAAAAAAGATCGACGATCTCTTGACCAAAGTTTAGGTTTCCAATCCTATCTGACCCAAACTTCCTTCGACAGTCCGTCGTCTTGGTCAAAACGTACTACCATGTAGGCATTTTGGAGTGCGATGACCTTTGGACTTTGACCTCTAGTGTGAAGGGTCGAGAGGCCGAATTCTTGGTTTCTTGCAATATGATTGGTGGACATCGACAGCCTATCGACCTTCGACCACAATGTGAAGTGGCCCTTAGTATAGCATGATGTAATTGAATTGAATTGAATTAATCACAAACTCATTGGTTCAAATTCCTATCTAAATTTGGATCATTAGCACTACTCTAGTAACCCTATCCCTAGATGCCCAAAAAGTTTATCAAGATGATAATAAGCAATTACATGAGGGATTTGTGTTTTGACAACAATGAAGTATCTTTTATCCACTTGGCTTAAGTTCAAATTTCTGAAAGCACAAATGCAAATGAGAATGCCTCTTGGAGAAGGTTGCAACTCTCTTATATGTGTGCATACTACATTGGTCATATCTACTAACATGGCATGAAAGTTAGCATGGGTAGAGAGCATCATGGCCCAATGTATTTGATGTGTGGGTTGAAAATTATGGTGGTTTATGAATCAATCAGCTATTTATATTCATTTTATAATATGATTAAAAAATATTCATGTTTATGGTAAAATGACAATGTTATATTTTTCAACCCATAAAACTTCATGTTGGTGTGAAAGAATTTGATTTCATATTTTGAGTTTTAAACATCCTATATATTAATGTTGAGGCGAGCTAAGGCAAGCAGACAAGGTCGAGCAAGGTCATGTGTGTCATGAAACATTAGTGTTGAGGATGAAATTGTTTGGGAAAAGTGTTCAACAATCTCCTTGGATAACTAAACTTTCTAATTGTGACATTTAGGATTCATGTAATTGACACATGATGCGTGCTTTTCAAATTTGGTTTAAGACCTACCTCATAGTTGATTCCACTATATGTTTTCAAAGAACATATAATTGGATTCACATAAAATGACAGAAAAGGATCCAAGTTGCATGCAACTAGTCACAATGCTAGATTAATACTATGGGTTCAAAAATGGCGTGTGTCAATAAAAGTTATATTGACCAAAACTATCATGATATCACAAAATAATGGTGGACCACAACAATAGGTGTGAAAGATGGACCACCCTTGCATTTCTTACTGGTAACCATTTGTGAGGTTTGTAACAAAAAGATCCATTCCTAAGCCACCAAGTGGCACCAAAGCTCCAAAATAAAATAAAACAAACACCTTGCTTGATCAGGGGTTGTGGAGACCAGGTGACCTTGACACCCAAATGTCTCCAGAGATTAATTTTTTCTCTAGCTCTACACTAAATATTTAATTCAGCATGTCATTAAAATTGGTGTGCCATGTTAACTAGAGTGGTCTTTGTGACAAGTTATCATGTAGCACCAGGTGTCATGTGATTGCCTCTATAGTTGTCACCCAATAATTTGCGAGACAACTGTTGTGGGTCAATGATGAATACTATGGGTCACACCAATCAAATGTCCAATATGTTATCCTTACTTTGAAAGTCTTATCTCACATTGGAAGCCCCATTGAAGGCATGATGGATGAAATGTAAGATAGAAAAATCTCATATCAAGACACTTGTATATAAGTGATATGCAGTTTGGTGTGACTTTAAGAACGGATACCGAAAAGACACATATTTAAAAGAAATTAGACTCAGTGCTCAAAATATGCCAAATATAATAGGCTCAATAGTCAATATAGCATGGGAGAATATATGATCATGTAATGAGCGCGTGGATCTTCAATTTGATAATGTATAAAATATTCATATGAGCTCCGATAATCTCGAGGAAAGTCGCAACTTCCTCGATTTGGATCTGTGAACCATCTTGTCCTAATCCCGTGTTTTGTATGTTAGGAGAAGGGGGGCTAGTCAGAAAAAGTAACCATTTAAGACCCATCTACCTTATGCACCAATTCCCCCTCTTCCCCTTAAGAAAAACTGGAGTACAAGGGAACCCACAGGGAACTTGTGGGGAACACCAAAGGAACGGGAATAGAACACCCCATTGTGGTCGACATTCGGGGAAGTCTGGCTATGGCCGCACCGAAGAAGTCTGGCCCGCTCCATCGCTCTGCGACCTTCTCGCCACTCGCACTGCAGCGGCCTCGCAACGAGGCCCCCACGGCGCTTTAAACTCCGCGGGAACCTCTACCTCCGGCTCTGCCATCGTTACTCTACCTCCTGCACTTTATCATTCGCAAAACGGAGCAGTATCGCGGTTTCTATCCCATTTCCAACACTGAAGACGAAATTGCGGTCTGCAACCTCGGTTTGAGTTTTTTCCGTTGCAGCTGGAACTCGGTGAGCGGGTTCCTGGTGAAGTAGGAGTGTAGGAAACGCGTGAGGATGGTCTGTGTATGTTGGTGATGCATTGGAAAGACCATTGGATCGGATAGGTTTTGAAGGAGCGGGGTTAGGGATCTAGGGTTTGCGAGCGGGTTTGGGAGAGAGAGAGAGCCTAGGGAGGACGGGCAGGCGGCGGGACGAACAGATCTGCGAGGATCGGGCCGGAAGGAGCTAGGCCGTGGAAGAAGAACGCAACGGGACGGGATCGGACACGAAGAGAGGCCTGAGCTAGGGTTTGGTGCAATGCCGTCGTATGCAGATGTAGACAGACAGATAGAGCAGCTGTGGGAGTGTAAACCGCTGTCGGAAGTGGAGGTGAAGAACCTCTGCGACCAGGCGCGGACGATTCTCGTGGAGGAGTGGAACGTACAGCCAGTGAAGTGTCCTGTAACGGTTTGTGGCGATATTCATGGCCAATTTCATGATCTTATTGAGCTCTTCCGTATCGGTGGCAAGGCGCCCGACACTAACTACCTGTTTATGGGAGACTATGTCGGTAAGTGGTTTGCGGTTTTAAAATCATTTCTAAGCCAGTGTATGCTCTGGAGAGCGGTTTTCTTCGTTTCCTTCACTCTTAACAACATCAATATCATCAGCAGTCCTCGCCTTCCCGGATTTACCGGTAATTGAACTAAATGCAAGTTTAAGGATTCTTGTGCTTGAGTCCTGGCCTCTCCATACCACCTCTTTCTGTAGCATGATATGCATGTACTAATAAGGAAAGTAGATGGAGTTATCTTTATCCTGTCATGAGCTCGTAATGATTAAGGCCATAAGGTAAGTGGGTCTTATTCGGACACTTTCTCTCTGCACCCACTTCTCGTAGGATATGAACACGAAATTGATGAGAGATAATCAGCAAATCCAAATCGTGCATATAGCCATTTTCAACATAATTTTCCGAGCTCATATGAAAATCCTATTAATTTGCAAAGTGAAGATTCTATCGCACATTAAATGGTCATATGGGTCCCCCAAGTATGTTGACTATTGAGCATAGAACGGTTAACATATTTTGAGCATGTATTAAATCTATTTTAAACATAGACACATGATGTCCTTTTGGTGTCCGTTCTCAGATTCACACCTAAACACACACTAATCAAATATAGGTGTCCGTTTAAGATGTAACCGAATTAGGCCCGCTTACCTTAGTCACTTCATTATCACTCAATGTCTTTCTCCATCCACCTCGTTCATAAGTTGAAAATAGAAGAGCCTGCACGCGCTACTTGTGCCATTTTTTTTCCTGAACTCTTCATTCACTTGGACGACGTTCTATCGAATAAAACACCTCTTACAGAGCACATAGTCTCAATCTGGAGGCCAATCACGACCCGGAACTTTGAACTGCTCGGGATCATACAGCCGAGCTTTGTGTTAGGCTGCTCGAGAAAACTTGTAGTGCTTCGCAAGAGGACACTAGACGGATACTAGTCCTCTGAGTGTCAAATTTTAAGAGCAAGACATTCACGTTTATAATTGCCTGTACTAGGCTTGACGGAATTGGCTTTCATGGTATTACTCACTACCTGTGGGTGGTGAATACCATATTTCAAATAGGTCTTTTAGGTGTTCAGGAAAGTGGGAGGTTATCAACCAGGGAGTTGTAGTTTCCTCTTATGTATTGTTTTCGTGTGGCACCATAGACTAGTATTTTGTTGATAATGTGAATGCCAATAGAATGTTCATTACCAGCCACTCTTTTGATTGGTATACAAGGGCTCAATATCGGAACTCTAAAGATTGAATAGTCAAGAATCTTGAATTGCTGTTTGAAGATTACAGTTGCATTGTGCGCTAAGATTGGTGTCATTTGCTCGTACTAGAGGTTGTAGATGAACAGACAGACTAAGAAACTTGATACTGTCTTGCCTGCAATGTCTGAAACTTTGACACCTTTGTTTGTACTGTTACAGATCGGGGGTATTACTCAGTGGAGACCGTTTCCTTATTAGTGGCCCTGAAAGTGCGCTATAGAGATAGAATCACAATTTTGCGAGGAAATCATGAGAGCCGGCAGATAACACAAGTGTAAGAATCTCCAGTGTTCCCAACCTTATTCTTGGACAATATTAATAATGCCTGCTTTATTCCAGGAATTCGTTCATTTGCAACATCTCATTGAAAGAGGTTGGAATCATAAGAGCCTGTTGATTTAGAGAAGCTTCTTAAAATGAATTATCTCAAATAGGGTGTTTTTTGTGAAGTGGGTAACAATACTGAACTTGCACCTTGCTCACAGATATGGATTTTATGATGAATGCCTGAGGAAGTACGGAAACGCCAACGTGTGGAAGTATTTCACAGACCTCTTCGACTACCTTCCACTAACAGCTCTTATTGAACACCAGGTAGGATGCCTTTGTGTTCTTCCTGAACTTGATATTAGAAGCATGTAGTAGCCTTTACAGAGGGTAATGTAATATGGTTATGACATTGATTTGTGAGATTGACTTCCTTTGGAACATTTGCAACTTTTTCCAGACCTAATATTTTTTGTGACAGCTTTCATTCACAAGTACTGAAAATACTATTTTGTACAGGTTTTTTGCTTGCATGGCGGCCTTTCTCCATCACTTGACACATTAGACCATATCAGAGCATTGGACCGCATCCAAGAGGTGCCACATGAGGGACCTATGTGTGATTTGCTGTGGTCAGACCCAGATGATCGTTGTGGTTGGGGTATCTCTCCTCGAGGTGCTGGCTACACTTTTGGCCAGGATATTGCAGAGCAGTTTAATCATACAAATGGACTCAATCTTGTTGCACGTGCCCACCAACTTGTGATGGAAGGCTACAACTGGTGCCAGGTATGTTGCTAACTCTTCCTCTGCTTGGCCAGTCTAAGACACCATGTGCTTAGGAGTCTCTTGGTTTTGGACTGACTTCCGTTGGTCAAATAGTGAATTTTATTCTCTTTTTTGGACAGTCATGCTGATAGTCACTCATTTCTGAGTTCAATGAATTGGACATTTTTTAATTGTCTCCATGTTTATTTGTGTGGATGACTCATTAGGATCACATCCTTGGTATTATACAAGTTGACATTGTAGTTCAAGCAAACAAGTTTGTATTTTATCACCAGCAGTGCAGTTCAGGATACTGATTAACCCTAGAAATCCAAACTAATTCACGTAGCTGTCCCTCAACATGGAAAATCAACAATGTAGGCAGAATGTTGAGCAAATGTTGTCAAATTGTTTTGGTCTGGGCTGCATGAAGGGGATATCTTGCTGACATGCAATTAATTTGAATGCAGGAGAAGAATGTGGTTACAGTTTTCAGTGCACCAAATTATTGTTACCGATGTGGTAACATGGCAGCTATTATGGAGATAGATGAGGCAATGAATCGGTCTTTTCTCCAGTTTGAGCCAGCACCACGACAGAGTGAACCTGATGTAACACGGAAGACTCCTGACTATTTTCTGTAAATATCTTCCTGGCATCTGCTGGTTACTTGACTTGTCCTGTATAGTCTCCCCCCAACAAAGCAATGTCATGCAATGAAGATACTTTCAAGCATTTATTGCTGAATGAATTTCAAACTTGTGTTGCTTCTCTTGGAAAATTTCCCGAAGTACTCTTTCAGTGCTTGTGTAGTAGTGCGGTTTGGATGAGAATAGGCTGTTCCCAAGGAAATCTATCTATTTTCAGCTGTGAGGTTAACATCTGCACTATTAATCACTCAATCTATTATTTGAGATCAACGTATGCATCCATTTTAATTGGGGTGTTAAATTTGCTTCAAACACTTTCCCTGCAACTGTATCTCAACATTTTTAGTGAACACTTCTGGCAGCTATTTAGGTGCTTTAAAACTGCATACTTCATGGAATTGCTTGGTACTCTCTGGAATTCAAATCCACATGTCAAGATGTAAATTTGTGTTCTACTGAATTGTAACCATATCTTTTCAAAGATATCTTGTGAACATTTACTCTTGATTAGAGTAATTACTTTCTGATTAGGGACTTTGTTGGTACACATAGAGTTCACATCCATATGCAATCATACTTCTACATGACAATTGATAGAATCACTTACACCCCACTTATCGGTATTAGTGAGACCGTGATGTATTTTCACTGGGTGTTTAAAGCTTCAAAATTACCCTACTTGCTTTCAATACAGTCCTGAGAAGTGGTTTCGTGTAAGGTAGATGGGTCTCACATGCCTACTTTCTCCAATTAGCCCACTTCTAGGATATGAAGCATGTGATATGTACAAGATTATCCAACTCCTAGGATATGCAACAGGTGGTTCATATGAGATGGTTAGCAAATCCAAATTGAGACTGTAGCCACTTCCTCATAATTTCTAGAGCTTATAAGAATGTCTGATTCATTATCAAAGTGAAGATTTTTGTGCTCATAGTTGATACAGGTCCTCCTCAATCATATTGAGATGTTAAACCTAGAATGGTTATCATATTTTGAGACCATGTCCAATTTTGTCAAACAAATGTCTTTCTGAGATCTGTTCTCCGAGCCACACTAAACCACGTAACATTCAGAAATAGAGTTTTTAATTGTAAAAAAAACACCAAATAAGGGATATCTACGCAAAGTTATCGACATTCCACGTTGTTTTGAGTATTTTTTACCACAGTAACAAAATACAATTTTGTTTACTGTGGTTGCTATATGGATTACCATGTCATAAATTTTTGAAATCTGAATATAACCCAAGGTGAATTGCATAGGTAAAGAGGCAACCTATACATGAAGTCAACCTACTTGCACATACCAGTGTACCTTATAAGGAACTTATGTCCGACTTGCAGACTGCAAAGAAACAAACAGCTACTTGAAGAAACTCACAGGAAAGACTTTAATTTTACAAGAATTGTATTATGTACTTGCTCTCCTTATCAAGAATGTGTGATTGTCCAGTTCAAGCTGCCACTAGAGGCCTGTATGCCTGCTTGCCACATATAGACTATTTTTCGCTTTTATTTTAATTTTAATTTTTTTAAAGCAAGGAAATTAGAAATGGATGAGGAACTAATTTGACTTAGAATGTGACTTAGAGTGTGCATGTACACGCTGCTATGTCATTCCCCTGCCATACAATAGTTCGTCCTTGTGGGTCAAAACACTACAGCGTCTAAATCCTTGTGTAAATGTGATGAGACAAAAATCTAAAGTAGTTCAACCTTGTAGCTGGTCAGCTGGCTCATGAACAAGGTGGTCAGCCTCGTAACGAGCAAGATAGTTCCTTGCTTCCTCCTCTGTAGCAGGTAGAACTCGCCGTACAATACTCTCCACACCCGGTTTCACACACTCGGGATCCAATGAGAATGTAAAATAGAAAGTATTTGACACCTGCCAAGAGGAGAGGTCCAGAATATCAGTGAGCATAATACCAGAACCACGTCAAAAGTTTTTACAATGGTATTAGAGTTATCCTGAACATCTACCAAAATCTCATGTTTTGGTAGGGAGTTTCACCTCACTCTTGACAAATGTAATTTATAAGGAGCGTTCAAGTGGTGTGGGAACACCCAATATTGGTGAATGAAGCGGAGGTGTTTGGCTTTGGCCAAGAGATGGTTATATAAGAATAAACTCCTTGTTAAACTTTCGAGAGCACCATCTTATTAAAGTGCCTCCAAAAGTTTGCCATACGATTCATTTTTATATAGCCGTCTTTTGGCCAAAGTCAAACACCTCTGCTTCAATTCTCCAAAATTGGGGGTTTTCAGATCACTTGTTTGCTCCTTACAAATTATATTTGTCAAGAGTGAGTGAAACTACCTACCAAAACATGAGTTTTTGAGACTTATAATGCTGATATTCCCTAAGCACCTACCCAGTTTCAAACCAGCAAAGATATCATGTCGTGTGCATCTAAGATATATCACCACTCAGACCCAGAAAAAGCATGTTCCAGAATTTCCAACAACTCTTTCACTTCAAACATAGTTTAGTCATGAAATAATTGATGATTTGACAGAAACATCTTTTTTATTATATAGAAATACTCAAATCACAACAGTCCACAAGACGTGAACACATCTACCCAGTTCTGTACAATCTTGCCTTCATCATGCCCATTAACATATGGATGCGTAATTACAACAAGATGCAAACGTTGTGAGCTTTTTTGTCTCGGAAGCGTACCTCACTGGATCGAAGTTCAGGTTGTGTCACATGAGCTACTACTTCAACGTGGATAAGAGGTTGCTCTACATTCTCAGTCTCTGTGTACAATACACATGCCTTGAGCCGAAGGAAGTCTCCAACATCAACCTGAAAAACCAACCATTATCTTTTAGATCTCTACAGCTGAGTTCTAATCCAACACAGCACAAACTGGTTCCTTGATTTAAAATAATACCATGTCTCCGCATAACCATTTGATGGTAAAAATGTTTGCCAGAGGCCTGACATGAAGTTTAACAACTTCACAACTAAACCCTTCCTGAATGACCCAAAGTGGGCTCTGTATGCTTTTTGATGTCACTTTACGAGATTCACAAATGTCTTTACAAGTTCCTTATTTTTTCCCACCTCTTAGTTAAGAAAGTTGTACACCACCTCTATCAAACACCATGTAAAATCTATTAACAAACTTTTTATATGGCCTTTGAAGTGCTCAAACATCAAAAACATTCCTGTGTTACAAAAGTTACTCGATAAGTAGCAAGTATGTTTGCTATGAACTTGCTATTCTCCACCACATTATATAACTCATAGCTTCAACCAACCAAACTACATCTCATGAGATTGTGAGCAAATATGGATTTAACATTATTTAAAAAAATTAAAAATGCTTATATAACTATCATGGAAAAATGTCAGATATTTATCACAATTCCAATCATCATGATTCTTGATTCCATTAGTATTCATGTGTGATCTAAAAATCACCCTTCATAACTTCGTTTTGTATGTCAACTCCAAATTAGGTCTTCAAGAAAGGAATGCCTACTGGTCGTCGGAAATCAACGTGATCAACTTCCAAGAAACGCGGTCTGCTGCCACCAAAGACATAGCATGTTGAGAAAGCGATTTCAAATGCCCGTCGCATCAAGAAGCCCCCAAATATCCGACCATGCATGTTTCGCTGCTGTGGTTGACATATGATTGCATTTTCCAACCTAGTGTCCCTCATAAGGATACTATTTCGATCCGCCAGTGCTGGCATTTCTGAGAGGACACGGCCCTGCTCCCATGAAAACCACACAGATGAACTTTCAAAATTTGTGGCAAGCAGTATTTGGTAAAGTCATCACAAAAACCAACACCAACTGATTTTCATATCACTAACACCATCACAAACTTCCTGAGGCAATATCATCATGTAGAAACAATAAAAATGTTGAAATAACATAATATATTCCTCAATAATATGTTATAACTGTATTATTTTCTTTTTTTCTTCTAATATGTACCACATTTTGCTACTATGAAGCAAATTGTTACATTGAAATATCACATGTATTAAACCACTAGGTATGATTTAACGTAATAGTTACATAATAGACCACCCTTTGGAGATTTGTGATAAACCTCAGGATACCTCTGCCAATAATTTGGTGAGGCGTTCACTGTACTGGCTTAAAAGAGGGGACATTGAGGGCTGCTGTTGTAGTGCCCGTAGTTTCTTCCGATGTGCATCCCGTGCCGCACCCAGAGCATACAGTTGTTTCTCCTCCTCTGTTTGAGGTACCAAGTGATTTACAGGAGCTGCCTTTTGAGTTTGCCAATCCCGAGCAACGAAGGTAAAGTTTGCTATGAGTGCCACATTCTCCTTTTCCTTGACATCTGTTGACATGTACACATGGAGTAAGTGTGTGCCACTATTCTTCCATACCAAACACCCAGGCTCAAGGGGGTCTAAGAATTACAAAACCTTAAAGTTGAATATATAGCAAGGTGCCAATACCAACCTTACCTAAGGTATGCACACAGTCATCTTTATTAATTGGACAGCTATATTTGAGTGGTCTGTGGTTATGTATGAATCTAAGAACAGACACCAAAATAAGCTTCATGTGTTTACAAGAGATTGGACTATGTGCTCAAAATTTGTTAACCATTCTAGGCTAATAGTCAGCATAATTGGGGGCACCTATATGACCATTTAATGAGCTCGAGAATCTTCACTGCGATAGTGAAGAAGATATTCATATGAGCTCTGAAAATGATGAGGCAAATGTCTACAGACACAATTTGGAATTGGCAATCATCTCGCACTAATTGCATGTTTTGCATCCTAGGAGAAGTGGGTGCAGAGTTAAAAGTGTCCGTTTAAGGCTTGCTTACCATAGGTCTACAAGACATAAAATCATCAACATGTTCTCTGCAAATCTATGAAGAGATATAGGAAGCATGTAGACAGGCAGGCAGGCAGGCACACCTTGAACAGGTTGAATAACCTCCATGCGAATTTCCATGGATGATCGCCCGACCCAAGCAACACCTCCTGCTAATTGAAGATCAATGTCTATGCGAAGGGGCTTCTTCATACTGATCTTGTCAACAGATGCTGTCACCAGCAACAGGGGTCTTGTAGTATGATCAAGGTCTGAACAATGCTGCCACAAAAATACAGAAAAGCAATTTTAGTATGAGTAATGTGGTGGTGGGCTTTTTCATGGCATTTGAAACTCTGATGCAGTCCTAGCAAATTATGCTCCTTCAAAGACAATAATAAGCAATTTAAATTATCAAGACTGTGTGAACACACTTCTCCACTATTTCGGTGGTGAAGTGATCTCTATCCTCTCCACATGCTGCTCTCCTCACTTTAGTAATACTATTTATTACTGCAGAATTCATTGCATTGTTATCAATTTCGAAGTGCCCATAACACTTGTAAAACATTGTGGGGAAGAATTTGAGGGATAGCAACATTAGGGAATCGTCTCTAAAGTGAGTAGTTCAATGAACGAGGTCACAATTTTGCCCTGCACTGTCAATCTTTGGTGTTATTATTTCAGGGTCTGAGAAAGTCTGTCCAAATTCAACCACGCCTTGCAAAGCATATAGGGTAAGACTATTGTATGTGTTTAAAAGTAAGTGAAGTGATTGCAATGGTAGGCTTGAGGAGATGTCGCCTGCTGACTCCTAGAAGGCTCAGCAACGCACAACTTCTTCACGTGAGTTTCTTTTTGAACTTGTAGCAAACCATAATGTATTGAATTTATGTGTGGATTCATGCAAATGATGCAACTTATCTTCTCTCAAGCTAATGACAAAACCTCTGAACTGGGAAAATATGAGCAATTACTCAGTAAATTGGGTCCCGGGGGAGGGATTGATCGGCAACTAACCTTGACTGCAATTGTGCCAGCCAAAGCATCCAGATCCTCCAGGAGTTTGCCCACACGAACCGAGTTCCAGGGGTTCCGATACTCCTCTCGAAGTGTAGGGTCTGACGAGAAATTATACAAAACACTCGTCCGATTCTCCTCCGGGGTTTTGCTCTGCAGCTTGGTTTGTGCAGGGCTATTCACAGACATGGTTCGAGCTCGCTCCACAAAACTGGATTTTGCGTGCCACAATGCAGCGGTCACGGGAGAATGGTACTTCCCTGGCCACAGAGTGAACGGCTTCTCCTGTGGTGGCACTGTGACTACCGATTCCTTGTGCAAAAATTCGGCCATTGAACCAACCCCCAATTTTGAGACCACAAACCCTCGGCAGCCAGAATGAGCAACCCCAGCCTCTACATAGCCTGTACCTGAAAAGCTATGATGGATAATAACCCTCTTTGGTAGATCAAAAAGGTAAGGGATCTTGCACAGGTGGGATGATCGCACCCGTGTAATCTGTGAGCTTCCAATCCTGAGGAAATAAAGTAAAGCCCGGGTGGCGTACCAACCAAATTCACATCGGCCAGGGCATTCAAATCAAACTTTCAGCAGATTTCACATGTGAAAACCCATAATCAAGAATGGTGCAAACTCAAAATTCAATCCCAATATGAGTCTGTGAATCCCCTTAATATCAAAATAATTCCTCTTCACTGCCAAAGCGTTCTCAAAAACTGATCAAAACCCAACATCCAACATTGAGGAGTGAACGCCCATAAATCATCGCTAGTATTATTGTTCTTCACTGCTCAAGTGTTCTTGAAAAGTGATCATAACCCAAACCCATCACCACTGATGAGTGATCACCCATAAATTATCAAGAATATTATTGTTTGTTCTTCACTGCCAAATTGCCATTCTCAAATTCTGATGAAAACCCTAGTTGGCAGCCCTCTTTCCAACCTAAACCTCCGAATTAACCTTAACAAACATTTTTGGTTTCTTACAAATTAGAGTGGCTGAGAAGAAACCTGAAGTTTTACACCATCATCAGCATACATTGTACCCGCCCATTAAGCAAGCAAGGATCGCATAACTTATTGTTGCATTCGACCCCACTACAGAGCTTACACTTTCTCTCCAACAACAAAGAAATTGCTTAACTTATACGACACCGACAGGCCACACTGAAAGTGCCCGGGATACCTAATAATAGAATGTACAATGTACTTTGCTCCATAGCATAGGTGTGGGCCATGTAGTGGGCCTATGAACGTGGAGGGGTCATCTACCATATTCTGTGCATATTACTGCACCCAGCCCCTTCTATTTCCTTTATTGTTTGGCGGCTGCTTTCCTATTTCCGTGCTCAAAACAAAAGGTGAATCGTAATCTCCCCAGCTCTGCCACGCTAGTGCTACCTCAAAGTTCTTCGTCATTCGAATTCGCGTGGATCTTTGGGCGGGACTTTGGCTTTAGTCTTGAAATGCGGTGCAAGGGGAGGAGAGCATTCGAGTGATGACGATTGAAGGAACTTGTAGGAGAATTCGTAGAGGGAATTAACAGAATTAGGATAACCCCTGCGCAGTGATTAGGTGCCAAATTTTCAAGATGGAAGCGAGCAGGGATGAAGGGCGGAAGCAGAAAGTTCTCATGGGAACTTGTGGTAAGTAAATTTTTTCAGTGATTTCCTTCCTTGAAAAATTACCTCTAGAAAGATTAGGTCAAGGGTTCAGGGTTTAAGGCATTTGAACAGCGATTCTGTCCATTTTAATGATATGAGTCAGGAATGCTTAGGCGCTTCTTTTTGCCCCTGCCTCTTGAAGTTGAGACTTGAATATGACAATTGTGACACGGAGGTTCTTGGAATTTGAGACCAATTAAGTCATAGTCAATTGAAGCTGATACTCTGAGAGGATGTGAATTACACATGTAAATTGTAGGTTGGAGTGATCACACACTTCTTCGATGTGGGCGATTCTACCCAGCCTCTGTGCGCTCTGCTGAAGATCGACTCCGACATTACGGATCTCACTTCCCTTGTAAGTTGAATTTTGATTCTTATGTGGAGCAATTATGGGTATTCAGGACTGAAAACAAAATTATGGCTACGTAAATCCAAATTCACTCCGCTTCAAAGGGGTTAATAGAGAATTAAAGCGGTGAGAACTTCAAATAAGGTAGTTGGGTGTTATTCGGTTCGTTTTTCATGTTGTCCAACTTCTACTCATTAGATTTGCACAACAAATCTTGTGCTACATTAGTAAATCAACGATGAATCATCAGCACAAATCGGATTAAAAATTGGAACTCCCCTGATTTATTTATGGTTATCGGAAGTGAATGTTGTTGATTCCTTTAGTGAATACATAGGTCCTCCCAATTGCGTTCACTGTTTGAATGTAGACTTAGTTGATAAAAAAGTCGTAGTCCAGTCTCTTTTAAACGTGTTCGTTTATGGTGTTTGTTATTTGATCCTTACCCAACCACACACCAATCAAATATAGGGGTCCGATGAAGAAAAGGAACCAAACGAACACCCGCATACCTTAGGATGAGATTGGCACACAAGTAGATGATGCATTGGTTTTATTTTTTCATGGCCGGCCAGTCAAAATGGCAATTGTAATGCGAGTTGTTCTTATTATCACTTGTTTTGGCGATGATGCCTGGTAATTAGGTGTGGAGGTGGACACATCAACATACGCAATTCCATCAAAAATTTCAGTGCGACGCTGGTTGCAGGCCGTGCCATCAGGCTTTGTCTTTCATTTCAAAGCCTTTGGTCTCTTTTGCAGGTCAGATTACATCTAACTTATGGAAGGTCCTTAGTAATTTTCAAACGGAAGCTAGATAAATCTGATGATATCCAGAAATCTGATGACCTCATTCATAGCCTTTGTGAAGGATTATTTAGTAGTAGCCTTTGCAGGAGGGCTTGCAATGAGTCCTCCCTTTGGACTTGTAAGCTTGTAGATTACCACAAATATGGGAAATGCTTTTGACAACCCCAATCGTAACCATTCGAATGCTCTTTGCTTGTAGCAAGTCTTGTCCATTTACAGCAATTCCTGGTGACATCCGGTGCAAGTTGTCATCAATTGGGGGTGATGATCATGTCAGGCTTTCCAGTCTTTCTGAGTGCATCCAGTAAGTACTGTCCTTGACTGCTGCCTGCATATTCTGTATCTCTTATTTTTTCCACCTCCATCTAATAAGGTATTAGGTTATCATTGACGATGTATACGTTATTGTATCAGGCACATAGTAGAGTTATCCTCTAACACAATATGACCTTTTATCGGCAGTTGATTGTTTTGCATACAACACCTTCCATGTTTGGTAAGTTTTGGTGCATGCTTCGAGGTAGTCGTGTGGAGGCTTCAACAAAGAACATTCTATATTGGTTCATTGAGGGTCAAACTCATTTTGGCATGACAGGAGGTGCTAAAAGGAGTTTGGCCTCAATGTACCGATATGGAATGTTCTCCATTCAAATTCAAGCACTACCTCCAAGCATCCACGAATAGTGGAAAGGAATTCTTGATTTTCTATGCAAAACAACCAATGGAAAACCATAGGGGACCAACTCCTGACAAAAAGTCCCATTGAGTTTCAGGATCACCCTATTATTGCTTCAGGTTTTAGTCCATAATTCAGCTGGTCATACAAAAGTGCTCTAGAGGACAGTGGAAGGCGTCTTTGTTGAATCTTATGATGTTCTGGCCACTTTTATGAACTCAGTATTCTCCCAGGCTACTTCAAGACAAGAGTGACTATTAACATCTAACTCCATTGCATCCCTTACCCAAAAAAAACATAAAGTCTATTTAATCTTGAAGTCAAATACACATTGCAATCTAGAATCAAATCAGTTCAAACTCAGTGAACTTGATGAAACAAGTAACACTGTGGTGGATTTCTAATTTTATTTAATGAGACTCGAGGGCACCAGGGATGAAGTATGGATGGCATTCAACAGTGTTTTGGAGCCAGTTTATACAGCCGGCTCCCTTGGGGCAGTTCTCTTTCAGGTACTCTCATCAATTGCCCATCGGCCAACAATTTGTATATTAGAAAGTTGTTTAGGATTCTCCATTGCTTTGTCAGTGGTGGACTCCAGGATGATCTATTTGTCAAACAAATCACATTTTAAGCCATGGGATTATATGCAACTTTGAAGGATTTTGAACTTGATGCATATTTTCGGAAGTGCATATTGACTCAAAATGGGAGGATGCAGTTTCATTTGTCCTTTAAACCCAGCCAAGAAAATCAAGCACATGTCTTGTGGTGTCGTCACCACTTGGACCCGCGCTTTGACATGGTATGTTCAATTCTTTGCATTTGTCTTTATTGTTGTCTCTTGTAAAGGACTGTGACTTTAAGATGAGTTCGGAGAGAATTGCTGTAGGTGGTACTTCAATGATTTTTTCAACACTTGCGGATGTTGGAAATTTTTGTAAGTGTGTGCTGCTCATATGTCCTATATCTTGAGAAAGTTCAAGTTCAATCTTTTCAGCTCGTTGAAATAAAATATCATGTCAGGAAAATCTGAGCTTAAGCACCTCGTGTGCCAAAATAAGCAGGCAGTTGAGTTTCGGAGCAGAGATTGGTTCTCTGCGGAGAATTTTCAGGCAACTTGTGAATGGTTGAAAGAGAACAAACTGGCATTTGTTGCAGCTGTAAGCTCCAATACCTATCAATCTTTCCTGACATGATATTCTGAAGTTCTTGACTTGTTTCTAATATGCTGTCCTCCCCTTTTATCACTTTTGAAGAGTGCCAAATAAATGACTTCCAATAATTCCGAAATACTAGTCACGTAATTCTATGGAGGGTTTCAAGACAAAGGAGAGCAGCACTGATAATTTAGGGCTTTGCAAAACTCCAACCTACTAGATGACCTTTTATTAATTACATCAAACAATAAATTTGGTGTGCCATGTTAATTAGAGTGGTCTTTGTGACTTGTCATGCAGCATCAAGTGTCATGTGACAGCCTCTCTAGTTGCCACACTCATCACATTTTAAGCCATGGGATTTAAGACAATCAATGTGGGTTGATGGTGAATAGTATGCCGTGTTCATTTGAGCGGGTCTTTATTATCTTCTAGAATTCTTTTGGAATTCAACATGTCTTGTATCTTATCATTGGTGGGCACAAAAAATGTATTCAAATGAAGGTCATGTAACACACTCTCGAGCTCCCCTAGTTTGTACTATGTCGCATGGCTCCGCAAGAAACTAGGTGGTCCAAAATGGACGTGAGTATTCCATGTCTTGTTTACATATTTGAGTAGAACTGCATGGTCGATTCACTCGAGTAGGGGTGGCTTAAACCCAAGGCCTTAACCCAGATCCCATGGAAACTCCAAGGTTAAGCCGCCTAAGGCTTGGAATAGTACTCAGATGGGTGACCTTTCTAAGCACTTGATTTGCAATGCACACTCTACCATAGTGGGGGTATTCATGTGAATTGGATATTTTCAATCAACCATGTGGGAACGTAGGGGCTTGCCCTTGGGGGAGATAGGTGCAGGTTGGCTTGTCCACATCCGTTCAAGGTGTTCATCTTCGAAAGGAGGTAGTAGTTGTTGGGGCCCCTCAGACCTGTTTCAGATTAGATATAGACTTAGACCAACTCAAAAATGAAGCTCTACAGAATTCACGCTAGTGGCAACCTCGGACTCATCCTTCTTTCTTTCTTTCTTTCTTTTCTTTCACTCGACTAACTGAAGATGGCTTTTGTGGATGTCCAGGATGAATTAGCGCATGAGACCTTTCAAAAGGACCGTGAACAGACTGGCCTTCCTGAGGGTCAGGTGAGGCCCTCTTCCTCTTGTATTCCTGCTGTATCTTTGGATGTTGTTGGGTGCTAAGTGGCATTGATTTAAGTGGACTTTGAAGGTGAATAAAATGTGGGGGATAATTATGTGGTATCTAAAAAAACACAAGTTGTGCATTGCCACATGTACTATTAAATGTGTATGCCATTTCGTGCTTTGCATATGGTCTCCAATGTCTGCCATACTACAGACCAATGTTTTCTACCTGACTTTGTGGATATTGTACATGTGAATCAGAAGCAGATGCTTCTTCCAGTCGCATGGGCTGTTACACAACCCAGTTTTCATTACATCCGAGTGCACCGTCGAGAGGTGATTTTTGAACTTTTTCAACCCACTTGTTCCTTAGAACAGAAATATAAGTAATGTGAAAGGGTGATTCTTGCCACACAAGGACAGCATTAAACTCTTTTTGATCTACTATACCTTTTGAACGCCAGCAGACTCTCAATGGCTAGTGTTTTTTTGTGACCTCTATGGTTTATTTATGCGCACTTCAAACTAATAATTATTCTGGCATGTAGTACTGCAGTTAGGAAAACTTTTGAATTTAGAACGACAGTAGTGCAACTCGTCAGTTCCATCTCCTGTGCCAACATATTATGAAAAATACTCTACAAAAGGATATCAAAGTTTGACCTTCAACTGAAATTGTAGTACTGTGGATTGTGTGCTGTAACTAAGGCCAAAGTTTGGAATTATGCAGGGAAGCAAGCGATTGCTCTCACCCTTAGAACTTCAGACATGGGTTACACGGCTCCAATCAAAATTACCTGAAACATTGCAGGTATTGTTAAATACCCCTTTTGGGTAGTCTAATTGTAAATGGTTGGAATTGAGTACTTTGTGAAGTTGGGTTTGCTTTGGAAATAAAGTACTGTAAGGTGCCTCCAGGTGCACCTTTTTGGATGCTAAAATATTGTTCCCACGTAAGATGTGAATGGGTCTCATAAATAATAAAAACTGCCACGTGGAAAATTTCAAGAAAATTTATTTATTAATTTCACGAAGCAGGAAGCACTGTATGGTACTCTTTATGTAGAAACTGGATTCCATGGAAGCTGCTGGGAAGCGGGAAGTCAAAAACAGTTCCCAGGTTACAGTCCAGTCACCTCTTATGCCAAACGACGTAAAGTATGTGTGCTTGACAAGATCCTCTCCTGTGTAATGTAACTGGACGTGAGCAAGCCTAATGCTGTTACTTTTCTTAATTAAAGACCTATTTTTGAGTGGTCCGTGGTGAAGTATGGATCTAAGAATGGACTGGTTCAAAAGAGGTTGGGACTACGTGCTCAAAATGTGTTAACCATTCTAGGCTCAGTGGTCAACATAATTGGGGAAACCTATATGATCATCATTCAATAAGAAAGCGAATCTTCACTTTGTGAATGAATAGAAATTCATATGAGCTTCAAAAATTCTGAGGAAAATAGCTACGACCTCGATTAGGACTTGCTAATCACCTCTTCCTAATCACATGTTTAATATCATTTTTATTTATTGGAACAGGGACCTATATACTTTATGTGGGGCACAGACTGGGAAGATCAACCGATTGTGAATGCACGGAATTTGATGCAGCTCTTACCAGAACCAATGATTTTTAACTGGAAAGCTGCTCAAATAGCTACCCCCACCAAAGGAAGTTTACTCTCCTTGTTCAAAACTGCTCAAACGTCATCTCTGCAAATCCCATGCTCATCATCATCATCATCCCCAGTTGCCAAGAGTTCTGAATTATTATCACATGTCTCCCCTGTTCAAAATGTGTCTCAAGACTCTAATATCTCTGAAGGTGACAAGTATTTTGAGTCCACAACTGAGAAGCTGGGATTTCCTCGAAAGCGAGTCATCGAATCAAGTATGGACTTTTTTGAACCCATCAAGAAAGTCATAGCTTTTTCTCCTTCGCCAGGAAAGCAAGCAAAGTCCACACCTCCAAAAAAGAAAAGTACTAATTCTCCTACTATCACTTCCTTCTTCAAGCCAGCCTCAAGCAGTACATAAGCGCATTGCAGAGGTTTTAACTATAATGTGAAACATGGTGTGGTCCATTTCTCAAACTTGATGGTATTGGATGCCTAATATATACACATCCAATGGCAGGGCGACATGTTTCATAGTGGTGGGTAGATGGCAAGGTCATCGAGGATGGGGGTAATGTGCCTTCTTGAATTTAATCAAGAATAGACATGTCAGAAAAATTGCTTGGCTTGATCACTACGCATGCCAACTACCAGTTATTGATATTTTATGCCAGGCTCAATTCTTGTCTTGGTACACCCTAGTTAGGGTGATCTTTTTCTTGTCCCAAAAAGAGGACAAAGTGAAGGGAATGAATACCTGGTGGACTTACAAACATATCTATCCTTTTTATTTTGCAAAAGAAGTCGTAATGCGGCCAATGGACAATGAGGCAGAGAAAGCCATGTAACCATAAATGAGACTACACTTTTTTGTTTACATTTTGGAAAGCAGTTGCACTTGTGTTTTTCCAAGCAGATCTGAACTTTTAATCAATTGCATGGTTAGATGGAGACCACGTCAACTTCAAGAGCAACCACACAAAGGTATGTGGCCCTCTTTTGGGCACTTTCATCTCCATGGATAATTTTGGCCATTGGATCAAATGGAAAATTGTCTCATCTGAATTGTCATTTCAAGTTTCATCAGAATTGGAGTGGCAATTTCAAAGTTATAAGAGGTCAAAGTGAAGATTGTCTTGTTCTATAAGTGGTCACATAGGACCTTCCTGTTATGATGTTCAGGGTTGAATCTAGAATAGCATCTCCTGATGTTAAGCAAATAGACCGATTTCAGTTTCGTTGTATCATGTGTCCTTTGGGTTGTATGTTCTTAAGTATTACCTACCATAATCATGGTTTGGCCATGATCATGGTTTGGCCATAATCATGGTGTGGCCATGATTCTTGACAAAGTTGTATTTCACTCTAGGAGTTTTGAGTTTTATGAAGGGTAACACGTTTGAAGGGGATGATTTGAAATTATTTGGCTTGGAAAATACTGTCGATATTAGGAACACGAAAGCGTATGCTTGAAATTAGTGTAGATTTTGCAAATACTCTGATCCACATTACTTAGAGAATCTTCTTGTGACAAAATGTGAGTACAGGAATGAGATTTAGTGGGTTTAGAGCTTAGTCCATTGAGATGTCATTTGGAGATGGGACTTAATAAACAAAGAGGGCAATACAAAAAATGCACGTATAGGACTGTCCTATTACAATGTAAATGTCATGTCAGCATCAACAGTTCAATATTTAGAATGTGCCAAGCATCCAAATTGTGCTTCCACCACTCCATGTACGAGGAATTTAAGACATGCTTTTCCTCTCCACCACTCACAGTGATGTTACATGCGGTGACTAGGTAAGGTCTGCTATAAAAAAAATACCAAAACACACATGTTACAATGTGATTGGACTATGGGTTCACAAATATTAGCCATGGTTAACATAATTGGAAAGGGCAATATGAATACTAAAAGAGAAAAGAAAGATTCCCTTTGTCCTCCAATCTTCATGCTTTGCAAAGGATTATTGGATCAGACAATTCCCAATTTGATTCAATGACCAAAATTGTCAATGGAATTGAAATTGTCCACAATAGGACCACCGAAGAGCATGACCCAATCTAGGGCAACACTAAGCTAGAAATTTAGTGGCGGGACTAGTGTGATATGATGTCCACCAACCCCAACCTCAATTAAAAGTGGATCCGGAGCCAACATAGAACATGCCCAACTCCATCACATTTCCCCCAATTAGTGTGTGGACTTTGACAACACCACACATACCGGTAAGTAATTGTGATTACCATGGCAAGTTGAAGAATTTGGAAGATTTTATGACAAACCAACCCTCACCTAACCATTGGACACCATATATTGGAATTATATACCAATTCAACGGCATGTATGTTGGGCTAAATAAGGCATAGACAACCCCGCTTGGTTGTATAAATAGCCAGGGTACGGTTGGCATAGCCAAAATTGTTGGACACACTCTTAGGACAATTTTTTTCTCTCCACTTATGATAACATTACTAAGTTTCATGCTCCCTCACCCATTTTAAATAAAAGGAAATGCCATGCTCCATGGGGACCTTGACATGGCACTAAGAGTGAAGCCCACGTTTTCAGAATCAGAATATGTTTATTCCCAACCTTAGCCACATTACTCTCAAGCCTCAAGTAAGTAGCAAGTGGACCTTAGCAATGTTAGGAGAGAGGGAATTATTGCATACTAGCATGTCTCTCATCCATCCAAGATAAAATCTTGACCCCCTATGGTTTTGAGCCCAAGACCTAGACCGATGATAGATTGTGATTTAGAAGACCGATGACCCCACCATCGACGACAACCACAAGGCTTCACACAAGACAAGTGTGAACGGAAAAAAGAAAAAGAAAAAGAAAGGTTAAATTAAATGTAGTTGTGGTTGATTGTAGTGGTTAACGAGCCGCTAGGGGCCAAAGGCCCACCGCTGGTGGGAGAAGAAGTCCGCAGGGAAGTTGGCAAAGCAGAGAGTTTGTTTGGGAAATAGGTAGTGATGCTTACACCAAAAGAATCATCAAAACAACTACCAAACAATATGGAATGGTTTGATTTTTGTTCTTGGCATTGAAATCTGGCCCACAGCTAACATAGGGATGATTGATATAATGTAAGCCCTTATAAGATGGCCTGCAATAATCTCAATTAAGCTGTGTTTGGAAGTGTGCATATGGGTATTGCAGTTCCGAGGGCCTTGTAACATAGTTATTGCCAATGAAGATGCCTCACCACATCCTTTATGACATTTTGTGGCACATACTATTTGGAACTACACAAGGCTATTACTATTTTGTATATATATCATTATTTGCCACCATACTAGGTCAAATAGGTTGTTTAGGGTTATAGAACATAATAAACTTTACTTGGTGAAATCTTACATCACAAGTAAAAAAGTAAAAACATGGTGTAACTCCAAAGTAAGTGACACTAATTAAGACGAACAGTGTAGCACCATCACCACATGTGGAAGTATGCTTACTTTCACTAAACTGGTATGTGCAATTAGGCTACATTCATGAATATGTGGACTCTTTACCCATGCAAATAAACTTGGGCCAAAACCAGATCAAAAAATCTTAAAAGTTTGTTTACACACCATATAGCAACCACATAAATTCATTTGTTTTGTTACTAAATGGTAATGAATATTCATAACTATGTGAGTGTCAACGAATTAGCAAGGATCAACCTAATTGCACATATCAGTGTGTATGTCATATAAGCATTTAGTTCCCATCTTAATTTGGTCCACATCTAATTTTCACATCACAAAATCTTGGATGCCTAGGTGGATAACCAGCCCATGCTTTAAAATTCCATGGATCATTTTGAAGAGGCAGTAATATGCAAGTAGGATGGTTCAGCATCTGCGAGACCTGTTATATCTAATTGGTGAGAAAATGGATGGCATACATGACTTCCCACCGGTTGAAGCAAAAAGGCCAATTGAAAGGAGTACATATCCCAGGCTTCAAGGTTTGAAGGTCTTCGTATTGTATATCAAGAATTTGCTACATTTTGACATGACTGCCAACCCCCACTCATTGTTGTGACAGTTACACAAGCACCTCTAAAGGTCATTTGCCCAGCTGGGGAATAGGAATCTGATATGTTGCATATTTTGAAAACAATGACATGAATGCCAAATTATTAGGAACCTAGTGCAAGTAATTACGTGATCTGCTTGCTAGTACACTTAGGTGAGTATCTTTAATCTTCCAATTGGAACTCAACTAAATCATATTAGGACAGGTCGTAACAAAATTCCTTCACATTGGAGCAGGATACCTGTATCACTGGAAACTCCTTTAACCACTACTGTACTTGTACGTGAATGAATATTTCAGGATAAAATGACTCGAGTTAATGATCTCTAACAAAAGCACAAGTCTCAGCAGAATTCCTGAGCTAAACCAGTCAATAAGTGAGGTCTGCTCTGTATCTGACTAGCTTCTCTCAATTCCTCAGTCCCCACTGCCCGTTGTTGAACAGTCAGGACAGTCTCAATCCCTGAAAAGAATGTTTCTTTGCTCGGAAAAAAACTACAACCGTTTTAGTGCGGGAAACTGTTTCTAAACTTCAATAGTTGATTTCAACATAGCCCTGTCTGATTCAGGCCAGAATACTTTGTGCAATTCCTGCACACACCTTGGAGCATCTTCATCATCCACCACCATGGAGATATTCACCTGTTTCATGCAGAAGTATAAATCAAAACCTTGTCTCCATATCATGTCCGAGCATATTTAAGACCACATGGTTCCGCAAAAACTTTGTTCATTACTATTGACTCACAAGCCAGTGCATATTTATCCCGTGACCATTACTGTAAATAAAGCAACTTGGACTACAAATCTAAGATGAACTTTACAACTTTCCACAAAAACGAGTAGAAGACTTCATAACATCTTTGTTGCACTACATAATGAATATGGAGAGTACTGATTGACCACACTTCTTCATGCACCTATCCACACATCAAGTATTCACATCTCTAAAAAGGTACTCATTCTAGGTCTGCAAGAAATATCAAGGTGTCATATATATGCTTGTTGTTCAAAAACTTGGAATCAAATATTTCCACACCTTAGAGTCTCCTTGTGATATCATTTGGACATTGATTTCGTTCTTCTTAAAGACCCTGAAAACCTGCAACAATGAAGAACACATTACAAAATCAGCGATTTGATAAAGAGCATCATTTGATCAAATGCACGCACATGTCCTCCTAGTGTGGCCTACATTTAGTTCCCAGATACCAATCCAACCCCTCATTTTTCCCAATTCTGAGCACACTACCATACCAATACGGCATTTATATGTAACCAAGTGAACAGGGTTTGAAGTTAGTCATACTTTCTCCAAAACGGCCGACGATTGCTGGACATTGCTAATAAGTGAGATAATCGCTTTGCTTTTCAGCAGCTCCACTGTAGCAATCCTTTCCAACTCTGACTTCATTTTTTCCAATTCCTGTTAACATCAGCTCCCTCATTACTTAGCTACTTGTCAAACAACACCCTTGAAACAAGAACCTTCAGAAAGATGCAAAGAGTGATATAAAAACACATTAAGGAATGTGTGAGCACAACAAACAAATTGTCTTTGCATGGGAGAAATTCATGGAGACCTAAAACCTCTTATCACCTGCCACTCAGGTGTTTTCGTATCATCTATTGTTGTTTACCTTCTAGTATACGATTATTCACTTTGTGCAGCCTGCTAGGTAGTGCTTTAGAATTTTAGAAACACTCAAATCACACAGGGAGTGTAGGTTTTTCACAAGTGTGTTCAGGTGGAAACTTGCCTGCTCAACAAGAGCTCGTTCATGCAGCATCCCATTAGGAACTCTATGGTGATGGAAGATTAGTGGGACCTCCTGAAATTCTTCGCTACCTGAAATTCTAGAAGCTCTGCACCAGACCGGAAAACAACGTTGGAGTATAATTACAGAGTCATGTTGGAGTTGCTTTGCACACAGTATTGAGCTAGCTCTGCTCACAAAATGTTCACAAAGTACCTTAATGAATCATCTTCAAAATAAGCACAACACCTAAATAGCCCAACAGAGCATCATTCCCAGTCAAGAATTATGTGCAACCTAAACAATGCCAAACATAAAAACGGACGACACGAGTAATTGATGGAAACTTCCTCTGCCTTGCAAGAACAACTCTTCAAACCACAGATAAGTCCCTGATTTTTATTCTCAGAGTGCAGAGCACAAACCATTTATTTCAGAAATGCCCACTTTGAGTTCCTGTGCAGTCCTGCCAAGTACCAAAACCCGAGAGGAACCCGTCAACATTCCTCCGATCCCAAAGAGTCAAATTCACACACAATCAGGTTATTTAGTCACGAACTGTGACTACTCTGCCAATTTCCAACACAAAGGCTTCACAAGAACAGAGAGCCACGCGAATAGAGTCAAACTTTCTGTGACTTAACTAGTACTTGAGACATTTCAAAATGATGTCTGCAACAAATGAAATGCTTCCACATACGTAAATAAACCCTCCGGATGAGCATTTACGTTATATGCAGATCCCTGATAAGTCCAAGCTCTTCGATGTTGCTGGACTCGTTCACACCGCAGGTAACCGCCTTCTCTCCTGCCTGCCAACCAAATTCCACCATTATTATTATTATTATCATTATTTCCTACGACATTCAAGTTGCTAAAACTCTGCCTTCCAAAACCACAAAGAAATCGCCGTTTTCTTCACCCCCATCTTTCTGCTCAATTCCTTCCCACATTCCAAACCACATAAAACCCGAACCCCCATCCACACCCCGAATTTAAGCAACACCTTGAGAAGATTGTTTGTGGTCTTCCCCATGGCTGACAACACGATGATCGGCCGCTCCTCGGGGAAACTGAGGATGAAAGATGCAACCTCCTTCATCCTGTGAGTTGAGGCCACCGAGGATCCCCCGAACTTCATCACCGTAGTGAAGTCCTGCTTCAAACTCTTGCCCTCCACCCCATCGCCAACTCTCTCCTTCACAACTGCGGTCCCCGCATCGCACCGCACCTGCAGCACATCTAATTTGCAATCATCAGAACAAGATGCTCAAAACACCAACAACAGCAACAGCAAGGTCGGAGACTTACCTCATATTGACGGTAATTTCATATTGCCCTAATCTCACCTTCTTCTTCACTTCTTGGATGTGGCGGCATCCCTCACAAGCAAAAGAGAAGACAAAAGAGAGCAATAAGAAGCAGAATAAGAAGCGAAAGAGAGGTGACGGACCACCATATCACTGACATGTTCACTGCGAAACTCTCAAGAGGAAATGCTAAAGATTACATACTGATAGGTATCCTAATCCTTCAGAGTATGATAATTCCTCAGAACAAAATTCAGACATGAAGTATCTACAGAACTGATTGTCATAAAGATACAGGACAACTACTCAAATTCGTAAACCCTGAAGGTTATGCAACCCTCTATTCATGTCAGTTCAGAGATAGATTGGTCAAACAAAATTGAAGTTCGATCGTTCATTGCAAGGAAAATATGCAACAGGTACTCACCACAATCAGATTAGACCACAAAAATAAAGAAATGAATAAGCAATGAAGGTGGTCACATTGTAGTCATCTGGAAAGTCATGTGACTAAGAGAGTGACTGCAGAGCTTCAGGGAAAAGAGTAGAGGGGAGAAAATTGAGACATACCTCAACAACTTTCAGAACAAAATCAGTGATCGATAACTTCAAATACTTGGCCAAATTTGCTATAACAATCCATTTCCGGCGCTCAGCTGTAGGGCTTTTCTGACTGCGTGGTTTGGATCTGGATTTCTTCTTTGTCGAACCCACAGGCTTTTGCAACACAATCTCCACATCTGACACGAAGAGTTGAAATTTGTAGTCCCGCAACAATGCAGAGAGCTGCTTGCGAAAACTGAATCGCACCTCTCCAACAGCCAAGGATTCAATTCCACCCTGCATATATTAAGATTATCAGAAACAGCCTCCTACTCGAACACAATCAATTGCTTCCACCTCTAATCACATCTCTTAATTGTACACTTCCAACATAAACAGTTCAATAATTTCAATCAAAGAGAAAGAGTGAATTTTTAACCTTTCGAAATTGAATGGAGACATCTTTAACACGCTGGAACCCTGCAAATCGAAAGCTCACTGCAGGATCTAGAATTCTACTGGCCACCCACGACAGCAGCTTCGCTGTGAAACTGCCAACAATGAAATAAATCAATTCGAATGAAGATAACATCCTAGAAAAACTCATGAAGGAAGAGATCTAAGTGTTGACCATTTTTTTCACACCATGATTCAAACTACTGCCTCATCAGGGACTCCCTCATTCCAAGTCCTCTACTCTGATATCTTCATCGAGTGCTCCTTCTACAAATCAGCCACCAAGAGAAGCAAGTATCCCTAAGGGCTTGGTACTAGCTATAATCAACCAGTTCAATCCTATTTTAAGAAACCCATAACTACAATCAATTCTAAGTTCAACAAATTAGCAACTATGTGAGTGTCAACAAATTAGCCTCAAACTTTGGCTTCTTGAAGCTGCTACGTTACTTGTAAGAAGAGTCTGGAACCCATGGCGCAATCACCTTAACATGCAGAAGTGGTAGCCACACATTGGAAACTATTTATTAACTCACTTTTAAGATAAGTCTCTCAACTTCTCAACCTCTAACCAACATTTATAAACCTGCTCCTAACTCATGCAGCTCCATACCACAAACTTCTCTATAAGCAAACCTCACCCATTGATCTTGCATTTCATTGGCTTCGTCATTAAAGACAAAGGGAGACAAAGGATACCTTCGTCCTCAACCTGCATTTAAACTATACACCAATTTCTCCCTGTAACTAAAGGCTGAAGATGGTGAAACAGTAACTCTGCCACCATCTGTTGGTCTTGGTCGAACTAAAATATGGGAATTGGTGAACTCACCCATTCTCCAAAATCACTTAGCTTCAACATAATCACACCAAGTTGCATAGATTACTCGCACCTCATTTCTGTGCTCTTAGCAGCTCGTAAACTTAAAATCATACCTTAGTTGTTGCAGAGACTACGTCCCTTACCCTCTTCCAAACCTGGGAAAACTGATTGGAACCCAAAAACTCGATAGAATTTATCGTAAAAAAGCACGCACAAATCTACACACATTACCTTCAATTCATCACAATAGACGTCTCTGCTTTGCCGGGAACATGTCATTCCACTCACCTAAGGGTTTTCATGTGCAGCAAAAGTGGTATACATCATCACAGGCTTCCAGGAATGTGGAGAGGAAAATAAAAGATACAACTACAGAACCCATTGTGCAAAGCTACATACATTGTGCAAATTTGTTCCTGTCGATTCTCCAACTTCAGCTGCCACCACAACTCTCGAGCGTCGCCGACTCGTAGGGTGATGAAGAAGATGGCGTAATTTTTTCAGTGTAATTTCGGAACAGCATTTTAGAGGGAATACTGGACCAAATTCGTTAAGAAGACTATGGCTGGAACCGGAAGAAAATTTTCGATCGAAGCGTATGGTTAAAATGACAGAACTACGTAGATTGGTAGATTAACGGCGTTTTCGAGGTCTGAGTGGCGACGTGGCCTCACGAGAGGCCAGAACCCTGTTTTGGGTGCCATAGACTTCTTCTCGACCACAAGCACCTTTCAAGTTTGGAGTGCACAGGGGAGGCCGCACACATGGAAATTGGTGGGCCAAGTAAAAGAAATTGGCCTGAACATGTGCCTAACCTTGAGGAGCTTGGTTTCAAGGTCAGTCTTTTTTTGTTAGTTCAAACAGTTTGTCTCCAACTCCCAATCAAAAATGAAGATTTTAAACCTTACAAAACCGCCATCTTGGATCAAATTTGAAAATTGATGTTTTCTACCCAATAAAAGGGAGACTTGCCTTGAAACTAAGCTCCCCAAGGTTAGGCACTTGTCAAGGCCAAAATCCTTTTACCTTGACACCCTTGACCCTAGTCTTCATTTCAAAACTAGGAGATTCAATGTGTTTGGCCACCACATAAAGGACACTAAGGGCCGCTTCACACTATGGCCATCCAAGTCGAGAGGCTGTGGGATTGAATGGCCAAACTTGATGAGAGTCCAAAGAAATGAGTTAACAATAGCCGATGAAATATAGGAATTGGAGCCTTTGGTTGAGCACAATGTGAAGCCTCCAAAGGCCAAGCCCAAAGTCCAAAAAAAGAAGGAGCATCTCACTCTACTCCTTGCCCAAAACAACCCTCCAATCTAATGGCCAAGATCTTGTCAATGTTTGATTTTTTTATGGAAAAAAATTGACGGCCTCTCGACCATAGTTTAGATTTACATCCCCATCCGACTTAAACTTCCTTCGAGAGTCCATTGCCTTGATTAAAAAAAAAAAGTAAACATTCTAAATTGTGACAACCTTTGGACTTTGACCTCTGGTGTGAAAGGTCGAGAGGCCGAATTCTTAGTTTCTTGCAATTTGATTGGTGGAAATCAATGGCATCTCGACCTTTGGCCATAGTGTGAAGCGGCCCTAAGCTTATAGAGACCCCTATCCCTAGGTTGTATACTTACTTGCCTAGTTGGCTGTATCTGGATTCCCTATCACCGACAACCAATGTATGGGAACTTTTTGAGCATAATTGGATCCTAGTGTTTCCAAGACAAACCGTTACATGTTGGCGTCTATCACTTATTCTTTATTAGATTGAGGAATATATATTCTGTAAATTAATCTCTAACATATAAATGGGTAATTTTATGGGTAATTTTCCTGGAGTCTTGAATTTGAATTGGTGATTTTTCAAACTCAACTGGTTCATCTATAACTAGTAATCGGTTCTTCCCGTTCATTGTGGACAACTACTGTCATGTAGACTTAGGACCAAGTCATCTCCAACTTTTTGTTCAACACTCTTGTGAGTAGAAAGTAAAAAGGTCCACTATATATTTGGGCCGATATTGAGGGCCGCCTGAACTCTAAAAATTTGGTCCAATAAGATCGTTTGGTTTCATCAAATATGGTTCAAGGGTTTTATACTAGGGTTGGGTCAGAATACTCACTCCTCCCATGTGGTGTCCTAGGTGACACCTTTTTGGCGCGAGATCTTTGGGCCAGCTTGAAGAAAGTGGGACGACCTTTTCATGAGTCCGAGCTCTCAACATGGGCCAGATTGGACTCATTTGTTGGATAATGAACATCTCTATTGTCGGTCTATAAAAGATTGATTCGCTTCACTACACTTTACCCTCAAGAACATGAGGACCTGAAATCGGACTTCATCACTTTACATATGGCAAGATTAGCCCTGCAAAAAGTTGATAAAGTTGGACCGGATTGACGGCTTATTTCCCGGGGTGGCAACAAGTGCAAAACAATTTGTAATAGATAATCCATCCATATTATCCTTGTACATTCATATCAAAGAGCAATTTTACAAAACTTAGAATGGAGTGATGTAGTGCACATTGAGACCGTCAATAATACGTAATAATTTTTTGATTTGAACATGTCTATGTATTATAATACATGAATAATTTGAAAATAACGTGGAATTTCTCCTGGACAAGGGGGCTAGTCCATAATCTGGTCTCCATCATACCTAATTATAATTTATATAATCCACACAAATATGAAGATAATATAAATTATTTTGGCTTGTAAGCCCTAATCCTAACTCTCTTCTTGACTTCTCTCGGTGGCTTCTCTCCCACTTCTCTTATGGAACTCCTCAACCCCTCTTCAATAGTTGAAAGCTATAAATTATTTGAAACATAATCTAGATTATATGTACGATTATGTGTACATAAACTATGCCTTTGTGAATTTTTTTGGACAAGCCCCTTGTAATTATCTGTTTGAGTTGCCACCTGGGGCTTATTTGCACATGAATCGGGCCGGGCTGAAGCCATGTATTAGATTGTAACTTAGGGCCGCTTTATATTAGGGGCCATTTCTAGGGGCCGTTTCCAAACCCTAGGCATCAACCAATGAGAGTGCTTAGATTGCCCAAATGGCCCCTAATATGGCCCCGAGGGCTTTATATTGAGAGTCGGCCCACTTCTCCTAAAGCTTGCGTGGCGGGTGACATGGCGGCGTTTTGGAGGGAAAAAAGTGGCCCGCCTGCAAAAAAATGGGTCGAGGGTTTATGGAGAGCCACTTCGCATCTACGGGCCACTTCACCCAACTTCCATCATATAGTCATTTATGACTTTATGACTTTATGACTTTATGACTTTATGACTTTAGTTCAAGAAAGGGCATAATTCATTTAAGACAAAGTGGCCCGTTGAGTGGCCCTTACAATATAAAGTCCCTAGGGCCATTTGGAAGGCCCACTTTAAAGCGGAATTTCCAATTTGGACCCTACAAGTGGTCCTATGGACTTTATATTGCAAGGGCCACTCAACGGGCCACTTTGTAAAGTAGAGCTAAAGTTAGAGTAAAGTAAGGGCCACTTCAAGTCCAAGTTGCCTCTACTCCAAATGGCCCGGCCGCCAAATGGCCCCTAATATAAAGCCGCCCTTAGTAAGAGCACCACGGGCCTTGGCTTGGTGGTTAGGACTCATGGCCCCCAATGAGGAGGTTGTGGGTTCTATTTCCCATGCCGGCGTGGTGCTCACCACCTTAGTCCACCCAACTATGGTGGGGGGTCCTTGGACCTTGTTGTATGGGTACCTCAAAGCCCTCTGGGGGATTCCATGCATGTCCGGTATCCTCAAGGCACTAGTGGCTAGCTAGGAACTAGTATAGTGTGTCACTATAGTGCCCACCTCGAGAGGGGTTAGTAGTCCTGCACCACTGGTATTATGCCATGAGGGTTTAATGCCAAGGGTGGGTCGAACGGGCATTCCAATCACGCTAATCACATGGTCAACGTTTCTTCTCTCTCTCTAACTTAGTACAGTCCACCCTCTATAAGTGTTACCTCTATAAGTGTTAAAATTCCATAAGTGTTAACATTTTTTCTACTCCCTACTTGGGGAGATTACAATAACGTTAAGTGTTAAGTGTTAACTGATCGGCTACTCCCCTCTTTGTAATTTTGCCCTCTATATCTGCTAACTTATTATTATACTATATAATACCATACAATACAATATACTGTAACATAGCACATGTAATATACTGTAACATACTATAACATACCCCCCATTTAGAAATTATTAGGGTTTAGGATATTGACTGCAAGTCCCTCCCTCGTCAACTCAGTTTACCCTAGCAGGTTGAGCTAGTCTACTAGCCTTCGAATTTCTGAGAATGTTGTTTTCGAATTTCAGACTTGTAGGGCGAATCACATACCATTAGAAAGCTATTGAGGAGAAGATTCCAATGGTAGTAGTTTTGTCGAATTCCGACTTCTAACGAGTGAGTTATGGTTGGCCGAAATCTGCCTTCCAAGTCTCCCGTGGCAGCAGTGGCGAGTTTTGTCTGATTAATTTTGAGGGTGCTGTATTATTTTGGTGGATAGGGTTTGTGTCCTTGTGGTTTAGAGTCAGTTTGCATCTGTCTTTCAATTTAATCTAGGACAGTAGAGATGGGGAAGGCTTCAGAGTTCAGGCTTCAGAGTTCAGACCTCTATAGATGCCTTCTTCCATCCTAGAGGAGTGGAAATGGAGGAGTGAGACTCCTCAATTGTATTTTGGAACTTCATTTGGTATTATAACAATATTTTACTTGTGTTACATTTATACGTGTTATGTTTTGATTTGTTAAACTCTATATTTCTATAAGTGTTAACACTCTATAAGTGTTAACAATATTACCACTCCCAATTGTTAACACTTATAGAGGGTGGACTGTAAGTTCCTGGCATTTTGCAGTGCTTCAACTTGAACATCTTCGGTCCTATTTGTAACTCATTAATCCTTTTATGTCTCTCGGCCACGTGTTTCTCGTGTCGCAATATCCGGGCTTCATGCAGGACATTCATTAACAATTTGGTGCCCTTTCCCTCTTCAAACAAGCTGCCCTCTCCACACTATTGCCCACTTGATCAGCGGAGACAAACTGTTGCTATTGCTCAGCCAAGACTAAAGAGCCGATATCCGAATTTCCTCATCGCAGGCGAAGTTGGGTGCAAGTGCTTTGCATCGTGGGTTTTGCCAAACTTTGGTATCATCTAAGGTTTGTGAAATTCCACTCTGCATCAAATTCCATCTCTAATTCAGGTGTTTGCCACTTTCTTGTCTCTTCTTGTCGTTCTGCCTCCTCATATTCAATCACCCCTTTCTTTCTCTTCGAAAGAGTCATTTGATGATCTGGGCTTATCCCCTGCTGTTTTCTTAACCTTTTTCTGTGGCTAACGAGAGCCATGGGTGTTTCATTCTTGTCAAATTTCTATAAAATACCTGACATACCTCATCATCTCAAATAACAGAAAGCTAGACAACAAAAACCACAGAAATGGTCCCAATATTTGCCTACTCAAAAGTTCTCGGAATAGAGCTCAACCTGAGCTAAATTTGCTAGAAGCTGTTTCGTAGGGTAACTCATGATCAACTAAGGCGAACTGGCCCTTATGCACATCAATGAATATGTTAATTTTCTGTTCTGCATTGTTGTATCATTGTGGGTTGCACATGGTCTTCCAGGGTAAACTATCATCACACAAAAGCCGTCGTTGAATTCGCTATCAAATTTTTCATCACCTCTACACTGTTATCTTATTTTGCAAATTTATGTTTGTAACAAAAGTCTAGGGACTATGGACACGGATCCGCCACATCTTTTGAAGTGAGAGTAAGTAGCTGAATTGCTGCAGCAATTTTAAGTTTGAGATGAGTCGAGATGAAAAAAAGAAGGGCAAGCTGCTCGACACTGAAGACAATGATTTGCAACGTGCCTTATTCAGTACACCAAACCTTCACATTGAAAATGTCGAGACCCCGAACGATTGTGTGGCGGAAATTTATTCCTCACATGTACAGATGACAGCTCCACTTGTTGAGCAGGTTAGGCTTCATTTCATACCCCATCATTTCAGGTTTAAAATATACGCCAAAGTTGCTATTTACTGGATTTATATCCGGATTATTGTAGGCCTGAAAGAAAAAAATTCGGGTGGAATGTTTTGCACTCTGCAGGCTATTCAAGGACGTCGGATGCCACTGGAGGACGTTGGATGCCATAAAAACTTTAAAACTGCCAGAGAAGCCTTTTTGATCTACCACAAACTCTATCCAGTCAGGGCTATCTGTATTTTTGGGCTGGTGGTTTTACCATTTTTTGAGGTACTTGAAGAAAGTCTGGCCTTGAATAGGCTGAAAAATGCAAAGATTCATGTCTGTGGAAGGGCCTCTGAATTGCAAAAAGAAATGGCCTTTTTGATTGAATGTCAGTTTCACATCTTTTACCCTAAGATTTCCAGAACTGAATGAAGCTATTGGTTTACTGAGACTTTTGAAGCTCCCTCCCGTATCCATCAGATCGTATTGTCCATGTTTTGACTAAATGCAAGCTGAGGCAAACCAATGGTATGGCCTTGACATCTCTGATACAGGGGCCATTTTGCCTTAAATTCTGACTTGGAGCTTTGACAAAGATGACTGTCTACTTTTGTTTTTTTGTCAGATACCAGTCTGGTGCAAGGGTGAACTCCCCCACCCATGTGGAGACCCAACGAAATTTGCACTTAGTGGGATGCCTTACATCGAAAGGTGGCTAGCACTGCTAATTGAAGTATGCACCCTCATTCTTATGTGATTTTTATGGTATTTTTAAAATTACAAATTTTATTTTTTGTCAACTTTGGCAAAGTCTGGTATTTATTTCTGTGATAGTACTTCCTTTTTGGGTTAAGATTTTCTCTGAGTAGATTAGAAGTTAAATTTAGTAATTTAGTGGAAGGAGAAGATGAGAAGGTTTGGAGCAGTCCAGATTGACAACGCTGGCATGTGGTGGTTGCTTTCTCAGTGCTTGTAACGGAAGGAAGTTTTTGTCCAGAACAAGTTTTTGACCTGAAATACTTTTCCTGTTGCTATTCAATATTGTATGTTGAATCACATATTTGACTAATTTTCTCTTGCTGGGCATGGTGCAGACCTTATGCCTTCTCATGCTGGTGGGTTCTGTCACTCTGCAGTATTATTACATGGGACCAAGTTTTCAAGGACAAGAAGCCATGGTTTGGAAGGTATGTGCTTTGGAGGGTTAGGTCAAATTTCATATTCCTTCTTAAAGCTAAGCATATCATGCATGAATTTATTTCTCACATCTTGAAAGTTTTTTGTACATCGTCGGAAGTTGGGCTGTCAAATGTACATGTCCTTCATAGATGGGCCTTATTTGGTTACTCTTTGCTCTTTGCTACTACCTTATACTAGTAGGTTGAACTTTTTGTGTGTCCGCAAATGTATCTGAAGAAGCCAGGTTCAATTGCAGAAAGTTTTTGAGGTAATCTCAAATTGTTATGAATTGCCAAAGTCCACTGACAGTGAGCCATAAGGACACATATGTCCCCCCCAACTTTATCGACTATTAAACCTAGAATGGCTTTAAGAAATTAAGCATGTAGTCCTCTCAGCTCTTTTAAATGTCGCCCTTTTCATGTTTGTGATTCCCCTCAGGTCATCTTAACAGCGGCAATGACTGCAACTGCTGCTTTTGCGGCTGCAGGCAACCTTGGAGCGATCCAAATGTCCATGTACTTGCGTGTGTTTGTGCCTGTGGTTTTCAGTAGGTGAGCAATTTTCTCAGATTCACAAATTTCAAGTCAACAAATGTTACGAGCTTCATGTGTATCATCTTAGTTTATTCTCATTTCTGAGCGTTAATTTTCTCATGTCTCAATACTCCATGGGCTGGTTTAACAGCTTGAAAGACGAGTAAGGTGCACGGGCCTCTCATGGTCACTTTTTCAACTGGACAGCTATACTTGGGTGGTCTGTGGTTAGGTGTAAATCTAAGAATGGACACCGAAAAGGCATCTTGTGTTTAAAAGTGAATGGACTACACGCTCAAAATGTGTTAAATATTCTAGGCTCAGTAATCAGCATAATTGGGGGATCTATACGATCATTCAATAAGAAATCGAATCTTCACTTTTATAACTAATAAGGATTTCATATGAGCTCCAAAAACTGCAAGGCAAATGCCTGTGGACATGATTTGGAATTCGCAATCATCTCACACTAATTGTGCGTTTCGCATCCTAGGAGGAGTTGTAGAGCTGAAGTGTCCATTTAAGACCTGCTTACCTCAACACATTCTTAACTCATTATTTGCAATCCTAGCAGGGCTGTACGAGTGTGCTTCCTTATGACAGTAAACATTGTGCACACATTTGCTGACATTGCAGTAAGTAATTTGTTGCTCTCTCTGGTTTTATCAAGAGTTACCTTTCAGATAGCATTTTGAACTGCTTTTGTCTTCTTACAATCTCAGTTCCTGAACTTGAATGTCATCTGATTTTGTTCTTATGCATGACTTTGGGTTGCTTGATGAAGTGGGTGATGGTTTTTCTTTGACAGATGTTGTTGGGGTTTGTCATCCTGCTTTCAGCATATATTGCAAAATTGATTTTTCAGCATACAATACCGGAATTTGAGGACTACAGCACCACTTTACTGAACTTATTTGTACTTCTGACAACTGCGAACAATCCAAATGTCTGGGCGAATGCGTATACTGCAGACCGCCGCTCCTTTTTCTTCTTTTTCACATACCTCGCCGTTGGACTGTTCTTTTTTATGAACCTTGCGTTTACTGTGATCTACAAAAACTACAAGACTCAGGTGTGTGTAGGAACTTATCTCTTGTTGGAAAGATATAGGACTAGATTTCTAAACTGCATAAAGCTATTAGACTTTTTTCTAAAATCTCTCAAAAACTCATGTTTTGGTACGGACTTTTGCCCCACTTTTGACAATCTATAATGTCTAAGGAGCATTCAAGTGGTGTCGGAGCCCCCAATTTCAGTGAATTGAAGGAGAGGTGTTTGACTTTGGCCAAGAGATGGCTATATAAAATGAAGTCCTTGTCAAACTTTCAGGAGCACCATTTTAGGTGCCTTCAAAAGTTTGTCATGAGATTCTTTTGTGCCTACCAAAACATGAGTTTCTGAGAGACTTTAAGGATAACTTCATGAAAAGATTTGTGGTACTGAGACTTATTTGATTTGCTCAATTGAGATAGTTAAGGTTGAAGTCCCACCTATGCTGCAGATGGCAAATGAAGTTGAGAAACGGAATACAGAAAGGCAACAAAGCCTGAGGGCCGCCTTCAATCTGTTAACAACAAGAGAACAAAAGTGGATTGATGGTGCCACCATGATTGCTCTATTTCATGCAATGAGTAGCTACAGGTTGGTCACACAGGTGATTGCTGATTCATCTTTCATCCTCTTCTGCCAAAATGTTTTTTCGAATTGCAGTGTGTATCTGCTTACAAAGATCTGGAAGTTTATGGCAAGTCTGGGAAAGTAGACCTTGTGATAGAAAATTAGCTGCCTGGATCTAGCCCAAGATAGGTAATTATGAGTAAAATTTGTCTTCTCTAACTGATGTTTAAATGACATGGTTAATTTCAGTGGAACATTTCTATGGTTCAGCAATTGGCTTTTGGCCTAGTGATTTCTTACAATCCGGCCTTTTGGGGGGTGGGGGGTGGGGGATTTCCATTGATTGATGCAGTTGCATTCCTGATTTCTGCTCAAACATGCATGAAGTATTTTTGGCACTCGGTAAGCATGGCAACTTCAAGATATCGCAAGATGAATTTGGAGGACTCTGCGATAAAATTGTACATGAATTGGATGACATTTGGGAGAAATGTCCGCCCCGCACATTGCCAAGGTCATCAAGCCAAGCGGCAGAGATGCTTGCTGCCATCAATCAGTTCAAAAGAGATACAGAACCTGTCTATAATCTCTTAATTTGGACTGCTGTAATTGCTTCTGTGTTGGTGGCGATATGCGAGAGGGAGGTACTTTTGGCTCTAAAACCTGCCCCATTAAATCCTACCCATTAATCTTTATCTGTTTCTCCTTTTGGCTTGATTGTTGTTTTGGCAATCCTAGTTACATGGAACAGCAGTTGGACTTTGTTGAACTCTTGCGCTAATAAGGAGTGACTTATTTTGTTCAATTTTGTGCGCAGACAAAATCCAATGAGTTGAAGAAGTGGTTAGCACTCGTGGAGATTGTTTTTGGTATGTGAAGTCCTCAACAGTCAGATGCTTTTCAGTTATGGAGTAGACTATTTGCTCAATCAATTATGTCTGAGGTTTGCGGACCTATATTGGACAGTTCCAACTCGGCATACATTTTTGGCCTTTGGTGGGATTGTGAAAATATTGTCGTTTCAAATGACAAAATTGGAGTTGACATGCAAAATATTAAGAGGTCAAAGTGAAGATTCTTCTTTCTCTTTAGGCAACCTCCCAATTATGTTAATTACTGAACCTAGAATAATGTCCAAATTTTGAGCACATAGTCCAATCTCATTGTAACAACTGTCTGTTTGGTTTGCACTCTTTACTACAAGCCTCATCATATACCACTTAACTATAGGCGTCTACATAAGACCATGTAGTGTTCAATTAAGGCCCGCATAGAGTACCATATTCTGAAGATTTACTTCTCAATGGACATTTGTTGACTATGTGTGTTTCAGGTATAATATTTCTTTTGGATGTATTGGTGAAAGTAACTGTTCATGGCTGGAGATCCTACTGGCGTAACCATGTGAATCAATTTGACTTCCTTCTCACAGTTTCAACTACGGTTCTCCAACTTGCATCTATTCTACACCTGGTTGAACACCACTGGTAAAGTTTTTAATCTTCTAAGGCTTTATGATGTTCCACACTGAAAAACCATCTTTTGAAGCCAATAGAATTATTCTTAACTTCTCTCTAGAAGTAATGTTTTGGTAGGGAGTTTTGCCCACTTCTGACTTTATAACGTTTAAGGAGCATTCAAGTGGTGTTGGGAACCCCCAATTTCAATAAATTGAAGTGTAGATGTTTGACTTTGGCCAAAAGGCGGCTATACAAAAATGAAGTCTTTGTCAAACTTTTGAGAGCACCATTATAGGTGCCTGCAAAAGTTTGTCATGGAATTCATTTTAAAGTAGTTCCAATTGTATACTTGATATAAGTAAAATGCATTCACTTAGAAATTTCCTTGGGCTTGGTTTACAGGGTTTCAATTCTTTTCATTGTCAAGGCTTCATGATGTTGCACATTTGAGAATAAGGACTTTTGTGGGTAGCTTGAAATTGCAAATTTGTGGTTACATCAAAATGGAACAAACAACTTTTCCATTTTTATAACTTGATTAAAAAAAATAACATGTTTGTTTCGCTAAGAAGTTTTGGTGGGCTTGGTTTGTTTGCAGGGTTTCAATTTTGTTCATCGCACGAATACTTCGGGTGTTTTCTTTCATAACTCTGGTCTCACGATGGCATTGCATGGCCCAAACTCTTTTGCACTTGATCCCAGCTACAGCACCTATCCTTACGCTTCAGTTCCTTATATGCACTCTCTTTTCTCTCCTTGGTGTACACATTTTTGGAGGCAAAGTTTACTTGGGAAACCCTCTTCTAGAAAACACAGATTATGCCACTGGCCATCTCTATGCATTCAACTACAATGATTATGCCTCGGCCATGGTTACGTCCTTTAACTTATGTATCGTGAATAACTGGTACGTAATCATGGACGCTTACGCCGTCGTTACAGGAACTCCATGGTCTCGATCCTTTTTTATTAGCTTTTGGGCTATTGCAGTCACGTTTACACTCAATGTGATTGTCGCCTTCTTCGTAGAGGCGTTTGTATACCGAATGGAGAAAGCAGAGGCTGAAAAAAACAACAGTAACCAGACCTCGAGATCCGATTCACCTCCAAATGAAAGGAGGAAGACGTCACGAAGATCATTTAGCACCTCTTGTGATAATTTATATGAAGAAATTGTGAAGAAGTAGGTAGGATGAACTATGAGCTCAAAGATATTTAAAGGGAGAGTTTTCCCTTCTCCTAACTTAGGTCAATGACCACCCCATTTGATACAACTCTAATAAATACAAATTTTGGCCATTTTACAAACAATTGCTTGGCTTGGTAGAGATGATTGATTGGCTCCACATTTTAACTTGGGTTGTTGATGGATTCTTTTGATGCTTGAAGATGCACACATTGAATGATGTTAAGTATGTTATATGTTGTAATTGATATGTCACGGTATGCGGCGTCGGTGTCCACACCGCATCCAAGGGGTCTCATCCATTTAGAGTTGGATGGATGAACCCTAGGAGTTGAAGAGATGATCTTAAGTGAGGAGCCTCTTCCTTGGTTTGGCATTCTTGCCAAGTCAAGCCTTATGAATGAGTGTATGGAGAGAGCGTGTGTGAGAAGAAGATTGCATGTTGTTGCAATAGAATCTTGAGTTCTTCTCCCCTTACTTACACTATTGGATTCTCCCGTAGTGGAGTGAGAGATAGTTTGACTCATTATGTGCATTTGAAGAGAAAATTACAGCTCTTTTCCTTTTCGCTTGGCAAGAATGTCTTGTTTTCCTTCTTTTCTTCGTTCTTGACATATAGCACGCAAGGGAGAGCCTGAGGACAAGGAGCGACAAAGTTGCAGAGTGACGGAGCAAGGAACACCGCGAATTGGAAGAGCAACAAGAAGAAGAATACTTTCTTATGAATGGTGAATTGTAGTGAGGAATTATTGAATTATTCGCAAAATTTCCTATTATTTGGTCGCTTGCAAGCAGGAATTCACGCCATTGAGTTTTGAAAGAGAATTCTTGATTCTAGGTGAAGGAGAAATTGATTCAAAAAAAAGGGGGGGGGGGGGGGGGAAGAGAAGCCGACTCCGAGAGCTGGAGCCTCTAACCGGCTCCTGTCCGCCTTTTGCTTCCTTGCCGGCAGCAATCAGAGTCAATTCGTATCAGCTGGCGGCTGGCTAGGGCAAGGCATGGTTAGGATTTATGGAAAATGAACTTCTGCAAAACCATTTTACCAAGGATGTTTTCATTAATCAACAACGAAATCTAGGGGTTGGAAAACAGTCAGATGACGTCTTAGTCTCAGCCATAAAGGATGTCGACTAGGAATTTACGGGTGTTAATTCGATGACTCTGCAAACACCTTATGCGAAATTAAAATATTTGGGTTTTGGAGTGAGTGGAGTTTGCGGCTTAATTTGACTCAACACAAGGAAATTCACCAGATCCAAAAACATTAAAGGATTGTAATGGAGCAATGAAAATTTTATTTATTTGCAATTTTTTCTTAACAACAATAAGAATTTGTTACGCTTGACCATCAACCGCATATGGGTACCGGTTGTGCGTGGTCAATTCCAATTTTTAATTAAGTGTTATTTGGGGAAAAAGATCCAATGCTACAATTGCATGGTTTTTGTATTTCGTTGTGGTACCTTCCCCCGTGACACGCTATATTGCTGAGAAATGTCATCATTGCCTCATTTTTTTGTTGTACTAGTTTGTAATAAGGTATCGTAGAGGTGAGGTCAGAGTGATGACCGACGGAACATTTACATGTGTATCAAGTCAACGGTGTTTATATTTCCTAATGAGGAGACTAAGTTAATGATCAGCAGAGCTTAAGGTTGGTGGTGGTTGCAGGTGTAGGTTGTCTTTCACATTTTTTTACTTTACTATGACACCAGATTATTGTACGTTATTGTTTTAGTGACCAGACTCACTATAGGTTTATGGTTATGACTCAGAACCAACATTAACGTTTCCCGTCTTCAGAAGTATCGAAAGATAGACCCTTTGATCTCTTGGACATTGAACCAGTGGTAGTTTCCGACGAGGTTTTTTAGCCTATTTCGGCGTGGGGGACTACCACTTGGTCTCACGTTTTCTAGGTAGAAACCTTTGCCGACATGTGGTACTTTTGGGCCACCCCCTTTCGAGGGAGCCTAAAAGTATCACACAAGCCCTTCGGTGAAGGTGGCCTGCATTTGCAGGCGTCCAAGCCGAACCCGGATGATAGGTGTATAACGTGAGTAGTTAGATTTTTAAGGGAGATTAAATATGCGTCGTAGTACTTCCGGAGGTTAGGCCTTAGTTTTTTACTAGTGTGGCTTTAAACTCCACTAACCAATTTCATATCTAGTTCTAACCTTAACCTACAACCTATTCTACGCGCAGACGCACCAGCCTTGAAACCAAGGCAATCCTAATTTGTGAATTGGGATGGTTCTGATACACCCAACCGGGTGTGACTCATACCACCCTAACTCAACGAACGGAATAACGACAATTTGATGGACCATTCAATTCTTCCTATTTCTTTATTTAGTTCTATTTAGTTTTCTAAGCGGGGGAACTTGGCCTAAGTCCCACCCTTCACACAAATTCCTTCTTAATTACTTACTTTTGTTTGCACGTCCTAACTCACTACATTAACATATTAGGCATCACCCCTTACCTCGGGTCTCTTGCCAACAAGGGTTTACGATTTATTTTGTATGTTTTGATTGTTAAATGTGTTTACACTGGATAGACCACGAAATGCAACTCAATGGGACCAGGGTGACGGGCGACCTGTAGGTTCAACCTGTTGCGCAATCTTCATAAATTGGGGCCATTACTCCCAATCTATGGGGCCAACAACATAATAGTGGATTCGCGGGTCATTAACCCCACCTTTCCACCAACAACATTCAGAGTGGTCGTGTCGGTGATTAATCCGACTTACCACACACGAAACTTGCTAATAAATGAAGCTACTACCACAAAACATACCAAGGGCCCCGAAAACAATGGAATTGGGTACTCCCTTGGCGGTCAAGTGGTCAAGCCACTTGACCTTACGAGATAGGTGAGTGGGTTTAGAAATGCGTACCTTAGCCGTGCTCCCTCCAATCCTAAATGGAAGGCTTAAGGTTAGTTAATTTACCTCAATTTTCCTCGGTTGATTTGGGCTTGATGTAGGCTGAGCCGCTACCTCCTTCCTTGCTCCACTTTCCGAGCGTCGACCTTGCCTCCTTCTTTGTAACTAGTTTGGTAGTAAGCGTACCTTAGTTAACAATTAAAATATAAAGTATTATTCTGCCCTGTAATTTAATCCTAAGCATAATATTTATACTTAGTGCACCAAATTATCTTTCCAATGATCTAAAAATCACTCTAATCGGATAAGAAATGCAAAAGTTATGAGGGTTGGAAGTGTGAGGTCGATTCAACCGACCCTTCCAACCCACCTATCTACCTTCTAACTTCAAAAATTCATAGCACATTCCTTACTACTTGGATCTAGGCTTTCCTTATACCATTGGAAAGCTATGAACAAGCTCTAACTAGAAAAATTATGACATCAGCAGGTTAAGTTAATAGAAATTCAGCGGACTCCTTGTAACACAGCAGTCAATCAAGAAGGCTTAAACTATGTATCTCGCCTTCAACAATTCATATCTAATTCAAATCTTAGTCAAATCAAACGTTCTATATGACCCTGGAGAGATATTAAAAAGATGTATTTGATAAAAATATGTGATTAGAAAGGTAAGCCGAAGTGAACCCAGCAGGTCCTCTGTAATGCAGCAGTCAACCAAAAGTTCTCAAACTATGTGTCCCATCTTGCACAATTCATATCTAATTCAAATCATGCTCAAATCAAATGTTCTAAGCCATTTTGGAAAGCTACACAAAAGTTCTACTTGGGAAAAATATAATTTCTTGGAATTAAAATTCCTATTGGGCTCGCAGGTCTGATCCAGCAGCCGCTACCCACAAGACCACCCAGTTTTTTCTACTCCATCTTTGAAAATCCATAACTAATTGTCATCTCAACCAAATCACAAATGGGAAACGGCTATGGATGGCTATATGAAATCTCTCTAAGAGAAAAATGATAAGTATCTTGTTCTAGCTTTTGAACTAAACCTTCAGGGCATTGGCAGATGAGGTCTATAATGCCTCTCCTCAAAACTCTACCATCCAACCTATCTCTACAAAAGAAGGAATAATTTTGTTGGTGTGTTAATAAACACACAACCTAACTAGGAGAGAGAGAGTAGAGGAGGTTCTCAAGCCTTTCTTTTAGACCATTGAGAATACATGCTAAAGGATTTTTTCCTAACTACATTGAAGCAGGGCTTCGCCCAAAAACTAGAGAAAGAGAGAGAGCTACAAGGTGGAAGGAGGGGTTTTTAAACCCTCTCACAAAAGGGTTGGACCCCTCCTCCACCGGATCCATTTTTCAAACCCTTTCCCGAAATTTTGGCTCGGGGGTTTTCCCGGTTGAGGTTGCCATCCTCTCGCCGAGGTGGCTCCGACAGAAAACCTTTAGAAATCTTTCTAATTTTTCCGCCATCGAGTTGGCAAGGGGGCAAGTGGGCAAGTAGCCCCCTTGCTCTCTTTCTTTTTTGTCTTCAAAAGTCTTCAAGCCGATTTTATCTTCTTACGTAAAACACCTCCAATAGTCTTGTGTGCCTCACACTAACTAATAAACTAACACTTGCTTAGCTAGCATCTACTAACATTTTCTTAATAACTAGCATCTACTAACATTTGCTTTATAGCTAGCATCTACTAATATTTGCTTAGCTAGTTGTTTTTACTAGCTAGCATATTTTTTCTACTTTGCTATCTTCTAGCACTACTTAGTTTCATTTTGACCTTCCTTTTTCTAGGCTAAATGCTAAATGAACTAATTTTCCATAAATTCCCTATCAATTCTAACTTTTAATGCTAACATTCTAACTAAAAGTGATCCCGCAGAGTGGTGGACCACTCAAAGGGTTCACACGACATGAAAAAAAAGATGCGAGCAAAATTACGGGACCGTTTTTCCAGTTGAGCATTCCCTACAAGACTGAAAAATCCGGTTTAAAACATGGATGAAAGAGAAGCGTCAATGCAATACTAGTTTTATTGTGTCACACACCTCTTCATGAAGAATGTTTGATACACTATAGGCACAAAGAAGACCCCAAAGTGACACTTGGGACTTGTGGCATTGATGATAAGGCCCAAGTAATCCTAGTATGGGTAAGGGATTCGGACGTTGAGAACACCTCCCATTCACAGAGACAAAGAGTCATGAGGATAAGGCCATGAGCTATGCGTAGCTTATAGCGTGTTAATTCTAGAATGCTCAAGAACACCTTTATCGGGGTGTAAGCTAGAAGATACAACAATTTGAATGAGGCGTTGTCCCGAAATAATTACCTACTGCAGAAGTGGTCTGGGAGTGGCTCCCGGGATTTCCAAGGTTTGAACATGATTAATTTGCCCAATATTTGTCCAACTGAGGCAAGTCGGGAATCCGTCGCCATCTACGTAAAGCGTAGATAACAATGAAGTGGTTGAATGTTAGCATTAGAGATCATGTATAGAAGTTATGGTGTTCTGAAGCTATTGGGGGCTTCAAGCCCCAACGGCTAAGGAGATATATCTACTTGGTCCCAACTCTTTGTAGAGAGACAAAAGGTTTCCTAACAATGAGATAGGAGCTTTCTCAAAAGTTCTAGAAGCTTATATGAGTAAGGCTATATGACCGCCAAACCCACCCAAGGCTGAATGGCACAACCTTCATGGGCATTGGCCCAATATGAGGGTATAGTTGCCTAGTATGATTCGGGTTGTTATAGTATTGATCCGGAAACGCGATGATCAATATAAGATTGGACTTCCGTGGATGGAAGTCCACATCTAAATATTTGCTCCAATTAAAGGGTGAATCCCGAAAACAAAGTAAGAGGGTTGATTCCCCTTTTATGAACTATAAGGTCCGTGGTATGGAAAGCTAACCATTAATATTGTGGAATGCAAAGAGTTAGCGCTCATGACCCTTGCTAGAATTGAAAAAATGACCAAGTTAATTAAGGGAAACTAGCAAAGGTGCGACATAATGATTGGTATGCGTTTCACTTTTTACTCTAATATTTAGAACATGATGCGCTCCAGAATTATGAGCAGTGTAGAGATGCTCATTGGATGGAGTTGCATCAAGTGGAGCGGTATTGGGAAATTCAAGTAGAGTTGGTTTCCGCATTGAAAGAAGACGCGTCTTCCAGTTCGTTGGCCGCTCTTGTGGTTAAGGTAGAGACCTTGGGGAAAATATTTGTAGTTAATGTGTAGAAAACTTTATTTGGCGACCCCAAGAAGTAGGTTTTTTCTCCCGCATCACGAATACATTGAGGTCAATCCTTCCATTCTCTTGTTATGCCTAGGCTACCCATGCGCCTTAGTTTTTTTAGGGACTCCGCCAATTTTTATATCTTTCTAGTCATTCCATCTCCATCTGGAGAAGGAATACGCATATTTCCGTCGGGAATAGATGGAGCGGATACATGACTTCAAACGGGAAAATGACGATACACCTCATATCATGTACACTAGGTTGGCGTGGTTTGTCAAGGGGTCTGGAGGTGTTTTTGCAAAGAGCCAGTTGATCGAGATATTGTTGTCAAAGATATACAAACGCCTCCTTCACTTAACATTGTTAGGATCATCACGAATTATGGTGGTTGGACGACAGTTGTAGAGGCATTTGGCGTTGTGGAGCAATGTGATCGTGCATTGTGTCGACACGATGCCACTAACTTTGTGTCCTTGCTAATGGATTCTAGCAATTTCCGGAAGGGTTTGGTCGTGGTTGCAAGGTTAGTAGACCTTATACTGTTGGTCTTGTGGGGAATCGAAACACGCTAAGAACAATTGTCTTTCAAAGCAAAAGAAAGTCCTGACCGTGGAAAACCAAAGCGGAAGACAAGTGTCTCCGCTAAGGCTTCGGCAAAAATGACTCGCAAGCCTACACCGAAGCAATTGAAATGTTTCTACTGTGAGAACTCAATCATCTCAAAGTCTTACTCTTGGAGCAATAAAATAAACTTGGCGAGCTTGCTAGTAAGCTTATTTGACTCCATGAGCCACCTTAAAGGTTGATGGTCAGTCACTAAAGTGAAACGCTGACCATAGACATATGGCCGGAAATGAGCAATATTGCCACCAACGCTTCTCCCTCATAAGACAAATAATTGGCCTCCGCACCGTTGTTGCTTCGGAAAGCATAAGCAACAACATACATCCAATCAGAATCATCATTGTGAGTGATAACTGCTCCCAAACCCAATGAACTCTAGTTTGTATATAAACTAAATTTTTTTGAAGACATCACGTTGTCGAAGCACCGGAGTTGCACCAAGTCTCTGCTTCAATGTCTTGAATGCATGCTATTGCTTACGACACCAAGTACAAGGTTGGTCTTTGTTTGTGAGAATGGTGAGAGGCTTCGCAATCAAACTAAAGTTTTTGATCAATTGCCGGTAGTAATTTGCCAAGCCCAAGAAAAACACAAAGTCTCGGCACATCAACTGGTGTCGGGATTTTTTGTAAAGCGTGCATCTTAACTTGTTGCACCCCAAGACCTCCTAAAATAATCATATGACCTAGATATGTTAGTCGGCCATGGAAAAACTTGCACTTGCCATGGCGCAAACGCAACCCCCACCGTTGCAACTGTTCAAAAACGGCTTGTAGTTGCGTCACATGCTCATGTGGTGTTCTGTTGAAGATGATCACGACATCAATGTAACATTCAGCAAAGGGCAAGCTAAAGAAGACCTAGTTCATCACTCTCTGAAACTCTGCAGGTGCATTATTCAGGATGTCACGTGAGGTGACATCGGGGGCTAAGTCACGTCGATTTAGGAGTAAATGGACTCCACTAGGAGTCCATGTGTGTTGGGATGAGTAACGGACTCCATTGGGAGTCCTAGTTAGTTGTTCATCCACTCCATGGATGAACTCCACATAGGATTGGGGTTGTATGGAGAGGAAGGCCTCTTGACTTGCCATTGTTGTCAAGTCAAGTCTTGTGAGTGTGTTTTGAGAGAGAGAGAGCTTGTTGTTGCTTTCTCATGGCTATGGTGTAATAGATTATGAGTAAAGCCTTTGCATTCTTTCTCCACCACTTGCACTCTTGGATTCTCCCTTCGTGGAGTGAGAGATAGCTTGACTCTTGTGTGTGAATTTTAGAGTTTCTTAAGCTTTGTAAGGAGACATTTTAGTTTCTTAAGCTTGGAGAGAGAAACCCTCATACTTGACAACAATGGCTCAAATTTTTCATTTTTTGGTTGTATTTCTGAGCTAGAATGGCCCAGTATTGAGAACAAATGAGTGATACAAGTGTTTGAAAGCTTAGTTTGTCATTTCTTGCAACCCTCAAGAAGATTTTGAGAGAAATCTTCCCATTTTTCTTTTGTTGTCTCTTTGTGTTTTCTTCAAGTGTTGATGGTTGAATCTTGAGATTCTATTTGGTCTCAAGATTCTCAAGTCACATTATTCTTGCTTGCAATTTGTAAAAGCAAAGTTTAATTTTTTTTTAAATTAACAAACAAACACAAACCAAACTTACAATCCGAATTTTTATAATTTTTTTTGAGCTCCGGAGCTCCACGGACACTCTTGGAGCTCCTGGAGCTCCTGGAGCTCCAATTCTGCACCCGGGGGCGGGCGGCGCCAGCCGGGCCCCGCGGTGAGGTGGCAGCAGGCCGGGCCGAGGGCGGGCGGGCGACAGCCTGGCCGAGGTGGCGGGCGGCGCCAGCCTGGCCCCCCCTTAAATTGCGGCTCCATGGCGGCTTCAAGGTAAGCCTCCCTTAATTAGGCTAGTTAACTTAATTAGGCTAGTTAACTTAATTAAATTAATTAACTTAGTTAATTAAATTAGGTTAGCTTAATTAGGTTAGCTTAATTAGGTTAGGTTCATTAGTTTAAATTAATTAAGTTAGGTTGAGTTAAATTAAATTATTTAAGTTAATTCATTTAAGTTTATTAAGTTTATTTTTTCTGTTTTTTAAAAAATTTCTGTTTTGTTTAATTAAAACAAATATTTTTATTTTTATTTTATTTTCATATTTTTCCTTTCACCTTTCAAACTTGGCATCCAATTCTCACAAACTTTGAGGTTCAAATTTGGGGGCATACTAGCTCCGATTGGAGTGAAATTTGAGCCTATCTTGTGTGAAATTTGCCAAGGAATCCAATGGTGTAATTGGATTGTTGATTGGAATTCAAAATCATTGCTGAAATTATTAATTTCAACGCTGATTTTTGTTTTTGGGAGCAAATTAACTCCGAATGGAGTGAAATTTGAGCCTAATTTGTGTGAAATCTTCCTAGGAGTCCATTGGTGCACTTAGTTTGTTGATTGGAGTCCATAATCACCTTGGAAATGAGCCTTTTCAACGCTGATTTTTCATTTTAATTACCAATCTCAAACCTTTGCACAATTTTGGAATTCTGGGGGCATAAACACTTGGCATTTGGCAAGGGATTGCCATTTAGATAGCCCGCAACAGGTGCAGGTTGCCATTACCTTGTAGATAGTTGCAGGTACTCAAGTGATTATTTTATGGTGCAAACTAGGAGCCGATATTATCGATCTCCATCACCAGATTACTTGGAGGACGTGCATACCACAAATCTTGAGCCAGAGGTAGATACCAACGAGGCTTTTGAGCCTATTTCGGCGTTGGACACTACTAGTAGGCTTCAAATTTGGAGTGTCGGCACGTTCGACGAAATGGAGGACGATCGCCACAATTCAGTGCGTGATCGGTTTTCAGGTCGAGCTGGGGGCATTTCCTTGCCCGATTGGAAACTCCGGTTTCGTACCTGGATTAAGGAGAAACGCCAAAGGTCTTCCAATTTCAATGATTGGTATGCCTTTGAACTTCTGCCCCAACATTTGGAGTATGAGGCACTCCAAACTTATGAACGTTGGACAGAGGGTCATCAGCGACAACTTCGGGAGGTGGAGCAGTATTGGGAGGCTCGGGTTGAGCTCATTTCAGCCCTTAAGGATGGGGCGGTTGCTACCTTAGCTCCACCCACCTTAAAGGAGGAGGAATCGCCGGCGGAGTCTAAGGACACGGAACTGGCACTTGGACCAATGGTGGCTAGCAGTAGCACGGCAACCCTTTTACGGGTGGCACGTGCTACACAGGCAGCATTGACGGCTGTTGGTCCACCACCTCCGTTTAATCCCCTTACTGAATTTGTCGCACATTTGGAAGTGGAGTATGGTGGGTTTCGGCGAGACCAGATGCAGCGCATCCAGGATTTCCGCCGAGAGAAGGATGATACTCCACAGACCATGTATACGTGACTCGCGCGATTTGCTGTGGAGTCGGGAGGTGTTTTTGCTGAGAGTCAGCTTGTTAAAATTTTTTTGTCTAAGATTGACAAGCGGCTACTTGAGTTGGCATCACCTCGGATTATCCTCGACTACGAGGGCCGAGCTACGCTTGCACAAGCGTTTGCCATGGTTGAGAGATGTGATCGGGCTCTTTGCCAACATGATGCCACAGATATGGTATCTTGGATGACAGAGAGTCCGAAACCAAGAAGAATTGTCACAGCTACTAGTAGTTTAGTTGAGACTCAACCCGTCAAGGAGCAAAAGATTTTGCATTGTTGGGGTTGTGGAGAAGCTGGTCATTCGAAGAATGATCCCAATTGTCCTAAAAAGAAGAAAACTCAGCCTTTGGAAAAATTAAAACAAAAGATGGAACCAGTAAAGACAAGGGACAATTCTAAGAAGAGACAATTGAAATGTAACCATTGTGGTGGCACTAATCACGATGTGGATCATTGTTTCCAACTTCATCCTGAGATGCGGCCTGCCAGTTATGTCACTGGAAAGTCTCCAAGGGAGCAGAGTCTTGAGGCTAAGGTGGCAGAGCTTGAGCAAAAGCTCAAATCTTCTGCATCTTTTGCTCAAATTTATGAGCCGCATGTGGGTGGTGGCACCTCGGGTTCGGACATGTATATGTTTGGAGCAGCTGGAGAGGTGGTGGCGGCGGCTTCTACTCGCTCCCAAACATTGGCAGATGCAGTGGCTTCCACGAGTGGTGGTAGCAACGAGGTGCTACATCCTCGCCATGCCGGACCAGCTGATCAAATTGGTCAAGCACGTTTACCTCTTTCATTTGGATTGGTAGACACTACTGTTGTTGGGGCTAAAAACCTTGTACCTTTGAGAGATGGGGATTCTATCTCGAAGGATGTTACGCAGGCATTGGCATATAAAATTCTCCATATGCCAATTTTCTCGGGTGCGGAGTTTATGGCTTCGGATTTCAAGCCTGCTGCAGTTTTTCATTTAGCTGGGAGAATGTTAGAAGGTAAGGCGGATTTGCCATCCCTTCAAGTATCCCAAGCTGTGGTTGACGTACCTGTGGCTGAGGAGTTGGAGGACTTAGCCAATTTGCGAGCGAGTCTTGCGGATGCGGCGATCATTGCATTTGGTAAGCAAACTGGTATTCCTCCAGCATCAATTTCAGCAGTGGATACGTCATTTTCGAATTATGCGTCGGGAGCGGCATATCTTGCAGACATTTCTGCAAGGCCTGCTCGCGAACGGCATAATTTGCAACCTGGAGTTGTACGGCTGATGAACGACAAATCTTTGTTTGTCGTTTCACGCACGGATATGCCCACTATCCGTGCTACACCACTGAGAGTTATGATGAATTCCGGTGCTCAACCGGTTATGATTGGCAAAGGACTTGCTGACAGTCTTGGATTGACGCCAGCGAGCTTGGATCTTTGTCCATTCACTATTGTGACTTCAGTAGGGGGCACTGAACGTGCAACAGGTTACACCAAGGCACCTCTACGTTTGATTTTTCATGTGGGGGCAGGGCCTACTTACACTCATTTGTCAATGAAGTGTGTTGTTACTAATGCTACCAACTATGATATATTTGTTGGTCAGCAAGCTCTTTACCCACTTGGCTTTGGTTTGGATAATTAGACGGAAGAGGCATGGATTAGACCGGGATGGTCCACTGGAGATGGCAGGAAGGTATTTATTCCCGTCACATTTGCAGCCACTGCTATGACTATGGTTGCGGAGGCAATGTTTGGTTGCAGCGGTTCAGTTGCAGATTTGCCTTGTGCTCCAGTTTTATTGGAGGAAACAATGGACTACACTTGTAATGCGGCAGAACAACAATTTTTACCATCTTTTCAAATTCATGCTCGACATTTCAAGGATCCACCTCCACCATGGCGAACTCCTAAGGAGTTATCCGACCATTGTCAACACATTGTAGCGGATTTAGAGCTTGGAGAGGCACCCCCAACTTCATCCTCATTTTCTTTTGCTCAACCCATTCGTTGGCAACCATCACCTGAAGGTATTGTCCTTGTGGAGATCTTTGGAGGCATTGGCACAGGTTTGGCGGCAGTGTTGGAAGCTGGAATTACAGTTTGGCGATATATTCATGTGGACAATGGGTATGCAGCCAACAGAGCCGTCCGACACCACATCCAACAATTGTTGTTGAGATACCCCGCACAATTGTTAGCCTCTGCCATTCATGGATGTTGTGGTCAACTTCCTCAAGATGTCACTATGATTAGTGATGAGGATTTGAGAAGGTTGGGCCACGTGGATTTGATTATTGCAGGATGGCCTTGTCAAGGCCATTCGCGGGCAGGAACTGGCTAGGGATTGGATGATCCTAGGTCTAGTTTGTTTGCGGATTTGATGCGATTGACGCAATGGTGGTTTACCCACCAATCAACTCCGCCAGGGTACATTTTCGAAAATGTACCATTATTGGGTGATACCCGGCACAAAGTGGTGAAGGATGGTGAGTACATTAACCAAATTCTGGGTACTCCAACATTTCTGGATGCTGCATCTTTGGGATCCTTTGCTCATCGGCCTCGTTGGTTTTGGACAAACTTGGTATCATCTCGGGTGCTTTCAACGGCGATTGCCCGCATTCCCCGCCTTATGGATCGCAAGGTGGATGACATTTTAGATGATCATCGTGTTTCCTTGGCAGTTACCAAGGATGACAACTTGCCATTTGCATTAATTAACAAGGTGGGCATTCCGAGAGATGCACTACCTACTTTTGTGACATATCCACAGTCTTTTGCATTTCGATCTCGTTGATCTGGCATGGTTTGGGATTCAAAATTCCAAACTTATGAGGAGCCTACGGCAGATGAGCGGGAACGCGCCATGGGTTTTCTTACAGGTACCACGGCTGCTCACGGACTTCAGGAAGGTCAGAGACGTTTCCTATTGGGGCAAGTTATGGATCTTAATAGCATTGTGTGGATAATTAGAATTTGTCTTGCTGCTCAACAACGTATGGATGACCAATTGCTTACTCTGAGGGCAGAGAACAATGGTTAGGGGGCAATGGAGCCGCAATCCAAGGGTCATATTGAGGTCAATGACACCGAGGGATTATTTCCTTTGAAACTTCATGTTGCGGAAGAATTTCGAGCCCAACGTGTTTTTTCGGCTTTGGCCCAAGAGTTTGGGAAGTTGGAGGCCCATAAAATGTTTCCACTTCTATTTCTTGGTGATACTTCATATGTGGGTAGCTATTTAGCTACACAAACTGATTGTAGTGGAGAGGATACGCATTTGGATTCAAGTGCCAATGATGGGGGCAAAGGTGTTGCCCTCTCCACGGACTAGCAATCACAAGTTGTGCTGGCACCAAATGGCAATCCTTCTTTGAAGAAGGAAACCACGAAATTTGACGATTGGCCAATTGAAGTGGGGCCAAAGCTTACTGGTGCCGAAGCACGAAAGGTACGGGCATTTATTCGCTCTTACCGTAATTGTTTTGCCTTTAGTCTTCATGATCTTGAAGGATATAAAGGTAAACATGTTCGTATTCAACTCGAGGACGACCACCCTATTTTCAGACGGCCGTACAGACTTAGTATCTCTGAAAGGTTGGGTGTTCAAACTCGATGTCAAGAGTTATTGGCAGCGGAATTGATTGAACTCTCCAATGGAGAGTATGCTTGTGCCACGGTTATGCCGTCAAAGAAGGATATCTTTGGCAACTGGACGGAAAAACGGATGTGTGGTGATTATCGTCCAGTCAACCGCAAGACCAAGTCGGATCGATATCCAATGCCGATGCCGGAGGAGTTGTTTGATGCACTGGGATTTTCTAGAATCTTCAGCACTCTGGATTTGAGGTCTGGTTATCATCAATTACCTTTGTTGTTGGGTGATCGGGTGAAGACCGCATTTTGGGGAATTGATAAAGATGGCAAGGATCAACTTTATCATTGGAAATTTCTGCCATTTGGTCTCAAGAATGCACCAGCTGAATTTCAGCGGGTGATGGACCAATTATTGGCTGGTTTGCCGTTTGCTAGATGTTACATTGATGATGTTATCATCTTTAGTAATAGTCCACATAATCATGTGAGACATTTGCAAGCGGTATTTGAACGACTTCAACGGTGGGGACTCCGTTTACATCATGGAAAATGTAAGTTTTTCCATGATCAATTGCCCTATTTAGGCCACATGATTGTTCCTGGCGGTCTTGGTGTGCAACAGGCGAAGGTGGATGCTTTGTACAAAATTCCCGCACCTAGTGATGTACCACGGCTTCGTGCATTTCTAGGATTGGCAAATTATTATAGGAGGTTTGTCAAAAACTTTAGTTTGATTGCCAAACCTCTTACCATTCTCACGGGGAAAGACCAACCATGGATTTGGAGTCAGGAACAACAACAAGCATTTGATACATTGAAATAGAGGCTCGGTTCAGCGCCAGTGCTTCGACGCCCGGATGTGTCTAGAGCTTTTCAATTGCACACGGATTGGAATGCAGTGGGATTGGGAGCGGTATTGACACAGAAGGATGAAGAGGGAAATGAATATGTGGTGGCTTATGCATCTAGAAGCAATAATAGTGCTGAATCTAATTATTCTTCTTATGAAGGCGAGGCCTTGGCGGCCGTTTGGGCCATTGCACATTTTCGACCTTATTTGTATGGGCAGAAGTTTCCTTTGGTGACTGATCATCAGCCTTTAAAATGGCTTATGGAATCAGATAAGCTCACCGGGAAACTTGCTAGGTGGGCATTGTTACTTCAGGAATATGATTTTGAAGTTGTTCACCGAGCAGGAATTGCCAACTTGGATGCAGACGGATTGTCTCGCAATCCAAGTCCTTCAGATGAGGATTTAACTGGAGCCAGGTGGCATGGAAATTGTGATCGTGAGGCAGTTCCGGGTTGGCATGCTGCCACATATCTCACAATGATGTCGGGATTGGCTGCTGAGATCCTTGGAGAAAAACAAGATGAGGAGGTTGATAAATCTCTCGTTGTTAGTGATGTGTGGGAAGACCAGACGGTCTTGCACAAACTTCAACACGGGATATTTCCTCTTGGACTATCTGCTATGGAGCGAGATAGAGTTAGTCACCGGATAACAAGGTTTCGTTGGGCAAACAACTTGTTATTTCGTGTGTGGCCGAACGGAACGAGACGCATCATTCCAAGGCCAGATCAAAGAGCTTCTTCGGTGCGGCAAGTGCACGAGGAGCTTGGACATTTTGGAGTGCGAAGGACGCACTCTATGTTGCGCAACCAATATTGGTGGACTGGTATGTATCAACAGGTTGCCACTTATGTTTCTCGGTGTGAAGTATGTGACCGGGTCAGGTCAAGTTTTAACACTTTGTCACCTCAACTTCAGCCTTTACCTATTATGGGCTTGGGATATCGTTGGTCTTTGGATTTTTCCGGACCGCTTACTATCACTCCACGTGGTTCCAAATATGTGCTTGTGATGGTGGAGCATTTTAGTAAGTGGATTGAACTCGTGGCTCTTCCCCAAAATTCCTCAGAATTGGCGGCTATGGCATTTCTTGATCGAGTTTTGGCACGGTTTGGAGCACCTGCAGAGGTGTTGACGGATCAAGGGAGAGAATTCCTTGGATCTTTCGAGGCTTTGTGTACCAAGGCTTTGATTGATCATCGGACAACTTCCAGAGATCACCCTGAGGCAGATGGCTTAGTTGAACGAGTTGTTCAAACGGTTAAGCGCGGTTTGCGGAAGTATGGATTGTTTCATGGCAACCATCGCGATTGGGACTTGATGTTACCATGGATAGCAATGGGTTATCGTTTCAGCAGGCAAGCATCTTTGGCATCCTATACTCCTTACCAACTCTTGTATGGACAGGAACCAATTTTACCTAGCTCGGTGCGAGAGAAATTGGCTCCCGTAGTAAACTTGGATGATCCAGATGTTTGGGCTCAATGTCTTCATGACCGAGCAACGTTCTTCCAAAAGGCCATGCCTATGGCTATGGAGAACTTAAATATTGCTCAACATCGTGATACATTACGGTATGCCCGGATCCGCAGTGGAGCTTATCGACCTCAGGTTCGTAGATTTTGCAACGGGAGGCGCCTACGACATTGGATGTCAAGGCTGGGCGCACGATTTTGCGGGTAAAAGATGTCTTGCCAAGTGGTATATTATTGCTTGAAGGCAAGGATGGACGGGAATGTCGTGAGCATTCAAAAAATTGTGCTCCATGTCACCTTCCCATCGACGGCTCTGTGCATCCCGAGTTGGCGGTTGTACCACAGGGTTTGCCTTATTATGTTTGTGGAGAGAAGAAAGGAGCTGCAACAATGTTATTGTGCGACCAATGTCAACGTGGATGGCACATGGCATGTTTGACACCTCCCCTTTTTACTCTTCCTTCTGGCAATTGGGTTTGTCCTCGTTGTCGGAAAGCCTCTCATTCCGTGGCCGTTAATGGTCATGATTGAGGATTTTGTGGATGTTTACCACATGTTTTAGTGATGAAGTTGTTATTTAGTTGGTTGGAAATTTTATGGGATTGAAAATCACATTGAAAGAATTATCCAAGAATTCAACATAAATGGTTGAAGGCGATTAAGGATGGGGCTCAAATTGCACCCAGCCTATAGTTCTTGGATTACTTTCTCAATCATGAGTTTAATTCCCTAGATTACCACTACCCAATTGAATATGTATAGATGTAGCAACAACTTCATCATGTTCAACAACTCTACCGATGAGTGTGTTTGTTCCTAGCCGATTGGAGGGGCTCCTTATCTGCTAGTGGGGGCACTTGAAGAGGTGGTTGTTTAGTATTTTAGTTTGCTATTTTATTTTGCTAATTGATGTTGACGCCGACACTCGATCTGTTGTGTTTAACGATCTTAGTTTACACGACAGCTGTCACGTGAGGTGACATCGGGGGTTAAGTCACGTCGATTTAGGAGTAAATAGACTCCACTAGGAGTCCATGTGTGTTGGGATGAGTAACGGACTCCATTGGGAGTCCTAGTTAGTTGCTCATCCACTCCATGGATGAACTCCACATAGGATTGGGGTTGTATGGAGAGGAAGACCTCTTGACTTGCCATTGTTGTCAAGTCAAGTCTTGTGAGTGTGTTTTGAGAGAGAGAGAGAGAGCTTGTTGTTGCTTTCTCATGGCTATGGTGTAATAGATTATGAGTAAAGCCTTTGCATTCTTTCTCCACCACTTGCACTCTTGGATTCTCCCTTCGTGGAGTGAGAGATAGCTTGACTCTTGTGTGTGAATTTTAGAGTTTCTTAAGCTTTGTAAGGAGACATTTTAGTTTCTTAAGCTTGGAGAGAGAAACCCTCATACTTGAAGAGGTGGTTGTTTAGCATTTTAGTTTGCTATTTTATTTTACTAATTGATGTTGACGCCGACACTCGATCTGTTGTGTTTAACGATCTTAGTTTACACGACAAGGAAAAAATGGAAGAAACTTCCAATGGTATAATTGATCATTCCCATCCTGATCAATTCTTCATAATGCAGTTTTCATTCGATCTCCCACAAATAATGGGGGTTGGTGAAAGCCGGATCTCAAATCCAAGGTGCTAAAGACTTGAGAAAATCTAATGACATTGAACAACTTCTTCGGGATTGGCATGGGATACCGATCTGACTTGGTCTTTTGGGTAACTGGACGGTAACCCCCGCACATCTGTTTCTTTTTCCAATCGCCAAAGACATCCTTCTTCGACAGTATAATTGTAGTACAAACATACTCCCCGTTAGAGAGTTTGGTCAGCCTTGCTGCCAAGAGCTTTTGGCAACGAGCCTAGACGCCAATCCTCTCGGAGATACTGAGCCTATAAGGTCTCCAAAAAATAAGATGGTCGTCCTCCACTTGAATGTGGATGGTTTTCTTTTATAGCCTTTAAGATCTTGAAGGCTAAAAGCAAAACACCTATGATACAAGCAAATGAACGCTCGTACCTTCCATGTCTTAGCACCAATGAGATGAGGGCCTAATTCCAATACCCAATCATCAAATTCTATGGTCTCCCTCTCCACCAAAGGGATACCACTCGATGTTGGCATGGACTCTAACTGCTATTCAAAGGAGGGGACATTAACTATGCCCCCAACATCAATACTAGTAGTAGACTCTGGCCTCTCTTCATCACCACCAACATATGATGATGAAGCGGCCACCGGAGGCAAAAAATTGAATGAAATCATTCGTGGGAATATCCTCCATGCCTCCCTCCTCCCAAACTCGGAAGCCAAAGCAACATAAACTTGTTGAGCTCAAAACTCCTTCATCACATGCAACCACGGGTAGATCACTTAGTGCATTTTAAAAACGACGTGTGGCATAATATAGAGAGGATTAAAATCATTTGAAATAAAAATTATAAAGGAATTCCAAATAATGAAGGGGCCATTAAATGTAGACAATTCCATTATAAGTAAGTTAGATGGACATAAAACGTGGGCCATTATTTTTTTGTAAAATTAATATAGGGGTTGAAGATAAGGATCCTAGAAGGTATGTTTAGTATGGTATGTAAATGGGTTTAGGACTCACAGGGATGGATGATAATTGGGATTTCCATCTGTCCAAAATTACTTAAAAGGAATATAGAGTACAAAAATTTGCAGTGACTTGGACAATATAAGTAATGGAAGGGTGCAAACAAATGGGCCATTTTTGAAATTTAAGTAATTATAGGGAGGCTTTAATTCAGCCCTTGAAGGTAAATAGCCCCAAAACAAAAAAACCCCCAGCCGCACGTGGTGCACAAAAATGCTTTAGAATGATCTACCCGTGCATGCAACTCGAATCGAGAGATTTGTTCAGCTTCTACAACCATGGCCTCAATTCTCTCCTCCATGGATGTAGACCGTTGTGCCCTTGACCAAAGTCCTTTGCTCCTGGAGACAACAACTGGTCACCAAGATACCTTTACAATGCAAGGCATAAATCAACGGTCCACACAACGGTGTTAAGATGCATGGCTAGGCCCAACACGAACCGTTGTTGGCCCTCAGAAAGGCCATGGTCTACTGTGCTTCCAGTCTGGAATTCTATGGCACGCTTTTGTTCATTGGCAAAGGGTTCACGATGGGTTCTAGTGTAAGCATTCCACATCATACCACGGTCCCGATCGCGGAATGCAAATGACTGTGGAAAAATTATAAAGGTTGGGAAGACCCTCCGTGGTGCCTCCACTTTGTTAACCAATGCTAACGGGGGTAAATCATTTCAAATTATCGGCAAAGAGGTTTAGTTTGGATCCAAGATGTCATCCACCTTCTGATCAGAATATGGAGGCATTGCAGAAAATGCTACAGCTAAAGTGGTTAGCGGTGTGAGGTTGGTCCACACCCACTGAGGACGGTGAGAATACAAACCAAGTTCTTCGGCATCCACAAAAATGGGATCCCCAAGATGTTGACAAACATGATGTCTGCCCTCCAACACCTATCCCGAGAGTCTCCCAACATACGAACATTTTCGAATATATACCATGGAGAGTAGGGTTGGTGGATAAACCACCAGTGCATGAGACGGATATGGTCCTAGAAAAGACTAAACCTTGGTCTGCTCCAGCACGGGAGTAGCCCTAGCATGACCATCCCGCAGTCACCAGATTCCACATGATCCAACCTTCATAACTCCTCACTAATAAGTGTTACATCACGAGGAAGACGTTCAAAGCACCCATGGATGGCAGTCGGGTTTAAGTGGTGTTGGTACAACACCATCAACTGGTGTAAATAATGACGAGTTACACGGGTGGACACAAGACTTTCATTCACACAGATATATTGTCGAACCATGAGGCTACCTCCAACACGGCCGCCAATCCTGTCCCGATGCCCTCAAACAATTCTACTAAAGTAATCCCTTTTTCTGGCGGACGCCACATAATGGAATGTCCCAACGCCAATGGGGTATCTGGTATGACTGGTGTCGTAGAATCCAGAGAGAGGATAATGTCCTCACACCTCTGGAATAGCTTTATGGAATCACGCTAGGCAGGAAGAAAATCCTTGGGATGACACACCAATACACCCTTAGGTGTTATCTCCTTTTGATCCTCAATATTCCATATGAATGCCAGTGTCTCCTTCAATAAGGCGAATCACATGGCAATGTGTCAACAGTAGCACCACATCCAGAAACCATGGATAATGGTGCTATGATTGTAGCTGCCGCGAATGCCACAAGAATAACCTCCCTTCGGTCATCCCAATTGACCAATCTGGTCGGATCCACGCCTCTTCAGTCTAGTTGTCTAAATAGAAACTGAGGGGGTAGAATGTCTGCTAATAAATTAAAATGTCATAGTTGGTCATATTCGTCACTGTACACTTGAGAAGAACATGTGTGGGTGGATCTCTAGGTTTCACCTAGAAGCTAAGGTGTAATGACTCATAAGTATAACTAGTGGTCCGCTCCACGTGGCCAGTAGATGTGACGATTATGAATGGGTCTAGCAGCTACATCAGACATGTAAGTTGTTCCCGCGGACACTGGTGAATCAAAAGATGTGGTTGGCCCCCTATCATTGAGGATGTATGCATCAAAAAACGCAATGGCCTCCATGGCCAGCCTTTCTCACCGTTTGGCCACTTCCTCGGGATCCTTAGTTGCAGGGATGTCTGCGGTGGCTTGAGCCAGAGCAGACAAGGTTGCCTTCCCTTCCAAAATCCTACCAGCTAGGTGGAAAACCTTAGTAGATTGGATACATGGTGATGACCATTCCATCTTTATGAATAAAGGTGTGTGTAACAATCTGCTCATATTACCAACTTGGATACAAATGGACTCTCACACAATCCAAATGCTTCGGATGAGGACTTGACCGGAGCCAGGTGGCATGGGGATTGTGATTGAGAGGTGGTTCGAGGTTGGCACGCAAATGCCTACCTCACTTTTTTTTCTAGCTCTGTTGTTGAGGTTCCGATACAAGGCTTGGATGATGAGACTGATCGACCTCAAGCTATTGCGGATATATGGGAAGAACTTCCCGTATTGCATAAGCTTCAGTAGGAGATCTTTCATTTGTTTATCTCGGTGATGGAAAGGGATTGAATTGGACATTGAATAACAAGGTTTTTTTGGGAGATCAATTTGTTATTATGCTTGTGGTTGGATGGGAGAAGGCGTATTGTTCCTAGATCAGATCAGAGGGCCTCCGTGGTGCGGCAAGTGCACGAGGAACTTGGTCATTTTAGCATACATATGAAACATTTGATGTTGCGTACCCAATATTGGTGGAATGGCATGTATCAACAAGTTATTGCTTATGTCGGGAGGTGTGAAGTTTGTGATTGGGTCAAGTCTAGTTTCAATACCTTGTCACCTCAACTGCAGCCCTTACCTAACATGGAGATGGGCTACTACTTGACACTAGACTTTGCAGGACTGTTGATTGTCACACCACACGGAGCAAAATACGTGTTGGTGATGGTGAAGCATTCCAGCAAGTGGATCGAGTTTGTCGCTCTACCCCAAAACTCTGCAGAGTTGGCCGCGGCAACCTTTTTGGATTGTGTGTTGGCACATTTTGGAGGACCGGCTGAGGTATTGACGGACCATGAGAGGGAATTTGTCGGTGTTTTTTAGGATTTGTGCACTAAAGCTCTCATAGATCATCCGGAGGCGGATGGCTTGGCTGAACGGGTTTTTTAGACAACCAAGCGTAGCTTGAGGAAGTATGGATTACTTTGGGGGAGCCACCGGGATTAGGACATTATGTTGCCTTGATTTGCTATAGGCTATCGATTTAGTAGGCAAGCCTCTTTAGTGTCCTACAGCCCATATTAGTTGTTGTATGGACGTGAGCCTATACTCCCAATTTCTATTCGGGAAAAGCTAGCTCATATTGTGGACTTGGACGACCCAAACGTTTGGGCAGAGTGTTTATAGGAGCGGGCTCAATTATTCCAAAGGGTCATGCCTATGGCCATGGAAAATTTGTCTATTGCTCAGCACCGTGACACATTGTGTTATGGTACTTACCGACCTCACTTGCAGAGATTCCGTCAGGGAAATTATGTTATCTCCAATGTGAGGCGCCTATGACATTGGACGTGAAACGGGGCGCACTAGCCTTCGGGTGAAGGAGATGTTGCCACATGGTGTATTGTTGCTGGAAGGTAGGGGTGACAGGGAATATCGCGAGCATTCCAAAAATTGTGTCCCACGTCATCTATCCATTAAGAGTACAATTCATCCTGAATTTGTTATTATTTCAAAGGGTCTTGCATGTTTTGTGTGCGGGAAGAAGAAATGAGCGGCTATTATATTCTTGTGTGACCAGTGTCAACGTGGTTGGCACATGGCATGTCTTAGGCCACCCTTAACTTCTCTACCATTTGGACAGTGGAGTTGTCCCCGTTGTCAAGGATCTTCGGTATCTTCCACCAAACCTGCTAAATTATTTTGTATGGTTTTCACCATGTTGTATCTACCTAAATGAAAAATGAGAAGTTATGGCTTAGAAACGCAATCGAACGCGAGATGGTGAAATTAATTCTTTGGAATTTGATGGCCAAACATTAGAGGCCATTAAGGATGGTGCTCACATTGCACCCAATCTACAGTTCATTGGTATAACGTTCACCACCCCAATGGGTTGTGAAAAATTTCTTCATTATCTATGCCCTTTGGATTGGTGTTGGTCCTAGCTAATTAGCAGGGCTTCATAGTCAGCTAAAGGAGGGCATATGAAGGTGTATTGTGTATGTGTTCCTTTATTATGTTTTAGTTTTAGTTGTTAGTGGTGGTTGGGACTCGAGCTACATTGACACACGATCATTATTTACATGACAATTGTTACAGTTTGTAGTGTCGGCATCCACACCACATTCAGGGGGTTTCATCGATTTAGAGTTGGATGGATGAATCCTAGGAGTTGGAGAGATGCTCCTAAGTGAGGAGCCTCCTTCTTGGTTTGGCATTCTTGCCAAGTCAAGCCTTGTGAGTGAGTGTGTGGAAAGAGTTTGTATGAGGTGAAGATTGCATGTTGTTGCAATAAAATCTTGAGTTTTTCTTCCCTTACTTACACTCTTGGATTCTCCCGTATTGTAGTGAAATAACTTGACTCATTGTGTGCATTTGAAGAGAGGATTAGAGCTCTTGCTAGGGTTTGACTCTCTTCCTTCTCGGTGGAGGTGTGTTGTGTATGTGTGTCTTCGTTGTGTTTTAGTTTTAGTTGTTAGTGGTGGTTGGTACTTGAGCTGCACGACACACGATCGTTATTTACACGACAAATAATTTTAATATCCAGAACTTTATAGGAGTTCATTGACATTTGCACATTATATCATTCCAGTAATGTCTGACAAATTGTGGTGCCATCAATCTGAACTATTAGAATAGATGTGGAAATGGATTTATGGCATAAGATGTAGTTTTTGTAGAAACAGATAATATAATGGCAATCAATGAACGAGGAGAATCAAGCACTAGTTACAGATGAGCTGTTCAAGTTTAAGAAATTAATCAGTTCAAATATAAGACTTCAGGAAAAGTACTGATCCATTTTAAAAGAATTACAGAAAATTTCTCAATTTAATAAAGAAAAACCGAAAGGTATCAACATGTAGCAGGTTGGTCTTGGAAACACGAGGATCTCAACACATATTGCCCAAATGTCTCCCCAGACACTGATGCCAGAACACCATATTTGGGGTGATGAAAAGGATTTTCTCTTTTTGTTGTTCTTAAGAAAGGATTTTTCCCCTCAATTAACAATCAAAGGGCTTCCTAATATAGTGACAACCAGAAATGGTCCCCAGGCTTTGAATGTTCATGTGTCCATTCATTACATGGTTGTGATTTAATATATGTAACCAGCCTCTTAAAACTTATCCCACTACTATAGGTGCCCTCAAATTATTTCTAGGAAAGTTGGGACCTTCATCCACCTTGCATCGTCTACAAAGAATCATTTGAGTTCATCTAAATTCATCATTGATATTTGGTTCATTTGACACGTGTGCGTGTTTTCCACCTTTCTGCGCCTATCTAGTATGTACTAAAAAACTAAAATCATACTGATTGTGAAGGTATTTTGATTTGGCCTCAACCAAGTCTAACACATTCGTATCATGCCAAAATAACTTGGTTATGCAATTTGTTGGTCTAGATTGTAAGATCAATTGCTCAATTTTTTTAATTGGCACATGATCCTCTCGCATTGCTCTTAGAATTCAGCAGTTGTTAAGAAACATAGCTTGCATGTTGAAAAATATAATTTTTGACTTCGAATTAATTTGTTATTGTTGAACACAGTCCCCAAATTCAAATCCCAAAACACCTAAAACATTGCGCAATATTCGCATCTCATTCTTTGAAGGAGTTCACTAGTAACACAACAAACTAGCACTTCAAACATAAAAATACATCCATCATAAATTGTATATCAAAATACTAAACAACTTAAGAATCATACATAAGAATACATCTTTGATCTTTGTTTTTAGAAGCTTGTCACCCACATGATGAAACTCACAGTATTGTCTTTGTTGTGCCAGTTGTCAACATTTCGACCCTTACAACTTTTGTTTTTGTTATTTTAGATAAGAATAACACAACATCAAAAACCTCTACAAGATCTAGCAAATATCAGCATCAAATCCATGATAGCAAACACATATATACACCTAAAAGTCATTACATCCACAAAAGAGTGTACAAAATCAACTTTTCTAAAGGTCAATGAACATCATTACAAATACGAGCTTAGTGCAAAGTACTATGGTGTTGAGCAAAAGCTAAAGCTTCCATAGCCTTAGGCATGGCTCACTTAAAGAATTTTGCCCACTTGTGAAGACATGGCGCCCACATATCGAGGTTGCCAAAATCTACCACATGATATAGTTCTCTAACAACAACAATTGGTAGGGACTATATGAAGCCAAAGATACATGTCAACTAAATTGAAACCCCGTGACAATTCATGGGAGCATATGATCCCAATCATGATGGTCACCATGAAATGAACTATACTTTTGTAACTTTGCTTGACGGTTTGAACAACATGCTCCACCAATTTATTCACCTAGGGATGATCTCGTAATGAAGTACAGTGATCAATGAGGGCCTTGATAAACAAATCTTGCACACCACGAAGAAAGTTCCTTTTCCAATCAATCAACACCTCAACAGGAGCTCCAATCATGCTACCACACGATCATGAAAAGAGCTTGCCACCAACTCAAACAATTTTAAGGTAGAGCAACAAGTTCTAACCATTTTGCTAAAGTGTTCCACCTTTACTAACACATACTTTGTCACCCACGGCATAGTGGTTAATGAACATGCAAAATCCAAGATCCATCGGTAGCATAAGCCCATAATAGAAAAGGGCATAATTGGGGTGACAAAGTATACATGTTATGCCGAACATATTCATGAATATTGCATCTACCAATATAGCTCACAATTTGTTGGTATAAAATAGTCCACCGATACTGGTTGAGCAATATAGAATGTGTACAATGCATACCAAACGACCAAGTTCCTCATCTATTTGTTGCACTAATGAAGCTCTTTGGTCTGGCCTTTAAATTATATTTCTAGCTCCATCTACCCAAATGCAAAGTAACAGTTCTCTCAACAGAATCTTCGAACTCAACCCATAGTGGAAAATAGGTGTGAACTTGGAAAATTCTCGTATTAGAGTGTATGCAAAAATGACACACATTTCCAAAGATCTCCACGACCTTCAAGCCTACATTACTTTTGTTCTTAAGTTTTCAATGTGGGGGGTTGTTTTGGGGGGCCTTTCGGATTAATTTTAGGTGCATATCTATTTTTGATAGTTTCTATTTGATTCATAGACATTTTATCCCTTAGCGTGAGACTGATGTAAGAGTATAATGGTGTAACCGGAACCACCTTGTGTGGTACGTAGAAGAGTAGGATGGATGTATCCACCTTCACCATTCATTTAGAGTACACATCTTTCACGAGAAACGTTGATATGGCTGATCACTTGCAAAGTTTGCACTCATCACAAGTGAGCACCCACAACTGATGACACCGCCTTTTTTCTCTTTGTGCTCAACTCCTCATTAGTGAGAATGTTGACGCTCTACCCCCATATTCGTGTGGCTCATAAGGTGGCACCTCTTAATCATCTTCAATCTCAATCAACAATGACAAACATCTCAGCATCACAATGGACAAGGAGAAGTGGCCGCACATAACCTTGGGAGCCAAGTAAAATTCAAGTCCATGAGCCAATGACGGCAAGATTGCACCGGCGATGCACATCTTGCAAGAAGCGGTGACAAATTCTATGTGGATAATGTGCGGGCACATGGGTATGCATAGGACCTTGTTGGATCTAATGTCATTATCCCATCCAGAAATAAATATAATATTGTAATTTTAAAATTTTAAAAAAAATCAGTTCCAGTGTAAACGTGATTTTTATCTTTTGTTTGTCGCTTTGCATGCAGATTTGATTTAAAATTATGTGGTAATTGATACCTACAATTATAATGGCATGCTAAAATGGGCAATGGTGATTGAAGTTGGATCACCATTTGATATAACAGCACATTTTAGACCTAGGTATTAGATGTTTGGTGCGAGGCCCCTAGGATGACTGAAATCCTAGCTGGACAGGTGTAGGTCCAAGGATTATACTTTTTTAGGGTCGAAGGCTAGGGTTTGGTCCCCGGGCACGGCCTAACAATACACAAGGGCAAGTAGCAGCGAGAAGTTGTAGCTTTTTTGTGCAAGTATACCTCATCTTCTTCAAAGTTTTTCAAGCTGCACCCAAAAACGAGGCTTCATTGTTTGATCCTCAAGCCAATCCTGGATGGTTTTGGACGCATAATGCCCAGCATGAATGCATACTTGAGTGGATCATTGAGGTCAAAGGATGCTCTTATTGAGCCAATGGTGAATGTCAGTTGCATCTTGTTGCGGTAAACAACTCGCAAGGCCAACCACATTAAATATGACACATAGTGTCACTTACTATTTGGAGTCACATGGTGCTATACCTTTCTGTTATCGATGTAACCTTTTGTCAACTAAAGTTGTTGAAGCTCTATAAGGTCCCAACAACCAATTTGACATTTGTTGGTTAAATATGAGATACAGTTAATAGATATAATTGTGTGATTTCAGGTTGTAAGTGACGCTAAATATCATATTTGGTGCGGACCTTTGAGTTGCCAATCTGCCAAGAATTTTAGGTAAGGACACCACAGACTTTTGCCCAAGAACTGACATTGCTTATAAAGTCAGCCAAGTTTGAGAATTAAGCTCACAGGTTTTGAGGACTTATAAATCTGTGTGTACAAAACCTGTGAGCTTAATTCTCAAACGGTTGCATGCAGTAACTCGCATGCAGTGTGCCAGAGTGACGGAGTGCGTTTCCTACCTCGACCAAACAGTGGTCTTGCTTTCAGTTGTCAAGGGTCGCCTTATTAATATTTGCGTTGTAATCAAAATAGACTGTTTGTGCTTGCAATAGATATGTGTTCATAGATGTGAATTATGAAAACCGAGTTAACAGACACGAACCTTGATGTATCTTATTTTTAACTCGTATCCAAGCAGAGGTTGTTTGTTAACCCGTTGCAGTGCTCCTTTGACCAGAGTCTTTGCTTATAGATGTACTTGCAAATTAGATGTATTTGCAAATTGTGCAATTGAATACAATTACCAGTATTGGTCCTTTCATACGCAAAAAGAAGCGTACATAAAGACTGTTGTAGACAAGTGATGCTCAAGTAAAACTTCACAGAAGCAATTCTAAAAATGAATCATGTACCGTATCGAGATCATGTCGGTTGATGGATTATATAGTTGAAGTGTATATAAATCAACAGAGTGGAAAAGCAATCGACCCTTTGGACAGAATGTACACTAAAAACGAATGGAAAACGGCTCACAGTAGAAATTTCTCGCTGGAAATTTGAGAGACCTTAAAATGAAATGATGAAAGGAAAAGGCATATAAATGATCTCCTCAGGCAAACAAAATTGGTGCATAAGGCAGCTTTCGTTTTCTGTTCCGCGAAAAACACCCTATTCCGCGAAAAACGTACCTCAGCTCTGTATAATCAGTTCTGACAAACACTAAACTGGCAACAAAAGGGAAAGAGAACTAGGACAATGAATGGTGGGAGCCACACCAATGACGTGAAAGCGCTTCCAATTCCAAGCGTTATGCACGATGCACTATAATTCAATTCCTTTGCCTTATCCCACATAGAGAGACGCTTCCAATACTCTTGTACCAATTGGGCTTTTACTTACTAAATATCAAAGTAGGTGCAACACACAGACCTTCTATATTTAAAACTAGAGTGAAACGTCGAAGTGCCTTGCCAATTTGATCCTCTTTTGAGAGAGGCTGCTATAACTCAACAATCAGCTCTGAACTCCATAACTGTTTGTCCCTCCGGCTCGTAAATTTACTGCTGTTTGCATTCTGGGGGTTGTTCACCACTTTGCTGCTGCCCACCAGCTGACTTTGGTGCACCACCCTGATAACAAGTAAGGATTGAGTACAGTTGTTGATAACAACTAATAAATTGATTAATAGGTAAATAGACTTTTGAGGAGCTAAGAATATGCATGTTGCATAGGAAGGTTTGACAAGAGTTTGCCGGAGCTAGAGCCCCCGTGGAAAAGAAGTAGTCAAGTTACCTTTACTGCAGGACCTGTGCGCTGCAGACAACAAAACACAAGGAAATGTCAGTATACAGAAACAAACATGCTAAAAGGGGGAAATTATCACATATTCTTAGAAAGCATGTTCTTTAAGAATAACCACAAGTGAGGATAAGAACATTCACAAGTAAGATTGAGCAAGGAATGAAACTTATACCTTGTTGCGTCCACGGACTTCCTCCTCATCATCATCTTCCTCATCCTCATCATCGTCTTCCTCATCATCATCATCTTCGTCGTCCTCATCATCGTCTTCATCATCGTCACCTTCCTCATCATCGTCTTCGAAGTCCTCTCCTTGCAAAGCCTCTCCAGTAAACCAGGAAACTGCATGGGGAATAATCTTGTCCCTTATTGTGGATCTGCGACAATGGCAACAGACATTGCGTTAGTGAGAAGGATACCGCAGAATGGTCCAGTTGAGACCACATCGAGCTGGTTTTCGATCATCCCCTACAGGACAATAATATTATATAAATGAGAAAATGCACGTACCCAATATCGTAGTCTTGCTCCATCAAGTCTTGGAGCTGCTCGGCCTGAAATAGGATGGACAAAGAAATCAGATTGGAGTTTAGAGTGAGTATTGTCAAAGGAAGGAGTCCTCAAAGAGCTCGTTTGCTTTGAAAACGGACAGAATGAAATCACAGAAACAATGCTTTACCGTGTCTTGATCAATGTCATCATCATCAGGCACTTGGGGAGGGTTGAAGAAGTTGAAGAAGCTTTCACATTGTTCAGTTTTGGTTACTGGCTTCGTGTTCTTAGCTCCCTTCTTTGGCTTCTTTTTCAAGACCTTCTGTGTCAAGTTCTTTCCAGCAACCCACTCAATCTCCGTCCTGATTACAAAAACGGCATCAGAACCTGACAAAATATATACGATAGAAGAAAACCACAAAACGTTGCTGCCATCATGAAGAAGCTTACCCGACAGCACGCTCTAAGATAGGTTCATCATCGTCAATCATGTGATATGTCTTGCTCAGCTGCCAATCACAAAGATCACCTTCATAAGGAAAAGAAACAGAGATTGACAAGTGTGTAAAAGAACCAATCACTTGTAGCCAGATTCACATCCAACAATCTCAAAAAGAGCACAGCACAACTTCAATTAAGTAAACATACCACTGTATTCTTGAAGTACGGGTTTGTGTCAAAGTAGAAGTCAAGTTTAAAGCCTTTGTTATCTTCAAGGTTAATCCATTTAATATCCTTCAAAGCTTTCAGAGCGGCTTCATCACGCTCAGTGATCTGTCCAAAAATCACGGAAGTCAGTAAGACAACCCTTGTCCAAAACACAAATCGAAAATTGTGTAACAGAAGAACATATTGGGCATTCCTCATCATATCCCAAACATCACAGAAGCCAAGGAAAATCCCAGAAAATATACTCGAAACCTCAAAGTACTCTTAAATTCACCTGCATGCCCAAAACCTCATTTGTCTTCATTGCAGTGAGCCAGAACTCAGGTACACCCTTCTCTGTAACACCATTCACATATTCACGAGAATGTGAGAACACATCCTGAGACACTTCTACTCTGCCTAGTCTTATCCAAGTTAATGACTAACGAACAAAACTTCGAACAGAAGCATACCTTCTTCCTTTCCCTCTTCAGTAGGGGCATCAGCCTCAGGAGTTTCATCCTTGGCAGGCTCAACCTCAACAACGCCATTCACAATATCTGACCTCTGTTACAGAGATTGATAACGTCCAACAAAAATATCAGACAACGTCCATGTCTGTTAGAAAAGCTTCATGATAGAAAAATAGCCATTGACCGCAGCATTGAAGTGTTACCAATTTCCGCCCTTGTACAAACAAAACATGTGAGCAACAGAGTTTTCGTCACGCAGTCTGATGTAGTGAAGTATGAGCAAAACATCAAAATATGCGAACACCTTTGCTTAAGATGGTTCTCAATAGGATAGGCATACCTTAATGTACAGCGGTTCATACAACTTCTGATACTTGGCTTCAAGTGCAGTTCTCTCTTCATGGAACTTAGCTTCAAGCTCATCATGTACACTCTGTCAGACCACAAAATTCAAGTGGTCAGATGTCCTCGTACTTGCAAGCGCCTTCACTTCCATTATCAAGTGCATATGTAAATCACCAAACATATATTGAATAGGTCCGACAACGTTCGATAAAACATGAGTTAAAATCAAAACACATTGGCTCGAGGGATGTCGTGAAGGTATATACCAACCTGGATTTCCTGCAGAACTGTAACACGTCTCTTGACCTTCTTTGGAAGAGTGTCTATGTATCCTGATGGTTGTCCAGCCAGATATTGCAACTTATCCTGCATAAATTCAATCTCGAATCTCATAAGCCCAAGCAAGAAACACCTACGCTTGTTCCTTATAATTTCTAGAAATATGTTTTAATATCTCAAAGCTTCAGCAATTTGATCATTAGCTTAATTTAACCTTAACCTCAAGCAACCTAGAATTACAGTTGCATGTCGGGGGAGGGGGTATGCAATGTGAAGATAAATGGACTGCAGCCAGACACTAGGAAAACCGTTTAATTTAAAACTGGCAGGAGTGCGAACCTTCAAAACATTCACCAAACCTGCACGATCTGCAGCACTTAGAGCTGCAAAGGAGAAACACACAAATCAACTTATTAGTTCAGAAGTCTCACAAATAATAGATACCGTCACCAGATAATCCTATTGTGAGGTTTCGAGTCCACAGGTAGCAATTTTCGAAAACTTTGAGGTCCATTACAAGTTCGTACAGTTCTTTACGAAGGAATATTGTTTCCAGATAAGTAAATCTGATATATAATTAGAAGAAAAAAAGGAGTTAGAAGAAGAATAACCCATTTTTATGATTTTTTCAGGTTATCGAACTGTACATAGCATCACTAACCCTTAGATGATGAGATTGCCACAGGCTGCTCATCAGCTGCTTGCAGGTGTTCACTGTCGTTAGAAATCTTTTCAACGACACCTGACATTAGGAGATGTGAATTCACATCTTCTTTTACATTGAATCCATGGCAGAAAATTCTGTTTCACACATATTCCAATCTCCGAGCACATGCATAAAGGTTTATTCAACAACGACCCACAGCGACACCAGTTCAAGCAACATGATCAGCATGGGAAAAATAAATCCTTCATGTCGACATTGTTAGAAATCTTCCCGAGTTCAAAACTGGTCAATCGTTCCCATCAACAATGAGACCCTGTTTCCAGCTCCAAAACCTACACCATATATTTGCCTCTTTATTCCACCCTACGGCACTCAGTCATCCGGTTACCGTCATTAGAAGAACCTGACTTTCCACATGAAAAAGGCAGCAGGTTCCACGTGATTCCAGAAGAAAGAACGAGAGTAACCCCAAAGATTAGGTCAAGCGGTTGAATCCACCGGCCGCTAGGGTTACAAAAACTTTCCAAACAATCAAAATCTTTCCCTCTCCACATCAACAAGGGCATATACCCCTTAAAACACAAACGCAGTAAACGACATCAAAACACAAACAAACGATAAAATCACGCGCTCTGCACACCACATCTAAAACCTGATTGCACCGCCTCTCTTTTTGCCAAACCCTAACGGAACACAGATTCGAAAAAAAAAATGCATCTGGAGCGGGTTATGTGGTGCACCTCCAGGGCCAGGGGGAAGAGAAGCCCCGAGATCCGCCATCGAGTACGCCGCAGGTGCTCCCTCACCACTGTCTTGCTTGTTGCTCATGTTCCTGCAAGAACCCGCGGCCAGAGGCGGAAAGAACACCACAAGAGCAGCGCCTGCAACTAAAAGGCTCTCTCAACTCTGGCTTGCGGCGCCCTACTGCTGCTGCTGGTGTGTGCCTTTTCTTCTCTCCCTGTTCTTGGATCTGCGGTAGTGAGGGAGAGTAGGCGACCTAATTGGCTTGGGCAAAACGGCTTTTGAGGGATTTGAGGGAGAGGGAGGGGGCGAGAGAGCGCCGACACGCCGCTCAGCGAGAGAGGAGAGGCACAGCGCAGCGAGATGGAGCGAAGGCTGGCGAGCAGGGAAAGGGCAAACGTAGGGGAAGCCAGGGGGGCGCGCGGGCAGCCTTCGGGCAGCGGGCAGTGGGGGAGAGCGGGCTGCCCGGAGTGGAAGTAGGGAAAAAGGGTGGGTGGGGACCGGAGGGCCCGGTTTCCGGGGCTGGGGACGGCTGCGGGCCGCCCAGCTGTGATCGGAGGGAGTCAGTGCGGCTAACGCAGACTGGTCTTAACCCCTAACTTCCCACGCCCAATTTCCCAAAAATCTGCCCGGAAATTGTAACCTCAATTTCAGCGACCATAGCTGAAGATCTGAAGTTTTTTTGACAAATCCAACCGTATAGATGTTTGCAGGTTAGAGGTGGATACTTACAGTTCAAATTCTAAACGTTAAAGATTTATTATATAGGAGATTATAATAGGAATGTCAATAGTGGTCTTGAGGGGTAAATGTTTAGAAATGAAATTAGGGTTGGGTTTTTTATCGAACCTACACTCAAACCATCTCCAAATGACAAAATATTACCCTCGTTCGAAAGAGGGGCAATATACCTACTCGAATCAGCTTACGAATCTTGAAACCATTAGTTTGTGATTTTTTGGGAAGCTTTGCGAATTGAGGCAACGGTGACAAATGTCAAGTTTTGGTTTGTGGATCAGTTCCACTATAAACTAATTGAGAGCACACTTCCGTATTTGAATTAATCCAAAAATACCTAATTCTATCAAATCGAAGAAAAAAAATCATGTGGTAGAACAAAGTAGACTTGAACATGAACAAGAGGAGTAGTTGAAATAGTCAAGAAACCATCAGAGTCGTAGTCAAAGGGGTGATAGTGAACTGCTCACAACCCATATTATGATTGCATAGGACATTAGGGGTTAAGTGGCTCGTTTTTTTAACTAGACCCCTATATTTGATTGGTATGTGATGTAGTGAAGATCAAAGAGCAAACATCATAAAGACACATGTTTAAGAGAAATTGGACTACGTTTTCAAATACTAATAACTACTCTACACTCATCAGTGAACACAATTGGAAGGACTTGTATATCCAATCAAGAAATCAGCAAACATGCAATTCCGATAACCATAACTAAATCAAGGGAGGTTTGATTTTCGAGCCGGGTTTTGCAAATGTTTCATTGTAGATTTGCTAATGCAACATGGATTTCACTGTGTAAATCTAATTGGTACAAGTTGGAGACCGTGAAAAATGAATCAAATAACACCCCACATACCTTAATGGCTTGTTTTCATATCCTAGTAGAAGTGGGCTAGTCGGGAAAAGTAACCATTGCGGAACCCATCTACCTTGAAAGGTAACCAATGAAAAACCATTTACCTTAATAACTCAAAACCAACCCCCTGCTCACTACTTCCATTCACTCCTTAGGCATAAGGTATGTGGGTGTTGATTGGTTCATTTTCATGTTCTCCAACTTCTACCAACTAGATTTATAGAACAAAATATCATGTTGCATTAGAAATACATAATGAAACATTTGCAAAAACTGGATTGAAAATTGGACCTCGTCTTATTTAGTTATGCTTATTGGAACTACATGTTTGTTGATTTCATAATTGGCTCCCAATTGTGTTATCTATTGAGTGTAGAGTAGTTATTAGCATTTGAAAATGTAGCCCAATCTCCCTTAAACATGTGTCTTTATGATGTTTGCTCGTTAATCCTCACCGAACCACATACCAATCAAATCTAGGGGTCCAATTAAGAAATGAGCCACTTAAGACCCATCTACCTTTTAGTATGTAGGGGGGTTGGTTTTGAGTTAGTAAGGCAGACGGGGTTTAAATGGTTTTTTTTCCCCGACAAACCCACTTCTACTAGGATATGAGACACACCAATAGTACAAGATGGTTAGCAAATCCAAATCAAGTCTAAAGCCATTTTTCTCGTAATTTCTGGAGCTCATATGAATATCTTATTTCAATGTCAAAGTGAAGATTACCATGCTCATTAAATGATCATGTAGCCCCCCCCCCCAAATCACGTAGATTATTGAACCTATAATATTTGTCATATATACATAACGCAATCCAATCTCTTTTAAACACATGTCTTTCTAGTATCCATTCATGAAGCCACACCTAACCACATACCACTCCAAAATAGGTGTCCAATTGAGGTAAGCAACCAAATCAGGCATGTCTACCTAAAGATACAAAACACACAATAAGTGCGAGATAATGCACAAATCCAATTTGTGCGTAATATTACTCATCATGTAGCTCTTCTTCAGTGGGCCCCAAAAAACATAACACTTGGATGCTCGAAAAGTTGCATGGGGAGACTCCTATTGACACTGAACTCCCAACATCCAATTGTTATATTATGAAGGCCCACGTCGTTGAGTAAAGTTATGTGCCTACATCCATTCACCTCATAATTTTTTTAATTCATATAATTTTTTTAATCATTACCAAAGTGAAGGTTTTTATGCTCATTAAATGGTCATACATCTCTCCCCCAAGCATGTTGACTACTGACTTCATAACGGATACCAAACTTTGAGCTCATGGTCCCATTTTATTTAAACACATGCCTTATTTTTTTGGGTGTCTGTTCTTATATCCACACCTAACCATATACCACTCAAGTATGATAAAATTAATTTAAAAATGAATTAAAAATAAGTAATAAAGTTAGGCCCGCATACCTTAGGTTTGGTTTAACATTGGGGTTTGTCATTACAACTTGACCTTGTTGCCCTTTTAATTTTTATACTTGGGTGTAAGCACTCTGAAGTGGACAACTCATGATCCATGCCTAGTGCTAAGTGAAAGTGAGTCAATCTTATACACTAACTTTGAATTTTGTGAAGAAAACAATCATAGAAAATTTTAAAACATATTGATCTATAAAGCCATGCAATTTATGATGACAAAAAGAATTCGAAGAAACAATCTACATATTTTAAAAGATGGTGCAAGTGGTGTGCAAGTAGGTGATATTGAACAAGTGACCGTCTTAAAATTGTTTAAAATTACATTAAATTACATTAAATTAATGGTTTTCTACAAATTTTTGTGATGATGCCCTCAAGTATATTATGAATGCAAGCAACATGAAAAAAATCCAACTTCAAAATAGTTAAGGTCACGAAATCTATGTTCAAAACCAGACTCAACCATTTGTTTTTTTGAGCATCACTTTTAATGATAAGTATTCAAAATCTCAACTTCATGTTCTACATTTGAGTAATTAACACGAAAACAAATGTCATCATGAAAAAAAAACTAATCTTAACAACACTCTGCTACTACTTTTAAGCCTTTGACCAAAAAAATTATGGTTTTGATATACCAGAGCACTATTTTGGTCCACTGTACCATGCTTGCACCCAGTTATCATTCTTCACATTACATTACTCATACAACCTTCATGTGCTCCACAAAGCATGATCTTCTCATTACCCCCGTGGATGAGCGATTGGGTAGTCATATCCCGGGCCAAAAGTGAATGTATGGGCCTTGTATTAGTAGTTGGTTTTGGGCCTATTGGGGCGTACATAGGAAATGGATGTAAGTAAAGTAGGGGGGTGGTCTTGAGCTCTTATGCCCATTGGGTTTGGGGTTGGCATCTTGACCTACCTATCTAACCCCTAAAGGCCAATAATGACCTAGGGCCACTGGACACACTAGATTGAGAGCCCGTGACCATTACACTTCACTTCAAGCACTCTCGTTGGTGGAAAAGGCGGAGCCGGCCCAAGTTCGCTTCACACTACCCTTGAGGGACCAATGGAGTATGTGAATGCAAGATCGATGTAAAGTCTACATGGATTCCTACATGGCATCAAATGGATCATGTATCATGGTCACTTGGATTATTTTCAAAAACCACCTCTTGGAGGTAGGCCTAACACAAAATAAGGAGACCGTGGCACTCCGAACACTCACAACCTTTGATTTATTTTATTTTAACATGTGTAAGGACCCACATGAATAGAAATTGAGGGTCAGGTCACATATGACTTCACACTACACTTGAGGGTCCGTGACCCCACTACATGGTTTTGGAGGTGTCTTAGGACAACCTTTGGACACTTTCCTTTGGGCTCTCACAACTTCATGGTCACGGCTCTTGGCTTGTGTGTGAAGTGGCCCTTACGTGACTAGGCATCCACATGTCCAATGCTCTTAACATGGCCTAATATAGTAGAGGCGCCTATTCCCAATCATGATCCCATCAGCAATCTATAGCTAGGGTACCACAATTTTGATCAGGTGGGGACCGAACTTCAATCGGGTTGGAATCAATAGTGCCCTAACACATGTCCTAGTTTTGAGTGCTAAAGTGAGGAGGATTGAGTGGTGGTTAAGATGACTAGTTATGGCATACTATAGACATTGATATTATGTTCAGACCAACTTTTGGCTTTAAATATTCGCAGTACTTTCAATTCAAGGAATAAAATCATTGAAAAAGTTTCAATCCTCTTAATTTCTATCTTCCTACACGGGAAAATATTGCACCACCTTATACTTCTCCAATTATGGCACACAATCTCTCAAGTGATCGGTTATGGGCGCCTCTACTCCGATGCCATAACATGCCGTTCCCGAATTTGTGTGAGTTGGGGAAGGTGATTGTCAAAGGTGGACCCAAGACGGTTAGGGGTTGCCTAAAATAAATGAGAACAATCGGGAGTTTAACCTCAAAGGCTTATTTTTGTAACTTTCATAGCCTTCACATAAACATTGTTCAACAACCTTCATGGGTTCTATGGGCCCAAGAACATACACAACATTGTCCTCCGATTACTTCATGGACGAGCAAAATGTCAAACAATCTTAGGGCCGCTTTACATTTAGAGGCCTGGCTAATTCGTTGTGTAAGAGGTTTGAGATCCTCACTTGTGATTGGTCCAATGGCTGGAATCGGTCCCAACCCCTTTACATGTAGAGGCTGAGCTGATTTGGTGGTATGAATTTTTTAATCAAAAAGTGCATGGTTTGGCATGGCCCGAGCTTGTTGAATTGGGTGCACCAAAAATCGAAGGTTAATTCTTGGCCTCAAGGTCAATGTCATATTTCAATAAAAAATAAAATAAAATGCAAATAGGTATGCATGTGACTTTGGTCCAATGATATTATTATTGTAGATATAATACATTTCATGTGTGTGTGTGTGTGTGTGTGTAAGTTCTATTGGCATACTTTAGTGTATTTTACATGTAGTAGTGATAAACATGGTGATTAAGAACAAATATGAACATCGTGGCAAGGGCTTCCTAATGATATTTTGAAAATATGTATTGATACATGTATAGTAAATCTCATTGTATCATTTTGGAGAATGTTGTAGGGAACACCAAAATACACTCTCAACTTGTCATCTATCATCAAGAACACCAGGGTTCAAATTGAGATCATAAAACATTATAACACTTTAAAACATTGTCAGTATTACATTTACTTGCGGAGGAGAGTCATCATGCTTGGGTTAACACCGTGTGCTAACCCCAAGGTGGCATGGATGTTCATGTGTTGACACACGTGCTTATAATTGGGATCATTAATAAACATAAAAACACACACATACATTTATATTGAGTATAAGTGAACAAATGGTCTATAGTCAAAGTTCCAAAGGCTTGCAATAATCCCAAATTCATAGACAAAATTCAAACTTGCATGCTCATATTTGAAACCTATTTCTTGACGAAGTGCTACCAATATCATCATCATGACATCAAAGTTTCATTTCCTCTTCTAAAAAAAAAACCCCCCTTCTTTAGAGTAGAAGGTGCAAGAGCTCGAGTCACTTAGACCTAAAACATGCACTCCTAGGAAGTTTTAGTTTTGGATTTGCCAAACTTTTATAAATAATTTGAGGGCTTGACCCATCGTCAAGCTTTCAATAGTTTGAGCAAGTTTAAAGTGGCTTCACTCAAAGTGACTCGACATCAAGACACATATCATCATAAACAAAGAGAACTTCTTGACAAGCTAAATAATGCTTTAAACTCAATGGTTGGGGCCTACAAATCAAGAGCTCAAACTTCTAAGTGACTTCCATGAGGTAGCTTAACATTTCAACCAAAAGCTTGTGAAAGATGTGCCTCATGCGATATCAAGGCACCAATCAGCTATTTTTGGTCTAGTAACAAAAATTGACGAGTAGCATGGAACTACATTTATTACAATAGATATTGTGGGCCACCCTACGTAACAAATTATCCACGCTAAATATGTTTGAACGTACCTGTGTATGGACGTTACGTACCAACCCAAAATGGATAACATTGGATTCCGCTTTGTAGATTACAATAGATTTGATTGGATTATAAACAGTGTGCTATGTTCCGCTATCTATTGAACAAATCAATTACTTTCCTTGAAGTGTGGACATACAAAGTAAAAGGTGATACTCATCACCACAACCTTCAAGAAACACCTCCAAACCCTTCAAACGATGAAGTCTCTTCATATATTGCTTGTCTTCCATAAGCAAACAACAAATATCCCGTTATTTCAAGAAGAACCAACTTCACCTCCTAACTCTTTGCTATTGTGAGTGCGTTGACCATTCAAATATCGGCTACTCTTTGTATCAATTTTGGATGTTTTCTCTCTCCATCCTTCAACTTAGGAAACAAATTTATGTTATTTCGATCAATGATCTCGATAGGTTCCAATTAAAATAAGAACTTGGTGATTGGATAAAGATCAAGGTGTAGCTAGTGTACAACGCTATTTTCAAGCATGATAATGTATATTGAGGACCACACTATAGAGTTGTAATGGGTAGAGCTTACTATACAAATGCCATAATATTTACCATAACTAGTGTAGTGTGTGGTCCATGCATCCGTGTTGGGTAGGTAGGTGGCTTGGTATATAGGCCAAGTTCTATGTCCCTTAGTCATGCAAATGTCTATTCACACAACTAAGCTCCATGGTATGGCACCCGTACCCATGCATTTGTCATTTGCTACGTTGTGTAGTTGGTAGCCAAATTTAGTAGGTGGGTTAGTAGCTAAGCAACAAGGTAAGTAAGGCCACCACTACACTAAACATTGTATTGAAATATGTAAATATGTAAATATGTAAAAATTTAATGTTGTATACATATTTACATATTTAAATAAAATATTTAAATAAAATATGTAAATTTAAATATGTAAATACAATATTATAAATTTAAAATTTACAAAATATTGTAAATTTAAATATTGTATTTACATATTTAAATTTATTATTGTAAATTTATTAAATATTTAAAATATTGTATTAAAATATTTATTAAAATATGTGAATATTTTAATAAATAATGTAAATTTATTAAATTTACAATATGTATTTACAATATGTATTAAAAATTATAATATTGTATTTAAAATATTGTAAATTTACATATTTACATATTGTATTTACATATTTATATAATTTATAAAACGTAGACCAAGTGCATTTTATTATAGTGGAAGATGGACACTGCTTCATTGTCGAACACGAAATCGTATCCAACATAGAACAAGGGAGACATTGACATCTTCTTCAAGTGGAACATGTTTCCTATTTAACGTTCCACGCGACTACTATGTTATGCATGTCAGTTCCACGCCATTGATGCACTGCTGTTATGCTGTCCTATACATAGCAGTTCCACGCGACTGCATTCCTGTAGATAACAGTTCCACGCGACTGATGTCCTGCTCAAGGGATGTCGTACGCCCATGCTCTTTCATGATAGCTGCAGCAATCATGACGTAGTGATTTCACTGAAAGTGATTGTTTAGGATTATTATGTATCATGTGGACGTCATTGGGTTGTCTTCAGTAGGTTGAACCATTTTCATTAAAACTTGATGTGTTTAGTCGAAGGGCTGTGAGGGTTTCATTCGTGAACTAGTGGATTTCCTTTTGAATAGGAACGTGCGAAATTTATGAGCTGGTGTGTGTTCGGCGAGTGTCGACAAGATTTCTTAGAGTCGAATGAATTTGAATCTAAGCGTTCTTGAGTGAGATTCGAAGAGGTTGCAAGTGATACTCGAAAGGTTTTTGCGGCATTCCAAGGGTTTTGAGTGTTAATCGATTGGAGTCCAATAACTGCTCTTGGTTGTTGTAAAGCAGTTATTATTGCAGCAGATTATGTCCACAGCCGTTCATTAGCGACATTCTGCAGAATTTTATTAGGGTTTGCAGTTTTGCTTCTTTGCAGAATTTTCATTTCCTTATCGCACATTTAATGACAACATATTATGAAAATATATTTATTATTGTAAATATATAAATATATAAATTATGTAAATTATATAAATATGTAAATTATGTAAATATGTAAATATTTAAATACAATATGTAAATATGTAAATTACAATAATAAATTACAATATGTAAATATAATATTGTAAATTTATTAAAATATTAAAATAAAATATTAAAATATGTAAAATAAAATATGTATTTATAATATTGTAAATTTATTAAATTTACAATATGTATTTACAATATTTACAATATTTACTATTTACAATATTTTATAAATAAAATATTTACAATATTTAAATTTACAATATTATAAATACATATTTTATTTTACATATTTAAATATTGTATTTCCATATTGTATTTAAATATGTAAATATGTAAAAATTTAATGTAAATATGTAAATATTATGTAAAATATGGTGTTTTGTGTCACTATTGTAGGTTTTTCTAACAACACTTGGTATGAATAAGTTTACAAGTATTGTCATCCCAACATACAACTCTAAAATGAAATGCTTCAAGTTTTGCTATATTACGTATCCTAACATTTATGTAATGAAATATTATCATGGGTGATTGACATTTGAATGAAATGTCACTTAGTAAGTGATATATTTGCAACATTGTAAATCTATAATGCCCAATTTGTTTTTTTATCAGGGAATGCCAAATAATGTTAGGTTTACGATTAGTATTGAGTGAGACAAAAAGAATTGGTGACACCAAATACAATATTTAGTGTACATCGTTAGCTATGATAGAAGACACGTAGTCAAGTCACTATATTTGTAGTTTGGTTACACAAGGTCCTCCATGCGACACAATTATTGTAGCTCTCTAGCAACTTGAGCAGAAAATAATCAATTTTAAAGGTGCCTACATTTCTAGGAAATTAATTGTGTTGAGTGTCCAAATTTTTTTTTACATTTGATTAGTGACTAAAATTACAATAATGCAACCTCCTTCTTCATAGTTTTCTCCAGCTCCAATTCACGCTCCACATGTACATGCATTTCCTCTCTATCAATGGATTTAAACGTACATTGCAAGGTCTTCTGCCTTATCATTGTCACTCTTCTCGAGCTTAATCTCTCACAAACACCATAGTAGCATAGTCTCTCACAAAGACCACTTCGTATAACTCTCACACAAAGCAAAATATGTTGCCAAGCAAAACCTTGACCTACAAGTAAAAGACAAACTTTAGAGTAAGGGATGTTGGTTAAGGGAAGTGTTTAGGTTAATCGTAGTTGCCATAGATGAAATAAAGAAAAACATCTTTGAATTATAGAAACGACTTGGATGAATGTTTAACTTATTTTTAATTACTTTTTGAATTTTCTCAATTTTACAATATTATGTCATGGGTTGCCTAACTTACTTTTACACTTTAATTAATTATTGGGTTGAGGGGTGCTTAAGTTGCTAGAAAGCTACAATACTTCATGGGTACATGGGTTCTAAGGGGCGGTTTACACTATGGACCATGAAGTCGTCCCACGGCCGTCTAAGCGATGTGATTGGACGTTGAAGTCGTCCCGGGACGACTTGGGTTTACACCAAGGAAAAAATGGCAGAGTGACCATGGAGGTTGAGGTCCACAAATTTGTTTTTTTAAGCCTACTCTATCCACTGCCATGGTCCAACGGGTTTTCCGTTGGGACAAGCAAAAGAGGTGGTCTAGGAAAAATAGCAAGGGCCCATGTCAGAAAAATGCCGTTTTAATGATTTTTTTGGATTTTTTTAATGATTTTTTTTCCAACTTAGTTAATGACTCCACTTTTTGGTGCAGGTCATTCTTCATGGTCCACATTCGGTTTACACCCAGTGAAGGGCCCATGAACCATGAAACTAATATTTTAGTAACTCGGACCATGGAAGTCGTCCCATGAAGTCGTCCCACGCAAAATAGGCCTCTTACGTGGGACGACTTCATGGTCCATAGTGTAAACCGCCCCTAAGTTGGTTAATAGGTGGGCACGTAGGATGGCTAGGTCCTTCTACGTCACCACACTTGTGCTAGGTTGGGCTAGTAGGTTAACAACTTTGTAGGTTGCGAGGTTGGCATGCCAAAAACTTACAACCTATAACCATTGTGTAATGGATCTCTCATGTCTATGCGTCCAATTGTCGGTCTCCTTTAATAAATATCTATATGCAATAAACATTTTATAAGTGTAAATTTTATAGTTGTGCCACATCATTGGATAGATGACTACACATAATATACTCAAAACAAACACAACGTATCTTTCTTCCTTCATTCTCATCATCATTGTATTTGTGTCTCTCCTTCTCTTCCTTCCTACCTTGTGTGAACACGTTTAGGTAGTTGCCTAGATGCTCGAGAAAGTGGAAAAGCAAACATACCTAGAAAATAGTGACCTTCTTCAACACGACTTCTTCCTTTGCACTACATTAAGTATTGTATTTAGTGTCACCAACTCCAACCCAAGCTAGGGTTGTGGGCCATAATCTCATGTCAAGCAAAACCACATAGCACATGCCAAGTCACTAACATTAGAACACAACGTCCATACGAGGCATCCACCTTGATTACCCCGATAACTATAGTGCCCACCCTGAGAGGGGTTAGTAGTCTTGCACCATTGTTATTATGCCCTGAGGGTATAATACCAAGGGTGGGTTGAACGGGCATTTCAATCACGCTAACTTATGGTTAGCGTTTCTTCTCTTCTCTCTCTCTATTTAGTGTCACCAACTATTTGGAATTACGCAATGCTAAATATATTTACTATAAATCTCATAGTTTACCAACAAATGTCAAGTTGGTTGTTGGACATTGTAGAAAACTAACAACTAAACACATCAATAGTAGAAAGATATAACATTGTGTAATTCCGAATAGTAAGTTACACTAAATATTATATTTAGTGTAGTGCATTCACACGTTTGCACATGAGTGATGCGGTTGAGGAAAACGTCGATTGCTTCATGACATGGATCCCTTGATGTTTTTCCTTTCGCTATTATTTTTGGCACACGAGAAGGGCTCTACATTGTTTGTGTTATTCGTGTCGTGTACTTCTTAAAGACATGTAACACTACACACATTCACTTTTGACGCAAGCTAAGGGCCGTTTTACACCTAGAGGCCAGGCCAATTCCCCTTGGGGCCGATTGCATGAAATTTGAGCCCTTTTTAGGTTGGAGGCCGGCCTCAATTATACATTACAATAAGATTAAGACGGGGGCCAATTTTCCCATATGTAAAGGCCTTAGGGCCAAGAAGCCAAGCCAATTCAATAAATGGAGCAAAATTTTAGCCCCTTTTTCTTTCTTTTATTGTCATTTGTACAAGATGGATGAATGAAGACAAAAGATTTTAGTGGCTCTTGTGTTCTTCATAGTTGTGCGATATGTTACGGCGGTTGTTGCAATTTTGCAAAAACTTGCTCTGCATTAACATTATGTTGTCATGCAATGGTTTTTGTTATGATGGTTGTCACGGTATGCGGCGTCGATGACCGCATCTTATCCATTGGGTTTCATCCATCTAGATTTGGATGGATGAATCTAGATGTGGAGAGGAAGGCTCCTAAGTGAGGAGCCTCCTCCTTGGCTTGGCATTCTTGCCAAGTGAGAAGGAAGAGAGTCAAACCCTTGCAAGAGCTCTAAATCTCTCTTCAAATGCACACAATGAGTCAAGCTATCTCTCACTCCACCACAGGAGAATCCAAGAGTGTAAGTAGGGGGAGAATGTGGAGGTGTGTTGTTTATGTGTGACTTTGCTATGTTTTAGTGTTGTTTGCTAGTGGTGGTTGGTACTCGAGTTGCAGTGACACACGATCGCTATTTACATGACATGGTTGCCAAAAATAGTGCGTCTAGGACGACACAAAGTATTTGGATGTATAACCCGAGCACTATTTTTGTGAATATATTACTATTTGAATGCTACTCGGTTAAGTTGTTCAAACAACATATAAGGTTATTTCCTAAAACTTTTGATTATTTGTGCAATGTTTTATCTTTATCATTAAGTCCTAAGGATACAAATTTTAGAACATCTATTCATTTTAGAAATCGGATTGCTCTTTCTTTGAATAAACTCAGTAGTGATAATTCATTACATGGTTGTGCTGAAACTTATGGAATTTATGAAAGCACTACATCCATTATTATTAGGAAGTTTTGTATAGCAATTGAAAAACATTTAAAATCATTAGTGATTGAAAAACAATCTAAAATTATATTGAATAAAATTGCAGTTGAATTTAAAGAGCTTAGAATATTATCTTATGTGATTGGAGCAGTTGATGATAGTCATAAACCTATCATTGCTCTTCCTATAGATCTTATCTCATATTATTGTAGAAAATATTTATATTCAGTTACACATTGAGGTGTAGTAAATAGTAAATGTAGGTTTTGATATTACGATTTTGAATGGATTGGACGTTGTCATAACTGGACCTTGTTCTAAAATTTTGATATTAGAAAAAATAATGATAAAATGTAAATTATTACCTTACAAGTTTATAGGTGATGCGGCTTATCTAATGAGACCATAATTATATTATTCTTTCAAAGGTGAAAAAATGAATAACCTTGAGCAAATGCACATTATAATTGTATCCAATCATCAACAAAAATGGCGGTAGAAAGACCTTTTTGTATATTGAAATTGAGGTGGAAGAACAAAAGAATGTTGATATATTTATGACAGCTACACAAGCTACAAAAGACATGAAAAATTACATGAAAATGGACGAGGTTGAGCCATGAACTACACAAATTGGAGACCTTAAAGAAAATATGCTAAATTAATTTGAAAATATAGAAAAAGATGAACATGAAAGTGTGGAGGTTATGAAAACAACAAATAAAAAAATGCTAGAATAAAAAAATTGTTTGTGCAAGCTACACAAGCACATGAATTACTAGCTCAATTTTTTTGAAGCACATTTGTGATTGAAGGGAAAATTTACTTCTATCGTGACCACGATGCATATAATTCGGTAGATTATTAATTCTAAAGTTTGTCCATAAGCCTATCCATATGTCGGTCTACCATTTCTAATAAAATATTAGTTTCCTCAAAATTCTTAATTATAATTGAATTGTTTTCGGCCATTTGTACGAAAACTTCATAGCAACGCTCTTAAAAATTCTTCTTGTTGACTTTCGTTGTTGAATTTGGAGTAGCAACCATAATTGAAGTGTCCTTTTAATATAAACCATTCTCATTGTCTGTGGTGTTATCTTCAACACTAATATAATCATTAGCAAACGTTGTCACATATTTCATCACGGTTCCAGTTTGATGTCATCATTGATTAAAAAAAACATAAAAATTCTATGTGTAACGATATGATCCTGAAATTTCATTGCCCGCTTGTCTTTTTTATATAACTTATACAAAATATTAAATTTATATTTGCAATCCATAGTAGTTCGATTTAGTCCATAAATCACCGCAACTAAACAAACATATCATTTCAACCAATTATCTACACATGCACATCATATGCATTGGTTGAATACATAGTAAAAAAATAATTTTGGTGTGAGAAGGGCTCTAAATTGCAGTAATAGTTTTGGTATAATAACCACATATTCAATACAATAGACATGATAAAAATGATAGAAGACTCGGAGTGTTTTCTAAAGAGAATCTCTCTCACGCCCATGAGGTGGACACATCAGATTCCAGCTTAAGGATAAAGTGTCCTCTTCCGGTGCCTCTCAAGCCTTTTAGGGGCGGGGGGGGGGAGGATGAAGGAGGGGCCTCAAGGTGAAGGCGAAGGCCTTTAAAAATGTCAAATTGTCCAAATATGATATGAAAACTTTTTCTTTTCAAAATATTAGGTATGCAAAAAATTTACCTTGTTTTTTTTTAGTTCTTCAAAAATTATGGTTCCATCTCACCGCGCAACAAAATCGTCGTTTTAACGTTACTATCCTTCCAAACTTTTGAGCCGGATTCTTCATCTTCTTCCACGTCCTTCACGTTCTTATTCCGAGATTTTTTTGAAGTTGCCACTCCTTTCTTCTTCGGCGCTAATGGAATTAAATATGTTTATCTTCATCCCCAATTTCTTTCATAGTCTTTTTTTTCAAATTACTTGTACACACGTCCATAATTAACGGGAGCGGAAGAGGAATATGACTTCCATGAGGTAGTTGAAAATATTCGGGATCCCTACACTACCTACATGTTCTTGTAAAAGAATTTGAAAGGGCCGGAAAACATGAGCTTGAGCTCTTTGATACCTTTGCATCGCCTCATATACTTCACTATAATTTCATCCACTTCTCTCTAAAGACCCCTCCATGTTATCTCTACAAATGGTAGCCATAATTTGGCAAGCGTGAAAAATATCAGCAAAAGAATCGTCAAGGGAATATATATATGAAATCACGATGAACCAAAAGAGCCGTTCAAATTTTGACATAATCCGACGGATATGATTTGCTAAAAAAAATCATATATTATTGGATTGTCATCGTATGGACCATGCCACACATAAGGGTTTCCAACCATGGCTAAGCCGATTGGTGGGTTCAATATAATATTCAAATCAATTCCCACTTATTTGCATGGTTTACTACGATTGATCGTAGTTGATGTCAAAAACTACAAATGGATAGTGTGATTTAGATATTGAAAGTATAATGGTGTCAAAAAATCTACTTGTCAACAACCTTCAAATGTGGAGCTTTTTTTGTATTAAATCTAAAACAATGAGAACAAGTCACACAAATCTTGCATGTTATAATAACATAAAAGTCTATCCACTACATTTTTAAAGATACAGTGCCACACGGGTAGATCACTCCATTGTCAAGTTGAACACCACGTGCGACCAAAAAAAATCTTCTTTTGGTAAGTTGCACCACCAAAATGGGTCACAATTTTATCAAATTTTTTTCATGAGTAGATATACACAGTACCTATGACATAGGTAAAAGTGGTAACTAAATTTGATGATTTTTTTTTCCATGAAACATACCGTTTCTAACTAGAATGACACATAATTGAACTAAAACATTTATTAAAAAAAATATAAAGATGACTAAAATTTTCAAAAAATATACAAAAGATACTATCAATGGTTATGTATATGTAGAAAAAATATCATAAAATTTAAAATTATATATGGCATGTAATATAGGGGTAGCAAACTTTGTCTGCACGTGGTGTCAACTTGACAATGAAGTGACCTCCCTGTGCAGTGCCATCAAAACTAATGTGAGTTCCACAAACAAGCAAATATTTGAATTAGCGGATCATTTCAAAATTAGCCTATGTCACACTATAAGCACACAAAATAAACAATCAAGTGATGGTTGATTTTGAAAGTGAAGGTGTCAACGTATTTAGCCTATTGAGCTACTTATGATAGACATGCTATGAACTTTTAGTTAGTTGAGCATCCACCTCATACTAGAGAGAGAGAGAGATGATGTTGTTTCATCTCCAAATTAAACTGGTTCTATGTGGGAATTCAAAACAAATAACATGATGATTAGAAGAACCTTCAAGAATATGTTCCCTTTCCAAGGTGAACACCTTGAATGGTGTAGACAAGTTAGTCCGCAACTAAACTTTGCCAAGGACAAACTCCGCGGTCTCCACATGGTTAGTGAAAAATTTATGGGTCACCCGGGTGCTTCCACTACGATTGGGTGGACCACATGTCGTAGGGATCTGTCTAAAAACCCCCATCGAGCGTGGCTCGGAGGCCAGGTTTGGGAGGGGGTGGCAGGGTTGGGGTAAAACGTGCCCCCTATTTTTTTAATTGGGTGGGGCCTTACTTGATCTCATAGGGACTTCCTAGAGTAATTTGGGGCCGCAAGACCCAGATTTAGCAAAAAAAACCAAAAAAAAATCCCCAAGGGGTCAAAACGGGGAGGGCCAGAAAAATGAACCCCACTGAACCTGGCCTCCGAGCCACGCTCAATGGGGGTATTTAGACCCACCCATGTCGTAGGGTGCATCGGACATCAAGTGCAAAGAAGGGTCACCCATTTGAGCACTATGTCAATGTTTGGAGGGTTTAATCTCATAGTCACATGGAATACATGTAAGACTACCCTTGAACACAACTATAAGAAAATGATGTTTTAGAAAGAAGGGGATGGACAAGAAGACCTCGAAGAGGGCAAAGTGAACTACTTCCATGCCGCCCAACTGACAACTACTAGAGATTTACCATGAACCTTAAGCTTGGGCTGATCACCACTAAGGGGCGGTTTACACTATGGACCATGAAGTCGCCCACGTAAGAGGCCTATTTTGCGTGGGATGACTTCATGGGACGACTTCCATGGTCTGAGTTACTAAAATATTAGTTTTCATGGTTCATGGGCCCTTCACTAGGTGTAAACCGAATGTGGACCATGAAGAATGACCATGCACCAAAAAGTGGAGGTGCTGATTTTTTTAATACATGCCCAAAAAGGGCAATTTTGAAAAAAGATTAAGTTTGATCATTCCTTGTCTTCTCTTGGGCTTCACTTGTCTTCACTTCTTGTTAAATGTGTCGAAGATGTGGCTTGCAAATCTTCTCACAACAATTTTTTTTAAATAAAATAAAATGAGAAATTTAATTTGTACATGTGACATGTACCTTGTGTTGTCACTACACTAAATAGGATATTTAGTGTTTGATTATATTTAATGTTGTTACCACCCTACCTTGCTCAACACTAATTTTCAATTCTTTGATAATTAATGTAAGAAGATATCCCATTGCACTTCTTTTGACTACCCTGATCTACAATCACTAAACCACTATAGATTTTTCTTTTTTTCTTTGCAACTGCATTTTGTAAGAATATTGGGGTGTGTAATATACCGTTGGAAAGGTATTTTCAAGACCTTTCCAACGGTATATTACAAGCCCCAAAATTCCAAACATTACATTTGGTATACCAAAAAAACAAATCTGCACTTGAATTCTTGAGTTCTACATGTCCCGCGTTGTTTGCTGAAACACGTGTGAGCCGGTTTAAGGGGTAGGGCAAGGTAGTGCTGGTATGTCTCATGGGCTATGGTATAATTAAGGCATTTAAAAGGTAGGTTCACTAAAAATTTATTGAAATGGTATTTCTTTGACATGGGCCCTTGCCTTTTCGTACTAGACCATCTCTCTTGCCTCTCTCAACGCAAAACCTGGTGGACCATGTCAGTGCATTTATTAGGCCTTAAAAATTATATTTTGGGGACCTCGACCTCCATGGTCCCTTTGCCATTTTTTTCTTAGTGTAAACCGAAGTTGTCCTGGGAGAACTTCAACAGCCAATCATCTACCTTGCAGAGCCCTGGTCCAACTTCATGGTCCATAGTGTAAACCGCCCCTAAGACTAACTTGACACCCTGGGTATATGCCCGTTACATGCCCATATCTAAGTACATAAGTCGGATCACACTGAACATACACACTCTGTTATATCATGTTATGTGTCCAAGTAGACATTAACCTTTGTTTCTTAATCTCTTTTATAAAAAAACACGAGCTTCGAGAAAGTATGGCATTATTATAAGGTGACTGACCCAAAGAGTGTTTTTTGAGCGAGCTAGCCAACCTGCGTATGCAACACATCCTGGTACAACCTAAGTTAGTGATTTAGAGGTTCATCGCATCGTTTTTCTACATATAATAAGTTATTTATGTATATGGTGGCCTGGGAAAACGCGATGAAGCCGTGTCCCTTGAAACGGGACACCAAACGAGGTGGTCTTGGGATCGATTTCCAAGGGCACGGTGGGATGTGGACCTATTAAGTTGCGTAGCATGATTACGAGCCAATGAATGGGGAGAGCCGACCGCTAGTTACATATGAACCCGTTGAAATTTGAGAAATAATCGGTTGAGGTTCAAGACGTCAGGAAAATTCCATCATTTTAGAGGAATCTGTAGAATATACTTCAAATCCATAAAGAAAAACCGAAAGATCACAATAGTGCCCGGGAAGTGTTTGGGCATAGTCGGTCAAGATCTCAGTGATTCATTTCTTGATTTCCACTCGGGTTGCATTGGCTTGCCCAGGTTGGTTGTACTTTGGATTACCTTTGCTATTGATTTTTCAATTTGTGCCAAATAAAAAAGAAAGATCCCAATGATTCTAAATCCAACCGGTTAAATGTTGACATCTTCCGATTTTGTTTTATTCATTTGAGGTGTTTTCTTGTATAGACTCCTCTGCAATGATCAGTAATTCTCTCGAAGTCTCAAACTTCAACCGGTTATTTCTCAAACTCAACCGGTTCATCTGTATATAACTAAATTAACCGCCGGTTCTCCCCGAGCAGTGGATCACAACATGTTACCGGTTGGACTTGGAAAAATTAATTCCCCAGACACTGACTCTGAATGAAAGTAAATTAAGTTAGGGGCCTTTTTCTTCCACTTTTATGATGTCGCTGAATCGTTGCTTGTCACCCAACATATTACAATTTTCCTTTTGCAAATTCAATATCATATATCAATTGCAGGGGTGAACAAACAACAAACAAAACCAAACCAACCCACAGGGGAAAAGGGAGGGGAAAGAAAAAAGAAAAAGAAAACGCCGGAAATTGGAAAGGGTGCATTTACATTTTTGATCTATACAATCTAAGCTCGTTGCAAGCCAATGTGTTCACCAACGTTGATTATAGGTTGTGTTTCACAAAGCAATTGTCATACTTAATGAAACACAAGGGAGAAACGTTCACCCTTGCTTTCCTCCTAACACAACATTATTGAGTTTCATTTGTAAACCTATGCATGCTTATCTATCTTAATCCGCGGTTTGCTACGTGATTAAGTTGCCCAAATGACCTTCATTTCTCTTGTTTATGTTATTGGATTCCATATTGAATATAACAAGTAGGGAGCATCCACATGAACTATGGGGAAGCGATTGTTTGACTTTATGGGATGGAGGAATTCATCTACATTGTTGAATAATTGTATGTTCACAACTAGGTATTATTATGTAACCACGCGGTGCTCTTTTATTCATGAATATTAAACAAAAAAGTCATTTTCCATGTTTTCTTCCAGAATATCATATGCACCATGGTGACAACATGTGGCAAAAGTCTTTAGAAAACGACCATCCAATGTCAAACCGAAGTGCATGATATTATGTGAGTGTTAATATTTCTTAAAGATGGTGTGATATGATGATAAGCAAGTAGTCATGGCTCACAACCCAACTACCGCTAAGTAGTAGCGTCTTTGGTGGACCTTTGGGGATGCGTTTGGGGGAGGTGGGGACAAGGGAAACAAGTGACACTTGACCATTCCAACTCAAATACATTTAAATGGTCAAGAAATGCTATTGTATGAGCATCAAAGAATAAAAAGAGACGGACATGTTCATGAATTTTCAAGGAGTTTAGGAGAAAATGTTTTTTTTGGTTTGGTTTCATAAACCCACCAAGGAGGTAGTAGTATAAACACACCACCTATAGATTGGTTGTGATTCATCTTGATGTAAGCTCAATAGCCTAATTCAAGGCTATTTTGGCTCAATCAGTAACCCCCATGATGTACACTAGTAATCAACATTTTTGCTTTTCCCCTCTCCTTTGTTTGCCCTCCCCTCGATAGGTGTTGTGAACATCCACATGTTCTTTTCACATAAATATTCTCACCGACCATGATTGAAGAATTTAATTGCAATGGATGTGAGGGGATATGTTTGAAAGATAATTAAGCTTGAAATTGGAAAAGCCACCTGGGCAATGGACTTTAATAAATGTGAGTTTCATATGGAGAAAATAACATGATTTACATGGCATCATCTTCCAACCTTAAAATCCAAGGCGAGGATAGTAAAATATGTTGTAATCTTCCGTTGTACACCCGCTCTATACATGTTCTATACCAAAATGTCATAGACATGTTTGGTCTTATAGCATCTACGTAAACTCGTCCATTCTTGATAAAGGGGTTTGATTTCTAAATTAAGGGGAAAATTAAGATTTAATATCGATTCATTTCAATTGGACCCTTGCTATATTAATTTGGACTTTAGACACCATATTGAAGATAAAGCACCTATAGACATAATCATAAAGGTTATAGAGTGCATCGTTGTGTTTTCACCTTCCCAATATATGAGTCAACGTAGACACCACACAATTCTAGTTGGCAACACTTAGAGCATGCCCAATGGTGACTCCTCAATGCTAACCCCAAGGGCTAGGCTTTGGGGAGCTTGACAACATGGTTGGTCCCAAGCTCAAAGTCCAATCCCCAAAGTTGGTAAGGTTTATGGCAAGGTGGATAAATGTTGTAGGCCTCTTGGCCGGACATAAATCACGACCATGGCATCAACATTTAACATAAAATTTTAATTAAAACTAATTGCAAAAAAAAAAATGTCATGAGTGAATGTGTGAGCAACAAACTGACAATTGCCATTGAGTGTATTGAGGAGGAAGAATATATGACACATTATGCATAAAATCTCCGATTCAAAGAGGGGACTAGAATGGCATGAAGAGGTGAGTGAATGCAAAACCTAGTCCTCAAAATCAAATACCCAACTAAACATTGGCATTTGCACCACAACCAACAATTTAGAGACATTGTTTTGGTTGTGGTGCTCAAAAGCCATACTACAAGACCGATATGTATCATGAGGCCGAACAAAAGAGGTAGACTCATGTTCACTCATTCACACATAATGTTGGGAAGGTCCATGTTGGTCTTGGAAGGTTGATCATCAATGTCATATATCACACCATCATGATTGGTGTAGTGATCGTCCTAGCATTGGTCACGGGGTGGTATCCTTTGCAGAGAAGGGTAACCTTTGTAGTGTCATGCATGGGCCTCATCATTGTCGTTAAACAATGGATCCACTTCCTCTATTCCTATAGCAACATCATTTGCGCCGAGGTCCCCATCTCCCATAGAGGGAGTAGAATTGAGATTGGGTTAATTTGGCCACCTCCCTCTGTTGCTTGAGATTATAGAGGGTCACCGCCACCACCAAACCCCTTGTATGGCCTCTTGCCAAGTAACGCAAGTGGGAGACCCTTGGCCAAAAAGTCGTGCACTTGCTCGAGGAGCAACTGCAACTGCCTCCATGCACGTGTAGCTACCCCCTCCTCTTCCAATTGCTTCATGAGACAAACCAACTCTTACATCCTCTTCAACAACAACCATTTGCACACAATACTACATGTAACGTGTCTATCCTCTCATGTAAATATCGGGGTAAAAATTTGGTTTCTCCATCATCAAAGTTTTATTCATGATTGCAAATGCAAACTCTATTGTGGCATTCGCATGCAAAACAACATCCTTATTCTCACCATGGTTGCGTAATGTTTTGCTAACCTTGGCAACCTCAGATTTAGGGCAGTGGCAGTTGTTTGGACAATGTAGTCATGGAAGGATGTCAAATGGGAGGACCTTCATTTGGAGGTGCTTGAACGCAAGACATGTGCCCACCTTTTGCTTGCATTGTAAAGTTTGAGAGTCCTTCTAATAACCTCAGCATATGTGGTCTCAAATTGATCAAGCGCATTGATTGCAATTCTACTTCTTCTTTTTTGGCACAAATTGAAAATTCAATTACAAGAAGGAGCCCAAAATACAACCAACCCAGGCGAACCAATGCTGCCCAAGTGGAAATCAAGGAATAATGCTCACCTGGTGCCTATCTTTCCACGTGACAACTAAGTTACTCCAAGTGACAGTAAGGCCTTTGACCCCCCAAATCAAATCGAATTTGTTAAAAAACATTGATTGCAAATCACAAGCTGCGACGGCTTGTTTAGGAACATCCCTCTTGACATCACCTTGTCTGGTCTCAAGGGACTTAACATAGCAATTTGTATCACCTTTAGGTTTGTTTTTATTATAGTGCAATGCATCATTAAGCCAAAACACCATTTGTTTCCACCCAATACCCTTCATGTTGTTTATGCTCACATGCAAAAATAAAGAATGACAAGTATGCTCCTCCTCTTCCACATAGATGAATCCATCCTTCCTCCCTCAAGCGGCCATGTTAATATAATGCCACCCTCAACAACACTTGACATGGTTTAAAGTAATAAGGTGAGTTTGTGGTGTTGGGATTCAGGCCTAGCCAAAAGGACCAAATTTGGTGGACGAGGTTATGAATTGTGCATGTCTGCAAGTTGTTTATGAAGCGAAACTCATCAGCTCATGCACATAATATGGAGATTATAGATGACTCCTTGTATCCTTGAATGAAACATGGGGATGAAATTTATTTTTGATAACCTTTCAATTTCTAGATGAGTGTCCAATTACGACAATTTAAAATTCCGGTTGCTTTGATTATGGAAATGCATTTGAATCTTCAAACTAAGTAGCGGGGTCGTAGTTGAAACGAATCGATGATGTCGATAACTACAAAGAGCAAAACTAGCAAATGAATCAAACACGGAAACCCCACATAGATCTCTTGAGGTTGATTTAAGATTAATCAACGTTTTTTCCTATACGAGGCATCTTTTTTTAATGCAACCCCAATGACATGCGTTGGGAAATGAAATTCGGTAACCTAGGGACCAATGGCCTCATATCCATATCGTTGGTTGTCACCAACGTTTTCTTTCACGTTGCATTTTGTTTCTTTGCTTTGCTTGGCTTTTCTTTAGGCTACAAACCAACTTCGTCTTTATCTTTTCACCTTGTCAACCTAATAATCACACTTGATTAAAGACCGGTCCATCAAACCAACAATTGTATATAATATTTTTAGAGCATGGCCAGGCTAGCCCTCTTCAGAGCCGACCTGTCTTTGTATATGTGCTCTAAATATAGTGTGGGTCACGCTATTTTAGTAAGCCTACACTAAGTTAGGTAGATAAAGAAACCAAACTTAGGGCCAAGTTCCATGTGCCGGTCCCGGTCCGTTTTGAAATGGGTGAGAAACATGTGACATCATCCAAAAAATGGGTGATGTCACCTATTTTATGGAGGGGTACTTCTATGTGGGGTGCCGGTTTATTTCGATTTCCTACTTTCTAATTAAATTTGGTGAGTGATAAGACATGACACTTTATGAAGGTCACCGGCAATGGAGGTCATCATCATTTAACTTTTCATATTTGATTTGCACATCAATTTCCATACATTTATTGAATGAATTCCAAATTATGTGTTGTTGATATGCGTAGGTTGGTACTACTGTCATCTATGGAAATATTTATATATATATTATTTTAGTTGAAATTGTCATTGTACATGGTTAATAAGTGATTTTTGATACATTTTTTTTATTAAACCCGACACGTAACATGGGCCATCATTAGTACATATTGACTAGAATTAAGATAGCGGTAGTCTAGAATGAATTTAAAGTGAAAGCACATAGTTCATTATTTTGCGTTAATAGATTTGCAAAAATAACATGCATTTACATGGTTTAGGGTTTGCCTTGTAGAAGAATTGAATTATTACAAAGGAGAGATTCCTCATGTGATTATCAATCTGTGGTTTAGCTTATTGACGGAATCCATGAATCATCTAATTACTTTGGCCAAGATTGGGTAAAAGGCTATAGCAGGACAACCTAATTTAAAATCATAATTAATCTAAGAATGTCAACAATTTTGATTAATGTTGACTACATTGTAAATTTCAAGTTACACTAATTTTTAAAATTTAAATGCAAGAGTATGGACTATACCCAAGTGCCCCAGGTTCTGGTAAGTAAATGGCCTACTCACTACCAGATTGTTATTCGGGTAATTAGAGTGAGAAGAGTGGTTGTCAACATTGCATGTACTTGATAGATAGAATTTTTTTAAGTTTATACCCCTAATTGATAATCTTATTGTCAATGTAACCACTACATAAAGAGAAATAATCATGTGTTTGTTTATATATATATATATATATATATTGTTAAGATCTAGATTCTAAAAACATCATAAAATACACGTTCCCTAAGAGTACTCCTCAAAAGAAAGAACTTGAAGAACAAAGTGGCCTTTAGTATCCAAGGGTGTACCCTAGGTGACCGGCCAATCCGGTCACCGGAGCTTTCTAACCGGCACATGTCCTTCTTGTGACCGTTAGGACCGCCGGTCCTTTGGCACCCGTTCTTGCACAACACAAAATGTGGGACACCCATCCATGGGGGGTACCGGTCCTTGGGTGAGAGGGATGGGCACATGACACCACCCTCTTTTCACCGGCCCACCCATTTATTTTGAAAAAAACGGACCGGGACCGGCACATGGAACTTGGCTCTTAAAGGGTGTGGACAAGCGTCCGGGGAGATTTTTGGGCAAAATTGGTCCAGGTCCTAGTGTTTCCAAGTTCAACTGGTTACATATTGCCACCTTTCAGTTATTATTTGTTAAATTTGGGTGTATTCTCTAGATTCCTCTAAAATGATCGGTGATTTTCATGAAGTCTTGAATTTTCAACCGATTTTTTTCTCAAACTCAAGCAGTTGATGTGTAACTAGCAGTTGGTTCATTGGACAACATTTGTACAGATTTTAGCATTTAAGTAAAGGAAATTCATGGAGAAGGGGGGGGAGGGGATTATAAATTACCCCATGGTTATAGAGTTGTAGTATCTACATACACTCATCCATTGGGAGGTGAAGACGTAAGGAGATAATTTAGTATGGAAATTTTAATGCTAGAAAAATTAGCTCCATAAGCGTCATTAGAGTATCCATTTTATTTTAGAGAGTGTTGGAATGATTTGGCCCTCGATATGTAGGAGATTTGTTTTTTTCTAGAGCCCTTCATCTACAATGGATGGGTTAACATGGACGCCATGAACTCCAAGCCATGCACCTATGGTATTCCTTTCAAGCATCCAAACACGAATACTTAAGTAAAACTAATGAAGAGTTTATGGGGCCTTGTCGACAATCAAAAGACGATTTCAATATATCTTAGAATGTCATTTTTGGAGATCACATGAATGAATTGTGTAGGTGGTTAAAAGAAGGTTCTATGTTTCACTATTTCTAAGGGTTAGTTTCCATGTAGGCTGCTCACCCATCATATTCTATTGAAAATGAAAATATTTCCACTAGGATATTGTGTGCAAAGCAACCTGCATGGAAACTAACCCTAAGTCTCCAACTTTGGTTATGGTATCACTACGGAACCGACAGTGCCACAACACATGCCCTTGGTTTTGAATGCTAAAGTGAGAAGGAATTTGTCTCAAAATGGGTGATTGTGGCAAGCTCTAGACATTGGTTGTGTGTTCCGGCCAACTTTGGCCTCATAAATTCACGATAATTTGAATTTAAGGAATAAAATTACAGTCCTCCCGATTTCTATCTTCCTGCATGGAAAAAATTGCACAACCTTATACTTCTCCAAATTTGACACAAAGTCTCTTAAGTGATCAGTTATGGGCACCTCTCCTCTATTCATTAGTGAGGACTAAAATGCACTGCATTTGGTGAGGTGAGGTGAGGTTTATTGTATTATATTGCATTGACAAGAAAAAATCTCGTACTCAATATGTGAATATATGTCATATCACAAATTTGTGTATCACACAAGAATTTAGGAATATATATATATAGACACACACACCTAACTATATCAGATGACATTGCTTTTTAATTTAGACAATGGGTGTTAGAATTAATAGGCCTTCCAGAGCCCATAATACTAGACATATATGATGATGATCACGATGCACATGAAAAACATGGAGTGACAACTTACATATTATGGTATTTGGGTCAATTTATGTAAAGACAAACAACGTGCCACACATTTGTACATTATGCAACATAAAATAAATAAAAGCAACGTCTGGGTTTCTTTGACCATGACGTGAATGGGAGCCCGTTCCTCTTTACCGTGATCATGTTTGACCAAGCGTCACCATAAGGGCACATTATGCAACATATGTCACCAGAAACTTATTGAATCCCGTATCATAATCATCCTCAGCATGGCATTGTCACAATGTTTCCACATGTGGCTTTAAGTGGTTGTTCTCAATGGTACCACATTTTGAGCCACGATGAAAGCGCCATGTGAATGATGATCAAGGCCATAGATGAGCTTAAAAAACCTTCTTTCCTTTCTCACTAAAATGTCATGTCACTTATTTAAATGTAGGATATTGCACAAGGCTTTGTGGTCCTCTACATCTCAAAGACCATTATAGTGAAAGTCCACCCATTTTTTTTGCCCAAATATTGTTTCCAACTCTTGTACATTATGTTGCATGGAATCGGATTGTCTATTTTTCATGGAAGACCAACTTTTAGTTTCTTAAGATCGACTTGGTATTTAGCCGGCACACCCCACTTCTCCAACTCCCTCAATTTTCTTGCCTTAATGTCTTGTAACCTCAACTTCTCAACCCGAAGGGCTTGCTTCAACCTTTCACCCTCGGCATACTTCTCTTTCAACTCTTTTTTCCTTTTCTCTTCCTTTTCCCTAATTTGTGAAAATATTTCCTCCCGATGTACGGCTTTGAGTTTGTGGTGCTCCTCTTCAATCAATTTCTGAGCTTCAAGCGCTTCCTTTTGTAGGCGTAGGATTTTATAAAACTCCATTTGTGCCCCGATTGCCTGTGATTGAAAGACATCCATCGTGAAAACGCTTAGCAAAGTACAAATGGAAATCGTCTTTCCATCGACACCTTTTTAATCTATTGTCAATATTTTTAGAAACATAAATTGAGCAACACATACTCTAAGTTATTTCATGGTCTCACTTTTAAAGAGGTTAACAAATAATGGTATTGGAGCCAAATATGTAGGTGCCGGAAGTTGCAAAGAGTTGATTCTCACACCTCACAAGAAAGAATGGCACGGTTGTAGCAATACAATGCCCTCTTCTTAGGGTTGGTTTAGACAATGGTGAAGAAGTGCACTGGTCGGTCAAGAATTGCAGCCCAAGATAAAGTTATTTGAGGCAACGGCTAGTGTGGTGGACGAGATGGGAAGAAAAGCCTCAAGTTGAAGTCCTCCAGAGGTCAAGTTTCTTGTCCAAGGTTTCGAGGGTACCCAAGAAACCTAACATGCAAAGAATTCCCCTACCAAAATTTGTTGTCACGTTGACAACCATGTCATTTTTGTAATCCGTGCTTGGAGTTCTCCACCGGAGAAGGCTTGGCCATAGCGTAAACTCTGGCCGGTGAAGAACCCATTTCATAGCCAATTAGATTGCTCCATTCCTTCTTGACTAGTGCACTTCTTCACCGTAGTCTAAACTCACCCTAAATGATTCGTAATGAAAATTGAGCACTTTTATTCAAATGTATTGAATTATTTCAAAACAATACAAAGAAGGTGCCATCCCCTTAATTAATTGAAGAGGGGGGGGGGGGGGGGTGAGTGAATGGTCACAAAAAGCCAATCCAAGAAGCGAATCATGATTTGTAAGTAGCGTTGAATGCCATAGATTACTTGTCTAGCAATAAAATGCGTTCATTGGATGATGCATAGAAGACACATACCACTTAAGTAAGGAGGGGTTGGGGGTAAAGGAAACGACTAAGGTTGTCAAAGAGGGTGAAAGTCTACAACTTAGATAACCCATAGCAACTTTCATGAACACTTACGAATACTCTTTGAATCTCATTTGAAGTTATGAGTGAGAATGACAAGCTTGGCAAATGGATTATGCCAGCTAAAGGTTGCAGTGATGGGCTCACGCTAAAATTATATGTAAATAAAATGTGGGTTTGCGGAACCGTTCTATGAAATAGACCGTGTTGCTTATGTCCTGACATGATCCATGAACTTGTTGGAGAGACAATTTCATAGACAATCCCTTGAGAGTTTTTGTTTTTCCCCCCTGTGGGTGATGTGTGGATCGGTTGTCTTGTGACACTTCACCTACGATGAAGGTTGAACTTTCATAATCTAATCAATGAGGAAATTGCTAAATCGCAGTGCAATGAATATGTTTTCGGTTATACAACCTATGTAGCTATAATTTTATGAACGAGATGTTGCTATGGAGATGCTACACCACTTTGTTTTCATTCAGGGTCACTTTCACACACGTGACTGACAGCCCGTGACCAGTACATTTCAAGCACTCTCATTGGTGTAAAAGGCGGAGCCGGTCCAAGTTCGCTTCCCACCACGCTTGAGGGACCAACAGAGTACGTGAATGCAAGATGGATGTAAAGTCTGCATGGATTCCTACGTGGCATCGAATGGATCATGTTTCATGGTCACTTGGACTATTTTCAAAACCCACCTCTTGGAGGTAGGCCTAACACAAAACCGGGAGACCATGGCACTCCGAACGTTCATAACCGATGATTTATTCTATTTCATCGTGTGCGAAGACCCACACGAGTAGAAATTCATTGAAATAACATTTGGTTGAGGGCCCGGTCACATATGACTTCACACTACACTTGAGGGTATGTGCCCACACTGCATGATGTTGGAGGTGTCTTGGGACGGCCTTCGGACATTTTCTTTTCGGCTCTCACAATTTGATGGTCACGGCTCTTGGCTCGTGTGTGAAGTGGCCCTCATTAACCAAATGCAAAATGGAACCCTGATTTCTCATTACAGTCCACCCTCTATAAATGTTACACCTATAAGTGTTAACCCTCTCTAAATGTTAACTTTCTTCTACTCCCCACATATTGCACACTAGAAATGTTAAACGTGTTAACTGTCAACAAAATGGTACTCCCTTCTTTGTAAATTTGACTCTATAAATGTTAACGAATGAAATACAACCATAATATGGATGATAAAAACTACACATCCATTTACATTCCTCTCTCTCTCACCATGCAGATGAATCTCACCAAAGAACCATTGATTCATACTTCACCCGTGATTTGTAAACTTGATATTGAATAAAGTTTTGATTGGGTTTTCAATTTTATGAATGGTATTCTCTCACAAGGACTCTTCACAATTGCTTATATTTATAAATGTTAAGATTTGTATATTGCTCAAAGAAGTAATTTTATAATTGTTAACTGTTAACACCTCTATAAATGTTAACTTTGATCCACTCCCGAGGGTTAACATTTATAGAGGGTAGACTGTACTTGGTGGTTCCATTGACTTTAATAGTACTTAGTCATTTCTTGGGGTGAATCCGAGGAGGTGTATGAAAGGGCACCTGGTCAGCCATTTGTTTAGCCTTCACGATTTTTTGTTGTTCACGTGCCAACAAAAGCTCTTCATTCATGCGCCGAATTTTTTCCGCTTCCGCGTGCTCTTTCTCCCTCCACTCTTTCTCATGTGCCTCCTACGTTGGGGAAGAGTCTTGTGGCATGAGATATTTTTTACAAAGTCATAACTAACAAGATTAATACAAATTGGCATACCAAGTGGGAGTGGTCATTTAAAAGTTCGTTTGGAAGTCGTGGAAGGACATAACATTGTCAAGCAATGTGTGTTCATTCACGTGGGCTCCTGAACATATGACTGTGGGATGTCCCAATCTGGTGCAAGGAGACTTAGATGATTATTCTCATAACCCACATGAATAAACACTTAATAATGTCATGGATAGCACACTGCTCAATAATCATCCTGGGTAGCAATTTTATCACCATAATTGTTAAGAACGCCTACTTGGATTCTTTGGGCACGGAGTTCATCCAACACCGATTGTTGGCCGGTGGCCTTCTCTTGAGCGGCACGAAGCCGCTCGGTTTCCTTCTCTTTCTCTTTTCGAACTCTGTCGAGCTCTTCTCGGTAAGCTTGTTCTCGCATTGCCCTTTCATAGTTATACATCTTCCGTTTCTCATCCTCAATCATCTCTACAAATTTTGTCTATCCCATATCAACAAAATCAAAACCTAAATGTGTAATGTTGTACATACTTACGGGAACGATAGTTCAAAGTTTCACAAAGCATGTCGATGCATTTTTTCTTTGCACAAAATGACCTAATATCATAAATTGCATTACGGTTGTTGTACGTTTGGTGCTAGTGCATTCCATATGCAATAAGCCCCAAGTAGGCTCATGTGAACGGGCATGGAACAAGTGGTATCGTTCTATACATAATGATGTGTATTTTATTGAGGTTCTTAGAATAAGTGAGAGGAGATGAGGCACCACGGGCCTTGGCTTGGTGCTTAGGGCTCATGGCCCCCAATGAGGAGGTTGTGGGTTCTATTCCCCATGCCGGCGTGGTGCTCACCACCTTAGTCCACCCAACTATGGTGGGGGGTCCTTGGACCTTGTTTATGGGTACCTCAAAGCCCTTTGGGGGGATACCATGTCCGGTGTCTTCAAGGCACTAGTGGCTAGCTAGGAACTAGTATAGTGTGTCACTACAGTGCCCATCCTCGAAAGGGGAGAGTAGTATTGTCCCAATGTCCCCTTGTCCGGTGGGCATCGGGTCATTGGCATTACGAACGGACACTTTATTCACGCCGGCCCCTTAAAAGGGACCGGAGTATCTATCTATCTATCTATCTGAGAGGAGATGCACGACAAATCGCGATGATATTTAGTCATGATGTTGCCTCAAGAAACTTGGAGAGCCAAAACAACTATCCATAAATGATAAGATATCGGTTAGAGAACAGTTGTTCTCCCTTAACCAACCAAATTGCTAATAAACTTCAATGGAATAGTGGATGTATTCACTAACCTTTTCCTTCTCCTCCTCGTTCTTTTTGTTCTCCTCCACCATAAACTTCATCATCTCAAGCCCGGCTCTCTTCTTGGCTTCCGCTTTTTCATTGTCAAGCTCTATGTTGCGTTGAATCTCCCTCTTGATTTTCAAACCCTCTTGCACTTTTGCTTCTTCTTCAATTTGTCTTTGAGTCTCATTGAACTGTCACGATCAATTGGGGAATAACCTTAATTTGAATCTATCGATGTTATGGGATTATCTCATATTTGCATTACAAGAATATTTAGACATTCTAGAGATATTGAGCACGTTACAATCAACGTCCATTTTAAGGTTCATAAACCTTGATTAGGATCACTTAATAAATTAGCTAGGGCCTTGCGATATCGATCCAACTGAAACAAACGTTGAGCATGTGTCCAGAAATTATTGAATAAAGTATACAAACCACAGTCCAAAAGCCTCTCATAAGTCAAAGAAATGAACATGATTTTCCTTACAAACCTCGACTGAGCCACACAACACGTCCCACCAAAACAATTGTGGTTTTTTTATTCCATGGTGTTACATTCTAGACATATTGAATACTTTACAATTAATGTCCATTTTAGGTTCATGAATCTTAATCATGACCACGGAATGAACTAGCTGAAGTGAGTGCCATACCAACCTAATGGCAATAATTGTTGAACGCATGCACCAAATTTTTTGACCAAAAATATACAAATCATTGTCCAAAAGCCTCCCATAAGTTAAGTAAAATGAACATGATATACCATTCTAAACCTCAATTGAGCCACAACATGCCCACCTAAAAAAATGTTTTTGTTTGATATTAAAACTAGAATATTTTTGAGAGCTTAACCCCTAAGTGCCCAAGCCTTTCGGAATGCACTTTTCCTAAGAAATATGTGCATGGCTTTAATACAATCCCCAATGGAGGAATTTGTCTTTTATCCAAAATCTAACCGTATAGATGTTTAAAGAACTTGTTTATTAGTATGCATACCAATTTTGAGACCGAGATTGCATAAGAGTTGTGAGATACAAACAGGAGAAATGTACACATTCTTTTTTTTGTATGCCGCCCCTCCCCACAATGTTGGTATGATTTGTTCATAAGTGTTTTTAGGAGTTTGAGGTGACATGAACAACTCCAACATGTGAAAGAATACGAAAATGTGATTCCAAAGACCCTATGTATGCATATAGAGCTATCCCAATCATTTCGCAATCCTCCTTGCAATTCTTGAAATGCATTTTCTTTATTTTAACACTTGACGATTTGATATTGCAAATTACTTCAAATTGGTAATTGTGAATACTAATATTCAATGGTCAAAAATACGGAATTTTTTTACTCTTTCCACTACGACACTTTTCAAAAGAAATGAATAATGAGAACTCTTTGGATGTCAAAAACAAGTACAATAGTCCAATTAGCTGAAACATTGAGGAAATAGTAAAGCACTTTCTCCACCCATTCCCTACATCACGGACACATATGCCTTTCCGACCCTCTCTAAAATCGAATATTTACTCTTTTTGGTCAAAAATGCCTCAATCCAAAAGTTGCCCTTCCATACTGCCCGCCAAAAAAATTTACGCGGTCAAAGGAATTTTACCTGCCCACACACAAACGAGCCGAAAATTTTGATCAACCATATATGGTTGCTCGGGCACTTAGGGGTTAACCTTACCAATACACTACCCCCATCTTTGCGGTCGGTCCAACCATCCTCAAACATCCTATGCCCTCATCATCATTGTCCACCAGCACGACCGCCACAAGGTCCATGATGGGGGGCATTGACCCATATAAGTTCAATATGTTGTAAACTGACATTGAAGTATATGTGGAAAAATAACAAGAGATATACACCTATGGAACCAAAACATCAAGTGACAATAACAAATGCAGCAACACAACAACCACAACTTCGAATGTTTGTTTTCCATGTTTGCCGACCACCATATTTGTGTAGTTTTGCAATCTAGTGTATGTCATAATTTGTAGTCGGAATCGTCCAAAAGTTATGCATACATCCAACTATACTTAAATCCTAGTTTGTATATTATATATTCACCAAGGAAGTAACATAGAGATCGAAGCGCGGATGAGCTTACTGCGATTTGGGAGCGAATCACAGCAGCACCGGCTAACCGCTCCTTCTTCTTAATCTCTTCTTGATTCTCGTAAAAATCAATCAATCTTTTGCGAGCGTTTTCCATGATGAGGTGGTACTTCATGTCATATTCCTGCTCTAGTTTTGCTCTATTGATCTGGTCACAATTCCGTTTTTTTCTTTTTTAAGTATACAAAAGTTAAATGTTGGGCACATTTGTAAGGTACATTGTATTTCTCAATTTAACGTAAACCAAGTCATATTTGGTGGATTCACTGCATGATGGGACATTCAATAATAAATTGTGAACATTGATGTTGTTTCGTAACATTATTCAGATCCATAACAATGTAAGTCCCACAAAACATTGTTATGGATCTGAATAATGTTATGTTGAAACCGTTCTAAGGACATTCTTTAAGTGTTGCTACTATCATTAAACAACAACCTCCATGGTATCAAATGACATTCGTAAAACAACTACAACTTTGCATCATGTGACTTCGAAGAATAAGCTACGACAAACACCACAAACGATGACTTTGGATGACTTCAAATTGTGAAAATCTAGTCTAAGATGATCGTTGGGATATGGTATACTTTGAAACACCAAGTATATATTGAAGACGACCTTGTCCATTTTCTGGCCATCACGTTCTGTGACACATTTGGAATACGTACAAATGATGTTCATTTCCTTAACATCGTCCATGCGTTCTTCAAATGCTCTTACTGCCTCTTCAAGTATCCTGAGCACTCATGACAATTGTAATCCATTCGCACACAAATGCTTATTTCAAAATATTAATAACAATGATTCCTACCTTTGTACCTTTTAGCATCTAGACCAGCGACTTGACATTAGCCTCTATCTCACCATGGCTATCACACTCTGGCATTCTAGGGGAAATTAGCTAATTTGAAACCATCTTGATGTATTTTTCAGCTTTTGGTTTCATGGACTTTTAAAATAAGTTCCGTTTCAAATTTGTTGTGCCCCTTTTGTAAATCACTTCTTACATTGTCTCATTAAGTGGATAGATCCCCAATTAGCCAAAATATGAATAATAACAATTCCTACTTTCGCACCTTTATCGTTTGGACCAGGGCTTGACATTAGCCTCTATCTCACTGTGGCTACCGCACTCTGGCGCTCTTAGGGGAAATTAGCCAGTTTGAAACCATCATGATGTATTTTTCAACTTTTTGGCTTCATGAACTTTAAAATCGTTTTCATTTCAATTTGTTGTGCTCCTTTTGTGGATCACTTCTTACATTGCCTGGTTGAGCGGATAGATCCCCAATTAACCATTGTGATTGGCCAAAACTGGTGCTCTTCTTGAAGCACTCTTGCATCCTTCTTGCATTGCTACTCTGAATGGTTAAAGGGGTGCTATTTTGTACTTAATGCCACATATGAGTAATTGCCTTTTAATGATGACTTACTCAATGGCACTAGTGCACTCAGCTGTTGACGACTTAAGGGTGAAAAATAGGTGTCGTCAAAAGGATAGTGTTACTTTAAGGCACTGCTACCTTAAGTCTCTAGCTTTCCCCAACTATTGTCCACATCCTTTGTTTTAACTCCCAAGAAAATAGATTGTCTTGGTTGACCTGAACCTCAAGCAAGAGGTGTGTGTGTGTGTGTGTGTATATATAAACACACATACACACACGATCTCAACATGTTCATTCTATGAGCTCAATGAAGATTATTACTTGTAAAAGGATAGTGTTGTACTACATTGTTTTATGGTATTTTGTGCCACATGCACTATTTGCAAAGGGCCTAAACTAGATGTTTGAGGTCCCAAAGTGGCACGCCCATTATTTGTCAATATGAAACTTTTTGTCAACATAAGTAATTGTATAAAAATGATTTTAATTTTTTTACAATATGACATTTAGTGTAGCACATTGGGATACTTGAGATGGGTTGAGGCGAACCAACCCGTACACTCGTTCCTTGGAGGCAAAAAACAAGTGTATGGGTTGGTTTGCCCAAATCCTTGAGATGATAGTGTTAAGTTTTAGTATGCAAAGGGCAAATATTTTTGAGCATACTAATGACAAGCGTCAAGTGTTTACATTTTAGTATGCAAAAGGAAAATATCAATAAACACACTTGAACACCAAGTGTCACGAGGTGACACTAATGATAAAGTTTGTTAATTACTAGTGTAACGTAGCACACGTCTCAAAAATAGGGTAAGTAACACTATTACGCATGTGGCACTAAATACCATAAATGATGTAGTTTGAAGAATAATATGACTTGAAAAAGTTTGAAACCACTAAAGTAGGCTACCCAATGACCATCGTGTGGAAAAGTTGTAATCCGTAAGCCAACTAGAATCGACCACAAACAATGAAAGATTTTTCTCTCACATGGCTTCATTTTGTTTCTTCAACACTTCGGTGTCAGACATCGGCCCACTTTTCTTCTTCCGATCTTCTTCCAGCTACACTTAGAGAGCATAAGGTAATCTTGGTGAGTAGTTAATTTTTCAAATTTTTAATTTTATTTTAATTTTGGCACAAATTGAAGAATTAATTGCTAGAAAGGAACCAAAATACAACCACCATGGGAGAACCAGTGCAAATCGATGGTAGTTAATTTATCAATCACAAGGTTTAATTTGCATTTCCAATTAACTTGTTCAAATGATGGGAAAGAAGCAACTAACGGTCGTGATTGGGTAGTATAACATAACATACAAAAGCATTATTCATCACGGGTTGAGTGTTCTTTAAAAAAAAGCAAAGAGCTTAAGCACGTAGTTGAAAAGTAGGGTTGCAATTATCCAATTCATATGGAATTATGGTGCATCCAAAACTGAGAGAAGATTAGAGTTATCCTTTAACTCAACCAAAGTTTTGGTCGAGAGTGGTTGTATACAAAACTTTTCATGTTTGGTAAGTTTTCAGTGCATGCTTGGAGTCGGTGTGGAGGTTGGAATGAAGGACAATCTATATTGGTTCATTGGGGACCAAACTCATTTTAGCACCTCTTGGCATGTTACAATGTGTTTGGCCCTCAATGAACTGATATAAAAAAGTTCCTTATTCAAACCTCCACACCAACCCCCAAGTATGCACGAAAAACATACTGATATATAGAAAACATTTGTATGCAAAACAACCAATTCATGACCAAAACTCCGGTTGAGTTAAAGGATAGCTCTAGTGTGCGTCACAGTTTCAAGAGCCGTATTTGCTCCCAACCACAATTGAATAACATTATGAAGTAGACTATGTTTTAAGATTTGGTAGTTTATCAACATCATCCACTTCAAAGCTAAGGCCTAGGTAAAGTTTTGCATTTGTGTCTGAGTGTAAGAGAGACGAGGGGCACCTTCAACATAAGTGCTTTTCGTTGGTTGGCGATTGCATTCCTTTTGTCTAGTTCTTCTTGTTTTGCCTTCTTCTTTGCTTCAATTATAGCCGGTGTCTCGATTACCCCTTTTTTCTACTTGATCCACCCCACCCGGCACGACCTTCAAGCACTCATAATGCACTCATAAATTGATGTGGCCAAATTGTCATATAGAGTAAGACGCGGTGTTTAGATACAAAGGGGTCAATATACAACGTAAGGTAAGCCTTAAACGGATAAGTTTAGCTATGCACCCACTTTTTGAAGGATATGAAACACATAGATATTAGTGTGAGACATGATTAGCAAATCCAAATTGTGCTCGGAGTTGTTTTCCTCACCATCTTGCGAGCTCATGTTTATATATTTAAGGGTTTGAGACTTAACTTACTTATTATCTTATATTGAGGAGAAAACAATAGTAACAATCGTATGTGATATTGAATAATATAACACATATATATATATTTACAAACAAGGAGACTCGTGTAGTGTATTTGGATCAAATCTTTAGCACACAAAGATACTCAACCAATTTCAAAAGTGTACTTTTTGAATGAGTGAATTTTATGTAGATTTAGTTTGACACATTTCACTCCAAAAAAAAAGTATGCACATGCTCTTATACATGTAATCAGGTTGCCTTCGCAAACATGTTGCCTCTTTACCCATGCAAATTACATTGAGTCAAATCATATCACAAGAACATGTAACTTTGTTATGATAATTTATCACGATGGAAATGATTTACTACATATATTAATCACTGTGATAATAAACAATCAAAACAATATGGAACGTGAATGACAATTGGTGTGAGACAACAACCTAATTGCACATATTGGTGTAGATCAAATACACATACGTGTGTGTGTTTGCGTGTGAAGAGGTCCAAATAAAAGCAAAGTTTTGGCTTTCTTAGGGGGTTTAACCTTTATTATTTCTATATCACTTGTGTTGATGACCACGATGTCGGTCTCTTGCTCCGGCTCCGATTTTTTGTCGTTTTCCTTATTCTTCTTGACATCGCCTTTCTTCCCTCTTTTATTCTGATCAACAAGGTTCACATGATCCGATTTTGAGAGCCTCCGTGAATTGAAAGAAAACAACAAATGCTTGAGATGAGTATCACTGCACTGATTATCCCAATTAGTGCGTGTGGTTTTCATTCCCGAAACACAGACTATTTTTCTGATTTTTTACTCTTTGATATTAAATTCATGAATACATGCTCATTGATTGTACATTTTAAGGTGTTTGTATAGTGATTATATACATACACACAAACACATGCTTGTCAATGAATAGTGCTAGAATGAATAGTGCTGATACTTTCAAAAAATGCTGCTACTATGAATAGTATATTCAATGAATAATGCCCGGATGAACAATGCTTTCTAGATCTTTTGATCTCACCAATTTCATAGCATAAAAAAAATCTAGTATCATCTTCACTAATTTCCCACATGCATTATTAGCCCTCCCTCACTAATCGAGATAATTTGTGTAGGTGACTGCCCCTTTACTAATGTCAAAGGTTTTCATTTGATTTTATTCCTTTAAAAAATTTGATTTGATTTTTGATTTTTGTATTTTTTTAATTTTGTGGCCTACAAACTCATGTTACCTTATGTCATGTTTTTACAAAGTTGTACGATAACTAAGTCACACCCACACAGTTCTAATGTTTAAGGGTTTTTCACACCATGGACCATGAAGTCGTCCCAAGGCTCTATAAAATCTGTGGTTGGCTATTGAACCCGTCCCGAGACCACTTCCCTTTACACCAAGAAAAACATGTCAGAGTGACCATAGAATTTGAGATCCCCAAAAGACATAATTTAAAAGGCCTACATTATCCATTGACATGGTCCAACATGTTTTGCGGTGGGAAAGGCAAAAGAGGTGCTATAGTAGAAAAAAGTAGGGGCCCATGACAAAGAAATATTGTTATAATAAATTACAATGATATTTCTTTGGGAAAGAGAAGATGAAGACAAATAAAGTAGAAAGAAAAAAAAATTACGCCCGTACACACGGGTAGGTCACTCTAAGGCATTTTTGTGCACCACGTGCGGTTGGGGTTTTTTTTGTTTTGGGGCTATTTACCTTCAAGGGTTGAATTAAAGCCTCCCTATAATTACTTAAATTTCAAAAATGGCCCATTTGTTTGCACCCTTCCATTACTTATATTGTCCAAGTCACTGCAATTTTTTGTACTCTATATTCCTTTTAAGTAATAAAAGCTAATCTACTTCCTAACGCATTGACGAGTGTTAAGGGAAACCATGGAAACAAAGAAGGGTGCAAACAATAATATCATTGCAAACAAAGTTATGAAGAAAACACATAGGAGACCATAGCAAACATACTAAACATACCTTCTAGGATCCTTATCTTCAGCCCCTATATTAATTTTACAAAAAAATAATGGCCCACATTTTATGACCACTAACTTACTTATAATGGGATTGTCTACATTTAATGGCCCCTTCATTATTTGGAATTCCTTTATAATTTTTATTTCAAATGATTTTAATCCTCTTTATATTATGCCGCACGTCGTTTTTAAAATGCACTAAGTGACCTACCCGTGCCCGTACATTGTACCGGCATGAATGTGAGCCCGTTATCCAAATGCTTAACACACAAATAAAGTATATATATCATACCTGCTGCCTTTTGGAGTACCACATTTCATGTCCAAACAACTCGTCTTCAACATCACTCGTCTTCGATAGCTGTAACAACAAAGGATCTTGTTATGAAATTGCACCGTCTCTGAAGTATATCGCAAGGAAACTTGTTCACTCTGAAGACAAATACACTAAGTAAACACCTTCAAGAGGTTTTACATGGGTGCACATATTACAGTTTGTGAAATATTATGGAACCCTAAAAGTTTAGGCTGTAATGGACACAAAGCACATAGTTTCCTGAAGAAGAAAAAAATCAAGTAGAGGCATGGCCTATGTGCACACATGAGGAGTTCATCATGTAGCACATTGTAACAATGACAAGTGGGGCTATGGCATAGGTAGAAATAGGGACTTGAGCTTGTTCTTTCCCACTTGGCAACATCGTATTTGTGAAAACGTCACATGGCATGGAAAAATGTCACAAGGGAGGCCGGTTTGAATCGGTCTTTGGAGGCAGCTTTTGCCAACTACATCTGGATGTATTTACAAAATGCTAGTAGGATGTGCAAGTGATAACGAGGGAAGGAGTCTTTTTATGTCATGAATGTTATGTTCTTCATTGTTATTTCAAACACTCTTGATAGCGATCAAAACATAACATTCATGATATGAAAAGACTTCTTCTTTGCTCCATGAACTTGTATCATTAGGTGCCTATAAAAAGATAGTTTCAAAATGCAATTTTTTTCAATGTTGAAGTGCACTCCACAAGACTAGAAATTGGTTGGCCTTGGAAAAAAAGAAGTCACATGTGAATGTGATGTTTTAAGAATACTCTATTTTGGATTCCACTAATTGATGATTTACATACAAGGCATTATAAACAAATGTGGCATGTGCATTTGGAATCCTCACATTCATGATGTTTAATTTTTTTCATAATAGGTTATTTAGAAGTAGTGTATCCCACACAAAAGGCGAAGCATGACCTAGATGATCATAATGGATATAGAAAAGTTTGACAAATTCTTATGTTCAAGGAACTCCTTAGCATTACACTATCCAATGCTTGATAAAGTCACACACTTAGTGGCCATTGTTTGGTTTCTAGGCTTTCTCAATCAATTTTGCACCTTGACACCTACCGCTTATTGGGTTGATACAAATTCAAAAATTAAACTATCGAATGCAAACCACACAAACCCTCACGGACCCCAAGACTACAAGAATAGGGTTGGCAATGCTCACTCACAAAATCCATGACGTGAGCTCCACCTATATACTTACACGCACAAGGGACTCACCACGGAATACTTTGAGCGGCCATAGTTGGATTTTTCACTTGCATAATCGCTAAGGCATGTATCATGAGTATTTGATGATGGACGACTAGCAACTCTATCCTTGTTGGCCTGCACTTACATGCACCAAGTCTTATATGATAGCCTACCTCGGAAAGAGGCCAAAACATGTGGAAAAAACACAATCTTCCTCACATTGACCTTTTCAAAATGCAAAGTTCCATAAGTATACACATAAGTAGCATGAATCCAACAATAAGATTACAACAATACTATCAAAACAAAATAGAAAATCAATGTGATTTCATGCTCATCAAATGGTCCCCTTATGACATGAGACAATAACGCTTAGTCTGTAGCCTACCACCATAACCCATTTCGGATTTACATCTGAACCTAGTCTATGCCCCAAGGGTGAAGTGATCTCATTCACGCCAACATGAGGTTCAACCTCATGTTCACGTCATCTCTCTCTCAAAACATATGTTTGTATGTTATATTGATTTGGTAAAAACACTCGTTACTTATATAATTCAAATGCCTATGTAGGAGAGAGGCAAAGGCAAGTGGACAATGGGACTCTTTGCGTTGGGAATCGTCAAATTCGGAGTTCCTCAAGTATGTAATCTATAGCATGGTTCGAATTCAATAAGATCCAAAACCTAAGAACAACCATCATCCATACAAATAATTGTTTGTTAAACCAGGAACCAAAATCCATCTATTTTGATGTAGTGTGCTCACCGCATGTTTGCTTTTGACATTAAATTGGTGGTACTGCTCATCACTGTAGTCCGACTTGCACCCACTATGCACAGACGAAGGAGGCCTTCTAACTCCCACCATCTTCTTCGCTTGCTTCTAAAATTTATCTTACTTCGCTTTGTACAAGGCCCAAAAACAATCTCAGTTTTTTATTCGATTCTGACAACCTACTACAACTTCACTCATCCAAGATACTTTCCTTCCAGACACCCATTCAAAGTCCTGGTAAGAATGTCCCCAAAATGAGATCCTCAGTTCACAATATTGACGTGGATATGATATTCACAAACAACATGCAATCGATGATGCTGAGACCTAAAAACCCTAAATATGACAAAGCGTTTCCGACACTCGAATCTTTGAGCAATGGTGCCCGGGTGCTTGCATACGACAACATTTTGTTTTAGGACTCATCCAGTTTGAACATCACGATGTTGGGTGACACTCGTCGTTTCTTGGACAAACTTGCAACAAGATTTGAGGAGAGCATCGTCGCTTAAATCGCAGCATTTACTGATTCAAAGACAGACATCATAAATTCAACCTTCTTCGTATCTAAATTGTAAACACGAACTCGATCTGCAGAGAACTACGGCAAGGTCAATATCACACGTGGAATCTTCTATCTGATTCAATAGTCATTGAGTGATGCGAGATTGGAGTTGACAATGTTGGCATTAAAGTGCCGTAATCCCGAGTGCTCGTGGATTCGTGCACTTGAAAGATCAAGTGATGGTTTCTGTGAATTAGGTGCAGAACATTTCGGAACCCTTGAGGTCCAAGACTTTTTTTTATTAACGTAGAGATTGTTACGAAATCAGAGTTTTCAGTACATGAGGAGGACTGACAATGGACTTGGCAGTTGATTAACGGTTAGAGGTACGTGCATAATGGGATTTGAAGAACAAAGAGCTGAAAGTTTTTGTAACCGTTCTGTAAAGTTCCACTCATTCTTGGAAAATATATTGTTGTTCTTGCTTTGGTGATTTTACCTCCAACAATGATCAAAACAATCAACTCTTCGGTTTGGCAATGGGTTTTTAAACAAAGGAATGCGGCTTTGCCATGAGAGGCTATGTCCTTGCATGACATTTTAGAGTGATTATTTTGAATTACTAGCTATTTTAATACTGAATTGGAAATTGCATTGAGCTTCCACTAAGTTTCACTAGACTTTATCCATTAAGTTCTAACATGCATTGTTTGGGTCTTATTACCGCTCAAAGACAATCTCTACAATGCTTTTATCCCATGATATAGGACAAAACCAACAACTACTTGTTGCAATGATAAAATACCAACAATCATTTATTTCACAACAAGAAGAGGGCAATAATAAAAGGAACATGTGATCTTCTCTAACTATGTCTAAGCCACTAAAAATTGTTGTTTTCTAAATACTCAAGTAGTTAAGTGGACAAGGTACCTATGAGGTAAGGCTCGAGGCTTTACGAAATGTAGGACTTGCACTTGAGACTTTGCCCTTCACACTAGGACACCTCCCAAGTCTCATGGAATTCAAGTTTTGTTTTGTTTTTGTTTTTGTTTTTGTTTTTTTGTGTTGGTGTGTATTCACTTGTAGGGCCCAAGAAATTGAATTTTTTCTGCTAAGTGGACATGGGACACATCTAGTGAAATGGGCCCAAGGACACTTTGTCCCAAGAATAGTGAAGAATGTGCTATAGTGTACCTTTATAATATAGGACATAACCAGGTTAATATTAGACTTGCCAAAGTGTAATATAACATTTTAATGTCCCCATTATCATGGGATTCTTTGACAAGGTACACTTGCGTATTCAAAAATTCCGTCATCAATGTCATGTTCCTTGACCAAAAGAGCCTTTATATCAAATTCTTAGACCTCAAATTAGCTTTGGATCATGATTTGATCATAAAATCACCATTTACTTAAAAGTTTGTAGCCTTTTTAGGGTTTTAAGTAGTGATAAATGTGAGACCACCTAATTCATAGATTTTTTACCAAGATGTTTTAGTGAACATGCCAAGAGTGTGCAAAAGGATGGACATGTAAATGATTTGCTTAGGCAATTCTATGTGAGCTGTCCTATATAGCTTGCCTCTCCCGTGTTAAGATCTACGAATAAGCACATGGTCAAAGTAACTCCTGCTATTCTCAATCTCATTGAGCTTACTCATGAGTTTGATTGTTTTCTCTTGGAGTTGAGCTTGGGAGATGTGAAGGAGTTGTGAGGTTGGTAGACCTGGCATGTTAATATCCGGAGTAAAGAGTTTTTAGCTAACACGCCAAAGAAAAGATGCACCTCTGAACAATGGATGGTTGCTCCCAAACTGATTATTTATGCTAAAAAAAACTAATTGCACCAAATTGAAATTTGTTGCCATGAAAATGGTGTTTAAGAAAATCAAAAAATTACGGGAGCTAGTAGAGTTCACATGACGTCCATTTGGTGCCACCATGCACACACACATGTGTTGCTTGTTGCATGTTGCCAAAGTTTTAATATCTGAGCGAATGTGGAAGTATGGTTTTGCCCAATCTTGAAATCCCAATTCTTGGTTCTGCCAAATTTAGACCATGGATGATGGGCGTGTTACATCTTATGGTTGGCAATCACCATGCCATTGGTGCGCCCAACCCTAACCTTCCTTCATTAGCCCGCCCGCTTGATTGCATAACTCTCTATAGTAGAGGTGCCTATTCCCGGCCAAGATCCCATCGGCAATCTATAGGGTATTGGAGTTTCGATTTGGCTGGGATTGAATTTCGATCTCGTTGAAACCAATAGTGTAGACCTTGGATAGCTGGCCAACTAGCAACACCTAGCTAAATTTCCGGGTCCCTATTTGTCACTTAACTTTAGCTAGCTAGGTTCACCGAACCTAGGATTCTTACTTAGCTTTAGCTAGCTAACTTTTTTGGAACTCTCATTTTCACTAGCTTCGACTAACTAAAAAGTTGTGTGACATGCATTTTCATTCTAAACCATAGAGAAATCCATTTAAACGAAGCTAAACAATATATACTTGGTTGTATTGCTCTCACTTGGCTTTGTATTTTCATGCTGCACAAGGAAATTGAAAGGTTTAAAATCAGCACGTATAGTCAACTCCCTCACTTTCAACATGCACTGGTGATAGTTCATCATCATCTTCTTCTTCATCATTTTCTTCATTTTCATTATCATTGGAATCGTCAATGTTATTGGCAATTGAGGACGAGATGGAATCTAGGTGTTCCAAATAAGAGATTTCATGAAATTTGCTGGATTATTAAGAATCAGGCTCATGTTCAGTTTCAAAAACATAGCCGCTTCAACGAGTCCGGGTTTGAGAGATGGCCGTTTGAGTGCAATGACATCATTCATTCCACCGAGATCACATTCAAATTTTAGCTAGTTATTAGTTAACTTTCCTCACCCAGATTATGGCACTTAGTTTTAGCTAGTTATTATTTTGAGGCACCGAATTCCTCCATAGCTTTAGCTAGTTAGAGCTTTTAGCTAGCTAAATAGCTGCCCACTTAATTAGTTGTCCAAGGTCTGCAATAGTGCCATGACACATGTCATGGTTTTGGGTGCTAAAGTGAGGAGGATTGAGTAGTTAAAATGACTCATTATGGCAAACTCTAGACATTGGTAATATGTTTGGGCCAACTTTTGGCTTTAAAAATCCATAATAATTCTAGTTTAAAGAATAAAATTACTAAAAAATTGGTAGTCCTCCTGATTTCTATCTTCCAAAACAGAAAAAATTTGCGCTGCCTTATACTTCTCGAAATCTGGTATAAAATCTCTTAAATGATCTGGTTATAGGCGCCTCTACTCCAGTAGCCATCTCAACTTCATCTCTGAAATGGAAAAATATTCTGGGCTGGTTCAACTTCCTCTGACACATGGACGGCTGATTTTTCAAGCGAAGTCCTAACTTGATGTAACTTAAGTTAGAGACATCTGTACGTTGGATAAACAATGAGACGATCGGATCTGTCTCGAGAAATCCCTAAGTTGGGTGTTTTTCAGACGTTTTTGGGCAGACTTGGGCTTGGGTATTTAGGTGTTAAGTCAAAGGAAACCCCCCCAAAATGAAATTGCATGTTTGTAATTCAGTCACTAGGCTGAAGCCTCCATACTTTTCAGACTAAAAAACTAAAGCGTGTTGTGATGAAACCTGAGAATTTCAGTAAAGTCTAACTTTACTATAAGTCATAAGAAATTCTGTTAGGATTTGCATCAGGCTCACGTACACCCAAAACCTGAATTCCATGTTAAATCTCACCCTGAAACCCCGATTTCCCTTAGCAATCTTATCATGCTATTTAACATGCAAATGATGGAATGTCTGCATCTTGGCATTTTATCAAGAAGATTTCCATTGGTAATTTTGTGCGATCAAGGCTTGGGAGTGCCACCACAATCTCTTTAGAAGAATCCCTGCACCCGGCACCCTCCACCCTCCATCCTCAAGTTTTTTCACACGAGTCAACAAGGATGGTGCCCTTGACATTTTCATCATCACAGTTTGTGATCAGTTGCTCTAAAATTCTTTGAGCCAGATGCAGAGTAGCAATAGTCGTTTGTGCACGAAAAGATGGCGAGTATGAAATTGAGCTCGATGGGTCTTGACAGCTCAATTGCTCATGTCTTCACAGCTCGCAATATTCTGACAGCTAAGGTATGAGACTTATCATCTGAATGAAAATTGTGACGATTTTTTTTTGCATAATGTCTCATTGGTTTGAAGTTGAGTTACGGTCCAGCAGTTGTAGAGGTTTGGTTCACAAGGGTTTAGGGTGTAGGGTTTAGGGTTTGATGATTAGTGTTTCAGGGTTTAAGGGATTAATGTTTAGTATTTAAGGGTTTAAAGGTTTCTTGCCTTTATGAACGTATGTGATGGAAGCACTTGGTGTGAATGAGGAAGAAAAGTGGTGAGGATTGTTGAATTGATGTTTCCTGGTTACAGGATGCTCTTTGCAAAACACAGTTGGAGCTCGTGGAGCTTCTGGACGTGCCATTTGAAGCAGTGTCGTCCGCCGTGGCTGTGATAAGTGAGAAAGTTTGTCCACCCGTGCACACGGTTCGCGTTTCTTCCAAAATCCTTGAATTTTTTTCTGCTTTTGACAATTTCTTGCCATTTCCAAAAGGTTTCAGTTGTTTGTACTGTTTCTAGAATAGCAATGTATCTGGATTTCTTTCTACTGTCTGAAAAGATAACCCTGTCCTTAATTATCTCATCAATAATCCATCCATCTTATGCAGGTTCTTCGCACTTTGAAAGAATGTGCTCGAGTATCTTTCAAACTTTGATCTGTTTTCCTTTTGACAGTTCCTTGCCATTTCTAAAAGGTTTCAGATGTTTGTATTATTTCAAGCATTCGCAATGTAATCTGGAGTTTTTCCTAGTGCCTGAAAGATAATCGTGTGCTTAAGGATCCCATCAATATTAATCCACACATCTTACGCAGGTTCTTCACATTTTGAAAGAACGTGCTCGAAAGGAATCTGGTATGGGGCATTTACCAACAGGGTTACGGGCGCTTGATGATGCTTTGTGGGGGGGCATACCATTTGGGGTGATGACTGAAGTTGTTGGTCCTGCGGGAATTGGAAAAACACAGGTATATACATGATTTTTTTGCAGTTGTTTCATGCACAATATGATGAAATAGTTTGCTACAATCATATGACGCTGCTGACTATTGATGGCCAATATTATGATGTTTTATGCCAACAGAAAACATTGCAGGATGCTTTATGTAAACGGATGAGTAATTATGTATACCTGTGCATTGCAGCTATGTCTTCTGCTGTCAGTGCTGACTGCTGTGCCAGAGAACCTTGGAGGGTTGAATGGCAGTGTCATCTACATAGATACAGAGAATAAGTTCCGCTCAGGAAGGTGACATTCAATCCGTCTTCCTTCAACAAGAAAATGATGGAAGCAAAAATTTCTATCATCATAATTAGAATATAGTAACACTAACAGACTCGGGTACTTGATAGTTCAATCATTACAGACTCTAGTACTTCATTGCTACAATTCCCTAATTGGTGTCTAAATTTCCAGTTTTCCTGGATGGATTTGATGGTAAAAATTCATCTGTTTTGTTGATATTCGTTCTTGTATCTGCATCGCAAAACATGTCACAAATTTCTGAAGTTTCATCTGGGAGGCTTTGGTGTTCTTAGCACTGGTATTCTGACCAAGCAACAGCAGATGTTCGGGCTACTTGGATGCTTACTTCAGATCTTATTTGCTGTAAACAGATTGATCCAAATAGCACAGTCCAGATTCCCAACAATCTACAACACAGATGAGATGGTGGAGAAGGTAGTGCCTTCATGACAGTAGAGTTTTCTTTGAGGGGTAGCATGCTCTGTTTGTCACCTAAAGTTGCTTCTTGGATATTATACTCACCATTATTGACTACATTTATGAAGGATTGGTTCTTGGACTTAATTTTCGATGCATGGGAGGGTAAGGATAGTTCATGGTTTCTCTAAGAAATATGATTATCAGCTCACTCATTTTGGCTATCCCACCACTTGGTAGTACTGGTCTCTATTTGTAACAATGTGTTTCTATCTTCTGTTTTTAATTTCTCCAGAACATACCTTAAAATGGTGGTTGAATGCAATTTCTGCAGCTTGCTGCACGTGTCCTTGTGGTCCAGCCAACTTCAGTAGCAGAACTCATGTTAAGGTGCAATAAAACCCTGTCCTCTTTGCAATGAACTTCAGCTAAATGCAACATTAAAATTTATTATATAAAACCACAAAACTAGATTAATAGCATTATTGCCTCTGAATTGCAGTCTGGACATAGGTGATATTTTAGAGGCGATATCTATACATGGCAGAATATATTGTCATGCACTTATGTATTCGTAACATTTTACAATGCCAGAGTGCTTCATTGGGGTTCTGCTCAAAAAGATCTCTTTGAATAAACAGGTTACAAGGGCTTGAGGAGGCTGTCATTGAACATGGTGTGCGGCTCATTATAATCGACAGTGTTGCTGCACTTGTGCAAGGGTGACCGTCATGTCTTTTTATCAGCATGGCAAATTGAGATTTGAAATTTCAAGCTATTTCTATAAACAATTTTTTTCTAACATCCTTTTCTCCTTGAATAGAAACAATGGCAATATTTTACCTCATTCTTTCACTGTTCACAAGGTGTGTGGGATAATTGCAGTGAGTATGGGCGTGACCGTATCATACAGAGACAGGAGATGCTTGGTAGAAAAGCTGCTATTTTGAAGTAAGTGACTTGCAATGTACTTGTAAATTAATGTTGTTTGTTTTAATCTAGAAACATGTGCACACAAACTGTGTGGATGTATGTGTAACTTTCTTCTTGGTTTAATATCAGATATTTAGCGGAGTCTTATAGAATGCCTGTGATCGTCACCAATCAAGTCAGGTACCAAAGTGGACCAGGAGGCCATGAGACAACATTTCCCTTTACAGGTATGCTAGAAACTTGATTGTCCAGAGTTTGCACGTGTCATTCTTACATTGGTTGAGACTCTCTTGAATCCTATGTGGAAACTATATTCTGGCACGAGTAAAGATGTATTCTGACAGTTTTGCCAGCTTCAAGTATTTCCACTTCTTTAGAGCCAGAGATTGGCTTGTCAAAGCACAAAGTGAAACATCACCCCAATTTTTTGCATAAGATTGATAAGAGTTGCTGAATGAAACATCGTTTGCAACACACCCTTTAACCATTTCATCATTAGCCATAAAGAGGTAGTAGAGGTAGTAGATTACAATGTAGTAGTGGGTCTTGGTTTGAGGGCACTGTGGCGCTAAGTGGTGACATTTTTTTGCCTCTTAACTTATTAGCGTCTCTCCTTAAGGAACTTTAACTCTTAATTGTACTTGACCATGGCATTATTTTTCTCTTTCTGGGCTGTTGACCTCTAGGATTTGTTGAAATAGTAACATTGGGATTGCCTTTGGTTTTTGATAACACTAATGGTTTTGGTTTTGAGAGTAAGTTGAAGCTCTAGCCCTTCCTTGTTTGCAGCATAAAAACTATAAGAATTCTATTCATCAGTTTCATGATCTTTTTTTGGGACAGAAAGGAGAGGGATATTGCTTACAGATGAAGCTGCAAACAAGGAGGGGCTAGAGCTTCAACTTACAGCTGCTCTCGGTACAAAGTGGGCACACTCCGTCAACATCCGCCTCGTTCTTGAATCTTTATCAGGTACAAACTCAAAACAAATGTAAAACTTAGCCACAAATCCTCAAACTTCTGCTCAGGTTGCAGTGATGTTATTGTGAATGTATGAGCAACTCAATTGGCCATCTTGGTGCTTTGGGTTGTCTCTTCCCACACTGGTGAGATACTTTATACAGGCCAATATTATGAAAGAGTTGTCAAGATATCTCATTGCCAAACAAAAGGAGTGGCTTATTGAAATAAAACTTTCAGCAGAAAGCAAGTCTAGATTGAAGTACAATACCTGAGTCTGCATATTCTTATATAATGGAATGTATGTATCTTTTTTGCACAGTCCAGAATTTGATATGATGGATATATAATAGGATCTCTTTTTCATGAGTTGATGGGCTCATGTGTGCTTGGTTTGTCCACAAGAAAAGAAGCTTCTCATGTATTTACTTTTTGCATGTTTTCTTCAGGGGACCGATTTATTAAAATAGCTAAGTCTCCAATGTCGGCAACCCTAGCATTTGGCTACGTGATCGCAGCTGGAGGAATTCAACAAAAAGGCGATGAGATATATGATGCCAGTGATGGAGGCAGGAACTTGATTCTACCCAGTGGTAGGTATTTTCTTCTGTTTGCTAGTCTTTTGATTACACACAATAGAGTTTTCCTTTTGGTTGGGAGTTGGTTGTTTTGCATGCAACACTTTCCATGTTATGTAAGTTTCTGATGCATGCTTGGAGTTGGTGTGGAGGTTTGAAAGAAGCACATTCTATATTGGTTTATTGAGGGCCATACTCATTTTAGCACCTCTTGGCATGCCAAAAGGAGTTTGGCCCTCAATGAGCTGATATAGAATGTTCTTTGTTCTAACCTCCACTCCGACAATAGCCATGCATCCAAAACTTACCAAACATAGAAAGTGTTTTATGTAATATCTCCCTCTCTTTGTTTATTTGGGAATGTCAAATTGATAAGAGTTCGGAACATCTCTTTGTATAGGACTCCTCTGAACCTGTCGTGTATGCCATTTGTTTGCTGCTTTAAAAAAAACACTGTTAACCACTTTCTATGTTGCAGATTATCAGAATGTGTAGATATAAAGGCTTGGAGGATCTGTTGGTGGAGGACAAGGGCCGGTTTACATGGGGTCCCAAGTCCCAAGTACCAAGTCTCAGCATGGAGGCCAAGTCCCAACTTTTGAGTCTCAAGAAACCATTAAAATATGGTTAATTATCATGAAAGTCGGATCTTGATTATTTTATGGACAAATATTCCCGGGACTTGTGTTGAGAGTTGGGTCTAGCTTTTTGCTCGACCCAACTCTCAACACAAGTCCCAAGCCTTACCTCCAAAGAGTGTTGTGATGTAGGCATCCATGTCATACTTGGGATTTAGAACTTGGGACCCTGTGTGAAGTGGTAAGCCCCAACTTTCATGCTCTCAATGGCTGAGATTGCACATATGGACCTCAAGTGACTTGGGACTCATGTGAATTGGCCCTAAGATTACCCAAGGGTGGAATATTCACTTGATTAATCACTGGCAATAGTGGCACTAGAACTAGTCTAGCAAAAGAATTAGATACACAACTAATTTACGAAGTGTACTCTATCGGAATACTCATCTGACCTCCATACCACCCACCCTCAGGGCCGGTTTACACTACGGTGGAGAAGTCCACCGGTCATGAAAAGAAGGGCGTTTCTCAATTGTGATTGGTCGAAAATGCAACTCTTGACTGGTGGGTGTTTACACTAGGTGAAGAAAACAATGGTGGTGAATTTTTCTCATGGATGATAAAATGACATGGCCGCCTACATGGCGGCACTTTTTGGAGTTGGGCTTCTCCGGCCTCAAGAGGCCGGAGAAGCCCAACTCAATAAAAATATTTTATTGCCTTTAATTCTTCTCCGGCACATCCACCATTTGCCTCATATAACCATGTCTTGGCCAAGCATTCTTGACCGACCGGAGGCCTTCTCCACCGTAGTGTAAACCGGCCCTCAGTAAGGTGAATGAGCCTATTGCTAACACTTTGACCATTTCAGCATTTGTAGGGGTTTAACAATAAAACAGAATTTTATAAACACATAAGCAAATCCAAATGATGAGCATCAGAATCTATGTTGTTATTTTGAAGTTAAGGTGAATTTCTTCTATATTCTTGAGTGACTCATAGATGACTTCTTGAAAGCGGCATCTTGAAATTGCTCATTTCTCATGGAGTTGTGATATTGTCGTGAATGGATACCCCCAATCCATGTATAACATTTTTTTCGATCCAGGTCTTAGTTATGTAGTAGCCCACACTAATTATGTATCTGCATCACACTATTTAATCCAATTTTGATGAATTAGTCTAGTGGGACCCATTTAGATTGAATCAACCTATAGGGTGCTTGTTTTTACTTGAGCCCCTGCATCTCTACCTAGACACCACAAAGCCCAAGCCTAAGGTATGCTTCACACTACAAGGCTCAAGCAAACCAAGTACGATAAGTCAGAAATTGGAAAAGTTTCTGTTTACAGCAAGAAATCATCTCAGGGTGCTCAGTGTTACCTGTTTCTGAAACATCTCAATTTGTTTAAAGTTTTCTTGAATTCAATGCAGGGTTGTACTTTTGGATATATATGTATCCCTGGGTTGTTTATGTTTTTTTGTTTTGTTTCGTTTTTGGTGTAGTTTTTGATGTACCTATTTTAGATTATTCCTAGTTTGAGAGATGAATGTAAGTTATTACATTCTACAACTCAATTTAGCATGAACTGATGTAGTGATCATGATTCTCTCCTATGTTCTTTTTTAAGTCATGGTAGGCATTTGCAATAGTTAAATCACATGGAATGAATTCTCTAGAAGATGCAATTTATCAGTCACCCAGTACTTACATCGCCAAGCTTGCAGTCAAAGCAAACACCAAAAAGACATGAGTTATGATGAGATTGGATGATGAATTGAAAATATAGACATCATTCTAGGTTCACCAATGAACTTCACAATAGAGAGAGCCTACACCGCGACGAATTAAAGAACTAGAGAATCTTCACTTTGGAACTCTTATAACTTTAACATCTACAACTCTGATTTTAAAATATGAAATGATGACAATCTTCATGAAATGCCAATCTACCTGGATGTGACAATATCTGAGCCAATCCAACGGTCTAAAATCTCTGTGGAGATCAAAGCGCACCTGAGGCATAGGCTGGGCCAGCTAGCATATATTTATATATAGTATCCACACCACCAAAAGTCTGAGCTACTGACAGTACATATCTGATTCATATTAAAATCTGAAGTATTATGGGCCCACCATGCCCTGTGGATAGCAGCCACGATGACGTGGCATTCTAGGAAACTGGGCCACAAGTGCAAAGCTAAAATGCCAGGGATCACGTTTGGAGGAAAGCCGGCCTTGGGAACACATAGGGAACACTTGATAGAAAGCCCTCCCTCCAGGCTCTCTATCTGCTTGGACTCATAGGGAACGCAAAGGGAGGTTGAGGGAAATATGTAGGGACCCCTCTCTCCAGCCTCTCTGTCTCCTGGGACTCATGAGGAACGCGTAGGGAACTCTTAGGGAACATGTAGGGGAGCCTCCCTCCTTATCTGGTTGGACCCAAAAGGCAGACTTTGGACAGATTCACTCCTCGAGAGATTATCAGTGCGAGAATCTTTGATTCCGCCTGAGAGAGAGAGAGAGAGAGAGAGAGATTGATTGATTGATTGATTGATTTATTAGTGTAAACATACTTTGGTTGATGGCTTGGTGGTCCAATATCAGAGTGAAGTTTGGGTGAAGTCACAAGGAGGAGAAGAAGCAATTGAGCAAAGTCAATTGAAGCAGGAACAGGTGGAGAATATAGTTGAGCTTGTAGAAGAAAGCATGAGATTGGTGGAGGTTCTCTGATTCTAGTGTTGATGAATGTGGGCACCACAATCCTGGCTTGTTTGCTTGTTGATAGGAGATGAAGGTGGAGGGGGGGAGGTGAGAGTGCGTGAGTAAGTTATGGTTGAATTTGAGGAAGAGGTGGAGAAGGAAGAGGTGCAAGAAGATGATTTGAGTGGTAATTCAAGGAACAACTAGGGGGGAGGGGTTGGGATAGGTTTTTTATTGTTTCACATTGGCTAGCGAGTGAGCTTGGTACAACAGAGGCCTAATCTAACATAATTTAGTCCAACCAGGGGAGAAGGTGAGGGAGTAGAGCTATGGAGGCGTTGGTTTCCCTTACAGGAGCAGCTGCAAGTGGCAACTTTGTGGTATTCTGCACAAAGCAATGCGGTGGGACTACAAGTACTGCAACTGGTGCAGCTGGACAATTTTTCTCCTCTCCATCATTTTCTTCCAGTAGTCGCATTCCAGGTGGCTCAGGCTGGAGCTCCAAATGTTTACTTGGAAACCCAGACACTAGTTGTACTAGTGGTCGTCCCGGTAGTCTGCACGGACGCGCAGTAATACAACAGGGGAGCATCTTTGTGCAGGTCTTACTTTAATTAATTACCCGCACGCAGGTTACTGACTACTAATGAATATGGTTAATTATCCGTACTTATTAAATTATTCACTTCTGTTTTTTCCAAAGCAATTTGTGAGTTCTTGGGGTGGCTTATTAAGAACCTGGACATGCTGCATTGGTCCTCAAGGTTCTAATTAGCATCTCCATGGACGTGATTGATGAGTTTTTTGAAGAGTTGCAAGGCTTGGTGCACGTATCGAATCACATGATTTTCCCCAGCGGCATTGTTTCTCTGGAAAGAATCTCTGACAGGAGACGGGTCCGTTTGTGAGCTCACATGGATTTGGAGACATGCCTGTTGGCATGCGCAAGGTCTGACAGAATGTTGATAAGGTAGATGGGTCTTAAATGGTTACATTTTCCGACTAGCCCAGTTCTCCAAAGATATGGAAACACAAGATTAGTACAAGATGCTTAGGGGATCCAAATCGAGGCCGTACCCACTTTCTTCATAATTTTCGGAGCTCATATGAACGTATTACTCCTTATCAAAGTCAAGAATCTCGTGTTCAATAGAATGGTCATACAGGTCCCCTTTTTCCCCCAATTATGATGTTGACTACGGAACCTAGAATGCTTATCATATTTTGAGCACGCAGTCCAATCTCTTTTGAACATATGCCTCTTTGGTATCCGTTCTTGGACGCACACCAAATCACAAACCACTCATTATATAGGTGGCCCTAATAAGAAAAGTAACCAAATAAGGGTTGTCTATCTTAGGTACCTGGACATGCTGCATTGGTCCTCAGGGTTCTTAATTAGGCCAGGACTGTTAATCAGCATCTCCATGGAAGCTCGTTCTTGAGACGTAATTGATGAGTTTTTAGAAGTGTACCAAGGCTTGGTGCAGGTATCACATGAATTTTCCCCAGTGGCATTCTTTGTCTCGAAAGAACGTCTGGCAGGTGAAGGGGGTGCATTTACGAGCTCACATAGAGTTTGCTGGAATGTTGATACTCTATGCTCATAGTGGATGTTTGAACTGCTTTCACCAATGTTGCAGACTCCCACTCGCTTAGAGCAGGCCTAAGATCCGCCTGAACATTGACCTTTTATTTTCCTACCTTTCTGCTGTACATTGCAAGGATGAACTATGGGTCGTATTTGACCTCATCATCATGGATGATTTTTGGATGATTTCGTGGCTTAAGCAATTCAATTGTCAGCTATGTCCAATATTTATTGTAAGTCACCCATGACCGGGAGTAGCAGGTCATGGATACGGTCTTGGAAATTATTTGTGGGTTTAAGGTTCGAGTTGGAAGGTGTTGTTGTATCATGTAATGCCAGTTTATTGATGATCCATCTTGAAGGTTAGTTCAGTATTTAATGTAGAATTTTGAGTTGTTACAATTGCAATTGCAGGATGACGAGGACAGGAAATTGAGAGAAGTTGCAGCTCGAGAAGAAGAAGCCGCTGCACTGGCAGTAGAGGCAGAAAATCTTTTGAGGCTTGAAAAGCAAGCTGAACTCACTTTTGGCAATGACAAGCAGGTCAGCGCGCGCTCCTTCAGTTTCTATTTCATTAGGCTCAAAAGAAAATGAATACCCCTTCTTTAAGGTGGAGTTTATCAATCTGATACTCTGAGTGCGATCGTGGTTCATGTAGTCTAGATTTTTATCTAGCATCTACCGGTCAAGCTGTCCGATTGGGTTTGTACGTATGTGCCATGCTTTCTGTTGGCTGTATAAATATTTTTAGACATTTATAATCAGTCTACTATAGAGATTAGAAAAACAAATTCAGCATGATACTTTCTCATTGGTTGAGGTTTACCTGTAGAATATACTCTACATACATAACTAACAAAAGAAATAAATCTAATCAGGAGAAATCTGGAGCTTTCTAAGACGGCCAAGGGTTCTTCGAGGCAAGCTATGGATGATCTAAAACAGATGTCAGAAAAAGAAACCAAGGTGAGAATAGTGACCCAAAAAGTGGAGCTGCAAAATTCATGAGAGGACAATCCTGACAGTAGAAACATTATTCAGGAGGTTAGGTTTCAAGAATTATCTAGAGTTTGAGTGGCATAGCTGTGTATGTACGTAGGTATAAATTTTTTAAATGGTATCTGAAATTTGAGAGTATTCTTATCATGTCGAGGTCAGTCTTCCACACGAGTTGTTGAGTAGTGAATGATAATTTGAGCATGCACCAAACTCTGGGGCTCAATCATGGAAAAGGGAACAAGAAAAGTGGTCTGCCGTTCAACTGTAACAGGTTTTTCGTATAATGTAAGGAAAGTAGGTCCAATTCTACTTAAGTGTCATTCCAAAACCATGGAGTCCTCCAATGGGTCTGATGCAGATATTATACAAATTTTGTGCATCCTTGGTGTTATGGAGATCCCTATGAAGTAGATCTCAAACTGAATGGTTGACTTAGGCTGAAACCTACTTCATTTCAATCTGCTTATGATTTTATACATATAGTTGAAGTATTTGATAGGATGATCATATTGTATATTAGTGCTCCACAATTTCTGACATCATGACAACGCTGCAGGCAGTCATTGATGCAGAGGCGCGCCTCTTTGTGCAAACCTATGCTCGAAACCCTGTAGTGTTTGAGAGGGGGGAAGGATGCAAACTTTACGACACAGATGGGAAGGAATATTTGGACTTGGCAGCAGGTATTGCGGTAAATTCATTGGGGCATGCTGATCCAATGTGGTTAAAAGCTGTTTACGAGCAGGCGGCAAATCTTGCTCATGTCAGCAATCTTTATCACACTGTACCTCAGGTAAAGTATTTTTGGGGTAGTTCTTCTTTCGAGTGTTAAACGAATTCTGCATTTTGAAATATATATTGCACATATGTCAATAGGTTTTTAGAGAACTTCATCCATTTTTAGAGAACCTTGGGAGTTGATCATCAGCCTTGGATCAGTTCTATACATGTTAATGTGGGCCTTATGTGGTTGCTCTTCTTAATCGGACAACTATAATCGAGTAATATATGGCGTGGTGTAACTAAGAACAGACACCAAAAAGACATGTTTCACATTGAGATTGGATTATGTGCTTAAAATACAGACATCAATATAGGTTCAACAGTTCAACAAAATTGGAAGAGTCTATGTAATTGTATCAAAGAGAAAGAGAATCTTTACTTTGAACTCTTATAACTTCTGCAGCTTGTGAAACTATGGTTGTTAAAATTGAAATGACAATCTTTGTGATGCATCACATTGCAATGTGGATGAGACACTTCCAAACTGAATCTGATGGCTAGAAATGACTTTGGAGTTGAATGTGCCCACAACAAGTATATGAAATCTTTCTATCACGGTTTGCATGTTCTCCATTATCGTTGTTGACGAGTTTGTCACATTAATCCTTCTGTATTGATTTTCATTTCTTTTTATACAAGAATCAAGAGCATTAGAGTTGTCCTTTAACTCAACCGGAGATTTGGTTGGGAGGTTGGTAGTTTTGCATACAATACTTGCCATATTTGGTAAGTTTTTGGTGCATGCATGGAGTTGGTGTGGAGGTCCGAGGTCTAGAAGAAGAGTTTTCCATATTGGTTCATTGGGGCCAAACTCATTGTAGCACCTCTTGGCATGCCAAAATGAGCTTGGCCCCCAACGAACTCATAGAGAATGTTGTTCTTTCTTCAAACCTCCACACCAACTCCAAGCATGCACCAAAAACTTACTGAAGATGGAAAATATTGTATGCAAAACAACCAACTCCAGACCAAAACTCCGGTTGAATTAAAGGATGACTCTATTCTTCTTGCAAAAGGGTTAAGATTTGTTAATTTTGAGATTTTGGAGAACAACTGTTTAAAGTGATTGGGTTAACTCCTTGAGTCTCGTGCTCACAGGTGAGACTGGCAGAGCGTCTCGTGAATTCCTGCTTTGCCGATCGGGTGTTCTTTGCCAACTCTGGCACTGAAGCCAACGAAGCGGCTATCAAGTTTTCGCGCAAGTATCAAACCGTAGTGGCCAAAAAAATTGGTGACTCACGCTGGTTTAAATTTGGAGAAATGCCTGTGGCGTCAGAGCTCGTGTCTTTCACGAGTGGCTTTCATGGGAGGACACTAGGATCTCTGTCCCTCACCAGTAAAGTGCAATACCGGGCACCTTTTGAGCCACTTATGCCAGGTTTGTTCCATAACCCAATACCTTAGAGGGCTCTCTGTTTCAACTATATGTATAATAATTGCCCCTTCAAAATCTGCCATTGTTACATTGACTAGTACTCACTTGAACCCCATGTGGGAACTACATTCTAGCTCCAGTAAAGATGAAAAAGAGCGCCCTCTACAGTACTTTATAACAGAACAGCCATTACATTACTGCTCAGGCGAGGAATGCTGGTGAAAAGCATATGTTTTTATAACCTAATCAAGAATTATGGGGACTAAGGGTGGGTTTGAAGTAGGGTCCAAGACCAAAGAGCTCCAAAAATGAGCAATCCTGTTGGTTGAGCGCAAAATTTTGGACCTGTAGGGTCCGGGTCTGAGGCATGAGAATATGAAGTGGCGCTAACATGGCATACCATCCTGCTAAATCTCGGAGGCCCTCATTCAAGAAAACACTTCTGCTTTAGTTTGAGAAACCAAGCTTAGGACCAATCTCGAGTCCACAAGGTCCACTACTAAATAAGGGTTGTTTTGGACCTCAAGGTTTCTTGGACCTGGACCCTAATGTAAACTCACCCTCAGTTTACATGACCTATCAAGGCCGCCTGAAGGGATTCATGTGTTAAATGAAACAGGAGCCCACTGTTGAGGGCTGAATAAGCACCATGATATATATATATATAGAGAGAGATAGATATAAACGCTGACCTCTCATGGAGGCAAGCGTGAAGGAAGAGAGTCACTTTGCCCGCAGGCTACTTCCTCCTTTCTGTGGTGGACTCTATGTTATTGATTGGATCAAATGCAACCAATCAAATCCCCCATATGGGGAGAATAGGAGTTTTTAATAGGGAGGAGGGAGGGTGTAATGGGAGGAGCACTTCAAGGGAGTACTGTGGGGTTGGGTGTCAAGTCTGCTTTTGTCAAGGATGGCAGAGAGGGAGCGGATGGCATTCGCATGAGGTTGGGTTTGCATCGTTTTGATGTGCATGGAAGGAAGTTTGAAGCTGTGGTTAAGGATTTTAAGGGTGGAAGTGTTGATTGAAAGTATTTCAAGGTCACTGGTTTCTTATTTGTTGATAAGTAGCAATAATATATTTTTCTTACAGGTGTGAATTTTGTACAATTTGGAGACTTGGAAGCAACTGCGAAAGTAGTGCGACGTGGACGAACAGCTGCTGTGTTTGTGGAGCCAACTCAAGGAGAAGGCGGAGTGCATACTGCTACCGCTGAATTCCTGAGAGGCCTTCGTAGCCTGTGCGATAAAGCTGGTGCCCTACTCGTTTTTGACGAGGTGCCTCATCCCCCTATAAGATTACATGCTTCAAGTATTGTTGAAATTATGGGCCCTAATCAGCAGATCTGGATGGTCCTCAATCTTTCAATTTTATAAAATCTTGAAGTACAGTCCACTCTTCTGTAGATTTCTCTTTGGTCTAGGTTATTCAATTATGAAAGGCACATATATTTGCATCAGTAGTATATGCACATTCCAAAACACAGTTGTTGAAGGAAGATAAATAAAAGCATATGATGGGAGCCCTTATTATACATACATTGAGAGGCAATGTGGGTCAGAAAACATTTTTAGATATGTATTTCCACAAATAATCACAATGTACATGCAACAAAAAAGGGTGCATAAAAACAGATGCCAAGTTTTGGTCACTTGTATCATCGGATCCGCCAATAGAACTATCTTGTATACAATTTCATTCATGGATAAGTCTAGACTTGATCTAATACGTAGATAGTGGGTCGTTCTTAGGTTGTTGACTGTTTGGATGGTTTAGGTTCAATGTGGGCTTGGGAGAACGGGAGTGCTATGGGCGCACGAAGCCTACGGTGTGCAGCCGGACATTATGACACTCGCAAAACCCTTGGCTGGTGGGCTTCCCATTGGGGCAGTGCTGGTCACCGAGGCTGTGGCTTCCACCATAGCAGCTGGTGATCACGGAAGCACTTTTGCAGGGGGACCCCTTGTGTGCCATGCGGCCTTAGCTGTGTTGGACCGCATCCAGGTACGAAAAACAAGTTCTGTTGTTTGTTGGTGGCAAGAATCAAGGTAGGGTGGGTTTCCATGTATGCTGCTCGCCCACCGGACTCTAGTGGGAGCAAGGACAAGTGTAGATGAAATCTGGTGGGTAGGGTGTGCCAACTAGCCTTTGTTATCTTTAGTGTTTAGTGGGCGCATGAAAGTCTAGCGGCCCATGGTCAGGGCCGTCGACATTCTAGTAGGCAACAAGAATGTGGTTGGTTGCTTGTTTTTGTTATCTTCATGAGAGCACACTTAACCCACTATTATCTAGAATCTACTGGGTCAGTGACAGAAATAGAAACCCACCCTTGAGCGACCCAACCCGTGTTCCAAGCTTGTGAAAGCCAAGATATCTTGCATTATGAATCATCAATGAGGGTTTTTGTGGATGCTACCATGAGGTGATAATGAGGCATATAGAATGTTGTACCTTGGAACCATTGCCTCAACATAGTGGGCTTTGTTTGTCGACGTGTCTATTCTTGATTAGTTATGAGGAGACACATTATCACCCATACTTGATGACCTAGCCATGGCCTCACCACGACATGTGGTAATGGACATGTGTAAACTTACAAAGCGGTGTAGTAGGCACCTTGTATCTACCTCACCACTACCATGGCTTAGTAAGCTGGGTGCCCACTACATCTCGTGGAATGGCTCCTCACATCCATTACATAGTTCAATTACATCATGGCATTGTGCAATTTTTGGGTGCTAAATATCTGCTAAGGAAAGCGCAGATGTCTATGTATCTCTAACACCATTGCGGACTTGTACTGGTCAGGCTCCTGGATTCTTGGAGACTGTGGCAAATAAGGGCCACTATCTTCGTACGCGATTACAAGAGAAGATCGGGTCCAATCATCACGTCAAAGAAATTCGTGGCATTGGGCTTTTGGTTGGAATTGAGTTGGATGTGGCTGGAGCACCTCTCATTAATGCAGCACTGAATGCAGGTTTGCTCATACTGTCAGCTGGGAAGGGCAACGTGGTTAGGTTAGCCCCTCCACTCACAATCTCGGAGAAAGAGCTCAATGCAGCCGTGGAGATTTTGGCTCATTGCATGCCGTCACTGGGTTGAAGAAGCAGACAGCACACCTTTTGACAAAAACCTGAAATCCTAATCCTAACTCCCTTAATCCTAAACCCCTAAAACCCTAAATCCCTGCTTGCCACCTTATGTTGGAAAGTCTTGAGTAGCTTTTTAGCTACGACAATGTCTGATTTTTAACACATTCAGATCCTTACATTTCTACTAACCCTTGAAGCAAGAGACATCCACTAGGCAACCCCAGTGTCATCCATTGGTATCATTGACATGAGAGGTTCTCCCTATAATCAGTAGGTTCTCGCAGACTGCGAGCCAGGAAGAGGGTAGGCTGCCTCAGGTCTGTTCATTCTTGATTTTTTCAATTAGAATTGATCAATTGATCATTCTTATGATTAGTTTCTATTTTTGTCAAATTGTTTGTCACGTGCTTGTAAAATGTGTTATCTGCATCCTCAAGAAGCATCAACTCATCGTGGTCCAACCAGTGTGAGAGTCGCGGGTCTTCCCTATATATATTATAATTTTCATGTAAGCTCTAAAATTGTGGGCCACCTACTCTCAAATGCGATACTGACAGCACTCCAGCATATTCCTTGCTAATTAAGTGTGGTGATTTTTTTTGAATGTGGACAATGGGAGAAAAGATGACCATGGGAACTATCAATTTCTACAGTCTGCACACAGATGTGTTTAGTATGTTGTATGATTCGTCCATCTAAAATTAGGTTATTTCGTGATTATTGTGAGCTTCAATAAAAGTGCTCATCAAGGTTGATGAATTAATTGATCTCCTCACTTAGTGTGGGTGAGCGTACTTCTGAACCCCTGAAGGCAAACTGTCCTTGTTGTCGTCATATATTGGCTTCCATGGAAAAAGGCAACCATGTAGGCTTTGTGATACTAGTGGGCAGGGAGTCACTCTTCTTGCGTTGCCTACAAAAGTACATTCATAGTATTATTACTTCCGTTGATGTGAAGAAATAAAGAATAAACAAGCATCAGCATCCTTACAAGCGTGCCCCTCCTTATTTCAGACATGATGCATGAGTCTCAATCTTATCTCCATTCAAACTAATCACTATTTGATCTCCCTGCTATAGTTCCTTTTCTTAATAGCTTCGTGACTGTCAGCTATGAATCTTGCACCACTGCTGAAGTTTGCTTTGAAATTTGCTACCACCCATGGCCCAGAATTCGTGACTGTTCGGTGTGCAAGAAAATCCAACTCTCGGCACTTGAAAGCGGAGGTGCTTTTTCCATCAGCAGCAGCAGTAGACTCGTGCATTTACTTCTTATCTACCAACTTGCTGGCAGAATGATCAACCCAGGACGCAGGTCTAAACAGGTTACTTCCTCACGATGTGATCCGGTCCCGTAAACGTCCCTTGTTTTGTGACTCATCATGAATGTTGAGTGAGATCAACGGTGACATTGCAATTCATGCTGACGCTCAATGGGAAGACGGGGGAACACTATTTGTCATCTCTCCTCATTCGTAAGTCCACAGACTAGGACAGCCAGAACACCTTGCAGGTATGTACGTTCCCCAATTTTGATGCCTATGGTTCACTACTGCTGCTGCTAATTAATGCTCCGAGTTAACCTTTCACTGACAGTTTCCCAAGGCAATGCATTGCAAAGTCTCGACTCAGTAGGTGATCATAAATCGCCCCTTGGTGATCAGTTTATGAACATGCCGTAGGGTGCTGTCTGGTTCAACAAAAATCAATTGCTTTCTGGAAGAAATTGCCATGTGTTGTACCCACATCGGTTAAACTATGTTGAATCCCATGTGGAAATTAGCTTTCGGCACTCAGATTGTTGAACTAGACAACACTGTAACAGTATCCAAGTCATTTCTGTATGTTCAGGAATGCCAGCAGGAGTTGTTATCAACTGAAATTAAGGAAGATGTTAAAAAGGTGTAAATCTAATCTCATTTTGTAAATTAAACATTTATAGAGGGACTTCATTGAATGCATATCTAGGCACCTCATTGAATTGATAGCTCTCACTGATCCTCGAAGTGTGCAATGTGACGCATCAGCTGATCTTGTAATGGTAGTGCATTAACTAATAGCAAAGAGATTACTTGGTCAGTGGACCATACGAAGTAGCATGCACTTTGCATGTTGCCGGAATTGGCCAGTGCGTGATCTTTCTGTTTTTGCTTCAAATTTTGAAAGGTTACTTAGACAATTGCCCTCCAACTGACATAGGAGAGAACAAACTCTTCTGGCCATCTTTTGATTGTGATGGTAGATCGTGGCGACTACTATGTGCCAACTTTTACCTCACCTCTCTTTTCTTTTTTTAACCTACATATAGGATTTCCCTCAAGGTGTCATAGTATGAGCCTTTGAACCCAGCACACAGGTGATTGCAGTAAGCAATTCCTTCCAATTCATGCGCTGCAGTGAGATTGTCTTCCGGAATTCTGTGGCATGGTCATCCCAGATTGCCTGTACAAATTTGTGTTTTCCTAGAAGTTTTGATGTGATTATTTCTCATTGGTGAGGTCTGCATTGAATAATGACACAGATGGGCCATGTACAACTAGAAAAGCAAGTCCATCTTATATTTTTTACTTCAAAAAGGGTGGCTTGTGTAGATCTCAGTGAAAGCAGCAGATTAATTAAGACGGGTAGTCTCTGGTGGAGGGCTTTATGTATAAAAGAGGTGTAGTTTTCAACACAAAACTCCGGAGTGGGAAGAAATCTGCTGAGAAGACATAAGATGATGGGTAACTTGTTTGTTTTATCAATAACTAAGGAAGTAAAGTGCATTAGATCATAAGGAACCCAATGCAGAACAAAGAGCGCACATAGAGAATCTCCGGGGTTTAAGAGAAGATCCAATGCTGATCATTGGTCTAATACTGTAGTGCTACAATGTTTTGGGAGGGGTGTAATAAGATTAGAAAATGTAGTGAGTAATAGTCACTTGGTAAGGTATGTAAGTGTTATTCGGTTTGTTATTCATGCTCTCCAAATTCTACCGAATAGGTGTACACAACAAAACTTGGGTTGCATTAGCATATCTACGCTGAAGCATCAACAATATTCAGATTGAAATTTGGACTTCACTTGATCTAGTTATGGTTAATGGAAATGCATGATTTGTTGATTCCCTTAATTGAATACATAAGTCCTCCCAATTGTGTTCAGTATCGAGTGTGGCATAGTTGAATAAAATTTGAAGGCATAGTCCAATCTTTTTTAAACATTTGTCTTTATGGTGTTTGTTCTGCGATCCTCACCAAAACCACATGCCAATCAAATATAGGCGTTCGATTAAGAAACAAACTGAATAACACCCGCGTGCCGTTTAATGCTGTGACGATCATTTATTTATTTATTTATTATTAATCGTTGCATCACTCTGGCAGGTGCTCTGGTACCCCATCAAGGAAGGATGGCTGATCGACTCATGGCCCTTGTTGGGGTTCTGTTTCTCAGTGCACTATATTTGATTTCAGTGGCGGCAAATGAAATCGAACTCCAGCAAGACTTTTACGTCCCTCCCAACGTCGACCGGAATTCCATCACTGCCGACTACTTCACAAGCACGCTTCTGGCGGAGGATCCACCAATTCCCCCGGGCTCCCGAATCAGCATCACCCTCGTGAACTCCACCAACTTCCAAGCTCTAACAGGGCTCGGCCTTGCCAGCGCCCTCGTGTCATTCCTTCCTGAAGGTATCAACGCCCCCCACTCCCACCCGCGAGCCAGTGAAACGCTTTGGGTTCAATATGGGACGCTGGTCGTCGGCTTCATCGACACAACCGAGAAGTTGTTCCTCAAGACGCTTGTGGCGGGGGACCTCTTTATTTTCCCCGAGGGCTTGGTGCACTTCCAGGTGAATGAATAATTCTTTTTATAAAAATAAATAAAAATACAACGAAGGTATTTTTTGATACAATGTGCATGAACAAGGTGTTGCACAAGCAAGGCTCTCCCCACTGGATGAATTGATGATTGATTGGTAGTCGTTGTGTTGTAGTATATTAAGGAGAATGAAAGTGTGTACAACTCTCCTTGTCTATAGCTCATGCCTTAATCTTAAGAGCGGGAGTTAACGTAGCTTCTGGATAGCTTTATCTAGTTCTCTTACATGCTTTTGTTATCTAGACTGAACTTAATCTCGCCCACATTACTCATCTAGTTTCCACATTCATTCAAGGACAAACTCAGGAGTGCAAAGAAAAAGAAAGAAAACCAAGAACCCTGCTCCAGGACAGAACCCTCGATAAAAACCCATTCGCTATCAGAGAGTATCTATGCATTGCATGGGTGGACTCCTGATGATCTGCTCCTGCCCCCTTGTACGTAGGAGGGCTTTGCTCACTCACGAGTGTAGCCTTTGGCGAGGGTCATAGTTCCTTGTAATTCCTTTCATTTTGTGGGTCGAATGGGTTGTTGATTGTCTTCCTGCACTTCCAGGTGAACATGGGGAGCTCGCGTGCTCAAGCATATGCGGCCTTCAGCAGTTCAGGACCTGGCCGCGTCTCTCTCCCACAAACGCTCTTCGCTTCCCACATCCCGGATAACATCCTTCGCCTCAGCTTCAATGTTCCGCAAAATATCATCTCAGCACTTGAGGCAGCCACCTCCGCAAGCTGCCCAAAACACATGGTGCCAGACAACAACCTTGACGAGCTATTTACCTATCAATGAAATCAACACCACATCAGTTACATTCAATTGCCCTGTAATGTTCCATGTATAGATCACTACACTAAATAGGATATTTCGTGTTTGGTTGTATTTGATGTTGTTACCACCCTACCCTGCTCAACACTAATTTTCAATTTTTTTGGCAATTAGTGTTAGAAGATATGCTAGAAGATATGTTGGATTTCTCCTTTTATCATTGTTATTTTTTTTTTTCATATCTTTACTAATAGTAAATTCAAACATGTAACTTTCACATATTACCATAGTTGATATTTAGTGTTTGAGTTTACATTTCATGTTACTTACTTTCATAGGGTTATTGGTATTTAGTGTATGCGTTCGTATTTAGTGTATCGAACACTAAATATCCTATTTAGTGTAGCTTTGGACTGCTTGTTTTTGTCTTGTTGCACTTGTGCATATGATTTTCAAACTGATAGCACTCAAAGACTAGTATGATGTGTAGTTGGTTTGAGTAAGTTTGTATTGTTTTGGTGCAATCCTTCGCCTCTACTTTAATTGTTATGTGAGATGTCATTATGGCACTCAAGGCAGGCGTCTCCCCAAGCCATGGGGAAGTCATGATTGAAATTCTATTAAACCGTGTGAGAAAAAATATAGGGTACTTTCAATTCAAGAGGGAAAAAAATTGAACAAATTTTGGAATTACTACAGCTTGGATGAAATGACCATACAATAATATATCTAAAATTGGGTAGATGAAAAATATAGGCAATGTTTAATTTTTATTAATAAAATAGGGTATGTTATATTTGGGGGAACGAAGAAATTATGTGAGGTTTGTCTTTGGATTGGATGCAACGTTGCCTCAACTGACTAAAAGCCATCGAATGTAAATGTTGGCCAACTTGGGGTGGTCACCGAGAGTTACAAGATAGTGTTGCAACCGTGCACCATTCAATTTTATTTGCATGCACCAGTATTGTTGTCACTTTGTAATGGATCAACGTCAAATTATTTCAAAAAATACATATTTTGATAAATGGTACATTCTATCATAATATATGGAGTCTATAGAATAAACTCATGGTGTAAATTATGTTTACCTATTGGGTCTTGAAAAATGCCTCAAAGCATCATTTTATCTACTAATAGGGTGCCAATTATTCAAGAAATCCAAATAAATAGCCCATCTTTCATTAACCCCTTACCACACGTGGTTTAAATAAGTACATAGCTTGTGATCTCCGCAGGCACGAAGCTCGACACATGTGTTGGACAACGTGTGCTCCTTGAAGAGCTATTTACCTATGAAACGCCATACCCACATTCATTGGCTACATTTTCCATGTATATTATCCACTAGCTTTGGCACATGCCTTCCCAGCCCATTGCACTTGTGCATATGACTTATAAATTCATACGGACTAAAGACTAATACAATGTGTAGTTGATTTCAGCAAGTTTTTAACGTGGCCCTCATTTTACATCATGTCCACATGTTATTAATCTTTAACCTTGGCATATGGACGTTATACATGTGGGCCCATGATACATAGATAGTTGGGTATTTTAATTGATCTTCTCCTTAAAATGCCCCATTACCAATCTCCAAGGCAGTTGGAACCCCCCAGAAGGACATAGAATGCCGACTGCCGGCCCACTTGGTGTAGTCTATCCAACGGCAACTGCGTTAGCGCCCATACACCGTCACCGTTTCCAAAATGTATAGTTCCTTGTATCAGCGAGGACTGTCGATAAAATAAAATAAAAAAATTTAAAAAAATCCAAAATACAACCAACCCGGCCGAAACAGTTCAGCCCCGGTGGAAATCAAGGAATAATGCTCATCTGAGGCCTATCCTTTCAAGTAATGACTAAGTTACTCCATGTCACAATAAGACCTTTGACCCCCCAAGTCAAATCAGATTTGTTAAGAATGTCATGGTAGGCCACGTCCGGGGCTTTTTCCAAGTCCATGAGCGTCCGTTTCCATTCGATCCTCCCGTAATCCCGTAAGGCATCCCAAATGACTTGACGTGTTTTCTCAATGGGCCATTGCAAGTGATTAAAAACCAGATCATTTCGTTGCCACCATATGATCCACAGAAGAACCAGATCAATGATCAGGGAGAACCGGCAGTTTGGAACCAATGAACCGGTTGAGTTTGAAAAATGATTGGTTGAAGTTCAAGACTACAGGAAAATTACCAATCATTTTAGAGGAATTTATAAAAAAATACCCCAAATCTTATAAAAAAAAACTGGAGGATGTCAACATGTAACCGGTTGGACTTGCAAACACTAGGATCTCAACTGATTATGCCCAAAAATCTCCCCGATCACTGCACCACATACGAGAAGGGGAAAGTGTCAAGGAACTTGAATGCATTTGCTGTTGTGAAACATTGACCGCAGGCCATATATGCACTGGAAGAGTGGTGACGGTCTTTAATTACCAAGCCCCCATTACATTGATAGCATCGACTTAATTAGGGCCACCTCCAGCCTTTCCCGTGCATGTGGTTGACTCTAGTATTTGTGTGCCCATTGATATGTGTATATTACTACATAGCTACACCATTTATGGTATTTAGTGTCACGCACGCTATTTGCAAAGGGCCTAAACTAGATGCCTAGAGGTTTTTCAAGTGTCACGTCCACTTATTGTCAATATGATTCCATTCGTCAGCACAAGTAACTTCTTTAAGTGAAGAAATATCTACATTATGACATTTAGAGTAGCTCATTGGGATACGTTAGACGATAGTCTTGCGTTCTAGTATGCAAGGAGAATATTATTTTTAAGGGGATTAATGGCAAGTGTCATTTGTTTACACTTTAGTGTAGACCATTGTGTAACATAGGCATGCACCTCATAACACTATTAAACATACTCGTGCCATGGTATTAGTAAGCGTACTTGAACTCCAAGTGTCGTCAATTGACACTTATGATGAAGTTGTTAATCTTGAATGCGGACTAGGATATGTCAAAAAATAGGGTAAGTGACACTACTACGCATGTGATACTAAATACCATAAACAATGTAGTTTAGTTGTCAACGGATCATGTTCATCATTGACACCAATGGTTGGACATTCTGTGCATACTCTGACCATGGGTTGTTGATAAAGTATTCAGTACACAAATTTCAAAGGCCTTATATATCACAAACTCATAACATTACCCAACCATATAGGTGAGTTCAATTTCTATATGTAGCATCAGGTAGGGACCTCCATTGTCTTACCTTCATGGGAAGAAATTGACACCGGTAATAAGTAGTGTGTTGAGGCGAGCATTGGCCCAAAAATTCCACCATGGATATTGTGGGTACAACAATGTTGAGATTGGTCAGGGTAGTGGGTTAGTGAACAATGAACAATGCCAGTATGAATAACATGTATAAATATTGAGAATAGTGTCAGTTGTTCCTCGATAAATAGTGTTGTTGTGAAGAGTGGAACAATGCTTCCTATGAATACTTTCGGGAATATATCTCCACCAAATTTCCAAGTGTCAGCTTGTGTGTATGAACAATAACCAAATATTACTACTTTGTTGGGGGTGGGCCATGGAAGAGGGTTACTTTATCCAAGGGTTCAGTGAATGGACCCAAATGGCCGAGTAATATTATGGTAGTACTATCGTGGACTTTAGAATCATCAAGCGATATCTACCTCCAGTCCAATAGCTAGTGTTGATATTGAGAGCTTAATACCTTCTCAATAAGGGCACATTTCCATGTGCCGGTCAAAATATTGGACCCCCTTCCAAATGGAAGTGTGAGATGATTCCATTCGGAGAATGAGAAGCATTGGCCGGCACAATAGTCGGGGGAACTGAATGTTGAGGAACGGGGACTTGATGGCCACTCTATTCCACAAGCTAAATTTGATTTCCATTTGAGTTTTTATTCTTCTCATAATGTATAACGTTGAATTGATTACATCTGATATTATCGTATTCTAAACCAAAAAAAATTCATGATGGCACATTCGTATTATTCAAGCATTATCCAAAGTTTTCATAGTCTATGAAATTAGTGTAATTTTTTGGACATCTGAACGTATAAAATTGAATGAAGTCACTCTTGTCATGCTCAAAATTATTGAGTAAATGCGATAACAATCACATTCCAACTTGCATGGTTGACTATACAACAATTGTACTCTCTAATATATTGGCCCCATAATTAAATTCTTCCATGGACAGGGGGCCGACACACTAGAGAATAGATGAACCAGTTCACAAATGTCAACCCTCGTGGACCTGAATGAGAATGCGAATCTCTTGCATGTGAAGTGCATTTTAAAATTTTCATTAACATTTAATTGAATTGTTTCTGTATTTCGAGTGTGATCCATGTGTGAAATTTAGGACCTATTCTGGTAGGGGTCAAACACTCAGTCATATGTGAAGTCAACATACTCGATACAGTAGAATTTGACATATAAACACCCTGTTGTAGACTAGGCAGTGGTAACAGCGTTTCAGAGCCCAACATTTTCCTTTAAATTGCACCCATACCCAGACCATGCCCATCAGCAGCGACCTATGTCCACCCATGCCCACCCATAGCATGACATGTGCGCACCCATGCCCACCCATGCCCACACATAGCATGACATGTGCCCACCCATGCCCACCCATGCTATTCAAATTGCGCCCATGTATTCAAAAATTGTGTAATGTGTAAATTTTTCCTCTCGCTCCCTACCACTTTACAACATCCTCTCTTTCTTGAGTTTTGGAATCCTCTTGGCAGGACTGGGTTTAAGGTAGGGTGGGAAAAGCAAAAGCACAAGAAAGTGACAAAAAAGAGACCGAGGATTCTTGGGAGCCCAGGGACACACTCAAGAAGGAGGAGGAGGAGAAGAACAAGAAGAAGACACACTGAAGGATGGACTCACCTTACTGGGTGAAGGTGATTTGGTGCTCTTGCCCTCGAAAGTATTGAATGAGAGCTTATTCAATGACCCCTTCCAATATGCTTTGCTTTAGCCCATGCTCACCCATGAACAATAATATCGAACCCATGCCCACCCATGAACAATAATATCGCAGCCATGCCCACCCATGCCCAATAATATCGCACACATGCCCACCCAAAACCCATGGGCATGGGTGGGCATGGGCATGGGTATGGGCACCCACTGTAGGGCTCTACAGCGTTTACACTGTTCTATGAAGTGGTGAATAACAACACAATAAACTTTCTTATTCATGCCTATTTGAGTGTTAGTTTCATCAGTGTCGAGAGAGATTTTTGGGCATAATCGGTTGAGATCCTAGGGTTTCCAAGTCCAACCGGTTACACGTTGACATCTTTCGGTTTTTCTTTTATTAAATTGATGTACATTCTGTAAATTCCTTTGAATCGATCGGCAATTTTTCTAAAGTCTTGCACTTGAACCAGTTATTTCTCACACTCAACCGGTTCATTTCTAACTAGCACTTGGTTCTCCCCGTTCATTGAGACTCATACACTGGAGTCATAAGATTAAATAGTGAAGATGTGCTTACCGTAGCTCTCTAGCAGCTTGGGTGCCTTTCTGCCTAATAATTAATTAAAGTGCGCAAGTAAGTTAGGCAGTCCCGAAAACAATGTTCTAAAATTGGGCAAAATCAGAAAGTAATTTAAAATACGTTAGACATTCATTCCCATTTGCTTGTCTCATTCCCATTTTTATGGTAGTGTGTCAAATCATGAGTGAGATTGATGCCGCGTGAAGACACTGTTGAAGTTATTTGATGCTACTTTGTTGGATTCCAATGAATGTCACTTGCATTATTATGACTTTAGGCACTCTTTGAATGTTATTCCTTTTTGGGGGGACACTCAACAAAATTAATTTCCCGTAAATTCAAGCACCTTTAAATATTTATTTTTTGCCCAAGTTGTTAGAGAGCTACGGTATGTAGTCAGATATACTACCCAGTGCCAATGTTTTGCCCAGTCACCATCTTGAGATCCCAATTGGAATACCGAAAACACAAAACCAAGAGTGCATGCTAGTTTTCAAAGAACGACACTCCAAGATGTTCACAAAAGCATGGGCAGCAATTGATACATACAAAGTCAAACTTATGTTGTTAAACTTATGTAAAGCTTGGATTCCTCGTTTTTCACATCTCAATACAAAAAAAATTATGTAGGTCTACCGCAAAGTAGGCAGCAAACCTAGGGGACCCTTAATAGGGTCAAAGGGCTCAACTTCACGTTAGTAAAATACCGATGTGTATTTTTTTTTTATCATTTCGTTATGCGCTCATCATGCTACTTTACTCAAAGGCATGTCATAACACTATTCATCCAAGATTGCATGCTTTCTTTTATGAAAGACTATTCTCTTGGATATTCGGGTATCAATTGCCGATATTTTGAATTTTGAATTTTGAGGTTGAACCTTGAAATGAACCACTCACGTAGGGTCAAGGGAGGATGGTCCAATGATGACCATTGGTGAAAACACTGTAATGTTACGTTGTTCAAAGATATGGTACTCGGATGAGTCGGATCATATATGGTATTGAATAATGGTCTCTTAAGAATGTTAAGTTATGTAAAGATTTCCTATTTTCTATCAAACAAATGAATTTCCATTGGCAAAAAGTAACTTTGATCACATAGACACCCCCAGGGGTGGACTCTTCATTGGGAACCTAAACGACGTGCATGGGTCATTATGAAATGATAGCCCCTATATTCAAGAAGTTCATAGAGAAAAACAAATGTATACATACTAATTGCAGGCTAGATAATGGACTCATGCATTTATATTAAGTTAATGTGATGAATTTCTCCACTACATATACAAGATATTCATCATGAATTAAATACCCCTTTATTACGTATGAAATCCACATTCACTTTCCAACGAGAAAACCATAAAAAAAAATTTCATCCATAGCTTGTAACTCAACGATTGCATCAAACAAACAAAGACAAAAACACAATAACTTAGCTTCAATATGGAGAGAAAAACTCAAGGGAGCCCGAGAGCACCTCAAGAGCCTCCACTTTGTAAACACCTAGAACCTAAAATGCAAACTCTAACAAGAGGGGACAAGGTAATCATTGAGGACTACTACCATATGACAACAATGGATGAAAATGTGAATTGAATGAAACTAAACCTTAGGCCCCCTTGTGTACATCAACCTATGCTTCGTATTTCTTAATAGCCTTTTAGATGTACAGACTAGAGAAAAACAATAACTCTCCCTTTTGTATACTATGTACGCTAATGCCTCAAATAATACCCCTTCTTACACTCACATTAGCTTGTATGTGGTATGAAGAGTCCACCCCCGGGTAGACTCCCCAAAACCTTGAGCATGGCTCAAAAATAGGATGTTTAGGAGTGATTTGTTTATTTGTGGACAACAAATGTTGATTTATACTATTTGGGTAGCCTATAATGTAGGTGTACCTCTTTCAATTTGTGACCTATTGTAGACACCTCAAATAAAGGGTATAGTGGACGGATTGCATAAGTTACATGATTCCCATAGAAACAAAATGTACCAAGTGTGGAGGTGAGCATGACCTACTCATGCTCACACGGCAAGTCCACCATGTAGCACAATGTGACAAAAACAAGTGAGTGGAGGCTTCACCATAGGTAACGTAGAAGTGCCCAATTTTGCTAGTGACTCAATTTTGATACCTATTTTTGGTCCCTTCAACAAAATACAACCATCCCTTGGTCGGTTACCTCCTCCATATGATTCTCTTGGTCTTGTTGAAATTTATGATGTATGAAAAGAGCCTAATTTTTCTTATTTAAGTTGTTGCGGGCCCTTATTGATGATAGTCTAGAAATCTAATATATTATGTGGACTAAACAAAAGTGGGTGGATGAATTGACCAATTTGTATTAGCTTAGTATGTTGTCAATCACACAACCCATTTTCACCCAATATTTGTAATTGCATAATCAATATAAATTACAACAACATATACACTCTAAACTCCATAATATCATGCTTGTGGCAACCAAAATGCACTTGATATTAAGGACTTATGTAGTGTTAACATGGAAGCGTGATAAAAGAGAATTGGTGTAGCTTGTGAAGTTGGAATAACAAAAAGTCAACATTGTAATAATGACAATAATTACAATGATGACAATCTAATGTTTGTGAGCATGTGATTTGAATTCTTTGGTGGTTTGTTTTAATATCAAAATCCATGATATATGGGAGGGAAACGTGACACTAAGGAGTGAGATAAACCAAGAACATCCATTCCCTAGAGTTTAGGGATATAAGAGAAGGAGTGATATTAAGGAGGTTGATATTATAGAATTTAGAGTGTATATAGTACGAGTGTGATGAGGGAATCACTTTGGGCAAACTTGGGGCTACGTGGCTAATTTTGAAGGGCATACAATGCATCATTTCACTAACTACATGTGCTCCACACTCAAAAACTTCAGCCCAACTTGCACCCCCTATCAAACTAGAACATGGTAAATGAGATTTATGACTTTGAACATTTGTAAATAAATAGATATGCTTTGTATCATGTAATTTTATGACACCATGTTGCCAACTTTACATTCAAAAAAATTATATATAAGACATTTACGGTCAAATTAGGTTATTCAAGAAGCACTCTATCCCATTCAAAAGGTGGGGCTTGACCAAGATGGGTGCACAAAGCCCAAATGCATGCATGTTTGACCATAAAATAATTTCCAGCTTCAAAACATAAACGAAATAGAACTAAGGTAGGAGTACCCATTCCTGTCATTGACCCAACTTTGACACCTATTTTTGGTCCCTTTGTAGGTGATTGTCCTCCCTGAATCAGTAAGCACCCCAATAAAATCAATTTAGTCTTGTAAGAATCCATGAGTTGTAAAAGGAGACTTTGTTACTAGCCACCACATTGCATGTTGTCTAAATCTAGGTAAGTTGGTACGGATTCAATATTTCTCATAAGTGGGTCCCAATTGTTTGATTCAAGTGGTTGTGGCCCCAATATATGGTGGGCTAGAAACCTATCATGTCATGTGGGCAAGTGGGTGGTTGTAAATTATCGTGTTTACAACCACTTAACCCGCATGACATTTCTACACACAATAAATACGCTCTCTTTTTCTATCATGAGATACCACCTCCATGAATCGTTGCAGATGAACAATGCCCAGAGGACAAGAGTGGTGGAATGCTCCCACTTCCAAGGAGAGCCATGGATTTGTCTTCATTGCATCACTTCTACGAAATTCAGGTTGAATTGTTTCAAGTGTCAAGAACAAGGGTACAAAACATTTTCAACTAAGTTTCTTGTATTCTCTTTCCATTTTAGTAGACGCCACCTAATTTAGGTTTGTTTATGGGCTCTAGGGAGGGTGTTTCCAACATGATTTAACTAGCAGTAGAGGCGCCAAATCCCAACCAAGACCCCATCAGCAATCTATAGGGTACCATAATTTCAATAAGGTTGGGATTGAATATCGATAAAGTTGGGATTGAATTACAATCAAGTCTGAACCAATAATACCATGACACATGTCCTAGTTTTGAATGCTAAAGTGAGGAGGAATGAGCGGTTATGGCAAACTCTAGACATTGGTAATATGTTCGGGCCAACTTTTGACTTCAAAAATTCACAGTAATTTCAATTCAAGGAATAAAATTACCACAAAAAATTTGTAATCCTCCTTATTTCTATCATCCTACATGGAAAAAAATTGTAAAATTTGTACCGCCTTATACTTCTCCGGATATGGCATAGAATCTCTTAAGTGATCGGTTATAGGTGCCTCTACTCTAGACTAGGCTTATTGTGCCTCACACAGAGCCAGTACCCAACTTTCATTAATACTTGGTACATGGTCCCATGGCCTTATTAAAAGTGGGCATGGCATTGTACTAACTTACTAAGTTTGTATATGGTTTTAAAACTGATGTTGCAGTGTCAAAGTCGAGGGTGTGAAGGTTGTGGAAAATTCCAATATAGGAACCAGAAACCAAGCACAAACCGCCTAGGCCCAGTCGCTGGCACGAGTATATATGAAGCACAAGTGCCATGGGGCTTGAAGCTCCCAGCAACTCAGATTGAACATTGAATTTTGTGCCAAGATGCGAAGAAATATGCGCTGAATATATTTTCTTCACATATATTTGAACATAATCCTAGACCACAGCATGTCTCAGGAAGGGTTGAATCATGCTATGTAGGATGAGCACTCAAATAATATGCATATTATGCGTGCTCATCCAATACAAATAATCTCATTATCAATATAAGCAATATGTATATAGATATGTATAGATAGATAAAATTTATTTATTTATTGGGAGATATCCAATTCCATACAACATCGAGCAATTGCATGCACAGGTATGTGACCTCGACATTATTACAACTACAATATTACAAGAGGTAAAAGCGACAACATTTAGTACAAGTGAGGGTGGTGAGTGGAATCATGTTGTGCAAAACTTGGGGCCAGATGACTAATCTTAAATGGCATGTGGTTGTATCATCTCATGTAGATGTGACATGTGCTCTCAACGACAAAACCCCATCCAAACTTGCATGCCCTTATTACACTTAGGGCATATCAAGAGAGCTTTGTGGCTTCCAACATTTCTACAGAAATAAGATTTTCTCTGATTCATGTAATCTCAATGTTGACGTGGTCATAGCATTATTGTCAATCCAAAGAAACATTTGATATATTGGTTCGGGTTAGATAAGGGACTGTCATGCTCAAAGTGTCTGTAATAGGCTTACCTTACCTTTACTGGATATTCAAATGCAAATTGCCAATCTAGCCTACCACTAGCTGCTTTGCAGAATAAGTATATAGGCCGCCACACTGACAGAAAGGCATTAGGAATGACAGGGATTTGATCAGTGACACATTAGACTGGCAAGCACATGGTATCAACAGCGAGACCAAACATAATTTATAAGGCTAGTAGCACACCATCCCTAAACCCTAAACCATAGCTACACATACTGTGATGAACTCCATGTCATAAAAAAAACAAGCAGTTATCCAAGGTTGGTGAGGAAGATAACCATGACTGGATCCAAAATGCATGAAGTCAACTAACACCGGACCAAAATATGCCGGCAGGAGTCATGTTAGGTCACAGAGGTATTGTTTCAAACAGAGAGAGCCACACACAGCTCATAAATTACACGACATAGTCAGTCCATCACCAGGGTCGCCATCCCGAGTGCTCTGAATCTAAAGGGTCTATCTATCATCTATCTACAGATTGAATATACTTCCACAAATCTGCAAAATTGTGAATCGTTGCGGGGACAATGGATGGATACCTACAAATTGGTGACGAACCAATCAAGTAACCCCCTCAAAGATGGTCCAAGGTTAGTAAGAACCCTGCACTTATTGTTACCTACTGTACACTGTATCACAGGGTCAGTGTAAAGTCGACATCGTCTAAACCCAATGAGCCTTGGTGGTCATCCTCTACCTGAACCCATGAATTGCCCTCCTTCCTATACTGAGGGACTGCAAGACTTAATGACAAGGAGGCAGTTGCTGCGCCAGCACCAATGCCACTACCCTGTGAGTGGGGGGTGGACAAGCCAACTCTCAAATCTGGTGAGTTAGCATGCAACCCAAAGGCAAGATCAGGACTACTGGAATGTAACGCTGGCACATCTCGCAGCTGAACAAACAAAGGCAATGGTTTGACAAGCTCCACCGTCCGCTCTCGTCCACCTAAGGCCAGCTCCAAATCAGGATTGGGATTGTCGACCGTGTCATCCATCTCTGTTTCTGATGTCTTGATAAACTGGTACCCAGCCGAAGAGCTCCCTGTATACTCGGGTTGTGTGATCACCCTAGCAACAGCGGAAAATGATGAGGGCTCTGCCCTGTCTTGCCCAAGGCTCGCCCTTATGCTGGGGCTTGAAGTAACTGTACAGCGAAGGCCAGGAAACAAAGGTTGCTCCGCAATGGGACTCGCAGTGCCGAGGTTGGTGGACGGCCCACTGTCATCTGCAGGTAAGAAGTCGTGAAACAGAACCCCAGACTCCACAGACTCATTTTGTGTGTTCAGATCAGGTAAAGAAGTTGATGCAACAGCACCTTCTCCCGAGAAAGCTCCACTGACACCTTCGTTCATGTCCAGCACGGGTGTCACTGAACTGGAGACAGGCACCGTCTTCACTTTCGTTGCAACTATACGGGAATTGCTTGCGCCTGCACTTTCTGAACGGGTGTCATCCACCACACGCGACGTAGGTCGTGCCTTTGGTCGGGAGGTAGGCCGGGAGCTTTTATCCCCTGCATCTTTGTCCAACCCACTTCTTCTCTTCCCTTGTAAACTGTCCCCATCTTCTCTCCATGACCGTGTCCCCGGAGTTGGCGCCCCCTGAGAGGCCTCAGACAGCGTATCAAGGGAATCAGAAACGGATCTTGTGCGTTGCCGATAGCTTGAGTACCTTCTTTGGGGTGAAGGAGGGGATTGAGTCCGTTGCCGTGCAGGTGACCGTGACCGGGCCTTTCGCCGACCAGGAGACCGTGACCTAACCTTCCGCCTTGCAGGAGACCGCGAGCGAGAGCACGACCAGGACCGTCTGCTGCTGTACCTGGGCCTGCTGCTGTTCAACTCTTTCTCACTGTCGCGAGATCTGTGTTTCCTGCTCTTATCTCTGTTCTCCAAAAGCCTCTCCCTCTCTCTCCCCTTCTCTCTCTCCCTCTCCCTCTCCCTCTCCCTCTCCCTCTCTCTCGACCTCACCCGTTCCCTCGACCTGTCTCGAGTTCGTGGTCTGTCCCGCTCTCGTCTGCGATCCCTCTCCCGGTCTCCTCTGTCTCTGTGTGATTCTCTGCCGCGATCCCTTGACTTGTCACGTCCATGCTTCAATTCCCGATCTCTTCTCTGCCGTTCCTTCACCCTGTCGTCTAGCCTCTCCCTAACAGGGTCTCTTTCTACGACATCCTTTCTTCGGCCTGGCGACCGTGAAGTCGAACGTGACATCCTGGTTACAGGAGGGCGTGTGCTTGTCGGAAGGCTTGATTCATTCTCTCGTGGACTTGGTGCAGGCTTAGGAGAAGGCTGCCATGTGCTGATGGCAGCCTTTGTCCCATCCTTCAAACTCAAGTCTCGCTTCAAGACACTGCTCCCACCCTCTCCAGCTTCTGCATCTCCATTGCTCCCGGCACCAACCTGCTCCATAGCAATTTAGAGCTAATCAACAAAAATAAACTTTAGTCGAGCATCCTACCTATTAGATACTGGTAGATCAGCATCCACCTGATAGGATAATACTCCCTATTCCGTTGAGCCACTGGGAGCAAGGTGGGAGTCAAACTGGTATTGGCATACTTCCAAAACTGCTAAGACTATACACAAAGACTGTTGCCTTAGCAGTTCTGTCCTGTCTTAGCAGTTTTAAAAGTATGTCCATATCAGATTGACTCCTACCTTGCTCCCTGCAGGACAATCATCATGGAAAATGACAAGAAAAAAGAGACAAGTGGAAGATGACAATCACATAAACATTCAAGAAATTCAGCACCCACCTGTTTCAGTGCCTCAATCTTCTTCTCAAATCCTGGGGGAAGCGTTAACCCTGGAACTGCCCCTGATAGACAATTATGATTTGAGGTCAAGACTGGGGCTGGGCTTGGAACTGGATTCAGAACTAGAGTGGAAGTTGGAGTTGAAACAGGAGCAAGGGTTTGCGAGTTTGATGAATCTTTCCAGGTATGGGCAAAACCAGGTGGGAGGTCAAGATCCACTTTCGCAATGTTCTTGACCTTCCCTTGACTGATACTACCAGACCCTGCACAGGGAAGTTGTGAAACAGTGACTGCAGATTTTGGTGAGGTTGCTGCCACCTTGATGATCGCTCCACCGGGAGGTGCAGTAGGTGTTGGTGACCGGTTGTTAACACTCTCCAAGCGTTTCACTGCTTTATCAGCCACCCCACATTCTTTACCCCCCTCCATGTCCACCTCCATGTCCATTTCTCCTGTGTTCTCACCTTCCATATTGGAGCTTTCTAGAAGCTTTGGTTTCAGCTCAAGGTCAGCTGCAGGTGGTCTCAGTATGGATCCAGGCCTAATTTCTGGTGCTTCAATAGAGGCAGCTGCAACCACAGGAGGAACAGTAGCTTTTCTTGCTCGAAATACACCCCAGAGAAACATGTGGCCGTGCCATCCTGTAAATCAGAAAACTAGTACTTAGACTCAAATAATACTAAGTGTCAATGATCATGTAGCTGAATATCCAATCAATCAAATAAAAATAATAAAATCAACCAGCAGCACAGCAAAGCAGCAGATTGCAAAACTTCCCTGCATAGATCAATGTAACACCAACTTGCAACAGTGTTACTGCACATACACAGTGGTTTTAGATTTGAACCTTCTCCTTCCAGACATAGGCTTCCTCTTTTTCACACTAATTCCTGCCTGGAACCTATGTTTCAATCTGATTCGAGATGTGGTGGATAGTTCTGGAGCATCAGAAAGTTATATGCTACATGCTATGTATAATCGACACCTGCAACCTTGTATTATTGGTCAGTACACAGAGCAACCACACCCAGGTAGCCACTGTCCAGTGCATTCAAATCCCTGTCAAGTAGAAAACCTACATTTATACAATGATTTGTTATCATGACTTCAAATTTGAACATCTTACGTTGAAATTGCTCAAGTAGTTTACTCGAGGGGAAAATGAGAAGTTCTGCATCATCCACTTGAGTGCGTAAAACCAGGTCATGGTTGACCATATGATCCACCAACTTGTGCCGAAACCTCTCGAAGCTGCAAATCAAGAAGTAGTATCAACTGTTACAAACTCTGAATGTGTCTAAAGTAGCGCCATAGTGGCTTCCCTCACATACATAGAGCTTAGTATAATTTCAGATACCTCACAAAAAAACTAATCCTCTGGAAGCCAGTGCATGTAATGGGAAAATAAAATTGCAGGTCCTTACTGCTTATTAATTAGCAACTTACAGCCACTCCTAGAGTTCTAGGGCTGTTTGTGCCTGTGAGACATCGTGCATTAAATCGATAACAAAGAATGCAACCAATATAGATATAGATATTTTACCTTTCACCATTTGTGGCAAAAAAGTAAAGAGCGATGCTTCCATCTGTGGGGGGCCGATTATTAAACTGCCGTGGCCAGGTCTCAAGCTCCAAGGAACGCTCAACTTGCTCCAAGCATAATCGTTGAGGCAACCCTGTGGCAACTTCATGTACCTTGGCCACAGCTCGGGTAGAAACATGCGCTAGTATCTCATCAAACACAACAGTGGTTTGTCCATCAAACACTTCAAAAGCACCTCTGATTGAATGCAAACAAGCAATGATGATCAGTACACATTTCCTGCATGCACACAGCTTACTCCAGCCTCAGAAACAGTAACATCAAATGAATCAGCTGTTTTGGCCCATATTTTAACCCTGGAAGATCCGAGGTGTCATACAAAAGAGATTACTTCTTGATATTTTTAGCCAACAATGTCAAAAGAGACCCTATCTACATTGAGTCCACTTATCTAATGCATTATGCCATTCAGAGCGTACATACATGTTAAATGAATTATAGAGGAATTTGAGCCCATGTAAATGACTTAAGACACGAATACAGACCACATATATCACCATTGTCACAGTTCAAACAAATTGTCACATATCCCATATAAACACAAACCTTGGTCTGTAAGGGTTAATACCCAGTCAAAAGAAGGCTTACCGCCAAGCGATCGCATCACTTGGAACAGCAGTCGGAGTTGCAGGTGGTGCTGGGGACTGAGGTGGGGGTGGAGGTGGGGGTGGAGGTGGGGGCGGAGGCGGAGGCGGGGGTGTTGGGGCATATGGTGGTTGAAGAGGAGGAGGTGGTGGTGGAGGTGAGGTCATGTAAGGCATTGGTAAATGGTGACCGTACATCAAATTTCCTGATGGTGGGAACCCCATTCCTGGTCCAGGATGAGGGTATCCAACAGGTCCAGGTCCAGGTGGACCAGATCCTGGAAGTGGAGGTCCATGTGGCGGCCCATCCATCCAAGGTGGCCGATGGCCCCACATTGGTCGATTAGGTAAAGGCATCATCGGAGGTGGTGGTGGCAGCTGTATGCTAGCATCTGGAGACTCCATCTTAGGACCTTGTGCTACTTTTGGAGCACATCTCATGAGCCCATCAATCTGCTTAGCTGAAGCACCACCCACATCAGCATTCTGCACAAAATCGTGATTACAAGCCTCCATGCCAGGCACTCCTGGAGGCCCCTCCATACCGTAGGTCCTACTTGGTGTCGTTGAAATACCACTACTTTGAGGTGGTATCTTTGCACCAGGGCGATTCATGAGGGCATCTCCATTTAGCAATGGCAAGCCATCATCAGCAGCACTCTGCTGCCCAGAGACTAACTGTCGGAACGAGTTACTGTTGAGCAATGAAGGAACTTTGGAGCCAGTAGAGGAGGACATGTTGTGATTTTTGAAACTCGCAGAATGTTTCGGCATGGTGTCCATCATCACCGCTGGAGCTGCAGCAACATTCTTGGAGAAGTCCATAGCAGCAGACTTATTAAGGGGGGCAGCTGCTTGGGGAGCTAGTTCCTTTCCACTTTGCTGGAAAGCCAGATTGGAACTTCCAGAGCTTACTTTCTCTGTAGGAACTATTGTCACAACGTCCACTACAGGAACGTGAGCATCAATATCGCTGAATGTGGGGACTGCTTCCTTCAACATGCCTGCAACACCTGGGCTTGTGTTTGGAGAAATAGAAAACCCCGCAGTTGTCACCTTTTGCTCGGGAAGTGGTGAAGAGGTGCGATTTGGACAATCCTGAGTGCTATGTCCAACCCCTTTACACATGGCACAGCGTGTGTTGTTTGGAGCTCCTAACCACGGTGCACTCCAGACATTCGCTGATTTAGACTGCTTTCCTAGGAACCCGGGAAGAGAGCAAGGATCTGTTGAAGACCCTCTTCCAGTTGCTGCCCCAGCCCCACCAACTTGCTCAGGTTTAGGCGACGGCCCATCCCTTGTGACCAGTTTGGAACTCTCTGGTGCAGGTCCAGAACCTGCAATTTGATGGTCATCACAAAATAAGTCCCAACATAACAAAAGATTTCTATTATCATGTACCTCTACAGCACTTTATGACGGGAGTTGGTCCCATATGATTTTTCATTGGTTGTTTTGCATACCCTATCAGTAAAAAATTTCCACTTGTGAGCATGCTTGGAGGTAGTATTTGATTTTAAATGAAGAGCAACCTATTTCAGTTCATAGAGGGCCAACTCATTTTTGAACCTCTTGGCATGCCAAAATGAGTTTGACCCTCAATGAACTGATACAGGATGTTTGTTGTGCAAACCTTCACACTACCTCCAAGCATGCATAGCAAACTCTCCGAATATGAAAGATGTTGTATGCAAAACAACCAACTCCGGACCAAAAGTCATGTTGAGTTTGAGGATGACTCTATTGACTGTCAACAAATACAACCTCCAAAAGAATAATACCTGGGGTATCATCTGTAGACATACCTGGCATACTTGGACTGGCAGTCCGCTGAGAACTCCTTCCATTATCAAGAGAAGGACGTGGAGAGTCAGGTAAGGAACGTGGTTCCACAGGTGAACCACCAATACTCATGTTCCTCCCAAGTCTCACCATTGAAGAAACATTGGACTTTGAACCTGAAGACTGAGCACCAGGCCCTGATCCTTCTTTACTGTGAGGAGGGCAAACTGGAGCATCTGAAACACTAGCATCTCGGCTACTCTTTGCCTGCCCACCACCAACCTTCATGCTGTTTCCTTGCCTGGAATTTGAGTTCAAAAGGAATGAAGGGAGGTCCGCTGACAACTTGCCAGACGAAGACTTTGTGAGCACTGGCATGGGTGAAGATGTGAGTGGAGGCCGACTGCTGCTTGAATTTGTTGCTTTGTTCGAATGTGAAGGTGGGCTTGATTCAGAAATGCTGCTCAATGACACAAACCTGCTCTTGCTATTTGCTTGTCCTGCTGAAAAGGTACCGCTTTTAGAGATTGAAAACACAGTTACTGGTACAGAAATTTATTGACAACAAAACAAAGTCACCAAGGACATTGTTACAAACAAAAGCCCCACCCAAACCCACAAACAATAAGTTCAAAGATGGAGAGAGAAAACTGAACCCATGCAATAGAGACATCCACAAAGAAACCACCAACTAGAAGAAAGCATAGCAAAATCCCAAGAAGAGATCGAAGGTAATAGAAGAACACAGAAACAAAAACTTTGGGGAGACTATCAGTTTCCCATTTAATGACCCCCTAGGACTGGGATTTAATCCACACAAAAACGAGTATGGATAGAGATGGCTCTGTCAAAGCCATAGCAAATAGAAGACTTCAGACGACCAGAAATTGATTCGGAGGGAATTTTAGGATAAGAGCCCAATGTGATGGAAAGAAACGAGAGTGGACATCAAAGTGGAGCAAGAGGAAACAGGAGAAATGACATCCAGACATGCAGGCAAGATAGAAAAAACAAGGAAAATAGCCAGGGTGACCAAAATAATCGCACCAGCTTTTAAAGACTGTGAAGCTAAAGTTGCAGATTTTGCTGCATTTGCTCGTGCGCCTGAAAAACTGGCCACAGCTGATGGTGCCAAAAATTTCACTTTCCCTGTGTCAGGACTGGACTTGAATGTATTTTCTCGTGTGAGCAATGGGCGCACTGTAGAGTTTGTAATTTGAGGTGATACAGCTGGTGATGGTACTGAAGACGGAGCTCCCGAGGAGCTCTCCACCGCCATTTTTTTTGCCATGGGATAAGGAAGACAATCAGTTGCTAATATTTTGACTGTTGTCTGTACAGTAGGTGCCTTTGAGGGCGACTTTCTGACGGGAGCAATACGGGGCTTTTTGTGGTTAAGGCGATCTGTTAATCTGGATCTAGAACCGCCCTGTGCAGATAGGGATTTGGACCGGCTGCTAAATGACGCTGAGCGGCCCAGTGTGGAGGGAGCCACCAACCTCTCTCCAGTTTTTGAGCCACCCTGCTTTTGCTTCGACAAGCAGGTCTCACAATACCAGTCAAAATCTGGTAAAGAATCCATTTGCGTCCGCATGCAATATCTGGCACAACAACAAAACACTTTGAGCACCCCTTCTAAACAAAGATTACTTCCCTTGCAACAACCTCCAGATTGACCTCAGAGAATCTGGCCAAACCCGTGGCTCTGGCCATTGGCTTTAATCCAGAATGTCAAGTGGCTGCCGGAGTAACAACTGAATACAATTTCACAACAGAGAAACCTCCACCAAGCCTACTTGTTGAATGCATTCATGGAGAGGTCACAGACAGGCCAAAGCACCTACCAACCAAGGAAGTAGGGTGTGATTTACCAACCACGAAAGGCAGAAAGAAGTGTATGACCCTGCACATGTGAATTTGCAAGATTTTTGCACATTTTACCAAATTCCTTTTCTGAAGGGTTTGTTATGGACAGATTATTATCACAACATTTTCCCATACTTGATAGACATAAATGGTTCATTCCATATAGCTTCCATTGCATAGAGGTGACAATTCCAAATTGTAGGTACTTACATATGTTCAGCACCTTCATTGCAACTACAGCAGATGGCCAGCATCTCTTCGTATCCAGCATTCCCACAAATATCACATACCTTGACCTGCCACGCAAAAGTTGGTTCTTAGGCCCTGATCACTGGAAATGTTGAAAGGCTATCTTAACCTTCTTCAGACATTTCAAATATTGTTCCAATATGCTTAATTATTGATCAGAGAGAAACAATTGACAATCCTAGCTAACACAGCCTCAGCAATTTACAATGCTTACATCTTCAACCAGTAGAGAATTTGGTGATTCATCTCCATCCTCAAGTGATGACTCCTTAACATCCAAGGGTGGTGTATTCTCACTTTCCATTCTACTGCGTTCATTTACCAAAAGCCTCGAGGAAACCTTTCCTGCAGACTCTGGGCCTTGAATCGAGGATGTCCTTGCCAACTCCTTGGTACCACTCAGTGGCGAGACTAGAGGTGATGGTGAACTATCCCCAATTCGAGCCCTAGGTTTACGAATCAGTTCTGCAACAATGGCATTAACCTCAATGACAGGTTGAAGCTCTTGCACTATACGTTGCGGAGGAACAGGAAGTGCACTGACCAGATTAGATAGCTGAGGATCTAAATCTTCTGAAATTACACTAGTGACACTTGTTGAAGCTCCTGGGTCCACACAAGACTGTTGGAGAACAGGCCCAGATCCCAGACATTCCTCTGATAGCGTGGAAGGCAGAGTACTTATAACACTCTTCTCGTGTGGAGTAGAAGTGTGAGGTGGACGTGTTACACTTCTAAAAAGAGGTTTACCCGCTAAGGAAGCCTTGGCATTTCCTTCACCCCTACCTTGCTCAAGTGCATGCTTTGGAAACTGTGGTGTAACTGAAGGAGTTATAGCTTTCACAGAAGTTGATTCTGCAGGAAACCCTACAAAATGGGAGGCAACTGGAGTCTGGGGAAGTTTTGGGGTGGATGGATTTGAATTGGTCAATGAAGGACTACTTGGCAGAGACAAGGAAGTGGGTTCTGCAGTACCATTCCCTGGTGAGGCATGGATACCATCTAAAAAGTTACTATTGTTGCAGAGAGGCTCCCTTATAGGGGTTGTCGTTGCTTTCATTTCATCTTCTCTCTCAGAACTTAAACACTTATTAATGTCAATCTGCCTTTCATTGGCAAGTTCAGACTGCAGGACTGCGATACTGTCATTGCACTCTGTATTTGAAGTTCCTACCAATTTTTGCTGGTCTTTCAATCGCAAAATAGGTCCATTGTGTGGTATTGTTTCATGTATTCGCATTGATGGTGGGGATTGTTCATTCAATGGATCCATTTCCATTGCCTCCCCTGACTTACCCATGGCGTCCTCTGGTACACATGATGTTACATTTCTGTGCAAAGACCCTGAATCCTCACTAACAGCATCCGCGACATTCCCCAAGACCAACTTATCTCTCTTATCAAGCTGATTGTCTTGTTTTTTTCCAAACTGTTTGTTGATGTGTGTGTGCACATTCTTTGTCTCCGTACTTCTTGGTGAAGCTGCTTCCACACCGTTACATAGCTCCTGCCTAGTAGTGGATGCATCACCTGCATTCGGAACCTGGCTAATTACAACAACCTCCGAAGCAGAAGGAGAAGCTGCTACATCCAGATGACTGCTAGAATCACTCACAACCCGTTGCTTGTTGTCAGCATCATGGGCGCTCGGAACAAGAATGTCCAACTTGGCAGCATCAGTGATACGCTTGCTGGCTCCAAGTTCACCCTTGTCCTTGCCAGCAAGAAACCTGTCAGATTGCATCCCCAGACCCAACCTGGTTGTCTCCAGAGCCTCAACTGCACCTGCCTGCGGATCTGACTCCCCTGCACAGTCCTTGCTTATCTTTGTCTTGCTTTTATCTAGAGAGTGCAACCCAGACACATCCTTTCTAGAAATATTGGTTGAACTGGCTCTATTCCCATCAACCCCCACTTCGGCATCATCGTCATCTCGTTTAACAGCAGTGCAGACAGTAGCAGCAGCATCAGGGAATTTAACTGGAGCATTCTCTGCACTGCCAAGATGATGTGCGTTCACAAAAGAACTACTAGCTCCATCATGATCTCTTAGAGACTCCACCGCAGGTTCCTCTACGTCTGCTTGTTGTAAAACACTAGCACTGGTATCATTCATGAGGAAATATTCCTCATCCGCATCTTTACCATCCTTTGATTCAGAATCTACACCTTCTTTTGTGCTGAGCGTTGCACTAGAACTACTTGGTTTGGCCTTAGAAGTCCCATAATCTGCTCGTCGACGTTTGTAAGGCAAGACATGTCCCGTGCTCTTAAGAAGGCGACCACGTTTACTCCGTTTGTTCTCCTCAAGCAGCTCAGCTGGAATTTCTACCTCAACTCCAGCAATGTTGCTTTTGCTGGTATCACTGCCTGCAGCATTGACAGTCTGATTGACAATCATGGAGTCTTCCTCTGGAGACTTGCCTTCATGTGAATCAGTCGGTAGCAACCTGCTATCTAAGAGATTTGCTTCCTCTTGCTGCACAACTTCTTTCAACCCTCGAATGTTGGTTGTCTTTTTCTTGCCTGCAGAGGCACTTGCCTTTCGCAGACTACTTGTCGTTTGACTACTTGTCATACTGTCACCTGGAGTTCTGTCCACCGCTTGCGTATCATCTTCCAGACTTTCAGAATCATCACATAAACCACAACACCAAACTTCTCCGCTTGCAAAAGTCTACACACATGATCCACACCAAGTTCATATAAGCACAGATGGAAACTAGATTCATAGGAAACATGGCCTACATTCACTGACTGTGCTGAATTTAGTTGCAGCACACAATCAGCTCATGAGAACTTGTGACTAACAAATCAGGAACTTACATACATCTCAAGTGGTACTATTTAGATTATCATCAATGCCCGTTTGCCACTTCCATGGCACAAGAATATCAACGCTCTGGTGAGAACCGCACTTAATTGCAACATGGCACACTCAAAACATATAATGTTCCACCTCTCAGTTTCAACCTCTAGACCCAAACACCTCTGAAAAACTTCCTAAACCTTTACAGACAGGACATCAAAAATGCTTCGTAAGAATGGCAATAGAAGCACATACATTTACAGGCTTGTTCAAGCAAGAGGCATGAAACCCACGATCACCTGGCGAAAGCCAAACAGATTATAAATCAGGGAACCAGCTCGGTATCAGATGAATGGAAAATAGACCCCTTAAGGCTTTATGCACCAAGTAAGCACATCAGATACAAACTTTTAAGTGACATTGCTGCTTGCAAACAACAACTGGCTCCCATAACCTGCTCAGTAGGAAGAAAGCATGGGATGAGCTGCAATAATTTGAAAAGCTAATCAGCTTGCCAAAACTCACAAGTGCTACACTTCTGGAGCTCGCCGTCCACCACAAAACCCCCACAGTTGTAGCATTCCTGTCCCCAGAGAGAAGAGGCCATCAACTTTTCAGCAATTACCTTTTGAACCAGAATACAAACTGTAGTTTGAAGCAACAAGAACACATCTCAACTGAGCACTAAATGTAGGTCACGAGTACAGCCAAGGGAAGTGACAAATCCATGAAGAAACATATTCCTAGAAATGAGTGGAATGTGTATCTGCTCAGACTTCCACATGTACTAGAACAGTTAAATTCACATGTCATTGGATAAGAGAAAGGTGCCTCACCTCCTTCACACCCGGACCTCGCATGCGAGCTCCTTCCGTCAGCACAGGTGAAGTCTGTGAGTCAAGCAATCACGTCAATGGCTGATATCTCAAAGGCTCTCAAATAGCTGGAATTAAAATATATCTAGTTGGTTAAAGGGTAAGTTCCGATGGCTGGAGAAGGTCCGCCAGATCCATGTATGAGGGAAGGATATGGGATACATGAGAAGTGACGTAAAGGATGCTTAAAAATAATGTTTGACATAGATAAATAAGTGTTTTTCTTATTCTTTTTGTGCAACCTTGTTCGAAAAGCACAGGGTGTAACCATCCAGTGATGACGATGACGAAGAATAAGTTAAGGCAGACGGAACTGACATGATATCCTACCTGTGCCTTGGAGATCTTGGTAGTCTTCCGAAGCAGCTCCTGCAAGGTCTTTACACGAGGTTGAAACATGGCAACTCTACAAGCCACCGGAGCAACCCGAGGAGCAATGTCAGCTCCTGGTTCTACTGGATCCATGTTAGTCCATGCTCACTCTGCCCCTGCAATCACACAAAACCATCAGGTATGCATTTCAAGTCGAATAACAATGTCGCATAACCCTCAACAGAACAACCTCCGCAATGCAAATTCCCCTATTCTACAATGCATCTACCCTAAACAGGATACACCTTTTTCTATCCAAGGAGCTTTCACAGCAAGTAGTCAAGAAAACCAAAACTGATACACCTGATGATGTTACATCATACAACACCGTCTGATTGTCAGAAATTTGCAGTCTGTGGGGTAACCGTTTTAAAAAGGGAGATGATGATGTTATCAGAAAATGGTCTAACGAGTGAAATTCCATGGGGGCCTATATAACCCAAACGATCTTCCTGGATGCGATGATTGTAGTAGTTTGCAATGCACTCCAGATTTGTATGCAGAAATGCAATCTTCAACCCAACAGAAAATGGACAAAAAATGCAACTACTTCCCAAAGGTGCAGCAAATTGGCATTATTAGTGTAGCTGTTCACTACCCTAATTGGTGTTGGGCTGGAATGGAACGTCCGCTAAGCTTCTCCCTTCTGCATCCCTCACATTCTTGCATACACCGTTCCCACATGCATCACCCTCTTCTTCAGCCCCGCAACCACGAATTATGGCAACCATGCAACCCCTCATTCGGTTACTTGCTCTACAATCATCAGCAGCACCAACCCTCGAGGCTTCAGGTCGCAAAAGCAAAAAGTTCTCGATGGAGTCCGACTAGGTCAGTTGTGCCGTGCCACCGAAGCCACAGCAATTTTACGTCTTAATTCCCCGCCAACAACAACGATGATCACCATCCATCACCTCCTTAACATGTACCGGTGGTCGTGCGAACCCTGCACTGAATATTCGGTGTCTACCCTAACCCTGAAAAGATAGGAGGGCACGTATTTCCGTCTCCGAACTATCCTGTCACACCTTCCACGTTACTGGGAAAATAAACCACCAACCTCACTCCCTCCCTCACTCCCTCCCTCACTCACTCGTATACCGAAGCGATCCATGTGGTGATGAGTACTCAAAACGGATGGATATGGGAGACGTCGATGATGATGTGCTTTTGTAACCCCCTGGAGGAAAATCCTGTAATGTACCATAGCAGGTAAAAAAGACATGCTCCGCGCAACTTCTTCTTCTTATCCCTCTCACTTCTTCTTCTCCCCCGTGTCATAAACCTCCAGAAGAACTTCCCCCAAGGGCTCCATCAATACTCCCGTCCCCATCAACACCGAAAGCCAAACTGCAATCTACACAAAAAGCCGCCACCGGCACAGGTTGAGGAAAAAGATCTAACTTAAGTTCCTTTCGAAACGGGGGTTCCTTCTCAATGCACAAATGTGTACATACGGCCAGCAATTAACACACACCCTCTCTCTCTCTCTCTCTCTCTCTCTCTCTCTCTCTCAGATCAAGCCCCTTTCGTCACCACATATGCCCCAATTCCACTTCCCATGCCCATGCCCCAAGCATTATTACCCTACTACGCCTCCACCCAACATCTCCCGCTTCCCCCAATTTCGTTTGGAGTTCTCCTCCTCGCGCAACCCCCGAACTACTACGGTATGGTATGGTATGGCGTGGTATGCTTGATTCGTGTGGCTCACACACATCCGTGCACATCCAGCAGGGATGCAATTAACGCAGGGCAGGTGATGTGCGACATGCTTGTCATGCGATGATGCGATGCGATGAGTCCGTATGGGTAGGGAGGAAGAGAGAGAAAGAGAGAGAGAGAGAGAGGACGCCAAGCTGAAAAGAGAAAAACCAAGACAAAGTAGTAACGTATGTATGTGATGGGAGGAAGGTATTGTTCTAAGTCACGTAGGTGTTGTGGCTTCTTCTGCTTCTCTCTTCTCTCTCTCTCTTCTTTCCCCCTCTCTCTGTCTGGCTCTCTCTCCCTCTCTCTGTCTCTCTCTGTGTCTGTTTGTGGGTCTCTCTCTGTCTGTGCTGTGCTGTAATTTGTTGTGCTGTGCTGTGGTTGATGTGCGTTCAACTAGACAGAAAGAGAGCAGGCAGGCAGCAGCAGCAAGCACCATCACAGGCTCATCACTTCCATCAAAGCCCAGGCCAGCCGTTGCTGCTCCCTGTAACATAAGTTAAGGTTAAGTTAAGTTAGACGCAAGGAAAGGAGGGGAGGGGAAGGGTGGGGTGGGGGGGCTATCTGTGTCCAACATGGCCAACACCCGAGGCAGGAGTCAGGCCCTTCTCGCCTGCCTCTCTAACTTACTTCGCCGCTGCTCCCTTGTAACTCCACCTTATGCTGGGCTTAACCGGTCGCTCATCCAACAGCACTCCAAGGGTGGTGGTCGTCACAGTTTTTCATCCATGGACCCACAATATCATCCCCATCTCTCAATTTGCATCCATGAGCTGATCGGTTATGAATGATGTCCAGCCCGAGTTGGTGGATGACTTGCGGCGGCACCTCGTCATCCACTCTCTTCTCCGCGGTTCTCTGTACTAGTCCTTAATTGGTTGCTCATCCAAGAGCACTCCAAGGGTGGTGGTCGTCACAATTTCTCATCCATGGACCCTGATATCATCCACATCTCTCAAATTGTGTCCATGAGCTTATCGGTTATGATTGATGTCCAGCCCGAGTCGATGGATGACTTGCGGCGGCACCTCCTCGTCCACTTTCTTCTCTGCAGTTCTCTGTACTAGTCCTTAACCGGTCGCTCATCCAAGAGCACTCCAAGGGTGGTGGTCATCACAGTTTTTCATCCATGGACCCACTATATCATCCACATCTCTCAAATTACGTCCAATTGAGCTTATCAGTTATGATTGATGTCCAACCCGAGTTGGTGGATGACTTGTAGCAACACCTCGTCGTCCACTCTCTTCTCCGCGGTTCTCTGTACTAGTCCTTGATTGGTTGCTCGTCTAAGTAGAAGGGCACTTACAACAACTCTCTTGTGTGTTTTATTAATTCATGCAAAGATCGTGTCACCCATAACCTACAGTTTGCATCCATGAGTAACACCAAATATGTCTCGCAACAGATGAGGGTCAGTGAAGGTCTCGTTGCCACCATAGCTTATCAACCACTATCCTATGGACCATTGTGTAGTTCGCAGCCTTCTCGGCTATGTGTATTGTGTGTGTGTGTGTGTGTGTGTGTGTGTGTGCAAAGTAACTCTAATGCCCCTAAGATACTTGTATGTTTGCCCAACCCTTTCCTCTCCAATAAGTTAGGGAGGGAGGGAGGCCTATCTCCTTTTGGTGGGGTGAGAGGGAATTATCACATGTGAGTGTACCTCTCGTTCATCCAACATAAAAGCAGTGACATAATATGCAATGTGAAGGTGATATGTTTAATGTTGATTTGACACTATAATTAGCTTCAAAAACCATGAATTAGTCTACACATACACATATCTTTTGAGATGAATTAGCCACAACCTTATAGGGGGTCGAGTTTGCTTGTCAAATGGGTGTATGTAGCAACTCCAATGTTACCACTCCAAGATATCTACGTGTCCGCCCCTAACCCCTTCTCCAACAAGTTAGGGAAAGGGGCATTGATGTTGTGGAACTAGAGTAAATTGTCACATACAAATGTACCTCTCATTCATCCAACATTAAGTTTTAAGGGTTTGTTTCAACTCTTATATAGTCTTGAGTTTTTTTTCCCCTTTAGTTGGTTTGATATTGGAATTAGCTTCAAAAGACCCCCTATAAGTTTGTGATTGATTTGTCTCAAGAGATGAATGTTGGATGGATGAGCATTACACCATGCAACAATTCCCTCTCGCCGTGTCTACATAATCTCAATCATCATGTATTGAGGGGTTCTAAGAAAAATTGAATTAATAAGTAAATCCTATGGGGTTAAGAGCAATTCGTTTTAATTGGTGTGGCTAGAGATGTTGAATTGAATCAAACTATTTTGTAGCTTTAAATTTTGTATTTATTAATTAGATTGTGCCAAAAATAGCACATAAAACTCCCAAATTAGTGTAGTCGTCTTCACTTGGAATGAATTGATCCTCAACTACCAACACACACTCATCACTTCCATCAAATCTCATTCCTCGCTCTTGCATCTTACTTTATTCCCTACCCTCTATTTTATCTCAAGTGGAACATGGCAAGCATAGATAGATAGATAGAAACTCCGGTCCCTTTTTAGCAAGGGGCCGGCGTGAATAAAGTGTCCGTTCGTAATGCCAATGACCCGATGCCCACTGGACAAGGGGACACTGGGACAATACTACTCTCCCCTTTCGAGGATGGACACTATAGTGACACACTATACTAGTTCCTAGCTAGCCACTAGTGCCTTGAAGATACCGGACATGGTATCCCCCCAAAGGGCTTTGAGGTACCCATACAACAAGGTCCAAGGACCCCCCACCATAGTTGGGTGGACTAAGGTGGTGAGCACCACGCCGGCATGGGGAATAGAACCCACAACCTCCTCATTGGGGGCCATGAGCCCTAACCACCAAGCCAAGGCCCGTGGTGCCTTGGCAAGCATACCTCTACCTTTCCACTTCTTTGCTTTGCGAGCCTTCTTTGTTGTGTATGATGGGTACACAACAACTCTAGCAACTCTAATATATGTGCAAGCCCTAGCCCTTTCTCTTATAAGTCATTTCCTCCATGTGAATGCATGTAAGGTACTTGTGTTTAGGTCCATGCCGTCCCAACCTATTATACCCATGGATATGAAATAATGTCTTGGGTTATCTATACATTGTCCACTCGACACAACATCGTCACACCCCTGTCTACAACCAGTTGTATTGGAATTTTGGATGATTGTATTAGCGTCAATTTGCCCTCAACATTCAACATCCGTTGGGCCTTTCCACGATATATCTTAATTATACATCATATTAACTTTTGTTGGCCAACTAATGCTCTAGGTAATCTCGTTCACTGGGAGGGTGACACACATGTTGCACTATTTTATAGCTTGTAAACTCTTCAAAGCACCAAAGGTAACATTGGGGTTTACTTGGAAATGGATTGGCCCTCAACCACCAACCACAAACTCAACACTTCCATCAAAGCCCAGTCATTGCTCTTGGGCCGGGGCTAAACACTTACCTCTTTGGGCTAGGCCCCAACTATTGTTACCAAGGTAAAGAGGGGCCTAGTAAAAAATATGACCCTTGTAAAATTTGTGGTTATTTCATTTCAAATGGTCCTCTCTAGAGTAATTTAGGGTCAAATCATCTAGAAGAAGAAGAAGAAGAAATAAAATTACATGCTATGATAGAATTGATTGCATTTCCACCTTGGGTAGTGTTGGTGAGGGGTCCAACTCAAAGAGGTGGGTGTCTAGCTCTAGCATTGCTCCTCTAATTTAACTTGACTTGATTTATTACCTCCCTTTTATATCTATTGAGCCCTCTTTGTTGTATACAGTGGATGTGTAGCAACTCCACCAAGCGCCGGTACGTGTACAAGCCCCAACCTTTTCTTTTGTAAGTTAGCCCTCCACATGTTTACATGTCCATACACACCAAAGAGACTCCATGTGGCTCTAGAGCCCTTGTTAGAGGGCAAAGATTCACATTGCCTACCAAGATTCACATTTCACAATGTTAGGAGGGTGAAAACGTTGACTACCATGTAGATCACGGGGATTACTTATTTAAGCTAAACTAACATCTATGTTGGGGTCGTAGACCCCAATATAATCTAGTGAGCTTAAATCATGACAAATCAACAACACACTCTAGGAGGGATGTAACCCTTGATGATGAGTGTTGGAGATCAAGATTCCTAGTTAGGTTTTTGTGGTGTCTATGTAAACTCATCCATGGGAAGGTGAAAATCAAGTAGACTGTTCTACAACATGAAGATTTGCACGATTTTGTTGATTTAAAATCCATAATGCCCTAAGTATGCAACTCCCATATTATACGCAGGGTGCATCGGCATTAAAATGGCTTAAAGGACGGCTTTCATAAAAATTATATCAAATTATACAAAATTAAAGGACCAAAAAGTTGGGTGAATATAAATTAAATGTGATGTAGAAAAAGTTGAGTTGCATATTTACTGTAAAAAAAACTCCACAATGTATATGAAACACCTTTCCCCCCAAAAAAATAACCTTGTGGAGCATATAATTTTAAAAGATCCACATGAGTAGTTGCCTCTGATTAAAATTAAAATTCTTCGGCAATGTTTTGTGTATAATAAAAAAACCTTAAATTTTTATTAAAAAAACCCCAAAAGTTGGGTAGTTTGGCCTATTATAACTTGTAATTAAAAAAACTCATATAATTAAATGTTAATTGCAATTATACGCTTTGAGGAATATTCATTTCCTATATATAATTATATTTTTGAATTCCTTGTTAGAAGGGCTACACGAGTTTCCTACATCAAAACAAATTATATTACTCAAGATTGGACTACAATGCATTATAAGTGATCATAATCAAGGCCATATAATGTGGGAGTTGTGTGCATGCTACATAATGCATGCATGAGAAAGTCAAAATAGTTTGATGTGATGTAATTGAAAGAAATCAACCCTCAACCTATAGGCTATCTTATTTTTACTAACCAATCTATCTATCTATCTTCTAATGCAATATCACTACACTAAATATTGTATTTACTATCACCAATTCTATCTCTCTTGCTCGATACTAATTGTAAACCGCCCATGTAGTGTCACCAACACTAAATGTAAACCTGACGTTATTTGTCATTCCTTGTACTATCACTCACTAAGTGATTTTTTCGTCAATTTCAATCATCCATGAGAACACCTCATCATAAAAATCTAAGTTGGGATGACAATTTTGTAGACTTATTCATAAGCAGTGTCATTAGAAAATTTACCATAAGGACATAAACACCATATGGCACTAAATGAAATATTTAGTGTACTTTGTGTACTAAAAACACGTCAAAAATTGTGTCATGCATAGCTTACAAGCCTTGTAATTGTTTGATTTAGCCACTTCCTTCTTTGATGTGTGGATGCACATGACAATGTCATTTGCATCATTAATACATGCACATTGCACAACAAATTATATGGTGGAAGGAAATTGGTAAACACAATGGGCATCCTAATATACACACTCAATAAGCAATTTGGTCAAAACACCAATTTAGAAATAGGATTTTTTGGAGAAAACACGATACACGTGCAACATTCAAAACATGTTTACAACAAGAGATGTAGTTCACATTACAACCTAGTTTAGGCCATTTTTATCATAGAACACACCAACAAATACTACATATATAGAATCTCCTATGTTCAAAATACATGCACGAGTCTCAATTTGCTTAATACATTGTTCTATACATGTGTAGGGGTCTGGTAAAACCCATACCGAATAAGTTTGTTGAATGATGTATTCCAAGAGGGCCTCACATAACTTATTTGGGATCTTTGATGCTAATTCCAAGGTAGAATAATCTTCAAAAAGTATCTCACATGTTATGAAATAGCTCACTACATTTTCACCTTAAGTTTACATGTGTGTAAGGAAGTTATGACCACCAACATGGCAACAACATACATGCAAGGGTAGCCTTCTTCTTACTATTGGAACCACATGGTCTTATTGGCTCCCGACTTCTATATGGATTTGTGATTTAAGAGGAACGGAGATCTTCATCCACACTCATACATTTCATATTATCCAATAGCCATGAATCGATTGTGAGAACATGCGCTCCCCATAGGTGTGCATGTAAATTCTACCTCCCCCTTGCCTCAAACCAAGCAATAGAATACCACCGTACCTTTCATTCATTCAACAAAACCACCATGAAATAGTATGCATCATGGAGGTTACTTTTTTAAAGGTCAAATTGCCGCATAAATTAGTTTTGAAGACCCATCAAATTAATACAGTCCAAGTCATATGAGACGAATTGGCAACAACTTCACATGTAATCAAGTTTTGGTATTGGATGGATGAAAGATACATTTGTATGCGATAAATTCCCTCTTGTGTTCCAACCAAGGCTTTCCGGGAGCTTCCCACTTAACCCCGCAAACTCATCCATGTTCTTTTGAAGGTGACAAAGCATTCTAAAGATAATTCGATCGTGGAAATCACATGGAAAGACTATAGACGAGATGATGTAAATATTCATTAACTAGCGTGGTACGGATGTTTCATAAAGTCCAAAGATTTACATGGTTATTAGGAAGTTCAAGCTTGCCACTTGACTTTCCACTAAGCCTATGATGGCTTTCTTTACGGACACTAAGATAGTGTGTTCAATTGGTGCATATATTGTATGTAGCATTTACCAATTATATATGTCAACTACACATGCAAGTTTATTGTCACAAAGTGACATGCCATTCAATGCCGGCTTAGGGTGTGTCTATGTAAATGCCTTTGCCACGGATGAAAAAGGTCAGTAAAAGCATGTTGAGTGTCGATTCATTCCAAGTGGACCCCATATAAGACCAATTTGGGGTCTCAAATGTTAACTCCATAACCAACTTGTCTACAAATTTTGAATTTTAGGTTGTAAAATAGTTCGTTGCATTTACACCTTCGATCTAACATTATGAGTTTATGTAGACATCACACATCCTTGGATTGAATGATGGTTGCTTCTCATTATGGCCGAAGGTTGAGAGGCCATCGATTCCCACCAATCATATTGCAAGAAACCAAGCATCCGGCCTCTCGACCCTTCGCACTAGAGGCCAAAGTCCGCAGGCCGTTGCAATTTAAAATGCCTACATGGCAATGCTTTTTGACCAAGGTGACGGACTCTCAAAGGAAGTTTGAGTCGGACATGAATGAAAACCCAAACTATGGTCGAGAGGTTGTCGATTTGTTTTCATGAAAAATATCAACTACTGACGAGATCTTGGCCGTTAGATTGGAGGGGTTGTTTTGGACAAGGAATAAAGTGGGATGCTCCTTCTTCTTTTGGACTTCGGGCTTGGCCTTTGGAGGCTTCACACTATGCCCGGCCAAAGGTTCCAATTCCTCTATTTAATTGACTATTTTCAGCCCATTTCTTTGGACTCTCCAACAAAGTTTGGCCATTCAATCCCACGGCCTCTTGACTTGGACGGCCATAGTGTGAAGCGGCCCTAAGACAACCACGTATACCATGGATTTCAACACAGAAGGAAGATAAATATAAATCAAAAGTATTATAAAAGTATTATTATCTTCATTATGATCAGTTTAGAGTGCATTCTGCTTTTATTTTGGAATAAATAAATATCATTGCCACATATCGTAGTCTTCTATTGCTTGACACCTGGCTCATTTCTCATTTCCCCACCACCAGTAATTCAACTAAAACCTTCACTACACCAATTATGGTATTTAGCATCACTTATTATTCGGAATTACGTCATGCTATAACTTTTGACCGAGAATGTCAGTTCTTACCAATTGAAGTTGCTTACTCTTTATAATGTTAAAACAAATTACATAACTTTTGTTGGTAGAAACTGAAATTCATAGCAAGAGTTTCTAGCAAATTTGTGCAATTCCGATTACCAAATGACACAAAATACCACAGATCACGAACTAATCTAGCATGGAATTTGTTGCTGAGCATCGAGGAAGATGAACCAGGAAGCACCTTTACGGCACCTCTTGAACTTCTTGATGATGAGGCTCACCGGCCCCTAAAATATATCTTAAACTTCATGACATAACTACTGGGATCTTGGAGGGAGACCAAATTATCATATACGAGCATAGTACCTCTCATCCATCCAACATAAAATTTTGACCCTCTATAGGTTTGTTGCTGAGTCATTTCAAATGACCTTGAGCAGACTAATTCGGGATTTTTAACTATTCCGAAGTCAAATTGACCCCGAAAAAAAGTAACCTCCGAGCTGCATACTTGAGAGCATTTATGCCGGATGAACGAAGAGATACGCTCAAGTGTCCGGGGAGATGTTTGGGCATAATCAATTTGAATCCTAGTGTTTCCAACTTCACCGGTTCCATGTCGTGATCTTTCGGTTTCTCTTTATTAATGTGAGGTGTATTCCATATATTCCTCCAGAACGATGAGTGATTTTCCTGAAGTCATGAACTTCAATCAGTTATTTCTCAAACTCAACCGGCTCATCTGTAAGTAGCGGCTGGTTCTCCCTGTTCATTGGTACGCTTGTATACAAGAATTCCTCTCTCCCTGAAACTCCTTGGTGTTAAGCATAAAACTGGGTCCTGGACTTTACGTTTGAGCTGAAATTCAAGGTTTGTCTCCCCAGATCTATGTCTGGGCAGATCCGGCGGTTAGTTACACATGAACCGGCTGAGTTTGAGAAATGACCAGTTGAAGTTGGAGACTTCAGGAGGATTACCGATCGTTTTAGAAGAATCTATGGGAGAATATACCTCTAATGAATTAAAGCAAAACCGGGAGATGTCAACATGTAACCGGCTGGATTTAGAATCACTAAGATCTTGACTGACTATGTCTGAAAACATCCCCAGATATAACCCTTAATAGCCTGTGTATATCACAGTTAACTTTAATGTAGAGCATCTGGTCAACAAATATACCAACTGATACTCTTGAATGTACACTACATAAGCTTACTGAAACTCTTCTGACGCGTACATAGTGTAGTTTGCAACTCTATCATGACACCTCATACTTGCGACTCTCTTTATTGTCGACACGACTACAATGTTGACGTTCGTATGCATACAAGCTTTGCAAGTAGTGTGCCTCTTACCACACCACGAGGTACCATGGTCTAGTAGAGGATTCTTGTGGGATACTAATAACACCACCTCGTAACATTACGACGAGTCTTCTTGTTACGTGAGACCGAGTATAACAAGAGAATCCCCGCATTGTGCTTGGCATATCTATCTGTGAATTCCAGGTGATTTTACAATCAAAAGCTTGCTCATACTTACATTTTGTTATAGATAGAGAAAAAGCAATGTTGCATTGCTTGGTAATGCTATGTTAGACATCGTTTTATAAGGTCCAACATCAAGGTTAAGTACCCGAGCTTGTCACGGAATATGGGATAGGTTCGACTACTTGAATGTGCCACGTCGATTTTCCCACACTTATAGAAAAAGAATCTAGTGTAGAGTTGCAATATGTACAATCTATTCTCAACATCTCCGTTGAGAAGGATATGTAGATCATTTTCTCAAAGCATCAAGGTGGTTAAAGAAAGGAACTTCCACTGATGACAATGCCTCAAACCTTATCAATTGTACATATAAACATGTCTACATATAGAGGTATCTATCTATCTATCTATGTGTGTTATCTCTATACGCTTCTCCCTCTTTAGCATGACACGTTTGGGAAACCCAAAAAAGTCGTATTATCGAGGTGTCATCTTCTCATTATTATGACAAATGGTGTAAAGTTGTCTTATTATTAAGGGAATACAAGAACAAAAGTAATATGAGCTTAAAAATACATACAACGAATTAAGCAATATAGATGATATGAAATAATAAGTTATAACTCCAAACAAATACAAATATTCTCAAGAACTCTTGAAATAAGAGTCCAAAGATTTTTGGTGTTGCCTACCCAAGTTAGCAATTGTCATCTTATCTAAATTCCCTACTAACTTTTGAAAACTAATAATTTCATTAACATCAAAATATAAAGAGTCCTCTAATAATCCCTCCGTCCCAAAATTATTGTCCTACTCCCTGGAGTTTAATATCCCAAAATGTTTTGAACTAAAAAGTTTGGTCTTGCAAAGTGTGTCGTATTAACTAGGTTGGACTACAGATAAATATGAATGTCAATTTCTTTATGAAGCAAATATTAATGAAGAGCCTTTCCGCATGCAACCTACTTGGCACCTTGTGATAGAGGCTTCTATGACACTAGCCCCCATACTTGAACCAACCTAACTCTCAACCAAGGGTAAATGAAAGGGAAGCCCTCTTGTTGTGGTCGTTATTGAATGGATAACATACTTGATGCAAAATTAAGTATAATTTTGTTATTCTATTTTATTGGGGGTTGGGGGGGGGGGGGGGATGAGAAGGACGGAGTCGCTTGAGGTTTCGTTGTCTTGGAAGCTCATAAAGCAAGGTACCAATGATGCAACGGTTGCGTGGACCGGGTGCATTGCCACCATACAAATTACGTTTTTTTTGGATTTGAGAGACTAAGGAATGAAAGGGGTCAAGTTATCTCAAGGTTTTGTGGATCACCTTGAGATAGCTTGTAATTATGTGCCATGTATTTATCTCGAGAATTTATAGGCTACATCTTTATCATGGCTCACATTTATTTTCAAACTTTCTATAATGTGATGTGTTGTCTCGTCATAAAGAAATGAAGCCTCTTGTCTTAATCTCATCATCCATTTTATACATATCACTCGTTTGATTTGATTGACCCACATTAATCTACATGCATTGTAAAGCATCCGGTCCATGATAATAAATATCAATGAGAAAAGATGTTATTAGAAAAACAATGTGACTTGTGATAAAAAATTTAATGGTCATGGTCGTGGGTTGACGATGAATAGTGTGGTCCACAAGATTTAGTTATTCAACAAAATGTATATTATTAAGTATGACAAAACTACATGAAAGTGCGTGAAAAAAAGTTAATCATGATGGGTGGGTTGAATAAATCAAACAAGTATAAAAACACAAGTATATACATGATTTGGCTAAATTTGCTACTATGCATAAAGCAAATAAAATTTAAAGCTGAAAATCATTTCTATTGGGATGACCGCTTGCATAACATTATACAGATTCATAACAATGTTACGTGGGACAAACTATTTTCCATAGAATATTCCCCACATTCAGATCAAACATGAGAATATACAGAAATATTCCATTGAATATTGTCAGTCCCACATAACATTGTTATGGATTTGAATAATGTTATGTGGACACTCGGGAGAAAATAAAAAGAAAAAAGAATGTCAATGTATGACATTGTCATGCAATATGTGTTCACCAATGCCTAATGCCTACCCATGACTATGTGTGGGCATCACTCAGGGATTATGTGTGCTAAAACATTCTAGACATAGTTTGAGGAGTCGCAACCAGGAGCACTAGGTAACCTGTTTTGTTGAGTTCGGTGAATTGGGTGGTCCCTATTTCCGTAAAACATGTAGCTTAGGTCTTGTCGCTCATGATTTTTTGGAAGAGGTGGATATGGGTGAGTTTTGGTGGCCGACCAACTCCTGTCAAAATGTTAGAGCATCATGACTTCTTCAAGTTTCTTGACCACTTCGTCTTCAGTTGTAAATATATGTTTGACGCACTCTTGAGAGGGGGGAAATATCATGGTGAACAATGAAGTCTATTGGAAATATCTTTTGGAGTCTTACAATTTAAGTTAAGATACCTGAGCTTGAGATTGATAGGTGCTGTACCACAGTTTCAACTCCTTGGCCATCCTTTGCTTGAAAAGAATAGGGCTTTTACTAGGGTTTGCGCTGGTGCGCTGTGCTTCATAATTATACAACATTAAACCAGTACATGCGTATCATGGCAAGTAGTAATTACACATCATGTCATATTTGCTCAAAACATGGTATGTCATTAGTATGTGTAAAACAGCTGTATGCAAACTTGAGAGTAATTGTTGATGTAAGCTACCAAATGAAAGAGTTCACACCAAGTGCATTGAGAGGTAATTATCACAAGCCACCATTTGTGTGCAAACAAAATTGCTGCAGGTCACTCCAACACTTCTTTCATTATCAAATAAAGGTTGTGGGCCATATTGATGGAATTCTTGCAGAGTGAAAGATCAAAGATGTTGGAATTTGGACTATATGGACTGAACCAGTCATTTGGGACCAATGTTTGATGGGCTCAAGTTGGCAACCGCCAACCTATGTCTCAAATACCAGAAATTGAAGCCAGTATTATTGGATAACTCATACACATGGCTGGCTACAATCTATCAACTACCAAAACTATCTCAACATTTTGAGCACTACATACTAATAATATCCTATAAATAGTATGATAGATGCTGAGCAACACTATTTGTCACAAACAAGTTTTTGTTACAAGTTTTGGCACACTAATGAGGAATGGTATGCTGCAAGCATACCTAAGTTATTTGGTCATCAATTTTAATAAAATTGCAGCTCAAGAGAGTGCTCAGCTACAGTATTCAAAATCCAATTATAACACCATTCTAGCACCATTTCCAGTGTAGCAATACATTCTACCTCTGACTTTGGTGTTTGATGTAAGAATGTTGATACTAATGTTTTGGACAGCTGCTCCATAAATGAAAATATTTCAATGCCCCCAAAAATCACATAATGCATGCAAATGTTGAGAGTCAAAACAAAGGCATCACAACCCTCAAACCTTCAAGTAATTCCCAATCCTAAATCTTAGATGTGGTATCCAAATACATTGACTGACCACAACCTGGATTGCCTCTTTTCCGAAGACACTTGCACCAGATAGACCGCACAACAGTTTCCTCCACAAATTGAAGTTCAGAATTTGGACACGGAGGATATCTTGAGCTCAAACACAATGGTATCATAAAATTGCAATTCAGCTTGATAGATGATGTGAAAGTATCTTCATGCAAGATATTGCTTCCTTGGTGGGAGAATATACAGGGCAGGGTCAAGCAACCAGGAGGAAAGTAGTATTTACAGAAAATAGTCAGGCGTCTTCCGTGTTACATCTGGTTCACTCTGTCGGGGCGCTGGTTCAAATTGGAGGAAAGAACGATTCATTGCTTCATCTATCTCCATAATGGCCGCCATGTTCCCACAACGGTAACAATAATTTGGTGCACTGAAAACAGTTACTACATTTTTTTCCTGCAGTTCATCAGCAACTTGTAAGTAATTTTCATAACCTGATACGCAAAGCAACCTCTAGTCCAGGACCATCCGACCTCTTTCCAACTAGGTCTGCAGTAGAATTCTACCATTGCACAATCAGCAATAGCCCTACAAATCAAAGACCAAGACAACTCTATGCCAGCACTCAAACCCAACCTCAGCAGGACGACCAAAATAATATAAAAAGAAGAAAAAGGAACTTTGAAGAATGAGGATAATTGCACAGGGCAGAGTGACAAACCTGGCACCAATTGTAGCCTTCCATCACAAGTTGGTGGGCACGTGCAACCAGGTTGAGTCCATTTGTATGATTGAACTGCTCTGCAATATCTTGACCAAAAGTGTAACCGGCACCACGAGGAGAGATACCCCAACCACAGCGATCATCTGGATCTGACCACAGCAGATCACACATAGGCCCTTCATGTGGAACTTCTTGAATGCGGTCAAGAGCTCGGATATGGTCTAATGTGTTGAGTGAAGGAGAAAGGCCACCATGCAAGCAGAAAATCTGTACAAACAAGAAAATATAGTTATGTACACAACCATAGTTCAAAAAATCACGTACATCAGTACATAGGATTCCCCTCAATCTACTTGTAATTTTCCTTTTGCCTACAGAAGGACTAAGGCTACTTGCACATTCATGTCCTGCCACACCATGGATTAGGCATCTCTAACTTTTATCATTGACAACTTCTATGTGCAGAATAAACTACCTCTGCTCCGGGATACAGCACAATTTGCAAATTATTTGATATTGTTACAGAGATGGCCTACATCAGCAATGTATTCAAAAGGCAATTTTACCTGGTGTTCAATAAGAGCTGTAAGTGGAAGGTAGTCAAAAAGGTCTGTGAAGTACTTCCACACATTTGCATTTCCGTACTTCCTCAAGCATTCATCATAAAAGCCATATCTGTGCCAAAAAATATGATCAATGACATAGGTGTGAGATTTTGAAAAACTTCTAAGATGAGATCCAGATGTCTAGACCTTAGTATTCTATTTTACATGAATTCCTTCAGAATTGAAAGAAAGAAATATCCACATGCAAAGTGATGGTAATAATGAAAACTCTTACACTTGTGTGATCTGCCTGCTCTCATGGTTTCCTCGCAAAATTGTAATCCTATCCCTATACCGCACCTTCAGGGCCACTAATAATGACACAGTCTCCACTGAGTAATATCCTCGATCTGAAACAATAAACCACAAGTTAAGAGTCTGAAGTTCCACACATAAAATCAATTTCTTTACTCTGAATTCATTCACAACCATAATGCAAAAATCACCTGCCAAAGCAACTCAGCACCTGTCACATACATACTGTTTTGAGATGCTATCAGCATCCAAATAATATCTTCTGTATTTGCAAGATTTCTCTAAGTACAATTTAGAACGAGTGTATGAACCCAAAAAAAATTCTTGGATCACCATAATGCTTTTCAAATTTGTGAAACAGATTTCAAAACATATGTTACAATAACTACTCAATAGAGCCTACCGTTATCACTTTTCTTTGTTAAAAGAAATGAGCTTAAGAGAGCAATTCAAGGATTTTCAAAATTAGGTCCTCAGGGTTCCCAATTGACTATGATATGATGCCACACGACAAAAATGCAAAAGAGGAAACCACAGCTTCCCTCTTGCTTTAGCATACTTCCACTTTCATAAATACCTAAAGGGGACCTTTCATTATACATGGTAGTAGCTAAAACATCTCATTCAGGACTAGAAAGATTATCACTATGTGAGTTTCTCTTGAGATGCAACATTCCAAACAATGGATGTATTCAGAAGAGAGCCATTTAGTAGCCACTTATGAAGCACTGAAACTTCCTCTGCTAACAGACAGCTCAGCTACATGATGAGCAATTCAAATTTCAGAAACCAAACTGGCCTTCCAGGAATAAAAAATTAAATACTGGGTGAGAAATTCATATCAATAGAAAGATGTCCCCGTGGTAAGAAAAGAGAAACATGGATACGAATAATACAGGTTTAGGTCTGAGGTTCTTTTCGGATTCTCACACAATTGATCTAAATGCTTTCAAATTCAGGAGTACAGAAGAGGTGGATAAAAAAATGCTCCGAGTCAGACAGGTAGAAATTAGGAGGGAAGGGAGAATCCTTCATCTACTCTTGGTCGTTAAGTGTAGGTTGCAAATCTTCGCTCACTATCAACAGCGCCAAGCGAAGTTGCTGTGCATCTGAGAAATATAAGGGGAAGAAGCGTTGAAGAAAAGAATTATCATTCTGAAGGGAAACGTTTAATTCAGAATGAGAACGATCACTGTGTGAGTTGCTCCTGAGATTCGAAACAAAGGATGTATTTCTTGAAGACAACTATTCAATAGCCACTTCTGAAGCACAGCAACTTTTCTCGCCCCTGCTAACAGACACCTCAGCTACATATTCTTGAGTAATTCAGATTCTGACAACAAGTGTTGGCTTCCAGAAGAAACTAGGTGAAAAAATCAATTCAACAGAAAGATGTCCCCCTCTAAGAAAAGGAGATAAGAAGTTCTAGGTCGGAAGTTCTTTTCTGTTTCCTGCACGATTATTTTCACTGCTTTCAAATTCAGGAATACAGAAGAGGTGTGTGGAGAAATGCTGAGTCACACCTGGTAGAAATTAGAGGAAGGGGAGAAATCCTTCAACTACTCCTGGTCCTTAACTGTAAGTTGCGATCGTTCTAAACGGAAACATTGAGCATTTTGAGCTCATGTGCGCTAAGTAACTCTCTTAAATACCCCCAATATGATCAAAGTTTTCTTCAGCACAAAATCTACGACCGCACACATTTTTCTCATTTGACATCACAATCAGACAGGAATTAATTTCGCATTCCGTATCCAACGAGAAGTGGGTGCAGAGAGAAAAATGTCCGATTAAGCCCCACTTACCTTATAGCTTTACTCGTTATAAGCTTATGACATGACAAAGAAAATTGCATCTACTTTCGTTATTAAGGGTGCCCCTATCATGCTAGAGAGAGAGAGAGAGAGAGAGATGGTAATTTATGGAGAGGTCAGGATTCAAGCACAAAAAAATCCTTAGACCTGCATTTAGTTCAATGACCGGTAAATCAGGGAAGGAAAGGGCTACTGATGATATTGATGATTTTTTAGGTTAGAGCAAAGGGAACGAAAAAAACCGCTCTCCAGAGCATACACAACTGGCTGTAAAATTGGCAAAAGCTCGGACTACTTACCGACATAGTCTCCCATAAACAGGTAGTTAGTGTCGGGCGCCTTGCCACCGATGCGGAAGAGCTCAATAAGATCATGAAATTGACCATGAATGTCGCCACACACGGTTACAGGACACTTCACTGGCTGTACGTTCCACTCCTCCACGAGAATCGTCCGCGCCTGGTCGCAGAGGTTCTTCACCTCCACCTCCGACAACGGTTTACACTCCCACAGCTGCTCTATCTGTCTGTCTACATCTGCATACGACGGCATTGCACCAGACCCTTCTACTTCCTTATCCCTAAATCTAATATTTCAAAACTTCCCAACGCGATCCTCGCAGATCTGTGCACTCTTCGTCCACCGGGGGCTCGATTGCTCGCCTTCTCTTCTTCTTCTTCAAACCCTAACCGATCCAGGATTCGACCTTCGCATGTCCTCTCGCAGTCACCAGAAGCAAAGGGCTATTATCGCTCTCGAACTCCCCGAAACTTCTTAAGGTTTAAGCTAAGTTTGAAACCGAAAAGGACTCGTGTGTCTCACCGACCTCCCTTTGGGAGCTCCAACTCACAGGAGAGTTGACCGCTTCCTGTTCGTTGCCGCCAGGTGCAACGATCTTCTGGTCCTGGTTGTGCCCCTCGTTACGTGCCACAGAAAGCGCGATTCTGCTCCGTTTTGCGATTCGTGAAATGGAGCAGGTAGTATGTTGCGGCAGGCGCAGATGCCGACGTTGAAAATGTCATGCGGGGCCGAGGTCCCCGCCTGCTGCGCTGGAGATTGTTCGGAAGCGAGGGAAGGGAGTAGCATGGCATAGCGGGGCGGGGTCCGCCATATAGACCTGGCCCATGAAGGTGCCAGGCCCCCCAAAAGTGCCGCCCCGGTTGCAGGTTGCGGCCAGCGCCAGCGCTGTGCCTGCCGCTGCCGCTGCCGGCCAGGCTGAACGGCCGCAGGTACCGCCCCGGCTGCCGCCTTGGGTGAACTCAGGTGAACTCGGAGGGGGTTGCCGGTTTACTTTTACCGGGCGCGGCAGTAACCACAGGAAACTTTTTACTGCGCCCAGCAGTGGTGACGAAGAAGTTGAAGACGGCTCTGCGGACCGGCGCACTTGTTTATTAGGGCCACTTTATATTAGGGCCCATTTGGACTTGACCCCACTTGGACTTGAAGTGGGCCTTAACTTTAGCCCTACTTTACAAAGTGGGCCGTAGAATGGGCCTTGCAATATAAAGTCCATAGGCCCACTTGTAGGGCCCAAATTGGAAATTCTACTTTAAAGTGGGCCTTTCAAATGGGCCTAGGGACTTTATATTGTAAGGCCCAATCCACGGCCCACTTGGGCTTAAATGAATTATGCCCTTGTTTGAACTAAAATCATAAAGTCATAAATGACTATATGACGGAAGTTGGGTGAAGTGGGCCGAAGGTGCAAAGTGGGTCTCCATAAACCCTCGACCCAATTTTTTGGCATCAGCCCATTTCTTTCCCTCCAAAACGCCGCCATGTCACCCGCCACGTAAGCTTTAGGAGAAGTGGACCGACTCTCAATATAAAGCCCTTGGGCCCATGTTAGGGCCCATTTGGGCAATCTAAGCACTCTCATTGGTTGATGCCTAGGGTTTGGAAATGGGCCCTAATATAAAGTGCGCCTTAGTTTCTCAGCTTTCAGGTCTAGGGTGCTCTTGGAGTGAAGTTGGAGCATGAGCATGAGCATGCCCTATCACCAACTTTTTTGGACCTGCCCATGATTTTTTAACACCAAAATTTGCATGCGTAAATATTTTTTGTTCAAGACTGCTAAATTTTTTTTGGTGGGCATCTCAGCCCCTGGATCCTTAGGCGCTTATAATCAAGGGTCAAAACCCTATAACCTTTATAACCAAGGGGTCTGACATGAGCATGCTCATGTTAGGGTGCTCATGAAATAACAACCCCTGGTGCTCTTGTGGATGCATGAGCATAACTTTTTGTGTGATTAGGTTGGAATTTGTGGGTAGTAAGTGTGTTTGGTTCGTTGCGTTGTTAGCTACAATGGGTGACCAACAATTTTATGGTTTAGGTTTAGGATCAGGGGGGAATGTGCCTTGTAATTCTAGCACCCTGCCTAAGGTTAGTGGAATCACACTTTTAGTCATAGTTTTTGCAACACCTCCACCGATTGCAACCCCCACCAGCGTTTTGAACCCTAGAGGGAAGAAGATATGGTTATGATTAGGAATTATATTATAGTTAAATTAAGAACTATCATCTCCTTGTGTTTACTAGAAGATGTATTTTTGAACTACCGTAACATTACTTTGCACCTATTGTTTGTTTAGTGGGCCCTTGTAATAAAGTAGTTGGCTGCTCATAAAGCTAAGTTTCCTCCTTAGTTTTTTGAGCATCCAATTATTGTATTCCAAGAGCTCATTGAACGAACGATAGGCGTTCAATAAATATTTTGACTTCAAAGCATCCACATATTTATAGTTTTGGTGAGGACCATTTCTTTTGTAGTATCACTACCATATATATATATGTATATATATATGTATCCTTAGGTGTTTTTTTGGAATGTTTGTCAAGGAGTGAGTGCTTATATGCAACAAAGTCATGCTCCCCTAACAACCAATGTCAAGATATATTGTCTTTGGAAGAAACCGTACATCTAGTATTTATTATTGTTATCTTAGGGCACTAAAGACAAGTATGTTACCCTCTTGTTAATTTTATAGGGTTCAATACTTGACTTATTGTTTCAAAATTACTTCTTAATCGATGAATTGTTTGGGCCACAAGAAAATCTCAGTATGCAATCTAATTTTGGCTGCATGGTTGGGGAGTGACTCGAATATGAAATGGTTGCAGTTTTCCTATACTTCAAGAATGCAGGTGTTATGTGGTTATTTTTCTTAATCGGACCACTTTGTTTGTTAAGTATGTGGTTCTATGAGGATCAAAGACCAAACATCATAAAGAGACATGTTGGAATAAAATAGGACTACGTTTTCAGATATTGCTTACCACTCTACGTTTCATTGTGAGCACTATTGGGAGGACCTATGCATTCAATCAAGAAATCAACAAACATGCACTTTAAATCTCCATAATCACAACATGGTTGATACAATTTGCAACCTAGTACTTGGTTTGTATGGTTTTTCGTATATTTGCTAATGCAACATGAATTTTGTTGTGTAAATCCATTCGGTAGAGGTTTGAGAACATGAAAAATGAATCAAATAACACTCACATACCTAAGGCATCCAAGTTGTGAATCCCTAAGTTCTACATGTCCAAATATTCAAGTTGTTGAAGGGTTCAAATTTTGTAACGTATGAACCTTAACAATTTCAAGTGCATGTAATCTTCAAGCTCCACATCAAGGTACGCTATGAAGATAAAAGGTACGTTTGCCAGATGACAAGCACTGACACTTTGTTTGTTAACTTTTGGAATTCAAGTTATTCCAACTTACGCCAAGTGATTATGTTATATCTTAATACATTCACTATTAAAGCAATCCCATATTTGAAGTTTCTAAGTATATGTATTTTATCAACTTTAAATCAATGATCCAATGACCATCTTCCACAACCATGTTGTGCATGGACTGCCAATAACCCTCTGCATGAAGAATTTTGAATGCTTCATAATTTTGTTTTATTTTCTTGGGTTAGGTATTACATCCAATTGCCACAAAACCAATTACATAAAAGTTATAGAACACCGGAGCTTCCATTCATTGGTTGTAGAGTCTCCTAATGTTGTTTGCCAATGATAGTGGATTAGTTCATAAAATTAAAGCGCATTGTCCAAACGGTCAAGAACATATGTCAATACCAATGTTATGGGGATTGGTGCCCCTTTTTATTTCAAAATCAAAAAAAGGTTCCTAGAAGGTAACCCAACATTTATCTTCAAATATTTTCAATTGTAGTAATATACATGCGATAGTATACCAGGGTAGGAAAAATGAGTAGGAGATCAAATTTATTATGGAGACAAAACAAATTAAATGTATATGCATATAAATATTCATGTATAATCCAACTGTAAACTATGAAAGTACTACTTGTCAGTCACAAACCCCTACCCTTAAGTGTCGTAGTCCAGGTAGGAGCTTGTAGCTCACATTTGATTCTTAATGCATTCTCCCTTCTTAGCATTATTTAGGCTCGGTCAATAGTACCATCACACCCTAGTTTATTTCATAACAGCTGGTAAAAGCCTTCAAGAAATGCCTATTACAATTGTGGTCATTCCCTTCCACTTCTCCCGTGTTACCCCCACTCACACCCCTCTTCTTCCCGTCTAAGTGCCTAAGCCTTACGCTTTGTGGTCACTTAATCCGCTAATTACCCATTGTCTAGCCTAATCCTTCCTTGTTAGCCTAGCTAATTATCCAGCAGCCTCCCGGGCCCTTAGCAGCTCCAAGCTGACCCCCTTGTCCAGCCTCAGTCTCGGTCACCAACCTGCAAATCTACGTTGTCCAAACTTTCCCCCAGCCCGTCAAATGCCCGTCACAGCCCACTGCCTTCAGTTCTTGTAACTCACCGGTCGATCAGTGCGGATCACCACTAGCTCCCAGCTGCCGCCTCCCACAAGGTGAGTCAATTTCTGATCCCCATCCTCATAATCTTCAGTCGACCTCTCCCAATCCAGACTTTGTCCTCGAGGCGCTTCACTTGTCCTTCTTTGACATGGGTAACCTCACAACTCCATCCTTCAGAATGGAAGTTTCACAATCCATTCCCAATCCTGCCTTGCTTCAACATACCACATTGAATCACCCACACAAGGATTCGGTCTTCCTCCTTGTGCCGAGCCTGAATCTGCCGCATCAGTTCCGAATCGTCAGTTGGTCGACCCTGCAACCAAAATGTGCCCAATTCCCCTGGCCCAACACAATCTCTCCCCGTTCATACACACATTCCTTCTTCCAGTCAAGCCATGATGCTAGCATTTTACCAGCCCATCGTTGCCTGGCCCTCGTCCTACTCCCGCAGCCTCACCCAGATTAGTAGCACTCGTTGTTTGCCAGCATTCTGAACCATGATGATCCGTCCCAACATCTATTGACTGCGGCCATTGTTGGCCGCTATCCCTCATTCCCTAAAAACTTCTCATCCTTCAGTTGCTTCCCAAGGTGGCTACCCACATCAACGCTCCCCTATTCGCCTTCTTCGAGGGGACCCTTCTTGGTTAACCATGGAAATCCTTCCTTTCCTCGCCCGGCAACAAATCTCCCAGCGTGCATTTTTTCTTGCTTGGCCGAGGCCCCTCTTCCTGTCTCCCCGACTGCTCCTCTCCCTCCTTCGGCACGGGTCTCAACCGCTTCCCGTAGTTCCTAGGGACCGGATTTTTCTAGGTTACAGTGCTCTGGTCCCTTAAATGAACACCATCCCCTCCCTTCACTGTTAATAAAACCCAGTACGACTAGGCGAGTCCCATTCTTACTACCCTACCTACCTCTCACCTAAACTACTCCTCTAATTCACTTTGCCTTCAAACACTAAAGTTCTAGCCTAGAGCTTAATTCCAAATCAAACCCACATTCCACACTTTTTATGTTTTCGAATAATAGATAAAATCACATCCTAGTTTGTTGTCATAAGTTTAAGCATTACTAACAATGTGTGCACCCATTTGGGCTCACACTACTCTTCCATAGTCATGGAATTTGCAAACAAAATATTTCTTAAAGCCTCTTGCGCCAAACCTGCTCCATGCCCCTCCCTATGTGCATGTATTTATTTATTCAAACCAACGTGAGGGTCCACCTTCACATTAGGTCTCCCACCCGGAGGTGCTTCACTCATTAGTCGACAATAATTGTGCAAAACACAACATGTTGACACAATTTTGGGAAGTTTCTTCATTGAACATCTAGTTGATTTGAGAATATGTCATTGACCTTTGAGCAAACCAAAAGCATTGTCAATCAAAATACGCCCACCATTCATTTGCTTATCAAATCTAATCTTATATGGGTCGCCATCAGGGGGTTTAAAGTTTTTAAGCATATAACTTCCAAGAGGATACTCATAGTTTGCTAGCAAATAAGGATGCACCTCGTGGCCTTGGACTAGCATAACATGCGCTTTTAGGATTTCACACGATCATAAATGATCATATATTGATGAACTTTGCTAAGCACCCCCATCAGATGTACCCCATGCATATTGTAACACTCATTCCAAAACGATTTGTCAATGTTGCACAGTGCTTGGTGAACAATAGAATTGATACCCTTTTGAGCATAATAAAAATAAGCATGAACAATTGTATTATGTATACTTGGTTTTCTCACCAAAGCAATGTGTGTACCGTCAATGGAACCAACTACATGGATAGACCACAAGTAAATTGAAAATGGTCAATTATCTTTTGTAATCTTTCTCCTCGTGGTATAGAAATATACCTAGCAAACAATTTGCACTATCTAAGAGGACATCAACAAAAATGTCCATATTTTTTGGATTGTGGAAGCGCCTACACAAAACATGTTCCTCATGAACTTGGTAGGATACCCATGAGCCAACTTGTAAACTACCAATCCTATAGCCTTATGTGTGTGTGGGGGGGGGGGGGGCTCCCACTTGAACATTAAGCATGAGATGTAATCCATGGCTCAATTTCACAAACTAAGAATTTGCAATGACAAAAAATTCATTCTATAGGCTTCTCTATATTTTTTATCATGAAATTGAGGGTCATGATCCACTCATCACCTTCAATAACATCGTAATGTATGTATTGTCGAGGTTCCTTCCACTAATTGCGCCCAGGATTGCGTGTTAGATGCACAACCGTAACAAATATTATAGGTCTTTATCCCCCTTTTGCACCTCTTTAAAGACCGACCACGTCTGCATGGTCGCAACAAACACATTAATATGAAAACAACTACAATATTATTGTTCTCCATTGTAGCAAGTTCGCCCAAACTAAATTGCACGAGCGAATGTTTACCCAATATAAGCTATTGAGATTAAGAAAAAGCGTGTCAAAATATAACAAAATGTGATGTAGGTTAAGTTAACCAAATATAATCATAGGTCATCATCATCACTCCAAATATGTTTTCATAAACATCAATACATATTAAATTTAGGTTTGGACCTAAGAGCGTTTTGATGGTTGTGCCAATGCATATTGTATATAACATCATCAGCCAAAATAATCGAGATTTAGGTGTTTGGACATTATAAAACATTGATATGTTTAGTTTGTAAAAATTAGATATCTACATGCCCTAAATCCTAAAGTGTGTAAGTTTGCAATGTTTGGTCTTTCATTGTCACTGAACCCACATACCAATCAAATATAGCGGACCAATTAAAAAAATGAGGCATGTAAGACCCAACTTCCATTTTGCCGTTGAAGTGGCCTTGGCCTCATGCCTTTTAGTTTGAGCACACGGAATGCGAGACCCCGTCATAACTCAAACCTTATGAGGTACCATATGCATTCTCAAGAGGTTCTCTTACTTTGCCACCTTAGATATGCAAGGTCCCCCCCACTAAGGCAATGGCAACTAGTTGGAGAATCCGTTCACCAATTCTAGCCGTGGAGGAGTGTTCCCACCTCCCCCTTTGAATTTTGCCATGAATACATTTGACTTGAATAGGAAGACCACAAAGCTTACTTAGATTTTGCACGAGTCTCAATGCCAACACGTTCCATACGTGTTCTCTATCTATGCCACCTAGGATCTGCAAGTTGTTCCCTCCACTTAGAAGATCCATTCCTGATTAAGGTAGGTATACCCAAAACCATCACTATGTACCGCATGCATACATGTGGAGGCAACAAATGTACGCATGTGATACATTGTGATTACATGTGATACCAAAACCATCAACGAACCTAGAATCACCACCACTATGTGTCACATGCATACATTTCTATGCTTCCACATGTATGCATGCGGTACATAGTGATGGTTTTGGGTTTACCTACGTTATAGCCAGTTCCCACCTTTTCCTTGAATCTTGTCATGAGTAGAGTAGAGGCACCCATAACCAATCACTTACGAGATTTTGCGATATATCTGGAGAAGTACAATATAAGGCAATGCAAATTTTTCCCATGTATGAAGATAGAAATAAAGAGGATTGCAATTTCTTGGGTAATTTTATTCCTTAATTTAAAAATTATTATGAAATTTTGAAGCATAAAGTTGGTCCGAACATATTACCATTGTCTAGAGTATGCCAAAACTACCCAATTTAACCACTCACTCCTCCTCACTTTAGCACTCAAAACCAAGACATGTGTCATGGCACTGTTGGTTCTGACCTAATCAAAATTTAGTCTTAGCCTGATCAAAATTTAATCTCAACTTGATCAAAATTCCTACACCCTATAGGTTACTGATAGATTGGGAATAGGTGCCTCTACTATACACTCTCCCACGCTAATGAGATGATTTATTGGTATTTTTACTTCCAAGTTGGGATCCCTTAATTACATGTTTTGTTTCCGGTGAATTGCCGTTAATTGCTTAAATTTTCTAGTTCAAGGCATGTTTGTATTGGAAGTTGGGTCCCAAAGACGACGCCCAATGAGCATGGGATATAAAGGTCCCAAATACAATGCCTAGGGAGCCAATTCTAGTTGTGACAAACTTGAATCTTGTCATTGGTACATTTGACTTGAAAACACGATCTAAAGCATTTGCTTGGTCCAAATGTGTGGGCCCCAACATGAAATGTTCCCCAATTGTTCCCCAATTGTTCCCTACGTGTTTCTTTCTGCCTTGTTTTGAATATGTACACTACGCCCCCACTCAGGCAATGCTAATTGAAAGAGTGATATTTTTCCAATTTTAATCATATTTAGGGTTCCACTTCCCCCTCGAATGTTACCATGGTAACATTTGACTTGAATAAAAAGGTATGTAGATTTTGCACGTTCCGATATATCCAGGGGCCCACCATGACACGTTCCATGTCTTTACTAGGGCTGGCACCACGTGGTTTTTTAACAATCGGGTTTTCAATAAATAAATAAATAAATAAATAAAATCGATCATCTGAGGTCTAGCAAAATCCGGTTTTATTTGGTTTTATTCAAGATTTTTGCATTAAAACCAAATATCCATTACATCGGCTGGAAAAAATTGAGGGTTTTTCCATCCTTGATGACAACTGCCGGCCATAATACACATGGCGGCAGCTAGAATAAAACCATGGTCTTATTCCCATAAATCATGTTTTTTTGCATTAAAACCAAAAACCTAATAATGCATCAGCCGCAAAAGTTGGGTTTTTTCCACCCTTGGTCTCTGCCACCTCAGCTTTGCAATTTATGGCCCCCACTTATGTAATGCCAACGGTTAAAGAACTGAGTCCTAACTCTAGCCACGAAGGAGGGTTCCCAAACCCCCTTGGATCTTGGCATGAGTACATTTGACTTGAATAGAACATTTGAAAATTATGTAGAGTCCGAATGCCAATGATCTTATCATGATATGTTCCTACGAGTTCCCTATGTCTTGTATTTACGTCTTCCACAAACACCTTGGACATCCACTTGCATTATACCAACTCGACATACGATCTGGTAAGGTACACGATTCAAATATGATATTTAATGTCACGTACTATATGGAACTAGTACACAATGTAATGAAACATTGTTATATGTTTCTACTTTTACCAAACAAAAGTTAAATAGAATATTCAAACATTACACAACATACCAAAAATTGCTTGGTAAAAACCTTACATATTCTAGACGAAAAGTCATTACATGGCATAACCCCAAATAGTAAGTGACACAAAATACCATAAACGGTGTACACTAATTTGTGCAATTAGGTTTGTCGTAGCACGGTGGTAACGTATTCGGTTAATTAACCTAATTAACGCGTAAAACGTCAAAACCGCGCCGAGTTCGTTCCCACGAAGAACCTGCGGTTGTTTACAATACAAGAGAGAGGAAATCTTTGACTAACACACACACACCCAAGAAACACCAGAAACTAAGATAGCACAAAGCGGATTAAGAAATCCGGGATATTACGGAAATTGTAGCACGGAAATTTCCGCCTTCCCGGTAGTGGACCGAGGTAGGGAACACAACACAAAGTATGGACAAGCTCCCACCCTAGAGTAGTAACAACAATAGACTCAGCGTCCCGAATCCATAGTATAACAACTATATACACCCCATTCTAAGATTCCTTATTACGGGTCATGACTTCCGGGATAAGGTTTCCGCGATGGAGGTAGCGGATCCTACCTGTATTTCCACTATCCGCTATATTTTCGACTGTGTCACAAGGACCATAATTCTAGGGATTTAGGCTAGAATGCTCAGAGAGACTTGGTAGTTGTTCATCAGGATTTCACCCTCTGGGTTGGTTTCTTAGGGTTGTCTCCCTATCTCCATTTCCTCCTTCTAACTACTACTCCCTTAGACTAGTGTTATGATGGGGGCAACCCTCCCTCGGGAAGGTGTCCCACTCAAGTATCCGACGCGTGCCACCCCCTTTGACGGGGGGAAAGGTGGAGGAAGTTTTGGGTCTACAAAACCAGCGTGATCCGCTTTCCGCGATGGCACAATTTCCACTATACCACACGCGGAAACCGAATCCTCCCTCGAGAAAGGTGGAAACACAACATCTTCGCTCCTATCCTCACAATGGGTAGCTGGTGCTGTTCCACAGGTCACACAAGATAGGATCTAAGGTTTGTTGATTTCCGTGACGGCGGGGCTAACATAGGGATGGGGCTACCACGCCTACCATCCGCGGTGGGAACCAAACGCCAGTCGCGGCAGGTGCATGAGTGTTCTAGACCATTCCGTTACTGCTGATCGGTGTGATCCACCTCCAGGTCACGGCAAGCGGAAGGCGTAAACCAGAACTCTCCCCCTACTATTGGACAGGTCTATCCACTGCTGCTCATTGTCGGTCCCTAGTTGGACGGAGTAAGTGGGGAAGAACCTACCGTGTGTGTGGAACTTCCCTTGCCCAACAACCCCACGGTGGGTTTTTTCCCCTTGCTCGGCCAATCCTTTCCTCTTTTCCGCGCTTAAGATTCCTCTGCCCATCACCTGCTCACACAGGGGCGTTTTAACCACACGCACCTCGGGGTATTACTGATCCCCTGTCCTATCACGGAATACTAACCTAACTAACCTACACAATGATAGGGAATGGCGGAAAATTCGGAAACCTCAAGTACGGAAAAGAGGGACCACTTGCATTACACATGTACTCAAGACTCAACTCAACCGAAGGTGGAGTAAAGCATAAGGTATGAATTGAACAAAAGAACACTTGCATTGCAAAATGATGAGAGAAACACCGAAGTGTTCTCCCTTAAAAACCAAACTAACACCCACATGCCATGGTTTCCATACCGGAAATCGCGGGCCACGTGGCAGACCTGACAATCCACCTCATGGAGAGGTCAAAACCTAAACAAAGAAAATGACGAGGCGCACAATCCGGGGCCACCTAACTACTTGCCCAAAACAAACCAAAATGGAATCCTAACTAAAATCTACTCCTTATCCTTCCGCTTCTTCAACTTGGCTTCCTTCTTATTCAGCTTCCGCTCCTCGCGGCGGTCCGCGCTGTCCGGTGCCAAAAATGGAGCACGTGGTGGCGCCACTGGCACATCGTGAGTATTCGGCGCGGAAATCACTCCCACGCGGTCCACTGTTTCCGCAACGCCCGGTGCCAGTACGGCGGAAAGTTGGTTGGCCGGCGGAAATTCCGGAGCAAGAATGACAAGTGGCGGCGGATCCCGGACAACCACTTGGAAGTCCGTGGCAAGGGTTGGAGTTGAGACATCGGCCACGTGGCACTCACCCAAGGTTTCCTCTCCAACCGCGGCGGAAACTGGGATGGCATTGGGAACTAACACCTCCGTGGTGGAAACCGGGAGGGTCGTGATCGCCGTGATGTCCTCCACCTGGTCCACCTCTTCCGCATGTTGGTTTCCACCTTCCACCGCGGCACCTTGAATTTCCACCATATCATGAGGGGTCAAGTCGGAGTAGCCGGATGAAGACTCTCTCTCCTCCGATGACTCAACTACCACGGGAAACAACTCCTTGCAAACTAGCAATGAGGGCCTTCATTGCTCTCAAGGATGCATCCATCTTACTTCCTTGATCCATGATGAAGGTAACCATCTTCGACCCGGAAACGTGGCCCGCGTTCTTCAATTCCGCGTCGAACATCTTGGCTTTCCACCACACGTTCCCGGGATTTGCACCATATCACCCAATTTTTGCACCGTAAGAGTGGTATCCTTTACCTGCTTAAGGAGCTCCTCTCGCTCCGCCTCCAACTTCCGCACTCGCTCCTCGGTCTTCCGCTTTTCCGCAGTAAGGTGGTCCACCTTACTCTCCAGTTTCCGCAACCGGCGCGGATCTTGGATGGCCTCCTTTATTGCGGCAACCAAACTCTCCCGCGGCGGATTGCCCACTAATTCCCCTACTTGGTGCATCTGTAGCTCATAGTCCACAATCCGGGATCGTACTCCCTCCAAGTCGCGGATAATGGAGTCCACCGGATTGTCCTCCAAAGGAGAGGTGGAGGTTCCACCTTCTACCGGCTTGGTGGCGGACCGGTTCCGCGTCACACGACTTCCCAACATTAGTTTCCGCTTCTTGGTCGCGGGCCGCTCTTCGTCGCTCATCTCTACCACGCCTTTCTCCTTCGAATCCTCCTGGCCCATCTCCGGCTCCGAGTCGGTAGTCTGGAGCTCCCGCATGTACTGATGTGACGTCCAAAGGGTATCCTCTTCATCCATGAGCAGGTTTTCGTGTGCGTAAAGGTGGAAAAGGTAAGGTCCAAGGTATGAAGGTTGGCCGCGCTTAGTGTTGGTCGCCAACTTGTGCACCAACTCCCCAAGGATGCTCCCCCAATCCACCACCTTCTTCTCGGAGTATGCAAGGAGTAAGGTGGTGGCAAGGGTAAGAGTGATGTTATAAGGCTTTTCCGGGCTAAAGATAGGCACCGGAAAAGCTAACATCCTCCTTTCCCTCTCATCTTTGCAATCCTTCACGAAATATCCATACTTGGGGTCTAGCCTTTGGGAGAATTTGTCCCTCGTACAATCCTCTCTCTTAGTGGCCATTCCATCCCCTCCTTGCTTAAACCCGTAAACCCGACTCCACAATTCCGCATTCCACCTATCCGGTCGGCCCCGGATGGTGGAAGCGTAAACGTGGTCCACCTCCCCAGTAACCAACTCCCTCACCATCTCCTCAGACCGTACTCTCCACGACTTTTCCCATAACCCGAGGCAGCCCACGCGCCTCAAGTCTGCCTCTAACTCATCGTTCTCCTCTCTACCTGTGGGGGTGACCACGTGCACCTTGCGGAGGGCTAGCGGCTTGTCCGCGATCTGCTTCCGTGTTTGGGTGGCCATAGTGGTTGCGGTCCGCCGTCGCCGGTGCGGTCCGCGCCTTTCTAAGGTTTCCGCGTCGAAACGGAATCCCTAACACTAACTCAATTCGGTATTTTTAACTACTTTAATGATTTTAGTTTTTCTCCTCAATTCTAACTAGCCTACCTAACAATCTATCAATAGAGTACTCTACTTATTATGTTTTCCTCACTCAAACCTATTCCTTAATCTTAAAACATGGTTTCTTAAGGTTTTAAGAAAAGGCGGGCCGCGACAAGGTTTCCTCTTCACCCATACAAATTACCTTGGGTCATAATTAGAGAGAGAAAACTTACAACTTTGTTTAATCATCTGCATAGCAACCATAGTAAAAAAAACCCATTTACTCTATTTTGCTATTGTACATAGTAAGTATCTAAATAATGTGGAATGTTCAATATAGATGTTAGTGCGGGGCAACCTAATTGCACATATTGGTGTAGCATTCCCACGTTCCCTAGAATCTAGCCCTTGAGGAAATTTACACGATATGTACATTTGAGTTGGAAATGTGGCCGTATCCATAGATTCTGCATAATGCATGAAGCCCTACTTCGCTCCATGAGTTCCTTTCTTGAGGGAAAGTGACTTTTGGTGTTGAAAATAATGGCTCTCATTGTTTTCGTTAGTTTTACGGAACGGGCGGGAAGTACAAACCGCTACACAAACATGTGATGTTTGGTGTCACTTATTATTTGGAGTTACACAATGCTATGTCTTTTTACTATTGACGATTTTTTAAACTACTGAGTATAAATATTGTTGTTTTATATTTGTCCAAACAATTGGTTTCACATTTGTTGGCAAAATATAACATTGTGTGATTTTAATCAACAAGTGACACTAAAATACGATATTTAGTGTAGTTACTGATGAACTGGTTGAGTTTGAGGAATGACCGGTTGAAGGTTAAGACTTTAGGAAAGTTATTGATCATTTTAGAGGAATTTGTAGGATGTGCCTCGAACCGATAAAGAAAAACGGAAAGATCACAACATGTAACCGGTTGGACTTGGAAACACGAGGATCGTGACCGATTATGCCCAAAAATGTCCCCGGACACTGGCTTTATGGCTTTTGGATGTTGGGAGTTGTAACTAACTCAATACACTTTTTGTTGGAGATTGGGGGATGGGAAGATGGGAGGATGTTAAGTACCCCCCCCCCGCGAACTTTTCGGGGGGGGGGGGGGGGGGAATACTCTGTCAGGGGCAGGGTTCGCCATTTTTTAGCATCCGCCCGAAAATTGTTGCCCGCCCGCCCGATTTCAAAAAAAATTTGTACTTGGGTTTTTGAAGGCTACTTGTCCACAAATCCCATATTGAGTGCACTTCATTTTCAAGGTCTCAAATCCAATATATATGTTCACTTCCATTGAGTAAATAAGCAATTGACTAGATTTCATTCTCAAAATGAAACCGCCAATAAAGCATGTAATTAACTTGGAAGTAAATAATATTACAAAATCCTCATTAGCACTGAGGTTATAATTTTTGTCACTTCCAATTTAAAGGGACTTTGTCATTCTAAAATAAAACTAAATTTTATGATTTATTTTTTATTTTCGAATAATTTAATTTAATATTTAATATAGTTAATACCTTCTACTATCACAAAGTTTTGATATGCATTAAACTAGTTAAGTAAGATTGAATGCAACTAAGTCTAATATATTCTGATTAATCCCAATTAAGCCCAATTAAATCAGAAAATATGCTTACCAAAAAGTAATTAAGCCTAATTAATCATAAATTATATTTACTGGAGTTAATTCCATTAAATCATGATTAATTCTAGTAAGTACATTTTATAATTAATTAGGCTTAATTAATTTGGTACGCATATTTTCTGATTTAATTGGGCTTAATTAGGCTTAATTAGGATTAATCAGAAATTATTAGACTTAGTTGCATTCAATCTTACTTAATTAGTTTAAATGCGTATGAAAACTTTGTGATAGTAGAAGGTATTAAATATATATTAAATATTAGATAATATATAATACAATACAATATTAAAATGTTCATTAATGTTTATTAAAATTATATTATATTTAATTTTAAAATAAAATAAAATATCTTCATAAATTTTAGTTTTATTTTAGAATGACAAAGTCCCTTTGAATTGGAAGTGAAAAAAATTATAACCTCAGTGCTAATGAGGATTTTGTAATATTTTTGACTTCCAAGTTAATTACATGCTTTATTGGCGGTTTCATTTTGAGAATGAAATCTAGTCAATTGCTTATTTACTCAATGGAAGTGAACATATATATTGGATTTGAGACCTTGAAAATGAAGTGCACTCAATATGGGATTTGTGGACAAGTAGCCTTCAAAAACCCAAGTACAAATTTGTTTTTGAAATCGGGCGGACGGGCAACAATTTTCGGGCGGGTGCAGAAAAATAGCAAACCCTGCCCCTGACAGAATATTCCCCCCCCCCCCCCCGAAAAGTTTGTGGGGGGTACTTAACGTCCTCCGGGAAGATGCAGTTCTCTTTTTTAATCTGGCCTTTGGATGCGGCTTTTGTTGATAAAGTTACTCTAGTGTTGCAACTTCAATTTTCCCTGCACTTAAAACAACTTAGGGTTCACATGGGATGGGTTTGAAATCCGGATCGTAAAATGGCACATGAAACAACAAGGAAAATGTCTCGTGATAGAGTTTAAGGATGGCCAACAAATAAAGAGACGGCTCTCTTTTGGACCTAACCGAGTTGCGGACAAAACAGAGACATCATGACTCCGATGTTGCCACCGGCGTGAATTACCGTGTTGCTTCATCTTCAAGTTAGTCTAAGTTTATATACAATTTTGGAACGGAAATCACGAGAGTTAGAGGGATTTGGAAGATTGTTTGCATGTTTTCAAAGCTTAACACTTTGAGTGGGCACAACTTGCACTTAATCTCTTTTGAGGGCAAGCTCTTAGGCTCCCACATGGTTGGTCGACAATATCTGATTTGCTTGGATACTCCCACTATCATGGAGTGGACCACATGGGAAGCTGCATCAAATATCAAGTCCTAGGAAGGTCACCCAGCCACATTGCACTAGTATGGATGTAGGTGGCTTAACCCCAAAGTCCCTAGAAGTCAGGGCCTTGGGTTTTGGGGACTAAACTTATAGGAGCATGAGGGTCATGGACTGTGGGTGGGAGCATGAATGCCCTTAGTCCAAATATCTACAAACAAGGCAAACGGAAGAACTCTCTTGTGGCATGAACATTGTCCATCTTACATGCCCATCTGAGCATATGTGTATCTTCCTACTATAGTAAGATACAAAAAATTTCTTCCACCTTAAGAGGTGCACAATCTATATACAACATACATGTATTTACGTATTTATATTTAGGATAGTTCTTTCCAAACTCATTATGACCAGAATATAAACGCATCATATAAAGATAATGCACATGCTTCAAAGTTTGAAAGGTTGTGACTATTGACGTTCAAGAGTTATGAAATTTCATCAAAGGGTGAGGGAAGAAAAATTACCATGTGGCTCATTGATTTGGAGCAGCATCAACTGGACCGGCCAACCAAATCATCTCCATGGCCATCCACATTATGAGTTTTGGGCGACGATGCAAACCGAGCTACTACAAAGTTCATGGAGAAGAATAACATTTACTTGGAAATTAAAAAGAAGAAGAAGAAAGTGAACGATGTTGCCGGCAAAGAAGAGTCTGATTGCCACTATTTTGAACATGAAGTTCAATATACAAGACGGACAATGGTGCAAAAGGGAACTTGTCGTCACGTGACATGATGTTGAAGATTGAGGCATTCGAGCCGACATGGTTGTGAAAGTCCCGTAAAGTTGTGCAAGTCCAATTGGTATGACCTAATCTTGTCACAATAAAAAAGTGACATCAGTAGAACAAATTTGTCATGTTCATATGAACATAACATTTCTAAACCTCGTGCTCCCTCATTCATTCTAAATACGAGAGATGCCATGTTCCATGAGAACCTCGCCGCAATGTAAAGATTGAAGCTGTTGTTTTTTGAGAATCATAACATGTTTATTCTCAACCCTTGGTCGGATTATTCTCCCATCTAAGGTAAGTGACGGGTGGAACTTAACAAATGTTATGAATATGTATGATAGGAGAATTGAATGCCTGTAATCTTCAAGAATTCAAAACTTTTCAAAATCTAATTTACTTGATCTTGAGTTGACTCCAAAAAAATATGAGTATCATGCAATTAACTTGCATCACTAAGAAAATTTTCCGTTATTACAATCTACCACAATGGTGGGCTTGCATATATTCTTGCCAATTAACTGCCTAGGACTCATATGCTTGTAGTTGTTAGAAATATCATTTAACTTGCAACTTTCCCATGCACTCATCAAAGGGTTGTAGATTGTCCAATCTTCAGGCTCACAAGTATTCATTTCACTGTCTATTGAAGATTTAAAATGGGCTAAAATTTCTATAGCAAGAATCACTTCTCAAGCATAAGCTCTATCCTTAAGAGAAATAGATGAAGACCACAGCCGATTTATAATGTTGATGTTGTTTCTTATAGGGGTTAGCATCACACTAGTACTACTAGGTATACATTGTACTAATCAGAAGCCGCTGTTGGAGTGTGTCCAATATTAATTCCACATAAATTTAGGGTGTCTAGATATCAAGTTGACTGTTGCAAGGTTTTCAAGTTTTTGATGTTCTTGCGACAATAGAAAAAAAAAACAACCAAAATTGGTCTTTATGTTCAATCTGAAAACCTAACTCTATACTGATTATGGTTGAAGGATCATTGTGATTCTATGGGTCTCGTGGGATCATCTCACAAGACCAGGCGACCGCACATTGCGAATGCTTTAGATGATAATGATGCATTTTCAAAGGTAAGTACACCAGATGGTTCAAGACCCAGGACTTTGGGCACTTGGAAAAAGAGACATAAACGAAGGGTTTCGTTTCAGAAAAAAAGATGCATAAAGATGAGTATGAAAACTCACAGTAAAGTGCCTCTGAAAAGGAAGGGCATGAAGCGCACAAGTTTTAAGCATCGAACTGCAAAGAGGTCAGCGGCAGGGCAAACCTCTCACAAACGCAAAAGCAATGTAAAGAAAGGACCCAAAAAAGGAGGGACCCGAAACAAAAACCAAGTAAAGTTTGCTCCGGGCACAAAAACAAACAAGATTAAGAGCAACAAGATCCCGCCCTCACCACCACCCGAGTCAGAAGAAACTCAACAGCCACCATCTTCTCAAGATTCAAAAGAAAATGTTTCCTCTTGACGTATCTTCACTAGTTTGGGTTCGTCATGTCTTGGCATGTTGCACCCCTGAATATGCACTATTGAGCCTCGCCATCCTTGTGCCCTCCATCCATGTCACGAGTGAATTGCGTCAACGCACATGCACCTTTGCTGTTCCCCACCGTCACAAGCGAATTGTGCCAATGCCCATGCGCATTTGCCTTTCACACCTTCCAAAATGTACAATAAATTACATGAGAGTTTTCAAGTTCAACAATAAATTAAAAGTTACAAAATGGCGAAGTTAAATCTTCATAACAAAGGTTGTTGACAATGAGTCATGGATGCCATATAATTGGTGTTTCCATTTCATGCGAGCATCTACAAAAGTGCCAACTTCATTTAAATGCCTCCTATATGTAGATTACATAATTTTGGGTTCAAAGCTTCTGCACTCCCATGTGGAATTAGTTTGCCTTCATGAGAAGGTTGTCTCTTTAACCGTGCAAAGCCCCTTGGATAACACCAAATCATAAACACTTATAACTTTCTTGTTCATCCACCTAGCAAGCAGAATAATAAAATGATTATTGTCTTTTATTCACTTGGTAGTAAATATTCAAAATAGTGTGAAATGTGAATAAATTAGTGTGGGCCCACCTAATTGCACATATCAGTGTAGAGGATATCATCATGCGATGGATCTTAAATATATAAAGAAGTGTATCATGTGGCAATGATGTGAAAAAAGTTTGGCATGAAATGAAGTGAATGTTTCTTTTGATTCACGAAGATTTGTAACTCTTGTATTCTTTTTGGGTTGAAGCTTCATGTTGTCTATGTAAACTCATATATTGTGGATGAAGGGGCTCTAGTAAACTAGCCCCTTATGGGTTAAGGATAGAGACTAAGTATTCAGGGCCTCTGATGCCATTTCGAAAGGCATAAATTTTTCGTCAGGCTATACTATAAGTAGTGAACTTTGTTTTCACCTCCCCATGGATGGTTCTATACAAAGAATTTATGTAAACACCACAAGCTCTAGCTGTTCTTTATGATCAATAGACATAACTTATTGTAATATATGCACCAACGTTTAATCCACATCCCTGATGTGGATGTTTTTGGGTTGTTGATGATTTGATGGTGTGGATGACATTACTCGATACACTAGACTGTAAACTCGTTTACTTTAAAACAAGCACTTCGGTATTTTATTTCCAAACACTAACTCCTATCATTGACAAAACACCTTGTCAACATTGGAAGCTGCTTCTCTTTGTCCAAACAGCAAAAGAACCACCAGTTGGGTCAACCAATGCATGCAAGATTTTTCGGAATATAGACAAGTGCAGTCAGTCTCCAACAACTTTTGAGACTTCCAAAATACTAGCATATGTACCAAAACCTTAAAGCCAGGAAGTTGGAAAGGGAGTGGGAAATTGAGTGGGGGGAATATTGGAGTTTCACAAACACTAGTAATAATGAAGCATTTTGTGAAGGTCACAAGAAGGGCCGATGTGAAGGTGAACGAAATCATTCTACAAAGGCGCATAGGTGTTCTCATGAGCCACAGAGGAATCTTACTCAAAATATGATTTGGGGTCACAATAGTCCAAATATGTGTTATCTACACAATCTGAACACATGGTGGATATGTCACATGACTAGGAAACTGAGAAACTGAGATTGATTTGAGATTGCCTTGAGAGCAAAGTATCTTATTTCCAGGCAAAATGCACTGGCAACATAAACCGTTGACCATTGCAGATAAACTGAGAAATTACCAACTGAGGTCCACTGGCAAGGTAGCCCTAACTACCAGGACCATGACACACAACTAAGTTTGTACCAATAGCTGACAGACATCTTTCTAGATTCATGCTCCACGATGATAGTGGGAGCCCAATGTGAGAAGGAAGCAATTTGCAAGTAGACTAACCTGTAGATTTTTTCCAGGAATTGTCTTGACACATATATGAAAGTGATTCAAGAGGAGTGCAACAGTGGTGTTGATTTTTAAAAAAGGAAACCCAGGAAAACAGGGAGAAGATGGAAGAGCTATATCATCAAACTGAAAGTTTCCTTCGCCCCTTTGCAAGCCTACGAGCAAGTACTCTGCGACCTCCAACTGTTGACTTCCTGCAATAATAACATAATATGCGATCTGTAAGCTCCAGACCACTAAATGAACTGAACATATGACAATGATGCTTCTACAATAAATAAAAGCAACATTTGTTATTTCACAATACTACAGAGATTGTGATTAGATACCCTGTATAAAGTCTACATGGGGCTAGATGAATGTATCGAAAGCAAGTTCAAATCAGGAAAAGCATAGAGTTAACTCAATAGGAGTAATTCTGGTACGGCAACTTTTAATCGAGGGCAACAGTTCCTTCAGCACTTCATAAAGAAGAATGCTTATTGAGTCTGATTATAATTCACAGGTCAAAAGATCTACAATGTTACATGTCACTCTGGATGACAAGTGACCAACAAGAGTAGTTGTGTGCGATGATACTGATTGCAGTCACACAGTGATGAAATAATTTTGTCGTGCCACCGCATCTAACATGACAACAGCGGACTAGACAAAGGCCCAGAAGTTTGTTGAAAACAAGAAATAGAAGTTCACCTAATTACATCATTACCTTCTAAGTGACTCTGGACTCTACATCAACATTCTTGTAAGGTGTCCAACGTTGATAAATGTGGCAGCCAGGTGAAGGGCTCATCATTTTGTCACCAATGGAACATGTAATTTGACCACTTTTTATGGACAAAAGCTGCAAATGTAAGTGGCTGATGCTCTGAATAATATATGCATAAGGAGCCAATTTAATAGGAAAAATCGACTTTGAAAGCCTACTCAACATGGGTTCGTGACAAGTTATAAATGGGTTCGAGGAATATTATTCTAGGGTTGATGCCTCTTCCAAGCAAGGGATGCCTGTTATGTGCAAGGAATTGCCATACCTAGATTACCCACCAGTAGTTGAGAGAATCTTTCCAGGAGCAATTTGTTTAGCCATGACAACTTCATTTTTATATTGCCAGACTGGATAAGTGCCCACAGGGTGACTTCCTCAGTAACTATCATTTGTTAATTTCATAACCAAACGCCACACCCAGGTAACTGACTTATGTAGGATTGCTGGCCATCTTTATGTTAAGGGAGGCCAAGGTTCTGCCAGGAATTAATCCAAAGCCATGAAGAATTTATTAGTGTCCAACACACATGAAGGAATACAGGTAGAAGTTTTGAAGTGGTACCTTGCCAAATAACCATGACAGCGCTTGCGCTTGATGGTGCTGGGCTGGTAAGTGCGCTTTGTTGCCATCAGCAAAGGGCTATTATTTGACAGCCATGAAAAGTACAATTAGTGAAATTTATCCTGGTGAAGTCAGTGACCATGATGGTACTAGAGGGTGCATGAACCAAAATTACACATATGTATCAGCCCAGACAGGAGTTCCAACAATAATTCATAGAACAACTCTTGGTAAATTGGATTCCACCAACTTTGACATGTGTGATGGGATATATTCCACATATTTTCAAAAGGGTTGCGGAAAGTTGAATGAAGACTACATTGCATACATCATGCTCTATAATGCCACCTCCTCACAAAGATTATATTCCTTAAATTCTTAATGCACATTAATAACTAGAACCATGTGAAAGTGCAACAATGCATACCTTGTCGCTTCCTCAAGGCCAGGACAAAGAGCTGCAGATACAGAAAATCACAGTGTTACTGGAAACAACCTTCATGGCTACTAAGCTGCTTGATTCCCAATCGAACCATCTCAAACGTATTTGGTATAAGATGAATCAGAAAAGACTAATTTGACATTCTGCCTGAGTTGTGAGGATCAAGTTTTAGTTCAATGATCCACAATTTTTCTGTATATTTGATGACATCAATAATGTAAATGGCCAGTAATCTGCTTCAAGTTGATACATGAGTTTTTACACAATACTGTGGCAATGGCAACAGCCCAAGATTCAGTGTAGCAATCCACAATTTCCATCAAGCCTCCAAAAAGGAGGCACCGGACCCTCTAACTATGATTCAAAATCTTCAAGCTACAACAGTCAAAGTCAGCTTTTAAACAAACCCTCAAACCACCAAACACACAATAGAGCAATCGAACATGTCATCCAAATGACACTAATATTCAATACCCTAATCCTATCCAAAAATTCCTCTGTGAATGTGTAAAAACTCCAGCAAATGTAACAGGCGATTGGTAGTGGCAACAACTGCTACAGATGACAACATTCTTAAGTAGCCTGTCTAGGCTCCAATGCAAATGGAATAAATCTTAGGTAACCTAGATAACCTACGAATTGATTTTATTGGAAAAGCATGTCGTCAATTGAACCTTGAGATGGAAGATGGCTTTCTGTCCGAAAATAGGCATCAACAATGAGGTAACTGTCGACTAATGAGAGCTTGCCACTTGACTATGTCTGGCATTCATGGATGTACTCAAGAACCTTGATTCTTCAAAAAATTATTCTTGAATATAGAATCAAAAGACAACGTCCTTACACATGTAACTTTGTAGTGCCACATTCTCACAACCATGAGGTGCTTGGCAAGATCATAATAGGCTATTCAAGGAGCACTTCATCCCATGCAAGAGGTGGGGCATGACCAAGATGGGTAGAACAACTCGTGGCTCCTATGGGACCACAATAATTCATGGGAACATTTCACTTAGAATTTCTGTAAGAAATTGAGATATGATCCAAATACATTGAGTTGAAGGCTCCCGGATCCTCTTTGAATTGCTAATTTAACATCATAATCAGCGTATAAATTGGATTACTCTGGGCACCCAAACTGACCAAAGTATCCATAATAAGTGCAGTTACCTTAGGAAACCTTCAAAAGGTTAATCGGCGACCAGATAAACATACCTTCTTCCAGAAACGAACTTGAAGGGGCACCTATGGGAGTCAAGAGACCAATTTCTAGATTCTTGAAATTTATTCTTGAAGCTAGAATGGATACAGAACGTTGTTCCACGTGCTTAAGAATGCTATGGTAAGGACGTGATATAATATCACAAGATCCCTGAGGCCTTCATATTTACTTATTAGTGATGTGCATTGAGCCCACGCCAACTTCTTCATACGGATTGACCCACACAACTCTTGATAAAGGAAATAATACATGAGATAAGCATACCTTCTTCCAGAAAAGAACTTGAAGGGGCACCCATGGGGGTTAACATAGCGATGGCTTCCTCCTCAGATAACCTCTCGATCTGAGCTGACCCTTGCAAGTTCAAATGTTGCGAGGAGAACGGTGATAACTTAAACTCTGACAGAGCATCCTGAAGAAATTTTGTGGGGTTGAAAGAAATGCAATCTTGTGTGGATGAGGAAGAAGGGAGAGGGTGAGAAGCGAACACCCGAGTTGCTTCAAATAAAGAAACCGAGCGGCCGGCAAGCAATGGCGCCATGGCTTGGCCAGCTCTCCGCAATGCCGCCCCCGCCATCTCTTCTCAATCGACAACAATCTCAATGCTTCGATTGCGCAATCAACAGCACATTCGGTTTGTGTTTCAGAAATCCTAGCATCGCCACTGTGCACGGATTCCTTCTCAAGTCGATCGATTCTCTTCGTTGCGAAGGTTTAGGGTTTAACGTGGGTTCTGCAATTGGATGGGATGAATACAGGATGAACAACTTCGTCTCCACGGATGAAGAATTTATGTCATCCCTTGCGGAAAAGAAAATGAAGGTTTCAAAAAGGGCCAATTTGCCTCTCTCACATAAGGTATGCGGGTGTTATTTGGTTCCTTTCTCATGTACTCCAACTTCTATCAATTAAATTACACAACAAAACTCGTGTTGCATTAGCAAATCTACGATGAAACATCTGCAAAAACCATGTTGAAAATCGGACCTCCTCTTGTTTAGTTATGATTATCGGAAGTGCATGTTTGTTGATTTCTTAATAGGATACATAGGTCCTTCCAATTATGTTCACTATGGAGTGTAGAGCAATTATTAATATTTGAAAACGTAGTCCAATCTCTTTTAAACATGTGTCTTTATAATGTTTGCTCTTTGCTCCTCACTGAACCACATAGCAATCAAGTATAAGGACCCGATTAAAAAAAACTAACCACTTAAGGCCCATCTACCTTAGGGATGCACATTGTTCATGTGCTAACTTATAAATCAACAAGCAAAAACTTTGTGGAGAGAAATTTTTCATATTGATTTTTGACATCCATGCGGTGGTCTCTAGGCATGAAGTCTACATGTCATCCCTTATAGGAAAAGGGAATGGATTAACTCCTAAAACTCAAGTCTTTCTCACACAACAATGCAATTTGTTCATGTGCTACGAAATGAAGGTTTGCAAGGCTGGAAATCATAACGTTTGCGAAGCATGTTCATTTTTCTTCAAAAGTCACTGAAGTTCCCATCCATATAATCGGTGCCTTGAAATAACTTGATAAACAAGTTCGTGTTCTATTGCACCGATTAAGAAATGGAACATTGAGGTAAGCTATGGAGAAAATGGCAAGGATGGATATCCAAGAAATAGTATCGTAAACCCTAACAAATTGTTTGCTTGGGTATCCAAGATGTTGTGTTGTGCAAATTAAGGTGGGGCCAACAAAATCAATTAGGAATCAAATGCTAATTTATTTTTAATAAAGGTGAATGTACCTCCATATGTAGTGATGATGTTTGTAAGGCAACTCCCCAGTGTGTGACTTAGAAAAAATTAGATGGATTGGTGCGATCAAAGATATGGTGTATTTTATTATTTGGAGCAAAAAAAATGAAATTTTTAAGAGGTGATATATATGATGGACAAAATATGACATGTTGGATTATAACTGATATAAGATCCTATATAACATACCCAATTTGGGTTTTCTAGATTAAATATATCATGTGGGATGAATCATCTTCATGTTCATAACGGAGCATTTGGGTGTTGTTTGTGTCATTGAGTGTGTGATGGCAAAAACTATGAAACCTAAGTAGTCTAGTATTTTTGGTCATCAATATAAAAGCAACTGCCACTTGGAACTCATTGTTTCATGATGTCACTCCTTGATACCTTAGTCTTAATTTTGGCACTCAAATTGTTAGAACTCTCTTTGTCTTTAGTCTTGGATTTCACTTTTATAATTTACCTCAATTCATTCTAATAAACAAAGGGGCTAAAATTAACCCCCCTTCATCATTTGTAAGTAATTATATGGACCCTTACAACACCACAAAGTAGATAATTCGGTAATTGAATGGTTCATTTAATTGCTCTGGGCCATCAAAATACCCCCTATAATAATACTTCTAGGTTGCACGTGATATACAACCTTCGCTAAAGAGTCACCCCCCCCCCCCCTTGGTGGGCATCTCCAATAGCATTAAGTATGTAAAACTGAACGGTGGTAGTCCTAGTCTTGCTTAAATAAGGTAGATTAGTCACATGATTTTGTGTGATGTGCTCCAATATTGGCATATCGGATGAGAAGCCACCCTGACATGGGCTTAATCCACAATCAATCCCATGATTTCGGGAGGCCTTTAAGTGAGCCATTAATGACATTCATTATTATATGGTACTTACTTCCTTTGTGGAGACGGAAACCCACGATTGTGAATGACATTAAGAAATGGGCTAAAGATGACCAACCTTAAGAGTTGACCAAGAGGCCATGTTCACCAAAGTCCTAGACAACATTCAACATAGGAGTTTTTTACATCATGGACCGTGAAGTCGTCCCATGTGGTTATTTTTCTTGGTTACACTTCATGGTCCCACTTCCATGGTCACATTTGTGAAAAATGCTTTTATTTAAAGTTTTTGGGCCCCGCACTAAGTTTAAATTGAATGTGGACCAAGAGGGATGACCATGCACCAAAAAGTGAATGTGTTGAGTTTTTTAATATATGTGAAGAAAGGGATTTTGAAAAAAATAAAAAATAAAATCATGTTTTACCATTCTAACTCTCTTCTTTTCTTCTTCTTCTACCTTTGTTTATTTCTTTGTTTATTTCTTGGGTTACCTTGAATTTCAACAAACATGCTTCCAATGGAGGACAACAAAAGAGTTTAGTTTTGTTTTTAGGATTTTATATGGTTTGCACATGCTTGTGAAAGCATATTGTGGACTTTCAAGCCTTGATTTCGCAAGAAGAGTGGAATAAATTTGTAACTTTGAGCTTGTTTTATGAGAACTTGGGTCATAGAGGGAGGAGCGTATATAGTCAAGCACAAATGTTTGGAATTGTAGATTGTTTGTTGTTGGGTTTATCAACATAGGGGGAGTTTGAAAAACAAACTCGAGTGTAATTCATTACTTTCATATTTTTGAGTGAGAGATTAGGTTCATATTTGAAAGAAAGAAAATACCATTTTAGGGTTGTTCTACATGTGCAAGAGAGAGTTGCAATGTCATTGAATAGGTTAGGCAATGATGACGGATTGAATAACATAGGAAATTTGTATGCAAGAATATACCCTCAAATATAATTATTGAGTTTTGTAGAATTTTTACGAAGCATCTTTAGCCAATATTTGTTCAGCCTCTAAGTAAATCACAATTTAGGGTTTTAGCTTCACACTTTGAGCAACTACATGGTATACCTTAATGTAATGGTAGACCTTATTGTAATGGTGGAGAAGAATATTATTGTAGAATGTTGTGTTATTCAACGATTTTACAAGGTATTGTTAGACCAAATTAAATACATTTTGGGATTATGAGTTTGATTGAGCCGGATTTCTTCATGATTGGGTTGCTTTCATGTTACAAGGATAGGACAAATGTGCATGGAAAGTAAATTTCAGGCATATAAACTCATTGGGGATGTTGCATATGCAGTGAGGTCTTAAATGTACTATCTATTTAAGGGTGGCAATGTTGGATTATCTGGGAAGGAAACAAATTAGAACTGATTCTTTCTCTTTTTCTCTTGTGTGGATGATGCCACAATAGTTGGCAGTGGAATTTCTTGATACGAAAAAGGTGTAGATGGAATTACATCTTCCTCTAATGATAGTGTGGCACTTGATGTCATCATCTTAAAATTGAAAAATCATACTCCACATTCTAGGTGGAGCATAATTCCTTCTTGAGCTCTCTGTCATGTTTGGCGATCCCGACTTTGGCATTGCACAACATCCTTGTAGTGGCATGCATTGCAAAATATGCTTGGTTGCATTGAGTGACAATCTTGCAATGTGCCACTTGGAAGTAAGACAATCAATCTCTAACACAAATGTAGTACGATCCACTGAAAAGAGGCATAACACCTAATACTACATCACGGCAATTATGATTAATATTAGGTCAACGGGCTCACATTCATGCCGGTACATATGTACAGGCGTTATCTTTTATTTTATTTAGTATGATCCACACCACGCTCTGCATAACTCAAGGATTTTTCTATATGTTGACAAGTTGTCTAGGTATTGGGGCGAAGAATGGAAAAAATCACTTTGTTGGGTTGATGAGAGTTGCAATCAACACCCAGTGGTAAGGTTGAATTTTTAGTTGGTGGACCCAAACAACTTAGACCCTCCAATGCACAATCCATGTTGTTAACATCTTCTACCCTCGAGTAAGACTTCATGGCATTAACCAACATTTTTTGATCTCCAGACATGGTAACCGCTTTGAGTTCCAAGGACACTTAATCAAGACCTTTACCATTAGAATCCCCTTTCAACCATGTCCAATAATTTGCAATTTGCATGAAGGCACGAATCATGTCATCCATTGTGGCTTCGTATAAGTAAGTAATCTTATTGTTGGTATGTTGGAGCCATTTGTTGTGTATAGTCTTTGCAAGGTTGCATGTTGGCATTTCCGCATATCTTTCTTTGTCATATCTTATGAACAACACATAAGTATAAGGTTAAGAAAATCATGAAATACATCTATAACAATGGAAAAAAATTAGGAATTTGAATGACATTGAATAATGCAGTTTGATATGCACTTACAAATAACATATGACCACGTCATTCTTTGTAATGGAAGTGCTAGAATCCCAACCACTTTGAAAGGTTGAGGATGCCTTCTTCTGTGGTAAGTTTTGATGACAACCACCATGAACAAATCACATGGTACTTAGTCTTTGCTTCCTTGTAATCCTTGCATATTTTCTTGTGTTGAAACTTCAAGGATAGTTTGATATACATTTGCGTCACCTTATCCAAGCTTCTAGACCGGTGAAAAAAACATGCGTGCTCACTTGCAACAGGTCACCGTCCCATTGGGAGTAGGATGTACAAGAAACAAATTTGCCCAACCACCCGACCATCGACTCAAAGATAGTGTAGAAGACCAAGGGTTTAAGCCTAGTGAAGGCTAGTGGGAGGTAGAATGTGTGTGTGTGCGCGTGTGCATGCATGATCATGGTTGCATGATTTGGAGGTTAAGGGTTTGAGCCTCATAAAGCTACATAAACGGGATTCAAAACTATGCCCGTAAAGAGTATGTCGTATACAAAAGACTCTTTTTGGAGATAATTGTAGACCCCCAATGTTTTTTTTGGACTTGGTTTGAATGCATCTAAGTTGAAGAATCATCATCGTACAAAGACAAGGAGGAACCCTACATTCAAGACATACAAAGTTGTCAATCATAATCATTGTATGTAGAATGGTTACTACTCAAGGGGGGATTGATTTTTTGTGAAAAAAAAAGTCTTGTATATAAGAGACTTTTTGGAGGATTTGTGTTGATGCCCCAAAACTATTTTTTGGAGTAATATTGTTAACACAAAAGGACCAATTTTTGTTTGCTATGAGTTGTTTGGAAAATTGTGGAATTAAAAGGGGATTACATTTTTTTGAAAAATATGTATATCGTATAACACCTTTTTGGAGATTTATTTCGATCCCACAAATCATTTTTTTTGGTGTTTGTTTGTTGCCACCTTTCTATGAAATTATAGAACCAGGTGGGATCAAATTCCTTGTGGAAAGTGTATCTTGTATACAAGAGACCCTTTTCATGATTTTATTTGATCCCTTTCGATGTGTGTATATATATACAAAAGGTCCAATTTCCGTTCACTACGAGCTTTTTGGAAAATTATGGATGTAGGGGGATCATTTCTTTATGAAAAAGGTAGCTTGTATACAAAAGACCTTTTTTGGTATTTTTTAATGTCCCCAAATTTTTTTAGTATTTTTTTAACACTAATGGTCCAATTTTTGTTTGTTGTGAGCTTTCTAGGGAATTGTGGATCCAAAGGGGGATCAATTTTTGTGTGGAAAAGGTATCTTTATACACGAGACCTTTTTGGAGATTTATTTTGATCACCCAAAATCTTATTTTTGAAGTTTCATTTAAAGGTCCAATTTATGTTTTGATCCCCCATTAGGTTTTTTATTTTGATTTTAATTGATGGATGTTGTTGCTTGACACATGTTGAAATGAGTAGCTGGGGGGGGGGGGATCAAAAAAATCTTGAAATATGTATTTCATATTACCTTTTGATCCCCTCTCAAGTTTTTTTTTTGTGTTTTGAAAATGGATGTCGTTGCCTTCACTCATGTTGAAATGAGCAACCATGGAAGATCAAATAATTATTTGAAATATAAATCTCATGTATGAGATATTGATTTCAATATAGTTTTTGATATCCTTTAGTTATTTATTCATTTATGTAGGTGAATGTTGTTGTATGCATTCATGTTGAAATGAGCAACCACACGGGGATAAAAAAAATAGGAACATGTAGGTTGATATTGTGGCAATGAGTGTATATGGGTGTCTTGTGGTTGAAGGGTTTGTGGTTCCTATGTGCTTGTCCTTGGTGTGGCCTCCTTCTCTCCAGACTCTCTTGGCTCTCTTGAAAATTGCATGTTGTTCTTGTGATAGTGGGTTTGGTGTGTGTGTCTTGTAGTTGAAGGTAGGGCTTGCGGGGCATGTTTGCTTGTCCTCAGTGTGGCCTTCTTCTCTGCCATCTTTCACAACTCTCTCAAAAATGTACAAGTTGTTTATGCAACAATGAGTGGGTATGGGTGCCCTCCTCTATGTGTACGACTTCTTTGTGCTCTTTGATGTGTGGTGTTTGCTTTGGTAGGTGTTTGAAGGTTGGGTGGTAGGGTAGGGTATATATGTGTGGTCTAGTTTGCTTACTTTGTATGTGTATGTGGGAGGGTGTGAATGGGTTGGGTGCATGATTTGGGAGAGTAGTTGTGAATAAAGTGGTAGTTGGCCATGCTCTTGAGCAACACTAGTTCTAAGTAAGTTTGAGTGGCGTATTCTTGTTGTTTTTGGGGGGTAATTGGTTAGGTGTGGTTGATGTAAGTTAGAGGAATATGCCTTAGTGATGGATTGCGGTCTTTTTTTTTTTTTTGGTGGCGAGCTACATTCGTTTTGAATTGGATGTGGGTTGGTGGATGTGCATCCACGGAGGTGGTGGCTATTTAAGTCGCAGTCCACTTGTGTTGGTGGGTGTAGTGGCTCCTCAACTCCAGATGCACACTCATGTTCATATGTGTCATGTGCAAATCCTAATGGTGTTTGCACAAACTCCAACTCCCTTGCATGGCTATCATGTATGATATTTGTTGGGGGTGTCTTCGAGGCTTTGTGTTGAAGGTAGAGCATTAGGTTGCTTATACCCATAGGATGGTGATTGTTAAAGGTAAAAGATTGAATAAGGTTTAAATATGGTTAGTGGGAAGTGGGAGTTGAGATATCTTATATGCATTGTATGAACCAAGGAGGAAAATGCAATATAGGGCAAGGCAAAGAGTGGAGATGATCATCTCACTCCAAACATTGTTCATATGCTTATGTGTATGTTTATTTGCTTGTGCAGTTTGATCTTTGGTTCTATTGTGCTTCAATACTTTGTTCATGCAAGGAGTGGTTGTGTATGTTTGTCTGAGGGTATTGCCAACTAGAGTTAAGGTATTCACTGGAAGGAGTAGTGTTTGGAACATTTCTACACTCCTGGGATGCTTGCTTTAATGTGTGAAGTAGGTTTGTTGATGTAATGTATACATTTGTTTCTTGGCTAGTATCGTTGTTTTGTCACTCGACTTAGCTTGTTTCTTGTGTGCTTCATCTTTTTTTTTTGGTTTTGGTGATGATTGTTGTCTTGTATCGTGGCATTTGCTCGGTGTGTTGTGCTTATGGGCTCCGGGATGCTCTTGCATGAGGGAACCATCGTTAGTAGTATTCATTCAAGTATACCTATAAAATGCTATGTGACATTTGTGATTTCCTAGAAGTAATCCAAAATAAGTTCAAACTCCCCGTCTCCATGATTGCAATGAAGGCAACTAACATGGATGGAACCTTGTGCAAGATATCTCAACATTGTGATATCCGAGCACTTCCATGTGCAGTAGGAGGGTCGATCTATTAGAAGATAGGGGTGCATGTCGGCCACTACGGTATCATTTGATAATTTATAAGGGAGACGCATTTATTTCCAACAATGATCAAATTCTAACATCTACTTTTGATCTCTTTGTGGAGGACCGTAATTGCTTGATCAATTGGCAGCCATTACAACACTTTTAACCTTGTTGAAATTCATGATGAGTGAAAAGAGACCTCTATTATGGCCACACATTGCCTACAATTTTGATATAGACAACTTGAAATGGAGTCCAATATTTTTCATATGGCAGCTCTATGATACTTGATTAGGTGGTCACAATCCCGATATACAATTGATGTAACATGCGCCATTACAAGTACATGTTGACTATAACTACGATAACAATAGTCTAGATTGAGTTTAAAGTAAAACCGTAGAGTTCATTATTTTTGCAATATTAGTTTGCACTTTATCATTAATGTTTAATTTTGAATAAACCTAAAATAACTGATCATTGTGGACTGGAACATAAAGGACTGTTTCATCTTATGACTTAATAATCTGATATTTGAGGTTCAGTGGAGACCACAAACCTCGTGGTTTGGTGAGCCAAATATTATTTAAAACAGCTTAGAAGAATGAAGGTTTGTTTCAATGGGCTACATATCTATAATGTCATGCACGCAGGGAAAGGAAATTATCTTATACAAGTGTACACGACCTCTCAATCATCCGACATAAAAGCTGTGCATTAGAATGGAGCCCAGAGGTTCTTGTTTTTAGTTGATTTGACACCAGAATTAGTTTTAAAGAACCCATAATATTCTACTTAAAGTCATTTGAGATGAAAGGCGGCAAACCTATAGAGGGTCAAAGTTCTATGTTGGATCGATGAGGTATATTCGTATACAAGAATTCCCACTCTCCCATGTGGGCTAATGGGTTGTTTAATTAGATTAACCAATTTAACTTGTGTTCATGACCACCAACCCAGTGTCCGCCCAATGTAGTCATCAAGAGCAAAACATATCAAATTCCAAACCATATTAGAGATTTTGAGCTGCTGTAACCCGAATATCTCATTTTCAAGTAAAATAGAAAGCATTGTTCATTTCCTCCTCAGATTTCACATGTATGAACTACACTAAATAGGTAGATTAGTGTTGGAAACACTAATAGTCGACGAAAACGCTAAATGTAAATTGTCTCTATAGTGTTAGAACACTAAATGTCAACTCTAACACTATTTGTACCAAGTAGTAACTTTAAATATTTACATGAGCGCATTTAGTGTTAGATAATATTTTGTAAATCTTGGAATGAAGAATTGAAGGAAGAAGAAATTGAGAACCTCGTAAAAGGTATAATTTGTTCAAACCCTATTCAAACACTAATTGTAATATCAGTTGAAAATTAGTGTTTTAGGTAACTATTGCATCTAACACTAATCTTCATCTAACACTAATCTACCTATTTAGTGTAGTGGAGTTTAGGGAGTATATGTATATAACAGTTCGAGGATGGACCAGGTCTTATACGGAGATCTGAACAAAATTTTAAATTTTATGCATGAAATTGTTGTTGCTGTTGGTATCTACAATGATTGAGAAGGTACATGGTCGCTCATAGAAATGCGATGATGAAATGTTCCAAGATGAGGCTAACTTAGTGGACAACTTGGAAGATCTGGTTTGAAATCAATGCTCCCTAGTCTTAAGTCAACCTAAGTTCCAACTACACTGAGGGGTCCTAGTCATCCAGAATATTAAGTTAATTTTCAAGGGTATTGTGGATGATAATGCTCATTAAGACAGACAGCTGAACGTTCTTCGTTTCCGGGATAACTTACAGCAATGTGGCAGCCTTTGGTCGCCTACGCTATGCATGCAAGACCAAAAGAGCAGCTAAGAATGTGGATGTGTATCTTCTACATTCTTTAAGAAAAAATAAAACTTTGGCATTTCTGGTGCCTAGGTGATTCCACCTGGAGAGAAACTGCTCGCCCTAAACCAAGTCCTATAGCTTCTTTTGATTTGCGTAGAGGGCATCAATCTGGGTCTGTACAACCACCCATCACAAATGGTGATTACAACTCACTTTTGGATACTTTTTGTCCAAATCATTGAAAAAAGAAACTTTGTGAAAACAGAAACATCCTTGCCTGCTCTTTAAAATAGATTTAACCAGAATCAAATTATGGGAAGCATCTGGAAATTGTGTCAAGATTAGGAAGCTTACTTTGTAGTATTGGAGGAGTTGAGGCCTCTTGAGCTTGAAGGTAGGTGTTACTAGATTCCTCTCCACATCAAATGGGAGTGGCTCTAAGTGCAGCCCCTTGAGAGCCTCAAATCCCTTCACCTGACAGTATTTCAAAATAGTTACAACCATGATGATACATAGTGTTTGCACTTGACCTACTAAATTCACACAAGGACTAATGAATTTCAAAGACATATGATCCGAAAACCAAACATAACAATAGACTTTGACATGATTTACTCGATAGAATATGACAGATGCCTGCAAAGATCGAATATTTGTGTGCTTATTGTTAGCATTCATATTTTACCTTCTTGGCTTTTCCTGTGAGATTGAGCTGTGAGAGAATATAGGCCTGCGCCTTTGGGTCTTGGCAAAGTTTAGCCATGTCATCTTCGCCACCATTACTCTTTGCCCAATCTTTAATCGCAGCTTCATTGGGAACGGCGACTGCAAGTAGTGTGGACTCTAGACTGTTTCCATACACCCAAATCTGCATAACAAGTCGCCAACATGATCACATGAGTTTCTGGTATTTGTTCTACTGTCACTACCTATACTGTAGAGTAATGAGGGTTCAACACAAAAGAACTATTTCATGGACACTATTGCTACGTGCCATATCCAAAATGGAAATTAGCTATCAACACTCTACAGTATTTGAAAGACAGTTCAACATTAATAATTAAGTGCTCTAACCTGATCCACGGCTTCACATTGACCATAGATGCTTTCCAGATTTTCCACAGCAACATATTCACCCTGTGACAGTTTGAAGATGTTTTTCTTTCTATCAATGATTTTCAAGGAGCCGTCTTTCTGCCATTCCCCAATATCACCTGTCATACATAGAAACATCGTTATCAAGAGTAACTATCTTTTTTCACAAGCTGGCCAGGAGTATTGAACTGAATTGGAGGAACAAATGAAAATTGTGATACAGCCAAAAAGCCGGACATAATGTGAAGTACAACCTGAATCCCAAACTATGCACTGAGATTGTTTGATAAGTTTGAGAAATTCAAGCACGCCTTGGAACATGTAACAACTCAGGAAGTTTCAGCTCTTTCTCGATGTAGCTGGAGTGTCTAAGAGACACATTTTAGACTCACATTCATGACATAAACCCTCAAAGGTCTGTGAGGCCCATTCTGCGCCTCAACATGTCATATGGAGGGATTGGAGATTACTTCTTCATATTCATAGCTAAAAGTGTCAAAAGTAACCCTATCTAAGACTGGCCCATTTATTGTGTGCATTATAATCAGGGCATAAATATATGTAGGATGAATGATAGGGAGATTTAAGGGCATGACCTAGATTCAAATACATACCACCTGTCTATAATCACCATTTTCACATATGACTTTACATTCACTTCCTCTTTTCTATACGTAGTGCTAAATGTGGTTTCAATAACAACATAGACCAAATAAAACACTAGTTCAATACTTGTTGGGGATTTGTATAAATTGTCACGTATCCCATCTAAACAAATCTCCAGTCCTTTTGTAAAGGTCACCGCAGAAGCTTACCAGTTGAGAACCAACCATCAGCACTAAGCACTTCTTCAGTGAGGTCAGGACGTTTGTGGTAGCCAGAAAACAATGTCTTCCCCTTTATGCAGATTTCTCCTCTTGGAGGATCTGAGAGGGCATCATAATTCAATTCAGGAACAGACACCAGCCGGACGTCAATATTAGGCAGGGGTGGCCCAACTGTTCCATGGTTGCTGATGACATTTGGCATCTGGATGAAGCTCGCTGCACAGGACTCGGTTAATCCTGGAAAAGAGGAAAACGTTACCAGTGTCAACGAATGTTTGAACTGATTTCCTGCTCATCACTTGCCTTCACATTGAACAACACTTTGTCCACTTGTTGTGACTATCAAGTGTTCCCTTTTACATCCAAATGTGGGATACAAGCATGAGTTATGTCTTTTTGATCTTTAAATTTGAAGTCGTTGGAAATTGTAGGACGGTGGATACATTCGTGATGATAGTAGACACAAACTATGGCATATGGTGCTATAATAAAAACCATAACCAAAGGATGGAGAGTTCCATCAAATTCGACCACATTCCTGTGCACAACATAGCTAATAAAAACTAAGTACATTCCAACAAACATTCAGGGCCAATCAAAATCAAAGGAATGCCATGTTTAAACAAAAGAAAATGGTGTAATTACCATAGCCCTGGACCACTGGTGCACAAGTCACAACTCGGAGAAACTCTTCCACATGGGTAGCAAGTGGTGCAGCTCCTGAAATAATGAGGCGAACATTCCCTCCAAGTCCCATTTTCACCTGACAGTGAGTTACCACTTCATCAGCGCCAATATGGATGCAAGCATAAACAAGTCCAACAAGCACAGAAATCTGTCTACTACTGTAGTGAAAGAAAGTGATAGGCAGCAAAAAGAAAAACAAACCTTATTAAATACTATCTTATCAGCTAAAGGGAAAGCTTTTTCTTGCTTGCTGCCTTTCCAGAGTGACTTCAATTTGCTGAAAAAGACCAATGCCAGGGAAAGGTCAAGTCAGACATGTTAAAAGGCACCTCACTTGCAGAGTGCCTAAGAATAATAAATAAAATTTCTTATTTGCAATGGAGGAGAGAAACAAGTCCAAGAAAAAGCTCTTCCAACCTCATATATAATCAGATTACCATTGACGATCAAACTAATGCTCCAGGATACAGCTATTAAGGAAAGACATAAACATAGTGTTGCACATATTTGAGAACTTACAGCGAATAACCAAGATCAAACAGCCACTTCTTGATACCACCAGCAGTAGTAATCTTACTTGATATTCCTGCCATTCAAACACACCCAGCACATCTTGGTTGATTGAATGAAGATTACAGATATCCATCTTTTAAGGTATGGTAATGGAAAAATGCAATTGTATGACATTACAGTGGAGTTCACCTGTGTAGATTCGGTCAAAGACTCGAGGAACTCCAATGAAAATTGTTGGCTTCAACTCTGCCAAATCCTCGGTGATTTTCTTGATGTCCTGCATGAAAATGGTAAAAGCATTAACCCAAAAAATTAACCAACCCTTCCTGGACATGTAAACATTCCACATTTGAGAAAACCAAAAAGTTAGCTGGCATTGCAAAATTAGAGCTGAACAAATACTATCCTCAAGAAAGTAGCCTAAACCTAATAGGGAGGGACGATCAAACTTACTCCTTGCCAGAAACCAATTGAAGCACCAATGTAAACATAGAATTCTTCGCTCACACGATCAAAAATGTGAGCCAAAGGCAAAAATGAGAAGTATACGTCCTTCTCATTTAGCTGAAATTTTTGACAACCCACATGTGGAAGATCAGTCACAGTAGGAATATGTATAGATTGTGTCCGAAATGCAAACATATATATGCACACCAATACAACAGATAATCCACTCAACCCAATCCAATCGTATCAATCTTCCTGATTTTGATGAAAACCTTAGTAAAACCTGTGACAAGTACAAAACTTCAACAGAAATCTTCGTAATAAGATCCAAGATGTGCAGAGTCAAGTAGGCAGGCAAAGGGGATTACTTACAGTTTCGTTTCTACACTTTAAGAAGTAATCAAGGCCATTGACACAGGTCAAGACATTCTCGTGAGTTAAGAGCACCCCCTTAGGCTCACCAGTTGTTCCACTTGTGTACATTATGGTGGAGATATCAGAAGAAGTTGGTGGGCACAAGGCGGGCGCTGGGTTACTCACACCCTGAAATCATCCACTATTCGCTTTGTAAATGTGCAAATTCTAGCTGGTACACATGCCTTCAGCAAAATGACTAACAAAAAAAGGGTGTGTAAACACATAAAGATATGTGCAAAAGCACTTGACTCAGATTTGTGATTTATATGGAATATATATTATAAAAGAATCCGCTGGGAAATGTTCAACCATGTGTACCCACCAGAGCCACAAAATCTTCCCAAGCATACAGCTTCACACCAGAAGCACTCGCTGTAGCCTTCTGTTCATCTGTGATGGTTGAGAAGCTCACAATCGCTGCAATATGGGAGTTGCATAGCCATGTAAGAGTGATTATCAAAAGAGATTTATTCTGATAGGAGAATTCATTTGCTTGAAATAGAAGACCAGAAATGTACTCTCATTAGAAGCTCTTGACTGTGAATTGCACTATGTTGCAAGAAGTTGGTAAATGAGAAGATCTTACTCTTCAAGTACTCTGTACACTTGGGAAGAGAGGTGAGAATCTGCAATACAGGGTACACAAATCTTTGTCAGCAATAAGTGTAGGAGAGTTCATCTAGAATTTGGTGTAGCTGAATAGTTGAATACAAGCTCAATCTAATGATGATGCAGTCATTCCCAATCACAGTGATGATATGGAAAACTTATGGAGACATGAGTGTTTGTGCAAAGGCATACTTACGATATCAAGCTTTGTACTTTGCACAAAGGCGATGGCAACTTCAGCATGGTTGATGATGAACTCCACAGCCTCAGAACCTAGAGCACATCAAAATTCATACCAAGGTGTAAGTCATATGACAATGTTGTTCATTTTCTCTCAAGGGTGGCTTAAACCAAGGTCTTAATCCGGATCCCATAAGAACTCCAAAGTTGAGCCGCTTAAGATCAGAATAGTACTTAGATGGGCAACCTTCCTAGCACTTGATTTCATGTCCACCCAATCATAGTAAGGGTATCCAGGTGTACCAAATCTATTTGACCAACCATGTGGGAACTAGGGACTTGCCCTTGGGGGTAGATAGGTGCCAACCGGCTTGTCCCCACCCGTTCAAGGTGTTCACCTTCGAAAGGAGGCAGTAGTCTTTGGGGGGCCTCTAATTCTCGTAATACATGTTTCGGAATTACATATAGACTTAGACCAACTTGAAAATGAATCAACACCATAATTCACACCAGTGGCAACATTGGAGTTGCCTTTCTTTCTTTCATTTTCTCTTGTTTAAGAGAGGCAAAAGAAGCTACCTGGGTGAAACTATGCTTATTGTACATGCATAATGCGGTCATGAACAGGGTGGTTAAGTTGAAAAATTACCAAGGGTATCATAAAGAGGTACACACATCATGCTGTGACTATTGCATGCCTGTAATTTCCAATAGCACACAATGTATATCAACTTGGTTGCTCAAAATCAGCAGAAAATTCTGCTCAGCTAAAGAACCCAACATGCATAGAATTAGATAGACAATAGGAATTATTGTATAAACATATGCATTTCAAACAGGACAGTGAAGTCAGAGCACAATGATGTTTCATGATAAGCAGTGCAATAAGGTGTGTTCTCTTTCTTCATGGCATCTCAGTTTAATTATGGTGGAATAGGTTCCCACCTCCATGGCCATGAACCATTCTGGACAATTGGCTCCATAAACTCCACAACGTTCTTTCTGCAAAATAAACGGTGCAAGAAATCATCAAATTCTGTAGCCAAGTCAACTTTATCAAACCCTGCCTTGGTACACTTGTTTTTAATCAAATTTACAATGCTGGAATAGATATATTTATAGGTACTATATTTTCTCGATTATGCTGTTAAGTAGAATTACTGAGTCACATTGAAGTAACTCCACTAATCAAATTCCTACTAAATAATGCAAGCCAATAAAGGAGCAGCAACATACAGGTTCAACGCCCATGTGGCGAATTGCAGAACCGAGCAGGATCACAATGTCATAGACCTCCTGATATGTCAGCCAGACATATTCCCCAGCCTGCACATCACACAGAAATTGTCACTAAAACTAGACGTCAAGACTGATCGAGACAACATTGAATCGTCCCGAAACATCATTTACCAAAAAAAAAATAAAGCATACAGTAGGAAACTTACCACTCCATCAGCGCCAATCTTACGATGACCAAGCAATTTGTTATTTGCATACTTGTCTTTGGATGCTCTGAAATAACAAATGATGAGCATCAATGCCTAGATAAAATTCAGCACGTAAACAAAATAACACTTTGTTTGAAAGATGGGAGAAACAACATGATGTCAACACACATATGCATTAAATACAGAAACATATGCGATTGTAAAATTTTGAACAAATGACACGATTACATACGAGATGGGACTCGCATCCATTCTGTGTGACCTAGACGTGGACGATGATAATTTTTACGAGGTCAAAGGTGTTGTCATTTAGTCATTAATACCGACTTATTTCTGATCTCTAGGTGAACCCAATCTGTAACTATTGAATGAAAATTAAGTGTCAGCTTGTTAATAGTTTGGGAGAAAGTAGAACTTGGAAGAGAAGGACAGATACAAATGCCTTTACCATCAACAATGATCACAAGTACTTGTGCTCAGAATGCAGAATACCATACAGAGCGACTACTTTGAGGGAACGATCAGTAAAGGTTGGACCTCCTGATTTCATCTGCAACACTGGCAATCAATGAAGTGCACGACGAAGCCTATGTGTCGTGGACGGCAGGATAGCGTATGGGATCAAGTGATTCAAATTTACTCATAATTTCCTGCATCACTTATAAAATTTGGCCTACTTCCAAATGCAGTCGTCATTGTCTCCCGGGAACCAAGAAGCCGGGCTGATGAAACCTGGAATAAGCTGTGACCCAGGGTGTGATCCAACCACTGAGCCTTTACATATGATAGCAAATTTTCTCACACCTCAAAATGTACACGATCCAGTCTCAAGCTTGTTGCTGGTTTGGGAGGAAAAATAGTACTAATAGGAAATAAACCCAAGTATACAGATGCCACTTCCTTCACCATAAACCATTAAGCTAGACCGGTACTGATCCAACATCCCCAAAACTGTGGACACCTGTACTCGAATGGTATGTGGTCAGGTGTGAATCTAGGAACCAAAAAGCCATCATGAACTTAAAATGGATTGGACTAAGTACTCAATCAAAATTTGTTAACCATTCTAGGCTCAACAGTCAACATCATCATTGGGGGACGAATATGACCATTCAATGAGCACAAGAATATTCACTTTGACTAATGAATAAGATATTCCTATGAGCGACGAAAATTATGAGGAAATTGGCTTTGGGCACAAATTAGATTTGCTCAAGCAGTTACCCAGGTTTTGGGCATGGATCCATGTGTGTGTTTAGAAGAGATTGGACTACTTCGTGCTCAAAATATGATACTTAACCATTCTAGGCTCAATACTCAACACAATTGTGCGGACCTCTATTATGCCCATTTGATGAGCCCAACAATCTTCACTTTGCCAAGTAAATTAGATATGCATATGAGCGCCGAAAGCTCCAGGAAAACGTCTACAGGAACGATTTGAATGTGCTAATCATCTTGCACTAGGTGCTTGCGTGCTCATATCCTGGAACAAGCTGTGACCCGGGTTTTGGGTTTGAATCCATGTGTGTGTGTTGATACGAGATCAGACTACGTGCTTGACTTATGATGTTAAGCATTCTAGGCACAATAGTGAACACAAGTGTGCCGACCTATATGACCATTTAATGAGCACAAGAATCCTCACTTTGTCAAATGCGTAAGATAATCATATAACCTCCGAAAGTTATGAGGAAAGGAAAATAGCTACGGAGGGAACGATGATTTGAATTTGCTAATCATCTCATACTTGATTCTAATTATGATGTTTCACATCCTGGAACAAGCTGCCATGACCCCGGGGTTTTGGGCTTAAACCCTCCACACGTTGTGGGCACTGTGCTCCCCCCCGCCAAAATGCCAAGCGCGCGCGACGTTACAACCGAGGCGACTGCTTCCCAAATGAGGATGGAGACTTGAATGCAAGGGAAACAAGAAGGTGAATGATTCAAGAAAGAAGGAGACGAAGTGGTAGCGATGGCTTACACAAACAGGTCCCACGTAGAGTGCATGTTAGCGGGGAGCGCAGGGAAGCCATCTTTGGCATAAATGCTCCTGTAAGTCGGTCCCTTGGACGGCACTCCTTCCGTCGCTGCCTCTGCTTCCCCAGACTTCCACAGGTACTCATATTGGGTCGCCATTTTTGTTTCTCGTCTCTAACTTACAACCAACTCAGGCACAAGATGTATGCCTCCGACTTCTCCTGCCTTGTGCTTGCCTGTCTCCACCTCGGATTCACCGCCCACTCGACGAACCAATCTGTCTGGATGACTGTGCGCGCACAACCCAACCGACGAGATGCGTGACGGGTCTGAGAAGATCTCAAGATTTGGAAATTGCAGAGGTCCGTCGCCGAACGGCTTTGTGTGTTTGTGCGGTGCTATTGTACCAAGTTTGAGCTTAGAAAATGTGCCACAGGAGGGGAATGCCAAATAAAAGTTATGTGGGTGGAGGCAGCTAGAATGGAATGGCGTGGCGTGCGGCTGGCTAATCTGTGGCAGACATGGGCTATGATCGGGCTCCTCTATTTGTGCGAGTTTGCGGGGGAGGCACGTGAGAGCCAGCCAGCGAGCGAGCGAGCGAGCGGGGAGGGGGAAGTCACAAGTTAACCCCTAACTACCCAAGCCCAATTCCCCTCAAATTTGGCCAGAAAATGTGACCGCGATTTCAGCGACCATGGCTGAAGAACTTCACCTCTTTTGACAAATCCAATCCCAATCGTGTAGATGTTTGCAGGTTAGAGGTGACTACTCACAATCCAAGTTTTACACGCTGCACCTCTGTTATGTAGGAGATTATAATAGGGATGTCAATAGTGGTCTTCAAGGACAACAGTTCATAAATTCAAATTAGGGTTGGTGTTTTGATTGAACCTCCACTGAAACCACCTCCAATGACCAAATGCTACCCTCGTTCAAAACGAACGGCAATATATCTACTCGAATCAATTCACAAATCTTGAAACCATTATTTTCTAATGATTTGGGAAGCCTCATAATTTGAGGCAGAGGTGCCACAACTGCACACTTTCGACATGGATTTACACCCACCAACACATGTCCAATTATAACCTCCAACGATAGATGTTTAGGATATGTTGCGTTTGAGTGTCATGCAAAATTTCATATGAATTGGGAATCATTAGCACGTAGGAATCAACCCAAAACCAAAACAAAAAAAACAAAGTTTGGGATTTGTTGTCTCTAAACCCCAGACGTGACAAATGTCAAGTTTTGGTTCATGGACCGGTTCCGATGTAAACCAGTTGAGAGCACACTCCCATGTTAGATTTGATCCAAAAATAACTAACTTTGTTGAATCAAAAGTATCCGTGCGGAAAAACGTAGCATACTTGAACACGAACAAGAGGAGTAGTTGAAACAATCAAAAAAACATCTGAACGAGTGTCAAAGGGGTCAAAGCAAATTGCTCATGACCAAATTATGGTCGCATAGGACATTAGGGGTTAAACTACACACACACACACACACACACACACACACCTCTTATTATGCCATGCCCACACTAGGGCCAATCGTTGCTTCTTAGGAGAAGCCCCTTTTGATAGGGAAAGTTCATCTCTTTACAAAATTTACTCCTACCAATAAGGAGTTTTCGTCCTACGCAAGTCAACCTTGTTGGATGCAATGTGTTGCAATCTCGCCCACTCCCTTCACTGCATACAAGATAGTAGCTCCTATAAAGATGAAAACTTTCCACCTATCATGGACCAGTCACCGGTCCTAGTGTGGGCATGCTATTAGGGTTGGGCAACGGACCCTCACTATTATTGACAAGTAAAAGGGGTTTCGTAAGAAATTTACCCTTATAGAATTATGGCCAATTCATCTATGCCGGACGTCCCAAGAGTAATTCATGGCATTTGATATTGATTCCAGGGTCAAATTATTTTTAAAGAGAACAACACATGCTACAATAGAATTGAATGTGTTCTCGTCTTGAGTAATAGTGGTGGGGGGCATCTCAAATAGGTGGGTGTCTAGTCCTAGCACCTATGTAAAATCATCATGGCACCAAGCTCATAACACCACCTCAAGTGCCAAATGGTTAAAGATCTTCTTCTTTTTTCTTATACGACTAGTTGAGTTCTCATAGGATATACAACAACGTGATAAGTACGGGATAGTTAACACATCCAAATCAAGGCCACAATCACTTTTCCTCATAATATTTGGAACTCATATGAATATCTCTATTCAAAAATTGTGCTCGTAAATTGGTCATATAAGCCAACCCCCCCCCCCCTTCAACTATGTTGACCATTGAGCCTATAATGATTATCTTGTTTGAGCATGCAATCCAATCTATTTAAAAAACGTGTATTTTTGGGATACGTTCTTGGAGCCACACTAAACCACATACCACTGAATATATAGGTACCACACAAAAATAAAAAAATAAAAAAATAAGGGTTGTCATTAGTGTTAAGTACACTAATGAAAGTTATTGTGGGCCACATGATCTACCATGAACATAAATTAGTGTGGGGCAGAGTAGGCGAATTTGTGACAAGTGGAGGAGACATTGTGATTGGTAGAAGAAGAATTGTAACAAATGACACGACCAATATGAGGGGTTACGGCAATAACTCAAGAGGCATCAGTAATTTGAAAGAAGACAACACATCAATTTTAAAGAGTTTGATTAATTAGTGTGACTTGCGATAAAACTGTGGCATGTTAATTTTGATGCCATACTAAATCAAAGAGAGCATGTACAAGACTAGTTGGGTTAAGTACCCAACCCATTACAAAAGTGCATATGGATCATGATTTGATAAGGTTGTAGAACCAATATGATGTGTACTTGGCTTTAGGAAGATATGTAGTGAGGTCCTTCTTACTCCCAAATTGACAATGTTGTCGTCGTTGATGGCCAACATTTTTTAACTTTGGAATGGTTATTGTGTCAATGCCCATGTGTCTTCGATGTTTTAAATTCTCAAAATGTATTATAATAAGAATAATAAGAACAAGAACATGGTGTTTAAGATCTAAGGCAAACATGCATAATTCAATTTACTTGTCTTATATATTCATACACCTATAGTTTAGTGGCGTGTGGTTAGGTGTGGTTAGGAAAACGGTCACCAAAAAAGTATCATGTGTTTGAAAGAGACTAGACTACGAGTCTTAATTTTGTTAATCATTGTAGACTCAATATACTATAGTCAACATAGTTCAGAGAACCTATCTTTTTTTTTTGGCCCTAAGATTTTTGACTTTGAAAAATCATAACTTAATTGTAAGAGTTTTAAAAAAAACCCCCATAAATTGTTGCTATACTCTCTTATTGCATCCATGGATTCAAAAAAATCCTAACCCTAAATTCCAAGTTGACATGTGCTATTAGAAAAATAACAAGACCCACAATAAGTAGTCTTTTGTTCATTGTTGTGGGTCTTTAATGAATAACTTGGCCCACACTAAACCAAAGATGCGGTTCAGTGTACCCTACAATCACCGTTTCATAAATAAACAAGCAAAAATTGAAGCATGTCCAAATTTTGAAGAAACTGAAGACCAATGCCTCAGGAACAAATTGAATTCTATTAGTTTTCTTTTTTTAGTGCTTTGTGACCTAACCATGAAACTCCCCAAATGTTACCTTTAAGAAAACTTCCCAGCAATTTGTACTGCCTGAATTCATGTTACCTTAAATGGGAGACTGTAACCTCTCTTTATATTTATAGTGTCCCTGGCTTGCACATTAATTATTAGATATTCCCTTACCAAACACTTGCACGTTTTTGGAAAAAGTCGAATATTCTGTGGCAAACGCTTGCATGTCCTTGGACATATTCCGATCGCACAGGATTTCAGTCTTGTAGTAGGTGGCCATTTCTCGTGTGTTCTGGTGGGCTTCCCAACAAAACAAAACATCACACAAACATCAACCAAAATGTGGTCATTTTTCTCTTGAACCCCGAGTTGTAAAACGTTTGGAATGTGAGGGCTACGTCCAACACAAGAGTGAAGGCCCGTGACCAGTCTAAGATCTCTCATTGGCCCAAAAGGCCGAGACCATCCGAGTTCACTTCACACTAGAAGGTGAAGGTCTAAGGGCTCAAAGAAATTATCATGGATGAGAAGTTGACATGGATTCCCACATGGCAGACCATGGATAATGTTTCACGATCTGCTAGAATTTGTGTCATGCCCACCTTCGAGAGGTAGGCCAGACACCAATTCTGGCAAACCGTATTAGAGTCAAGCGCCTTAGACAACTAGCACAACCTTTGAACGAGAGTCAATGGCCCTCACAATTACGTGGTCACAACCTTTGGTTCGTGCGTGAAGTGACCCTAAGGGTCTTCAAGGTTTCCTTGGGCACATGGTTCAGGTGCAAGCTTGGGATTCCAATGATGCAAAGGCCTAAGGCCGGAGTGGTACTAGGATGAGTGACCTTCCCAACACTTGGTTTCCATGTACCCTACTAACTATGGTCCACCCAGTTATAGTGGGGGTGCTTGGGTGAACCATATATGTTTAGCCAACTGTATGGGAATGGCAGAGCTTGCTTTTGGGGGAGATGGGTTTTGGCATGCTTCGTTGTGCATGTTCAATGTGTTCACCTTTGAAAGAAGGCAATAGCCTTCGTGGCCTTTCTAAGTTATCTATTGTAATACATGTTTCATGATTACGCGTAGACTTAGACTAACTAAGTTAGACGACGAGCAACACCATAATCCACGCCGGTGACAACATCAAAGTCATCTCTCAAGTTTGTTGAGTAGGTGTGGAAGATGTGAAAGGTCAATATTTGATGTTGAATGGTCATTGACAACTTCTAACATTTGTAATAAAAGATGAGAGGTTGAGTAAATAAGTTTGACCTGATCACACTTTGTTTCACAAGGTGGCCTGCGAAACATGTGAAGTGTCCTTCGGTTGGATATATATATATATATATATATAACCCATCCTTCTCACATTGGGAACCCCTTCTCAAAAAGAGGAGTAGATGGAGAGAGAAAACAATCACATGATAACATACCTCTTATTCAACAACTTACAAGCTCTAGAACAATATGCGACCGGAAGTTATTAAACTTTTAGTTGATTTGACACTGGATTTAGTTTTAAAGATCCAAAATCAGTCTAGTCCAAGTCGTTCGATATACATTGGTCACAAACCTATAGGTCGTGTTCTATTGTTGGATAGATTAGAAATATGTTCGTATGGGATAATTGCCCCTCTCCGGAGCATTCATTGTAAGTAGAGAAATAGTTATCGTATACGAGCGTATGTTTACTCCATCCAACATTAGAACTCAATCCCATATAATAAGTACATCAAAGTAACACACTTACTATCTCAAGTAGATTGATTCCGGGTCTTTAGAGTAAATTCCGGTGTTGAATAAGGTTGCGCACTATTTTCAGGGCTTTTATGTTGGGATGAATGAGAGATACTCTCATGTATCATGTTTCCCTCGCATTGGTTCCCAACGAGAAAAAGTTCACACGTAGGTTCGGGCAGGGGACATGGGGAAGACCGGACAATGAAGGAGGCATGGGCGGGGCATGGCCCAACTGAATGAAGATGTGATCTAGCATGGGGCAACAATTTTCGGTGTTTAATAAGGTTGAGCGGACTTTTTTCAAGGCTTTTACGTTGGAATGAATGAGACATACTCTCATATACACCCTAAACTCCGTCATATCGACCTCCATCATGTCACACACTTTTTTTTGCTTATGATACCCTATGGAACATATGTTTGTAGTTCAAATCTCACTCCTTATTGTCACATTTCTCCCCCTTCTATCATGAATTTTGCCATTTATGCAAACCACCAAAGAAGTCAACCCACACCCTTGCATTGTGCCATGTGTCAACATGTGGAGTGTCACCTTCTTATTCTTCTTTTTCTTCTTCGTCTTCTTATGCCACTTGTTAAATGTTGGTGCATGCATCCGCCACATCACACTAGCATAGGTGACTAGAGAACAAATTCAAATTGTTCTCACATCTCCTTTGTGTTATTCCATAGTGTCACATGCTACACTAATTCTATAATATCACACATCCATGTTAACACTACAAAACTCCGTAATATCACATGCACTTTGGTTGCCACAGGTGTGATACTACGGAGTTTAGAGTGTACCATGTTGCCCTCTCTCCCATGTAAATTTACCAAGAAGATGGGATGATTTCTCGATTGTCACTGATGATGCTTGGAGGTTCCTTTTTCCCAGGTATGCCAAAAATGGAAGGTAGCACTAGAGCTATACTTCAAAAAGTGGACTTTTCAAAAGGTTGAATGTGTAGAAGGTGGTGGAGGTGGTTACCATATAGGAGGTGAGGTGGAATTCTTAAGGTCCTTGTCCTAGTTGAGGAGAAATGGCATTTGCACCAACACCGGGTACTTATTACACCTCCTCCGCTTTTAACAGGACACATTTCAAAAGCATCCAATAAAAGGTTTTACAAAGAACTGAGAATTCTATACTAAATTGTCTTGGCGAACAGAAGTTATTAGGTTGCATTCATATTGAACGTGGAGATTATTCTATGGAATATTGTTAGTCCCACATAACAATGTTATGGATGTGAATATTGTTATGTTTGCAAATCACTTTGAGTCAATATTAGATTACAAACAACTTATAACATTGTCTACTATTCAACCCCACAACAATTATATTAAACAATATCTTGTTACTGTGGTAGTAAATATTCAAAATAGTGTGGAATGTCAATGAGTTAGGATGGGCAACATAATTGCACATATCCATGTACAAAGGTGCCACTTTTTTGGAAATTTGTCTTCACTGATCATGTGGGAGCCCACTATTCTACGAAAATATGAAAATATGGAAATATGGATCCATTTTCCATATTTTACCATGCTCATATAGGGATAATAGGGTCTCTTAGGTTAAAATTAATTGTTCTAGAAAATAAGGCGTTCTAAATCCGCCTCGCACGATAAAAATGATAAAAAGGGTATTATTACCGGTCCGGCAAATTGGACTAGGGGGGACCGTTGGATCAATGGTCCGGACCTAGTAACGGTTATGCCAAGATTCACCAACGGTCCGGAAGTGGCGGTTACAACGGACTTATGGCGGTTGGGGTAAAACCGTTGGAAAACGGTTGGCAACCGTTTTCCGTTAAACCCTAACGGTATAAGGGGAAGGAAGAGGGGGGAAGGATATTTAAGGGTCCCTTCCTTCTCCTCTCCACTTTTTGCAAGAAGAAAAATTGTCGAGAGAACGAGTGGTGAGGCTGTTTTTTTCTCGAGCCGCCGGCAGTTGGATTGCTGGGACTCCGTAATTTCCAGTCACCGGCAGTTGGCTTGCCGGGACTCCGTAGTAGTTGAGCGGAAGAGAGGGTATCCGGAGGGGAGAGAGTTTCCGTAGTTGAGACGGAAGTTGAGAGAAGAGAGGAAAATGCCGGAAGCACGGGAAGAGGATCGGAGGGAACCCATCCCGGTTCCGCTAAAAGCCCTCATCCCCGCAATTCCGAGGGAGGACGGGGAGCTCCAGGAGCTAGCGGAGGATCTCCGGGTTATGGGTTGCGCGGGTTGCTCGCCAAACCCTGGAACCTCCGAGCGGAAGATACCCTCCGGGAGTTCAAGTTCGAGAGAGATAATCAGTGGCTAGGACCAAGAGGAGGGATCCGGATAGTTGGACTCCGGATGTTTGGAATAGGGTCTACGGGTTCCCGAGGGGAATTGCAGAGGGATGGGCCGGCCGCCGCGATGGCCTGCTCGCCGGAAAATTTAGAGGGGACGCGGACCCGAAGGACGGCTTCCACCCCGGGAACTGCCGGAACCTTAGAGAGCGGAGGGTGTTAGAATTCCTCTTGCCCATCCTTAACCCGGACAAGCCTAAGCGTATTAGCCTTACCATGGCTAACACCCTGTTCGGTGCTATGTCCGGAGTCCGGCCCGTGAATTGGGGGTTGATAATTCAAGAGATAGTAGGGCGGGCCCTCCCCCATATAGGCCGGAAACCCTCCTTCCTCTCCCCCTTCATTCTGCACCTCTATCAGCACTTTGACTGTATCACGGCCGAGGAGGAGGACCTGCTGACGATAGCAGCGGACGAGGTCACCTACAAGCTCCATCCGGAAGTTGAAGACCTCGAGACGGAGACTTCCAGCGACCCCATCATACCGGAAGCGCCTCCCTCTTCACCCGGAAGCCCGCCGCCGACCCTCCAGAGGCCAAGCTCTCCCTCCCCCCTCATTATCATCCGGAAGCCGGACCCAACCGGGAGACCACTTGGCGGAATGTGGATCTCTCCGCTTGGGACTTTCCGGAAAATCCCTTCAAGCGGGTCCAGGAGGGGTTGGAGGACCTGCAGAACCAGTACTACCAGCTAGAACACATTGTCCGAGGAGCGAACCAGGCCCTGGACGACTGCGGACCCGGAAATATTCTCCGGGAGTTGGCAAAGAGGGCGGACATGAAGGAGCTCGAGCAAGCCAAGACGGAGAATGCTCACCTCACCGCGCAGGTAGCGGCCATGACTCAGGAGCTGAGTCAGAAGAGCGAGGAGATCCGGAAGTACCACGCGGAGCAGGCATTGGTCTTCAGTCGGATCCGGGAGCTGGTGGGGCATCCGGCAGAGATCGTCAACAAGGCGCATCTCTACGACCGGATGATGGAGTCCGGAGAACCCGCTTCCGCTAGGCAGACCCTCCCCATCCTCGTGAAATACTCACGGACGATGAAGGATCTCCTGGCGGAAATCCAGAAGGTGGTTCCGCCAAGCGGAACACCCCGGCGGGTACTCTATCCGGGTCCGCCTGGGTCACCAACCGGAACCCTCTACGAGGTGGTTGGTGAAGTTGCCCTGGTCCAGAATCCGCCAACATCTGCAGGACCCAACCAGCAGGGAGGCGGCTCTCGGCCTGCTAGTTTCGGAAGAGCTCCGGAGAGGATCCGCTCTCCCTAGGTGAGGCGGAAGAGCACCGGGTCTGTTAAATCCGGATGAGGTCAGTCCCCTGTTCCGCGGACCTCGGATCGGTCCCGGACTCCGGATAGAGCTAGGACGCCGATAAGGCACCAGACTTCGGATCGAGAGGCAACTCCGAGTAGGGGTAAGGCCCCTATGACCCAAGCCTCGCCGTCGTCTCCTCCGGACTGCCAAATGGTTAGCCCATTCCCTCCGCCACCCTCAAGGGCGGCCTCCAACATGGATCCGCGGACTGCCTCGATCTCGGGCGGACAAAATCCGGAACAGCGCACCGGAAGCGATCTTTCCCCGATCTGGAGCATCCGGAAGGGAAATACAGTTTCCGGAACACCGCGGACCGAAGGAGCAGTGGACTCGGAGGATGAGATTGCCCCTTCTCCGAACATGAGAAGGATGCTTACGCGGCTACAGAAGGCGTCGCCGGGAGGGGGCTCATCCGTCGTCAGTGGACTCGACAGCCATTCGAAGGAGGGAGCAGCTTAGAAGAAGCACCGCTCTTCTTAGCTTAGGATGGTAACTAGATTAGTTAGGCAGAATAGAGGTAGGAAGATAGGACTTAGGAGTTTTTGAAGATGAGGAATAAAAATCTCCCTGGGGTTTTGTCAGCGGAAAATCCGGATCTTGATCCGGGAAATCTGGGAGGACGGAAGCAGTTAGGGTTTTCTTAGCGGCGGCCGCCAGGGCCGCCGCCCTCAGTTTAGGGATTTAGGGGCCTCTAGTTAAGGCTGAATAAGGAGTTGGAGAAGGGTCTCTTCTCCATTGTTTTTTTTTATTGCTCCTACTCTAAAAAATTCTTTTTTGATCTCTCACTCCTTGACTATCCTTGTTTGATTTTGCGTACGAATGATTATGAGATTGTTAGCGGAGGAGGGAGAGCATGAGTGGATAGGAGTTCCGGATAGGGCAGAGGAGAAGAGACCCTGATCAGAACTAGTTATTGCCTTGCGGATCCTCTCTGTGTGTAGTGGGAGGGAAACCTCACTATTCCGGATGGTTGAGTAACGTCTAGGTGGGATAGCCGTTGGGAGGATTGGGCGAGATCCGGACTTGCGCCATCCGAGCTTCTGAAGAGGTCCCACCGCCCTTAGACGGACCAATCCGGAAAGTGGTACGGATCACCCAGTTAGCTCAGATTGAGTAGAATCCCAGGAAGTGGTAGCCGGATCGATCCGTCAGAAGGAGGAGGGAAGGACCGGAACAGTTAGGATTCCATGTTGGAGGCCGTCTCCGGAGTGTAGCGGGAAGGGAACCTCATTGGTCCGGATGTCTGGGTTACGTCTAGGTGAGATAGCCGTGGGGAGGACTGGGCAAAGATCCGGAAGGGATCCGGACTTGCGCCAAACTGATCTTCTGAAGAGGTCTCACCGCTTGTGGACGGGACAATCCGGAAAGTGGTATGGATCACCCACTTATCCCGTCGAGTCAGATCTCCGGTTGGAATCTGGAATACTCCGGTCGTTGTGGTCCTAAGATATAATCCGGATCTCCCTGTGTGACCTGCCAAGACGGATTTGGCCAATCCGGATTGGTTGTGAGGGAAGACCCGGATCCCAATCTTATAAGGGACGTCTTCACCGGAAGAAATCACCTATTCTAGAGGGTAGAATGTAGAGGGGTAAATCTAGATCAGAGGGGTGAGTATTATAATTATGACCTAGAGATATAATCCGGAAAGGCAAACTCCGGAAGAAGAAGAGTGTCCAAAAGCCCGAAAGTCCGGAAATCGGGGTTTCCGGAAATTCGGCTAAGGAGTAGAAGATAAGCGGGTACGGATAGTTCTAGAACTCCTACACTTCACAGAATCCCTGGACGATACTAGGGTCATCCGGACAAAACCGGATTAGGCATTTAAAAATGCCAATCCGGATATTTTTGGCGTTTGTGTGGTCCCACAAATCACAACAAATATTGTGGGCCACACTCGTAATGAGGAATCTACACTCTTTTCTTTAGTGGATAGTACTGTAAATATGATCTTTAGTGACACTTACTATTTGAAATTATGCAATGCTATAATCATGTCATGTACATCTCAATATTTACTCAAAAGGTTGAATTGGTTTTTTGGACATTGTGGAGCATTAACATCTCTACTTGGTACAAAAATCACATTAATAGTAATAAAAAGAGTAAAGTGTAATTCCATATAGTAAGTGACACTAAATATCATATTTAGTTTAGTTATTATAAATCGATGCTTGTAACCCGCACACAATAAGTTGATATTCAATAAGATAACTACACTATTTTGTCTAATTAGTGTGGGGCTACCATTTGGAGTTACCTGTTGGCAGTTGCTATAACTTTTTATTGACATTATTGTTTTTTCACCAATTAAGTTATATCATATTCTTTAGTGTGCATACTAACTACATAGTTTAATTTTTTTGTTTAATTGGTGTGTGTCACATTAATTCCCAATTACCCACATTGTTTATGTTTATAATTTGAAGTGGCCCATTGTGAAAAATTAGTGCGGGATTTTTCTTATGCATTTGTGGATGAAAATTCAAGGCAAGGCAAGTACTATAAAATTGATATGGACCACACCGAATCCCATCCCACATGAATTTCCCACCCACACTAATTAGACAAAACAATGTACTTATGTTGTTTGGGTAAAAATAATAATACTCTCAATTAAAAGTATAGCAACACGTAACTTCAATTGGTAACCCACACTAATTAGAGAAAACAATGTAGATCTTCAAATTGACAAACAACTCATGTTATGTTGCGTGGCCTATTTAGCTGGGTCAAATGTACAGTTACTTTGACAAGATGGAGTGATATGAGAGCCGACTTTCTAGAAGAGATTGTCCAAGTCATGCCATCATGGCACCAGTGAGAAACTTATCCACTACACTGCTTACCCCAATTAGTGTGTGTTGCTATTCGGAGTTACCGAGTGCCATAACTATTTAATGGGAACGGAATATTTTATCAAGTAAAGTCATTCATGTTATATAACGTCCAAGCAACTTAACAAACTTTTGTTAAGTGATAAAATGAACTCTTGAGTAAGATGTGGTTGCACTGCGTAACTCCGAATAGTAACATGTACTCGTTGGGATAATCAATGTACTTAATCTATTGACTATCATGGCACCGTTCACTAACACGTTTTTAATTTTGCACCTGCTACTCGTAGGGTATGATGCATGTGATTGGCGCCAAATGAGCAGTAAATCTAAATCACGGCCATAGGTAATTTCCTCATAATTTTTGAAATTCGTATTGATTAACATATGTTTAGCTTGGATGGCACTGTTGTGTGGGGCCCGTGTGAAAAAAATTGACCCTTTCGGATTTTGTTTATTTAAAGAGAAGAAGGTGGCATGAATGAGGGATGCTTCACCTCGATCATAAGCCGCCAACTCATACAATAGATATAAATTATGTGGCTTCATAATTTCAAGAAATCGGTGCCTGTGGTTGGTGATACAAGTGATACAACTGACGTTCTTGTGGATATGACCTAAAATGTTTGGCTACAACTCCAAAACAATTTGAAAAAACAAAATTTTCAAGTGTTGACAATTTGTACCTCATGTATGTGGACGACGCTACCTAACATGCTATAGCCTCACACAAAATTACATATCTCCGAAACTTATTGCAAAATTCACCACAACAACAATGAACATACGAATAACCCTACCAAATCAAACCAAATCTCTTTGAACACAACCAGACTAGTGCCCGGGAAGTTTTTGGGCATATATAGTTGGTCAAGATCCTAGTGATTCTAAATCCAACTGGTTACATGTTGCCATCTTCCGGATTTGCTTTATTCAGTTGGGGTATATTCTATAGATTCCTCTAAAATGATCGGTAAATTTCCTGAAGTCTTGAACTTCAACCATTTATTTCTCAAACGCAACCGATTCATCTGCAAGTAACTGCCAGTTTCTCCCCGGACATAGAAGAACCAGACTACTTTTCCGTGTTGTCGTAAGCAACATCGTTTGTGAAGTCATGAAGCTTGTGGAATTGATGAGCATGCATGCCAACCACCATTGGCAGATGAGGCGAGGTGACATCCGATTCTAGATTTTGTTCTTCATAGAGAGAGAGAGAGAGCTACAAGTCCACTCGTCTTCAACGCAACCAAGCATTAATTGCTTCGATGACAAATTCGTTGATCTTTATGAATGCGAACAAATGATGTTGAAGCAACCTTGGTGCATCAATTTTGTACCACAAACAAGTTGGTGGTTTCGGGGGTAGATCACCTTTCATGTTAGTATGGGAGTAGAAAAGAAAAGGCAAAAAGGGTGTCAAAGTTTTTTTCTTTGACATGCGATGTATGTTCGCTGCCTCCCTCTCATGTCTACGTGACTATGAGAGTGGGGTGGTTTAGTGCCTACTTTCATAGGTGGACTGTGTGGTTAGTGCTAGGGCTATGTGTTCTATGTTTAGTTATGGTTTTTGGTGTTAGTAAGTGTGTTTAGTCAAGTGGAACCGGGGCTTGTTCCTTTTTCTAATCTTCTGTTGTTTAGGATTATGTGTGTTTAGGTACCTCATAGCGATTTGGGAGAAGGATTCCATTAGTTTATGGATTTTGGAGTTGGGGACTTGAGGGTCTTGGAGGAGTCTAATAGTTGTTGTATGTATAGTGCCCCTTATCCCTGCCGTGATTATATTGAGTGGTAGTACTATCCACCCTAGTTGGGATAGGTCTGGGTGGAGAATGGCATGTTTATCAAATTTTCGGTTAGTGGCTTCTGCGGGGAACCTATCGTTGTAGTAAGTGAATTCAAATATGTGTACTTTGAGGCTTGGGACTAGGCGTGGAGGGTGGTTTATCTATAGGTGGGGCTCCTACAATGCATAATATATTGGGTCTAAGTCGAGTTGGGCATTTACATCTTGGTAGATAGCATGTGCATGGGAGTAGCCATGAAGGTATGGTGTTGTTAGGTGTGCGGTCTTTAACGTTACCGGCGTTGATTAGGGTAAAACAATGGGTAATGGGGGTGGGCTAGTAGTGTGTTTACTAGTGCGTGCACTACTTTATTATGTCGATTTGTCCTTAAAATGTTTATCTGTTTATTAATGTAGCATGATAGTAGGTGGAGGCATTTGTCATTTTGGTGGGATATGCACATATTACATGTTGGGGATATGTCTTGTTTGAGGATGTGTTCTTTTGGGTAGTTCCTTAAGTAGCTTCCATATCTAAATCCGAGGGTTTGTGTTGTTTGAGCATCGGTAATCCAAAGGGCAACCCTTAATAAACTTGACCATTTTATGTGTATCTTTATGTTGGAGAGTTATCTGTCTATATAGGGTATTGTATGTTTTGCATGAGAGATGAATGCACTTATGTATTCTTCTTTTGTGTAGTTTTTTGAGTTGTGGATTGTTCCATCATGTTGTGTAGATGTCAGGGGGATAGATGGCCAATACGGTGTGTGATGGCCGATGAAGTAGAAAGGAGTTTCTACGATGCGGGGTTGTTCTATTTCTTATTTGGCCAATTTATTAGCCTCGTCATTTCCAACAATGTTTTGTGTGGGCTTTGACTTTGCGGATGGTGATATTGTGGTGGAAGGTATTTAGCTTATTTACTATTTGGGTTATGAGGAGCTTGTTATGAGGAGCTTATCTAGGTGGTTATATTGGGAGGTTGGGGTTCTTGCGTGGCTGAGGAGAAGATACATGTTGTTGAGGCTATTTGTGAATATGAATGTATCCCTTGGGAGCATATTGTTGTGTTCTGCAACGACCAAGAGTGTGTATAATTATGCTATGAGAATATTGGGGTATCCGGGTAGGTGACCAATGATATTGACTTGTAGTGGTCCATTGAAAACTATGGCTCAAGCGTTATTGTCTTTTCCTTCTCCATGCGGTGTTGTGAATGAGCCATCTGTATAGTAAGATTGGATGGGTGGGAAGCATAGGGGAAACAAGGGGGGTGGGTGTGGTTGGGTAGGTGGTGCAAGTGGGGAGGAGTGTTGTAGGGAGTTGTTGGAGGAAGATGGGTATTTGTGGTGTGTTAGGTGTGTGGAAAAGTTTTTAGAATGGAGGTGAGTAGGGGTTCTTTGATGTTGTAGTATGTGGGAACATGCAATGTTTCGGTATATTATAAAATGAAGGGCGGGATGGTAAGTATAGGAGTTACATGTGGTTGTTGAAGTGGGTTGGTTGGATTGTTCATCGTGTGTGATGGTAAGAAATTTAGTGGAGTTGTGATCGGTGTGTGTGGCTAGTCTTGCCCATTTGATAATTTATTTGAGTAGGTCTAGGGTTGTTATATGGGAGTACCTAACTCCTAAACCCAACTCCTAAACCCTAAACCCTAAACCCTTGGTTGGGTTGGCCAAGTAATATAAGTGTTGAGAGTTAAGTCATCATTCCGAGAAATAATACTCGGATGGGTGATTATTTGCCACCCTCCAAGCCAAAACTCAATCAAGACTAAAGCTAGAGCTTTAATCTCTAGCTTTAATATCTAACTTTGTCACTAACTTAATCTCTACCTTTGTCACTAACCACTAACTCTATATTTAACTACCAACTTCTATCTCTACCTCATGCCTCTAAGCCTCTAATTAAGTAATATAAGTAAGGTAACAAAACTAAGATAGCAGATACTAAGGTAAAATGTGTTGGGTTGATGTTGAGGTTGTTGTTGAGATCACGACTGTAAGCTCCTAATGGATAAGTACCAGTTTGCTACTAGTTGTGAGACTCATTAGTGGAAGTTGATGTTGGCCAGAAGGGGCTTTCGAAGAGGGTTTCGATAGTTTGATGCAAGTCTGCAAGGATGCAGGTCATCCGACAAGTTGTCCAACATATTGGAGTTGAGGTAACACTGAGCGAGAATTTCCTTACGCTTGAGGCGATGGTGAGGCCGGGAGTGGCAAGTGCGCATCTTAATCTTCATCATTGCAGTTGTAGATTGGTAGGCTTGGTGATGTTGTTTTGGTTGATGGATTTGTTGATATTTAATTGTATGTGATTGAGGGCGGTGGTCCGTATCAAGTGGTTGGTGATTTTGGTGCCAACCAGGAGTTAAGGTTGTATGTGTATTGTATCTACAATTTATTATTATTTTATTATTATTTTAAAGTTTGGGGGATGCTTTGTTGTGTTGTGAGGTGGTTTGTAGGTGTGCGATCAAAAATGGTGTCTTGGCAAGGTGTGAGGTGTTTTTTTGGTAGGAACGAGGAGGATGGTGTGATGGATTGTGGGGTTGGTTTTGTTTGTATCAGTTGGCGTTTTGCTTCTTTGTATTGTAGTCATTATGATTTTTTTTAGATGCAGGGATTTTGTTGTTGTGTATGGGCCAGTGCTCCTGATCTTGGCAGTGGTTTGTGTAGGTTGCATGGTAAGAGGTGGGTTTTTTTTTTTTTGTAAATTTCCATATGAGACCTCTGGGATGATTTGGATATGTTCTTGAGTTAGGGTTAGGTATAGCAGTGGTTGGGGGCAGTGTACTTCGTAGTGAGTGTGAGGAATATTGTTAAATAGTTTTGGGAGCTTGTTTACGGTTTGAGATGCAAATTGGTTTAGATCCTTGTTGGTGGTTGGTGGTGGACATTTTGCTAAGATTATAGGGTTGATTCATGGTGGCAAGTTTGGTGGAACAACTTTCGAGAAGGTTTTACTTGTGGAAGTAGGAAAAACAAATCCTCGCCTATAGCTTTGCACATATGGAATCAACATGAACTTCTTCTTTTTCTTATTCCTCCTCCTCCTCCTCCTCCTCCTCCTCCTAGTATTGAGTGTGAAGCCTCGGGAGACATTATTATGAGGCCACATCAACTCTCATTCCTCACTGTTTCCTCTTAGCCTCGGAGTAAGACTTCGTAGTCAATTTAAATAGAGATGCATGCATATCCAATATATCAAGGGGATTGTCAAACCGACCACACATTGGTTAAAACGACCAAAGTGAATATATAAGGTGTCGACTAGACTTTAACTAGTCATCCAAGTTGACCAAGTTTATTAATTCTAACATAGAGTTGATATCTTGCTCTTCATATGTGCAACGAAAAATCAAATATTGACAAGTCTTGTCATCTCACAGTGCGTCACAATGCATCTCACAAACTACATGGTCGATTTAACAATTCCATGTATCAATTGACATACATGATCCAATGTCTTCACATGGTTTGTGGTTCCATGTGGCTTCAGGTGCCCATCACAACCAGGTGACAATCAAAGGACTCATCGACACTAGCTGCCATCCAATACTGAGGGTAAACAAAACCGAATGCATCCATGAGAATGCAAGCAAGGAAGCATACTTCCAGCTCACTTACTGAGCTCTCCGCATAACCTGCAACAGATTTGCACAACATAACTCAAAATTTAATGGAAAATTTGATACCAAACAACCACATATACAAGCTCAAAGTAACTTTTAAGGAAACAACTTATTGAAGATATTAAAGATTATGGATCACCTTTCACATAAAACTTTGAAGTCATCACAAATCGCCTCATACGTGGAACAAGTCACAACACATGGACTCTCAAGTGCATGATCTTGATAAAAGGCTTGTATGTTGAACACAATATTCATTAAAATGAGAGTTTTCCAGTGAATTGAGAGTACATAAAGCAAACTATTAATCCAAGAATGAAGTGAAAACCACTAGAAAGTTGTAGAGTACAAGTAAAAAAATAACATTTTATTTTCCGCCGTAAATTCCGCCGTAGTTTCCATTAAAATGAGAGTATGTTAAGATGGGAAATCGACTCATTTAGGTTGACTCAACCTAAATTGACTAACATAATTGTCCTCATTTAGGTCGACTCAACCTTAAATTGACAACATGATGTCCTCATTTAGGTCGACTCAACCTAAATTGACAAAATATTGTGCTCATTTAGGTCGACCCAACCTAAATTGACAACATAATGTCGTCATTTAGGTCGACTCAACCTAAATTGACTAACATAGTGTCCTCATTTAGGTCAACTCAACCTAAATTGACTAACATAATTGTCCTCATTTAGGTCGACTCAACCTAAATTGACAACATAATGTTCTCATTTAGGTCGACTCAACCTAAATTGACAAAATATTGTCCTCATTTAGGTCGACTCAACCTAAATGAGTCGATTTCCCAGCTTAACATACTCTCATTTTAATGGAAACTACACGTCTAAAGTATAATCTAGTATTTATCAACCTAACATGACTTTTAGGTTGATAAATGGCCAATATTATTTTGAGAGGATCCTACTCTCTCAAAATATTGAATATCGTGTTGTTGTGGTTTATTGGAGTGAAATCGCTAATAGAAAACTATGTCAAAAAGAACCGCAACTGAAATCAGTTGCAGTTCATTTGACCAACATGATTTGCAATCGCTAAAAGACTGCATATTTGTTTTTTTGGTTTAGCGACTGAAAGTTCAAGAATTTGGAGGCATGAAATATATTGTTGGGAAGGTCTTGAAAATACCACTCCAACGGTATATTACATGCCCCCCAAAATTTTAAAATTGCAGCCACAAAAAGAAAAAGAAAAATTTGTAGTCGTTTAAAGACTGCAAATCAGGTTGGTCAAAACAACCGCAGCTGATTTTGACTGCGGTTTTTTGGGGCACAATTTTTTACTAGTGAATACAAGTCCCCTAAGCCCTTGGTGTTCAAGTCCAACCCATGGGCATCCGTTGGAATCCATGGCATTGGAATTGCTTCATGTTTCATATGATGAGTGAATTGTAATCTCATAATACATTTTGGGCAAAGGTGGTGCTTGGATCAACCTCGGAAATATCGATCTCGGCCATACATGATTGCATCATTGCCACATAATCACATACAAGCAAGTCACGACATTGAGCAAATTGCATCAAGGAATGCAGAGACCTCAACATGGGCAAAAGGCAATAATCTCCAAGCAGAATTTGGATATCAATAAGTTGTTGTAAGTTGGCCATGACCAACTTTATGTGTTGTGTATCTTTCTTTGCAACTGTACCTTTATTATCTGCAAGTGGAGGTTTGTTGTTCTCATGCACCTAATTTTAGTGAACATGTCCAAGAATCAAGAGACTTACCCCATCGTGAGATCCTTGACTATCAAATTATCCCATGGACAATTTCACGTTCAAATTTCAATTCATTGGGAAGATACTCCTAATTGCTCGTCAATTCGTCGCACTTGGCATTGAAGGCCTCGGCCATTAGAGTTACCATCCGTTCATGGCCTTAGAACCAGAAGCATGCGTGTCAATATTCTTCCTTCTTGCCTTGCAAACTATGAGTTAGGGGCCATTGCTCCATCCTTCAATTTCTTGGTGTCCTCCGCTCTTCTCTCTTCCCTAGATATTTGTTATGATGTCCTTATAGCATTTAATTCGGTTCAAGAACCTCAAAGCTTTTTCAAGGTTGCTACTCATCCAGGGTGGCAAGCAACTGGTTAAGGAAATGCAATCAATTTATGATAGTCACACAAGGAATTAGTTCCTTTGCCCCTAGGCCGTACTCCTATTATGACCAAGTGGGTGTATAAGGTGGAAAAAGGAGCAAACAAGAAATAATGCAAAATTGAAGGCTCGACTAGTAGCTAGAGGGTTCCATCAAAAGGAAGGGGACTTTTGCATCAATTGTCAAATGGAACTGTGAGGCCAAACCGCCCACCCTTAAGCGTCCTAGTCCGGGTGAGGGAATGGGTATCACATTCATGTTCGCATAGCTCCCTCTTACCAACTAGTAAAGCTCCATTTCAATTCCCATCAATTCTTGCACACCAATTTATTCCATAATGAGAGTACAAGCATTGAAAAGTGCTCTTCCCTATCTATCCCCTTCCCCCTACACTAATTTACACACCAACCCTCACTCACTACCAAAAGCTCACCCCCCAGACCACCCTCTAATTGTGGAGCAAAATCCCCCTTAAGACCTTAGCCCTTGGCCCTTGGCCCTACCCGGCCCATACCTGGCCCATACCCGGCTCCAGCATTAATCCCAACATTAATCCCAGTAGTCCGAGAGCCTTAGCAGTAGCACTAATCCAACAGTCAGAGAGCCTTGCTCCAGCATTAATCCCAACAGTCCGAGAGCCTTAGGAGTAGCATTAATCCAGCAGTCCGAGAGCTCTTGCTCCAGCATTAATCCCAGCAGTCCGAGAGCCTTAGCAGTAGAACTAATCCAGCAGTCCGAGAGCTCTTGCTCCAGCATTAATCCCAATAGTCCGAGAGCCTTGCTCCAGCATTAATCCCAGCAGTCCGAGAGCTCTTGCTCCAGCATTAATCCCAGCAGTCTGAGAGCCTTGCTCCAGCATTAATCCCAGCAGTCCGAGAGCCTTAGTAGTAGCACTAATCCCAGCCGCTCCTAACTAATTCCTACTAAGTCCCCTACCTAATTCCCCTTCCTAATTCCATTAATTCTACTAAGTCCCCTACCTAATTCCCACATTTTTTTCCGAGCTCTAAGAGCTCAACTTCCTAGAGAGAGAGAGAGAGAAAAAAAGAAGAGAGGAAAGAAGAGGAGGAGAGGGCACCCAAAACCACAAACCCTTTAACCCTCTCCTACTTAGTAGGACCTTATCCTATCCACTAAACCCTCACCCCCTAAACCAACAAGATAGATCCCAATTCAAACACTTAAACCGAAGGACCTTCCCCTTGCTTCATCAAACACTACTTACTTAACCAACACACTCTCTAATGCCACTAAGCTTCTAATTAACCACACAAAATAGGCTTAAGGCCTAAAACATAAATCCACACCAAGCCTCACTCTTTTTATACTTTTTGATATTTCAATAATGACCTCAAATGCAATTCTAAATAAGTTCTAAACATAAAACAAATATGAGCAACCATTTTGGGCTCATAGGAACACTCTATGCACATCAATGGCTCTAGTTGCTCACATGGGGTGAAAAAAAATTCATTTGGATGTAGTCACTGCATTTCTCAACGGAGACATTATTTGTGATCTCTATACCAAGCAACCAAAGGGCCAAGGAAAAAAGAACGTGTATGCAAGCTTCTTAAGGCTCTTTATGGGCTTAAGCAAGCCCCCGTAGCTTGGTATAGTAACATAGATTCCTTTCTAAGTGAGAAAGGGTTGTTAAAATCATATGTTGACTACAATCTCTATTATTCTAAAGAAGGAAGGAGAATAACTATATTCATTATGTACGTAGATGATCTCTATATGATTGGTGACATGTTGAGAAAATCAATTAGTTACAAGAAGAAATCAAAAACCGATTCTCTATGATAGACCTAGGAATTCTCTCTCACTCACTAGCAATTGAGTTTATATTTCATGAGTGTGAAATTACTATGACTCAAAGGAGGTATATAACAACTACATTGGAGGACTTTGGATTCATTGACTACAATCCTTCCCCCATTCCTATGTTGGAAGGGACTAAATTTAAGATAAATGTGGAGCAACCCTATGTTGATGCAAAACTATATGAAAGAATGGTGGGGAAACTTATCTATTTAATTCAATCTAGACTTGACATAGCTTATTTACTTAGCATTGTTAGTAGATACATGAACCAACCTAAAGTACCTCATACGCTAGTAGTTAAAGACATCTTTAGATATCTAAAGGGGACCACGAACCTAGGTTTGTGCTACAAACAAGGAGATTCATACATCTTAACTAGACATGTACATGCAGACTAGGCATGAGATTCACATGATAGAAAATCCACAACATGATATCTTTTTAGGTTGAGAGAGGCACCCATTACCTGGAACAATAAAAACCAAACTACATCAACACTCTCTTCAACCGAAGCTGAATACATGGCACTTACAAAATGTATGAAACATGCCATATGGTTGCGCATGCTACTCCAAGAAATTCAAGTATTGCAAGGCACAACTCGAATAATGATTTTTGCGAGAATCAGGGAAATATGTTACTAGTTCCCAACCCAATTATTCACTCCCAGACAAAACATGTGGATGTTAGACACCATTTCATTCGAGAAAAAATGGAGTTAGGTCGAGTTACTCTAGATTATGTTTCTACTAGAGACCAATTGACTGTCATTTTGAGTAAGCCATTGGGCATAGTTACATTCGAGAGGTTGAGAGCTCGACTCGGTTTGAAATGGATCACAAAAATGAAATTATTCACAAGGAGACATTGGCTTTTCCTATAGACCATAGAAAGTTGGACTGATTCATGTTGAGCTGCAAGGATCAACTGAAGAACTTCCACCAATTCTCATCAAAACTCCATCGGTCTCAAGTGCTAAAATGAACCACCTACCCACAACAACTAGGATACAATCGCGCAACTTACAGAGAAACAAACAGAAACTCCATATTGCTATCAAAAAAGGTTTCCCAAAGTGACAACCTCTGAGTATGCTCACTCAAGGTTTGAATTGATTCTATTTCTACCCTCGCCACGGCCACGAACGCAAAACTTAAAGCATTCTAAGTTTTCGTCACAAACAAGAGCGGACGCAGAAACCTCAATGTACGTGGCACGGTCTTCACTGTTTATGACAATCAATAGTCATATAAGACAATCTATTAGGATCATTGATGTTAGCCGCTCGCCCTAAGTGGGCATTTAATTAGGAACAACCTTCTAGGTTAGTTAATCATGCTCACTTGTATATAATGAATCATCATGCATTTGGAATATATCTGCACAGTCCCTATCATAGGCTTCTAAATTCTTCATTTTTCATGCAGTTGCTTGACTACACCCTCTTGTGTTCCCCGATAACACATTTGCGCCATCTACATTGACAAGAATGCTTAAATATCCGACTTTCTAGAGTATCCAGATTTTAGATTCCACAAAACAAAGAAGAATGCGGTTGGTAGTTGGTAGTTAGTAGTTACATGCTGTTCCGAATGATAATTAGCTTCATGGCAAAATCTTGGTCAGTCACGACCCATGCAAGTTTCATTTGTTTCAACAGCCACCTTTGTCAGCTAAACAAAAGCGGCACCCTTGACGGCGTGCTCAAGGGATAGGCAGTATCATGGGTTTCCTATAGCTGAAGGGAGCCTACTAGAATACATTTGCTGTTACACTAAATATGATATTTGGAGTTACACAATGCTATATCTATTTACTGTACATCTCATGTTTTACCAACAAATGTTCAATTGGTAGTTTGGGCATTATAGAACATTGATAATTTTATTTGGTAAAAATATATTTCAATAAGTAAAAAGATACAACATTGTGTAAATCCAAAAATAGTCAGTCACTCTAAATATCATATTTGGTGTCGTGAGAAGAGTCTCCATTGGCCTGGACCACGACACGAGGGCAAAGTGACACTATACTACCTGCTTGTTTGGTCACCAAATGACATAGTAGGCGAAGACTATTTATTGGATGGGGGTCTCCTTTTGAACCCACCCAAGTATCTACTTATCTTTGTTAGAATTATTATGTGTGTGAATTGTAGACCCCCAAATACCAAGTCGTATGCCACGTGCAAAGGTGTAATTGTGCCGAATCCGAGGACGGCTACCTCGATTTTCTCCATACTTTTTGTGCGAATGTGGATCGCACAGCAACCGATTGAAACTGATGAGCCACAATCGAAGGAGACTTCACGAAAATCCCAAGGACAAACGAGTCCATGTAGTATCCAAATGCAGTCTCGGAATGCAAAACATTGCATTGCATTTTACGCTCACTGTACAATTTGACCCACCGGTCCTTGAGGGGTTTAAGGCATGGCCCCATATAACTTTATCTTGCAGCAATCAAAGATGCCTTAAACGAGACATCAAGTTTCTCTACATTATACATGTGATTTAGTGTGGTGTGCATTTAATTGTCATCAATCGAACTAAATGATATTGTGAACACTGGGTGGTAGCCAGAGAAAGGTGGTATGAGACACTTGTTGCTACAACCAATCACAGAGACCAATTTGGTACATCCTAAACCCTAAACCCCCAACATGGTACATCAATTTCAATACTAGATCATATGTGTAGTGTAGTCGATTTACGAGCTTGGCTTTTATCACACCTAGTGTGTGTGTGTGTGTGTGTGTGTATTTTTTTAGGAGGGGGAGGGAGGGGGGGGGGGGAACAAAGGGGGGCACAAGGCCACCTTGATAGTTTTCTTGTCAAGTAGAGAGAAGATTTCACGGCCAAGAATTGAGCCACCAACCACTTCATTTGGTAGTGAGTACCTCTTCACTATCATCCGGTAGTTTAGGGTCATCTTGGATTGTTACCACACCTGGTATGAGTAGCCAAAACATTTCCACTTATGAAAGCTATTCAAATTGCAGCTCAAATGGAAGAGTCAATCGTTAGGTGCGGAAGAACTTTCCAAAGTGCATTCTTAATCACAAGTTATTTACTTTGGTCACTTGTAATAAGTATGAATTTAGTGTAGCATTAAAATTGGTGTGTTGTGTTATTTGGAGTGGTCTTCACGATTTGTCATACACCACTAAGCATCATATGACACCCCCTCTAGTTGTCGCCCATTGATTGCAAGACAATTCATGTGGGTCGATATTGAATAATCCATGAATAGTGTGGACCACATTAAATTGTATGTTTAAGTTGGACGTGCCTAATTTGGTTACTTATCATTTGGATGCCTATATTTGAGTGTTATGTGGAGTGGTGTGGCTCTAAGAACAGGTACTAAAATGCATGTCTTTAAACTAGATTGGATTGTGTGCTCAAAAAAATGAAAACTATTCTAAGATCAAAATAGTCAACATTATGTGGCCGCAGGGGAGGGGGGGGGGCGCTATAGTAGACGACCAATCAATGAGCATGTGATCATGTACTTTGACAATGAACAAGCTATTCATTTGAGCACCAAAAATCATGAGGAAAGTGGGTACGGCCTCAATTTGGATTTGCCAACCATCTCGTTAGGTAGAAAAATGGAAAACGGTGAATGAAACTATTGGTGCAGGACCAGTGCACTAGAGTAGGAGTAGAATGATTCTTGTGTGGACCCAAAATGGCTAATTGTAAAAAGGATGGCATGAAAACGATGCATCGATAGGTCGGATGCAATGATTGGTTGGATAGGTCATGTTTCACACCACCTAGAATCACTTTGGGGTGCCAATGAGTTGACAATTTCGCGTTCATTCGTAAGCAAAGTAGGATATTGTGATGGTAAAAAAAGACTTTACTATAAAAGTAGGGGGTTCGACTTACATGCCTATGTGGGAAATGTAACTATTTGAATACAAAGAATAAAACTATGAAACAACTTGCATTGCTCATCACTTCTTCTGCTCCATCTTTGAAATATATTGCACATATTTCAAGCCACTCTTTTTGACATAATCAACTTATTTTCACCATTTTCTATTTTTCTACCTTAGTAATTACGTGTCTTATATCCTAGCAGAAGTCGGCTGGTCAAAAAAAAAAGCCATTTAAGACCCATCTACCTTTTAGATTTAGTGTAGTAATGTATATTGCCAATAATAGAAGTCATGTAGGAGTGAAACATCTAAAATGGTCTCACACCGTAACCAACTATGTGCCCAATTTGTTCCATGCAAAGAGAGAGAGAGAGAGAGAGAGAGAGATTTGGATGATGAGTTGACAAAGGGAAAGTTGGGTGATTTTCCCTTTGTGACTTTTGGCTTTCAGTTGGTGATGTACCTATAATGTCACTTCACAAATCACATCAAAATTAAGGAATTGGAAAAATTCATAGATTACAATTTGTTGAGTATTTGTCACTATTTATAGATGTAGACTATCAATTAGTGAGGGAGGTATTGTTCATCACAACACTATTCACTAAATATATGTAATCAATGTACAAATACCTTAGGGAACGCACTAATTTTTGAAATGCATGGGAAGTGAGCATGTACATGGAGGTCACTGTCGAAATTCTATTAGACCACTCAAGGAAAAAATAGGGTATTTTTAATTCAACAGAGAAATTTTTATTTTTTAAAAATTGGAATTATTATAGCTTGGATAAAATGGCCCATAAAAAATAACATCTAAAGTAGGGTAGGTGAAAAGTATAGGTGGTATTTATTTTTTATTAATAAAGTAGTGTATGTAATATTTGGACGAACACAAAATTTATTTGAGGTTCAATGTATGTATTTGAATTGAATGAGAAATTTCCTTAATTGACTAAAAGTCATCCAATTAAAAAGTTTGCATTTGGATATCATGGTTTAGGGTCACTTCACACACGAGCCAAGAGCCACGACCATGAAATTGTGAGAGCCCAAAAGAAGTGTCCAAAGGCCGTTCCAAGACACTTCCAAAATCATGTAATGTGGTCACATGCCCTCAAGTGTAGTGTGAGGTCAAATGTGACCGGGCCTTCAACCAAATGCTATTTCAAGGAATTTCTATTGATGTAGGGTCCTCACACATGATAAAATATAATAAATCAATAATTGTGAGATTTCGAAGTGCCTTGGTCTCTAGTGTTGTGTTAGGCCCACCTCCAAGAGGTGGCTTTTGAAAATAATCCAAGTGACCATGAAACTAATCCATTTGATACCATGTAGAAATCCATGTAGATTTTTTAGTAATCTTGCATTCATTTACTCCATTGGTCCCTCAAGCATATTGTGAGGCAAGCTTAGACTGGCTCCACCTCTCCCATCAATGAGAGTGCTTGAAGTGCAACTGTCATGCAACTTTAACACAAGGCTAACAAAGTTTGAGACACAAGTTGCAACTACCTCTCCCACCAATGAAAGTGCTTGAAGTGTAATGGTCGTGGGCCCTGAGTTTTGTGTGTGCTTTTGAGGAAGTTTAGTGTTATTGGAGGATGTGTTTTGGATCATGAAGGGTCTTATGTGACCCGGCTTTTGGATCTTGCAAGTCGATCTGCAACTTCGACGCAAAGCCAACGAAGTTTGAGACACAAGTTGCAACCACCTCTTCACAACAAGCATGGTTCCACACTTCGTGGACTGTAGAAAGAGCTGATCCAACTCATCTAGAATACAACCCAAACAATAAGCCTACAATGGTGAATGATGGTGATGTTGAAGTTTTGAGGGTTGAAATGAAAGAAGCAAATGAAAACTTTGAGTGTATGCTAGAGGACACAGTCATGGAGGAGACTATGCTTCTTCTACTCATTATTGAGGATGAAACACAACATGTTATTTCAAATATGTTGGATTGTGATGAAGTGTCTAGAGAATCTAGTATTGCAATCGTGAAAGTTATGTCGATCGTGGAGTGTGACAAACATCAAAATCTTCAAGCCCATTTTGGTTTCCCAACTTAATGCCAACCCATTTTTGTTTAAGGACATGCTTATGCAAGTTACAAATTCAATGTACTTCAATAACAATGACAACTACATCAATGCCTCCTCCTCACCCACTTCCATGTTGGGCAGATTGGAATATGATGTGATCATCTTTTTTTTGTGTCTAGAAATTAAACTATAATTTCTTCAACATTTAAAATTGCCAAGAAACACAACACCAAGAACAACACCCCAACTTCAATATTCCAAGGAGTTGGCAGTGGTATGTGGTGCATTGGGCGGGTTCAGATGATGCAGAGGAAATTTGGCACGAAATGGGAATTGTGAAGGTAACTCATTGACCTCCCCCAAAAAAAGGTTACATATAAAAAGGGAGTTTCCATGCTAACCTGTGAAATCATGATGGTTTATTATATGCTTACTCCATGACACCTCAAATTCCATCATGACCAAACATATTGTAAGTGGGTATATGATTCAATTATGTCAAATATGACAATGGAGTATGATCCAATGAGGAAGATATATATGCTCAATCTTCTAGATGCTAAAAACTTAGATGAATTTGTGGGAAAATCATAGTTGTAAGAATTGCATTGTTGCTAATCAAGCTTGAACACATGCCCCTTGTAGAGAATATTGTTGGGCATTATTCTTTTCATATAATAATGTGGGATATTCGACTCATGTTGTAGGTTCATTTGGTTTTGTTTTTGCACACATAACTTGAATGTGAAAACCATTTTTTTTTCCTTTTTTAAAGTTTTTGTTTATGTTTTTGAAGATAACCACACTAAACTGCAACATTTAGCATTGAGCACAATTTTTAATCTTGGAAATTTTCATTAATGTATTTTTTTATTACAGATTAACATCAATTTTGTCAATATTCCAAGATTTTGATAAATAATAAAATTTACAAATAAAATGAAGTTTATAAAATAAGTTCACCGTGTATATTATATTTACCTATAGGGTCTTGAAAAATACCTTAAAGTGCCATTTCATCTACTAATAGGGTGCCAATTATTCAAGAAAATTAGATAAATAGCCCATCTTTAAATAACTCCCGATTGCACATAATTTACAAAAGTACATAGCTAGTGACCTCCCTATGTGAGCATGTATTCATGAATTTAGTATGTGAAAGTTCATGCTCATTGGATTTGAGACTTGGCAAAATAGTGCATGTGCCAGGAATGAGGACCACATGCGCTAATTTGGTTAATTAGTGTAGTACCTAGTATGCCTCTTTTCCTACAACAATAAGGGAGATGGATCTCACATAGTTCGTCTTTCCGACTAGGCCACTCTCTAGGATTTGAATCATGCGTTTAGTATAAGATGGTTAACAAATCCAAATTGAGGTTGTAGTCGCTTTCCTCATAATTTTGTAGAGCCATATGAATGCCAAAGTAAAAACTTTTGTGGTCATTAAATGGTCATGTAGCTCCCCCTTGACTATGTTGGTCGTTGAGACTAAAATGGTTATCATATTTTGAACACACGGTCCAATCTCTTCAAAGCACATGTATTTATGATATCCGCTCTTGGAATCACACGTAGTCATATCCTGCCACTTAAATATAGACATCCTAATAAAAAAAACGCACCAGTAGACTAGTTGTCTATCTCAGATTGATTATTGTAAACATTCTGAACCACGTTTTGAGTTTATTAAATCTAAATTTACACCAGGTTGGGGCATCCGATGCTTATATTTCTCAAGGCCTACATGATTGAACGCACATTGCTTAAAATTGTTATGTATGACTGAATAACATGACCCATTTGAGTGTTATGTACGAAGATCAACGAACGGGATAATGGGTTGTTTACGCTGACCTTGAGCAACAAGATTGTTAAATCATACACTGGAAGTCGGACAAAAAGTTGAAGATTTAGTCGTCCTCCAATGCGGGCACTAACTTGCGATACTTAAGTAGATTCGCCATAAGTTTCGCCAAGACATAAGGTCCAACTTTTGGATGTATTGGGATTCGTCTTGGAACAAGTTGGTTGACTCATTCTTTGAGTGCACAATTTGAGCGCAGCCGAAACGTCTAACAAAGAAAAAGGTTGAAATGCATTGCCAATTCCTTAACTTAAGTTAGTGAGGAATGCAAGAACACCAACCGAATAAGTAAGGGCCGGCTCACACGGGTCCCAAGTCCTAAGGGCCGCTTCACACACGAGCCAAGAGCCGTGACCATGAAATTGTGAGAGTCCAAAAGAAAGTGTCCAAAGGTTGTCCCAATACACCTTCAAAATCATGTAGTGTGGTCACAAATTTTAAGTGTAGTTTGAAGTCATATGTGATTGGGCCCTTGATCAAATGCTATTTCAATGGATTTCTATTCATGTGGGTCCTTACACATGATAAAATAGACTAAATCAATGGTTGTGAGCGTTTGGAGTGCCATGGTCTCATGGTTTTGTGTGAGGCCTACCTCGAAGAGGTAAGTTTTGAAAATAGTCCAAGTAACCGTGAAATATGATCCATTTGATGCCATGTAGGAATCCATGTAGGCTTTGCATCCATGGTGCATTTGCATACTCTGCTGGTCTGTCAAGTGCAGTGTGAAGCGAACTTAAATTGGCTCCGCCTTTTCCACCAATGAGAATGCTTGAGGTGTAAGGGTCACATCCTCTTAGTCTCGTGTGTAAAGTGGCCCTAAGTCCCAAGTCACTTGAGTCAATCCGTGTAATCTTAGCCGTTGAGAGCATGAAAATTGGGACTTACCACTTCACACGGGGTCCCAAGTTCCAAGCCCCAAGTATGACATGGATGCCTACATGGTAAAACTTTTTGGAGGTGAGGCTTGGGACTTGTGTTGAGAATTGCAACTCGCAACACAAGTCTTGTGAATATTTGTGCATAGAATAATCAAGATCCAGCTGGGACAATAATAAACCATATTTAAATGATGTCTTGAACCTCAAAAGTTGGGACTTTGCCTTCATGTTGGGACTTGCTAATGTGTGTGGGAGTTGGGACCCCTTGTGAAATGGCCATGTGTATGTGAAAGCTCCTCGTCAGTGATGTTCATTTTTTTCTTTCTTTTTTTCTTCTTTCTATGCGAGAGCTCCACATATCATTACTTAGCGATGTGGGCCCTCATAATATAACAACAAGATGTTAGGAGCTTAGTTAAAATCTAAGTGTTCATACATAGTTTTTGAACATCCGACTATTATATTATGAGGGCCCACTAAACTAGCACTAAGTGCTAAGTAATGTTAATTACAACAATTGTTGGCATTGAAGCCTTCTACAATGACGTGGAGACAATGTAAAATCAGAAGGCATTGCACCTGCTAGGCAAAGAAAAATGTACATTTTTGTGGTTTCTACGAATGAGTGACGGTGTTGACAAAAACGCATTTTAATTGCAGGAAAGGAAGGTTTACAAACTACACTAAATACTCCTATTGGTGTGAGTTGGAACATAACGTGGAATAAATAACGTGGACCACACTAATTTTATAGTTAAGGGGGAAATAACGTGGGTCCAAGATCCCAAATATTTTCCTAAGTCTTCATGAAGACTTCTTACCAACACATTGAATATTAGTTTTAGGACAAAAGTAGCACAAAATAAAATAATCACCCACATCTATTTCCTTGAAAAACAAGTAATGTGGCTGGCGTCAATTTTCTACTATAATTTTATTGTAGGATGAAACTTATTGTGGCCCACAGTCATAAGACTATTTACTGTAGTTGCTAGACATGGATGCTTCTCCAACAACTTCTACGAGTCTGTGGATTGGGAATAAGTTGGCATGTGTGCCAACACTGTTCTTTTTGGGATCTCTCACATCCAAATTCAATACTCAGTATGGGAGATTGTGTGTGGAATTTTTTCCGCAAGACCTACCATCAGGGGTGCAATAAAAGTCTTCTTTTATAGATGTGTTGTTGATTCATAAATACTAATTTGGGACCTATGACCTTGATTTAGATGTTAGAATGGTTTAAAATAATAATTGGTGGGACTTACATAGGATTCAACATTTTTACCCTCCACAATGGTAAGTGTTGTGAACATGAACCTACTGGAAGTAGTAAGATAGGCTAGGGTATGTTTATGTTTAATTCATTTAATGACTTTAGTTTGGATTTAGAAAAAGAAAAAGAAAAGAAAAACATTTCATGGCATTGAGTAATGTTATGTTCATGAGGAGATTTGGCAAGGTCTTGTAAGGAAACGAGATGGAAATACTAGTTAAGACCCAAAGTATTTCCTAAAAACCGGTTAAAGCTCCCTCGGTTATAGCGGAGGCATCCGACTATCCCAATGCACCTACAAGAACTTGCTCTGGAGATTTTCAAGTAGGTTTTAGTTAAGTAGCTTTCACACATGTTCATGGTTTTATCTACCAAGCAATGAATGTTGGGTAGTTTTTGTCCCATCCCCAAATGCCTTACTACTCACCTATCTTACCATTGGTTTTTGTTAATGAAGCTCCTCGTACCCTCATAGCTAAGACTAAAAAGCAACCAATCACAAGGGTGGGAGGCGACACTTTTAAAGTTCCTATATTCTTGCCTCATGTTTAGGTACCGATGGGAGGGTGGGTGGTTGAGGCTTAAAAACCTCCACTTTTAAGCCATGCCACATCATTTGCCACCTAGGCTCGGCACTAAAAAGAGCCGTATGTGTGAACCCTAGACAACTAAAACTGCTTTTAGACTAAAACTACTTCTAACTAATGTCAGGTGGGAATGCCCCATTATAGGTATGAAAATGTTAAGGACCAACCATGTCCTGTTTGGAGAGCTATGTGGATACTCTACGGTTAAGTAGATATGCTTGAAATATATTGACACTAACACCCGGTGCATCGTTCTGGCAACCTTCTCATGACACCAATGCCACACTAAGGTACATTGTTGTTATTTGGTTTGTTTTTCATGTTCTCCAACTTCTACCGATTTGATTTACATTACAAATTTGTGCTGCATGAGCAAATTTATAATGAAACATATGCAAAAACCATAATGAAAATTGAATCTACCTTGATTTAGTTAAGGTTATGGTAAGTGCATGTTTGTTGATTTCTTACATGGATACATAGGTCCTCCCAATTGTGTTCATTATTGAGTGTAAAATAATCATTAATATTTGAAGACATGGTCCAATCTCTTTTATACATGTGTCTTTGTGATGAGTACCCTTTGATCCTCACCGAACCACATACCAAGCAAATCTAGGGTTCCGATTAAGAAAACAAGCCACTTAAGACCCACATACCTTATTCACCGATGTTGTTAAGGGAGAGGGGAGGGAAGCAAATGAAGGATCACTCAATTCGAGAAGGGTGTGGGTGTGCGAAAGAGCAAGGTTATGTATGAAGGTATATATATTACACCACAAATAGAAGTTGAAAAAGTTTCATTTGAGGTCTAGACTGAGATCATGATGTACGGTAGATGGGTCTTCAATGGTTATTTTTTCCGACTAGCCTACTTCTTCTAGGATATGAAACACGTGATTAATATGAGATGGGTAGCAAATCCAAATCGATGCCGTAGCCATTCTCCTCACAAATTTTGGATTTCGTACAAACATCTTATTAATTATCAAAGTGAATATTTTGTGCTCAGTAGATGGTCATAATACCCCCCCCCCTTCCCCCAAAAGGACGTTGATGATTGACCTCATAGTGATCATCATATTTTGAGCACACGTTTCAATTTCTTCCAGACACATGTTTTTGGGCATTTGTTCATGCATCTATACCATACCACATGCCACTCAAATGTAGGTGTGTGATCAAGAGAAGCAACTCAATTAGGCATGTCTACCACTTTGGGTTGCCCCCCCCCCCACTACTACCAAGGTATGACTGAGGTTAAGGAGACCTAGTAAAAGCTTGACCCTTTGTGGATTCTTGTTGATTCATTGTATGTGGATCCCTTAAGAATAATACAAAGCATTTGATGCTAATTACATAGTCTAATAGTCTCAAGCAAATAATCTATACATGCTATAAGATAGTTCTTTGCAATTTCACCTTGGGTAGTGTTGGTGGGGCCCAACTCGAATAGGTGGGCGTCTAGCCCCGGCGGTGGAGGACCTTTCCAAAGAACAATATTGTCCAAAAAACAGAGGAAAACACTTTGTATTTCACCATGGATCTTATTTTCGTTCCTAGTGAGTCTATTGATATCTGCAATCAATGAATGAGCAATGAAGGAGCTTGCAAGTGTTAACCCATGAGAGTCTAAAAGGCCCAGACTAGGCCTCTCGAAGCTCAAAACATGTATCCGAGCTACATACTTCCATTACTAGCTAGTTATGTCAAAAGTTGTTGAACTTATACAGAATCAACTTATTGTTCAAGTGCACTTCCTAAATTAGTTGAATAACTTGATGTTATTGAAGATTTCAATCTAAATACTCAACATGGGAGCACTTGGATGCAAATATATATATATATATATATATATATATATATGTTGTTGATCATATATGTCAAGTATGAGTACATTTTTATTTTCTCCTTGACATAAGACAATGTATATGATAAGATTTCAAATGTCCCGCAAATATATCAGTGTTTTATCTAAATATAAATATATAATAAACTGTGTGAGCCATGTTTAAATTGTGTAGATGGTTATATATTGAGAGCACACATCCTTTAAGGGTTAAACATTCTTTAGATGGTGTTTTGAAGAAGAATTTGATGTCCTTCAATCTCTTTGGAAGAGGCTATCTACTGGCCTATTTGAAGAGGATATTTATTTCATATGTTGTTGCATATGAGAACTTAGTGGTTTGTTTATTTGTTTATTCTAAACAAAAAATATGTAATTGCCTAAAAGGAATCTAACGACCCTGAGAATGGTGAAACGACCATTAATTATCAACATTCAACTATTAGAGATATAAAACCGTTGACAAAAACAAATTTCGCACATTCTTTGGATTTTTTATTCATTGTTTTATTTTGGAACACAAGAGGTGCTTGACCACCTGACTAGTTTTTTGTCAAGTAAAGAGATGACTTCACGGCCAGGGGTCGAACTGCCAACCACTCTGTTCAGTTTGGGTATCTCTCCACTATCATCCGGTAGTTTATGGTCATCTCGGACCTAACATTATTAAATCTAAAGTGCCCAAAAGTTTTTACAAGAAATGACAATTAATATTGGGTTTACATTTAGTGTTGGTGACACTACAAGAGCAATTTAAAATAAGCGTTGAGCAAGAGAAATATAATTGATGATATTAAGTACAATATTTAGTGTAGCTACCCCAACTATGACTTTGTGGCCATTCAATCTTCTCAAATCTTGTTGATATAGAGAGAATTTTGTCCTCACATCTTCAATATTAAAGTTAGTTGCTTCAATGGTCTTGAATCGACATTAAGAATGGTCTAAAGTTTTCAAACTCATTGCCATCCACCCAAGGAAAAGAAAGGATCGTGAACTTCATATTATGCTCAATAATAATGTGGCCCACAATATAGACCTTTTAAAGTGTAATAAGTGAGCTTCAACAATTGTGCCAAACTTAAGGTCTTGCCAAGTCTACATTGGTCAAGTATTTGGCTATGAGTGAATCAAATTATTGTGTGCTCATGTGAGGTGGACACGGGGCCTACTTTGTAACACCAATTCGGAATGATTTGTGCATGAACATGTTCAAGAGGCCCGTTGTGGGTTTGAATGCGTCATACAAAGGAGTCTAAGATCACTTTTCGGGTTCTAACATGATCCGTTCAAGAAATGCACATTTAGCATATGCATTACATGCGAATTAGAGTACGTGTATTTGTAAATTAAATCATAAGGATATTTGAGCTTCTTTAAATGACTTAGAATAAAACACATGTGACATATATCTAATCATCGTTGTCACATATAATTTTTAAATCACTTCCTCTCTTTGATAGGTTGTCCTAATTATGACTAGGTATCATACATTAGATAAAACATAGTTTCAATATTTGTTGGGGATTTGTACAAATCTTTATATATCATGTACTACAACTCTCTAGCATCTTGGGCGGAATATAATTAATTTAAAAAGAAATTGATGAGAAATTGATTTTGTTGAGACCCCCCCCCTCCAAAAAAAAACATTCAAAGGGTGCCTAAAGTCACAATAATGCAAGTGACATATACTGGAATCCAGCAAAGTAATATCAAATAACTTCAACAGTGACTTTACGGGGCATCAATCTCACTCAAACTTTAGGGTAAGGAATGCTGGTTAAGGAAAGTGTTTAGTTTAATCGTAGCCATCATAGATGAAATTAAGAAAACAATCCATGAATTAGAAAAATGACTTGGATGAATGTCTAACTTATTTGAAATTGCTTTCTGAATCTGCCCAATTTTAGAAAATAATTTTATGGGCTGCCTAACTTACTTTCGCAATTTATCATCGCTACATGTTGGACACTTGGTACTATGACATGAATAATATTAGACCACTGCAACTTTGGAATATTTCTGTGCTTTCAAAATGCTGTTCCTACATATCCATGTTAGTACGTACTATTGTTGAATTCTCCAGCTAAAGTGATTATTGATAGACTAGATTGACAAAGATCTATTTAAAAAATATTTTAAAAATACTGTCCGTGTGATTCATACTCATCTGAAAAAAATGAACATAATATGCTTATGGCCACTTCACACACAAAACCAAACGCCCATGAGCATTGCATTCAAAGGTCTCTTGTTGGTCAAAAAGGTTAAGATTGTCCAAGTTCACTTCACACTAGTAGGTGAAGGTCCAAGGGTCTAACGAATAAGATATGGATGAAAAGTCTATAGGGATTCCTATATGGCAGATTATAAACAATGTTTCATGATATGTCTGGATTTGGGTTGGACCCACCTTCAAGAGGTGGGCATGATGCAAATTCTAGCAAACTATGTTAATTGTAAGGCCTTTGGATGAGAATCAAGGGTCCTCACATGACATGGGCCCTTGGTTCTTGTGAAGTGACTTTTAGGGATGGTTTGCAGACAATCTAGGTGACCACTAACATGTTTGCAAGACAAACAATGTTACATAGTTGACTTGCCCTACCTTCGAAGGATTTGTGTAAGTGTTCCTTGTGCTAATTGTTGCATAGACTTTCACCTAATATACATGTATGATGTTGGTAACTCTAATACTTCATCATAGTTTCATGTAGGCAATTAGGGGTGTTAAAATCATACAAAATTGTTGACTATGGTGGTTCCAAAGAGGAGTGACGTCAAGGACTTGGGAGTACTTCCAAAGTTTGCTCATTTTGAATTTCCTAGAGCTTCTCTCAAGTGCTTTCGGAGATTGTCTTGTTGTTTGCAGAGCATGAGCATCAACTAAGAGGTGCTCACATTGATATATTACTGAAGTTGATTTAACCCCTAAGTGCCCAAGCCTTTCGGAATGCACTTTTCCTAAGAAATATGTGCATGGCTTTAATACAATCCCCAATGGAGGAATTTGTCTTTTATCCAAAATCTAACCGTATAGATGTTTAAAGAACTTGTTTATTAGTATGCATACCAATTTTGAGACCGAGATTGCATAAGAGTTGTGAGATACAAACAGGAGAAATGCATACATTCTTTTTTTTGTATGCCGCCCCTCCCCACAATGTTGGTATGATTTGCTCATAAGTGTTTTAGGAGTTTGAGGTGACATGAACAACTCCAACATGTGAAAGAATACAAAAATGTGATTCCAAAGACCCTATGTATGCATATAGAGCTATCCCAATCATTTCGCAATCCTCCTTGCAATTCTTGAAATGCATTTTCTTTATTTTAACACTTGACGATTTGATATTGCAAATTACTTCACATTGGTAATTGTGAATACTAATATTCAACGGTCAAAAATACGGAATTTTTTTACTCTTTCCACTACGACACTTTTCAAAAGAAATGAATAATGAGAACTCTTTGGATGTCAAAAACAAGTACAATAGTCCAATTAGCTGAAACATTGAGGAAGTAGTAAAGCACTTTCTCCACCCATTCCCTACTTCACGGACACATATGCCTTTCTGACCCTCTCTAAAATCGAATATTTACTCTTTTTGGTCAAAAATGCCTCAATCCAAAAGTTGCCCTTCCATACTGCCCGCCAAAAAAATTTACGCGGTCAAAGGAATTTTACCTGCCCACACACAAACGAGCCGAAATTTTTGATCAACCATATATGGTTGCTCGGGCACTTAGGGGTTAATAGAGCAACTACATGTGGAAACCGGAGACAACAAAAATTGCAAATCTTGTCAAATTGTATAATGCTACAAATTTAGGTATGTGCTATCCTGGCCCGATGCACATGTGCATATGAATCAATATTCCATGCCATCCCTCATCGTCGTCGTTGTTGACAACAAAGTGTTAAGAAGCTTTGAAATGGGGACTGCATCCCTACACATGCACCCTTGTCGTTGAGGCCTTCCAAAATGTATAATAGACGTCATGTTGACCATATCACCAACATACAATAATCTCCCACTTAAGTACCCACTTTGAATCGGAGTTGTTGGTGTGCATTTAGTTGGTAGGTGTGTACTTTACTCATATCGCCTTCTAGACCCTTTGATGCAATGTATTGCAACGGGAAACTGATGAAACCTGAGGCAACCCACTTGACCGAAGCCCAACGATGTGAAATCATTGCAAAGTTGAGCAAGCCAAACGCACCGAGCAAGCGGGCATTGGGGCGGGAGTATGAAGTCAGTGAAGGCGCCACCTGGAAAGTCTGGGACAATCCGGAGAATATACTGCAACGAACGGCGCTAATGTCTAATGATGCCAAATGATTTCACATCGTATGATTAGCCCAACGATGTGAAATCATTGGAAGTTGGACAAATGTATGATGAATTGCATGCGACGATCGTTTGAGACGTTTCAACAAAATGTTAACAATATGACATTGAGAGTCAAGCGTAAAAAGTTCATGCATTTGTGGCAAATGACTCTGCATGACATGTTCAAACATTAAAGTATGAATCTTGATTTTTGTCAAAAAAATTGCGCACTTAACCGGGATGCGTTCTTAAACGGGTGCGAACTTAAGCGGGGGATTACTCTATACATATATCAGTGATCCCATTTGCGATCTGCCATTGTTCATCACCCCTCCATAACCGTTATATTGGTCTTTCTAGTTGCCTTGTTTGCCACTGGAGAGTCCATAAGAAAGGTCTGTAAGCCCCTGCAAGCTTGCTTTACACATTCTCATGAACTTGGCTAGCATGAGAACTTGGTTATAACTTAGCTCATCATGTCTGAAGGAGATTGTGTAAATAACATATGTGCACTTATCAATGGTGATCATGCTTCACTTCTCCTCACAGAACTTGGTACCTTAGTTTCCTTAGGAGCTTGGGCAGAAAATATGTAAATAAAAGGGTGCTTAATTTTTTAGGAAATTATTGACATGGTTTGCCTTTTTTTTTTATAAAAAAAGATCAGATGAATGCCTAATTCATAAAAGCTCGGTTCACATGTGTTGTAATTCAATACATTAGGTTTTAAGTATCAATAGGTCTAAACATATATTGCAAAGTCTTTTGTGAGTTTTTTTGTCTTGTCATTCTAACACTTCTAATCCATAATCTTTTATAAATGCAACATATCTCGCACACATAACTAATCATGTCACATAAGAGTTTAGGGTAACTAATGGGAGCTTCAAAGGTGAGGGTAAGGGTTCAAGGTAAATCAACCACCTTAGCAATAAATTAGCAATAGCCATCCCAAAAATGTATGAGAAACTTGGATGAATGCCTAACTTATTATAATTGTGCTTTGAAACTGCCCAATTTACATATATTATTTTTTGGGTTGCCTAACTATTTTGGTCACTTTAATTAATTATCGAGCAAAGACTTGCCCAAGCAGCTACGAAACTACAATAGATGTTAGTTTATAGAAAATTTGCATTGAGTAGAGGGACATTGTACTAAGGTTGCATAGGCTATTCCTATGCACAAGTCCTCAGATCAACTTCTTGACCTTGAGGTAAGGATCATGTAGAGAGCTACTCTGCACTGGTTATCCCAATTAATGCATGTGGTACTAATTCCTGAAACACACACTACTTTGCCAAGTCTCAAAATTTGTGAGGGTTGAAATTTATACCGAGTGATATTAAATTCATGAATACATGCTCATTTACCATGCATTTCAAGAGAAATTAGTGCATGCTCTAAGGTTTGTAGAGTGACCAAATAAGAAATTATATGCAAACATATGATTGTTCGTGAATACTCCCACTACTGTCAATGAATAGTGCTACTATGAATATTATTTTGAGTAAAAAATCCAAGATGAAAAATATTTCCTAAACATTTTGGTGGAAATGATTTCAGAGCTTGAAGAAATTAGTATCACCTTCACTAATTTCCCACACCCACTATTAGCCCTCCCCCACTGATTGGGATAATTAATGTAGTATGTGCAACTAGGTTTTCCCATGCTAATATATTGCCTTTCCACACTATTTTGAATATTTACTGTCATAGCAACAACATACAATTATAATTATTATAATGTGGTTCGTATACGGATGAAGAAGCAAAGTTATAGGCTTTTGTGATTTGGTTTTGACCCAAGTTGATTTACATGGGTAAGTAAAGAGGTAGTTTATCCACGATTGCAACCTGATTGCACATGGTTAGGTCCATGGGCACTAATGCAATTTGCTTCCAACAATTTAGTAGATGTGGTTCAACGATGACATATTGAGTGGATGGCATAAGGTTCTTCAGCTGTTATCAACCATCCCATTCTAATACCATTCAGTGACAGTGCTTCTCCCGAATCTCACTCACTTTTCAAGCTAAATCTACTTATTAACAAGCATCCATGAGGTATAATTCCTTACATGACATATTCCTGGCCCCACCCAACATAGTCACTTAGTTGAATAATGTTATAGGTGAGGGGAGGGCTCAAGATACTAGTTCATTTGTACAATCATGAAGTGAGCTACAGAATTAGTAGTACTCATCCGGGACTCAGCCTAAGTCTTGTTCACAACATGCCTTTGGAAACCGACATCTAGCTAACCTCATGCTTGCCTTACCGAAATTATGGTTTGTGAATAGTTAAAAATTGTTGTCCGCCTATTGAGGGCCACACTAGGAATGTTGACACCTGCTAGCCAACCCTTGCAAAATATCCCACAAAATACATGGAGATTGTCAGCCTCTCACTTTCCACTTCCCATTTGGAAAAGGAGCATCCTTAGTACAATGTCGATGGAGATCATCTTAAGTTAAATCTGCAAATTCCATGAAAATTGATTTAAAGTTCAAACTTAAATTATGAATGGCCCTCATACTCGAGTTGTTGGGTTCGAACTTTTGAATAACCCATTGTAGCCTTAAGCCCCGGGTACCTGTTAGATGTTAAGTCCTATTTAGTCCCTTGAGTACTTGTTGTTGGTAAGTATGTGGATATGAACAGCAGAGCCATGCTTGACAGTCATGTCTCTCGTTGAGGATGATCACTTGTACACGCTTCCTTGTTTGGCTTCCACGTCATGTGGAGTCATAAGGAAATTCTTTGACAACAACTTTAAGGATTCGCTGCACATTCCTGAATCGTTTGCGATCGATCTCCAACATATTCCATCAGCCTCTCATTTTCCATGCTTTGTAAGATTCGATTGAATCATCTCCCAAACATTCCGAATGACCGCAAGTTGAAGGAATGAACATTAATTCAGGGTATTCGCTAACTGATTTGATAGCCTTGCTAATGGGCTGCTAATGGACTTGGTCATGACCAATCCTAGGTTTTCTAGGAGTTCAGGCCCACAATCATGTGGCGTGTGAATCTTGATAAGGGTTAAGAGTTTCTCACACCTGTTGATCAATAGGGTTTTTGTAAGCCCTGATTTTCAAAAGATTTTGTGGCTGGAAACGGAACATATTTATACCAGGTTTGGCTTTCAAAGTCCTCATCAAACATTCTAACTAGGTGGAACTTGATGAAAGTTTGACAGTCCATGTGTTTCTCCATAATCCTTAAGTGGTTCACTTGAGCATGTTTGCATGTGCCAAAAGGTGAACTGCATTGAGTTGTGTGGTCAAGCAGATGGTTCTGCTCGGATACTGATCAAATTGATAATGATTCTCATCACTTTGTCTTCAAGTGCATGCCATTTTGACACAAGGAACAAAAGGTGACTTGAACATTAGGATGTGACCCTGGATAATTCTTTTGAACATTTGCACAATTGTTGCAACCTTTTCAGCCTTTGAAAAATCTCAAACGAGACTATGTGAGAATATTGAGCTATTTTCTAGGTTACGGAAATTGTGGAATGTGGAAACTTTGAGAAATGGAATGTTTGCTTTGATTACTTACATATCACCACATCAAGGACACACATCACTATGTAATTAGGTTATGTCTCAGGTGGTGGATCATCGCTACACTCAACAAGGTTGATAGGCTTCCCTGCACTCCCATCTGATGATAGGCACATGTACAGTATTTGCCGAATTGCACACATTCCAGCAAAGAACTGGTCCAACTCTGAAAGTATGTGCTTTTATCAAGCTTGACAATTTTGTAATCAGAAACCAACTGTCAATATTCACAATTTTATCTTAGAAAGGTTCCTCTTCTACAAGAAGCATCCCACTGCCCTGGCAATCGAACCTTCCTCCTAAGGTGGTCGTGCCTAATTCAATTACTTATCTAATTCAGACATCTATATTTGAGTGGTACGTGGTTTTGTGTGGCTTCAAAAAGACATTTGTATATTAAAAAGATTGAACTGCATGCTCCAAAAATAATAATCATCCTAGGCTCAATAGTCAACATGATTGGGGGGGCCTTTAAGACCATTTAATGAGCATGAAAATCTTCATTATGATAATGAATGAGATTTTCATATCAGCTCCATAAATTATGAGGAAAGTGGCTACACCATCAATTTGGATTTGCTAAGCAACCTGTATGAATCGTGTGTTTCATGTCGTAGGAGAAGTAGGCTAGTAACTTCGAGAAAAAGTCACCATTTAAGACCTATCTACCTTAAATGATGCACAAAACTTAACAAACTCTTCATAAGTCTGTCGTGACAGTTATATCTATGCAGCTTACCTTCAAGTCTTGTCTTGTAAACTACTTCCTTGCGACATGCCGTTAAGTAATGCCAAACTCAATCTATAAGGACTCGCATTCTATGCTGTCCCACGTGTCTCTGATGGAGCAAGCCATCGCCTCAAATAGACATGTGGAACAGCAGAGAATGCCACACCTCATACATTGCAAAAAAACGCACGTTTCAGTCCTCCTGTTGCTGCTGCTTAGATTACCTTCCTGCTTCCTGCGGTCAACAAAGTTCCAAAACTTTGGGTTCACATATGTAGGCATGCTTAGGAAGACAACTGCTCCTAACCAGAAGTCGATTCTCAACATCATGAGGTTTGTGCCAATCGCGGCAATATCCAGAAGTACAATCCCCAGCTCCTGCAACCTGACTTATGGATTAAAATAAGCAATCAGATATCTCTAGCTCCCCTATACTCACAATCAGCATCTGTGCTTCGTGCCTATCAACTACAAGGCTATGTGATTGGATTGTGGTTTAGCTTAGACACTATCAAAATTCAACCCTCATGGCAGGCTCTAAAACTGAAGCCAGAAATCACCCAAAAACCATTATTAGCACGGCAGGACACCTAATTTACACCAACACCTTCTATTATGGATATCAGTGTCCTCAGATATTGCACACTACCCATAGCCAGAGAATTAGAGCAACTCCCACTACCTCGCCTCCAACACAAACTTCAAAAGAGTTGCAACATGGGTGCAGGAAGCCAAAGAGAGATCATCGCAATATTAGCCTTGCTCACTCCCAATTTTTGGTGTCCAAGAAACGAAGCTCGTCCAAGTATCGATCTAATGTCAGCCGGAAATAAAGCACAAAAGATATGCAGTGCGAGGTCTCAAGGAGACAGACGGGAGGGCAGAGAACTTGTGAAGTAGCAGGTGTATTGGTGGGGCTATAAGTATTGAGAGGGGATGGTGTCAAGCCGGGCTCCGGGTTACTTTCAGGATTTTTTACCCGATTACGTGTTGCCCAAACAAGTTCCCTGGGGAACAGAATTTTGTTTTGTTTTATTTAATTTATTAATTATCTGACTAAATATTTCATCTGCTTATTATTGGGTTAATTCAGAGGCCTTTGAGTCAATTGGAGCATGCTTGCTATTTTCTTCAATCATGATCATTTGTTTTTTCTCTCGGTTTGACATGTTTTAGCGAGTCGCTTTCACAGATTTTACCCGATTCCGTGTAGCCCAAACAAGTTCCCTTGGGAACATAATTTTATTTTGTTTTATTTTATTTATTATTTATCTGACTAAATATTTCATGTGCTTATTATTGGGTTAATTCAGAGGCCTTTGAGTCAATTGGAGCATGCTTGCTATTTTCTTCAATCATGATCATTTGTTTTTTCTCTTGGTTTGACATGTTTTAGCGAGTCGCTTTCACAGATTTTACCCGATTCCGTGTAGCCCAAACAACTTCCCTGCAAACACAAAGTGTATTTTGTTTGTCGTTTATTCAGAGGCCTTTGAGTTAATGGAAGCGTGCTCACTATTTTCTTCAATCGTGATCATCTAATTTTCTGTTTCTCACTTGACAGTGGCAAGTCACTTTCAGGGATTTTACCCAATTCCGTGTAGCCCAAACAAGTTCCCGGGGGATCGCAAAGGGAATTTTTCCTTTTGTCGTTTATTCAGAGGCATTTGAGTTAATTGAAGTATGCTCACTATTTCTTCAATAATGACCATCTTATTTTCTGTTTCTCGGTTCAAGACACATTTTGGCAACAAGTCGATCAATTATTGGTCATCATTTGGGTTACCAGCTTTTGTTGCCTGCTTTTTTGCTTGTCCTGTGACGAAGCTTAGGCCTCGTGCCTGGTTCAAGGAATTCCATGATCTTGGCGACGACCCATTCTGAAGATGCTCCTCCTCACCCCAGTCTGTATAATAGTATCATCAGGCGTGTGATAATCTCTACTCTTGGAACACATTGGCTGGTTGTAATTAGCCTCAGGTGTCTTCTGTCCTTTTGATTTTTAGTGATACAGCGGCAAGGCAGGCTGGCTGGCTGGTTTGCAACTCCTAGGCACAGTCACAAGATTAATACTGCAGGGGTCACGACGTGACCTTGGTTTCTTAAACCTGGTAAGATGTGTCCACTTCCTCAAGAAGCTTGTGGTGTACGATGCGTGTCCTTATTGTGGGCACTTCCAACTCCACGGACAAATCTGACGGTTGGATTGAGATGGGACTTGTCTCATGTGGTTAGAATTTGTGAATCATGAAGATTTTCATTTCAAGTTTCAAAATCGTAAATCCAGAGCTTGTGAGAGGTCAAATTGAAGATTCTTTTCTTTTAAAATGATATATATGCACACCCTCTCAATTACACTAATTCTTAGTCTTAAAATGTGTGTGCATGTATATATATTCATATTCCGAGCACTTGATCAAACCTTGTTATAACAAGTGTCTTTATGGTGTCTATTCTGCATATCACCCAAATATAAGTTAGGTGCCCAATTAAGGAAAGTGACTGCATAAGGTCCCACATACCTTAAGTAGTAATTTAACCTAAGGGTCACTCCACACACAAGGCCCATGACCAATACATTCTAAAATCTCTCATCAGTCGAAAAGGCTGAGACCGTCCAAGCTAGAAGGTGTAGGTCTAAGGGTCCAAAAAATTTATCCTGGATGCAAAGTTTGCTTGGATTCCTACATGACATACTATGGATAATGTTTCGTGGTCTGTCGATAATTGCACCAAACCCACCTCCCACAAGCGAGGCCTATCGTAAAATATGATAGACCATGTCTGGTGAACACATAGTAGGACCTTTAGATGAGAGTCAAGGGCCCTCACAACTACATGGTCACGGCCCTGGGCTTGTGTGTGAGTGGCCTAAGTTGCCCAGCAGAGAGCACAGCACGATTGCTTGCCGTAGGGGTCCACTAACTTCATGTTCAGAAATAGTGAGCAGAATAGTTGGAGGGCTATTCATTGTTTGAGTATTTCATGAATTTATCAAGCTCGCTGGAGAAATGAAGAGTCCAGTTCCAAGAATGCCTCAGAATCACAAGAAAATCGAAAGCCCCAGGAAACTCTGGCAATTATCTTAGTGTTTAATTAGTACAGGCATGTTGTTACTACTACCCATGGTATGCACTAATTTTGTATTCAACAAGCAATTGTGGCTGAAGGATCAGTGGAAACACTAAATAAACTTGTCCTAGGAATTGTACAACCCTGGCTAATTTCTGTTGCTCGTACAATCTGGTCAAACTTATTTTTTCAGCACAATATCTGCCAGCAAAGAATTGGCATTCATATATATATATGCGTACCATCTCATGGGAGTCAAACCCTAGAACCTAAACCCTGACCTCCCATACACAATTTCCCCCTTGCCTACTTAATGGAACGCCTTTGAAATTTGGTTCAATACTAATCCATTGAAAAGCTTCAGAAATCAATATTTTGATATTCACTTATGGCTGAAGGGAAGACCACACATTCAAGAATGCCGGTTTCAAAACAGAGTTTGGTGAGCCAAGGTCAAAGAATTCGGGCCTTGACATGTGCCTAACCTTGGGGAGCTCACTTTCAAGATTGGTCCCTCTTTCTTTCCTTTTGGCTAAAACCGTGTTTCCAACTCTGATTGGAAATGGAGATTTTAAAAGCCTTGCAAAGCCGTCCTCTTGGATTGGAGTTGGAAATAGACTTTTATACTAAATACAGGAGGGACCAACCTTGAAACCAAACTCCTTGAAGGTAGGCACATGTTAAGGCCGAAATCCTTTTACCTTGAGTTACCAAACTCCATTGCAAAACTGGCATTCTCAAATGTGTGTGGCCTCCACATGATTGGGATAAGTAACCTCAATCACAACAAATTTAATTTTATGATTTTTCTTTTGGGAGAGGAGAAGTGAAGTTACAACAAATGTGGCGCATCAAAAGAAAACATAATGTATAGGGGAAGGTGACAAGGGGAGGGCTTTCCAAAAAAGAAGGGCCTGCCCTTGAAGGCAGGGCTAGACATTTTTTGAAAGCCTAACACAAAATGTCTTCACTTGCTTAAGGCATAAGGGAGATTCACATGGCTTGGTGCATTCCAAGCCACTCGTAATGCCATGTCTTGAAGAAGAAGAAGAAGAAGAAGCGCTCTTCCTATCACAAGCAAAATCACCCAAGTGTTTTGAACACCTAACAATCTCATTTGCAGATCATGCAATCAGGCTTCCAAGATGATAGACATGCAACAACATTGGTATAAAAAACATTACACAAAGTTTTTTTTTAGCTAGAAGTTAGTATGATATCACTAGAAGAAAACTTGTCCATTCCAATCATCTATTACAATTCATGGTGAAGAAATGCAAAAAAATAAACAAAATAGGTTGTCCACCAGAGGTTTTTGGTTGCCAACCACAACCAAAAACCTCATGTTGACAACTAAAGTCATTCATGTATATATTCCGGACCTTGGACAACTAACCAACTAATTCAACTATTAGTTAACTAGTTGCCTTTTGTAACTATAGTTATTCGCGATTTGACCTGTCAAAAATTGTACTTAACTGTAGTTGTTTTAAATTTGGTCTGCCAAAAAATCTAGTTAGCTATAGTCATATCTAGTAAACTTCATATCTATTTAACTAAAGTTTAGCGCATCCTGTTCACGAAATTATGTTGTAGTGTTGTAGTGTCACTAGTGTGTTATTTGGGTTGGTGGTGTACATGGAGGTTGTTATGGAGCCCAACACTGTGAGTGATCATATAAAGGCATTCCTTGATGTATCCTCAGTGGCCCGAGCATATTGAAGACCCTCAACTGAAGCAAATCAAGAGGCGAATTTCTCCCAATATATAATAATACTTGAAAATTTATAGTTAACCATAGTTGTTCTTCAAATCGGTTTGAGATTTTAACAGTTAAAATGTTATTGAGAAAAATCTAGTTAACTCTAGTTATTTCGGCAGCTGTCCGAGGTCTGATATATTCTCCACCGTGAGTTGCAAATTACAACAGACGATTGTAACCTCGGTTGCTTGTAATGGACAAGCGTTTTTTTCTAAGTGTATAATGTCCTTGTAATAATAAGCCTGACAAGATCACCTTGCTTGTCGTTAAGCCAAGGCAACAATCCACCACATGGGGATGATACTTACAGTGCACATGAAGGATTTTAATGAAGTCTGGGAAGCTGTTGCCATGCATGCATGACCAGCTAGTACATCTGCAGGGGGGTCGGTGATATATACCACACAGAAAGGTTGGGAAGAATGTTTTCCTCCCTGCTTACCACATGCACAATCGTTCCATGCTTCCGAGTCAAATCCCCTTTTTGCAGCGGACTCGTTTGGAAGCATGGTAATAAAGTGACATGATGGTGCATGTAAAGCTCACAGAAAACATGCAGCGCTGCTAACGACTCAGAAGCTCACACAGTCGCTTGGCAGAAGTTAGTAGGAGCACTCCTACATGCATACTTGCTATCGAAGGCTGGCCCATTTTTGTTGTACGACGACGTCGTTCAACTGTATTGAAATGGGTGGGAAGGAGGAGGAGCCCCACCATCTGAAGAAGTGTAGTGGTTGTCAATCCATGGGCTTTTCACCAATTTTGAAAGTGCAGCAACACAGCAAAAGCAAAAGCAGCTACTTACGTCTGTGTATATATCAGCATGCAACTGCAGCCAACTGCAAAGGGACGTGGGGGGTGTCTACTCTTCTTCTAATGATTATCGTTTTTCTAGACAAATGACATGACGTTGGTCAGCATGAAGAAACTATGATGTGCGGTCATTTGTGATTCTTGAATTTTACCCTGCAATTTTGCATCCCACTTGCCACCATGCTTTCTCTTTTCTGTGTTCTATTCTATAATGAAGAGTCACTCTCACATTGTAGCTAACTCCAAGACGCATCTGAGGTATGTGTGCCTACAAACGACATTTCTAGCGAGCTTTCTCTTTCGGTGCCCTTATAGAAGTAAAAACAAATCCACAAAACTCTTTGCAATTCTGCAAATGTTTGGGTGCACATAAGCGGGAAAAAATAAAAAGTAAAAAATCATAGGCGTCCTAACAAAATCTGCAAAGTTATTTAAGGATTTAAGCCTTTCATTATTGAGTATGGGGGTCCAATGCCATATACGTTTGCATTGTGAACTCATACCTACAACTTGGGGTAACCAACTTGGATGAGATGGGATCCATCCATAATGGTAGTGGGCACAATTTTAGGACCAAAACTAGATGTTGGCAAAAGAGTAGTAACAATTCTAGGCACATGTACTCAATCTTGACAACAATAGAATTTCACAAAAATTTGATTGAATGTGAGAAGATCCAATGGTTGCAAAGTAGAAGTTTTCGTGTAGGGACAACTAGTGAAAATAAAGTTTTATTTGTAGCTTTGAATGACGATATGATACATCCTAGTGCTAAAAATAAATAAAAATTGAATAAGAATAATTACCTATGATATTTTGGTTTTTACAAACTTAGATATGATATGCCTATTTTAAGCCCAGGTCGAAGTCCATTGACTAGGAGGTGGATGTCTCTCATATTAGGCGTGAATGCCATGCTTGGGACATATTTGGTACATGGTGTAGTTGATCCTTAATACCTAATGGGCAGGGACCACGGACAAAGAAATTTGCCTCACCCTCAAACCTCATTAACCACATATGAGCTCCAGCCACAAATCAAAGGATCCTCCTCTATATATTCAAAGTCAAATCCACATGAAACTTTCACGCGTTAATGGTTGGAGCTCAATGGAATGTGTGTTTCAAGAGGGGCGCCACCAAGGCGCCACCTTGGCTGTATGACAAGGCGATGAGTAGGATTTTCCGGAAAAAGAATGTCCCACATGCGTTTGTAGGACAAAAGGGTTAAAGAAAGGTACCTAATTATACGGGGTTTTAAGGCTGCTAAAGGGATCATGGTGTAGTACTCAAGCTACCAAAGTCACGACAAGCTAAACTTCCAATTCATTCTCATTGGTCTTTTGGACCAATAATATCATTAATAATTATAACACTCTATTAGCACATGGAAATAGTTCTTTCATGTATGGTTGGAAGAGAGCCACGTGGTAGCCAACAAGAATCCAACTAAGCTCCACATCATTTCAATACGTTTGTTGACATTATTCCACTATTAGATTGTTTGAGTTTTATATACATTTGAAATGTGCCATTAACAAGGTATATGGCAAAGCCTTTGCCCTTGACCAACTCCACAAGACATATGCGGCGCCCCACCTTTGTTCTATTTATGTACGTATCAAATACAAAGGGTATTGAACAAAAGCCTACAATCTTTTCATGGGTGTAACTTCATGACAAGTACTATACTGTCTTAACGAAATGAATTTCCACATCACACTAATTAATACTAATACATTTATAATCATGATAATGGTGATTATTATTATTGTTGTTATTATTATTATCTATTTTCTTGTGAACTAAAACTTGATCACCTTGAATTATTGGGTTACATTGTAGTTGTAGTGTGTAGCAGGTCACTGAATTGCAATCTATTGGAATGATCTTCCTTTTATAGCTACATTTGAGTGTGGTAATTATTTTGGGCCACACTAATACCCACACTATAAATTGTGGGTGGACACTATTCACCAATCCACATCATATGATAACGAAGGTCTAAGAAACAAATAATGATATTTCCTTCACATTTTGTTCAATTTTTCACATCCAAACAAACTATCATGTAGAGTTCTTGTGCTCTCTTTAAAGACAAAAAAAGATCGCATCCTAATTCTTAGCGCTTTGACTACAACGACCATTTAAAAATTAGATGTCTATACCTTCAAGAAACACCTTCAAGTTGAATTTTGGTGTTGTCTCGTTTGATTCTTGAAGTTAGGAAGTGAATTTATGTTATCTTGAGATCACATCTGCAATTTTTTTTAATTGATACTTCACTCACAACACTAAACAATGAGAACATAGTGAGTGGTTGAAGATTCAAGTGTGACCACCATTGCACACTACAATTTTCATGTGTAATGACGTATATAGTGGGCCACACTATAGGGATGCGAAGGGTCAATCTCACTATACATATGCCCACAATATTTACATAAATTATGTCGTGGGAGTGGTCAACATGCTGTGAATAGGAGCCTACAAAAGCAATCCATGAGTAGCCTCCTTCACAATCAATTCTTACGTGGGATGCGACCGTTTCAAAATGTCATGCTTTTGCATATGTGTTGGCATTATTTGCATCCACACCTTCTTGGGCACTGTCAAGTCAAATTTGAAGGAGAACAATGATCCGAACTCGGGGAGGTGACTATCGGAATTTTAGAAACCACATGAGATAAAACATAGGGTCAATTTAATTCGTTGAGGGTAAATTTTTTAAGTTTGTTAGATCTACCATAGCATTGGAAATATGTCCCCTACATGATTATATGTAAAATAAGGTGGTGAATAAATCCTTCATTTTAGTAATTAATAGAAAAAAATAGGGTCATAGATATTAGACTCCCCCAAATTTATGTAGTAAGATCAATAGAATATAATGGGTTTGACTACTTGGATGAATGTTGTTTAAATTTTGTTCAAATTTGAATGAAATGCGTTAGTATGGAGGGAAATGTTGTGGATTTTGTTTGGGGAAGGAATGTTGCGACTTCTCAATGGCCCTTGGGCTTGTTTAGGGTTTGGGCAAGCATAGTGGCGTGAAAGCGGTAGGTAAAACATATTTTTTGGAGCTTTCTTCTTTGCTCCATAGTATTCATACAAGGTGTTTCACAAGCATCGAAGATTCAGCTTGCTCCGCTATCGTGCAGTAAGAATCGATTTCAAACTCCACCTCTTTGATTTTCCCCTTTTATTATCAATTTTTTACGTCAAACTATTGATTTCCAACGCCCTCCTAAATGTAGGATGTACAAAGATGAAGAGTTACAAGACCTGAATGTAAGCGTAAAAAGATAAGATATTGATGATTACATCAATGCTTCATCTTCTACAGAGAGAATGTTAGGTCTTGGGATAGATTGTGGAGTGTATTTTATGCAGAGCAATATGACAATTATCTCATCTACAGTTAAATCGGTTGTTAAGAGGACTAAGGAAAGACCTTCCAAAAATCTGCAACCTATATGTGTCCTCAATGGAGTTAACCAAGGCACGTGGTATATATGATGAGTCCAAAAAATGAGACGGAAGGTAGGTACAAAGTGGGAAAGTTGCAGGCATCCCATTGACCGTCTCAATCGGGAGGTGAACAAAGGTAAATAAACAAGTATTGCCAAAACTGGTTTTATGGTCTATCTTATTTATTTTAGAAAAGTCCATGGACATTTCAAATTCAATTCTAACCACTTGGATTCTATTTGGGTTGATGTAGATAGCATAATTTGCACAATGACTATGTCATTTGATGTAGAGAGGGATGTCTTTGATCTTGATCCAGTTGATAAGAATTCCTTGAATGAGTTTGTTGAGAAATTTACGTGAAATTGATAGCGATGTAGGATATTGGTTGTGACCCCATATTCATACCACAAAATAAATAATTTTCTTTTCTAGTGTACAAATTATGAATAATTGTTGTAGAAAATGTTTTCTAATTTGGTAGGTGTTATCTCATATATAAAATTTTCTTGCTTCATTCAAAGATGTCATTTATTAATGAGCATTGGATGGTTGAAGTGATAAGCATGTATTCGTTTTTTCAAATGCATGAAGATGATGAGTTAACTCTTAATCCAAATTTGAAGGAAGTTAGGTACTATGTACTCCTAAAACTTAAATTTGCACATTTTCTTGTTATTTGGTTTTGAATAGATTTTTGATTGAGCATCTTTAATCCTCTAAATCTAAACCTAATTTTCAAGCCATGAAATTATGAGAATTAAAGTTGGCTTATGGTTCATTCTTCATCAGTTTTTGTTGTTGCTCTTACTTGTCTTGCTAGTAGTGTCTAATATGCCAACATTCTATTAATTGTGCTTTTGTTATAACAATCTTTTGTAGATAATTGATTGGTGTGCTACAACATTTGGCAACCTCACCATGGTAGACTCGGAGGATTGCCCTTTGCTTTGGAAGAAGACGTGTTGGAGTGGTTGGGGACTTTGAAGGTTGCCCGTCTCATGCCAATAATTAGTTTTAATTATTCGTCATCATTGGTGTTAAACCTTTTCAAATTTTTTAGTCTTATCATGAGATTGTAGAGGATATTGACATGTACCTTAACATATATTAGAGGGTGCATAGTTTTATCTTAACCCTCCACATTATAAATATTTGATACAAGGTTGAATGTGTTTGTGAACACAATTAAAATAAATGATTTCAATTTTTGTATTTAGCTTTCTTTCATTTTAATGTAATCTTCTATTTTTGGAGTAAATAGTTGTGCAAATTTTCATGTCTTGTGATAATTGATTGTATTTCTTGTTTTGTTCTATCCGCGTTTACAACTTGTTTATGTTAGCTTGAACATTTTTTTATCTCCATGTTTATTGGTAACCTTCTATTTAGTATTCAAGTGCTATTGGTTGTGTTTTGAATGGTTTAGCATTGGTATAACTAATTAAAACCGATTGAATGACAAGATGGAAGGTATGGAATGTTTGTTGCTAACATAGTCGATTTTGCAATGCTATAGTATTCCGTCCACTATTTGGTACTTGTACGATTTATGAAAAAAAATATGATGCCAAAAAATAGCCTCTCTAAATAATTATAAATAAATATATGGTGCTAAAAAATATGTCAAAGTAGCTTTATATCTACAAATAGGGAGGAAAAAAATATTGAGAGATGCATAAATATCCCCCCATTAAATACCCCATTATCGCACGTGGTTACAAAATGTAAGAGGGTGTGATCCCCCCGTGGATCCGAAGTAATATTGAAGTTTGTAGAAGGTCACTCATACTTGATTGAGGAAGCAAGTTTTCTTCTCATGGGTGATGCGCATTGTAAAGACCAACCATGTTTAGAGTGTGGGCAACACCCCAAACTAAACATGCTTCAATAATGGCATTCGAGCTCATTGTGAGCAACCACTTATCATATGGCCATTAAACTTTGACAACCTCTAGAGTAGGCATATGAACTACAACTTTGGAAGTTCAAATTCTCAATTATATTTATTCTAAATGTATATAATTTTTTTTTTAATTGGGGCTCCTTGTCTACACCATCATCTAAATATTGAATACATTATATTGAGTGCCACAACTTGAGAAATTCATGTTTGCGAATGTTAATTCTTCTTTGAACCATTGAAACAAAGACATTTTTTCTCCGCATACAAGTGATTGATCATAAATTATGTTGGTGATAGTGGGCTCAATTGTCTTTGAGATCAAGGGTGGTATGAAAGTTCCAAGTTCATTGGAATGGACTCAAAGGTGATAAAGAGTTTAGTGTTTGAGAGGCCCTCTTCATGTACAAAAACGTGTATTTGGGCTACTCATAGCTAATTGTGTCAAAGACACCCTAACTAAAATAAACTTATTTTTCTAGTGCATTGCTGAAATGGTGGAAAACCTTAATCTCATTGAAGATCCAAGTTCAAATATGCAACTTGAGTGGCCTTGGATACAAGTACGTACTTCATATTTTGATGATGAATGTCACATATGAGTGTGTTTCTAGTTTATGTTTGACATGAGAAAATGTACTAAATACAATTTAAAACCCCCGAATTGTTTTGCAAAATGATTTTTAAAACTTGGTGAGGCTCGTAGAACATATGTATTTATGTCATTCACTGAGCCCCTATGAAATTTAAGGGCCAATAGACCTCAAATCCGGACCTCAAATTGGAGCCAAGCTAAAAGATTTAGTTTTTCAAACTAGGAAGAGTATTTTCTTCAATGGTGACCGCCAAGAATTGGCAGGAAATTGATGCCAAAATTATCACCACTTCCATTTTCACACATTTGAACTGCACAATGGTATAAATTCCTTGGGTCTAGGACTTTGCTCTCGACTAGTAAGTTCACTCAATTCAAAGTCTCTTTGGTCTTGGACCTTAGTGTAGAGCCACCCTAAGGTTCTCTTTCACAGAAGAGAGAGTTGTTGCAAACAAAATTAACTCCATTCATCCAACAAAAACATCTTGAAAAACAATATGTAGCCTCTAGAATTAGCTTCAAAGATCCCAATTTTAGCGCAACAAGACACAATTAAGATGAGTCAACCACAAAACCGGAGGAGTCATATGTTAACATATCATTGATGAATGTTATGATATCCTAGCCTATTACCATTATGTGATCTTAAACTGAGCTCTAGGGAACACATTCGAAATCGCGTTCGTTAGACATATGACAATGGATGATTTTTTTTGAATGACGAATTTAGGTACAAGTGACTGTACGAATGCATGAAATATAACATAACATGCATCCATTGGATGACAGTGCCAAAAAACTCTAGTGACAATCATAAACATCATGTTCTTTGTATGTAAATGATAAAGATGTTACATTTATACAAATGACACTCTCGATTAATGAACCTCGTATGCAACAAGTCCTTCTTGCCTTCTTCCACTAAGAAGGCTACAAAAATACGAATATGGATGTAGAATCTAACATTTTGTATTTCATACATTTAGCATATAATGGAAGGACACCCAATGGTAAGGCCGCATGATCCTTGTACTGTACATTGGGTGAAATTTTCATGGAACTTGTCTAATATTTAAGGCAATCTGCCACCCATTCCATCCACGTTGTTCTTGGGCACCATCGAGTCACATGGCTTGAATCATAAACTCATCAAAAGTCTAATAAAAATTGCACATTAAAAACACACAAAGTTCATCTACCCATGCTAAATGTGTCAACTGTTGTTTCGATATTGTATTGTGCGTAAAGACATTATTCAATGCGGCACGCATGCCAAGTTTTTCAAATTGAATGGACTTGACAAGGTCTTTCGATCCTATGTTTTTGACAAGTTCCTATCAAAAGTTGGGTCCTCTATCAAAAGTTGATTAATGAGCATTAGCACCTCTCTCTCTCTCTCTCTCTCATATCATACGTACACCTTTTATTATGGTTGATTGTTTGAAGTTATGCGGTGCTAGTTTATTTGTTAAAAAGTACCATTTTTATCGAGTAAGGTATATTACATTCTTAATGTGCATACTATCTATTTATATTATCCAAGTAAAAATAATGATATTATTACAAAATCATAGTAGCCAATGAGTAATTTCCAATGGTAAACCGCAGGTATGAAAGGTGTAATTGTGTATGCCCAAGCCTCTTTACAAAAAATATTTGGAATTACACTTGCCCTAATTTCCTCTTTCGTGATTTTCCCTCTCGTGATTTATATTCTAGTGGAAGGGCTTCCTAGGCTGAACTACATGGCCTTCATGATAACTCCATCACGTATTAGGACACTTCATCATTTGAGAGAACAACTAATATTTGAGAGAGAGAGAGAGAGAGAGAGAGAGATCACTTTGACCATAACTGTGAGCTCATTTGTGGACCCGAACAGACTTACGGACCATGGCTATGGGACAAGTGCTAATGTCTCATGTGAGAAGTAGTCCCCTTTGGTATCCACATGCAAACCATTGAGTTGTATATAAAACACCTAATTGCAAGTGCCGAGGGGTTGTTATGGATGTTTGCGACAAGTAGAAGAAGTGAAGATCCAGACAACCTCGAGTGTGTATAAGTGAGTTATGCAATTGAATTCGCAATTGTGAAGAACCTCATGAACGTTCACCTTGAGAGCACAAAAGACGGTCTACATCAATCATTGCATTTTAAAAGTATGACACCACGAGGATGTCATGTGTTCACTCATAGAATCACAGCCACTCGTTGCACAAGGAATCATAGAATCGGAGCCATTCGTTACTTGGGCCCATGGGGAGAAGGAATGGTCCATTGTCCACTAGGTAAGTGCTCCAAAGATTGTTGTACGGTAGGGTCAAAATTGGACTAAGAAACAAACACTACTTGTTCCCACACCGCCGTCGTTATTGTTTTCACGCCAACAATCATGTTTTTGTATGGTTGGCAGGATTGTTGGGTTACCCAATTTAGTAATCTTGCTATAACCCTGTCATAACTATTATTCACTTTTCATGTAGAGTGCTTTAAAGTCGAAAAAAGAATAGGTTGTCAAGTCTTTTTCTTTTTTTTTTTTTTTTTTTTTGGGGGGGGGGGCACAAATTGAAATATCAATTGCAGGAATAGAATCAAGATACAACCACCTCGGGAGAACCAAAGCAAACCGAGGGGAAATTAAGAAATAATACCCATCTGAAGCTTAACCTTTCATGTGATCACCAAGTTACTCCGGGTCATAATAAGACCTTTGACCCTCCAAGTCAAATCAAATTCGCTAAGGACATCTTCGTATGCAACGCCCCGGGCCTTTTCCAAATCCAGGACAATCCGTTTCCACTCAATCCTACCATAATCCTGCAAGGTGTCCCAAATGACTTGACGTGTTTTCTCAATAGGCCATTGCATATCATTAAACACCAGATCATTCTGTTGGCGCCATATAATCCACGGAAGACCACTCCTCAAGATGAAATAGATGCAGCTAAACCGTTTAAGTGTCTTGCACAAAGGTTGATCAAAGAGGCATTGTATCATAGAAAATGATTACTGTGGGCCGAGATTCCCTCTTTTGGCAAAGAATTGGCAGTATGTTGCCAAGTATGATGCACATTTAAGGAAGGCAGAAAGAATTGGCAACATACTGCCTTCCTTAAATGTACTTTTGATTTTTGTGTAGAGGAATATTAATTTAGTTTACAAGTTTTTCATTGATGAAATGTGGGTGGTGATCGTTGCGCTTGCAAATAAGACCATGAGTGGGGCTATGGTCCATCCTCTTGTTGTAATGCTATTAACAAGTGGTTGATATTTTGCAGTTTTTGTATTATGAGTTTCTATAGTAAATCTATCACTACAATATGTATATTCTATGAATTATATTGTGAGTTATGATGTAGGGGTTTCTGGTGGTGGTGGGGGAGGGGTGGTTGTATGGGTGGCCTTGGATGCATAGCATGTATGGTTTAAACCTAGCATTGCACTTGCATCTTTGGGAGCCACAGGTGCATGATTGTAGTCATGTTGGTATTGTGTTTTCTTAGGGAAATTTGTTGTATGTTCTTGCATACATAAGCGTGTAGTGTCTTGATATTTTATTAGATATTAGAAGTTTTATATTTCCTAAACAACTTTGTTGTACCTTCTAATTATTAGCGCACGCATGTGTTGTTGTTTGCATTAAGTAGCACATCTAGCCATATATCTACATCAAGTGAATTGCATATAGGGCATGTTTATGAAGGGTAAGAGTTTCTACCAAAGAAAACCTATTTTCGGGCATAGCCCATATATTGTCCCACTTGGAATTTATAAGGGAATTCTTTTATTTGTCTATAAAACTGGGGTTTTTCCCAAAATCGTTTGATAATACTTTATCTATGAAAACATGGGTTGGTTTGTTATGGTATGTGGTGGTAAGAAGTTGAAGGGTGTGGTCTATGGCCATCATTCTTGCTTCTATAATGTTTTGTAGAGGGTTTTTTAGGTTTTTGATGGGGTTATAGATGCCGGTTTTTTTTTTCACATTTTCAACGTCCACGCATTATTTCTTTAGGTGGTTTGAAATATTGTAATAACATCCATGTAATAACAAAATTGTGGTGGGCATTTGAGAGGTAGGCACCATTCTAGATTGGAGATTGGTGGGCTTTTTAGAACTAGATTGTTTGGTGGAAGGGGATATGTTAGTTTTGATCATTTTTTGCTACGATTTATTGGGTGTCCAGTGGTGTAGGTGGTGTGGTTTTGTGTACATTGTGCATATTTGTAGAGTGTTAGCAATGTTGTTCATTTGTAGCATGTATTCACTTGTTCCGATGGGTATATTTTTGTGGTGTATGTAGAGTATTTGAATGGCGGGACTTTCCATTCTAGGTACAATTCTCAGTTTTGCTGGGATCATTGGTTCTCCATAGGAATTAATATTTGTCTTGAAATATGTTATGACATGTGAGCTTGGGAAGGGTTCATCATGGGTGTTGAAGTGAGGGAAGCTAAGACATGAGTGATGAGCAATGAGCAATGAGCGGTGAGCGGTAACAGATAGATAGAAACTCCGGTCCCTTTTAGGGGCCGGCGTGAATAGAGTGTCCGTTGAGCGGTAACACATGAGTAGTGAGTAGTAAAAGAACTACCAAATGTAGAAAATAACCATGGTTTTAGGGTACACATTCTAAATTTGTTATGTGTATTTGTCAAAAAAAAATTATAAAGTATATGCATTTTGGGAGAAAAAAAAAATGAAGGGAGCCTATCACCATGGATAACTAAAAATTTATCAATCCATTGTTGATTTTTATTATAACAATCCACACTAATATATGTCACATACGGAAATTGTCAGACATGCGGTTGAATACAACCCTTCTAATACCATACCTACAAGTTCATGTAGCCGCATGACCTCATTATAGGAGTACTTGGAGCGTGAACGAACTTGTCATTATTGTAATCCACTTTGCACAAAAAATCTAAACATATAATAAGGATGTTTGCAATACATCCATTTCCCTTTTCTTCCCAAAGATTGAGTTGACATTTTTGTGAAGTCAAGGCATGTGCATTGCGGTATATCACCAATTGTAACACGATATGCAATATCCTCCTTGGAGACAATGTTGACTAATATTTCAAATCCAAGATATGGAATGGCAATTACTCCAACCACATAATAATTGTCCATCAACCTAGCTCTCTCCCATTTATTTGTGTGTTTTGTCATTAGTGTTGCTAGATTACAATGCATTGTCTTTCCAAACTTATAAGTTGGATGGACATCTGGATTTAGTGGAGCATGAAAATCCATTCAAGGAATTTGAAATGTGGTGATCGTGAAAAACATGCGGCGAGGAGAGAGAACATCCATGTAGTGACAATTGTTACTCCAAACAAAGTAACAACCCACAAGATTGGCCGGATAGGTGTGCTACTCTAGTGCCTCCAAGCAATGATCTTTTGATTCCTATAATGTAGAAAACTAATGTAGGGCCTGATACAAAGGATTGATGCAAAACATTAACACGCAGACATGCAGAACATTACTGCATAACACACAGACATTACTGCATGACATGTAGTACACTACTACATAACATGCAAAACATAAATACATAGTACGAATGTAGGATATTGATGTAGAAGACTAATGCATAACAATAACGCAAAGTCTAATATAAAACCTAATGCAGATGAATAGTACCGAACATAGTGCATGATAATATTGTAGAAGACTGATGCATAAGACTAATGTAGAGTCTAATGTAGAATCTAATGCAGGGGACTAATATAGAAGGTTAATGCGGTGGACTAATGTAGAATGTAATACATAAGTTTACTATAAGAGATTGATACAGGAAACTAATGCAGATTCCAATACATAACGTAATGCATGAGACTAAGATAGAAATTATTGCAGATGACTGATCTAACAATAATGCAAAGACTAACACATAAACTAGTGTATAAACTAAAGTAAGCACTACTGAAATAAAAGATCAAGTAACAATTTATAAATCCAATAACTTAGAATATAAAAGCTAATGCAACTAGACAATAACATCTTTCTTCAATAGGGTTCAAAAACCCTTTTATTCAACATTCATAAGGTTTAAAAATAATTTTTGTCCATTATTCTCCTTTCTATCATTCAACAATTATTTGCATCTACCTACATGGGGAAGAGAGAGGATTAGTGTTAACCACAAGAGTGAGTCAGTGAAAGAGAGAGAAGTCTAGTCATAGCCACTAGAATAAGAGAGTGAATAAAAACCCCCACGCTCCCTTTGGGTGACTACCCCTTCCAACCACCAAGTCTTCTTGGCTGTAGATCAAGTCATACCTATATCTAACGGTTGGCCTTTACGGCCGCCACTACCCTAGCCGCCATTATCTAAACCCCTAGATCCAACGGTCTTGATTTTCCAACCATTTGATCCAACGGCCTTCATCCGCTTGACATCTCATCTGTTGACGTCATCCTCCGTTCGTTGTTGTCCTATGTTTACGCCTTCATCCGGTCGACATCTCATACGTTTGATATCATCATTTTTTCATTGTTCTTTTACGTCCAACGTCGTCCTACGCTGTCATTCTCCTATTCGACGTCGTCCTACGTTATCATTCATCCCTTCGGCGCCGTCTTACGTTGTCTTTCATCCATTCGACGTCGTCCTACACTGTCTTTCATCAATTCGACGTCGTCCTACACTGTCATTCACCAATTCGATGTTGTCTTAAGTTGTCATTTATCCATTCGACGTCGTCTTATGTTGTCTTTCATCCATTCGACGTCGTCCTACGCTGTCATTCATCCATTCGACGTCGTCCTACGCTGTCATTCATCCATTTGGCGTTGTCCTACGTTGTCATTCATCCCTTTGACGTTGTCTTTCGTTGTCCTTCATCCATTGTCTAAATTTCTTCATACTAACTAATTAATCTAAATCTAATTTCTATTCACTGACTTCTTTTCTACTTAGACTACGAATCTTAATCCAACCGCGAACGGTTTGATTACTTCACGTGGGTAAATAATAAAAAATTTCTAAAAGATAAAACATACTTGAGAAGGTTCTACGTACACCCGCGTGGTAACCTCTTCTTTGTATCCGCCTGTAGATTATTCATGTTCTATCACTAGCTCAATTTGGGATAACACCAGTCAATGTAACCTACCGGATTCGAACCCGGGTTGGTCCAAACCTAATACTAGTCTCTTGCACAACTCGCATCCACAAGCGGATGTCTCATAATCTAGTAGCCACTTATATATTGACTATTTCTAATATCTAACTTCCTTGATTTTGTAGATTGTGGGCCTTAATTCAACCAGTGAGCGGTTTGAGTGGCTCACAATCCCTTTGGTGCAATTGGAATCCAAGGTCTTCAAATGCCAATACCTCATGTTTTAAAAGATTGGTACCTATCTTCACCGGTCATGTGGTGAGTATTACATGCCAAATTAACATTTTTTTTTTAAAAAAAAAAATTTTTGGCTACCATTTACACAACGTTTCATATTGTCAAGGCAAAACCAAAGCGCATACTCCATATTGTTGGTGGAGCGATACTCCATCTTCAATCCCTTGTAGGTAGAAGTAGGGGTGCCATGTTTTCTAGTTCCGACTTTGATATTGCAAAGAGCCCTCGTATTGGCTTGATGGCTCAACATCTTTTGGCATAGTTGGGTGGCAATCTTGCAATGTGCCAATAGGAAGAAGAACAATCAATCTCTAATACGGATGTGGCATGTGCCGCACTATGCTCTTTTAGCTATTGTATCCAGACGAGGAAATGAGTAGTTCACTTTGTCAAATCGATGTGAACCACAATCTACACCTGGCATATTAAGTTTCCATTTGGTAGATCCAAAAAGATTAGGACCCTCCATAGCACACTCCCTAGTATTGAGATCTTCCGCCCCTGGATACGACTTCATGGCGTCTCCCAGTAGTTTCGGATCTCCACACTTAGCAGCAACCTTCAATTTCAAGGATGCATAATCAAGGCCTTTACCAACAGAACCACCTCTCAACCATGACCTATAATTTGTAATCTGCATAAATGCACGGCATTTCTGCACGTTCATTTATAGTCATATCTTGCAAACATTACACAATATATAATAAATTTCATATAGATATTCATAATCATAGCATATTGCAAAAAAACAAAGTAGAGATGCACTCACAAGAATCATATGACCATCCCACTGCCTATAACGGAAATGCCAAACACCCAACCACTCAGAAAACATGAGAACGCCTTCCTCTGTGGCAACTGATTGTAGAAGGTAGAACATTAAATTGCTCGTAGTCAATAAAAATATAAAGGAAGAAGCATGAGAAATAATAAGGTTAGAATAAGGCTATCATGTTAGTTCGAAGAGGGATACGAGTTATCACATATTGTTTGTATGAACCAATGAAGAGAAGAAAAAACAATAAAAAGCAAAGCAAGGAGAGCATGAGACCATCTCACTCCAAGCATTGTTCATATGCCTTTGTATAGGTGTCTATGCTTGTACAACTTTATCTCTTATTGATTCCAATAGGTTATGGGCCCACCATGCAAGTGAAGTGCCTAGAAATTTGATTGCATTTAAGTTTGCGGAATGAATCTTGAGGAGTTGGTGCTTCGGAGCCTTGGAGGTGTCCAAGGGCGCATTCATTGTAGTAAATATTTATTTGTTTTTGTTTTTGCTTGAATGTATGTTTGATGCAAGAGCATGTGATTTGAATTTCTTGAGTATTGAGAGGTTTATTTGAGATATTTGGAGGTGTGTAGACTTCAAGTATTTGACTTGTATGTTTTGAGCGTTCAAGGGTTTCTTTGAGAGCTTTAAAGATGTTTAGACTCCAATAGTACATTATTTGAAAGACTTGAGTGTTGAGAGATTTATTTGAAATGTTTGGAGGTGTTTAGAATTTAAAGCACTTGACTTGAATGTTTTGAGCGTTCAAGAGTTTCTTTGAGAGCTTTGAATGTGTTTAGACTCCAATAGCACATAACTTGAAAGACTTGAATGTTGAACAATTTATTTGAGAGATTTGGAGGTGTTTAGACTTTAAATTATTTGACTTGAATGTTTTGAAGGTGTTTAGATTCCAATAGCACATGACTTGAGAAGCTTAAAATTTTAAAAAAATCTTTGAGATTATAAGACGCATTTGAATTGAAGAATTCTCATTTGATTGATTTGAGTGTGATTAGAACTCTCTTGAGGTGTAGAAAATGTTATTTGAATAATATGAAAGTATAAGGCATTTAAGGTGAAGGAGATCTTATTTGAATGATTTGAGTATCTTTAAAACTTTCTTGAGGTGTAGAAAATTTTATTTGAATGATTTCAGAATGTAAGTCATTTGAGGTGAAGGAGATTTTATTTGAGTGATTTGAGTAATTTGAGTGTCTTTCGAACTCTCTTGAGTTGTAGAAAAATTTATTTGAATGATTTGAGAATGTAAGGCATTTGAGGTGAAGAAAACCTTATTTGAATGATTTGAGTGTTTTAAGAACTTTCACGAGGTATAGAAGATCTAACTTGAGATATTTGAAGGTGTAAGGCATTTAGGGTGAAAAAATATATTATTTAAGTGTTTTGAGTGTATATCCAAACATACGATGGCGTCATTTGAAAGTGAGGCCGCTAGAAGCATTGACAAGTTCAATGAAGGAAAGTTCAATCTTTGGAAGTTTAAAATCGAAGTGTTGAAATCCAAAGGGGATTGCTTTGAGGAGTTCAAGGAGTTCTAGGCACTCGTACAGATATAATTGAAACATAAAATCAAATCATTTCAGGCGGACAATGGCGGGTAATTTGTTTTCAAGGCATTCAACCAATTTTTGAAAGATCATGATATCGAGAAGCTAACTTTTATCCCATATACGTCTAAACAAAATGGAGTGGCGGAGTGTGCCAATCGTACCATCGTGGAGATGACAAAGAGCATGCTTTATGCTCAAAACCTTAACAAATCATTTTCGGCGGAATCGGTGGATAATACGGTGTACACACGAAACCGTTGTTCAACAAGGGCATTGGATTTCATTACGCCCGAGGAAGAGTGGAGCGGAAGTACGCCTTGCATTGCATATATGCGTGTGTTTGAGTGCGTCTCCTACGCAACTGTGCCAAATTAAAAAATGGTAAACTCGATGCAAAAGGCACAAAATGTTTGCTTTTGGGTTATTGTGAGGGGAATAAGGCCTCTAGGCTAATGTGTTTACAAACTAAAAAAATCATAAAAAATAGAGACGTGGTATTCATGGAAGATGGCATGAGCGATGGAAACGATGTGGAGATTCTTCCAAGTGGGAGAAATGAAGGCCCTACATCGACTGTTGTGGACAAATCTTCCAAATCATCTTCTTGTGATGATGTTGATGAACACGAGGGACAAGTGAGAGATTACTTGGTTGCAAATGAGGAGGCAATCAAAATTCCCGCGAATAATGATGGCCACGTTGAAAGATTCGGCAAGGATGGAAGATTGTGAGCCCTAAACCCCCACCCTTTGTGCGTATGTAGTCCGGGTGAGAGCTTAGATAGCACACAAGCTTAATCGCCTCCCTTAGAACCTTCAGTCATCACTCAACACTATGGAACATGAATCTCGGGTACACTTATTTATTCCATGCCACCAAAAACACAATATTAAGGAATGCTCCTTCTCAGTGGTGTGGTCTAACGCCACCACCCAAATTCACATTTCATTACTGAGCCCCTAAACTAACCCAAGACTCTCCTAACAGCTTAGGCACCACCACCTCATGGGGTGGTTAGCTCATGCTTGGTTCTTTACTATTGCTTCATACTTAATGCCCATCCCTAAATCCTAATAGCAGATCTACCTTCCAATGTATTAGTCTTGAATCAACTTCATCAATTAATCAAACTCCCATTAGTCCAGACCCGGTTACCCCTTCACACTGTCCCCAATCTCAACCTGCTGGATCGGTGCAGTTCAACTGCCACGTGGCAGCTCGTGCTCGTGTTTGTCCCTCCGGCCTTGCTCATCTCCTGGTTGCATTAAGGCCAGTGGCAGTTGGCAACCTGGGCTCAGCTTAGTCCTTCCTTATCTCTCCCTTGGCAAAGGTCGCCAGCCAGAATTCTCACAGCCTGTTCCAACTTGGATCATGCCTTAGCAATAAAATGAGGATACAATCTCAGAGCTAATCCCCAGACTAAACTTCCAATCGCATTGGTTCGGCAACCTCCTCTTCCGAGCCCCTTCCACACCCAAGCCTCAATGCTAGCTTTGACAGTCTTAAATCTGGCCATTCCCCTACTGGATTTCTCCCTGAGTGCATAGTCGCAGGTGGCTTCCCTTCGATCAAATGCAACGACCCAAAACCTTCCACATTTTGCCTCACTGCTTCTCCTCTCCCCTGTTATGCCGCAGTGCATCCTTTTCTCTTCCGTTTTTGATCAGACCTTCGTTGCCGATTCGACCAGCATTGTAGCCCCTCGCATTACACCCAACATCCTCAAATTCCTAGTTGGTTGCCGCTCAGATCTTCCTATGATGCGCTCAATCCTCCACCACCGAGCTTTGGTGATTAGCACCTCGCTCACCAGCGCTCAAATGCTGGTAGTTGATCTAGCCTCATTGTTCAATTGCATACTCACCCACATTCGTCTGTTCGGTGGGCTACAAGTTTTTTTTTCCACCTGATCAACTACTCCCTCAACCATCAACTTCCCTCACTCCATTCCTGTGCCGCAACCCCGACGGCGCCTGCCGCCTCCTTCCTCGTTTTTCCCCGAACCAGAGAAGAGAGAGAGAGCGGCGAATTGCACTTCGAGGCCTCCTGGACCCCCCTGCCTGAACGGAAATCCAGCAGCTTATCCCCGGGTTTGGGAACCCTCACCCCTTAAACAAACACTAACTAACCCTATTCAAGTCAATAAAATTTGAGCTTGCGAGCCTTATCCTTAATGCCTAAGAACCCTATTCACCAACCCCTAAGCCACTCCGACCAATCCTAATATCACCAAAAGACTAGCACCCCAGCTTTAAACTTAATTCAAACCCAACTAGCAGCTTCCACACTGTTTATGTTTTTTTGAATAATTGTTGCAAAATCAAAGCCTAATTAAGTTTTAATGAACCTTAAGGGTTAAGAACACATGTGGGCTCAATATTGGGCTCACAAAGATATCCTAAGAGGGAGTGACATCCGCCCAGAAAGTGGTGAAAAAATCATATCCTATCCCAACACGGCGAAGAACGGGCCAATGTGACATTATTGAATGATCATTTGAATTTGTCCAAAGCGTTGATATCCAAATATACGAGAATGTGGGAGGCCACAATACAAGAGGAGTACAACTCGCTCATGGCCAACGGTACGTGGGAATCGACCAAGCTTCCAAAGGATCGCAAGAGTGTAGGATGCAAATGGGTGTTTTGCACCAAGAAGGATGCATTGGGTGAAATTATTAGGTATAAGATACGGTTAGTAGCAAAGGGATATTCTCAAATGGCCGGTGTGAGCACAAATATGTGCCCCCATGTGTTCTTAAGCTTAGAATTCTTGAAACACGGGCATTTGATTTTTTATTGCTTATTCTAAAAACATAAACAGAGTGAAGTTAGAATGGTTGTGATTTAAAACTCTAGGCTTAGATGTTGGGTTTAGATTTAGGAATTAGGTAAAGAATTAACTTAGGACTAGTTTGGATGAGTGTGAGAGTCGGGATTGAAACTTGGAAGCTGGGATTTGGTGACCGAATTGGGATCGTCGGTGTTCGCATTAAGGGGAGGTTACTGTACCCCTAGAACTCGGGGGGGGGGGGTAGTCATTGGTTGGAGTAGCAATATACGTGCGAACAAATGATAGGGTATTTTAAAAACATGGGGGCTAAAAATTATAAATGAACTTAAGAGTAATATAGGGTATCAAAAATGGCACTGGACATCTTTAAAGTACTATAGGGTATGGAATAATAGGTAATTTGGAATTATAAGTGATGCAAGCCATTTTTCTATTAACCCAAAGTAGAAATTTACATAATGATAGCATGTGAAAAAAAGAAGAGAATTGAAAGTAATACCCCCCCATAAAATAGTGGTTGTTCGCACCTATATCCTTAACTTTTTAACACACTGCCCCCCCCCCCCGAGCCCTAGAAAAATCCGGATCAGGGGATCGGTGGCAGTTAGAGGCGGCAACTCTCACCTTTCTGGCTCTCTCTCAACAAAAGAGTAGGAAAACGCAGGCAGGAGCCCCAAGCGGGAGGAATGTGGTAATGGGAAGGGGAAGCAAATATGCTGCGGGCGAGAGCTGCGGCAGCTCTGCCCACAAAATTGTTGTTCCATAGTTTTGCAACTAAGGTTGAGGGAGCAAGCGGGGTGAGAATGCGGAGAGGTGGAAGGAGGACAACGCTCGGAGGCAGTTGTTGGATTGCTAAAAGGGAGGGAGGCGAGCTACGGAAGCCACGACCAGCTGACGAGCAAGAAAGACTCTGAGGGGATTGATCGCAGGGGAGTAAGGAGAGAATCACATACAGGCGAACTCCGGCCCAGCCGGGACTTCGGAGGGAGGTGCCAAAGGAAAGGAAAAACAATTCAAAGGCCGACTCGCTTCCGAATCTCGGTTCCCTATTGGCGTCAACCATGCCAGATGCTGGGGAGGTTGATACAGAGGCTATCAGTGGCTAAGTCTCCAGTAATAGATTGCGAAATGCGGGTCATGAGGTGAGAGTCAAAATTGAGGATTTTGCATTGAACAAAAGTAATGGTTCTTCCCTGAAGGTGCACAACAATGTGGGTATGAGCTGGAGAGTGGTATTGGCCAGAAGGGGAACGGTTGTTGCAGTTCGGCCAGCATACGACCGAAGGGGGAGAATCAATACTGAGGACCAGGGGAGGTAGACATTCGGCCGAAGCCTCGGCAGACTGTGCTAATGGGGTTTCTGTGCAAATTTAGGGGCCTGATGTGAAATCCCAGGGGTCACGGCAGGTCAGGTCCTCGCAGCTGCATCGGGTGTAGTGGCTGGTGCGGCCTGGAAGTGCAAGGAACTCGAAGAGGCTAGGAGCCAGGGGCTTCTGCAGCCAAGGCGAAGCTGTTCTAAGGCGAGCAGTTGGGGAAGGAGTTCGGTGCAGCTGGAATATTGGGTTAGGCTTAGCCTTAGTACATGTGATGGTGTAGGAGGGTAGTAAGTAGGAATCTAGGGTGTGTTAGAGTAATCCAACATCTGGAGTAAATGAAGAGGCATAGGCACACCAAGGGTGTAATGCAGTGTTGCTAAAAGCCATCATGGAACAACCTAGGTTGCTTAATTAAATCATTGTTGTAGGATTGGGAATTGCTAGTAATTATGGTGTTGAGGGGGTGATGGCGTGTGGCGATGACTACAAGGGAGAAGAGTATTTTTAAATACTAGTCACCTTGTGATATTTGAATAAAGGTTGTGTGTTGGGATACTTACCTTGCTGAGCAGTGCGTGCCATTTACAAGTAGTCAAATGCGGTCAGTTGAGCATGTGCAAGCCATAGGCCTTCACTCGGACTAAGACGCATTAGGGTGGAGGTCTAGGGCTCACAGCCGGAGTGGATTTTAATGAGACTTTTGCTCCCGTGGCCAGGTTTATCACCATTAGATGCATACTCGCATTAGGAGCGGCCATTAATTGGGAGATCCACCAAATGGATGTAAAAACGGCGTTTTTGAATGAAATATTGGAGGTGGAGATCTATATGGATCAACCGGAGGGTTTCGTACAAGAGGGGAATGAAGATCTTGTGTGTAAACTCAAAAAAAACTTTGTACAGGCTTAAACAATCGCCAAGGACATGGTACCACCATATTGATTCATTTTTCATTAATGAGGGCTTTTGTAGAAGCCAAGCGGATCATTTGTTATACATCAAACAAACAGGTGAGTATTTTTTGGTGGCAATCCTCTACGTGGATGATTTGATCATATTGGCAAGTAATGTAACCAAATTGAAGTCACTTAAATCAGAGCTTGAGAAGGAATTTGAAATGAGCGATCTCAGAGAGTTTCATTATTATCTAGGAGTGAATTTTGAGAGGAATAGGGAAGCCCGTACTATTACCATGAACCAAAAGAGCTACATCAAAAAGATCCTCAAGCATGTTAACATGGAAGAATGTAAACCGGTTGGAACTCCGTTTGATGTGAATTCTAAATTATTAAAACTTTCAGATGAAGATTTATAAATGTGCAAAGGGAATCGAAAGGTATTCCATACAAGGTCGGAGCAGGATCTCTCATGTATGCAATGGTGGCCATGAGGGCTGATATTGCATTTGCGGTAAGTACATGTCGAAGGCCGGTCCATTGCATTGGATGGCCATAAAATGCATTGTAAGGTATTTGAAGGGCACTTTGGACTTCAAATTATGCCTCGGAGGCAAGGATATTGTCTTAAGAGGGTTTTGCGGTGCGGATTGGATAGGAGATGCAAACGACCGGCGCAGAGTTCGGGAAGTTTTTGAAGCCTTAGTGGCTAATTGCCGGTAGTTGCTACGAAGGGTCGGATTTTTTCCAATTTACATTGGCAAGAGCCGGTCTTTTGTAAAATCAATCGGCCAATTGCCTATATTTTCATATTTTCATTGGCCAATATCCGATTAAATGGAATTCATATCGGCACTAATTGTTTAAAAAATGTATGAAAAGTTATTAGAAATCATTTCTTAGTACAAAATCTTGAATAAGTGAAAAGAAAGGCATGTTCAAAACTTTAAATTTGAAGAGTTAATATCCTTGGCAGGAATTGAACCTAGCAATGCCTTCACCGCTTGAAGGCCAAGGGTCCTCCAATTCTTCATAGAAGCAGCTAGATTTGGTCATGGAAAGGTTGCATAATTCAAAAAGTTTAAGGTTTAGGGTACTTTCTCAAGTGCATCATTAGATGCCCCAGACAAATAGCGCTCTGGATGCTTCCGGCTGAAATCCAGTAACTCACAAGAAGAATCGGCTACATTTCCGGGACATTTTCTGGTCCATCGGCTAATTGCCGGAGGATTGAAATTATAGTCGGATTGCCATCCGATGGTTGGAAATTTGGACCGGCCATGAGGGGAAATCCATCGGCTGATAATGAACTAGCCGTCGGTTTTCCCCGAACATAGATACACACTCGAATGACATCGAAAACAAAAACACAATCAAACCCTATTGGTATCAAAAACGTGTGAATTCCTTGTTATAGATGCCCAAATGGTATCAAAAGAAGACAATGCCAGCACAACACCCATATTGCAGGAATCAGGGTCGCTGATTTCATCAATCAAGACAAGAAGAGGAGCTAGTCCCTCCTAAATAATGTCACTATGTATATATTGAGCGCAATTTTTAAATATTATCCTGAACTTTCAATTACGAAGACAACAAAACTTAGGCATCTTCAGACCGTATGCATGCCCGTCTTTAAGAAGCATTGTGGGACGCGGCTCCTCAAATCTTCACCAACAGAATTAAGATTGGTGTCTCTATTATGGGCACTCTTCCAACTACAAAACAACTTTGGCTGTTGGATCGGGTCGGGAATTGTCTCATCAAGTTAGCAATTGCAAACCACAATGAGTATCATTTGAATCTACATACCGTAGGTTCATAGCTGGTTCGACACATGTTAGGCGAATAATTAATTAAATTTCAAAAAGTAGGTTCGGCACCTAAAAATAGTATATCCATATTTTCAGCAATTTTCTCTTTTAATTTTTAAAAATTCAGCTTAAATTCATTTTTAATTTTCTATGTAAGCTTATATCTTGTACATCTCTCTTGCATTGAATGACCAATAAGATGTGAGTGAAGAGTTGAGAATGCTCTGTGCTTTATGCAAGTAGAGTGGAGTTGTGTTCAACAATGCATATGGGATATGTAAACTTTGAGGTGAAGCATCGAGTTAGACTTCATTTTTATAACACGCATAACTTTTGCATAGAGCTTTCAAATGACATAAAATTTGTTGGAGGTGAAAGATTACTTGATTTCTAAACTTTTCTTAGACCAACAAAATTCCAAAAAAGTTGATCTTCTATGCACAAATGAGCTCCGAAAAACTGTTATGAACACATTTTAATTTTTTGATCTTTACACGGCTGCAATGTTTTGTCCATATCTTTTGCATAAAGACTTATTTTGACACAAAACTTGTTGGAGGTGGAAGAAGGATTGATTTCTCAACTTTTGTTAGTTGGACAAAATTCTATAAAACTTCATTTTCTATGCTCAATTGGACTCCAAAAATTTGTGTACAACACATTTGAAAAGCCTCACCTAGAGTCTTGCTACTTCTTAACCCATATTCTTTGTGGACTAATGTAAGTGAGCTTGATTACAAAAGGAGCACCTTCTCTCTTTCAAAATTCACATATGCTTGCACTGTAAGTAAAACTCTAGTGAGAAGTAAAAATTTCTTACTTTTTGGCAATTTTAAAAAATAATTAATTTTATATTTGGCAAAAATGCCAATAATATTCCAAAAGTTTAGCCATCTATTTTTAGAATTATTTTGTACCAAACCTGGTATTAAACTACGGTACTTGGTCATGAAAGTTGAAGAGGGGAATTTGTATTTTTCATTTTTCATTTTTAAATATATTTTTCCCTTCAACTTATCACATTGTACATAGGCGCTCCTAATTTTGTTGAATTTGTTATATTTTGAGCACATAGTCATAGAAGGCCCATAAACCTTAAGTCACATGGATTATTTGGCCAAATAACCACTATAATGCCAAGGAGGTAGGAGGTGGGACTGACTCAAACACACCACTCAAATACATGTGTCCAAAGGTTTGTTCACACCCCTCTGTAAACTTAGCAAGCAAGGTGATAAAAAAATTTATAAAAGGAACGGCCCATAATATGAGAAAGATTTCATACCCAAGATTTTCTTCAAATCATGGAGGTTGCTTGCCCATTTTTCATTTCACTTCAATTCTACACTTACTAATTTTCAAAGTGTTCTTTGAGGTCAAACTTATAGCTACCATTCAACTCATGCTCTACTCATTTTGATTATGAATTTGTTTTTCTTCCTCATGTTATGAGTAATTCTCCTAGTAAAAAATAAGTAGGAATTGTTTGGCATCCATGCAAGTTTGGCAACCATCACGGGTAGGTCACTTAGTGCATTTTAAAAACGACGTGCGGCATAATATAGAGAGGATTAAAATCATTTGAAATAAAAATTATAAAGGAATTCCAAATAATGAAGGGGCCATTAAATTGAGACAATCCCATTATAAGTAAGTTAGATGGATATAAAACGTGGGCCATTATTGTTTTTGTAAAATTAATATAGGGGCTGAAGATAAGGATCCTAGAAGGTATGTTTAGTATGATATGTAAATGGGTTTAGGACTCACGGGGATGGATGATAATTGGGATTTCCGTATGTCCAAAAATGGAGGAAAAGGGAACGGGCCGTCGTTGGGGTCGTCTTCCCCACACCCGTTTGCATATGGCTAGGGTTTCAATTTGCTTTGCGTTTTCGTCCATTTTCATCATGAAGTGCTCACACACTCACCGGATAACCATGATAATTGTCTTCAAGCAGGATCTTCATGTGGGTCAAGTTTGTTATGCAGAGGATCAGACTGTGGGGTGCATTTTGTCCAACGAAGCACGATAAGGCTACCGTCAACTGTAAGATCCACTGCCAAACGAAAAAGGGGACGTTCAAGTAATGTTAATAAAGCTGGAAATGCTACTAACATATTGAACGGAGTAGATGAGGGGTCATGGTGGGTGGGCAGGGTGCAAGCTATGCGGCGTCGCAATGGGAAACAATATGAAGTATTGAGGCAGGCAGTTGCCCGAACAAAGGAATCAGGGAGGAGAAATCCTAACAATCCTCATATTGAAGTAATGTTGCAATATTATAGAAAACATCCTAGCCGTGATAAGTTTAAATATGATCACACATATAGCCAATGGATTGATATAGATTGTGTTATATCTATTGTGACTATGAGCTACAATTCTACAAACGAAGTGTACACTCTAGACATGAATGATTCAGAGCAGCTGTCCAAGTTTGTGACAGACCAAAGTATATAGGATTTAGTACCAAGCTTGGATCATCTTCGACTGCTTCACACAATGTAAGTATTCAACCTTACAACATGTTAGAGTTTAAAGATTGTCATTTCTTAAGAAAAAAATTATGATTGATGAAATGTTATATAAAATGGGGGTTTAGGTATTTTGAATTCAAGGTTTTTGTATGTTCACTGCAATGCATTAAACCCTAAATGCCGAAGATTGGATTAAGGAATTATTGCATTTTAGTGGTGAATTATTGCATTTTAGTGATGAATCATTACATTTTAGTGGTGAATTATAACATTTGAGTAAAATTAATGAATTATTATGTTCATAAGCACTCACCTTCTAGATCATGCGCTTGATGTCTTTGGCAACTGGGTGTTGAGTCGCTGCCACGCCCAGCGGGAATGGGATCGCGTAGATCCCACAGACGAGGACCGTGCTAGTTTTATGAAGCTTCTTCCCCGTTTGGCCGTCATCCACAGCTCTGCCAAAGAATTTGTAGGGAGCATAGTGGAATTCGCAGCTTTCCGACTAAACCACTGCCATTCTTCCCGTTTTTTGATGAGTTTGGGTTAGCATTTTGTAAACCGCATGTTGTGTTTGTGAACACACGGATATTTTTCCTCTGTTTCCACTCTTACCTTATTTGTGGTGTACTTGGGGTTATTTTGTACGCGCTGTAACATTGTGACTCCACCCTAAATCATAAATTCTAAACCCGATTTACTATGCTTTGTGTTTTTGGTCACTTGCATTGCAATGACCGCTATGGTATTTGTGTTGCCATCTCCTATGTATTTTCATCATAACAATGTTTGCAATGGTATTACTTTGCTATGGTCTCCTATGTGTTTTCTTCATAACTCTGTTTGCAATGGTATTATTGTTTGCACCCTTCTTTGTTTTCATGCTTTCCCTCAACACTCGTCAATTGCGTTAGGAAGTAGATTAGCTTTTATTACTTAAAAGGAATATAGAATACAAAAAATTACAGTGACTTGGACAATATAAGTAATGAAAGGGTGCAAACAAATGGGCCATTTTTGAAATATAAGTAATTATAGGGAGGCTTCAATTCAACCCTTGAAGGTAAATAGCCCCAAAACAAAAAACCCCCAGCCGCACGTGGTGCACAAAAATGCCTTAGAGTGACCTACCCGTGGCAACCATGGATCCTAGATAAGTTTTCCAACCTCCAATTATTCTTATGGCCTTCACCAAAGATGAGTTAATTGTCTTCATTGCTATTAAACCTTCTCTTCAACCTACAAAACAAACACACACAAGAACTCCAAAGCTTAAGTTAGAACTTGCATGTTAATAAACATTTCAATTTGTCCTACTGCTTGAATGCACTACACAAAAGCAACAAAGCATTGTCCACATTGTTGGAACCATAGTTTAATCCTTCCACCTTCATGATAAGTGACCCATTAATTTCAAGAGTGAGTCACTTGCACCAAATGAGAATTTCCACTAACTTGAAGGACCGAGCTCAACTCCATAGCAACATGTGCATTATGCTTGATTGTTGAAGACTTGTATAATTGTTAGCTCAAAGCTAGTGAAGTGCATATCACTTCCCCATTTACTCATGCTTCATTCCATTGAAGTCCATTGGCCATACAAGTCCAATAATCAAGTTGGTTCACCTTCATCTGCAAGTCACATTGCCTAACAAATGCAGCAAAGAGGAAGACTCTGTGGCTAAAGGATTAAGAACCATTAGACCCCACAATTTGAAACTACTCTTGTTGGTTTATGCTTAACTACGGATGGTGTGCATTGTGAGTGCTCCTTAGGCCAAGCATCTACAAGTGCGAAGAAGTAGATCATCTCACACATCTTACATGAAGTAGAAACCTGCTCATGTAGACTAGAATGCCAACATCTTAGTCTCATGTCAATGGACCTTCAAATCACTCTTAGGCCTCATATAACTTTCCTCTAGTCAGCTACAAACAAAACACACAAAAACCACCTTGAAACTCAAGCTAGTATGTCATCATTCCTTAGTTAAGTGTACACGTTACTTATACACATGAACACACCTCACTTGAATGTTGGTAAACCACGGTGCTAGTGGGTTTATTCACCTTCAATTTCTTGATTGCTTTGCTCAATTTTCACTCTTCATATGTTAACTCACTCATGTCATATACACACATTTTAAGGTTAGGGAGGGGTTAGGTAGTTTTAAAGAATCATGAAATTTTCACTCTTCATATGTTAACTCACTCATGTCATATACACACATTTTAAGGTTAGGGAGGGGTTAGGTAGTTTTAAAGAATCATGATTGGTGCTTGCAACTAGAAGAGTGTATGTTAGCACCGGTCCTCCTCTCGTGAATTTGCATACACCACCACCTATTCCTTCTCCCACACAAAGAAGTCGAGCTCCCACATCACTGCCATCAAACATGTCATTGGAACTCTACGCCATGTCTACCCCAAATCAAATGTAGTGGAATGTGCAACAAAAAATGCACAAAAGAACAAAGGTCCCAATTGGATTGGCAAAGAAATGTTTGCATTGATTAGGACCAATGTGACATGTGTCTAGAGGAGCTAGATGCCATAGACGCCCATGATCTTATGAACCTGGAAAATTCAAAGTGGCAATGTATATGTTTGTTGGTCGTGCATTCAAGGTTCTCACCATGCCTTTGTGATGCCTCATCGTGCAAGACAAATTGGGATATTTTAAAACCATATTATAGGAGGGTTGTTGACTTTCACACTTACATCGGTACCAATGAGCATGCATATTGGTATATGGTGAATTGTGAACATGTTAAAGAGGGCCTTTCAAAGACTTGTACGTTCCCATCCATGAATGGCATGGCTAACATGGTACATTCTCAAACATATCCACCCCATGTAAGAGGTCTTATGGCAACACACGACATGAATTTGAAAGAAGAGGGGGGTAAACAATACGAGGCAAGGGATGATCAAGTTGAGGCGATAGACTTGGACTTTGGGAGGCCACAGTAAAATCCATTTGGATTCCGATTCTTAATTTATGTTCTCAAAACCATGCCATTCTCCCATGTCACAATGAGCTATTCCACATCAATTTATTCCACAAATGTCATTGAAAACTCCCCAAACACTACAAACATCTTTTGTGTTATAATTATCTAGCGTTACAACTTCCACTAGATGTAGAAGATTAGAGAATATTGGACAATAACAAAGGAGCCTCACTGCTCATACAACAATGTTGGATTCAACTAAACAAAATGGAGAGGTGATTCTTGTGCAACTTAAGCTAATGATGGAAAGCAACAAGGAAATTGAAAAAATTAAATGGTTCAGCATCTCCAAATCAAGTTCTAGACATGACGACCCATGTGAGTGCTACAAATAATTGCCACCTGGGTCTTCAACATCTTGCTTTCTTGCACCGTGGGATGTCAAACTGTTGACATTGTTTTGTTGTAAGAAAAAGAGAAGTTCCAAATGAAAAGCAAACTTCGCAATTTATAGCAAGGCAAATTTGAGCCCGTTGACTTTGCCTTTTCTTTTTCTTTTTCTTTTTTTTTAATTTTTTTGGCAAGTGACCATTCATGAGCTGAATAAAAACACATCTTCAAGAGATGATACATCCTCCACAAGCCACGTTGAGCCAATACCTTTCAAACACCTTCCCAACTTGGTAATAACCAGTTATCGAGGAGATTTTTGGGCATAATAACCGGTTGAGATCCTAGAGTTTGCAAGTCCAACTGGTTACATGTTGACATCCTCCGGTTTTCCTTTATTAAATTGGGGTATAATATTATTTAAATCCCTCTAGAATGATCGGTAATTTTCCTGCATTTATGAACTTCAACCGGTAATTTCTCAAACTCAACCGGTTCATCGGTAACTAACTGCCGGTTCTCCCCGATCAATGGCTATAATGCAAGTTTGGTCACACACACTCTTCTCTATAGAACGCTTTCATGCCTTGGTTCTTTCACCATCACTTATTCAGAGTCAAAGCCATGCAAAGGATATGGGATCAGTAAACCATAAAGGCCGTGCATGTCTAATACTATGATTGGGGAGAACCGGCGGTTAGTTACAAATGAACCGGTTGAGTTTGAGAAATAACCGGTTGAAGTTCAAGAATGCAGGAAAATTACCGATCATTTTAGAGGAATTTATAGTATATTCGCCAATTTAATAAAGGAGAACCGGAGGATGTGAACATGTAACCGGTTGGACTTGCAAACACTAGGATCGCAACCGGTTATGCCCGAAAATCTCCCCGATCATTGTGCATGTCTATTGGTCTAGACATGTTAATACATGTGAAGTTTACGACACATAAACGGTCTTTTGATTGCAAGAATTATCAACTATGAATTTGGTGTCCTAGGGGAGAATTATGCTTCTCTGCATTTGAAGTAAATCTTCATCCTGCATAACATTATTCAGCCATTTGGGTCGGTTCCATGGCCTTGGGATATGTTGGTTATATTATATGCGTCCCTCAAACAATGTAAGAATACTCTTTTACTGTTTATACATTCATGTGGACACTTGGACATGTGGGTGGAGTTGTACTCCCGACACTGTTCAAAGGAATCAATATTCATTCCGATATTGTTCACATGAAACATCGTACATCCCAGTTTCATTCACTATTCATAGCAACACTATCAATGAAAGTACCTACAGTGCTACACTATTATTCACAATATTCTTTCTGTTCATACTGGCATTATTAATTATTCGTACTGACGCCAATTTCTTCCTATTCTCTAATTTTTCTTCGCATGAAGGTAAGATAGTGGAGGCCCAATATAATTTGCTAAATATAAGAATGGAACGCAATCATGCAACTGAATAATGTTATGTGGTACTATTTCATTCAGTATATTTTTGTTTGTGATGATTGTTTCTATATTCATTGATTAGGCATTGCATATATTAAGACTATTTATTTATTTAAGAATAGGTGGAGAAAGTCGCACGGTGGGGAGGTTTGCTAGTGATGCATCGGTGATTGTGTTGTTTTATAATGGCCACACAGTTGTTGGCTTGTCAGAGCATGTTCACATGTTATCAATACATGGCCCTATAACGAAACAATGCCGGGTTTAGCATGGGAGCTGAACACCATGCATCAAGTCCGACCACTATTATTGTTGCCGTGGCCTAGAAAGCCCTACTAGGGCAGGATACATTGGGGTTATGTTTTCCAGATACTTGAGCTGCGATTTATAGTACTCAAGTTGCCTAGTAATACGTGTCATTTGAATTTCTAGTGTGTCAATTGACATGTAGATTTTTTCTTCACAAGTCACAGTACGTGTCAACTTCTAAAATGTGCGTGTCAATTGACGTGCACTTATATTTTTGTGCAAGTTTTTGCGTGTCAAGAGAGAAGAACTTGCAAAAACTTTGTCAAACATATACACTGCTCCACAGTCGACAATATTTTTAGGCAAACGCTGTCGACAATATTCTGTATGGCTGGTGGCGGCTTGAGTGACATGTCGTGATCCTACGGTTTTTCTTTATTAATTTGATGTCTACTCTATAGATTCCTCTAAAATAATTGATAATTTTACGGGAAGCCCTTAAGCTTTAACTGCTTATTTCTGAAACCCAGCCGGTGGGTTCTCCCCGTTGATGGGCGAGAGGGATATCTGCTACGCTAAGGGCTGGGGCCCGCTATGGGATTGCCGTGCGGAAGATTTAAATTTTTTTTGCAACTGATTGAATAGTACATGAATAATTGTCAGGGGGACGTTTAGGGATTAAAACCACCATTCTTCTTGTAAAAAGATTCCAAGTCCATGTCAAATCCACTAATCAATGCCAAACTTTGGAAGGATGGAGTTGGTGGTTTGGTGGAAGGTGGTGGTTTAATGTGTATTAAAAGAAAGATTTTAGCCAAGTTTATGTGTTGGTTTAGAGGCAAAAAAAGTACAAGACCCTTTGAAATTTTCAATCAAATAAACCACCATGGCGTTTGCAATTTTTTCTTTTGGAGCACGTCAAAACTTTACTTCACCAAAAAAACATTTTTTTCCAAAAATAATACCCTCCAAGAGAGCTGGAAAACCTTGACTTGTTGTTGGGTCTTAGTAATAGGATCACCTAACCCTGAGGGCTGTTTTGAAGTAAATGCAGAGCATGGATTAGACGCAATTACTTAGTACATGAAATAGCTCAGATTAAAGCTTGAACCTCGACACATAACAACCACTCGATCAAGTGGAATGATCGGCTTTGTTCATGATGAGTTCGTTGAATTCCTTTTCAGAGAGCGCCAAAATGGGGATGGGTACTAGCTCTCCAGATTCATCGTCAACTTCAAAGATGTCCTCCTTCTCCAGCTCTCGCAACTGAGAATCATCATCATCGTGCCCACGAGTGTGTAATTCTTCCGGCACCCTTGTTTTCACCAGCTTGCCGTCACAGATGTTGTAATCCAGTCGCAACACTCTGTAGCCAACAATGAAGTGGGAGTTCCTAGCAGCTTGCACCATCATTATACTGTCACTGCACTTATCCACGGTCACAGCAACTTTCGGATCGACGCCCGGAACTCCAGTGACGACCTGCGCTTTGGCCGAGGCGAACACTCCATTTCGTCCAGTCACAGTGATTTTGTTTGCATAAATCACTTCGGCAATAATCCAGAGCGATTTCACAATTCTGGAAAACCAGAATCATGGTGTGAGAAGGATAGTAATGTCAGACTGTTACTAAACTCCTGTGTAAATCCAACTTCAAAACAAGCAGTTTCTACAATCAAGCCACTAGGATCTGATACTTTAGACTAGATCAAGCTTGGAAAAGCTTTTAATGGTGATCCAGTAACCCTCTTCACAAGAAAATTTAAGGACACCTGAACATAGACTTAAGATACTTAAAATTGTTCAATGTTTTTGGACCTCTCGGACAATGCAAGCTGAAGCTCCTAGGAAATAATCTAATGTTAGTAACCTTGACTTATTAATTGGGACGCTTGACATTCATGCTCAACCTCACTTTTCCAGGTTTATTTATCTGTACAATCATCAAAACGATCTTGCGATCCAATGATTTAAAATGACTTACATTGAGACTATGTTTCAATTTATGCAAACGAAATTACGGGCGAGGATCACATACCAATACATTACTCGCCATTACCGTGGCTTGGTAGGTTCTAGCCCTGGTTATATCCCATAATTCTAAACTGCTTTTGAATTTTGGGTCCATAACGTGGATCACGAAACATCGAGGACATAGATCGTCATCACATGATTCAAGTGGGCTTTGAATGCGGAGATTACTATGTAGATGATGAAAGCACTCACCCGTCCTCAGATTTGTCATGACTTTTCTCCCAATCGGCACAGTGTCTCTGAAATTCCGCTACATTTGGACGCCATTCGAGAGCTCCCTCTGCATCTGCATCCCCGACCCAATTTCGAATCAGATTAATATCAACAGAAGCAACTACCAGGCCATCCAAAGTGCCGTTTAGAGTCTCGTCCTTCTTCACTTTCATCCCGGCGATGCCCATGAGCCACGCCGAGACACCCTTGGAGGTGTTCCAGGTCAGCTCCAACCGCTCCAATGGCCTCTTCTCGAACTTACTGCCCTCCACGGAGGGTTTTCTCAGATTTTTGAGATCAGCAAAGCCTCTGAGGCCAGCAAAGCTCTTGCGATACTCAGCATCATGCCATTTGGAATCCTTCGTCATCCATTCTGGATCGAACATTGACGCCTGCTTCACCAACGCTGAAGTTGGCTTCACATTGGTCGATGTCTGCCCTCTTGATATCGAGGATCCACCACATATAAACTTTGACAGCAAACCACCCTTGTCACTCTGAACACTCGTGAGCACATCAAGACAGTCCAGCTTACGCCCCCAAGGATTGGCAGCCCTACACTTCAATATGCTGCTAAACAAGGATTCATCGAACCCATTCACAGACTTCGCCATGGAGCCCGAGTTGGACTAACCTCAGCTATGTATGCGATGCGTCGACACGTCCACAGAAAGACTGCAATGAGGACAGAGAGCTGGCCAATTCTATACCTCGCTGCGGCATCTGGAAGTAAACTGGAAGCTATGACCAGTAGACTCTTGCGGTTCCTGATGCGTGTTCTGTAAATTTCGAATTCTATTGATAAATTAACAAAAACTATCATTTATCATGCATCTACAGGTCCCATGACTATTTCGTGAACCTTATTTTGCATAAAAATGTATATGTTTGCTGCACGACTACCGACTACAGTTTCCCAGCTAATCGTTGCAGATGCCACGATGTCTTTTCTCGTGGTGCGCATTAAACGCAAAAAATAGAACACAGCTATTCAACGCAAATCTAGGACACAATTGCGTTCTTGGTAAGGCCCTCGTCTTTCTTCTCCCTTTTCTAGTTTGCTCCTCCCCTATTTCGTTCTGAACTTGGTTCTGAACTTGATGCTACTGGCGGGAGCACATGGCCGGCCTGAGCAGGGGCCGCAGCCTGCCAAGTCTGCCACAGACCGAACGGATGTGGAGTTTTAATCCACCCCATCCACCAGCGGATGGATGCTGCAACCCTTGGATGTGTTGCGCCTCCTGCCCAGGCAGCTCGCGTGAGGTCTCTCCCGAGCCCCCAAAGAAGCGCCGCTTCTGTGTGCAGCGGGACGGGGGCGCAGCCTGGGCGGCTGGTTTTTTGTCCATGTGCGTGAGCCAATATGTTGATAGAACCCACCGCACTCTTTGCAGTATTGAGTTCGATTTCTCAATGTCTATGAGTGTGTCGATGAACATGCTTTGTGGTCACTTCCTAGGATCTTAGAGCTTTTAAGCATTCAGTGATTGTTTTTCTGCAGCATATGTCAGACTTTATTTTCCGGATCTTCATTTTGAGCAAGTCAAGGGCAGATGGCGAGTTTTCAGGACGAACCTGACCTGATTGAGGCCATTAGATTGGCGTTTGCGGAATCTAATGGGATATGGGAAACGCTTAAATCGATTACAAATCGATCTCAATCTAGTGGTGACTCACAGATAGAGTACCTGTTCCAGTGGTTCGGTGAAACATTGGATGCAATGGATCGTACCTGCGAGGCGTACAAAGAGTCTGAAGGATCTGACTGGGGGGATACGCTAGATCGTCAGGATAAGGGAAAGCTGAAGCTCAGCCTGATGTGTCACCACATTGAAGGTTCTGAAAGAGTTTCTTTCGACAGCTTGATCAGTCAGAAAGCGATAGCAATTTGTAGATACGTGTCCAGTGTTATCTTCTTCAGATGTTTTCTTTTCATCTCGGGCATTGCGTTGGAGAAGTTCAAGGACACAGAATCGGGGATTGACATGGCTCGTCTGATCGATCGGCTCTCAAGTCTCTCCAACAAGTGGAACTGGTTCAATACAGATTCTTGCAAGGAAAGTGTGCTTGATCCCTGGAATGAGAATATTTCACTTTCAGGCGAAGATGAGGCCGAAGATGTAATGAAATTGCTGTACCAGTGGATTCTCGGCCCTCTGAGCAAGGTCACTGGGTTCGTGATCACTCATGAGATGAACATGTTACATGATCGTGTTGGCGACCTGAATGCTCTGGCGTGCCGTGCAAAGTGGGGCGATGAACTCTGCAAATTTCTGCAAACACTCAATGAGTTTTTTGTGGATTCTAACACGGTTGAGTTCTTGTACACAGAGTTCTCTCAATGCTATTGTTACACGGCAGAGCGCCTCCTCGATCTAGGAAATCGCAAGCGAGCAAGGGAATTGCTTGATCTTGCCAAAGGAAAGCTCGAAGGCATGAACGAACTGGTTCCGAACTGGGGAAACAATCAACTTATTAAATTCCACCCTGTACATCCTTTAAGGAAACAGCAGGTCATGGATCGTGTTCTTCAAGGCCTCTTCAAGGCCACCGGGAAAGATAGCTACCGTAAAGACATTGGGGAAAACGTAACGCAAATGTTAAACAAATATAAAGAAATTTGGGGATCTGATTACGAAAAGTATGTTTCCGACGAGAATTCAAGAATGTGCTCCTTCGATGTTCAGCTAAATGACATACAAGCATTAGTATTGGGAGAGAGGTAAATCACCGACTCTGTGGTTCATCATTTATTTGTAATTTAGTGTAATTCTGAATCTGATTGTTATGATGATGGCACTCATCACCATCATCACCATCATCATCATCGATCTATTTTTTCGTTCTTGATGTTGGCAAGTTCATACATCGTGGGAGCCAACATTGATTAAGCCAACTGGTGGATATTCTGCAGGTACAGTGAAGCCGAACAGAAGTTCAAGCAGCTTGACCCAGAAAAGTGCAGGTATCGAGGGACGTTGCGGCGGTTTTTAGAGCATCTCGATTTTTTCAGAGGATCATCTCGATCATTATCATGGGAGTCTTTCTGTGCGAAACAGAACCTTCTACTCGATGTCAGCGAAGGTTTAGGTGATAGCCAATTAACTGCCACATTTTTGCAGCAGTATGGAATCATCATTGGTCACCGTTCCTTGGGAAGATTGCCGAAACAACACATATGGAGACCTCTAGTGTATGGGATCAAGATAGTTGGTGTATCAGCTGAGGCTGGAGACCCTTCTTCATTGAAGATCTGGCTCAAAGAAGGTATAACTCTTGCTACTTATGGGAGAGTTTCGGCTCACACTGAAATTAGAATTATATAGGACATGTCACGTCATAGTTTATGCACTGAACTGAGGTCTCAACATGTATTGAAATACATTCTTTCAGATAACAGATGATCTACCGATGATTCAGCTATGGTTAACACTAATACTTAAAATCTGGACTGAATATTGAGTGACGTTTTTTGAAACATAGTTTTGTTGAGCGAATATCAAGTCAGTCTATCAGGGTATATACAGCAACCACCGAGAAATATCATGCTAGTCACTATTGAAAGCTTTTGCTAATTCAGTGAATATGTTCTGTGTGTGTGATGTGCAGAACTTAATCTGCAATTCCCATCGCCTGCGCCAGCTTGCGTCCAAGAGGTGATCTCTTGTCTCAGAGATCGTTGCGATGTAGGTGAACACAAGCGTGTACTACCGGCAATGCTGAAGGCATGTCGCCTCTTAAAGCGATCCATTGATATTTACTCCGACTTGCTACACAATTGGACGCAGGGGTTCTCGAATGAGGGTGAATGGTCACAGCTCCTGGAGTCGCAGAAATTTGTTCATGACACCCTTAAGTCTTATCTTCTGGTGTTGCATCATTTGTGTAGGGGGCTTTTACTGGAAAACCACGATGTCATCACATTGAATCAACCAGACCCCCCAACGAATATCAGTGACAGTGCGATTGAGACTTGCACGGCCTTCATGATCAGCGCGTTGGTTTGGGTAGAGAGAGGTCGCACCCGATCCCTTTTGAGCCAACTTGGACCTTGGTACAGTATGACAAAGTTTGGAGATGCGATTTATCCACGTTCGCTGAAAGATGAAATGATCAAGTTTGACAAGGATGAAGAGGTAATTAACTGTCTTCCCAATTAGTATATACTCCAGTATTTTTAATAATCTTTAAGCGAAGAGATCGAAACGAGCGAGTAATGAACAGGCTTAACATGCGAACGTTGCAAATTTCTTTCATGTGTGATCATCTGGGAAAGTGGCAACATTCACGCCAAGTTGAAATTAGAGACGAGTTCTAGCCAAATTATAGTCATACCCTCAGCCAAGTTCAGTCTAACATGACCGACGGATGCCTGTCTTTTGTTCCCTCTCAGGCGGCTATGTTGTCCATCAATTATTCGTGCCGGGCAGCTTGCAAACCAAGGTCGAAGCCTTTGTTTGTCGAGTACGTGAGCCTGGGGAAAATGTATGTGGCATTTACAATTGAGGTACATAAGTTCACATCATTCCTATTAAGCCAGGCCTGAGGAATCAATTTCGAAACCGGCATATTGGAGTGACAAAACATGCCATGCTGTCTACTGCCTTGAGTTTCATGAATAACTTGAACTTGACATGACTGTTGCTTAAACACTGTTGCACAGGACGAGGGTGTCGATGGGCCATACTGTGTTTCCTGCCGAGAAGCATTTAGGTTTACGGCTGAAGACTTAGAGAACTTGCCTGATGACTCAGAGAAGTTGCAGATGTTGTCAGGTGAAGACTTGGCAGACGACGCCTTGAAGAACTTGCCAGATGAAGACTTGGAGAAGTTGGCAGATCCCAAGACAGTGAATAAATTGCTATTCGTCTTTTACGAAATAATCCCGCGGCAGCAAAAGTCCAATAAGAATTGCGTTGTGGCGAAGTTGCACTCGATTCTTGAGAAATTGTATGATATACTCATTAGACCCTTCTGGGAAGAATCTTCATATCATCTCCGGGACCCCTATGCCCCAGTCATCTTTGTGCCAGACAAGGTACGTGATATTTCCATCTTGTTGACCTGAAATTAAAATAATGCCATGGACTTACAAGGAAACGCAGCTCAATCTTGGGCGGCGTCGACTAGGTGTTATGTAAGCAGCCTTGTAGGTTAACAAAGACAAATCAACACGCTGAATATTCACCTCTTAGAGGTGTGCTTGCAGATGCTATACAGGGTGCCATTTGCTTTACTTCGAGACGTGAAGACCAAGAAATATCTTTTTGAGTTGCACAGAATCTCGATTGCTCCCTCCTTACGAGTTTTGCAGCACTGTGCCATCCGCCGACATGACCTCTGGAACTGCCCATTGAAACAAGAGTGTATCTTGGCCGTCGGAAACCCTGCCTATGTTAAGGCTGCAGACCTTCTTCCTGGAACAGGGACAGAGCTGATGCATCTTCGTGAGTGTTTCCAAGGTCGACTCAAGAAAGTTGAGGCACATGAGGCCACACGTGCAAATTTTCTGGAGCTGGTGAAGGAGGCTAGCTTGTCTAAAGACAGACATGTCTTTGCAATAATGCACTTGGGAGTCCATGGCCTCTGGAGTGAAAATAAGTCGCATAAGACTGGTTCTCTGTGGTTCGCCCCCCCTCAAACAGCAGGTGAGATTAATCAATACACCCCCAGAATCAAATTTCATCCAGGATGATCAGTTATAAATCCCTTATATTGGCGATTTTCATGTTGCCAATAGTGCTATCTCTCCACTACGGCAGATTGAGGCTTTTCTTACTGGTCACTTCTCACTTTATTGAGTGCAACTGGTCACATAAGACAAAAACCAACTTTGTCTTATGTGACCAATTACACTCATCAGTGAGAAGTGACTAATGAGAAAAGACCCATTCTGTTGTAAGCTCTTTCACCAAGTTATTATTTTTGCTCTACTCATGCAACAATACTAACATGTCCTATTTCATTTACATAACAGATCATGTTTAAGATACAAAAAATAACATGAAAAAGCTTAAAATGTTTGAAATGCACTTAAAATTTGCTTCTAGAAAGTTTTGCACAAAACCGCCAATGGTACTGGAAACCGCCAATACAACGAGTATATCCACGAAGGCTCCATTTGACGACGTCTTCCTTCTGCAGATATCTGCACCGAGCATCCGAGAACGAGTACCTCAAACCTGGACATGCTTCCATCAGAAGACATCATCAGGTGTGGCTTCGAGTGGCGGACGCATCTGGCAGTTCTTAGCGCCTGTAATTCGTCGCGTGGACAGGTGAATCACATTGTTCCGTTGATCTCCAAAAAAAATTCTGATAAAACAGATCATGTCTCCATGTTCGTGGAATTTGGACCATTCATTAGTCGTAGCATGTTTGCTTGAATTCTTTTTGCAGGACTATTATGATGGTGAGGTCAACCTGCCTCGCGCGCTGATGATAGCAGGAGTTCCAGCCGCAGTTGTGTCCCAGTGGAAAATTGACGATTATGCGTCACCGGTGTTGATGAAGAAATTTTATGAATTTCTGCAATGCGGGGAGGGCGTGGCTTCCGCTCTCCAATCTGCCATGATTCACGTCCGGAAGTGTACAGACTGCTGCTCCAAACTAGGCAGTGCCCAGAATATTTTCCAATGGGGCTCCTTTGTTGTCTGGGGTCTACCTTCTGTCACTCTCCCCGAGGAGCTATTCAATGATACTGCGAAGGTGCAAGTGTCGGATTGTGGAAAAATGAACACCCTCCTGGAATCAGCGGACAACATATGTGCTCTTGACAAAACTGCCATCAATGACGCCATCTTTGCTGTGGAACGGATGCTGTATTTAAGCAGCGCTTCGGGCTTTGAATCCTCATTCGTATCAGATGTGGTGAAAGCTTACACGTTGGTACCTTTGGAGGATATAAAGAGGGTTGAGGACTTTCTCGAGACCAATAACAGGCTTGAAGCATTGTTTTCTTTCAGGTATGAAGCGTGTGGCTCTCGCTGAATTTGTCTTATCGACATACTTTAAAGTATGTAATTTTTTTTGATGTGTGCAGTTCTGGGGGAAAAAACAGAATCGTCCTCTTTTGAGCACATCTTTTGCAACGAAGTGAATGAGATAAGAGAGTTATTTGAAAAGGCAGCAAGAGTTTCGGCCTCTATTCTCATTCTATAATATTTGTAATCAGCTCTAAATAGCTCCAAATTTCTATAATCAGCTCAAAGAGGATAAAGGTGACTAAGATTCATGGTACAACATAACATCTTCGTTCTTTTGGCCTTATCAACTAAAATGAGCCAATTGGGCTATTATGAGACAGTCCGTACCTTGGGAACATGCATTGGGAACTTAGTTCATGTGATTTTTTACATGGTTTTATAACTATGTGTGGATGTATTAGAATGCTTGAGTTGTATTTTAAGAATCCTCAACGGGTATTTCTCTTGTACCAACTAACCATCTTTACATTCCCACCACTTTCCCTACATTAAATTGAGCGGACGAATTGGCTCATTTTAGTTGATAAGGCCATCAGTTACGTGATAAAAAACTATTTATAACTTCACTTTCTTAAGTCCACTAAGCTCTTCCAAAGTTAACAAGAGCTCATCACCAAGCTCTTCCATATCTAATAACCAACCTATAAGAGTAAACAAAGAGAAATATTATAAATCAAAAGACTGGTATCTCATTGAAACATTGGTTGACTGTACGAATAACTCCAAGTTGATCTGACCATTTTCTTTTCTAACAACCATGTGTTCGACTGCGGTTGTTTGGATGATTCAGGCGTCATATGATGTTTGCGCAAGCCATGGAGGGAAGCCATGACAAGGCTTTAGAGTGCATCGAAGGGATGATGGCATATGCTCAAAGACTTGGATATTCGTGCGACGAAGTAATGTTGCAAGCTTACCGACAAGAAAGAGCCGTGATTTGGAGGCTCATGGGCAAGTATGATATGGCTCTGGAAGAGTTTACTGCATTATTGGCATTTGGGGAAGATTATGAGTGCTTGACTCAGATGAGTTACCTAAAACATTTGATGGGTGACAAAAGTGGAGTTTTGGAATATGCTCGCCGAGCCCGAAGGATGCAGCGCCCCGAGCTTGATCTCTCTCGAACTCTCATGACATTGGGCGTCCGCGCACTCCCTGATAAGTTCCATCGTTGGCTTGTGAATGTTGATGCGCCATTCACTCGTTTGAGAAAAGATTTACATTACATCGTGCGACGAAGTAATGTTGCAAGCTTACCGACAAGAAAGAGCCGTGATTTGGAGGCTCATGGGCAAGTATGATATGGCTCTGGAAGAGTTTACTGCATTATTGGCATTTGGGGAAGATTATGAGTGCTTGACTCAGATGAGTTACCTAAAACATTTGATGGGTGACAAAAGTGGAGTTTTGGAATATGCTCGCCGAGCCCGAAGGATGCAGTGCCCCGAGCTTGATCTCTCTCAAACTCTCATGACATTGGGCGTCCGCGCACTCCCTGATAAGTTCCATCGTTGGCTTGTGAATGTTGATGCGCCATTCACTCGTTTGAGAAAAGATTTACATTACATCGTGGGCTAGAATTTATCCCGAAACCACGGTTGCAAGATCAATAAGACGATTGTTACAATTTAGGCATATGCTCATATCAACTTAGTGATAAGTATTAGTGTATATATTAACAATTAATATTATTAATATATTATGACTAAGTTGATATATACAGTTGATAGTATTGGGCATTATCGATGCACAAGGACAATTTGCTAGATCGTCAGGAAAATCGATGTATAGAGTTAGAAATGTTTAAGATTCAGCAAGCTGGAAATAAAAAATTAGCAGCCCTCTTTGCAGATGTAGTTATACGTGAAGCTACCCAACCGTCTCCAGATGTTGAGTAGGATTATATTGTGTTGTTTGCATGAGTAGCGATTACCATACATGTATAAGTGTAATCATTTGCAAGAAATAAAATTTTATTGCAAGACAATGGTAATACATATAGACTATGTGCGTACAAGTGCAACCTATAGTATATTCGATTAAATCTACTCTGGATTTCTCTCAAGCCAAGATGCAAATAAAACATCTCGCATTTCCTCTCCAGCTAGTTTGGCGGCTTCTCCTTCTCGTGGTAATCGCATCCTACCAGCATGAAACCCAACATACGGATCGTTTTGAATTCTAAAATCCGCGGGCACAGGTACACGCTCATGTTGAATTTCACAGTAATTGTGCAAGACACAACAAGCTAATGTCACAACTGCAGCTTTCTCAACTGACATATTGAAAGCTTTTAGAATACGCCATTGATTCTTCAATGATCCAAAAGTTTGCTCGATGACCACCCTCTCACCATTCACTGCAGAATCAAACCTCATCTTGTCCACCATAGCCGGATTTGCAGGTTTATAGTTCTTAAGCATATAAGGTCTACTTGGATATGATGTGTCTCCAATAAGGTATGGCTGGATGTTAATATTCCGCAAATGTATAATGGGTTCAGCCAAAATACGTCTTGTACTTATGTGAGTGTGCAATGAGGAAACAGCAACTTGGCCAGCATCATGAACTCCACCTGGTTGACCTGCACACACATTCCAAAATATCCTATCTGCATCGCACACACCTTGTAATACAATACTGTGGAATTTTTTCCTGTTGAAAAAATCTGAAGGCATAGGTGTATAACGACGAGAAGATCTACATGTCAAAGGGATATGTGTACCATCTATTGCTCCAGCAATATTTGGTAATCCAGTAATGTCTCTAAAATTTTCTATAATATTTTGAAGTCTATCTCCAGTAGGTGTGTGGATAAAATGATGAAAAATGCCCTCTCGAGAAGCTAACACACGACAAATGATAATCGTATATTTTCTAATTGTAGACTCACCACACCCATATAAATTGTGCATCCTAGAACATGAAATACCATGAGCTAATTTATAAAGTACCAACTTAATTTGCTTTCGAACTGGTACAGGGGGCCTCACAAATGTTACAGCAACACTTTGTAAGAAAGGTGTCAACTCTTGAACTAACCTTTCAAAACTTAAAAATGCCATGCGGTACGTCTGCCAATATCGCAAATCGCGCATCTGAGGAGAAGTATGTCATACATCCCCCTCTACGACATCGTGGTGGATATATTGTCGAGGTTCAATCCACCACATTCGACGAGGAAAACGCCGTCTCCAAGCAAGCACGGCAAGAAATGGCAACAAACGTGTGGTGGAGCAAAATCCATCTAACATATGAATCGGAGTAACAAGTGGTACATATCGAGGTCTACGTGGAGAGAAAGTGATAAGAACCACCAAAAATGCAAAAACAATTAGCAAAAGTTGATTATCCATAGCTCTAAAATTTTAGCAACAAAAAATGTAGTCTAAAACACCCAAGAAACACCTTCCTAGCCAAGGATAAGGTGAGGGCCCTTCGCGAGAGAGATGAAGTGAACCGGTTCCATTTTTTGCTAATGTGAAAGGAGTTTTTTTGAGTGTGAAAGGAGCTTTTAAAGTGTGAAATGACCTTCTAAATAGGGCGGTTAAGAGATAATTAAAAACCTAAGAGAAGGCGTGGCGGGCCTTGGTGGGAGGCCCATGTGCGGCCCCGCCACGCCACCCTCTAGCTAGCCGGGCCCCACCGCTTATTTCATCCAACCCGGAGCCGCCACATGGCACCGCCACCACCCGCCTGGCGGCCAGGCGGCAGGCCATGTGCGTCAGGCCCCTAATTCCCAAACAGAGTTGGGAGAGGGCCGCCCTGCCAGGTGGGCAGGGCAAGGTGTTTTTTTAGTTGCCTGGCCGAATGTAGACATCTTCCGATTTTGCTTTGATTCGTTTGGTGTATATTCTATACATTCCTCAAATGATTGGTAAATGTCCTTAAGGGCTGCTTTACACAAGGAGTCGAGGTCATCAAAAGTTGGGGCCGTTTCAACCAAAATTTCTCCCCTAATGGTCCCAAGTTCGGCCTCAAGTGGTCATTTTAATAAGAGTGTAACCGGGGCCAAGACTCTTGTGTGTAAAGGCCTTGGGGGCAATGAGTCAAGGCCGTTGTATAAAGATAGAGAGAGATAGAGAATGATGAGAAGAGAAGAAGCTAAAGAAAGAGTGGACCAAGGAGAGCCGTTCAAATTTCTAATCCATCCTCCGGTGCCGATCTCTTGTCAAAATAATACTTTAATGAAAAAATCATATTTTATTGAAATTTGAAAATGGCCCCAAGACAACGAATTGGCCTTCCATTCTCGGCGGACCCAATTCTTGGAGTTGGGGCCGTGTCAGATCTTGTCTTTTAAACATTAAAATAATTTTCCGACTTTCGGTCTCGACTCCTTGTGTAAAGGCCTTGGGGCTGATTTCATAATTTCAACCAATGGGGAACAAGGATTTGGCTTCAAAACGGCCTTGACTCCTTGTGTAAAGCGGCCCTAAGTCTTGAACTTCAATAGGTTATTTCTCGATCTCAACCAGTTCATTTGCAACTGATCTGTAAATTTCCCTTAATCTTTAACTTCAACCGGTTAATTCTTGATCTCAACCACTTATTTATCTCAACGAGTTGCAGTTGGTTTCAGTTGCAGTTCAAGAAATAATTGGTTGAGATCAAGAATTAACCGGTTGAAATTAAAGATTAAGGGAAATTTACAGATCACTTGCAAATGAACTGGTTGAGCTCGAGAAATAACATGTTGAAGTTCAAGACTTAAGGGCATTTACCAATAATTTGAGGAATGTATAGAATATACACCAAATGAATCAAAGCAAAATCGGAAGATGTCTACATTCGGGCAGGCAACCAAAAAAAACACCCTGCCCCGCCCCCCTGGCAAGGCGGCCCTGTCCCAACTATGTTTGGGAGTTAGAGACGAGGAACGGCGGACGCTAAACAACCCCGAACATTTCGTTCGTGGGAGGTAGATTCGGGCAAGGATAGCCGTCCGTCTAGAAAATCCAGGTTTCCTGGCTCCGTCCGACTTCGAAAACTATTGCCCTTGCTTTCTTGAAGGCCACTTATCCACAAATCCTATGTTGAGTGCACTTCACCTTCAAGGTCCACAATCCAATGTATATGTTCACTTCCATTGAGTAAATAAGCATTTGATTGGGATTTCATTTTCAAAGGGAAACCGTCAATAAAACATGTCATTAACTTGGAAGTCACAAATATTACAAAACCCCCAGTAGCACTGAGGTTATATTTTTTGTGACAGGGTCCTTGTCATTCTTACATGGAACTAAAATTAGTGAGTTGTTTTTATATGTTAAATTCTATAATATTTTGGTTAATACCTTTTGCTTTCACAAAGTTTTTATTCACATTCAAACTAATTAACTCTCGGGGAGTGCACTCTTCATTAAAACCAAGAATCACGTGCATGCATGCCCCTTATTAAAACCCCCATGTATACATTTTATTTTTGCTAAACTCAAGCAATATACTTACAAATCTCATTGCTTCAAAATACACTTCCATACGTACACAAGGGTCGAGAAACAAATACAAAAATTGTATATAATATGTGTACAAATGTTTAAAAATGAAAAAGTGTGGCCCTATTATATGTATAATATTTAATCATGGATTTTTAGTTACTTAGTGGATGAAAAAACGCTTGATTCTTGGTCCATGTCTGACTTGAACGCGTTAACGCGTAAACCCATACTTTACATATATTTTTCTATAGCCTTGTCTCCAGCCTCATGTACATCTACTTCCTGCTTAATAGCAATATGTCTCTTGTACGTACATTTTGTACATGCGTGTTCTAAATAATACCCCTTTTGTGCACGTCCAATGGGAAGGTTTAAATTACATGACAGGTTTAATTAATCGTTAATATTTTACATATTAAATTATCATTATGGAATTATCATTCGTTCATATGAGACTTACTCTTGTCTCAAATTAATATATGGACCACAACAACATGGTCTAATGTTTGGGTTGTCCTACCCAAACCATCTTGATATGAGTTCTTAATTGGGTTCTTGATATGAACACCCACTTCAAAATATTTGCATCTTACAACATTCTCCAATATCTGTGTGATTTTATCCATGTTATTATATTTGTAACTGTCTCAAATGCCGAAAAAAGTCCCAAATTAACGAATATAGTGATCTAGTTCTTTTCAATTTTGGAGACCCCCCCCCCCCCCAAAAAAAAAAAACAACAACAACGTCCTTTGTGAGCCTACAACCTTCTGCGGAAAGGAACTTAGAAGCTTAAAGTGACGTTGGTGTTTGTCACCAACATGAATTGGAGCCCGTTAGCCCCCTGTTGTTCAGAAGATCTCCCTACCTTTCGGTAAGAGCCCTACATTCTGCCAGCTGAAGTAATTCAAGGAAGTCCTAATTTGATTCAAGGATTAAATCACCCAGGTCAGATGATTCCTTCAGTGGGCTGACGGTGGCTGATGAAATCTGTAATCAGCAAAATATGGGTGGCCTTCCCTCCCTAGTACACAAATTTTCAGGTACTCTGAAGAGGCCATCATAGCAGCCGCAATTCTGTGTGGTGTGTTCACATGGCCACCGCACTTTTCATTCAGTAAACCCACACACACACACACTCATTAACCTTGACTCCCAGCCATCAGACTCCGGCTGGAAACATTGAATTGAATGGGGGAGAGCTGGCCGCTAGTTACATGAGATGATAAGAGTTTCAGGAAAATTACGTATCCTTTTTAGAGGAATCTATGGAATATACCTCGAATCCTTGCAGAAGGTCCGAAAATCACAACAGGTAACTGGTTATTAGACACTAGGATTTTCACCAATTATGCCCAAAAATCTGTCTGTCTCTCTCTCTCGGGACACTGGCTGGAAATTGGGATGGTTTGCAGGACACCTGGTCCTTGCGAGCCCCTCGAAAGGTGTATTAAATTCGGCAGTGGATTGCGCAACCACATGTTGTAAGGACCCCCTTTTTTTCTTTCTTTCTAATATAATCACCAACGAAGAGTACTACTTGTGCGATATTCTTTGGGGGATGATGATCATGTGCATGGCGCTCATGTGTGTGATAATTTCTGGTCCTCCGCGAGTTACAAAGTTAGTGTAGACCCTCCTTCAATTGTGTGGACAAAGTGTCGTGTACAATGGGCCAGCTTCTCTCACAGAGCCTATGATCGGGGAGAACGGGCAGTTAGAAACAGATGAAATAACCGGTTGAAGTTCATCAAGACTGCAGGAAAATATCCGATCACTTTAGAGGAATCTACAGAATATACCCCGATTTCATATAGGGGAAACCGGAGGATGTGAACATGTAACCAACCGGTTGGACTTGCAAACACTAGTAGGATCTCAACCGATCGATTATGCCCAAAAACCTCCCCGATCACTGCACAGAGCACCGTTTGTTGATAAATATCCACCTGCAGCAGCCGGAAATCGATTAGAGAGAGAGAGAGGGTTTGGGTTGAGGTATAAGTAACTTACGTACCCTACAGGAAAGTGCTTAAGTTTTGAGTGATCAGTGCCACTCGGCAAGGAAAAGAACTTTGAACGAGGAGCATGGTTATAACCACTGCTCGGGGAGCACCAGCGGTTAATTAGTTACAGATGATCCAGTTGAGTTTGAGAAATAACTGGTTGGAAGTTCATCGAGACCTCAGGAGAATTACCAATCATTTTAGAGGAATCTACAGAATATACCTTCAAACGAATGAAAGCATCGAAACCGGAAGACGTCAAACTTGTAATATAACCGGTTAGTTTTGAGAGTCACTAGGACCTTGACCGACTCTAGCTATATGCCCAAAAACAAACTTCCCTTGCGGGCACTGATGAACACTTACACGGTCGATCCGGCACATGTGAATGATGGTGCGAGCTCGGATTTTGATGCAACGAAACGCCTCTCCTTGATGATGGTAGCATGGGCAACTATGGATCGTTCAAACAAAAACCTGGTGTATTTAAGTTCGTCGTACTGGAACTCTGTCGGACTCGTGGATAAGACCCTGGACTTTAGCGTCACATGACCAGAACTCTCCCTTGCATGATCTGCAGACTGTCATCGGCCAGCTGGGTAAAAAATTTATTCAAGTTACACTACACTAACTTAGTACTGCCAGCGGGAAGCTCCTGACAGGCATTATAGTGGAAGGAAGATCGAGTAACTTCTTTTACCTGTGCTGGAAATGCAATCTGACCTTCTGGAATATTAAGAGCATTGACGACGTAAAAACAGATAGGGAGGTCGGTCAGTCTGATATATATTGCCTCTTGGGGGGGAGGGGAATAATATCAGGCTTCATAACATTACGTAGAGCTGTAGGCGGGATGATGCATCGTGGGGCTAGTAATTCACCAGACGCTAGCTGTGTACCATTTGTTATGGGCTTTTCTTACAACTTGAACAGATTTCAGTCCGAGTGTTGTTGACTCGCCATTGTTACCGATAGCTAGTTGGATGGATGCTATGTCCGGGAAGAACCGGCGGTTAGTTGCAGGTGAGCCGGTTGAGTTCGAGAAATAACATGTTGAAGTTCAAGACTTCAGGAAATTTACCGATCATTTTAAAGGAACCTGTAGAATGTACCCCAAATAAATAAAGCAAAACCGGAAGATGTCAACATGCAACCGGTGGGATTTAGGATCACTAGGAGTCTAGGATCTTGACCGACTATGCCCAAAAACTTCCCGGGCACTGGATGGATGTGTTTTGGTGTGGTGGGCATGCTCGTTGTGGCCCCACTACATGCAACACATTGGCTGGCTCCATGTTATGTAAATTGTCTAAAGTACACTAAAACAATGATGCGGCGGCAAGTCCGGAGTATTCAACCTTTGACGATCTCTCTCTCTCACTTTGCACTCCCCATTTAGAAATAGAACAACAATGAGAAGTTGAGTGATGTTATGCTAGAGCATTGTGTGTGTGGGGGGGTCTCAAAGCCCCAGTCTTTAGAAGTCCTTGCCCAATTGCAGCACAATGCACTTCCTACACTTAATTAACTTTTGAGTCCAATCCTTATAACAAAAGCATAACCATACAAGGGTATTATCCTTGAAATTCTCGAGCATGTATGTAAAGTATATGCATTTGAGATTGTGATGTTATTGGAAATGTCAGGTGGTACATTTGCCGATCAAGTTATATATTCACCCTCTACCATGGGCTCAGACGTGCCCCTCGATTGCCTTTCATTTTGCAAATGCATCATTACAAGGAAAGTTGTTGCCCCTTCAACGAGAATAACAAAACATGGGCACAAGTAAGTCTAATTAGCTAGTCAACTCTGTTTCTTAATTTTGTTTTCATGAAACTCAAGGTGGCATGCAATCTCTTGCCCTCCACATACTCCATAATGTGGACAACGACCATCTCAATCAATTTGTGGACATCGGTTAGCATAGAACAACCAATGCATTGATAGATAGCTCGGGCACCATATCATTGATACAAGGTTCATGTCACCATAGTTTTCCGTTCACCATATGCAATTGGATTGCATACTCATCATTAAAATAAGTAAACGAATGTCTAGCAAGTGTGGATCAATTAGAGTATGGTTCCCATGGTGACGTGTCTTCCTCAACTTTGTGAAATGCCTTAAGCACTACACAAAATATGATATTTAGTGTTAGAGACACTAAATACGAACCCTACACTAAATATCACTAACCCTATGAAAGTAGGTAACATTAAATGTATACTCAAACACTAAATATCATCTATGCTACTATGTGAAAGTTACATGCACAAATTTAGTGTTAGTAAGGATATGAACAAAAATTAACAATGATAAAGGAGAAGGGACATGGTAGTGGGGAAGGTGGTGGCGCATTTATGTCTGACACTATTTATATGAAAATTTTTAACAATGATAAAATGAGAAGGGACATGGTAGTAGGGAAGGTGGTGGCGCATTTATGTCTAACACTAATTATATGAAGAAAAAAGATTAACAATGATAAAAGGAGAAGGGACATGGTAGTGGGCAAGGTGGTGACGCATTTATGTCTAACACTAATTATCAAAGAATTGAAGTTTAGTGTTGAGCAAAGTAGGGTGGTAAAACACTAAATCTAATCTAACACTAAATATCATATTTTGTGTACCATGTATTTTGGAAACATTTCCACTATTGGGGCTAGGACCCAGTAGAAGAACCGGAGGTTAGTTACAGATGAACCGGTTGAGTTTGAGAAATAATCGGCTGAAGTTGGAGACTTCAGGAGAATTACTGAGGAATCTTTAGAATTTACCTCACATGAACGAAAGCATCAAAACCAGAAGACGTCAACATGTAACCGGTTGGATGTTGACCGACCGGGTACTGGACTTACCGCACCAGTGATTGGGGAGATTTTTGGGCATCATAACCGGTTGAGATCCTAGTGCTTGCAAGTCCAGCCGGTTACATGTTCACATCCTCCGGTTTTCCTTCATAAAATTGGGGTATATTCTGTAGATTCCTCTAAAATGATCGGCAATTCTCCTGCGGTCTTGAACTTGAACCGGTTATTTCTCAAAGTCAACCGGTTCATTTGTAGCTAATTGCCGGTTCTCCCAGATCATAGTACCGCACTGACTCACGGCTCCAAGTTACAAAGACATAGTAAAACATTTTGGTGGTTCTTGGACACAGGGAGGCATGTGAAGCCATGTAGCTAGTGTGTCTTCTTCCTTCTTTCATGCAATAAAAATTCATTTTGTCTAGTAATTCATTTGGACCTATGATCAGGGAGAACCGGCAGTTAGTTACAAATGAACCGGTTGAGTCTCGGGGGTGCACTGTACTAAACATGTACGAGTATACGTGAGTGCACATAAGGGGTATTAATTTGAACATTGCCGTATTACGTATACATACAATAAACACATTTAAAACTGAAAATATTCAAGTATACTTACAATAAACATATATTTAAAACGGAATACACATGTATACAAAAGTATCTAGACATATAACCTCTCGTATACTAAGGGGTTTTAAGGAGGGGTCACGAACGCACGTGGTTCTCAAACATAATATACAGTGCACCCCCCGAGGGTTGAGTTTGAGAAATAACCGGTTGAAGTTCCATACTGCATGAAAATTACCGATTATTTTAGAGGAATTTATAGAATATACCCCACATTAATAAAGGAAAACCGGAGGATGTCAACAAGTTACCGGTTGGACTTGCAAACACTAGGATCTCAACCGGTCATGCCCAAAAATCTCCCCGGTCACTGATATGGACCCGTAGTTCTGTTCTGTTCTGTTCTGTTCTGTTCTTTAATATCACTGTAAAAGAAAATACTGTAGATAGTTATGAAATGGCAGAGAAGTTACTGGTAGTCATACTTAATGACCCTATCCAGTGTAGGTGGTAGAAGGCTGACAACGAGTAATGTATTGTATAATCGGCCAACATCGCTGGTTTCTTTGGTGTCGATCTCGTAGTGGAAGGCAGAGTAACCTCCTTACCAGTATTGGTTGACAGGCAATCTGACTCGACCTTCTGGAATATTATTAAGACCCGACCAAATATAAGTTACACAGGGACCATTATATATAATAATATTACAGCCTTCTTGAATAACAGGCCAGTGAGAGTCTGAGGGAGGCGTTGCAGGCGGTGTATATGTTTGACAAAGTTTTTGCAAGTTTTTTCTCTTTTGACACGCAAAAAACTTGCACAAACAATAAATGCACGTCAATTGACACGCACATTTTAGAAGTTGACACGTACTGTGACTTGCGGAGAAAAAGTCCTCGTGTCAATTGACACACTAGAAATTCAAATGACACGTATTGCTAGGCAACTTGAGTACTATAAACTACAGCTCAAGTGTCCGGAAAACATAACCCATAACATTAGGAGGACTTCCTAAACTCACTTACATACTTAAGTTCAGCTTTGCTCTTGCAATCTTCTTTTGTAACCGGGAGTTGAGACGGTGATCAAAGATAGCAAGACTAACTAGGAACAAGGCGAGGCAATGTGAAAGAGGGTTTTCCAAACAAAATGCAATCAAAAACCACTTGCACAATAAGTTGAACTTGAAGACCCTTGATGCTCTCACTAGTAGAAAACATGGCGAAAAAGAACCGCAGTCGTTTTCCCATTGCGGTTCTTTTGACCACCATGCTCTGCAATCGCTAAACAACTGCAGATTTGTTTTTCCTACCTTACCAGCTGACACTTTTGGTATTTTGGGGCTCGTAATATACCGTTGGAAAGGTCTTGAAAATACCTTTCCAACAGTATATCACATGCCCCCAAAACCGTTAATTTTGCAGTCGCAAAATGAAAGATAACATTTTGTAGTCATTTAGTGACTGCAGATCAGGATGGTCAAAAGAACCACAATGGGAAACAAATTGCGGGTCTTTTTTGCCATGTTTTCTACTAGTGTCTTATGCGGGTTTCTATTTGTGGGCTCGAAGTTTATGCAATGAATTGGGCTACCATCTTCAACATTTGAAAAAACATGCAAGACCGAAGGATACTTATGCTTGATTGATAGTTTTTTTTGGTTACAAATCAAGATTGCATATTGATTATTCAAAATATTAGTTTTCGTAAAATATTGTGTAAGACAAAATTGAGGTGACATTTTGAAATAAAATGTAATGTCAATTGACATTCTTATATATTTTTAAAAACATCACGTGAAACTTGGATTTGACACTGGTTGTGGGGAAGGGGGGGGGGGGTTGTAATTGGTAGATTGGGAACGGAGCTCAAAGTCACCTGGAATGAATGACTCTTACTTATATACTGGCCTACTAATCTAGCAATATTCCACACTGGGTAATTAAGGTACACCAGTGCCTGGGGTGTTCATTCATTTGAGGTACATTCTAAAGATTCCTTGGTAATTCTCCTGAAGCAATGACCGGGGAGAACCGGCAGTTAGTTACAGATAAACCGGTTGAGTTTGAGAAATAACCGGTTGAAGTTCAAGACTGCAGGAAAATTACCGATCATTTTAGAGGATTTTATAGAATATACCCCATTTTAATAAAGGAAAACCAGAGTATATCAACATGTAATCAGTTGGACTTGCAAACACTAGGATCTCAACTGGTTATGCCCAAAAATCTCCCCGATCACTGTCCTGAAGTCTCCAAACTCAACTGGTTTATGTAACCTACAGCCGGTTCTTCCCGAACAGTGCCCGGGAAGTTTTTGGGCATAATAGTCGGTCAAGATCCTAGTGATTCTAAGTCCAACTGGTTACATGTTGACATCTTCCGGTGGTTGTTGTATTCATTTGAGGTATATTCTATAGATTCCTCTAAAAGGATCGGTAATTCTCCTAAAGTCTCCAAACTCAACCGGTTATTTCTCAAACTCAACCAGGTCATTTGTAATTAACCGCCGGTTCTCCTTGGGACAGTGGTCACCACTACACTATTTTGTCTAATTAGCGTGGGATACTGCTCGGAGTTACGTGTTGCCACAACTTTTTAACCGACATTATTGTTTTTTACCAGCTAATTTATATCATATTCTTTGGTGCACGTACTACATATATATGGTATTTGGGTAACGAAAAATCGATACTCTCAATAAATTGTAATGATAATCCACACTATAGTAATCTCCCACAAAAGTACGCACTTTGAACTGAAGTCATTGGTGCGCACTTAGTTGGTAGGTGCGTACTTTGCATCTTTCCATCGAACAAGAAGAAATAAGTAGATGTTTAAATATCGTCGAAGCAAACAATGAAGAATATTGTGTTGTTATGTTAGAGGACGTTGATGAAGTTTTGGAAACAATGCGAATTGAAGAAGAACCACCTATCGATGTTGAAATGAACGACCAATTGCTTTGCTCCGATGTTCAAACTGAAATTGGACAGATGTGTGATGAATCGCAACGTTCGTTTGATACCTTCTAGCGAAACGTTAACAACCTGAGGTCGATTGTCAAGTGTAAGAAATTCATGCATTCACGGCAAATGACTTTACACGACATGTTCAAACCATAAAGTATGAAACCTGATTTTTGTCAAAAATAAAATAAAATAACACACTAAACCGGGACGGGCCGCGTACTTAAACAGGTGTGTACTAAAGCGGGAGATTATTGTAATTAGACAAAGCAATGTAGCATGCAAGTCCTACACAGTTGTCCCACCTCAATGAAAGAACAACAACGCAAATCTACCACTATGTTGGATTTGCAAATTTTATCCAGTTACAAAGGACAAGTTTCCCATGACATATATAGGTCGGTTGCCTAGAACTCGTGTGCTTTGTGGGGGGTGTTGGAGAGCCAAAAGTGACAAAGGCGGGTAACAAAAGTCGGCAGGGAGCATTAAATGGAACACGCGGGTGCGTCAAGTGGGGGTATCATTATCAAGTTGTTAACCCAGAAACTGGGAGTCTATAGCGCCATGGGAAGGATCGATTGAAGACCATCTTCCATAAATGTTTTTTTAATAGCGGCACTCGGTCGTTATATAGCTAGGCATGGCCCCACCGAAGCATTGGATCGTTGTTGGGATTAATGAATGGGGAGAACTGACCGCTAGTTACAGATGAACCGGTTGAGTTTGAGGGAAATAACCGGTTGTCAGTTCAAGACTATGATCGGGGAGAACCGGCAGTTAGTTACAAATGAACCGGTTGAGTTTGAGAAATAACCGGTTGAAGTTCAAGACTGCAGGAAAATTACCGATAAATTTTAAGGAATTTATAGAATATACCCCAATTGAATAAAGAGAAACCGGAGGATGTTAACATGTAACCGGTTGGATTTGCAAACACTAGGATCTCAACCGGTTATGCCCAAAAATCTCCCGGATCACTGGTTCAGGACTTTGGGAAAATTAACCAGTTCTTTTGGAGGAATCTATATATGGAATTTTACCTCGAATTAATGAAGGCACCCCGAAAGATCACAATGCGTGACCGGTTGGATTTGGGACCACACTAGGACTCTTGACCGATTGTGCCCAAAAATCTCCCCGAACATGTGTTCGGGGGTGACGGACGCATCGTAACCAACTCTGATTGTTTGTTAGTTTCTTTTTTGAAAAGCACGTTGATTGTCCTAATTAGTGTGTGTTACTATTCAGAGTTACGTATTGTAATAACGTTTCACTCAAGAGTTCAATAGTTTGTTCAGACATTATAAAACATGTATGACTTTGTTTCGTGAAACATTACACTATCAATAAATAATATAGCAGTGCGTAATTCCGAATAGTAACACACACTAATTGGGATAATCAGTGTAGTAATGTTGAGTTCATAAGTAGCTAAAGTAGCGAGCTTGACATTTTATGTGGAGTGTAGGCTGGTTACATTTAGATGAATTAAAGAGGTTATTTTTCAAATGCATGGGAATTATGTGTCAATTTGGGATGGAGACTTCTAGTTGTACATGGGAAAAAAAATACAAGGTTACATGTATGCTATGTATTACCACCAGTGAACAATTCCTACAAGCAACAAGGGTCGGGTTTAAAGTCGATTTAACTAGTGCAAGCCATTGATTGCAACCAGTATTGGTACTCAGTGTGTTGTTGGTGGCCCACACGAGTAAGTGTGGGTGAATTATTATTCACAAGAAGCATCATCCAAAAAGTTACCATGGTGGCATCAAATCCCCTAGGACACTTAACATCACAGTTATTTAGTGGAGCAGGTATCACAACACTCCCACTTACATGCTTTGCTTTGCAAGGGGTGCAATGGGTACAGTGTTCAAGATTGAAGCCCTCATATGAGTTTCATCCTGAAGGGCTCTCAAATTTCAGTCTCTCAGTTGAAGGGTTAGTTCAAATCCAAAACGTCAATCCAAGAATATATAAATAAAATACAAAACTCATATTAAACTTGTGCATGAATTATATGGTAAATGTTTTCGAGTACAATCTGAAGAATTAAGAATGAACCATCCAACTCTACTTCTTGTAGTGACAGTGCCCTACGCTCGTTGGTTCTTGTGACGGGTAGATCATATTGAGGATTTCAAGCAACGTCTTCATTTTCAATTTGGGGTTGCGTTTTGAAGAGTTGTTTTGAGAGAGGTTACATTTCGAAGGGCCGAATCGCATTTGAAGGGCATTCAAGATTTCACTCTTGAACATCGGGTGGGGTAGTAGCTAGTAAACCCTCGGTCGACGATGGCCATGTGGCAATGATCAGGGAGAACCGGCAGTTAGTTACAAATGAACCGGTTGAGTTTGAGAAAAAACACCGGTTGAAGTTGACGACTACATGAGAATTACCGATCATTTTAGAGGAATCTATAGAATATACCCCAATTTAACAAAGGAAAAACCGGAGGATGTGAACATGTAACCGGTTGGACTTGTAAATACCAGGATTTCAACCGGTGTTGCCCAAAAATCTCCCCGAACACTGCCATGTGGCCATCACATAATCGATCGAGTTGAGTAAACGAAATGGCTTATGAAGTACGATGGCCTTGAAGCCGGATGTCAGGCGCTCGCTCACATCTATATTCAAAAGACGTACCCGCAACACAACATGCCTGGGGAGGGGGTTGGGTCATGTGACTGACCCGCCCGCCCGCCCGCCCGCCTTTAAATATTGAAGGGAGGGGGGCCGTGTACCTTCTTCCCTTTGCAAATGAAATGGTGCCGGATTTCCAACCGCAACGGGGCTGCTAATGATGAGGATTCGGATGCCACCCAATGGGAACCGCGGGATGACCCTCCCACCACTCCCTGCCGCAGCAGCTATTTCCCATCCCTTCTTGGAAGCTTGTGTCATTGCCCGGGCACTCTAATGAATAATCCCCCACCCCCACGGCCTAGGCTAGGCTAGGCTAGGGTTGGCCTCCCTCCCGCGCGCTTTGACCGGACTCCTCCGGCGGCCAATGCAGTGTTCAAGATTGAAGCCCTCATATGAGTTTCATTTTGAAGGGCTCTAAAATTTGAGCCCTTCGGTTGAAGGGCTAGTTCAAATTCAAGACGTCAATTCAGTAATATAAAAATAAAATATAAAAAACTCATATTAAACTTATGCATGATTTATATGGTGCATGCTTCCAATACAATGTGAAGAATTAAGAATCAACCATCTAACTCCACCTCTTCTAGTGATAATGCCCTACGCTTGTTGGTTCTTGTGCCAATTTTCCAAGATTCAAAAATACTATCCCAATCCATGAATTCAACTCCTAACCCATTTAGACTAACCCTCATTAAAGCATCTAGTGTGTCAAGGTTGAGTCTAGTTCTCCTTTCACTCTTAACCCAATTTTGCTTTGAAAAACCACGCTCACAAACAGCAGTGCTAGTTGGGATCACAAGTATGGCTTGCCATAGCGACATCATAGTTGGCCAATTAATCATGAACTCCCGGTCATTGCCACAAAAAACCCAAGCTTCTTGCATACTTCGGCATTCACAAACGGAACATAACATCTCCACGAATTCTAGCAATTCCGCATTGCATTGATTAACAAGGTCATCGCTCCAACGGAAATGTGTCACCAACCGGTTCAACCATTGTTCCGTTAATGTCCCTCTGTCCAATTCATCTACGGGATAGTGCTTCGGGCTAAAAAGCCGGGCCGCATTGAAAATGGACAAGTCAGGAAATCGATCATTGAGTGAATCGATGATCTTCTGCACATACTGCCTCCCCAACATGATGCATGCCTCCAATGAGCCTCCTACGTCACACTCGGGCATGGAATCATAATGCAAGATATGCATTTTTTCACACCCAAAACTATCAACATACAATATCTGCCCATTGGGTACCACCTCGCGAAGAAACTTTCCTAGGTGTTTGGTTGTCAGGCCAAAACTTACACCCAGATAGTGTCTACGAAACAAGCTGATTGTTACATCAATCGTAGAAGCTATGCTAGTGATATCTACAAGATCAAAGTGAAACTTGCAATTGATCTTATTCAACTATGATAATATATCAGCTAGCATGTGAATGAAAAATTGGAACTGAAGAGAAGCTACAGTGTTGACGGGTGTAAAAATTTTGAGGACGTCAAGTAAAGTTTTCATTTTGAGTTTGGGGTTGCATTTTGAAGGGCTGTTTTGAGAGAGGTATATTTTGAAGGGCCAAATCGCGTTTGAAGGGCATTGAAGACTTCAATCTTGAACACTGGGCCAATGCAATGTGTGGGTGGATATATAGGCTTATTAGTTATGATGATCACTACTCTCCATGCGGCCGCGAGTCGCCTGCGTACCACCCGACTAGCTACCACTCATCACACATTTGAGGACCAGTGTTCAGGGAGATTTTTGGTTGGGCTTAACCAGTTGAGATATATCCTAGTGTTTGCAAGTCCAACCGGTTACATGTTCACATCCTCCGGTTTTCCGTCATAAGATTGGAGTATATTCTGTAGATTCCTCTAAAATGATCGCTAATTTTCCTGCGGTCTTGAACTTCAACCGGTTATTTCTCAAACTCAACCGGTTCATTTGTAACTAACTGCCGGTTCTCCCCGATCATAGAGGGGCAGCGTTCAGGGAGATTTTTGTTTGGGCATAACCGGTTGAGATCCTAGTGTTTGCAAGCCCAACCGGTTACATGTTCACATCCTCCGGTTTTCCTTTATTAAATTGGGGTTTGTTTTGTAGATTCCTATAAAATGATCGGTAAGTTTCCTGTAGTCTTCAACTTCAACCGGTGATTTCTCAAACTCAACCGGTTCACTTGGAACTAATTGCCGGTTCTCCCCGATCATAGATTTGAGGAGGAGGAGGAGGAGGAGCAGTGCCCGGGGGGCGGGAGGGTAGTTTTGGGCAGTGATTGGGGAGATTTTTGTTTGGGCATAACCAGGGGTGCTTTTTCACGAAGTTTTTACCCGTCCACGTCCAAAGCCTTGAATTGAAAGGCAAAAAAAATTGCTACCCGTCCCAAAACCGGTAATTTCAAAACCAACCCGTCCACGAAAAGGTTAAAGAAAAAAAATAAAGATAAATCGAAAGATGTCGGCATGTGACTGGTTGCACTTGGAAACAATAGGATCTTGTTTCAATGCCATAGTGATATGTCTTTTTTTAATTTCAGCTGCCACCACCCGCATTCCCTCCACAACATCCCCCATTTCTTCCATTTTGGGTATGAAGCTCTTCCCATCGAGCAGGTATTGAAGCTCTTCCCATTGACATTTCTGAGTTTATTCAGGTATTTCAAGTCGCCTGCGTACCACCAGACTAGCTACCACTCATCACACATTTGAGGCATTGATCGGGGAGATTTTTGGGCATAACCGGTTGAGATCCTAGTGTTTGCAAGTCCAGCCGGTTGGTTACATGTTCACATCCTCCGGGTTTCCTTTGTTAATTGGGATATATTCTATAGATTCCTTTCAAAATGGTCAGTAATTTTCCTGCAGTCTTGAACTTCAACCGGTTATTTCTCAAACTCAACAGGTTCACTTGTAACTAACTGCCGGTTCTCCCCGGTCATAGATTTGAGGAGGAGGAGGAGCAGCGCCCGGCGGCCGGGAGGGTAGTTTTGGGCAGTGATCAGGGAGATTTTTGTTTGGGCATGACCAACCGGTTGAGATCCTAGTGTTTGCAAGTCCGACCGGTTATATGTTGACATACTCCGGGTTCCCCTTTATTGAATTGGGGTATATTCTACAGATTCACTCGAACATGATCGGTGATTTTCCTGCGGTCTTGATGAAATTCAACCGGTTATTTCTCCAACTCAACCAGTTCATTTGTAACTAACTGCCGGTTCCCCCCGATCATAGGTTATGGGGCATAATAGTCGGTCAAGATCATCCTAGGGATTCTAAACCCAACCGGTTACATGTTCACATCATCCGGTTTTGATGCTTTCATTCATTTGACGTATATTCTACAGATTCGTCGGTTATTCTCCTGAAGTCTCCAACTTCAACCGGTTATTTCTCAAACTCAACCGGTTACACCAGACTCATCACCAAAATTTGAGCAGTGCCCGGGAAGTTTTTGGGCATATATATAGAGTCAGTCAAGATCCCAGTGATTCTAAATCCAACCGGTTACATGTTGACATCTTCCTGTTTTGATGCTTCATTTCATTTGAGGTATATTCCATAGATCCCTCTGATATGATCGGTAAATTTCCTGAAGTCTTGAACTTCAACTGGTTATTTCTCAAACTCAACCGGTTCATCTGCAACTAACCGCCGGTTCTTCCCGGACATAGCGTTTGAGGGGATTTGATGGGAATGGTGATTTCATGGGTAATGAACCCTACCTCTTCGTGGAGTATTCAGCCCCACTTCGGTTCAGGTAGACGGGTCTTGAGCAGTGATCGGAGAGATTTTGGGGCATAATCGGTTGAGATCCTAGTGTTTGCAAGTCCAACTGGTTACATATCGACATCCTTCGGGTTTTTCCTATATTGATTTGGGGTATATTCCATAAATTCCTCTAAAGTGATTGGTAATTCTCCTGAAGCCTTGAACTTCGACCGGTTATTTCTCAAACTCAACCGGTTCATTTGTAACTAATTGTCAATTCTCCCCGATTGTTGGTCTTGAGTGGCTCGTTTTTTTCAATCGGACCATGTGATATTTGATCAGTATGTGATCCTGTGAGGATAAACGAGCAAACATCATAAAGACACATGCTTAAAAGGAAATTGGGACTGCGTCTTTGCATATTGATAACTACTCCACACTTAATTGTGAACATAATTGAAAGTACCTTTTAAGTATGCCAGTTAAGAAATCAACAAATGTGCACTTTTTCAACACCAACGTTTGCAGATGTGTCGTTCGTTGTAGATTTGCTGATGCAACACATGTTTTGTTGTGTAAATATGGTTGGTAAGAGTTGGAGAATATGAGAAGGAAACCAAATAATACCCACATACCTGATGGTACTTGACTTCCCCCAGGGCCCAAATCATATGAACATATTTATAAGGTGGCGTGACAAAAACGATTATGTTGGCAAGCCCTCTAGACAACAGAACTATTGTTTTTGTTTTTGTTTTTATTTTATTTTTTTAACGGCTTCAACCACGCACTGTGTTCTCATCCTTTCCACTTGTGGTTGTGTGTGGAATGTCAAATGAAAGCTACTGGAACATCCCTCAACTATGTAGAGAATGGTCCGAGATGATCTCAAACTACTGATGATGGAGAGATACCCAAATCTTAAGGAAGAGGTTGGCGGTTTGATTCCCGGCCGTGAAATCTCCTCTCTACTTGACAAAAACTTGGTGTTGGCATGTTGGCCTTCTGTCTCAAAAAAAAAACAAAAAAAAATTATGTAGAGAACCTTCCATTCCATAATTGGGTAGTAGGAAAGATGAATTCAAGCTATGATCAGGGAGAACCGGCAGTTAATTAGTTACAAATGAACCGGTTGAGTTTGAGAAAAAACACCGGTTGAAGTTTAAGACTGCAGGAAATTTACCGATCATTTTAGAGGAATTTATGGAATATATCCCATTTTAATAAAGGAAACCCGGAGGCTGTGAACATGTAACCGGTCGGACTTGCAAACAGTAGGATCTCAACCAATTATGCCCAAAAATCTCCCCGGTCATTGAATTCGACTCCGCAACATGACATAGCGACCGCAACATATTGGGATGGCTTCATGTTTGCATAACATAGGAAATGTCATTCGCTTTACCTTGCCCTTGTTGCCGGCCTTGTAATTCCAATTACACTAACAAGGATATTAAGTATTTGATTATATTTCATGTTGTTACCACCTTACCATGCTCAACACTAATTTTCAATTTCTTGACAATTAGTGTTACACATAAATGTATTGGAATGCTAGAAGATATGCTGGAATTCTCCTTTTATCATTGTTAATACTGACACTAAATCAATACATGTAAGTTTCACATATTACCATAGTTGATATTTAGTGTTGCTTACTTTCATGGGCTTATTGACATTTAGTGTATTGCATTCGTACTTAGTGTGTCAAACACTAAATTTTTTTTTTGGGTGTATTGGTTGTTTGTTTATTCAATGCCTTCACCCGCCGATGGGTTGTTTAATCACTGCATCAACATGCTTGTATGGGCTTACCACCTCCATCATCTCGGCTACATTGCTCGGGCTAGAAGAAGCTCATTAGTTATACTTTCTTCAAATAAACAAAGTGAGATTTCTCCTTATATTTAGGGTCTCACGTAGCAAGCTCAACTTGTTTAGTGATGTTACTACCCAAAGGGCTTTATCTCACTTCCTAATTCTAGGAATCAAGGTAAGAAACATCCATATTACCGTACCTGGAAGCAAGGTTGTCTATTGTGTCGTGACGGAGGGTAATCCCGACATAATGTCGTGCCGTCACGACACGTATCCGTCACGACATTATGCCGGATGCTGTCTTTATCCTGCCGGACTTGAATTTTACCGAATTTTTTGTGTATTTACATTACCCCATTGCGGACACGTAGGAGTTACGATGTCCACGTGTGATGCCATGTCAGCAAAGTAGAGGTAAAGTGGGGAATAAAATTACTAGCGCCCGTTCGCCCTCCCGTCCGCCCCCGTTCCCCATACCCTAACCCCGCTCCCTTAGCCCATTAATATGTTCCCTAACCTGTTCCCTACGTTCCCTCCCGTCCGACCCTCCCACCGGACCCTCCCACCCACCCGACCCTACCACCCGACCCATCCCCACCCATCCGACCCCATCCGACCCCATCCGCCCCATCCGACCCCCCCCCCCCCCTTCCCCCCCATCCGACCCGCATCCGACCCTCCCGTCCTTCCTTCCCCCCCGTCCGTACCTCATGATTGGGCTCCCCTCTCCCTATATAAAGCCGGGGGGGCTTTACTTATAATCACTTTCCTCTCTTCCCACCACTTAGGGACCCGAGACCTTGTTGCGTCCCAAGGGACAGCGGCACCGCGCGGGTCTTAGTGGTTTTGGGAGGTTAGGGCAAATTGTGGGGTAACCCTAGCAATTTTTTTCCCATATTCACGCACTCGTTTTTACACTCACTCACTCATTCACGTGATTTTTATCTTCATGGAGGGGGAGGCCATTGCTCCTTACCAAGACGAGGATTCAAGGCTGCACCGTGATTGGCTCCAAAGCAGGGCATCCGAATATACTGGCAAGGGTACAGGAAGCGATCACGGAAGTGGAAGTGCTGCAGCACGTAATCCACCTTCATATCCTTATCAGTTTGATGAGGAGTTCGTTGCTATTGGTAATTCAGGAGGCAACCAAACACGGGGAAGCCGTGGAACACGTGGGAGTCGGGGAAATAGTGGAAATAGAGGGAGAACAGGAAGGGGACCAAGCTCAGGCAGTTCCACAGGTATAAATGCACCCACTCGTTCGGAGAACGTGCCACCACAATCTCCGACACCGCGGACATCAATACCGCATAGCCCTGCTCGAGATGTACCTCAGCGTTCGGAGCATGATGAAAGACGGGGATTGAAACGCGCAGCTGATTCGGGAGGGATGGAGGAGGGGTCCACGGCATCAGGTTCTCAATCAAAGAGAAGAAGACATAGAGGCAAACGCGATAAACATATCGAGGAGGCTCGAAACCATTGTAGGATATTGGTTTTGGAATGGTTCGAAAAACATAGCATGGTTTTTTTGGAAAAAAAATACCTCAATGATGGTACAAAGGGTTTAGAGTTGGTGAAGAACGAGTTGATTCTTCTTCTCACGGAAGGCATGGCTGGAGCTGAGTTTGAAGAAGCTAGGGGCATGAGCGATTGGGACTCATGGATTGAATCTCAAGCCAGGGAAGCAATCTACAATCCAACAATGACATATGATGCTGTGCATTCCGGTGAGGGAAGTAGTGGTGGCAGGAGGTCTGAGCTGTACGAGAAGCTAGAGAATTGGAGAAGAGGCATAATAAGCGCCAAAGGAACATCCGCCCGCAACCTTCCCGTTTTCATTGACAGACAAATGGCAGACAACATTGCCACTCAAGGCCGACATGGTGTCATATGGTTGCCTAGAGATGTGGAGATTAAACCCTTGGATAAGGAAATCTTCCAAGGGTCCTACGGAGTGGTGCGGAGGGTCACAATTCATGGAGCATCATTCATCCCTAGCTGGATAGAGTGGGCTGGGAAGACCATGAAGGCCACGAATAGTTTGGAGAATCGAAAGGAGCGTTCACTTGAAGCATTGGCATGTCCTATAGATCATCCTGGGGTAATCAAGATACAGTACCTCCATATGAAAACATACGAATCATATTCATTGTGGTGGAATGGAGGCTCTTTGAAGCACATGAGGGTCTATGACTACCAAGTTCCGGATGTCCACGAGAGCAGAATCCTTGAAGCGCCAGGGCCAGACTTTGATTCACGAAAACGCTTGGTTGTATATCGAAAGCATCGAGCTTATTTGGCATGGGCTCTTATGTGCATTGTGGATGTAGTGCACAAGCATGACGTGTTGCACAATGACCTTAATCCCAACAATGTCATGTTGCATTTTCCACAAGACCGTGAGAACACGGTTTTCATTGGTGTGTGTGATTGGGGCATGGCATCATGGGGAGATGAGGACGCCCCCTCTAACTATGGAAAAGATTCAGTGGATGAGATGAACAAGCACAAAGCACGATACAATTGTGCTGGTCCTGAATTATTCCATGTACGAGGGCAGCGTGGAACATCTACCTCTCCAATGAGGATGGCTCGGAAACATAGGCACACATTTCTCTCGGAGTCCTTCTCAGTGGGTGCTTTGGCAAAGAAGATTTATCACAAGGATTCGACTTCCCCCTTGTTTCAGCACAATCGTGATCCAGGGTTGTCTATTGTGTCGTGACGGAGGGTAATCCCGGCATAATGTCGTGTCGTCACGACACGTATCCGTCACGACATTATGCCGGATGCTGTCTTTATCCTGACGGACTTGAATTTTACCGATTTTTTTGTGTAATTACATTAACCCAATTCGGACACGTAGGATTTACAATGTCCACGTGTGATGACATGTCAGCAAAGTAAAGGTAAAGTGGGGAAAAATTTACTAGAGCCCGTCCGCCCCCCCGTCCACCCCTGTTCCCGACCCCGTCCGCTCCGTTCCCAACCCCGTACGCCCCGTTCCCCCCCGTCCGCCCCCGTTCCCGACCCCGTCCGCCCCCGTTCCCGACCCCGTCCGCCCCTCCGTCCGCTCCCCCGTCCGCCCCAGTTTTTTTTTTTTTTTTTTTTTTCCCCCCCCCTTTCCCCGTCCGCCCCATTTTTTTTTAAAAAAAATTTCCCCCCCCTCTGTCCGCTCCCGTTCCCCCCCGTCCGCCCCCGTTCCCGACCCCGTCCGCCCCCGTTCCCGACCCCGTCCGCCCCCGTTCCCGACCCCGTCCGCTCCGTTCCCAACCCCGTATGCCCCGTTCCCCCCTGTCCGCCCCTCCGTCCGCTCCCCCGTCCGCCCCAGTTTTTTTTTTTTTTTTCCCCCCCCCCCTTCCCTGTCCGCCCCATTTTTTTTAAAAAAAATTTCCCCCCCTCCGTCCGCTCCCGTTCCCCCCCGTCCGCCCCCGTTCCCAACCCCGTCCGCTCCGTTCCCGCCCCCGTTCCCGACCCCGTCCGCTCCGTTCCCCCCCCCACCCCCGTCCGCCCCACCCTTGTCCCCCGTCCGCCCCACACCCTCCTTAGTCGTTTTTTACTACTTTGATTTTAACAAAATGGTAAACAAAATGGCAAAATGATTTACCTGGCGCTAGGCATACCCACGACCACGTCGGTGTTTTCTGCCACATAGGACGCCACCTTGGCAAGAAGGTAAGTATTTTACCCACCCTAGTCCGTTCCCCCTATGTTGACCCTACGTGGACCCTATTGTGTCGTGACGGAGGGGTCCGTCACGACACGACACGACATGACGGCACGACACCGTCATGACGTCGCGATAGACAACCCTGTCGTGATCCAAATGGCTTGAAGATGGGGTTTGAGGTAGCATTGGATGCGTTAACGAAGACCAATCCAGCAGAAAGGTCAACAGTCACTCATGAAGTGAACATTTTGAAGTCGCCTCCATACAACATGGTTAACCCGACAATGTGCTTCCGAGACACTGCGAAATAGATTTTTTTTGTTTTTTTTGCATCAATTTTGAATCATACCAATTTTGTAACCGTTGGAGATGTAAATAAAGCCATCAATTTTGCATACAAAACTTGTATATTATATGAGGTTTATGGATCTTAGTGCAATGTTTGTACTCCATGAAGCTTTTGCTTCATAATCGAGAAGAAGTCTATGGGAGGCTAACCAAGGTTCTTGCCTCTCGTGAGGCCACGTGTTAACTGTCAACAAAATGGTACTCCCTTCTTTGTAAATCTGACTCTATAAACGTTAACGGATGAAATTCAACCATAATATGGATGATAAAAACTACACATCCAGTTACATTGATTCATATTCATTCGTGATTTGTAAACTTGATATTGAATAAAGTTTTGATTGGGTGTACAATTTTATGAATGGTATTCTCTCACAAGGACTATTCACAATTTCTTATATTTATAATTATATAATTCACAATCACTATTTTTTGGAAGTTTGGACATAGTCTCGGTTTTTTGGCTCTCAAAAATTCATATGAAGTCCAAAAAACGAGTTCTTGGTATCCATGGATAGGTAATGAAGTCCTCTACATGAATATGCAATAATATTTCTACTGCAAAAAAGTATATGGTCACAATTCTACGCTGTTCCCTTTGAATCTGCATTTTTTCACTATTTTTTGGAAGTTTGGACATAGTCTCGGTTTTTGGCTCTCAAAAATTCATATGAAGTCCAAAAAATGAGTTCTTGGTATCCATGGATAGGTAATGAAGTCCTCTACAAGAATATGCAATAAAAAATCCGCTACATAATAGTCCCCCCATCCACATAATAAAGTACACTAAAATAGCAATAATCAACTAAGGGTGAACGTAAAGTGGTTAAAAAAAATTTCTCTTGGAACTGAGAAGTGGATGCATAGTTTCATATTGCTTTGTGCTTGTTTATCTCAACAGAAACTGTTCGGTTGGTGAATTAAAAAATAATAATAAATAAATAAATAAATAAATCATAAAAGTGGTACAACATATTATACAAGTCATAACTTTATTATTGCGACAATGTTACAAATGCCCTTTATTAATCATATACATGAACAAATCATGCAAACTATAATATTCCACTTCATTCCGTCATGCCAACCTCGTAGATGCTCCTGGCTTCCGGCGAGGCTCCATTTTTGGAAGAGGATTCGGCCAAAGTAAATCAAAATAGCTAATCGTTCGGTCTTTCATCCGTTCCTTCAATGGTAGCCGATGAGGCGACAATCCTCTCCTCTTCTTACGAATAGACATAGTCTTTGAAGATTCTCCCGCTACCTTGACTATTTCAATGTCGATTGAAGGCTCCTCCACATCCACATCCACATCCACATCCCCGGGCTTCTCCAAAATATCCGCACACAAATCAATTAGATCATTTAGATCTCCACCCACGCATTGTGTGTGGTCCTTCTCCACCGCATCGATCTCAAAGTTGTCCGCATATCGTCGTTGTTCCTCCGCCGCCCTCATCCTCCAAGCTTGTGTAGATTGTGAGAAGGGAGTCATGACATACTCATCACGAAATCGATCCCTAGCACTTCTCTCATCTCTCTCACGCTCGGGTGTTGCATTGAATGGAATATGGGGATCGTCTAAATTGTGTATCTCCTGATCGCATTCTACACTCTCAAACATGACTCTCCCCTTTCCCATCCTATCCATGATACTCTACCTTCGTTATATGTATGAGTCTCAATGATCTACTTATATATTGACCTCTAAGGACTTGATGACCATGACCAATAATTGATGTAATCTAATATGTAGAGATCCAATTCTCGTTAGTAAGATAAAGTCAACGCAATCGGAATGAAAATAAAGTTGGTTAGGTTAAAAATGTACACTTTTTAAAAAATCTTCCGACATCCGCATTGGAAACCTCTTTGATACCTCTTTGAACTTTCCATATTTGATTAGTTATCCACTCATTCAACAAATCACCAATTTGTGCTTCAACCATAGTGGTTCATATGGTTTCACACCAATGTCGGGCATCCGAATGCACTTTCATTCAACAAATCACCAATTTGTGCTTCAACCATAGTGGTTCATATGATTTCATAACCAATGTCACGCATCTGAATGCACTTTCATTCAACAAATCATTATTTTGTGCTTCAACCATAGTGGTTCATATGGTTTCATAACCAATGTCACCCATCTGTATGCACTTTCATTCAACAAATCACCAATTTGTGCTTCAACCTTAGTGGTTCATATGGTTTCATAACCAATGTCACCCATCAGAATGCACTTTCATTCAACAAATCACCAATTTGTGCTTCAACCTTAGTGGTTCATATGGTTTCATAACCAATGTCACCCATCCGAATGCACTTTCATTCAACAAATCATTAATTTGTGCTTCAACCATAGTGGTTCATATGGTTTCATAACCAATGTCACCCATCCGAATGCACTTTCATTCAACAAATCACCAATTTGTGCTTCAACCTTAGTGGTTCATATGGTTTCACAACCAATGTATTTTCATATACAACAACTCAATAGATACATGTTACTTATCTTCTTGGTGGTGGTACAATGCTTTTGCTTGAGTATCTCAGAGAGTCAGATCGAAGTTAGGATATGCATGGATGGTGTAAAAATAAGATAAAATTGGAGCTTTTGGATATGATATGTCTAATGTCTTGTGTAGTGTTGCCGCATCATCTTCATGTTTACCCTCTAATTCTAAAATGTTCATATGTTTCTTCAAATGATGAAGATGGTAGCCCAATCCATTGCATCCACTTCAAGCCCACAAATAAAGACCCGCATAAGAGCATCAAAGGGCTTCAAGTTCACCCTATTGCGGAAGTGCCATCAAGTAGCAATGCTAGGAGGGTACCCTTTGACTATTCGGAAAAGTGCAACTACCTTTTAGACATCACCAACTATTCCGGGGTTTTATAGCTATTGAGATTTGTTTAGACCCTAATTTAGCCTTGGACGGGTTCAAATCCATTAAATTAATTAATTAAACTAACCTCCCCTCCCTCCCCTCTCCCTCCCTTCCCTCTCCCTCCCTTCCCTCTCCCTCCTTCCCCCATCCGATCCCTCCCTCCCCTCCTCTCCCTCCCTCTCCCTCCCTCCCCCATCCGACCCATCCGATCCCTCCCCCCCCTCTCCCTCCCTCTCCCTCCCTCCCCTCTCCCTCCTCTCTCTCCCCCTCCCCCTCCCCCCCCCTCCGCCCCATCCCCCCTCCCCCTCCCCCCCCATCCGACCCCCCCCTCCCCCCCCATCCGCCCCATCCGACCCCCCCCCCCCATCCGACCCATCCGACCTGCATCCTCCCCGTCCGACCACCCTACCCTACCCGTCCGAGCTCGTTCCCACCCCGTCCGACATCGTTCCCCCCCCGTCCGACATCGTTCCCCCCCGTCCGCCCCCGTTCCCACTCTAGATTCCCTAACCTCCTCCATGAGTACTATAAATTAAGGGTTCAAGGTGCCATTTTTGCCTCCACTGTCATAGTGTGTCTCAAGACTTTTGATTCTCCTCTAAGGAGTGAGGATTGAATGCGTGAGACCCGATTGCAGAGGATACTTTGTCCATTTTGGTCACTGTGAATTAGGGATGCCCTTGTGGCACTCTTGAACAGGAACTAGTATGCGATCAAAGTGACTTTCTCTAACTTGTTTGTATTTGCAGGTTTTGTTGAAGTCATGCCACGCCGAAATGATGCATGGGATCATTGGTACGAGGATAAGGGGTTGGTTCCCGGTAAATCACAAAGGCAGGTTAAATGTAGGTTTTGCTCGTTCGTCATATCTTACCGAGGAAATAGAATGTTGGCCCACCTTGGTTATAGACCTCCTTTAGGGGGTGCTTGTGATGTTTCCTCATGTAGGATGGTACCCCCGCATATTAGGGTCTTGTTTGAAAATTGCGGAGGCAATGTGCCCTTACATGTAGGCATTGTAAATGAGGACTCTCCGATGCAAGATGATGTACCTCTAGAGCCTATTATAGCGGACTCCGTAGTTAGTGAAACAAAGCCTTTGCTTATGTCCCAATCCACTCAGCATTCTGATCTTGTGATATATAGCACACCTCCTCGTGAACTACGTCAACTCAACATACTGGAGGGGTTCAATGTGTCAACAAAACAGCTCCTCGATAGAGCATGGGCAACGGCTTTTTATGAAGCTAACATTCCTTTCAACATTGTGAGACATCCAGCATTTGTTCATGCTGTGCGTGAAACTGCCCGTCATCGAATGCCAGCCTACACACCACCATCGTACAATGCCATCCGTACGAAGTTGTTAACTGATAAAAAGGTTGACCTAGACAGGGAAGTGAAGGAGAAGCTAGGGAATTCCGTTGACAAATACGGCGTTACAATATGTTGTGATGGATGGGACAACGTGCAAAACAGACCTCTCCTAAACGTTATTCAATGTGGCACAAAGGGAGACGTCTTCTTGGGTACCATTGATACCACGGGGAATCACAAGGATCATGTCTACGTTGCTGCTCAAATTCAACCATTTGTGGAAAAGGTTGGTCGACATAATGTGGTCCAAGTTTGCACCGACAATGCCCCGGTTATGGCATCCGCTTGCCGCGACTTGATTCAAGCAAATCCCGATCTATATGTTCAAGGATGTGCTGTGTATTGCCTAGATCTCCTCTTAGAAGATTGGGGGAAGGAGGAATGGGTGAAAAAGTTGGTAAAAAAAGGGCGCCATATTTGTGTTTTTATAAAAAACCATCATGCTCCTCAAGCTATATTCCGGAGGTTGTCACCAAATCTCTCACTCCGCCTCCCTGTAGAGACCCATTTTGCAACAAGCTTCATCATGATAGAACGTCTTCTTCAAGTACGAAATGCTTTGGAAAGAATGGTGGTTGATGAGGATTGGTCTACTCTAATGCGTGATTTGAGGGGAGATCAGGCACCGCTTGGACGAAGGGCTTTGCATTGCGACGCTTTATACGTTCCGATGGATTCTGGAACACGTGCGAAAATTTCTTGTATATGGTGATCCCGGTTGTTAAAGCTCTTCGTGTATTAATATTTGATGGCAAGGCGCCTGCAATGGGATTGGCTTGGAAGGTCATGCATGATTTACAAACCCATATTCGTGGATTCAGTAAACCTCCATTTCGCTTAAGCCCCGAGCTTGCTGCAAATGCTATGGTAACGTTTGAAAATAGATGGAGGTTGATGTTGAATGATCTTCATTGGGCTGGAGCGATGTTAAATCCGCTTCTACGTGGTTGGGCCCCACTCCATGAGCATGAGAATTCGAGGACAATCCTAAACCAAGTTCTTCGCAGACTTACTCCAGATCAAGACACTTATGTCCAAATCCTCCACCAATACTAAGATTTCCTTGAAAATCGAGGGTCTTTTGCTGATTCTATAGACCCGAACGTGCATGCCGCACCTCTCCATGAATGGTGGGATGCAATGGGAGGTGGAGCTAAGGCCCTCCAAACAATAGCGAGACGTATCCTTGTACAAGTATGTTCCGCGTCCGCATGTGAGCGCAATTGGAGCATGTATTCATATGTTCACAACAAGAGTCGCAATCGCTTGAAGCATAGTCGTGCTGAGGACCTCGTCTACATATATACCAATAGTAGGCTCATTCGACATCGGAGGGGCCCAAGACCTGCGCAATGGTACGAATTGAATGAGGTCCATTCTGACGATGACCTTGACGAAGAAGATGACAACGAAGTTGACGTGGATCCAAATGATAGGACCGGAAATGATGACGACAACAATGTTGATGACCTTGACGATGACTTGGATGATCTCGATTCAGAGAAATCTGATTCTGATGATGAAGATGAGGGTTATAACAGTAATGATAGAAACCTTGGGGTGTTTGATTTTGATGAAGCGGATGTCCCCCATAATAACGACGGAATGCGTGACGATCATGAGGGGTCTATTGGAGGTACACCTTTTGAAACCCTCCATACTGGACAAGGTTTAGGCCTTGACCATAATGTTGCCATGGGGGCAACAGAAAATGTAGGAATTGAAGTAGATTCCTTGCAACCTCATAGCGATTTCTTTTTTTTTGGTGGAGGTGACAATGTACTACCCGCAAACGAGCCAACGCATGTTCAACAGGATCCACTTCCAGCCCAAATACATTCCGAATCCATGGACGCCTCCCTCATATCCAACCATCATACCGAAGTTCAAACGTCCAATGTTGCTGAAATGCCTATAACCCGATCTCATGCTCTTCAAGGAATTGCATCCAACTCTACTGTGCAAGTGCATGCACAACGTCAACATCGTCCTCTCACTCGAAGTATTGCCAATACTTCTAGATTGGGTGTTTCACTAGCAACTACTGTGGGTGCTACTTTGGTTGCTATACACAATGTTTCAAGTTGTGGTAGGGGTGGAGGGCGCCATAGAACTACGAGAGGTGTCAAACGTACTAGGAAGAGGTATCAAGGAAGATCGCTTCCGTTTACTGCTGAAGACTACAATGAAGATGAGGGTAGACCACATCTAGATGAAAATGGCATACAAGATGCAGAAGGCTCCCGGCCCACCAAGAAGATAATTATATCACAACGTGACCGAGAGTTGCGTCTTCGGAGCGCGACTCCCCAAACAGATGATGATTTCAGCACAGACGAGTCTGAAGAGGACCCAAGATGTGTCAAAGCAAATGATCCCACAGTACGGATTCGAACGTAATGGTTTTGTAAAAATGTGGTCTTTCGGTGTTCCCACGTACTTTCGTAATTTATTACTTACGTCAAAATTGATACAACCATAGGGCCTTCGGTAAGACATTTAGACCACAAAGCGAATGCTACCTTCGCAGTTGTATCGTTTATTATGATGTATTATTCTTACGGTGAATATAGTTTTGATTTTATTTATTGAGCTTCTTGAAGCAAATGTTTTTATAAATATTGCAAGCCATCTATTGTTCGATTGTACATGCTTCGTTGGTGGCTCCCTATTTTTTGGAATATTTCTATGTGTTTTACATAAAATTATCTTTATGTGTTATTCAATATTGGCTATGTAGTTATTAGTTAATCGTACTCTTGGTGAGACTATCATATGAATGACTATTATTCAAGTAAGTTTTTAAAAATTTCAAAAAACATTAAAACACATGGCAGCCATATGATATCTTTTACACGTTCTAATCACTTTGAAATGAAAAATTTGTCGGTAAATCCTCTTCATATTACATATTGTTTGAACATGAAATATGTTCATTTTGTCCAAAATTTCCCTTCCTTCCTGTACAACTTTCTAAACAATCTTCAAAAATTCCTAATCCGAATCTAGGTCTATAGCCACTGAACTAGCTGGGCGAAGATGAAGTCCTCGTCGTGCTCGTGATGATTCACCAGCTTCTATGCTTCGCGCTACTCAACGGGTGAGATATGGGCGACTTCCGGAGACAATGGTGCGGCATTACGTGGTCTGGGCCCACCATTTAGCCATTTCAAAACCCCATCACTCGTAACTCTATGCAAGAGTGCATCTATTGCACTCAACTGCAGCCTGTTCAGGTGGTACCCCTCCTCTAACACCAATTCAAATATTGGATCCCGTTCCATGTCATTTGCATCTTGGTCCAAATGATGCTCCGATACTGATTCCTCGCCGCCTGCATTGTACCAAGGAGGACGCTTGCCGCTTTTTAATTGACTGCTTGTTGTATCCCAATGCCAACCAAGAGTTTGGTAAAAAAATCTTTTCATACCAAACTCGGGGGGCTTGTTGGGATACAACTCGTCTGCAACATACAAAATTTGACGTGCACTCCGTGTCCATGCTCCATCCTTGTGCTCGTTCCATAATTCAACCATGGTACAATTGTATAACCAACTCCACTCAACGCATGTCCCATCAAACTCTTGAAGTGCGAAAGGAAAGTCCCATGGCTTTAACACGATGTCGTTAGACATGTAATCCCGAATGCCAAATTGGAGGTACAAACGAGGGTGATCTACAATGAGGACATTGGCGGCTCTTGATCATATGGGGGATTAGACATTGTTGATGTAATTGGGCCCTATATGTTCCAACTTGAAAGCATCCCTCTGGGCCAAATGGAAATTGACAAATCGCACACACGGATCCGTCAAAAACCATTGGATGTGGATTTCGCCATATTTTCTCACCAGTCATGCTCACAGGATATTCATGCACTTGTTGCATATCCCAATGGTGGTCTTCAACCGGCACTTGCTTCCAATCGATGCTCCCGCTTGGCAATGTCCAATTACACTCATCCCACCAACTAGGGTACATCTGCTCATCTTCTGGCCACGAAGTGAGCATCATGTTCCGCATTCTCTGATTGCGGTTCCATTCTTTCTGGATGCTCTCAAACTCAGCTTCAAATTACCGGGCCTTTGCCATAGCAAACAATGTGCCTGTCTTCATATTTTTGCGCTCCACAATCGCATCAAAGAGATATTTCTTTAGCCTGCCATTCTGCTCCTCCAGTTGACCAAGAATATCAAGGTCAATCTTGGCTTTGTAATCAACAACAACTTCATTGACCACTTGAAGTTGTTGATGCATGTCAACCACCTCTTTCTGCAAAGCCTCCATTTTTTATTGCATTACTTGATTCATCGTAGATACTTCCAAAGTTTGTGACTTTGCAATCATGGCTTCTTTTAAAGCTGTGTCCCTCTCTACTTGCAAAGACTGAAAATTACTGTCAGTTGTTGCCATTGGTGCACTGCTTGAACTGCCAGCCCCCTTCATCGTAAGTGTTGCAACTTGATTTTCCAAATCGAGAATCCTTGCTTTGTACTCACGAATTTCCTCGGCATGTTGCTTACGTAATTCCTCCATTTTTCTCTCCAATGTGTCCTCTCGAAGTTCACCAAGGTTTACTGTCTCAATGTCATTGTCTGCTCGACAAGAATGACGTGGCCTTTTGGGTTTCCGACCATCTGGAACTGGGGTGCTAGGATCATCTACTAGTCCGAGATTCTCCCTCAACCATTCCGGAACGGGGATGTATAGAATATTTGGAACTGTGTACTTAGTAAATGTAATTCCAATACCTCCAAATTTCTTCTCAGTCAGAGCAACCAAACTTGACCAATCCACTCTAACTCGCAACACGTGCTCCGCATACATCATACATACCACGGACTTCGGAATTGCGCCCTTGCGCCATCTTTCGAAATTGGAGATATTTCTAAGGATTGTCAAAAATCTCCATTTTGTCTCCACATTTTCAAGTCGATTATAATTCGCACTGATGGACCTGCAATGTATTTCGTGACAAGATCTTGGCCACAAACAATCAAAGTGAGGGAAGCCCACATATTGCATTGCAATATCTGCAGTCCACGGCTGTAGTACCATCTCCCAACTTGTCCTCGTTTTTTGGCTGTGGTCATCATAAATATCCCACTCCAACTCAGCGAACTTGTGTCCAGATTTTTTGGCCACCCTTGACCCTTCACTTGCCATGTCTATAGATCCTCCACTTGCCATATCTACCCCAATTGTGGTTTCTAAGTCTAGTGTATAACTCTAAAGTTTTAAAATACTACTTGCACTTCATAATAGTGCTACAAAAACATCCAAGCATACACTTCAAAATAGTGTTGCCGTGGAATAAGTTCAAAAATGTTGTTAAAAATTAAAGTAAAAAAAGAGCCACCAAAAACACACCCACAAAACACGTGAGTATTTCCCCAATAAAGATAAAACGGCCCCAAATAGGGACCCCACACTCCCCGGAGTGCCCCGCGTGCCCCACGCTCTCTTTAAGAGGAGGGCCGACCGGGCTCCCACAAGGAGTTAAATGAGGTAGATAAGTGGTCCCCCCACTTATATACCCCGTCCTCCCTCCTCCCTCCCTACCCTAACCCCGTACCTCCCTCCCATCCTCCCTCCCATCCTCCCTGTCCTCCTTCCCCCATCCCCGACCCGGCCCCCCCATCCGCCCCATCCGACCCTCCCTCCCCCCCCCCTCCCCCCCATCCCCGACCCGCCCCCCCCCCCCCCCCCCATCCGCCCCATCCGACCCCATCCGACCCTCATCCGACGCATCCGACCCTCCCATCCGACCCCCCCGTCCGACTTACACCCTCTTTAGTAATATTTTATTACCTTGATTTTAACAAAAAGATAAACACAATGGCAAAATGGTTTACATGCCAAGGGAAATATCCACATCCACGTCGGCATTTGTTGCCACATATGACGCCACCTTGGCAAGAAGGTAAGTATTTTACCCACCCTACTAGGTTGACCCTAGTTTGACCCTACGAGGAGCCTATTGTGTCGTGACGGAGGGGTCCGACCCGACACGACGCGTCATGACGTCGCGATAGACAACCCTGCCTGGAAGGCAGGTTCGGCAGAAAATAATTTTCCAAAAAAATGCTGAATAAATAAATAAATTTATCAAGTTTTTTTTTGAAATCAACAAAAATGAAGTCAACAGAAATCATAGACAAAAAAAAACAAAAGAAAATGTTTAGCCGCTAGTAAAATTCAATGTTAGTTATTTATAGACAAATTTTTAAAAACTATTTTTGAAAGTGTCGACCTCCACTTTTTGAGCTTTTATTGATTATTCAACACAAAAGTGCTGACCTTGCCTTCCACGTATGGTATTAGACTTTAAGATCAATTGGTCTTTAAGTAGCCACTATCCCAGAATGGCCAAGTGTTAGGAGGCCATATTCATGTGTAAGGGAAGGGGCTCAAGATGCTCTCCAATGTAGTAATTTAAATCAATTAAACTAATATGTACATATGCCCGTAGTATAATGAGACACCTAAATTATCATTAGGAATGTTATATCATTATAACATAGTATAATTAAACATTATCTATAATATTAAAGTATATATGCATTGTTACATATATGATATTTAATATATTAACGTATAATTAAATATTATATTAAAATTATATTTTAACACATGTATATAATTATAATAACACATGTTAATATTAATATACTATGTGTAAATGATTTATTAATATATACATTGTTAATATATTAACGTTATGTGTTATATGATCATATGTTATATTAACGTTATTAACTATATATGATCATATAACGTATCATATATCTACATTAATATATATAATATATTGATAATGCACTGTAGATAATTATAGACTACATATAATTATATGTGTTATTTTCTATTATACTATTAATAATGTTATAATATTTATAACATTTAAATTATTATATTATGTATAATGTGTTTACATTGGTTGTAAATTTCTAATAGATTTAGTGTATTAAATTGCTAAAACCCTAATCAATATTCCACATTGTTTAAACAATTACTACAATAGTAACAAAATACAATAAGTAATATAACTTGTATTGTAGTTTCTATATGGGTGGATGAGCAAAGTTACGCTTTTGTTGTAATAAGATTTTCACCCAAGGTGAGTGGATGGCTAAAGAGGCAACCTATTCGCGAAGGCAATTTAATTGCAGGTACCAATGCAATGAACAGGGTTACCGCAAGTTACATATGAACCGGTTGGGTTTGAGAAATAACCGGTTGAAGTCCAAGACTTCAAATAAGTTGTAGTTGATTTTAGAGGAATGCATAGAATATACCTCAAATTGATAAAGAAAAATCAAGATCACAACATGTAACTAGTTGGGCTTGAAATCACTAGGACTTTGACCCATTGTGTTTTAGGATCTAAAAAAAGGTATACATGTGCATGGGACCCATTGTCCTAAATCCTGGATCGGCCTATGCAAGGCTACCTTGACTCATTCATTCTAATAGTACAAGCTAGAAAACCAATTTTTAATAGCCCGACACCACTCCTTGTGGATAGGTGTTTAATCAGTCTGAAAACTTAGATGACTTTGTGTTAAATCTCATAAACTGTTGGTTTGGGACTAAACTCATGATTCCATCCACTTTACTTTACAAATAACTCTTCTAATGTACAAAGCTTTTGCAAAGTCCAAGCACTTAATTTTGTGAATAACATATGTATATATATATGTATATATATATATATATATATATATTGAATATCATTTTGGTAGTAGATCAATGAACGGAAGATCCGACCACTTAGTTACAGATGAACCAGTTGAGTTTGAGAAATAACTGCTTTATCTTAAGACTTCGATTCATCAGAATTGTTGATCCATTTAGAGTAATTTCAAATTGATAAAGAAAAACTTAAAGGTGACAACATGTACCGGTTGGTATTGGAAATACTCACGGGGGGTGCACTTCATTGTCAAGTTGAACACCACGTGCGATAAAACAAAATCTACTTTTTACATAAAGCATCACCAAAATGGTTCAAAAGTTTATGATTTTTTTTTCATGAGTAGATATACATAGTATCTATTACATAGTAAAAATTGGTAACCAAATTTGATGATTTGTTTTTTTTATAAAACATACCGTTTCTAACTAGAATGACGCAACATTGAACTAAACAAATTACTACAAAAAATGAAGATGACTAAAAATTTCAAAAAAATATAAAAAAGATATTATCAATGGTTATGTGTATGTAGAAAAAATATCATAATTTTAAAAATTATCTATGGCATGTAATATAGGGTAGCAAACTTTTATCGCACGTGGTTATGAAATGTAAGGGGGTGTGATCCCCCCGTGGAAATACTTTGATCTCTACCAATGACGTGCTAAAATATCCCCGGACACTGGCTAAGCAAGGTATGTGGATGGTATAAGTAATTTTTCCAAGTTATGTGGTCGTTATGCAATGCAACTTGTGTTGCATTAGAGTTATGTATAATATCCTCTCTAAGAGGAACAGAATTGTGAGTTTGATCCTTCTTTTAGAGTATTTTCTATTAAGAGCTTTTTGATCTTGTGTTGGAAAATCATGTGCATGAAGAATAATCAATCCTAGTAGGTCATTGAACACCCCTCCAAGATTTACACTCTTCTCTTTTAAATCTTCCCTCATTCACTTTGAAAATCAAAGCTCCGCCTCTATTTTGCCCGTTATGAGAGCAGTTGGGTGAGGGTAATAAGTTTGAATTTGAATTTCAAGGTGTCCACTTTTCATGTAGATCATGAGCAAGGGTGCTTTTTCACAAGGTCCCTAACATGTCTAGGGACATGTTCATAAAAAAAAACCAGTTCCAGTGGACGGGTTCTTAGAAAATGAACCGGTTTTGGGACGTGTCAAATTCACTTTGGACGGGTTCTAAAAATAACATTTTTTTAAACCAAAAAAATAAATGGTACAAATATCAATTACATTATGTCATATATGACATGTGATTATAAGCATAATGCAATCAAACCACTAATACCGAATCAAAATATCAATCTTGAAGTGCTTGATTCACATGCATACATTAATTCATCAACCACAAAATTTAGAACCTTTTTAACATCATGTCGAAGATTATGATTGAAGGTAAACTTAGTAATTGAAGAAGAATTAGTATATATAAACATGTTCAAATTTTTAAAAACAAAGAGCTACTTACCCCTCAAAGAAGTGGATGAACTCTCCTATCCTTCATGTTTCTCCAAACAAGCATCACTGCATTCCAATTAATGTTTTCAACTGGAAATTTTGCACATGAAATGCGCATCAAAGCATCTAAAGTTTCTAACTTCAACCTAATATGTAGATGATTTTTTATTAGGTTTTGTTTAGAAAAACCTTCTCACATATTGTAGTGTTCACTGGAATCACCATAATTCTTCTCCACAAGTTACTCAAACCATGCCAATTGATTGACCACTCTGGAGTGGTACCTGCAAACTCCCAAACTTCAAATAATTGAATTTCTGATAACACCTTCTGTCAGACCTAAGTTGACAAAACGATTATGTTAGCAAGCTTATTGATGTTCCAAGTCTGCTCTCAATTTCCCTATCACATTCGCAACTTCGCGGAGTAGATACTTGATTTTGTCCATAAAACACTATGTTGTATTCGACAGACATAGCAGTACCGTGAGCTACAACTTTAATCTAATAATTTTGCCAATGAGCAGCTACAAACTCTCCCACATCCACATCACAGGATTTAACTCTTCTGAGGACATTCCACCAAGGTCGAATGCATTCACTTGAATTTTTAAATTGCTATTGTTGTCCACTGTCATTATGGCCATTTATTATAAACATAGCAATTTCCTTCACATTTGCCATCCATCCCTTGCTACCACATATCACCACAGCCGAGGTCAATCAGGTGGCTTAAGATCAAGCTTCAACATTGCAACTGATCAAGGGGAAGTGCCGAGCTTGAACATTGTTGGAGGGGGAACCTGCCTCATAGAATCAGAGCTTTCTCTGAACTAGTCTATGTGGACGAAATGGGGTGTGGAGGGAATCCATGTGGCAGCTAAAATAGATAAAGCCAGAACACTGACATAATTGAAGGAAGATACTATTGTTTCCAAGTGCAACCAATCACATGCCGACATCTTTCGGGTTATCTTTATCAAATTTTTTCTTTTTTTTTCTTTAACCTTTTCATGGACGGGTTGGTTTAGAAATTACCGGTTTTGGGATGGGTTGCAAATTTTTTTGCCTTTCAATTCGAGGTTTCTGGACGTGGACGGGTAAAAACTTTGTGAAAAAACACCCCTGATCATGAGGATTCTCAAGTTCCATTTCATTGCTATCTTTGTCTTGTTTCTCTTTGCATATTTCTTCACTGGCTTCAATGTTGGCGGATATACGACTTTTTGTGCAACAAAAAAGGATCTCAATAGAAGATAGACACGTGAGGACTATATTTTGGACCATTTGCATGTGTTGGAAGTAGCACAAACAACTCATCCAAGCAGATTATATAGAGCTCCTCAAGCAATTGTCAGGTTTATCATTGTTCATGTTTATTATCAACATTCCGAAAATTCCTTCGATCTCTGCTCCAGTAATTTCTCTTCGCATGTTTCTTACCTGACCTCAATGCGGACAATAATGGTGGGTTCCTAAGTTTCAATACTATATTTATATATGTATATAATTTAAATTTAGATGAAAAATTATTTAAAAAGTGATAGTAATTGCAACATTGGAAATCGATAATTCCCAAAGAAATTACAAGGAATGACAAATTAGGTTAGGTTAGCATTTAGTGTTGGTGACACTACACCAGGGTTTACAGTTGTACTGATCAAGACAATAAAAATTGGTGACACTAAATACAATATACAATGCAGTGATATTATAGTAGTTGCCATGTAGCTATGTAGTCAAAAAGGAGTAAGTAGGCCAAGAAAAGGGTGACTGTTTACTACCACCTAGAAGATACGTTAGGTTGGATGGTGTGGTAACCGCCGGAGCTATGTCTGGGGAGAACTGGCGGTCAGTTGCAAAATAACTAGTTGAAGTTGGAGACTTCTTGGTTGGAGGCGACCCTAAACTACTGGATGATGGTGGAGAGATACCCAAATCTCAAGGAAGAGCTTGGCGGTTCGATTCCCGGTTGTGAAATTTCCTCTCTACTTGACAGAAACTTGCAAGGTGGTCAATTGCCTCCTGTACTTTGGCGTTCGTTGTCGGTCTTCTGTCTCATTAAAAAAGAAAGAAAATTTCAAGACTTCATGATACTTACTGGTCATTTTAAAGGAGTCTATAAAATATACCTCAGATGAATGAAAGCAGCAAAACTGGAAGATGTCAATATGTAACCGGTTGGATTTAGAATCACTAAGATCTTGATCAACTATGCCCAAAACTTCCCGAACACTGCACCGGAGGAACTCGGTAGCTATGTCTGAAGGAAATTCCCAGGTGGCCAGAAGCTATGATCAAGGAGACCAGCAGTTAGTTACAAATGAACTGGTTGAGTTTGAGAAATAACCGGTTAAAGTTCAAGACTGCAGGAAAATTACCGACCATTTTAGAAGAGTTTAGAGAATATGTCCCAATTAAATAAAGGAAAACCGGAGGATGTCAGCATGTAACCGGTTGGACTTGCAAACACTAGGATCTCAACTGGTGGTTATGCCCAAAAATCTCCCCGACCACTGGCCAGAAGACTAGGGGTAGGTTAAGAAGCAGCCTTTTCCTTCGCGACTACTAGTAGCCTCTTTGCTACGGTAAAGTGCATTGATTTACACACACATGTTAAATAATGGATTCTTTCTTGCGAAGGGCTCGTGAGGAAGTATTATCTTTATGTGGAATGCATTTATGTTGGTGCCCTTCATTTTGAAATGCATACGAAGACTCCAACCTTAAATATTGGGTGCCATAAATGCTTGATCCCTAAAGTGATGGCAAATTCTCAAAAGTGCAAATAGGGGGAATATTCCTAGTGCCATAAACTAATAGTCTCTCCGTTTCAAATTGATTGATTGTGTTTCTGACTTTGGCGAGATGAGGCCCACTGATCTTTGACCAAATAGTTGTAAGTATGACTGTTAAAATAGGAAAGAATAACTACTGCGAAACGCCCCTGGAAGTTGCCGTGTCGAAAGACTTCTTGATGTAGAAAGTTTGGCGTGAAAATATTTGACTTTGAGCCTCAAATTTCCAGCCGAGCATAAACCAAACAATCATTTTGGGACGGAGGGAGTATTGTTCAAATGGTGAGGCCCTGAAACCTGAATAAGTAATTGTTTTGTTACTTAGATGATAAGTTAGTATACTACAGTAGAACATGTCTAAAACAATATTGTCTAATTCAATATCCTCCATAATTCAATATTTGCACCCGGTCCCAACGTTAAAATGGCCCAGTGTATGACCCTGCCTAATTCAACAACCTCTCTAATTCAATATCGACCCCCTGGTCCCAACAATATTGTTTTAGAGAGGTTCTACTGTACATTAAATATTCCAATTAGTGAGGGTGGTACTAATTCAAGTCACATGCATAATCTAGCCAATTTTCAAAGTTATCAAGGGTTGAAGTTATTATTGAGTGAGACTAATTCATGACTATGGTAAATCCCATGCTCATTTACCATGAATTTCAAGCAAATTGCGTGCATACTTGTGATTTGTGTGTGCCACATGCTTGTTGGTGAATAGTGTCAAGTGCTGGTACTTTGGTGAACAATAGCAAGTACTAGTACTTTCATGCCAAGTGTTGAGGTAAATAATGCTTCCAAAATCTTTCGGTGGCACTAAGGGCCCCTTCACACTATGACCGAAGGTCAAGAGGCCGTCGATTTCCACCAATCAAATTGCAGGAAACCGAGAGTCCAACCTTCTCTACCCTTCACACTAGAGGCCAAAGTCCAAAGGCCGTTGCAATTTAAAATGCATACTTTTTTTTTATCAAGGCGATGGAGTCTTGAAGGAAGTTTGGGTCGAACAGGAACGGAAACCCAAAGTATGGTCAAGAGGTCGACAATTGTGTTTTTCATAAAAACATCAATCATTGACAAGATTTTAGCCATTAGATTGGAGGGGTTGTTTTTGGCAAGGAATAAAGTGGGGAAGTTCCTTCTTCCTTTGAACTTTGGGCTTCGCCTTTGGAGGCTTCACACTATGGCCGTCCAAGTCGAGAAACCATGGGAGTTTCATTGACAAAGGTTTGGACTTTGGGCTTGACCTTTGGAAGCTTCACACTATGCCCAACCAAAGGCTCCAATCCCTATATTCAATTGGCTATTTTTCAGCCCATTTCTTTGGACTCTCAACAAAGTTTGGCCACTCAATCCCACGGCCTCTCGACTTGGACGGCCATAGTGTGAAGCAACCCTAATATATAGCATGAAGGAATTCCGTATCATCTTCACTGATTTCCCACCCTCCACTACACAAAATATGATATTTAGTGTGTGATACACTAAATACAAACGCATACACTAAATGTCAATAACCCTATGGAAGTAAGTAACATTGAATGTAAACTCAAACACTATATATCAACTATGGTAATATGTGGAAGTTACATGTTTGGATTTAGTGTTAGTAAGGATATGGAAAAAAGAATAACAATGACCTTATCAACTAAAATGAGCCAATTGGTCTGCTCAATTTAATGTAGGGAAAGTGGTGGGAACGTACAGATGGCTAGTTGCTACAAGAGAATACCCGTTGAGGATTCTTAAAATACAACTCAAGCATTCTAATACACCCACACATGATTATAAAACCATGTAAAAAATCACATGAACTAAGTTCCCAATGCATGTTCCCAAGGTACAGATTGTCGCCCAATTGGCTCCTTTTAGTTGATAAGGCCATAACAATGACAAAGGAAGAATTCCAGTACATCTTCTAGCACATCTTCTAACACTAATTGTCAAAGAATTGGAAATTAGTGTTGAGCAGGGTAGGGTGGTAACAACACTAACTATAATCAAACACTAAATATCATATTTTGTGTAGTTTCTATATTTAGTGTAGCTGCGAGCGACCACACCAATTTGCCGCTTGCTTCCCTTGCGATACATGTGACTGGCAATCATGGCCTTGTTGTCGGGCCAAAGGGACCTTTCAGTTGCAAGGATACGGAAGTGTGGTCAGGCAGCCTTCATTGTGAAGAGAGAAGGCGAGACCAAAACATGTGGTCATCAGTTATAACACCAATGTTGGGCCCGTATAGAGGTGAATGCATGGGTACAAATAATCAACATCAACGATGGTATCAAAGAACCTGTCCATGGGCATCAAAATTGTAAAATCTGTCAAATATTGATATTCGATGAGCATGTCAAGCTGAGAGAATCTCTGTGTACATAAGTTACTCTCTCCTTCCCAAAATGATTGTCCCATTTCTCAGGTGTTTTTTTTTGTCCCCAAAATGATTGTTTGCTTTCTGCCCGGCTAGAAATTTGAGGCTCAAAGTCAAATAGTTTTCGCGCCAAACTTTCTACATCAAGAAGTCTTTCGACACTGCAACTTCCAGGGGCGTTTCGGAGTAGTTATTCTTTCCTATTTTAAGAGTCATACTTACAATTCTTTTGTCAATGGTCAACGGACCTCAATCTTGCTAAAGTTAGAAACACAGACAATCATTTTGGGATGGAGGGAGTATTAGTTAGCTCAATACCATTCTAAACCATGCTAATACTAAGGCAATCCTCGGGGGGTGCACTCCCTCTTATATTTTGCATACACGTGCGTTCGGGACCTATTTATTGGGGGGGGGGGATTATTTACCTTGCATAAAAGATTATATGGTGATGGTATTTTACATGCAAACATGTTTCACTATTTTAAAATCCCCTATATTACATGTACATTTTTTTTTCAAAATTTATCTACAATGAATATATTGGACCTTATTTTTTATCGCACGTTGTTTCTACGATTTCCGCCAGTGCCCCCTCCCCCCGAGAGGCAATCAAGCCAATGTATGAAGAAGGTTCTTGCATGGTATATAGACCCAAAGTGTATCGTAAACAAAAAATACCGTCAAATTTATGCATACCATACCAATATCAAAAATGTGAAATATATCCTCATTATAGATACCCAAATGGTATCACAAAAAGATTCAATATCAAACTTGCAAACCCCCAATAGTAGTCATAGCCAATGGTGGATTGATCTTGCCTTTTTTGGAGTACTACTTGGGCATATAATTAAAAAAAAAAGTTCTTTCAATACTAGTAATGTATATGTAGTTGAGAATACCTTTGTTGTTCATGACATCATTGGATCTATATGCCAGTTGAGAGCCTTTATACTTTGGTAAAGATAGCTTAATTACACTATACCATTAGGATGATATTGATCCAATGAATAACGCGGGCTTACAAAATTTTCTCTCATATTGTGCCCATATTATCATATCCACTAAGTGTCAACATTTGGTTGGTATTACAATTTTGATACTACCTAGGTAGATTCTTAAAATTTGTCATTCATATCATGCATTCCCATATGAACCAATGTAATTGTGGTCATAATGAATTCTTTCATGCAAGTGGAACCTCATGTTCATGTGATCGGTGCTTGTGAAAATAGGATAATAGGGTACTAGACCTTGAAGTGATTCTTGATATGTTTGGAGAATCACAAAATGAGATTGTGATTGAATTACAATGCATGTTTTTTGTTGCAACTTTGTTTATAAAAAAATTCCTTGTGACACACATAACATAATTAGCTCCACATGAAAGTCACACCAACTCTCTCTAGGATCATATGAGCCCAAGCTCATGTTCCCATTTCAGTTTAGGACTTAGATTACATTAGAATTAGAATTTGGATTCCTTTTAAAATATTTTAAAAGCATAAAAAGAGTGCGAGGGTTTTAGTTGGATTTGATTTAAGTTAGCGGTTGTGTTGATTTATTTGACATTAGTTTGAGCCTTAAGTTAAGTATTACAAAGGCTTAGTTATTAGGCTTAAGGCTTTAGTCATTTAGGGGGTGTTAATGCTTGAAGGTAGGCTTTTAGTGTTTGTTTTAGGCAAACCTTAGTTTTGTTTTAGGCCTACGGCTGTTAGAGGTTTAGGCATTCCATGATTCTAGGAACAGGTTGGGAGTGTAACTGTTCGGCCGCCTCCCAGTAGTTCTCTCTCTCGGTTTTGGTGGCAAGGAAGGAAGGTTGCGGAGAGCAGGGGAGGAAGAGGCCTCTGCCTAAAAAAAATGAGATGAGAGAAGGAGCGAGGCAGCTGGAGCGAACACCAACGACTAAGGGAAGGGCGACAGAAGCCACATTTGTGGCTGGTGAATCTTAACGATGGCCGAGGAACTATGATGGCCGGGATCCAGCTGTGGGAGAACGGGGATTGCACACGAAGGAGGTATCTGTAATTTCTCTAAGTCAGACTGGATGGCCTGGGAATTTTTCCGCTCATTCAGAGGATACTCGAAGCTGCCACCCATGGTCAAATCTGCCCAGTTAAACTTATGCTCGAATAAAAAAAAGGTGTGTTTACTCTGGATTGAACTTCGCATTGTGGTCAAAAAAACAAAATAGGTAAAAACTCATTCTTGAATCGAGCGAGCAGACTGTGAATTGAGGGATTCCTCACCCAACGACCAGAGCGATCGAACGACTGCAATGGAGGTAACTGATAAGGAATTTGAGTGGTACTGGGTGAGTGTGGTCCAGTCATTCTTGGAATTTGAAGCAGAATGTGTTGGCGAGAGGAGCCAACCGGTTCTGAATCTTCTGATGCAGTTGGGATCAACACTAACGTGAGGCTAAAGGGTGGAACATAGTGGTTGGAGTCCAGCAGCTAAGAGGTGTTATCGATTCGACCGAATGTGGCCTTGGGTATTGCTACCACCTGGACGGAGGGGGTTACAGAAAATACAGCAGCCTCCGAGGCCGAACCGGTGGACGGGTATTAGCCCAAAACCACCACCCTTACATGCGTCCTAGTCCGGGTGGTAGAGTTAGAGCTAATACATAATCACTCCGTCACTATGTGACTTGCTTGCCCGCCATACTCATGCAAGTGAAAGGCAACCAGTAATGACCAATACTACGCGCCTTATACTTGTTTCGGCATTCGGTGTCAGCTTATAACATTAGTGCAAGGTAAATAGTATTTAAAATACTACACACCTTGTGCTTATCCTATTCCTAAACTACACACCTAACACCATGGGGACCGTCATTTTTATCCCCATCTAAACCACATGCACTAACTAAACTAGTGTTAAGGGTGACCCCCGATATATCTACTATATACCAATACGTACCCGCATTAGGTCACCCATACCAAGTTCACGTATTACCCACATTAACGAGTAGATATGACCCGTATTCCATGTATGGGTACGATGGTTACAACCTTCCTCATTTTTCGCGGCTATGACCGTTTAATCGGTGACCACGGGTTGTGATGACCCAACCTTTGTACTAGGTTGTGATTACGTATCACTTCCTTAGTGACCAGTTATGAGCATTCTGATTTATGGTTAAGGTATGGCGGCAGCGGTTTATCTCATATTCATTAATAGGGCACCAAGGCCGAAGGTAATACAAATTAGCCCAGGGCCGATAACTATTCAATACCTTGATTCAGCCTAAAGCCCATACCCTACTGGTCTAAACCCATACCCGGCCACCTTATAACCGGCCTTACCAGACCTCGTACCCGGCGGCCATAAGTAACTCCCAGAACCGGGCCTGGGTGAATCCGTGATTGTTGGCTACGCCTTCCCAAGTCTCGTCCATTTGGCAGCCAGCTGGCCCTTCCTGGGACCCCTCACCAATCGGGTCGTTCTCGGGACCGTAGGTCAGTTGGTGGCTGGAGTGGGCATTTGATTCGGCCTCAAGGTTGATTTCCTTAGGCGGGATTGTTGCAGCTGCTTCAGTATCAGCCACGGGTGCCTCTGACTCCTCGGGGAAAGTTAGTATGCGAGCGGAGAGCGGAGAGCGAAGAGCAGAGACCGAAGAGCGGAGAACTCAATTTTGAGACATGATATGAGAGAGAAAATGCACCTATAACCGCGGGATTGAGGGAAAATGGAAGAACTATTTTTAGAAAATGTGGAGAGTTATGGACTCTATTACCGTGGAAATAAAGTAACATTTCCCTATTCATAAAGTTAATAGATTTTTGAAACATAGAAATATTAAAATAAAATACAAAATTAGGGCTTACATCACTATGACGTCACAATTATAATTACCGAAATGGTGTGCTATATTATATAATACGGTAAATTAAATGATATTTACTATTTGAACGTGACACGAAGGAGGTTGGCGAATACAAATCTCCACATATGGTCCACCCTCTATTACTGTTACACCTATAAGTGTTAACCATTTCCAAATGCTTACTTTATTCTACTCCATACATATTGCACACTATAAGTGTTAAACCTGTTAATTGTTAACAAAATGGTGTTCACTTCTTTGTGAAGTTGACTCTATAAATGTTAACGACTGAAATACATTCATAAATACACGAGGGTTAACAGTATAAGATTTAGAAAGATCTGTTGTCAAGTATCGGACTTGTTTTTGGAGGGGGCTAGACAGATGATAAATCCCATTCGCAAATGCCCACAACTGGCACATATTCTCCTACCGACGAGTCTGCAAATAAAACTAAACACCTAGCCTACCCAAACAAACACAACTACAACCTTATGACCAATAAACTGAATTCTAAAAAATTCAAAACAGATATCTAAGTTACCACCTGGATTAACAAACATTGGCAGTGTACTTTACCATTTATTCAACCCAGCATCTGCCTAAGATTGCAAGCAATCATTGAAAAAATGTATGAAAACGATAATAGAAGCCAGAACCATTTGATGGTGAACATTTGATGGTGAACATTTGAGGGTGAACATTATAGATGGTGATCAAAAATGAAGAATGCAATGCGGGAACAACGAAAAGATGCATTCAATGAAATAATTGGAATATTGAAATCCACACCACACTTTATAAATCCATATACCGATAAATCAAACCAACAAATCAATCAAACCCAAAATCACTCAACAATGAGGTCGTCACTACTAGATTCCCTACTTCCAAAGATACTACCCTCATGGCCGCCCTCATCTGAAGTGGAATCTAAGCTATGGCACTCATTATCCACCTCCGCAGAAAGGTCGAAGAAGTCTAAGGCACGGGGGTCATAACCCGGAGACGGAGTACTAGCTTCGGTAGGAGAAGGTTGTGCCGCTAGTACCATCGCCATATCATGTGCATAGATAGGCAATGTGAAACCCATGGTGGGAGTACCCAACACATCCGCACCAACGCCAAGTCTAAAAAAAAACACGAAAATTGTAAGAAAGAGGATGGAAAGTGTAAAAGCCGAATGGACAAGGAAAATAAGCGAAGAAGGTCATCATACTCACTTACTGCGAGGGCTCTGGCCTCGATCGCTTCAAGGCCGGCTGCCTCTTCTGCGTGCCTTGTGTAGCCTGCGTGGGAGCAACAACAATGGATGGAGCCTTCACCGCAGGCTGAACACTCTTGAGTGGCTTAAGGACACGGTTGAAGGTGTCCTCGTCCTCCTCAAGAGCAACGACATGGCGCCCAAGCTGCCTGCATGCATGGATACAAGTCCCTGTTGCGGAGTAAGCCACATTTCAGTCAACCCCCTTACTCAGTTAGCCACAAAATCAACATTTCAGACCTCATTCAAGGCCTAACTAAGGCCACATTTCAGACAGCCCCCTTACTCAGTTAGCCACAAAATCAACACTTTGAGTCTAATTCAAGACCTAACTAAGCCACATTTAAGTCAGCCCCCTTACTCAGTTACCCACAAAATCAACCCATCAGGCCTCATTCAAGGCCTAACTAAGGTCACATTTCAGTCTGCCCCCTTACTCAGTTAGCCACAAAATGAACACTTTGAGCCTAATTCAAGACCTACCTAAGCCACATCAAAGTCAGCCCCTTACACATATAGCCAAAAAATCAATATTCTGAGACTCATTCAAGACCACATTAAGGCCATAATTAAGTGAACCCACTAGTTCATATAGTTAATTGAAGGCCTAACTAAGGCCACATTTCAGTCAGCCCCTAACACAAATAGCCACAAAATCAACACTGTGAGCCTAATTCAAGAACCAACTAAGGCCAAATTTCAGTCAGCCCCTTACTAAGGTAGCCACAAAATCAACAATTTGAGCCTCATTAAAGACCTAACTAAGCCACATTCCAGTCAGCCCCTTACTCAGTTAGCCACAAAATCAACACTTTGAGCCTAATTCAAGAACTAACTAAGCCACATTTAAGTTAGCCCCCTTACTCAGTTAGCCAGAAAATCAACACTGTGAGCGTAATTCAAGAACCAACTAAGGCCAAATTTCAGTCAGCCCCTTACTCAGGTAGCCACAAAATCAACAATTTGAGCCTCATTAAAGACCTAACTAAGCCACATTCCAGTCAGCCCCTTACTCAGTTAGCCACAAAATCAACACTTTGATCCTAATTGAAGACCTAACTTAGCCACATTTAAGTCAGCCCCCTTACTCAGTTAGCCACAAAATCAACACTGTGAGCCTAATTCAAGAACCAACTAAGGCCACATTTCAGTCAGACCCTTACACAGTTAGCCACACAATCAACATTTTGAGCCTAATTGAAGGCCACATGAAGGCCACATTTCAGTCAATCCACTAGTTCATATAGCCAAATTTCTAAGTTTTTAGAGGTTCTGAAGTTGGTCTGGGATGCTTTATCCGATCCGACATTGCCATTTAGGCCTAACATGAGACCTCACAAACAACCACCCCTCAACCATTTGGCCAGAAATTAGAATCCCTAAGAACTCTCTAATGCCTCATTTCAGTTAGCCCACTAGTTCATATAGACAAATTTCTAAGTTGTTAGAGGTTCTGAAGTTGGTCTGGGATGCTTTATCGGATCCGACTATGCCCTTTAGGCCTAACCTGAGACCTCACAAACATGCACTCCTAAACCATATGGCCAGAAATAAGAATCCCAAAGAACTAACTAAGCCACATTTAAGTCAGCCCCTTACTCAGTTAGCCACAAAATGAACACTTTGAGCCTAATTCAAGACCTAACTAAGCCACATGTAAGTCAGCCCCCTTACTCAGTTACCCACAAAATGAACACTTTGAGCCTAATTCAAGACCTAACTAAGCCACATTTAAGTCAGCCCCCTTACTCAGTTACCCACAAAATCAACAATTTGAGCCTCATTAAAGACCTAACTAAGCCACATCAAAGTCAGCCCCTTACACAGATAGCCAAGAACAAAAATTGATGTGCAATTGAGGTTTTTTTTAGCAAGAACATGGAATATCCAAGAGAGAAAGACCGCCATCTTTAGGAAGCATCCATAATTGCAAATGAACTTGCAATGGTTGAGATCCAAAAATAAGGAGACTTGGTGGCATGCACATCCAACATCTCCAACACACCATTGGAAGCACACAAGATATCACCCTCGAAGAAAGTTTTTGCTACACCAACCAAACACTCTACGAATGATGTCCATAGTACTTCACCATTGAAGAATTCAACATGTACCCCAAAGTGACAATATATTAGTAAGAAATAGCAATATGCAAATGCAATCATGTGATGTATGACATGTAGTCGCTTTCTATTTGATTCCTTAAATAAAAATATTGCATTTCATGACAGGCTTTAGGACAATATTGATCACTATAATGTGTTGAGTGGTCCCTAGATGAATTCTCAAATCATGTACTTTCTCCGATTCACTTTGTGCATGATTGACATTGCCATTGGGGTCCATCATTTTTGGCCCTTGAAATTCCTCTTTGTCGTCCGTTAATAGTGGGCCCTCTTGATTCATCACACTTAGAAGGAAGGCCACATCCTCATGACTTTGGCCCAAGAGCATGTTTTGCATAAGTGTATAATATAGTGTCACATCATGTAGGAATACCACATCCAAGTCCAACATATTTAACAATTCCCTAGAGGTATGCTTAATGATTTCAAAAGCATTGTCCACCACACTTCGGCCTCTCCAAAGGTGTCGCTTACATAATACTTCAAGAACAGTGAAGTTCACGAGTCCCCAATGAGTCACCATCAATAAGGGTAACAAAAGGGTAGCCGGAGTGACTTAACAAGTAAGGAGAGAAACCATCCATGGAGTAGGCAAGATTAAACAACTTATTTTGTGTTGCCAACCAATAAAGGATGAACATGGGAGCACTCTAACATCGATAAATCACCCACTAAGTAATGGTCCAAGAAAGTCTCGTTTGAATCAGCCACTTGGCAATTCAAGCTAAAACCCCCTTATTTCAAATAATATCATGACCTTCTACGCCATACCTTGTCTTGGAAATAGCAATGTGATTGCCATCAATGGCACCCACAACCCATGGTAAACTACATGTGTGTTTGAAACCCTCTTGGGTATTAATGGCACACACACCAACCAACCATGTAATATGAACTTTAAGGAATATGTATATTGCCCACACAATATCTCGCAACATGAGAAACATTAAAGATTTATCGATAGCCAAAAAGTCACTTCATGCGATTAAGCTAGCATTTTTGCTCAATTACAAAAAGTGCAAGCCAGTCATTGTTCAAGTGCAATCACAAGTCATGCACAAGTGGGTACTTTGTATTTAGAGTTTGAAGATCTAGAAAAGTATATGAAGAAAAGAAAAAGAAAACACACACATGCCTTTGCTTATCTTAAATGTTCCACCCACATCTCATCGTCATGCTATTCGACAAGGAATCTAGAGAACCTTGTAGTGGACCTAGGCTCAACCCAAAATCCCAATACTTCGTCATACATGGAGACCAAATTATTCAACCTAAAAGAAACCCTACCCACCCCACCACGGACAACCCAAGGACCAACCCCACCCCACCAGCCAAGGATAACCCCCAAGCCACCACAAACGCTCTCAACTGAAAGCAATCCATCCTATCTTCGTTGGCGTTCCTTTTTTGGTTTTAAACATTGGCATTGGCTTTGTTGGCCTTCTGTCTCAAAAACTATATATATTTATATAATTCAACCTAAAAGAATGTAGTGTGGAGGTTATCATGAATTCAAGATTTGACAGAATGTTGTGTGAAAGGCGGACAACCACATCGCCTAGGATTGCCCCATTTTGTGGTAGCACAATGTTCATGAGGGACTTCTGTTGTTTCATGAGAATGGTAGAAAAAAACAAGGCCAAATCCACAAGATCCTCAAAGATGTACATTGTCTGACAGTAAATGAAACCCCACAATCATAGTGATTCAATTCTACCCTCGCCTTGATGCAATGTCGGACCCCAAGTTATGCAGAATTATAAAATAGCAAAAGTGCAGATAAAATTCAACAATTAATGGGGGACGCATTCGAACCAAGATGGTGCAGGATGACAAGAATCGAGGAAGGGTAAGGGAAAAGGATCCTATTGGGATCGTGACCTACTTGTCTAGGGCTGGGGCGAATCAACCCGTACATTGGTTCCTTGAAGGCAAGGGTTTAGGCATCCAACAAGGAACGAGTGTTTGGCTTGGTTCGCCCAAACTTCGCTAATAACACGGGGTTGAAGTTGCACATGTGTGGCAGATAGTGCAGAATGAGAGGCTCCGAGAGGCATAGTTTGGGAGGCCGATCTTGGAAGAGTTTACAAACCAAGTAGGTTTACTCCCGATCCCTTTAACCGCTAACTTTGCACACCCAAGTTCCCTTAAACCAGCCAATAAAATGTGACCTCAATTTCAACGACCATAGCTGAAGATGCAAAGTTTTATTTTTTTATTTTTTTATTTTTTTGTGACGGATCCAACTGTATAGATGTTTGCAGGTTAGTGGTGACTACTCACAATCCAAATTTTCAACGTTGAAGTTCTCTTGTGTAGGAGATTATAACAGGAATTTCAATATTGATATTGAGGAGGAACAATTTAGAAATTAAATTAGGGTTGATTTTTTGATCGAACCTCCACTCAAATCATCTCCAAATGACCAAAGGTTATCCCCATTTCAAAAGAGGGGCAATATTCCTACTCAAACAAGCTCACAAATCTTGAAACCATTATTTTTTGATTTTGGGGAAAGCTTTGTAATATGAGGCGGCGGTGCCACAACTGTGCACCTTCCACATGGATTTACACCCACCAACACATGTCCAACTAAAAACTCCAACGGTAGTGTGTAGGATATGTTGCGTTTGAAAGTCATGCAAATTTTCAAATTAATTGGGAATCATTAGCAAATAGGTTAAAAAAATGTTTAGGATATGCTACCCTAAGCTACAGAGGTGACAAATGTCAAGTTTTGGTTCGTGGACCAGTTCCATTATAAACTAGTTGAGAGCACACTCCCATATTTTAATTAATCCAAAATAGCTAACTCCGTTGAATCAAATTAATCCACATGGTAAAACATAGCAAACTTGAATGTGAACAAGAGGAGCAGTTGAAACAGTCAAGAAACCATCCATACTAATGTCAAAGGGGTCAAATTGAATTGTTCACGACGTGATTATGGTCACATAGGACATAAGGGGTTCACTACACTAGCCAACATATCAAAGCAACACCCAATGCAAGAAATGGAGACAATGGAATTATGCAAAATACAGAGGATTGAGGTGAGGGTGTAAATATGTACCTTCACTTTGTTGAAGTGCACAAGTGCCTAAATGGCAAAGAAGGAGCAATTGAGCAGTTGGAAGACGGAGATGCCATTTAACTAAACCAACCTAGGGAGCTACACCCAATTGAGCATTAATGTTAAATTAATGCGTGAAAGTGAAGGAATTTGGAGACATGTTAGTGACCTCTAGGTTCCCAACCAATGCAAGATATGACCATGATTGTGCAAATGCAGGGAACATCGCAACTCTCTGAAACCACATTGTGTAGGAAATTGCAATGAGCGTTGAAGTCAGTGGCAAGTCACCCTAAACCCTTAGGTTGTGCAATTAGGTAGCCAACTTCTGAGACAATTCCAAATGCCAACAAAGATTGAGTGTAAACAAACTGCTCACAAAGCTAGAAGGACAATGAGGAGAAATGAACTGCACGAAAAGAAGGTGGTTATATGAGCCTACTAGAGCTGATGACGAAGATGATACAATCTGCCCTCTATAAGTGTTAACACTTCTAATTGACGGTTTATATTTGCCCTGGATTAAAAGTGTTGATTCGTATAGAGGGCACACTATACTCAACTTGGAGAGATGATGGTCCACTTCAACTGAAAAGAAGTCGGCCAGGGTGATGGACAGGAATGGAAAAGTACTACAATCTCTGTTCGTTGGTTTGATTGGATTGTTGAGGAGAAAAGTTGAGGTGGCAGGTGAGGTGGCAGGTGAGGTGGCGCCTCCTAAAACCCTAAAACCCTTCCCAGGTGTGATCAGAATACATGTCGTACCACTGGTTTTGCACACGAGGCACATTAGCCCCAACCATAGTGTGAAACAGCCCTGAACCACACTAATTGCCGTATTCTCTAAAGACCTAGCGCATTTAGTGAATATTAGGTGCGATTGACGTCAAGAAAGAGGGGTGCTCACAGATGGCCCGCATACGTAACTATGGTGCTCAAGCAACTGATTTGGGCGAACCAACCCATATACTCGTTTCTTGTTGGATGCCTAAACTCTTGCCTCCAAGGAACCAGTGTACAGGTTGGTTCGCCCCAACCTCAAGTAACTGTTGTTGGGAGATAACCGCGTCAGGGGCAACAGATGGGAAGATTTAGTAACTGAAATGTTTGGTTTAGAAATTATGGATGATCATGTTTGTGGCCCTCTTGTGAGTACTCCATAATCAATCCTTGCAATTGGATGAGATCAAAAATTATCTCATTCACTTAGCAATTGCATCATTGCCATTTCAATTTCTTAGAATTGGAGTTGAGATGGAGATCAATAATGAGAGGGCAAAGGCAATAACTAGGTGAAAATTCTCTCTATATCTTCGATTTTCGGAGCCAAAGTGGTGGAATTGGCTAGAATTTGTCCTAGCCAGAGTAAACTGATATTCTTCAATGTATTCCAAAGCATTTAACGTCCTCACATATTTTGCATGTGTGTTTCTTTTCTAGCATGGTCTTACAAAAATACTTTTCCCTATGAAGACAAGACAGCAGCTTGGTTTCTTTTCAGAAAGTCTATATGATGCTTGATTCATGCAACCCAAAGTTTTTGTGTTTCTTACGGTCAACAAACATCACTACAAGCATATATATGAGTCATGGGCAATTAATCTGTACCATTAAAAAAATTTGTCCTATGTTATTGGAAAATTTGCAAATCTACTACAATGATAAATTTGCATATTTCTTCTAGTAACACGGGATGATTGTCAAGGAGTTGTATGTTGCTAATGTATTTTCACCCAACAACTCAAGTGGTTGCATGACCTTGTTGTAAGTATATGTTGGAGCGTGGATGAACTTGTTATTGTAATTCATCTCGGATAGAATTTTGAACTCATAGTACAAGTACTTGCAATACATCCGAGTTCCTTTCTTTCCCAAAGCCCTGGAAGAAAATTTGATAAAGTCCATGCATATGTATTATGGGATGTCATCAATTGTGAGACATTAAGATTTATCATTCTTGGACACGATGTTGATGAACACTCCAAATCTTGGATACAAAATGACAGTGACTCCAACAACATAGTATATGTCCATAAATCCGTCACTCTCCCATTTGTTTATGTGATTTGTTGTTCATGTTGTTGGATAATGATGCCTTGTCTTTGAAAATCTGGAAGTTGAATAGGTGTCAGGGTTTAGTGGCACACATATATGAATGAAGGTATGAGGAGTCTCCCAATTGTTGAGAGCCTACAACAAGGCAAAATTGTCTCCCTTTGCTGCAATTGTAATATGGCATACTCTAGCGCCAATGCCTTCTCCCTTGAGATATTGATTCCTATCTTTACCAGCCACATATTGGGTACTATAGGCCAATCTATAACATATTTATTTTTGTTGCCACTCACACAATCCTTGATGTCATCATGGCAAAACCAAAATCCATGTTCCACATTGTTGGTGGAAGGGAACTTCTTCATCTCTTTGTACATTGGAGTAAAGGTGTTATATTTGTAAGTTCCCACTTTGGCATTGCACAAGTCCCTGTAATGGCTTGCATTGCCCAACATCTTTTGGTAGAGCTCGGTGGCAACCCTACAATGTGCCAGTAGAAATTAGGGCCATCAGTCTCCAACACTGATGTGGTATGTGCCACACCATGCCCTGCATAGTTCAAGGACTCCTCTATGTTTTGTTTTTGTTTTCCCCCCTAGTGTTTGGGCAAAGAATGAAGTAATTCACTTTGTTGGGTTGATGTGAGTCGCATTCGGCACCAGGTGGGAAGTGGAGTTTTCATTTGTTGGAACCAAACAACTTTGTGCCTTCCAACGCACAATCCTTGGTGTTAAGATCTTCTACCCTTGGATAAGACTACATGACCACTGCCATTGGCATTAGATCTCTACATTTGGAAATAACCTTAGCCTTTAATGATGTTGAAACATAGCAATTACTTGTGGATCCACCTTTTAATCATGACTTATAATTCATAAGTTGCATGAAGGCTTGGATCAAATCATCCATTGTGCCTTCGTAAAGACAAGTCATTTAAGTCTCGGATTGTCGAAGCCATTTTTTAAAATTATTATGCAAGGTTGAATGTTGGCATTTATGAATGTCTTTGGTCATGTCTCACATAAGATAATAATAAACAAGAAAACGGTAGAACCGTGAGGCTCTGTCCTTTACTATGAAAGACTACAATTATAGTTGTCCACTTTGCTCATGCCAATCTATGGCTATTTACTATACCAAACCTTTCTTGGATTTTGTGCACCTTCTTCTCAAATGTAGGTCAAGGATTTTGATATCACCCGAAATTTTTAGGATAAATAATCAAGAACTGCCGAAATAACTATAGTTAATTAGATTTCTTTTAATGCATTTTAGGAAGAAATTATAGTTCTATATATACATATATATACACACACATATACATATATAATTATAGTTAACATCCACATTAAATAAAGTGGACCAAAAATAACAAGAACAAGTAACGTCCAAGTGTGAACGCAAAGTGGTTAGGAAATTTGCTCTTGAAACGAAGTTGATGCATAGCCTTTGTCCTACAGACAGAGCCAATAAAGACAACTACAATAGGCTCCAAATTAATAGTGGTGACATTTGGAATTTGAACAATGAACATGCCAAACTCAATTGTTAAAATGCTACTAGAAGCTTGCATGTAGGCATTGGAAAGACCTATAACTCTAACTGAAGGAGGATCCAAATTCCAAATAAAACCAACCTCGCTATTATTCATCTGCACCAAAATTATTCCAAACACCTCTCCATCTGTAGAGTACATTTCTTGCTCAACACACATTGTCTTATCTAGAGGTTGAATTCACATTAAGTAAATAATAAGAGACACAAGAGCATCCATTGTCTTTTAGAGGCATAATGTATTGCTCAAATGATTCTTGAGCTTGGACACAGGTGTAAGCACATAATGCATATTTAGAGAAGCCCTCATATGTGTGCTTGGAGTGTGCATTCATGACTCAAATGGTGTGGGTAGGGTGATGGCTCCTCCATCATAAACCATCAAATGACGGGGTAAGGTTCATGGCTCCCCTTGCCACACCAAACCAACCATCATGGGATGTGGAAAATAAATAAAAAGAAAAGAAAAAATGAAACCAACAAACTCAAAATAAAACGTGTTTGGGCACCGCATCACCATAATCTCAAATTTTACGTGCTTTCCTATAGCCTTAGGAGTTGTTGTTGGGGTCATTGGTGGTCCATTATTTGGGTCATTTGGAAACATCTTGATTAAAAATCAAAAATCAAAATCCAAAACATAACATAACTTTGCGAATGATATTTAGAATGCCCAAAAGTGTAGGCTTTATAGTCTCGATATCAAGACATAATATTCTCATTTTTGGGATAATCATAAAATGCCCAAGGTTGCTTTGTTGTGACTTTTATTTGATTATTTGGAGACCACTTGAACAAATTGTATTAAAATATGATAAATATTGAAAATTACCATAATCTTTCATTTTTAACTTATGGCATCAAGACAACATGCCCTCATACTTTAGGCAATATATGAAATTGGATTTCTTTGGAGTCTTGTACCTTTGGAGGTTCTGATATTATTGGTGCATATTTGCTAGAAGTTCTTTATGAGCCTAACGTTTCATCACCTCCATATACCCTCCCTCCTTGGAACAACCACAAACAAAAGAATATTGAGGTTATGTTTGAATTTACTTTTGCATATCTCACCGATGACAACCCCTTGAATTTGTTTATACTGTAAAAAGATATTGGAGACTATATAAGGACATTTGTGGCCTTCTATGATTTGTGTTGGAAAACAATTGGTGGGGTTTCAACGAGTTATCATTGTGTTGTCCTCTTAACACATATTTGATACCTACTTCCAAACCTTAATCCCTTTGCTACTTTAAGTTCTCCCTCTTTAGTGTATTGCAATGGCAAATCATTTTCAGGCAACCACCTTCAACAATAGGATCTTTTGCATAGATTTGAGGTTTTATATCATGAAGTTTCTCTGTTCAAAACCCAAATCGGAGACTGTTTTCATAATGAAAAACGCAAAGTCTGAGGTGAATGTGGAGGTCTTGGAAGTTTACTTTACTCTCACATCGGCAACCATGCAGCTTGTAATGACAAAGTGCCTTAGAAAGGTGGTAGAGGGAAAGCATATTAATAATTATAGATCCAAATTGAGGCATCAAGATGTGCCCACTTGAAGTCCAATATTTACAGTTCATTCTACGAAAACTTTAAAAAAAAATAAAAAAAAATGGTGTGATTTATCGTCAAAGTTTTATGGTTTACCCTCCATATGCAAAGGGTCTCATGTGGATCATGGCACGGTCAGTGACACCGATGTCTCGCCATAGTTATAAACAAATTGATTGCCATCCACACATCTATGATCAGGCAGATGAGTGCATTAATCTTCATGATTAGGCTAAATTAGTTTGTGACTAGTTTATGGCTACGGAGGTGTGAGGGTGTGTTGTTTGGTTATGAATTTTCATTTTCATTAATAACAACATGGTCATTGTGTTGTGTGCGCAATTGACATCTTTTGCCCTATACCCATCTTCTCCATGTGTTCAAACAACTTGATTATGATAATTTCACTACAATCAAAGTGATAATAACTTCAAATTGTGTATCAATGTTTGGATCTTGAGCTTCCTTTTAAGTTTGTCACTATCAGTGGAAATTGATTTATGTGAGACATTTCTCTTTTACTTCCACCTATGCCCAAAAACTTACATTATATCTTATAGATTGTCACCATCAATTCATTTCTCAAACCCACGTGAGTTCTAAAAATAATTAAATTATGCTCAACACTTGGAATGAGCTTGTAATTCTTTAAAGAACTGAATGTTGAATCTAACAACTATTTAAAAATTCATTTGTACTCGTATTCTTATAAAACATAGTTGTTATTATTTGTGAAAAAATATCATGGGTATAAGACACTAGTGGGTGTGATTCCAAAGACTTTCCGTCTCTAACTGCTCACTACTCACTACTCATATGATAGAACCCCCCCTAGTAAATGCAAGACAATTGGTGTTAATCGAAATGTTTAAAGTAGAGATATTCACATGCATCTAGTTAATGTTTGTGTTGGGCATCCTTTGATGTTTTGTTATGTACAAGCTTAATTATTTATTGGTACTAGTGCAAAATCACCACAGGGGGAGTGTGCACTTGATATAGGCAATTAGAATCACATGACTATGTTTTAATAGCAAAATCCCCTATGCATTTAGACTTAAATTAGTTGATGACTACATTTGTAAAGAAATTGCACTCAATATATATATATATATATATATATGCACATGCAATGCACATGTTGCACATGCAACAACAATGAAACCACCCCCTTGGATATTCAACAGAGCTGGCTACTCATACATAAATATTAAAAGTGTTCTTTGTTTGAATATGCTCATAGTCAAGCATATTTCAATCTACAGTCTAACCTCATTAATATGACACTCGTAGTATACGACACCCTCGATATTACGACACATTTTTGCGAGACCAAACTTTTTAGTCCAAAACGCCCTCTTTTATACGACTATGACATTCGATAATGTGACATTTAGAATCTTTGTTTTGTCATACTAAAGAGGTAATTAATGCTAAAATTCCTTTCATCTATGTTATGTACATCTAAAATACATCCATTTTCACTTGGGAACTACTTGGGAACTACATCCATTTTCACTCATGATCGGGAACTTAATGATAATTAGGGTTACTAGTGTAGAGTGGACATGCATGGTTAGGGTTAGAGTGGCCTCCTGCCCGATATGTTGCCTTGTACTCAGTAGTATCTTGTGCACTCTCCTGCATTCTTGCAATCTCCAATTTCATCTTATCTCAATGTTCATTTAGATCTAGTAAATGTGGATGATGTTGCTCCACCTACAGTAAAGCTTAGTAATGCAAAACGTCATGCATCATTGTTGTGTAGTTTCTTATTAGAGAACTCTTTATATTTTAGTGTTAATAAAATTATTAGTTTTCAAAAGTTAGTAGGGAATTTAGATAAGATGACAGTTGCTAACTTGGGTAGGCAACACCATGGATCTTTGGGCTCTTATTTCAAGAGTTCTTGAGAATAATTGTATTTGTTTGAAGTAATAAGTTATTGTTTCATACCATCTATATTGGTAAAAGTCATTGATATATTTTAAAGCTCATAATACTTATGTTTTCGTATTCCCTCCATAATATGACAACTATACGCCATTTGTCATATTAATGAGAAGACGACACCTCGATAAGACAACTTTTTGTGTGTTTCCCAAACGTGTCATACTAAAGAGGGAGAGCAGTACAGGTAATATGCAATAAAATTGGATGCTCGTGTTGCACTTCTTGAAGCCTTGCCATGGTGAAGCAAAATATGGGAAAATGGCTTCAGAAAGAGAGATGGGAAAAATAATGCCATCAAAAGATGACATTCCTCTTGGATGAAAATGTGACCATCGACCTGATATTGTGTACATAATGGTACATATTTACACACATCTCTCATTTGGGGGAATAGTCAAGAGAAGGAGTTATTAAATATTTACGTTATATTTATGAAATTTTGAACAAAAAAAATTCATGTGATAAAATTTTAATTTAAAAAAATTACAAGAAGTTTGTTTCATGTTGTATTCATCAACTACAATTAGGTTGATGAATTAGGTATGCGCAATTAGGTTGCCCCACACAAATATATTGACGTTCCACACTATTTAAATTATTACTATCACAACAAAAAAAATACAATTATTTTTACTTACTTTGCTTTTGAAATTTGTGGTTGCTATGTATGGATGAATAAGCAAAATTGTAAGTTTTGTTATCTAGTTTGATTGAAGGTATCCTATAGTCTTATTATTGTGGACCGCAACAATTTCTAGATGTGGCAAGTGGACTCTTCATACCACGTACAAACTAACGTGAGTATAAGGGGTTGTTTACATCATGGACCATGAAGTCATCCCAAGGCCATGTAAAATATGTGATTGGTTGTTGAACTTGTCCATTATCCACTAACATGGTCCAACGGGTTTTGTGATGGGAGGGCAAAAGAGGTGCTCTAGTAGAAAAAATGCAAGAGCCCATGACAGAAAGATGTTACAATAAATTTTTTTTGGGGGAAGAGAAGATGAAGACATGAGAAGACAACAGAATGGTCAAACTTGATTTTTATTTTTCTCAAAATTGCCTTTTTGGGCATATTTTTTAAAAATTAGCACATTCGTTTTTAGGTGCATGGTCATTTCTCTTGGTCCACATTTGGTTTACACCTAGTGAGGGGCCCAAAGGTTTTGTAAATTGATTTTATAAGGAATCAACCCATGGAAGTTGGACCATGAAGTCAGATCATGGGGAAAAGCCACCTTCCATGGTCTGACTGCATGGTCCATGGATAAACTGGCCCTCAGAAGGGGTATTATTTGAGGCATTAGTGTACATAATATACATAAAGGGAGAGGGATTTTTTTCTTCGTGTGTACATATATATAAAAAGGCTATTAAGAATCTTGAAGAAAAGGTAGATGTACGAAAAGGGTTCTAAGGTTTAGATAACAATAGATGTGGCAATAGATGTGTTCATTCACCCACTATGTGTTTTCATTCATTGTTGTCATATGGTAATAGTCCTCAATGACTACCATGTCCATTCTTATTATGATTTGCATTTGGATTCTGGGTTTTTATATGCTGGAGGCACTTGGAGCACTCATGGGCTCCCTTGAGTTTTGCTCTCCGGAGTATAGTTGTGTTATTGTGCTTTTGTCTTTGTTTGTTTGATGCAAATGTTGAGTTATATATCATGGATGAGAAAATGTTTACTAACTTTCTCATTGGAAAGTGAAAGTGGATTTCACATGTATTGAAAGCCTATTTAATCCATGGGTTTTATTTTGTGTATGTAGTGGAGGCATTTGTCACATTCAATTGAAAATCTTAGTATAGATACATGAGCACATTTTCTAGTGGATAGTTTGTATGTATAATTATTTTTCTCTACAAACTTCTTGTATGTAGGAGGTCTTATTTCATAGGAACCCACAAATGTCATTTATGTTTTTAATGAAGAGTCTACACGCCAAGTTTCTAGAGCTCATGCTAATTCTCATAATGAAAATTACTGTGGGCCACAATAATTTTCAACCCATGCTAAATTTCTAGTGGAAAATTAGGGCAAGCCATAATTTTGATTGTTATTCTTGAAATCAATGTGGGTAATTATTCTATTTTATGCTACTTTTGTCCTATAATTAATACTCAACGTGTTGGTCGGAAATCTTCATGAAGGCTTAGGGAAAGACTTAGGGATCTTGGACCCATGTTAATTATTTCCATGCTAATTTCCCACCCGCACTAATAGGGTTAACTTAATGGACTCACATGATTTGGAGGGTTAATCAGTTGGAGGGTTAACTTAATGCACTCACATGATTTTGGGTTGTGACTTTGGGTGCACTACTCGTGTGCATATGTCACCACAAGGATTTATTCTTTGTTTACTTGACACACTATTCAATTCCATCACGACACCTCATATTATAATCTCTAAACATTTGACACATGCAAAATTCACAAGCTACCGTGACATGGCCTACGTATAAGTTTGTACAAGCACCGAAGAATTATGGATGTCAAAATTTGCCAAGGTAGCTGACCCATTCCAGACCACCACCCCATTTTTGCATCTTAGGCCAAGCTATTTTCGTGCAACACAATATCAATCTTTGATCAATGTGTACATGTCATGATCCACATCCAAGTTATCCAAATGTCAATGGCTAAGTTGACAATTAGATTTAGAATACAAGCATCTTTAGGTGCCACAATTATCAATTATGGGAACCAAGCTTTCTTAGTATTGTAACTCATGGTGATTGGAAACAAGGTTGCCTATATCACAAGTATAGGTTGAAGAGAATATTCACTTAGAAAATTCATGATATTTTGGTCATTCAAAAAATCATTCTAAATAAATGGTTGCAAGCAAAGTAAAGTGGACAACTCCTAATCCCTACCTAGTGTGAAGTGAAAGTGATTCAAAACTATACAAACTTTGAATATATAATCAAAAATATATAAAATTAAAAAAATGATCTACAAAGCCAAGCAATTTATGATGACCAAGAAAATTCCAAGAAAACTCTTAATATTTTAAAAGACGGTGCAAGTGGTGTACAAGTAGGTGATATTGAACAAGCAACTGTCTAGGATTTGTTTAAAATATGATAAAATTACAATAAATTGATGGATTTCTACAAATTTTTGTGATGATGCCCTCAAGTGGATAATGAATTCAATTAATATGAATACAATTCCAACTCTACAATATTAAGGTCGTGAAATCTACATCCAAAACTAGTTCTAACCATTTTTTTTTGAGCATCACTTTTAATGATAAGTTCTACAAATATTGCAATGTTTAAAATGTCCATAATAGGCATTACGCACTGCCCTTACACAATAAGGGTCCACGCATGTGATGTTCATTGTCAACTTCTAGGTACCCATTAGTGTTCATAATGTCCATAATGTTGTATTTCAGTGATAGAAGCCCACTTATCTCTTCACCCTTGCAAAGTGAATGGTAGTCAAGCTGAAAACTATTCATTTTGCAAGGGTGGCTCAACATAGTGGGGAATGTTTCTTAAAACAGTCCCGGTACTTGGGGTGTTTCATTTGTCTCAAAGATGGCCACCATAATAGTCAATCAATCAATCAATCAAGGGATCACCAAATCAATCAAGGGATCACCAACCTGGTATAAGCCTCCGCCAGTATGCAGCCGATCACAAGAATTGCAAACAGCCAGCCCGGGAAGCAGCTAAATTCGCCTGCATGTGCCCAATCACAACTTCCCAAATGAACCAACTCTCGCCTGCCCTTGTAATCCCTCAGGTCATTCTTCATGAATATGGCACAGCCAGTCGAATTCGCAGTTGTAGGGCACACTAGCTGCGATACAAACCCATCAGCCAAGTTCAATGCTCACAAATGGAACAATTCTCAACAACTGCAGTAATCAGTACATGACATAATTTCATCAAACACTAAAGTTGGAATGTGATCAGCTCACAGCCTGGATGTTTCTCATATCGTTTCCTGTGTGCACATGACAACTCGCCTCTGGATTACAAGTCGTCCTTGGAAGAATTTGAAGATATTAAGCTTACATTAGGTATTGAAAATGCAAAGCTTTGCAAGCTTACATTCATGATGGCATATATAAACACCTCATGAACAATCAATCTCAACTATTTGAGGCAAATACTTACTGCACTTTGGTCACCATTTTGATCAAGCATTACAGCATGTATTCCTAAAGCATCACTTGCAGCTGAGCAACCTCCTCTGTTTTTAATCTGCAAGAGGGAGGAATTAGGCATCAGATTACACTAGCAGAAAACTATACCTTAAAAAAACCGCAATCGAAATCGGCTGCAGTTGTTAAACGACTACAGAGATCTTTTTGCGTTTTGCGACTGCAACTTTCAAAATTTTGGGGCGTGTAATATACCGTTGGAAAGGTATTTTTCAAGACCTTTCCAGCGGTATATTACACGCCCCCAATTTCTAACATTTTCATCGCTAAACCAAAGAAAACGATTCTACAGTCGTTAAGTGACTGCAGATCAGGCTGGTCAAAAGAACTGCACCGGACTTCGACTGCGGTTCTTTTTGGTATAGTTTTCTACTAGTGTTATAACAAGCTACAGCAAGTTACTTATCCAATCTCACCACCAGTTTGATCAATTAATGGAAAGGAGTGGCTTTCAACGGCGATTCACAACAACTATTTCAACTTTGGAATACTGTTAAGTCAAGATGCAAATTGAGTGCTGCCATATTTTTTAGTCTTGATGACTAGTCCATCATCACAAACCTAAACAGTTTGTATATCATCGACACTAATTTCACATTGATTCAATCACTTGATCAAACTACAATAGTGGATCAATGCCCACCAAAAACCAACACATAAACTAAAACCAATGCATAAGCTAAAGCCAACAATTGTGCACCACTGCCAAACTTTTGAAGGCCCCAAAGTATAATGGCGGTATAGTGTGTTGGTTATAGGTCTACGTTCCTTATGAGTTGAATCGATGTTGAATGGTTAGCTAAATGTCAAGTAACGAGCTACTACTGAAATGAAGGTACTAAACCCCGAATTCGGGTATACATCAACACTGACTCAACAATCAACATTAGTCACTTGCAGTTTGAGATGATGGTTGACATGTACATATAGTTTATTTATTTGTATATATTTGATCACAACATTGCAAGGCAAATATGTACAAGTGTTTTTTAATGAAATATTTCTGAAAACCTAGTCCTTGAGGACGGGCATACCTGGCCGAGTGTCATACCGGATTTCGTGGTAACCTTGCGCCCATAATTTACGTTGATGTTGAAGCTGAAGCTGCCTGTCAAATTCTTCATATGAAACTGCTCGCAGACAGCATTTGCATCAAAAAATGATACTGTAGCCCACATCAAAGAGGGCTTACTTGAACCCAACAAGAAGCTAGCCATCCGACTGCCATCAACAATGAAGGAATCGAGTGAAGTGTCATCTGGCCTTGCCGCGAGTGTTGTAACACTGATCGTCAAATCTTGGGTAGCAATTTCCGCGCTAAAAATTACAAGTACCAGATTCAGCAACACAAACACCTGCCGACTAAATGTTACAGACCTCATGGCTAATTTCAAGGTCACCATGACCATGGCATTGGCGTGATATACGAAACATTCAACGTGAACATTCAATTGGAGCTTGACAGCGGCAGTGCAAGTTTGATGCCGTCTTCTGTGACTCCCTTGCTTTGAGAGAAAAGAAAGTCCTTTGGGGAGAACACTTTCAGGTGATGCAGAATGGCAGCAGAAATGAATAGAATTCTCGAATTTCGAAGAATTGTAGTAAAAGCATATATCAAGTCATGAAACATGGCGCAATGCAATGAAAAATGCTCGGTAGTACTGCTTAACTTGGCAACTTTACCATTTAACAGCAGACATATTGATGCTAATTGCATTCTCTTAGTAGAAAATTGTAAAGTAACAATGAATTCTAAGCTATTTAAGGTTCTAAACTATTTAAGCTTGTACAGTGACGTCAAGTTGGCGAACCTCGTGTAGTAGTTTTTTTTTGTTTCTTTTTTGGGAGACAGAAGGCCACCTTGTGTAATAGTTCTATACAATAGTTAATGCTATCAATGCACTATAAATGCATGGGTCCATTGTCAACAAAAGTGACATCTAAAAATGTCACTGACAAGTTAATTCTTAAATGATCATGCAACATGAAATGGGTTACCACTTAGGGGCGGTTTACACCATAGACCATGAACTCGTCCCACGGAAGATGCCTTATTCCGCGGTACGAGTTCATGGTCTGCATTAAATGGTCCGAGTTCTTAAAAATTTGATTTACAAAGCCGTTGGGCCCCTCACTAGATGTAAACCGAATGTGGACCAAGAGAAATGACCACACACCAAAAAATGAAGGTGCTGATTTTTTTTAATACATGCCCAAAAAGGGCAATTTTGAAAAAAAAAATTAAGTTTGATTATTCCTTGTCTTCACTTCTTGTTAAATGTGTCGAAGATGTGGCTTCCAAGTCTTCTCACAACAATTTTTTTTAAATAAAATAAAATGAGCAATTTAATTTGTATATGCTCAATGTAATTTACATGTGACATGTACCTTGTGTTGTCACTACACTAAATAGGATATTTAGTGTTTGATTATATTTAATGTTGTTACCACCCTACCTTGCTCAACATTAATTTTCTTTGATAATTAATGTTAGAAGATTTCCCATTGCACTTCTTTTGACTACCCTGATCTACAGTCACTAAACTACAGATTTTTTAATTTTTTAAAACTGTATTTTGTAAGTATATTGGGGTGTGTAATTTAATGTTGGAAAGGTATTTTCAAGACCTTTCCAATGGTATATTACAAGCCCCAAAATTCCAAACATTGCATTTGGTAGACCAAAAAAAAAAATCTGCACTTGAATTCTTGAGTTCTAGATGTCCCGCGTTGTTTGGTGAAACACGTGTGAGCTGGTTTAAGGGGTAGGGCAAGGTAGTGATGGCATGTCTCATGGGCTATGGTATAATTAAGGCACTTAAAAGTTACATTCATTAAAAATTTATTGAAATGGTATTTCTTTGACATGGGCCGTTGCCTTTTCCTACCAAACCACCTCTCTTGCCTCTCTCACCGCAAAACCCGTTGGACCATGTCAGTGCATTTATTAGGCCTTAAAATATATATATTTTGGGGACCTCGACCTCCATGGTCCCTCTGCCATTTTTTCCTTAGTGTAAACCAAAGTTGTCCCAGAAGAACTTCAACAGCCAATCAACTGCCTTGCAGAGCCTTGGTCCAACTTCATGGTCCATAGTGTAAACCGCCCCTTAATATATGATTAAATTTGTGACCCACGAGGTGACAATCTACATGGATGAAAGGAATCTACTGGTGTAGGATGGTTGAGTCATTAAGGTGTTATGAACGGGCCATGTGTGGTCGCAGGCAAGGCTAATCTACATTGTCCATCCATCTAGGCTCATCCAACGGTCTCAATAAGCCAAGGTGGTATTGTCCAGTTGACAGCATGGCTTGCCATAGTGTGGGTGGGGCTTAGCTCAAGAAGCTTGCGAGCTCTAGCCTACTACATTGTGTTTTTGCTAAAACTTAAAGCATGTCATCACGGTGTCGGGTAGAGAGGGTTTCGCCTTGGGAAAGAACTGGGCTTTTGGCTGCAACTAGATTTGTTTATCGGACCGTCGTATCTTCTGGTCTTCAAGAGTCTCGGTCTTCAGTTTCTTCAAATCTTCAAACTCTTTCCCGTCGGCCTATCATGTTGCGGCTCTAAATGGGTTAAGGGTAAGGGTAGGGTGATAAGAAACCACAGGCCTCGGATGGGCAAAACGGGACGTCAAAACACGAGTTGACGTCCGAAAGATTGGCTCCTAAACTTTCAAATCCACAGTGACTAGCAATCGTGCCTCACCAATGGGAACAACATAATACAACCTTGTGGGTCATCAATCCAACTTCGTTGTCACAAACACGAAACGGGGTTTTTATGGATTCCCACAAAACCCGCAACAAATTTATGATGCAAAAAACCAAATGCGACTAGCCTCCAAATCCGGCTGGGATTCACATAAATGACAACGAACCACAAGCCACAACACACTTGAATTTTGAGAAGTCTTCAAATCTTCAAATCTTCATATGAACGCCAAATTGAGCGAATGAGATCTTTACAGAAAGCTAACAATAAGTACTACACTTCCTCAAAGTTTCGTTGCAAACAAAAGACATGTCCATCTTCTATGGTCGGTCGAAGTCTCAGCCCTTCTTTTTAAGAGCCAAGAGACCTCTCTCCACTCAAACTAACACAGTTTTCTTGCTAACTTGAAATCAAGCAAGTGAGATCATTCTAGTGAAACAACACCATGAAACACAACTCCTTCATTTTTTTATTTTTTATAAAACTCACACACCATCCGCTTTAACCCCAAAAACCTCTTCTCCTCAACAACCTCTTCTCTCCAACCACACAAAAAATAATCATCCTCTTGAGAGAGACAAAGTCCCCTTTTCATCCTCATCACATAGGCTTCTAATCTCTTCATTGGTCCAAAAGTAAACTAAGAATAAAACAAAAGATAAGACTAAAAGGGTAAACTAAAAGTAACTAAAAATAAACTAAGAGTAAACCAAAAAAAAGAAATTTATTTCTATTTCCTTTTACTTTCCTCCAAATCAAAGAATCACAATGCAATACTCAATAAGTACACATTTATATAGTGTACGTATTTACATTACGACAACTGTGCAAGAGGAGCTAAGTTTTCTTCATTTAGCATGTCTTAAAAAAGTTGGATTCAAGGAACATACAAGTTGATGCATTCATTGAATCTTGTGGTAGAGTTACATACGAAGTGGTAGAGTTAGACCTTCAGAGAAGATTAATTAGTTGGACCATGGAAAATTTTTGATAGTTTTAATGCGCAGTTGAATCTAGAACTAATATCACAAGCCGATAACTCATTGTTCCAAAAACACCAACGTCTAAATCGCGAAGGTCAATTCACTGTTGCCAATTTTTTTTTGCAAGAAGGTGTATATATCAAGTTTGAGTCTCGAGGATTAACAAGATGGCCTCCGTGCAAGCCATGTATAGCAAGAGGAGCTTCTCCATGTTATTCTCCTCTTTATATAATTTTTTTGTTTCAACAATATAGCCCTAACACTAACCATGTGATCCACCTATGAAAATAAGTACTAAGCTACCCCCATTCTCATGCCCATGTTGATATGAAAGGAAGGCGGTAAACCAACATCTCATGTCAAGGTAAAAGACTATGACATTGGTATGTTTTAATTTATCGTTGCAATTATTTGAATTTAATGTATCTAACAACATCTCAAGTAGTAATAAGTCGTCTACTACAACAACAAACAACAAACCCAAAAAAATCTCTACCCACCTATTTTTGGATAGTGCCCTGAGTTTCAAAACCGCCTCCTTTGAGCTCTAAGTCCTAAAACCCTAAACCCTAACTCCTTTTCTTTGAAATTCAAGTCACCTTGTAGACCACTCTAAGATTCATCACGATCACTGAAGAAAATCCATCATCAATACTTGGATAGTACAAATCTACTAGAACTTCACTAAATAGGATATTTAATGTTTGAATATATTTAATGTTTTTACCACCCTACCATGCTCAGCACTAATTTTCAATTTGTTGACAATTAGTGTTATGTGAGCCCAAGAATGTGCCCACATGGATTCGTAACTCGTAAAACTATGGGAATTTAACATTTAGACGGTGTGAGTAGTTAAAAGGTGTGTGAGTACTGATTTCCTTAAGTCTTGTGTGTTAAGTGTTAAGTTAAGAGCCAACCAAGCTAGCGCTAGGCTCAAGTCATTCAAAAGGTCAAAAGCTAAAAAAGAGTGAATTAGTTTGAACTAGGAGGGGGATGATTAAACTCAAGGGTTATCCCAGAGTAATGTTTGTTTATGATTAGGTTGGTGTTCGTTTTAGGTCGGGGGTAGGTGAAGGATTTCTCTTAGGGGCCCGGCCAACGGGTTTGTCAGCTGAATTTGCTAGGTTTCTAGGGGAGGAGGCTCTTGGGGAAAAAATCCCAACCTCCTTTCTCTATGGGGGGGGGTTGAGCAGAGTTGCGGCTACTGAACAGGGGAGAAGGGGATGAGGTTGCTGGCGCCGCTGGTGAGGCAGGGAAGACTCAGGTAGTCAGGGGAATGGTATGGCTGGGCTATTGGGATAAAAGGAGGTGCGCCAGTGGGCTGCGGCGCAGCCATCGCTAGAGAATGAGAGTTAGGTGCTAATGGCTAGACGCTACCTAGGAGAAGGCAGCACATGCCGACTAGAGACATCGGCGGTGATGCACAACCAATTCAGGTGGCCCAAGGTGGGAGTTTCCGCACCATATGTGGGAGGGCGACAACAATAAGTCGGCATTGGAAGAAGGCTTCACGGCATTGAAGTAGGGGAAAAGAATGCAGTAGAATTTGAGCCACAAGGGGAGAATTTCGCACAGGCTGGTGCCAGAACTCACCTGAGTTCATCACAGTTAAGCATTCGGCCTCAAAGCTTGTGGGATGATTGAGATTGACATCCCCACAACCAGGGGAATGATTCTGGTGGGATGGGAGAAGGAATCGCAGGTGAATGTGAATTTGAGAATTAGGTAGTGGGCAGAGGTGATTTCTTTGTAATTGTTGCACCTGGGTTGGAGGTTGGGAATGCGGCCATGCAGATGTAGGATCGGTGAGTGAGCAATGCGGAAGGAGGTTGTTGAATTTGGGAGATGGAGGCATCTCAGTGGCCAGCACTCTGTTATTGTGGTGGCGGGGAAGGATGCTCCAGGTGGGTTGAGGACCAGAAGCTCTTGAGGCTGGATGGACTGAGTTGCCTTGCTGGCTGCGGTACATGTCACGCAGGGTGGAAAGACAAGCAGACTGACTCAAGAACTGTGCCGGGAGACCAAGGTGGAAGAAGGACCATCAAGTTGAGGGACCGACCGAGGGCTGCCCTGCAGAGGGGTTTAATTGATATACCACACAATTCCACCTACTGGGGCTAAGTAGAGGAGGGTTGAGGCCATCAACACTAAGGAACCAAGAGGTGCAGGGGGCATTAAAGTAATGTAGTCAGGAAATTTAATTAATTTATGGGCTTGGGCTTAGTGTTGTTGTGTGAGCTACCGTGTAATAACTACAAGGGTAATAGTATTTTTTCACTGCTTGACCTTGTACTATTAAATAAAAGTTGTGTGTTTTATCATTCACACTAGGGCATATGGGAGAATGAAGCACAAGTGTAAGCTCGTTCAATCAAACACATGTGAGCCCCGGCTCTCACCCGGACTACAACGCATAAGGGTGGGAGTTTAGGTCTTACATGTTAGAAGATATGTTAGAAGATATGTTAGAAGATATGTTAGAAGATATGTTGGTAGTCTCCTTTATCATTTTTATTTTTATTTATTTTTCATATCCTAACTAACACTAATTCGAACATGTAACTTCCATATATTACCAAAGTTGATATTTTGTGTTTGAGTTTACATTTAATGTTACTTACTTTCATAGGGTTATTGATATTTAGTGCATGCATTCGTATTTAGTGTACCTAGACACCCACGTACCTTAATCCTCAAAAACTATAAACCCTCTCTCTGATTGTAGCACACAGACCCCTCCTCCTCCATGTCCTTAAATCCAAAATACTCTCCACAAGAAGATCAAGAGAAATAGGTTTTACATCCGGTCCCAATTTGAAAGAAACATTGATGAGTTACCTGAAGAACTGCAAGCAGTATTATTCTCCAAGGTATGGAATAACGGAAGAGAGGCAATTAGTGCCTATGTGCTAGGAGCAACTCGACATTGAGGATACCACTACAAACAGGAAGGTTTGTTATATGATTTGTATGTTAGAAATATATTCTTACCTCTATATGGTGGTAGTGTGGGAAACCATGATTTAGAATAGAAGCATAACCAAGAAACAAGACAATGAGAACCATTACCCAAATGATCATTCAAAGGCAAACATGTGAAGTATGGGTGCATTAAGGTGACAGAGCTCAGAGAGCCGGCCAAGACCATGATCCCGAAACACTCTAAGTAGCGTACATGGTTGATCATGAGGATACATCTAGTATGAGAAGTACATCACCCACCCCCAGAGAACAGGAAGCAGAGAAGAAGCATGTGGAGCGCATGCATTCCCGAGAAGACTTCGTAAGACGGAATGAACAACAAAAGAGAGAAAGAGAAGAGGGGTACGCCAGGCATACGTGACAAAGAACTACAGGATAAGAAGAAAATAGGAATGTTCTGAACCACCGGCAGTAGGTTCCCATGCCACTGAACCCATCCACCATAGAAGTCAAAGTGAAGGAGTAGGTAATGTTAGAACATACCAAGGAGATAAAAACACAAATGAAGACAACTAAACTCAAGAAGAAAGCAAGGACGGAGATGATTTGATACTAGGAACCCCTCTTGGGACCTATGTTTTGAGGACAAAAGGTACAAGGGAAAACACAGGTACGCAGACCCGAGTAGGTGGAGCATGGGACAAAGGAAAAACCCATCAAAGAAACACGGCCGATGAAAAACTTTTCAACCAAAGGAATTGGGAGAAACAGAAAAGAAATTTTAAAGAACAATTTAGCTACAAGGATTCCGGCTTCTCTGGAGGAAGTACACAAAACCAAATGGCCCAAGAAGTCAAGAGGCCTATCAGTCAAGAGGAATTTGATGAACTAAGGAGAAAATTTGACGAAAAAATCAAGCAATTTCAAAATTTTGGAAATAATTTAAATACTAAGGTCAGCCCACCACCATCAAATAACAACCCATCTGCTGTTGGAAACAACCCACCCAATTCAACCAACATGGCCGCACAACCTCAAAGAACAAAGGTTCCCTTACCGACCTAGATACTTACATGCAAGAATTTAAAAATGTGTGTCTTGCCAACCAAGAAGATACCGATGCGATCAAATTACAACTATTCCCTGTCACCTTAAAGAAATGAGCTTTGGAATGGTATTCGCAATTCGGTCCGAACCATTTCCAAGATTGGCCAGCCTTAGGAGTTGTTTTCCTTATGAGATTTAAAACCAAGAAATCAGAGGGAGAAGTGATTGAAAGTCTAGGATCCCTCAAACAAAAGAAAGATGAGACAGTTGAAGAATTTTACTAAAGGGTTATGGTGGAATCATCAAAAATCAATCCCCAACCTAGTGATCAATTCAAGAAGGCATGGTTCCTTAATGGCCTCAAAAAAAAGTACGCCAAACATATTGATTTAATGCCAAGCGATGATTTAGAAGAAGCCAAGGCCTCAACTCGGAAATTAGAATTAGGCTAGATGAGGAAAGGAAGATTCCTCGATGAAAGTGACAACGATGACTCAAGTGATGATTCAGAAGAGGAACGGAAGAAGAAGAAAAAGAAGCCAAAAAGTAAGAGAAACGACTCGACCAAAGATGACATCAAGATCCTTAGGGAAGAGATCGAAGGATGAGCTCTGGGGAGCAAAAAATTTAGAACGGCCATTATTTGTCGGAGGTGCTGGAATGAAGGGCACTATGTTCAAGAATGTCAAATGAAGCAATGTACAAATTGCAACAGCCTAACCCACAACACCAATGAGTGTTTATGAAAGGCATGAATCTCGGAGACCCCGAGATAGGAGATATGTGGTAAACCAAATACAACCCCAATCCAACCGAAGACCATGAGGAATAACCCCTAGGCGAGAAACGAATGAAAGAAGGGTTCGGTTTGAACCAAGGACTGAGTTTAGAAGAGAGGAAATATCCCCATTTAGGGAAGGCGATTACCGGCGGGATGCAAGATGGATACCCCTACTGAGGAGGTCCCAAAGGACCTATCAACCATGACAGGTATGAACATATCAGGAGCTTGATGGATAGTAACAACACCAAGGCAGCGCCGAGAACTGGATACATTGGCGGGCCTCAACAAGAAGGCAATCCCGACGAGTGTTTTATTGTCATCAAAAGGGACACCGAAAGTCGGACTGTCCACATTTTATTAAACATCAATAAGAGTTGAATGGATTTAGAAACACAAAGCTAGCCGTGGGAGCCAATGCGATGTCTCATGATGTATGTGTAATGACGAGAGCCCAACGGGTTGCAGTCGAAAAAGGCAAGGAAGATAGTGAAAGTGACGACAATGATGATGATGAAGACTCGAGTTGTGACAGTTCTGAGGAGCAGGAAGACCACCAGTAGAGAGAAGATAACTCTGATGAGGAAAATAATGACGTGTTTGAACAAAACGAACACACAGATGATGAAAAACGTGATGAGGAAAGGCTGATAGGAGCCAATAGTGATGAATGGAAAGCATACATAATAGTCCATCAGGAGGTGAGTAAATCGATTAAAGAAATATAGGAGGAAAAGGGTGAAGCTCTACCCACACCAGAGGAGTTAACACCTTGGTACCCGGAAGAAAAGCAGGCAGAGAAGCCCCCAAAATGGAGCCCCGAGAAAGGAGGCGTCCCAACAAATACCCAGGCAAGGGTAGATAAGATATTAGAGAATGTGATGAACCACACAAAAGCAAATATATCCATAGGGAAGTTGTTTGAAATAACCCCCTATTCCAAGAAGCGAATAATGGCAGCATTAACAAATCATGATGAAAGGTCAGAAGAACCGGCTCAAACATACCAAGTAACAACTAAGTCATTCGATGAAGAAATGCCCATGATATCCGTAATTGTTAAAAATAAACGAGTACCAAACGCATTGATCGATGGTGGATCCGGAGTGAATATTATCACTAACTCATTGAGAAGAAAATTGGGACTCAAGAAAATAGAGCCTGCACCATTTACCATAAAAATGGTTGACCAGAGGAAGGTCATGCCCAAAGGAATTATCCGAGATGTACGCCTTGATGTTGGCATAATCGTAATCCGGACAACAATCACAGTTATAGACATGATGAGTATTGAAGATAGCTACTCCCTACTCTTAGGAAAACCATGGTTGAAGGAGGCTCAAGCACAACATGACTAGCCTCTCAACAAATTAACATTAACTCAAGGAGAAAACAAGGTGGAAATAAGCACCCAAAGAACTCCGGCACTATCACCTGCTAAGAGATCCTTGCATTGGGAGGACTACGATAGGGAAATGGGACTGTCCGATGAAGTAGAAGCGATAGTCTATGAAGCATTTCCAGAATTCGTACCTATGGAAGACTTTGACTTGAAAAGCTTGAAAAAAATTACGAGGACCAAGTTGCAACACAATGGAGATTGATACTCCCAAGAAACCAGGAAAACCGGGAACAGGGACAAATCAAACCGAGAAACCTTGGTCAAGAAAAGCAACCAAAAAGGAGCAAGAAGCTATGGAAGAGAAACATGTATATCCCAACCAGTTTTACAAAGTAAAAGAGGGAGATATAGCAGTGGACCATAAGCCTGCCTCATAAGCGGTCAAAAGGAAGAAAATAACGGGATGGACCGTTGAGGATGAAGACTTAGTCAAAAGTTTAAACTTCGGAACTCCAAAAGATCCTAAGTTAGTCAAAATAGCTAAGACTTGGGCGAATACAAAGCCAAAGTAAAAGAGTTACTATTAAAATTCAATAACGTGTTTGCCTTTACATACAAAGACATGAAAAGAATGCCTCCACATGTATGCGACCATAAGATTGAGTTACAATTAGAAGCCAAGCCTATAAGGCAAATGTGTTATAGGATCAATCCCAATCACGCAGCCAAGGTAAAAAAGGAAATCGACAAATACTTGGAAGCGGGATTCATAAACCCCATTGATAAAACAGAATGATTGTCACCTATTGTGATCGTACCCAAAAAGAATGGAAAACTCTGAGTATGTGTTGATTACAGGAAGTTGAATGCAGTCACCAAGGTGGTACCTTTTCCATTACCTTTTACGGAATCCATCCTGGAAGCCATTGCGGGACACAAAATGTATACATTGATGGATGGATACAGTGGATACAACCAAATAATGATTGCGCTAGAAGATCAACTAAAGATGTCTTTCATTACCGAGTAAGGAGCATTCGCATACCGGGTAATGCCCTTCGGATTGATGTGTGCACCAGCCACCTTCCAAAGGGGCATGATGAAGATATTCACAGACTACCTCGACAAAGATATGCAGATATTCATAAAGGTTTTCCTAGATGATTTCACAATGCATGGAACCAAAGAAAAACATATTGAACATCTAGAGAAATGTCTCATCGAATGCCGTGAAAATGGAGTAAGCTTGAACCCAGAGAAATGTTTTTCCTGTGTCAATTCAGGGAGATCCCTAGGGCATGTGGTTTGCAAAGAATGATTGTTAGTAGACCCTAAAAAGGTGGAAGTGATCAAAGGGTTACCCCCACCAACCATAGTCCGGGGTATCTGGAGCTTCTTAGGATAAGCTACTTATCATCGTAAATTCATATGGATGTAAGCTAAGATCACTCGGCCTTTATACTTATTACTTAAGAAAGGAGAGAAGTACATTTGGACCAAATCTTGCTAGGAGGCCTTTGAGGAAGTAAAGAAAGGACTTACGACCACACCCATTTTGATAACTCCCAATTGGACAATGGCGTTCCACGTGCATTGTGACGCCTCTAACATAGCCATTGGGGCCGTTTTGGCCCAAAATATACATGGAAACAAAGATTCTCCCATTCATTACGCAAGCCAACTTCTAAACAATGCAAAAAAAAATTACAGCACCAGTGAACGAGAAGTTTTGGCAATAATTTATTCAGTGGGCAAATTTAGACACTATCTATTAGCCAACCATTTTGTCTTCTACATGGACCATCAAGCCTTGATATACTTGGTCAACTGACTAGTAGTATCCGGACGGATTGCAAGATGGATGCTCTTACTTCAAAAATATGAAATTAAAGTTGTCTACAAACATGGTAGAAGACATGTCATGGCTGACCATTTATCAAGAATTGAAAGTGGAGACGAACCCTCAGGGGTACAAGACCAATTTCCGGACGCAAGCTTATTCATGGTTCATGTACAACCCTTTGAAGATTGGCGAGCATTTTTTATAGAATATCTTACTCATGGAAGATTGTTGTTAGTTCTAACCACCCCACGAGAGCAAAACATGATAAGACAACTAAGTGAACCGTTCGTCCTAGATAACAAAAAACTTAAACGGGTAAGCATCACCAGCAAGATACATGAATGTATAGCTGGTGACATTATTGAAGAAATTATAGGTGAAGCCCATGAACAAGAGGGTACACATTTCAATCTTACTACCACATGACATTACATTCTACGCACACCATACTGGTGGCCTACTCGTCAGAGAGATGTTTTGGAATATTGCCCCAGGGAGGGTAATCATTGGTTGAAGTAGCAATATACGTGCGAACAAATGATAGGGTATTTTAAAAACATGGGGGAAAAAATTTATAAATGGACTTAAGAGTAATATAGGGTATCAAAAATAGCACTGGACATCTTTAAAGTAATACATGGTATGGAATAATAGGTGATTTGGAATTATAAGTAATGCAAGCCATTTTTCTATTAACCCAAAGTAGAAAATTTTATAATGATAGCATGTGAAAAAAAAGAATTGAAAGTAATACCCCCCTATAAAATAATGGTTGTTCGCACCTATATCCTTAATTTTTTAACACACTGCCCCCCCCCCCCCCGAGAATATTGCCAAGACTGCCCAGTGTGTAAGATTGCAAACAAAAGAGAGGCATATGATACCTCTACCCCACAAGATTCCGAAGACGACGACGACTCACTACCAATCGAGCCTTTGAAAGCACAAGAAAATTTGACAGGAGACACAAAATCAGATTGGACAACGCCGTATGTCCAATACCTAACACACGGCACCAAATGGGAAAGTGACCTACTTGAAGAAGATAAGAAATTGATAGCTTATCATAGTTAATTTTTCATATTAAAGGAAGGAGAATTACACCGCATCTTTCACAACAACATTATCAAAAGATGTATGCATGGAAAGTATGTGAGGAGTTACATTAAGGCCCATCATATACAAGACAACCATCATTATTCGATTAATGCCACCAAGCAACTCATCTTACAAGAACCGTATTGGTGGCCCACCATAGCGGAAGACCTCTCATTACTCATTACATTGTGTACAAGTTGCCATAGAAAAGGGGATGAGCTATGCACAGAAGTAGACTCCTTCAAGCCTAGTATCTTAGAGGGTGTGATACCGTACAAGGAAACCTCCAACGATTGGAGAACACTTTTAATTAAATATATGACCCAAGAATAATTCAGAATTGGGACAAAAACACAGAGGAAGCAGAGGGAAATAATACGAGAAAGTGAGAATTTCATATTGGAAGAACGAAAACTCAGAAGATTGGAGGGAAATGGAATGACCAGGATATGCATTGGAGGGTCCCAAATAAAGCATTGGATACGGGAAATGCACATTTATCAACAAAGACACTTGAACATCAACAAACTCAGTATCGGGTTTCTAAAGGAAATCGATGGTGGCCTACAATGAGTGTATGCGACATACAAAATTATCTCATTTACGATTGCCCTACATGTCGGGGAAATTTTCAAAGAAAACCCCGTAACATAATTTGCGGGACAATTACAGCACAATCAAACAACAACAATGATTGGAGGAATTCATTGTTAGAATACCTCATACATGAGCAACCAAGGAAACCACTTTATTAACGACACTATCAAAGTGCTCACTCAAGAATTTATGATTTTACACCGGAAGTCAACGACTTACTACTCACAAGCTAACGGCTAGGCTAAAAGTACCAACAAAGTGATTAAGATTCCTTGACCAAAATGGTTAATGCCAATCAAACAGATTGGGACACCAAATTACATGCAACACTTTGGGCCTATTGAACAACCTATAAGGTCACAACAAATCACAGTCCATTTTCATTAGTTTTTGGAACAGAAACCTTATTACCGATGGCTTATCTTCATCTTAATGTTTACCAAAAACAAAGTCAAGAGATTCATCCCATTCTAGAAAAGAAAATGGAAAAACTCAAGGTGATGGATTTAACTCGACATGAAGCTAGAGAAAATATGAAACATATGCAGTTATTACGCAAGGAACGACATGACAAACCGCGGACAAAGACACATTGTAACCATTGCAAACATGGGGTAATCATGCCACCACAAAAGGGGCTTAAAAGTATGACGCTTTGAAAGAAGAGATCCTACAAGCTATGGAAGATGTCAAAAACACTCCAAGGAGCGAAGATTCTGAGCCAGCCCCTAATCACAAACCACACTTTTACCCTTGTCAACAAATCTTGTGGCATCTACGCCATAAAATACCCACGCCAGGGAAATTTAAAATCTAATGGGCAGGACCTTACTTGATTAAACAAGTGTATAACAATGGGTCAGTGGATGTCACTACCCTACAAGGAGAAAGTTTGGGACAAGTCAACATGAACAAACTAAAACCATATCAAGAGCCGGAAACTACTCAAGCATGTGCCTTACAAATTTTAGCATGCCACATCTTGGAAGTGGAAATTAGAGCAAAGCAAAACCATTTACACAAAAGGAGTAGTACCACCCAATCCCCAATTACCACATCTTCTCAATTAAATGATGAAACCATCTCACACACTAAATCTACCCCTTACCAAGATCAAAAAACCCTAGAGGCATAAGATTTGGAAGCACATAGAGCCATGTTAGAAGGATACTACATACAACCCTCAAAACAAGAAAGTATTATTATTAATCATCTGAGAGATGAAAGGATTGACCCACCACACAAGGATGTTGACCCAATAAACTCTCAAGAGAGAACCTTGACATTAAAACAACCAAAACGAGTTATTAAGGAGAATTCTCAATTAGAATTCACTATAGACGGTACAAATTTCATATACTCCACCCTACCAAACTTAGAACAAGCCCCCAAATAAGGTTTGGAGAACGACCCCAGGTAAAGACTCACCTCGGGTGACCCACTAGCATAGTAAACCAGTAAGAGCCCTGTCATCGCTACTAGAGGATGAAAGGAATTAAGAGAGGAGTCATCAGTACCTAAACCTAAATGAAGGAGACATAGCCAAAATAATCATTTTCACCATGGATCACCAAAAGCTAAGTAGGAGTTGCGTAAAGGATGGAGAAGATTCCCAATAAGTTATGACACGTGGATGAATCATAACCCCCATCTCAATGAGCGAAGATTCAACTAGGCGAGAGAAAAAGCTTGGCACAAATTTTTAGGGAGTTAGCATCACGGAAAGGGTCAAATTACAACCTTGAACAATGGAGATGTTTGAGTATCATGAAAGAAAACACCACCTTAGACAAATGGAGAAAGAAGATTGGGACATTTCCATTTTATTTTTATGAAGGGGTAACCCCCATGGGAGTTGGATGAAATAAGTTATTCGATGAAAATTTGCCGCAAAAGAGGATTGCAATCTGGTAGATATTGGAATGAACTTTTGGAGTAGCGGATGAAGAAGGTTAAAATTTATGTCCACAAACGGGATGAAAATTTTGAGTGCCACAAAGGGGAGTCGCCATTACAAAGGATGTGTGAGTCTCCTAAAATAGGGTTGTTGACTGCTGAAGGACTAAGACGATGAATAAAACCTTTGCGAAGCAATGATTTTTTTTCGCTTTGGAGCGTGTAAATCTTTTTGATGTGGAAAAGTGTGCAAACCACCATGATACAATAGGAGTAAACCAAAATTCAACCATAATTTTAGACCCAACCTTTGAGAGCAAATGCGTAGCACAAAAGAAGAGTGCGCATAAAGAAATTCAAGTATGGCTAACAATAAAAGTTCAATACACACACCGGAATTCCAAAATAAAAATAGAGAAGTACAGACTGATAATGAAAGACTAGTAGGGACTGGGACCCACCATCAAGTTGGCAAAGACAAAGCCAACAGGAGCCCTTCAAACCCCAAAATCAAGAAACCTCAACTGTCAAGTTCAGTTGAACGCCAAAGGAGTTGCAAAGGAGAGCTAAGCTCTCTCACTCACGCGTAGCAGTTGCTAGCTAAACACCAGAACGACTCCTAGAGTGAAGAAGGAGGCAAAGATGGAAAGCCCATTTGAAATTCGGCCACAGTTGAATGAGCAAGGGATATTTTGGAAGAACTTGTAGTCCACATGTTTGCAAGCGTTCACCTCAATATGCTGGAGCACAAGTGAGTCCCAGTGGTACCCACGGATGTGCAAATTTCACATTTATCAAGGGTTATTGTGCAATGCTATGACAAACATTGAGGAGTTAGATTTTGTTGACAACATGAAGAGACGACAAGGGGAGGGCAACCCAAATGGTACATTTTTGTGGTGGATGCAGTCTTGAGAAACCACTAGTTTTCTTTAGAAGAAGTCAAGTTCCTCAAGCAAGTTAACTTGGAGGGATTTGTGACCCTTGAAAACTACCATGTTAATTTTCAAAGGTCTTATTTTTTATAAAGCCATCACTCAATTTAAATATGTTGAAATTTTTTATTTCCCATCATGTCACCTTCCTAGACTCAATATAAATAAAAAAAATTGGCAAAGATTCAGTTGCATTTAGGTCCACATTGATGATAATGTTCAATTCAAAAATAGTGGATTCGTAAAATGCAAAATATTTTTTAACCAACTGTTGGAATGAGAATCGGGAAAAAAACAAGCACAATGTAAAAGGTTATTTTGATTCTTATCAAATTAACCTAGTAGTAATGACAAATAAATGGTAGATAGTAAAATATTAGATCGGTTGGATAAGACTAGATCTAAAAGTTAGCTAGATGCACCTATTATTGCGCATTTAAGGACTCGGCCACGTGTATAAACCACAATTTAGGGATATTCTCGGAACTTATTACATGAAAATTGGAAAGATATGAATTGATTTTATTAGTGTTTTTTCAAATTTTAATTTTGTAAATGTATGACACCTTGATGTAAAAATTCAAAGAGGTAGGTTTTAAGCTATTTTTGAAAGGTCAAATCACCTATGTTTGCGCATGTTGTCCCTATGATTGCGCACCATGTGTTCCTATGATTGCGCACCATGTGTCCCTATGATTGCGCACCATGTGCTTGACACTTAGGATGCTTCTTGACACTCATAATCCGAATATTCTATAAAAATGCTTGCCTATCTATTAGAAGTTTAATGTAGCCAGATGTGTTTGTCAAACGTTCAAACTTGAGTGTAGATTGCGAAATACGTTGCACAATATACAAAGATGCACACACACTATAATCTGAATGGCAAATAAATTATTTTAACCAACTTTATCAAAAATGAAAACTTTGCACACTGAAAGTATATTCACACGTGTTTTTTACATATGCACTGCACCAAATATGGTGAGCTTATAAAAAAGTAAAGTAGTGTAGTTGCTTCAATACCAATAACCAGTCTTTGGGTGATGTGCACCTGCAAAATATCTACTACATGTATCCCATATAGATGGGATGTGACGGTCTCTCATATGACAACTCTGGTATTTTGTTTGCAATCAAACTGAATCACCATACATATAAAAAATATGATATTTAGTATTTGATATACTACATACGAACATAATCCTGCTAAAAAAATAGAACATAATCCTGGAACACAACAAGTCACTGCTCAAACTCCAAGTTGGACGGCTTAGGCCTTTATAGAAACCGTAAATTCCATTACAACCAGAATCAAAATGACCATCAGGTCTGTCTGTAGCCGTCATTCTCCCAGACAGAAAAAACAATATTACTGCCTTGCTAAGGTTCCGTTGGTAACAGCCTACACCCATGAACCATAAACACAGGTTAATGCACTGCAGTGGATAATCTTACCAATTAAGAAATTCATTTTAGTCCGTTCCTAACTCTAAACACTTGAGTCAACAACCCCTCAAAATAATTATTTACCTAATTTTGTCCAGTAACCGTCACTTCCAATGAATTCGATAAGTCTTGAGAGGCGAAAGGTGTTACAAAGGTTCTATGTCGTTTAGAAAAGACATGTGGGAATTCATTATTTGTGGCCATAGAACCTTTGGTGCTCCTCATGTAACACATCTTCTTCACAACTGTATCAATCTCTTTCTTCACATTTTCAACTTGGCTACCTTCTATTTCTCCTTCTTGATAAGGGCCTTTGATAAATTTTGTTGTTTAGAAATTAATTGTTTCTCTAGTTTAGCTTCTTTTTTTAGCTTAATTTGTTCTTCATGATTTTTAAACTCAAGATACTTAACCAATTTCCTGGTTGCAATTTCACGAGAGATGTTTAATTTTGTCTCCTGAATCTTGTACTGAGGAACATTCAAAATTTTGGATAGAGATCCTACAAACATAACCATAAATTAGTATATGTTTACAACAACAAACAATCAAAAGCTTTAAGTAAATTTTTTAAGAGTATTTAAAAGATGGTACCATTTACAAAACCGTCGTAAAATTCCTTCTTTGATCCAAACTATGGATTCAAACTGCTCCATCATGGTTCTTTGGATTTTTCCCCTTAAATTTGAAGCTTCAATTGGTGAAAACCAATTATCATTGAACATGTCATCTAAGTTATGGTAAATCAATTTTTGAGGTGCAGCTTCCAAAAACTTCTCAATATAATGGAGCAAAAAGAGCCCACAATCAGTGTCATTATTCTGCAAAGGAACCTATTGAATGAGTTGGACAATGAGCTTAATACATGAAATAATTCTAATATATTTATTTCAACACTTAAGTAGAATATTGAAAGTTTATTTATGTAGGTACTTACTGATACTCTTTTGTGCAAGATTTTCTTTGTGATTGTTGCATAGTCTTCTTTCTCACCAACTCCAACAATAGAATGTCATTCCCAGATAAGGTACCTACAAACAAAAAAATAAATTGATGAGTTACCATATTGTAATCAGTATGGTATCTGGTAAAGTTAACTAAATTGAAACATTAAATTACCATTTCAGATGATAGTCTTCAATTGCTATTGTAGCTCACTTATATCTATTCATAAATCAATGAAATCTGAAGAGATATAACTTTTGCAACGTACATTTTCAGAACATCAAATATCAAATTACTATCATGGCCTTGATTCATTGAATCCAAGTGCACAATGATAAGTAAGTAAATATCTAAAAATACAAGCAGCAATGGATTATTACATGATTGTTTTATGATTGACTAAGCTAAAGTCAATAAGTGAGTAGCTAATCAAATTAAAGTTTAGAATATTCCATGGATCCAAAGATGGCTAAACGGTAAAACAATCTAACGAGTAAGTAAACGATCATGAATATCGAAAATGTCCTTTGACTTATCCGATTCGCCTCAACGACGTGATATTCATTTTTGCAAAAAAAATTATATTATTAAGTAGAACATGAATGAAATTTAAACAAAAAAATCGATGGTGGGAAAAAAAACTCCAATACTAAGGGGTATATGACGAAGCAAAAATCACCAAAAAAACTCAACTCCGCCGCGTAAGGCAACCCTATTTAAGTGGTGTCAAAGGTCCATTGAGGCGTTTTTGCTTTTCAATTCTTTCTCGATCTCAGACCCTCGGAAGTTCAAACTCCCTGAAGCCTAATATATATTTTTTCCAACCCAACCACTTCCGTTTCGATCGACCTTACCTTTGATCGAAGGACTTATAGTTAGTCACTTAATAATTTTAAATATGAATATTTCTTAGAATAAAACGTTATTTTCATCATTTAATAAACATATTTTCTTCTAGTTCTGTAAGTTCTTGTTTTTGTGTTGAAGTTACATTCTCATGCTTATTTCTTTGTTGATAAAAACTAGATAGGTTTTATAAAAATGCACCTTAGTAAGTGATTTTGGAATTAAAATGAACAACAAACTTTAAAAGCTCACCGCATCTTGGTGTAAGGTTTAATTCTAACATATTTCATATAAATCGATAGTTGTAAAAGTTTTTTTTCTAATAAAATTAGTCTTATGGAAATTCATAACTCTGTCTAGAAGTAATAGGCATTTCCATGACATAATTTTTGTTTTGAGACTGCTAACTTTATAGCTTCACCTCGGTTTGCTACGTTTTTCATTTGTTGTCATTTTTATATTTCTAGGTAGATCTTGAAGTTATCTTTCTACTTCAATTAATTTCATTCTATTCTAAAAATAAGACTAGATGTTATAAGCATCTCTGTGAAGCAGCTCACAAGAATTTTCTCTGCTTATATATTCTATCAAATAATTAGAAATCTTTAAATATCATATTAGTTTTTAAACCACTTTGAATTAACTTTTAATAAGATAATTATATTTTAAAAATTTAAGTTGTCTATTTCACGGCAATCACACTTGTGTTGAACTAATTACACATTTAAAAAGATTAATTAGAACATTTTCATCCGTAAGGCTTCCAAAGACATAATATGTTATTTGTGAATTAAAGGTAAGCGCAATACAATACTTTGGCTTGGAAACCTATGGGTTGTTTATTTTACCTCAAACACATCAAAAAAATTTAAAAAACAATAAATAACCATATATATTTGTATATTACAAAATATGGTTTGTATGAATAAATATCAAAATTCTTATATAAAAAATACATCCAAAATGTTAAAGCCATTTGAAAAACGATAATAAAATTCCACTTTCATTTTTTTTATTGAAAATTCACTTTCGATGTCATGAGATGTTAATTTTTTCCTTGATTATTTGAAGTTTATTACAACACAAATTATAATGATTTTTAACTTAAGCCATAAATTTAAGACCTAAGAAAATATTTGCAATGGCCAAATGCTTTGCAAAACTAGAATTCAACTTGCTACATCATGAACTCAAATACACCTTCAAAGGACTAGTCGAATTCTGATGTGAGCTGAAAATATATATTTTGGGCCAGATCTCCAACCTCGGCAATTTTACACTGAAAAATAACCCAAAAAAAAATTAATATTTATAAACATATAAATATAAAAATATAAAATAATGAACTTATATTATACAAATAATTTAAAAGAAATCCTATAATAAGTGAATACAAGGATACAATAGTTTTTGTACTGATCATATGTCAATAAATTTTTAGAATTTTCTCAATTGGCAAACTTCCAATAGCTTGTACATGATATAATTGATAAACGAGATTGATTTTGACATGTAAATATTCAACATGACTTAAACATGTAAACATGACAATAAGTAATAATATGAATAAATATTAGAAAAAATAAAAACCAAAATAAATAAAAAAAGCCAAAATATAGAACTACAAATGATAGAAATTATTTGTTGAAGTCATGCATGGCAGTGTGAAACACAACACTATTAGGAGATGGAATAAACAAGATTGAATTCACAAAAATATGCCAATTATGCTCATTATAGTGGACCTTATTAATAATTGATCTCCAAGCTTGAAATGATGATTTCCATTCCAAGCCTATAACATCTTTCCAATGAAGCATTTCAAATGTTTATCATGCTTTAAGAATTCATCAAATAGTTCACTAGATTTTTTAGATAAAGTTACAAAGTTTAAAATAAACAAAGTTGATCCAATAATTTTTCAAAATAATTTTTTTAATTTTAAATCTACCAATTTCGGACTTCTACACCACTATACCAAACCTCAAAGTCCTCGCTCTGAACTTGTAAGCGATTGTACTCTGAATATTAGAGGCATTGTCAATACCTTGGTATTCACTTCAAAGACTTATCTTATGTATTCATTTTGTTTTCGTGAATTCATTACTTTTCATTACATCTCCACTACCCTCATACATAAAGCCATTCACAAACAAACACACAAATGTTTTAACACAAATGTTCACCTTTACTGTTGAAATATTTGACTTTCCACGATCCCTCCACTATGACCACCTATGCTATATGTTTTTTCTTTCCTACTACTCTTATTGCTTCCCATATCCGCTCTTTAACATGACTTCATTCACACTTTCAAGAAAAAAAATCTTACAAAACTAGGGTTTAGGGTTGTTTATAATCAAATTACAAACAATGTATGAATGAACATAGTTAGATGAGAAAATCATTATACACAACTTAAAATTCTCCATATCCATTTATCCTGCCTTTAGGGTATTGGCGGCACGGGCAAAAACCCCGTGTGTCTTTAGAATTGATTTCCAGTTTTACTCCATGGGATATTGGCAACACTGCCAATACCTATAGGCCCTCAAAAAATTATATTCTTTTTTACCCCCCTCCCTTCTGGATATTAGTGCCACTGCCAATACCCCTAGGGCTTCCAATATTTTTTAACATTTGAAATTGCCGAACCATAAAAGATATTACAAAATAAGATACCTAAAATTTATTGAGGGCGTACATTGGATTACAAATCTAAAGCCCATCACAAACAATAGAATTTGAGAAGTTTTTAATATGTAACATTAAATCTAAATTCTCCCCCAAAAAATCTAGTGTATGTAGATGCTTTGAATGTATTTACTAAAGGAATTTGAACGTAAACCAAGTTGATTTCATAGTTTTTTTTAAAAAATTTACTTTGAAAAATCTACCATTCTTGGACTTTAAAAAAGAAGAAACATTTTCTTCATCATTAGTTTTATCATACATGCTTATCATTATTAATATGCCAAACCAATAGTCCATTTGCATTGCAAATATCAATCTACAGTCTCTGTAATTTGTAGCTTCCATCTTAGTCTAGTCAAGGTGAAGGTCTTTGTCCCTATCCTAAGAAGGCAAACCAATATGTTCTAATGTCAAATATGAACTCTCTTATATGCAATACAAGACCTACACGTCATTAGACAAACATGCTAAGTTTGGTTGCACTTGATATTGCATGTGGCTCAACCAATTTTCTATGAAAAAAACCAGGTGGCAAACAAAATGGTAGACTGTCTGACACATGGGTCCATAATGATTTTCTACAGGCCCGACAACAATACCATATTTGATTAAACTCGTCACTCGATTAGTACTTCAAGAATAGCTTTCAAGGAATACCACATAGCAATTCGGCATACAAAAAACTCTCATTTGGAGCACAAACAAAAGGAACTACATCTTATGCTAAAAATAGATAAAATCTCATCTCTTCAAGGCTTTTTTGTTGAAATTTGGAGAGATAACTTGAAAGACTCTCATTGGAAGGTTTTTGGAGAAGGGCGTGAAGGTACATATGATGCCTCATATCAAAGATACATATGTTCGTTGACAACCTAGCATATTTTGTTGGCTCAATTTGGAGAACTCTCCATAGAATTATATGATCTTGAGCTCATTAATATAATCTTATCTTTTGGTGGGAAGTGGGTTTTGAGATATCCCATATGCATTGTATGAACCAAAGATGAAAAATGTCATAAAGAGCAAGGCAAGGAGTAGAGGCGACCAACTCACTTCAAGCATTGTTCATATGCCTTTGTGTATGTGTATTGGCTTGTGCAATATGTTCTCTACTTTTGTTGTGCTTCAATAGGTCATGGGCCTACCCACGCAAGTTGTAGGGTCAGCGATTTGATTGCTAGTTGGTTAGGGAGTGGGTCTTGAATGGTTCTATAATCTGGAGGAGTTTTTGGGATGCTTCGTGTTGGAGGTGCATGGGTGTGTACATTTGGAGCATTGGTTGGTATTCAAGGTTTGGAGGTTTAGAACATTGTAGGTGAACAAATGCACATTTGGAGGTTGGAGGTGTTGATTTGCATGTTTCTAATGTTTGAATACATATTTGATGTAATTGAGTGTTGATTTGAGTTGGTTGATGCATATTGGAAGGTATTGAATCGGGGTTAGAGACCTCGGTTCGTCTAGTGAACTTAAATTGAAATCAGTTAGCAATCAACATGTAGGATATCGATGGTTGCTATTACCCCCTCAGTATGTGTTAGGAATCCAAATCATTTTGTGGGCATTACCAACTCTACAATCAATTTTTGTTGTTACTTCGGTTCATGAATTGCTTCTTTCGGTAAGCAATTGCAAATCACACATATTGTCATTCTAGGAAGCAATATTGAAGTTGAAATGTGAAAATTATGGGAGGTCAAAGTGAACATGCTCTTTCCCTTTGAGTGATTGCATAAGCCCTCTCAATTGTGTTAACCATTAAACTTAAAATAGTGTCTATATTGTGAGCACATAGTCCAATCTCATTGTATGATGTGTCTTTTTGGTGTCCATTCATACCTTTGTATACGTATTATATACCACTCAGATATTGGCATCCGAATATGAAGAGTGACCATATCAAGGCCACCTATCTTATGGACCATGCTTGTATTTCGTTTGACTCCTGTTGATCAGATTAGTACTAACTTCCATTTTGGAGCTGGCTTGTTTGCTCACACTATGGTCTTAGAATATAAGCTGGTCACAGAAATTTCTGGAAGAAAATTTCTACCAAGATCACAAAAATCTGAAATCATATTGAAAAATGATTTCCTCTACATCAGGGTCACTGAATCCGTGTTTCAATCATACAAGGCAAGAGGTGAGCAAATATCGGCCCCTACTTTAAAATCACGGGATTTTCCATTGCAAGAGTTGTAATACATGGATGGAGACTGGATATCCTTAAAGTTTTCGTTGATTACAAAGATGACAAAAACTTTAGGCATCATCAGACAATCCCTTCTTTCCAGCAGTATTTCTTGAAACTTGAATCTGAGTCGGCCCCAGGCAACAAGTTCAACTCACCAAGGCAATTGTGGTGCTCAATCACTTAGGTAAGCGCGCCTAATTCAGTTGCCATCTTGAATGGACACCTATATTCAGAGTAGATGTCAAAAGGACACGTGTTTAAAAGAGATTGGACTACGTGTTCAAAAGTTGTTAATCATTCTAGGTTCATGGTCAACATAGTGAATGGGAGGTCAACTATATGATTACGAATGAGAGAGAAACTTTTCATTCAAAAAATACCATATCTTAGCTCTCAAAATTACGAATAAACCGGTTCCATACACAACTTGGAGTTGCTAATCATCTTGCACTAATTGTGTGTTTCATACCTTGCAAGAAGTGGGTGCAAAGATAAAGGTCCGTTCAAGCAAACCTTAAACTAGAGCGTGAACTTGATGACTTGGAGTAAGAGAAAGACTTGAAATTGTTTGGCTCGATGAAACTCATAATCATTTTGACATGAATTTTGATCATTCCGATTCGAAAAAGTGAATCAGTTTGTTTGTTTTTTTCAATAAAAACACAGAAAACTAAAACAAGAGTATTTCGTTGTCAAAAACCATACAAGACCAACAAGGACCTGAAAAGAGAGATTGGTGGGCTCTCTTGGGTGCACCGATGGAACCAAACCACCCACCTCAGAGTGTAAATAAGAGAGTAAATTTGAGTAGGGGTTACAATTCATGAATTTCTCTAAAAATACGAAACGTGTTTGAAAATGTACGTAACATGAAAGCCCATCATGGGCATCTTGGGCATTTACGTTAGGATTTTGATGCCTAGTCACTGGGACATAACATAATTCAATTACATGGTTGTGTTTCATTCTATATTTAGCATACATCATGGGAAGAAACTTAAACAATAAGAAGAACTTGATGCCGGTACGAATAATGAATCGTGCCAATATGAGTAGTAAGAATATTATGAATAATGTCGGTATTTTCAGCGGTAGTGCTATGAATAGTAGTTTTAATGAATAATACCGGGATGAACAATGTTCCATGTGAATAATACTAGGATGAACAATGATTCTTATGAATAGTGCCGGGACTATAACTCCACCCAAACTTCCAAATGTTAACGTGAATGTATGAATAGTAAACATATATTCTTACTTTGCTCATGGACCCACATAATATAATTAACATATTCCAAGGTCATGGAACCAATCCACATGGTTGAATATTTGTTATGGACCTTATCTCTGGTTCTCCTTCATACAAATAGAATTGACCAATGCGACTTTACTAGACTTGAACATAATATCCATTGGAGCACGTAGGGAATCACTATATGATAGCAAACAAGATTTTCTACACATTATTGTAAGTTAGATCGACTCGGTTGAAAGTTCAAATCACGGCGTAAGACACAATGGTGACATGTTACATGCATCGCATGTGTCCGGAGAACGTTTCCACGCTTCCTTTGTGTCAGTGTCTGGAGAGATTTTCGGGCACAATTGGTCAGAATCCTAGTCTTTCCAAGTCCGATGAGTTACTTGTTGTGATCTGTTGCTTTTCCTTTATTAATTTGAGGTATACTCCATACATTGCTGTAGAACAATCGGTAATATTCCTGTAGTCTTGAACTTCAACTGGTAGTTTCTCCAACACCCAACCAGTTCATCCATAACTAGCGGTCGGTTTCTCCCTGTTCATTGGTGTGCTTCGATTGGATATTTATAGTCCAAATATCACGTCCCTGAGCTGTAATGCATATCTCTCGATTGGTGGAGTCTATTGGGTTCATACACAGGGTTTATATTGTAATTATAATGAGATTGAGGATATACTATGGAGAGTTTTAAATGTTGTTGAAAAGCGGAGGCACTCGGTACAAGGAGATGAAGCTTACAGACAGTGCCAAATGCCAATGTCTAAACTTAAAGCCCATCAGCACTGTTTTCAATCTCCACTGTATCATACCCACCCAGCAATTTTGCCTCTTCTTATGAACATTCATTCTTGAGGTCCCTTCAGCTGTTAAGGTAGATAGGTCTTAAATGGTGAGTTTTTTCAACTAGCCCACTTCTCCTAGGATACAAAACACAGGTTGAGTACAAGATGGTTAGCAAATCCAAATTGAGGTTGTAGCAGCTTTTGTCAAAAAAATTAGAGTTCATATAAAATTTTAGTCATTGTCAAAGTGAAGATTCTTGTGCTCATTAAATGGTTTTAGAGTCTCTACTCTCCCCCCCCCCCCTCCTCCCATTATGTTGACTACTGAGTTTAGAATGGTTATCATTTTGAGCACGCAATCCATATTTTTTTAACACATGTCTATTTGGTATTAGTCTGGGAGCCACATAAGAAAATATAGGTGTTAAAATAAGAAAAGTAATTGTATCATGGTCATCGTTCCAAGGGTGGGGCTATGAAGAGTTAGCATAGGTGTATCAAAGGTAAACATGCCTGAAACATGCTCCTTTAGCTCTACACCCACGTCTCCTAGGATATTATGAGACACATGATTAGTGCAACACAACTAGCACACCCAAATCACGGCCACAAGCATTTTTTTAAGCTAATTTGTAGAACTTGTATCTTTATGAAAAAATAGTTTCATATTCAAAGGGGAAATTCTCTTTCATATTAATTTGATCATATAGGCTCCCCGATTGTGTTGACGATTGAGCTTGGAATGGTTAACAAATATTGAGCCCGTAATTCAATCTCATTCGAACACACTTCCTTTTTTTGATATCCATTCTTAGATCCACACCTAACCACATAACACTCAAATACAGGTGTCTAATCAACTTGATAATTAATCGAATTGGGTGCACTGACCTTACTACACTCTTATAATATCGATACATGGAGTTGTTTGATTGGTTGGCAACAAAATGTTTCCAGGAAGGTATGCGACATGTGACATTCTTCTTAACTTATCACCCATATTTGAGTGGTATATGGCAATGTTCGTAGTTAAGAATACACACCAAAATGTTACTTTGTGGGTACTCTTGAATCGAATAGTTCTTCTGTACAGAACTTGAATGTGTTGATGCAAGGGAAGACTGGCGGATTACAGACAAATGAAGGTGATGAAAGGCCAGTAGGGTTGATTGGTATGTGGCTGATAGGTGCATTGAAATGATTTCCTGTAGAAACGAATAAAGTTGTTAACGTAACGAGCAATCAATGGAGAAGTACCCCTTTTTATCTTGAGAGAATTAAATAACATTGTCAAGTTTTCATGAGGTGTTCCCATGCCCTTGGAATCGGGTATGCATATATTGGCATCCTCCTCGGATCATGTTAGGTTATTCCGTTATTCTTTGAATTTTTGATTCAAGTTCATGGAGAGTCTTGGTGAGTGTTGTCACGTGTCACTTCTACAAGCATCCACCAGGTCTACAATTTGATCTTCCTAGAAACTTGACATAATATTACTCAGATGATGAGTTGTGTTCAACATTACTCAGCTGAACATAACTCATCAATTGTCCTGACTTCAAATTCAGTATGAAGTGGTGGGATTCCGGTATTTGGAGTCTTTATTCTCAAATTCATTATTGGGCTCATGAACACAACTCATGAGCTGAGTAATGTCATGGATGATCTCCAAGGAGGAGCGGTCTATTAAATTGTGAGGTTGAAAAGGATCAAGTTTTTTATTGCTTGATTCGTATTCATCCTGGGTAATCCAAGGGGTCAACTCTTGGCATGATTTAATGCTCCATAAGGAAAGCTCATGTCATCATCCAACCCTCCTACTTGGCACACAAATTCTCATAAATTTCAATAATAGACATAACTGACATTTAAGTATATTTGGACAAACCACTTATCCAAAAATAATAAGGAATGTGCACTTGTGAGGACAAAAACACCAAACGACAACAACAACAACAACAACATCACAACTTCAAATGTTTGTATTTCATGTTTATCAACCACCATATTTGTGTAGTTTTGCAATCTAGTGTACATCATATTGGCGGGTGGAATTGTCCAAAATTCATGCATAAATCCAAATATACTTAAAACATGGTTACATGTGCAAGTCTTACAATTGAGATCCTTTTTCATTTGTTTGAGAATGAACGAACTTCAAGGTGAATTTGACGCTTGTAGAATGCCTCTAAGATTTGAATAAGGAGACAAGCTTTCCAGGTGCCCTTGAGTATTGCCTGTTGCAAGCATCAGCAATGTTTAGCAATGTAGACAACATCCAAGGTTATGTCAATGCAATCATTCCAAAATGTGCATATGCTAAGAAAGATGCCACATCTCAGACAAAAGAAAGAATGGATTAGGGCTGACCAAAGAATAAATGATGCCCTTGCAAGTTTCATTAGAGTCCTTTGTGATTTGACTTCAACGACACTACGACTTGAGTAACAAGGCTAGCTTTCTTGTTGCCTGTGGAGGTGCCTGTTGTAAGTATCAACTATGTCTAAACTCATAATTAAGTAAATTTGAACAAATTTTCAAAATCCATATTTTTTGGTTGCTTCATTTCTATGGGCGGGTCCATTAATACATTTCTAACACACCTAATTTTTATGGGAGATATGTGAATCCTTGGTGAATACCTGAATGTTATGCATTTTACTTATGATGGAAAAAAATCAAACATATGTTTTTGATGTTAACTCCATACAAATAAATGTTGAATAGTGAAAATACAATCAAAACAACTATCATAATATTATCATAATCAACTTGTGCATATTCTATTTGAGGATCTTATAATACAATCTTAACTCAAGATCCTATGATAGAATTCAACATGTTATAATTTTGGACTTGGACTTAATCCAATTTTACTTAAATTATAGCAATTTGGGCAACACACAAAATTAGTTAGTGCAAATAAACTTTTCAATGTGCATATGCCCGAGAAAACACCATATTTACTATACATTTGGAAGATGTCGTACGGTGATTGCATGGTTCATGATGTCATCGCTGTTCCAAATGGTCATTTGTTGACGACAACATGTTGAGTGGATGGTGTGGGAATAGCCCGCGATGACACATGTCCATACTAGTTTCGTACAAAAGAAGGAATGGAGTGGATTGGGTTTCGCCATGCCTTTCGCAAAGCAGGGAGCAAACAAAGCTCATATGCGGCGCCCCCGCGAGTTTTGGTAGAAATCTGATTTTCTTTTCTTTTCTTTTCTTTGATATGATAGAAAATGGTACTCCAAAGTGCATTTGATGCCCGTAAAAACATGCCAACGAAATTTGAGCAAAGAATAAGACAAGTTTTCTTGCTACCCATTTCAAGTATCAACTATTTTTAGCATTGTGGGCAACACTCCAAGGTTATGCCCAAGGGACAGCCATTTTACAATTTGTAAATACCAGGAAAATGGCCACAAAGCTTTCGGACAAAAGAAGGCATGGAATAGGGTTTGGTGTTGCCTTTTGGGTGCCACCTCCTTAAGCCGGAGGGAGGGAGGTGCCTGCGGACAAATGGAGAATATAAGTTACGAGGGTCCCTTGTCCTGTTAGGATGGGTGACATGTTGGTGAATCAGCAGCAGCAGCACTAACTTATTTATAAGTATCTGCTCCAGTGTCCGAGGAGATTTTGGGGCATAACCAGGCAAGGTCCTACTGTTTCCGGTATAAACTGGTTACATGCCATTGACATCTTTCTTCGGTTTTTGGTTATTACTCTCCTGATGAGTTCTGTTCAGCTGCCCTGATTTCAGATTCAATATAAGGCAGTCGGATTCAACCATCCGAAGGCTTTATTCTCGAATCTATGGATGTGCCCATGAACATAAGTCATCAGTCGAGTAATGTTATGAAATTGAAATATATTCTTCAAATTCCTCGAAGTCGATCCGTAACTTTCCTGAAGTCTTGAATTCGAACCAGTAATCTCTCAAACTCAACTGGTTCATCTGTAACTAGCGGTTGGTTCTCCCCAGTTCATTGATCTGCTCTCCAATTAGTATCCTGATGGCGGAGGGCTCAGGAGAATGGGTCGTCAGGAATTGAGGAGCCGGCCCCCCCGGATTGTCTCCCAGGAGCAGTGTGACCAGTTCCTGCAGGCTGACCAAGATAGCAGGATGATGCGGCATGCAGAGACAGACTAGAGAGAGAGAGAGAGAGAGAAGGCCGAGGCATAATCCAGAATCATGCAGTAGGCAGGCATTGATTCATTCCTCCGTCCACCGCATGCATCAAGATCGTGCGTGGAACAAGGCCGACCGGTCCTTCATTTCATTCGCCTGCCTTTATATTCTTTATTCCGCCCTCGCGCTACCTATATTATCACTCGCCCACCTCCCTTCCTCCAACACCACTCCTGCAGCAACCACTTTGCAGGTCTCCGAGTTTGCTCAGAGCTTAAGTATAAGCTGTTGAAGTTACCCCATTTCCTCAACCCTAAGTGGCTGCCTCATGAGTGTCCCATATGGTCCAAGCCTTGTTTGCGACGGTACGATCGATTTAGTGTTCATTCATGCATGCATGACCTATTAACCCTGGCTCAAGTCCACTCCGAGTCTTGGCTTATTTGGAGAGGACGATATTCATGAGCCCGGGCTCATGCATGAGCTGGTTTGAGATAAGACATGACTTTACTAGATAGTTTTTGTTTCCAGGTTAGCTAGCTGTGGCATTGTTCACTGGTGGTGTGAGATTGGTTCAAAACCGTTTGTGCGGAGGCGAGAGAGAGAGAGATGAAGCCGATCGACCAAGGGCTGGCACAAATAAGAGACGCTTCAACCTTTGGGATTGTCTGCCGTCGTATGTGGTGTGGGCACACGCCAATAGAGGGTTCTCCCGGCCCCTCCTTACCTGGATACCAAAGGGACGACCTCTCATAGTAGGCAAAGACACTTGTCCCATAGCCATGCTCTGTTAGCCATGCTCTGTAAACCCATTTCGGGTTTCATACGAGCTCGGGACTATGATCAAAGGTGAAGTGTTCCTCATTCCCGTGACCATATATAAGTGGTTGGCATCATCTCTGTCGGTCGGTGGGGGCACACGATTGTCCTGATCGACGTTGACGTGTGAAATCCTTGCTTGATCCAATTCTTGGTCACAAATTTGATTAATTTTTGGGTGGTGTGTGTAATGTCCTCATCGCTTCGTTTGTTGTTGTGCAAAGTAGACCTCTGCAGCCTGATCCAGGACCCCTGCCTGAGCGGATTTTGTATTCCATTAAAATTCTACGTTGTAAATGAGTCAGAACTGTTACAGACCAGTGATGATCTTCTATACAGTAACGCAGCAGACCTAGCTAGTACTGGGAAGTGATCACTGTGTGTCTGATATTAGCTTATCTAAGACGGAGGTGTTGATGTTGGCATTAGCAAGACGATAAAGCCATTAGTTATGACCGTAATTCATAAAATGTGCCATTAGCATACATGCAACAGTGTCGGCATGCTCATCAAAATTAGTGGACAACTGGTGTCGTATCTGTTGCAAGGATGTGGGTTATTCATTGGCATGACAGTCTGAATTTATAAGGCCCAAGTCCAAGCCCATAAGGTATTGCCTAGTCTAGTCCCCCTTTGAATAGACAACTAGATGTACAAACATCTTTACAATTTTAACAGTCTTGAGAGTAGAAGTGACGCCTCATTTGATCTCCAGACTCCTACTTTGAGACCTTTTCAAAGGCGTACCATAACAATATACTTTTGAGTAGTACTAGACATGTTGATGATTGTTTTCGGCAAGCTGGCGGCAGTGGAATCTGGTGGCCGGACAGACAGAGGAAATGAGGCCGCTGCGTGCCTGCCTGCCGCAAGCAGGTATTTGTTTTAACAATGTACGAGGTGTGGCATTCTCTGCTGCCCCACATGTGTTATGGTTATGGATCAGCCACACGTGGGACGGCATAGAATGCGAGTCCTCATAGATTGATGTTTGATGGATGCTGCTGATGGTCATTGGCACATGATGAGTACCTGGTTGGATCGAACCACGAGCACATGATATTTCATCAACCACATTCATGAAGAAATGATGATCAGAGGAAGTGAACTCTGCAACCTCTTGCTGACGTTTAATAAGTTCATTTACCAAAGGTTGTTAACTTATATGCATCTGAGTTTGTGGGTTCCCGCCTTTCAAGAAGGCTGAAGGAACTGATTATCTGGTCACGTGTTTGAAATGTTATCAACAGCTTGATTGTTCTTAACCCGTTCTTTTCGTAGCTCAATTGACTTCTCCTGTTATTAACTATTGCTTTGTAGGCAGCCTGATGAGGGATGAAGCTCAAGTTGTCGGATAAGTAAGCGTTTGAATATGTTGCGCAATTTAAGGTTCTGTGTGGTTTGAGTCCCCTTGGGCCTGCTGGAGACTTTGTGGTGCCTATTGTAATGTAGATACCGGACCGTCACGGGTTTATGAACCAAGCAACAATTTTCACTTTATTGGACAAAACTTGGACGGATTCTGCTGGGCTTTGACTCCGTTTTCAGAAGTCTTGTTGAATTTAAAATTGTTGATTAGTCCATAGATCGATGACGGTCCGATTTCACTTTACACTTGAGAAATCTCGAGTCACTACGGAAGGCCCAAAAGGAGTCAAGGACGCAGCCTGAGATGAGTCTCTATAGTTGGATAGAGGACTGTTTGTGCATGTCGCATGCACCTGTCTATAGCATGAGATATCTATGTATAAGCTAAGTCATTATATCATAGCCTAGTGTCCATTACTGGTTCACCATCAAACTAGTGCATTAAAGACTGTAAATTTACCTAACATATAGTCCTAGTTTCTGCTTGATTGGGATTAACCAACAACTCGGAAGTTCAACACTAAAAGAGGAATTGGACGTGCCAACAAGTTAAGTAGTGGTCAACACAAAAATGTACCAGAGAAGTTCAAGCCACAGATTCCCCAGACTAATTTATGACTCTTGGCCATGGCCCACAACAGTGTTAATTAGGTTGTTGACTTCTTTTTTTCGTGATAACTTTCATTACAAAATTTTGAGTTGATTGATATGCAATTTATTTAAATTTACTGGCTTGTTAAAGAGGCGAACTTGGAGATGATCACAAGCTCCCAGCAGGCTCTCCTCATGATGTCCATGATGTGATACAATAGGTTGTTCACCCTGAGTCATTGTTCATGTATTGCTCCTGAGTGGTTACCAATTAGCTACATAGAACATCAATAAGCGGTGTGTTGTTAAGGTCTTATAGTTCAGTTGATCAGCTTAGAGTATTTCAAGGAACTAAAACCGGGGATAGGAAGAATGATGTGTTATTTGATACTCATTTCCTATTTCTACATTGGTTCAAAGCATGATTCAATTTAGTTGTTTGGTTGCACATACTATTGAGGATCTTCTGATATTGATCATATACTTATGAGCATAGAATGTACTTGATGATGCACTAAACATAAGGTGTAACTTCAATTGGGATGGAACTGGGAACATGTCTAAACAATCACATACATATTACTCAAAGACCATACATCCTTCACCAAGAAATTTGAAATTTAGAACACTTGCAACTTTACCAAATTTATGATTTAGTGTGGCAAGCATTATTTTTCAAGACTTGAATTAATGTTTGCACTTGTTTCAAAACCCTGTGACTATATCATGCAGTCACAAGCAAAATGAATTCTCAAGTGGTGGGCAACAAATATGATTACCTAGAATAAATCATGAATTTGGTGTAGTGAGTGAAGGTTGATGATGTAGCATTTTGGAGTGTCATGTTCATGCATCTTTCTTCACACATTTACCACAATAATTTACAAAATATTGTGTCAAAACAACAACTTTAGTACTTGGTACATTAGGTACCTAGAGGCTCAATCACACCCAATAATTGATTAGTACTAGTGTTTATATTCACAAATTCACATGAACCCATAACACCATAAATTATTTTCCACACTCTAACAAAAGAAGTGATTATTGATAGCTTAGGAAGCTTTTGACTTTGCATTAAAATGTGACTTCAAGATGTTGAAGATCATGAGATTTACAATTCTATGATAATGTGATAAGTCAAGACTAATCAATTGTGCTTGTTCAAATACAACTTTGATCATCATATGATTATATTACCATTCATTACGAGCATATGTCAATTGGCAATATTCGTATTGTCTAATTTTGCTATATGCAATGACGTGACTCTTTCTAACAAATATCTAAACTCCAAATCCTCAACACAAGAAAACTAGTAAGGAACCAACATGCCATCCAAGCCTTTGACAACATAAATGGCAAACTACATAACATCCCAATGTATGGCTACACCCACAAGTGAACAAAACCCTCTTACTTATAAATATAGGCATTACACCACTAGAGTGACTATCCATGCGATGCATGGGTACTCTCTAATGACGAACGAGTCTTTGTTCATGCAAGTGGCAAGAAGCATTTGCATTTCTTTTTGTTTAATATTTAATTATTTACGTAGCGACTTCTTTACTTAAAAAGATAATAACGAGATCATATATGCTTTTGGTTTCATTTCCATAACTACACTAAATATGATATTTAGTGTCACCAATCCTAATTGTCTTGCTCAATACTAATTGTAAACTGCGGTGTAGTGTCACCAACACTAAATGTTAATCTAACATTATTTGTCATTCCTTGTAAAAAAAATTGAGCATTATAGATTTACAGTGTTGCAAGTATCGTCACTTACTAAGTGAGTTTTCATCCAAATTTCAATCATCCATGACAATATCTCATCACAATTTTGTTAGGATGCAAAACTACCAAATTTTGTTTCAATAGTTGGAATTTGGATGAACTGAAAGTAAGTTGGGATGACAGTATTTGTAGACTCGTTCATAGAAAGTGTCACTAAAAAAGTTACTTCATTGACATAAAATGCCATATGACACTAAATATCACATCCTTTGATTTAAATCTAATAATTTAGAATGCCTGATGCATCTAGTAATTTGGAATGTGCTCTCTCACCACATCAAATTTGCAAGAACACCAACAAATGCGCATGCTCATCATGCCCACACAACAAAGTGGTGTTGTGAACTAGATTCACACCCCTTAATGCCACAATTAATGCACCTCTATTTGATTTAGAAATAGATTCAATATTTTAATCATAATCAACATCAAATTTTGAGTTATTTGTTATTTTGGGGATTCTAGGCAGTACACTAGTAAAAAAAATTGTTTGAGATGACCCTAAACTACCGGGTGACAGTGGAGAGATACCCATTTCTGAACGAAGTGGTTGGCGGTTCGATTCCCGCTATGAATCTTCTCTCTACTTGACGGAAAACCCTAACTAGATAGGTAGAAAGCCGAGAGCCCACCCACCGCAAGGTAGGCAGTAAACTCCACCCTACATCAAGAATTTTCTTGAGCAGGGTACAGCCAACGGGCTCAAAGTCACGTTAGATTGTCCGTTGTTGGTTATTTATTTGATTTAAATTTTTTTTAAAAAAAGTTGTGGATCTCAATTCTGGTTAGTTTGGGGGTTCTTAAATTAAGTAGCAATTGTTATCAAAGGTTCCAATATTGGGAAGAGCTTATTTGAAAACATGTTTCTTGAATGTCAGTTGTCGTTGGATTTTATTTCTTTTGGCAAAGTCACACCCCATCAACTTGGTAGACTTGAGACAGACTTGTTAGGTATACAGTAATAATACCAGAATACTAAAGGAAGATTACATCAGCAATATGTCATTGTAATTGAAATGTCAACAAATCATATGTAGTTGGCAATCTTGCATAACAACTTGTCAACACACTACAGTAGTCTAACTTGAAAGTTGAATTCAACCCTTCAGGACAAGATTTACATTTTTCATCTTTTGCTAAGGCACATAATTTATCACTCTAAAGAAGAATAAATTCATAAAGTCAAAATAAATTCACAATCATCGAACGTACCCTTAACGGAAAGTCTACTATCTCTCCAATAAGAACATTGCATAGAAGTACTTTATAGAACTATCCACTGAGAAAATGACTATGAAAGGAACCGAGTTTTTGCTTTTGCTAGTGTTAGTGGCTTAAAATCCCAAACACATCCATGGCCCCCTTCTAAGGTAGATGTGGATGGTATTAAACAATCGCTAGAGATCTAGAAAACAAAATTTCCACCAAGTTAGCAATATGTTGTTATTAATCTTGAGGAATTTTTTTGGAGATATGAATGAAAGCTTGAAGAATTATGATTTAACTCTACAATGGTGTTTATAACCAACCACCCATGTTGTTTTCTAATTTTTGCTCAAGGAATTTCCTAGGTGGAGGCCCCGCACCCATGTCATGGAGGCGTTGTGAACACCTCCTATGTGGTCAGGGGCTAGGACAATCTCGGTCGTAAATTGCGATATGATAGATTTAAAGGCTCCTATGTTGCCCTAACTTTTGGCTTCTCTTCCCCTTAAGCAAAGCTTGAAAAACTTCACATTGGATGAAATCTCCACCTCCATCCACTCACAAATCTTGGATGAAAATTATCAAAGTAAAGCCTTCATTAAAAGGACTTGCGGAGGGGAACTCCATTGGGAACTTAGGGAACCTTCAAAGTCCCACACGAATGCTCTCATACGATGGGATGAACAATCAACCCCTTCATCTTGCAAACATTGCTTTTCATCCACTAAAATTTCATCCATTGGAAGAAGAAAAAAATTCCGTGTTGCCCGAGCAATTTTGTAGACTGTAAGATGAGGCTCTATGAATGGATGGCTTGGATGTGGTTTGCCCACACCCACACACCCTCCATTCACAATGCTCAGTGACATGGGCCCCGCACCCCATCATGACCTTTCATGAGATGATGTAACCCCCTACATGCTTCCGTGCATGCTTCAAGATAACTCCACATCTAGTATTTTGAATTACCATTTCTACATGACCTTGTATTTAGTCCATATTCAAATTACACTGTACATAAGTCAGTTTTTGAGCCTTATGGCACAACTTTGTTAACCACATATACCACTATGATCATATGTGAATATTTTCCATCAAAATCCTTGTACATGGATTATGACATCTTAAGATAGTAGATTTAGCTTTAAATTGTATGATTGTAATATTTAACTGATTTTAAGAATATTTTTAAAATATTAAAGACAGGGATGAACAAAGTTGAAAACAAAGCATAGTGTGCCCAAGATGGTTAAAGGTGAAGATGATTTATTAGTGAAACTATAATTCCATAAAGAGGGACAAATGGTGCCAAACTTCAAAAGTGTCTGCCATTGATGCATGTGCCCATCAAACATGAAATTCACCTCTTGTAGGGTTTAAGGAATATTCAAAGTGACAACATAAATCATGGACTTACTAGCATGTTTGAATTGATGCAATAAAGGGATTTCGAGCGGAATCCATCAATGTAGAGACAAACAAACCTTTGGAAGAGCCACTTCGAGCCAAATCACCAATGTAGTAGGTGAAGAGTGTTCCAATCTAAACCGACCCAAATCCAAATTGAAACCTCTTCCCCTTGAATTCTTTGTCACCACGTGCAACTCAAACGACACTAGATCAATCCTCGCTGTAAGCATAATTTGTACTTCAATTGAACCACAATTCCTTAACTCCACCCCACCCTATTCTCCCCCAATCCGCTCAATCCCCCCTAAACCTATAAACCCACGCACCAACTACTTGCATCCATCTCCTTGAATCTTCAATTAGAGCTCAAAGGTAATGAGCGAAGCTAGAACCATCGCCGGCACTCTTGTAGTCATGTTCTTGCACAACAACCTTCTCGGTTGGCAAGCTTGCTAGTTGTAACCTCCCTCCCTGGCAACTCCTAGGGCTCCTTGCTACTTACCTACCTACTCCTCATACCCCATGTGCGACCCTCACACTCTGGAATTTTTGCCCCCAACCCCCTCGTTGTCAGGCCATGTGAACATGGAGGCCACTGGCAATGGACGCCACGGTTTTCACATTGTTACTCATGAATACTTTTCATTTTTTTAAGCCTGACTTGTTTTTACACATGGTCCTCCGAACTTAGAAAAGAACGGTTTGTAAGTTTTATATATTGTTATGAATGCACCCCCTCAAACCCTACCATATTAAAATGTGAGCAAATCAATACAAGTTGAAATTATTAGTTTTGATTCTCTTAAATGGCTTCTACATGACATGTTTTAGTCAATTGGAGGCACAGAGTTGGGCCATTGACAAAGCACAATGAAACATTAAATGCCTAAAAAGTCAATATGTGTCAGTATTGACATGATGATTGAATTGCGTGAACAAAGGCACATGGAACCTTCCATTAAAGCTCGTGCCAATCGAGTGAAAAATTTGACCTTTGTAGATTTTAAGACTTAGATCATGTCCCACATCATATGTGGAAAGGATGTGGAAAACCCCATCCAAAACTTCCAAATGTAAAGGTGAGTTGATTGATGCAAGCCAACATGAAAATGGTTTTGAAATTCCTCAGTGACTTGCATGTGATAAGGTTTTAGCAAGTGAGATGTATTTAAGTAAACCTAAATTGGTTTTTTAGAGTGAATAGGAATCAATAGTGACATAATGGTTTGTTGTATATTTAACAATCACACATACAACCAAAATTATGAAACCAACTTAGAGTTGGTGGCAATCAAATGTGAAGTTCACCTCATAGGGTCTTAAAAACCGCTCACACCATGTCATTAAACAAATTTAGAAAACCCCTCCCAAATCTTCCAAATTAAAAGGTGATTGGACCAATACAAGTGAGCATTAGCAATTCAACAAATTCTATGCGCTAGTAGGGTCTTTGTGACTCATTTGTGAGATGTTGGCAACAAAGCATAGTGAAACTTAAAATGGTCAACATGTGAAGAAATATCATTGATAACATGATGGTTATAATATAATAAATAAGAACACGCAAAGCCACGCTTCAGAACTGCCTTTAATTAAAGCTAATATCGAGCTTATGCCTATCAAATGTGCAATTCGCCTCTCGTAGGGGATTGATAACATATGTTTCTATAGAAACCCTTCATAACCTTCTAGATTAAAAGGAGAATGCAACCCCGTGTGTTAGTATGTTGGTGCTTTTCCATTCCAACAACTTCTAGTAGTAGGGTTTTACGAAATCCTATAGAAAGATATATATGTAGACATGAAGGAAAAGCTATAGGTCACCATTCTACCTAGTGGCTTCAATGGAAATGGACCTACTGTATAGAACTACCAAATTTCATAAATCAATTTTAACAAAGAAATTTTCATGAATCTATTATTGGAAATCAAATTATAATACAATCAATTCTCATATTTGAAACTGCCTAGGTAGGAACAATAGTAGTTGTATTGTCCCAATTTAATTTCATTGGATTCATTTGGAATATTTGACCCCGGTTTACAATTAAAGTAGACTAACATTAGGAACCATCCATGTTTGTCACAAATATTCACCCCATAGGAAAATCTAAAATATGATGTTTTAAAAAGAGAAGTAGGTTGAAATGGAAGTTAAGATGGTTGCTTAGGGACTCCCATGAGGGTGGGTTAAGCTTATCTCAAGAGGATATGAATTGTATATTCAATTCTTAAATCTGATACCATCCAGGTGGGACGGTAGTGGTTGTTTCATCCCACATAACATTTACTGGGCTCTCATGTGGAATATTTGACCCCAATTGAGAAGCAAAATGACTATAAATAACAATCATCAACATTTGTCAAAAAAAAATTTAGCCCGCAAGGAAGATTAAAATACAAACGTTCAAATAGGCTAGTAAGTTAAATTACTTAGGGACTCCTATGAGGGCAGGTTAGGCTTATCTCAAAGGGATATAAATTATATATTTGAAACCGCCCAGGTTGGACGGTAGTGGTTATTTCATCCCAAATTAAATTCACTGGGCTCATTTGGGATATGTAACCTCGATTGAGAAGGTAATTTGACTAAAAAAAAATAACAATCATCAATGTATGTCGCAAAAATTGGGCTCCCAAGGGAGCATAAAGTATAAATGTTCAAAAAGGGAAGTAGGTTAAATTACTTAGGGACTCCCATGAGGGAGGGTTAAGCTTATCTCAAAGGGGGGAATGGAGTTACACACAGACGGACTGCCCAAGAAAGCAATGAGAACAATGAAAGGCTAGAAAGGAAAGCATAGAGCTAAGCTCACCTTCGCAACGAAGCGAAGCCAGCCAGCGAGCAGACAAGGCAAGGCAAGGCAAGAGGAGACCTCCATCGCCTCGCACGATTTCCATCACCACGGCGCCCGCGAGCGCCGTCTATCGCTGCCCACCACGGAACATCCAAATGTGAGCAACCTTCCCTGCTCTCTCAAATGCTAACATCAACTCATTAGGTTAATCACCTCTTTTCATTATGGCTCTCAATTGCTCGTTCAGCTTTCTCGCATCCCATCATCATCATCATACTTAGGGTGTTGTGGGTTTCTTGTTTTGTTTTGGGTTTTTTTGTGTTGCAGAGAGGTGCTGTAGGTTGAAGTGATGGCATTCACAGCGGCAGCGTCGCCACTGTGCACATGGCTGATAGCTGCGTGCGTGTCGAGGACGGTGGCGGGATTGGCAGGGGACGATGCAGCGGCGCCAGTGAGCTCGGGGCCTTTGGGGAGGAGACTGAGGAGGAGGATTGCGAGGTCGAAGCAGTTGGCGGCTGAGAGCTGGTTCCCCAATGTGGGCATGGGGATGGGCATGCAAGCAGGGAGCCTGTCAGGGCAGAGTTTAGTAGCGTTTTGTGAATCGGGGTTATCGGAGTTAGGCACATTCTGCTCTCTGGAAGGGTGTCCGGAGTACAACAACTTGAAGCACGAACCTCTCTTTGGCGATGGATTCTTCGGAGAGGGTTTGGCAGGGTTAGGAGGCCTGGGAGGCTTAGGAAGCAAACCTTTAAGAGGTGGGCGGAGGCACCGCAGTAGAGCTGCAGCAGGTAAAATTGTTGTTTTTTCAATCTTGGATGTTTTTGATTTTGTTTTTGTCCCCTCTCATTTACGGAGCTGATGGGATGTGAGATTCTGATTCATTTATTTAATTTAAAAATTTTCTGGGACAACTACGATGCCACACATTTGAGGCATATGTGGCATATGTGTTGATGACGATTGTTCTTCACCTTCACTTTTGGGAATGATCATCATCAACCTCTTTTAGGGTTTAGTAATTATTATCAACAGTGGATGGATTGATGAGTTTCGTCCACTCTGACCCTTGCAAACACCTGATGTGTTCGAGTGAGGTTGCATAAAATATTCGCTCTTTTTATACATTCAATTTGATACTGTGAAGACTTTAGAATGCGTTTTCTGGCGAATGCATGAGGAATTATACTTTTCTGATCATGTGTTGCTAGATGGGAAAGCTTCTCAGCCATGGAGTGCACGGTTAAGTGATTATGATCAACAGTTGATAGGATAGATTGAGTTTCATCCACTCCAACCCTCTCAGACACATGATGTGTTGAAGGAGGTTGCATAGATATCCACATATATTGAACATTTAATTGATACTGTGGGGACTTTAGAATGCATTTTCTGGTCAATGCAGGCTCCCCTGGTACATGAGGAGGTATAATTTTCTGATGAGTTTCTCAGATCATGGATTGCAGGGTTTCTAGGCGTTTGTGACTGGGCATCTTAGTGTGCTTCATGGGTAGAATTATGGCAAGTCTAATTCCTGGTGAATTCTTGTGTGGTACACAGGAAAGGCCACAGCGGTCGCAGTGCAACCAGTCAAGGAATCAGAGCGGAAGAAGAAGACTAGCACAAAGCAAAGGAGGGTTGTAGTGACTGGGATGGGTGTAGTGTCATGTCTTGGTCATGATCCGGACACTTTCTATGACAATCTACTGGCAGGGAAAAGTGGTGTAACTGATATCGAGGGCTTTGACTGCAAGGATTTTCCAACGGTAGGTCCTTGATGACATGCCATTTTCATTTTCATTTTCATTTTCAAGGCTGATGAACTGAGCACAGACTAATGATGTTGTGCACTGTCTGGGATAAAAGTTATTTTTCATCATACAATGGATAGTCCACTGTATAAATGACTTCTATCTCCAATGCTTTACAAATGTTTTGTTTGGGAAATCTGTTTATCCTATGGACAATTGAAGTCTTTGAAACAAATTGAGGGGAAAAATATTAGAGTGGTCTTGAACAAACAGATTTACTACCTAAACTATCATGCCTCCTTTGAATTGTGTTTTTGGTGGTGCTAGGGTGTTACGGATTACATGTGCCTTCTTGACAAATGAACTAAATTGTGGAATATTTGGCTTGGTGTGTGGTGGCAGCGGTTTGCAGGTGAAATAAAGTCATTTTCAACAGATGGTTGGGTGGCTGCAAAATTTGCAAGACGCATGGATAAGTTCATGCTTTATCTTCTCACTGCCGGGAAGAAGGCTGTGGTCGATGCAGGGATCACAGAAGAAGTTATGAAAGATTTAGACAAATCTAAGTGTGGTGTCCTCATTGGATCTGCAATGGGCGGAATGCAGGTTGGTCACAGTGCTATTTGTGTTTTTTTTTGCTACAAATATGTTGATATGTTGGGCACCTAGTTCCAGCCAAAAGATAATCAAGACTGATTGAGTAGCACTAACACGTCCTCCAAGAAAAGAAAATCATTCTGGTAGATTCTTTGTTGTTTCCTGAAGTTTCATCACTCTATGTCATAGTTGGCTGAAACAGTAACTTGTCAATCCCACAGGTCTTCAATGACGCCATAGAGGCACTAAGGGTTTCATATCGGAAAATGAATCCTTTTTGTGTTCCTTTTGCAACAACCAACATGGGGTCAGCCATGTTGGCCATGGATCTGGTGAGTCAGACATTGGAGTTATGACATTGGAGTTATGTGGTTGCATTTTCCTGGTACTCAGATGAATGTCACTCTGCAATTTGCATTGTTGTATTAATGCATTGTTGTACTGCAGTATGTATCACTGTACCATAAGGTTTATTTTGAACAATTAATCTCTTTCAGACTAGAAGTACAGATGCTTGTCCGCCCATTAATTTGCTGCTTACCCTTCTTGGCAGGGCTGGATGGGGCCTAATTATTCCATTTCAACAGCTTGTGCTACAAGCAATTTTTGTATTCTTAGTGCTGCAAATCACATCATCAGGGGTGAAGCTGTGAGTTTTCAATCATTCCATTTCATGTGCATATTTAAGAAGTTGGCAGGTCTTTTGGCGGAACTTTTCAGCATGAGCAATTTATTTATTGGCTTGTTGAAGCACACTGCCATATAGACTATGTTACTTGAGACTGATTGACCTATATGGATGGCTTGCAGGATGTCATGTTGTCTGGAGGATCTGATGCTGCCATAATCCCTATTGGTAGGTGTTGAGAACATTTTCTTCAAACCTGGTTGCTGGTCTCAGTTGTATTGACCAGGGATGTTTTCTTATTAATGTGTATGCTGGTGTATGCTGGTGTTGTATATATATATATATACAAATATACATAGCTTTACATTGGAATTCAATGTATTTACTTGGTTTAGGTTACTTGGATCTGTGCAGGTCTTGGTGGATTTGTGGCATGCAGAGCCCTGTCTCAGCGAAATGATGATCCAATCAAAGCATCACGCCCTTGGGATTCAGTATGTTTACTTTCAGTTATCTTCCATTATTGATAGTGAGAATCTGTGATGCTCTTATGGAAACTTGAATTGGCGTAGATGTGAACGAAGTACAGGAATCCTGTTTGCAAACCTGTGCCCCCCCCCCCCCACCACACACACACACAGATATATATATATAGACATACACATACACATACACATACACTTTGAAATATATGCGCAAGGATTTGGTTGTTTATTCTATTTTTTGTACTGATGTGTGGCTGTCGTTCTGGCTGTGCAGAAGAGAGATGGTTTTGTCATGGGCGAGGGAGCTGGAGTTCTCCTGCTGGAAGAGTTAGAGCATGCTAAGGTGTGCTAAGCTTCATATCAAAGTTCCACCTCTTAGAGCTTCAGTTCACTGTATACATATGACATTCTAAACTTGAATGCCATTGTAGGATCTTTTTGCCATCGTGACTGCATTTGGTGATTGCCCGGAGTTGCTGTTGAGTGCCTAGTTTACTTACATATGCCTTGAGTTTCACTTTTGCAGGCACGCGGAGCTGAAATCTATGCTGAGTTCCTTGGTGGAAGCTTCACTTGTGATGCCTACCATATGACTGAACCTCACCCTGATGGTAGGTTGCTCTAAAAGTTGGGCTGAGCCTTTTATGAATGCATCTGTTATCTGTCACTGACAGTAATAAGCAAATTATTTGTGAATAAATAATGAGGTTTTTAAAACATATTCAGTCTCTGATAGTCCTTTGGTAATTATCTATGAATGTTGCAGTATGTCTTATGTATTCTTCGCACAATTTAATTTCTGGGTGCTTTTAGTTCTTGATATATGTGTCTTTTGGTATCACTCTGGAGACCTTGTTCTCACTTTGATGTTGTTGGATGTCTTAATAACAACTTGCATAATCATGTATTCTAACCTCTTTTTACTACCATTTGACAGGTGCTGGAGTGCTCCTTTGTATAGAAAAGGCTCTGGCCCAATCAGGAGTAGACAGAGCTGATGTTAACTATGTGAATGCACACGCAACCTCAACAAAGGCTGGTGATTTGCAGGAATACAAGGCTCTTATGAAATCTTTTGGAGGAAATCCAGAGGTGAGAGTCTTTCAAAACTGGCAATAAAATTGCTTTGAGACACAATGTCTGCTGTCATTAAGTGACTGGGCACATGAATGGGAGTGCCAGTATAGTAGGATATGTCCTCGGTTCTCATCTATCACTTGGAGATTGAAGTCCTTTCCTGGCTTTGGCAAACTCCAGGTGAGTTGTCTAAAAGGTGACTCCAGGTGAGAGCTTTAAGTCACTCAAGTTCACATACGGCTATGTTTAAATTAACATGCTAAAAGAGTGGGGCTGGGTTTAAAGAAACCGGCTATTTAGCTTGTCATACTATGATCTGTAGGCCAAGCTAGCCTTGCATAGGCCAATCCGGGATTCAGGGTAGAGGGTCTAATGGGTCAAACCCTATTTTAGTTCCTAAAGTTCTCTCAATGTTTTTGGGATTGAAAAGGGAGGTCTAAGGATTTTCATCCAACTTTTGAAATTAGTCTCTGACACAAGATGCTCTAACATGCTCTTGATAGAAAAGTGCCTTAAAGAGCCACCAAATTCCTACTTTGGTCTGCTATCATAAAGCGACCAGGGAATTATTGGAGTGTCAGTATTGTATGACACCTACTTGAGGCTGAATTGGTTCCACCTATCATTGCTTGTGGTTGAAGTCCTTTTTAGTGCCTTACACAATCATCCTACCAATGTTGGATGTAAAACTGATCTGAAGTTTGGGCACAGCTAAGGGTGAACTCCACCAAATCCATGATTGGTCACTTGCTGGGTGCTGCTGGTGCAGTTGAAGCAATTGCCGTGATTCAGGTCAGTTGAAATACAAACCTTACTGTCAAAAGACCTACAAAGTCTACCATACTTTATTTGTTTGTTCATATCATGACTATGTATTCCAACTCATTTTCATGGTTCCGCAGTTTAAAATTATTTTTGGCCGCCACTTTGTGAGATCCTATGGTTACAATCACTACTTCAGACGAACATTGTGGACAAGTTGTACACAGTTCTTTTTATTGTACATTATATTGCAGTACCATTTCAGGGTATCCAGTAAAAATCAGACCTAGAAATAAATTTTACACTCGGATGTGCCCCCCACAAACTTTGTTCCTCATTTTTATGACTCTTGTTTCAGGCTATCAGAACTGGTTGGGTACACCCAACAATCAACCTTGAAAATCCAGAAAGTGAAGTGGTGAGAATCATTGCATCACATTGTTGCCACTAGAGGGCCAAAGCTTGTGCTTTCAACCTGAAAACTTGCAGTTATTCTTGTAAATCATTGTGCTTACAAGTTTCTTCATTTTTAAACTTCTCATAAACATGTTAATGGTGTGTGTTGCAGGACATGAATGTGATTGTGGGAGGCGAGAAGCAGAGACTGGATGTCAAGGTCGCATTGTCAAATTCATTTGGCTTTGGGGGTCATAACTCCTCTGTCCTGTTTGCACCCTATGTGGCATCTGAAGAGGATGAATGATTAAAGAAATCATACTATTTGCACTTGCTTTTTTGTCAGAGTTTGCAAGCGTATTGACCTTCATTGTGTGTACTGCAAGAGTTGGATGCTTGCATTCTTGCATCCTTGCTGATGGTTTTGTTTCACCATGAAAGAACAGAATTTCATTCATGTCAGAAGTGTGAATGGCTTCTTTTTCTGCTTGCGAAGGTTTTCTGTTTGTAATTTCTCAGAAGCTCATGCTTCTCACAATCTGGTCCTACAGTGCTGTCTGAGAAGCACATCTATGTAGAGAAATTAATGACGCACCAGATGAAGCAACATCAAATTTAGGAGGTGGTCAACAATGACAAAAGATTGTGCAAACTGATAACCAACTGGGCTCCTTGAGAATTGAAGGTCTTCTGGTCAGTCACTTGGGTGAGTTATTACAGGTGTGAAACCAATCAGCCAGGTTACATCATATACCACTTGACCAAAAATTTATTGACATGCAAGTATCTCCCCATTCTGTTGATTTCAGAATCATCAGACTTAGCAGCCTCGCATATATACTTGAATATATTCATTGATTGGCCTGTACGTGACAAACAGCTGGACATTGAATACAAAGAGAGATTCTAGTGAATGGTTGGTTATTCTATGCATAAGATACTAATATTGCAAAACTTTAAGATTGTCCACATCTGAACTACACCTTTCATTTTAATCAGTGTGGATTACCATTTGGAGTTGTGAAGTGCTGTAACTTTTTAACGAGGATGGATAAGGGATCGTTTAAACGGGGCAACCTTTTGTTCTCAGAACTGTTGGAACTGACAAGTTCACAGTCAAAATGGATGCCTACATGGTGGCACCTTTTGGATGTAAGGCTTATGACTTACAACTAAATTCTCAACACAAGTCCCAAGATTTTTTGCATTAAATAACCAAGATAGGACTTTTAATGGACTAAATCCATACTATATTGGTTTCTTGAGGCTCAAAAGTTGGGACTTTGCCTCCATGTTGGGACTTGTTGACATGAGTAGGACTTGGGACTTCGGACTCCATGTGAACCAACCCTAAGTGTAATGTGGACTTGAGTGAGCAAGCGAGGATGAGACTCTGTGCCAATGAGAAGACTCATTTCTTCAAGCTCTCAAATGGGTCTTGATCCTCTCTAGTGTAAGTATCTTACCCCACTTTCTACTTTAAAAAAAATAATTCATGAAGGTATGTAAGTCACATATGTTCACCACATTAATTAAGACAACATACTCTTAATAAAATTAAGGACATTGTTAAATCAACCACACACTGGTTAAAACAATCACAAAGATGCGTCATGTGGTCACAAGATTTGTCAAAATTTGAACAATTCTAGTTCCAAGCTAAAACGTAAAGAAAGAGGAAGCAGAGTTGATACCTTACTCTTCTTCATGTGTGATGAAAAATCAAATTGTGTGATGTGTCTTTGTGATCGTTTTAACAAACTACGTGGTTGATTAAACAATCCCCTAAAATTTATAGTGACCTCCTTTTTTATTTGTTTATTGGAGGGCTTTAATTCATGTAATCAAGCCATTTGAGACATAGGGCATTGCGCAAGGTACCATGACATTGCACTTTGACATGGGATTGCACAAAAGTGGGATGCCTCGGTATCAAATTTTAAGTCAGGCTTCCCAACAATGAAGGTACCAGCCTGTTGGGGGAAGGCTTTGATACTTGGAAATTCCTTCCCCTTAGGGCCTTATTCTTTAGCAATTTGAGACACCCAAAAATGAAGTAGAGTCTCTAGCTCGAAAGTAAAGACTTTGTATCCCTCAAGCACTACAATCAATGAACAGGGAGAACCAATTGCTAGTTACAGATGAACTGCTTAAGTTTGAGAAATAACTGGTTGAAGTTCAAGACTTTACGAGAATTGCTGAGCATTTTAGAAGAATCTATGGAACATGTTTCAAATTAATGAAGAAAAACCGAAAGATCACAACATGTAAACTGCTTGGACTTGGAAACACTAAGAACTTGACCGATTATGCCCAAAAATCTTCCCAGACATTGACTACAATGTTGATGGTATTGAATGTTACTGGCAAAACATGTCACTTATCCATCCTTGACACCTATGTACATGTTATGTTAATTGTCAAGACGTTTCCATTTAATGTCCCAACAAAGATAAGATGTATTGCCCTCTCACATATGAATAAATTTGGTTCTCAACGATATGCAATCGTTTTCAATCTTCTCTTGGTCAACTTTGTCAAGAACAATTGTGTTCAGCACTTCCCATATGATTTCAATATACTTGATTATGTAATAACAGATACACAACATCTCCAAGTAGATATGCATGGACCTTGTGCTATTCCACAATACATCTAAATTTGCATTTGGACCTTCAATGTTCTTCATTTTCCTTCACAAATTCAAGGTCCTTAAATGTGTAACATCATGAACACCTCTTGGTGGATATACTATGCAAGTGTTGATGATGTTGCCGAATTGAAGTCCTCCAATTTTGTGAGGGAGAATGAAGAACAATGAAAGGCCAAAGCCAAGTTCATTTGTTGTGAAAGAGCATAAGGTTCTTGCATATCTACTTGGAGGTGTTGTGTATATGTTATGTAGAAGTACAAATAAGAGTAATAGTGGTTAGGGGCCCAACTCAAAGAGGTGGGTGTCTAGCCCTGGCCAAAAGAAACCAGAGCATTCAAGATCAATTGGAAATGTTAAACAAAATACTTTTGACCAAACTTCACTAAAAGCATAGTGTCATGGGCAATCGAACTGCAAAATTGGAAACATGTCCTTCGTCACTGGAAATTCTGCAAATCAACCATGATGATAGATTTGCATTCTTCGTTCACCGACATAGGGGTGATGAAGTAGGACTATATGTTGGTAGCGGTTAGAAGGTTAGCTGAGTGAAGAATGAGAATGCTTTCAACACATTTGAAATGTTGATATGAAGTTGGAAGATAAATACAAAATACTTGCAACTTATTATGTTCATACTAATCTTTTCATAAAGTACATGGACGATGCAAACAATGCTTTGATTGTCACTGATATTTGAAAAATAATCAATGAAATGTAAACCAAAATAAGTAAAATAAAAATCGCATCGGTGCTTTTATTTGTACCGACGTGAGTGGGAGCATGTTCTTCCTTCCCTTGATCATGTTTTACCAAGCCTTGAGGTAGGGTACTTCCTTTCTTTCGGAAGATGGGCTCCATTTGAGTAATATGTGTGACTAAGTGTGTGTGATGGTGGTGGTGGTGGGGGGGGGGGTCCATTGGTGCTTGGTTATTGTCTCATTTTCTTTTGTTAGGTATTAGGTAAGTGAGGTATTTGATGGCAATTTGGTGAATGTGATTCATGAGTTTCTTTTACTTGGCTTGTGGGCATTTGGAGGTTTTCTCGCGCTTTTAATGATTGTTTGTGAATAGCACCGCGTACTCCTACCGTGATGGTGAAAAGGGGATTGACATTCCATCCAACAGTTTTTAGTGTTTGGATAAGGGGGTTTTATTTGTTGGAGTTTTCTTTGATGGTAGTGTCAGGTAACATGTCATGGCAATAAGTGAATTCTATGAGTTGTATGATGTTTGGGGTTACGGGAGGTTGGCTCTTTATGGGGGCGCCAAGGATACATAGGATGTTAGGGTTTAGCTAAGTTGCGCAAATGCATGGGATGGTGAGGCATGTGCATTGTAGTAGCCATTAGGGGATTGTGCAGTCTTGGGGCTAGGATTGTTGGTTTCATGTGTTTATGAGTGTGTAGCACCTTGTTGGTTTGAAGTGTGTGTGGTATTTGATATATGGCTTGGTTATGTTGGGCTATGCGGAGGCCTTCTATGTGTGGGTTTGTGCATGTGGATAGTAGGTGTGGCCATGTGTCAATTTTGTGTTTCAGGCATAGTGTATAATTTGGATTTGGGTGGGTTATTGGCCAAAAGATGTTTTTTCGATGGTTCCTCATGTATTGGGCATATCTGAATTGTCGTGTTTGTCTTATTTGTGTGTTTGATACGCTTTTGGCTTTCTAAAAGTGGTTTGATAATTTGTGATGGATTTGTTCATTAGAGACCCATTTGTCAAAATATGTGAATTTGTTTTTCAGAGCGTTGAGTTCTTGTTCTCAGTGGGATTTGTTTATGTAGATTTTTAGGTTGCAAATTTCTCCTTTGTGTTTGCCAGTTGGAATTCCATTGAGCTTGTAGGGTATGGTGTGTGGGGTGTGGGGTGTGGGGGTAGGTTTATTGCAGGCAGTTTCCCTATTTGCTAGTTGGTCTGCAATACCATTGCCCATGATTTTGACATGTGCTCTGACTTTTTGCATTGTTATGTTATGTTTGGTCCAAAGAATTTGGTGGACTATGACTAAGATGAGTAGTTTGTCAGGGTGCTTGTGTTGGGATGACACGTGCCATATGTGATTATTAAATCATATAAATTGCACATCATATAAATATACTACAAAATTTTGAAGTCACTGACCCCTAGCTTCCTAAATTTGTCCCACTTTTTCCATTGTAAATGGCTCCCAAAACCGTCCCAGAAATTGTCCATAGCATTCCCATTTTTCACCCAGAACCAACCTCATTTTCTCCCAAAACTTCCCCCATCTTTTGCCTGAACCGCCTCTCCATTAAAACCAACTTTCCACCCAATAAGAAAATTAAGCTCTTATAACTTTTGCACGTGGGATCTTAATAAATACATATAAGTGAGCCACCCCTAGCTACATTCCAATGCATGCTCAAATCCAATCCCATTTTCATCCAAAACCAACCCCACATTTTCCTACAACCACCCCACTTTTCACCCGAATCCGCCTCCACTTTGCATCAAGGACATTCAGATGGTTTAAGGTGTATTTTGGGTACGGAATTAGGAGGTGTTTATAGGTGTTGCTTTTGGGTGGGGTGTTGGATTTGCACCCTCTACCTTATATGCTAATGAGGTTGTCGGTGAATATGAATGTGTTTTGTGGTTGGTCTTTTATAGCCATTGGGCTATAAGGAGAGCATATAATTTTGCTCGTAGGATGTTTGGTCAACCAAGGAGTCTTTCTACAATGCAAAGATCATTCTATGGGTTGTATACCTATGCCATATTCATGTGGCAGTATGTAGGTGGATTGGGTCATTGTTATAAAAGGGGGGGAGGGGGCTTTCAAAGTTGTTCTCCATATTTCTGTAAATTTGACTTTGTACTCTATGGGTGTGCTTTGGATGAGGTTCGTTTTCACATGGATGTTGTAGAGTTCTAATATATTGTGAGCCAACATTACGTAAATATTGATGCAAGCACCTACCTTTTGCTTTCAAGGCATCATTACTAAGTAACCAAGGCTAAAGCTCCTAGACAACTGGAAGTGAAAAAATTGGAAGACTTTTTAGCAAGATCCGACAACAATTTTGACCCCTAGATACCTTTCTACCAATTCTATATGCATTTAAATATTGTTAGATTAGAGTCTATCCTAGATTAGAACCTTTAGTGCCAATTGCCCTTCCACTTTCTACATTTTACTGGCAAATCAAAGTCCAATTTGCATACCCTATCTAGAATTTATTTTCACTTGTGGTGCATGCTTGGAGGTAGTGTTTGAATTTGAATGACAAGCAACCCATTTCGATTCATCGAGGGCCAAAGTCATTTCTAGCATCTCTTGGCATACCACAAACATTTCTACAATTCACAATTCAATTAACAAAACACCATCATGGGGATCTCATGGATGTTATAAACTTTGGGAGTACCAGAAATCAGTGCCATCCCTGTCCACTTGGATGGCAATATAACATTTGCTCTAATATGCACATGCGTCTTCCAGACTTGGCATCGAAATGCAAACGGTTGTTTGCATTGAATTAGAGCTGATATCTCAAAGGCTGTTAGAACCTCAAAATAATGCTAAGAATCTAGAGTACAGAAAGTGTTGAGAATTCTAATCCAAATGTGAGGCACTTTAAATTTCATAATCACCCGAGTTACTTAATCTTGCTACGATTTTATCAGATCTATCAGAAGCACCTTTTTGCCATCTTTGTCTGACGCCTGGGGCCGGCCTTTGATCCTTCGCATCATCCTCTTCCTCCAACACGTTCTTCTCTGGTGTATGCATATCAATCTGAGGAGTAAGAATGCGATGACTTACATCTTTGCTTCCTTCTACACTTGCTACAGTGGGTGGCAGATTCTCTTCCCAAAGCAAATGTGGTTCAGTTGGAGGCTGAAAGTCCAGATCAGTTTCTTCGCTGTAGGTCTCCTCCAAAAGGTCACTCTTGAGTCTTCGTACTCTGAAGTACAGCTGCACCTCTCCCAGCTTTTGAACAATAGATTTTGGCTGCATTGCAAGTAGAACAGATTAACATCCTAAAGAACAAAAGGAACTGCAAAATAATGACAAACTCAAAGAGTAAACTGGACTATAATGCATACATTTGCTTTAAGGTTATCAAGCAGACAGATTAGGAAGAGAAAACTGCGAAAACTACATACAGTAGAGTTATTTCTTGACACAATAAAACTTTTCATCGAGAGTTGGTCCGCTATGATTTTCATTGGTTGTATTGCATACCCTATCAAGGATTTGTTTTCACTTGTGGTGTATGCTTGGAGGTAGTGTTTAAATTTGAGTGACTAGCAACCTATTTCAATTCATTGAGGGCCAAAGTCATTCTAGCATCTCTTGGCATGCCACAATGAGTTTGACCCTTAATGAGCCGATGTAGGATGTTCTTCGTTCAACGTCCACACTACCTTCAAGCATGCACCGTAATCTTACTGAACATGGAAAGGTAATGTATGCAAATCAACCAACACCCAATGTAAACTCATGTTGAGTTAGAGGATAACTCTAACAAAAATACGAGGCTACAATCTCCAAGAGACAAAATGAGTGCCCTTCATTCGCAAAGAAATCAATGACAACCATGCAATGCAAAACTACAAGATGCACATGAGAACACCGCCTTCCAGATAGGAGATAAACAAGTGGTGGTGATTTATTATCATAATACCTCATGTTCCTCTTCTTCCAGTTCAACATGTTGCTCAATTGCTCCTCTTGCCTGCAACATATCCGTATTCCACTTTAGATTGTGCGAAACGGTGCAAGATTCAGTGAAATGGTGCCACTGAAAGTCCAGATAGCAGTGCTCAACCAGACCTTCACTGGAATTTGACATTTAATCAAGTTGGCAAAGCAGAAAATTTATGACGGTTTTTGGAAGTCGAAAATAAGGTAAGAGAATAAGGCACTGAACTATTTGTGAGAAACTAGATGAATTGCTCATGTCTGTAATTTCTGATCTTTCATTCCTACTCATAAATGTGACAGTTCATTGCAAGTCTGAAACATCCTTGTAAGTATCGAGATTCAGACAACAGCTACTGATGAAGGCAACCATCATGATAAGTGTCAGGATAGATAGTTAAGAGGGGCCATCCACAACAATCTGAATGAAACAAGCCACCTTGCTGAAAATCGCATTGACGAAAATCACTTTGCGTGTGTGAAAAAAGAAAATATTTTCTCGAAGAGAGGCATTTGCTTCATGGAGAAAACAACAGCTAATAATCTAAAGGCTAATTGAGGTTGCAATGTACCTACCGCATTATAGAGGCGAGAAAGGTTGGTGGAATTGAAACCACGGTCGCGGATCAAAAGCCTTGAAAACCGATCCTTAACATTTGGTTTCTGCTTACAATACAGTTGAAGGTCAGAAAAGAAAAATTCGTATCTGCCACCTCCATGCAGTTCCAACTTAAGATTCTCCAACACCATTAAATGCATTGTCAAACGCTTGTGATGAGACAAGATTCTTGAAAAGTTGAAAAAAACAAAACGAAAAGAGACATTGGCAGGCTTCTCTCTGCGTGCAAACGTAAAGCTAGAACATATTCAAAACTGCAAAACAGAAATAGGCCAGGCATTTGTGAAGTTCATTTGCAACCGAAGTAATGATGGATGGTCAAGAGTCAGCCTATGGCATTTGTAACTCAAGTTCTATGACTTACAATCACTACACTGGAGAGCATTTTGAAGTACCTGAGGAGCGCCAGTTAGCACACGCCACGCTTCCTTCAACCTCTCCCAGAATGGGAGCTCGACCTCCTCTTCATAGCCACTTAATGACGATGTTGTATTGGCCTCGCTATCGTCCCAACGACGGCCATCTGACTCACGACATTGCGAAAGTGTGGCCGATTTAAACCTCGAGTTACTGCTGCAGCAGACTACACTAGAATGCTTGCTCTGGAACTGGAAATTGCCTAAACTGTGCTCCGGAAAATAATGTCCCTGCCTGGACTGGGATGATAATTTTTCCTCGAAGTGCAATCCTTGAAATGTCACTTGATTCCCGCTGCTATAAAGACACGAAACACCGCTCCGCAGCATCATTTTTCCTGCCTTATCTCAACAGAACCTCGCTTCAATGCTTAAAAAGCGTCACGGTGTGCCAGTCTTTCACATTCAAGAGACAACCGAAGACCCGAACCTCGAAGCGCTTAGAGTGCCAATGATGCTAACCAAGAAGCAGCAGAACTTCAAGCAAACAACTTCGCCGAAACTGCGTCGCACTTCACATTAATCGTTTTGAACAGATAATGTCCTCCGAGAAGCTTCATACAAAAATGCACGACCGCCTCTCCGCATATCAACTACTGAACATCAAAGATATCCTTTCCTCCAGGGATTTGAAATCGCCTCAGTTTCAAAACATCTTCATCAAAAGAATCCGCAGAAGTTGCCAGCTGCCGCCGCGGAGACACCAGAGACAAAAAGATCCAACTGAGTCACAGAAGCTGCATTTTCCTAGTAAATTAAACCACGAGGAGCAGAGGAGAGAAGCTCCTTCCCTCACACTCACCGATCCGGTAGTACACACAGTTTAAGCGAGAAAAGCATGTGATGATGAAGCTCCCCCGTTGCATACCAGAGGCCCTGGTGCGTGGTTCTAGGGCTTGAAGAGAGTGGCGACTTCAGCGGCGGCGAGGTGACCACAACAAGAAAATCGGAGGAGTGAGGTATGACAGCGGCATTAACTCCGAACGAGCAACAAGACGCGGGCATGGTGGCAGGCGCCAAGAGATGCGACAAAAGGCTGCCAACTGACCTCCGACTCGCATTCACGAATCACAAACTCCGATAGGAACGAGAAGTCGCACTTGGTAGGTCGGAAATCTAGTCGGTAGGTCGCAAGTGAGATGGTAGGTAGGAAAATGAGCTGATCGGTAGGAGGGGAATGAATAAGAACAAGTTGTATTAAAATGATATGATATGAAATTGATTTTAGAGTCTAGGAGGCCAAAAGGCTAATGGGATCAAAATAATATCATGATGGTTTCAAATCAGCTAATTTCCTAGAGTGGTAGAGTGCAGTAGCCTCCATGAGACAAAGACTTCTCTCAACTATATATGATGATCCAAATAAAAAAAGAACTTGAGGCTCCCTAATACTACACTCTCAAATAATGATGGGAACTTGTTTTTAATAGGGTTACATAGGGGCTTCATTTTCAAGTATATTATAAGAGTATTGGGTGATGCCATGGGTCCAACCTTTGGATTTCAACATGGAGGGTTTGCTCTTCATACCACATACAAACTAATGTGAGTGTAAAATGGGACATTAGTTTACATGTGTGTGTGTGTGTGTGAGGGGAAGGTTTTGTTTTCCTCTACTATGTAAAAATAAAAAGGCTATTCCAAATTAAACCTTAATATTAATACATGACTTTATTTTCTAGAGGGCCATAAGTACACATATCATTGTTTCCTATATATATATATAAATGTCACCCGGACACATCAATTAGATTGGACCCCCCCCCCCAGTTTCCAGCTACTTAACCCATATTATTCCCAATGTTTTGTGTGTTTCCAAGATTAGGTGTAAAGTGCGATTTTCAAGCTTGCTTTATGAAATACCCATGAAGCAACATTGTTGGCACAAAGTTGGAGAACACATCCATATGATTGGACCTTCTCTATAAGGTCATGAGCTTTGTGTAAGCATTTCCAAAGCAAAAACTTAAGAAAAAAAATCATGAATTTTAAATGATATTAGCTTGCCTATATATTTTGTAGATGTGTTCATCTTATGACAACTTATGATAAATCTTAAAATGCACAACAAAATATGATTATATGTTTAAAGTGTGAACAACATTTGTGAATGAAATTAAAACTTTTCATTTAATTCGTCGAAGATGATTTTTTGTTTCTAACTTAAATATCATGCATACATAATCATCTTCATGATATACATACCAAATCTAAAATAAAAATGATGAAACTTCACTTCTTATGAATTATTTAATTTTAATGCTTTGAAATTTAATAGTAAGATTTGTATGCATGAATAGAGGAAAATATCTCAACAACTCTTCTTTGGACATACACATCATTGAAGGTTTGCAAATCAATAGTTTTCATGAATAATATAGCGATTCCAATTGGCTATGACTCAACAGAATCCCACAAATATTATGGTGAATTCAAATCCACTTTTCATAACATCATTATAAGGTAAAGCTTGCACTGTCACTTAAAAAAATCTCTACTAAAAAGGGACCTCCAACCATGTGCCAAGGAGGTAGACTTACCCCTGAGATCGAAAGCAGAACGTGGTCACAAATAACTTGAAGTCCATAACACCCCTACAAGGACCTACTTTCGTACTCAAGATTGAAGTATGGACCCAAGGTTTTAGGATTAGTTTCTCAAACTAGGGGGAGTGTTTCCTTAAGTGGAGATAGCCAAGATTTAGCGGGAAAGTGATGCCACATTAGTGCCTCTATGTATTTTCATACCTTGGACCCAAACCTTAATATAAGGTCATGAAGTTCAATATTTGCTCTCTACAAATAGGGTTGCTCGATTTTGGAGTTCCTTCAATCTTTGATCCTAGTGTAAACCTACCACAAGGTATGTGGGGTTCATGCATGTCTTATGTGGTCACTCTTCTTAATTTGGCACCCAAGGTCAAAGTGCTTACAATAGATACCTTGAGCACTTGAGATCATTGACAAATATTTCACAAAATATTTCAATAAATTAACAAACCCGTTAAATTGAATCAAATCAAATGAAGGTCGCCAACTTATGGTTGATGACGTGATTGAGGGCTTGTTCATCCTATTCATGAGGAAGGATTTACTCTTGTTGCTTCTGACATAGGGTTATTGCCTACATGTTGATAAGGGCTTCATGTATAAAACTCCTAAATGGTAACATCAAGTCTAAATAGAACTAAAATTACCATATTGGACTCAATTTTCATGACATAACATGTCAGTTGGATTTTAGGATGTTAAAAAGAGCAAAGAGGAGGTAGTGGGGTGATTCGATATATATAGTGTGTGCTTCAGTGCATAATCTAGTTGGTAGTGAGATGTGTTAAGGGGTTTGTGCGGTCCAAGGAAGAGAAAATCCTAGGTCACATGTGAGGGGTCCAAGTCGAAATTGTGTGGGTGTGAGGCCAAACCTCCCACCCTTAGCGTCGTAGTCCATGTGGGGGCTGGTTGCTCTCATTTTTTAATTCATGCGTTCTTCCCCCTAGCATCAGTCAGCTTCGTCAATAGTAAACTCAACCACACAATTTTATTCCAAGATGGTAGGTACAAGCATTAAAAATGCTTTTCTTTCTCCGTACTTCTTCCCTCCCACATGTATCACACTAAGTACTCTCAACCCTATCTAAAACTCTACCCTCACACAAGAGAACTACTCACTATGTCCCCTCTACCCACTAATCCCTTCCCCATACTAATTTAATCCGTTTTCCTCGACCCGTCAACAAGTTCAACCACTGTGGGGGGTCCGGCATGTTTAGCCCAACCACTGATATAATCCTCAGTCTCGGTCCTTTAATCACAAATCTACGTTGTTCGAGGGGGGGGGGGGCAGTTGCCCGTCACAGCCCGTCAGCTCGCCCTTGGCTACCGGCTGCTAACTGGTGTTGTGCCTGGTCCCGAACTGGCAGTCTAGCAGTTAGCTCCCTCTTTGACGTCGTTGGTCGTGCTTCCGTTTGCAGCCCTCTGGGCCACATAATGTCCCATCTCCTTAAACCCTGGCTGGGCAGCCGAATTCCGCTTAGCTCGAGTGACGCGTTCTCCCTCTAGTAGCAACCAACAGTTAGTCTCCTGAAGGTCTCACCCTGACTTGGCCAATGCCACAGTGAAAACCTCAGAACCCATTCTTTTTAGTTAAATCCAACATTGTAACAATGCACGAGAAAGGGCTCTTTTGTATTCAACCCCGCAACCTGGATCTCCGCACCCTCACTTCCCTGCTACTTGTGATGGACTTCCTCCGGTGTAGAATCTCGGGCAGCTGCTGGCTCGCGGCCAACCCTCCTTCATCCACCACTCCGGCTTCTAACCTGCACCCACTCCTCACAGCTCTCGGCTGTCTCCTCTTCCATCCGACATCAACCTCTTCGCTCCTATTCAATCCCCTTCAACTAACTGCAGACCCGGTGGTCGGATCCCGCTCAGCCACACCCATTTCATCACCTGGATTTCCCTAGCCTCCCTTCGCCGATGCCCCCAGTGCCGAAAAAACCAGAGAGAGAGAGTTCCTTCGCCGAGAGTTGCCGCTCATGGCTCCCTCGGCAGTTGATCCCTTCCGAAAATCCAGTTCCCTTGCCACCCTGTGAGGCTGGCCCTTACCTAGTTCTAACACGGCTCAAACCTAATTTAATTAACCCCCTATCCCAATGTGGGCAGCTCCCAAGCCCAATTCGGGCACTAAATCCAGTTTTTAAGCCTAACAACTCACATTCCCTTCCTGAATAACTTAAGTACTAACCACAAATACTTTTAACTAAATCTAATTAACACTAACCCTCTCACAACTGTCACCCAAAGTTCGCCACTCTTAATTTCGTCCTAGCCCGAGTGGAAAATGTTGGAATGACACGTAGTAACTCCTTCTTGATATTTTAATGTATAATCATTTCAACCAAAAGAGTGCGAGTGTTTAAAAACACTTACCTCAATGGTCAATCACCAATACATTCAAAAGTTACACACACCCCTTTCTACCTAATGAATCCAACACTTTAAGTCTAAACATCATAAGTCAAAAACTATAAGAGTGTGTCACTATTTTTTTGGAAGTTTGGACATAGTCTCGGTTTTTTGGCTCTCAAAAATTCATATGAAGTCCAAAAAATGAGTTCTTGGTATCCATGGATAGGTAATGAAGTCCTCTACATGAATATGCAATAATGAATGCCTCGAGTCTAAACCACATCTAATAATGTAAGGCTAATCTTCAACTCTAATTGATCTTGACTCTTCACCTTATAACCTCGCATACCTACGTGTCTCTCTTTTACTCCACACACACACAAGCTCACCTACTTCAATAATGTAACTTTGTAAGTCCAACAAAACTAAATGCTCCAATGTTTCATAAACATAACTTTGCAAGTCTAAATCATTATAGTTGTGGATAATATGAATCCGAGCACTACAATTTGAAGACTATAAATTAAATTCTAAACTCTTCCAAACCACACTACTCCTAACAAGAGGTCAAGCCTACTTAAAGGCCAACTAGTCTTGGCTCTTCACCTTAAAATCATGCACACACACGTGCTCCTATTTTGCTTCCTACACACCCACACTTATAACCCGTGGGCTGCCAAGGAGCACGAAGGAAAGAGAGAGAGAAGAAATGAAAGAGGGAAGTCTTAAGTAGCAAAGAAGAGGAGAGGACATGAGGTAAAGATAGGGTGAGAGGATTAGAGCCTCCAATCACAACCCCTTAACATTCTCCTTCTAAGTAGGGACTCATCCCATCCACAAGGCTCTTTCATTCCTAAACCAACAAGGTGGATCCTAATATGGGCATTTAACCCGCGGATCCCCTCTCGCCTCACCTTACTCCATACTCACCTAGTCAAGGCATTACTTCATTGAACTTAAACCTTGAGACAATCATACAACACCCTCTAATGTCTAAACTTAATCCACACCACACTTCACTCTTTTATATTTTTGTGAATAATTAATAACCGTTAAAACATAACTTCTAATGGTCTCAAAGACTTAAGAACACATGTGGGCACCATTTTGGGCTCACAACAACACACAAGTGACATAATTCACTTGTTAACTCTAAAACACTCCAAACACAAGGGTTGCAGTCTTTTTAGTTTTGAAATAGCAATCACAATAAAAAGAAACAATTCCTAATAACTTTTAAGGGTTAACCACACATGTGGGCACCGTTTTGGGCTCACAGTGGGCTCTTCAGGCTAGTTGAAGCAACAAAAAAAACGTTGTCCCAAATCCAAGTTAGAGTAGAATAGTCCTCTTTCCCACCACACACTCTTGGCATGTTGTCAGAGAAGGCCAATGTTACATTTGTTGTCTGATCATCTGGGAGAGGTTGTTGTAATATTTATGGAGTGGTTGGCACTTCATTTTGTGACCTAGAGGCCTTAGTGTAGTTCAATGGATTTAGTTTTATGATGACAATAGTTGCCACTAGAGTCATTTTTGTATCGAAAGCATGGCACATAGCCCCCCCCCCCCCACATCACTAGTCCAACTTGCCAACACCCCCCTCCTTCCCACCAACCATAACATCAATCCTCCTATGCTTTCCACCCATCCAATCATGCTATACGAATGTCTCATTCACACCACCGGACGGAGAACGAAAAGGCAATATCATAGGAGCCATAGTTTTCAATGGACCACTACAAATCAATATCGTTGCTCGCCTACACCGATACCCCAATATTCTCATAGCAATATTATACACTCTTGATTGTTGCATAACACACCAAATCGCTCCCAATGGATACATTCATATTCACATATAGCCTCAACAACATATATCTTCTCCTCAACCACATAAGAAATTCATCCTCCCAATACAACCATCTGGATAAGCTCCTCATAACCCAAATAATAAATACGTTGAAAAACTCCCACCACAATATCACCATCCGCAAAATCAAAGCCCACACAAACATTATTGGAAATGACGAGGATGATAAATTGGCCAAACAAGGAGCATAACAAATTTGCATTATAGAAAGCCCTTTCCACCTCATCGGTAATCAAACACCGTATTGGCCATCTAACCCCCTGACATTCATGCAACATGATGGCTCAATCCACAACCTCAAAAACTACATAGAAGAATAATACGTAAGTGCACTCATCTTCCATGCAAAAAATACCACACCCTATATAGACAAATGGCCCTCCAACATGGACATACACATAAATGGTCAAATCTATTATGGGATGCCCCTTGGATTACCGATACACAAATAACACAAACCCTCAAATTTAGATATGATAAAGACTTAGGGAACTATCGAAAGAAAACACATCCTTGAGCAATAAATGTCCCCAACATGTACCCTATGCACATCCCAACAAAATGACACATGCCTCCACCTACTATCATGTTGCACTAATAAACACATAAATAATCTAAGGACAAATTGACATAATAAAGCAATACATGCACTAAGTGAACATACTACTAGCCCACCCCACAACATGTTTTTTTACTCTAATTAGCGCCATTAAAATTAAAGATTGCACACCCGACAACCCCATATCCTCATGGTTACTCCCATGCACATGCTATCTACCAATATATAATTGTCCAACTCGATTAAGATCCGATATAATATGCATCTTAGGAGCCCAACCCACATATAAACCACCCTTCACACCCAACCCAAACCTTAAAGTACACATATTTGAATTCACTTACTACAACGATAGATTCCTCGTAAAAGCCACCAACCAAAAACTTGATAAATGCGCCATTCTCCACCCACTCCTATCCCAACTATGGTGGATAGTACTACCACGCATTGTAATCACGGCATGAATAAGAGGCACAATACACACAACAACCGTTAAACTCCTCCAATACTTACAATTCCCCAACTCCAAACTCCATAAACTAACGGAATCCTTCTCACAAACTACTATAAGGTACCTAACACACATAATCCTAAACAAAAATGAATAAGAAAAGAAACAAGCCCCGGTCCCACTTGACGAAACACACTTATTAACAATAAAACCCAAGACTAACTTAAAACACATAGCCCTAACACTAAATACATGGTCCACCTATGAAAATAGGCACTAAGCTGCCCCCACTCCCATCCCCACGTGGACATGGGAGGGAGGTGAATGGACATCACATGTCAAGGTAAAAAACACTAACGTTCCCTTATTCTTTTTCTTTTATTTCTTTCTTTGTTATCATGTTGAGTGGTCACTACCACTTGTCCTCATGTAGAGTGGATACTATTGCGACATAATAGTTGAGTCATCAAATAGCATGCATTAAAAGTTGTTGATACGCATTCAACGTCAAGTCAATGAACAACATTGTTTCGATGTGTATTCAATGGCATCCAATGTTGAAGTGTGGAGAGGGTGTTTTTACATTCTTTTTCTATGAATTACGTATCGATTCCATGATGGTAAGTTGTTGCCGAGTCCGGGTGGGAGGTGCAATGGAGACTCCACAAGGATGTTGAATTGTGGGAACGGAGGCATCGCCCACCATCGCTCTTTAACCTTCCACTTCCATTAACAAGAACTCCCCACTACCCAATTGCATTTCTCACCATACCCACACCTCCGAGGCGCCCATCCACCACCAACACAACCCCAATTCTTCTACGGACACCCTTACACACAAATGAACGTCTTGTTGCAGTCCACGGTGCATTCTCTCAGCCACTTCCATCCTCGCTCTCCAAACCCACATGTGCCCATTGTCCCTTGAGCGCTTCGTCAATCACGCCACTTGCTTCCGGTTTCAACTGACCATTGCGAGATGTTGCAGGATTGAGGTCCTAGTTGCACACGACAATGCATCCCTCCTCATGGTTCTACCATGACGAGAATTAGCTCTAGATAAGGACTTGGTGATTTTTTAAAACATCAAAGGTTAGGTTTAGTGTCAAGTCATGCCCGCTTTACATGAGACGATGTCACATCCTAAAGTTTCCAAATTAGGCAGGAAATAGACATGGTCCATGCTAAGTTTTCAACTTCTAGAATTATGATTTTGTGTGACCCAGCTTCACGGTTTTTTTGTAACATTGTGCATGGTTATAACGGAGCCTATATGACAAAGTGAGATGGGGAAGACTTTTGCATTTGAAAAATTGTAGTAATTCAAATATAAAAGAGTAAAAGCCCTGAACATATTGCATTCTTCATGGAAACTATCTACCTCACTATATATATAAATTATGTCCCTATTAATAACCAGTCCCAAAAGAGTCCAGGGAGCTTACGTTTGTGGTTTGGGTGTGACTACCTTGGAAGATTCTTCTTGTCAAGTGGGGGGAGGGAGGGAAGGGGGTTGAGACATAAGCTTAATGTGATGATGTACAAGTACTTTCATGTCAAGGGATGACCCAAGACAACACCAGAGGTAACTAAAGTAGCTAGAGGTAACCAAGGCAACTAAGGTAGTTGGACCTATAATTGTTCTTTATAAGCATCATTGCATTATTTTTATTATCATAGCACCTAAAAGTTTGTTAGTAATTGGAAAATGGTCGAACAACACATACTTAAAACATGTATTTTTCGGAACCTGTATGACTAAATCATAAGCTTTTGAACCACTAATTATATAGCCTTTATATAGTGTGTCCAAAACCAACCTTGCGTTCTCATGTTCAAACCAATGTTGAACGAGTATATAGGTGAATGCATGGTACATCAATAATCAACATCAGTCTTGATACTTGAAGGACCTACTTGTGGGTATCAACATTGTAACACCGGTCAAATATTGACATTTGATGGGTATCTCAAGGTGAAAAAAATCTTCATATATCTGACTCATTATTTAGGTCAATATCATCCTAAACTATATTGATACTAGGACAATTATACCTAAGTATGAATCTTCTTGCATGGTATATAAACGCGAATGGTATCAAAAACAAGAACATCCTCAAACATCCATAGCCTTTTGGTAAATAGATTTTATAAGATTTAAAAAAAAGATGATATTAGTCCAACACCGGTTCAAACCATCTTCTTTTAGACAAAAATCTATAGGAATTGCTTTGGGGTAAGTGTCACAATTAGATGTAGTTACCGTACCTAATATGGTAGAAATACCCATTCTCAATCCCCCCCCCCCCAACTCTCAATGCATAGAGTCCTCCAAAGCCATGAAGTTCCACACATGTAGCTGTCATTTTCTAACATGATGGGAAAAAAACACGAACTTTCACACATCACATTCGGCGTGATGGATAAAGTAAGTTAAAACCACACGGTTTTGGGTTCCTTGAAAAGGACACTGATTGCACTTAAGTTTTTGTCTCCTAGTTTATCATAAACATGTCAACTTACACTACGAATACGGGTTGGGAGAGAATCTTGCATGTGAAAACTTACAACAGTTTCAAAACTTGAAAAACAATTTGTGATTGATTTTTTTGCTCGAACGTTATGATATCAGTTTCCCAGACTTGTGAAAAATCTCTCCAATATCACACTTGTACTCCACTTATGCGAAATCGCTCATGGATAACGGGAATGGATTCATCTACCTCGGAAGGAGGATGCCCGATCCACGAATTGGGCAGATAGTTGCAGATTTTCCCGAGGTTGTTGGCAGACGTCATGAAGCCCAGGGCAAGATCTCGGCAGCGGGTACACATAGATTCTCACATGCCGCATCAGTGGGGATGCTTGGCCCCAAACTTATTTTCTATCATTGCAGCATGAGTAGTGAGCACTAGCCTAGCCAGCCACAGTATTGCAGGGACCTCCACTCTCCTTATTGCAGGGCCTCCACTCTCCACAGGATTGCAGTGGCCAGTAGATTTCAGGCCTCGTTTTGCTCGACATTATAATAAAGAAATTATTTGTCGTGCAAGCTCCCAGCAGTGCAATCATAAGGTACCTATGCGGCCACTTCCAATTCCACATACAATTCGCTATTGGATCGAATGGGGGAATTGTCTCATTTGGTTGACGATTTTGAATCGTGCAGATCGGTGTTTCAGTTTTTAGAATCGGACTTGAGATGCAGACTTTATAGAAGGTCATCTTTTCCTTCAAGTGATCACGCATGCCCTCTCCAGTATGTATATTTTGAGCAGAGTGTCCAACACATGTCTTTTTGATGTAAGTTTTAAACCATGAACCTTGTTGTATGTTATTCAAATATAGGTGTCCGATTACGAAGAGCGACCACATAACAACTGCGTAATTTACTTAAGATATACACACTGCACTTGTAAGATAGTCATGCACAAACTGTATGATTGTAAGTCAATGATTTGGAGAGTCCCATCCCAACCATAAGCTATGTATCGGCCATACCCACGCGGGCATGGATAGAAGGTGGTGAATGGACATCACAAGTCAAAACTTGTATCTCAACATGTCACGTATTTGACTCAATGAAAATGAAGATTACATGGTTTGGTGTCAAGAAAGCCATTACAAATTCTTGAACCATAAGGGTTACCATATATGCTCGGCTTTATAGTTCCCTCGGGCATGCGAGTCTCTTGATTTGTTGAGTTTCAGTCCTTATGTTACCATAGGTAGCAAGCAGTAGTACGCGAGTAAAGAGGCTCTTCATTCATGCTCATTTTATTAGGAGGTGACGTTTATATCGACATATTTGCTTTGTGCTCGATTAATTTCATGGTGATGTGATAGATATATGTATTGCACACACTTGTGATATGTTGAAGCTTCAAAGTTGCGTAATGTCGTAACTTCATTCAACTTGTCGGAATCTTGTTGTCTTGCATTAATATTTCTAGTCTGAGTATTTGAAGCTGGAACCAACACTAAAAGTATGTGGGTCTTATGCGGTCACTCTTGGAACACCTATATTTGCATGGTTATGGCAAAGCTTGTAGTTAAAAATGGGAACCATGATTATAGTAGATATGTATACTCCTGATGAAGCCCCCATTGGTAATCTATAGGTTACCAAAATTTCGATCAAGCTAAGACTAAATTTTGATCCGGTCGGAACCAATAGTGCCATGACACGTGTTGTGGTTTCAAGTGCTATAGTGAGGAGGAATGAGCGGTTATGGCAAACTCTAGACATTGGTAATATGTTTGAGTCAACTTTTGGCTTCAAAAATTCACGATATTTTAAGGAATAAAATTATTGAAAAAAATTGCAATCCTCCTGATTTCTATTTTCCTACACCGTGACAGGAAAAACGTGCACCGCCTTATACTTCTCCAAATCTGGCACAAAATCTCTTAAGTGATCGGTTATGGGCGCCTCTACTCTAAAATGTGTCATGATGAGATTGGACTATGTGTTCAAACTATAAACACCACTCTAAGGCCGAGAGGCATCCATAGTCGACTAGGTCCATGTCACCACTCACTAGGGTCATGTAATGTCGAAATGGATGATATCTATATATTTCTAGGCAAATGGAGCTAAGGTTTATGTGTTGCCGGCTTGTGATTGGTTACCCTCATAAGAGTTTTGACAATTATCGTAGCCAAGCATTGGAATTTAGATGAGCGGTTATGGGTTAACCCTATAGATCGACTATGTGTTACATTGACTTTACCGCTACGAAATTTGTAACAATTTCCATATTCATGAAAATAAAAATAAAAATGCATTCCCTTAGAATGTGTTTCTCTCCGCAAGAAAAATAGTCCCCTGCTATTCTATTGGTTATAGATGCCTCAACCTTAGATTCAATTGTCACCACTGCAATTGAAAGGACCTATGTGATTGTTCAGAAAAACATAGAGGATCTTCAACTTGACCTTTTATAATTTGCGCATCTTCGCTATGATCTGAAACTTGAAATGACAAACTTCACAATTCACAATTGCAAACTGGTTGAGACGATTTTCGATCCGATAGGACGCCCAAATTGTATGTGAAGTTGGAAGTGCTGAAATACGTTATACTCTGTCATTGTGTAGAAACCTGAGCCTGACTTCGAATTAAAATTCCCCTTGTATGCATCCATCATGGTAGCCCTCTCCACAAAACAGCAGTTTGGCAAAGCAGACACACAAACCTCCGGAAGTCCAAACCTGTTGCTGATACAAAACTATCAAGGACATCGCCCAAGACAATGATCTTGAACAAAAAAAGTTCATCGAACGGATCGAGGCTCTGGTGTTGCAAAGTTTGATCAGAAAGATGTTCTGCGACCAAGGGAACGCTAGTAGCTAGTTTCCATCCTTGTGCCTGATAACCACTACGACATCTATGAAGATGAATATTGCCTTGAGAACGTGATGGTTACCAGATGCAGGCTTTCTGTGTCAGCAGGATATAATGGAGCATGACACTGAAAGGGGCATTTAGTTTGACAGAATTGCAATTACCTGTCGATCGATCCAACCTGTGGAAGGCTTGAAGCACGTTTGATTGTTGAAGAAGTCGGTCGATCTGCTTGAAATCCAACATAGGAATGACGCATCAGATCATGGATAAGGTGCGAGGGAAAACGAGATCCCGTAATGCAAGAGTGCGGGCTTGATTGTTTGCACATTCAAAAGTGAGCATAGGGATCAGCCCTGAGTCAATTTGGCTATGGCCAAACTGGCAGTTGGTTGGTAGGGTTTCGGAACTAATTTGATATCATTAGGTGAGGAAGAAAAATTTCCCGTGTAGCTCTTTAAAGACCGGACAACTCCGATAAACACAACCTCCTCAAGCAAAATATACGATCAGTGTTGGCTCTGTTACCATACAAAGGTTGGAATGGACAACTTGTGGAGCATTTCAGGTCATGCTAAGATCTGACTCTTCCAATGATCACCATCACCACCACCGCAGTCTTAAACAAAGAACACGCAATATACTTACTGACATGCAAGAGATTCAAACTTGTACACACCTTTCATGGGCAAAATAATCATGGTCTTGGATTGACCAAACCGTGTGCACAGTACAGTCTCCAGAGCTGCTTTCCATTGTTTTCAATTTTGGACTGTGGATTTGTGACAAAAATAACAAATGCTAGGTCAGTCCCACACCATGCAAAAAATCCATATAGTGTAACGCATTATTTACTGGACTTAACAACCTTCTGCAACAACTGTGCGATATTGCTTTGTTAGTGGCTCTGTAAGTTTGCCTGCGCCCATATTTTCAGTGAGCTGCATTGAATCCAAACTAAATCTTCCTTCCTTCTTCAGCATAGCTTTCAGCGCATATGTAACAACGGAAATCCTTTTCTGGAGTTCAATTTGTCTCAGTCACATGAAAGCCTACGTGAAGATTACCGAAAGTCTCAGTACACTGTCTACATTGAGGATTTTTTGTTGGTTGAGTAGAGCCTGTTTGGTAAACCTGGGATGATTGTTTTCTTAGGGTTTCAGCATGGACACTGCCATAACCACTCACTCATCCAAGTGAAGGGGACTTCCAACAACTTTCTTGAGCTTTCTTAACCATGCAAACAACATTTCATCCATAACCTATCATTTACATCCATGAGCAAGCCAATTATGACCAATAACCAACTTGATTAGGAGGATGACTTCCCTGCTTGTCCTCTTGCTAGTTATCTAGGGTAGAGGGTGCTAAAACCAACACCCCACCCAAAAGTAACACCTATAAACGTCTCCCAATCACCAACACTCTACTACCTTGAATTGTTCCCCATGAAAAAGGAGTGCCCAGGCCCACGAAGTGACAGGTTTGGGTGTCATTAGTGGCACCACCGCATACCAGCCTCCACTACCTCCATGTAGGGTAGGTAACATGCTCCACTCTATTTTGGGTCAGTTCAAGGTGGGTTTAGGGTGGCTTGTCAATGCCTATTCTAGCCATTCTATTCATATGGGAGAATGGTTCAAGCCCACAAAGCCAAGGGGGTGAGTTATGGGTATAAAGGGCGTCGGTTATGAACACAAAGGGGGGTCGGTGCCCGGGATGCAAGGAGACGGTTCTTCAATTGAACCGGGTGGGCTCATGGAGGTGACCATGTTGGGCTTTGATTAGCTTGGGTCTAGAACCCAACTATGTTATGTTGGTTCAAGGCAATCTTGTCATGGTTCTAGGCACTGAAGGTGGGGGTCCTCATCATATGCAAGGTCGTCATACACATGGCCTAGGGATCGGTGTAAGGAAGCTAGTGGCTTTGACTTTGAAAATTCATCAAATATTCAATGGAGGCTAAAAATATTATTATTATCATTATACCTATGTTAGCCCAAAGGGTAATATGTTTTTTTTAATATATCAACCACATAGCCATGTGTATGTGCAATAGCTTAAAGTGTTGGTTTAAGCACCCTCTACCCTAGTCCATAACCATTTGGCACATGAGGTGGTGTTTTAGGATTGAGAAAGAGGATGACTTCCCCATAGCATAACCCTCAGCTTCTCACACCCTTGATCTAAGCCATTTATCTTTGTGATCGGAGGGTGTAGAGGAGAGGACATCAATATGGTTAATTTGTAACCCTGCTTGGGTATCCTGGTCTTTGAGGGTTACCTAGTCCATATACATTCATGGTTTCTGCAAAGTAGTGTCTCCTACAATTATTATTGCCATTAAGGTCAGCACACCAATTATGAACTATGACATGTAATAGAGTCTATTGTATATGTACATATCTAGACATCAAATGTACAGTCATGAAAGAAAACCATTATAAGTCATCTATGACTTTCAGTTCAATTTTAGGGTTGATCAACAACACAACACATTTGACATCATAGTAGAAAATATGTGCAATTGCAACTTTAGGACAACAACATTGATGTGAGTGACACTTGCATGAGGCAATTCATGGTTGTGGACTAGGTACATAACCAAAGATGGAGAGTGAATAATGAGTTGTGATTGCAACGAGACATTTTCCCACTCAAGCCGTTGATGGGAGGTAACCAGTATGCTTATGGACATAATCCGAAGGTTATGATTGGAATGCTCCTTGTGTGAATAGGACAACATAGGGTAACTGTTGGAAGTGCTCTTTGGTTGAACATGCAACCGATTATCTAGGTCCAACATAAGCTTTGTTATCTAGGGATTTCCACCTACTTAAACCATTTACTGGGAATAATTGGTATCCCAATGGATGGAATCTAAAGGTTGTGGATGAGGTGCTCTTTGCATATATAAAACACACACGAGTTGTTGGAAGTGCCATCTCCACTTGAATTTTGCAACCGCTTATGCATGTGTTGGTGTAAATTAAATTTCCTAGGGTGTATTGCCTATTTGAGCCATTCATAGGGAATAACGGGTTTTTTATGAACAAAAAGTTCGGACATAAGTTAGTCTATGTGGGGATGGAAAAAAATGAAGGGGGGTTGTTGAAGAGTGCAAGCACGGTCAAGTGCACCAAAAAAATGCTCCGGTACACTAAAACCATACACATTTTGGTCAAATGCCTAAGAATAGTAGAAAATTGGATTTTTTTCATGGCAACCTCTATTTTTGTGTTAAATACTCAAATATAGAATATCAGGATGAGACGTCAAAAACTTATTATTAAAAGTGATGTTAGAAAAATGCCTCGATCAAGTATTGAATGTAAATTTCATGTAAATATTTTAAAGTTGGATTTTTTTCATATTCCTTGAATTCATTAAACACTTGAGGGTATCATTACAAAAGTTGTAGAAAATCACCAATTTAAGGATTATATTATATTTAAAACAAATTAAACAATTACTTGTTCAATATCGCCTACTTGCACACCACTTGCATTGTCTTCTAAAATACGTAGACTTTCCATGAAGAAAATTTCAACATAAATTGCTTGGCTTTGTAGATCATTGTGTTTTTTAATCATTTATGATTTTAGCCTTCAATTCTGTTATAGGCAATGAGGTGCTCATATGTTACTTGTAAGTGTACATATCTCTTCTTGACTCATGTATTGTTTTTATCAATTGGTTTCTTGACAAAAGGGGTAATCATTGTGCTTCAAACATATGTATTGTAAAATGTTCACGGGACATGACTATAGACCAACGTGCGGAAATCTCAACTTCCAACCTTGCAAAAACGGCGGGCACGATCACCCTAGTTGAGATGACTAGTGGTCATGTTCTTTGTAATAGGATTGATTCTTTAGGCGATCATCTGCATAGAGGACTTTGTATCACTTTATGATACTACTTGAAAGAAAAGTTATGTTGATTAATTCCTATGGTTGACACTATGGTTTGTGTGACAATCAATCAAAATCTATAAGTGGCAATCACGGGAGAGGAAATTCACTGTTAATCATATCTATGTTTTCATGCAAATTGTAAATGGTTTGTTGGAAGTTACTTAGTTAATGGTATTGAGAGTGATTCGATTTCAGTAAGAATAATCTCTTAAGTTGTTAGGGTAATACTATTGTCTCTCAGGTTATGTTCAACTATGAAATAATTACTTTGTTGAAGAGAAATTTCAGTTAATAATATGTGTTAAGATGATATCGTTTTGAGGATAGAGATGTGATTGCCCGGAAATAATAAATTATTGAGAATTACCAAAGTTGTATGAGATAGACAATTGCCTACTAAATCAAACAAGGGAATTGTTGCTAGCAAATTGATTGTCAAATGAAAGAGATTGTGTAACCCATTGAGGACTATAATGAGTTGGGGAGAATAACTTTAAACTAATTGTTTGAGAGAAGTATAAAGAGTTGATTACCAGATGTAAGATTGCCTCGAGTATCTAACTTTGAACGATCTAACAAAATTATGTGATTAATCCAAGTCTCTCATTAACATCCTAAAAGACAAGGATTTGATGCTTAGGGATGAGAACTTCAAAAAGACCATCATCTCTATCTGTTGATACATTCTCAGAAAACTAATTTTTGTGGTGTGTCATTGTAGCATAATTGCAAAGTATAAATGTTTGTTGTAGATAGAACCCCTTGAAGATACAAATGAAAGGTCAATAGTCCTTAGAAGGCCAAGAGGTACCTAGGAGAGACTATGGACAATGAAAGGTTACCAAGAAGGCCAAGAGGCGGAGGGAACTGTACCATAGTAAGTCATGAAACTAACTAAGTGATTTTGATGTGTAGTTGTAAGGTTAATTTAATCCATCAATTGGGCTATAGTGTAGAGATTTGGATAGTGAGAGGAGAACATAAATGAATAATAACTTAAGACAATTGTCTGAAATATAAGTAAATTTAAAAATTAATCAAAGAAGATTGAGAATTATGTAAGGGTGCATGCACTGCCATATCAAGTTACACTAAATGGATTTTATTAGACTATCAGCTACATCAAAATGCCCTTGGCTTTGGTAAAGAGACTCCAATGGGATACTTTATGCAAGACTATTGTCGATGCCTGTGCCTATGCTTGATCATCACACTTGCTTCATTCAAAATGAACTCATTATTAGACTATGGCTAGGGGAAATAGTGTGAGGTTCAATGATTTTGAAATCTTTATGTTAAATTGAATGAATTATGACTCTAACACCCAAAATAACATGACATAACCCTATGCTTGTCGTAATAAAATTTATCTAATGATACAAAGATCACCTTTTAAGTCTCCCCTGAGTATTTCCATGGTTTTTGTCTTGTCCAAATTCCTAACTACAATTGATTATTATAGAAATTTCTATAAGGACCCCCAAAGGCAAGGAATGTCACGAAATGATAATTCATTTTTTAATATTCAAGCTATGGGTGAGCCCAAGGATAGTTTGGATGGATTGAGAAAAGAATTGGATACTAAGTGGGGAAAGACCTCCTTATTTCTTTGTAAATAAAATTGTTAAATTAATACAATGGTTGTTGTCTTTGAAAAAACATAGTGAGTTTTGCCTCTTTGTTAACTTTCTTTCAAAAGTGGAGGATTTTGGATAACTTCCTCATGTAACCCGTGTTTTGTAGCTTTTCATTGATGCAAAAGACACTTACTTTGTGATAACCTTGATCGAAATTGGACCTTAAAACATATCATTATAGATTATGAATTATCATAGTTAAATTATTCTTAGTTGAAGCTTGGGAATGTTTTAAACATTATACCCATATGGATGTGGTCTAAGATTTATCATCCACGAACATGTAGAAAGACATAATTTCACTTTCACTTAAACCTACGGAGAGTTCAAGAGTTGTCCACTTGATCATGCTTGCACCCTAAAAGCAACACCATAATAACAAGAAAAATATAAGCTACTACAATAAATAATCAAGAAGACACACTCACACATGTCCGCGTGTTTCTAGGTGCTAAAAACTTAAATTGACTTTGTTTGAATAACTTGGAACTGCAAGTCAACCCAATAAGTCGCGCTATTCACAAGGTCACACTAACGGCCCTATTTGATGTAGGTGGAAGCACCCAATTCCATCAACAATCTCAATTTCAACACCTATATTTCTCCCAAAGTGGGCAATTACGTATTTCAACACATGTGGACACTAATTATATTATTCTAAGCACTTAAAAACTCAACTCATTGGTTGAAGGAGACAAAATATCAACTATCAATGTTGTCCACATTTGGGGAGCCTACATGACTAAGAAAAGTCAAATGCAATTTGTAACTTTGAAAATTTATACGGAAACTAAATATGCTTTGATTCTTTTGATCTTAATGTCATTGTGCTCATAACATAAATACTAATCCGAATAAAATATTGAGTATTTTTTGTGGATTAGGAAAGGGACCATAATGCTCAAAGTGTCTGAAATACACACTTCTACCTTAGGTTACTCAAGGTGGCCGTTATTTGGATCCTTGCCTTATGATTGTCCTCCTTTCTTGTTCAAAATCAAGCAATTGGATGAAGAAGAAGCCGCTTTGAATGTTCAACCTAACGATTTGTGTAGCATGAGCCGCTTGATTCATCCAGCAATTAGAACCACGAGTTCGATATTGGCCCTTGGCATTAGTACCACAAAATTTAACTTAAGTACACTGATTATCCCACTTAATGCTATAACTATTTAGTGAGAATGTAATATTTTACGAAGCAAAGTCATTTATTGTCCATAATGTCCAAACAATCTATTTGCTTTCGTTAATAAAATTTTAACTCTTGAGTAAGATGTTATTGCACTGTGTAACTCTGAATAGTAACACACACTAATTGGAAAAATCAGTGTAGTCACATTTTTGTCAATTCGGTTTCCTCCAAGCGGTACATACCATGTAGGGTGCTAGTCTGATTCCAAACAAAATATTCATGTTGGGAAGAGAATTATCGCATGCCGTATCCACATTGGGCAAGACCATGTTCAATTGAACCTAGAAATGAGCTTTTGGCGCTCAAAGTCTTAAACCATAGAGCAACACCCTACATGTACATGCTTGCTAACGAGTCATGAATCCAAAGTGCTCTTGAATTGTATGTCAATAAGATCTCTCGTACACCATATATTCGATTTAGTGTGGCCCACTTTACACATCATCGACCCATGTAAATGGTGTTGCAATATGGAATTGGGTGGCAAGCGGAGAAGGTGGCATGGGACGCATGTTGTTATATGACAAGACATGAAGGCCACTCTTATTAACATGGCACACAAAATCAAATACGTAAATGTAGTGAATCACAAATTTGGAGCGTTCCTCAATTGACAAGAAAAAATTCAAGATGTCCCATATTCTCTTCGGTGCTCATGTGCAACAACACAAAGACAAACAATTTAAGAGGTAATCATCCTACCATCTCTAGCCCAAGAGCAAAACAAGAAGGTGAAACATGACCACAATTCACATATTGGACACAAATACCAAAAGTAAGCGGCACTTGAAACATACTTGAATTTGCATAGATTCATAAACCACTATCGACCCATGCCATTATCAAAAAAGTAAAAACAAACAAACAAACAAACAAACATCATTTATATGTTTCTAGCTCTAGACTTTGTGAATAACATAATCCAAAACTAGCCCATTTCTCAAACAAATCAAGACTCCAAATCTACAAATTGTATTGTCTCATTCCAAATCCAAATGGGTTTTGCCGCAAACTAACCTACATGTGCAACATACTCGTAAAACGTTGAGATGTAACTTGGTTGTTGAATCGGTAAACTTGCAAAACGTACACTTAGCCTAAGAAATGTGTGTCGATCGTGGGGCACTTCCAAACCCTACACACGAATCCAACCGTTAGATCGGCGACGTGAGCATCTCGCTCCCCGACTCATTTTCATATAAGCAATTCAGAACGAAGAAACATGTCAATGAGGAAATCGGGGATCAATGCAACCAGAGACTCTTGGGATCATCAATCAAAGTGTTGCCAGATTCCGTGACTCGTTAATTGGTCCTATACTACCATTAGAAGACAACCTACGAAGCTACGGTGATGCAAAAGAAGTGGGTTCCAATTGCCTAGTACACTTTTTCCTTGGTGGCCACATCTCTACCTCTTACTTCATCCTTTCCCTTCCCACCTTCCATTGGAGGCTCATTCACTTGCTTGTGGGACCTGCAAGCCAGTCTCCAAATCAATGCCAAAACAGACTCATCAAGCACAAGCTCTGTATACAATGAACCCGGAGAATCAAGCACTAGTTACCGATGAAGCAATTGAGCTTGAGAAACTACCCAGTTGACATTCGAAACTGCTGGAAAATTAGCGATCTCGTTTGAAGAATCTAAAGAACATACCTCGAATTACTGAAGAAAACTTCGAAAGATCGCAACATGTAACCGGTTATCTCCCTGGACACTGCTTTCGGACAGTTACTGTGGTTTTTGATGATTGGCTTTTATGTTTTTTTTTGTTGTTTTTTTTGTTTTTTGACAGAGAGATTTGGTGAAACTTGTTGTATCATCAACACAGGACGTGGGAAGCATGCAGGGGCTGGGAACCTCCAAGTAAGTTAACAAATTGAAAAGGAGGGTGCCACATGAATGAATGGATGGATGGTAGTGCATGTTACATGTGCAAAGGTGTCAAATATTGTTGGAACATCCTTCTCATGAGTCGCTTCAAGCAATATCAAGTGCAGGCTCAACCGTATATAATTGTTGTCAGATGTAAGAGGGTGGGGGATGGGTCTTCGCTCGTTACTTTCTCCGACTAGACCACTTCTCCTAGGACGTGGATTTTGAAATATCATGTGACTAGCACAAGGTGGTTGCCAAATCCAAATCAAGGTCATGGCCACTTTCCTTATAGTTTTTGGAGCTCGTATGAATGTCTTGTGCAGTATCAAAGTGAAGATTCTTGTGCTCGTTAAGTGGTCATATAGGTTTGCTTCCCCTCTCCCCCTCCTCCCCCCCCCCCACCTCCCAATTATGTTGGCTATTGAGTTTAGAATGGATATTATATTTTGAGTATGTAGTCCAGTCTCTTTTGAACATGTGTCTTTTTGGTGACCATTCTTGGAGCCACATTTAACCGCATACCACTCAAATATAGGTGTCCAATTGAGGGAAGTCATCACATTAGACACGTCTACCTTATATTGAATTCACACATCTTAGGATGGGTTTACACCAATTGTAAACCGTTATGTAGGTGAATGCATGGGTATGAACAATCAACATCAGTAATGGTATCAAAAATATATAAAATAATCATTATAAATACCCAAAGTATATTGAAAAAAAACACGATACTAGTCCAATATTGTCTTACACCGATGATAGGTAGGTATTACAAATAACACTAAGCCCGTGCCAGTTATTAGTGTAGATCTTTACATTCATAACTCCAACTTTGAAATTTCCTAAATAATAGGATTTTCTTCATAACCAAAGTTCTAAAGAAACAAAACCTATTCAAATAATATATACATAAACCTCTAGTTTTTTTTTAATAGATGTTCACTATCATCTGGTAGTTTCGGGTTATCTCATACCACTTCTTAGGCATTTAGAGGTTCCCTTACATCTTTATTTCAATTTAGTCTACTTGCACCTTGCCCTTTCCAACTTCCTTTAGACTATGGGGATCATATGTAGATGTTGTAGTCGAATGTCATACCATATAGGGTAGATGAGGCCATATTCTTTAACTTCCTTAATTATACACCTATTTTTGGCTCCTAATCGGCAATACAAACGCTCTAATTTGGTGGGTGAGTAATACATGTTGATTTAGCAACTGCCTTCATGGTATTTGAGTTAGTCATGTTTGCAAAAAAACAATTTGCACCCACCATCCTCCATAATTAGGAATGATATCCATCAAGTTGTGACACAATTGATTTTTGTGGGGAGGTGGGCAAATTAGGAGGCGACATGTGGTTGTGATGTGCTCACCAACTCGTATTGTGGGTATTCTATAATGAATACTAGGTTGGCAAGATTCTATCTTACCCGTGACTACTTTAGAGACATGACCTCGGGGGGGGTAGTCATTGGTTGGAGTAGCAATATACGTGCGAACAAATGATAGGGTATTCTAAAAACATGGGAGCAAAAAATTATAATTGGGCTTAAGAGTAATATAGGGTATCAAAAATGGCACTAGACATCTTTAAAGTACTATAGGGTATGGAATAATAGGTAATTTGGAATTATAAGTAATGCAAGCCATTTTTCTATTAACCCAAAGTAGAAATTTACATAATGATAGCATGTGAAAAAAAGAAGAGAATTGAAAGTAATACCCCCCTATAAAATAGTGGTTGTTCGCACCTATATCCTTAACTTTTTAACACACTGCCCCCCCCCCCCCCCCGAGGACATGACACAATCAATATTGGCATTATACTTGGTTTCCATTGGCAAATGACCCATGTAGAATCTGCTAGTGATGTCGTCCACTTACACAACATTGAACAATGGAAGAGTTCCACCTTACAACACTAGATTGGGAAGCGGAAAATCTTTGATTCCAGAGTCTAGATCAACACCTTCCTCGACTCTAATTTCAGCAGTTTCAAATTCATTGGCCTTGATTCGCAATTGTTAACATGTTGAAGCTTCTAATGCTCAACTCCATCAGTTGGATGTGTCCACATGAGCCTCATCTACCTTAGTGCACAGGAACGAATGAACTCGTGGTAACATCATGTGATCTTTTGTGGACAACATTCTTCAAACAAGCATTCAAATATTAATCCTTAAAAGCACCAGGTTACTCTCGGGCTTCTTTTGTGACCTTCGTTCGGTGACTATTTGTACGAGCTCCCAACAAGTATTAGAGTCAAGTTCTACTTAGCATGTGAGAATGAAACTACATAGTCTTGAAACAATATGCAATTTGATATGAATATTCATAGTTTATTTGACACCAAAATTAACTTGAGAGACCTTTAATTAGTCTAGTCCGAGTCATGATTTAAGAAGAATCGGCCACAACCCTAGAGGGGGTCAAGTTTTTATGTTGGATGGATGAGAGGCACACTTGCATGCAATGACTTCTCTCTCTCTATAAACACAATCAATCATGAAAAGGGAGTGAAATCATGGTCATGTTCGATTTCTGTGACAAAATGTGCGTGGTATGAAACTAGCCCATGTTTACAAGTCCAAATCTCTCTCAAGATGTCTTCCGAGAATGTTGGAGGTTATTAAATTTTTAATCTAAGTTTACCATGTTATAAGTGTATCCAACTAAATTCAACTAATGAATCAATTCCACTCTTCCAATTGGACCTCACGTATACGTAAAAGGAAACATAGGAAACTTCAAATGTTCCAGAGTCCCATTTATTGCCTAAAGGATGCTAGGGTCCAAAACTACACTAAATGATGTCTTTGTGTCACTTACTATTTGGAGTTACACAATGCTATATCTTTTCACCATTAAATGTATTTTTTATTACCAAGTAAAAATGTTATTGTTCTATAATGTCCAAATTGACCTTTGTTGGGGGAAAATGAGATACTAATCTTATGGATATTTTAGCAGAATTGCCACTTATTATGCCATTTTCTTTGTAATCATCCCCCCCTCTCTTAGCAACGAGGCCTTCTGGAAAGGCCATGTGCATGTCTCTTGCATACGGAAATTGCTATATACAAGGACTACCTTAGATGGTCACCTCACCGTTAGGTGGCGTTTCCTTCCTCAATTTCCCTCTAAGGCAGGTGATGCAACCTAGGCACTTGGAGTACGTGGTGTGTTTGTGTACCACAACCTCAATTTTGGCACCTACTTGTCAATGTCAATAGTGTATAATGTCCTTAGAACCATTTGGATACAAACCTTGAAGTAGATTTAAATGATGAAGAGTAGAAAGTCACACATGAATCTTCCATTGGCCTATTCTAGTTTCATGGTTCAAGGTCGCCAACAGTCCTATGTTTGTAGTAGCGTACATACGATCAATTGCTCGAGAAAATCACAATAAACACAACATAACACACAACGAACATGTACATATGTGTCAAATCCTCTGCAAATGCAACCACAAGATATATTCATAACCCATACGAATCTCATCAAAAATCTTTAGGAGGTCACAATTAACCTCTCATATACTAGATGTTGCTATATATATATATATATATATATATATATATTTGTGTGTGTGTGAATTTGAAATGATTGTTGAAGTGAGATATTGGGTAACATAATTAATTGAATAGTGTCATTTGAATATCCTCCAACTTGAAGTATTTGTGGCAAACGGGGTGGATTGATTGACAAGCTCCACTGCATCATTTGCATCACTGCTTTGAGAGTGTAGCTTTTCAACACTTGAAGTCGCATCAATACCGTCCCGTTTGGGAATAAGGACATGGTACCCAAGTGATGATGGGACGTTTTTGTGTCCTTTCCTTGACGAGAAGCCAATTGCAAGCCCCTTCCCATGTTTATCGTTTGTGGAGACCGAGCCATGCATGTAGTGTGTAGTGCCTTTGCCTCAAAGTGCCCCTCCTCTTTTGCTCTTTCCTCTTTCCCGGAGGAAGGAAGGAAGCCAAGTGTTTTTTTCCCAAAGACATGGAGTCATCCCCACCCATTTACATTGGCTACCATTGGTCTTTTCCCTCCCCTTTTCTATGTAAGGTATGTGGTCATATCATCACGCACTTCTAGCCCCACCGACAAATTTGACCTTTGGATCGAATTGGGAATTGTGCGATCTAGTTAACAATTGTGAATTATACACACCTTAAATAGTTTTAGCTAGTCCTACTAAAACAAATTCTTTAAAAATTGACAAATGTATGTGGAAAATCAAGGCATGTTTTCTCAATTTTGTTTTATTTGTTTTTAATACAATAGCCAAACTATGGAGCAATTACCACTTTCATAACATTAAGTAGGATGCTTTGTTGTGATTGATTGTAGAATAGTACGAAGATAAGGACATCATTTTGTAGTCAAGCTATTTCAATTCGCCTATGAACAATATGAAATAATATAACTATGTAGAATTCAATCTATGTCCTCAACTAATCGTATCACCTCAAGTGCACACAAAAAAATGAATTCTATTTTTGAGCAACATCCAACTTCAAAATGTTAGGAAATCAAACAACACACCTCCTCCAGAAAAAAGAATATGTGATGTGAAGTCTTTATGCACAAGACATGAACAAAGTTTAATAGGTTTTTCCCACGAGATGTAGGAGGTGAAATGAAGAAATATTGTTATCACCAATTTTTGGATCACAAAAGAGTAATTTTCTAGAGTTGTGTTCAACCAAAAACAAACAAAAAAAAAACAAAACTAATCCACAATCCAAATTTCAACTCCAAAAGAATTGAGGTTGGAAGGTTATGCACAAATACATACAAGAGGACTATCAGAGCAACTTGTCAAATTTACATATCCCATGCAATGTTATGGCCTCTACTCCACTCCACTTGTATAAAGGGCCTGGTTTACCTCTCAAATTCTACAATTGAGTCAATGCACAATTGCGTTCATTAGCATACCTACAAGTCGTTGATTTTTGATGAAAAAACATCATTAAAAAAAATCAAGAGAAAATAACATTCTTTTAGTAACCATGAACCCAATTTTAACAAGATAATAAGGTATATGGGAAAATTGTGTTGGACCAATGGGAGCCCAACTACCAACCTACAGTATTGTTGTTTTAAGTATCATGATAGGAATTGAGATGCAAAGGTTATAAGAGGTCAATTCAGTGAAGATGTTTCTTTCTTCTAAAGCCATCACATGGGCCCACCCATTTGTTTACAATTGAACCTACAATAGTTAGTAATTTGCATGCATAATGAAATATGGCAAGCATTGGTGTTCTATGCACCAACGTGAATGGGAGCCGTTCTCCCTTACTCTGATCAAGTTTTATCAAGCATATTAAACACACAAGTTTAGTAAAACATGATCAAAATTCAGGATTTTGAGCACATAGGCAAGTCTCATCACACCACATGTCTTTTTAACATGTCATTCTTAACTACAAACCTCGCCATAAACCACTCAAATATAGGTGTCCGATAAAGAGAAGTGACCACAAAAGGTCCACGTACCTCAAGTGCTCCAAGTATTCGACTTGTACATGGCAACAAAGTAAAGTGCTGATTGGTAGGTTGTCTCTCCTTCATTTATGCCGTTGGTTGATTTTCAAAGTGTTGCCATAATTTGGAAGTGATGTGTTTGAAGACGATAAGGTGGAAACATTATAAGTATAGGCAATGGGAAATACTTCACCCTCTAGCATGCACACACGCCGACACACACACCGATAAGAAAGAAAAACGATTGTCATATTGTATGTAAACTTTGTGAAGCACATTCATGCAATTCAAACATGGGTCAAGGACCTTATATTGTCCCAAATTGATTTTAAAAATGCATCAAATGTTCACAATTTGTAAAACAAAATCACTTCACATCATGTGTCACCCATTGTCATACATTATATACATTCACTTGACATATACACCATTGCCCAACTTATATATATTGTTGTCACATGTTGGAAGATACTTGATATGCCTAATTGAAAACTTTGGATTACTTGGAGTATAATAAGTATACTGATTACCCAATTAGCAAGGGAGGGCTAATAGTGAACACGGTACTAAATGTCTTTTTGCTATGAAATTAGTACCACCAAAAGATCTAGGAAGCATTGTTCATCCGACACTATTCCACTAATAATACTATTCGTAGCAACACTATTCACTGAAAGTACCAACACTATTCCTCTTGGCACTATTCAATGACTAGGATGTGTTGGCATTTTATTCTTTTTATTGGCTATGTCTGTAGGACAGAGACTATGCATCAACTTCTTCGTTTCAAGAGCAAATTTCCTAACCACTTTGCGTTCACACTTGGACGTTACTTGTTCTTGTTATTTTTGGTCCACTTTATTTAATGTGGATGTTAACTATAATTATATATGTAGATGTAGATGTATATGTAGATGTAGATGTATATGTAGATGTAGATGTAGATGTAGATGTATATATAGAACTATAATGCTCCCTAAAATGCATTGAAAGAAATCTAGTTAACTATAGTTATTTTGGCAGTTCTTGATTATTTATTCTAAAAAATTCGGTGATATCAAAATCCTTGACCTGCATTTGAGAAGAAGGTGCACAAAATCCAATAAAGGTTTGGTATAGTAAATAGCCATGGATTGGCATGAGCAAAGTGGACAACTATAATTATAGTCTTTCATAGTAAAGGACAAAGCCTCACGGTTCTACCTTTTTCTTGTTATTCTACAAGCACCTTAGAACACACACTAATTTTCTTGAAGTGTACAGTAAATGGACACGTATTCATGAATTTAGCATCACTTGGTAAAAATTTCAGTCCTCGTTAATTTTGAGACTTGACAAAATAGCGTGTGATTCAAGAACTAGTCCCACACACACACACTAGTTGGGATAATCGGTGTAGTAATGCATCAAAGTGATATCAAAAGCTATTGGATTAAACATCGGATTTGAATGCGAGATAGTGCTAAATATATATAGTTGGTCCGTGATGAAGCAATATTAATGTTCTTCATTCAAACCTCCACCCAAACTCCAAACATACACCAAAACCCTTACTGAACATGGAAAGCTCTGTATCCGAAAAGGTTGACAAAAAAGACATCGTTGTAGGAAGCTTGTATCTCTGTTTTATCAGAGCGAGGTTTCGATCCTCGGACCTGTGGGTTATGGGCCCACCACGCTTCCGCTGCGCCACTCTGATGGGTTGATGTTTTCATGCCAAATTTGTGAGTATTTATGAGGTTTGTGCGGCTTGTTTCCATGTCTTTTAAAAGAGAGATCCTATCCTAGGCTATACACGGTCTAGGACTCCAATTTCAAGATTGGTTTAAGTTCAATCTTCGTACCAATGTATACATAGGTGACGGTTGGCACTCAACATGGGTTACAATAAGGTAGATGCGTCTCAAACGGTCACTTGTCCCCGGCTAGCCCACTTCTTCTAGGATGTAGAATATGCAATTAGTACAAGATGGTTAGCGAATCCAAATAGATGTCATAGCCATTTTCCTCGTTGTTATTGGAGTTCATATGAATATCTTATCCATTATCAAAGTGAAGAATTTTGTGTTCGTGAAATGGTCATACAAGTTCCCCGATTATGTTGGCTATTGAGCTTAGAGATCATTTGAGCATGTAATATAATATTCTTCAACACTTGTCCTTTTGGTAAATGTTCTTGAAGCCAAAGGGCGGATTAAAACCCGAGGCCTCAGGTGGCCTAAGGCCATAATAGTGTTCAAATGGGTCACCTTCTGAGCACTTGATTCCTAGTGCACCTTACGACCTGCAATCCATCCCATCATAGTGGGAGAAATGGGAGAAATGGATATTTTCAACCACTCATTTGGGAGCCTGGGGACTTGCCCTTGGGGGGGGGGGGGGGAGATAGGTGATGACCGGGATGACTAGCTCCACGCACCCATTCAAGGTGTTTGCCTTCGGAAAGAGGCATCAGTCGGCAGAGGTCCTCTATATTTCAAACCTTGTTTCAAGACTATATATACATGTAGATCAAGTCGAAAATGAAGCAACACAATAATTCACGGTGGTGGCAACATCAAAGTTTCTTTCCTTTCTTGGAGTCGTGACACTCAACCACATGCCACTCAAATACAAGTATCCAATCAAGACAAGCAACCAAGTAAGGATTTTCTAAATTGTATGTATCATCGGATTAGAAACTAGTCTAACCCTTGACTTTATTTTCTAGTCCAAAATTTGCATTGGCATCGACGAACTTATTATCACAACATATTCAACAATATGACTTATATACTACCCTACATGTAGGTCACATTAGGTGTGACTTTACCATATTTGGTCCCCAAACAAAGTACATTTACATCATGTGACTGGTCGGAACCTCTTAAAGTTGACGTGGAAGTTGAATTTAGGAAAGGCATGTCCAATCATACCTGAAGATAGGCACGTCTCATAAGTTATGGTATCATAGAATCCATTTATGAGGCTACAACTTTGTGGTGTTTAGGTAAACTCATTTATTGAGAAGGTGAAAACACATAGAGTTGTGGTATAACATGGCATTCTCATATACACTTGAATGTCCATGTATAGTTGTTGGTTGGATACACATTGAATAGTAGGGCGAAAACGCTAACCATATCATGAAATAGTACGTATTAAACCATTAGTATATCTTGACTTTGGTAAAAGTTGAGACATGATATTATATGTATATGGTGGAGAATAATTAGGGATTTTTTTGTGTCTACGTAAACTCATCCATTTGGAAAGTGAAAATGAAGCATATTGTTTTGTATCTTGAAGTGAATATTTTAAAACTATTTGACTCCAAAACTAAAACCAATTTTTTTGAATTTTTTAAGTGAATCCAACTAGAATCAAATTGACCCCCAACATGTAAGAACCTCATTTTACTTAGAACCCCTTCACCAACAATGCATGAGTTCACATAGATGCAACAAACCCCAAGCCAAAACTCATGGAACCAATCAAAATCACAATATGCATTTAGAAGTCCACAAAGCCCACTTGCCAAGAAGCATGCCATACAAATTATGTTGCATCATGAAACATCATGATCGATATAAGGTAAACATGCTCTCATTCACATTGGTGCACGAACACATAAGTTTTTTCTTTCACTTCTTACAATTTAAGGTCAATAAGGACTAAGCCACATTAACATAAGTAATTTGAAAACCTCATCAATCAAAGGACTTATTTACAAAAGTGCAAAGGAAATATAGATCAAATGTGAGTAACATGCTTACATAACATTACACAACTCCTTGGTAATGTTTTGTGGGACCATGTATCACATGAACATAAATTCTCCTTCGAACCCATAATTCCATGCTTATGAGAAACACTCATATGTTGTGCATTGTGGATTATTCAACAAGCAATGATAAGAGTTTTTTAACCTCTTTCTTTAGAAAGAGACCATCATGTAAGTGATTAGTAATGTTATGTAGGAAGAATTGGCCACCGTCAAAAACTTGCCTTACATATAATACTTAAACCCTTCACTTGGTAAACAACCAAATGAGGTCTTAGGTGCACTAGTGGATATTCATTTCATTTGACCCCTCGGGGGCATCTACGATCACAAGTGCACTTGGACGCATGAGACTTAAGATTCTTGAATAAGTTATGGGAACGAAGCAGCCCTTTGCAGTTGTTAAGGGTCTCGTTTTTTGAAGTAAACCGGGAATAGAACTTAGGTCCCTCCAAGCTCCACGTACACACTCTCCTACTCATATACAATTTCCACCAATACACGCACGCCACCTGGTCATAAGCTGGGGTACGGCGAATCTTTTAGTTGGGCACGTGCACAACTTGTAATCCGGTGTGGGCAGCTCCATGGGAATTATGCCATTTAGGGTTACCGTCCACCCTTCGATATGTGTCAACACTTTGGTAACACTTTAACACTTATGGGGGGGTAACATAGACAATTCATAACACTTGCGTCAATGACATTTATGTGATGTTGGAATTTAAAACAATAACATTTATATAACTAAAGGATGGAATTATATAAAATATGAATGTCATCGTAAATCTGTGCGTAATGGAAGAATGGATTTCTAGTAGTCTGATGAGGTTCTTGTGCATGTCAATATCTTATTTCTTTATGAAGTGTTCGAATGCTTTGGATGGGAGGTGTAACATCAGTAGGTCTTTGTTCCCAAACTTGTTTCAAGGTCACTGATACACTTTCATTATCTTGGAGTCATGCTTTATCTACCATCATATCACCACTTTGCACATTGTCATTTTCTTCAATGGGTTATTTCATTGTTAGTTGCATAATCTTTTTCATAAGACATACCTAAACTTTCATCCTCGAAAGGTGCGTAGGGATTGTTTAGATCAAATTCCAATTGTAATTGATGAACTCGTGTACTGTCATAGTGGGTTCATTTTTGTAAAACAAACCAAAATTAGATCAATGACATGCGCCCAAAATCCCTCCACCATAAATTCATCCCCTCTACTTTTTCCCCTCCAACTCGTCGCTCTACTACTCCCCAACCACATTAAATGATCCCGACCTTCAAAGCTTTTGAAATTCATAGATGATATTTATAGAAATATTGAAGTTTTTTTTATATGAAATATCCATAGTAAATCCACTTGTGAACTTCACTGCAAATTCTAACTATAAAATTGTATTTTACATTAGGTGAAGTTCATTTCAATGTGTTGTTCATTTCACACGGATGTATTCAATGCATACTTGTCAACATACACAACTAAATTCACTTCTCCAATATGGTTGTAAATTGGTTATTGTACAATTTCATGCATTTTAAATGTGCAATCCCCCAACATACTCTTCATTCACGGCTCTTCGGGTCAAAGTTCCTCTCTAAATGTGCAATATTATTCATAAGAATAAATCAATCAATAATGAACTAAAACGATCTTACGTTCTTTAGGGTCCTCTCATGTTCTAAGTTGCGGGTTGTGTTCCATGGATTGTTACTAGTAAGCAACCCTTCTCCACAAAAGGAAAAAATTGAATAAGAAGATAACTTATGTGTTCTCTTGACAGTGCACGGACTAATATCTTGGCATGAGTATGTTTAATAATGTTATGAGTGGCATGTCTATGCTATACAATGATCTACAAGTTGATTACAGTGTTAAAAAATTACACTTGCCATGAAAATGTTCAAGAATATCTACTTCTTGCATACATATGCAAAATTTGTAAACCTATGCTACTTGACATTAGCAAGCTCAATAATACCTTCCCCTTACATACTAAAACACAAAACTACCATCTCAAGTACCCCAATATGCTATGCTAAATTTCATAATGTGTATATTTTCACTTAAGATATTTACTTATGTTGACAAATAGTATCATATTGGCACTTTGCAGATGTGACACTTTGAAACCTATGAGCATCTAGTTTAGGCCTTTTGCAAATAGTGTAGGTGACACTAAAGACCATAAACGGCGTCTCCCTTTTACTACAAGATTGCCTTGAGTCCCCAACCGGCAACCATCGATGAAGTGATGAAGCCCATTCGATACATCTAAGTTAGAACCTCATACCCAATGCCTTAAAATAGAAGGCGGCTACCTAGAACATGAGCTATGAAGTGAGGTAATCATTTGCCACAAAGGCCATTGTCTAAAACATGGGCAGCTTCCTTCAAGTTACATAATAGGCACTCTTTGGACATTTTTGGATTGGGAATATCCGTGAGGCCCACCTCCATGAAAGGCTTCTTGGATTAAAGTTGGTGGGAAGACCAATTCGTCCTACTTCTAAGAGTTACCGTTTGGAGTTACATGTTGTTATAACTTGTTGTTGAGAATGACATCGCTTCTTAACCAAATATGTTATTTATGATCCTTGATGTGCATATTACATCAATTATCTCAATTATTGTGAGTTACTATCCAGAGTTATGCAATGCAATAACATCTTATCAAGAAGTTATATTTTTACCAACAAAGATTTAATAGGTTGTTTGAACATTATAGGACATAAATGACTTACTTGGTAAACTATTACACTCTCGTTAAATAGTTATAGCACTGTGTAACTTTAGATAATAACACACACCAATTGGGATAATCATTGTACTTGTTTGTATTGTGTAAGTTAAAAATTGGACGTTTCAATAAAATGTTATAGCAACATGTAACTCCATATCGTAGCCCACACTAATAGGACGAATTGGTGTAGTTGTGGTCCATGGGATTCCGGAATCTTTGATCAAGAGGCCCAAACCCCAAGCCCGGAGCTCCTTGGGCCCTCCTTCCTTGGCTTTACACGAAAGGCGATTGGTTTTCGCCAATGGCCATGGCCGAAGATTCTTCGTGGAATTCCAAATGGCACAAGTGGATAATGTAGACACTTGGCAAAGAATGAAGGACAAGAGCCTTTTTGGGTAGTTATATTGTAGGGACTTTCACAAGTCGGCCCAAGCGGGGTTTCCGAGAGACCACCACCACTAGAGCCTTACAACCATTGATTTTGTGACTTGAAGGGATCCCACATGATGCACTTTCCACCTAAATAATGTGTATATGGTCTCTTCTATGGTCACATTCATGTTGAGTTTGGGAACAAAGTGTTTGCAAGTACCCCCCCCCCCCCGCGGGCCCCTTTCCTTTCCACCCACTTGAGCTACCTTACCTTTAAAGAGCAATCTATATCATCTTCACTAAGGTGGTGCTATAATGTAGTTTTCACTTGGAGTTCCAAGCGGGTCTCAACCAATGTAAGAATGACACAAATCGAGGAAAAACTAATGATTTCTTGCTACAATAGAGAGTCCTTGATGGTAGTTCATAGACGGGTAGTGAGACACTGTATTGCAACAATTTGTAACCAAGTACTAAGATCAATCCATTTAGAGGCAATTGAAAGAATTACAATGGTTATGGTAGATTATCAGCTTTTTGGTTTGGTCCTATGTTGTTGCTTCGTTTTTGTAGGACAAACATATTCTTAATATGGTAGCATATTCCAAACTAATACGTGCATAGTTGACCCAAAAATTAAGGTAGTTATCATTTGGAAAGTGTGTTTTGTCCAAACGACCTTGATGTAGTGGTCAACTTATATCTACTATACAATGGACCAACTGGTAGTGCAATTGTCGGCATTCACAAGCTTTAAAACAATTGGATGTTGATGGCGGCATGTAGAGTGGATGGTGCAAGGCTGACACGGGACATCAATTCATATGCGTGGGTGCAATGGACTTGGACGGCATATACCAAACTATAGCAATCACATCTATTGTTTTGGTCCACTCAAAATTGTCATCCATGATAATCTTGGTTTTGTTTTAAATAAAATAAAAAATCAAAGTTCGCGCCATTTTTGAGCACACAATATCTTATGTTCAAAACTAGGATATGAAATGAAGACAAAGAGTAATGTTCACATAAAATATCATGGCATGTCAAACTTTATTGTATGTAAGAAACTACTACCTCACTTGTCATAATAGTAGATTTACCTCACTTATGGTTACCTCTCTCAAAACCTAACACCCTAATTTATCAAACTACACATAAAATGCAATGGATGACGGTATTTGCTACCCACCATAACTTTTAGCATACAATAATAGACGAGATTTAGTTTAGTTGTATATGTTAGGACCCATAATGGAGAAATTGGCATGGTACAGACCTACAATTCCATCAAACCTAATAAGAAAATACAATATAGTAGATGGGCACTCTAATTTATCCCAACTGGTGCTGGAATGTATTTTCCACGTGGAATTCAAGTGATCTCAACCAATGTAAGAATTATATGTTACATGATTTGAAGGGTTGATTATTATTTTGTGTTACAATAACTGAGACCCCTCTACGGTATTATGTGTATTTCCCAAAAAACCGACTATATTCCAAGGCAACCTAAACTACCCTGTCAAAAAAAAGTGATCTAATTGTCATTCTAGAGGAATTGTAGAGGCCCTTGGCAACATGAACCCCCTAGGCTTAAGTATGGGCATGTTTACACGAAAGCCATTAGGCCATGGCTCTTGAACATCCTTGAATTCTCATTGGTTGAGAGTGTCATAGGTCCCCTGCTTTAGGTTACACAAGGGTAGTTTTGGACCACATCCCATAATATTTTTAGTGGAGGAAAATTTACATGGAATTCCACACGGCAAGTATGGACGGTCTTGGTTGGGTTTGTAGGTGTTTCTCCCAAGACAATTCTCGGAAGTGGGCTTGATGGAATTTATGGTGGGAATTTGGGTTTTCACTAAGGGCCGGTTTACACCATGGACCATGCAGTCAAACCATGGAAGATGGCCTTTTCCATGGTCCAACTTCATGGTCCAACTTTCATGGTCCAATTTCTTGAAAGATCAATTTACAAAGTCTTTGGGCCCCTCACTAGGTGTAAACTTAATGTGGACCAAGACCGATGACCATACAACAAAAATAAGTGTGCTTATTTTTTTAACATATGCCCAAAAAGGATAGTTTTGAAAAAAAAAGAAAAAAGAAAAAAGAGTTTGACCATTCTCTTGTCTTCTCTCGTCTTCATCTTCTCTTCCCCCAAAAAAAAATTCATTAAAATTTTATCATTACAACATTTTCCTACCATGGCCCTTGCCCTTTTTTCTTTTTTTCTTTTTTTTAAACCAAAACACCTATTTTGCCTCTCCCACCACAAAACCCATTGGACCATGTCAATGGATAATGTAGGCCTTTAACTATATATTTTGGGGACCTTGAACTTCATGATCACTCTGACATTTTTTCCTTGGTGTGAACCAAAGTGATCTCGAGCTAAGTTCAATAGCCAACCCAAATTTGATAGGGCCTTGGAATGACTTCATGGTCCATGGTGTAAACAACTCCTAAGAGCATGTGCCCTCCGAAAGACTTTGGGATATAATCCATGGACTTCTTTATGGTCTCATCCAAAAAGCGGGGTATTGTAGTCAATTAAGAGCCACGACCTAATGCCTTTGGTGCAAACACGCCTTTGTTACTTACACCGATATGTGCAATAGGGTTGCTCCATGCCAATATATCGACAATCCACACTATTTTAAATATCTACTACAATGATAACAAAATATAATACATGTTTTCTACCATGGTAGATGTACAAATGAATAAACATAGGTATAAGGTTTTATTATTTGAATTTAAACCAAGGTGATTTGCTTTGGTAAAGAGGCACCCTATTCGTGATGGCAACCTAATTCCGCATAGTAGTGCATAAATCCAACTACAATGTCAAAAAACATAAATAGACATGTAAGTGCGACACATGTTTAAAAGAGATTGGACCGTGTTTTCAAATTTTATTAACTTCTTTTGCACTCAATAGTCAACACAATTGGGAGGACCTGCATATTTTATTAAAGTAATTAACAAACATGCAATTTCAACTACCATAACTAAATTGAGGGAGGTCTTGATTTTTGATATGCTTTTGTCGATGCTTCATCATAGATTTGCAACACAAGTTTCACTATGTCAATCTAAATGGTAGAAATTGGAGAACAAGAAAATCAAACCGGATTAGACCCACATACCTTAGTGTGGCACCAACTCTCAAGCCATACTTCACCAAACCCCTGATGATATTTCATTTACCTATATTACGGGAGCCTTCTTTCCCTATCTCAAAGAAGTGGAAGAAAGACATTTTCTAGGAGAAAAATTGTCCATTCCAACCATTTGTCCCAACTTGTTCATTGCAACTCATAGCAAACAAATGCATAGATATAAGATTTGGATTGCCAATATGAAGTTTTTGGTTATGAATTTGGGAGAATTGGCAACCAAAAACCTTCAATTGACAACTAAAATGATTGATTTATTCATTTTTCTCATTGCAAGTTGAAATAACATGAAGTAAATGAAATTGATTTTAGACTCCAGGATGCCAAAAGGCTTACGAGATTAAAATTTTATCATGATGGTGTCAAATCAGCTAATCCTAAAGTGGTGGAGTGTGGCAGCCTTTATGAGATAGTAACTAATGTCAACTCGATGATTGATTGAAAGAAAGGCTTGAGGCTCCTTGATACTACATCCGCAAAGAATGATGTGAACTAACCTCTAATGGGATTATATAGGGGACACTCCAACAAAAAGTGTGCTTCGTTCTAAACTACATTATGAACAAAAGTGGTGTAGTCTATTATCTCTATAGATAGGAATAGTCGACCACCAACCAATTTCAAGTCTATGGTTCAATGTGGGGTAAGTAGCAATGATCTTGTGTTGTGGTGGTGGCAATGGTTGCTTCAAGTAAAAATTCACATTCATATTTGAGAAAAACCTTAAGGTGGAGGTAATCTAGTTTCCTCTTTGAAAGATGCAAAGAGTTTACTCTCTAGCAAGAAAAACTACCTTGAGATCAGTAAATTTGTTGTTTGATGGTGTGGGGTTGTCTGGGATAGACCCATAATGCCTTCCACATGGTTGTCGATTTGTGCAAGGTGTTAAATCTTTGATTGACAAGGTATCCGGAGAGTGAGGTTGCTTGACTAAATAACTAGGCCGTTTTTGAAAACCCATACTTAGCTTAAGAGCATATAATTCCATGAGAAGTTCCCAAATTTAACCAACAAAATAAGTTAAGTTGTTGAATAACACACTTAGACATACGATTTCATACGTATCTTCATGCCCTTCTCAAAAACCTTCTAGTGAGAGCTATTCAAGTCAACTCTACAAACTTTAATGCCATATGTGAAAGTTGGAAGTACCAAACCCATAAATAAATAGAATTTGAATTCCCAACATGTCATTTCGACCATTGTTTCTTTCTTTAGGGTGGCCAAGGCTTTCACACGTGTAATTTGTCACCTTTTACTTGTTGGCTCAAAGTAACCATGTGAATAAAAATCAATACCATAATATTTTATCATGACTTATTTAGAAATGGCTTTTGACTTGGGTCCCGCTTAAAGAAAACCACACACAAAAGACTAAATAAGTGCCAGGTTGAACTCTAAGCGTCATTATTAGGTTAACCGATGGGTCACAACAATTTAGGTGTAAGATTTTATTACAAAACCTAGGCGAAACTTTTTTTAGGTAATTTTTAGGAAATTATGAGATTAAGGAGTGGGTTATGAGGGTCACTTATTGTAGTACATGCAATTGCGCGGTCTCTCCCTTATATCTAACCATAGTACAATAGTAATAATTCGCTTTACCATGGATTTCAATAGAAGGAGTCTCTGCTCATCAATAGTCTTTTTGAGTAGCAGTAACCACATGTAATTAGGGCCAAGGGCACCCCAATATGAAGAATAATATCTCCTTAATTACTTGATAATTTAATGGATCAAGAAGTACTACAGTGAAACCATGCAGGTTAGTGATTAATTGATTGGTCTCAATTTTAATGAGTCGGTCTGACCATTGTCCTTACTTGGACCAATTGAAGGATGACAACATGTAAGTTTCTAGAGGCTATTGGCCAAAACAAATTAGTTACATGCCCATGCCATGATTTCTTCCTCAATTTCAAGTGATTTTCATTTTAAACTTATATGGGGCTTTGAATTATTTGGGTGGTATTTAATTTTGATAGAGTTGAAGTCCAATTTATAATAATACTTTAACAATGGATACTTGATTAATACAAATCATTGATTTCCTTCTAATTTTTAAATTAAATTTCATTCTTTATATATTAATTCAATTTAAATATTAGACTACCATTACTAATTTACGTGAGGTAATTGCGAAGACCATGGTCCACTTTTATGACTATCCATCACTACGTCAAATCACCTCTATTGCATGTAGCACTAAACCTTACTCTTGCTATGTGGCCCACCATCATCGCAGTTGTGTTGGTTCTTTGATTTCCAGAAGACCATAGTTGGGTTGGAGTTTTTGGCGTTCTTGTTCCCTCAAGAATATTTTCTTTGTTGATGGCCCTTCGCAAGCTTCGCTTATATGTGAAGTTTAGATATGAACCTTCTTTGATTATGGTCTCACACATACTTCACATGAACATTTTCATCTTGGATCATCAAGAGCTTCTTGCCCCGATTGCTAGATCGCAAACTATAATATCCACTGAATGTTCAACTTAGTTTTCTCCCCCCCCCCCCCCCCAAGTTACTTATGACAGTCTATCACAATTACTTATGAAGCAAAGGTACATTGTCAAACAACAATAATTCACATCATGTGTTCACTCCTAATCTATGGTGTAAACAAAGTATATTGAGACCATTTACTTAGCAAGAGACAATTTGTCACAAAATTCTACTCCTATCATTCCAGCAGAGCATCATACCCTTCATACTAATACAAACGATTGCACTGACAATATTCTCAAGGAGCTATCTTCCTTCATTAGAAGATGATCGTATTTGCCCACTCAAATACGATCACTTGCAACTCTCACTTCTTTACATAAGGGCATCACACTTGAAAATTCCTCAAGACAATTGTGTTAAGTACACATTCCACTTCATCAACCAACCATCTTCTCACATGTCAAGATCATGAATTCCAGCAAAGTATTATGAAGATGGTCACACCCAAATGTAAATTACACGAAATAACTTGCAAATGAAAAGGGTTTCACATCATGCATAAGATTACAGACAATGGTACTTAAACAAAGGGAAATCACAAGAAAAAAGAATCCTAACATATAGAAAGAAGATTGGAGTTACTAGGAGTTTTTCAAAAATTGTTCCTTCCAAAAGTTTGGATAACCATTTTCTTCATTTGATTTTTGCCTAAATAAGATGCCTCTTGCAATAGACAAGTTGTGACATATGGTTGAAATGGACACATTTTCTCCTAGTGATTGGATCCATTTGAACTTCGTTTATTCTTGGTACACGACCTCAGATAATCCTAAAATTTTCTACCAATAAGAGACCTTAGAATGCTAAGAAACCAAATAAAAAAAACTTCTCGCAACTTTGCTTGAAACTATGGAGAGGCATTTATGAAATGGTGTAGCTTTCTTATGCGGACTCATAGTTCTCCACAAACACTTGGGTAGGGGTTTTAAGAAAAGGAAATGAAAAAGAAACAATAGAATTGGTGGCTTTAACCCGACATGATTATGAGTCCGTTGGCCTTATAATGTACCCGGGTCTTCCCATGTAGCATTATGAGTGTCATTGCCTTTGTTTTGGTAGTAGGCCCATTGATCATTGGAGATGGACTTTCATTCTACATAGTGTCTTTCTGTTAAACTTTACATCAATAGTTCTAGTTACCAGTATAACACACTAAACGCTCAGACATACTCAACGGGAGTCGAACCCGGACCGTCTACACGTAGCTAAACATTCTTCCTCAACCAGCCAAGGAAACATGACTTGGCGTTCACCAAACACAATAATTTATATCTTATACTATAACACTGACGCAACTGAGCACTAATCAACTAAGGAGGGTTACCTTTATTTTGTTTTCCGGTTACTATAGTGTCCATCCCCGGAAGGGGAGAGTAGTATTGTCCAAATTTCCCCTTGTCTGGTGGGCATCGGGTCATTTGACAATACGAACGGACACTTCATTCACGCCGGCCCCTTTAAATAGGGACCGGAGTTTCTATCTATCTTTCTATCTATCTTCTAGTTACCAGTTCCATTACCTTATAAAAGTATGTAGACACCCTAAAGAACTCAATATTAGCAAATACATTAACATTCACTCATTGTGTCAAGAAGTTCTCTCTTGGTATTGAACTTTGAAACAATTTTTGTAAAGCCCCATATATGAGAATGCAAAGTATGACTTTCAATCAACCAAGATTTATTACTATTTGTAACAAATTGCATGAGTTCAATTGCAAAGAGTGATTGCAACCACTTCCATGCAAAATCCGAAGTCGGGGTACACAAGGGTTACTTTACACACGAGACTGAAGGCCCGTGACCATTGCATTCTAAGATTTCTCATTGGTCGGGAAGGCCGAGACTGTCCAAGTTCAATGCACACTAGAAGGTGACGGCCTAAGAGCCCAAAGAAATTGTCATGGATGAAAAAATCTACGTGGATTCTTGAATGGTTGACTAGAAATAATGTTTTATGGTTGTTGGAATTTTCGTCATGCGCACCTTTAAGAGGTAGGCCATATGCAAATTCTAGCATATTATGATAGTTAAACAGATGGTACGGTCTTTTATATGAGAGTTGAGGGCCCTCACAACCACATGGTCATGGCCCTTGGCTTGTGTGTGAAGTGGCCTTAAAAAGTCACGATTATTAGAAAAATGCTTCTAATAAGTTGTTGTCTGGCTTCACATGGTACCGGCACAAGCATGGTCAAGTACACAATTCCACTACCCTACACAGGTTTAAGTGAAAGTGATTCAAAACTATATACATATTTGAATTTCGTGAAGGAAATAATCATAAACATTTGAAAAGCACATTGGTCTACAAAGCTAAGCATTTTATGTTGACCAATTTATTTCCAAGAAAAATCTACATTTTTTAGAAGATGGTGCAAGTAGTGTGCAAGCATATATATTGAACACATAATTAATTAATTAATTATATATATATATATATATATAGAGAGAGAGAGAGAGAGAGAGATGATTGAATATTCTAACCACATGTGCCAGTGTGTAAGCAAAGGATGATGGGAGTTAGACAACTCCCATTTAAAGATGGATGGACTGGAGTTAGACAACTCCAAATGACAACATGTGCATTGGAGTTACACACACACACACACACACACATATATATATATATATATATAATAGAATAAAGTAAAATTGATGCTTTTTACAAAAAAAAAATTAATGGTGCCCTTGAGTTTATAATGAATTCAAGGAATATATAAAAAAACTAACTTCAAAATATTTAAGTTCATGAAATCTGCATCCAAACCAAATTTAGTCATTACCTTTTGAGCAATATTTTTAATGATTTTTTTTGAAGATCTCATCTTGACATTCTATATTTGAGTACCTAACACGACAATAGAGGGCATCATGGAAAAAATATATAATTCAAACAACACTTTGCTACTACTTTTGGGTGTTTGACCAAAAAAACTAGAGCACTTTTCTGTAGTGTTTTTTCCGTACACTTGACCGTGCTTGCTCCTGTACGTATTTAACTAGTAAGAGATCACACCCATATTTCGACCCTTTTATCATTGCAAGACGTCATCATATTGCTCCCGCTAACACTCATACCAATTGGAGTCAAAGCCCTTAAAGAGACCATGATGAGGAACAAGCGGCATGACATTACTCAGCGATGTGGGCCCTCATAATATAATTGTGGGATGCTCAGAGTGCAGTCTCAATTTGAGTCTTCATGTGTATCTTTTTGAACATCCCACTATTATAATTTGAGAGCCCACAAAACAAGAGTTAAACATTGAGTAATGTTATGGGAGCTCTAAATAAGTTTTTATAGGTTATTTAAAACCGATTAGTTCCATACCTTGTGAGTGGTCCAAGGGATGAAATTGTGCAAGAAAACCCAAACTATACTAACATCCCACAAATAGTCTCTTGTCAAACACTTGTCAAAAAGACATTTCTTGTTTCATCAAGATTATTTTCATGAGACTCAAGATAATGATGCACCTAAAGGTTGCATAACTTAGAAATGTGGAGCATGTGTAGCCATTCGTTTCAATTGCACACCTCTATTGAGTGGTATATGGTAAAGTTTGAAGTTAAGAATAGACACCCTAAAACATGTGTAAGGGCGAGATTGGTCTAAGTGTTCGTAATCTATCAACCCCTCTTAGCTTCAATGATGAACACAATTAGGAGGGCATGCATGATCATATTTAGAGAGAGACGACTTTACACATTGTCCTTTTATAACTTCTACATGTCAATTATGATTTTTGAGATTTGACATGACAATATGCAAGATTCATAATCGCTAGATGGATGAGACAATTCATGATTTGACTTTGGACCCAACGATCAAAATTGCAATGTGAGCTATAGGTGGTATTTGTTGCGATGATAAAGAAAATCTTCACTTTGACCTCTTGAGGTAGATGTGCCTTAAATGGATTTTTTTGGGTGCACCCACCTCTTGTAGGATACAAAACTCACAAATTGTGCAAGATGATTAGCAAATCATCATCATGCATGTCGCCGATTGTCTCGTTTTTTGAGAGTTCATATCGATTACATCTTGATTTGTTATAAAATTGAAGATTCTTGTGCTCATTAAGTGGTCTTTTTGGTGGACCCCCAATCAATTAACTATCGAGCCTTGAATGGTTAGCATATTTTGAGAACGTAGTCCAATCTCTTTTATACACATGTCTTTTTGGTGTCAGCTCTTAGATGCACACCTAACCACATACCACTCAAATATAGGTTTTCAAATTTATTATTGTGTTTTGTCTAGGCACTTCTACCTCGTAACTTTTGCATCTCAACTTCAATTCTAAAACTTGAAATGCCAACATGTATTCATGAATTGCAATTGTTAATCAAACAAGACAATTTCCAATTTGGCCACAACAATCAAAATTGTATGTGGAGTCGGAATCGCCCACAATAGGGCCACAAACCCTTAACCCCAAAAATCCAAGGCAAACGTTTTTGTTTGGGCATTCACTGTTGCATGTGAATACCAATATATGTACATGTGTTACGTTATCTAGTCTTCCAATTTTGGACACTTAAAAAATTGAAATTTGTGTGAACAATCATGACTCCACAAAACTTCCATCCGTACGGTCAAATTCATCGTAAGAAGTGCCAATTTTCTCCAGTGAGGTTTCGAATAGGACTAAATTGTTTTAAAACGATTTTGGGGTGATTTTGCTTGAGCCTTTTAGGGGTTGTGAGTTGTAGCCGGTTGGTTACTTGTTGTGTTGAGTGCATTATTTTGTCTAGTTAGTGTGGGTTACCATCCGGAGTTACGCATTACTATATCATTTTACTAAGAGTATCATTTTTTACTCAATTAACATACCTACACTAAATGTGATATTTAGTGTCACCAATTCTAATTGTCTTGCTCAATACTAATTGTAAATTGCGGTATAGTGTCACCAACACTAAATGTTAACCCAAAATTATTTATCATTCCTTGTATTTTTTTTATTTTTTTTTGGGGGGGGATTATTGATTTACAGTGTTGAAATTATTGTCACTCAACAAGTTAATTTTCATCCAAATTTCAATCATCCATGACAATACTTCATCACAAGTCCTTGACTAGAGAAGGCATGGTTTTGACCGATGGATGCACTCATCCACAACAATATTTGTTCACTTATTCATAAGAAGTATCATCCGAAAAGTTACCATAGTGACATAGAATACCATATGACACTAAATTATCATATTTAGTGTGGTTAGAATGCACAGCAAAGAACATGATATGACTTAGTTCATTAAAAAAATGCTACTCTCAGTAAAATGTTATAGGAATGTGTAACTACAAATGGTAACCCACACTAATTAGCCAAAATAATGTAGTGGCACGGTGTAAGTAAGGACAACTTCACACACGAGACTAAGAGCCCATGACCATTAATCTTCAAGCACTCTCATTGGTGGAAAAGGCGGAGCCAATCCAAGTTCGCTTCACATTACGCTTGAGGGACCAACTGAGTATGTGAATGCAAGATGGATGTAAAGTCTACATGGATTCTTACATGGCATTGATGGATCATGTTTCATGATCACTTGGATCATTTTCAAAAACCACCTCTTAGATGTAGGCCTAACACAAAACCGGGAGACCATGGCACTCCGAACGCTCACAACCGTGATTTATTCTATTTCATCATGTGTGAGGACCCGCATGAATAGAAATTCATTGAAATAGCATTTAGTCGAGGGCCCGGTCACATATGACTTCACACTACACTTGAGGGTCCGTGACCACACTACATGAATTTGGAGGTGTGTTGGGACGGCCTTTGGACACTTTCTTTTGGGATCTCACAATTTCATGGTCACGGCTCTTGGCTCGTGTGCAAAGTGGCCCTAAGTAAGTAAGTGAACTTAATTAATGTGCCTTCCAGCTGTGGCTTTGTGGCTCTGTTAAAGATGAAGTACCTTGACAGAGGGCCAACAACTCCTGAATACATGAATACGCTCATAGATCTTGTGTCATAGACTGGAGCTCGGGCTTTAAAAGCCCAGCAGGAGGTGAAGTAAGGAAGTAAGGGCCTCGGCAGCCACTACTGTGGCCACTTTCCCTTCCCTTCAAGTCCCTCCCTAATTTCTTCCAACTCCCTTCCTTCTTCCTTCCTTGCCTTTCCCTTCCTTTCCCCTTTCTTCTTATTCTTCTTCTTCTTTATGTGCAGCTTTGGTACCACGATGCAAGTGCCTCGTATCCTCCTCGGTTGCCAGTCTTGGACTTTGCTCTTATGAACAAAATGATGGCGAGGGGGGCGGCGGTTGCACACGGGTCCCAAGTCACTTTGAGGTCAATCCGTGCGATCTCAACCGTTGAGAGCATGGAAGTTGGGACTTCCCACTTCACACGGGGTTCCAAGTCCTAAGTCCCCAGCATGGCAGCACTTTTGGAAGGTGAGGATTGGGACTTGTGCTGAGAGTTTGGTCAAGCAAATCGCAAGATCCGACTCTCGACACAAGTCTCGTGAATATGTTTGCATAAAATAATCCAGATCCGACTCTAATGATAAGTAATCATATTTTATTGGTTTCTTGAGGCTCAAATGTTGGGATTTTGCCTCCATGTTGGGACTTGCTAACATGAGTGGGACTTGGGATCCCATTTGAATCGGTTCTAAGTTAGTTGGCACCATACAACCAATCCTAGCATCAGTAACATTAGGTTGGGTTTACACTAGGATCCAAAACCAAATAATAAACTCAAAAATCAAGTGATCTTCTTGTTGGTCAAGAGAGTTTTTTGGGACCCAAGGAATTTACGCTAGGGTCTGGATCCAACATACATGAAAAAATGAAGTGGTGCCAATGTGGCATTATTTCGCCACCAAATCTTGGTAGTCACAACTCAAGACAATATTGCTCCTAGGTTTAGAGACCTAACTTTAAGCTTGGGTCCAATCTTGAGTCCAATAGTAAGGCCCATTGAAGGGGTGTTTGGGTGACTGGACCCCGAGTTTGTTGGACCCAAAACTTACTGTGAACCCACCCTTAATGCGGGCTTACATTAGAGTCCATGTCCAACAAACTTTGAGTCCAAAGCACTAGTTAATGGACTTTACTTTTGAACTAACACTTGGTTTCTCAAACTAGGAGGAGTGTGTTCTTGAATGCAAATGTTGAGATTTGGCGGGATAGTATGTCACATCGATGCCACTTCATTTTTTTCATGTTTTGGACCCAAACCCTAATGCAATCTTTACAAATCCAAAATTTTGCTTTCAACCAATATAATTGTTGGTTTCAGAGTTTCTTTGGTCTTGGACCTTGATGAAAACCCACCCTTAACTAAAGGCAGATTTACATCAGGGTCCAAGACCAAAGAAACATCAAAACCAACAATTATATTGGTTGTGAGGAAAGTTTTAGAGCCATGGAGTTTACAATGAGGTTTGGGGCTAAGGTATGAAAAAACGAAATCGGCGGTAATGCGGCATCACTTTCCCTCAAAATCTTGTTTGTCGTAGGTCAAGGAGCTACTCCTCTTAGTTTGAGAAAACCAATCTTCAAGCTTGGGTTCAAACTTGCGTTTGAAAGTAAGATCCCTTAAGGAATGTTTTGAACCACATGTTTTTGGAGATGGACACAAATGCAAACCACCTTTAGCATTGGCTTCATTTGAGCTCAATTTGATGCATAATGGGTTGAGAATAACATGGTTAAACATGACACTCGTTGTGCATGCAAAGGAGTCATGTAGGCCTGTGAATTCGAGGTGCAAAGCTCTACAAGATCCTTTGAATGCATGAGATTCAAGTTGAATTTGTAAGTTGAATATGGTGACTCTAACCGGAGACCGGAGACCAGAGTTCTTCTTCTTCTTCTTCTTCTTGGTGACTCTAACCGTGTGATTTTCATGCCATCTACTCAAGCTCTTTATATGAGAAAGAGCACACTCAAACACATGGCTATGTAAAGGAACGTATCCATATGATAACCGCATCTTTCATTGTGTTTCTAAGCATTGTTAGTATTATTATTATGATGATGTTATTGTGAATTTTTCTGGGTCTTGAGTGTGAAACATTTCGAAACATCTCCACATGTAGTTCAAGAACATTATATTAAAATTGACTTAATATGAAAGAATCAAGGTTGATAATCAAAATCTTTCATTGTGGACATACAACATGGCTCAAGCAGTACAATGTTTTATGGTATTTCATGCCACTTAGTGTCTGAAGGTACTCGATGCTATAAGTTTATACTGCAAACCTACTACAAACCTCATTTCATACAAACAATATGCGCATTGTTAGATGAGCATTAGTCAACGAATACATTTTACTTTGTAAGTAACGATCAACATCCATTAAGATACCATACAACACTTTGTAACTTGAAATAGCGAGTGACACTAAATACCATTTAGACTGTAGGGTTGTTGATTGAAATGGAGCAATGACCACTTGCTTAATCCCTAAATGCCCAAGAAGCTGAAAAGTGGTTGCAAGCGTTTTTCAAAGATATATTTCTCAAGGCTTTTATTTTTTTTCCCCTTGCACCTTGACATAATAAGAGTTCACATCATCTAGAGCAAACTGATTGAAATTTTATATCATTGAGTCTAAGATATGGACCTTGAAGTGGTTGGAACCCTTAATTTTTCTTTATTACATTATTAGCTATTTTTGGGAAGTAAGAATGTTAGTGACATGGATATTTTTTGTTTTCCCCACCAAATTATGCAACTCATAGTTTTAGCTAGTCGTATTAAAGATCAAATGTTTTTTTTATACATCTTTGAATTATTTTTAATTTACGAAGGAAGATGCTTGTAAAATAATTTGGTGGAGACCAAGGATAACGATTTATATTCCAACGCATAAATGCGATTTAAAACAAACACTCTGAAAATTTCTTTGGTATATGCCAAGACAAGATAAAAGTTTTAATTCATACTTTATAATACATCTTTGATTCATGGTAAAGCCCCCGGACTTTTAGGGGTTAGGGTTCATTCGTTCTTCAAATATAACCACGACTCCAGGCCATTGACACTCTTGGTCATTATAATTCACATCTAAATCGCACAATGTCCATAATTCACGAACTTAATCATATGTGTGTTATAAGTGACTTGAATTTGATTGTTGATCACAAATCTTCTATTCATGTGTTAATCTTGTGCATGTACTAGAACCAAATGATAGTATGTAAGAGTCCATTACGTGGTCACCCATCCCAACCCTTAACTTCACGTACAAGAGGCCACTTTTGAACTTATGAATGACTCTTGAAGACAATTTCATCCAAAAGGAAGGTGCTAGGAAGGTGACGTTACGTATCATTGTGTTTCCTCATAAAAGTTGTTTGTCAATGGCAATAATCCAATTCCATTATGAAAGATGGTTGTTCACGAGAGATTTTCAAAGCCAAGAATGAACTACCTTTCCCTTTGTTGATACATTTCTATATATAATGGATTCATTTTTTTAACTATTGAAATTTGTCAAATTTTGATGGACTCTTTTGTTTTACCTCAAAACTGTATATCTATTCTTAATATAATCTTGAAATTTTGGACTATAATCTTATTGTATATAGTTATCATTATCTATGAAAGCTGAATGATTCTAAATCAATTAGAATAAATCATTAAAATTACTAAATATTGTTACCATATTGATGCGATCTTAAAATTGTTAGCAACGACTTTCTTTGAGGTACAATAGAATTTGAGAAATGGAAAGTTTGGTTTCTAGTTGAGTTAATGAAACCACAATGTGCTCTAGGAAATTAAGGGTTAATGGGTATCACTGTCCAAGAGAGGCATTGTACGAAGTCATGGAGCACCCTCATGGCTTTTTGACCAAGCTCATGCAAAACAAGAGTTATGAATCCCTCGTGCAAAAGGCAAGTCAAATACATATCAAGCTTGTTGAAAAAGTAACTATACACTACATTTGGCACCTGTGTATCTAGTATCTAGATAATTCTAAACTTCTTGGCCAATTCCAGACTAAATTGTCGCCGCACACCCTCTTTAATGTCTCCACTATGGTGCCAAATGTTTGTGCATATCATGTCCACAGTCTTTTAATATATAACTGCCTACATAATGGTTGCATGACGAGTACAAATAACAACACTTCAAAGCACACGTTACCAAGTAGCCAAAAACTACTTGCTTGTTTCTGAACTCATCAAAAGTTTGGAATGGCTTTAAATACCTACTATGTCTCCCTATTCATACAACTTAAAGGGAGAACAACATGAAGACATGTGATGGAGAAAGGGCATATATTGCATATGAGTGTGCCTCTTATTCATCCAACATAGCACCTTTGGATTAATATGCAATCTGGAGCACATTATTTTTAGTTGATTTGGCGTTGGAATTAGTTCGAAAGACCTCGAATTAGTCTACTCCAGATCATTTGAGATGAATCAACTACAAAACATGCAGGGGTCCAAGTTTTTATGTAGGATGGATGAGAGGTATGCTCATGTATGCAATAATTCCCCATCTCCACTTGTGACCAACAACAACAAAAAAAAAGGTTCAAAGTCACCGAGTGAGTGTGATTGGTCGATGCTCATATTACATTGGATTCATACAACACAATATAGGATGAAATACTGTGAATTTGGACAAAATAACATGCATGGATGATGGATGGGATGTGAATTATTGAACACGACTGTCACAAACAAGGATTAATTATGAAGCAACATAATGACGTGCTACAATACTATTATTAAGCTTCATTTGTTATATAACTTAGGCAAGAGAATAATTCGACCATGGACCGAGAATAAATATGTTGTGATTTTCATTAAAAAAGACAACCAAGCTAATTGTAAGTGTTGTGAATGCAAGGTCCTCATGGAACAAGGCATCGCTCCTTTAGGGCCGCTTCATACTGTGGCCGAAGGTCAAGAGGTCGTCAATTTTCACTAATCAAATTGCAAGAAACCAAGAATTTGGTCTCTCGACCCTTCACACCAGTGGCCAAAGTCCAAAGGCCATCGTTCTCCAAAATGCCTACATGGTAGTACTTCTTTTAGCAAGGCAATGGACTCTTGAAGGAAGTTTAGGTCGGATGGGAATGGAAATCCAAACTATGGTCGAGAGGCCGTCGATTTTTCTTCATTAATTTTTTTTAAAAATTGACAAGAACTTGGCCGTTAGATTGGAAGGGTTGTTTTGGACAAGGAATAAAGTGGGATGCTCCTTCTTCCTTTGCACTTTGGGCTTGGCCTTTGGAAGCTTCACACCATGCCCATCCGAAGGCTCCAACTCCTTTTATTTTATCGGCTATGTTCAACCCATTTCTTTGGACTCTCAACAAAGTTTGGCCATTCAATCCCACAACCTCTCGACTTGGACAACCATAGTGTGAAGCGGCCCTTAGAACGAGTGAGAAAGCATAAGGCTTATGTTATGAAGACGTCGGTAATACAATTAACGGGAACTTAGCTTAAGCAAGTTAGTTAACTTCAGGGAGGTGGGAAGAAATGTCAACACTTTCCATTGTAAGCGTAACTTAACTTAGCACTTTCCCCCACATCTGTGGAGCTTTCTGGCTTTTGGGGGATGTTAGGTAGTAGATGGCATATTTGTCCAAAAATGCCCCCCTTGCATACACGTTGAAGACGTCTCTTTGACATTACCCCGATTGGAATAATGCCCCCGAAAAAAGTGAAGACAATGTTCAATAATAGCAGTGCAAATAATTTAGCAATGTGGGCTTCCCCATGGTGCCTCTTGGACCCTGGTATTCAATGAATGGGGAGATCCCCCTGCTTGTTCGTCACATATAAACCAGTTGAGTTTGAGAGTGGGGCCAATAGGCTCAAATTGACGTCACTGGAACACCCGTGAACGTGTTATATATATATATACACACACTATTTTCCAAACTGGTTGAAGTTCAAGACTTCATAAAAACTACCCATCATTTAAGAGAAATATATGGAATATACCCCATGTTAGTAAAGAAAAACCGAAAGATCACAACATGTAACTGGCTGGACTTGGGAAATACCACAATATTGACCGATATATGCTCAAAGTCTCCAATGTTTGGAAAGATCGGCAGTGTTTCCAAGTCCAACCGGTTACATGTTGTGATCTTTCCGTTTTTCTTTATTAACTCGGGGTATATTCCATAAATTCCTCTAAAATGACGGGTGGTTTTCATGAAGCCTTGAACTTTCAGCCAGTTAGTTCTCGTACTCAACTGGTTCATCTGTAACTAGCGGCCAGTTCTCCCGGTTCATTGCCGCCTGTGTCATTGTGAGAAGGCAGCCTTAATTAAGCTTAGGACTCGGGAGTTTGGGCATTTAATTTGCTGCTCTTTAATTTATAGCAAGCCTCGGCCCACGGTCCTCATGCCTGCATCGAAATGCTAATAACTTAAGCCAGCCATAACAGCAAAAAGACAACCCACTGAATCTCGGCTTGTATATTCCACACTCTGTGAATCTGCAGGCAGAGGGATTCAGGTGTCATAAAAAAGTTTTATGCTTCAAAAGTCCACTATGTGACGGCACACTAAATTAGTGTGTTTAGTGTCACCCATTCTATTCGTCTTGCTCGATACTAATTGGAAATGGCCCATGTAGAGTCACCGTAACCTACCGTAACTTGCCATTCCTTGTAAAACAATTGGGCGTTACATATACTTCCAATGCTGCATATTACTGTCACTTACTAAGTGATTTTTCGTCCAAATTCAATCATTCGTGACAATATTTCGTTATAAAAATGTTGAGGATGCCGAATACTATACCAAATTAAAAGTGGATGGACTAAAAGTAAGTTGGAATGACAATAACTGTAAACTTAGGGGGTTGTTAAAATCGATCTCCCGGTGTATTAAAATGATCACAAAGATGCATTGCGTGGTCACGTAACGTGTCAAAATTTGATTGTTAGTCGCACACATGAAGAGGAGCAAGGGATAAACTTTGCCTCCTCTTTCTTTACATTTCACCTTACAATTATAATTGCTCGATTTTTTGATAGGTGATGTGACTGCACGACGCGTCTTTGTGGTTGTTGTAACTAGTGTGTGGTCGATTTATAACCATCCTTAATATGTTCATAAGTACTATCATTAGAATTGTTACCACGATGACATAAAATACCATATGACACATGACACTAACTATTCTAGTTAGTGTAGCATATTGGAGTTCATTTAAAAAAATCACAACCAAATGCTCATCTAAGAGTCAAAAAGGGGCTATAGGAACTCATCACAATTTCTCATCCATGGATATGCAATATCATTCATAATTTATAGATTTTGTGCATGAGCTAACTGGTTATGACTAGTAGCCAACTCGAATAGCTCGTCCCTAAATCACATTTGAATCCTTGTGTAGAATGCCACATGGAGCATGAGTAACATCGCCACTAGTCGACCCAAAATCAATCACTTAATTACTACAAGACATAAGTTTATATTAGTGTTGGTTTGGTATACAGGTGAATGCATGGTATCAATGATGGTGTCAAAGAACCTACCGGTAGGTATTGAAGTTGTCGGACCAATCAAATATTGATATATGGTCGATATCTCAAGGTGAGATAATCTTTTGTATGCATGGATTAGGGTTTAGGTCCATACCATCCTAAACCAAATAATACTACTAGGACGATTTTGCATGGGTATGATGGTTCTTGCACATTATACATAAATCTAAATGGTATCGAAAACAAGGATACCGTCAAATACCCATACCATACCAATATCAAAATATGTGAAATCTTCAACATAGATATCTACAAATAGTATAAAGAAAAGATGATACCCTACCAACCCTGGTTTATACCCATGTTATTTGGGTATCTAGGTTACTTGGCCACAATCATGTAAGTCGAAGGCAAACACATTGAGAACCTCTCATAGCTTAGAATTTTCTTTCTATAATTGATCTAAATCCCAAGATCACCATAATACTAGAAATTGACCTAGTTCATAACAATATTCAGATTCATAACAATTTTTTGTGGGATTGACAATATTCTAGGGAATATTCATGGATATTTATGTTAGATTGAGGTGAGATTCATGAGTGATAACACACATGATATGTTGGACTTAGCCGGACCTCCTCACATGACTCCCCATGAATTCTAAAATATATCACATTCTTTCACATTGTATTGATATAAACTTAGTATTTGCACATGCACCATTGCAAAATTCCATGATATACCCTAATACATACCCTTGGACATTTTATGAATATTTTAAATGTCATGATTTGTTGGGTCTTAAATTCTCAGTTTTCTTTCAATGCACTTTATCCACTATGACAACAAAACACTACACTAAATAAGATATTTAGTGTCACTTACTATTTGGATTTACACAATGCTATATCTTTTAATAGTGATGTAATTTCTACCAAGTAAAGTAGTTAATGTTTAATGATGTCCAAACCACCAATTTCACATTTGTTGGTAAAATATGAGATATACAATAAATAGATATAGCATTGCATGATTCCAAATAGTAAGTGACACTAAATATCATACTTAGTGTAGTTTTAGGTTATAAGTAACAGCAATGGGAGTTGGTGGGGAGAAACTCCGAATCCGCAGACCCTGCATTTTTTTTTATTGTTTTTTTAATCTTACGGTTTGCTCTTGATTAGTACTCATGGTCTACTTTTTGGTTTACTTTTGTCAGTCATTGACGCACGTATAACAAACTGGTGGCAGAACAATAACCATGAAAATTGAACTTACTTAGGGCCCATTTACACCATGGACCATGAAGTCGGACCATGGAAGATGGTCTTTTCTCATGGTCCGACTTCATGGTCCGATTTCTTAAATAATCAATTTACAAAGCCTTTGGGTCCCTCACTAGGTGTAAAACCGAATGTGGACCAAGAGGAATGACCATGCACCAAAAAAATGAATGTGCTTTTTTTTTTAACATATACCCCAAAAGGGTAGTTTTGAAAAAAATAAATCAAACTTGCCCATTCTTTTGTTTCTCGTGTCTTCATCTTCCCTTCCCCCCAAAAAAATCATAATTTTTTTAATAATAATATTTCTTTGCTATGGACCCTTACATTTTTCTACCAAAGCACCTCTTTTGCCTCTCCCACTGCAAAAATCGTTGGACCATGTCAGTGGATAATGTAGGCCTTAAAAAACATCTTTTGGGGGACCTCGAACTCCATGGTCACTCTGACATTTTTCCTTGGTGTAAACCGAAGTGGTCCCGGGACAAGTTCAATAACCAATCACATATTTTATAGGGCCTTGGGACGACTTCATGGTCCATGGCGTAAACAACCCCTTATCATCCACATAATTTTGAAAGCGAAACACAATCAACCCAAATAGTCAGAGGATTAGCTTACCTTCTATTCTCAGTTTCCTGGGAGGCCAAATGTCTAGCTCACTGCATTTATATACCCTATCTGCAGGTCAAATTCATAGGCACTTTTTTTATTTTAGAATTTCAATTCATTCAAACAGTGCCACGTGTCATCATGTGTTTGGTTGGAGCCTCTTAACATGATGGTGTGGAGATTGGGTTTAGGTAGAGTCATTCCCATCGGACTTGAACATATGGTCGTGCAACAATTGTTGCATTTCTAGATCAAATTCTAAAACGAAATATTCACTGTAAGACGTGCAACCCATCTAAATTGTGACCACTTCCAACTCCACATATAATTTTGGCTATTGAATATAATCGCAAATTGTTTCATTTGGTCAGCAATAGCGGATCACGAAAATTGTCATTTCAGAGTTTGCAAATTGGAGTTGAGATGCAAAAGCTATGAGAAGTCATAACGAAGATTGTATTTCTCCATAAACGATCATACATGCCCCATCACAACCGTGTTGATTATCGAACTTGAAAAGGTTGACATATTTTGAGCACGGGCGAGATCGATACTATCGTAACACGTGTGTGTTAGGTGTCCGATTGCAACGACGAAAAGCCTTGCCATATACCGGTGTCCGATAAAGAAGAGTGGCCGTATTAGGTCCACACACCTTATTTAAGTACGATTCTTGTTTTAAGACTAGCTAGGAGCGGTGGACCGTGATCCACAACCGCTCCCTCCTTGTGGGAAAGACTCTCACACACACACTTTTTGACCAACATGGTTTGTAGCTTGAATTTGCACTCTATAACATACACATACTTCTCTACATGGTAGAGTTGGTCACCAAATACTATACTACCCACAACCGAACAATGTAGAGTGAAACCGTTCGGTGCACCGGAGCCGTAGATCCGTCCACCCGTCTCGAAACTCTCACAAACTCAAACGGTTCCCACAAATGTAAGGAGAATCGGCTTGGAGTTCGGAAGAATATGGTGTCTAATCCCCACACCCACCAAGCGTTGGTCACCTCGTTGGGGAACAATGTCCAGGGAGATATTTGTGTGCCATGTCACCGAGGTGCTATGAATGGAGGGTGTGTGGTCGTGGGCAGACCACATCCAAGCCGTCCATTCACAGAGCCCCATCCTACGGTCTACAAAACTGCTCGGGCAACTTGGATTTTTTCTTCTTCTTTTCAACGGATGAAATTTTGGTGGATGGAAAATTGATGTTTGCAAGACGAAGGGGTTGATTGTTCATCCCATCATATGAGAGCGCATGTGTGGGATTTTTGAGGATTCCATAGGGTTCCGTAAGTTCCCAGCGGAGTTCCTGAGGGGAAGAGAAGCCATAGGTTGGGGCAGCATATGAGTCTTTAGATATGTCAAAGCACAATCGACGGCCGAGATCTTCCTGGTCCTCGACCACACGAGAGGCGTTCACAACGTCTCAATGACGCAGAGATATTTGGGCTTACTCAATCAAAATCCTAGTGTTTCCAAGCCCAACCGGTTACATCATGTTGTGATCTTTCGGGTTTTTTTTTCTTTATTACTTCGAGATATAATCCATAGATTCCTCTAAAACGATTGGCGACTCTCCTGCAGTCTTGAATCGTCTTCAAAACCAATAATTTCTCAAACTCAACCGGGTTGATCCAGCGATTGGGAAGATTTTTGAGCATAATCGGTCGAGATCCTAGTGTTTGCAAGTCCAACCGGTTACATGTTGACAACCTCCGGTTTTACTTTATTAAATTGGGGTATATTCTATAAATTCCTCAAAAATGACCGGTGATTTTCCTGCAGTCTTGAACTTCAACCAGTTATTTCTCAAACTCAACTGGTTCATATGTAACTAACTGCCGGTTCTCCCCGACCATTGGGTCGATCTGTAACTAGTGGTCGCTTCTCCCCATTCATTGTTGAGGAATGTTATGTCAAGTAGCAACCAAACTATTGCATGCATTATAATAAGGGGGGTATTATAAGAACCTCGTTCAAATTTAGGTGGCTTTCCGTCTGGGGATTAAGGTATGCACCTAAGTAGGTGTTGTGTACCCAAGCGACAAGAGGAGTTGTTGTTGGTGTTGTTGGTATTGTTGGTGTTGTTTAGGGTTGTTGCTTTTGCTTTTGCTTTTGCTTTTGCGGAGATCCGAGTGCAGTGTTTTTGGGTAGTATCGGGCCCGAATCAAGCCTGCAAGTAGCTAGCTAGGCCACAAAGGGAAGGGAGGAAATGCAGCTGGGGAAACAGCCTGCTGGGCTGAGTAACTGGAGTATAAATTATTAGAGTTGGTGCGGCGGTAGGCGCTACTTGGGGCATGGACCCACCCGCCCGGAAACCCACCTTCTTGTATTCCATTCTTAGAGTATTATGTTTCCCCCCCTCCCCCTTTATGCCGTCCAGGTGTATATATATGTCTGGGTATCTTTGAGCTCCTATGGACAATGGTTCTCCTATATATACTAAGGAGGCCCAAAAAATGACTTTGAAGCATCGTCCGGGAGTTCTATACAAAAATCGGTACATTCCCTACCTTCTATATAAAGCCGTTCGGATTATTTTCATTTACTCAGAAGCTACCGAAAGCCAGTTTTCTCCTCTCCTTCTTATGGTTAAATTCCTACATTTACCTTTACCGTTCGATAATTTTCTTAGTTTTTTAATTTTAGTTTGGTATGTTCTCGAAGTTATGTATAGTAAGTCAGGCTTTGTTTTGTTTTAAGTTTATTTTGTAAAAGAAAATTGGTGTTATGTTGTAAAGGGGTGGAATTTGTGTTGAATGAAATCCTAAGTATCCCTGGAAGGATTTGGGCGAACCAACCCATACACTCGTTCCTTGTTGGATGCCTAAACCCTTGCCTCCAAGAAACCGGTGTGCACGTTGGTTTGCCCTAGCCTCCTAGAAGGAGTTGAACCTTGCCAAGCCCCCAACAACTTGGGGCCAAGGATGTAGCCTTTGAGAATTGTATGGATCCAGAGAGGGTGCATCAATGAACAGGAAGAACCGACCACTAGTTGTCCCTAGTCCCTTCGGCTACTCGCCTAAACTTAAAAATTACTCTTGGTAAATATCCTAAACTATGATGCCTCTACCGGTCATATTGCCGGTCTATTCTCTCTTGAACCGGTCGATATCCAACCTCGACACTTCATTGGTACTTCATCCCAATCATTGCGAACTCATTGGGAAATCTCCAAAAAAAATCGGCTAGCTCATAACTAAACCTCAATACTCCCCATACATTGCCGGGAACTCCCCACCTTTTAAATTTCATTGTTATCATAACATTATTCAACCGAGTTTGTATGTTGGGTGGGGCCAAGTCATATTCTATTCAAAATTAAACTGGGTTTATAGAGAATTGCACTGACAAATTTAGACCAAAAAACTCGGGTGAAATAATGTATTGATATTATTAGAATGCAACAGCTGATAGCAACTGAATAATGTTATGATATTGATGCCCCCCTCCCGCCTTATGCCATTTGGGCATGTCCGGGCAATGTTCACTATTGAAGTCTTCAACACTTGTCAAATGCTATTTTGGCCGTCAAAAAAGTTTTTTTTTTGGGGGGGGGGCACTTCACAAAAATGTGCTCTGGGAAGTTTCCACCCTTCACAATGAAGGCCTCTCCAAAAACTACTTGTCACAAAATACAATGGCTACAATTTGCAAATAAAAACATAGCTAGACTCCAATCTTGGCACTCTAACATACACTTCTAAATTTCAATAACTCCTACAATTTCGACTATGCAACTTCGACTCGGCGCTGACGACTACTTTGGCTTGGCAAGCACAACTATACATGAACGTGGATTTTCCAAACAAAATTGGGTGAAGAGTGATTGCAGGAGTCGATTGAAACTTGAAACATTGGATGCATTGATGCAAGTGTCATCATGCGGTCTTCCAATGAAAAATATGGATTGGGCTAGAATTTTTGACACTTGAAAATCGACAAAAAACTGGAGGGCTTTGCCTTTGGAGTTGGATGATGATTAAGTGCATTATGTAAAGAATCTAAATAATTTTAGTGCATTATTTTATTGCATGTACTTCTTCAATATAGTGAGACATCATATTATTTTCATATTTAATACAAAACGCCAATATCAAGGTATTCTTTTTGGTGAAGTGTTGCAAAAATGTTTGAAAGTTTGAGTGAAGTGTGATCATTTTGAAGCCCTTCACACTGAAATGCAGGTGCACACTTCCAACTTGAACACTGTGTCCGGGTGTGAACATTTTGTGGACAATAGTTCTCCTATACTAAGTAGCTACCAATCAGGGCATAAATTTGAAGGGTTGCTTGTATTTCATAGGGAAGGGTAACTCAAAATTTTCCCTTTCAAAATGAAGGGTTACCTCAAAAATTGCCCTTCATGTATGTATTGAAGTTTTTGTTGAAAGTGCACATTATCATGTTTATCATTTAAGCGATGTTGAAAACTATAATATAAGTGAGACCAAAGAACACACATGGTGAAAAGATAGAACTATTTCATTAATGAAACATTGATGTCTGAGTATATTGAAATGGTAATGACATCTCAACATATTGGCATCAATGATAATCTGTCAGATCTAAACCTACTATCTAAGTTCTTTGTCGGGATCCAGCTCTAGTTCCGAGACTTTGAGAGATGCACGCGATCTCATTGTTATCTTTGCACCCGAATGTACTAAAGTCAGTCATCTCCAAATCCCAAGTTTGTCTGATTTACAAGGAAGCATACTTTTGTGACTCTTGAATGTCGAATCTTTAGCTTGCAAGTTAGCTGAGGCAGCGAGGCTCCTATGAACCCAGCTTTGATTTTTGCAGAATTGGGTGAGAGATAGGTGCAAACGATCTCATTTTACCTTTGCACTCGTAAGTACTGAAAGTCATCTCCAGATTCCAAGTTTTTCTGTTTGACAATGAAGCACCACTTTGTGACTCTTGAGTGTCAAATCTATAACTTGCTTACGCTGAGACTCCTATGCATCCAGCTTGATTTTTGCAGAATTGGGTGAGAGAGAGGTGCAAGGCTGCAAGCGATCTCATTTGGTTGGCCTTTTTTTTTTCCGTGACTTTAGGATCCAAACTCTCTCGAGTCTCCACCTGTCTCTGTGAGGCCATACTCTCTCAGACTCTCAGTTTCTACTGCAATTTTGTCAGACTGAGGGGTGACAGATGTGAGATGAGCAAGTGATCTCATTTTTCTCAAAGTATTATTAGGGAAGGGTTACTTTTGTTTGCCGTTCATTTTGAAGGGTTTATAGAAAATTAACCCTTCCTTTTTGAAGGGTTGCAAAATATTTTGAAGGGAAAGTGAAGGGCTGGACCCCAAAATAAGGGTAATAGCCCTTCAAATTTACTCCTTGGCTACCAATGATTTTGAGAGCTTTTGCATGACATAACTTAGGTGTTACCAATAGGGAACTGGGGAACTTCCCACCTTTTGACATTCATTGTTATATTGATGTCCCCCCTCCCCTTCATGACATCCGGGTATGACCGGGTATCTTTGATTATCATCTCAACAGTTCTCATATCCTAAGATAGATGGCACCAGTATAGGTATTAGGGAACCTGGCCAGCAACCTACCTTCTTAGGGCCACTTCACACATGAGCCAAGGGCCGTGACCACTGATTGTGAGAGCCCAAAAGAAAGTGTCCAAAGGCCGTCCCAACACACCTCCATAATCACGTAGTGTGGTCACGGACCCTCAAGTGTAGAGTGAAGTCATATGTGACCGGACCCTCAACCAAATGCTATTTCAATGAATTTTTATTCATGCAGGTCCTCGCACATGATAAAGTAGAATAAACCAAAGGTTGTGAGCGTTCGGAGTGCCATGGTCTCCCGGTTCTGTGTTAGGCCTCCCTCCAAGAAGTGGTTTTTGAAAATAGTCCAAGTGACCATGAAACATGATCCATTCGGTGCCATGTAGGAATCCATGTAGACTTTACATCCATCTTGCATTCACATACTTTGTTAGTCCCTCAAGCGTAGTGTGAAGCGAACTTGGACCGGCTCCGTCCTTTCCACCAATGAGAGTGCTTGGAGTGTAATGGTCACGGGCTCTCAGTCCCCTGTGTGAAGTGGCCCTTATATTCAATTTCAGTTTGAGGTTTTTCCCTTTAAAAGCCTTCCGGGTATGTCCGGGTATACATGTACATTCCGAGGACCATTTCTCTTAGGGGACACCAGTGTGATTTTAAAGCCGTTTTGCACAATCTTGTAGTAAGCTTATATATGTGCTACCAAACACTCACCTGGCAGAGAGAGATGTACCACTTTATACCCGGAGGTGGGTTAATGATAGGCTGCTGTTGGTCACGTGACAGAAGCCTATATTGTGGAGGTACCATTCAAGTGAGCCATGCATCTTATAATATTCAATTTGAATAGAATACAATGTTCAACTTGAATAGCAATAAATAAATAGATAATGAAATAACCAACGTTGGGCAATCCGATGTGAATCTGAGCTCGTTGGCTCTACGCTGCTCAAGAATCTTCTTGATGTAAGATGGGGTTTATTGTCCACCTTGCAGTGGGTGGGCTTTTAGCTTCCTACCTACTTAGCTAGTTTTATCCTGTCAAGTAGAGAAGATTTCACAGCGGGAATCAATTCGTCAACCCCTCTGTTCGGAAATGGGTACGTCTCCACTATCACCCGGTAGTTTAGGATCATCTCGGACCTCAACTTGAATAGAATACAAGTGCACTGGTGGCAACAAAGGTAAAACCGATTCATCATGCAATGCAAACTATTTATAGATCACAAGGAGAAGTTCCCATGGGTCGAGGGACCTCAGAAGGATGGGTATGCCATACATACCCGTTTGAATGGTACATAGTGAGGTTTGCCTCAAAAAACATATACCAAGAAGACAAGTGTTTTAAACAAGATCGGATTGCGTGCTCAAAATATGATAGATTATTCTAGGGTCAATAGCCAACAACGTGGGGGATCATTTAATGAGCACAAGAATCATCACTTTGATAATGAATGAAAATAAGTACGAGGAAGTGGCTACAACCTCGATTTGGATTTGCTAACGATCTCATACTCATGTGTTTCATAGCCTAAAAGAAGTGGACTAGCCGGAAAGGTAACCATTTAAGGGGTGTCCACCTTACATACCCGGGAGGTGGCGGGTATGAAGGATTCGATAGCTGCGTCGGCTCAGTAAACGAGAGGCATGATGTAGTATTGACTGGAGTTGCACAGAGGAAAGACCAGGGGCGGGGTAAAAGTAGGTGAAAGAAAACCACCGCAAGGTAAAACATATTTACTAATTACGTGGAGAAGTTACCAGGGGGCTCAGGGCCTTATAAGGAGCCAGCTGCCATGGCTTGTCTCCCATCTCTCGCGTTTGTTGCGTTTGCTGCGTCCTTTGAAGCTCCTTCTTCTTCCTCGCTCCGATCGCCTCCCTCCATCGCCTCTGGAGCTCCCTGCCACCCGTTCCCATGCTCCCCTCCTGTTGACCTCTCGCTGGAACTTTGCGGCTCGCGATTTGGTGCTGCCTTTCGGATTTTCGGGTTCGTTTGCTCTGCTAGCTCCCTCCCCGGCTTGCTGTTTCGGTGCAAATTGGTGGTCTCCACCGTCTGTGTCTTCCAAGTTTTGCAGATTTGGCATGGTTTACGTGGAAGTATGTGCTTGCGGGAAGAGTCTGTACGACTTTTTGTGTAGCTGCACTTCGGAGCTTGCGGAGCATGATGGTGTTTGATGATTAGTGCAGAAAGTTTTGCTTAGTAATTCTGGGCAGGGGTTCCTTTTCACCGAGAATGTGCACTTTGTGCTCTCCACCTCTTGTGTTGTCGAAGTTTTCAGATTTTAGCATGGTTCACGTGGAAGTATGTGCTTAGGCAGATGTGCTTGGGGAGTTAAGGGTAGCTGTACTTCGGAGCTTGCTGTGAGCATGATGGTTTTTTTGTAATTAGTGTAAAATTCTTGTTTAGTAATTCTGGGTAGTGGTTCCTTTCACTGAGAATGTTCACTTTGTCCTCTCCACCTCTTGTGTTGTCGAAGTTTGCAGATTTTCCATGGGTTGTCTGGAAGTATGTGCTTGGGGGAAGAGTCTCTTCGACTTTCGTGTAGCTGCACTTCGGAGATTGCGGAACATGATGCTGTTTGATGATCAGTGCAGAAAGCCTTGCTTAGTACTTCTAATCAATGGCTCCTGTCACTTAGAATGTCCACTTTGTGCTCACCAAATCTCTTGTGTTGTCAAAGTTTGCAGATTTTAGTATGGTTCACGTGGAAGTATGTGCTTAGGCAGATGTGCTTGGGGGAAGAGTCTCTTCGAGTTTAAGGGTAGCTGCACTTTGGACCTTGCGGGACATGATGGTTTATGGTTAGTAGTGCAGAAAGTTTTGCTTAATGATTTTAGGCAGTGGCTCCTTTCACTGAGAATGTCCATGTCCCCTCTGCTGAGGGATTTGGGTGTGGGAGTAAGGGAGTGTTTTTCTCTGTTTCTGTGTTGGTACACTTGTTGTACGGTGTTTTCAGCCTTTTCGTGCACGCACGTGGGTGGGTTGGTTGCTAATCTGCCGGAGCTCCGATATCTTCCGGAGCACCAAATTGTTTTCTTACGAGTTTTCAATTATTGTGGAGGAAATGTTTCGGAGGCCCTTTTTCTGGTGTTCCTGTGTATGTCCGTACTGTTGTTCGTGGTTTGGTCTTTCAGCTTCTGCCATGTAGGAGGAAGAAGGGAAGCAAGCACGGAGCCGAGCAGCTCCTGGAGTTGCATATCTATGTAAATTGAGACATTTGTTGGAAGCTCATGTGATTTGTGTGTATTCTATCATGCTCGGTTGCCATACAGTGGCTTGTGTTGTACCCAATTGCGACCGTTTGATGACCATGTCACCTTGTGCTGTCGTAACGTGTACTCGTTCTGGAGTGAGGTCGGTGTCAATGTTGGACTTTGCAGAAATGGAGCGGCACATCGGTCCGAATATTTCTCTTTACTCGAGTCTTGGTTTATTCTTCTCGGTCTGGTTGATTCCATCACTTCTGGGCCCTGGGTTTTTGAAAACTTAGCTCGCTTGTAGAGCCTGAAACCATTTTGTGCATGTTCAAGCACGGAGCTGAGTAGCTCCTGAAGTTGCATGTTCATCTAAATTGAGACATTTGTTGGAAGCTCATGTGATGTCTGGTTGACTGTCATGCTTGGTTCTCATAAAGTGGCTTGTGTTGCACCCAATTGCGACAGTTTGATGGCTCTGGCCATGCCACCTGATGCTTTCGTAGCGTGTACTTGTTCTGTAGTCATGTCGGTGTCAATGTTGGACTTTGTCGACATACAGCAGTACATCTGTTCGAATGTGCTTGCTTTCTCTTTACTCGAGCCTCAGTTTCTCTTCTCGTTCTGGTTGATTCCAACTCTTGTTTTAACACCTAGGTTTCTTAATGGAGCCTGAATTTTTGTGTGTCACATGTGCAGGTTCCTAGTGTTGAGAGTGGCAGAGCAAAATGGCCTCTATCGGGAACGAGAAACACGAAGGCGAGTTTGAGTTCGCCAGCCTCAATAGCCCTACTGCATCACTGGTCCCCAATGGCCTGTCGAAGATCAACACGAAGGTGCCTGCAACTGCGCAGCGTGAAGTTTGCAAGGATGACACCTCCCGGCCTGTGAAAGTGGCAAATGTGGACGAGCTTCATGCTCTGCAGCAGAAGAAGGCATCAGCTCCTTCCACTCCCAGAAACTCCACAAATCCCTCCACACCCAAGGGCGGCTTGACACCGAAGGGCCCCCTCACACCAAGGTCCTACATGAGTGAAGAGGAGCGCCATTCGCAGCAGATGCACTCCATCAGGTAAACAAACCATCTTCAGTTACTAAAAAAAATTCCTCTTCATAGCTGCACATAAGAAATCCATGTTTTTCTACTTCAAACAAAAATAATTACTCATTTTGGGCTAACCTCGTTCTTGATATCGTTCTGCAGTGCATCTCTGGCCTCATTGACTCGTGAAGTTGGCCCTCAAGTTGTTAAGGGCGATCCAGCCAGGAAGAGGTCTCCACCCGTGTCTGTGGTTGCTCCCAGGCTTGACAACAGTGACAGTTCACTGAAGTTTACCCATGTCCTTTACAACCTCTCCCCTGCTGGTAACTTTAACTTCTGTTGCCTCTGGGATGCAAGAGTAAACATTTGTTGATCAAGCTTTCTCTTTGCAAATCTTGGCTTTACGGTTGTGCATGCCTCTGCTTCATCTTGCATATGGTTGGGGATGCAGAACTGTATGAACAGGCCATCAAGTTTGAGAAAGGCTCCTACATCACAGCAAGTGGCGCCCTTGCTACTCTTTCTGGTGCCAAAACTGGGCGCTCACCCAAGGACAAACGTGTGGTGAGGGAAGAGACCTCGCAGGATGACTTGTGGTGGGGAAAGTAAGTATTGAAGTCTTGTATTGTTACTCTTTGATGCAGTGGAAGTAGCAAATTCTTAATTCTATGTTGAGCTTGTGCTTGCTCATGGTGAATAAAGAATATGCTATGACTGTGTGCCACATGTTTTGTACATATGTAGTTGGTTTGGTGGTAGTGATCAATATGGTTATGGTCAACAAAGAATATCTAGTGATTGTGTTCCACAGGCTTTGTACATGTGTAATTGTTTTCGTGGTACTGATATGGTCATGTGTGTTTCCAGGGGCTCTCCAAACATCGAGATGGACGAGGAAACCTTCCTGGTGAACAGGGAAAGAGCTGTGGATTACTTGAACTCTTTGGAAAAGGTATGAAATTGAACGTGGAGTTATTTGAAATATGTGAGCTTTGTGATGCAGAGTTTTCCCCTCTTATTGCTTCTTTTGCATCTCTGAAGTATACATCCTGTTGTTTCTTTCTTCAGGTTTTTGTCAACGATCAGTTTTTGAATTGGGATGAGGAGAACCGCATCAAAGTCCGGATTATATCCGCCCGTGCTTATCATTCGCTTTTTATGCATAACATGTAAGTTTGCCAGATCAATCTGAACCCTGAACCCTCAAAACCCGGTACGAACACCTAAACGCTAAACACTGACCTCTGCTTTGGATACTGCCCACTCACTGTTAAAAAAATCTTGGAAAGAAAAAAGAGAGTTCAAGGTGACTGGATCCTCGAAGGATCTGAGGTCCTGGAGATCATGCATCCATCACACTGGAGGGCTCTCCCTCTAGCCTGGTCCTAGAGGGAGAGAGATCTGTTTGGATGATGCATGTAAGTCTGTGTGTTGGTGTGCTCGGTGGCATTAAGCATATGGGTGGCAGGTGCATCCGCCCTACACCTGAAGAGCTGGAGGATTTTGGGACTCCGGACTTCACAATCTACAATGCCGGACAGTTCCCTTGCAATCGATACACACATTACATGACATCCTCAACTAGCATAGATCTGAACCTGAAAAGGAAAGAGATGGTGATTCTGGGGACGCAATATGCGGGAGAGATGAAGAAGGGTCTGTTCAGCGTGATGCACTACTTGATGCCCAAAAGAGGAATCCTGTCGTTGCATTCAGGCTGCAATATGGGGAAGGCAGGGGATGTGGCGTTGTTTTTTGGATTATCAGGTATCGTTGGTAAAAAAACGAGAAGCTCACGTGTGCTTGAATAGGGTAGAGAAAGAAAGAAAAGACAACTATATCTCTCGCTCGAGTGCCTGGACATTGTTGCTGATTGATGTTTTTGTGTGGCAGGCACCGGTAAGACAACTCTATCGACTGATGAAAACCGCTATCTCATTGGTGATGATGAGCACTGCTGGAGTGAAAATGGTGTGTCAAACATCGAGGGTGGGTGCTATGCCAAGTGCATTGATCTCGCAAGAGAAAAGGAGCCAGAAATCTGGAATGCCATCAAATTTGGAACTGGTAAGAGATTTAAAATTGTTGTCATTTTGTGCTTAGTTTCTGTTGCATGAATACACGCTTTTTCACCCAATTTTTCACTCTATCCTGTGTTCTGAAGCTTTACTTGTTGTCTTCCCTGACTATGGTTCCTTTTCCTGCAGTGCTAGAAAATGTGGTATTTGAGGAGCACTACAGAGACGTTGACTACACGGACAAGTCTGTCACTGGTAAGATTTTATGAATTTTTTGCTCACACCTCTTGTTCATCAAATGAAATTCTCTCTTGATCCTTGTGGCCTGATGTCAAAAGCACGAACAGGGCAAAATTACCATCATTATCTTGGTGTGTATATGTTGTCCATTGTATTGTAACTACTGCTTAGTAAATATGCTGTTGTTGCTGTAACAGAGAATACAAGGGCAGCCTACCCCATCGAGTTCATCCCTAATGTCAAGCTACCCTGTGTTGGGCCTCATCCCAAGAATGTCATCCTCTTGGCTTGCGATGCCTTTGGAGTGTTGCCACCAGTGAGCAAGTTGACACTTGCACAGACCATGTACCACTTCATCAGTGGTTACACTGCTCTGGTAAGCTATTCAATTCAGTTCATTGTATTCTGATCCATTTTGTTGTTTTTGGAAGGAATTTACTTGGATGCATATGGTGTCTAGTTTTTGCTGGACCATGGTCTCATTAAGCAGGATGTTTGCAAGCTCAGGTTGCTGGCACCGTTGACGGTGTGAAGGAGCCAACTGCGACATTCTCAGCTTGTTTCGGAGCGGCGTTCATCATGTTGCACCCAACGAAATATGCTGCCATGCTTGCTGAGAAAATGAAGACACACGGTGCTACTGCTTGGCTTGTCAACACTGGATGGACTGGTGGCAGGTAACAACGACCTCACCTCCAATATCATTACACTTATTTTTCCAAATGAAATTCTCTTTTGTTTTGTTGCGGGCCATGACTTTTGAATCTCATTTCAACTTTATGTCCATTTACATGTGCAGCTACGGTGTTGGGAGGAGAATGAAACTTGCATACACAAGGAGGATAATCGATGCCATCCATGATGGCTCCCTCTTGGAAGCGAAGTACGAAGCAACTCCGATTTTCAATCTGGCTGTCCCGACTGAAGTCAAGGGAGTTCCAAGCGAAGTGTTGCACCCAGAAAATTCTGTAAGTACCCTCAACCCTTGATAACCTCTTGAACGCTATCGCATGTACTTGGACAAACCTCTTAAACAGTGGTTAACATTGGATTCACATTGTTCATACTTCTGCATTTCTTTGATAGCATCCATCCATTGTATAGTGTGAGAATGTCAACCTCCTATGAACTAGAATAACAATGGAACCTAGTGGAAGATATTGAGCCTTTCTACTTGTTTGAAAAGTAAAACATGATTTGTGGATCTGAGAATCTTGGCTCTATATTTGGCTATGATATTGCAGTGGCCAGACAAGCAGTACTACAGTGAAACCTTGAAAAAGCTAGCAGGGCTTTTCCAGAAGAACTTTGAAATATACACAGACTACAAGGTTGGTGGTGATGCCAAGCTCACAGAGCAAATTCTTGCAGCTGGCCCAGTGATGTAATTTCCAATTCACTCTGGACTGGATAGTCCACGCTCTTGGTGACAGCACAACAAGACCGTATGGGAATGTGATGGGACTCCCAATGGTCAGTTTTGAATTGTTCTTTGATTCCTCTCAAGATCGATAACCAGTAAATTTTTACTCCACTGCTTCTGCACTAGAGTTTTGTGCAGCTCGAGACAACACTTGATAATGACGAAACGTTAGATCTTCTAGGAATAGTCCGTACTACTTGCACTCAGGTAGCTAACCCTTGTTGGGACATATTTTTTTCTGTCAAGGTCTAAAAAGACTTCGATGGTGATGATTTTGTTCATTTGATACATATGTCCATATTAATCTCCCTTTCTTAAGTTGCATCCTGTGAGTCTCACTACTTTGTATCAGGTATGTGGGCTTTTTGTGGTCACTCTTAATCAGATTGATTTGAGTGGTGTATGGCAAAGTTTGTAGTTAAGCATGGACTCCGCTAAAAAGACGTGTTATCATGAGAATTAGACTATGTTCTCAATATATACTATCCATTCTAGGCTTAATTGTCATGCCTATGGGCAGGGCCTATTATTTCAAGGGAAAGTTCCTCTTTTGCGGTTCTCCTCAGGTTGTGCAATTTGAAATGATAATAATTGCCAACTGGATGAGGGGATTCCCAAGCATTCAGACCAGACTTTTTATAGTGGAGAAGTTGGATTATGAGGGTGAGGGGGTAGTGGATAAGTAGTCCGGAACACACTATTTTTTAGCTGATTTGACACCAAAATTATCTTTAAAGACATGAAGTAGGCTAGTTCAAGTCATTAGAGATGAATCAGCCACAAACCTATCCGGGGTGAGGATTTTGTCTTGGATGGTCGAGAGGTCAGCTCATATGTGATGATTCCCTCTTGGCGCCTATCAGCTAGGGGCATTTGAGAAAGGTTAATCAGTTTAACTTTTGTGGTGTGATAAGGGTTCGAATATGAGTGCCATCAAGATTATTGTGACAAATTCATGACCTGTTGGAGCCTGCACCTGGGTAAGATGGACGTGTTATTTGGATACTTTCCTTCCACACCCACTTGCATGAAACAAGCAATTAGTGCAAGATGATTAGTGTGTCCGTACTCACTTGCTAGATATCATATGAATCGATTACTCATTGCCACATTGCCAAATAGGTCCTCTCAATCATGTTCACTGTTGAGTTTAGAGTAATTAGAATAAATTGAGCAAATAGTTCCAATCTCGTTTAAAAGTCTTTTTGGTGTCGGTTCTTAGATTTACACTTCACATATAGGTGTTCACAATATTGCTATGTTTGATTTAGGCACGATACAAACGCTCCCATGATATCCATACAAATGAAATTGATACTGGGTTTTTATCTAAGATTAAACCTACATTATAGAGCCCTGCACTTTGAAACTATGATTTCCTTCAGCGAGACAAACATGGGGATAGCTGTGGAATGATAATATTCTCTTTGGCAACAGTGTAGCATCTTCAATATCTTCAGGCCTGTGGCAATTCGGAAGGAGGCTGTAAGTAATCTGATTTTTGCCTCAGGACTCCTCCTGGCAACTGCAGTGACATAGTGCCCAGTGGCACAAAAAAAAGTGATTGTGTTCTGCACTCAATCTAAATCTTCTTTGTGTTCTCACAGGTAACTAAAAGTTTACATCATCATCACTACAATTTGTTGACTCCTGGTTGCACTTAAATTCCATGGGTGTTTCCAAAATTCAGCCTTCTGCAGTGACTTCTAATAGGAGGTTTGATGGAGATTTGGGGAAGTTCAATAGAGTGTGGCTCTATCTGCATAGTTCCAACCCGAGGCTCTCGTTATGAGCTCTTAAAGATCTAAGGAGTATTTCACATTCTAATGCCCCATTCCCAGATGACCTTAAAAGGGCTTGTCTCAAAGGAGAATTCATTTGTATATATTTGTTGTTCAAACATGGGTGCTTATATAGTGCCAAGCATGCCTAACATCAATGTTGGCAAGCTCTAAAATCAACAACTGTAGGGTTGATGATGTAGCGCCTGCTACTTCCTTGCCAGTTATTACGAAGATAGAACTAAGTTTGTTGCTCCTCATCCATTGCTAGTCATTCCCAAGCATCACTTTTAGCTATTGTTGTCTTAGAGGTTCCAATAACTCCGATTTGGTTGGTCGCTTTAACTGTAACTTTTAATTAAGGTCAGGTGTGTAGGGGCGTTAAGATGTGTGAATTAAACACTTTTCCCAGGATCTTTTGAAAATTGTCACAAAAGAGAAGTCTTGCCAAGACATGCATTTCGTTTCTTAACACCTACAAGGAAAAATGGACTTAGTTGACATAGTTTGTTGCTTTTTAATTCCAAACTAAGTTCATTAGACTAATTTGGGGTCTTTGACCATGACTTAGGTGTTAATTTGGATCAAGATAATAATCATCAAGCTCTACAATAGAAATCAACATTTTTCACCTCGGCCTCCCCCTTGGTAGGTGTTATGAACATTCACCCCCAAGACACCATCAAGAATCACATCCATATAATTAACTTTTAGAATCAGGTGTAACTTTCACAATGAACTCATCAAAGCTATGTAGTAGAGTATGCTAAGAGGAATTTGTAGAAAGATTTGCAACAAGGTCATTTTGCTCGACAAAATTCTTGAGAAACGACATATATTTGGATGTGGGCTACGTTGGAGACTCTGGATGAAGCACAGACGAGTTGGTTTGATCATCAATTTCATGTGCACATGGACTCGGTGACACAAATTGCAATACAACAAGTTGTATTCATTGAATTGAAATTTAGGAAGCCCAAAAGTTTACGGGACTAGAAACACATCAAGTAAATTACAAATACATGCCTTCTTAATGCATATGTATACCACAACACATATTAGTTGTCCTCCCCAAGAACTTATCAAGATCGTCCGACCAATTCATTGTTTGTGTTAGAAAGGCCACAATCTCAACTGTATTGAAAGATTGTGGAAGCCTTCTTTTGTGACCGCACTAGAATACAACCACCAATATAGAGTGGCATGGTATTGTGTATCAGCATCCTTCATTGTATTGTGCACATCTAATTCTTGCAAGGTTTTTGTGCTGAAACTACAACCACAATTACATGTGTTGTTGGGTAATCTTGGTCATAAGGAGTTATTTGAATCAAAGTTGGGTTGCAAATCTTCGGATTGTTTATCACAACAATCAATAATCCGTATTGTATATTATTTGCTACCACACTCATGGCAAGAAATTATGGTTTACCCTTCAATTGTTGGCCATGATCACATCTTTCAAATGCTCGAACTTCAAACAAAAGCGGCCCCTAAGGAGCATAATACAAGCGATCCATCATTCCGATACCTTGAAGTTTCTCTCACAAATTCCTTTATTTTTCTCAATTTGTTTTACAAATGGTCCTCATATTACGTCCTAGGGTTTTCAAAGCAATTTTGAAAACTCTCCAAAAAGTTGAAATTAGTCATCTTGGTGCCGAGATGACTAATTCCAACATTTGGATACCCTTAAGTTGCTCTCATAATTTCCTTCATTTTTCTCAAACTGTTTCCAATGGTCCTTGCAATGCTTCCCAAGGATTTTGAAGCAATTTTGAACCTCTCAAAAAAATTGAAATTAGTCAATTTGTCTACAAATGGCCTTGGAATCAATTCCCAAGGCTTTTGAAGTGACCTTGACAAATCTCAAAGAAATTGAAACGAGGTGACTAATATCAACATTTTGGTAACTTTAAAGCTAGCACAAAATTTTATTTATTTCTCTCAAATGCACATTTTTTTCAAGGGCTTTCAAAGTGATCTCTAAAAAGTTGAATTTTTTTGTCCTCGGTGCGAAGAACACAAATATCAACATTAGGGTAACATTGAAGATAGCTCAAAATGTTTTTTTATTTTCCTCAAAGGCTTTGTAAATGACGTGTCAAAACTTCAGTATGGTCTCCTATGGCAAGGACTTATGCTTTACTAAGTAACTAGCCAAAGGTAGAATTAGGTTGTTTTTAAGGAGGCAACTAAAACTATCAGCGAAGGAGAAGATTTATGAAAAATTAAAATAAGAGCGGTGCTTGTAACCTTAGGATGGCTACATAAGAATTGGTGGTTAGGATAGCGGAATGAGGTTTTCTTAGGCCACAAATCCTAGTACCTACTTAGAAAGTGCAAAAGCAAGTGAGAAGTACAAGGGAGTGGTGAAGTTTTGCGGTGTACGACCTTGCTAATGAATGTAATAGTGTTGGTCCTTGGAATATTAGCTTTTGGATTTGAAGGGATTCCTAACTTATTTATGGTTGTAGTAAGGCTTGTCAAAGCAATTCATTCCAAGAAGTCTTGGAGAGACAAGACTTATGTATGTCTTACATTAATTTTTCCTAATAATAAGAAGTATCTACTACATTAGTGTTAGAATTAAGAGGACTAAGTTGGTCAATCTAAGTTGGTCAACCCTCAATATCACTACTAACTAGGGACCCACCATCTATAGAATAGTGCAGTAATCTTGGTCATACATAGACTAAGTTAGGAAGCTAGAAGTTAATATGGTAGATCAATCACAGGCTGGAGGGTTGTAACGTTGCCGGTATAAGAGGGAGTAGATTAAAACATATATCATATAACTAGTAAATACATATGGTTGTAAGTAGGTCAGATTATAAGGTCGTACATCTATGAGTCTCAACCAAAATTGGGGGGTGGGCAGTATTGGTACAACCTTCAAGAATAGTGTCATTGGTAACATGTTAGTAATAACGTATGGGTAGTAGGGTAATGTAGACTACAAGGAGTGGCTAACATGGGTAGTAGAGAGAAGTGCAACAAAGCTACCAACCTTTTTCAATTGCACGAATGCATAAATGCAAATTTTGAAAGTAAATATGTCATGGAGAGGTGGACAAGAAAAAAACCCTAAGTCTTTGCAATTCTTAATAAAGGCGTTGACTTAACCAATATCATTTATTGATGCCTTTGCATCTACTTGTGACTTTTTTTAAATGTAGATGTGGATTTCAAACACTGAATATAATCTCTATGTTTATGTGGTTTGCACGTACAATTGTTTATGCTTGTTGGTGTAGCAGTGCTACTTCATCGCATTCGAGAGAGGCTCAACCCTCTGTGATGTCATCTTGGCACCATCATATCCTCACCTCATAATGGTGGTTCAATGATCTCCCTCACTGCCAAAAATGATCTCCCTCAATGATGATGATGAACCTATTAAAAAAATTCATGAAATTCCAATGGAGTACGTAAGTTCACCGTTTGTTCCATGTTTGTTCAATTTTGGAGTCCTTTAACATATTATTCTCCAGTAATGAATGCTTACCATTTGAGTTTTGTTTTTTTTTAAATGCAAAATGCGATGTCCCCTCCCATTTGCATAATTATTCCATTACATGTGGTCACAAAGGCTGTGGATCCAACATCAACACCATCACATATATAGGTACTTGAGCTCCAATTTACACCAAGTATGAGACCATTTATATGTTATTGACATTTGCAGATAGGCTTTTGGTTTGGGTTCAATTGAACATAACACACATGGAAGGTTAAATAAGAGTCAATTTGGGGTTCTAGGTGTTATTATAAGGTTGTTTGATAGGTCTAAATGAGTTTTAAGTAAGAATTGGGTATCAAAACCTATATTAGACTTGGTTCCGGTGATTTTTATGGGGTAAGGTGAGATTAAAAGGTGGATTACAAGGGTCACTCAATGCAATACATACAATTGCGCAATCTCTACCTACCTGCCAACTATAATTCAATAATATCGACTCACTATACCATGGATTTCAATGCAAGGAGTCTCAACTCATCAATTGTCCCATGAGTGCCAATAACATCATATAACTAAGGCCAAGGGCACCCTAATATGAAGCCATTTGGACCATGCCATATGGGTGTTTCTGGACTACACAATGACACGTGCAACATGGACTTGATACCTATTAATCCCACTAATTGGTGTCACATGATGTTGACATGTTTTGAGGACAAACATAGTATTCCGAACAAACTCTTGCCAAGAGTCATTATATGCAAATTCTACTATAGCAAGGAATTTATCCTACTCATTATGCACCATATTTCCATAATGTCACAACATGTCCTCAATGATGCGGTTTACCCACTCTGTCTATCTATCGGTTTGAGAATGAAATGCGGTGGACATAGTCAACCTCGTCCCCAAAAGACCATGCAATGCATTCTAGAACCTACTTGTGAATCTAGTGTCTATTTCGCTTAGGATTACTTTAGGTAGACCATGAAGTTTATATACATGATCACAAAATAACCTTGCCGTTTCTTCAACAATAACGTGTGTCATGGTTGGCATAAAATGGGTCATTTTGGACAACTTATCCACACACACAAAGATAGCATCACAACCATGAGTGGAAGGTGTCAAGCTAGAGATGAAGTCCATGTTGACCACCTCCCAATTCATGTCGGAAATTTCTAAAAGTTGTTACATGCATGTTGGCTTCAAAATAGAAGCTTTACTCCATTGGTAAATCTCACAAGATTTTATTTAGCTCATGATGGACCTTTGCATCTCAAACCACATGTATGCATGTAACTTCAAGTCCTTCATGTTCTACTCACAAAATTTTGCAAAGTAGTTTTATACCTTGTCTATTTGTCATCAACAATTCCTTAAAAATTTGGTTGCATCAAGATTAATAACTCTAAATCTATAACACATTAAGGAGTTAAAATTTCACCATAATTGAGACAAGGCATTTCTCAAGCTACCCTTCAAATCTCACATTCACAGTTACATTACTTGCACATAATCAAAACTTCAAAGTTGTGTTACTTAGCTACTATAGTTATAGACCCCTTTGCTTTAACGCTTCATTGTTCCTTCTTTAACATATATCATGCCCTCAAACTTTCAATACAAGTGATGTACCTCACCAAAAATACTCTTCTAATATTGCTACAAGATATTTCTCCCATCATGCACAAGACCAAGACCCGAGGCCCAAATTTTGCGTTCTTTATAAACCAAATGTAGATGATACAACACTTTCTCTAGTGGATACCCTCACTTCTCCAAGTAGCCTCAACACCCTCAACACCCTCAACTTCTCTAAGCACTTAAAAATACTCACTTTTTCAACCCCTTAAGCTCATCAAACACTAACCCTTCAAATCCTTCAAGAATATCCATAAGAATGCCTCACTACCCTTCTTCTACCCCTTAAATCATCATCCCCTTTGCCCCCATTCAGCCAATAGGAAATCATTAGGTTTAGGGCATAAAAAAACCCTAAATGGCTAGGTGACGGCTGCCACCACCGCCTGTAAATCCTAAACCTTTCCTAACCCTCAAGTACTCCCTACCAAGCACTCCCGGTTTTGAACTTAAGAACAATTCTCAATTAAACAACTAACTATAACATAGTTAATGTAACATCATACTAACATCCATCTACATGCATACTTGGAATAGCAATAACACACGTAAATGCCTACGTTTTAAATACTAACCGGCCCACATCATGACAACGGAACATGCATGAATAAGGGTAGGAGATGACGAAGTCCTTGGAGATCGAAGAAGAGGGACAAATGATTTAAAGGCGGACCCACAACCCCACAAAGAACCCCCCCCCCCAAAACCCAAGACCTTGCCTAAGACTCCCTCCTCAAGCAAAGACCCTTGCTCAAGACTCCCAGCAGTGACCCTTTCGCAAGACCCCAACCCAAGAACACTAGCGAAGATCCCAGTCTTGGGAAATGACGAAGACCTAGTATTAAGATTTAGGAAGTCTTAGACTTAGAAAATAGTTGAGAATAACTACATTAACCACCATATGTTCGTGGAAAATATATATTAGGAAGCGGTTAGAGTCACATCTTTAAAATGTAGATAAATTGCTACTAAATTATAGGGTATAGAGACATCACAATACTGTATTTAGTAAATCCAAGAACCAGATTGTATTTTATTTTTTATTTTTTACAAACTATAAATAGGGGTACTAAGGGACCCTATTACACCTCATTCGACCCCGAATAATTTACATGAAGTGTCACCAAGGTCTTGATAAAAGTGAAAAACCACTTGGGACTTGGAAATTAGAATTGGATACCTAGCATGACACTTGGAACTTCACACATGGATACTTGAGATTTTTGTTTAGACTTTTGAAAGCTCCAGTTTGAGTTTTCATCATTAGAAATTACTTAGAACTTGAAGGCTTGAGAGTTGAGCCTTCTTCTGGATATTCAAGATATCGTTGAGGAAATAAAAAGATTTGTAAACACTTTCAAGATGAAAGAGAAGAGAAATTCCTTTGGACACATTACGTTGATACTTAGAAATTTTGTAGAGCTCAGAACACTTGAATAAAAAGGTATTTGTTGAAAGTCTAATAGCTTCTCGGAACTTGAATAATCAAGTCACAAATGGAAGAACGGTCAAACTTGGAAGTTCAAAATATTTAGAATGGAATTTAGAATAGATACTCAAATATGAGAATAACTCAAAGATTTAAATTGAAGATTGGAAGATTTGGAAACTTGGGTACTTGTGAATTTTACTACGAATTTGAGAACTTGAGCACTTAAGCAAACGTGAGAGTTGGACACTTAAAGATTACTTGGAAACTTACTATACATGAAAAAATTGTTTAAGGTGGATACTTGAGACTCAGAGAATGATATAGGAAATCTAATCAGGACAAAGTAGGCCAAATCAATCATCGCCTCATCCTCAAGTTTTAAACTAAGATTAAACATCATAAGGATTTTGTAGACCTAAATTTTTGTTTTTTTGTTAGCTTAAACATGAATTAAGTGGAAATAGAGTCTCATATGAACCAAAATTTTCCAAAAAGTCAAGTGGGAAAAGAAAATTGTCTCAAGATATCAAAAGAAATGAAAGGAATGGACCTAAACCTTGATATTTGCACATGTGCTCAAAAACTATATAGGACTAGGAAGTTGAGAGACAAGGAAGACCATTTTTTTATTGCAACATTGTGAAATGATGAGAGGTCATGTTTCCAAAGTGTGGAAATGTTTTAAAAAAAAGCCTAATTTTACATAAAAACAACTATGTGAGATTCGTAGTTGCTAGGCTATTGTCTTTTCAGAGCGCATCTAGGGTGATTGTGTTGGATTGCATATTGTGTGTCAAAATTCTATATGGAAGTAATTGAGTGAGAATTAATTTGTGAAGCTTGTTGGGAATGTTTCCTCGATTTTGCTGATGCTATGGGTTTTCATTGAAAGTGAACTTTGTGAATCAATGAAGAAGTCTCTAGGGTAAATGCGGGGATGCTAGTATGTGATCCTGCAAGCGTGAGCCTGTGAGACTTCAATTTTTTCCCAGTTATGGTTTGTAAATCTGTTGGGGGCCTATGACCGTGGAATTACATGTAAGGATCTATAGTCCAAATGAACAACAAATTAAAATGTTGTTATGCCAATTTTGTACCAAAAAATTCACTAATATACGTTCAAATGTTGAGATAATAATAATGTAATTGGATACAATGTGTAAGAAAACTCATGTTGAAAATAGGTGTAGTATGTTAGGATGTCTCACTATAATACACATTAATGTAAAATTTGAATTCATCATAACACCATCATAAGGGTGACATTTACGAAGTTCAAAACACAAAGAACAACAAAAGTGGATTGTAGACATAAATCGGGTTGTAAACATAAATATTGGATATAAATTGGGTTAGAGGCAAAGTCAACATGCATTACAAACACTAAAATATGAGCCTTAGAATGATTAAGCGATGAGTTTGAATGCCTTTGAAATACCTTTGCACCCTTGAGGGCGGGTTAAATGGAATCTTGAAGGGCAATATCAAAAGTGGGAGGTGTTTTAAGAGGATAATCCAAATATCACTCACATTTTTCCAAAATACATAGGATCACAAGATTTCGTGATCCTTTATGTGAATATGCACTCTTCACAATCTATGTCCAAATAGTTAGCAAAAAAATTGGGAGATTTATAAATGGCTTTAGCAGAGAATATGACATATTTGAAATACCTATAATATATCCTTCGCATGGCTGGTTTGAAGTTGAGTTGCTTGTCAATGCTATGGTTTTTGTGAAGTGCCTTGTCTACAATAAATTCACAAAAAATGCAGTATTCCACAACGATATGCGCATTGTCTTCACATAATAAAAAATAATGAGCAAAGGTCCATATCATCTGGAAGATTGTTGATGGACACATCCAAATCAACCACAATAGCATCAAAGAGCTTCTTGGTCTCAATAACCAACTACCATATACAAAATAAAGATCAATAAAATTCAATGATTGAAAAAAAATGGAAAGATATAAGAAGCAAAAAAAAATGAATGACCAAATAATAATAATAATAATAATAATCACCTAAGCCCATCAAGTAGCTTTATGAAGCCATTTAGGAAGCTCTATATTATTGAATTTTGGTTATGGAAATTTGAGAGCCTTATGAAAAACATGGGAATTATTTTACCTCTCAAGCCACTTAACCTTCATAAAAATATCCATAGTTGAAGTTGCTAATATCCAAAGTTTTTCTTGGGTCATCTCATGATTCTTATTGTGAGTTCCATAGGGAGACTTCACCTAATCTAAGAATAGAGGAGTATGTTTAGGATTTGTAATGGAAAGTTGTTTCTTCAATTCCGAATAGGAAGTCAATCTCACCCTATTAACAACTTTGGAAACCCATTCATCAACTGCCCTTAAAGTCCAATGCGCATGACCGTGATACTTCTCATAAAATTTCTTTTGAGCAGCAGCAACAACATCCTCTAATTCTTGCTACACCAAGAAAAAAACATATAAGAATGTAAAAGATTGCACACAATAAAAAATGAGATGTAATAAAAAATATGACAGTAGAAATCCAAATGAACAACAAGAACGAAGGAAATGTATAAGAAGTGGCAAAAATATGCAAGGGAAATTGATATTTTAAAAAAAAAACTTGGTATAGAAATTCATTAAGAGCCTGAACAGCCAAAGTGAACCAAGTTCTATATTTGGATTTTTTTTCTTCACATCAACAACATGAAGGTCTTCTTTGGAGACGAATTTTCTAAAATATGAAAGTGGTTGTTTGACAATGCTTTGAATGCGGAAAAACTTTGTAAAATATTTGTAAAAACATGGGATTTGGTTCCTCCTGACAAAATTAAACAAACAATGATAAGATAGGGAAAACAAACATCCAATAGAAAAAATAACTTAAAAAATAAGAACCACATGAAAATAATAAACAAAAAGAGAAAAATAAAGGATTTACCAATTGAGTTCATGCAAGGCTGCCAACGTAGTTACAATATCATCCTTGATGTCCAAAATAATATTTTCAACAACGTAATGTCAAGTAGAATCATGTGGGTGGTCTTGATTAATAATGGACATCCATGCTTGCAAATGGTGGTTGCCGTCCCAAACCATGAACATTTTGTCAAAGAAAACTTTGAGGTCCTCACCATTTTGCAATATTTTCACAAATGCAGCATTTGCCCGCACCAAATTGTCACTCCGTGATTCAATTACAATATCAATAACATCTATTGTATTGCCCTCACTATTCTCCAAGGCCACATAAAAACCCCATTCCCTTCCATATAACCACTAAATATGCAGTCAAGTTCATAACATTATTTTTCATGAAAGCCCTAACAATTGGCAATGGAATCATTCAACATAATGAAATACTGACTTTTGATTTTATCCTTGGTTCATGCCTCAACTGCTCAAGATGGAAAGAATTATTGACAGTTTCTTTGATTAAAAATGCATGCAATTGCAACTCTAATTGATCTTTAGAAATTGTAGAACTTCCATATCTGAGGTACAAAAAGTGCCATCCAGATGAAAAATAAAATAAAATAATTAGGAGTATCTACATTAGGGGAGGCCGTCAACGGCTGCCTTAAATGAGAACACAAAAATGGAATAAAAAGAAGGGTGGCCGTTAACGGCTACCCTTTTGGAAAAGAAAGAGAGAAAAAAAAATGAAGTGCACCTTGATCGCTATAAAATTTTCAAATTTTCATATTTATTTCTAAACATTTTTTTGTTGATACATTATATTCTCTACATTCACTCCAATTTTTTTTTGGAATTTTGACATAATTTTAATTTTTCATAAATCGCCAAAATCTACTGAAATTAATATGGTCAGAATCTAAGATGTTGTGATTGTTTTTTGGCTCTAAAACACAGAAAACATAATCTTTTTGTTTTGTACTATATATTGTTCGAATTGTGTTTTAGGTGTGCATAGTACGATGTACATTATATACCTTCAAATTTACTTTTATTTCAGGGTTATTCTCTTACCAGATCTTTCCTACTTCATGCCTCCATCTCCAGCTCAGATGGTTGTTCTCCATGTTCATATTATATCACTTTCTTTCCGTTGATGTCTTTATTATCATCTTCCTCATCTTCATCATTTTCATTGCATCCAGAGACAATATGTGGTTGAACTTCACGTGTAGTGGTTTCATGTTCGAAGACGTCTTTCTTTATGGCTTCACATGCTACAATTTTCGTTCGTCAAATTTCTTGTTGTGCCTGATAGGTCCATTCTTATCATTCGAGGAACACGTCTATTCATTCTAGCCCTTGACAATTGTCTCTTATTTGAAAAATGAAAACTACTTCTCCTCCTACTTTTTTTCCTACCCTCTACTGGAGTAACCACTGCTAACACTGGAGAAATGACGTTCTTTTGCATTTAAACACATTCAGTTTCCCTTTCCACTACATCGTCCACTCTAAACAACATGCATTTCTCTATACTGTTTCATTTTTGTTTGTGAATTTTTATATCACATGATGGTCTTCATCACAAGCCCACATTATTACATGACTAATGGTTGTAAAAGTGTAGCCATTAATGGCTATATTTGGTTTATTTAATATTCTTAAGTTATATGCATGTATACATGCACATATTGGGTTAGCGTGCATCATGATTTATTAGTGCCAATTCTAATAGTGTTAGTTCTAATATTGCCAAATTCTAATAGTGCAAGTTGTAATAGTGTCAGTTGTAATAGTGCCAGTTTTAATATTGCTAGTTGTAATAGTATCAGTTTTAATATTGCTAGTTGTCATAGTGTCAGTTGTGATAGTGTCAATTCTAATAAACCAATTCTAATATTACTAGTTGTGATATTGCTAGTTGCCAGTTTTAATAGTACCCGTTCTTATAGTGTCATTTGTAATTGTTAGTTGAATTAATACTGCTTATAATAATTGTTAGTGCCAATTGTAAATCTTGCATAAATTAATAACTTTCATAATATATGAACTATGTCACACCCCTCGTTTGACCCACTATTTGTAAATGAAAGGTTGTGTAATGTGTTGATTACAACCATTATATTTTGTTAATATATCTTCATGCTGCATAACTCCTATTTTCAAATGATATTACAATATTTTGTTCTATACCAAATATTGTATAATATTTAATATCATACAATGTCATTTCGTTTGCTTCAACCCCTCTAATTTCTCATTCTTCTTATTCACAACCTTTCCATTCGCCAATACTATCATTTGTTTCTTCTCATGTCTTTATGTTCTTGTGGCTTGTCCATAGTTTTTCTGTTATCTCTTTTAAACATTCCCTATGGCTGCTATTATTGCAACATGTCATGAGGTCTCATTCGTTTTACCATTCGGTAAACTCTTCGCAACTTCGACTGAAATACTAACTCCCGTTTCTCGTACATCTAGTGTTAATTAACCATTGTTACGTCCAATACGAGTGAAGTCTTCATCAAGTGTCCGTTCCGATAATACTATCCTCATCAATTTCCAAGGTATTAAACGTGAGTCCTTAGAACCTCTAATAGAGTTATCATCTAGTGATTTTGAAGGTATTCAAATTGTGGTGGAAACAAATTGTGATACATCGGAATGACACATAGCCAGAATCTTACACAAATAAAAGAAACGATGTCACGCCATTCAAAAACACACACAAGCCAAATGCAAGTTGTTGGTTGTTAGGCATGGGAAACCCACTGCTGCCCCTACTTACAAAGGGCAGAAGCATGAGTATAAGGGCAAAACAATTGAAATCGAGGAGTTTCGGTTTTGTCTAGACCAAATCGTGCGTTGCATCATGGGACCTAAGCGTTCCCATGTTCTTACACAACCCGAAATCCTTGAAGTTTGGCATGTTCTTACTGGTACCAACCTTACCTGTACTAAAGTCATTGAGCTTGAAAAAGTTGGGTTTTGCCTACAATCCAACGTGCCCATTTCCCCTCGACGTTTTCTCTCCTCGTCTAGGGTATTTCAACATGTTTTGTGGACTCATCCGCGACCAACACATGCCAAAAGAATCTCTTCTCTTTGGAATGGCAAACAAGTTTGTCGAAGTTGTAAGGCACCCACCGAATCACCGCAATCAGTGGGAGAGTGCAAGGAATGTAACTGGAATTACATTCCTTCGACTACCTTCCTTACCCTAGACTGGGTGCTATTATCACGCTTTTGTCCAAGATTGCTTCTAACGAGAAAGTTTATAACATCACACTTTGTAATTTTCCATCTTGTACTTGTCCCCATTATGGAAGGATGAACGACACATCCATAAGAAAGCGTGGCATGTACATAAACTGCAAACACCTCTATTACATCTTCCGTTACTTATGCAAATTGGATTACAAGAAAGACACGTTCATCCATGCTCCTACCCTCAGTTGGGATAAAGTTGAGCAAGTGCTTGTTGCTGCCGGAATCATCAAGACGTGTGAGTGAGCAAGTTAGTTGATAAATATTAGACTGCTATCAAGTAGGTATATCATACCGATATATTATATTCAAATACCTAAATTCCAATAGCCAAATATTATATTTATAGTCCAATATGTATCCCTTGCTATAATATAATAATATTTTATTATGTATACGATGTTCCACATCCTATGGTGTTTTCACAATGTTTGCTACCTCTCATCCTCAAAATTGCCTTTAAATTATTTGTACTATGACTTGGTCAACCCACTTTGGGATGGCCTCCGTCAACATGATATAAATTTAAAAACATGCAATAGCATCACCTTGCGAGGTTTATTTAATCTAAAATCCACAATCATAGGTCATGTGGTAATAGGAATTTAAAATAAATATATTGTTTTTTAATTGAAAAGATGTCGATCTTTGATTTGTTAACCAATCTTTTTTGAAATTACATCATTTTGAAAATTTTGAGGTTGTGGGCTCACACAATCCTTGCTCACCGCTTTTAGGCTCACACTCGCATGCTCATATCCTACCGTCGTTGGGGTGAATGTACCGGTTGACATCCTAGTTGGTACAATTTTAGTGTCGCGGCTTGACTGTGATTTTGTCTGTTAAAATACACAAGGAGTGATTCCTTGATTAGGTTGGTTGTTTTGTTATGTATGAGTAGCTTCTGTCCACAATACAATTTCGACTATAATATTGTCTAAGATAAACTAATATGCACGTCTCTCCTATGTTGGAATCATTGTCTGAAATGACGACATCATTAATGCTTGATCTTTGAGAGTATTAGGGTCGGTTTAGACTTGGAGTCAAGGCTCAAAAATGGGTTGGGGTGAAAGAAATCCACTCTTCTCATTGGTAGAGAGGCTGGGACTCGCCTCTTCAAGTTTACATCATGAGTTGGGGCCAATTAACAAATAAATTATTTTATTCATCATGACAATGGCCTCAAGCCTTGGAAAAGAGAGCTCCCAACCTTGTGGATTCTTTCCCTTTAGTTGAGGCCATTGTCATAGCTTTTATTTGCTTGTAGTAGTTTATTATTTGAGCATTGAATAGGAGGGGAGACATTCTAAATTTATTATACTTTAATCATTATCCATAGAATAGTTCATGAGTACGTTGGAACCTCTCATAACCCTCTCATAATTGTAGCCTCCAAATGGCCCCAACCCCACCTAAATAGGTTTACACATGAAAGCAATGAATGAAGTTAGGTTACTTTCTTATTAATGACCTTGGGGGCCCATTTGCATGCCACATGGGACATATTGGCCTTCATTCACAATGGCCTTGACCCCAAGTCTAAACAGGCCCTTAGAGAGCTTGTGTTGAACTCATTCAATCATTGAGTCCTTAGTCCTTGTATAGAATAACCTTTTGCTCAACAAGGTTTTGGAAATTTGCAACCTATTAGTGTTGTGCTACTCTTGTGTTTTAAAGCAATATAACTCTCGACCGAGATGGTAGAATGAGAGTGGAATGTTATATCTGAATTGCATTACCTATGTGATAGTGTTGAGTTGTTACACTCTGGGAACTATGTGTAAGAGATTGACGGCATGCGATCGTAATCTTGATGCTACAAGTAAATTGCCTACGAACCTTACAATGCCATATTGGTTCTTTAAATATTGAATTAGGCCATAGTCTAATCCCAAGCCGTAAGGAGAATGAAATTGAATAACTGCTGAGGAATTGAAAGTCTCATATATTGTCGTTGTAATATGTTTTGAGGAATTTAGGCTTATTTGGAAGAAGAAAAAATGCAAGGGTGATGAAACTAGTGAGTTAGAGAGGCCATGTTTCAAGAATCGTGAACCGTCCAGGTTTTGTCTTCCTAACCTTTGGCAGAAAATGAAATGACAACCTGGCAAGGCAATTGTCCGACAAGGGAACATGAAAAGGTTGTGAATCCAAAAAGACTTGACAATTGTAACTTGGGTAAGCACTGCTTGCTTGCTAAATGGACTAAAATAATGACATTATGTGATTCTAGAGTAGATATATAGCAAATATTTAAGACAAGAAACTGAATATCTTAGTCAATAGTCTTTGAATATGAAAAATGGAATGAACCTTTAAAGAATGAAAGGAATAAGGGAATGAGAGAATGAAAGCATAAATTGAACAACAAATTGAACATATTAAATGAATTAACCATACCGTGATATGTTAACATGCATATGTGGTTTGGCCCTATGGTTGTGATTGATGGAAATTATGGTTACTACGGCCATGACAAGGTAAGAGACACTTGTCGGACAATACAATTAAAATCATGAAATAATTAAGGAAAACGGAAAATCCTGTAAGGATGATTGCACTATCATACCAAGTTATACAAAAGGGGATTTATTGATACAAAACTATTAAAAAGAGAGTCCTCAATCAAATTGGATAGGGTTAAGCACTAACAAATAAAGGAGCAAACCCACCAATTATATTTGGTACCCACGGGTAGATCACTCTAAGGCATTTTTGTGCACCACGTGCGGCTGGGTTTTTTTTTGTTTTGGGGCTATTTACCTTCAAGGGTTGAATTAAAGCCTCCCTATAATTACTTAAATTTCAAAAATGGCCCATTTGTTTGCATCCTTCCATTACTTATATTGTCCAAGTCACTGCAATTTTTTGTACTCTATATTCCTTTTAAGTAATTTTGGACAAACGGAAATCCCAATTATCATCCATCCCCGTGAGTCCTAAACCCATTTACATACCATACTAAACATACCTTCTAGGATCCTTATCTTCAGCCCCTATATTAATTTTACAAAAAAATAATGGCCCACGTTTCATGTCCATCTAACTTACTTATAATGGGATTGTCTACATTTAATGGCCCCTTCATTATTTGGAATTCCTTTATAATTTTTATTTCAAATGATTTTAATCCTCTCTATATTATGCCGCACGTCATTTTTAAAATGCACTAAGTGATCTACCCGTGTTGGTACCTTATGAAAGAATTTAAAAGGAGATCTTTGACCAATGGACTTGACATCAAGATAGAAGGGTTTTCCACTTTGTCCATGCAAGTTGTGAAGAGGGTGAGGAATCACTTAGTTTTAACATTACACTTGATATTAATATTGGAAGACAAAATCCTAGTTCTATCTTAAAGACATCTAACTTTGACATTAAGATTTCAGGGGAATATAGGCTTATAAAAATACTTGAGCACCTAATACTTAGGAGTTATAAAAAAAACATGATAACCCATTAAACTAAGAGGAAATCTTGCCCCTTGTAATTAATCATGCATATTTCTACCTTCAGGGGTTTTGGAATTGTGTGAAGTCTAATTCTGATAGGGGTGATGTACCATTGTATAAGCACCATTGTCTAATTGAAGTAATCGGATGTGAAACCCCTATTATTTGTGAGATTATTATTTTTGATGTATGGTCAAATGTGGAAAGATTGTCTAGGGTGAACATCTGACTAATTTATTGAGGAGAGAAAATCAATTTTAAGCTGAATGACATTGTCTTAATAGCTCTTGGTTGATAGAGCAAAGTCTTCTGAATTATGATCAAGTTTGGCAACTAGTCTGGAGTGCTTGTTTGAATCATGAGGAACAAGTGAATAGTCCTTGTTTGATAATATGTTTAAGAGCATAGTTTGTGAATGAATAAACATGGTAGAAAGTCTTGGAGTTAATGAGATTAGTTATTTAGTGAAAGTCTGTGGCCAATTGGCGGTTGCTCTTACTCATTGTATTGGGCAATTGTCTTGTATGAGTCAAGTGAATATTTGTGTAGAGGAAGGGATGATTACAAGTGTCATATGTGCAAATAGCTCGAGGGAAGTCATTGAGGTGTGATGTCCTTGACAACGATCCTTGTTCCTAAACTACGCGCGATTTGAAGCATTTTGTTTTTGGGATTCACATTTGGTGGCATGATAAGGCGATAGTGGTTCTAGAAGTTTCCTTCCAAAGGTTGTATATTAGGTCTTTTTTGCTCCATGAACATTATGATGCGATGTACAATGGTCATGTTTGGGTAATTAAGATTCGGAATAGGGTGTGAGCAAAGTTTTGGTGGTTTGAGATGTAAAGGTCCATCATGAGCTAAATAAAATCTTGTGGGATTTACCAATGGAGTAAAGCTTCTATTTTGAAGCCAACATGCATGCTACATTCATTGGAAATTTTTGACATGAATTGGGAGGTGGTCAACATGGACTTTATCTCTAGCTTGACACCTTCCACTCATGGTTGTGATGCTATCTTTGTGTGTGTGTGGATAAATTGTCCAAAATGACCCATTTTATGCCAACCATGACACATATTATTGTTGAAGAAATGGCAAGGTTATTTTGTGATCATGTATATAAACTTTATGGTCTACCTAAGGTAATCCTAAGCGACATGGATACTAGATTCACAAGTAGGTTCTAGAATGCATTGCATGGACTATGGGGACAAGGTTGGCTATGTCCACTACATTTCATTCTCAAACCGATAGATAGACGGAGTGGGTAAATTGCATCATTGAGGACATATTGTGACATTATGGAAATCCATTGCATAATAAGTGGGATGAATTCCTCGCTATGGTAGAATTTACATATAATGACTCTTGCGAAGAGTTTGTTCGGAATACTATGTTTGTCCTAAACACATGTCAACATCCTGTGACACCAATTAGTGGGATTAGTAAGTGTCAAGTCCATGTTGCACATGTCATTGTGTAGTCCAAAAACACCCATATGGCATGGTCCAAACGGCTTCATATTAGGGCGCCCTTGGCCTTGATTATATGATGTTATTGGCACTGAAGGGACAATTGATGAGTTGAGACTCCTTGCATTGAAATCCATGGTATAGTGAGTCAACACTATTGGACTATGGTTGGATGGTAGGGAGAGATTGCACAATTGTATGTATTGCATTGAGTGACCCTTGTGATCCACATTTTAATCTCACCTTACCCCATAAAAATCACCCGGAACCAAGTCTAATACTGGTTTTGATACCCAATTCTTACTTAAAACTCATTTAGACCTATCAATCAACCTTATAATGACACCTAGAACCCCAAATTGACTCTTGTTTAACATTCCATGTGTGTTATGTTCAATTAAACCCAAACCAAAAACCTATCCGCATATTTCAATAACATATAAATGGTATCATACTTGGTGTGAATAGGAGCTCAAGTTCAAGATAATGGACGTGCGGGCACTTACAACTCCACAATCAAATTTGAGCATTGGATCGCATTGGATATTAACTCATTTGATTAGCAATGACAAATAACACAGATTGTCATTCCAAGATTTCAAATCGGAGTTGAGATTTAGTAGCTAGACGAGATCAAAGTGAATGTTCTCTTGCTTCTTAAGTGACATATCATTACTTATTAGGCCTATCATCATCATTATTATGTTTAGATGTTAGGAAGGGGATAGTTTAGAAATGTCATGTCCTAAGATCGATATTAACCGGTTGTGACATGACCTTAACTTGTCACCCAACCACCCAACCACCCAACCACCCAACCACCCAATGCTAATCTTGCTAATCTTGTCCACCTCTAGCTCCCAATTTCTTCTCACATTTCACGAACATGTGAAAATCTATATACAAACCGGTCCATGTCCAGTTCCAATGTTGAGTCTAGGCGGGCAAGTATATCTGATGAATAATATGGGCACAAATTTCGCTTTATTCCAATTCCCACGTAACTTGTACACTTCACTTAGTAATGTTATGGTTGATCAGGCCCTCTCGACTGCCTTAACTATTAAACCTAGATAATGAATGTATTTTGAGCAATTCATAGTGCAATCTCAACGTAGCACATGTCTTTTGATGTCCATTCTTAACTATAAGCTTTGCTTCGTACCACTCAAAATTGGTGCATGATTACGAACGTGACCACACATGGTCCAAATACGTAAGGTGAATGGGTTCACATGGTTACTTCTTCCGACTAGCCCAGTTCTCTTAGTATATGATGCGTGCGATTGGTATGAGATGGTCAGCAAATTGAAACCAAGGCCGTAGCCACTTCCCTCATGATTTATGGAGCTCATATGAATATCTTATCCATTATCAAAGTGAAAATTCCCGTGCTCACTAAATGGTCATACAGCTCCCCCCCCCTTCCTCCTCGCCCAAATATGTTGATTATTGAACCTAAAATGGTTATCATATTTTGAGCACGTAGGCCAATCTCGTTCAAACACATATCTTTTTGGCATTTGTTCTTTATGCCAGACCAATGCACATATGTAGTGCTCAAATAGAGGTGTTCGATTAAGAGAAGTAACTGAATTGAACACGTCTACCCTAGTGTCCAAAGTACGAGTTGCTATTAAGATATGTTCGTTTGTGAATGAGTCTCGTGAGGACTATGACAAAAAGATTTGAAGAGCAATTCGTGAATCACATGCTACACATCTGGAAGCACTGGAGAATGACATGCGTAAGCTTGATGCTGTTTGACAACAACTTGCTTGACAGTTTAGCAACTGGCATTTCAGAGAGTTTGCAAGCCATGTGCTGTCAATGTTGACACGAAGAGGAAATCTTAGCTTCAAAGCTAATCTAACACGTAACTTAACTAGCTGTTTCCATCTGTAAGGTAGAAGGACCTATGATGGACACTTTGGAGCACTACAACCATGTACCTAATTTGGACAATTATTTATAGGATTTGGTTTTTGAATGAGCAGATAGATAGATAGATAGAAACTCCGGTCCCTTTTTAGCAAGGGGCCGGCGTGAATAAAGTGTCCGTTTGTAATGTCAATGACCCGATGCCCACCGGACAAAGGGACATTGGGGCAATACTACTCTCCCCTTTCGAGGATGGGCACTATAATGACACACTATACTAGTTCCTAGCTAGCCACTAGTGCCTTGAAGATACCGGACATGGTATCCCCCCAAAGGGCTTTGAGGTACCCATACAACAAGGTCCAAGGACCCCCCACCATAGTTGGGTGGACTAAGGTGGTGAGCACCACGCTGGCATGGGGAATAGAACCCACAACCTCCTCATTGGGGGCCATGAGCCCTAACCACCAAGCCAAGGCCCGTGGTGCCTTTTGAATGAGCAAGTACATTACGACCACAAAGACATTGAGATCCACATGCATAAAAGCATATCTAATGGAAGGTAGAATGTCTACGACACTTTGACCAAGTTACAATCCCTTACCTATCATGATAATTTTATCAGTTCTTAAAAGTGATTTTTTTTAGCAATTATTACATCACGAGCTTAAAGATATGAAAATCAGATGAACACGAGCTTATCTATTCCATGTAAAAATGCTCAAAGTCAGAAAACTCATTTGACCTTTACTAGTTTGATTGTGTGTGTGTGGGGGAGCAAGTAATTGGGGTGGCTTTTGGAGTTGGGAGTACATGCAGTTAGAACTTGGATGTGATGATGTAATTGCATGTCTTTTATCATTGACCATGTGGCCCTAAACTTTTCAACTCCTACATTTTTTTGTTTAATTAGTGTGGATCTCACATTGAAGTAATGTTTTTAAAAATGACAACCAAATCAACCTACAAACCCGGGTACGCAACTCTCATATTATACGCAGGGGGCATCAACATTAAATTGACTTAGAGGATGGCTCTATAAGAATTATACCAAAATTATACCAAAATTAAAGGACCAAAAAATTGGGTGAATCCCAAATCAAATAAAATGAGATGTAGGAAAAGTTGGGTTGCATATTTATTTTATACAAAAAACTCCACAACATATATAAAGCAATGAAATACCTATTTTTTAACCTTGTAGTGTATTTAATTCTAAAAGATCCACATGAGTAGTTGTCTCCAATTAAAAATAAAGTCATTGGCAATGTTTTATATGTAATAAAAAATCTTAAAATTTTAATAAAAAAAATCCAAAAAGTTGGGTAGTTTGGCCTATGGTACTTGTGTTAGAAAACTCATATAATTAGGTTTTTAATGCAATTACATGCTTCAAGAATTATTCATTCCTATATATAATTACATTTTTGGATTCCTTGTTAGAAGGGCTACAAGAGTTTCCTACATTATAACAAATTATATCACTCGATATTAGACTAAAATACATTTTAAGTGATTACAATCAAGTCCTTTAAATATGGGAGTTGAGTACCCATGCCTACAACATGAATCAAATACCCAACATTAGATGTATGTAAAATATCAAATGCACAACAACATTGTCTACAAGGGGCAAGTGTTCAACCTTGATCAACATCAATGTACTTCTTACAATTGTGGTTTTTTCATAATTATAAGTTGTTATAATTATGAGAATGGAAATTAAAAGCTAGGGGGTATAGATGGTGATCCCTACATAAGAAAATCACTTTTTATAAGTTCTCAAAATAGAATTTGGCAGGTTTTTAAAAATAATTTTTATACCTTCCCAATTTGAACATTTGCAATGCAATTGTATTCCTATCAATGTCCTTTTTCTACACATATTGTTTGTATTTACATCCTAATACATTATAAGGAGTTGTTCTTGAAAGATGAGTTGCCACCCCTAACACAACTAATGGTCTAAAGCATACCCAAAACTAAAACCCTAAATGCAAGTTTCAACAGTAGGGTGTCAAAACGCCGGTTTCAAAACGGAGTTTGATAAGCCAAGGTAAAAGAAATTTAGCTTTGACATGTGCTTAACCTTGGGGAGTTTGGTTTCGAAGTTGATCCCTCTTTTATTGAGTAATTTCGTTTGTTTTCAATTCCAATTCAAGATCCCACCAATCTTTGTTTCGAAACTAACATTTTTGAACGAGTGTGACCTCTCCTTCCAACTCCAATCATAAGCAACTTCAAATTTTAAGCCTTGCAAGACCGTTGCCTTGGATTGGAGTTGAAGATGGATGTTCAAGAGAGGGACCAACCTTGAAACCAAGATAGGCCGAAATCCTTTTACCTTGGTTTTACCAAACTCCATCTTGAGACTGCCGTTCTCGAATGTGTGTGGCCTCCACATGAGTTGATGTAACGATTCCCACATTTATCATTTCATTTACCACTTTGTCATTCAGATTTTCATTCCCAAATCTTCTCAATTTGTGGGAACTTGAATATACAATATGTAGCTTCCAGCTGATTAAACTTAGACCGGAAACACGGGGATCCTAGGCATACCCTAAATGACATTAAAACTGCCAATTTTTACATTCGGACACTCTTGTAAGCGAACAAGCGACACTCTTAGCAAAGATGTTGCAAAGAATTACATGTTGTTTAGCAAGACCCCATTATATAAATTCTTGAAATTGCAGTACAGTGATTTCTTGGTCGAGTTCTCAGCAAGACCCCATTAAATAAATTCTTGAAATTGCAGTACAGTGATTTCTTGGTCGAGTTCTGGAGAATATGAGGTTAGCATGCGTCAATGTGGATAACACAAAAACCATGGATGATGATGATTAAATTGATGCATCATACAGATTGCGACTCATCACAAGAATTAGCACCCCAGTACTAGTACGCCAGGTGCTACCTATTGGCATCAATAGGTCTGATATTTTCTTTCATGGGTAGAATTGGTAATTGTGTCCTGAAGAATGTCCAAGTCAGAATGTGGATAAGTTGATAACCATGGGCGATGAAGAATTGGATGCACGCTACAGACACTTGCAGTGACACATCGCACGAAAAAACACTACTAAATAGCACATGGGCCATCCTTTAGCAATCGAGTCTGAGACTTTCCTATTAGCTATGATTCACCAGTGTCTACTTCCCCAAGAAATTTCCACTCTAAAAAGTTCATAAAAGTGAACACGTTTAAAAGATCAAGACCAATTGAAACAGGTGCTCTTCTTCTGGATGAGCAGTAATCAAGCACATGACAAGTCACTCAAGTAAACACATCCAGTTTGTAAACTTGATTTTAAGAAGTCTGATCAAGGGCAAAGCGTCTCTCAATCACGTCAACCTTGTGTTGTCAGCTCTCTCGCTCTGCATCCTTCTCTCTCATGACAATTCAGTCCCCTCATTGAAAGATTTCATAACTGAAATCATTTCACCCTGCAGTGCTTCGTGCCCTCGCTAATGAAGTCTCAGAGAGACAAAGTTGATCAGAAAAGCCCGTTCCTTTCAGTCATTTATGCATTTTTGAAATGAGGAAAGACTCACTCCAGAAAGGGTGATAATGCAGGCATTCACGCTTGCTCCATCAGGAGTCGGCGTTTATATCTATCCATCATCAATCCGCAAGACGAGCATTTTCTCACCACATCATCACCAAAATGCCACTACAAAAACGTTGGTGCAGTGGATCCGCTCATGTCGTGTGCAATCATGACTCATTCCACAATTGGATGAAGGCTGAGAGACTCGATGAAGATGAGTAGAAACTGTCATACCTCTCAGCCATCTATGTTACATCTGTGAAAATGAGGATCCATTACCGAGGGGTAACAATATCAACAAGTGCCTGCAGGACGACCATTTTCCCCGCACATCATCATAGAAGTGGGGTCACGACACAACCTTGGTTGATCCGTTCACCATTTCCCTCTCGTACAACCGTGAAATGATTCGACGTAGATGCAATAGATGTGTCCCTGGACATTCGTTTGGCGCCCTAGCCTCCTTCCTCAAACCAACACACACATATGGTTGGCTGAGAGAGACCAGATCGATCATTCAATCAAGCTCATCAGAACAAGGGAGATCTAGAATGATAAATCGTCTGTCTCAGCCATCCACAGGTGTGTGAAACGAGGATTAGATTGCCACATGGGAATCCACATCTCGAGCCAATAATGCCGATCCGGAGCTAAAAGTGAGATCATAGGCATCCGATTCAAAGATGAAGTAGCGTGAGCCCAAGTTGAAGCCAGATAAGCTAGCTAATCATCGTCTTGACACAGTCAGAAGCCGCAACGATGTTACAAGATCAATCATCGCACCAATAGTTGATCAATAATTCATCAGAAGTGGGAACATGATTACGGGACCAAGTCGTTACGGCCTAACCGAAACATCTTGAGTGTGCCTCTTAAGTCCTGTGATGATGCAGTACATCGATGCTTCGTAGACTCCAGAAGGATCGGTGCTGCGTCGACTACAGAACCTTACATGGCAACATGCCTACATGGCAATACTTACTTTTTGGAGGTGAGGCTGAGGCTGAAAGTTGGATCGAGCAAAAAGCTAGACCCATGAATTTTTTTTCCATAAAATAATCAAGAGTTGATTTTAATGATAATTAACCATATTTTAGTGGTTACTTGAGGCTCACAAGTTGGGAATTTGTTGGCTCTGTCAGTAGGACAGAGACTATGCATCAACTTCTTCGTTTCAAGAGCAAATTTCCTAACCACTTTGCGTTCACACTTGAAAGTTACTTGTTCTTGTTATTTTTGGTCCACTTTATTTAATGTGGATTCTCTCTCTCTCTTTCTCTCTCTCTAGAGACAGAGAGAAAGTTGAATGCATTGGAAGAAATCTAGTTAACTATAGTTATTTCGGCAATTCTTGATTATTCATTTTAAAAATTTCGGGTGATAAATGAGTAGCTTCAATCCTTGACCCGCATTTGAGAAGAAGGTGCACAAAATCCAAGGAAGGTTTTGTATAGTGAATAGCCATGGATTGGCATGAGCAAAGTGGACATCTACAATTGTAGTCTTTCATAGTAATGGACAGAGCCTCACAGTTCTACCGTTTTCTTGTTTCCATGTTGAGACTTGCTAACATGAGTGGGACTTGGGACTTGGGACCCCCATGTGAACCCACCCTAGCTTGGGATTCCTAACAAGGACATTCCTCCCTGACTAAAACCCCCAATCCACCCCATCATCATGTCCTTGTAAGTTCACTACTAGCATCACGTGGCCACGTCATTGCAATAATACATGTATCATTGACGTAAAATTTGAGATGTCACTTGTAAATTTATGCAACTTCCCCCTTGCTCCAAATATCATAATTCACTAAGTCACAACTCACAACCAAACATTGAGGAAAAATAAATTAATCAAAACATAAGTATTCAAGTTCTTTCCAAACAATACACATATGGTACACACACAAAGATAACGTAACCAACATTGAATTCTATTCTTCAAATTCTAGAAAAATGATCTCGAAACATGCGATAGGCAAACCCGCAACTCAAGCAAGAAATGAAATGTCATAGTCATTGCATGCAAGGGTGCATCATGGTAAAGTGGACAACTCCTGATGCTTGCCTACTATTAAGTCAAAGTGATTCAATTTTATGTACTAACTTTAAATTTTGTGAAGAAAAAAATCATAGACATTTTAAGAACATATTTATCTACAAAGCCAAGCAATTTATGACGACCAAAAAAATTCCAAGAAAAGTCTACATATTTTAGAAGACGGTGCAAGTGGTGTGCAAGTAGGTGATATTGAACAAGTGATTGTTTCAACTTTGTTCAAAATACGATAAAATTACGGTAAGTGATGGTTTTCTACAAAGTTTTGTGATGATGCCCTCAAGTAGAATATGTATTCAAGGAATTTTTTTTAAAAAAATCCAACTTCAAAATAGTTAGGGTTATGAAATCTATGTCCAAAACTAGACTCAACCATTTGCTTTTGAGCATCACTTTTGATGCTAAGTATTGAAAATCTCAACTTGATATTCTACATTTGAGTATTTAACACAACAATAGAGGTCATCATAAAAAAAACTCAATTTCAAATCAAACTTTGCTACTACTTTTAAGCCTTTGACCAAAAAAATAATGGTTCTAGTATACCGAAGCACCTTTTTGGTCCACTTTACCATGCTTGCACCCGCAACTACCATCAAAACTACCACCATATTTATATGCATACTACCATTCATCACAAATTTAGTGAATGATTTATGCATGCCTACCCAACGTATCATCAGTATTGCTAATCTAAATTCTAGGCTTTGCTCTCCACCGCACCTTCAAAAAAGGGGCAATCTATGTAGCCCACAACAGGATTTTGAATGTAGAAGGTAGCCCTTTCATAGTTGTTCAAGCTAGGGAGCATTCAGTGCAAATTGTTTGGGCATATCAGGATTTGTCAGGAACAAACACATCACAAATACAAACCCAAACACAAACATCCTCTCGGCCACTCTTCACAGCCTCTTCACAAGATACAATGGTTGGTGCTTCAACTGATTTCAAAATTGCTCATGAGGTTGGAACCCAATTGATTCTAGGTGTTGAGATCAGTGCCAAATTTACATCCAGGTAGTGTATAACCCTTCTTCCTTAACTGACATGAAATTTTTTTCATAGCGTTACGCCGTTAGCACTATCCATTGACCAATAAGGTCGAAAGATTCTGATGAACTCAATGCTTTTAGGGCATGATTATTGCTTTTAGATTTGGAGTATTTGGAATAGGGGTATTATTTTGAGGCATTGTTGTACATAGCATACGTAAGGGAGAGGTATTCTTCTTCTTTAGTGTGTATATTTAAAAGAACTATCAAGAATTTTGAGGTAAAGGTGGATGTACAAAAGGGGCCCTTAAGGTTTAGAGGAAAAATTAGCAACATGTGCGGTAATTTCATCCAATTCACAGTTTATCCATTGTTGTCGTATAGTTATAGTCCTCAAGAGCCTTGTCTATTCTTGTTACGGTCTGCAAATTGGCTCCTAGGTTTGTACAAAACGAAAGGCTCTTGGATGGCTTAAGGGCTCCCCTGAGCTTTTCTCTCTAGATTGTTGTTTGAGTTACTGTGCTCTAATCTTTGTTTGTTTGATGCAAATGTTGGGTTACGTGCTATGGATGAAAACATGTTCAATGACTTTCTCATTGGAAAGTGAAAGTGTATTTCGTATGTAATAAGGGCCTATTCAAAATCATGATTTATATTTTGCATATGTGTGGAGGCATATGTCGCATTCAATTGAAAAGCTTAGTATAAATACATGACTCTGTTTTCTAGCATGTATACGTATTATGTATACATATACATTTGTTTCTCCCTACAAAGTTCCCGTATGTAGAGGGTTTGGTTTCGTAGTGACCCACGCACATCATTTAGGTGTCCAATGAAAAGTCCACCTGGGGGGTAAGGCAAAATATCTATCTTGTTGCAATTTTGTGTTGTTTATCCACATTTAACATTCCAAATTGTGTGGGTTGTATTGATGTGCCTTTACATGTGTTTTTGTTGCCATTCCATATGTTATATGTGTGGTTGTGCATGTATGTTTGCGAGGTCTTTTTGGAACTCTTGCATGACTGAGGGCTTATTTATTGCATTACATTAACAAAATTTGAAGGCAAAAACTCAAAGTGAAGGTTCACACCCACGTGGCCAATGCCAAGGCATTCTTGTAAGGGGGCCAAATTTTTTACTACTTGCAGAGCTTGATGGACAACAACCTCCACGTGGGTGATCGGGTGTTGCAATTCAAATTATTTGAATGCCATGACATGGCTTCCACGTATGCTTTGGTTACAAGAGGCTAGACCGTTGCTCTTGGGCAACACTTTCATTTTGATCCCTCTTGAATGTAGTGGCATCATTAATTGCTAATATTGCATGCAATTGGGGGGAATAATAGAGACTTTGTTCAAGGTGTTAATTGTATCTTGCAAATTTTTGATGCTCCAACTATGTTTTCAGGTTGTTATATACTTTCTTAATTTTCTTTTTGTTTTTTCATTGAAGGAATATTGTGCTTGTATGTGAACAAGAACTAAACCGCATCATTCCACATAAATTCCCGAAGAATGTTCCTCTTGTGGTCATCTCGTTTTCCCGCAATGGTTTGTCTCCATCGGTGTGTGTAGTGCACAATTAGCATGTGGATCGGCCAAACAACCATGAGGTACTTCCATGCAATGCAATTTATATTGCAAATGCAAATTCCAATAATTATTTTGCGGTCCAGTACTTTGTATTGTTACTATTCAAATCTATTGTTAATTATGATTCTTGCATTGTTATATGTATCTTATAGATCACATCACCTCTTATGTAGGAATTGGTGTACTACGCATGGCACGCCAAAATCATGACAATTCAAAAACTATTCACACACCTTGAAATTCTTGCGTAGAGCCTGGATGCCACATTGCCCAAACTGTCTGGAATTTCCGAATTCTAGTTGATGCAGGATGTTCTCATTGTAGAAATTCCTAAATCTCTTGCCTTTGTAATATTTGGTTTGAATTTGGGTTGATGATGTGGGATGCCATGAAATTATGCTATTGTCTTGAATAGAAACCACCCCTTTGTGTCACGGGTAGATCACTCTAATTCTAGTTGATGCAGGATGTTCTCATTGTAGAAATTCCTAAATCTCTTGCCTTTGTAATATTTGGTTTGAATTTGGGTTGATGATGTGGGATGCCATGAAATTATGCTATTGTCTTGAATAGAAACCACCCCTTTGTGTCACGGGTAGATCACTCTAAGGTTTTTTTGTGCACCACGTGCGGCTGGGGTTTTTTTGGGTTTTGGGGCTATTTACCTTCAAGGGTTGGATTAAAGCCTCCCTATAATTACTTAAATTTCAAAAATGGCCCATTTGTTTGCACCCTTCCATTACTTATCTTGTCCAAGTCACTGCGATTTTTTGTATTCTATATTCCTTTTAAGTAATTTTGGACACACGGAAATCCCAATTAACATCCATCCCCGTGAGTCCTGAACCCATTTACATACCATACTAAACATACCTTCTAGGATCCTTATGTTCAACCCCTATATTAATTTTACAAAAAATAATGGCCCACATTTTATGTCCATCTAACTTACTTATAATGGGATTGTCTACATTTAATGGCCCCTTCATTATTTAGAATTCCTTTATAATTTTTATTTCAAATGATTTTAATCCTCTCTATATTATGCCGCATGTTGTTTTTAAAATGCACTAAGTGATCTACCCGTGCTCCCTGTTCAAATTACAATATCTACAAAGACACAAGGTGGGGCTTCTTTCGATAGGCTTTCCTACGACTAGTCCAATGGTGTTGCGAGCGATCACATTATCCAACACCATGAGTTACTCCTAGCTATAAGCATTTCATGCTTTGCTTTTTGTGTTGAGTCGTTCTAAGTGATTTTTTCCTAATTTTTTGGTTCTATGCACATTGTGTACAACTATAGTGTGTTACTTTGTTTGTCTAATATGTCATGGGTGATGCGCCCATTGTCGTGGTCATGCGCAACATCGAGCACATGTGGATGTCGTATAGGCGTTTCAATGAGCTCCAACAACTATATGAGCTTGTGCAAGCTAACTTACAGACACCATTCATTCACATGTATGTTCTCAAACCTTCATGTGCACCTATAAGATTAAACCATGAATGTAGTCATATGGTAAATGCCTTGTGGTATTGAAGTATTTTCCAATCCAAAACTATCTTGTAGGATTTCTATTATGGTGAAGGACTTTGCCTACTATGCATCTTAGTGTTTTGGCCACTTCACACCTTACATCCACATACAAGTGCCCCACATAGCTTCCATATCCTAGACCTTGCCCGCAACCCTCACACTAGGACAATTGAAGAATGAGATAGTTGAGTGCAAGCACTGAGAATTCAAAAACCCCCACACAACACAAGGAGCAAGTTGGGTGGCCTGTCAGGATAGATCATTGGGGTAATCTCATCAAACACAATGTCTATTTGTTGTTGCATGGTTTATGTTATGTGCTAGGTGATTTAAGCACATTGTTGTGCAACATTCCTAATTCGTTCCATTAATTTTTTTTACAAACATTAGAGTGGGACAAGATGGACATTCAAGAAGAGTTCATGTCTCAATATATATGCATTTGTGCATGCCTTATGAGGATACGCTTTCCGGTATAGTACAAAAACTTGAAATAAGTTAAACACACATGTTGTTTGTAATGCATCCTCCATGGCCTTGTTGGCAAGCATGAAATATCAAACCACAGTCCATGATGCCCATGGCGTTTATGATGTCGAAAAAACAAAACAAAAAAATGGCACCACGAGCATAAATTGAAGCTTGCATTAAAGATTTTTTTTTATTTGATGAGGCTTGTTGGAGATTGGAGTGGACAAGGTGTAGTTGTTGTCCATCCGTCATGCATGCAACTCTTTACTAGACTTTTAGGAAGTGGGCATACAAACATACTCATGAGACTAAGTCTTGTCCCCATTTGTCTCACCTCTTCAGTTATTTCCACCTACTATTGCATGTGGTTGTGTATGCACTCCATACACTTGCATTGCATCATGCAAGGCTTTGTGAGCACCTTGTTGAATATTACCAATTTTGCATGTTGTGGGTTGCATATGCAATATGAAGATAGGTAGGTTACTCTGACAGTCGTGAAAGGTTATGGGATCCCACGAGTAGATCACTCTAAGGCATTTTTGTGCACCACGTGCGGCTGGGGGTTTTTTGTTTTGGGGTTATTTACCTTCAAGGGTTGAATTAAAGCCTCCCTATAATTACTTAAATCTCAAAAATGGCCCATTTGTTTGCACCCTTCCATTACTTATATTGTCCAAGTCACTGCAATTTTTTGTACTCTATATTCCTTTTAAGTAAAAAAAACTAATCTACTTCCTAACACAATTGACGAGTGTTGAGGGAAAGCATGGAAACAAAGAAAGGTGCAAACAATAATACCATTGCAAACATAGTTATGAAGAAAACACATAGGAGACCATAGCAAAGTAATACCATTGCAAACACTGTTATGATGAAAACTTATCTTCAGCCCCTATATTAATTTTACAAAAAAATAATGACCCACGTTTTATGTCGATCTAACTTACTTATAATGGGTTTGTCTACATTTAATGGCCCCTTCATTATTTGGAATTCCTTTATAATTTTTATTTCAAATGATTTTAATCCTCTCTATATTATGCCGCACGTCGTTTTTTAAATGCACTAAGTGATCTACCCGTGTGGGATCCACATTAGAAGTTGAAAGCGCCAAGAACAAGTCTAGGCATATGAAGAAGAAGCCAATTGTAGTTGTAGTAGCAAATGGGGATATGGGGACCATAGGGACCCATTGTGAGTTTCCGGGTCACAACACCTCATGTGGACAAAGGGGTGGCACGCAACTAGGTGGACGAGGTACACGTTCATTGATGTTCACCACACCGGTCATTGGAGTAGTGGTTTTATGTACGTATGTTAGCCTACGTAACGTAGCAATTTGGGTTTGGTTTTCTCATAAACCACATGAGTATGGAAGTCGTGTCTCACATTTTTGTTGGTGTGGATATACAACTATAGCTAGGTACATGTGAGCCATGTCTACACTTATGAACATATTTCCTTATACATTGTAATAGATACAACCACACGTTTTGAGTACCTTTGTAGATTATGTGGATAGCATTCCAAACACAATATGTATGTTGTGGTGTACATAATATAGCCAAATCTTGTTCATTGGGAAATAACAATATAAATTATAGTCAGTGATTGGTTGTTAATGTAGAACTAGAGGATGGTTTGCATTTGGTAACATCTAAGCATGTTATACATATTTGTGCTAAATAAATCAACTCTACATTATTGTGGGGCACTGGTTTGATTCAAGGGTTTAGGGTTTAATGACACCCGACATGATGGAAATTATATTACTAAGTAAATCTTAGTGGTGGTTATTCACAATGACATACATATAAACATATACCTAAAAACTCAAATAGGTAGTTTAAGAAACTAAACCCATGGGCTCTTATCAAGCATTATGGTATTGACTTATGATTACAACCATGATGGCACTTGGTTACTCTAGTGGAGACAAGGCAAAAGACAATTATCAAAGTTTGTAATGAACAAAAGTTTTAATTGGTGAAGATTGGAATGGAGAAATGATGATTGCATTCTTTTATTAAGCTCCACTAAAAATGAGACTTTTGACTAAACCAAAGTGCCATTGACTTTGGTAACTTGACAAATTGACTTTGTTTTTATGGTTTGCATTATTTCTATAGCATGAGGTTTAAATTGTACAACAACTGTATGGGGTTTCCGAATTATAGAACGACTTCCTCACCACAATTGATGTGTGCCTTCTTTGTGCTACAATGCACAAACATACATGGGTACTTGTACAATTGTGGTACATGTTTGTTCCGTTATGACATTTTCCAAAAGTGACATGTACATGCAAATAGAAATTATAACACAAAACCAACAAAACGTGCACCAAAACATGGACATTGATATATTAATCAATCAATTACGAATGTAAAAAAGAAATGCATTGTACATATACGTGTTCATGCATATACAATCATAATCACACTACATGATGAATGCATAAGTGTCACCAGAATGTCCGGTGAATGGGTCTGGCGGAAACATAGCATAGCTGAACATGACTCCATGTGTATGTGTTCCAAGTGAAATTAGCCCATAGGTGCAGAGACCATCTAGACAATGGGTAAAAAGAGAAGACCACACATCAATTTACCCTTGCCTGTGTTGAGTGAGGATGATTGGGTAATATAGAGGAAAACAATCGATCTGGGAACATGGACCATGCCCTAAAAAAAATGGCGTTGCAAAGTATCATACTTGAACATGCGCAATGTGATGGATGTAGCATGGTGTTCCAAAAGGGCATGAGGTATGACACATCCAAATACTAGAAACCATGTATCATTATTGCACACCACATCCACAAAGGACCATGATGTGGATACATGATGGTGCCTCTCACTGTCCATATGGTCCTATGGAAGGCTGGTTGTAGATGCCAATCACATAATAGCCCTCATGTGTGGTTGGGATATGGAAAAAATAAGCACATTATCAAGGTGGAAAACACGACTAGTGGCAAGGGGATGTTGAACTACATTTAAAGCACCCATGGTATCCAAGACCCCCCATTTTGAAACACTCCCACGCAAGTGAACCATGTACTTACAAAAGTAGGCCTAGTGCAAATGCACATGTCCAAACCAAACGCTATAAGATGTTGTTTGAAGAATATGTCCACAAGATCTACAAACACAAACACCAAAGGGGAAAAAAATTAAAAATCAATGCTATTAAAGAAGATCAACATGAACACAAGAGTGGTAGCTAAAATTGAATGTACCTTGCACACAAAAGAAAGGCAACAATATTGAATACGTGACATAAAAATACTCTTGATGTAGGCACTTGCAACCACCACCACCATGAGCCATGGTTGAGATATCGTAACCGATCCTCTCCACGTCTTCCTAATCAAGGAAATATCTACAAAGGATAACGTGGTAGTCATTGCGTGTGTTTACCAAACACTTGACTATCTCCACAACCCGCTCCACATTGTCAAATGCGCGTTGTGCCACATATGACCCTAGACACACAAGAATTGTGTTTCCCCCTTCTAAGAAATATGTGATGTCACAACAAAATAATAACACCCCCATACCATATAGTGTTTCCCCCTCCAATAGTAAAAGTTTCCTAGACGGAAAAAAAAGTTACATAGAATAGCAATAAAGGGTCTATGATGTCATTAAATGATGCAAATTGTATAAAAATAAATGTTGTGGAACTATAAATAAATTCAAATTTTTTTCACATTGGGTTTGGATGGGTCGACATAGACAACATTAAATTGTGTGCTTTGCATGCAATGCGCACTACTTACATTTTGAAATTACAACGAGTCACTATGGTTCTAATGGAATGTGGGATGAAAAATGAGGCTTCTATTCTCAAAGGTTGAGTCCACACACAAAAGATTCCCAAAGATGAAATCTCCCCACATTATTATATGGAAGGTTCCCTAACAAACCCAACTTGTTTAAACTAGGGCATTCAATAGGATGGTTTTATAGCCAGGATATGAACAAAACTTAGATGAAGTCCAAACCTACACCCAAGACCACAATATTGCAATGATTGCCCACACAGGGGCAGTGCTAGTGCATGACCAGAAATGAAAGTTTGCTATGCAAGATGATGTGACCATCCGAAATCAATAAAACTTAATGAAAAAGTGTGTGGAGAGGGGATGAATTAGAATATTATAGTTGACCTTGGGAGACGGGGCACATATCCACAAACAAAAAAACCTCAAACAGTTAATAACAAAGTATTATGATGTCCACATACAGAATGTGACAGGGGTTTACCACAACAGAGCACACACAAGCAGGGGGGGCACAACCGAGGTCAATTGTTGTAATTGTGAAAGTCAAGGTTCTAGTCCAAGGGGGGAGAGGGGGAGGAAGATCTTCTCACATACATGTTTGCAAAATACTAGTTTCAGAAGAGAGGGCATCCATGAAGAAACATGTGGACCAAAATGAGGTATGGGTTTATTGCTCACCAAAACAAGAGATTTTTTTTTTAAAAAAAAACCAAAAAACTTCTCACAACATTCAACATGCTTGGGTTTATTTTTTAAAGTATGCATGACAAGCAACCATAGAGTCACTAAAAATATCTAAATTATTGTGATAAGCCTACAAATTAGAGAAAAGAATTAAGGACTATAAAGAACAAAACACAATTTCCAATTTGAACAAAACTTGAACGAGAGAGTGACCACGTAAGAAAACAACACTTACTATGCACAACTAAAAACAAGTTTGTGGAACATAAGAAATGCAAAAATACACCTATGAAAGTGGAAACGGCGCAATGGAAATTGATGGAGAGAATGTGAATGCACTTTGACATGGGGAAAAAAAATGGGTGTGGTTGAGATCCAATGTATAAGTTTTGGAAGGTGAGGCCGGGTTTATGGCCGGGAGGAGGAGTGGGTACCACCGTGTTGCAACCCTAGTAAAGGGGGAACATGTAGTGTGATGAGGGGGTGGTTACATTGCAAGGTACTTGTACCCATCCAATGAAATGCATGCCATGTGGTGAGGGAAACCCAAACAATTCCCACTCAATGCATGTTTAAATTTAATGAAATTCAACATGTCTATGAATTATACATCACGGGAATGGAAATGAAGGCTCCTGGAATGAGATTTTGGCATGTGGACATCGAAGTAACTCCGTAGTGGCATCACCAAAATGACAGCACAACCACCCAAAGTTATAGGCATATCATGGGAATTTAATGACGTTGCTTAACATAGGCCACATAGGTAGAAAACCTCTAGTGGTGACCTCATGGTGGGTAGAAATCCAACTGTATTGGATGTAGGGGGTTCTAGGGCAAGACCCTGTTGAATGTAATGTCCACTTGCTAGTCGCTTTCACTACATGATATGAACCATATTCACATTGTATTCAATTTGGTGGTTAAAGCATCACATTTATTTTATTCTTGAATACTTTTGGCATATTCTCACCCCACATATCCCCCCACCAAGGCTGAACAATGTTATGGGTAAGCATGGTTTCAAGGACACAAAAATTCATTCCCATTTTTGTTGTTGTTTAGGTTGGCTAGGGTGTCAGATACTTGGTGAGGAGATTGAGAACTAAGTTAATGTGTAATTAGCTCATTAGGTGTTGATTCCAAAACACATGATGAGTGTGTAGAGATAAAGGAAGAGGTAATAGATAGACAAGGTTTGATTCTATGATAGGAATTGTTCAAGTCTAAAATAAAACTTTTTAAAATCTATTATAACACACTCTAACAAAACATTTTAAAATTCATAACAAATTCAAAAAATATTATTTAATTACAAACAATTATGACAAATATTTGTACGATTTCTCTACATGAAATAGAAATTTCATGCCAAATGCCAATATAGATAAATAACAACAATTGCTCAAGATGTACTAGTCCTCTCTAATAGGAACCTTCAACCATAAATAATGGAAGTTGGCGTATAAGTTACATCATGTCGAAATGTCCCTTCATGTTTTGCATGTGAATTATTACCACCTGCAGGCAGAAATCACGTTAGTTGGCACCTCACGTTTCATATAATAGACCTGCTATCAAATCAGACTGGATTGCTTGAGGTGGGATTCATTGAGGGCCACACTCATGCTCTCACGTAAGGTACGTGGGTGTTATTTGGTTCGTTTTTCATGTTTTCCAGGTTCTACCGATTAGAGTTACACAACAAAACTTGTGTTGCATTAGCAATATCTACAATGAACCTTATGAAAAAATCGGATTAAAGATCAAAATTCTGTTGATCTAGTTATGGTTATTGGAAGTGCATGTTTGTTGATTTCTCAACTAGATATATATGTTCTCCCAATTAAGTTCACTGTATAGTGTAGAGTAGTTATTAATATTTGAAGATGTAGTTCAGTTTTTTAAAACTTTTTTCTTTATGATGTTTGCTCTTTGATCCTTCATAAACCACGTACGAATCAATTTTAAGGGTCCGATTAAAAAAACGGGCCACTTAAGACCCATCTACCTTGAAACCGAGGTAGACGTGTATCAATCGGATTTTTTTTTCTCTACACCAACTTCTCATAGATTATGAAACATGCGATTAGTGCGAGATGATTAGCGAATCCCGATCATGCTCATAGCCGTTTCCCTCGTAAATTTTTGAGCTCATACGAATATGTCATTTGTTATCAAAGTGAAGATTCTCATGCTCATTAAGTGGTCAAAGCCCCTCCCCCCCCCCCAGTCATGTTCACTATTGGGCCTAGAATGGTTAGCATATTTTGGGCACATAGTCCAAACTCTCTTAAATAAATGTCTTCTCAGTGCCTTGGACTTCATATGATTATCAAAGTGAAGATTCTTGTGCTCATTAAGTGGTCATATAGGTCCCCCGCCCCATTATGTTGACTATTTTGAGCATGTACTCCATTGACCTCTTTTAAATACATGTCTTCTTGGATCCATTCTTAGATCCACACCTAACCACATACATTTATGAAAAAAATTGAGTACGTTCTACACAAACTCAACTTCGGCTCCCATTGTCAGTTGATTCAAATAAGAAAACAAAGTGATCAAGTGATCAAAGCAAGAGTCCAAGTAATCAATTGCATAAATATGAAACCAGAAAGTGAAAAGGGTTCCAGGTTTCTAAAATAGGAAATGTCGAAGTGGTTAGGGTTACAAGTTTTGCTTTTGTTTGCCGCCACTCTTCCAACATTGACAACTTTGTGTGCATTGTGTAGTTGAGAACATTGTGAGATTTCTTTTGCATTGTGTAGCCTTGGTTCCATAGTATGTGAGGTGCAATTTGTAGAATCATTCATAGCCGTATGCCTCTGTCGTCTCAAGAACAAAAGCACCGAGCTTTGGTACAACTTAGAAACAGTGCTTACTCGCAAAGTTGTTGCTTTAGTGGGCATGTGCCAATCTTTTGTAGCGCATATGAGGAAGGATGTAGGGGGCGATTTGGAGAGACAAAGAGGATGGCATCCAAAGCTTCTTCCAGACCGAGAAAAGAGGTGTTGTGTCATTTTTGTTACTGAAGGTCGACTTGGAACTCATTTTGCGACATCAAAACAACTTCTGTCTGAAATAGGTATATTGTTGTCTGACATCACCGTGAGGCATGCATTGAGAGAGGTTGGATTGGTTGCACAAATGCAGCAAAGGAAGTCATTTATAAGTCGTAAACATGTTCTCACTTGAGGTTTGCTCAAAGGTATGAGAATCGGACCATTGATAATTGGAAACGCGTGATTTTCACTGACGAGACAAAGATAAATGGGTTTAGCTCAAAATGAAAGGTCATGGTGTTGGATTGGAGCTAGAGAACGCGTTGGACCTCAACATGTCCATCAGAGCATGAGGCATGATGGTGGATCAATGATAATTTGGGGATGCATGAGGGGTTTTAGGCTGGAAGCTTGGTATGGAATTGAAGGTAGGATGCATAGGCATTTGTATAAATTTATTTTAGAAATTTTCTTGTGGTCCACTATGCAGAATTACAAATTGGATCCAAGTAGGTTGATCTTTCAACATGATAATGATCCCAAGCACACAAGCAAGATCATGCAAGAATGGTTGGCATCACAATCATTTCAACTCCTTCAATGACCTAAATAATTTTTGGATTTGGATCCCATTGAACACTTATGGACATTTCTCAAAGGGTGCTTGAATGAATTTATGACACCTCCAAGAGGTTACCAAGAATTGTGGGAGCATGTGTGTTCAGTGTATCCCAATTTCAGTGAATAAGATTGCATGACGCTTTATGAGAGCATCCCACGAAGAATTGACAATGTGTTGAAGAATGGGGGTAACCGGACCAATTACTAAAGATTTTGTAAGCAACTTGAACAAATATGAGTATATGTATATAGTTTCTTGTTTGGCTTTGCAACATACTTTCTTATTATCAATGTAATTTGAAAATTTGCATACATGTGCACAAGTTTGTGCAATATCATATTCAATTTTCAAATTTGGAAAAAAACTTGTGAATTTTTCGTGCTTGTTTGTTGAAGATGAGTTTGTTCAAAGTGTATTCAATATTGTTCGTCAGCGTACCACTCAAATATAGGTGTCCATATTCTTATTGTGTTGGCATTAGGTACCTCTACCGTAGGGTTGAAATTGTCACAGGGGTTTATTCAAGACAACCGCAACATATATTGAGGTTGAGGTTACCACCCCAATTCCAACTCATGCCTTAACACAACCTCCATACTAGATGGCAATATAGGTTGGGGAAAGCACATTTTTACCTTCTAACCACCCTTTGATCAATATACTCAATATTTTTATATTGGATGATGACGTAGGTTGAGGTCAGATGAATCCCACCTTAATCTCAACCCGCCCTCAAAACCTCAATAAGGTTGAGGTTGGTATGGATGTGTGGCCTCTTTTCAACCTAAATTGTCATCCGGTGTTGAGGTTGGGTTGAGGTTAGGGTGGCAAGGTTAATTTGTTGCCCCCAAAGAATACATGTATATTTATACACGAAAATACAAACTAAATGCAATTTTTTCTAAAAGGTTGTACAAGTTGAAGCTTTACAAATTTCATATTATCATGCTCTACTGCAACACAAACAATGTTGCTCTTCTTATTATAAGATAATTAAATCATTGCCTTACTACAACATACATGTATGATCCAAGAGAAAATCAATGGTGCTCTATAAGACACGAAGTGCACTCAACAAGTGCGAAAGCGTTGTTTCTTGGGAATACAAAATGTGTTAGAATAATGTATATTGCATATTGTGAGGAAGAGCAATGTGAGCCCAAATACAGTGCCCACATGTGTTCCTAACCTTACAACCATTAAAAACTATAGGTTTTGGATTTGCATTGAATGCGAAAAAAGATAAAAAGAGTGAAGCTTTGATAATTAGACTAATGTGAAGTGGGAAACTCAACTAGGGTCACTAGGATTTAGGCATGAGAGTTAAGTCACGCATAACCGATAATGGTTAAGGTTGGAGCATGGCTTGGGCTTCAAATAAGCGGCCACTTTGAGTTGTGGAAGTTTGCTTAGGTTTATTAAGGAGGGAGGCCGTTACAAACGGATTAGGTGTCGCTGGTTTCCCGGATCTCGGAAGGAACCCCCTGTTCTGTTCGGTGGAAGCTCTCTGTTCGGTGTGTGTGGGTGTGCGGCCGGAGGAGGAGAGGCCCTTGCTGGTCTCGGTTCCAAGGTAAAAGTACAGGGGAATGGCGCTCCAAAAATTGAAGTGTGGACTGATGCGGCAGTTGAGGCTGCAGCTGCAAGGGAATGCGGAAGGGCGGAGAAAGGGCAGCAGTTGCCAATGTAGGTTTTGGGTTTCTGAGGCATCCATCAAGCAGGTGTTAGTTTTTGTGGATGTTGTGAGAGGGGGACCCTGGAGGTCCGAGGAGTGAGAGGCTTAGACGGAGGACGAAGCTAGTAAGCTGCTGAGGGTTGCTCGACAGCAGGGAGGAATTCAAGAGAGCATTGGCTACTCAAAGGCTGAACGGAAGGGAAGGATGGCAGAGTGCCGAAAAAGGGTGGAGGACCATTGAATTTTGTGACATCTAAATCTCTGTACCGCATTGGACCAACCTCATGCAATCGGAGTGTGCCACCCAAGAATTGAGGTGGGTGCAACTGAAATTTGAGCCCAACCAGGCTGGTTGTGCATTCGGTGAAGGGAGAAGGTTGGGCCGAATCTGTAAGGGTTCTGATTCTAGGGGTCTGTCAACTGCCTACAGTGTGGAAGGTTGCTGATGGCTGATATATGTGCTTAAGTTCGGGGAGTATGTGGACTCTGAGCCCAGAGGCACTCGATCAGCTGAAGCGAGGTGGGAGGTTAGCCTAGGCCTCGGTGACGGCTGGTTCCGATTGGGATCAGGGGGTTGGCCCTTCAGAGTTACTGGCTCGACCAGCAGCAAGGTATAGACAGGGGCTAGACAGGAGGTTAAGTGAGAATACCAAGGGGGGACAAGTTGGTAGGTTGGTAAGGGGTAGAACTAGCGAGGATAGGGGGTGCATAGTGAAATTAGGGGATGAAGGGTGTGGTAGACTCCTTTATGTAATGGGCCAAAAATGGCTAGGAAAATAATTGCATAAAGGTTTACAAAAGTGGTACATAAAGAAGGATGCTATGAGTTGTCCCAACTCAAAAAAATGGCAATCGATCTTGGCAGTAGATGTACATCCGATGGTATGGATCCCCTCAGTGTCCTTGCATGGCCCCCCTTTCGGTAGGACCCAGGGACTTGGCCAAGGTTGCCAAAGAAGGTATCTTCTGATTTATACCCTTTGGCGATGCCCAACCTAGAGGGGACGCTCATATGCGCACAACCAACAAATTTCTTCATTAGTTGATTAACCCACTTGAACTGAAGCGATATTACTACCAGCACAAGGTAAAGAGATACGTCCAGGATGTGATTAATTGAGGGTTTAAGACAAATTGGAGTTTGTTTTTTAGGGCATTCAACCTCATGATTGCGTATTCTATATGTTCTAAACCTATAGTCTTCATCTTGTATGTTGTGAAGAAATCTCCGCCCAACTCAACATATAGATCATTTAGCTTTGCCAATCGAACTTGAATTTGAGGAAGATCCACGACTTCTGTTCTTGCACTTTTACTATACCAAAACTATCATCTCATACACCAATATCATCCATGGTTGGAGGTAGAGGGTTTAAATTTAGGGCTTTGTGGAGGAGAAACTACATCGTCTTCTCCCACATCATCTAAATTGTTCACAAATCCAACTTCCTCAATAGACAATATACGCTTCGAATTGAACATAATGACATATCCATATTTGGGATAACCTTACATGATGAATATATCAGATTTGCTTGACCTTGTAGCATGAATGTGATCCAATTATTTAATAGTATTTAATATCCTTGTATAGTTGAATTCCTTGCATTATTGAAATTGCAAGGGGTAGTTGTGTAAGTCTAGGGTTGCAATTGCTTACATCTAATGTAGAGAATCCTTATTCTATATTGGGACACCTATAGGCTATATTTGAGTGGTATGTGGTTTGCCTATCCTAAAAGCTAATTAAGTTGACGGTCTAATTCGTTTGTGAAATGATCGTTAAATCCCCTCATAAACCCCTCCTATCCTCCTTACTAGTTGTAGGTTGCATTTAGGATCACTTCACACATGAGGCAAATACCGTGACCTTGAAATTGTGAGAGCCCAAAAGAAAGTGTACAAAGGCCGACCCAAGACACCTCCAAAATCATGTAGTGTGGTCATGGATCCTCAAGTGTAGTGTGAAGCCATATGTGACTAGGCTCTCAACCAAATGGTATTTCAATGATTTTCTATTCATGCGGGTCCTCACACATTATAAAATAAAAATAAACCAGTGATTGTGAGATTTTGGACTGCCATGGTCTCCCAATTTTGTGTTAGACCTACCTCCCAGAGGTGGTATAATCTAACATGATTATACAACACTTGATTATACAACACCCTCAATATTATTCCACATTTTTGCGCAACCAAACTTTTTAGTTCAAGACGCTCTCTTTTATCCGAATACGACACTCGATAATTCGACATTTAGAATCTCTGTTTTGTCATATCAAAGAGGTTGTTAATGCTAAAATTCCTTTCATCTATGTTATGTACATCTAAAATACATCCATATTCATTTGGGAACTACTTGGAAACTTCACTTATCATTGAGAACTTAATGATAATTAAGTTACTTGCGTAGAATGGACATGGTTAGGGTTAGAGTGGCCTCCTGCCTAGTATGTTGCCTTATACATGGGTGATATAGTATCACCAATATATTGATGCTAAACGTCATGCATCATTGTTGTTTAGTTTCTCATTAGAGAACTCTTTATATTTGGTGTTAGTGAAATGATTAGTTTTCAAAAGTTAGTAGGGAATTTAGATAAGATGACAATTTCTAACTTGCGTAGGCAACACCAAAGATCTTTGGACTCCTATTTCAAGAGTTTTTGAGAACATTTGTATTTGTTTGGAGTTATAAGTTATAAGTCATACCATCTATATTGCTTAACCTCATTGTATATACGTTTAAGCACATATTACTTATGTTTTCGTATTCCCTCGATAATACGACAACTCTATGCCATTTGTCATATTAATGAGAAGGCGGCACCTTGATTATACGATTTTTTTGTGCGTTTCCTAAACGTGTCATACTAAAGAGGGAGAACAATATTTGGAAATAGTCCAAGTGTGAAAGCGTCCAAGTCCGGGCTCTCAGCCTCGTGTGTGAAGTGGCCCAGACTCCCCTGCCTCCTCCTCCCTCCTCCGGGAGGGGTCCAAGCCCTCCTTTGTCCCGCCCTGAAGGGCAAGGGCCAACCAAGGGATCCTTGGTGTATATAACCCTATCCTTGGTGTATCGAGGCTCTCTCTCTCATCCGTCTTGCATCTCACCCGCTGCATGGTTTAGTCCGCAGTAGGGCATTGTTGATTCTACAGTAGTGGAGCATTGCTGATTCTACTGCAGGCGGCATTGTTGATTGTAGGATGCTGAGGGCAAGCTCCTGGAGCTTCCAGGTTTAGCTGCACGCGGGCTTCGGCGTGTTTACTCCCTCTTGCTACACAAATGGGGGGCTGGGAGAGGCAACCAGAGTACGTCGAGGCTGTTGTCATCGTCTCTTGTTGTCTCTCTCAGCCAACCATATGCTTAACAGGAGGGAGAGGGAGAGAGAGATAGAGAGAGAGAGGGGAGCGAGGATCCTAACATGAAGGGCATTGTGGTAAGGTTCTACCCCCATCCTATGAAACTTCTTGGTTGTTCAGTTTTGGTTAGAGGAGGCTTACTATCTGTGTCTAGCATCGGTGTCGCCCTCGTATGTGAACGTCTCTGGCACTTTGATTTCACCTTGGATCCTGTTTTGATTATGTGTATGGTTGCGAGGATGTCATGCGATAAGAGCTGGTGGCGGTGGAGTGCTCTACGACACTTTTTGAATGGATACGACTCCTCGGCGTTGTAAGCGAAGCCAGGCTTGTGTTATTCTCCATGATGCTGGACATTTTTGAAGCTGTAGAGGAGTCTGTAAACGGTGCCAGGCGTACTATTAGACGTGCCTCAGTAGTAAGAGATTGTTCTCTTATTTGTAATAGAATATCCCTTTTGTCTCTGGATTGGCTTACCAACAAACAATAGCAGCCCACGGGCGTGTCTCTCGAATGTAAGTTTGTTGTGACCAGCAAGCAATATGCTTCAATAAGAAGTGGCTCTTATGTCGGATGTCTCGCGCTTTTTCTTGTCAATAACAAAGTGTTGTCTTGTAAAAGTGCTCTTCGGCTGCTTATAAACACTTTTGTCGCCTTTTGTCCAGGTCTTAACTATTGCCCTCAATCTCCTGCGAGCCAATCCCTGTAGCCAGCCACTTTGGAATCAATGCGCTCTGCGAAGTGCCGTTTATAAGGTTATTGGGTTCTGGTGACAGGATCACATAATGCAATCGACCTGTACAGGCAGAGAAAGCATTAACATAGAAGTGTGTAACCAGGTGTAGCTTGCGAGGTTTTTGCAGCGCAAAAGTAGAAAGAGTATCATTTCAGGATTCTTGAAACAATAATGAAACACAACGTTCAGAAAGAAATGGAACTTGCAGAAAGAAATGTTGATTATAATTTCCTTGTCGCCGTTTACATTGGCAATCATCTGGCGATAATGCTGCCCATATCACGTAACAGATTATAAAACTTCTACGAACATCGATGTAAGCCTACAAGATTGTGTTACACAGTGGACGGGTGGTGGTGAGAGGTGAGATAGTGGTGAGATATGTATATGTTAACATTCATATCTGCAGGAGTGAAACTGGATCTACTATGACTGTACATGAGATCAGCTCTTATATATTATTGAAGTTGACACCCATGGTTGATGAAAGAGATGATGTAGTTGACAATCCATTGTAGAAGTTGGACAATGTGCGAATTGGTGATGTGATGGTGGATAGTGAAGGATTCAAGAATGTTGAAAGTGCGTTGCTGACCTTAAAACAATTTTTGGAACAAATACCTACCGATGTTACGCTTCTCATTGAGAGCATTTGAACACTTCAAAAGGAAATAAGATCTTGGCGTGCACAAAAATCTCATCAGCTTATCATAGATCCGTTCTTTCATTACACTTTGATGTATGATGACGTTCATATCTTATGTAAATTCTTCCTTTATTTATATAAGTGTTATAGTTTTAAATTCCAAAGTCACATAAGTGTTATTCATGTAAGTGTTGCAAATTGTCTATGCTACCCATGATAAGTGTTATAGTGTTAACACCACGTAGAGTGGTTAGCAAAAGTCTTCGGATAGTAATGGCAATCTGGAATTAGCATTGACAATTGTTGACTTTGGTATAGAGTTGATTTTTTAAGCTAAATAAGATATTAAAGATAGATGGAAGTCAAGAGAGTGTATGGGTGTTAAAATTGAGCCACCTGCAAGTGAAGCAATCGGAAATGTGTCATCCAGGGGTGTCCAATTCAATATGCACAAAACTTGTGCATCCAAAAAATCTTAACAAAGAACCTCCACAAATTGAGACTTCCTGCATTTAGAAATTTAAAGAGCTTGAGAGATATTACAGCTTATTAGCTATGGCTCCCTGAAGGTCTCTTGATGAGCAAAAGTTGGTTCTTCAAATGCATAAGAGGGAATTCGTACTCTAAAATTTCAATAGTGTTAGGGATTTCTCGAAGCACCTACCATGATAGAGTGAGAAGGTTCACTATGAGAGGTGATTTGAGAGATGCACATTCGGATGGAAGACCTTGAATTCTTGATGAACGTGTTGATCGTGAGGTTGTAAGGATGTTACTTGATCCATCTAATGATATAGCTGCAGCAGTGGGTAAAGAAATGTGATCTCAAGGACTGGATTTGAGTGATGATAAGGCTAGAAAGAGTCTTCGGAGACAAGGATTGAAAGCATGTGTGAAGACAAAGAAGCCATTATTGACCAGAAAGCACAAGGCACTTTGATATTCATGGGCAGACATGCGACTTAGTTGGACTGGAGTTATTGTGGTTTTGTTGGATGAGTCAAAATTCAATTTTTTTGGCTCAGATGGACGGCAATATTGTTGGAGTGGAGAGCGTATTTTGGACCGACATGTGCAACCTACTGTCAAATTCGGCCAGGGGGGGGGGTAGTATTATGGTTTGGGGATGCATGAGTTGGGAGGGAGTTGGCAATGTTTATCGTGAAGTTTTGGAGATGGAGCTTATGAACACTATACACATGCATGATTTAGGAGAGGAGAATGTCATTTTCCAACATGACAATGACCCCAAACATACTTCTAAGTATGTTACAGATTGGTTGCTAGCACAAAAATTTCAACTTATCTGGCATCCGGCTCAATCACCTGACCTAAATCCTATAGAACACCTTTGGAATGAAGTAGATCGTCGTATGAGAATGTTTGAGAAGAAACCCACTAACAAAAAGGATTTGTGGGAAAAAACTACAGGAAATTTGGTATGGCATTGAGATTACTATTGTGAGGAAGTTGATTATGTCTATGCTTGAAAGAGCAGTTGATGTTTATAAAGCAAAAGGTGGCCATACATGCTTATAAGGGCTTTGTGGTTGTGCTTGCTAGCTATCAAATTGATTCTGAAGGTTAAATTGATTCTATTTCCATAGTAAATAAAGGACAACTTCACTTTTTGCATAAAGAATCGTACACCCCATATCATGTGTCTCATTTTTGGTTAATTTTTTGATTGACATTCTTGGGTATGAATGTTGTGCTACATGTTTGTTGCAACTATATGATCTTATGCAAAATTTCTTGTAATTTTATGATAACTCCGTAGGATTACTAATTCATTTTGTAGAACAAGGCGTCATGTCCAAAGACTTTTGCTAACCAGTTTAAGTGTTACAAATTTCCTTGCTCCACATTAGGGGAGGAATGAACTCCAAAGGTTGTTGCCCTTGGAATAACCGAAAAAATAGATTCTTAATATCCCAAGTCCCATAGTACAAGGGCGTACCCACGAGCTCACATGGCACATAAGGTGCCACATGGTTTTGGACCATGGGTCCGAGCCAATGGAGTCGTGCTTAGCGTACTCAACCTTACCGATGTGACTCCGGAAGTACATAGTGGAGGTCACGGCAACATCACAAGTACTAGAGGACTACGTCATGACAAGTCCACACCCTAACGTGTCAATAGTTTAGTGGTTCCAGTTCTAGTACCTTTGAGCCGAACCTCGTTTTTAGTTGAGTTTTGAAGACAAAATATTAGGAAGCCGAAAATCCTTTTTTGGGACCAAACTCGTGGGCACCTTTTGAGTTCATTCCTCTCCTAATGAAGTGTAAACAATTATCGAGGGTAGACTAAAGGAGTATGTAGGAGACATTTCTACCATAATCTTGAAAATTGAATCATTATTGTAAATTGGGATGTGTTTGGAGAGATTTTTGGGTATAATTGGTCATACTTCTAGTGTTTCCAAGTCCAACCGGTTACAGGTTGTGAGCTTTCAATTTTTCTTTATTAATTTGGGAGGGAATTAACTACACTAAATATGCTATTTAGTGTCATATGCTATTTAATGCCAATATGGTAACCTTTTGGATGATGCTTCTTATGAATAAGTGAACAAATATTTTCATGAATGATGGATGAGTTCATCCATTGGCCCAAACCCTACCTTCTCTTGTCAGCAACTTGTGATGAAATTTTGTCATGGATGATTGAAATTTGGATGAAGAATCACTTGGTAAGTGTAAATGCAATGGAAATCTATAATCCCCCGAAATATTTACAAAGAATGACAAATAATGTTGGGTTAACATTTATTGTTGGTGACACTATACTGCGTTTACAATTAGTGTTGAGCAAGACACTAAATATCATATTTAGTAAGGTTTTTCAATCCCCTCATGACAATCCCTCATCCCACAAAGGGTAGGGCAATATCTAGATGGATAGCATGTTGACATCTATATAATGGAGGGTGTTGTTTGGTTTAATACAAATTAAAAACATTTTGGAAGAAGTTTGTCTCATGTTGTATTGACTTTGGTGAAGACTCTATTGAAGCGAAGGTGGAATTCACCCTTCAACATTTTAAATGTTGCAATTCAGCAAACAACGCTCCATAATTTGAACATTATGGGATAAGGCTAGATAAGTGATCCTTTGAGTTGGTCCCCACCAATCTTAATTAAGGTGAAAATGCAATCTACATTGTGATTAAGTTGAATATATAGTAGCCAATTTGAACCCATAATTAGCATCAAATTCCACAAATTGGTGTAGCAAGATCGAGATGGGGTGAACCAACCACAAACCTATGTGGCCAGTCTTGGCCAACCAATGGGTTTCGGAACACTTCAACTAGAAGATTGTGCACAAAATTGCTATGTGATTTAAATACTATGAGTCATGTGGTCTCCATGCTCCAAATTGACTTCAAAAAGCCAACCCAAATAGGAAATTGACATAAATAATGTATCACTCTCAGTACCCAAAATTGTCAAAGTTTTCAAAATAAGTTCAACAACTTTAGTTTGACACACATTATGAGTTCACGTTTTGAGTCCCACTAAAGGAGGCACATCTATATACGTTTGTGACCCATTGTGGACACCTAAAATCAATACTCAACGAAGGGTACATCGGACGCAAAAAGCATATGTTATATGATCCCTAATACATGAAAACCAAGTGGAGACATACCATATCGTATGTGCACACATAGCAAGTCCATTGTGTAGCACATAGTGACATGAATAAGAGAGTACATGGAGGCTCCAACATAGTCAAGCCATGGGTTTGCTAATTCTACACTCCAAACACCTATATATAAGCATTGGAAGCAACTGTGACATGTAACTCGTGGTCCCATATTCTCAACATCGTGACTGAGGTGTTAAACAAGATTATAATAGGTCATTCACAAATCAATTTATCCCATGCAAAAGCTTGGAGCATACCCGGATCCTACCTTGAAGATGGCAAGATGGTCACCACAAATGGATGCCCAATCCATGTGACCACAATGGGTCACATGACCTTTTCACTTGTAACATTTGTAAGAAATTGAGATATGACTCAACGTCTTGAGTTTCATGGATTCTGGATCCACTTTGAATGATTGCTATTCCCAACAACATTATTGGCATATAAATTGGATCTACCCTAAGTATGTACCTAAACTCGCCAAGTGTTTGGAATAAGTGTGGATACCTTTGGTAGATTTGGAATGGCTAGATCTAGTTTTGGATGTAAATTTCATGACCTTAACTATTTTAAACTTAATTTTCTTCATATGATATTCCTTGAAATCATTATAAATTTGAGGTCATCGTCATCCAATGTTTTTATTTTATTTTGTAGAAAATCATCAATTCAATGTAATTTTTTGTATTGTAAACAATTCTTTTGACAAATACTTGTTCAACAACATCACTTGCACACCACTTGCACCCTCATCTAAATATGTAGATTTTTTTTATAATTTTTTTTTTTTTTTTCCTGAGATTTTTTTTTCAACATTGCTTGGCTTTGTAGATCAACATGCTTTTTAAATGTTTATGAATTTTTCACAGTTATTTGAAACACTTTTACTTGAACTTGTGCAAGGATCAAGAAATGTCCACTTTATTGTGCTTGCACCCCACTCTATTTGTCTTACTCAATACTAATTGTAAACTACATGTGTACTAGTGTCACCAACACTAATTGGTATCCTAACATTAATTATATTATTTGTCACTCTTTGGAAAAAAGAAAAAAGAACACTTTGACACTATAGATTTAGAATGTCACAAATACTGTCACTTAGTACTTACTAAGTGATTTTTCAACTGAATTTTAATCATCCATGCCAATATTTCATCACAAAAATGTTAGGATGCAAAATATACCAAAGTTATTCAATGCAATAACTGGCATGGATTTCATCCAACTTTCAATCATCCATGACAGTACTTGTGAACTCACTCATAAAAAATGTCATTAGAAAAGTTACCAGAGTGACATAAACTACCCTGTGACAATAAAGACAATATTTAGTGCAGCTATTCCATTTCCCTGGATATAAAAACAGAAACAAAAAATTAGAAACAACCTAATACAGGTGAGAATTATAATGTAAAATTGAAACCCTAAAAGCCATTTTGAATGGGCCAAAAGTGGCGGTGCTAATATTGCTATGCCATCATTGGAGGCCATACTACGGGACACATCATCCCATCACCAAATGTGGACAGTTTCCCTCATAACTTAAGGGCAAGGTCTATTTTTATGACAAGGTCTATTTGGTGGTGAGCCCCATGTATATGGCAAGCTGGAGGTGATCATGAAGGACAAATCTTGTGCAAAATAAGTAAAGTGTGTATTTTTTTTGGAACATAGGAGGCGCATAGCCACTTAGCTAGTTTTTCCGACAAGTAAAGAGAAGATTTCACAGCTAGGAATCGAACCGCCAACCACTCACTTCGGTTTAGGGTACCTATCCACTATCATCCGGTAGTTTAGGGTCACATCGGACCGCAGTGAGGTATGTATCCATGTTTTGGGTACCTCCAATTCCATTCACAACTTCTGCCATTGGATCGAATCGGATTTTTTTCTCATCCGGCTGACAATTTACTACATTGATTCTCCTGATTAGTGAGGGAGGGCTAACGGTGCGTGTGGGAAATTAGTGCACGTGATACTAAGGGGCCGGTTCACACAAGGTCCCAAGTCTTAAGTCCCAAGTCACATGAGGTCAATCCGTGCAATCTCAACCGTTGAGAGCATGGAAGTTGGGATTTACCACTTCACATGGGGTCCCAAGTCTTAAGTCCCACGTATGACATGGATGCCTACATGGCAACATTTTTTGGAGGTGAGGCTTGGGACTTGTGTTGTGAGTTGGGTCAAGCAAAAAGCTAGACCCAACTCTCAACCCAAGTCCCGTGAATATTTTTGCATAAATAAGTAAGATCCAACTTTCATGATATTTAATTGTATTTTAGTGATTACTTGAGGCTCACAAGTTGGGACTTTGTCACCATGTTGGGACTTGCTGACATGAGTGGGACTTGGGACTTGGGACCCTGTGTGAACCAACCCTAGATTTCTTTACACTATGAAACTAGCATCACCAAAAGATCTAGGAAACATTGTTCTTCTTGATTGATTGAGATAATTCATGAAACCAAACACCTTGGGATTGATTTCTATTCACATGGGTACTTTGAGCCATCTAGTAAAAGGTGAAGAATCATAAGTATGAAATCGTTGATGGGCACTTTAAAGAAATAAGCAGCAGTTGGAGTCACATGTTGAGAACTCAAATACCATCTTTTCAATGCTTTTGAGCTAGGAGGAAATTCTTCAATACTGTAACTGATGGTTGGAGTACTAGAGGGATGGGTTGCGGTGAAGAATTAGGAAAATTTGAGGGAAGGCTTAGACCAAGCAGCCTAAAGTTGGACGGAAAACTAAAAGGAAATGGGAGCTACTGAAGGCTGGGGGAGACCTTGCATGAATTTCTAGCATGCAATGAATTGAGAGAACAATTTTGCATGTCAATGTTTGGGGAAGATTCAGGCTTGCTGCATCAACTTTTTTCTAAGCTCTTCCTTCATCCTAGACATGTCGGCCTTTTCCGCCTTTCAGATTTGTTCCCTCATGGCCTCCATATCCTCCTCCCATTTTCTCTCCATCTCTTCGAGCATTTACCTTGTTCTCTCCTTAGGGCCACTTCACACACAAGGCTGAAGGCCCTTGACCATGGCAATGTAAGAGCTCTCATTGGTCGAAAAGGTGGAGACCGTCCAAGTTCACTTCACACTAGGAGGTGAAGGCCTAAAGGCCCAAAGAAAAGTTCGTGGATGAAAAGTCTACATGGAGTCCTACATGGCTAGTTGTGGATAAGGGAGCATGGTCTACCGGAATTTGCGTCAGGCCCACCTCCAAGAGGTGGGCTTGACGCAAATTTCGGGAGACCATGACTTTTTTAATATTTTTTCCAGCAGGACAGATTTCAGGACAGACTGCATGGCAGATTCCAGGACAGATTCCAAGACAGATTCCAGGACAGATTCCAGGACAGACAAACACCACCAAGTAGTTATCTTAAATTGATAAACTTGGAGACATATTATATTAAACCAAACCCTCCCCTCTTTTTCCGCCAACAAAATATGCAATGGTCCCGCAACATGGTTCATTCTCACTTCACACTACGCTTGAGGGCCAAAGACTACATAAAATGGCTTTCCCAACACCCATGGTACGGCCTTTGGATGAGAGTCAAGGGTCCTCACCATTACAAGGTCACGGCTCTTGGCTCATGTGTGAAGTGGCCCTTAGACTTCCTGGCATTGTAGTCGCCCACCATACCCAATTTCTCGGATTTCACAAGAGTGTAGTAACATGATGTCTTGTTTCGAAACCTATCTCTTACAATGAACAAGGTCTTTCTCTTTTTCGTTGGATAAGGCCGCAATGAAATTGTGGTCCTTAACGCCGAGTAGGATAACTTGTGCTTGTCTGCCTTTTCCTCCTACTATATTCTTCAAAAACAATTACAACTCCTTCTTCTGTCACCTCCACAGATGGCCTGCTCGTTTGGGTCTTAGAGTCAAGGGGTTCATGTTTGATGTTCCATATGGTAAGAGGTGTCATGGTTGAGTGTACTAGAACAGTAGCCACTGGAGTAGAACCATGTGTAGAAAGAAGTCATTGGGGACTTATCACCTCCTCCTCTCCAATGATCGGGGAGAACCGGCAGTTAGTTACAAATGAATCGGTTGAAGTTGGAGACTGTAGGAAAATTACTGATCATTTTAGAGGAATTTATAGAATATACTTCAATTTAATAAAGGAAAACCGGAGGATGTCAATATGTAATCGGTTGGACTTGCAAACACTAGGATCTCAACTGATTAATTATGTCCAAAAATCTCCCCGATCACTGCTCCTCTCCCCCACCACCATTTCCTCCTTCCATGTGCTCCTACACCCGTAGCATTGAATTTCTCACACTGTCACCCCCTAGAATCGTCACATAACATCGACTGAGTCATCAGAGGATGACATTTGAAAGGGGATGATGCACTCAATATGGCCCATGTGGGTGCACAAAAAGGGTATTGATTATGCCTAGGGGTTGCAAAATATACATAAGGTACGGGTATTCTTTATTCTTTATTCTAATTTTGTAAATATACTAGGCGTATTATTTATGTAATCGTAGTTACCATTCTACCTTTAGTTCTGTAGTCAATTATAATGAAGTGTAATCTACAAGAGCTCCAAATAATATTTCATCCAATATGTGAACCACATTTATTCCTAAGATTTAGGGTTAAGGATGAAAGGGGGAAAGACCTTTATGTTCATGTTCAAATTTCATGCCACTATGTAGTGTTTCTTGTTAAATTGTTTAGGGATTGGTCTTCTCATTTACGAGTACCAGTGAGTATTGTAGGTTTTAATGTTTTTGAAGTATTCTTTAGTAAAGTTGGAGGTCTGATACAAAACAAGAGGACATATGATGGTTGTGATCTAGTAGAAAGTGTTGGTACATTGGCTAGAATTGCATAATGTGAGGTTGATCCTAAGGGTCAAAGTTTCAATAAAGATCATAATAAATAAACTCACATTTGGTCTTACCTTGAGCTTGATGGAAATGTCCCTTTTGCAAATTTGGGATTTACACGAGTATTTTGACAAATGAGCGATTTGTGGCAACACTACATGAGGGCTTTGTTGACACACAAGCAATATGTCCACAACTAAGGATGAAGCCGATGAAGACCTTGCCTAGATGCTGGTGGACAACTCCTTGGGAGCATGAGAGACACATGGAGGCACAACTTTATAGAGAAATGGGGGAGGAGAAAGAATGTGATTCTAATCACGTTCTTGGAAGTGCGGAAAATATTAATGAACCATATAGGTTCAATGAACCTAGTCCGAGCAGAAGACATTCATGTTGAGCTTATAGTATTTGATGACATTTAGTGACAATGGTATCAAGCATTGAATATGAATTAAGACATGCTTTAGATGAGCATGAAGGAAATCCATTACAACTCTCTATATTGTGATTTGTTGAAGTGAATGGATCCAAACTCTACAAGATTACCTTGGTTAGTGAGTTGAATGGCAATCTCACATTGTCCAAGGACAAGCTCACTAGAATCAAATATGATATCTTGTATGTCAAACCTAAAGCTCGACTATCTAAAGCCAGGGACAATGATCACTTATTAAAATGGGGATGTGATGGTGCGGTAAGCTAATTGTATGGGGGAGGGGGTTACCTTCTTCAAGGGGAAGTAGTAGCCCTTAAAGGGACTAGAAACATGTGCCGAAACTAGGTCATTGCCAGGGTTGTATGCCTCTACCTTGAACAAGTGACTGGAGACTCCAAACATAGGCAAGGCCATGAATTTGCCAAATTTATACCCCAATGAACTATATCCATACAATGAATTGGAAGCAAGTGTGGCATTGTTATTTTTGGTCCCAAATTCTCACAATCATGAAGTTAGATCATGCAAGATCATAATACTTCTTTTGAGAAGCACTTGATCTCATGCAAAAGGTGGGATATAACCAAGATGGGTAGCACAAATGGATGCCCTTATTTGACCAAAATGGGGCATGGAAACTTTTGACATAGAAACTCCATAAGAAATTGAAATATGATTGAAATATTTTAAAGTGAATGGCTTTTGAAGGAAATCCAAAATCATTTTGAAAGGTTGTTTAAATGACATAATCGGCACATCAATTAGATCACTCCAAGAACCCAAATTCACCAAACTGTCCAAAATAGGTGTGGTTACCTTAGCATCAAGCGTCTTGTGTAACTTACTATGGTTGCCACCCAGTGATTGCAAGGCTATTTATGTGAGTTTGTTGTTTGGATTTTGGTTACAAAGAAACCCATGGAAATACTTAGGGAATACTTAAAAAGTGATTTGTGTATCATCCAAGTGTCTCAAATAAATTTGTTTAAGGAAAATACATGGTTATTTCATATCATTTCGGGTTTGAATTGACAATTAGGTGATGATTTAAAGGTAAAAACTTCAAAATCTCTCAATGTTAGTACATGCAATTGTGACGGTCACTCAATCTCACACTATTTACCCATGCAATTGTCTGGCATTGAATTCATTATAATTGAGCCTCATGCGGTGCTCAAGCAAAGGCACAATCATAGTTACTTGTCTTGCATGTAGTATTCGATTTTAGTCTCTTTACCAAAGTTAAAGGGCACTTTGGTGTTGTCAATAATCTTGAATTAATTAGCCTTTTGATGTAACTTGAAAATGGCAGTGCAGTTATCCTTTCGTGATTTTCCATTTTCCTTAAAAAATGATTGTTTCATTATATTGTGCGGCAATGGTTTTTTACCTGGTTTTGGTCAAAGTTATCATTGTGTCCATCAATCGAGATTTAGGCTTCAAAACTATTCATCTTCTCCGTCTCTTCTTTGCTCTCACAACCTAGGGTCTCATCTAGCTAGTCCCTTCCCTCCCTACGGGGGAATGATGGGAGAATACCAATGGCTCAAAATTGTTAAACAAAGACTATTGTTTCTTCCTCTTCTAAGACTCATTGTTCACTGCCGCTTATCCTTGAGGCATGAAATTTCCCACAACATCTTACAATGACACCAAACAATTGCTCAAAGTGAGGGGGTATGCCAATTGTTAGGCCAACAATGTCTTCAATTCCCTCTCAACTTAGATCATGGCACAAACGGTAATGGTAATCTACTTGAGTTTCACCATCGAAGTTAACCTATGTGATAATTGAATAATGTTAGTCCCCTACCCTCAGTGAGCAGTTCTGACTATTGCCCGTGGCTCCGTTCAATTCTCACTACCTCAGACTTATTCACAGAGTCTCTTGTCTCCCTGAGTTTGTTTTCCACTCCTGTAAATCACTCCCGCTGGAGACGTTCGATTACCAGTCCCGCACCAACCCACTAACTTGCTTCTCCGAGTCACGAATCTCTCAATTTCTTTCATCACTGACAATAGTGTGGTCATACAATGAGAGTTCAATTAGGCAATCTCTCAATGATTATTGACTATGTGAGTTAGTACTTATGACAAAAGAATCACTCCTTGCAAACTTGAGATATTACAATTGATTATAAATCAAAGAAGGAGATACACGACTTGCAATCCAGTATAAACACCTTGAATTCACTTAAGTTGCTATGAGCTCCAGACAATTGCCTTGCAATTATCTATCCCACACAAATGTGCTAAGACACAAGTTGTATTTGATAATTTAATTCAATTCATTTTCAAAGACAAAATATTCAAGAAAGTTATGATATTGGAGGTTTGGGCTCTCCCCTCTCCTCTTAGACTACTCCTCTTAGATACCTTCTCCAACAGCAGTGTGGGAATGAAAGATCATGTCCACTTCTATCAGACTATGGCCTTTTAAAATATTTTTTTATATAACTCCTAGCTTATGGCCTAAAATGTCACATTTAATTGAATGGCTAACTCAAATCTACCTCTTTTCAAATTATTTCTCTACTTGAGCTAGAAATTAAATTATTTTTTGACTCCACATAGTCAAAGATGATTATTGTGGACAAAATTAAGTTGAATGTCTAGTTTAGAGATGTACTATGTACTTTTCGAAGCTTGGCGATCTTCCATGCAAGGTGGTAACATGGGGCAACATTCGTACAATGTACATTCTACGATCTTTCATATTCACATGGTACGGCTCAACACAATTATATTTTCATAGCCTCCAATCTATCTTCAAATTAAGATGAGGCTTGACCAATGCTAGTACTGAAATAGTTGAAGTGTAATCCCAACAGCTCTTTTGGAACCCGGTTTATGGTTCTCTCATAGATACAATATTTCAAAATTGTACAACGTAAATATATATTTGGGAATGTGAGTGTTGGGTAGTTATTGAGAGCTAGTTGTCTTGCAACACATTCTTGACATATGAACACAGAATAACAATTGGAAAGAGTTTAATGAAGATCAATATCATCCGTGATCCAATATAAAGAGAGACTACACAATTAGTGTGAACATGCTAGTCTCTAGAAGCGTTTAGGGGTTGAAAACAATGTTGGGCATTTAACCCCTAACTTCCCAAGTAACCATTTCTTGGTCGATTGATGATTTTTCCCCTACATTAGCCCCACCTAGCTCATTCATTTGCAATCAAAAAATAACTACAAAACATCAAGCCAACATAGATATTCACCCATAGGTACTTGGTTCATGCAATTCGAAGATGACTAGAATGTGTAGAAAACTATCAAAGTGGGAAGTAGTCATGTTTTTGTTGTGTTGGGAGATCATGTGAGGGTGTTGACTCAACTCAATGGTTGCCACTCCAAAGCAAACTTTGCATGAACATCAATGATGTTTATTTTGGTAAAAGTGAATTATTTTGGGTGTTCATGTAAAAGCGGAGTTCTTTTGATGGAATAAAAGATGGCCTTTTCTTGTGCATCCCTTTCATCAATTGCTTTAGATTTAAAATTTCAAAAGATCATTCATGCCCATTTTTTTCTTTCGAAATAACTCATTTTCCATGTTTCAAGATCCTTTGGATAAATCCCCTTCTAACCTCAAAATTTATCCATGAAATTCCCACATTCAACATTGAGTGAAACCCTAAACCCTAGCAATTAGTGTTAAAGTTGTCCTTCAAAACGTCAACAGTTATCCTTCAAAACGTTAACGGTTATCCTAGGTAAGGTTAATTAGGTTACCCTTTATATAATCCTTAAGATATATAAGGGTAAGCACGGATCACCATGGGTATCCAAAGGGTAATGACCGATTACTACTAGTGATCGGGGAGATTTTTGGGCATAATTCTAGTGTTTGCAAGTCCAACCGGTTACATGTTGACATCCTCCGGTTTTCCTTTATTAAAATGGGGTATATTCTATAAATTCCTCTAAAAAAGATCGGTAATTCTCATGCAGCCTCCAACTTCAACTGGTTATTTCTCAAACTCAACCGGTTCATTTGTAACTAACTGCTGGCTAGGGTGAACCAGCAGGTACACTCGTACCTTCGGGGGATGAAGGCCTCGCGGATGACACTGAAAACTTCATCCTTCTTTATGGGGAAGCCCGCTTGACTACAAATCCCATATTGAGTGCACTTCGCCTTCAAGGTCTAAAATCCAATATATATGTGCACTTCCAATTAGTAAATAAGCAATTCATTGGGATTTCATTCCGGAAGTGAAACCATCAATGAAGCATGTAATCAACTTGGAGGTCAAATAAAATTACAAAATCCTCATTAACATTGAGGTTATAATTTTTTTGACTTACCATTTGAAATTGTCTTTGTCATTCTAAAATGACACTTAAATTTAGTGTGCTGATTTAGTATGTATATTTTATAATATTTTAATAACGCCGCCTACTTTCACAAGTATTCATACACATTCAAACCAATTAAGTGTGATTTAATGTCATTAAGTTTAATTAATTCTGATGAATCCTTTTTAAGCCCAAATAAATCAGAAAAGTGTGCTTACCAAATAAAGTAAGACTAATTAATTATAATGTTTAATTAACTGAACCAATTCATTCCAGTAATTCATTTCAGCAATTTAATTAATTAATTAATTCCAGTAATTACATTTAATTAATTAATTAATTCCAGTAGTTTATTTATTTATTTATTTAGGAATACTTGTGAAAGTAGGCGGCGTTATTAAAATATTATAAAATATACATACTAAATCAGCACACTAAATTTAAGTGTCATTTTAGAATGACAAAGACAATTTCAAATGGTAAGTCAAAAAAATTATAATCTCAATTTTAATGAGGATTTTGTAATTTTATTTGACCTCCAAGTTGATTACATGCTTCATTGATGGTTTCACTTCCGGAATGAAATCCCAATGAATTGCTTATTTACTAATTGGAAGTGCACATATATATTGGATTTTAGACCTTGAAGGCGAAGTGCACTCAATATGGGATTTGTAGTCAAGCGGGCTTCCCCATAAAGAAGGATGAAGTTTTCAGTGTCATCCGCGAGGCCTTCATCCCCCGAAGGTACGAGTGTACCTACTGGTTCACCCTAGCCATCATTGATTACTACAAATTCCTATAAGATGTTATCACAGATAACTATGGGAACTGAAAAGGTAAGCACGATTACCCAAACAGCCAGAAGTGGCGGTTAAGAACAAAAACAAAATTGCTTGGATATAACACTTGGATAAGTGCCCAGGAAGTTTCTTGGGCATAGTTGGTCAAGATCCTAGTGATTCTAAATCCAGCCGGTTACATGTTGACATCTTCCGGTGTTGCTTTATTCATTTGAGGCATATTCTATAGATTCCTCTAGAATGGTCGGTAATTCTCTTGAAGTCTCCAACGTCAACCAATTATTTCTCAAACTCAACTAGTAGTTCATTTGTAACTAACCGCCAGTTCTCCCCGGACGTAGACTTGGATAACTTTCACCAAAAATGTACTTTCTCCGTCCCAAAATGATTGTCCGTGTTTCTAACTTTGGAGAGATTAAGACCCATTGACCATTGACCGAGTAGTTGTAAGTATGACTCTTAAAATAAAAAATAACAACTATTTCGAAATGCCTCCAAAAGTTGTGGCGTCGAAAGACTTCTTGATATAGAAAGTTTGGTGTGAAAATACTTTGACTTTGAGCTCAGTTTCTAGCCGGGCAAATGAACCGGATAATCATTTTGGGACCAAAATATCCAGGAAGTAGGACAATCATTTTGGGACGGAGGGAGTTCTTTTTTTTTCCAAGAGGGCAAGAGTGGGGTTATTATTAATTTTTTGTCATAGGCGATTAAGATTACTCGTGGTGATTGATCTTGGTACACTAAATACGAATGCATACACTAAATATCAATAACACTATGAAAGTAAGTAACATTAAATGTAAACTCAAACACTACATATCAACTATGGTAATATGTGGAAGTTACATGTTTGAATTTAGTGTCAGTAAGGATATGGACCCAAAAAAAAATAACAATGATAAAAGGAGAATCCCAACATATCTTCCAACACTAATTGTCAAAAAATTGAAAGTTAGTGTTGAGCAAGTTAGCGTGGTAACAACATTAAATATAATTAAACACTAAATATCCTATTTAGTATAGTTGATGGGGGATAAGGTTATCTTTTATGCTCCATTAACCTTCTCATAATTCACCTTTTCATCCAGTTAAGTGCCCAACATTGGTTAAAACTATCTTCCATTATGTGGGTTTTGCACACGGGTAGATCACTCTAAGGCATTTTTGTGCACCACGTGCGGCTGGGGGTTTTTTGTTTTGGGGCTATTTACCTTCAAGGGTTGAATTAAAGCCTCCCTATAATTACTTAAATTTCAAAAATGGCCCATTTGTTTGCACCCTTATATTACTTATATTGTCCAAGTCACTGCAATTTTTTGTACTCTATATTCCTTTTAAGTAATTTTAGACAGACGGAAATCTCAATTATCATTCATCCCCGTGAGTCCTAAACCCATTTACATACCATACTAAACATACCTTCTAGGATCCTTATCTTCAGCCCCTATATTAATTTTACAAAAAAATAATGGCCCACGTTTTATGTCCATCTAACTTACTTATAATGGGATTGTCTATATTTAATGGCCCCTTCATTATTTGGAATTCCTTTATAATTTTTATTTCAAATGATTTTAATCCTCTCTATATTATGCCGCACGTCGTTTTTAAAATGCACTAAGTGATCTACCCGTGGTTTTGCATTGAGGATGGGATGGTTGCATGCTAGGAAATTCTGAAGGCTCAATAAGCAAGTCCACACACCTGGCCATTGTCAAAATCTTTATCCTGGTGTCCAGTGTCCAGATCACTATATTCGTTAATCGGAGACTTTCAAATGTCTCAAATTAAATGCAAATGATTTAATATCTAGTCCAATTTTTTATTGTGATGACATGTATTTGTGTCAAATTGGTCAATTTTGCCCACGCGAATCGCTTTATTAAGTCACATTGAATATAGATTTGTGTTTTCTTTGTTCTTTATTTGGAAAACATGTCCTTAAGTAGTCTCAAAATCACGAAAAAGTCTCCAATTACCGAATATAATGATGACTACTCCTAGGTCAACCACACCGGGGGTCCAGCCAAGGCCCAGCTAGCCTAGGGACACTGTCCCACGGGTTCCCACCTGGATGGCTGGAGTATACTCCGGGGGGGGGGGGGCGCACCGGCTGGGTTGGCTGGGCCTCGGCTGGACCCCCCGTTGTGGCTGGCCTATCCATGGATGCACGTGGAAGGTCAAACTCCACCCAACTTAAGGGCCATCCTCACATGGCTTTACCAAATAACCAAAGTCTTTCCTAAAAACCGGGTAAAATGCTCTCGGTTGTAGCTGAGGCACCCGGCTATCCCAATGCACCTAAGAGAACTTGCTTCAAGGATTTTTGAGTAGGTTTTAATTAAGTGGCGTTCACACATGTTCATTGTTTTATCTGCCAAGCAATGACATATAGATTTCGTCCCATCCCCAAATGCCTTACCACTCATTTATCTTGCCATCGGTTTTTGTTAATGAAGCTCCTTGTGTCCTCATAGTTAAGACTAAAAGCAACCAATCACAAGGACGGGAGCACAAAACTTTTACAGGTCCTACATTGTTGCCTCATGTCTAGGTACCGATGGGAGGGTCAGTGCTTGAAGCTTGAAACCTCCGTTTTTAAACCATGCCACATCCTTTGCCAACTAGGCTTGGGATTAGATAGAGCCGATGGTGTGAAGGCCGTGTTCTTAGAACGAACTTTTAGGCTAAGCTAAAGTTATGTGGGAGAGGGGCATTAGAGACACTTACAATATGATTAGATGATAGTAAATTGACCCTTCATTTAGCGTAGAGGTGTACTTGTTTATCATCCGTAAGGAGAATTGAGGGCTAGCACAATTCTAGGGAGAAGTTGAAGTTTGAGAAGAGGCAAGTGACTGCCTCCTTTTCTCGAGTCAAAGATTGACTTTAATTTGATCTGGGAAAAAATAGCGTTTGTAGAAATATGTTATTGTGAGCCCGAGGTTGTTGTATTTACATGCTAATTTTTTCATGCAAGTATATACTCAATATCTCAAACCCTACATAAACTCTTCATATTTTGAGATTTATTTTCATTTTTCAAAAATCTCAAGATATAAAGTCTTTAACATCCACTTTGCTCACATTGATAAAGTCTAATTTACTTTGTTGGGATAGCCAACACATGGAAGTATGCCCTTTGTCACATTTTCAAGGACCTTCACTTTTCCACATAACCACACTAAATATGATATTTAGTGTCACTTGCTATTTGGAATTACGCAACGTTGTAATTGTATACTGTACATTTCATAACTTTTTACCAACAAAAGCCGAATTGATTGTTTGGACATTATAGAACATTAGCATCTTTACTTAATAGAAATTTAAATGAATATAAAATTATAAGGATTTGTAACTTTGAATAGTAAGTGACACTGAATATCATATTTCGTGTACTTTCCATCAAATTTTAATGTATTAGAAGGGAAGAAAGTTTCAAAACATACACAATGAAGAAACAATATGTAAGAATATGCGTTTATGGCCGTTTAAAGTTGACTCTCAATCAAAGCATTGTTTTCCCCCCTAATACAGCACCTTTTTTTTTATTGAGACAATTGAAACAATATTAGTTCATAGCCAAAAAAGAACATATAAGGTCATTGGCATCCAAAAAGAATCAAACATACACACTGTATGAATGGGTTGCCAAGTTTGACTCACTCAACTTAAGAGAGCCGGTCTTCACATGCAGAGTGCACATGGAGGTAAGAGTCCACTTACCTGTAAACTTGAAAGGGAGCTCAGAGTCTTCATTATTGTGCGATGCGCCTGCTCGCTGCTTCCCAGTTCTGTTGGGCTGCATGTATTTGTGTGTGTGTGTGTGTGTGTGTGCAGGTGCCGAGGACTGCAATGGACTTGACGATTTTGTTATATCTTCCTCTCCTGCTAAACACATGGTTGGCTGGGACGAGGCAAGAGATCACATTAATCGCAATAACTTGCATCTTGTGCTTTTGGATCTTGTGGTCTCTCTCAGCCAACCATATGCTTATCAGGATAGAGGAGACCGAGTGTTGCAACCTGCAAGTTTGTTTCAAGTTGGAATGATATAAAAGGAGAGCATCGTGACCTTGTGTGTGTATACAGTTATATATGTGACCCTTAGTTTGACAGTGCTTGATCTGAATAAGCATGTGGCCTGTTTCGATGGAGGCGACAAGGGATGAGGATGGTGCACATCTGAAAACTTTAGCTGCTTTTGTTTCACTTATGTAACCTCGTTTTAAACTATTTGAAGGTTTCCTTTCCTATGCTCACATCAGTGTATCTGTAATAGTTTGTGTTGCTTCGCTATTGGACGCACACAACCAACATATGAGCCCTGGGCAATCGTCCCAATGAGCGTGGAGAACCAACCGCTAGTCACAGATGAATCAGTTGAGTTTGAGAAATAATCAGTTGAAGTTTAAGACTTCATGAAAATTACCTCCAATTCATGAGGAAAAACTGAAAGATCACAACATGTGATCGGTTGGACTTGGAAACACTAGGATTTTGACCGATTATGCCCAAAATTCTTCTTGAACATTGAATTGTTCTACGTCAATAACAAAGCATTGTAAATTTATCATCATGGTAGATTGCATATTTTCGAGGTCCATAAGACAACGTTTCCAATTTCGCAAGTCAATTGCCCAAAACACCTGTGCTTGTAGTGGCAATGTGGATCATGCCAATATAAAGGGTTTGGAAGCTTGTATTAACGATTGTGGCATGCATGTGGCTACTTTAGCGAAGGTCATTGTAAGTAAAATGTATATATAACATCAACTAATTAAGGTTTCTTAACCCTTAACTTTCTGGAGCGTATTGTGATTTCATTAGATCATCTATAAAACCCAAGTTTTTTAAACCTCAACTTTAATTCTACCTAAAAGAAAAGTTGTTGCTAATGATTTTAAGATCAAATCAATACGCTAGCATTATTGATCTACACTTTGAGGTTAGAAAAAGAGTCCATAGAACATTGACAATTTTCAATCAAAATAAATGAAATTATTGTAATTTATCAACAAAGGGAGAAATTATTTCCTTCTTATTTTACAATATTTCTTGTGAATATTTAAAATATAAAATTTCAAATCAAATGTTTCAATACCCATTGTGGTCAGATATGAGCATTTATTTGTGCTACCCATCTTGGTCATGCCCCAACTTTTGCATGGGATGGAGTGCTCTTGAGTATTGTATCATGATCTTGTCTTGCACATATTGTGATTGTGTGTGAGAATGTGGGACCACTAGTGACATGCCACACTTGCTTCCAATGCATTATATAAATCAACAAATCTATGGCCTCACTTATATGGCGGAGCCTCCACTCACTTGTTTATGGCATGGTGTGCTACACAATGGGCTTGGCGTGTGTGCACATAGGTCATGCAATTACCTCCCCTTGGTTTAAATTTTTTGGGGACCATGTAACATACAATGACTTCCAAAAGTAATGCAACACCCTTTATAAACATACGAAATCGACATTTTATCCAGAAAAAAAAAATAAGAAAGAAAAATAACTTACATCACATGGTGCCAACACATTCTAAATAAAACTATGTAGCTAGCCTCACATCAATTGCCATGGTGATCATACTCATAGACCAATGGTAACTAGTAAAAACATGAATTTAGGGTGTTGCATTACTTTTGGCACTTTTGACATCATTATGTTTAGGGACACATGAACCATGTTGGATGGCATTGAAAACATTGCAGAACATACGGGAAAAATGTAGTTTACTTGTTGCTCATTTTGTATTAATGCTATTCTACTTGGCAAATATTTGGTGTATCCTCATGTTGCCTTCAACAATGCCTACAATTTGTTGGGTATTGATTTCACTAGCTTCTATACAACTTCCACCTCAATGTTGTTCCATTCCCCCTGCGACTTCTACCAAAAGCCACCCTTGCTAGTGGGGAGGTCTTTACAAAGTTGGAGGTGTTGGTCCACTTTGTTCCAAAGGTGTTTGTCAGCCCTAAACCCCCACCCTTATGCGTCTGTATCCGGGTGAGAGCTCAGAGCTCACATGTATTTGATCAACTCCTCTTGGCCCTCAAGATTAAGCAATCCATGCCCAACCATATATAAAAAATTGAACACACAACTCTTTATTCCATAGCACAAGGTGACGAGTGTTTAAAAACACAATGCTTCCTTGTGTTAATGCCCAGGCACATATACTTCTTAACTTCCGCACACCACACTTAAAAACCCCCAACCCCACTTCCAAAGAATCAAACTAACCTATTTAAGCCCTAATGGCCTTAGAGCACGGCTCCTCACAAGTATGGCATGCCCACATTTTATTTATTACCATTCAAATCATAGCTAAAAAGACCACACTCTTGAGTTATGCTCAACAACTGATGTTGATTAGTTCAAGCTCGATTGCCAACCATTAGTCTAGGTTGTTCCCCTGTCCTACTGTTCATTGCTGGACCTCCCATCGCCACCAGAACTCCAGTGCTCACGATTCTTATGCTGAGAGGGCAGCTTTGCTATCTAGCCCTCAGCCCAGCCCTTCGACCGTGTGAAGCAACAACCCAGAGTACAACCAAGGTTTGAGCTTTGGCCCTTCTCTGATCAGCTTGTTCGGCCCGGTTCTCACAGCCAGCTGGCCTTCTGCTGCTCCCAGCAGATGCGCTCCAGTCTCGCCCCCATTCAATCCTTCGAATTACTGCGGTAAACTTTGGAGTGGATTGAATCAGCTCCCACAACTGAAACCTACCCCCCTGCGCCCCGAACCATCCTCGTGAATGGTTTGTTGCTGTCGGAGATGAATCAAAATCCTGCCCTCTGAGTGATTTGCCAATTTCTTCCCTTCTGTTCCAATATTTCCCCTCTGGCCAGTATCGGCGGCATCGCATTTCTGTTACGCTTCCGAACCCCTTATCAGATCATCACCTAGCATTTTCCTCTCTGCGACCTTAGTAGGGTTTTTTCCCTGCTGCCAAGCCCCTGGATTTTGATGTTCGAAGAGAGAGTGAAAACCAGCGCCGCAAGCCTCCTGGAGGCTCCTCCGCCCTCGTCCCACAACCCGGAAATCCAGGTCCCGATCCACAGTTTGGAGGCCCCCCTCCGTAAATGGACATCAACGAGTTTCATTCCCCTTAAGTAAAACCCAGGTTTTACTTAGCCTAAGCTCAAGATCCTAGCACCCCAACTAAGTAACTCCTACCATAATCAACTCCCCCCTGTAACACCAAGCATCAACGACCCACTATTAACTCCTAAATTAATTCTCCCAAGCCTTTAGCACTCGGTAACTCACTACCAAGCCTTTTAACTCAACTCAAATCCACACGAAAGAACATAACCCTTTTTATCTTTTCTAGTATTCAATGCAGTGCTAAATCTAAGTCTTAATGTTTTGAGAGATTAAAAACATAAGTGAGCACTAATTTGGGCTCACGGTGTTTGATAGAATTCATGTCAGGGGATTGTGAACTCCGTGGTAGTAATGTGATTGTATAATAATTGTTGATTCATTTGATTGTTGACATGTTGGTATGCTTTGGGTCGTTATCATGTTGGAACACCCACTCCTCCGCTTATTATCCAAACTTCACAAATGGCATGCTCATGCTGACCTGTAAGATGTTCTGATAATGCTCGCTACTCATTTTTTCCTTCAATTCTGGTTAGCTCCCCAATGCCCTCCCAACTCATGCAACCCCAAATCATGATGCTCCTTCCTCTGTGCATTGCAGTCCTACTAACCACATGATTGCTTAAGGGTTCCCCAGGCCCCTTCCAACACTATTTCAACCATCAAACCCCACAATGTTGAATTTGATTCCATCTAAGATACTACTTTTCTCCATTGCTCCTCCATCCAATCCTTATGTTTTTTTCCCAATCATACCTTAACTATTTGTGACGATTTGAAAGGAGAGGTTTCTTCTTCTTAATTGCAAACTATAGTCCTTGATGCTTTTGTGTTGTTGTTACTAAGTTATGTCAGGGGAAGGTGTCAAATTTGAAACCTCTCGAGAAGAACCCTCTTACATTTTACTATAGTACTATGCTCTTTTGTTTGCACTAGTTGTGCCAAGTAACAATCATCCCTCTCACTAAGAACATACGGACGCCTTGACCTTCCCTTATCCTCAAGCATCCCCATAGCTTTGTAACATTTAATAATGTGATTAAATATTCTTGATGATGTTGTTCCTAGTTTCCTAGCTATTGTACGGCAACTTTGTTGTTTGGTATGGAGGGCCTTAAGCACAAATTTTAAAGGGAGTTTTGGGCATGGTGGAAGGGGGAAATTGAACCAAGGACCTTGTGAATGCAAAACAAAAGTGTTAGCCAGTGAGTTATTGCATACTAGAACGTGGATTGCTCCCATAGTTCAACAAATTTGAAGAGATCGAAAAGCAATGCAGCACCCCAAATGTCATGTTGGCATATGAGTCCAATCACCATGGAAATTGATGTGAGGCTAGCTATGTACTTTATTTAGATCATGTTGGCACCATGTGATGTAAGGTTTCCTTGTTTCCGAGAAAATGTCAATTTTGTATGTTTGTAGAGGGTGTTGCATTACTTTTGGAAATCATTGTATACTTCATGTCCACTATATCTTGAATTTTAGATGTCCATACAAGGTCACCAACCGCAATAGGTGTGTACACCCTTATTTGATGTAATGAAGGAGGCCAATTGAATCCCCAGTTTGGTAGCAATGGTGATCACCTCCCCTAGGTTCATCACCTTTGTCGATTGCATTTAGGAGTCTAGAGGACCACTACATTGTTTATGGTATACATCATGGGCCACACTATAAACAAGAAAACCAACACTAAAAACATTGGGAACATTATTATGGATGCACACCTTAATCCAACCTACAATTTATAAGATTGGAGGTAAAAGTTGTAGGTTACAATATTTCTATTGGATGAATAATTTAATGTACATTTGAGGGGGTTCCAAGAAAGTGAGATCTAAATCTTACCCGGATCTAACCTGGGTAGTTTTGGATATAAGATCCAAACATTCTATTTATATATTCAAAACTAGGATTCAACAAAATCACCAATTCCCCACCAAAGAAATCCTTGTTAAATGTTGTTTGTTTAAAAGTATAATTTCATAGTAGATCTCAGGGTCGGTTTAGACTAAGGTGAAGAAGTACATCCTCATGTCCACCATGGTCAACCATTATATAATTACATGTTGAAAGTGTTTCAAAAATTTCGTACACTCAGAAGACCAATTTAGTGATCAAGGAGATTTTGGGCATAAGTGGTTGAGATCCTAGTGTTTGCAAGTCCAACCGGTTACATGTTGACATCCTTAGGTTGTTCTATATTAATTTGAGGTATATTCCATAAATTCCTCTAAATGGTCGGTAATTCTCCTGCAGTCTTGAACTTCAACCGGTTATTTCCCAAACTCAAGCGGTTCATCTGTAACTAACTGTCGGTTCTCCCCGATCATTGGGCCAAGTTTACCACAAAGTGTACTAGTGATTCATGTGGTCATGATGTGGTGCTAATTCGGTGCCGCATGTCAAGGCTAATATTGTAAACCATCCCTTCTCGGACCGCAATAGCCTCATGAATGCAAAAGAAACGGTCCTCGCCTTCTTCCTACTTAGCATTCAGCAAATTATGGCTTCATACACGGATGTTTCCCGGCCTTCAACAAGAAGGTACTTAGAAGCTCCTAGGATGGACACTTTGGGGAATGCAGTCACTTGCATGTAGTGTAGATCAAAAAAATTATCACCTAAAACTTCTGGATGAGCATTTCCGTTCTTGGGGGGTGCACTCTATGTGATCTGTTCATTTCACATGCAATGCATGGGTATTTTCAGGGGAGCTATAAGTAATACCCATATTCTCTGAGCATTTTACAAAAGTGGTGAAAATTCTCAGGATACTCTACATACAATAATCTCCCGCTTAAGTACGCACCTATTTAAGTATGCATACCGGTTAAGTGCGCAATTCTTTTGACAAAAATCAGGGTTCGTATTCTATTGTTTGAACATGTCATGCAGAGTCATTTGCCGCAAATGCATGAATTTTATACGCTTGACATTCAATGTCAGTTTGTTAACATTTCACTGAAACATCTCAAACGATCGTCGCAATTCATCATGTATATGTCTAGCTTCCTTTTGAACATCATAGCAAAGCAATTGGCCGTCGATGTCGAGGACAGTGGTGTGTAGAGCTTCAAAGCCTTTGAAGTCAGTAGCACTTTTAGATTCATAAATGTCTCGATAGGCTGGATTTCGTCATTGATAGGTGGTTCTTCTTCTAGAACTTCATCAATGTCCTCCAACATAACAACACAATATTACTTGTTGTTTGCATCATCGATATTTTAAAAACTGCTCATTTTTTCAAGTTTCATGGAAATATGCAAAGTAAGCACCTACCAACTAAGTGCGCACCAACGACTCCGGTTCAAAGTGTGTACTTAAGCGGGAGATTATTGTATATCTTGTATATTCATTCATTGGATCCTATTTTTGGATTCAAGAACTATATGTGATCCTATTATTATATCCCATATTCAGATCTCTCCCGCTTGTAACACAAAAGAATTCAAAACATACCAGACATCAAAATATTGAGACTACGCAACACAAGTCACAACACAAGATGCGCAAATGTCTTATGGTTTCCCATATGTTCTGACATCTGTTGTTGTGAATTCGTAGTGTAAAAAGCTAAAAATTTGTGAAAGAAAGCATGACGATGTACTTCAAAGTAAATTGTAATAACAGAAGCTTGGAACGGAGATGAGAGGTTCAAAAGATAGCAGATAACCACATGATGAGACTATTAAGGATTACATGTTGACACTTTTTTTTTCTAGTAGTGTGGGATGGTTGTTGCCACCATCATAGTCGACCTCCTCAACCTCATAGCTCAAAGGAATAGTTGATAAATGTTTCATTTAAAATATAAGAAAATATTACAAACCATTGTAGACATTCAATTTTGGTTTATTTCATTTTATTTATTAACTCAAAACAACAATAATGCCAATTGACCCCCCAAAAAAATGATAGTAAGGAAATCCTATCCCAGATCGAGATGGATACCCTATCTAACAAGGCTAAAAATTTCTCCTATAGGGAAAATTTGACTAATTAGATTTCTCTAAATTAGTAGATCAATCGACTATCTCAAGTAATATTTTAAATTAACCCCCTCAAAAAATTGATCAGTCGGGTCAACATGTATTTTCAAGTCGACTGGTCAAATCTTCCAATCAAATTACTCCACGTTAACTCAACCAATGAACCTCCTAGTTAACCTCCCAACTCAACGGGCCGACAGGGAAATGCCTCCCAACACAAGGGCCAAACATCTAGAAGAAGATTAATGAATATGGAAGAAGATCATTGAGTATGTCATTGTGCTTCCACCTATAGATGAGTTCCAACCTTTATTTTGTAGCTACTAGTAGCCACTTTGCTTTGTAAGGTGCCACCTCCACTTTTTGTGCGCAAGAGGCAGTGCCAACTAGCTTCACATGGGTGGAGGAGTCACCTAAAACTTCAGACCGCCTCTAAGCTCCGTTATGGGGAAAAGCCAGTGAACTCCATTGTGAGTTGTGGATGGAGCCAATATGGAGCCCATCCTCCCATGCAAGGGCTCACATCGCCCAGAGTTTAGTTGGGTGGGGTGAGTGGTGTCGCCACACTCCACCCATGTGGTCACCACCCTCTTACTCTCAGTTTGTACCTCATAGCCTCTTTGCTTCTATAGTGGCGATTAGCAGCACCACATTTTGATTGTAATGGAGTTTAAGAATTGTAGGTGCCAAATTTCAAGTTTTGGAGTGGAATGCACTAGTGATGGTTGAAGACATGAACCTCCCTTTCTACATATTTGTACTTGTACATGTGATTGTATAAGTGATCTTTTTAAGCAATAATGTTCATTTTGGGTGTAGTGGGTTGCTCCAATTTTTTTGGGTATAGAAATACATTAGGTGCTTCAAGCATATGATGATTCGACGTTGTTCATCTTCTATGTGTGCGAATTGGCTCAACTTGGGAGCACATTGATATTTAAGAGGGTTGGTGCAACACTTGTTTAGCCTACGATGTCACTAAGTGCTTGAAACATGATATGTGCATGTCAATCCCCTCATGCACTTGCAAACTAGTTGAACTTGGAAGCCTCTAGAGGTTTAAGGGGTTGGTGTAATTTTATTTTTTGTGTAGCCAATTTCAATACAGAGCCAAACTTCCCCCTTAGTTTGTGGTGTGTGTGGCCACTTGTAGACTACAAATATAAATTTGGGACCACTTCTTACTTTATATGTGGGGCCATTGTTCACCTTACGAAAGCATACATGTAACCTTTTATTGCTTACATATATGTTTAGAAGTCATCACCCAAATGGACACATACGTTCCATGCATTCGCCAAATACTCCCTTTGATTCATCCAATTGTAGCAACATTGACTGCTTCTAAACTCAGCATGTAGCCAAACCTACTACTTTTCAAAAAAACAAATGATAAGGGTTAATAGGTTCCGCATCCTCCTCTCTTCCCTTTTGATGGACTTCAAACATCAAAGGAATTGGGTACATGATTGCCAAAGCTGGGGTGGCCTAACTCAACAGGTTCAGATTAACATGATACCCGATCTTTAATATGCAGACAACAACCAATTTTGGCTAATTGAGAGCATCAGTGGAATGTAGAAAATTGATGCGAGAGGGTTCAAGGCTATGGATACGTTGGTCCAACCCGCATCTAACTCTTGGACCCAATTACTGCAACTTATGTCACAACAAGCCTCAGGCAGTGGGTGGGGTAGCTTTGAATGTGATAGACATGGGGCTGTGCTCTAGGTTACCTCTGAAAGTTGCAGACTTTCTAGCCTATGCTTAATAAGTGCTCAACAGCGCCCTTTCCTCCCCCCACCCATGAGTGCTACACAGTTCCCCCGCTCTTGCAGCAATACTTGGATTAATCATCAACACTTGAGTGTAACATCAAACATAGGTGGTTTAGACTGGTGACGATTTGGGAGATGGACCATTGGCCAAAAAAGAAGTTCATTGACCTCTACTTAGGGAAGAGCAACCCCATCGACATCAGCCCTCAGAGACTTCAGTGGGCATCAACTCCAGAACATGCCTCTCAAAGCTATCGTTGAGAGGTGACAAGGGATGCACATTCGTACCCTCAAACTCAAGTGGTGTAATTTTGGGAACAAATGAGAAGAAAGAAAGAGGGGGCCTCAAATTTCAAACAGTTGTTTCGAAATCACTTCTTATGCTTCTAATGAATTGGTGCCTTTCTTTTCGCAATGCAGATCAGCGTGCTTCCAGAAAGAGGCATTTACCTCTAATTGCAATGATCCAATTTCTCTATCCCTAGGTTTCACCTGGAAGAACTAACTGGAAAGCAGTTTCTTTCTAAAGCAGGGTCGTCATTCAGACCTTCGCAGTATTTGTTTCTGCTTCTGAGAATTTTTTATATAAAATCATAGAATTTTTAGTCTCAAAATTACTTGTACCATAAAAAAGCAGATCCAACTGCTTCTTAGAAATGTTTTAGCAGCTTATCCAAACCATGAACTCTAAAGATGCTGAGCCCCATGGGCACTATGAATTACTACCACCCGGGGCAGGTAGTGGACAGATAGAATTTGAAGACAACCAACTCAGATCCTAAGTCTTCCAAAATCGCCAAATAGTTTACATATTAAGATTAAATACAACCTCATTTTTATCAAATTATAACCTTTGCAGCAAACCCATAGGGTGCTATAGTAGAAAATTTGTGATGATCGTACATTGCAATACTTCTACAGCCAGTAAAGCAACTGCTGTACCAGTAGAATCCATCATCAGTTTGAGCAAAAGCAAAGCAAGAAGAAAATGAAGCACAGTGTTTTACATTGTTGCAGAATGGCCAAGTGCGAAGTCTGTTTCTTCCATTCATATTCGTGAACAAGCTTAGAGATCCACAATTCTTTGGTGGGCCAAAAATTGACTGATATATGCCACAACCGGCATTTGCATGTCTTTTCGCTACATGTACACCTTCCGCATGACCAAAATTAGTTTTGCAGACAACCAGGATGAATTCAGTGAAGCATTAGAAAATTACTTTCCATGACAAATAGTGCATTATACGGAAAAAATACAAACCTCAATTTGGCAAGGGATGTATAGTTTCTTGCACTTTGTTATCAAGTCACTCCATAGAGGTGAAGGCAGTTTTGAACAAAGACGTTCTGATTTTAACCCCATTGGGACCTGCAATAGCTGCAGCATACCTGCAGTACCAGAAAAACAAAATTGACAAATAGTGTTGAGCTCGAAAAGTACAGCAAGTGAACCTCACAAATTTCAGACGAAGGATGCAGAAACATTTAGCTCTTTACAGTTAATAGATGTTTCAACAAAAAATCAGTACGCCCAGTATTTACAGAGCACCATCCATTCCCTTACTTATCTCAATCACGTCTTTCTGCACTAGGTTTGAAAGAACTCACGCTGTGTCCATCACAAGACCGTGCCCCATAACTCCCCCAATTGCCTCCAAGTTCTCTACCACTTCAGCTGCGTGCACATTGCCAATAGATAGGCCTAAATAAATCAGTGGGCACAGAAAATTGGTTGGCTGCAATATTACAGCTACATCCCATGAAGGATATCACCACAATTCCACATTGCCCTCTTTATGTAAGACCCCACACAGAACAGATCAAGTTGATCGAGGGGGAAAGCGGAAATTAGCATTATAAAAAAACAGAACTCCATTTCTGGTGATTCCTGAAGGGACTTGAATGTGTAACAGGACAACTCACTTGCAATACCATTTACAAACTCGAAAAGTCCTACATAAGGTTCCTGAGACTTTGCTTGAGTTAGTCTATCATGTAGAACAGACCTGCAGTCGTAATAGGAGTAGTAAAAATTACATCCAGCACATAGTGGCCTTCAGGTGTCACAAGAGGATTATCTCCACCCAATGGACCTGCTTCTCCAAAACTTGGTCTTCTCCAGACCTGGAAGAGAAACGCTTTTCAGTACTGAGAAGAACAATGACTTACCAATGGGTTACCGATGAAGCTAGAATAAAACATTGGCATAAACATTCCAGGAGCTAACGTATCACCTGTCTTCTCTGAACATGACCTCAATCAAGAAGACAGAAAGGTTTGAAGTAACTTTTGAAAGCAAAAACATACAGCGTGATTATCTCTCAATTACGTAGAGACCCACCACTGACAACAAGCGCAGAAGTCACTAGTCCCATCCACTACATCTCCGCTGACTTCTAGCAGTGAAGTACCCCTGTAGTGATTCTTTCTCATTGCCAAGTAGTCCGGGAGACTCTCATGCTGGCTAGCAAGAGTTGAGACTCAAGAATAGCTAACTCAAGAAAGGAATAAAATAAAAGGCAGAGCACAAGCTACTGTGTTCAGCGCTGGTCTGATACAAATCGATTGACTTAGAAGTGCTATAAGCAAAACTATTTTACTCAATTTAGCTCTTACTATGTTTGAAAGGGGACGTTGGCAAATCGTTTAGTACCAATCAAATAATCAGGTTGGTATTCAGCAAGCCGAATGAACACAGTAGATGTGAAAAGATGGGGGAATTCGTACAATTGACTGTTCATATCATCATACTTATCATTTCCAAGAATGTTGGAGGTAATATGAGGTTACACTAACTCCTACATGTAACGGAGAAGTGGATTAACAATGAATAACTTCAATGAGATCCTCTCAGATTCTGTGCAGGAGCAATATATAAGCACTTGCGAGAGAAGCCATTAGATGTACGGTTGACCGCCCCACAAAAGTTCAATGCCCCCTAGACTAAGTCATGGTTAATGTACGTTTATTGAGAGAAGTTTGGGACTCCAGCAAAAACATATTCCATAGCCCTTTGGGTAGTCCTTTTCGAGAAGGACTTTTGAAAGGTTTGATGAAAATGAACAAGAAAATACATCAATACAGGAGCAGACCTGAGGAAGCACGCAAAATTTATTTCTATCTTGCATCCAATTTTTTCTATCTGTATATGTTATCTTGAACCTGATAAGTCACCTGATTAATGCTCAAATCTATGACTTCACTGCATTAAGCAAGAAAATTTGGCACTAGGCATTTTGCACACTCAATGTGAGCTGACATTGCCCACTTATGGAACTTTGGTACGAAAACATTATACGCACAAGAATGAATTAAATGGCCAAGAGCATCTAGAACCAAGAAACCAAGCTAATAAGTTAAGACTTCATGTGTTGCAACGATCGGATCCAGAAATTTGCAGACAGAGTTCCATCAAGATGAGGAACTAAATTACCTCTGCATCACCTAAAAATAGGTCATCGATTTCTTCTGCCACGTCAATCCAACCTTCCTGTAAATAAAAAGGTTTTTTTAGCGTTTCCACCTCTTCATGAGCCGAGAAACATTGCACTTAAAAGAATATATAATACATGAAGCAGGATACAGTCACTTTGCAGAAAATAGAAGTGCAGAGACAGGTTTGTCCACATGGACAGTAGAAAGAAATGTTTTTGTTGATAGATCTAATCAACTCTTATTTAATATTGTATATAAAAGAATCCTTTTCACATCTATAAGCTGAATGTATAATAGTTTGTGAAACGGTGCCAAACATTGCAAAGCATTTCAGAACAAGAAAAAAGACCTGTTGAATGAGGACAGGCACGGCACCCTCCAGGCTCCCGACAAACTGTTTCTCCTCAATTATGAATACCATTTGCTTTGCAGCCTTCATGATAGCCTGTTCATCAGACTGGTATTGAATTATCTCCTCCAGATGAAGAATTTAAGTAGTAGTATCCAAGTTCAGGTTACTAATTTTCTTTGTGAAAAACATTGATACACAACAACCACTGTGGTCCAAAGCCAGTTCTAAAATGAACATAAAATGCGTCGTATAAGGAAACTCTCCAAAGTGAAAGCGAGACATGGCATGTGTGTTCTCTTATACCTCAAACTCAATGTACTTACTAATTCGTACTTTGTGGATAATTCATACAGCTCAAAATATATTTCCAAAATTAAGTACAAGGAGAATATGAATTTGGCCAGCACACCTTACTTTCTCCTTTAAAATTGACTGACGGCCTTCTGCTCCCCTGCGTCCTACAACTGCAAAGAGAGTGCCTTCTTGTACTGCATCTGCATCATCGAATGCAATATCCAGCTGCAAGAAGTGTCATGCAATTCAACATTCACAAAAATGTTTGAATAAACACACTTGCAATGCAACATCCAAGAAATAAAACGCATCTCCTCTCTACTCTCTTTCTTTCACGCCTGTCATTGCAAGAATATCCTTGCTACATCTCAACAAATGTAGTTCGCTCATAACAAGAAACCTACTGTAACAACCAGAAGTTGCACATCCAAATTAAAATGTCTCTTCTCGATCCATCAGGTAATACGATAAGAAAACAAGCAGACTCGCAACGCAACATCCGAGAAAAATGGTGCATATCCTCTCTACTCTCTTTCCTTTCATGCCTGTTATTGCAAAAGTATCCTTGCTACATCTCAACAAATATCGTTATCTCATAGCCGAAGTCTATCGTTTATCAAATGATTGACTCTGAACGAATATAAAATGTTCATACCTGTGGTTGTTCTTCGAATGAAGCAAGGGGAACTCCTGCCTGAGCTGCTGCAGAAGCACCTGAACTTGACCTGAGTGAATGGACAGACATGTATTGTATTCTCGTAAGTGAGTGCAAACCATCCATCCAATTAACTGAATTTACATGAGAGATCAATTAGTCAGTAGCCACACTACGATTAACTTCGTCAACGGACTCAAAGGATAACAACTCCTGTCTATCAAACATCACTTTAAAACAGGAATTGTCGAGAGTCCCTCGAAGATCAAGACGGAGCTCACGTACTGGACGTTATTTCGGCTGGAGGTAAGTCTTACATTGGAACACCAATTATGTCTCGAAGGGAGCCACTTCTAAGCTTCTCACCAATGTAGTTGACAGCCATGCTCGAAGCGAGACCTGTTCCTAGGCCGACGGTCATCCCACTCCTTACAAAGTAGTCCACCTGTGCACGTCAAGATGTCAAGAATCTGCACCGCAGCGTAGAATTCATCTTTCTAACAGCGGTCCGTTATCTGACTTTCCGATTAAATGATGTGCCTATCCGAAGTGTGAGTTCAAGTGACATCATCAAACAGATGTATTAATTCAGGCGAACTAATTTAGCAGTGTGACGGATTTTCTTTGACTATGGTGTCTTAGTACGTTACGAAATCTTCTTACCAAGGCTTACTTGATGAATTCAGTTAGTTAAATCTAAGGGAAATCCAAAGTGTTATTCCTACGTTGTCTAGCCCTGTGTAGTTCTGACACTCTTTTATGAACAATGCACGAGAACCAGTATCCAGAAATTCAGAATCACACGCTAAAGATTCCTGGCATTAGCCAACAAGGCAACAACATATGAAGCTGAAATGCTTAGAGCTTGCTTCAATAAACTCAGAATTGCCAGAACTTCTGCTGCTTTCCGAACAGGCAGTTCTGCGACATAATCCTGGTGATAAACACAACAATGCACATATCTGAAGAGATACATCCAAATGCGATGCTCTACATTACGCATCCTATGATCCTTGATTTTCTACAGCGAAAAAGCAATACAATGTCCAGAGATTCATTCATAAGCCAAAGACTCCTGGCATTAGCCAACGAGGTAACAACAAATGAAATTGGCATGCTTAGAGCTTGATTCAATCAACTAAGAAATTCCAGAAACTTCTATTGCATTCCGAACAGGAAGTTCTGCGACACATTCCTGGTGATAAACACAAAAATATACAAATCTAAAAACATACTTCCAAATGCGATGCTCCGGACTGCGGCTACTGTGATCCTTAATTTTCTACAGCCAGAAAGCAATACAAGACAAGGCCAATCAAGAAGCCACAAACCGTTGTCCTCGCAGCCTCTTCTAGTTGCTCCATCGTAGCTCCGATTTGCAGCGGGCTTCCCTCCATCCTTCTAGTACAGCCAATTGCCACCGACCGTCTCCAGTCCAGACGGCCCCCGGCTCCGTTCCAAAATGGCGACGATTGGAGGGACGGTTTGACTATTAGCGAGGTTGGAAAATTGGTGTACAATGTGCCGGAGCCGGAAGCGAGGGAGGCAGCAGCGACAGGCTCCGACGCGGGACGGCGGTGTGAGAGAAGACACGTAGAGGACTGGAGCGAGAGCGGGAGGTGGGAAGCCATAGCCATGGCTTGTCTTCTGTAAGAGGCAGGGAACATGAACGAGTGCTCTCGCGCATTTGCACAAGTCCCTCATCAGATGAGGTTGACCTCGTGCTGCCGTGGTACTTTAAAGTCCTAGCTGGACGCCACCTCGGCTTCAATTTCGTCTTGCTGGAAAAGGTGCAGATCATCGAGCTCTTAGGTGGAAACGCCTATAACGGACACTTTGAGAACTCAAGACCGTTAACATGTATAAATTATATCCCAAAGCTTCAAGAAAATAAAAAATCCTATAAAGAAGCCAATGCACTTCATGATATTATTTAACGATCATAATATAGCACTTGAATGTTGGGAGTTCAGTCTAAATATGAGTCTCCTTGTGCAGATTTTTAAGCATCCAACTGTTATTTATGAGGGCCCATGAAACAATAGTTGCATGCTAAGTAATCTTATGTGGAGTTCATCAAATTTCAACATTATGTGATTTAGATATGACTCATGAAAACCAAAATTTCTTTGTCATCCAAAGTGGTTAGAAAAGCCCTCCCATGATGGGCATTGTTGATTATTGACATTTTGTCTCTCTCAGCCAATGAGTTATGTTTTTAATTCCCTAGAATAATGTAATCAATGTTCATATTGTAATACGTAGTTTCCCACTTTAGAAGAAAGAAAAAAAATATGTCAAAATTGGGGTCACTGTCATAATTAGCGCTTCTACCTTAACCGTATCTCCAAGTTTCAAGTCAAAGGCCGACCACACATCCCAATTTTGAGAGTGCGGGATGTTGTGTAATTACACATAATCACATATAACAGTCATGTGTAAAATATATCATAAAAAATATCACAAAAGCTTGTGAAATATGTAGAACAACCCAATTATAATATGCAATATTCTACTTTAAATGACACAATGAAGCTAAACATCACGTTGGTGAAAGAATAATACTTTCCAACATACTTGTAATAATTTCTTATTAGATTGGTCACACAAATATGGGTAGGGATTGATGAATAGACATCACATGTCAATTGGATAGAAACATTGATGTTCCTTTTTAATGTTTTACTTCTTAGATTGGCATACTAGTAAATTAAGTTTTTTTGGGGCTAAAGTGTTGAATATATGAGAGTTAAGTTTTCAAATTTGACAAAAGAATATCACAAAATCACAAAATGTCTAATCTACTACAAAATAATAATAATAACAATAATAATAATAAATGCACTACAATGTAGCATGTATGGTACCATGTGGGTGTAAAAAAGGTATTTCTTGATCATTGACTTACAAAGAATACATATACAGGGCGGGTATTGTTTTGTAAATGTTCCTTGAGACAACACTAAGGTTTCTCACGAAGGAGTTCATTTCATCCATACATACCTTATACCACAGAGGGCTCTCTATTTCATCTCTACACATGCTGGAATGTAGTTTTCACATGGGTACAAGTAGGTCTTTACAAATGTGAACGTGACGCATGGAAATTTTTGAGGAGAAAATAATTATTTGTGTCGGAATAAGGAGTCCTCTATAGTGCCCCTATAATGTGCACGTGTTCATCCATGAACAATGTTTGTCATCTCCCATGTCATATTATAATGACTTTGTTGAATAATTTCTTACATAAACATATGTACACAATTTGATTTTATTTCAATCTCTCATGTTGTGTATACATAGTTATTGAGTCAACACTCTAACATGCAAATTTTCTATACACATACATGAGAACTATGATTGATATTTATATATTGTATACTTGTGCTTGTAAAATTCTTGTATATAAGAGGTTTTAATAAGGGGTCTTGCATACATTTGGCTCCCACTATTGAATAAGAGTGCATGCCATGTGGGTGAACACACAAGGTACACAAGGAAAAATAAAAATAAAAATATCAATTTGGGCATAGCATAACATTATTTAGTTTCATAAGAGTGTTATGTGGGATTGGCAATATTCCATAGAATATTCTATGATTTTTCCCACATTCATAATGAATGTGGGATATATAAAGGAATATTCTATGGAATATTTTCAGTCCCACATAACATTGTTATGGATCTAAATAATGTTACGAGCCTTACAATGTATCATTTGACTTTGATTGGGTTAACAATAAAGCAAAATTAACCAATGAAAACATTCTTTTGCCCATCAAAAGTGTATATGAAAAGAAATTTTTTTGTAGATTCACCAACTATAATTGAAGCAAATATGGGCAAAATATTAGTCCAAAAATGAATATGCAAATGAAAGTATCATTTGCGTTGATGATACATTTGCATTGCAAAATAATTTATTAGGGGGAGTAAAATAGGAGCTTCTATGTAGTAGAGACTTTAATCATGCATACTTTAGACATGCTTTGAGAAGCAACATGATGGTCAAAACTCGATATGGATATATTTCACGAATAACATATTCTACATCAACAAAAACATGGCTAAAACAAGAGTTGTAGTTCATTTCGATGGCTTGTTATGCCAATTCTATAATAAAGCCACGTGTATACACTATGCTCAATTATGTTTAAAATTCATGGATAAGTCTAGATTTACTAAATACCTACACCGGTTACCCCAATTAGTATGTGTTACTATCTGGAGTCACGCAATATTACAAATAATTAATGGGAATGTAAAATGTTACCAAGCAACGTCATTTGTGTTCTATAATGTTTGAATAACCTACTGAACTTTTGTTAGTAGAAATTAAACTCCCTGTGATAAGATGTCATCGACTTCATAACTCCGAACAATATCACACACTAATTGGGATAATCTACTGATTCTACTCGTTCCCCAATCCATATGGTTTTGCTAGGGATGAAAGTCTTGACCTCGTGAGCTCTAAAAGAGATTTTATTTTTTGGAAAAAATGCATTGCATGGGACTTGGGACTTGGGGTGCCATAGTGAGAAGGGCAATATGGCTAGTTTGAGATGACCCTAAACTACCGAATGATCACGGAGAAGGAGGGAAGCTAAGACACGAGCAATGAGTCGTGAGCTCAGGGATCACACCCCCATATGTTTTGTAACCACGTGCGATAATGGGGTATTTAATGGGGGGATATTTATGCACCTCTCAAAAAAAATTCTTCCTTATTTGTAGATATAAAGCTACTTTGACATATGTTTTAGCACCCTATATTTATTTGTAATTATTTATAGAGCCTAAATTTTGGCACCATATTTTTTTATAAATCATACAAGTACCAAATAGTGGACGGAATACTATAGCATTGCAAAATTGACTATGTGAGCAACAAACATTCCATACCATCCATCTTGTCATTCAATTGGTTTCAATTAGTTATACCAATCCTAAATCATTCAAAGTACCACTCAAAACACAACCAATAACATTTGGGTACTAGTTAAAGGCTCGGGGGGGGGGGGGGGGGCAATGTGTTAAAAAGTTAAGGATATAGGTGCGAACAACCACTATTTTATAGGGGGGTATTACTTTCAATTCTCCTCTTTTTTTCACATGCTATCATTATGTAAATTTCTACTTTGGGTTAATATAAAAATGGCTTGCATTACTTATAATTTCAAATTACCTATTATTCCATACCCTATAGTACTTTAAAGATGTCCAGTGCCATTTTTGATACCCTATATTACTCTTAAGCTCGATTATAAATTTTTGCTCCCATGTTTTTAAAATACCCTATCATTTGTTCGCACGTATATTGCTACTCCAACCAATGACTACCCCCCCCCCCCCCGAGGTTAAAGGGTTACCAATAAACATGGAGATAACAAAATATACAAGCTAACATAGACAAGTTGTAAACACGGATAGAACAAAACAAGAATTATAATCAGTTACGACAAGACATAGAAATTTGCATAACTACCTACTCCAAAAATAATTGCATTCAAATACAAGAAAACTAAATACAAAAATTATAAACATTTACTTTGATTGTGTTCACAAACACATTCAACTATAGCCCCATTCAAACCTTGTACCAAATATTTACAATGTGAAGGGTTAGTATATAACTATGCACCCTCCAATACTATCAAGATACATGTTCAACATCCTCTACAATCTCATGATAAGACTAATAAATTATGAGAGATTTAACATCAATGACGACGAACATTTAAAACCAGTTGTTGGCATGATGTGGGCAACCTTCGAAGTCTCCAACCACTCCACCATGTCTTCCTCCAAGGCAAAGCGCAATCCTCTAAGTCTATCATGGTGACGTTGTCAAATGTTGTAGCGCAATATCAATCATCTACGAAAGGTTGTTATTGCAAAAGGGCAATCAATCAAAGGTTGGTGTATTAGACACTACTAGCAAGACAAGTAAGAGCAACAACAAAAATTGATGAAGAATGAACCACAAGCCACCTTAATTCTCATAATTTCATGGCTTGAAAACTAGATTTTTAGACTTAGAGAATTGAACATGCTCATTCAAAAATACTTGCAAAATAAAACCATGATGAAATAATGAGAATATTGGTCTAGATTCTAACATCTACAGACACTGCGTAGAGTAGCAACCTCATGGAGACCTCTATCTAGGCACAAGCAAACAACAGACAAGTCGTATTAAATAGATCATTTCCATTGTATATCCGACATACATCACAATTCCATACAACCATGCCAAATCTAAGCTGGTACATCATTAAGAAAAACGTTCTAATTTGAACAACATTGAAGTTAATCGGCTATGATCAGACACATATTTCCTGACCAACTACAAATGGATTGAAGAAGAACTTCGTAGCCAGTTGTACTCAATTTTACAAATGCTCATAGCTTACATAGTTCATTTTCATAAAATCTCAAGCATTCTAGTTATAAAGCACAAAGTAGGCCATAGCCTGGAATCATACCAAGAATGACAATGTCACGAAGACCTAGCATTGAGAACGGTCTTGTTAACCCCCCCACCGGAAAGATGAGCTGAAGAGTCCATAATCAATAGGTCATGAATGCTTATGATGGCAACAACACCTTGATAACAACAACACTGATGCAATAGGAAACTAAAAGACCTGGCCGTATTGAAAATCCTTTGATACTTCCAATCAATTACGAAACTCCTAGTCAATTATGAATCTTCAAGGTGATCCTCTGAGCCCCCTTGCGGTTTAGCAACCCCATGTTATAATTGCTTCTAGGATAATCTTACTTTTGGGTCAAAAGCAATGGGATATGTTAAGGATAATAACATCATTGCTTAGACGGGAGCATCTTCGTCTACAAATATGTGACTAGGCAAGTTGTCTCTTGCTCCATCTATTTGCAAGTTTTGACACTAGTGCACACTATTCTTTAACCAAGTGCTACACCTATACCTTGAGGAAGCCAAATGGTTTCACACTAAAAAACCTAACTAAATGACTAGAGCACTACTTGATAAATAACTATGATATGCAAATATCAACCTTTTTAGGTTGTCCCTCATGTAAGGTTGCAGCTTTGAAACCAAACTCAACTTCACTCACTTGTCACAACGTGCAATCCTACAAAAAGACTACTCATACTAGTGTTCACAGAAGCTGCAAACACCATGCCTCTCACAACTTTTGTGAACACTGGTATGAGTACTCTTCCACAACACACCATGCCTCTCACAGACAACAATTCTCCTACAATAGATGATTCCTCTACATTACATAAATGATTTTGTTCTTCTTGTGGCTACCTTATACATCACCTTCATACTTTTAAGGGTCTTTGAACTTTACTTGGTGAGTTTGTTTGCGATGAGCTTCTCACTAAGCTTCCACAATGTGCTCGCAAGTTACCAACTCATTACAGTCTTGAGAATATTGGCCAGAAACTCCATTCATGACAGCTTGTTGCAACATGACACGATGTGCCTGCATCCTGTAGGAGGAAAGATGCACATTGCACATGATATCTTTGTGGAGTACATTTCGTGGAAAATATGGAGAAACTACATCAATTACTGGAATTAATATGGATTGTTGTTTGGAGTGTCGCAGTGCTATCACCTTTACTTTAAAATGAAATCTTTAACCAAGGAAGTTCTCTTAGGTAGGATGCGCATGATAGAACATAAGAGAACTTTCTTGGGTAAAAAATGGCATTAACAAAAAAAATAAAAATGTTAGCCCCTTGTGACTCCAAAATAGTGTTCAAAATAAATGGTTCACACAAAGGAGTGTAACCACTAAGCTTGTTTAACCTTAGTGGTTACACTCCATTGTGTGAACCATTTATTGTCAATCCCACAGGTAAATATATGGTTCACACAATTGCTAGGGTTTAGGGTTTCACTCAATGTTGAATGTGGAAATTTCATGGATAAATTTTGAGGTTAGAAGGGGATTTATCCAAAGGATCTTGAAACATGGAAAATGAGTTATTTCGAAAGAAAAAAATGGGCATGAATGATCTTTTGACATTTTAAATCTAAAGCAATTGATGAAAGGGATGCACAAGAAAATGCCATTTTTTATTCCATCAAAAGAACTTTTACCCATTCAAATGCACCAGGAAAATGAGTGGAATGCTTGTGTGATCCACCAGATGGGAACAACTTAATAGTTGAGCACCTCCACAAATTCTCATGTCAAAATGTGAAAACCACAATAGGCTAGCCACCTTGCATTTGGAGTATATAGAGTGTCGCATATATTTAATTCCATACATGCAAAGAATTTCTTGTTAGTTAGAGAATGTCCAAAAGATAAACTAAATGGTTGTTGTGAGCTCAAAGCCGCTTTTACATGAACACCCAAAATAATTCACTTTTACCAAAATAAACATCATTGATGTTCATGCAAAGTTTGCTTTGGAGTGGCAACCATTGAGTTGAGTCAACACCCTCACATGAGCTCCCAACACAACAAAAACATGACTACTTCCCACTTTGACAGTTTTCTACACATTCTAGTCATCTTCGAATTGCATGAACCAAGTATCTATGGGTAGATGTCTATGTTGGCTTGATATTTTTTAGTTATTTTTTGATTGCAAATGAATGAGCTAGGTGGGCTTAATGTAGGGAGAAAATCATTCATCGACCAAGAAATGGTTGCTTGGGAAAATAGGGGTTAAATGCCCAACATTGGTTTCAACCCCTAAATGCTTCTAGAGACTAGCATGTTCACACTTATTGTGTAGTCTCTCTTTATATTGGACCACGGATGACATTAATCTTCATTAAACTCTTTCCAATTGTTATTTTGTGTTCATATGTCAAGAATGTGTTGCAAGACAACAAGCTCTCAATAACTACCCAACACTCACATTCCCAAATATATATTTACGTTGTACGATTTTGAAATACCGTATCTATGAAAGAATCATAAACCGGGTTCCAAAAGAGCTGTCGGGATTACACTTCAACTATTTCACTAGCATTGGTCAAGCCTCATCTTAATTTGAAGACACGGGGAGGTGACTATCGGAATTTTAGAAACCACGTGAAAAAATAGGGTCAATTTAATTCGTTGAGGGTAAAATTTATACATTCATTAGATCTACCATAGCTTTGGAAATATGTCCCCTACATGTTTATATGTAAAATAAGGCGGTGAATAATTCTTGCATTTTAGTAATCAGTAGAAAAAAAAATAGGATTATAGATATTGGATCCCCCCAAATGTGTGTAGTAGAATCAATAGAATAATTATGGGTTAGACTACTTGGATGAAGAATTGTGTAATTCTGTCCAAATTTGAATGAAACGCGTTAGTTTGGAGGGAAACGTTGTGGATTTTTTTGGGGGAAGGAATGTTGTGACATCTCAACGGCCCTTGGGTTTGCTTAGGGTTTGGACAAGCATAGTGGTGTGAAGGCGGTGAAGCGTTTGGGTAGGAGGTCTTGCATTGGTGAAGCGTGGCACAAAGGCGGTAGGTAAGACACATTTTTGGGAGCTTTCTTCTTTGCTCCATAGCATTCACAACATTCACACATGGTGTGTCACAAGCGCCAAAGATTCGGCTTGCTCCGCTCTCGTGAGGTATGTCCGCCTCATGCCAACAATTAGTTTTAGTTCTTTGTCATCATTGGTGTTAAACCTCTCCAAAAATTTTGTCTTATCATGACATAAGAGAAGATATTGATATGTACCTTGACATGTATTGGAGGGTGCATAGTTATATCCTAACCCTTCACAATGTAAATATTTGGTACAAGGTTGAATGTGTTTGTGAACACAATTAAAGTAAATGTTTTCAATTTGTGTATTTAGTTTTTTCAATTGAATGCAATATTTTATTTTGGAGTAGATAATTATGCAAAATTTTCATGTCTTATGACAATTGATTATATTTCTTGTTTTGTTCTATCCGTGTTTACAATTTGTCTATGTTAGCTTGTACATTTTGTCATCTTCATGTTCATTGGTAATCTTTTAACTAAACTCCAAGTGTTATTGATTGTGTTTTGAATGGTATTTTGAATGCTTTAGCATTGGTATAACTAATTAAAACCGATTAAATTCCAAGATGGATGGTATGGAACGTTTGTTGCTCACATAGCTCGGGGGGGGTAGTCATTGGTTGGAGTAGCAATATACGTGCGAACAAATGATAGGGTATTTTAAAAACATGGGAGAAATTTTTTATAATTGGGCTTAAGAGTAATATAGGGTATCAAAAATGGCACTGGACATCTTTAAAGTACTATAGGGTATGGAATAATAGGTAATTTGAAATTATAAGTAATGCAAGCAATTTTTCTATCAACCCAAAGTATAAATTTACATAATGATAGCATGTGAAAAAAAAAGAGAATTGAAAGTAATACCCCCCTATAAAATAGTGGTTGTTCGCACCTATATCCTTAACTTTCAACACACTGCCCCCCCCCCCGAGTCACATAGTCGATTTTGCAATGCTATAGTATTATATTCATTATTTGGTACCTGTACAATTTATAAAAAAAATATGATGCTAAAAATTGGTCTCTCCAAAAAATTACAAATAAACATAGGGTGCTTAAAAACATGTCAAAGCAACTTTATATCTACAAATAGGGAGGGAAAAAATACCGAGAGGTGCATAAATACCCCCCCATTAAATACCCCATTATCGCACGTGGTTACAAAATGTAAGAGGGTGTGATCCCCCCATGTTTAAAGATAGATTGGAGGCTATAAACATATAATTGTGATGAGCCGTACCATGTGAATATGAAAGATCGTAGAATGTACATTGTACGAATGTTGCCCCATGTTACCACCTTGCATGGAAGATTGCCAAGCTTCGAAAAGTACATAGTACATCTCTAAACTAGACATTCAACTTAATTTTGTCCACAATAATCATCTTTGACTATGTGGAGTCAATTTTTTTTTTAATTTCTGGCTCAAGTAGAAAAATAATTTGAAAAGAGGTAAATTTGAGTTAGCCATTCAATTAAATGTGACATTTTAGGCCATAAGCTAGGAGTTATAAAAAAAAGATTTTAAAAGGCCATAGTCTGATAGAAGTGGACATGATCTTTCATTCCCACACTGTTGTTGGAGAAGGTATATAAGAGGAGTAGTCTAAGAGGAGAGGGGAGAGCCCAAACCTCCAATATCATAACTTTCTTGAATATTTTGTCTTTGAAAATGAATTGAATTAAATTATCAAATACAACTTGTGTCTTAGCACATTTGTGTGGGATACATAATTGCAAGGCAATTGTCTGGAGCTCATAACAACCTAAGTGAATTCAAGGTGTTTATACTGGATTGCAAGTCGTGTATCTCCTTCTTTGATTTATAATCAATTGTAATATCTCAAGTCTGCAAGGAGTGACTCTTTTGTCATAAGTACTAACTCACATAGTCAATAATCATTGAGAGATTGCCTAATTGAACTCTCATTGTATGACCACACTATTGTCAGTGATGAAAGAAATTGAGAGATTCGTGACTCGGAGAACGATGGACGCCGTGGGTCGTTCCTTTGTAATTAGCTAAGAAGACTCACGATGAGACATCATGTAAATTTATATTCGCTTGAGAACTACCGTGTCTCATTAATATGCTCGGTCTCGAATTAGTAGCCTCTCTCTTCTCCTTGTGATATGAATATAATTATTTGGAATGAACACAATCTCATTATCATATATTCTCACTCTCAATGTAAGGCATCATTGATAATAAGAACAATTAGATTAGAGAAGGTTTCAAGAGGTATAACAATATCGTTGATAACAATATAATTTGTAATAGGTTATATAAGTCTTCAAGGAGTTAAGTTCGTAGTTCATAACATCAATCACATACTTTTATAATATCACTCCATAACTTGTAATAATAAGAAAAGATGTTGTGTTCTTGAATCTTCCTTTTTAAGCTCAAGTGTTACTACTTATAGTATTGTAACTTTGATATGTGTAACATATAGTAGTTATAACCTTATATTCAAAACACCATTGATTGTTTTGCAATGTCACGTTTTTACTTCAAAGTGTTTCTTGATGACGAGAGTAATTATAACTCTCTTGAGTTTTGCTCAAGAGAAAGAACTCTTCTCTTCGATAGTTAATCCTTCACTTGTAATGACATCCAACAACTCACAAAGTATCTTAAGAGAAGAAGTTCTAATTTTAAATAACAATTGTGGTGAGTAGATTATTACATATCTATATTACTTCATTCATATAGAATCAAACTTTGATGTGAATTAATGTCTTCATCATTCTTTAAAGTGTTAATCATAGAATACTTTCAATGGTCAAACATATGGTATATAATATATTATGCATAATGCTTATCTCATATATGAGACAATATATATATAGTTTATAGTAAAAAACTTCTCTCCTTTAAAAGAGTTTCGTAATCGTTAAGAAGTCTCACTTATAATCATTCATAACATGTATATGATTTCTCAATCTTTAATCATTCAATCACACGTATATTTATATTTCCCTTTTGAGGAGTTCAACGATAGTTTCCGCTTTGAAAGACAACTTGCTTAATCTATTCAAGTTCGAAGTTCAATTTCAACATCGTGTTGTCTCTCAAAGTTCCATTGATTCTCCGGATATCCTTGAGTGCTTTGTTCTCACCCTCACACTAATCTTTTGAGTTCTTGCTCAAAAGAGTCTACTCTTCTCTCGGTTGCTTAATCACTAAAGTTCCAAGTCCCGCTTATCAACTTGCAAGTTCAATTGAGAGAAGATCACACACACATTTGTGGAAAAGATAGTGTATTGCAAAAGTGCTCCAAGAGGAGAGATACAAAAGAAACTCAAGTGTTTTTGACACTCAAATTTAAGATAACTTCGTTGTGTAGAAAAATGAGGTATAGTCTCCTAAAAAATGAGTCTTATAGTCTCCTACTGCATGTCACCTCAATAAGGATTTTCAACACATAAGAATTTTTACCTGTGGGATTGACATTGCACATGGTGCAACAATAATAAAAAATACTCTTCAACAACAATTAAGATTTTCATTGGAAAAATAATCCATGTCCACTTGATTGCATATGAAGAAATCAAGGTCAATCTAGTGAACAATTCTCTAGAAACTTTGTACTCCACATCTCACATTGCTTTTCCACACTAGAGGAGTCACATTATTTGAGAGTGTACATATTTTCTTGGAGGGCACTACTTCACATGCTGCAAAATACTTTGATTTCGTTCCTTGGATAAAGAACAACTAAGCTAGTGGAAGGGAAGGGGATGAGACTTTACTATGTCTTTTACACTTTTGATCAAATATATTTTGTCTCTTGCAAGGTATGGTCTTAAGCATGTCTGTAATCAAATGTCATCCACATGAACTGCTTCACGGTACACATGATTCTTTCACTGGCAAATTCAAGCATTTGAATGAATAATAGATAAATATAACTTCAAACCTGCACAACGGTCTTATACTCCTAATAATCATATATTTGATGGAAGAATAAGTGTTTGATAGAAAGAGAGGGCGATGCTTATTTTTCATCACATGATACCCCTTCATGAAGCCAAGCCCAATCTCTGTGCAGCTTGGGTGAAGTTTATATATATATATATATATCCCACACACTATCATGGTCCCATGCATTTTGCAAAGTTACGAGCTTTACCTTATCCACTTAGCCACTTGAAATTTTGGATTTTTTTTGTTTTGGCTTCTCAATAGGCATGTCTACAAAAAACCCTCTTGAAGGTTGGGTTGGGGTTGGCATTTTATTATGTGTGAGGGTGATTTCATCAACATTCAACCATGAAGGATGAGAGGGTATTGCAATTTCTTAGCTTGTGTTACATGAGTATATTTTTTTAACGTCTTATGTAGTTTTTCATAAAAGAGAATTTATGATACATTGTTTTAATGTTCACACCATACTATGCTTCTTCCTTTGTATAATGCATAAGAATGAAAGATCTCTTCGATAGTGCCACCAACGCATGAAAATTATGGTGTTGCTTCAATTTCAAGTTGGTCTAAGTATGTTGATCCTTCACATTGAATGTACATGCAATTCACCATAGTTATACAAATCCTTGGGGAGGTGACTATCAAAAATTTAGAAACCACGTGAGATAAAAAAAAATAGGATCAATTTAATTCGTTGAGGGTAAAAATTATAAATTCGTTAGATGTACCATAGCATTGGAAATATGTCCCCTACATGATTGTATGTAAAATAGGGTGGTGAATAATTCCTCCATTCAAGTAATCAGTAGAAATAGGATTATAGATATTGGATCCCCCTAAAAGTGTGTAGTAAGATCGATACAATAATTATGGCTTTTGTATTTAGCTTTCCTTTATTTGAATGCAATTATTTTTGGAGTAGGTAGTTGTGCAAAATTCTATGTCTTGTCACAACTGATTGTAATTCTTGTTTTGTTCTATCCGTGTTTACAACTTGTCTATGTTAGCTTATATATTTTGTTATCTCCATGTTTATTGGTAACCCTTTAACTAGTACCCAAATGTTATTGGTTGTGTTTTGAATGGTACTTTGAATGGTTTAGGATTGGTGTAACTAATTAAAACCAATTGAATGACAAGATGGATGATATGAAATGTTTGTTGCTCACATAGTCAATTTTGCAATGCTATAGTATTCCGTCCACTATTTGGTACTTGTACGATTTATAAAAAAAACAAATGCCAAAAATTAGCCTCTACAAATAATTACAAATAAATATAGGGTGCTAAAAAATACGTCAAAGTAGCTTTATATCTACAAATAGGGCCAGAAAAAATATTGAGAGGTACATAGATATCCCCCATTAAATACCCAATTATCGCACGTGGTTACAAAATGTAGGGGGGTGTGATCGCCCCGAATACGAATCTCATTGTTTTGATGAAAGATGAAATTTAATATGATTGCTTAGATTAATTACAACCCATATAGTTATGAAAAGTCAAGTTATTTATTCTTTGAGCGGTAGATTTGTGAAAATATCTTGCTAGATGTGAACACTTTATGAGGCATTAAGGAAAACCATGATGGATTATTGTGATTAAACTTTGGAATATATATAATTTCAATAGCTACGCCATAAAAAAAACCTGCTAAAAATGTCCCATTTTGAGAAACATTTGTCCATTTGAAATTTAGAGTTCTATTATGGTCGGTGTAACATGCCTTCTAAGCTTGAGTGCTTGAGTGTTGAAGAGCTCCAAAGTGAAGAGTCTCTTTCTCCTTGAATGATCACATAGATCATAATTATGTTAAGTATTGAACCTAAAACAAGGTCTAATATATATATTGAGTTCATAATCTAATCCCATTATAACACATGTCTTTTTGGTGTACGTTCTTTACTATAAACCTTGCCATATAACACTCAAATATATTAAGAAGAGACCACATAAGGTATATCACAAACCTTAAGGTAGACGTGCCTAATTCAACACCTCATCTTAAACATACGCCAATATTCGAGTGGAGAATTGGAGAATTGTAGGGTGTGGACCAAGAACGGACACCAAAAAGACATGTTTTGAAATGAGATTGGACTAGCTATATGCTCAAAATGTTAATCATTCTAGACGCAATACTCAACAAATATGGGGAGATATATGTGATCATTTGATAACTTGGAAAATCTTCACTTTGACAATGTATAGGATATTCATACAAGCTCCAAAAATTGTGAGGAAAGTGGCTATGGGCATTATTTGGATTTTCTAACTCGATTATCCCAATTAGCGCACGTGGTTCTAATTCACAAAACGCACATTATTTTGCTAATTCTCAAAATTGGTGAGGGCTGTAATTTGTATTGAGTGATACTAAATCCATGAATATATGCTCATTTATTATACATTTAAAAAAAATCAATGTGTGCTTTAAAGTGCTTATAGAGTGGGAAAAGAACTCTATGCAAACACATGTTTGTCAATGAACTATCACCAAAATGAATAGCGCTAGTACTTTCAGTCAATAGTGATGCTATGGATAATATTTTTGATGAATAATGCCGAAATGAACAATGCGTCCAAGATCTTTTTGTGGCACTAGTTTCATAGCGTAAAGCAATCCAATATCACCTTCACTAATTTTGACAAGACTTCAATCAAAGCAATCAAAACTTGAAAGAACAATGACTGTTTTTCTTGTGGGCCCTTCCAAGGTGTAACACCATCATATCTCATAAGTCGAGAAGTAGCATCCGTGAAGTTGTATAAAATATCGTCATCTAAATCCATAACATTCTTCAATAGATCTTTGTGGATATATTCATTTGAAAAGGCAAAGGCATGCGTTTCAATCCAAAAGCATTGCTAAAATAACAATCAAGCAAAGGGCACCCAAAGTTGTTGAGGGATGCAAGGTAGCATCCCTCCTTCACCTCGGCAATAATCATTAAGAGGTAGAGGAAATGATTACATGTAAGTATGCCTTCCCCGATGTTCACCAAAATTTATTTGCATCCATCCGTCCCGATGGAGTCCTGGACCAAGTATTGCATTTCAAGCAAATCCCATTCTATCCAATGGTACACCTGGTCCACATAAAATGCTTGAATTATGCTACAGTTAGCTTACAAAACCTTGAAACGGATGCGATTGCGTTAAACTAAGAGGAGACCATGCCATAATTCTCCTCCTCAATGGTGAACTCACACAAGTGAAGATTTAAAAGGGCTACAACCTCCCCGACACCTCATGCTACATTAGCATGGACAAGCTCATAGGCCAGACAAACACAGAGCTCACCATACAAGCCACCACCCAACCTTACTATAAAGGGTGGGAGTCAGAGTTTTACAAATTCGCAAAGCCATGTCCAAAACACACGATTTTCCTTTGCCACAATAACATCCTTGGCTACAAGAGATGCATTCCTCACCAAAGTTTGCCATTGGATGGAGTCTTCCTCCGAACTTACATTACCAATCCGGAGGATTGGGAAGGAGGGCTTGCATCCGCGGCAACATACTATGCCCAATGTTTTGCTCTTATGTTGGTCATGAAAAGGAAACACACTTGTTATGCACAAAGGCATGTATATGTGGCAATCCATACACTTTTTGGAAGTGGCAATATCATTGATATTAGTTTTAGCAAAGCTAAAGATCAATATCAAAATACCATGCCCGTGTACAGATCGCATACGTTAGATAAAACTTTCCTTGTGTTGATAAATGGCTAGGAAATATAAGCCAAACCCAATTCAATGCATTTTGAAAGATGTCATGAATAAGAGATGCACAAATTAACCAAATCTTTAAGTTCCACTATGCACAGTTCATGGGCAACCTATGAAAACACATATTTTGGCCACATATCCACACAAAAATATGTTGCACCCTTTGTCCCCTGAGAGTAGTAGGCACATGGCCCCATCTACTATCTAGATGCAAAAATTGACACATACATGAATTACATATCTCTAGACACAACAAAGAAAAACATATAATAATTAGTATACTCCTCTCCATTAAGAGGAAGATATTCTTGAATATACTAATGCCAAGTGTCATTTGTGTACTTTAGTCGCCTTATAAAGCATTGTGTAGCATGGGCATACACCTCATAACACTATTGAACATGCTTGTGCCAAGATATCAATAAATGCACTTGAATACCAAGTGTCATGAGGTGACACTAATGGCAAAGTTGTTGATAATTAGTGTAACCTAGCATACGCCTCAAAATAGGGTAAATGACACTATTTTGCATGTGATTCTAAATACCATAAATAGTGTACAACCTACATCATGCCCACCTTGCAAAGTAAGACATGGCATTACTATCTTCCCCAAAACTTTACCCTAGTACATTAACTTAATAAAACTCCGCTCATTGAAGCTTTGCCCACAAGCTAATAAATATCATGCCAACAACACACCTTGTCACACTCCCTTCCCCTTTCTCAAACAATGAAATGAAATAAAATAATAATCAACAAAATGCCAAGACAACATGTTAGGGAAAGGGCCCATGCCATATCAAGCTTGGAATTGGGAATAACATTTTGTTAGATCAACTACCATTGTGGGCTCACAAGGACTCAACCCCAACCCTTCACAGAAGACAAAGTTACATCCACCCCTTGAAACATGCAATCTCAACATGTCCACCCGACCACATCCCACAAGTGTATATGGGATACCTATCACACCTCACCCTAACATATATGCATCCACTACACCCCCCGCCCCTCAAAGACCTAACATACTCCAACATTAAAAACCCAAATAATCGTCTAGTCAATCAGGTCCTCTTAAGAAATTCAAATTTAAGTTACAGAGCCCCCCTACAAGTAGTCGGTATTTCTAGGAGTAGCCTAGACTGGGGGTAAACACTTTTAGCAAGTTCTGAAAAGAATTTGCCCTCGAAACACCACTGGTTGAAAAACTGTTGGAAAACTGTTTAGTTGAAAAACTGTTGGAACAGTGCTGAAGTTGAGCCTGTTTTATTTGGCGCAGCACATTGACATCGAATAATAAAGCAGCCCACTCCCCAATATGATTCATGATGTATAGGGAATAATGAAGCAGCCCACTCCCTAATATCGTGATGAATAGGGAGTGGCCGACCGCCTATGCCATTTGGGCCCCAGCAGTGACATACTTTGAATAATAAAGAAGCTTTTATCCCCAATAGCATGATGAACAGGGTGTGAGACTCGAACAAATTACACTACTACTATCATTTGGGTCCCAACCGTGACATACTTTGAAGGAGCTTTTTATCCCCAATATTATGATGAACACGGAGTGAGTCAAACAAATTAGAGTTAGAGGTGCCCAATACCATTCATTTAAGAGATTTTGTGTCATATCTGGAGAAGTATAAGGTTGTGCAAAATTTTTCCCATGTAGGAAGATAGAAATAAGGAGGATTGTAAAATTTTTTTGGTAGTTTTATTTCTTAAATTGAAATTGCAATGAATTTTTGAAGCCAAAAGTTAACCAAAACATATTACTAATGTCTAGAGTCTAGAGTAATCGCTCATTTTAACTGCTCATTCCTCTAGTACTCAAAATCAAGACATGTGTCATGGCACTATTGCTTCCGAACTAATTGAAATTCAATTCTAGCCCAATCAAAATTCAATCCTAGCCTAACCAATTTTTTTCCCCTAGCCTAACCAAAATTCTGACACCCTATAGGTTGCCAATGGAGTCTTCATCGGGAATAGGTGCCTCTACTATACACCACAGATATCATTTGAGAAGCCAACAGTGACATGCTTTGAATAATAAAAAGGGCTTTTATTCCCTAATGTCCTATGAACTGGGAGTGAACCAAACAACCAATGAGAGAAGTGCACCAACCAATGAGAGGACTGAACCAAACAACCAATGAGAGGAGTGCACCAACCAATGAGGGGAGTGAACCAAACAACCAATGAGAGAAGTGACATACTTCAAATAATAAATCAGCTATTGTCCCCAATATTATGACTTTGGGCCGGTTTACACTATGGACCATGCAGTCGGACCATGGAAGATAGCCTTTGTTAATGGTCCGGGTTCATGGTCCGACTTCATAAAAAATTAGTTTTGAGAGCCTTGGGCCCCTCAATAATTGTAAACCGAATGTGGACCAAGAAGAATGACCATGCACCAAAAAGTGAAGGTGCTGATTTTTTTAATACATGCCCAAAAAGGGCAATCTTGAAAAAAAAATAAAGTTTGACCATTCTCTTGTCTTCTCTTGGGCTTCACTTGTCTTCACTTCTTGTTGAATGTGTCAAAGATGTGGCTTGCAAATCTTCTCACAATAACTTTTGCAAAAAAATCAACAATTTAATTTGTACATGTTCAATGTAATTCACATGTGCCATGTACCTTGTGTTGTCACTACACTAAAAAGGATATTTAGTGTATGATTATGTTTAATGTTGTTACCACCCTACCTTGCTCAACACTAAAGTTCAATTCTTTGGTAATTAGTGTTAGAGATTTCCCATTGCGGTTCTTTTGACCATCCTGATCTACAGTCACTAAACGACTACAAATTTTTCTTTTTCATTTTTCAAATGTAAATTTTCATTTTGGGGGGGGGGGGCGTGTAACATACAGTTGGAAAGGTATTTTGAAGACCTTTCCAACGATATATTACAAACCCCCAAATTCCAATCATTGCAGTTGGTAGAGCAAAAAAACAAATCTGCACTCAAATTCTTGAGTTTTAGATGTCCCACATTGTTTGGTGAAACACGTGGGAGCCGGTTGAAGGGGTAGGGCAAGGTAGTAATGGAATGCCTCATGGGTTATGATATAATTAAGGCACATATAGGGATAGATTCATTAATTTTTTAATATTAAAACAACATTTCTTTGCCATGGGCCTTCGTTTTTTCCTACCAGACCACCTTTCTTGCCTCTCTCACCGCAAAACCTGTTGGACCATGTAAGTGCATTTATTAGGCCTTAAAATTTATATTTTGGGGACCTCGACCTTCATGGTCCCTCTAACCATTTTTCCTTAGTGTAAACCAAAGTTGTCCCATGACAACTTCAGCAGCCAATCAACTGCCTTGCAGAGCCCTGGTCCAACTTCATGGTCCATAGTGTAAACCGGCCCTTAGGGATGAACAAGGGAGATCCACAAGCACATGGCCGGTTTACACTATGGACCATGAAGTCGGACCATAGTGGACCATGAAGAGGACCTTTTTCAATGGTCTGAGTTCATGGTCCAACTTTCATGGTCCGACTTCTTTAAAAATCGGTGTTGAAAGCCTTGGGCCCCTCACTAGCTGTAAACCGAATGTGGACCAAGAAGAATGACCATGCACCCAAAAGTGAATGTGCTGATTTTTTTTAATACATGCCCAAAAAAGGCAGTTCTGAAAAAAAAAATTCAAGTTTGACCATTTTCTTGTCTCCTCTTGGGCTTCAATTGTCTTCACTTGTTAAACGTGTCGAAGATATTGCTTGCAAATCTTCTCACAACAATTTTTACAAAAACATGAGCGGTTTAATTTGTACATGTGACATGTACCTTGTGTAAATTTATTTGTGTAAATTTAATGTTGTTACCACTGTACCTTGCTCAACACTAATTTTCAATTCTTTGATAATTAGTGTTAAAAGATTTGCTAGAAGATATGTTGGAATTCTCCTATTATCATTGTTATTTTTATTTTTTTCATATCCTTACTAACAAAGTGACATGAGTATCAACCCTGCACCAGATGTGACCTTGTGAAACCACGGCCGGAAATGAAGCAGTGTGTTGCTGCCCACAAGTTATATGTGAAATCTGTTATATTTATCCAATGTGTGTGTTTGTTAGGACTCTTTCGGCTACAGTGTCTCTCTCGGAATTTGGGGTCCTTGTATTTTCAAGTCCATCCCCTTACACTTACATGTTGACATCTTTTGGTTTCTCTTCATTGAATTGGGGGTGTAGTCACTAAATACATCAACAATGATCAGTAGTTTTGCTGAAGTATTGTATTTTCAACCGGCACTACATGAGCTAGGCATATGAGCATATGAGCATATGAGCATATGAGCTAGATGTATGAGCATATGAGCATAATATGAGCATATGAGCTAGATATATGAGCATATGAGCATATGAGCTAGGCAATTGACCTACATCCCTGGAAACATGACCAATGTGACTAGAAATCTTCGAATCTACGGTAGTAACAATGCGCTGTCCTATCATAGGTAGGACGTAGGAGGTGTGCAGCTTGTAGCGCAGCTAGTACTGCAGCGAGTTTCTCCATTCATTGCTCGGCTCTCTCTCTATATATCGATCGAGATGTAACTTACTGCCACCAAGTCAGAGATCAAAGTGTCCACAGCCTCCCAGAAGTGTGCTCCTTCATGACCAGATTGTCGCCTCGTCCTGGGTGCGCCACTCGTTAATCTTTCTTTCCCGGCCTCCGCCCTTCCTGCTTCATTGGCACTTGCACTTCAATTTTTCATTCTGTTGAATGGATCTTCACTCTGAGCTTTGTCTCATTTCACAAACTTTCACTATTTTCTGAATGGTTGGATTCCAGGAGCGGAACTCAAGTTTGTCTGTCTGGGGTGTGTGTATGACGTCCCTCTATTATAATTGGTCTCCACTTTGTTTGTCTTTCCCAAGCCCGCGCACTCTCATTTGCTTAAAATTTCCATCTGCATTTGGGATGCCGGAATTGAGAGATTTGTGATTGCCTGGGTTGTCCGCCTGACCACCAAGTTACTGGGTACGAATGTTAGTCTACTTATAATTAGAGTGATATATGAGTAACGGTCCTTAGATCACAGATCGTTTGGTACTAATGGCAATCTTCTGTGCGGCGCAGATAAGAGTTGATCGACACCAAGATCACCTGAATTCTCAGATGGAAGGGTGTTCCTTTGCACAAGACTGTGGAATTCCAGTGGGAGAGTGTACACTTGATCAACACGTTCTCTTGGCTGCCCATGACATAACTGGAGGTTCAAGCAGTTTTTGCGTGCATGCATGAATTTATCTATGGATTTTCTTAAAAGATAGAGAAGTTGATTGGGGCCACTAGAAGCGAGATTTTCTACGAAGGAAAGGAATTTAAATAGTTTTATATTCCTAATCACCATGGGCAACATTTCAATGCAAAAAAGTTGGACGGAGGTTGGGTGCACACATATAAGATAGAGCAGTTACGTTCTTCTAGAAGACGTAATCGCAGGTTTTCACTAGGGGGTACTTCAATTTTGTCATGCCATGGATCCTTGTTAATTTCTTTTTGCTGAATCGTTTTGGCATGGAAGAGGGGTAACACTGCTCTCGAATCAAAGTTTCGATAGGAGAACGGAGAGGTTCCAAGTATACTGACCAATGCGAACTTAGAATATCCATGTCTGTCGAGATGATACTAATCATGCACTGATTGAAGTTGTCTTCCTGAATTCATCCTGGAACTACACCACTGTTGTTTCTTCCCCTCAAATGAAAGCTCAACCGTAATTGTAGTCTCTTTCAGTAAATGTGAAGATGGTTGAAATCCGCTGATCACTGATCTAATTCTCTTCTTGCAGAATCTCCTCGGATGAACCAAATTATTCGTGACATAGAGACCAAGTGTCGGACATTGCGAGCAATGAGTAAGCAGCTACTCCTCGTGAGAGGCTCAACCGCAGGTGTCCACTTGTTCGACAACCGCTGTGAATGTGGAGACTTTCTGCTACAGCTGGCACATGAGATCGAAACTTTACCTCCAATGGATCTCAACATCATGGATCCTATGCTGTATGCCGAGTCGCTGGAAGCATTGGCCAAAGAGTTGTCCGGACCTGTTTCCATCTCCTCCAACGTTTTGAAGATGTTCATTCCTTTCCTCCTTCTGTTGGCCAGCGACATACTTGACATCTAGCTTCGCATGAAATGTGCATGCGGTATATATAAGTTGTTGCTTAAGTCAGGTAATCGCCTCCACTTTGGTGGTTGGCCTTTAGCCTCCGTGAGTTCTAGTGCATAGTAAGCTTAACAGTTGCTCGTCCACTGAGCAAGGCCACTACATTCTGGACTGTGTAATAAACATAACATAAGGTATGTGGGTGTTGTTTGATTCCTTTTTCATGTTCTCCAACTGCTACTGATTAGATTTACACAACAAAACCCTTGTTGCACTAGCAAATCTAGGATGAAGCATATGCCAAAATCGGGCCTCCCCTTATTTAGTTATGGTTATTCGAAGTGCATGTTTGTTGATTTCTTTATTGGATATATAGGTCCTCCCAATTGTGTTCACTATTGAGTGTAGTATAATAGTGTAAATATGATATTTAATGCCACCAATTCTAATTGTCTTGCTCAATACTAATTGTAGACCACGACATGGTGTCACCAACACTAAATGTTAACTCATCCATCATCCATCATCCATGACAATATTTATAAGCCTATTCATAAGAAGTGTCATCCAAAAAGTTACCATTTGACACTAAATGTCATATTCAGTATAGTTATTAATATTTCAAGACATAATCCAATCTCTTTTAAACCCCCGGTGATTGTGGTTGGCATTTTATTATGTGTGAGGGTGATTCTATATAGGGATGCGCACTACATAGAAAATTAAGGATCACAGTATGCGCAGTCTGGAGCATCGCATCTGGAAGTATGTGTTTAGATTTGTACATTTTTTTGTTTATCACCAGGAATGTGTCGCAGAACTTCCTGTTCGGAATGCAACAGAAGTTTCTGGAATTTTTTAGTTGATTGAATCAAGCTCTAAGCATGCCAATTTCATTTGTTGTTACCTCGTTGGCTAATGCCAGGAGTCTTTGGCTTATGAATGAATTTCTGGACATTGTATTGCTTTTTCGCTGTAGAAAATCAAGGATCATAGGATGTGTAATGTAGAGCATCGCATTTGGATGTATCTCTTCAGATATGTGCATTGTTGTGTTTATCACCAGGATTATGTCGCAGAACTGCCTGTTCGGAAAGCAGCAGAAGTTCTGGCAATTCTGAGTTTATTGAAGCAAGCTCTAAGCATTTCAGCTTCATATGTTGTTGCCTTGTTGGCTAATGCCAGGAATCTTTAGCATGTGATTTTGAATGTTTGGATACTGATTCTCGTGCATTGTTCATACAAGAGTGTGTGGATACAAGAGTGTCAGAACTACACATGGCTAGACAACGTAGGAATGACACTCTGGATCTCCCTTAGATTTAACTAACTGAATTCATCAAGTTAGCCTTGGTAAGAAGATTTCGTAACGTACTAAGACACCATAGTCAAAGAAAATCCGTCACACTGCTAAATTAGTTCGCCTGAATTAATACATCTGTTTGATGATGTCACTTGAACTCACACTTCGGATAGGCACATCATTCAATCGGAAAGTCAGATAACGGACCGCTGTTAGAAAGATGAATTCTACGCTGCGGTGCAGATTCTCGACAGCTTGACGTGCACAGTTTTGGATTAGTTAGTTTAGTACAGGATTAGTTTAGAATTAGTATTAGTATAGAATTAGTCTTCACAGGTTAGTTCATTGACAGTCACTAAGTAGAGTATTGTAGACTATATATTGCTGCCCTGTAGCAGTTGTTAATCACTCTCTTTCCTGCAATATATTCATCTTTGTATAAGTGTTGTCTTTCCTGCTTCATCTGTAGAGACTACTAGAGTTGTATTAGTTCTAAAGGTTATGGGCCTTCTCACAGTTCACAGGCGTCGCTCCTGTTCTTGCAATTCACAGGCGTCGCTCCTGTTCTTGTTTAGCTACATCTCGCAATCCCTATCGCTTCTTGTTTTGCTCAAATGGACTCTTACTTCATCGATTTCTTCTCGCATCTGCCCCTTATCAACGATTTTCTGTTTATCACAAGCCTTTGCTTATTGAAACTCTGATTACCCACGTTTCTTGATTACTTCATGGTACATGTTTCACTGTTCAAGATTCTCTGCTTCAACTCTGTGCTGTTCTCAACTTCATCGATCTGACCACATGACTTCCTTTCCCAGATTTCTTGATTCTTGATTCTTGATTTTCTTGATTCTTGATTCTCACAACCATGATTCTCACAACCATGATTCTCACAACCATGATTCTCACAACCATGATTCTCACAACCATGATTCTCACAACCATGATTCTTGGACTACTTTGTAAGGAGTGGGATGACCGTCGGCCTAGGAACAGGTCTCGCTTCGAGCATGGCTATCAACTACATCGGTGAGAAGCTTAGAAGTGGCTCCCTTCAAGACGTAATTGGTGTTCCAATGTAAGACTTACTTCCAGCCGAAATAATGTCCAGTACGTGAGCTCCGTACGCGCAAGGGGCATATAATGCATTTCCATATGGGAAAAGAGGACACTTTACCTGCTTGTATGCAACCATTTTACACTCATATGGAAATATTGCGCATCCGTGAATAATGGGACAGTCCCTGATGGAATTCCCCTGTGACCTCCAAACCAACCACATGGCAATGGCCCACACTTTTGAATGTGGGAAACTTCTAAGAATTCCCCTACGACCTCCAAACCAACAACATGGTAATGACCCACACTTTTGAATGTGAGAAAGATAAAGGTATCCAGACATGGTAAACACAAGTATTGTTGAAGGTATGAAACATTGCATGTTTCAATCTTTTATTTTTACTCCTGGTGGTGGAATACACCATGCCACATGGAAAAAATGGCATTCACAAAGTAAATCTAAGACTATTTTCCTGGTGTTGCTAGGTCGACAACACTCCGTTGGGAAGCCCTACACCAACTCTTAATATGGAACACATAAACTATTCCGATGTCCTCCTGGTGCACAGTATTCGGGAAACTCTCGTTCTTGTGGCAATACCAACAATCTCGAACTCTGCTTGGTGCTTGGTGCATACTGTAGACCCTTTTCAGAAATTTTCTTTCTCTCTCGATCTCACCCACTAACTTAACTGGAGAGCAAGATCTTTGAGGGACTCTCGACAATTCCTGTTTTAAAGTGATATTTGACAGACAGGAGTTGTTATCCTTTAAGTCCGTTGACGAAGTTATTCGTAGTGTGGCTACTGACTAATTGATCTCTCATGTAAATTCAGTTAATTGGATGGATGGTTTGCACTCACGAGAATACAATACATGTCTGTCCATTCACTCAGGTCAAGTTCAGGTGCTTCTGCAGCAGCTCAGGCAGGAGTTCCCCTTGCTTCATTCGAAGAACAACCACAGGTATGAACATTTTATATTCGTTCAGAGTCAGTCATATGATAAACTATAGACTTCGGTTATGAGGTAACTATGTTTGTTGAGATGTAGCAAGGATGTTTTTGCAATAACAGGCATGAAAGGAAAGAGAGTAGAGAGGATATGCACCATTTTTCTTGGATGTTGCGTTGTGAGTCTGCTTATTTTTTCATCGCATGACCTGATGGATCGAGAAGACTCGGACATTTTAATTTGGATGTGCAACTTCTGGTTGTTACGGAAGATTTCTTGTTATGAGCGAACTACATTTGTTGAGATGTAGCAAGGATATTCTTGCGATGACAGGCATGAAAGAAAGAAAGTAGAGAGGAGATGCGTTTTATTTCTTGGATGTTGCACTGCGAGTGTGTTTATTCGAACATTTTTGTGAATGTTGAATTGCATGACACTTCTTGCAGCTGGATATTGCATGCGATGATGCAGATGCAGTACAAGAAGGCACTCTCTTTGCAGTTGTAGGACGCAGGGGAGCAGAAGGCCGTCAGTCAATTTTAAAGGAGAAAGTAAGGTGTGCTGGCCAAATTCATATTCTCCTTGTACTTAATTTTGGAAATATGTTCTGAGCTGTATGAATCATCCACGAAGTACGAATTAGTAAGTACATTGAATTTGAGGTATAAGAGAACACACATGCCATGTCTCGCTTTCACTTTGGAGAGTTTCCTTATACGACGTATTTTATGTTCATTTTAGAACTGGCTTTGGACCACAGTGGTTATTGTGTGTGAATGTTTTTCGCAAAGAAAATTAGTAACCTGAACTTGGATACTGCTACTTAAATTCTTCATCTGGAGGAGATAATTCAATACCAGTCTGATGAACAGGCTATCATGAAGGCTGCAAAGCAAATGGTATTCATAATTGAGGAGAAACAGTTTGTCGGGAGCCTGAAGGGTGCCGTGCCTGTCCTCATTCAACAGGTTTTTTTTCTTGTTCTGAAATGCTTGGCAATGTTTGACACCGTTTCACAAACTATTATACATTCAGCTCATAGATGTAAAAATGATTCTCTTCTATACAATATTAAATAAGAGTTGGTTAGATCTATCAATAAAAGCATTTCTTTCTACTGTTCATGTGGACAAACCTGTCTCTGCACTTCTATTTTCTGCAAAGTGACTGTATGCTGCTTCATGTATTTTATATTCTTTTAAGTGCAACGTTTCTCAGCTCACGAAGAGGTGGAAACGCTAAAGAACACTTTTATTTACAGGAAGGTTGGATTGACGTGGCAGAAGAAATCGATGACCTATTTTCAGGTGATGCAGAGGTAATTTAGTTCCTCGTGTAGACATGTGCTGATGTTCTGTAATTCATTTTATAGGTTCTGGTGAACTGGATTATGTTCTGAGTGATATTAGTATTGGGGATGCAGGTTTCTCACAGGCTCTATCATAGCACATGAGCTTATGTATGCATGGTTGCGTCTGGTAGGTGAGTGCACAGTTCTAGATCTTTGTTGAGGCACCTTATTTTGCACTCCATCACACTCCTTCGTCAATGGTTAGATGCTTCATACTGAGTTCACTTGGAATAAGTGAGTGCTAAGATCCTGGTGTATGAATCTTAATTTAAAAAATGTAGATCTACTGTGTTGTCATCTGTCCTCAACTGTTAGTGCATCCAGGCACAAGACAAAAAATGCCGGTCATTATATGTATGCCAGAAAAGATTTGGCCACACCCTTGAGTCCTGGTTTCATGGTGAAGGTAAGGGCTTCATGTCTTCTTACTTTAATTCTGGTGTTGGTGGTGACTGTAGGAGGATTTCCCCACCTGCGACCTTCAGTAGAGGAGGGTATATGTCAAGTAATGTCACACATATAGTTGACAACACTCAAGAAAGCCAGGATGGGGAAATCATTACCTGGAAGTGGGAAACAAGTCAACACTGCTTCTCAAAAGCATTTGGGTGAGTTCGTTCTTCACCAGATTGCGACAGACTCATCTCCCATCTATGGAGCAGGATTCCGAGAGGGAATTGCAGCAGTGCAACAGTTTGGGCTCGTGTGTAACAGTTTGCAGCAGTGAGGAAAGGGAGTCTACAATGTATGTAGTCTAACACAATTTGATGGTGAGAAATCTTAGTCACTGGACATTCTAGTCTACAGGAGTTCACCGTCTTCAAAGATGAGTGAAGGCTTTAGATTAGTATATATAGAACTTAACATTACAGCTTTTGGAGAGCCTCAATTCTACTTTTGAGGTTCCCTTTGAAGATATGTAGATTTCGTACTAATAGACGGTATAGAGTAACATCTGGAAGAAGTTGCATTGGGATTACATATGAGAAACCCCTCAATCGGGCTTCTCAAGTCATAGAAACTGAGTGATTAAGCAAAGCAAGCCAGACACTGTTACACTCTATACACTTACTCAGCACTTGAGAATCAAAAGACTCAGTGATATAAAGCTCAAGAAGCCAGACATTATTATACTTTCTGCACTGATTCGGTGCTTGATAATCATAGCCGAGAAAGGCAAAATTTTACATTTGATCATATATCTGAATTGACTTTTTACTTCTCTGATAAACATATGAATGCCAGCATTTTGTAAGGCACCATAATAGCTATATTCAAATTCTGGGAAGTATGTGTGTACTTACCGTCTTATCCTCAACAAGGGTCCTGAGCAGGGATTATTCAACTTTGTTCTTATTAAATTTATTTAGTACAATCTGTGCATAGTCCAGAGAAGGTTTGATGTGAGCAGATTGGTCTCAAACCTGTCAGAAATCTCAGCATCAAGTGTGTTTGAAGGACTTGCCTTCAAACTGATTTGTTAGCCGGACACTAAGGAACCCCTATCGAGCTTTGTCTGCCTAAGAATTGGTTGCCCCTGGCCCACCCGCTAGTACCCGGACCAAAATTTACTGGTGTTGCCCACGTTGTTGCCCGTAGCTTGCTTGACCGGACATAACCATGGACAGAGTCAACTCCAATCGCGTTAGTCATCCTTCGAGCCACAAACCTTCATTGGACATTGTGAATATTCATTCCTTTCATCTTTTCGAATTTGCATTACATTTGCTAATATGTTATGCAAACAAAATATGCTAAAATATTATGCACCACTTCTAGAGCTAGATCCAAAATCGTGCCATGCACCATAACCGTAAGTATATCATGTATCATATCCAAAATTGTGTCATGCACGAGATCCATAATTGTGTTATGCACCAGCTCTAGAATTGTGTCATGCATCAGATCCAGAAATGTGTCATGCACCAGATCTAGAATTGTGTCATGCACCAGATCCAGAAAGGTGTCATGCACCAGATCTAGAATTGTGTTAAGTAACGAAATTAACGGATCCAAACTTGTTAGTGCTCACAACTATTTCATACAAATAATGTTTATAGTTAAGCGATTATTTTTTTACCCTGTGATATTTTGATTTTATAGCTCAGTGTAGACACCTTCTTATTTTGTATGTACACTCACATAATTTGTAGGTTGTGTATGAGTATTTTCTATCGCACTTCATTTGAGTTATGTACTAGTAGTTGACGTGGTGTTATAAGATTTTGTTATGTTTAATGATTGTATTGATTTATTATAATCTACCATTCATATTAGTGTAGACTTATGATTGTTCTATATCCATTCAGTTGAATTATCACTTATGAGTTTTTATGGGTTTCTAATATGTTAGGTAATCCAATTGGTTTACCAACACGAACTTGAATTTGTAGTTTGCGCGAAATACTTACAATTCTCATTACAAGAGAGTCAATTTCATCGACTTCAGATCCAACTACGAAACAAATGACAAAAGTATCAGTTTGATCCGGTTGCCTTTACATGAGCCATTACAAATAAAAGATAAGAGAGTTGGTAAAAGAAAACATAATCATTTAATTGCAAGAAAAATGTGCAATTTTATTTTTTTTAAATACAACACGATGGTATTCATTATACGCAATGACAACCATTCTTAAAAAATATATATAGAATTGTTTTTAAAGGATACACCAGAGGATCATCCAAAAGGCATGTTGCTCACGGGGAGGTGACTATCGGAATTTTAGAAACCACGTGAGATAAAAAAAATAGGGTCAATTTAATTCGTTGAGGGTAAAATTTATACATTCATTAGATCTACCATAGCTTTGGAAATATGTCCCCTACATGTTTATATGTAAAATAAGGCGGTGAATGTATAAATTTTACTCCATTTTAGTAATCAGTAGAAAAAAATAGGATTATAGATATTGGATCCCCCCAAATGTGTGTAGTAGAATCAATAGAATAATTATGGGTTAGACTACTTGGATGAAGAATTGTGTAATTTTGTCCAAATTTGAATAAAACGTGTTAGTTTGGAGGGAAATGTTGTGGATTTTATTGGGAGAAGGAATGTTGTGACTTCTCAACGGCCCTTGGGTTTGTTTAGGGTTTGGACAAGCATAGTGGTGTGAAGGCGGTGAAGCGTTTGGGTAGGAGGTCTTGCATTGGTGAAGCGTGACACAAAGGCGGTAGGTAAAACACATTTTTTGGAGCTTTCTTCTTTGCTCCATAGCATTCACAGCATTCACAGCATTCACACAGGATGTTTCACAAGCGCCAAAAATTTGGCTTGCTCCACTCTCGTGAGGTATGTCTACCTCATGCCAACAATTAGTTTTAGTTCTTTGTCATCATTGGTGTTAAACCTCTCCAAAAAAATTGTCTTATCATGACATAAGAGAAGATATTGATATGTACCTTGACATGTATTGGAGGGTGCATAGTTATATCCTAACCCTTCACATTGTAAATATTTGGTACAAGGTTGAATGTGTTTGTGAACACAATTAAAGAAATTGTTTTTAATTTGTGTATTTAGTTTTTTCAATTGAATGCAATCTTTTGTTTTGGAGTAGATAATTATGCAAAATTTTTATGTCTTATGACAATTGATTATATTTCTTGTTTTGTTCTATCCGTGTTTACAACTTGTCTATGTTAGCTTGTACATTTTGTCATCTCCATGTTCATTGGTAATCTTTTGACTAAACTCCAAGTGTTATTGATTGTGTTTTGAATGGTACTTTGAATGTTTTAGCATTGGTATAACTAATTGAAACCGATTAAATGACAAGATGGATGGTATGGAACGTTTGTTGCTCACATAGTCGATTTTGCAATGCTATAGTATTATGTTCATTATTTGGTACCTGTACAATTTATAAAAAAAATATGATACTAAAAATTGGTCTCTCCAAAAAATTACAAATAAACATAGGGTGCTTAAAAATATGTCAAAGCAACTTTATATCTACAAATAGGGAGGGAAAAAATACCGAGAGGTGCATAAATACCCCCCCATTAAATACCCCATTATCGCACGTTGTTACAAAATGTAAGAGGGTGTGATCCCCCCGTGATGTTGCTTAAGGGAGAAGGATATAATTGTTGCAAGGATAAATTAAAAATATCAAATGAAATAGTGTTCATTCATCCCAAAATATATAAAATTCAAATAATGTTGCGTATTCATATATTGTACACAACACATTATGCATTACATATTTTGCATAACAAATCTTGCAAAATAGAGTTGACATGATCGATTCTACCAGACTGATTTTACATAATAGAGATCATACATTCTCCCAAACAAATTTTGCATAACAAATTTTACATAATACATCTAACATGACATATACAAATTAGAGATAATTTTGAAAATTAATTTTTATTTCATGGCTGAACATCAACTTGAGTTGACGTAAGTAATAAAGTGTATAATTCTAATAGAGAGTCTAGTTTGTAAATGTTGCAGCTAAGGTTTCTCCTAAAATCCATCCTGACAATCAAAATTTTTACTTTCATAGTTTAGTACTATGTTTTGCCCTTGAATACAAAAGATGACTACACCACTAAATTTGCAAACTAGATTGTTGGTTGTCCTCAAATAAAAACACATGTAGAATGTCGTTGTAAAAATAACCGGATTAAACTGGCACTTTTGTCATATGTCTCGTAGTTGGATCTGAAGTCGATGAAGTTGACTCTCTTGTAATGAGAATTGTAAATATTTTGCGCAAACTACAACATAATTCAAGTTAGTGTTAGTAAACCAATTGGATTAACTAACAGATTAGAAACTCACAAAAACTCATAAGTGACAATCCAACCGAATGGATACAAAACAATCATAAGTCTACACTGATATGAATGGTAGATTATAATGAATCAACACAATCATTAGACATAGTAAAATCTCATAACATCATGTCAACTGCTAGTACATAACTTGAATGAAGTGCGATAAAAAAATACTCGTGCACAACCTACAAATCATGTGAGCGTAGACACAAAACAAAAAGGTACCTAAATTGAGCTATAAAATCGAAATATCATAGGCTTAGAAAGGAAGACCACTTGACTATAAGCACTATTTGTATGAAATAGTTGTGCACACTAACAAGTTCGAATTCGTTAATTTCATTACGTAACACAATTCTAGATCTGGTGCATGACACAATTCTAGATCTGGTGTATGACACATTTCTGGATCTAGATTTGGAACTGGTGTATAATATTTTAGTAGATTTCGTTTGCATAACATACTAGCAAATGTGATGCAAATTCAAAGAGATGGGATGAATGAATGTTCACAATGTCCAATGAAGTTATGTGGCTCAAAGGATGACTAACACGGTTGGAGCTTACTTTGTCCATGGTTATGTCTGGTCAAGCAAGCTACGGGCAACAATGTGGGCAACACCAGTAAATTTTGGTTTGGGCACTAGCAGGTGGGCCAAGGGCAACGGATTCTTAGGCCAACATAGCTCAATAGGGGTTCTTTAGCGTCCGGCGATTTGTTATGCTTGAATTGTTGTATAAAACAACTCTTGTTGTGGAAATTGTCCTCTTTCAAAACACCATCATATAAGCTATTTTGAAAACTGAAAGGTTTACTTAAGATTGGAATATGAATGCATGTTGACATGCAAGGGTTGTGCCATAAAACGCGTAACAAAAACAACGCTCTTTCTTATGTTGAATGCTTAGTTTATAATTAGGTATGAGCAACTAAAACAGTAACGCTACCATAAGTTAGGCAACCGGTGAGGTTACATAACATAACCATATGATTTGTCCCACATTGAGGTCATCTAATCCCTAATTAAGATCCACTGTCCAGAATAGGCGAGGGAGAGGACCAGTCTATGTCCATGGACTATGTAGTGCGCATCCCTATATAGAATCTTTGGAGTTGGCATTTTATTATGTGTGAGGGTGATTTCATCAACATTCAACCATTGAAGGATGAGGGGGTATTGCAATTTCTTAGCTTGTGTTACATGAGTATATTTTTTAACGTCTTATGTAGTTTTTCACAAAAGAAAATTTATGATACATTGTTTTAATGTTCACATCCATACTATGCTTGTTCCTTTGTATAATGTATAAGAATGAAAGGTCTCTTCGATGGTGCCACCGGCGCGTGAATTACGGTGTTGCTTCAATTTCGTATTGGTCTAAGTATGTTGATCCTTCACATTGAATGTACATGCAATTCACCATAGTTACACAAATCTCATTGTTTTGATGAAAGATGAAATTTAATATGATTGCTTAGATTAATTACAACCCATATAGTTATGAAAAGTCAAGTTATTTATTCTTTGAGCGGTAGATTTGTGAAAATATCTTGCTAGATGTGAACACTTTACGTGGCATTAAGGAAAACCACGATGGATTATTGTGATTAAACTTTGGAATATATAGAATTTCAATAGCTACGCCATAAAAAACAAACGTGCTAAAAAATTCCCATTTTGAGAAACATTTGTCCATTTGAAATTTAGAGTTCTATTATGGTCGGTGTAACATGCCTTCAAAGCTTGAGTGCTTGAGTGTTGAAGAGCTCCAAAGTGAAGAGTCTCTTTCTCCTTGAATGATCACATAGATCATAATTATGTTAAGTATTGAACCTAAAACAAGGCCTAATATATATATATATATATATATATATATATATATTGAGCTCGTAATGTAATCCCATTATAACACATGTCTTTTTGGTGTACGTTCTTTACTATGAACCTTGCCATATAACACTCAAATATATTAAGAAGAGATCACATAAAGTATAGCACAAACCTTAAGGTAGACGTGCCTAATTCAACACCTCGTCTCAAACATACGCCAATATTCGAGTGGAGAATTGTAGGGTGTGGATCCAAGGACGGACACCAAAAATACATGTTTTGAAATGAGATTAGACCATATGCTCAAGAAATGTTAATCATTCTAGACGCAATACTCAACAAAAATGGGGAGACATATGTGATCATTTAATAACTTGGAGAATCTTCACTTTGACAACGTATAGGATATTCATACAAGCTCCAAAAATTGTGAGGAAAGTGGCTATGGGCATTATTTGGATTTGCTAAATCGATTATCCCAATTAGCGCACGTGGTTCTAATTCATGAAACACACATTATTTTGCCAAGTCTCAAAATTAGTGAGGGCTGAAATTTGTACTGAGTGATACTAAATCCATGAATCCATGCTCATTTATTATACATTTAAAAAAAAATCAATGTGTGCTTTAAAGTGCTTGTAGAGTGGGAAGAAAAAAAACTCCATGCAAACACATGCTTGGCAATGAAGTATCGCCAAAATGAATAGCGCTAGTACATTTATTGAATAGTGTTGTTATGGATAATATTTTCAACGAATAATGCCAGGATGAACAATGCTTCCATGATCTTTTGGTGGCACTAATTTCATAGCATAAAGAAATCCAATATCACCTTCACTAATTTCCCAAACGCACTATTAGCCCTCCCTCGGTAATTGGGATAATCAATGTAATGATCTCGCCCTAATTCATGTCGTGTTTCATATCCTTTTGAGAAACGAGTGCAATGAGGAAAGTGTCCGTTTAAGGCCCACTTACCTTACATCAAATGAGGGGAAGAAGGAGTTGGATATGAAACGTAGCGACTCAAGTTGGGAATACATGAGGAAAACAAATTCAAAAGGCGGGGTAACATAAAACGGGTGAAGAGTGCTCTATCTCCGACTCACTCCTTTCCGCTTTGCTTTCCCTCTCTCTCTCTCTCATCTCCCATTCTCTCTCCGACGCTCGCTAGCGCTTTGCTGTTTCTTCCAGATTTCAAACCCTACACACACCTTTCGAGGCTACAAACCTCATCGGTTGTATTCCTGCTTCTCAGACTGAAATTCTTCGGAGCTCGCGTACAAGTAGGGTTTGTTAGCACTAGATCAATCTCGCAAACCTCAACTTTTTTTCAGCTGCTTACTCAACGGGACGTAGAGGGTTTGGGCGTTTCTTCTCCAGCATGTAGAAGAGCCTGGTATTTTATTCGCTTCCCCTCTCCTCTCGTGTAGTATTTGAAGGAATATGGTGTGGTAGCCATGAGAGAGCGGAGAGGGAGTGGCGGTGTGTGTGTTTGTTTGTTGATGCCATGCGGAGTTTTTATGGTGAGCTCTGGGTTTAGGTTTTTTTTTTTTTCTATGGGCCTTTCACTCCGCTCACATTTACACACTGAGGTTCCCTCCTCCCTCTCACTGCGCACAGGCATAGAAGCTCATTTGAACCTGTGTGTACAGTCTTATTGCCAACGAGCTCACTCAGCTCCGTATGGCAAAACTTTGATTGCCTTGAATGGGGCGAAATACATCCCTCAAGTCACAGGAAAAAATTATCCGTAGAATCTGGCCTGGGTGGCGTGGTGTAAAAGTCCTTTTTAATGTATTGGGGTCGGTTGGCATTTTGTCGGTGAATCCGACTTGCAAATGCCCATTGTATCATGGCACTGGGATGGTGAAGTTCCAGGATCTAAGGAATCTTGAACATGTTAGGATTCAAGTAGATCACATACCACATTATATTTCACATAGATATCCAGCTCACCTCGATTAGTGAAGTAACAATACCCTTTTAACGTAGCACAAGATGTCATCTTCTGGTATTTGTTGAGGCCGTGCGAAGTTCTTATGGTGACCTCTGATTTTTAGTTCTTTTTTTCTATGAGCCCTTCACTTTCTCATACACACATGGAGTTTTTCCCTTCGCTCTCACCACACAGGACATTGAAGCTAATTTAAATCTGGTTTTGCAGTCTTTTTGTCAACGAGCTCACTGAGCTCTGTATTCAAAGTTTTGATTGCATTGGATGGGACAAACCACATCTCAACAATTACAGGAATCGATTCTCTGTAGAATTTGGTTTGTGTCCGACTGTGCCTGGTCTAAAATTACTTTTAATGTAGAGGGGCTTGGTGCGCATTTTGTCGGTGATTGCGTCTTGGCACTGGGCTGGTGAAGTTCCAGAATCTAAGAAATCTTGCACATATTAGGATTCAAGCAGATCATACATCACATTATATATCAGCCCACCTCAATTTGTGAAGTAACAAAACAGTCTGTCTTCTTGAGTTTTTTAATTCATCCTTTGATGTAATCAAGAAGTTTATGTTTGTGGTGCAGTTATGACTCACGTGTCCTGTCCATTCACTTGGAGATTTGATGTCCAGGGTGGTGATCGTACCTGAAGTAATGCTCTTGTTTTGGGACTTCTAGATACATCATCTCTTTCTGGAAATTGGGGTTTATTTGATCACATATTCAATGCTGTTGCTTGATATTCATGACTTCCTTGGACTGTTCGTTACATGCAGTTTTGTTGAGTTGGTTGGTCTAAAAAATTTGGAGTTTTTGAGGGGAGGGTTATCTGCACGTTGAACACTAAAAGGTTGTTACTTTTAGTGTTGTTGTTGTAGTAACATGTTAGTGCATAACAAAAGTACCATGTTTCTGTCTGAAGTTTGATGACTTGTAAACTAGCTGTGTAAGTTTTCATCAGGAAGACCAGGTCATCAATGATCAGATGATATTGAAGTTCTGCTGAATCTTGATTTGGTGTCCTCAGGAGATCATATAGCACAGATTTTGCAAAGATGAAGTCGGAGGTGATTTGACTGAAGCAAGGTATCTCATATCCTGAATTTGGGATGATGGGTTATCCAATGCTGGCCAAAAGCATCGCTCAGTTCTGTTTTTCTTATATACCTAGGTGTGCATTTCCTGGCAGTCTAGGAGGTTATCAATTCAATGAACAGTGGTGGCAGTAACAGGGCAGCTTTCAAAACTTGTGAGATTGTAGATATGAATGTTAAAGAAGAATTGACACAGCACTTGTTTCTCTAGCATAAGACACATCCTTGGAGAGCAATGTGGCTTGGATTTTGTTCTTATAGTGCCTTATACTTTGGTCTCAGGTCAGCGAATAGGTCTGGAGTGACCATCTGCGAGGTTTAGCATAGCCTATGGCAGGGGAAGGGGGGCAGATGTCTACTGGTGTAGGTGGAACTCCAGTCTCACAGCAACAACCTTCCACTTTACTTTCCTCCCCTGCTGGATCTGCAGGCTTGCCTGGACTAATGTCATCCTCAGGGGCTTCTGGTGTGTCTCAAACTGCTCTAACTGCATCACAACAGCAGCAGCAGAAGAACCAGCAAGCCCAACGAGCATCCCTGTACACACAGGGTGCACCAATCCAGGTGGATTGGTCTACCGGAGTTTACAATATCATGCCCTTATGCAGATTGATTGATTTATTCATAATTTTTGGTTCATTATCTGTTCATGGTCCTCTTGTGATTGCTACCTAGGGAGTCATTCATGGTGCCGGAAAGGAATGGTTTGAGGCAACAACTTGTAGTAATTACGACCTGGTTTGTTGAATGAATTCAGGCTGCGCAGCAACAACAACACCTTGCAGGAATGGCTTCTACACCTGCTGGAGGTAACCAGTTGTCCCGCTCACTATCTGGACAACGACTTCCACATCTTCAGCAACCTGGTATGACAATGGTTCAACGACCAACTGCTGCTGGGGGTGTAGGGACTACTCATTATAACCAACAATATCTTTCCACAAATGTAGCTGCAACCTCTCCGGGGGCTACTACCCCCTCGATGATATTGGCACAGCAGAGGGCAGCGCAAGGGCAACAACAGCGACCAAATACAGCAGCCCAAGGCAGTCAAACTCGCCCAGGATCCTACACTATGCCACAAACGCAGCAATATGCAGCTAGTCAATATGTGCATCACATGGGTGCTATTCCTATGAATCCAGTCAGGCCAGGAGTGCAGGGGACTCTCCTATCAGGAGCAGGAGCCCAACAGTATACAAGTCAGCAGTACCTGGCTCAACAAACATTGCAGGCATGCCTATTCTCTAGTTTCTCTTGAAATTTTCCCTTCCATTTCCACCCTATAGTTAAGGGGACTATCTAAATCTGTCTGTTGACATGTATTTGTGCACTAGATACCGATATGGGGTGCCTCCTTTTGTCAGGATTGCAAAGCTAAATAGTGATGTTGGCAGCAGGTAAGACAGAAGCAAAATCAGGGACAATCACCTGCAACACACTTTCAGGGAACAGCAACACCAGGTCAGCAGCAAATGACAATGGCAAGGCAGGGAGGAGCCCTTCCATCACAACCACAACAACAACAACAACAACAGCAGCAGCAGCAGCAGGCCCTACAACAACAGCAACAGCAACGGCTATCTCAGCCACAGCAGCAGGCACTTGCCCGACAACCTCAAACACAGCAGGGGCTGCCGAGTCCAGGAAATAACATGCTCTCAAGGGCACCATCAACTGGTTCTCAGATGCAGGGTCTGGCAGCTGGAAGTCAGCAGCAACAGCTATGGCAGGGGAAGCCTTCCCATATTCAACAGCAGCAGCAGGGCACACAGCAGACACAACGACCACAGACAGCTGCAGGTACCTTGGCAATTGATAGGGCAAGGCCTGGCACTCCTGGAGCATCACAACCCAATGCTGCACCTTCTTCTGCTGCAGGAGGTGCTAATGCTGAGGCAGGGGATGTAAATGGTCATCTTTTGGGCAAACGAAGCATTCAGGATTTGCTTGCACAGGTGGACTCACGAGAACGTCTGGATCCTGATGTAGAGGATGTGTTACTTGAAATTGCAGATGACTTTATTGAGAGTGTGACATCATTTGCTTGTCAGTTAGCAAAGCATCGCAAGTCAAATGTGCTTGAAGCAAAGGATGTACTTCTGCACCTTGATAAGCAATGGAACATTACAGTTCCCGGATTTGGTGGTGAAGAGTATCGCTCATACAAGCGACCAGCAGTTGCTGAAACTCACAGACAGCGGCTGGCTCTTGTGAGGAAATCTCTAGCAGCAGCCCAACCAGCTGCAGGAGTTGCCCCAGCACCAGCTACCAATGTCTCCACACCTGTTAGAGGAGGTCTATCAAGTATGGCTCCTGGCACTTTGGCATCCCCAACTGCATCTCCAGGACTACCCAGAATACCACGGGTGTAGTGCTTCAGGTTTTTGCTCCTGATTGTTGTCTGTTCATGAATTGTGCAGCAGTTTGTCAACTTGTACATACAGGCTGCTGGGTGATCATGTTGCAACCCTTCAGGGAGCTGGCCTGCAAAGAATCCGCATTGGATAGAAGTTTTGTACATTATTGATCTAAGCAGGGATAGAAAGGAATCTCATGAAACTGTTCTTATTTGTTACAAGTGATTTCGAACATTTTGGGTGTACCCAATACACAGAGCGCTTATGTACTCAAATACACCATAGTAGACAATTTGAAGTCACTGAACAATTATGGTGGCAAACATGTGGTGTTTGGGAATCCTCAGTCACCTGTAAGAGGCAATGTTTGCAATTTGGAACCTGTTTCAGAAACATAATCACTACAGGCTGAACTTTGTGCAACTAAGGTAGACAAGACCTTTTTGGGTGGTTTTTGGTATTTGCTACCTTATACTACTTGGATTTGCGTGGTTGATATTTCTGTGCATCTATAAATGTACCTGAAGAAGCCAGGATTAATCTCAGAAAGTTTTGGAACTAATCTCAAATTGTTATGAGTCACTGACTGAACCACAGTCAACATAATCCTTCCTCTTCACTTGGTGGATCTGTGTGTTCTTTGTTGGTGTGGTCATGTTTGTTGGTTCTTCCACTGGGTTGTAGAGCACTTAGTTCTCCTATTATTAGTCCTTGTGCTCGAGCTTGTTTGAGTGCTCACCAGACCGGGCGATTGTTTTTCTACCATCCGCTTTTGAGGCTTTATGAGGTAGGTTGGTATGCTTGTCTCATCGTATGCAAGCAAAATTCCTCACTGATTATGGTTAAGAGCATCTATGATAGTACCTGCCAAAATACTTGGTGTTAAAGTACGTGTACCCAAAACCAACACAATGTACTGCAGTCATGCATTAGGAAGGCGCATTTATCTATAAGACAAATCAGGTGGAGAGATGTTCCGACTCATTAGGGTGATGTGTAGGTATTATTTCGCATAACAAACTGTAATATCTTGCCACCAATAGAAGGTGCTGGGAAATGAAATCACTGATGCACCACCAGACAGGGATCTAACAATGATAGTGTGGGGATGTGTATGTGTTTGACACTTCCATGAGATACTAGGCATCATAAAATGCTCTATATGCTATTGTATCAGACTGCAACCAATACTACCTGTGACTGCAAACTCTCACCAAGACTAATGTACAAATTCAAGGATACAAAGCGGCACCGAGTTGCAGATCAAATGTATTCTTAGTATATCATCACAAAAAATGTAAAGATTGGATCTACTCTAGACTCTTACAGATCTGAAAAGAAGATACTAATTGGGTACCCTATAAAGTTGTATAAATGCCAAACATAATGTTGATTTGTTGTGAGGATATATCCATGTATAGTCTCAGTAATGTGCACCTCTGTGCCCGGGAAGTTTTTGGGCATAGTCGGTCAAGATCCTAGTGATTCTAAATCCAGCCGGTTACATGTTGACATCTTCTAGTTTTGCTTTATTCATCTAAGGTATATTCTATAGATTCCTCTTAAATGATCGGTAATTCTCTTGAAGTCTCCAACTTCAACTGGTTATTTCTCAAATTCAACTGGTTCATCTGTAACTAACTGCCGGTTCTTCCCGAGCCTTGGTGCACCTCCAGAGAGATGATCCCAGAGATGGTTCATGTCAGAGACAAGAAATAGAAACACCCTTTCAAGCTACACAAGTATTACAAAATAAGGAAAAGATCAATTACAGTAACCTCCCGCTTAAGTAGGCACCTGTTTAAGTACGCATCCCAATTAAGTACGCATTTTTTGGCAAAAAAATTTAGGGTTCAAGATTTATTAGTTGAACATGTCGTGAATCGTCATTTGGCGTAAGTTTTGAAGTTTTTTGCGTTTGGCTTTGAGGTCGACTGCTCGGATCTTGCTCTGAAATGATTCAAACGATTTCTTAAGGCCATCAAATGTTTCCTCTGCTACTGATTGAACTTCAAGGCAGAGCAACTAATCCTTGATGTCAAGAACTTGCTCATAAAGAGAGTCAAAACCCTAGAATATAACTCCGTTTTCTAAATTGACATTCAGTTCCTGAGTGTTAACATCGCCTTCACTAACGATGTACTCTCGGGCTAGAGCGCTTTCACTCGGAGTATTCGTTTTGCTAAGCTTCAAGATGATTTCGCAGCGTTCATGCTCATTGAGATGCTTTCCGTTTGGTTTCTTCGACATTGTAGCGAAACACAAGCGATTTGGGAAACCTTAAACCCTAAAATACACACCTACCGGCTATAGTGAAACACAAGCGATAGCGATTTGGGAAACCCTAAATCCTAAAGTACGCACAAACTGCACATGTTCAAATTGCGTACTTAAGCGGGAGGTTACTGTATCTAAAGGGAGACATCTTAACAAGCGGATGATCTACTCTGTTTGTGTACTGTGTATCATTGCTGTGAATTACAAGAGGATTACAAAAGTCAATTTCTGGGAATGCATCACATAATGATGTAATACAATTAACATGATACAACATAATAGAAATGTGAATAATGAGGCTGGGATACTTCAAATGTACATAGTAACATACACTTTGTCCATACCTTTGTCCTATGGGCATCGGATTGGGGGTGGATCGAAGAGACACTTAATTCACGTCGGTCTCCTCCGGAGACCGAAGTTTTTTCTTCTAGTAACATACACACTCTCAAATTATTAAGGTGCAGAATTGCCTGTAGTAGTACGTATGTCTACAACACTATGAACATAACGACCTTTGCATCACATTAACAGAGTTCAACAACATGGACGATCAGATCCTACAAATCTGGAATTAAACTACACTAAATATGATATTTAATGTCATATTGTATTTAATGTCACTATGTTAACTTTTTGGATGATACTTCTTATGAATAAGTTTACAAACATTGTCATGGATGATGGATGAGTTCATCGATTGGCCAAAACCATACATTCTCTTGTTGCCAACTTGTAATGAACTATTGTCATGGATGATTCAAATTTGGATGAAAAACCACTTATTTAAGTAACCGTAATTGCAACACTGAAAATCTATAATCATCCAAAATTTTACAAAGAATGACAAATAATGTTGGGTTAACTTTTAATGTTGGTGACACTATACTGTGGTTTACAATTAGTATTGAGCAAGACAATTAGAATTGGTGACACTAAATACCGTAACACCATAGCAGGTTCGTTCATAAATAATTCCCCAAAAAAAAAACGTAAAAAAACAGAAATTACAGGCAAAGAGAAATGAATAACTCTCAAATTATACTGTGATAAAAACAAAAAGACGGAAAATCAAGATTAGGGTAATGACTTAGGTTAAAACAAGTTGGGCCGCCATAAATGGATGAAAAACGCAATTAGGATGAAATTTCTGCACATCTTTCTCACCCTAAACACGAATGATTTTTAATCCAATAAATGAGAAGACGAATTTCAAACAAATCTATTTTTGGAACGCAAACCTTATTTTTTCAAAAAAAATAAATATTCGTGCGGCAGGTGGCGAGCCTGCTATGGTGTTACGGTATCTTATTCAGTGTAGCACTTCCTCCGTACTTTACTTTAAAATTGTGGTTAAATGTTTAACAAGATGATGATAATTTTATGTTTGAGCGTATCTCTATAGTCTCCGCAATGTCTAACTCCAGAGAAATGAATCCAGAAAATTGTGTATCTCTGGCTGCAGAATAGTCGATTTTTAGTGATACACGATCACATCTGGATGTGAAACAAGCAACGTGATACAACAGAACTGTTACAAAGCATTTGCTGGGATACACCGAATGTACATAGTAAAATACACACTCTCAAATTATTAAGGTGCAGATCTGTTTGTTGTAGTATGTTTACGTAACTAAAAACATGAAAATTCTGCACCACATCAACATAGTTCAACAACACAGATATTATGTGATCAAATCCTACGAATCTGGAAGAAAAAATATACCACTTAATCGGTACCCTATGTTAAAATTGTGTTTAAAAGCCTAACATGGTAATGATAAAGATGAAAATTCTACGTATAAAGGTATGTATCTATAGTCTTCGCAATCTGCACCTCCGGAGAAATGATTCCGGACATGGTTCATGTCTAAGACAAGAAATGGAGACACCCCTTTCAAACTAACACTAGTAGGGCAAGTGAAAAAAAATTATCTGCTGTCATCATCTTCAACATGGTGATGGATCTACACTATATATGTACTGCGAATAATTCATTCGACAGAACTTGTGGTTTAACCTAATTTTCCTGAGTTCGGTTATATCAACTTATGCTAAAAACATCGAGATCGCCAAACAAAGAGTCAGCCACTTCAAACTTCAAGCGATCCGAGTAAGAACGGCAGTAGAGTCCTGCCCCCGCTGATGTCCGGTTTCGGAAGCTCGCCATAGCTTCCAATTTCGAACCTCCTGTTGAAGTAACTCCATCTTCCATCAACGGGGGAAAGTCAATAAACTCATCCATGTTCGTGAACGCAAGATCTACGTCGTCCAATGTGACGAAATTTGTTGTCCCCGGAGCTGATTCGGCTGTGCACTCGAGCTCGAAATTGGGTTGCTCCTCCTTCGTGGTCACAACTTTAAAAGATCTCCTTGTCTTCGGGGAGCTTGCCTTAGCAGATTTCTCTCCAGAAGTCCCAGAGCTTTCCGATTCCACAGGGTAGGGTTTGAACTTCGGTGACAAGTGCGTCTCGTCCTTGATGGCCTTCAATTGCGCACCGAGGGATTGAGCGACCGGTTGCGGTAGCGACAAAGGCGTACACGGCTCCGCGGCTGCGGCAGCGGCAGCGGCTGCGACTTGAATCTCTTTCGGCGAATTGCAAGGGGGGAGAGACTGGGGAGGCGAGTTTGGGAAATTCAGAGTAGCTTTTGGTCCCCGCAAGCAGACGACTGCGGCATCGTAGGCCCGAGCGGCCATTTCTGCGGTAGGAAAGGAGCCTAACCAGATTCGAGACCGCTTGTTCGGTTCCCTAATTTCGGACACCCATTTCCCCCATTGCCTCATACGCACACCGCGGTACTTGGGACTTCCAATTGCTGCGACATGGCTGTCTGCTTTCTTCGCAAACTGCTCCTTCTTCGGTACCACCAGAAGCCTGGACACTGCCCTGCTAGCGTCTGAACCTCTGTGACTGTTGTTCTTCTCTACCATTCTCGTCAAGACCAACAAAGTTCAATTCCAAAATCTTCAAATTCACTCAAACTCCGAAGTAGACAGCTGCCACGAGACTCGCTCCGCTCAATCCACAATCGCTATACAAATGTATATGTATATATAACCCCTGTGATTCGCTTCCTCTTCACGGATCAGATGCAAAACCAATCAAGAATAATATCTGAAAAACCCCGTCTGTCCTGTGCAGATACTGAGTCCACGCCGGGATCTCAGATTAACTCACAACCTGAATGGACACAAAACTGTCTACTTTCTGCAACTGCACCACCTACAAGATCTGTGCCTTTGTTTTTTTTTTTTTTGAAATTTTTTTTCCTCAAGGAATGCAATTGCACGGATTGAGTCCACGCCGGGAACTCAAGATTAGAATTGCCGAGAGCTCAACACAATGTCAGATTGTGTCCAATGTATGCTACTTCCTATCTTCCTTTCTTCCTTTCTTCCTTCCTTCTGTTCTCGGTTGAGTCCACACAGGGAGCTCAAGAAATGAATTGAGAGCCATGACCCCATCTGAGCTTATAAAGAGAACGCAAACCAGAGTAGTCTCCACGCGTCCATAGCTGAAAGCGGATCTGCTTGGAAAATGCCAAATCCCGGACGTAACCGAAGGGCCACCAAGGAACGTCCGCAGTGCGACCGCTTGATCCAACACACGTGCGTGGGCCACAAGCGAACGTTCTTGGCGAAGAACGACGTGGCTCCCAGGTGGCAAACGTTGACTGGGCCACGTGGGGGTGGGGCCTTCTGGGATCAATAATATTATGAGTATGATGATATTTGGTCGTGACGTCAATTATTGCATAACATAATCTGAAGGACTCCGGTGCACTTTTAAAATCCCATCGCTCGCTTTTCTTTGGGGGCGACCATCTTCTGAATGGCTGGCCGGGTGGCCTTTTACCCCACTTTCGGCATACATACATATACCCCACAAGATATTTATGAGCCGTATATATGTATATCTCATGATTGGATTGGGCACTGCTCCAGCCCAATTGTTGGACCAAGGAACTTCCAACGCGAGGTGGGGGGGGGAAATGGCTCGCTCTAGAACTTCTTTGAATTTGTTATAGCATGTTGAGGAATTCTATAGACTTTCTTTCTAGCATGGGTCAAAATCATCACATATCTTCCTTTGGCATGATTCCTCAATGGTGGCTCACCAACCAATGTGGTTACTCTGTACAGTCGAACCTCATTAATACGACACCCCCCATATTATGACACATTTGCGAGACCAAACTTTGCAGTTCAAAACTCCCTCGTTTATATGACCACGACACTCAATAATGCGACATCTAGAAGCTTTGTTTCGTCATATTAAAGAAGGTAGTTAATGCTAAAATTCCTTTCATCTATGTTATGTACATAAAAAATGCATCCATTTTCACTTGGGAACTACTTGAGAACTTCACTTATTTTGGGGAATTATATGATAATTAGGGTTACTAGTGTAGAATGGACATGGTTAGGGTTAGAGTGGTTTGCAGCACCAGAGATCTTTGGACTCCTACTTGAAAAGTTCTTGAGAATATTTGTATTAGTTTGGAGTTATAAGTTATTATTTCGTACCGTCTATATTGCTTAAATTCGTTGTATATATTTTTGAGCTCATATTACTTATGTTTTTGTATTTCCTCAATAATACGACAACCTAATGCCATTTGTCTTCTTATTAATGAGAAGATGACACCTCGATACTACAACCTTCTTTGTGTTTCGCAAACGTGTCATACTAGAGAAGGGAGAACAGTATGGATCAAGAATTAAGAGTTGGTCAGCAAATTTCGGACAAAGCCAACTTACATTCTCAATCCAACGATTTCCATGTATAGTTACTTGCTTCCAAATCTCTTGATCTTGTTTGTTGGGCCACCATATTAGATGTCATTCTAGCAGCCATATTGGTCCCCTATCGAAACTTGAATCACTAGCACTCCATCTCTCGAATGTCAAAATATTTAGCAAAAGGAAGAGGAAACAAAAGGGGGCAAAGGAGGGGGGGGTCCACATCATGACAAAAAGGAAGTATTCCATGGCCATGTGGCTGAAGTGTAAACCTTGTGATTTCAACAGTATAAAGGAGAAATCTTTCTAAAAAAACAATGTCTCCTTTTCAGATGTGTGCATAGAACAACTTTTCATATCACAAGCATCTAAATCTTGCCATGATTAACCTACTCATGCAAAGGCCACCTTTCATTCTCAAGCAGGCAAGTGTTATGATGACTGATCTAATCAAGAGTCATTTTTCCTACTCACTATAGGAAACTAGCCGCATGTTGGTACAAATTCATCAGCGAGTAGCGCTTCCTCCTTGTTGTGCTCACATGGTTAAATGAACCAACAACCAAATAGTGGACAGTGGACACCCATTATCAACAACATTATACAGTCGTAGATGAATATAAGTTGTATGTTTTCCACTCGAATACCAGGACATTGACTACGGATAAAAAGTTATTGTTTTGTTCAATACCCTTCTATAGTACAGTAGTGAGGGGCCCATGTAAAGAATAAACCCACGAGTGTCTGTGATTGAATCACTTTCTGGTGCAGGTAAAAGTGCCCTCATAGCTAGGGTTCAGCCTGCCATGTCACACACCTACATGCAACAATATAATTCAAGAGCATAGTATGTGGCTTTGCTGGATCCAAAGTCCTACCGATCTTTTGTCGTGTATTGGGCAGAGCTCCATTTATGTGGCAAGGGCTCCGTTTATGTGGCACAAGCTTGTGGCAAAGCTTGCAGTGACTCATCATGTTTGCCTAGCCTAGCTTTGGACGACAATAACATGGGGTCTGTGTTGTCACCACCTTAGTTGAGCATCGGGGATAATATCGGGTGTTATTTGGTTACTTTTCATCATTGGACATCTACATTCGATTTGTGTGTGGGTAGGTGAGGATCACGAACAAAAAGCGTAACGGCACGTGGCGAAAAGAGATTGCACTACGTCTTCGAGTTTTGTTAACCACTCCACACTCAATAATGATTGTAGTTTGGAGGATCTATGTATTCAGTTGCCAGGATCTCAACAAACATAGACATTTGATAAGCATAACTAAAGCATTGGAAGTTCAACTTTCATCTGGTTTTAATTGATGTTTCATCATGGATTTGCGAATGCAACACAATTTGAAGACATGAATCTCTTATGTAGACGATGGAGAACAAGGAAAGTAACCGAATAACGCCCGCATACCTTACATATCAAGGTTATATCTTAGAAGAGTGTATTTGAGTCGTGGCAAGCATGTATTCATTTGTTATTAGTGAGTAATGACAATTTGTTGTGGTGGGGATGTGGTATCGTCACATGGATTTATTAAAGGACACTAAACATCTGATGTATTGTGGTATTAAAATCGGTGTGCCATGTTCATTAGAGTTGAATAGATGAATAGTGAGGTTCACACTAAATCATACGTGTAGTGTACTCTTCTTAGATGCTTCTAAAAATGAAGCTCTTTGCGCATAGAATATATGGTTTTATTGTGGACACCTCCACCTACACATAAAAAGATGAATGTTGGATTTGTTCGAAAACTATCATTTGGTTAGCATTTGCAAATCTCATAGATTGTCATTTTCAATCTCAGGATTGGGGTTTAGATGTACAAATCATAATAAGAGGGAAATGAGAAGATTATATTTGTCCTCGAGTGATCACATGCCCTCCCAATTGTATTAACTATCAAACATGTAATCGTTAAACCATAATTTGAGCACATAGTCCAATCTCATTGGCATACGTGTCTTATGGTGTCCAATCCACACATATAAATTGCTCCACCCACCAACAAGTAGGCAATAAACCCTCCACCATACCCAATAGCACGAGCTATTGGAAAGTGGTTGCCCAAAGGAACCATGTTTTGTCGTTGCCATAAGCATTGACATTCTTCTCTTCTTATATGTCCGTTCTTAACCAAAAGCCTTGCAATATAATCACTTAAATATATAGGCATTAAATTAAAGAGTTTTACCACATAAAGCCCATTAAGGTAAATATGTCTAAAATGAATATTTTTAGCTAAGGTTAATACAAGATGATTAGCACATCCAAATCAAGGACACAACCACTCTTTCCTTGTATGTTCTCCTATGGATGTCTTATTCATGATCAACCTATAGATTTTGCTTCTTATAGAATGATCACATAGCTCCACCCCCCCCCCCACCCACCAATGGACAAACTTGGACCTCTTTATGCAAAAAAACCTTTAATAAGCTATGTAATTTTTTTGTAAGCAAATTATGTCAGAAATTGGCTTTATTGAACATTAACTCATTCTTGTAGTGCAGTTTTCAAATCTATTAAATACCTTCATGTTATATAGATAGATAGATATATAAATTGTGTTGATGTACAAGAACATGAAGGTCCTTGGGATTCAAATACAAGTTTGACATTTCGATCAACAATGTCATATGTGACTTTATTTTTGTACTTCATGCATGGCATAAGATAACATATAAAGTAAAGTTCATAACCCAAGAGTCTAGAACATATGAGTTCTAGAACTTTTGTACATGGCCGTACATTGAGCTCCTTGATCTTTTATGGGGTGACAAAAGTTGAGCTTATAGTCCAATTGTCGTTGAACACATTCATTTTGATATCCGTTCTTAGATCCACACTTCACTACACACCACTCAAATATAGGTATCAGATTAAGGGAGGGTTTACACAAGTGGCTAATTTTGGTTATGGAAATATAAGGTACTAGATTCTAGTGGGCGAGCGGCCTGGAAACTAACCCCGACTCTACTTACAATGAGTGACTCTAGCTATCTTATCAACCAAACGTGATGTCTATCCTAGCATGGATCACATATGTAAGTTAACTTACATGTGGACATGTGTCAGATCCTCAACCCTCCTGTATCTTCGCTCATCTCTTCTCATTTATTATATAGTTAGGCTAACGATACCATTAACCCTCCTCAAGGCTCAAGAGCACTTGGTAACTTAGGGCCGGTTTACACCGTGGACCATGAAGTCGGACCATGGAAGATGGCATTTGTCCATGGTCCAACTTCCATGGTCTCATTTCTAGAAAATCAATTTACAAAGTCTTTGGGTCCTTTACTAGGTGTAAACCAAATGCGGACCAAGAGGAATGACCATGCACCAAAAAATTAATATATGCTAAAAAAGGGTAGTTTTAAAAAATAAAAATAAAAACTCAAGTTTAACCACTCTCTTGTCTTCTCTTGTCTTCATCACTTCCCCAAAAATATCTCATTAAAAATTAATCATAATAGCATTTGTGTTCCATGAACCCTTGCCTTTTTCTATCAGAGCATCTCTTTTGCCTCTCCCACCACAAAACTCGTTGGATCATGTCAGTGGATAATGTAAGCCTTGAAATATGTCTTTTGGGGACCTCGAACTTCATGGTCACTTTAGCATATTTCCCTTGATGTAAACCAAAGTGGTCTCAAGATGAGTTCAAAGGCCAATCACAGATTTCATAGGTCCATGGTGTAAACAACCCCTTATTAACGACACTATTATTGAGCCTGTATTTTGCATTAACTTAGGTAAGTTAGCTAGTTGGTGTTAAGTTAACATTTTGTTGTTAGTCTAACAAGGGCACAACTATGGAAGTGAGGCAACTTCAAAGTTACCCCACAATGTTAAGGAAACATAACCACAAGGGTGTGAACCCTCCTTACGATATAAGTAACCGAATTAGGCCCGCTTGCCTCAATCCATTATATAAATAAACTATTATTGGTTACTGTAGAAAGCCCGCATATGACTCACTTGAGTCGCACTGAATATCTCGGTGTGTGTGTCAACCTATGGGAAGGCCAGCACTGCCCCTTTAGGCTGGGAAAGATATTTTCCACGTCCATCTCCTCGCGCCGTACGATGCCCCGGTCAGAGAATCCGGAGCGTCTGTGCCGAAAGACGAGCGAACTTCCACGAAAAGAAAAGGAGCGAGGAGCTGAAGCTTCCGGAATCCAACGCGTGTGCAGAAAGTCTGGGGCAGTGCCCAGGGCTACACCTGTGTCATGGTATTTAGTGTCACTTCCTATTTTTCCTGTTGATAGTCATTTTCTATCAAGTAAAGTTTGTTGGCTCTGTCTGTAGGACAGAGACAGAGACTATGCATCAACTTCTTCGTTTCAAGAGCAAATTTCCTAACCACTTTGCGTTCACACTTGAACGTTACTTGTTCTTGTTATTTTTGGTCCACTTTATTTAATGTGGATGAGAGAGAGAGAGAGAGAGAGAGAGGGTTGAATGCATTGAAAGAAATCTAGTTAACTATAGTTATTTAAGCAATTCTTGATTATTCATTTTAAAAATTTCGGGTGATAAATGAGTAGCTTCAATCCTTGACCTGCATTTGAGAAGAAGGTGCACAAAATCCAAGGAAGGTTTTGTATAGTGAATAGCCATGGATTGGCATGAGCAAAGTGGACATCTACAATTATAGTCTTTCATAGTAAAGGACAGAGCCTCACGGTTCTACCGTTTTCTTGTTAATGTTCTATAATGTCCAAAAGACTATTTGATATTTTTTAGTAAAATATATACAATGAATAGATGTAGCGTTGCGTAATTCAAATAGTAAGGGACACTAAGGGCATCGCCAGTGGATCTAGGTAAAGCTCACTGCAAACCAAAACCTATCTTTTGACTGACCTAAAATTAGAAACTGAAATTACCATCATTAGAAGCACACCTAAATAAACGTGAGATATTTCTCAAGAAAAAAGAATTGTAAAAATTTGACGTAGGTGAAATCCCTCATTGAAAACACCACATTTTCAAAATGTAGAGGGAGTGCACCAAATCTTGCTTAAAAATGGAAAGATCCTCCAACACTCCCTCCAAATTTCTGAAATTTGGAGGGAGTGTTGGAGGATCTTTCCATTTTTAAGCAAGATTTGGTGCACTCCCTCTAAATTTTGAAAATGTGGTGTTTTCAATGAGGGATTTCACCTACGTCAAATTTTTACAATTCTTTTTTCTTGAGAAATATCTCACGTTTATTTAGGTGTGCTTCTAATGATGGTAATTTCAGTTTCTAATTTTAGGTCAGTCAAAAGATAGGTTTTGGTTTGCAGTGAGCTTTACCTAGATCCACTGGCGATACCCTAAGTACACTATTTCGTGTAGTATGTAGAAGTTAGTACGCGGTGCTATTTTTTGTACATATAATGTGAGGTTGTAACAAGTAAGGTCTCTATGTTTTGTAATGTTTAAGCGATCTATTTTTTCTTTTTTATTCTTTTGGTAAAATGAAAAATGTATGTTATTATGTTATAGTGTTACAATTTGGTTTCAAGTACTAAGTGACATTGAATATCATAATTTGTCTGTAGTCTTTGGAGTCATACCTCCATCAATCTTCATTAGGGTGAAAAATGCAATCAATTATAATGGTTAGCAAAAGTCTTTGGACATGGGGCCTTGTTCTACAAAATGAACTAGTAATCCTACGGAAGTTATCATAAAATTATAAGAATTTAACATAAGATCACATAGTTGCACCAAACTTGTAGCACAACATTCATAACCAAGAATGTCAATAAAAAAATTGACCAAAAATGAAACACATGATATGAGTGTACGATTCTTTATGCAAAAGTGAAGTTGTCCTTTATTTACTATGGAAATAGAACCTTGAGCTTCAAAATCAATTTGATAGCTAGCAGGCACAACCACAAAGCCCTTATAATCACTACCACTGTGTATAGCCACCTTTTGCTTTATAAATCTTTCAAGCATAGACATGATCAACTTCCTCACAATATCAACCTCAATGCCATACCAAATTTCATGTAGTTTCTCCTACAAATCCTTTTTGTTAGTGGGTTTCTTCACAGACATTCTCAAATGATGGTTTACATCATTTAAAAGGTGTTCTATAGGCCAGATGCCATACAAGTTTAAATTTCTATGCTAGCAACCAATCTGTGACATATTTAGAAGGATGTTGGGGTCATTGTCATGTTGGAAAATGACATTCTCCTCTCCTAATCATGCATGTATATAGTATTTATAAGCTCTATCTCCAAAACTTCATGATAAACATATTTATCGAACTTCCCTTTTGGAAGGCAAAGGTTGCCAACTCCCTCCCAACTCATGCATCCCCAAACCATAATACTCCCCCCCCCCAAAATTTTTTTTTTTTTGACAATAGGTTGCACATGTCAGTCCAAAAGACACTCTCCATTCCTCCAACAATATTGTTACGCATCTAAGCAACATAAAAATTGAATTTTGACTCATCCAAAAAAACCACGATAACTCTAAACCCTAAACCCTAAAGATCCTCAACATGAGTCCACCTATTGAAAAATATGCAGTTCACCATTTTCCTTTTATTTTTCCTCACGAAGAAATAATGAATTTCCAACAAACCAACTTCACATTCAATGTCTGGGGAGGATTTTGCGTAATTGGTTGAGATCCTAGTTTTCCAAGTCCAAATAGTTGCATGTTGACATCTTTTGATTTTTTTAAAATATTAAATTGATGTATATTTTATAGAATCCTCTTAAAAGATTTGTAATTTTCCTAAAGTCTTGAACCTCAACCAATCAATTCTCAAACTCAACCAGTTCATACGTAACTAGCAGTTAGTTCTCCCTATTCATTGTTCACATTGGCGTTCTTTTCTTTTTCTTTCTTATGAAGACTCCACCCCGAGATATTATGTATGCTAATGCCTCAAATAATACCCCTTTCTACATTCATGTTAGTTCGTAAGTCACACGAAGAGTTCACCCTTAGGATATCATGTATGCTAATGCCTCAAATAATACCCTTATATGTTCTCACGTTATGAATAATGTACCCCCCATGCAACATACGAAGTTCACATGTAAACTCAACATGCAATTGATGATGTCTATCACGTGCTCAATTACATTTCCTTGATATTAACTCTTGTGAGCAACAAGTTGCCTACATCGTGATTCTTATTAAAATAAATAAATAAATAAATCAAGCTATACACTCTAACCTCTCTAACATCACACATGTGGCAACCAACGTGTATGTGCTTTTAAGGAGGTTTGCAGTGTTAACATAGAAGCGTGATTGTAAAGAATTTAGTGTAGTGTGTGACATTATGGAGAAATGTTGAAATTGATGATTCCCATACATGGGACACATATAATCTCCCTACCTAGCAGGAGCTCATAGGTAGTTGTTGTGAGGGTTTGGATTGAGGAATTGGAATTTAAGCAAATCATCATGCAAAAAAAATGAGGGTATTAACAACACTTAATGTAGAATGAGGCTTATTGTTTTGGAATGGTGTTGCACTCAATTATAGAGCTTTGTTTATGTCAACTGTTGGTTAGCTACTAGGTAGTCATTGTGAGGGTTTGATTGAAAGAATCAAAGTTCGGAAGTAGGTCATCATGCAAGAAGAATGAGGATATTATCAATATCAATTGAAGGATGAGAAGTGCATTTTTGGCATATCACGACAACTTGGTGGAGCTTCTAGCTCATAGGCAGCTCTTGCGAGGGTTTGGGTTTAAGGGCCTGTTTAGACTTGGGGTCAAGGCCATTGGGAACGAAGGCCAATATGTCCCATGTGGCATGCAAATCGGCCCCCAAGGCCATTAATAAGAAAGTAACCTAACTCCATTCATTGCTTTCATGTGTAAACCTATTTAGGTGGGGTTGGGGCCATTTGGAGGCTGCAATTATGAGATGGTTATGAGAGGTTCCAACGTACTCATGAACTATTCTATAGATAATGATTAAAGTATAATATATTTAGAATTTCTCCCCTCCTATTCAATGCTCAAAGAATAAACTACTACAAGCAAATAAAAGCTCTGACAATAGCCTCAACTAGAGGGAAAGAGTCCACAAGGTTGGGAGCTCTCTTTTCCAAGGCTTGAGGCCATTGTCATGATGAATAAAATAATTTATTTGTTAATTGGCCCCAACTCATGGTGTAAACTTGAAGAAGCGAGTCCCAACCTCTCTACCAATGAGAGGAGTGGATTTCTTTCACCCCAACCCATTTTTGAGCCTTGACTCCAAGTCTAAACCCGCCCTAAGAATCATAATTCATAAGTCTCGAAATTTTATTTGGGCCCAAGGATTTATTTATCATGCAATTGTCAACCCTCTTTGGATGGCAATACAAATCCCATCTTTTCGGAATCTTACCTCAACCTTTCTTTGCACAGGAGATGATTTTGCATCGCTCTTTATGCAAAAACATAAAAACTAGGAAATCCATCTTTGGTCTTTGAGCCTCCTCCACAACTTTTTGTATTTATGAAAAAATGTTCCATTTTTGTTCATATCTCATTCATAAAGACTTCAATGTGATACAATTTTTTTCTGCATAACTTTTATTAGCGGATACAATTCAACATGTATTTACCGTCTATGTGCAACTGAGCTATGAAAATATATTATTGAAGACATAGTCCTCAAAATTTTCATAATAAGAGAATTTTCCCTTAGCCTACATTCTTTGGCCTAGATGAGATTGTGTTATACTTGAATACAAAATCAACATCGATTTCGTTTAAACTATCCAACAATCAATTCTCAACAAACACCTACATAGTCTTGTGAATATGATACATACTTTGGACATTATAAAAGACAAATGAAGTGTTAAAAATTCAATAAAATGGAGAGCTATACTATTCTTTTTTCTCAATTATTTATAGAATATAATTGTCGTTAAAGTTGCAACAATGATTTGGCGGAGTGACGGATATTATGACGAGGGACTTCCAAAGCCCTTACATTAAGCCCCAAAGAAAATCAAAAGTTTGGTCTTGCATAAAGTGTAGTTTTTATAACATGAAAATATGGGTAGGTACTCTAACGAGGAAACATGTAAAGTCTCCATGCTTCAAGACTTTGATGACATTGGTCAAGGTTAAGTCATCTAAGAAGGTCAAATCATGTCTTGCAACTAATATGACGAAAGTGGAGTATTTCCTAAGCACATGCTTCAAGTGCAAACTTGCGATTTGTACTAGTACAAAGAGTATCCTTTTGAAGAAGAATGCTCTTTCAAAGATTATTTTATAATCTACAACGCTTCAAAATAAAAAATGAGGCATTTGAATCTAAATTTCACCCAAGTTTTGGAAGTCACTTCCATTCTATTGGGTTGGATTCTTTATTGGCATGTTATGTGTTTTGTTTTTGCATGAACTTGGTAGAGACTCTACTGTTGCAAAATTCCTACATATATGTTTGGTATTTTTGGTTTCAAGAGACTAATAAAATATACTCCCTCTGTTTCAAAATAAAACCGTGGTTTCTATTTCGGTTCGGGATTAAGAACAGTGACCGGCTTTGAACCACAATGCGATTTTAAACCAAAATTGGGAGCTGCCGAAAAGTAAGATTGGGAGCTGCCGAAAAGTAAGATTGGGAGCTGCCGAAAAGTAAAATTGGGAGCTGCCGAAAAGTAAAATGGGAGCTGCCGAAAAGCAAAATTGGGAGCTGCCGGAAAACAAAATTGGGAGCTCTGTGTCGATCTGATTGAGCAAGTGGACCGTTCGTCGCTGATATACAAAGCTTGATACATCACCTTGAATTACAATGTTGTGATCAGGTGGAGTGCCATAGTTAAGGCTTGCTAGCTTCAACGGTTGGAAATGAGAGTGAATGAGTGAGTACCTTGGCAGATCGTGAGAAGATCGATAGAGTTGCAGCTCGTGATCGGGACATTGAGTGTGTGTGAATCGTTTTGCCTGGAGGTTATCTTGTGTGCCAATGTCACATGTTCATGAGGAAATTGTTGTTGACAGAGCAGTCCACATGAATCGTCTCGATGATGCTGGAAGCAGTGCCATTCGTGTGCATCCGGAGATCGAATCTCCCTTCAATCGGAAGATGAAGCCTGACGGCAGACAGTCGGCGTGCGTTGGTGGAATACCTGCTGACTCGAGTCAAAGGCGACCAACAAGAGATGAAGCTCAAGCGAGGCGCCTTATCGAACGCTGCGAGCATGTTCGGCGTCACGTGTGCAACCGTCTCGTGCATTTGGAAGCGCGCAATGGAATCCAAAGCTGACGGTAGCGTTTGCATAGATGTGATGGGCCGTAAACGTGGCCGCTCGGGTCGCAAGAAGAAGGAAATCGACTCCGACCTCATCAAATCGATTCCTTTGGTGAACCGAAAAAACGTTCGAGCGCTCGCTGCAGGTATGGGTCTGTCTGCGTCAACTATCCATCGCGCCATCAAGGATGGCCGGATTAAGAGACACTCCAATGCAATCAAGCCGTTCCTGACAGATGAAAACCAAATTGAGCGTCTCCGATTTTGTTTAAAGATGTTGAACCCAGACAATCAAGACGAATTCCAGGACATGATGGATCAGGTCCACATTGACGAGAAGTGGTTCTATATAACGGAGCAAACTGCCTGTTTCTTGCTGGCCCTTGGCGAAGAACCTCCGCACCGAACGGCAAAAAGCAAACGGTTCATTACTAAGGTGATGTTCATGTGTGCAGTCGCAGCACCTCGTCACGACACCGTCAAGAATCAGTTCTTTGACGGCAAGCTTGGTGTGTGGCCGTTTGTCTATCAAGAACCAGCTAAACGCAGTAGTAAAAATCGTCAGCGTGGTACAATGGTGACAAAATGTATTGAGTCTATCAACAAGGAGGAGATCCGCAAAATGTTGATCAACAATGTGCTACCGGCAGCGAGGGAGAGGTTTCCGCGAGGTTGGCATGGCAAACGCACAAACACCATCAAAATCCAGCAAGACAACGCCCGTCCTCATGTTTCTAGCGATGACCCGTCTGTAGAAGCGGAACTCTCTAAAGACGGACGAGTTATTGAATTGGTGTCGCAGCCTCCTAACAGCCCGGACATGAATGTCCTTGACCTCGGATTCTTCAGGGCAATTCAATCGTTGCAGCACCAGGTTCATCAAAAGGGGACTAACGACTTGATTTTAGCTACCATCAGCGCTTTCCAGGATCTGCATTGGCAAAAGCTCACGAACATTTTTCTGACATGGCAAGGTTGTATGATAGAATGCATGAAGTGTGGCGGAGGAAATCGATACAAGATTCCTCATATGGCTAAAGCCGTGTTGCTTCGCCATGATGTCTTGCCGACGTCTCTGTCATGCCCGGAGGAGGTCCGTTTGGGTGCGGAGGCGTTGTTAGCCGTGAATGATAGGCATGAGTAGTGGTAATAACGAAACCATGGTTTTATTCTGGCACGGAGTTTATGCAGAAACCATGGTTTTATTGTGAAACAGAGGGAGTATGTTATTATGATCGTAATGTTTATCACTCGGTGTTGATAATGTCCAATTGGAAAGCTCAGGCTTTTACACCCTCAAATCGTATTGATAGCAAACAATGAAAAATCTTGAGCTACCACATACCTTAGGGCAATAATATCAATGACTCACATATAGGCAACATGTTGCTCACAAGAGTTGATATGACATTGAAGTGGTGTTTAAAGGTATACATAAAAAAATGAGCACCAACTATGGCAACCATTCTAAACTTAATTTGGGGACCTCTCTCGTGCCCATAAAATGGTTGAGTGGTCATGTAGGTCCTCTCCATTGAGCCTATACGGTTCATTTTGCGTTAGTATTGGGAATTGTTTTGCTTTGAATGTGATTCTTTGTGCTTGTATGAATGCTTTGAAGATAGTAGGTTTAAGTTTGGCTTGGTTGGGGCTTCCTATGATTCCCAATACTAACTGCATATAGGGTTGTCTATTGTGTCGTGACGGAGGCTAATCTCGGCATAATGTCGTGCCATCACGACACGTATCCGTCACGACATTATGCCGGATGCTGTCTTTATCCTGACGGACTTGAATTTTACCGAATTTTGTGTGTAATTACATTACCTCATTTCGGACACGTAGGATGTAAGATGTCCACGTGTGATGACATGTCAGCAAAGAAGAGGTAAAGTGGGGAAAAAATTACTAGCGCCCGTCCGCCCCCGTTCCCTCCCCCGTCCGCGCCATTCCCCCCCCCCCCCCGTCCGCGCCATCCCCCCCCCCCCCACGTTCCCGCCCCCGTCCGCTCTGTTCCCCCCCCCCCCAGTCCGCCCCACACCCTCCTTAGTCATATTTTACTACTTTGATTTTAACAGAATGATAAACAGAATGGCAAAATGGTTTACCTGGCGCTAGGCATATCCACGTCCACGTCGGCCTTTTCTGCCACATAGAACGCCACCTTGGCAAGAAGGTGAGTATTTTACCCACCCTACTAGCTTCCCCCTAGGTTGACCCTACGTGGACCCTATTGTGTCGTGACGGAGGGGTCCGTCACGACACGACACGTCATGACGGCACGACACCGTCATGACGTCGGGATAGACAACCCTGACCGCATACAACTTGTTCCCTTGCTAGAATGGCAACAAAACTCCGCTCGAAATACAATGGTGTTCCAACTCACAATATGCCACTCTCCCTAATGAAGAAAAACAAAAATCCATAAAATACCTCAACAAACTCTACAAATACAACATAAACACAATCCTTCAAATCCAAATTCACGCCCAAACTTCAATCATATCCAAGGAAGAATTTAAACAAAAATAGAAAGAACTCCCTAAGATAATTAAAGAGGCTCTCCAACAAGCCAACATTATTTTCCCCACACAATAGAGGATGTATAGATACCACCCCCCAAAACCAAAACCACACAAACATACCCCACCCAACCATCCACCCAACTACCAACAACACAAACGTTAATGAAAGAATCAAGAAGAGGAAAGATCAATGGGGAGCCCAAGCCATACACCAATAATTTTTGTGCCAATGGCACACACTTGATAAACCCATAGAAAAATGGATCGATGAACAACACATCCTAACACACGGATAACCTAACCTACGAACATAACCTAGCACTAGCCAACACTTTCCTTACGGACAAATCCAACAAAGACAAACTCCACCAATTCCCCAACAACTTCCACATCCCACAAACTAGAGACCCCCGCAAGACTTCCCCACAAGACTTCACCAAACCAACCCACTAGTGGTCAGCTTACAACCTCCCCCACAAGACTTCACCACTGAAATCGCATGGCTCCTCAATAAATATGTCACCGTATTACCAAGAAATAAACCCAAAAGCATACTACTAATCAATCAACACCAAAGCATACACATAACAATAACCCTCCTAATAATCACCTTCCAACTCACCCACTCATAATACTCATCACCCCTCACATGCCCACTTCTACTCAAAAGATACAACTCGCCACTACCTAGAGATACCATCTTCGACTCACAAGGTTGCACACTAGTCTCAAAATGAAACAGCGCTGGATATGCACACCCAAAAAATCATCGCACAACAACAAAATCCATACATTGGACCATAATGGCATCCAAAGAAAATCCACATAGTATCAAAATCATGACCCTAAAACATAGAGATTGGACCCCCCTCCCCAACAACTAGACCTAGCAAAACACCAAGACATTTATACCATAGCCACCATCATGCCAAACGCCGTTTGATACCCATCCGCACCCCAATGGCCCTCCTACTACCTCGGGGGGTTCACTCCCTCTTATATTTTGCATACACGTGCGTTCAGGACCTATTTATTGGGAGGTTATTTACCTTGCAGAAAAGATTATAAGGTGATGGTATTTTACATGTAAAAAACCTGAAAATATTATATGTGATGGTATTTTACATGTAAACATGTTTTATTATTTTAAAATCCCCTATTTTAAATGTACATTTTTTACAAAATTTATCTATAATGAATATATTGGACCCTATTTTTTATCGCACACCGTTCTACGATTTTTGCCAGTGAACCCCCCGAGCCTACTACAACCAACTTGAAACCTCACTTACAACAATCATATGCATACATAGCCAAGACTCCCCACCCACACACTACACCTTCGCCCCACGACTCCAACAAATCATTCAAGAAGCTCACAACCTACACATACCCACACATAACCCCACACTTACCATTAAGCCATACAAATTTAACATATCGGACAAATGGACAAATTCCCCCAAGACATCTTACCCACTACCCACGCCACCCCTAGCACAAACCCACCACATACCAACCAAGCTCTATACCCCCCAACCACAAAAACACAACCTATCCCAAAGCATCTATACAGATGGATCCTTTATCCCACCAGATGGTAAAAGAAACAGAAACCTCGCAGGATCAGGAGTATATAGCCAACTCAACAACATTCAAATAGCAAATAAACTCCCAAGGTTTCAAAACATTCTTAGAACATAACTATATGCTATTTGGTTAGCACTTGCCAACACACAAGAAGTTAATCACGACATACATATCTTCACGGATAGTCTCAATAGCATCTACCTCATTAACAACCATGTAAGATGCCCATCCTCCCAACTCAATCACCCAGACAAACTGCTCATAGCATCTATAGTTCAACACATAACATGGTTCTGACACAAAATAACAATCCATAAAGTTAGAGCTCACACATGAACTAAAAGAAATGACATGGTCGACTCAATGGCAATTGATGGCACCTCAAAAGTCACCATAACACCCATACCGCACATACATGTAGCCCACACCATGTACCATATAGATTAGCTAAACCTCCCTCAAGCAACAACCTAACATGCATAATAAGGAACCTACAAACATTCATAAAAACATAACACAATAGCCTCACAAAAGAAGCAACCATAAAATTCACATATGCGAAAAAATGTCTCTCCAATGAGAAAATTCACCACAAATAGTCTAACCACTTTTGAAAAACCCCACAAACTACGGACGCCCAAATCACACAACTCCTCAAGTTTTGATTTGCCCAATACATGGGCAATCATAAAAAAAATCCTCTTCTGGCCACACACACACCCCAACCCCAATTGCACATTATGCCAAATGATTGACATAATGTGGCAATCATTTGGCACATTACTTGGTCGCACTTACTCTCTCTATGCAACAATAAATTTCTTAGAGGCCTAAGAATCGCAAGACACAATGATGTTGCCCACCAACTCACCGACCTACTAAAATTAAATGTATACACTAGACATCTTACATTCATTAATACCAATAACCAACATGGCAACCAACAAGACAACACCCTCCCGCATGGATACTAAGTTGCACATGCAACACCACACAATGTGAATGCCTCACAAAACAAAGACCATATATCGTTTACATACAAGGAGTTGCATATGAACAAAATGGTCCACTAATACCTACACCGGACCTAACCATCCAAATTATTGAATTCACCTTTACTCATGATAGATTCCTTGACCAAGCCATACAAACAAAAGAAGATAAATACAACCCGTTAATAGACGCAATAAGAGCACATGGCTGGAATATTAGACCCCTCATAGTTATCACCGCAAGGGTAAGGGGAGCCATTCACACAAGAAGCATAGAACTCCTTGTGAACCTACATATACCCACATCACTTATAAAAGAAACAATGAAAACCATCCACCAAATAGCCATCAAATATCTCACATACCTAGTACTTAAAAAGAGAAAACTCGACAATAAACAAGAACCACTACTCCCCCCCCTCACATAGTAAATAGGTATCAATATAATGTATTATTACTTCATTTTATTTCATATAGTTCTACAAACAAGAGCCCACCTTGCACCAAGGGGATTCTTGAGCACGGTAGGGCCAACATGCTCAAATTCATGTCGGATTGCCCAACGTTGGTTTTTCTTTTCTTTTTTCTCCATTCAACAACAAATGAGGATCTTTTGGCATTGCTACAAGCTTGCAATTAAAACAAGTCATCAGAAGGTGTTCTCTCCGATTATCTCAACTTTCTTATTTAAGGATCGTAGGTTGAACCTACATATAGTTGTTGAATTGGATAGATGTATACGTCAGCTCATAGTTGGAGCAAGGATGAATGAAGAGCCTCTACACCCACGGGTTACCGTCCCCATTCACGGGTGGGATTTATTCAAAATTATAATGCGGGATGAGGCAATGATATTGAATTTGGTTTCAATCAGTTTCATTGATTTTAATTGATTTTAATACAATCAGAGTTGGTGTGGGAGTATGGGTATGGGTTTATAATGAAAGGTGTATCAATGAAAGGAGAATATCCCTAAGTAAGATGCTTGATGGATGTTGTGGTTTGTCATGTTTGAAGGTCCTGTGTTGAAACCCCAAGAGGCCCCAAGACTGTTATGTACACTTTTTTTAATCTAAAGCAAACATGCATATTCTTTATGACCAAAACCTAACATGGTTGGACAAATATGTATGGGAAAATGGATGATCAAAGAAGCCTTACAATGAGAAATATATTGCTTAATCCATGAACTAGATAATGACCGTTTGACAATTGAACCACTCTAATAGATGAAATATGGAATTTTAGTAGAACTCATGATAGCTTAAATTTTGAAAGTTGTGCTTAGTGGGGATCGACTTGTTGACATATCACATCTTGGAAGTAGATTTGACGAGTTGACTACGCAAGCCGACTAGTTGAGTCGACCCATGTAGCTATGCTCCGGTCGACTAGGTCCACAATAATTAGGTCCATGATAATTTAATTGAATTTTTATTGTTGACCAATACGAAGTAAAAAGAAGGAGTGTTTCTTCTACTCTTCTACTGGTCAACCGTCACAAGACTATCGCCATCTCGCCCCATCCAATTAGACAAACGTGTGGGGAGTAACGCGTTCAGGAATAGGAGGGGGGGGTACAAGACAATTAGATGGGACATGGTTATAACAGAGCCATGACATGAGATAGGCATAACATCTTACGTGTCTTACCACAGTGGACTCGTCATAATGGACGACAGTCAGTGGAACCAATTCCTGAGCAAGTGATTGAGTTGGTTAGTAAAGTTATGCAACCAACATCGGTAGAAGAGACTTTAGAAAACTTCAAAACCATTGGACCAGGTAATGTGAGGGTCTCCATTCTAGGTCATGGTGGCCGTGTATGGTTCCTAACAATGCATGGCATAAAGTGGTTCGTCAAAACAAAAAGCTTGCTTTAGACTGGGCATTGCTGGCTGATGCATGCATGATACCAGCTAAGCGCTTGTGTCCTTGGCGCCTGGGTGGATCTAAATTCCCACATCTGCTGTGCAAATCCTCCTTGTAATTCAGAGCAGCAGTACCAAGCAAGGCTTTCCCCTTCAATCATTTTAGCAGGAGCCAGCTCCGGCTACGCTCTCGCCTCCCATTGCTGGAGTACACCTCCCACTCATCATCAACTCCCGAGCTGCAGCTACTTGTCCCATGCAGCTCCTGCAGAGCCATCAAAAGGAGGGTCGAGTATTAGTAGTTCGACAGTAGTACTGGTGAGCCCCCGACACTCTCAACGGCTGTAGGGCATTTGCATGCCAGACTTGTTATTCGACCAAGGACAAAATTCATTAACTCCAACTGCATTTTGACATGCTTGGTACTTTGAAGTAAGTAAGTAAGTAAGCAAGCAAGTGAGTGAGTAAATAAGTATGTTGAATATCACAGTGCCGCTTGAGTCCATAGTATGGCCCATAGCATGTCCATGTTGTCCTTTGGAGATCCATCAGCTTGAACGTTTCACGATTGGCAGGGCAGGGCAGGGCAGGCCGTGCGAGCTGCAAGAGGACATAAGGCTTCCAAGGTGACAGAGATGCCCTTTGCCCACTGATATGTGTATATATATGGGACTCAGGAGAATGCTTGCGTCAGTAATATATTTTTGCTAGGTATGTGTTATGGTATGTATGTGTAGCTGGCTCCAGCTATGGTGGCCACTTCCAATTCCGGACACTTTTGACACTTGGATCGAATCGTAAACAGTGTCATCTGCACTAAATATGATATTTAGTGTCACCAATCCTGATTGTCTTGCTCAATACTAATTGTAAACCACGGTATAGTGCCACGAACACTAACTGTTAACCCAACATTATTTGTCATTCCTTGTGAATTTTTTTGGGATTTATAGATTTATAGGGTTGCAATTACTTACCAAGTTTCACTTACCAAGTTTCAATCATCTGTGACAATATTTCATCACAAGTTGGTACCAAGATAAGGTAGGGTTTTGGCCAGTGGATGAACTCATCCATCATCCATGACACTATTTTATTGACTTATTCAGGAGAAGCATCATCCGGAAAGTTACCATAGTGACATACAATACCCTGTGACACTAAATATCATATTTAGTGTAGTTACAATGGAACCATTTCTCCAATAAATTAATGATCGGATCCAAAATATGAACACATGTCAATCTTTGGAGCCATGGCAATGTTAAATCCACTCCCTAATAACTCCATCAGGAACTTAACTATCTCATTCACAAAATCATCCATCAGACACTCAAAACCACCATTCATCCACTACCTCGTACATGCACGAGGAATACACAACTGTAGAGAAGCTTTAGGCCTTGGTATTAATACAGATGAAAATACGGCACCTACTTATCCTCTACATTCACTCTAGAGCCATAGAAAGGCAGCCAATGGTCTCCATAGACGCATACTCCAACACGGGTATATATTCAGTAGGATACTTAGTGTTAGATCATCTCCATGTACACAGTTTACTAAGTCAGTAAATGAGTCTCATATTTTCATGGTATCAAAGATTGGTTATCTCACATATTGGTGATGCACCAGTTCACAAGTAAACCTCTGAATGCATAGTAACGAGATCAGTTCGAGGAAACTAGAATTGTTGTCTAGGCTCTCTAGTATTGAGTCCGCAATAGCTGTGCAAGTTGGGTAGACAAGATTACATCAACTTCCACGGGAACGAAGCGACTCCAACTTGCATCACTGATTTGGGCAGTCACTTGAGGAAGAGCCCGTAGGCGTCTGAAGACATGGTCGAGAAAGCTACTCAGGCCTGCATCGAAACTCGAAGAGACCAGAATCACTAACAAAGCTGTTCAAGCTCACACCAAAAAGAAGCCACTAGAGAAGGGCTTAATGGAACAGAGATCGAAGAAACCGCCATCTTCAGATGAAACCCAAGTTCTCAGCTGCACACAACAAATCTAGTCAGGAAATCAACCACCGACTCACTGGAGATTGAAGACAACAAGGACACATGGTATTCAAAACTAGGAGGGAGATCCAGAACATCAACAACATGGCAAGAGACGGGGCTTTTAGCTTCTCGGACGCCAACAAATTGGAAGCGGCTGGTAACTTCTTGGTGGGGAAGGTTAAAGATGCGGGCAACATTCAGAAGGGAGCGATTGTGGGATCATGTCGTTTGCCCTGATGAACCATTGCTTACAATGGAGTTCTCCAACCGACCAGATGTTGCAACAGTTGCAGCAACATCAACAACCATTCAAGAACGAAGGGAGAATGCCATGGGAGTGCTGATCTTATCTGTGAAGGATGCATGGGTGGCTCACCTAGTGTAAAATGTTGCATATGCATGTGATATCCAATACATTTTTGGGTGAGTATTTTATTTGGGAAAAAAAATTTAAGGACCTTGTAATAATATAATCTTGGAATTCAAGCCTTTTAATGGGATGGTATTCTAATTATAAATGTTTAGAGATTTTATATCCAAAACCATATATTTATCTTAGGAAATTCAAAACTTTGAAAGTAGACTAGAAGTAATAGAGGCATTTTTCCATATTCCGATACACAAAAATATAACTATGAAAATTGCTTTTGGTGTACATTTATTGATGAGTTGTACTATAAAAATTGCTTCAAAAATGGTTCAAGTATGAACCAATAAGGTCTAGCATATTCATAGACAACTTAACCTTGAGCATAAACGAAGTTTGCTAGACACTCAACATCATTGCTATCCTATGCATCCAACTTGGAGGATGATTGATATGTCATTATCACGGTTGATATAACTGAATCAACATCTATCTACTTTGAACCTGAAGCATCATACTTGTACTTCAACAAACCTCTAGCTTTAGAAAACTAATACAATAAGACCATAATGTTGCATCTAGATCTAGTTTTCTTCCCATTGGATAATGGTTTGTTTAAAAGGTCCACTTGCACATACATGATTATAACTCCACACACCTTCATCAAAATTTGCCAAAAATTGATGACGACCACTACAACTGCTCAGGGCATTCATAATTCCATCCCTAAAACTCCGTCAAGAGAAATTCATTACAAAAAAAACTGAGAAACTAAATTGTTAAGATATTAGAAATTACTACAACAATGACATCATCATCTCAATATACCAAAAAACTTCCCCATTACTAAGTTAACCTCCAAAAGAAAACATAAACCTGACCATTTCACCTTTCTTAGCTACAAAGAATTGAAGTTTTGTCACTAGTTGCAACTATCTGCAAACCTCCCTTCGAGCTCAGTGAGCCAGGATTATTGAGCTACTACCCTTAATTTACATGGACGTACTTGCCATGGTCCATGGATAACATTAACTTTTTTCTTAAGTTCTTTGTAAGCACATACAGATCTTGGTGGTACAGATGATGATTCACAATTCTCAATTAAGCTCACAGCTCAGTCCTGTCACCTCTGTTTCACGTCAGGAAATTGTGTAGCCTTGAGCAACGGAGAAGCTGGGAAGAACCGTCGAGTCATTTTATTTCTTTGCTCCAGAGTGGTGATACAGTCTTTGCTTACTCCTCATTCTCCAAGGAACTAGTCTCATTTCATTTGATCTCATTAGCTCAATGAGTGGGAGGGAGCTGTGAACCGCTGCCATGGCGATCCAATGACTATTACTAATGGAATAGTTCAAAAATTCACCAACAGACAAGTAGTGAACACCTTCAGAATTACAAAATTTCCAATATATTTTTCTTGCGCTATTGCCTATTGGTGATCATCATCCACACAAAACCCTTACATGATGCCTAGTTTTAAATAGTCTTTGTAAACTTATGTTAGATTTATGTACTAGACTTAAGTTCTGTTGATGCAAGCTAATCTCTTCTTAACAATACAAATTTCCAATATTTTTTCTTTTTAACTCTAATATAACTTATGTCTCACAATCTTTCTAATGACTTCCAAAATAATTGTGAAAATCAGTGCAAACTTTTTGCAAAGTTGAGATCAGATTCCTTGAGCGCTTAATACTAGCAACATATTCATACATATTTGTCAAGTGAGTCTAACATTGTGTGGAGATTATCTCTTTATCCACTCATCTTATCTCCTTTAAAAAATCGATATTTCCCTTTTCTGAGTACAACCTCTACACTTTGTCTAACCATGGACTTGCAATTGAGTTTGTCATAAGTCGGGAGAAAGCCACCCAATAATCTCCATAGACGTATACTCCAACTCATAGATACATTCAGTAGGATACTTAGTATTAAATCTTCTCAAAGTACTTAGTTTACTAAAACAGTAAAGGAGTCTCATGTTTTCAGACAATGATTATAGAAGACTTATTCTTTGAGTTAGAACTCGGGGGGGGTAGTCATTGGTTGGAGTAGCAATATACGTGCGAACAAATGATAGGGTATTTTAAAAACATGGGAGCAAAAATTTATAATTGGGCTTAAGAGTAATATAGGGTATCAAAAAATGGCATTGGACATCTTTTAAGTACTATAGGGTATGGAATAATAGGTAATTTGAAATTATAAGTAATGCAAGCCATTTTTCTATTAACCCAAAGTAGAAATTTACATAATGATAGCATGTGAAAAAAAGAAGAGAATTGAAAGTAATACCCCCCTATAAAATAGTGGTTGTTCGCACCTATATCCTTAACTTTTTAACACACTGCCCCCCCCCCCCCCCCCGAGAGTTAGAAGCAATGAACTCAATGCAATCTATTATCTCATGCTATCTCTAACGTTATCACATGACATGTAATGTATTATGATACATGCTTTAAGCACTGATGACATTTTTTCCAGAATTTTCAAATAATTTGTTCAAAATATTTTAGTAAAATGAATATGTAGCTCATCACGCCAAACTCCAGCGATAAACTAGCCTCACTCATATGGAATAATGCAATTCAAAAAGTGTCTAGAATAGGTGCGCTTACCTTGATAAGCTCCCGGGTACGCAACTCCCATATTATACACAGGGGGCATCGTACTTAAAACGGCTTAGAGGACGGCTTTTGTAAAAATTATATCAAATTATATCAAATTAAAATGATCAAAAAGTTGGGTGAAGACCAAATTAAATAAAATGAGATGAAAAAAAATTTGGGTAAAGACCAAATTAAATAAAATGAGATGAAAAAAAATTTGGGTGAAGACCAAATTAAATAAATGAGATGAAAAAAAGTTGGGTTGCATATTTATTAAGCCTCCCATTAAAATTTTAAGCCACGAATAGTTGCCTCCTATTAAAATTATAATTCATTCACAATGTTAAAATTTTATTAAAAAGTCCAAAAAGTTGGGTAGTTTGACCTATCGTACATGTATTAAAAAAATCATATAATTAGGTTTTTAATGCAATTATATGCTTCAAAATATATTCATCTCCTATATATAATTACATTTTTGGATTCCATGTTAGAAGGGCTACAAGGGTTTCCTACATTAAAACAAATTGTATCACTCAATATTGGACTAAAACGTATTATAAGTGATTATAATCAGGACCATATAATACGGGAGTTGCGTACCCGGGGATAAGCTCCAATGGACATGTCACATCTCCAACGTATATACATGACATGTAATGTTTTATGATACATCTTTGAATCATTGATGAATAACTTTCAACTCCAAATAAACTGTACAAAATAATTCATTCACATAATATGTAAATATTTTGTCATTCTACACTCTTTCCTATGTAATGTGGACTTCATTATTTCAAAGATTTTGCATTAATTTAGCAGTCTTCATTTCATGCGGCACACTCTATAGTAGAATGCAACATTATTGTGACAAATATAGAAATTGATGTAGTGCATAAAGCATTACTAATTACCACTCATAATTGAATGTGAGTTGGAGCCCGCAAGCGCACACTTAATTGCTAAAGATGTTTGAAATGCATTGTTCACATCAAGCAATGACGGCCTCAAGATTTTTTAAGATATTAGTCATCTTGAAACTAGTGTCGCCTGTTTGCAAGAAGAAATGACCATGTGCAAGGAGTGATGGCCACATTATGATGACAGGAGCCCGACCAAGTACTCATACGGACAAAATTAATTTTATTGAACCAATCTATTCCACTCAAAAACTCCAATTGAAGTGGACCACCTTGATACAATGACAAATCATTTTTAGAATAGCCTAGACAAGATAAAAAAATAAAATTGGAGTGATGAACTAGCTTCACCTCTACGGTATATTGGAATTAAAAAAGTTTCCATAATAGGTACACTCACCTTACTAAACCGAGCATGTGCACATGTCACATTTAAGGTTGCAATGGCACCTTTTGCCCTGGTCCTAGAGTGAACGGATGCAGTTACCCAGGAGTCTGGTGTTTGTGTGTGCAATTACTTACACTGTATGCAAAATCCGAACATATATATATAAATCAGTTGACAGCCAATTGATCTTGGATTCAATAATGGGCACATTGGCTCTGAAATCCACCCTGCAGGCTGCCAGTGTGAGAGAACCGCTCACTAAACTCGTACTTACTTTACAATAGGAGATAGAAGAATGAAATCTGGGAAGTAGGCCATGACGTAGTCAAATATGAACAGCACTGCCGTCCCAGTGCCCACCACTGTCTTCAACAAAAAGTTTGAAGGTCTCAGAGTTTCCGATTGCTGGATCATCTTCCAAGAACACAACAGATTTCTATGTAGATGTTGCAGGATATGTAAGGTGAATCTTGAGAGTTCGAAGGACGTAGGCATGGTCAAATTAATTAGACGATTCCCTAAAAAATGGTTTATTGAGGAAATGATTTTGTTAGACAATTGAAACGTGATTTATTTCAATGTTGAAAACACACAAGGTCATTGGGACATGAAACAGAGAGCAGGACGGGCTTTATAGGGTACTCGCAATGGAAGCAACAAACCCAAGAAGGATAAACAACCTAAGCTAATTAACTAAGTCAAATTTAGGTGTTCTAATGTGCTACGTGATAGAGGAACTCGTTTACGCCCCTTATCTTGTCAAACTTTGCAAGGGCATCATCAGATTTATAGCCTCCCTCTTGTGGTTCTTAAGGGAAATTCTCACACAATTCTCACATAGTCCAGAGGCCCTTGCCAAATGGTTTCTTGTAGATCACTCAATTATCAATTAAATCTTTACCTTGAAATGTAAGGATTTATCAAGAAATGTGCCTCTCATCCATGATCCATCCAACATAGAAACGTGCCTTCTAAATTTTTTTGGCATATTCGTCTCAAATGACATGGATTGGGCTAATTTGGGGTCCTTAAACTCAAATCCGGTATCTAAATAACTAAAAATAATAATATACGAGACCACTTACTAATTCAGTGCTTCTATCTTGGATGAATGAGAGACACACTAGTATGCAGTAATTCCCTCTCTCCCACCTTAAAAATTACTTAGGAAGGTGACTCACATCTAGATCTAGATCTAGAAGACATCTAAAACTAAACAAAGATATAACATTCCTTCACAGTCATTCAATAATAATAAAGGAATCCAGTGAGTAAGCTTGAATGAGTAGCCTAAAATGTAAAATTTAGAAGAGGGGAAATAGATCATTATAACAAGATCTCAAGAGTAAACAAAGAGAGAACATTCTTCCATGTGCATTCAATAATGTACATGGAATTTATATCTAATGAGTATAACATAGAGCTTAGATCTATCGAGTAGCCAAAAATATAAGAAAATCTCCACAAAGTTTTCGCAACATTGTTCAGTTGAGTTTGTACGTTGGGTGGGGCCACGAATAAGCCAAATTCTATTCAAAATATACTTTGTTCATTCTCACATAAGAACACTGCACTAACAGATTCAGGCTAAAAAATTTGGTTGAAGCATTGTCTTGATATTATTAGAATGGAACGGCTAATAACAACTTAATTAAAGTATATTGCATGACAAAGAAATGACACAACTCCCATATATGAAAGAAAGTTCACTAAACACTATTCATCCTTGTTGGCTTTGACACACAAAAAAATTATGTCATGGGGCCCTACCGTTTTCATATCAAAGTACCCTACCTCCTTGCAGTGACACGTACTGATTATGTACATACCGGTGGAGACATGGAGACTGATGCTGTTATTCTGGTATTTTATTACGACTCACGAGTAGGTTAAAACTGACAAGGCTTGGCCTGTACTTAATTTGCAAATTGGGACTGTACTCGCAAATCGGCCACATTAGAGTAATTAGTCCACGCAAGTTACAAACTGTTGCTTGTACACTTTATGTGGTAACTAAATGACCTTTAATAGTTTTTGTTCATGATGGGGGGACACGGGACTAGGAGGTTTAGCCTTTAGGAGAGGAAAGTCGGAGGAAGTTACTGGAAAGAGCATTGATGATGAGATTTCTGGTCTGTTATATTTACTGCAATTGTCTTTTGGAACAAATTGAATGGTTCACACCCACAAAGTAGACACCCACAAGCAAGGCAACACCCTGAACCTGGATTTGGGCGAACCAACCCATACACTCGTTCCTTGTTGGATGCCTAAACCTTTGCCTCTAAGGAACCAGTGTACGGGTTGGTTCGTTCCAGCCCTGAAATTGGGCCCTCCAAAAGCACTAATTATTAGAACCCATGACTGACCTTCCAGATTTTTTGTTGTGATTTTCTTAAGACAAATGCTACGCTTTCTCTCATGACGAAACTTTTGTCTGCCCAATGAACCACAAATTCCTTTAATAAGCAATCATCCCCTAAACACATGAAACCACATCACATACTATTAAGGACACCTTCACAGGCTTTCTCATCCTCCAACTTGATATGTTACTTAATCACATCTTACACAGTAAAGGATTCTCATGTGACATGATGATTTTTTTGCTTTTACCACTACTTAGGATTATTTCAAGGTCAAATCGTACTGCTCTTTCCATATGAGAAAGTTACGCAAATACACCTAGGTCCAAATGAAGTTTCTCAAGTCTCTAATGAGATGTTTGTCAGAAAAAACATTGTTCGGCATGCTCAAAGATGCTACAAATCGTGCATCAAATTTTGTCAAACGCCACAAACCTTGATCCTTCACCAAACCTTCACCGAGTCTATCACAATCCACCCGCACTCATGTTCACGCAAAACAAGTAGCCTTAATCAATCACCCAGTACTGGGGAACTGAGTCTCTAGGGCCAGACAAAAGGCCTACCCAATCCCCATGCACACCCCCATTTAGGATACCTTGGGCCATGATATCCTTCCGAGGTCGGTAAAGCTGAGTGATCTTGTAAGGCAGATGGTTCCTGAATGGATACTTTTTCTGACTAGCCCACTACTCATAGGATATGAACATATGATGAGAGTAAGATGGTTAGCATATCCAAATCAAGGTTGTAATCACTTTTCTCATCATTTTTAGAGCTCAAATAATTATCTTATTAATTCTTAAAGTGATGTTTTTCATGTTCATTAAGTGGTCATATAGGTTCCCCCAATTAAGTTGACCATTGAACCTAGAATGGTTATCACATTCTGAGCATGTAATCCAATCACATCAATGCACATCTACCACTCAAATATAAGTGTCCGATCAAAAAGAGGCACATCTACTTTACCAGGTGCCACAATCAGCTTCCACCAGTTTGAACTTCCATTGGACAATGTCCTATCGACAGGAACTCACTTCTCTGCATATCCCATAGTAATAACAATGATGATAATAATACCAATGATGTGTAACAGACCTTTGTTCACAAAACTCTAGCTTGACGCTTTTGGTCTGGAAAACTGCCAGGGAAATATTCACCATATATAACTTTCTGCTGAAGCCTGAATGCCTGTCGCTAAAACTAGGCGGCAACAGGCTAATACCTAGTTGTCAGATCCTCAACTGCACCCATGCAAGCACACCCATGCAAATTCAGATTACAGAGGTCTGATATCCATCACACAAGTGCAAATAAGTTTCTGAAGGGCTGGAGATCACGATTAGTGGGCAGAATATGATATCATAATGACTTTAATATTTTAAGCTCTTGTTCACACAGAAGAGCCTGACCAAAGCCATCACAAACTGATCAGAAAGATCGTTGTGTAATCAAAAGTCAACGAGATATCTGTGCCCGAAATTTTATAGCTGGAGTTCAAGATCATCAACAAGACATCTTAATAATAATAAGAACAACACAAAAGTAAAATTAAAACAAATTCGACCATCATGCCAGCAATCAATGAGTACTTCCATGTACAATTTAAAGTATATCATAGATTGAGAGTGAATCAAAGTTTATAATTAACAGTGTTCCAAAACTGCAAGCCCCATCTTACGTTGTCTCCACTCACAGTTTCTCGGTGTCTCATCACAGGTACGGATCCAAAAGATCAGTGCGCAATCTACAGTCGTCAACATATTCATGCACAAATCACCCACCCAGAGTTCCAGATCAACAAAACATCATGATTGACAAACGCTACAAAATAAAGATAAATGCAACCATCATGCCATCAATTAATGAGCTCCATGTACGAAATAATTAGAAGTATCTCATGAACTGAGAGTGGATCACAGCTGAACAGCCCTCCGAAACTACAGAGCTCCACTCTCATAGTCTCGAATCGGTCTACATCTAGCTATACTCCGAAGCCTGGATTCGGGAGTTGCGTAAAACTGGAGCAGATAAGTTGGGAATTATCCCCTCAATTCCTAACCTACTATACCTTCAGTCACGCTCATCCTGATCACCAAAAAACTGCCAGCACATGACCAAAGTCGCAGTCTAGCCCTTGCTCAAAAAGCAAGGAACTACACCACCACTTTCTTCTAATAATATTTACAGGAATCCTGCATGATGAATCAACTTAATCATGTGCTGTCCAAAAATCAACGAAATTGAGAATCTATTACTACGGCGAGATATATCGTGTGACTACAGGGAGCTCTATAGCAACATGGACCAAAAACTTCATCCATGCCACTCATAACCATCAACGAGTAACCAGATTGATTCAATGTGCCTGCAGCAGCATTCCACATGATGTCTTGAATCTGTCGATCAAGAAACAATCGCCAAATCTTGACATGGACGCCTGCATGCATGATCGGGTGCTGCCACCACCGCAGCAATTGCAAGTTCGGTGTAAGGGTTTACTGGGTGGAGGTCGAAACCCACACAATGTCCTGTTGGGAGATCCAGTGGCAAGCCTCAGCACCCCGGGGGATGTTGAGCTTTGTGAAGGCCGGATGCTCAGACGCCCACAAGCTTGTGTCGAGGTGACAGATCCCCACTGCAGCAATGACGGAGCCTGAATCACCTTCTTGCTCTGAATCTACTCGGAGGGAAGCTTGCACAACTTTGGTACCGGTCACATGGTGGCAGTAGTACAGGGCGGAAGGAAACATAAGGCTATGACAGATTATGATGTGCTCGCCTTCGCTCAAACTGCGTTTCGTGAAGCTCTCAATCTTCACCGGGGCCGGCTTAACCGGCACGGTGGTGGGTGCTCCCGCGGTGGAGAGGGCCGCGACCGAGGTGGATCCGAGCTGGGAGGCCACGAACTGGGCCATAGCGTCTACGGTCATAGGGCACTCCTTCTCTTCCCCGGGAAGAGCTGGGTTCTCGCACAAGTAGGCCGCCGTACCCATCATCGTGGCCATGGGGGAGGTTTCGTGGACGTTGAAAATCTGTCTGAGCTTGGGGAGATTGGAGGTGGTCAAGGCGGGTAAAGCTTCCGCAACCACACGGGGGAGAAAGGCTCGGACGGGAATAGGGTCGTGGAGGTTCTCTGCCAACCGCATGGTGTTGCCCTCCACCAGCTGCGACTCCAGGAAGAAATCGAACTGAAAATCGTTGATGGTCTTGATCGATGCCGCTCGAGATGCATGTGTAGTAGTAGTTGTCTCGTGGTGGAGGGAGTAGGATGAAACCTCGATGTTTTCATCGCAGATGAGCCCTGCGGCGTCGCAAAAGGCTGTACTGGTGGAGGGGAAGACTGCACCGCGCGAAACTGCAGCTGCGAACCGGGTTGCGGCGGGGTCTGCGTCCTCCAGCGGCGAGACGGCCTCTCGAAGGGGCTCTGGCATGGGGAGAGTGGGGAAGACGGAGCTCCAGAGAGTGATGGTGGAGTCAGCGTCGAGGGTTCCGGCAGCAATCGATGCAGTGAATAAAGTCTTGATGATCATCACCTGCGGCAGTTCGAACAATATCGACAACCGAAGTTATAAGGTGAACCTCTTTACTTCTTTGGTTTTAAAACGTCATCATTTCATAGCGCAAAACTTCTTGCACAGATTGATTGCCCACGACAACAGCCAGTGACAGCCGTTCTCAACGACTGACCTCCGTAACAACCATTTCAATCCGCACCGAAGAAGAACATTTTGTTTTTCTACACCTGACTTGCAGACACACAGGATGCGGTTTTTGTGCATTCTCATCTCACCAGATATAATTATCGAAGAACCTTTCAGACTACATAAATATCTCGCACAACAGCCATATATATGACCTCGGTGACTCTCATTACTCCCCAATTATTAATCAAAGCCGGCACACTGGTCCCACTTTTCGAGAGCAGTATTGATCGATTCCCTCCAATACCATCATACCATTGCGGCCACCAGGACGACAGTTCAATTAGGTGCAGAAACCAGCTCAGCAGCAACAACCTCACCCCATCAGCTCAACCACTACAAATATTACTCCACATTCCACATCTCACGCATTGTATCGGACCAACTGATCACTGCAATGCTAACACCAACCCGGCCGCATCAACTTAGTCCAGCTGCACAATCCTCCAAGTTCACGAAAATCTAACTAGTGCACATGCATCATACTTGCCACAGTAGTACCCACTCTAGCTCACTCCAATACCCAATTCGGTAGTTGCCAATGTAACATACCAAGAGGAACGCAGAGAATCTGAACGCAGTGACCGCCATGGCTGCTTGCTTCTGCTGCAGCACTCTCTCTAATGGGCAGACCTGCAGGCCAGGGCTCAGGACTCAACTAGCCAGCAACAAGTGATCACTACTACTCCGCTGCAGCTCAAGGATCCAAAGCAACTTGAACCCGCACCTGCATCCAACTAAGGGGACTTTGTGATCGACAGCCAGAGATCTGGAGCAAGAGATGGAAAGCTCGGAGTGAAGATTTGAGCAGGCCAGTTCCGCTCTATGTAGTTTAGCCCCAGCCGCCTCAGGTACTCAGATTGGATTGCAGATTGGGCTGCAAGTTCATCACCACTGTCCAGCGCCCCGCGTATCAGGGCTGTGGGAGACGATACCACTACTGTAGTGAAATTGATACATCTACCCGAATTGTCTGGTGTATTGTGTAGCTGGCCCTTGAAGCTCATGCTCATGTCTGCACTCCGAGCTTTAGTTGACAGGTTCAGGTTGCATCAACATACACTTGGGAGGATGGATGGGGATGTAAATGTAGGTGAGGTGATAGATGTCATGCTGAAAAGATTTTCACATATTTTTTACTCAAATGTTCCCAATTTGATGATTAATTTCAACCACAATTTCTCTTTAAAACTGCATTATTGATGATGAAAAAGAATGTGACTAGAGCTAACTTTACAATCTTAAATTATATTGAAGTTACAGTGTGTGTTCCACTCTTAGCAAACCAAAATTGTTCATTATGGATCTTTTTTTACTTAAGACATATATGAACTGCAACAAACACTTGAGCAAATTGGCAGTACTATATAATGCTCATAGGATTTTGATTTCGGTCAAGGAAAGCCATACATTACTCCCCGTTCAGGGTTGGTTTACACCATGGACCATGAAGTCAGACCATGGAAGATGGCCATTCTCCCTGGTCCGACTTCATTGTCCAACTTCCATGGTCCAATTTTTTTTTTGTTTAATAATTTACAAAGCCTTTGAGCCCCTCACTAGGTGTAAACCAACTGTGGATCAAGAGCAATGACCATGCATCAAAAAGTGAATGTGTTGATTTTTTTTAACATATGTCCAAAAAGGGTAGTTTTTTTTTAAAAAAACAAATCAAGTTTGACCATTCTCTTGTCTTCTCTTGTCTTCGTCTTCTCTTTCCCTAAATAAAATTAATTAAAATTTTATTATAACAACATTTTTCTGCCATGGGCCCCTGTCTTTTTCTATCAAAGCACCTCTTTTGCCTCTCCCACCACAAAACCCCTAGGACCATGTCAGTGGATAATATAAGCCTTAAAATACATCTTCTGAGGACCTCGAACTTCATGGTCACTCTAACATTTTTTTCCTTGGTGTAAACCGAAGTGATCTCAGGACGAGTTCAACAACCAATCACATATTTTACAAGGCCTTGGGATGACTTCACAGTCCATGGTGTAAACAACTCCTAAATGTTTGTTATGGGTCACATACCTTACCTCACATCAACATCCTCAAATTAGCATCCATTCAAACTCAATGTTAAATATGTCGAATAAGTTGCGGAGGGTATTTCAATTCATAGTGTGCAAACGTGCAAACCCAGGCATCAAAACAATCTAGAGTCGTGCATGAACACTGAGCTTAGTAAATATACTGAACACATCTATATACATGTAGTTTCATCAACACAACTTATGATGAAACTGACATAAACTCATCCCATTCATGAACTAAATAAATTTGTTAACATGATTTTAGGGTAAACAGATCCCAGGGGTGGGACTTTTCATAACATGTACGAACTAACGTGAAGGTAAGAAGGGGTATTTGTTTGAAATATTACCATACATAGTACAATTAAGGAAGATTTTTTATTTTATTTTATTTTCAAATCTGGAAAGGTTATTGAGAATTTTGGAGGAAATCTAGATGTACAAAAGAGGGCCTTAAAGGTTTAGGGGAAAATTTGATAGTAGATGTGTTAGTTTGATCCAAATCACATCATCCATTGTTGTCATATGGGAATAGTATGTTTAATGACAACCTTGTTCATTCTTGTCAGGGTTCGCATTTGGGAGTTAGGTTTTTACAAATTATTTTTCTTTATAAACTTCTTGTGTAAAGGGGGTTCAATTTCATAGTATCCACGCATGTCATTTAGATTTCCAATGAAAAGTCCACCTCCCGGGATACATACACTATATCATTGTACAATGTGAAATGCAAACATATCCTAAAATGATGTTTTGACCACATGACTTCTCAAAACATGTATGAAAGTGTAAAATTCCATCATGTGCTTCTAATTTTGCTTCTTTCAATTGCATGTGTTGATGATGGCACAATCAATTCTCTCATATCCACTATTATTTTTGGCTTACTTAAGTCTTGGATGAATAGTACTTAGATCTTGATCGACATTTGTTGAACCCTATCAAATCGAGCCGGGGTGAGAGGGATCGCTGGGGTAAAAAATCAAGCCAGCGATTTCAAAATCTTGAGGAGCTTCAAAGGATGGGCCGTGGGTCAGAGTTGGAAAGTAACTTTAATCCTTAACGGAGATGCTTGGGTAACGTAAAAATGTTACAGCATTAACTTAATAGGCTTAGCTTTCAGCTTGAAGATGGCAATCTTATGAGTCAAGGCTTTTGTCACATCATAGATACGAGCAATCTTTAGTTTGTCTTATCACCCTTCACATCTACTCTTATGTACTTACAGGGTACGCAGCAATATATATATATATATCTCATTATCTCATAATGCATTCGAGTTTTTTCAAACTTTCTAGGTGTTTTCTTTTTGTCATTGTTTTGGAATTGCTAACCAGATGGGACAATTCATGATTGATCCAACAACCAAAATTGTATGTGAAGTTGGAAGTGTCCACATAGGGCCACATAGTTTAGCTTTCACATTCACATATGTGCTCAACTCATGCTCATGCAAGTAATAAATTGTTGAAACGTGATATAATAAGACACATGTTCCATGCAAATGTCATAAAATATTTCAACCTTCATTTTGATTGTGAAATGTGGGGATAAACTAGAGTCAAAATCTTTAATGCCTTGTTTAAGTGTAATTGGAAAGTCTTGAAAAGCTTCTTCGAGTTTTAGGCACCGGCATCCTCATGTAGAGCAAGACGACTTGCCTCTCTAGAGTTTTTGTGAATCAATGACACAAGTATTGGAAGTGAAAAATATGAAAGATTCCTTTAGAGAACTCGAGTTGGTCCCAACCTTAGGTGATTTTATGGTTACTCTATTGAGTTGTTTTTTTATATGTAAAATAATCCCACAATGAGCTAACAATTTCAACATGAATTTGGTGCATCCAAAGCTTATGGATGAATGTTTCCTCTTATATTCACAAGTTACACATAGCTCCTTGTGATGGTTGAACAATGTGATGATGCCACAGGCCACATTAATCATATAATACATCTATCGATCTAAAGTGACCTCACTACACTTTCTATTTGTTAATTATAACTACCAAGCCAAGATTTGAATTAACCAACCAAAACATGTACTTGTAAAACTAACCTAGAGCAACACGAGAGAGCAACCTTCTTCAAGAGAACTTCTTCTATGCACTACTACGATACAGTAATCTCCCGCTTAAGTACGCATTTTGAACCAGAGTCATTGGTGTGCACTTAGTTGGTAGGTGCGTACTTTACTCATATCGTTTTTTAGACCCTCTGATTGATGAATCATAACGGGAAACAGATGAAACCTAAGGCAACCAGCTTGACCGATGCCCAACGATGTGAAATCATAGCAAAGTTGAGCAAGCCGAACGGGCCGAGCAAGCAAGCGTTGGGGCCAGAGTATAAAGTCAGTGAAGGCGCCAACTGGAAAGTCTGGGACAATCGGGAGAACATATTGCAACGAATCATTTGTTACGAGAGCCTATCGAGACATTTGCTAAATCCCAAAGTGCTACCGACTTCAAAGGCTTTGAAGCTCTACACAACACTATCCTCAACAGCGACGACCAATTGCTTTGCTCTGATGTTCAAACTGAAGATGTCAAACATATGAATGATGAACAGCGATGATCCTTTGAGATGTTTCGGCGAAACGTTAAGAAACTGACATTGAATCTCAAACGTAAAAAACTCATGCAATCGCAAAAAATGACTATACATGACATGTTCAAACAATAAAATATGAACCCTGATTTTTGTTAAAAAAATTGTGCACTTAACGTTGACGCGTACTTAAACAGGTGCGTACTTAAGTGGGAGATTACTGTACATGTTAGCCATGTGTCAAAGAATACCTCGCTTATGTCATGACATGGATTTCTACTTTATTTTCTTTTTGCTAAGTTATTGGGCACCACAAATGGGTATACTTTCATGTGCCAGAGAAGTCGGTGAAAAACACTATATGCTAAAATGATGGACACCTTTTCACATGGGAGGGAGCACTATTTTTATCCAAAAATCAAGAAGTAACAACTGGTACAACTGTAGGGTGGCAGTTGAAGTTTGAAGAGCTTCTCCATTCCCATGCCGGAATTTGGCTTTCATTTGTGTGCACATAACGAAAATTGCATGAACCAGTTGGTGTGGACTTGTCATTGTTGTAATTCACACTAAAGAATTCATGATAGCATGTTCTTGTTATTCAAACCTTGCTGGGAGTTTTCATGTTTTATCTCTTTTAAAATTTCAACATACAAAGTTCAACCATGATAAATTATGAATCTAGTCGTAGAACATTCAAAATGGATAAAAGCAATAAAAACTACATTCTAACTTGCATTTTTGACAACAAGACAAATATCCTCCTTGGTATGTTACCCTCCTAGTTCATATGAGAATGCTTGGCCAAGAAGATGCTTGGAGATAAGCTTACCACCCATTGCTTCGCCAATATTGACTAAGTTTGTTTTTGCTTCGCCGGAACAACCGCCCGGGGGGTGCACTAGCGGTATTTTAGAAACAGCCTGCAATAAAATATAGGGTATTTAATATTCATTCGAGATGAAATTTTGAAGAATTCTATATAAAATATAAGGGCAGATTAATGTTGGAAACCAATTATAAAAAAAATACCATGCAATGTAACATGTGTAAGGGGTCACAATCTGCTTCATCAAAGAAGATGAAGGGCTCAATTTAATTCAATGAAGGTTTCCCTTCATTAAGGATACTTTGAAATCCATTATGTTTAAACGTTAACATGAAGGGGTATATTTGAGAAAGTACTTGATGTTTGAAATTCTTTTGCAAATATTGTACAAACTCTTGTTATCCTGAAAATGTTGGACAGTTGTGTTTCTTAACACACTAAATTTCAAGGTTGCACTCTACTTGCATTCTTCATCACAATATTGTTGGTGTAATTAGTTTCTACTGTGTTTTCTTCTTGCCATACTACAACAATGCAATCCCGTTGTTAAAATGCCAATTTACAATGCACCCCCTCCCCTTGGCTAAAAATTAATGACTATCAAAAATTTGTAAGAAAAATAGGGTATTTAATATCGAATGCATTCTAGACTTCTAATTACCAATAAGGTATTAAAACTTTAAGCTCAATAGATTTTTTCTACTTTAAGGACTCCTAATATTCTAATTCCTGAAGACAACACCCCACTTAAAAATAAGTGGTTGTCGCAGGTGTCTCCAAAAATTTATTATGAGTGCCTTCCCCCCCCCCCGTGGGAACAACCAGCACATTGAAGTATGCCCTAACAGTAATGAATCAAGTCTTCATAAGAAACTAAATTAAGTTGGTTGAATAAAACTCAACACCTCTTAGGATGCCTTTGGCCCTCAATGTACCAATATAGAATGTTCTTCATTTGAATCTCTACACCGACTCCAAACATGAAAAATATTGCATGCAAAACAACCAACTCCCAAATAAACTTCTAATGAAACAAAGGATAACTTTATTAAGAACTAGACAACCATTGAGAGAAGAATGGATGACAAGCCATAGGTACAACAAGTCACCCACCTCCTCTAGTCGTGTTTATATGTCATAGTCGGTCTACTCATGGATATATTTTACATATTATGGATGAAATACCATGTGCATGGATAGAAAACACAAGAAACGTTGTTGGAAATGCACTCCACTTGGATGAGCAACCGGTGTTGTCACTTTAGTCTCCTTAGTGAGCTTGACATTGATCCTACTTGAGAGAAATTTCTAGAACATAGCACTAGGACTCTTCAATACGGAATTAAAAATAGTTTACTTTGACAATTGCATTAAATAACTTATCGGTGTCATTTGGAATTACGGGGGCATTATGGATCGTGTACCTTAATGCCTCATTTCATTTCGGGCAATCATCACTGCTGCTCGACTCTGTGGCCTAGCTTGTTCTAATCATTCCCGTTTTCCATGGACACCCGTGAATGTTATGTGAAGGTGTCCTTCAAGTGCCGATGAGTATACGATCCATATTATATATTGGATGGCACACTATGTAGGCGTTATGGGGTCACTCTTTTTAATCGGCCATTTATATAAAGCGGGGGGGGGGGGGGGGTATATAGTGGTGGCAAGGTGTGTTGTTAAGAATGGACACATGTCAATCATCTCATTCAATTAGTAATTCAAAGTGGATACAAGAGCTATGCAGCTAAAAATGCTTGAAGATTTCGTATTTCAAATTCTTGTGTAATTCAAAGCATTTATGATGTATTGTGATCAGATAGGGGTATCTATTAGTGTGCTACATGTAGTTTGGTGTGGCTCCAATAATTTGTACCAGAAAGACATGTGTGTAAAAAAGATTGGGTTGTGTACTCAAAATATATTAATCAACTTAAGTTCAACAATCAACATAATTGGAGGACCTATCTTTCGACTATTGTGTGAGCACAAGAATCTTCACTTTGAGAATGAATAAGATATTCATATGAGCTCCATAAATGAAGAGGACATTGGATGCATCCTTGATTTGGATTTGTTAGTTCATACATGTTTCATATCCTAAGAGAAGTTGATTAGTAAAAAAAAAAAAAAGCCATTTGAGACCAATCTACTTTATGATCATGCCCAACACCTCTTGATCATGAGAAGCTAGACCCACGAGTTGCAGGCACACTTGTTTCCAATGCATTATATATGGTTCACCACTCACATTCACATATGATCTCGTATCTATGATCAAGGCAAGGCGCCTCCCATTAACGCCAACACAAGCGGATCTCTCTCTCTCTAAATTGGAAAAAAATCTATATGAGTTGAGAGCCTATTTATCTCTACTAGACTAATTCAATCATATAGTCTAAAAATAAACAATAAAGGCATAAAGAATGGGTTTTTTTTCCTTTTCGTTGTCCTAGTGAGTTTACTTAGATATCATGAAGCTCTAGCTTAGGGCCACATATTTAATACCTATGACACTACAAGCATATGAGACTAAGGCATTTATCATATGTTAGTCAAAGAACAATGCAAATCTACCACTGTGGTAGATTTATAAATTTTCCAGTGATGGAGGAGAAGTTTCCAATGACGCAAGTCATTTGTTCATGACTTGTAGGAGCAAGCACGGTTGATTGCTCTGATATACTAAAACCATAAATGTTTTGGTCAAACACTTAAAAGTAGTAGAAAAATGCTACTTAAACTATATATTTTTTCTCATGGTACCCTCTATTGTTGTGTTAGGTATTCAAATATAGAATATCAAGATGAGATCTTCAAAACTTATCATTAAAAGTACTGCTCAAAAGGTAATGGCTAAATCTAGTCATGGACATAGATTTCATGACCTTAAATATTTTGAAGTTGGATTTTTTTTTCATATTCCTTGCATTCATTATGAACTTCAGGGTACCACCACAAAACTTTGTAGGGGGAAAAATCAAATTAATGTAATTATAACATGTTTAAACAAATTTTAGACAAATACGTGTCCAATATATGAACTTGCACACTACTCGCACCGTCTTCTAATAGATTTGGGCGAACCAACCCATACACTCGTTCCTTGTTGGATGCCTAAACCCTTGCCTCCAAGGAATGAGTGTACGGGTTGTTTCGCCCTAGCCCTTCTAATATATGTAGACTTTTCTTGAAAAGAATTTTGTCAACATAAATTGCTTGGCTTTGTAGATCAATGTGTTTTTCAAATGGTTTTGATTTTTTTTTCCTTCACAAAATTCAAAGTTAATATATATTTTTGAATCGCTTTCATTTAAACCAATGCAGGGTAATGGAGTTGTGTACTTGACCGTGCTTGCGCCCTAGTATGCTTGTAGTGCAAGCATCAATAAATCGACCTTCCAAATTGAAACTTGTAAAGGCCCACTGTCTTGAAGAAATTTGTGGAGAAATGTACCAGTAGTTACTTTATATATGGCCGGTTCAAACTACAGCGAAGAAGTGCACAATCAAGATATTTGAGGGGAATGGAGCAATATGATTGGCTACGAAATGGATTCCTCACCGGCCAGGATTTCCACTACACCCGAGGCTTCTCCGGTGGAAAACTTTCAAGCAAGGTTGAAAAAAAATGACGTGGCCGCCAACACGGCCACATGTTTCGCCACCTGGAGTCCTCCAAAGGTCAAGTTTCTTGAGCAACCTCAAGCCCTCGGACCAAGAAACTTGACCCTTAGACACCTCCAACTTAAACCATTCTTCAATCGTTTCTCTCTCCATCTCGTCCACCAAACCAACCATTGCCTCAAACAACCAACCAGTGCACTAGTTCTTCTTCAGCATAGTCTAAACTAACCCTTAAGTTCCCATGGATTAACCCTTAAGTTCCCATGGATTAAAGTTGTGGTTGTTGTTGTTGTTATCTATCGCAATCTGGCTAGTCAGGGATGGGAGGCCAGTCATGGGTTCCGCGTGATTCTGCTGTGTACATGGAAATCAAATCCCTGGCTGCCGATTGCCTTAGTGAGTTGCAAATCGCCTCTCCACTGTGACTTGCTAGTACTCTCTCTCTCTCTCTCACACACATTCACACATTTTAATGCCAATTCCTCATCACTCAATCCCTCAATCCCTCAATCCCTCAATGAGTCAGTCAGTCAGTCAGTCATTTGAATGGCTCTGCTGTGACCCGGGGAGGAGGGGATGATGGGCAACGCTCGTGACCAATTCCCGGGATATTTGTGTGACCGTTTCGCAATGTTTTCGGCAAATTGAAGAATGTCCTTCTACGCTTGAGGACATTTGGACCTTTGAATGGTTCAAATTTACCGGGCTTCACTTCACCCCTAATAAAGCAGGCCTCAGAGTGAGGAGAAATTGTGGGATCGCCGCAATACATGCATACCCTCCTCTCGTTCAGTCAACACAAAAGCCATGAACTCAGCGTGCATCCCAGAGATTACTAACTTTTTTTTTTACTTTATCTAGCGTGTGAATTAGTTGTTTTGAGGATCATGTATCAATCTAGTGCATGTGCGTAAGATTGTTTACAGATCTCGTGATGTGCATTAGAGTAAGCAAAACAAGGTTAAAATGGGAGGTGGTCATGTTTTTGTTGTGCTTTGAATGATGTGAGAGTGTGGACTCCAATCAACGGTTGTCACTCAGCTGCAAATGTTTCTTACATAGCAATGGTGTTTATCTAGATAAAAGTGATTTTTTTCTTATGTTTTTGAAAAATATGGCCTTCATGTTCACATCAACCGTTTTGGAAACTCTTTAAAAAAAAGTTAAAAACTTTTTGCATATATGAAGTTAGAAATATGGAGCAATCCACATACTCTAATTGCAAGGTGGCTAGTCCATTGTACTTTGCACATTTTGGCTTGAGTACTTATGAGGGTGCTTAACTATTGAGTTGTTGTTGTTTCCATCTAGTGGATTGCACAAGCATTGCGCTCATTTTTTTAGGTGAATTCAATCGGTCAAAGGTATTTTGTTTGGGGGGGAAGGGAGGGGTAAAACATGGTGTTTGCATTTGCACCCCTTTCTTCAAATAGCACAAACTGGTAGTTGAGAAGGTTTCTCATGCCCATTTTGTCCCCAAATATAGCTCATCTCCCATGTTTCAAGATCCCATGAATACCTCTCATTGTAACCTCTACACAACAAGTTTGTGAAAATTTCACTATCAATTTTGAGTAAAATATACTCCAAACAACCCTTTCATAGGCTTTTGAAATTAGGGGTTAATGGTTATCTCTTCATGGCCCATGATGTGACATTTACATAAAACAAAGGGTCCACTTGTGGACTGAAGTAGGACACAATAAACTCATGCACCTACATCAATTGACATGGTCCCCACTATTTTAATTTTTTAATTTTTTTGTACTACTAAAGGGCCATGACCAATGGCATAACGGATTGTATCAAATCTTTGACACATCACATCACATGTAAATTTCATTTTTATTTATAAAAATAAGTAAACATGGTCTATTTGCAAAGAGTATAATGTCAATTAAATATGTGAAAATCTGCATAAGCAATTCATGGAGGATAAAGGTTTGTGGTGTAAAGCATACAATGGAGGCCACGGTGAGAAACAATCGAGAAACAATCTTCTCTCTCCTATCTCTAAGCAAGAGGGAGACAAGAGTCTTGTTGTAAGGGGTTTACTAAGAGCAAATGCACAAAGAGTGTGTGGCAGGGCTCGGGAAGAACCGGTGCTTAGTTACAGATGAACCGGTTGAGTTTGAGAAATAACCGGTTGAAGTTGGAGACTTCAGGAGAATTACCGATCATTTTAGAGGAATTTATAGAATACACCTCGTATGAATAAAGCAAACCCGGAAGATGTCAACATGTAACCGGCTGGATTTAGAATCACTAGGATCTTGACCGACTATGCCCAAAAACTTCCCGGGCATTGGTGTGTGGTACTAGGTTTTGAGAACATATGTTATATTTAGAAAGATATTTGTAGACATCTCATTTGTCATACAATGTCTTGGGACATGGTGTTATTATCTAGCCTAGCTTCAATCATCACATAGCATGTCTTTGGAGAGCGGGTGCAACTTCTCATAAATTATAACATGGTTTAGCATTAAAGTAACAAGTTTGTGGTAGATATTTGTCATCATCTTGTAAGGTGAGGGGATGTGGACCACTCCCATACAAGAGTTGTGCAAGGTGCATCACTAGGGACATTGGGTACTCTCAATTTCTAGTTGGTACGTGGACTACATCAAGGTGGAAGGGCGTGATGACTTCATCTTTTCAACCTTTGGGTGAGACACGGTAATATTGCAAAACTACATGAAGGTATAAATGTGTGTGACACTTTGCTGATTGTAAAATTACCAACATTTTCTAACATAAAAGTTAGTTGAACCATGTCCAAAAACTAAGGAAGAGATAAAGGTTAGAAAGACAACATTACATTGGTGGCATCTCCATCCTCATCCTCTAAACCCATGAACCTATTTTCTTCCTCTCAACCTCATATCACTCCCTCCATCCCAAGCTCATGACATGCAAAGCTCTCCCTATACTCCCAAAGGCCAACTCCCCATACCATGTTTGTGTAAACATGCATAAGTCGTTTCACCACTTAAAGCACCCCACCGTTGGTCCTCAACAATCGCTCCCCCACTTTAACAACTTTGTACATGAGGCCAAGGTAGAGGCCGTGCACATTGAAGGCTCTAAACTTGGAGGTGGGACCTATCCATGTGCAAAGGGAGATCGGACATCCCATATCGAGGTATCTATGCTAATCCTAAGGGAGGATACACCGAATTTGGAATACGAGACATGGTGGATGGCACCTACCAACCCTCATTTTGTTCATCCATGAGGGCTAGGTAGGTGTTATGAAACCAAACCTTGGAATGAAGATGGAATTCCCCTAACACCTTGTAATTCAAAATTTGGGTTGAACACATTACACAACACTCTATTATCGAGCAAGTTCTTGCAAACAAGGTTCAAAGTGTTGTGTCCACCAATGGAAGGTGTTGTTGTGGTCCACGTGAGGAAAGAAATATTTATAGAGTGGGAGATATTGGGTATCAACTTCCATGGTTATTCACATATGAGGTCATGAGGATGTTAAATTCTCCCCCCCCCCCCCCCCCCCAAACAAACTTTTCAAGGGAGGTAGATTCGGGCAAGGCAGCCGCCAATCCAAAAAAAAACAGATTTTCTAGACCTAACCGAAAATTGCTACCCACCCGACCAACTTCAAAAAACCATTGCCCTTGCATTCTTGAAGGCCACTCATCCACAATTCCCATATTGAGTGCACTTCACCTTCAAAGGTCCAAGTGTAATAAGAAATAGTGTAACAAGTGGCAATTGTATACTAAAGCATAGCATGTTTAAATCTATATACAATAGACTATGTGGATGAATTTGGTGAGGTTGTCGCCCCATCGTTGAGAATATGTGGATTGCTAATCCAAAAATAATAATAAATTCTTTGTAAATAAATAAGGCAATAAGTTGGGAGACATCCATGGGAGGTTCGAGCTCAATGTGTATTTTTGACAAAGTTTTGCAAGTTTTTGACATTTGACATGCAAAAACTTGCACAAAAATAAATTGCACGTCAATTGACATGCACAATGTAGATTTTGATATGTAGTGTGACTTGTGAAGAAGAAAAAGAAAAAGAACATCACGTCAATTGACACTTTAGAAATTGAAATGACACGTACGACTAAGCATGTGACATTGAGGTGACCTTTTAGAAGAAAATGTAGATATCAATTGACATCCATCTTTCATCTTTGAAAATATCACGTGACACTTTGGATTTGAAGTTGAATGTCAAATGAAATTTGTCAAACATACACAGTGTTCAAGCTCGTACCCATGTGGTTAATAATAATAATAATAATAAGGTGAGGAGGAAGGGCAAGGAGGGTAGACCCAGGGGTAGTGGTGCATTTTTTTAATTTATTTTAAAATACAAAATTTTAAATGAAGTTTAAAATACTAAAAAAATGGAGGCATTTTTTATGTTTTTTATTATAAATTCACAACAAGAGTCAGTCCAGGCCAGTAGGCCAAATATAGACACGCTCAACTTTGCCAATTGTTCCATATTACCATGTAGCATTAATAATTTCAAACTCAATGGTAATGTCTGAGCCTTGAATGTTGCCACACAAACTGACAAATACTGGAATACATAACGCACCACATGGCACACCGGACAAGTCGTAAATGATGATTTGCATTCGCAATGTCTTCATTCTACGGAGAAGAGCTCAAAGAACTGATCTTAGAAGAGGGGAATGTTTTTGACAATGATATGCCATAAAGGCTCTCACGGATTGATGTCTTCAATGATTTTCCAAAAAAAACATTAAGAATATTTTTAAATATTTTTAAAATCATTTTATAATGCCACCTCCGACCTCTAGAATAACAAAATGCAACACCACCCGGGGGATGTCAATCCAAGCACATTGTCCCTCAACCCAGGTGGTAGCAAAATAATTATTCTATGCGTGTAGACGAGGGGTTCTCTCTCTATAGATGGATAGACAGATACATAAATACTTAGATATCATCTCTAAAGCAATACCAACTACACATCATGTATGTTTCATAATTCATATGGACAATTATTGTAGGTTAGATGACACATGATTTAGCTAGTCTAAAAAACACTTGAAACCCACACCCTAAATCTTGCACATTAAGTACATATTGAATCTAGGAATGCCCACCGCCTTAACATCATGCTCTCATGATTGCTTTGGGGTCATTCACAAATAAATGTTCAAATCCTTATAACTTCTGCTTAAGTTCCTCAAATAGGATATTATTTTACTACTCAATTTCAAAATATTTTCTATAATAGTACATATGCTTAGTTATTGAAGCAATGTTTAACACCTATAATTTCAAATTTTCAAGCTAGCAATTAAATTGCAATCTCATGTGATGATTGTAAGGTACTCCACATGGGCTAGAGGTAGACACCCACCTCTTTGATTGGGCCCTTGCCATTGTTGCCCAAGGTGAAAACACATGCAATTTTATTATAGCATGTGGATTTTTTTTTTGGGACAAATCGACCCCAATAAATATCATTGTAGATCCATTTGAGATGAATAAACCACTAACCTACATGAGTCATGTGTTCATTAAACCTCATGTACCTCTGTAATAATGATTTGGGGCTAGCTCAAAGAGGCGGGCATCTAACTTTGGCCATCGACATGAAGCCTATTTATGCCCTTTAATATATTTTTTGTTTCTAGATATTTGAATCATCTCCACCTAAACCCCTCACATGCATTTGGCAATGGTCAATGGAGGGCTCTCACGACAAATGCAAAATAAGGCTAACTTTCATTGCACCACTATAGGCCTTGCATGTCTCTATATATTATTATTTTTAATGGGAGAAATAGGATTGCTTCTTAATTGCTTCATATTAAAACATTGGTTACACTACAAGGATCATGTGGTCATCCCACTAGACCATTCAACGGGTTCAAGATTTTCAAGCAAAAGTGGGAGAAAGTGGTTGAAATCATTATTGTGCCCATGTGATTTGCGCACAACTAAGCAACATCCCTATATGTTTCCCAATTAGGGGGTCTCTAGTGTGATCAACCATGTCAACACATGCATAAAAATAGTACTAACATAAAAATCACGCTATCACTTACATCACACAATACAAATGGGAAAATTTGTTATGAATGCACATCAACTTCTTCAAGACGGTTCAAACAAGAATTAACATATGGTGGGAACAACATTTCAGCTCATTTGATCTCAAAGATACACTTGATGGTCCTATTATCATGGGCCACAATATGTATTCTAGAGCCCACTCTAATTTTTAACCTACGCTAAACTTCCACTATAGATTAGCATGAATAATTGATGTGGGTGGTTATTGTTTTTTGTGCTACTTTGATGTAAGGTGACTATTTTATTTTATGTAAGGTGTTGATCGAAAGTCTCAAGGAAGATTGAGGGGAACACCCAAGATCTTGAACCCACTTTATTTCCGCTTTGACTAGACAATTAGAGTGGCCCACGTTAATTATTTCTCTGCTAGTTTTGCACCCATAGTAATAGAACTATTTGGTGCAGTTTTGGTGGCGGAGAACCACTTTTGAGCTCATTCGATAAGCTCAAGTGAGTCCAACACTAGTTCCCACGGTGGTAGAGCATTTCTTAGTTCATTTGAGGAGCTTAAGTGAGTTCAAAGAATGATCATGTGGGATCATCATTGTGGCAGTCACTAATAGGATAATTTATGACACCTCGTTGAGTTCGGCCTCTCGTTTTGTGGTCCTTTTGATAACTCAGTACAATCATGGTTATTGTAAAATAATCAATAAATTGGGTAATAAACTCAATGTGTGCATGTGTCATGAATGAACTTGGTGGCTAGGCCAACTGCTTGGGAGTGGTAAGGTTCCGAGTTTGAAACTCTTGGTTGGCCTTCTTAGCACCATTATGAATGCTTAGGTAGGCCCCACACCATGCGGTCACATGCCTAGGTAGGTACAAATGTTTTAATTGGTGGGGTGTTTTAATTGGGTATATTTATTGCACACAACTATTCTAATTATATGCAAACTTATTCATGCAAATGTTGCATTGTTGTCGGATGCCACCACTGCTTCTATCCCACTACAATATGTTACATGACATTGTAGAAATTGTCCAGTGATATGCACCATCTCCACTTTCAAATCATGTTGATTTGCAAGTGACTTGACCACATGTACCTTGTAGTGTTACAGTCCATATTAAAAAAAATGAAGAGATTGATTACTAAGTTATTATGACAAACACTTTGACAAGTGCAAAAGATGATTATGTTGATGTATGGCACCCCCCCCCCAACCCAAGATTGGCAAGATTGCAAAATTTCATGCCACACAAAGATGTTACACATTAAAATCGGGTTTCCCATGCTCCGATGGTGCATCTCCACGAGTGTCCCCCCTACTTGGGCAAAAATAATACATGGGTGAATGTGCTCTTAGTGTAGGTGACCAATTACACGAGCTTGTGCTTCTTACTATATACGCCAATGGACATCATGGCATTATGAAATTAACCTCTTCATTGTGAGGACTATTGTCACCTTTTGGTGGTGAGTTATTTTTAGAAACACGTTTCATATAAACATAATATATTTAGATGCCCAATGTATATTGTGTGGATGATAACCTCATTCCTCCAATTGTGTTGCAACAACATATAAACCTTGTTGTCTACCAAGCAAAACTCTTGTACGTAGTAAGTTAAATACTTGTAGACCATGGAACCCATAATAGTTGCTCTACATCTCATTTGTCGATGCATGCCCAACAAACTTTTACCATGCTATAAACCAACCATTTAGATAAACATTAGTGGGTGTCAAGGTAGAGCGTATTGATAATGTGGCACCAAAGGCCCACAACTCGGTGGATATAATCTTTGAGGTTAAGTCACTATGTGTGTTATCATTTGGTGTATTTGCCAAGTTCATGTGATAAGAGATGATAATGAACATCTTAACTTCCTTCTATTGTAGCCCCAATTGACAATACGTATGATTCTCGCAAATACAAAGTTTCTTAGTGGGGAAGCAATATTACGATGTCTTACTTTTACTTTGATTTTGCTGAGATTATCCTATGGTCTATCATAGCAAGTGCCAAGGCAAATGTGATCTAGTAACCAATGTCAGTAGACTACAAAACAATTGAACACACAACCAGTTAATTTGAAGTGTATAGTTTGTTGCATTCGCTTCCTTTGGACAAGTTTGTTGTGAAATGTGTTTTGTGGGAGAAGTGAAACTCATGATCCCCAACACTTCATTTACATCTAAACATATATGAAATAAATGCATGAATTGATGGCTAAGATGGGAAGGGGGAGGGGGGTGCTACATTTCCGATATGGTCTATCATGCAACCACTCGAGGCTAGGAGACAAATGCCTTAGTACTAATACACATTGCAATCTTACCTTAGAGTATTCCATCCAATAGGTAGTGGGACTTTGGTGCTAAAAGGGAAATGCCTAATTTCACCACACCATCTATGGTATTTAATGCCACATGCGTAATAGTGTCATTTACCCTATTTCGAGGTATATGCTAGGTTAAACTAGTGATCAACAACTTTATCATTAGTGTCACCTTGAGACACTTGGTATTCTTGGCATGAGTATGTGCAATAGCGTTTTTAGGCGTAAGCCTATGTCACACAATGGTCTACAAGTTGACTAAAGTGTACACAAATGACTCTTGGCATTAGTATGCTCAATAATGTCTTCTTCGTGCATACTAAAATTTAAACATATGATGTTTGCCATTAGTATGCTTAAGAACATCTTCCCTTGCATACTAAAACGCTAAACCATCATGTCAACTATCCAAATGTGGTACACTAAATGTCATAATGCAAATAATGTTCTCACTTTTAAAAATTAATTATGTTAACTCATGGTGTAGATTTGCGGACATGACATTTTGAGACCTCCATGCATCTTGTTTAGTCCCCTCACAAAAAGTGTATGTGACATAAAATACCATAAACGGTGTAGTGATCTAATTCCGACACCAATTTAAACCCCAGAGTGAGCACCTAGGTTGAGTGGACGGTGCAGGGATAACCAGGTACAATTACTTCATACACATGGACGCAATGGACTGGGTCACACGGACTCCTGCATGCTTATGCAACCCATTCTAAAATTTCATAACCACATTAGCCATACAGGCCTTATTCCACGAACAACTATGTCTTTGTCTGAAACACCACTACATAGGGTACATGTACCCCCAAACCCCACACTAACCTTGAAACCCAACACACTAGGTATGTACCCCAACCATAGATTTGAGGACGTCAATGTATGACAATGGTACATAGTGAGTGGGTTTTCATATATGTGTTGATCGTGGATGCACCTTAACATACCTCACCTGGTACCAATGTCCAAGGAGGTTTTTGGCACACAATCGGTCAAGATCCTCATGTTTCCAAGTCCAACCGGTTACATGTTCTGCTCTTTCAGTTAGTCTTCTTTTTTCTTTTCTTTCTTAATCTTTATTAACTCGATGTAGTGTTCCATGTAGTCCTTTCAAACGATCGGTAAATTTGGTGGAGTCTTGAAACAACCCTGGAACCGGTTGTTTCTCAAACGCCACCGGATCATGGGCAAGTAGCCGGTCAGTTCTCCTGGCTCATTGCCTGTGACTTAGTAGCCCTGCTGTTGCCTAAAAGTAAAGTTAGTCAAGAGGCGGGGCTTGTCTTGTGATTCGAGAGATCTTCCCATCAGGCAATGGGGGAGCTGCTGTGCAGGCTTTTTGGATCCGGAGTCTGTGGGGGAAATTGCAACCGTGAGTGTCAGTGGTACCCTTTTTAAGGTTTATGGAGACATGCCAGTGAGGATGGATTTGGGACAGTACTATAAATGTGTTAAGTTAGTAGCCTGCAGGCGGAAGAATGTTTGTGAAGCTCCAAACTTCAAGATCCCAACTCCTCTCTCCCTCACTTGCCCGAGCGGAAGGTCTTTCGGAGATGCATTTGACACTACTATCGTACTCTCGTACCTCAATACTAAAGGTGGTACATGTTTATACTACAAACCAACACTATGTGCCACAATCGTAGACTTGGGATTCATCTTGGTAGTACAAGGCTTCGGGTGTGTTTACGAAAGAGTGTGTTTCTTTAAGTAACGGCAAGGTGAAGGATAACGTCATTGGGTACTTTTAGTGATTGGTAGGTGACCGGTGTATTTTGGGGAGCTTCAATCTACAAAATGGTATGTAGGTATTCATGTGACACTTTTCACAACAATCCCATCATGCTGTCTAGACATGATGTCAAACATGTTCAACAATACTTGCATAAGGAATAACTTGAGCGTTGGACCTGTGCCGTCCCGACCCGTAGATCATGTACATAAGATTTATGAATCGTAGATGATGTATAGTTGCTATTGCTTTAATAAACGCTTTCACACCCTCCCCCGTCCACCTTCCCCTTTCCCTTTGTTTCAGTATATAGACTAACCTCTAGTCTAATTTAGGTGCGTAGGTTTGTAATTTAGATTTCTAAATTTTATTTAAGTACTAATAGTACAAAAATAATGCAATTTCGTAACATTGCATGGTGTCAAGCATTTCCAACATTCACTGTAAAATAGTTCTTTATATAATGACTTTGACCTCTTACACCTTTGAAATGAACTTCTATGCGATTCGCAATTGCAAATTGGATAGGACAATTCCCAACCCACCCCAATGGCAAAAACAATTATGCGGAGTTGGAAGTGTCAATAATAGACCATGTACATTAGATTAAATTTATACATTTTCAAAGCTCAAAACATGCATGACCGAATTGAGTGCACCAAACGGTTGACTTTGCTTCATTCTAACCAACAAGTTGTGACATTTTTCATATTGTTGTAATTGGAATACAGTCGCCCCTTCTATGTCAACTATCGAAGTTTGAACAATCTATGCACATAAGTAGGTGTCCACAAAGGGGCACCGACCATAATGGGTAACACATCTTACAAAGTTTGGGACGGTACCAAGAGAGGAATGTTTGCGGGCCCAACTCCAATGGGTATGCATATAAGAAGAGACTTTAGATATGCATTTAGTACTTCCATACTTTAGGACATTTGTCTCTGAGCCATGCTCCGTAAGCCTGCCGGGTGCAAGCATGGTCAAGTGGACAACTCCTGAACCCTACTTAGGTTTAAGTGAAAGTAATTCAAAAATATATACTTACTTTGAATTTTGTGTAGAAAAATCCATAAACAGTTAAAAACACATTGATATACAAAGCCAAGTAATTTATGTTGAAAATTTATTTTTCAAGGAAAGTCTACATATATTAGAAGATGGTGCAAGTGGTGTCCAAGTGGGTGATATTGAACAAGCAATTTTCTAAAATTTGTTTAGAATATGATAAAATTACATTGAATGAGTTTTTCTACAAATTTTTGTAATGATGCCCTCAAGTTTCCATTGAATTCGAGGAATATGGAAAAAAATATGCAACTTCAAAATATTTAAGGTCATGAAATTTACATCCAAAACCGGATTTAGCCATTGTTTTTTAGCATCACTTTTAATGATAACTTTTAATGATCTCATCTTGATATCGTATATTTGAATACCTAACACAACAATAAAGATTGCCATAAAAAAAATCCAATCAAACAAGACTTTGCAACTACTTCTAGGCATTTGACCAAAAACATTATGGTTTAGTATACTGGACCACTTTTTGGTACACTTGACCATGCTTGCACCATGCCATGAGTTTACACTTGAGTTTGCGCTTTGACGCATCTCTCATTCATATGTTAGTGTCATCTATCGCCTCCATACTTTAGGTTGCGTTTGCATTGAGCAACAAAAGCTACATGGTGATGTCATTGGGCTCCTCTATTGCTCCTCCCACGTCACTTGGCAAGTACTAATGTGGTTATTATTATGCTTATTGTGTGAAGTTATGCAATGTTGTTACTACTACTACTATCAGTAAAAAAAACAATTACTTTTGCGTTGCATATAAATGCATACCCTATTTGATTGTGCTATTCTTAGTTCTTAAATGGCATATACATTTTTTTCAAAGCAAGGTACATATAACTCCAAACTTCACCCATATTAATAACCATACTTGATGCATCCACCTCTTGTTGGTTTGCACCCCAAAAACATCTAATTAATTTCAAAGCAAGTTGACATAAGAAAATTGTACAATTGTTGGGGATTGTCCCTTTAGCCTACCTTCTCACACATACATGCACAGACACACAATACCACACACTTCATTATGTTTTCTACCAACTATCAACTATATCAAAACAATGTTTCTTCTTAACCTCTCGTCTGAATTTGATCATTGTCATTGCATAGCATGCCTTAAGCCCCTAATGTCCCATATACACATTTTTTGTCCAAATCAAACAATGCAAAGGTTGGATGGGATGCAAATGAAAGCATCTTTGTCCAAATATTTGCATGACAATAGATGATATGCGTGCCTACATACGAGTATATAAATAAGATGTAGTTTTGTCATTTAAAATTAAAAAGTGTGCTCAAATTTCGCCCACAACAAGTGCATGTTTTCTCCCTTAGAATGCAAAATCCTTCCAAAAACATTTCATGTCCAAATATTTCCTCTCAGAAACCAAAGTAGCGAGTAAGATCTTATGCAAGGCACTCATTTCTTTCACGGGTGAAATTAAATCCCATAAATACAAAATGTAGAATGTGGCATTCACAAATCCATGTTCACATAGTTGACAACACAATGATCCTCTTTTTGCTCAATGCAAATTTTAGCAATTTAGTCAGTTGGTTAGTTATCTAATTGTTGAGCAATGAGAGATTTGGTTTCCGGATCATGATATTTCTAAGTTATGAGTCCTCTCAGTGACCTAAATGAAGCAGTTAGAACACTCGTGCTTTGTGAAGAAACAAAACAAAAATGCATTAAATGTTGCAAACTACTTCAATATGTACGAGTAGTGGATTCGAAATGAGCAAATCGACCATAAAGTCTCAAAGTCTTTGAGGTAGATGGGTCTTAGGGCCACTTCACACACGAGACTGAGAGCCCATGACCATTACACTTCAAGCACTCTCATTGGTGGAAAAGGCGGAGCCGGTCCAAGTTCGCTTCACACTACGCTTGAGGGACCAACGGAGTATGTGAATGCAAGATGGATGTAAAGTCTACATGCACGGGTAGATCACTTAGTGCATTTTAAAAACGACGTGCGGCATAATATAGAGAGGATTAAAATCATTTGAAATAAAAATTATAAAGGAATTCCAAATAATGAAGGGGCCATTAAATGTAGACAATCCCATTATAAGTAAGTTAGATGGACATAAAATGTGGGCCATTATTTTTTTGTAAAATTAATATAGGGGCTGAAGATAAGGATCCTAGAAGGTATGTTTAGTATGTTTGCTATGGTCTCCTATGTGTTTTCTTCATAACTTTGTTTGCAATGGTATTATTGTTTGCACCCTTCTTTGTTTCCATGCTTTCCCTCAACACTCATCAATTGCGTTAGGAAGTAGATTAGCTTTTATTACTTAAAAGGAATATAGAGTACAAAAAATTACAGTGACTTGGACAATATAAGTAATGGAAGGGTGCAAACAAATGGGCCATTTTTGAAATTTAAGTAATTATAGGGAGGCTTTAATTCAACCCTTGAAGGTAAATAGCCCCAAAACAAAAAAACCCCAGCCGCACGTGGTGCACAAAAATGCCTTAGAGTGATCTACCCGTGTCTACATGGATTCCTACATGGCATCAAATGGATCATGTTTCATGGCCGCTTGGACTAGTTTCAAAAACCATCTCTTGAAGGTAGACCTAACACAAAACCGGGAGACCATTACACTCCAAACGTTCACAACCGTTGATTTATTCTATACTATCATGCATTAGGACCTGCATGAATAGAAATTCATTGAAATAGCATTTGGTTGAGGGCCTGGTCACATATGACTTCACACTACACTTGAGGGTCTGTGACCACACTACATGATTTTGGGGGTGTGTTGGGACGGCCTTTGGACACTTTCTTTTGGGCTCTCACAATTTCATGGTCATGGCTCTTGGCTCGTGTGTGAAGTGGCCCTTAGATGGTTAGTTTTTCCAACTAGCCCACTTCTCCTATGATATGAAACACACAATGAGAGCAAGATGGTTAACAAACTCAAACCGAGGTTGTAGCCACTTTCTTCATGATATTCAAAGCTCATATGAATATCTCATGTATTATCGAACTGAAGATTTTCATGCTTATCAAATAGTCATACATGTCTCTTAAGATGGTTATCATATTTTGGTCATGTAATCCAATGTTTTCTAGACACGTGTCTTCTTGGTATCGGTTAGAAAACCACACCTAACCATTTACCACTCAAACATACATGTCCAATTAAGATAAGTGATTGAATTAGGCACGTCTAGCTTATGCATCACTCCCATGGGCCTTGGATGCTCATTTTACATATATGCCGAACATCAATACATGGGGATATACCAAGATGTTAGAAATCAAATGGTAGCCTTCCAAAGTCATGCAATTAATTATGCAAGATTTAATAGTAACAAATGGCTAGGCAACACCAAATTAGCTTGGTTTTTATATTATAATTGTGATCAATAAAAATGAACCTCTCTAGCTAGACTTAGATCCAACATTCTTTGCGTTCCTAGAGTTTTCCTAGATAACAAATGTTTTACTATTGCTTTGCTTCATAGCTATGTAGCCCAAAATGTATGCTACCAAAAAACACATGCACCTAACTCCCATCCCATACCCAATAAAGTCCTTTACAAACATATCCACCTCAAATACATACTATGCGTCCTCATAATAATAAGTCTTTTCCAAAACCTCACAAATACATCTAACAACCATAAAGATACTAAACACCAACACCACACAATGGGAAACATACACCATGGAAATATCACCTATCACCTTACAACAACAACACTCATTAAAATTAACTACGGAACCATCCAAGAAGACACATTGAGCCCATACTCATTCATCATCTTCTTAGAACCCTTACTTAGATGATTAGAGAAAGATCAACTCGGATATCACTTCAGCACCTCATCCTCGGGGGGGGGGGGGGGGGGTAGTCATTGGTTGGAGTAGCAATATACGTGCGAACAAATGATAGGGTATTTTAAAAACATGAAGGCTAAAAATTATAAATGGACTTAAGAGTAATATAGGGTATCAAAAATGGCATTGGACATCTTTAAAGTACTATAGGGTATGGAATAATACGTAATTTGGAATTATAAGTACTGCAAGCCATTTTTCTATTAACCCAAAGTAGAAATTTACATAATGATAGCATGTGAAAAAAAAAAAAAATTGAAAGTAATACCCCCCTATAAAATAGTGGTTGTTCGCACCTATACCCTTAACTTTTTAACACACTGCCCCCCCCCGAGACCTCATCAAGTAGTATCATAACCATAGCCTATGCCAATGACCTAGCCATCCTTACTGACAACATAGAATACATACAACCCCAACTAAAACTAAGATAATACTTTGATTGTACACACATGGAACTAGGCATAGACAAACGTGCAATCATAAGATGCCCCAACAAATCAAAAGTAAAGGCTGAAAACCCCTCGCATTTACCACATACCTAAAGGCCAAAAAAATTAACCACAATTAACAACAACTCTTCATTCCCTCACAAAACGAACCATACACGTACCTAGGAATACGACTAGTCCCATCCCTAAAATGGGCCATACAAAAGAAATCATTAGACAAAATTTAAAAATACACAACATGGCTTTATTACTATCACTTGCATCACTACAACAAAAGACAAAGATCCATACCACAATCATTCACATGAGCATTGAATATGTCTTTTATGCCACCCCCTTTTATGACTAACATCAAGAAAACTTTTATTAAGCTCCTCATCAAACTCACAAAATCCATATGTAACATTCCCAAAGACTCCCTAATGTCCTTGCCTAGCTATCCCGTGAGACGTTTGGCATTGAGGCATTCTCCTTACTTCCAAGATATGTCACTACACTTAACAAACATCTCCCACAAACACTCAATGACCTAGACCCATATATACTAAGGAATAGGGAAGTTTATAGCCAACAAATATGGTAGAGTTGAACACCTCCCATAATTAAAATACCAAGCGTGCTCTAGATCACCAACCACTAGATCCCTATATATGCTAAAAAATCAGTTTAACATCCATCTAGAGTCCACATACATCACATTTCCTCTCAACAACTCCCTGAATGGTACAAAGCCCATTTTACCCTACTCTCATCCCACAACAAAGGTCCAATACAAACAAATTCCTTAAAAAACTCCATTCCTTCAAATCCAAAATTACACCAACACATGCATACTCACCATTAAAGAATTCCAAGATAAATATCATACCAACTTTAGAGTATTAAAAAGTATATTTTTACAAGTCACTATTGTCTTCCCACCAAACACATACCACACACCAGCACGTTGTCGGGTAGAGAGGGGTCCGCTTTGGGAAAGCATTGGGCTTTTGGCTGCAACTAGATTTGCTTGCCGGACCGTCGAATCTTCTTGTCTTCAAAAGTCTCGGTCTTCAGTTTCTTCAAAACTTCAAACTCTTTCCCATTGGCCTATTCTGTTGCGGCTCTAAACGGGTTAAGGGTAAGGGTAGGGTGATAAGAAAACACATGCCTCGGACGGGTAAAACGGGACGTCAGAACACAAGCTGACGTCCGACAGAGTGGCTCCTAAACTTTCAAACCCACGGTGACCAGCAATCATACCTCACCAATGGGAACAACATAATACAACCTTGTGGGTCATCAATCCCACTTTGTTGTCACAAATACAAAATGAGGCTTTTATAATTTCCCACAAAAACCCACGGGGAGGTGACTATTGAAATTTTAGAAACCACGTGAGATAAAAAATAGGGTCAATTTAATTCATCGAGGGTAAATTTTACAAATTCGTTAGATCTACCATAGCATTGGAAATATGTCCTCTACATGATTATTTGTAAAATAGGGTGGTGAATAATTCCTCCATTTTAGTAATCAGTAGAAAAAAATAGGGTATTAGATATTGGATCCCCCCAAATGTGTGTAGTAGGATCAATAGAATAATTATGGGTTTGACTACTTGGATGAAGAATTGTGTAAATTTTGTCCAAATTTGAATGAAACGCGTTAGTATGGAGGGAAATGTTGTGGATTTTTTTTGGGGAAGGAATGTTGTGACTTCTCAATGGCCCTTGGCTTGCTTAGGATTGGGCAAGCACAGTGGCATGAAGGCGGTGAAGCGTTCGGGTAGGAGGTCTTGCGTTGGTGAAGTGTGGCGCATAGGCGGTAGGTAAGACACATTTTTTGGAGTTTTCTTCTTTGCTTCATAACGTTCACACAAGGTGTTTCATGAGCGCCAAAGATTCAGCTTGCTCCGCTTGCATGCGGTAAGAATTGATTTCAAACTCCAACTCCTTGATTTTTCCCTTCCACTGTGTGTTTTTTGACGACATGCTATTGATGTCCGACGGCCTCCTAAATGTGAGATGTAGAAAGATGAAGAGTTACAATACCTGAATGTGAGCGTAGAAAGATGAGATGCTTTCCAGGTTATTCTGTATTTGCATCTTGTTCCTTGAGACATCTACCTCAAGTGAGATGTTTTGATGTCGCTACCAATAGTTGTAAAAATGTGTACGTTTTGATGAGATGTGTCATTCGGATTTTGTATAACATGTGGTTTTGTAGTCAGAGGACGAGGTCCTACTGGAGATTGCAGTGTCATTCCATGAGAGGCCAATTTTGTCATCGAACTGGAACTAATGTCGTGAAAACTAGGAGATTACTCATATGAAAAAGAAATTAAGAAAAGTTCGTGAGGTTGGAATTGAGTTCTAGAAAGGCCGATATTGGGACCATCTCGGAAATGTGAGCCAATTTTTTTCATATGATCATTTTTAACCCTAGAATTATAGGTTTCTTTCGAAGATTTCAAACATAAAATTACAAACTCCATTATGTAATCATAGTAATGCTAGTAGTGTCTAATATGCCAACATTCTATTGATTATATTTTTGCTACAACAATCTTTTGTAGATGATCGATGACGCGCTACAACATTTGGCAACGTCACCGTGGTAGACGTAGAGGATTGCGCTTTGCCTTGCACTCTGCCTTGGAGGAAGACTTGGTGGAGTGTTTGGAGACTTCAAATGTAACCCGCCTCATACCATCAATTAATTTTAGTTATTCGTCATCATTGGTGTTAAGCAAATATCTTCAATTTTTTTAGTCTTATCATGACATTGTAAAGGATATTGACATATATTGGAGGGTGCATAGTTATATCCTAACCCTTCACATTGTAAATATTTGGTACAAGGTTGAATGTGTTTGTGAACACAATTGAAGTAAATTTTTTCAATTTGTGTATTTAATTTTCTTTCATTTGAATGCAATATTTTGTTTTTGGAGTACATAGTTGTGCAAAAAATCATGTTTTGTGATAATTGATTGTGTTTTTTGTTTTGTTCTATCCGTTTTTACAACTTGTCTATGTTAGCTTGTACATTTTGTTATCTCCATGTTTATTGGTAACCTTTTAAATAATATCCAAATGTTATTGATTGTGTTTTGAACGGCATTTTGAACAGTTTAGCATTGGTAAAACTAATTGAAACCGATTAAATGACAAGATGGATGCTATGGAACGTTTGTTGCTCACATAGTCAACTTTGCAATGCTATAGTATTCCGTCTACTATTTGGTATTTGTACGATTTATAAAAAAAATATGATGCCAAAAATTAGCCTTTCTAAACAATTACAAATAAATATAGGGTGTTAAAAAATACGTCAAAGTAGCTTTATATCTACATATAGGGAGGGAAAAAATATTGAGAGGTGCATAAATATCCCCCCATTAAATACCCCATTATCGCACGTGATTACAAAATGTAAGGGGGTGTGATCCCCCCGTGCAAAAACCCGCAACAATTTTACGATGCAAAAAAATCAAGTACAACTAGCCTCCAAATCCGGCTGGGAATCACAAAAAAAATGACAACGAACCACAAGCCACAACACACTTGAATCTTGGAAATTCTTCAAGTCTTCAAATCTTCATATGCACACCAAATTGATCGAATCATATCTTTACAAAAAAAACTAACGATAAGTGCTACACTTCCTCAAAGGTATGTTGCAAACAAAAGACTTGTCCGTCTTCTATGGTCAGTCGAAGTTTCAGCCCTTCTTTGCAAGAGCCAACAAACCTCCCTCCACTCAAACTAGCACAACTTTTGTTTTTTTTGCTAACTTCCATTCAAGCAAGTGATCACTCTCGAGAAAACATCACCATGAAACGCAACTCTTGCATTTTTTTTATTTCAAGATTCTCGTAAAAATCCACTCACACACCATGAGCTTCCAACAACAACAAAAAAAAACTCTCCTCTCCCCAACCTCTTCTCTCCCTCTGAGTCTTCTCTCCAACCACACATGTGAGATAAGCCCAAAAATCCTCCTCTTATCCTCATTACATGGCTTCTAATTATCCATTGGTCTAAAAATAAACTAAGGATAAAACTAGAAGTAAGACTAAAAGAGATAAGCTAAGAGTAAACTAAGAGTAAAAAAGAGAGATAAGATTAAAAGGGTAAACTAAAAGTCACTGAGAATAAACTATGAGTAAACAAAAATGTAATCTATTTCTATTCCCTTTTACTTTCCTCCAAATCAAAGAATGACAATGCAACACAAAATAAGTACACATCTATATAGTGTACGCATTTACATTACGACAACGCCCACCCCCACCCCCATCCCCACCACCTCCCACAACCCCAAATTCTACCTTGCACCCAAGATATACCACAACCACTCAACGATTATGCATCTCCATTTAATACATCTTTAGCTTTAAATCCACACACAAAAAAACAAATGAAGAGCCAAATAACATACACTTAAATTTCGATGCCATTAACAAACTCCACACACTAACTACTCTAAATAGATCGCACAAACACAATCTACTTGTCATGAGAAAAACAAGACATAAAATAATTAAAAAAAACTCAATAACCTAAAACCCCAACAATCACATGATAAATGAAATGTTCACCCCAACCTCAACATCCCACATTGATGACCATTGTGGGTTGTTCTTTTGCAAAATAGCCAGGAAAATTCACCATGTAACATCATGTAAATTTTTAATCGCTTGAGAAATATCGTGTCTCATTAATGTGCTCAGTTAAGTCCTTTTTAATAATATATTAACATCCCTTACTTCTTTTGATTTGAATATGATTGTTGTAAGAGATCTCAATCTCAATCGTCTTCACTCTTAATGCAAGGCTCTTTAAAACAATTAGAAATAGCAAACTCTTGGAGGTGTATCAACATTCTAAAGTTCCATCCATATCATATTCAATTAAGTTACTTTGATCTTTATTGTCAATTATTAATGATATAATATCTCTCCAAGGGCTTAATTAAATTTCCAAAAAATGTTAAAAATTAACTTTATTTTATAACTCTCCGTAAGAACATAAATGTCAAATTATTCATATATATATTTATGTTAATACACACAAACAACTCTTCATCTGATTAAGTTTTCCCAATCTTAAATTGATTTATTTAGTAGTATTTTAATATTAAATTTGAGCGAAATATTTAATTATTTTTTATTGAAGTGTAGTAGTATTGAGTATAAACCTATCTAATACTTCTAGATATAGCTGGTGTGAATAATTTAGAGTAGTAGCATAGTACTATGATAGATGGTGTTATGATCTCTACATTTAAAATATTTTTTTGTTTAAATGTGTTGATTTTTATCTCTTAAAATTAGTTTATTTAAGTAACTATCTTCTTTAGTTGTTAAATGATATTTGGTTCTATAAGACATTTGAGTGATAAAAAATCTTGAGTTAGTAGAAAAGTGATAGATAATCTTGGATTAGTGTTGAGTAATTTAAAGTCTCTGGTTTGTTAAAGACATCTAACTTCAAAGGTTCATTATAATTTATCTCAATGGCTTGTAAGTGTTTTTTTATCAATAAATAGGTTTTAAAGACTTATCTCTTACCCAAGTTGTCTTGTATGTATCTAAAATAATACGTAGAAGTTATAGGTGTTTTTGTGAGATATCATTTCATTTAGAACAGTTGACTTTAACTTCACCATGGACATCGATTATATATATATATATATATATATTCAAATTTCATGTTTATAGATAGGTCTTAACGTGTATTTCTATTCCAAATATAGTCCAAGTTATATTTCAAATATAACTTGGATTGCCTCCACCTTTTCCACCAATGAGAGTGCTTGAAGTGTAATGGTCACGGGCTTTCAGCCTCGTGTGTGAAGTGGCCCTTAAACGTTGTTAAGGGCCGGTTTACACTATGGACCAAGAAGTTGTCCCATGGCATTGTAAGAGCATTGATTGGTTGCTAAACTTGTCCCGGGACCACTTCGGTTTACACTGCGGAAAAATGGCAGAGTGACCATGGAGGTCGAGGTCACCAAAAGACATATTTTAAGGCCTAATCAATACACTAACATGGCCCAATGGGATTTGCGGTGAGAGAGGCAAGAGAGGTGGTATGGTAGGCAAAAACAAGGGTCCATGGCAAAGAAATGCCATTATAATATTTTTTGGGGGGCTTTATATACAACTCTGTCCACTAGGTTAGGCTCACAAGGCACACTTTTCATCATCTATATGATGTAATGAATCTTAAGAAGGTACAACACAAGGTACATGTCACATGTAAATTACATTGAACATGTACAAATTAAATTTCTCATTTTTTTATTATAAAAATCTTTGTGAGAAGATTTGCAAGCCGCATCTTCAACACACTTAACAAGAAGTGAAGACAAGTAAAGCCCAAGAGAAGACAAGAGAATGAGCAAACTTGATTTTTTTCTTTCAAAATTACCCTTTTTGGACATATATTAAAAAAAAATCACATTCATTTTTTGGTGCATGGTCATTCTTCTTGGTCCACATTTGGTTTACACTTAATGAGGGGTCCCATGCTTTCAAAACTGATATTTTAAAAAGTCGGACCATGGAAGTTGGACCATGAACTCAGACCATTGAAAAAGGCCCTCACCCATGGTCCGACTTCATGATCCATAGTGTAAACCGGCCCTAATAAGAACATGCAGCATGCTTGTTCTCAACCCGTTCCCATAGAGTTCCCAAAATCTCTCTCTCTCTCTCTCCATTCGGGGTTTAGGGTTTAGCATTGGGACTACGTAATGTGCTCTTCCTTCTCTTGCCAAACCCTACGCTTTTCTCTTCAAACCCTTGCCGATCCCATCGTCTCCCCCTCACCACCACAATCGTTAGATACGTCTGATTCCACATCTTGTAAATGCTGTAGTCCGTGACTCGCAACGTTTTAGATATATTTCTCTGTTGCAGAAATGGTGGTCAGATGGTTTTGGGAAATGGAAAGAGCTTCTTAATGACATGGCTTCCGAACTACTGACTTGATTTCCTAAAGAACACCACTGCTGGGAAATTGCCATTGCTCTCTTCAAAATGTCTATAGCAGTGCGTGCACTGGCTCGACGGGCTGCTGGAAGAGCTCTTCTGCATCTCTCAACACCTGCCTTGTCTTCAGCTTCTTCTTGTGCAATCGATGAATCTTTGTTACTAAGAAGTTTTTCCTCTTTTTCTGTTACACATCCGAAGTCAAGTCATGCTGAGGAGATTGCCAAGCTTCGTGGCGTGCCACATTTTAGTCTATGTCAATCAAGCAGGGTTTACAGCACCAGGGTAGACGAAAGTGGAGTAGTAGAGGAAGCGGAGTATGCAACTGTGGAGGATAAAGAGCAGCCAAATGCAGTGATTACACCGCCACCAAGACCTTTTCGCCTGACCCCTACAATCAGAGCACTGGCCGCGGAGGTCGGGTACAAAGTCATCGATCGCTACACTGAGGAAGACTTTGGTCGTAACAAAAAGCCGAAAGCTTTCGCTGTTGTGCAGGTGTGGTTCTACATTTCTGCCACATGTGATTTCTGAGAACCATGCATATGAGTTGCATATCTACTGTTGTATACATACGAAGTGTCAATATGTGTGATTCTAATCTTCTACCACATGTGAATTCTAAGAACCATACATATGAATTGCATATCTACCGGTGCATTCATATGAATCTTCATATATGTGGTTCTACTCTTCCGCCACAGGTAAATTATAAGAACCATAAATACAAATTGTATATCTACTGTTTCATGCCGATGAACCTTCATATGTATGGTTCTACGCTTACTGCCACAAGTAAATTCTAAGAGATGACTCCATTGTTGCTAGTGGTGTGAATTATGGTGTTGCTTCATCTTCAAGTTGGTCTAACTCTAAAAGTAATCCCGAAATGGGCATCACACGAATTAGAGCCCCCCCAAGACTACTACCTCCTTTCAAAGCTGAACACTTTGAACAGGCATGGACAAGCCAGCCTACACCTTCTCCGACTAAAATGCAAGCCTTACCTTCCCATATGGTGGTTGGAATTATCCAGTTCACCTGGATACCCCACTATGATTGGGCAGACCATAGGTGGTAAGGTGCACCCAAAATCAAGTACTAGGAAGGTCACCCATTCAAGCTGTATTCTAGCCTGTCTTAGGCAGCTTAATCTTGGAGTTCCCATGGGATCCGAGTTAAAGCATGGGTTTAAGCCACCCTTTTTTAAGAATCGCACATGTGAATTGCAGATACTGGGTCTAACAGCAGATTCTACTTGCACGCTATGAATTGCATTGTTTTGGCCAGATGCCCTTTTTGTTTGAAATTCTGCAAACGGGAGTAGTATGAATGTGCACTTACCTTTGCTTCTTTTATTCGTGCATTTAAACAGATTGGTTCTCACCAATTCAAGGTCTCACCAAATGATATCATCTACACAGAGAAGCTCAAGTACTGTGACATCAACGACAAGGTAAGTGTTCCCAAGCAGTGATATAGATTGTGCATAAGACTTATAGGTGGAGTTTTTAACTAGAAGTAGTTTTTGAGGAATTCAAGCAGTTTAGTGGCATTGAGACATTATTCCTATGTTTTCAAGACTGTTTTTTGAGATTGGTGAAATATGGAAGTGAAATGGCAATGTTACTTGAAGTAGTGAGGTTAATGATTAAGTGTGTCCATTTCTTTTGCAGCTGATGCTAAGCAAGGTTCTTCTGCTTGGAACAAAAACACAAACAATAGTTGGTCGACCTGTTGTGCCCAAATCGGCAGTATTTGCTGTTGTTGAAGAACATGTAAGGAATGGATCAGGGATTTTGTGATGTTGTTTTTCATCATCTATTCTGGATGTGTAGCATGATTGCTACATACATGCCCTGTAGCACGTTTTCAGAAGCAGTTGCTCCTAAAGTTACTGAAATGCAGATGGTTCATATATTCAATGCAGGCTTTGGATGAGAAGGTGATTATTTTCAAGAAGAAGAGACGAAAAAATTACAGAAGGACAACTGGTCATCGTCAAGTAAGCATCAGAGGCTACTTACATCATTCAAGTTGCAATCAAGCATTTTTCCTAGACATCTTTGACATGAGCACACGGGATTATTGAACTTACAATATGCTACCTGTTTATTAATTTACTCCTCTTAGTAGAAGTCCATGACTGACTGTTTAGTAATTGCTTCTGGTGACATTATTATAGTACTCTATATTATATTCAGATAAGCAGATATGAATGTGCTGGCATGAATATAAATCAATTACTTCTTGTTGAATTAAGAGATCCTATACAAGAGTTTTAAAGAAAGGGATCATTTGGTAAGGTAAACTGACCTATAGATTCTAAATAGTATTGGCAATAAATTCTTGTACCCACAGAATTAATACTCATCTGTGTCTGAATATGTATAAATGCAGGAACTTACAAGGCTGCGAATCTTGGACATCAAAGGCATTGACCTGGAAACAACACCTACAACACCTTCAGTCAAAATTGAAAAGTCCTCTAAAGTAAAGGGAGAGAATCCACCTGCAACTCCAGAGAAGGTTGAACTGGCAACTCCTGTTTTGGCTTGAGAATGGTCTATAGCTTAGTTACTGCAATCTTCTCTGGGCTGTAAACTTGCCCATCCTTTTTGTGTTACTGGCTCCTGAGCACTATTTAGGGCATCATATATTCTGCAATTTGGGCTCATTATCAGAGATAGGAAGCCTATCTTTTGGCTCTATCAGCTATTGTTTTGCTGAGATCAAAGGAGTCTTGGTAGGTGTAGTTTTGGAAGCTTAGATCCAGTTCATCAATTCTTGGGTTGCAATACATGAGAATAAAGATACATCCTGGTATGCCCTTCAAGAAGAAGCTGGCTTGATTTGCATCAATTGCTCTAAGAACAATTGTGTAATCTCTTTGTTCCTTTCTACGTAACTGCTAATGTATCAGAACTATTATGGAATAGCATTTTTACAAACATAAGTTCTCAAAACTGAGACAATTATGCCTCTTTCCACATAAGCTGTGATCTTAAGTGAGATGTCATCCCTCTGTCCAATATGTGTAGGCAAGGAATTTACTTGAGTAAATGAACAGCTATGGTTGACCAGTGGCGACCAACTCCCTCATTGGCCTTAGTAGAGAACTACTTTGTGTGAGAGGGTCAATCACAGTGCCAGTCTTAGTCAAGATAAGGTGTTCGGATCAAAGCCTTGAAGGATTAAACAGTGGCAACATCTTGACTAAATTGGCATTGTACAGAAGAGCAAGTGCAATGTAAACTACATAGTTCTTCACATGGGAGATTGACCAGTGTATGAGTGGTTTCAATGGGCAGAAATTTGGAAGTAATCTATAACAGCCAGCTTCAACAATGATACATTATAACTTAACCCTCAGAGGCTGAAGCGTAATCTTCCCAAAATTGCCTAAAACAGTCCAGTCCAATACTGCAGCTCACTAAAGAAAATTGGTGCCTCTTATTGGTGCCTCTTATCTGATCACATGAATGACATCTTTGTGTAGTTAGGATGTTCACACAAATTTTCAATCTCCACATGTTCAAAATCAGAAGATTATTATGTAAATTTGTATGTTGGTATCATCGGAGAGGGGAATTATTGTATAAAGTGTACCTCCATTCATCCAACATAAAAGTCCTGAAGTAATATGCAACCTGGAGGCTGCTTTTATTAGTTGATTTCATACCGGAAAGACCGCATTTGAGATTAATTGGCAATGAACCTATAGAAATCAAGTTTTTTTTTTTAATCTTGGATGGATGAGAGGTATGCTTGTATACAATAATTCCTCTCCAGTATTGTCAGGCAGTGATGACTGCCAGGACAATAACATCCGCCTTCGGCTGTAGGGGTAAAACCCATCCTCAAGTGCACAAACACCTGTAACAAACACCTGTAGAAGACCAGTGCTGAACCAGCACATCCAATGCAATTCTCCATTGCTCAAAATGACTTGGTTCACAATTGCTTTGATATGGCACATCAAATCTACAGTCTCAAATTTCAATTGGTCAGAGAGGTACCTAAATGTGAACACTCCCTAATTTTGTGTAGTCACGAGCTCATACTGAACTAAAATCTCCATGATATGCTGGTATGCCTGCTAGCATCTGTATTCAACTAACTGTAGTGAAAGACCTCAAAGACCTCAAAGACACAAAGGCCTGTTAGTGGCACCTCTGACCAGTAGCTCAGAAATTTTGTAATGAACACCGTTGATGTTTGCTATCTTAAAACCCTTACTTGAAACTTACTACTGAAGAACAGTTCTCTCAAATATTGCTCTAACATGTCATTGAATAAGTAAGATGTTGTATTTGACAATTAGTCTTAAAACACTGAGATAAAATATCAAAATACACTGACTGAGTTATAGATGTCACTATATTCAAAATAGACAAGTGCCTCGTGATTCTACATTTATGGCTCTGAATGACCAGGTTATAGATAAAGTTACAAAAACAACAACTCTCCTTGGAAATGGGTCACATGCAGTGCAATGCGAAGTGTAATCCTGTTTGAATCCTTTCATACATATTCTACCTGATTCAAACCTAATGCATGTCTATGGTATCAACAGCTATATAACAATGACAAATATACAAATAAAGTTGTCGTTTTGTGCCTATGTTGATGTAGTAATTTGGCCACTTCAAGCTTCAGCGAGTTGAGAGTGATACAAACAAGTATTAACTCCAGCTCGGTATAATTGCAGAGGCATTTGTGTTTGAGGGGCATCCTCATTTACCTCTACTGTGGCTGCTACTTCAATAGTTTGTCCTGCAGCTACAAATAAGACATCCCCTTTCTTCACGCCAATAACATTCTGGATGTCTCCTTGAGTAATGACACCGATTCCATCAAAAACAAGTATGATGGAAGGGCCAATTGTTTCAACTTCAGTGGACTTGCCCACAGGTACCAGAATGTGGTCCACTTCAAATTCATCAAACGGGGGAGTATATCTCTTGGTAAAGGCACTGACGGGTGTGCCGGTCAATACCTCAGGTAAGCCCTGTGGATACAGCCAACACCACAGGATAAAATTTAGATCATTTGATCAACATTAAGATTGTGAACACACAAGTTCCAAGGAAACTGGAAAAATATCTGAGAAGTGCTCTGGAAGCAATGAATAATCAACTCGTGGATTCTGAAACCAACCTGCTTATATGTGAGCATTGAACAGAGCGTCTCGGTGTCAATGTACTTGGGTGTGAAACCTGCCCGTACCACGTTATCAGAAGCAGCCATACACTCCACAATCTCACCAGACAAGTAGGCATGTGGTACATCAGCATCCAAATAAACTGCTTCTCCAGGATCTAATTTGATGTAATTCAGGAAGAATAGTGAAAGCACTCCAATGTCTCCTGGGTACTGTTTCTCAAGCCGCAGTGCTAGCTCCTCTTTGGGTGTCAATTGTCGTACCTGCCAAAGAAGGGTGCATTTCTGGTGAGACCTTAACTGACACAATCAAGAATATAGCATGAGAACACAAAATTAGAGAAACTGGGAGGACATGTAAAATAAGGGAGGGACTTGAGTCAGGAGGCATAAAACCATGCATTTGAGGAGAGACATGCCTGCTTGTCCCTCACAAGACGACCAATGAGGTCTGAGACAGTACTAGCCACCACATCCTTAGACAGTGACATTAGAGTTGTGAATGCCGTCTTCAATGTCAACTTTGCTTCTTCGTCCTTCACTTTGTTACTCGCCAACTCTATGAGGGACTGCGACAAATGCTCCCCCAACACCAAGCGTAGCTCTGGGACAGTGTCCATGGCTTTCTTTAGCTCCTGCACACATCACCATGGCTCACGTTATATCTAAGGTGGAGGATTTCTTGGCATTGGTCATGTGTCTTCAAGACATCGAGTGTGTCTTGCAAACTAATGAGTTGCTTCTGATCTGTAGAAAAACAGCTTCTGAGAAGTAGCAAGCACGATGGCCAGCTCAGTGAAACTAGAGCATGAAGTAGGAAAGGGGGAGAAATATGGCACACCTCAGGACAAACAAAACCGCACAAAGCTTCAAAAGGAGTCAGTGCAAGAGCCATTTCTGGCTTATGATTGGGATCCTTGTAGATGTGGGGTTGCGTTGAATGGAGAAATTGGGCCAGTTTTTTATCAGGATGTGCCTGGATTGATAATGCCTTTGCCACCGACAACACCTGCAGAAGTTAAAATTTAACCTCGTGAGTTTCAATGAGACATCCACTGACACTCCTGGTTCGATTCCACCTTCTCATCATCATTTGCATGAAAAAGTTAAAATTCCCAAGAAGTATTGCACGAAGATCGGCATCTTCAGGCTAAAGGAACAGACGATTTACCTTGAAAAGAAATGGTAACTCTCCCTGCCATTTCTCCACCACTTTAGACCCAAGTGCTTCAGGGTGCGCGTCCAGCCAATCCTTGAGCAGGACTGGCCGGGTTTCATTCCCAAAACGCACCAGCGAGGGCCCAGACTTGTGTGTGCCCATCCACAGCTCTGCGTATGGCACATCTTGGATGACATCCCCTGATGCTAAAGCATGAATGCGCCCAACCTCACTCTCAGCACCAACACGCCCCCAGTCATAGTGCTGGACAGCACACTGCAGCTGCAACATTGGTACTACTCTACAAGATGACTGCTCCTGCTCCAAGAGAGCATAACACAAGTTATCACTGCTCAATCCATCTAATCCAATTCAGTATTGCAACTAAACAATAAGATTGAAGATCAGTACGAAGATGGAATGTCGGCAGTATTCCAAGATGGCAACACAACAAAGATGTTCCAAAAGAAGTGACTGCTGGAAATAGTAGAATGCAATAAGCTTTAAGCTTAAGAGGTAAGGGATAAGGCATTCTTATCCAGAGTCCTATTATCATTTAGAATGAGTAAACATCTCTGTCTGTTCACATAGAAAGAGCTTTGGTGCAAGTATGCTAATTAGTAAATCTCGATTACAGCCACCTAATCAAGGTTATGGATCAACATTCAATCTCATCCAGTTGTTACTAGTCACTTTCAGTCCTAAGTATTGAACTACAACAAAGAAGTGCAGCAATTTTGACAGTTCATAGGCCGTGTATGTCAGCTACAAGATGATCGAGGTGTACAATTTATGATTGACTTGTAGGATTGTACATCAATCTTGAGGTGTACATGCAAGAAGGACTCAACCCAGGGGCTCCTCCAAATTTTCGAGATTGAACGCCACTAATTGACTATAGAGAATCACAGATATTGACACACAAAGCGCACATGAATGCAAATATTTGTAACTCAGTCCCTACTAAATTTTAAATGAGGACGTTACTTAGTTACATCACAACTTAGTATTACAACTCAATTGATTGTGTTTTCTGAACCTTGGCAACAGGTAGGTAAGCTATGCCACCGAGTAAGCACACCTTGAACTTTCCACCGATTCCAGTGCTAAAGTCTTATTCGTCTACAGCTAGAAACAACACAAATAGTAAAGCTAACAGATCACATCCTCAACAACAAACAAGTATAACAAAGAACAATTCCCTCTTCAAGCCTCCTTCCTTTCATGCAAACACTGAGGATATTCAATGCAATCACGAGGATCTTGGCAATCCAACTCTAGAAACCATCACTAGAGTTACCAGTGGTTGACATATTCATCCTCCAAGAAAATGATGCGAGCAAAGGACTTGCATAATGTAGGCCCAAAAATTCCTGAGAAGAGATCTACAGGAATGCAAATTCTGCTGGTAACTCCACATCTTTGAACATCTACCACTCCATCAAAGTCGGTAAAACTAGCCACAGATATCCTATGCTAAGCTCCTATTCACTAAAAAAAATCTTGGCAATTCAGAACTGGAACCTTCACTCAAGTACTTGAAACAGCAGTTGACACATCAACCATCCAAGAATTCACAAAGAGGGCAATAACCTGGAAGATGTAGATTAAGAGACCGAGAAGAGATTCGCAGAGTTAAATATTCTGCTTCTTAACTCCAATTCTTCAGAAACTACCGCTCACTAAAATTACCAAAATCTCGTCAATTCAAACGTACAAACCCTTGCTACACTGAGCAATAATTGCAGCATTGATCCTCCGAGAACCAATACCGTACGTTCAGTTCTGATTGGGCACGTATCTGCCTAAATTCAATTTACATGTCATCTTATAAGAACTTCCATTTACTCACATGATGACACGTTTCAATCACCCACATGATGGCAAATTTTGGCCAACAAATATCTTATTTACGCCTACATTTATAGGCCTGCTAGAAACAGAACGAAAGCACAACCAAAATCTTGGCAATTTCATAATAGGAACACTCCACTCAAGTAAATGAAACAGCAATTAAAAAAACTCCTCCTCCAAGGATGTAGCCGGAGAAACCCAGAAGAGATTCGCAACAGAATTGCGAAATTCTGCTTCTAACTCCAAATCCTTCAAAAAACCACCTCTCGCTAAAATCACCAAAATCTCGACAATTCAAACGTACGAACCCTGGCTACAACATTGGAGCAGCAGTAGTTGCAACATTGATCCTCCAAGGTCCAGAAAGACAAGGGAAATAACCTGGATACTAACAGGGCAGTGATCCACAGGGCCTCCTAGAACAGACACCGCAACAAAATCATCACAACCGAAAGAACTAAAAAGTAGAGCTGAAACCCTAAGCGAGAGCGCAGGTGGCTCACCAGATGATGATGCGAGATAGCATAAGATTTCGTGACTCCTCACAAATCCGAACTTGAGCATAAATCGTCGCGAAGAAATAGCTCATCAGCCGGAGTCGACGAGAGTAGCACTGCTACGGTCTCGTCGTGGTCCATTATTCACGTGCATTATTCAGGCCCCCTGCATGATCTTTCTCTCTCTCTCTCTCTTTCTCTCTTTCTTTCTTTCTTTGTCACGTCGGTAAGGAAGTGTAAGACTGTTGCGAAAGACATGCCTGGCAATCACTGAAGCATTCCTCTGTGTCTCTCTCTTGTGTACTGTGAGGGCGGACACCTCTGAGTGGTGGCTTTCGGATGGATGAAAGGGGAGATATTTTGTCATCCCACTCACTTTTCCATCCCCTGCCCCCACTGATACCAACCACCAAAATAATATTATCTTAAGCTCACCCAAATAAGTATGTAAGGTACTGTAGTCTGTTTTTTTTATTAGGCTTATGCAGGACCTAGGTCAACAAGAATAGCAAGAGTGTGAATAGAAGCATATTCTTGTGATTATTTTTATTTTATTTTATTTATTATTATTTTTTGAGTAAGACATGTGACATTACATTATAGGTACGTAAGATATGTGGCTGTTATTCGATTCGTTTTTCGTGTTCTCCAACTTCTAACAAGTAGATTTAGGGCCACTTCACACACAAGGCTGAAGGCCCATGACCATTATACTTCAAGCACTCTCATTGGTGGAAAAGGCGGAGCCGGTCCAAGTTTGCTTCACACTATGCTTGAGGGACCAATGGAGTATGTGAGTGAAAGCAAGATGGATGTAAGGTCTACATGGATTCTTACATGGCATCGAATGGATCATGTTTCATGGTCACTTGGACTATTTTCAAAAACCACCTCTTGGAGGTAGGTCTAACACAAAACCAGGAGACCATGGTCCAAGATGACCCTAAACTACCAGATGATGGTGGAGAGATACCCAAGTCTCAAGGAAGAGGTTGGCGGTTCGAATCCTGGTTGTGAAATCTCATCTCTACTTGATGGAAAACTTGCCAAGTGGTCAACTACCTATTGTGCTTTGGTGCGGGCCTGTCGGCCTTTCTGTCTCAAAAATAAATAAATAAATAAAAATAAAACCAGGAGACCATGGCACTTCGAAGGCTCAAAATTATTGATTTATTCTATTTTATCATGCATGAGGACCCACATGAATAGAAATTCATTGAAATAGCATTTGGTTGAGGGCATGGTCACATATGACTTCACAGTACACTTGAGGGTCCGTGACCAAACTACATGATTATGCACTTGTCTTGGGACGGCCTTTGGACTCTTTCTTTTGGGCTCTCACAATTTCATGGTCATGGCTCTTGGCTCGTGTGTGAAGTGGCCCTTACACAACAAAACTTGTGTTGTATTGGGAAATCTATGACAAAGCATCAATAGAAATTGGATTGAAAATTGGACCTCCCTTGATTTTAGTTATGATTATTGAAAGTGCGATTTGATTCATTTCTTAATTGAAGTACGTAGGTCCTCCAAGTTGCGCTCACTATTAAGTGTATAGTAGTTAGTGATATTCAAAGACATAGTCCAATTTCTTTTAAACATGTGTCTTTATGGTGTTTGCTCTTTGATCCTCACCGCATCACATACCAATTAAGTATAGGGCTTTGATTTAGAAGAGGAACCAAATAACACCCACATACCTTATGTATGTGGGAGAGTTGCGGCCCTTATAATGACTATACTAAACTCAAGTATTGCTCACTACTATTTGTATTTAGTGTCACCTATTCTATTTGTCTTGCTCAATACTATTTGTAAATTGCATGTGTAGTGTCACCAACACTAAATGCAAACTTCACATTATTTGCCATTCCTTGTGAAAAGAACTTTGGGCATTAGAGGTTTACAATGTTGCAATTATTGTCACTTAATAATTGTTTTTTCATCCAAAGTTCAAACATCCATGCAGACCTTGAACAACTAACTACGTGGGCAACTATTTAGCTAGCTAAAAGCTTCGACTGGCTAGAGCTGTCCATCCACGACAACATTTCATTACATAAATGTTAGGATGTAGAATATATCAAACTTTGTTGCAATAAGGGGCATTTGGATGAACTAAAAGTAAGTTGGGATGACAATACTTGTAAACTTGTTCATAAGAAGTCTCGTTAGAAAAGTTACCAGAATGACATAAAATTCCTTACGAAAAAAATTTAGTGCATTATCTTACCTAGGTTGTTTCAATGAAAATAACTTAAGTTCATTACCACTTGGTGTTTGAGGTGGCATTTCAAGATTGGGGAAGAGGACGACCTCCCCTATAGCATAATCTTTGTCATCCTCCGTCCTCAATCTAAGCCATAGATCTCCATGATAGGAGGGTCTACAACAGATGGCACCAAATGGTTATGTCCAGTATCCTATTCATGCCCCCTGGCCCTTGAAGGTTACCCAACTTAGTCCATAAAACACCAATTTTTATATGATTCTTATTTTTAAAATTAACCTAAACCACTTATTTTTGAAAAAAATTTGATTTTCAACTTTTCTAAAGTCTATTTCTACAAATAAATCACATATTTAACTTTTACATTCAAAATTGTCCAAGTAATACATCACTCACACATTAGGCACGGGTAAATCACTTAGTGCATTTTAAAAACGACGTGCGGCATAATATAGAGAGGATTAAAATCATTTGAAATAAAAATTATAAAGGAATTCCAAATAATGAAGGGGCCATTAAATGTAGACAATCCCATTATAAGTAAGTTAGATGGACATAAAATGTGGGCCATTATTTTTTTGTAAAATTAATATAGGGGTTGAAGATAAGGATCCTAGAAGGTATGTTTAGTATGGTATGTAAATGGGTTTAGGACTCACGGGGATGGATGATTATTGGGATTTCCGTCTGTCCAGAAATGGATGAAAAGGGAACGCGCCGTCGTTGGGGTTGTCTTCCCCACGCCCGTTTATTACTTAAAAGGAATATATAGAGTACAAAAAAATGCAGTGACTTGGACAATATAAGTAATGGAAGGGTGAAAACAAATGGGCCATTTTTTATTTTTAAGTAATTATAGAGAGGCTTTAATTCAGCCCTTGAAGGTAAATAGCCCCAAAACAAAAAATCCCCAACTGCACGTGGTGCACAAAAATGCCTTAGAGTGATCTACCCGTGACATTAGGGTCTAACAACTCGATGTGGTGATCAACGTGAATTGGACATTCGTCTCTTGTTGTTGTTGGCCAATGGTTTATGCTTTGTGTCTACTTCTCATAGAACATGAAACACGTGATCAATGTGAGATGATGAGCAAATCCACCCCAAGGTTTGACATAGTGTACTTTCTTATAATTTTTGGAGCGCGAATAAAATATCTTATCCATTTATAAAAGTGTAGACTCTCTTTCTTATGAGATCACCATATAGGTTCCCCCAACATTGTTGACTTTAAGCCTATAATGAACCAACAAATTATGAGGACATAGTCCAATCTCTTCAAAGCACATGTTTGTTTGGTGTTTGCTCTAAAACCCACATCTTACCACACACCACTCAAATATGGGTGCCAAATTGAAAAATGTAATTGTATTAGGTTGTTTAATTTTAATATGCCACTCAACCATGAGAGTTTGTCAATTTGGAAATGGCAACCAAACCGTAATCAATATTTGTCCCTTATTGTTGTTAGTTGATGATGGTCATTTCAGGTTGGTCATCGTCGAATGAGCTTCGGTGTTTAAGTTGTCATGCATTGGCTTGGTTTCACGAGTTTTGGAACAAATGTGAGACACATGTTGAATGTCAAGGATCGGTTTGCATGGAGAAACATGTAAAACAAATAAATTAGTAGTTTGTGATGGGAATTAATTGCTACTACACCTAATTCGAATATGGGGACTCAATACCGATGTCTGTTTTGCCATAACGGTTGATTGGAAGGGGGTTATGTTTTCCGCCAACAAAAATCACATACATAAAATGGGCATAAAATTGCCTCAAAAGAACACATTTGCATGGACTTAAGTAAGTTACTTCCTTTTGGAGAGATTGTCTTCTATGGTACCTTGATCTTATAAAGATAGTGGTTGACCTTTCTAAATAGCTAGGCATTTTGTCATTTTTTACTATACAAACGTTAAAATTGTACCAAACCAAGGTAATTGGTCTTTTATGATGGGGTCATGTTCCTAGCGTAGTTTGACATCTAGGAATCCAATTCTAATGTTTCCATGACCATAATTGGTGATATGAGCGTGCTTAACACTAGGGGGCACACTAAATATTGTTATTGTGTAGCATGTGTTGATTGCTATGTGATAGGTACAATTGCTATGGTGCAAATGGTTTATATGGAGAAACTTTCGGCATATGTGTGTTATCTTTCAAATCAAAGTCTACATCACAATGTAGAATACAATTTGGTGGATGTCAAAGACTAGGGCAATAAGGATGTGTGGTTGTGCAATTGAATGGCTACCATATTAGTAAGTTGATTCTCACTAACCCATAGGGTTAGCTAATTATGGTAACTAGGTGATGCATGTGATTTGACCATGATTTTAGTTAGGTAGCATTTTGATTAGCTAATCATCACTAACGCGGAACTTGCTTATAATGGATTTGGGATATGTAGCATGCCTCATTCTCAAACCATAAGGCACCAAGGAGTTTTTAGATTTTCAGCTACCAATGCAAGTTGCAAATTCAAAAAGTTTGCTTGAACCTTAAGGTAGAAATACCATAAGCGGTTAACCACCCTCTAGCCGTGCACTAGACCGCCGTCATAATGGTGAAGTGACATGAGGCCATATATAATTCCTATAATGGAGTTAAGAGCACATGCTTTGCTTTATCTTAGTACATTGTAAGTTCTAAAAATCACTAAGTGTTTATTTTTGTTGCATTGGTGCATGTGCGAGGCTCTAGTACCCTCACGAGTATCACCAAGGGAGGGAAAAAACAACACATGTTTGTTACTTGTCATATCTAGCGAGATGGTGAAAGTTTCACACCTAGTTGTTATCATTAGTTTAGTAGCCATTTTGTTTTTTTTTTAAGGATACCATCATTTGCCCAAAATTCAATTATAAAGAGCATCGGGTGAAAACTTTGTAAAGGTTCTTCCATATGCATCTTAACCACGGGTAGATCACTCCATTGTCAAGTTGAACACCACGTGCGACCAAAAAAAATCTTCTTTTGGTAAGTTGCACCACCAAAATGGGTCAAAATTTTATCAAAAAAATTTCATGAGTAGATATACACGGTACCTATGACACAGTTAAAAGTGGTAACTAAATTTGATGATTTGTTCTTTTCATAAAACATATCATTTCTAACTAGAATGACACAGAATTGAACTAAAACAATTACTAAAAAAATAAAGATGACTAAAAATTTCAAAAAAGTATACAAAAGATACTATCAATGGTTATGTATATGTAGAAAAAATATCATACATTTTTAAATTATATATGGCATGTAATGTAGGGGTAGCAAACTTTGGCCACACGTGGTGTCAATTTGACAATGAAGTGACCTCCCCGTGATCTTAACAAGGGCAACCAATGTTTCATGAGAAAATGCGGTGCGACAAAAGATAGGGTCTCATTTAGTGTTTCAAAGTTTTTTTAAGAAGTAAAAAAAGTAAAAAAAACCTAAAAATTAAGGCATTGGATTCATTTTGGAATTATAATATGTAATCTTCAAAAATATTCCACGAATTTGCAAACTATCTGTGAGCCCAATATTGTGCCCACATGTCTTGTAAATCATTTAAAATCATTAAAATGTAGGAATCGTGTTGAGTGAGTGGTTAAAAGTGCAAGAGTAGATTTAGTTAAGGGTGTTAGGCACTAAGTAGATTTAGCGTGATTTAGCGAGAACCTCTAGTTGTTAAATGAGAAAAACTAAAAAAGGGTGAGTTAGTTTGATTTGAGTGAGTGTTACCAAGCTTGAATTGGTTGAGGTGAGGCTAATTGGTCAATTAGAGAGAGTTGGGTGTTCATTCAAGGTAAGGACCCTCACAACTCCAGATGGCCCCCCGAAATTCCGGATCCAAGGAAGGCCTGAGTTCGGTGGCTGAGGTTGTGCTCTCTCTCTCGGAACTAAGCTCGAGGGGGAGCAAAGATAGTGGGCGGATGCCTGGCCAAAAATCCCAGCTTCTTCCTTTCGGATCTGCAATGTTGCCAGCAGAGTTCGGTGGCTGCTGGATTAACACAAGGAAGGCCTCTTCGTGGGCAGCGGAGGCTGAGAGGGCCTCACAAGGGGAAGCGGTGAATGGTTGGGGAGAAAAGCTCAAACCAGAGTGGACGCTCGCCTTGGCCGAGGGCGCTTCCAGGTGGAGGAGTTGGGAAATTCAACAAAGGCGAGTCGGCCATTGAAGGGTGTCGGGTGTACAGCCGATTGCGAGGAAGGGTTGTTGAAAAAAAAGGGCTAGATACGGTGGGTTAGATTGGCCTAGAACAGGGGAATCTCGAGCACATTGGCAAGCCGAAATTGTGAGAAGTTGAGTGGTCGCCGAGGATTGTTGCCCGACCATGTCTCTCAATCTTCTGTCCAACTACACTACATACCCGCCCATGATTGAGGGATTCGGCAGTGCTGCTTGGGTTCACAGCTGCAGTGTACCAGTGAAGATTGAATAAGGAGTGAGGTGAGGATTGAGTTGGGTTAGGTGTGTGAGGGAGTGGAACCACGGCATTGTCGCATTTTTGCTCCTAGAGGCATCCGGAAGTGAGGTTGGGTGAAAATCAAAGGATTCAAAAGCTGGCCGAGGGTTAAGGGTACGGTAGTAAGAGGATTCATTCCATGCTCACAGACAGAGTGCTTCAAGGTGGAAGGGCGACCTCGGGGTGAATGTTGTCTCTGTTACATCAAGTTGACTCGGCCGGCACAACTGAGAATCCCATGAATGCCAAGCAAGAAGCATCAGCAAGGTCGCCTGGATGGGGTTGAGGTTCGATTGTGGGTTGCCGGGTGGCTGCATTGATGCGGCTGTAGGGATGACAAGATTGAGGCATCTGACTATACTCACCTTGCGGCCGCTGGCTATGCAGACAGGGGATAGTGACCGAATTGAGGTAGGAAAGGTAGGGGGAGACTAAAGTTACAACTAGCATAGCTATGAGGCAAGTAAGACATAGTTAGGATTAGTGATTAGTTATAGCTAAGGGTAGGGTTTAGGGAGTTGTTGGGTGATTTCGGGGTGGAGTTGATTGTGGGGTTGTGGAGTATTTCTCAATACTTCAACTTCATGCCAATTGAATAAAAGTTGTGTGTTTTGATACTTACACTGCGAAGCAGTGGAAGTCACCTCACGAGTGTTAAGCAACGTGAATCTATCATATGTGAGCCTCGTGCTCTCACCCGGACTACGACGCATAAGGGTGGGGGTTTAGGGCTGACACTATCCCATGAATATGCAAATTGTTTTATAGAACCTTTGGAGATACCTCATCATTGCATGTGATTAAAATCTCTACAAGGGAGTTCACCCTCCCCCCTTGAAGGACTCGAGGTAAGTTGTGGCGTAGCATATATTGTAGTACCTTTACCACTTTGACATTAGTTAAACTATTGTTTTGGAAGTTATATTGTAAGGATATCAAAAACTAATATAGGAAAATTAGATTTTTCACTGAACCCGGTATTTTCAATAATAATAACAATATACTATAAATAGACATAATGATAAAAGTATTACGGTATTGCCCAAAAAGATTTGGTTGCATAAGCCTCATTCATGAGAAGGATTGTACTAAACATTTTGGAAGGATATATATATATCTTTGAGGTAAGCTTAAGTTTGCTTGCTTTTATACAAAGAAAATCTCTCTTGCCCAGATGAGTTGCAAGGAAATTCAATTGGAAATCCAAATGTATGTACATATAATTTGCACGAGGAATTAGATTGGACAAGTTCCTCAAGTGTAATTGGGCTCATGTATCAAAGAAACCATTTTGGAAGCGAAACTCGTGTATTTGACCCAAAGCGATGAGATTTCGTACTGCTTTGTCCTTCAAGGGTTATAAGTTATAAGGGCACACCTTCATATGCCAGCCTTGTAGTTGGTAAAAACCCAACAAGTGACAAAAATGAGACCTTCATCCCCATGCAAGTGTGCTTCATTTTCTTATGGAGAGCGAGCATTGGTGGCCGACACTATTTAAATTGATCGATATATGTATTTAAAACTTCAAGATGGAAAGTGAATAAATCCACCCATGCAAAATTAAAAGTGAATAATAAAAGGACATAGACCATATTTGTGATTTGTGTGTTTGACATGGAAGTGCTCAACCTAATACATGTTGGCCGATACCATCCAAAGCTTTCCCGCAATTGGCAAGACCTAATTTCTTTCATCGAAACGGTTGGGACATAGAAGTTTGGCCTTACACTAGTAGTAGAATAAGATATGTGAACATTGTCATCTAAAACATGTCAAAAACATCAGATTACGTGTCAATTTAAGGGTCAATTTGACATATATTTAACACAAATTTTAATAGTTTTGACAAATCCTAGGTAACACATGTCAAATAGGCCGTGTCGAAAGATGCCCTTTTCCTATCGATTAGTACCGATACCTGCCATGCAAAGTTATGTGTCTCCCTAAGATATCATAAGAAATCTACAAACTTCCATGGCCACCCATGTGCATTAATGGATAGAATTCATACACCCATGTGGCGCCTTCAAGTTTGACGAAGGTGGTGGCCAACACAAGGGTTGGTTCACATGGAATCCCAAGTCCCAAGTCCTACTCATGTTAGCCAAGTCCCAACTTTTGAGCATCAAGAAACCATTAATATACATATGGTTGGTGATTATCGAAGTTGGATCTTTGATTATATTATGCAAAAATATTCGCAAGACTTGTGTTGAGAGTTGGGTCTATCTTTTCGCTCGCCCCAACTCTCAACACAAGTCCCAAGCCTCACCTCCAAAAAGAGTTGCCATGTAGGCATCCATGACGTACTTGGGACTTTAAGACTTGGGACCCGTGTGAAGTGGTAACGTCCCGACTTCTGTGCTTTCAACGGCTGAGATTGCAAGGATTCACCTCAAGTGACTTGGGACTTGGGACTTGGGACCCCACGTGAACCGCCCCCAAGATTGATGATACGATTGCATGTATCTTGAATGCATGTAAAACTAACTTTTTGGATGATATCGATCAACCACACGATCATGTGGTAGGAAGTTTCAAAGATGCTCGGGAGTTGGAATAAGAGAACAAAAATAAACATGGCACTCCGTCCAATGAGGCTAAACTTTTGATGGGCAAAACCCCTATTTGTAACCAACTTTTCAAACCTAGGCACTTGGGATCCTCTTATAAAATGAGTCCCCTTCTAACCATAAAAAAGGATCTACCTTCCATTCCAGGACCACATACTTGTATAACAAAACACCACTTCATAAAAGTCTCCAAACTCACAGGCTCCCTTTTGTGCATGGGTAGCGATGCACCAAGAGAAGCCACATGGATGACAAGTGTCCACATGAGAATGCGGTGGTTAGAGGAATTTATTGAGAGAATGAAAGAAAGAAAGAAAGAAAGAAAGAAAGAGGAACACCAATGGTATTTCATTATCATGCGATGTCCGTTCACCACTCCTCTTCCATGTTTGTGTGGGTGTTGGGGCAGCTTAATATCTATTCTCACATGTGGAGTGTGGTTTAGTGTTGGGGGGGATTTATTGCACATGAGCATAGCACCCCTCATTCACCAACGAAAATTTATGATTTGATATGAAGGTTGGAGGTTGCTTTTCGAAGATATTTTGACATGAAAGTTATTTGCAAAGACCCCAGTTTAGTTCAATGAGACACTTTTGAAATGAATTAGCCACAAGAGTTTGAATGAAAGATGAATCATGTGATATACGTACAATTTTTTTTGGGACATCATCTAATTTGAAACAGAAAATTCTCACATCACAAAGTCAATCTACTATCCAAAACTATTTCCCGAAAAATTGGATCATTTATATCTTGTATTTGGACATAATTCTATTCATGGTTTACACATTCAAGAAAGAAAGTAGCTTCAACATTTTGTTGATCATTACTCAAACTTCCCCATGTATTAGGCTTTCCCCAAGCAAATTGCAGTCTTGGGGCTCCCACAAGTAGTGCATTGTTTGCTGGTAATAAAACTGCTAAAACCCATAATAGAGGAAACAACTTATATACGTGGAAACTTATGTGGTCACTCTTCTTAAGTGGACATCTAGATTTGATCGGCATGTGGTAGGGTGTATAAGTAGTTAAGATAGGGTGCCACAAAACACGTGTTTTGATGAGACTATATCCTATGCTCGAAATAATTAACATAATTGAGAACACCTATGCAATCATTTATGGGAAAACTAAGTCTCCATTCTATCTTCCTATATCTTTTGCATCTCAAATCCACTGCTAAAACTAGAGATGACAATCTGCGTAATTCGTAGTTGCTAAAAGAAGGAGACAATACCCGGCTTGATCCAACGCCCACAATTGTCCGTGAAGTTGAAAGTGCACATGTTAGGGCTGCGTGCCTTTACATAAATGTGCATAACTCATTCTCTTATCCTAAACGGACGCATGTAATATTAAAGTGGTGTGTGCTTAGATGTGCAACCAAGAACGGACACCACCAAAAAGACATGTCTTTAACCGAGATTGGATTACTTGCTCATGATATGTTAATCATTCTAGACTCAATAGTCAACATAATCAAGGGAGACGTATATGACCATTCCACGAGCAAGTGAATCTTCACTTTGACATTGAATAAGGTATTCATATAAGCTCCCAAAACAATAAGGCAAAACTGCTATGGCATCGACTTAGATTTGCTACCCATCTCGTACTAATCATGTGTTCCACATCCCTTGGAGAAGTAGGCTACATTGATTATCCCAATTAGTGCGTGTTACTATTTGGACTTACGCAATGCTATAACTCATTTAATGAGAAAGTAATAGTTTACTAAGCATACTCACATATGTCTGGAATGTCTAAACAACCTGTGGAACTTTCGTTAGTAGAAATCAAACCCCTGAATAAGACGTTATTGCACTACATAACTCCAAATTGTAACATGCACTAATTGGGATAATTAGTGTAGTCGGCAGGAAATTAGTGTGGACCAATGATAAAATTGCGAAGCTTGAATATATAGTGTCCGGACTCCGGCATGATCCATGTAACTTCGTGTGCCAAGGCTTGACAAAGTCAAGGCCTGGAAGCTACCACAATACAAGTGGGCCATGCTTGCTATGGCTCCACGCATGGCCGGCCTCAAGGCTCGCCTTCCATTCCTCATCTTCCTTCGAGCCTTCCGATTTCGGAGTCACCAATTTTGTTGCAGATCGAGGAGCTTGCGCAGGGTACCACACCTGCACCGAAATGACTCACTGGTAGGTTCTTTTGCCGAATTATGCCGACTTTTATCGAGTTTTCTTGACTGTAAGTCGGTGTGACTAGAATTTTCCACCGAGTGATTTTTCTTTCTGGCGTCAATTTATGTACTATCATCTTCCAGGATGCTTGATTCGAAATTTTCACTGGTTTCTTTTCCTCTCGGAGTATCCATGTTTCGACATTTGGGACTTGAGTGAAGGGTTTTCAGCTAAGAATTTTCAGGTGTTTTGGTGAAGAGGTGCTTGGGTGTTGGAAATTTGATGTAGAAGGACGCATTGGGTATGTTTGGTTTTCCAACCTTGGGCTGGATCAGGTTCTAGAGCATATGGAATTGGTAGTCAAATTTATGCGTCTGTGATATATCCTTTCTCGGTTCATATGCTATCATGTGCCAGGTCCTTGCACCTCTCTTTTTGTATGGAGGATGGATCCATGTCTTAATTGCTATTTCTAGAACTATATTTCAGGGTTCTGGCGATTACGGGAATCATCAAGTTATTAACCGAATTGTTTTGAAGGTGACGTTAGTTACCATATGTCTGCTTAGTTTGCCGACAGAAGCCAATGTTAGGGTAAGGAATGTATGGAATCAATTGTGGAATCCGCACACTTGTTGTACCTCTTCTTGGTTTCATGTGCAATCATCTGCAAGGCCCTTGCCCCTATCTTGCAATCTTGTAGTATTAGTTTTTCAACTACTGTTGGCTTGAGTGAGGTTTCCTGTAGTCGAATTTCAGATGTATCAGGGAAGAGGAACTTACTGTATAAAATTTGAATTGAGTTGAAATTGAGTGTTGGAGTTAGTCTCTGAACCTCTTGTGTTGGTGGATTTCTTCATGTGCTGTCATCTTCCAGGTCTTTGCTCAAATTTGAGAAGGCCCTATCTTGAAGGATGAATTACTTAACAACTTTTGGCTTGAGAGTGAGGGTCTTTGAAGTCAGGTTTTCAAAAATTCTGTGATTGTGGTGGTCATTTCTGCCATTGTATGTGTGTGTGGACCCTCGCTTTACGTATCTAAGTTTTCTGATGTTCCTGAAAGCCCATGGAGTATTTGTTTGGAATTTGAAAGTAAATCCTTGTTACCTGCCATAGCAGCTTGTTCTTACTGAGGCGGTGTATGGCATATTGGTTCACATATTTGTGCTGGTTTTTGATCTAAGAGAGTAGTATTAGTGCTGAAATTGGTGGAAGTACCATTTAGTGTTTTCTTTTAATAGTTAGCATCGTAAAGAATGCTTTGCATTTGAATGGAGAGACATGAATCACATGATGGAAAGGTTTGAATCATGTTTGTTTCTCATCAAAGGCTGCACACTTACTTAGCTCTAGCAGGGGTGAAGTTATTTTGTAAAGTTGCTTAAAGTTGGGCGACTGTAATGCAGCTAAAGTATACATCAAAGAGTAGAATTTGACGTAGTGAAAATATTCTTTGTAGGATGGACTGAATTGTGCCAGCCAGGAAGTGGACCAACCACACCGGCACCAGCACATGCAACAAGAAGGATCAAGTAAGTCGATGAGGTCAAATATTGGTTCAAATCTTATCACTTTCTTAGAAACAAAACTTTGACACACCAAGCACTTAACCTTGATGTTCTTTTGCTGCCAGTTACCTTCTACAAGTGCCTCCGGATTGAAAGTGGAACATAGAAATCCTATAATCCGGGAACCAAGTGCTGGAGAGTCTTAACATTACTAAGCCTCATCCTACCCTACCCATTCTAAATAAAAGAGATGCCATGTCCATGGGGACCTTGTTGCGGCATCAAGACTGAAGCCGCCGTTTCTTGAGAAGGACAGCCTGTTTATTCCCAGCCTTTGGCTAACTTATTCTCCTGCCTATAGGTAAGTGGCAGGTGGAGCTTAGCAGTGTTATGTACTAATTGTGTGCTTTTTGTTTATTGGTTTATGTCCAGACTGTGTTGAACTACATTTCACTTTGCTGGCACTGAAGAGAACCCAATCGTAATCAGAATGAATTGGTGGGACAAAATCCTTGGGGATTTGGGAACCCCCCGCTACCGCTATGAGGAGGGGGATGAGTATCCCAGCTACAATAGCAATCCACGGCAGGGCTTTGGAGTCTGGCATGGTCCTAGCATCTTTGAGGTAAGTTAGGCAGAATCCCCAATTCTTTTTGCGTGCATTCACTGAAGACTCTCAAATTGACATAGATACTAAGATTGTGAGGTGGTATATATTTGTTCTAGAATTTGGTACGAATAGATGAGTAACAATTTAGAGTTCATGGAATGTAGTGGAGAGGTGACATAATGACCAAAATGGGGTTTAACGCAAACCATGTAAGTGGGGAGGTTACATAAAGACCAAAGGGTTTTGGATGGAGAACCACTTGAGTCTTACCTAGTTTGTGAAACTTTCTGCCATTGAGAGCATCAAAGCATAAAGATGGTATTTCAGTTGAAGCGGAATGACATGAAACACCCATTGCAGGATCCGAGGGGAAGTGGTGAAGGGACATCTTATTCTAGTGGCAGGCCCTCGTACTCCAACGACAGGCCAGCCCACCCTTATGATAGTCCTTCATACCCTTACCCAACGGCACCATACCATGGTGAAAGCTCATCATCTAATACCAGTGACAGCCCTCCTCCCTATTATGAGCAAATGCCACCACCCAATACAAACGACAGGCCAACATATAACAATGAAAGGGCTTCACAGCCTGATGATCCAACTCTTCTCGAAGAGACCGATCGAGCCATTGCACTAGCCCTCTCCGAGGAAGACTACGGTAATATTTAATTTCTTTAGGTTACTGTCTCTTTGAGTTTCCGCACATTAGAGTTATCCTCTAACTCAGCATGAGTTTTGATCGGGATTTGGCTGTTGCAAACAGCACCTTCCATGTTTGGTAAGTTTGTGCTTCATGCTTGGAGGTAGTCTTGTGGAGGTTTTAGCAAAGTCTAACATTCTATATCGATGCATTGATGGTCAAACTCATGTTGGCATGCCAAGAGGTGCTAAATTGAGCTAGGCCCTCAATGAATTGAAATAGGTTGCTCTTCGTGCAAATTCAAATATTACCTCCAAACATGAACCGCAACTGGAAATAAATTATTGATATTTTATGCAAACAACCAATGGAATATAAAAGGGATCAACTCCTGACAAAAGGTCTCATTGAAGTACAGGATAACTCTATCGTCCAAACTATCTTGAGGTGAAGAATGCTGTTGTATAGAGTTTCTTCCTTGGCATTCCCTTACCAGCCTTTTGACTATACCATGAAAACTGAAATGAAAGTGGAAAAAACAGGGGAGATTAAGGCATTAGGAAACCATTTGCATCCACTTAATCTTCATCACTTGTGTGCTTGTCAATCAGGAAGAGGCAGATTCGTGCCAGCCCCAGACTATGATTCTGACGAGGAGCTGGCGAGAGCCATGCAAGAGAGTTTAGATTTTCAATATTCTGCCCCACATAGAACTCCAGAGACTTCCCCCATTTTTGTTCCGCCTGTTGCTTCTATTATGAGGTGTGCAATCTCTTCTAGACTTTTCACTATTTTTAACACCAACCAGTAACTTTTGTGACTTGTGGAAATCACTTGTTGCATTCAAGAGCCTTGATTGTGTTCATATTTCAGAGACTGGAAAAATATTCATGCTTGTTCCTGGCTGAGAAGTTTTAATGGGGAACAAATTGTGGTGATGGCTGTTATGTCTATGGTGACTGGTGATTCAGACCAGATGACAAGGCTATTTGCGCTGGATGCAAGCAATCCCTTGGTTATGGGCGCTTCTTGAGCTGCGTGGGCAAAAACTGGCACCCGAATTGTTTTCGTTGCAAATTATGCACCAAACCTATTTCAGATCGTGAGGTACCATGACTCACTTTTACCTGGCATAAATGAGATTTGAGATAAAGAATTTATTCCTACAAACAATCAACATATCTTTGCAACCATTATTCATAAGGCCAGACTAATGTAGCTGGTACTATTCAATATTTCATATTGAATCCTATTATATTTCACTTGGAAGGATACCATACTTGTCCTAATGTGAAGGATGTTCATTCGGAAACAGTTTTCGGTGCAAGGAACTGAGGCCTACCATCGCCATTGCTACAAGGAACTATTCCATCCAAAGTGTGAAGTTTGTACTGAATTTGTAAGTGGTGCTCGTTCTTATTACAAGTGACACATTGGAATTCTTCAGTTTTTTTATCAAGGTAGCTCAAGGGATGACAATATTATTGTGATCAACTTCTTATAGTTGTGTAGATCAAGGTACATGTAATGGTTGAACCATTCAATAACGGAGTTAACTGTAATATGGATGTCATGAAGTTGCAACACACAAGCTTCATTCATGAGTTATACCATTCATTAGATTTGACCTTGAAGTCTGCATGCAGATTCCTACAAACAGAGCTGGACTAATAGAGTATCGGTCACATCCTTTCTGGAATCAAAAGTATTGTCCAAAGCATGAGAAGGATGGGACACCCCGTTGCTGTAGTTGTGATCGCATTCAGGTATCAATTTACTCAAATTTTCTCATATTAGCAAAGTCTGCAATGCCATATTCTTCACCAAACTTGACGGCTGCTCTTGTAAGGCACTCATAATGTAACTCTGAAACAACTGAAAGAGCTCTATCTTCTGTGATTGATAACCATGCATGTTTGCCTAGACCACATTGACATAGACATTATTGATATTTCTCTTTATTAACTTCTTGCTATGAGATAGGAAGCCACAATTGTCTCATTGATGTTACCAAAGCAATGACCTAGTATTTGATATCTGAGTCTTAGCAAACCATAAAACAAGGCAGTGTTGCTATTCAGATTGCAAGATGAAATGAATAAGGTTAATCTTACTTAAAGTAACTCAGAGGTCTCACTGCTTCTGGCTGTGCAGGCCCTAAATTAAGAGCTGAACTTTAACTTGTGTTGAATCTGGAGGTATAGACATCAAGGAACTTATGAGTATGGTTTACTGAGCAGCAGTTATAGAATGAACACCTTCTGAGTTTCAGAATGTGGTACTTAATGCTTCATATCTGTGTGTTGCATTGGGGCTGCAGGCTGCAGGAGTAGAGTATGCAACATGGGATGATGGACGTAAGCTTTGTTTGGAATGCTTGGAGACTGCTGTCATAGACACCAAGGAAGCCCAACCCTTATATCGGGATATTCTAAAGTTTTATAAGAATATCGGCATGATGATTGATCAGGAGATTCCCATGCTCTTGGTTGAAAGATCGGCGCTCAATGAGGCACGAGAAGGGGAAAAAGAGGTAGGTAGACCTCACTTCTATCTTCTTGGAGGTCTCTGTAGTTTATCCATAATAAGGAACTCAATGTCGTTCCACAAGGGGACCACTAACTTTACTTTTGCAAATAAGGGGTACACAAGCCCCTCAAATGGGGAGTGAGATGACTCCAATGTTGCCACCAGTGTGAATTATGGTGTTGCTTCATCTTCGAGGTGGTCTAGCTCTATACGTAATCCCAAAATGGGCATCACGAGAATTAGATGGCCCTCAAAGACGACTGCCTGCTTTCAATGGCGAACCCTTGAATGGGCTTGGACAAGCTGGTCGGCACCTATTGCCCCAAGGGCAAGCCCCAAGGATCCCAGTGGACCAAGGTAGTAGAGAGCACTGGAAGTCAAGTGCTCTGAAGGTCGCCCATCCAAGCATTATTCCGGCCTTAGGAGGCCTTAAACTTGGAGTTCTAATGGGATCTAGGTTAAGGCCTTCGGTTTAAAGCCACCCTAATGACTTAGACAGGTGCCTTTGAAGAGGGGAGGAAGGCATGAAAACTGCTGACTTACATATTTCTCAAGGAGTCTAGGTGGTGGGATGCCATTTTTTGTTGAAGTCCTTGCATCCATGGTAACGAGCTTAACAATTTGGACTTTGCAGGTCTATGTGGTTCCTTATATCTATGAGGGTTTGACTATTTTGTGCTATATGTATGTGACAGGGGTATGCGCACACTTCAGAGACAAGAGGTTTATGCCTTTCAGAGGAGCAAACTATCACAACGGTGAGTTCTCAGTAGACTGGCTATAAGCGCAATTGAGTGAAATATACATCAAGTATCTGGAGCTTAGATGACCAAGGGACATGCAACAATCACCCATGCTTCTCCTCATATTCTCTGAAAGCTTGTCAAAGGACATACTGTTAGCAAGCAGAGTGTGAGCCACATTTTCTCTTTCCTTCAATTCTCCTACTAAGGTGACACATTAGAAGTCAGTGACTGAACATTGTCTTTTGCTTTTTACCTCTTTGTGAGCGACCAGAGATTATTTTTCAACCTTCCATGCTCCAGTCACTAGAGCTAAATCTCAAATTCATGTTGCATGTTGGAAGCAGGTGTTTGGAGGGAAACCAAGACTTACCATAAGTCCTTCACTCATGTGGACAGAACCGCAGAAGCTAGTTCGCCATTGTGAAGTTACTGCAATCCTTGTTCTACATGGTCTTCCCAGGTATTTTTTCATTAGATTACGTGTAAATTGTGATCTTTTGTTCAATCCTTGATGACATAGACTAAGCGTAAGTTTTCCATGTAGGTCACTTGCCCACTAGATTCTAGATAATAGTGGGTTGGAGGTGTTCTCATGTAGATAAGCACAAGCCTCCAACCAACCACAATCTGGTGGTCTACTAGAATGTGGAAGGCCGTGGACATGTGCCGCTAGACTTCCTTGCACCCACTAAAGCACTTTTTAAACCTACAAGTGCCAATCACTAAAGGATTGAAGCCTGGTTCTAGGAGGAGGATGTTTTAACCTAGAGGAGGTAAGTAGGTGGGCCCGGATTGGAGATAATGAGAGTAGCTACACTAAATAGTCTTATTGCTATGGGCCGTAATGATTTTCTAGAGCTCATGCTAATTTTTATAATATGAAGTAATGTGGGCCCTATTGATTTTCGACCCATGCTAAATCTCTAGTAGAAAATTAGTGTGGGTCACATGAATTGTTTTTCTAGACAATTAATGTGGGTGATTATTTTATTTTGTGCTACTTTTATCATATAAATAATATGTAATGTCTTCAAGTCGTCTTCGTGAAGGGTTAGGGGAAGACCCATGGTCTTGGACCCACGTTAATTCCACCTTGACTAGAAAATTAGTGTTGCCCACGCTAATAGGACTATTTAGTGTAGTTGGCACATATGAACCCTACCCCACTAGAATCCATCTACATTTGGTTGAGTTTGTCCTGATTACCACTAGCATCTGGTGGGCGAGCGGCCTACATGGAAACTCACCTTAAGTAATCCTTGGAATCTTGTTCTTTCACATTGACCTCCCTTTGGTTTCTCCTAGCTTGAAGTCAGATATTGAGCTGTATTTGTGTAGACATGTGATGATGTTCTGTAGTTCATTTTACAGCTTCTGGTGAACTGTATTATGTGCTGAGTGACATTGGTATTGGTGATGCAGGCTGCTCACAGGCTCTATCATAGCACATGAGCTTATGCATGCATGGTTGCGTCTGGCAGGTGAGTGCACAGTTCTTGATCTTTGTTGAGGCACATTATTTCTCACTCCATCACACTCCTTTGTCAATGGTTAGATGCTTCATACTGAGTTCACTTGGAATAAGTGAGTTTAAGATCCTGGTGTATGAATCTTAATTTCAAAAATGTAGATCTACTGTGTTGTCATCTGTCCTCGACTGTTAGTGCATCAAGGCACAAGACAAAAAATGCCGGTCATTATATGTATGCCAGAAAAGATTTGGCCACACCCTTGAGTCCTGGTTTCATGGTCAAGGTAAGTAAGGGCTTCATGTCTCCTTACTTGAATTATGATATTGGTGGTGACTGTAGGAGGATTTCCCCACCTGCGACCTTCAGTTGAGGAGGGTATATGTCAAGTAATGTCACACATATGGTTGACAACAGAGCTCAAGAAAGCCAGCATGGGGAAATCATTATCTGGAAGTGGGAAACAAGTCAACACTGCTTCCCAAAAGCGTTTGGGTGAGTTCATTCTTCACCAGATTGCGACAGACTCATCTCCCATCTATGGAGCAGGATTCCGAGAGGGAATTGCAGCAGTACAACAGTTTGGGCTCGTGCCAGTTCTTGAGCATATGAAAGGTACTGGTAACTTTCTAGATCATTATGTAGTTCCTATCCTTTGATGTACATTTGAGAGCACTCTGCTCATCTTGCTCGGGTTTTGGCCATCAGTTAACCATTAGTGGTAATCAGGAAAGGTTGTTTATAATGTATGTAGTCTAACACAATCTGATGGTGAGAAATCTCAGTCACTGGACATTCTAGTCTACAGGAGTTCACCGTCTTCAAAGATGATTGAAGGCTTTAGATTAGTATAGAACTCAACATTACAGCTATTGGAGAGCCTCAATTCTACTTTTGAGGTTCCCTTTGAAGATATGTAGATTTCGTAATAATAGACAGTATAGAGTTACTTCTGGAAGAAGTTGCATTGGGATTACATATGAGGAACCCCTCAATTGGGCTTCTCAAGTCATCGCAACTGAGTGATTAAGCAAAGCAAGCCAGACACTCGTACACTCTTATGCACTTGCTCAGCACTTGAGAATCAAAGAGACTCAGTGATTTAAAGCTGAACAAGCCAGACATTATTATACTTTCTGCACTGATTCGGTGCTTGATAATTATAGCCGAGAAAGACAAAATTTTACAATTGATCATATATCTGGATATACTTTTGAACTTCTCTGATAAACATATGAATGGCAGCATTTTGTAAGAAAGGCACCATAATAGCTATATTCAAATTCTGGGAAGTATGCATGCATGTGCCTACTTACTGTCTTATCCTCAACAAGGGTCGAGCTGGGATTATTCAACTTTGTTCTTATTTAATTTATTTAGTACAATCTGTGGAGAGTCCAGAGATCTTTGATGTGAACAGATTGGTCTCAAACGTGTCAAAATCTCAGTATCAAGTGTGTTTGAAGGACTTGCCTTCAAGCTGATTTGTTATGCTTGAATTGCTGTATAAAGCAGCTCTTGCTGTGGATATTGTCCTCTTTCTAAACACCATCATATAAGCTTATTCGAAAACTGAAAGGTATACCTAAGCATGGAATATGAATGCATATTAACATGTGAGGGCTGTGCCATAAAACTCGTAACAGAAACAACAGTCTTTCGTTCTTTCTTATGTCAAATGCCTAGTTTATAATTAGGTATTAGCAACTACAACAGTACGCTACCATAAGTTAGGCAACCGGTGAGGTTACATAACATAACCATATGATCTGTCCCAGATTGAGGTCATCTAATCCCTAGTTAAGATCCACTGTCCAGAATAGGCGAGAGAGAGGACCAGGCTATGTCCATGGACTATGGAGTGCGCATCCCTTGCCAGTACGCCATGTTGACCAGTAAATGCTTATGTAATGGCTAGAGATAGCCATGAAGTTCTATACGGTCAAGAGAATGACTTAGCCTATACATGTACTCAAGCTAAGAGTGACTTGCAAGATCATGTAATGGCCTTGCTCAGTGTACGAGCACCTGTTAAGTTCACTATGCACTAGAACTCACGGAGGCTAAGGGCCAACCACCAAAGTGGAGGCGATTACCTGACTTAAGCAACAACTTATATATACCGCATGCACATTTCATGCGAAGCTAGATGTCAAGTATGTCGCTGGCCAAGAGAAGGAGGAAAGGAATGAACATCTTCAAAACGTTGGAGGAGATGGAAACAGGTCCGGACAACTCTTTGGCCAATGCTTCCAGCGACTCGGCATACAGCATAGGGTCCATGATGTTGAGATCCATGGGAGGTAAAGTTTCGATCTCATGTGCCAGCTGTAGCAGAAAGTCTCCACATTCACAGCGGTTGTCGAGCAAGTGGACACCTGCGGTGGAGCCTCTCACGAGGAGTAGCTGCTTACTCAGGGCTCGCAAAGTCCGACACTTGGTCTCTATGTCACGAATAATTTGGTTCATCCGAGCAGATTCTGCAAGAACAGAATTAGATCAGTGATCAGCGGATTTCAACCATCTTCACATTTACTGGAAGAGAATAGGTTGAGCTTTAATTTGAGGGGAAGAAACAACAGTGGTGTAGTTCCAGGATGAATTCAGGAAGAGAACTTCAATCAGTGCATGATTAGTATCATCTCGACAGACATGGGTATTCTAAGTTCGCATTGATCAGTGTACTTGAAACCTCTCCGTTCTCCTATCGAAACTTTGATTTGAAAGCAGTATTACCCCTCTTCCATGCCAAAATGATTCAGCAAAAAGAAAGTAACAAGGATCCATGGCATGACAAAATTGAAGTACCCCCTAGTGAAAACCTGCGATTACGTCTTCTAGAAGAATGTAACTGCTCTATCTTATATGTGTCCACACAACCTCCGTCCATTTTTTATATCATTGAAGCGTTGCCCATGGTGATTAGGAATATAAAACTATTTAAGTTCTTTTTCTTCGTAGAAAATCCCGCTTCTAGTGGCCCCAATCAAAATTGAAAAATCCATAGATACATTCATGCATGCAAGCCAAAACTGCTTGAACCTCCAGTTATGTGATGGGTAGCCAAGAGAACGTGTTGATCAAGTGTACACTCACCCACTGGAATTCCAGAGTCTTGTGCAAAGGAACACCCTTCCATCTGAGAATTCATGTGAACTTGGTGTCGATCAACTCTTATCTGCGCCACACAGAGAATTGCGATTAGTACCAAACCATCTGTTCGCTAACAACCGTTACTCATATACCACTTCAAGTAGACTAACATTCGTACCCAGTAACTTGGTGGTCAAGCCGACAACCCAGACAATCACAAATCTCTCAATTCCGGCATCCCAAATGCAGAGGGAAATTTTAAGCAAATGAGAGTGCACGGGCTTGGGAAAGACAAACAAAGCGGAGACCAATTATGATAGAGAGGCGTCATACACACACACCCCGGACAGACAATTAAACTTGAGTTCCGCTCTTGGAATCCGACCATTCAGAAAATAGTGAAAGTTTTGTGAAATGCGACAAAGCTCACAGTGAAGATCCATTCAACAGAATGAGAAATTGAAGGGCAAGTGCCCATGAAGCAGGAAGGGCGGAGGCGGGGAAAGAAAGATTCACGAGTGGCGCACCAGCACGGGGAGACAAACTGCTCCTCAAGGAGCTATCACCCTCGCCTTCAGGGTGGCTGTGGTCAGGGACCCTTCAGGGACCTGACTTGGTGAGCTCTATATATACGGTCGAGCTGAGCAGTCTATGGGCTCCAACTGTCCTACGTGCCTGTAGGCCCTGGCACATGGAGCTCATCAAATACGAGCACATTTGTGCACATTTGTGGAGGCTGTGAATGTGTTGATATCTGATGTGGTGACCAATCTATATATAGAGAGAGGCGGCAGTGATGGGGGAAACTGGCGAGATTAGCAACCAGACCAGCATTGACACTACATAACCTTCCTGTGCCCTTGGTTTTTAATTCTTTCCTTGTTTTGTTTTTTCGTTCTTCGGTCTTCGGTCTGCCGGACACACTTGCATACATCCCAGCAGGCCATGACTAGGCAATATCTTATATGGCATATATTCTAAGCATTGGAGGCTGATCAGTTACCACACTTGACCAACGACAGCAGAATCCGGGCACTTGCTCATTATTTATATTTGATCATGAACGTCCGTCCAAGGAAGCCTGAAGCAGATATTTTGCAAGGTGTTGAAGTTCATTAATCAGTTGACCTCACTCATTCATATATACTTCCAAGTGTGTCCGTTAGTGCAACAGGAAGAAATTTCGGAGGCCATGGCGCCCAAGGATATTTCTCTTGTAATCTATCTTAAGCATCGTTGACCCCAGTTTGGAGCTGCTTATGATGTGTGCACACGTTTCTCTACTTTTTGGTGTCCCCTAGTGGTTGAAGTTCAAGGGAAATCCAAGGCACGCCGGTGGACTGTATCGAAGCACGGGTGTGCCCGAAACCATCCGTTCGTTGTGGAGCCCATGGCTTTGATGTAACTGTGAGACATGCTTTGTGATGGGAGGGTTTCGCTGCACATATGCAATAGAAGAAGCCGTCGTTGGCAAAAGACATGTTCAAGCACGGGTGAGGTTTGCTCGCAGGTTTGCAAATTGGACCGTTCATGATTGGAAATGTGTTATTTTCAGTAATGAGACGAAGATAAACATGCTTAATTTTGATGGCAGGTCGTGGTGTTGGATAACAGGTGGAGAGCTTGTACAACCGCAACATTTCCAACAAACAGTGAAACATGGTGGTGGACATATCATGATTTGGGGTTGTATGATAGCTTTTGGACCTGGAGCTTGGCATAGAATTGAAGGTACAATGGATCAACACGTGTACAAATTTATTTTGGAAAACGACTTGTGGTTTACAATCAGGCATTACAATTTGGTTCTAAGCAATATTATGTTTCAACAAGATAATGATCCAAAACACACAAGTAAGAGGGTGCAAGAATGTCTAAAATTGTAGCCATTCCAACTTCTCCAGTGGCTTGCTCAATCACCAGATTTGAATCCCATGGAGCATTTTTGTGCTTTTCTCAAACAACGTTTGAATGAATTTTCTACACCTCCATGAGGAATTGAAGAATTGAAGAATTTTGTGTGCATTGTTTCTTCTAATGTTAATGAAGATGATTGTATGGCACTATATGAGAGTATGCCGCGAAAGATTGTTGCTGTATTGGCTACTAAAGGTTATTGGACAAATTATTGAAATTCAAAGAAGCAGATTAAACAATATTGAGTACTTGTATAGGGTTGGTGTTTTTAAATTGTAGAAGATTATCTAGTTTTCCATATGATGTAGAACTCTGCATATATAAACATAGCTCTATTTGTTTTTTTAACTTACTTTTTAGCTTTGCCAAAAAAAATCTACATTGTATGTAATAGCTTGTCGAAGTTGTCTTCTTCAACAAAGTACTCAATTTCGTTCGTCACTGTAACTAGTTGGACTTGGCGGACGTTAAACATCTGCTCATGAACTTTCGGGGGTGTCAAATTCAAGCTGGGGCAGCCCTCCAGAGAAATTTCCGAACCTGACCGAAAATTGCTACCCGTCCCGCCCAACTTCGAAAAGAACATTGCCCTTGCATTCTTGAAGGTCAATTGACTACAAATCCCATAGTGAGTTCACTTCGCCTTCAAGGTCTAAAATCCAATATATATGTGCACTTTCAATCAATCCATAAGCAATTGATTGGATTTCATTTCGGAAGTGAAACCATCAATGAAGCACATAATTAACTTGGTCAAAAACGTTACAAAATCCTCATTAACATTGACTTTATAAAAAAATTTAATTCCAGAAAGTACATTTTATAATTGAAGAGGCTTACTTAATGATTGGAATTAATTACTTAATTTCTTAATTATTGGAATAAATATTTTATATTAAATTCCGGTAGTTCAGTAATTGATGAATTAATTCCAGTTATTAAGTAAGCATAATTAATTAGAAAATGTACTTACTGGAATTAATTAATTCCAGTAAGTACATTTTCTAATTAATTGCATATGAATACTTGTGAAAGTAGCAAGCATTACCTAAAATATTATAAAATATACATAGTAAATCAACACACTAATTTAAATGTCATCTTAGAATGACAAAGACAATTTCAAATGGTAAGTCACAAAAATTATAACCTCAATGTTAATGAGGATTTTGTAATGTTTTTGACCTCCAAGTTGATTACATGCTTTATTGATGGTTTCGTTTCCAGAATGAAATCCCAATCAATTGCTTATTTACTCATTGAAAGTGCACATAGATATTGGATTTGAGACCTTGAAGGTGAAGTGCACTCAATATGGGATTTGTAGTCAAGAGGTCTTCAAGCATGCAAGGACAATATCTTTCTCGAAGTTGGGCGGGACGGACAACAATTTTCGGTCAACTCAGATCTCACATCCCCGAAAGTTGAGTCAACTCAGATCTCACATCCCCGAAAGTTCGGGTGTTTAAGCTTAAAGTATATATGACCAAAGAAATCATACAGACATATGTTACACATCCCCGTTCATCACGCTATTGGGGATAAAAGCTCCTTTATTATTCAAAGCATGTCACTGCTGGGACCCAAATGAAAGCTGCTCAGGCATGGTGCCGATACTGGAGAGTGAGCTGCTTTATCATCCCATGTCAATGTGCTGCGTCAAATAAAACAATATCAACTTCATGACTGTTGCAACAGCTTTTCAACGGTATTTTGAGGACTTCTTCGAATATATTATAATACTTGGAATTTTTCTAGTTCACTGTAGGTGTTGCTTTTGGGTGGGGTGTTGGTTTTAGCACCCTCTACCTTAGGTGGTCATGGTGCTTATTCACCACGATACAGTCTACCCTTACCCTCGGGAGTGGATCAAAGTTAACATTTATAGAGGTGTTAACAGTTAACAATTATAAAATTACTTTTTTGAGAAATATACAATTCTTAACATTTATAAATATAAGCAATTGTGAAGAGTCCTTGTGAGAGAATACCATTCATAAAATTGCAAACCCAATCAAAACTTTATTCAATATCAAGTTTACAAATCACGGGTGAAGTATGAATCAATGGTTCTTTGGTGAGATTCATCTGCATGGTTGTATTTCATTCGTTAACATTTATAGAGTCAAATTTACAAAGAAGGGAGTACCATTTTGTTAACAATTAACACGTTTAACATTTATAGTGTGCAATATGTGGGGAGTAGAAGAAAGTTAACATTTAGAGAGGGTTAACACTTATAGGTGTAACATTTATAGAGGGTGGACTGTATTGGGAAGTGGGTTGCTTTATCATCCCATGTCAATGTGTTGCGCCAAAGATAAAACAAAACCGACTTCATCACTGTTTCGACAGTTTTTCGACGATGTTTCGAGGGCCCACTCTTTTCAGTGCTAAAAGTGTTTACCCCCATCCGACGCTATTTCTAGAAATACTAACGGACTCTGTAACTTAAACTTGAATGTCTTAAGAGGACCTGATTGACTAGATGATTATTTGGGTTTGTAATGTTTGAGTATGTTAGGTCCTTAAAGGGCGCGGGGGGGGGGTGTAGTGGATGCATATATGTTAGGGTGAGGTGTGATAGGTATGTCATATACACTTGTGGGATGTGGTTGGGTGGACATGCTGAGATTGCATGTTTGAAGGGGTGGATGTAACTTTGTCCTATGTGAAGGGCCGGGGCTGAGTCCATGTGAGCCCACAATGGTAGTTGATTCAACAAAATGTTATTCCCAACTCCAAGCTTGATACGGCGTGGGCCCATTCCCTAATATGTTGTCTTGGCATTTTGTTGATTACTATATTATATTATTTAATTGTTTGAGAGACGGGAAGGGAATGTGACGGGGTGTGTTGTTGGCATAATATTTTTTAGCTTGTGGGCAAAGTTTCAATGAGCAGAGTTTTATTGAAATAAATCAAATTTGTTAAAACCAAAAACAAGGCTTGATATTTATTGAGCTCAAATTTATTAGATTGATACCTAATTCATGTATGTGCCAATTTGTGCATCTAGATAGTAGATAGGGCCATAAGTCTACTTCTTTGAGAGGACAAAGGGTGTGATATATGTTTTGTGTGGGTATGTGGCCAAAATATATGGTTTCGTAGGTTGCCCATGTATTGTGCACATCGGAACTTTAAGGACTTGGTTAATTTGTGCATCCCATGTCCATGATATCTTTCAAAATACTTATATTATCATTTCCTAGCCATTTATCAACATATGGAAAGTTTTATTTGGAATAAGCAATTTGGATACGGGCATGGTATTTTGATATTGACCTTTACATAGTTTTGCTAAAACTAGTATCAATGATAATTTCATTTCTAAAAAGTGTATAGATTGCCACAAATACATGCCTTTGTGCATAACAAGTGTGATTCCCTTCATAACCACCATAAGAGAAAAACTCTGGACATAGTATGTTGTTGCGGATGCAAGCCCTCCTTCCTGTTCCTCCAGATTCGTGATGTTATTTCAGAGGAAGACCCCATCCAATGGCAAACTTTGGTGATGAATGCATCTCTTGTAGCCATGGATGCTATGGTGGCAAAAGAAAAATCGTGCGTTTTGAGTATGACTTTGCAAATTTGTAAAACTCTGACTCCCACCCTTTATAGTGAGCTTGGGTGGTGGTTTGTGTGGTGAGCTCCGTGCTCATCTAGCCTATGAGGTTGTCTCTGCTAATGTAACTTGAGATGTCGGGGAGGTTGTAGCACTTCTAAATCATCACTTCTGTGAGTTCATCATTGAGGAGGAGAATTATGACAATGCTTTTGGATTGACATGCATGCCTTTGCATTTTTCAAACGAATATCCACAAAGATCTATTGGGGAATGTTATGAATTTGGATGACGATATTTTATACAACCTCACGGATGCTACTTCTCAACTTATGAGAGATGATGGAGTTACACCTTGGAAGGCCCCCAAGAAAAACATTCATTGTTCTTTCAAAGTTTGATTGATGTTTTGTCAAAATTAGTGAAAGTGATATTGGATTTTTTTACGCTATGAAACTAGTGCCACCAAAAGATCTTGGAAGCATTGTTCATCCCGGCACTATTCGTTGAAAATATTATCCATAGCATCACTATTTAATAAAATTACGAGTGCTATTCATTATGGCAACAGTTCATTGAAAAACTTGTGGTTGCATAGAGGTTTTTTTTCCCACTCTACAAGCACTTCAAAGCACACATTGATTTTATTGAAGTGTATAATAAATGAGCATGTATTCATGAGTTTAGTGTCACTCAACACAAATTGCAGCCCTCACTAGTTTTGACACTTGGAAAAATAATGTGTGTTTCATGAATGAGAACCACGTGCACTAATTGGAATAACCGATTTAGCATATCCAAATAATATCCATAGCCACTTTCCTCATAATTTTTAGAGCTTGTATGAATATCCTATACATTGTCAAAGTGAGAGATTCTCTAAGTTATTAAATGATCACATATATCTCCCCATGTTGAGTATTGCGTCTAGAATGATGAACATTTTTTAAGCATATAGTCCAATCTCATTTCAAAACATGTCTTTTTGGTGTCCATTCTTGGATCCACACCCTACAATTCTCCACTCAAATATTGACGTATATTTAAGATGAGGCATTGAATTAGGCATGTCTACCTTAAGGTTTGTGCTATACCTTATGTGGTCTTTTCTTAATATATTTGAGTGTTATATGACACGGTTCATAGTAAACAATGTACATCAAAAAGACATGTGTTAAGATGGGATTAGATTATGTGCTCAATATATATTAGGCCTTGTTTTAGGTTCAATACTTCACATAATTAAGAGCTATGTAATCATTCAAGGAGAAAGAGGCTCTTCACTTTGGAGCACTTCAACACTCAAGCACTCAAGCTTAGAAGGCATGTTACACCGACCATAATGGATCTCTAAGTTTCAAATGGACAAATGTTTCTCAAAATGGGACATTTTTAGCACATTTGTTTTTTATGGCGTAATGGCCTTATCAACTAAAATGAGCCAATTGGGCCATTATGAGACAATCATTTTGTCATAATTGATGAGATCTTCCATATATATTATAATTGATCATTTGCATGGTTTTATAAACATGTGTGGGTGTATTGGAATGGCTGAGTTGTATTTTAAGAACCCTCAACAGGTATTCTCTTGTACCAACTAGCAATCATTACGTTCCCATCACGTCCCCTACATTAAATTGAGCGGACCAATTGGCTCATTTTAGTTGATAAGGCCATCGTAGCTATTGAAATTCTATTTATCCCAAAGTTTAGTCACAATAATCCATCATGGGTATCCTTAATGCCATGTGAAGTGTTCACATCTAGCGCTCGAAGAACGAATAACGTTACTTTCCATCACTATATGGTTTGTAATTAGTCTAAGCAATCATAACACCATATTCGAAATTTTGGGAGATTTCCAGTCTCCCAATTTGATGACAGTTTAGGTGGAGTCGACCTAAAATGTACCCACTGGGTACATTTTAGGTCGACTCCACCTAAACTGTCATCAAATTGGGAGACTGGAAATCTCCCAAAATTTCGAATATGGTGTTTCATATTAAATTTCATTTTTCATCAAAACAATGAGATTTATGTAATTGTGGTGAATTGCTTGTACATTCAATGTGGGGGAGCAACATACTTAGACCAACTCGAAATTGAAGCAACACCATAATTCACGTGCCGGTGTCACCATCAAAGAGATCTTCCATTCTTATACATCATATAAAGGAACAAACATAGTATGGATGTGAACATTAAAATAATGTATCATAAATTTTCTTTTGTAAAAAATGCATAAGATGCTCAAAAATATACTCATGTAACACAAGTTAAGAAATTGGCAATACCTCCTTGTCCTTTAATGGTTGAATGTTGATGAAATCACCCTCACACATAATAAAATGCCCAACCCAACCCAACCCTCAAGAGGGCAAGAACAAAACAAAGGATAATCTTTTTGTAGACATGCCTATTGAGAAGCCAAACCAAACAAATTCCAAAATTTCAAGTGGTTAAGTGGATAAGGTAAAGCTCGTAACTTTGCAAAATGTATGGGACCATAGAGTGTGGCTTATATATATATAGTTTCATTTTTAAATAATGGAACACATGAGGCGTGTGGCCACCTGGCTAGTTGTTCTATCAAGTAGAGGGAGGATTTAACGGCTAGTAATCGAATCACGAACCACTTCATTTGATTTTGGGTACCTCCCCGTTATCATCCTGTAGTTTAGGGTCATCTCTACCAGCCATATTCCCCTTCTCATTATGGCACCCCAAGTTCCATGCAATGCACTTTTTCCACAAAAAAAATCTCTTTTAGAGCACACGAGGTCGAGACTTTCATCGCTAGCAAAACCATATGGATTGGGGAACAAATAGATTATCCCAATTAGTGTGTGTTACTATTCGGAGTTATGCAATCCATGATGTCTTATCTCGGGAGTTTAATTTCTACTAACAAATGTTCAATAGGTTATTCAAACATTATAGAACATAAATGACCTTGCTTGGTAACATTTTACATTCCCATTAAGTATTTGTAATATTGCATAGCTCTAGATAGTAACACATAGTAATTGGGGTAACCGGTGTAGATATTAAGTAAGTCTTGACTTATCCATGGATTTTTGACATAATTAAATTTTGTACGTGTGGTTTTATTGTAGAATTGGCATAACGAGCCATTGAAATGAATTACAACTCTTGTTGTAACCACATTTTTGCTGATGTAGATCATGTTATTTGTGAAATATATCCATATGGAGTTTTGATCTTGTTGCTTCTCAAAGCATGTCTACGGTATGCATGATTAGGGTCTCCATTACATATAAGCTTTTATTTCACTCCCCCTAATAAATTATTTTGCAATGCAAATGTATCATCAACGCAAATGATACTTTCATTTGCATATTCATTTCTGGACAACTATTTTATCCATATTTGCTTAAATTATAGTTGGTGAATCTACGGTGTTTTTTTTTTTCCTTTTCTATCCATATACACTTTTGATGGGCAAGAGAATGTTTTATTGGTTAATTTTACTTTATTGTTAGCCCAAGCAAGGTCAAATGGTACATTGTAAAGCTATGCCCAAATTGATAATTTGCGTGTTGTTTTTCTTCGTATACCTCATGTCTTCACCCACATGGCATGCACTCTTATTAATAGTGGAAGCCATATGTATGCAAGACCCCTTATTAAACCTCTTATATACAAAATTCTTATAAGCAAAAGCATACAATATGTAGATAGCAATCATAGTTCTCATGTAAGTGTATAGGAAATTTGCATGCTAGAGTGTTTACTTATACACAATATAAGAGATTGAAAAAAAAAACTTAAAAAAAAACTTGTACATATGTTTATATAAGAAAATTTTCAACAAGCTCATTATAATATGACACATGAGATGACAAATATTGTTCATGGATGAACACGTGCACATTATGGGGGCACGAGGTCTCTCTATTCACGGGGAGGTGACTATCGGAATTTTAGAAACCACGTGAGATAAAAAATAGGGTCAATTTAATTCGTTGAGGGTAAAATTTATACATTCATTAGATCTACATTAGCTTTGGAAATATGTCCCCTACATGTTTATATGTAAAATAAGGCGGTAAATAATTCCTCCATTTTAGTAATCAGTAGAAAAAAAATAGGATTATAGATATTGGGACCCCCCCCCCAAATGTGTGTAGTAGAATCAATAGAATAATTATGGGTTTGACTACTTGGATGAAGAATTGTGTAAATTTTGTCCAATTTTGAATGAAACGCGTTAGTTTGGAGGGAAACGTTGTGGATTTTTTTGGGGGAAGGAATGTTGTGACTTCTCAACGGCCCTTGGGTTTGCTTAGGGTTTGGACAAGCATAGTGGTGTGAAGGCGGTGAAGCGTTTGGGTAGGAGGTCTTGCATTGGTGAAATGTGGCACAAAGGTGGTAGGTAAGACACATTTTTTGGAGCTTTCTTCTTTGCTCCATAGCATTCACAACATTCACACATGGTGTTTCACAAGCGCCAAAGATTCGGCTTGCTCCGCTCTCGTAAGGTATGTCCGCCTCATGCCAACAATTAGTTTTAGTTCTTTATCATCATTGGTGTTAAACCTCTCCAAATTTTTTGTCTTATCATGACATTGTAGAGGATATTGATATGTACCTTGACATGTATTGGAGGGTGTATAGTTATATCCTAACCCTTCACATTGTAAATATTTGGTACAAGGTTGAATGTGTTTGTGAACACAATTAAAGTAAATGTTTTCAATTTGTGTATTTAGTTTTTTCAATTGAATGCAATTTTTTGTTTTGGAGTAGATAATTATGCAAAATTTTCATGTCTTATGACAGTTGATTATATTTCTTGTTTTGTTCTATCCGTGTTTACAACTTGTCTATGTTAGCTTGTACATTTTGTCATCTCCATGTTCATTGGTAATCTTTTAACTAAACTCCAAGTGTTATTAATTGTGTTTTGAATGACACTTTGAATGCTTTAGCATTGGTATAACTAATTGAAACCGATTAAATGACAAGATGGATGGTATGGAATGTTTGTTGCTCACATAGTCGATTTTGCAATGCTATAGTATTCTGTTCATTATTTGGTACATGTACAATTTATAAAAAAAATATGATGCTAAAAATTGGTCTCTCCAAAAAATTACAAATAAACATAGGGTGCTTAAAAATATGTCAAAGCAACTTTATATCCACAAATAGGGAGGACAAAAAATACCGAGAGGTGCATAAATAACCCCCATTAAATACCCCATTATCGCACGTGGTTACAAAATGTAAGAGGATGTGATCCCCCCGTGTCTCTATTCCAACACAAATAATTATTTTCTCTTCAAATTTTTGCATGTGTCATGCTCACATTTGTTAAGACCCACGTGTACCAATGTGGAAACTACATTCCAGCACATGACGAGATGAACTAGAGAGCCCTTTGTGGTTTAAGGTATGTCTGAATGAAATAAATTCCTTCGTGAGAGACCTTAGGGGTGTCTCAATTGAGCACTTACAAAACAATACCCGCCCCATATATGTATTCTTCATAAGTCAATTGTCAGGAAATACCTTTTGTACACCCACGTGGTACTGTACATGCTACATCGAGTGCTCCCCTCCCCCCCCCCCCCAAAAAAAAAAGTGTTTGCCATGGGGAGTGACAGTAGCTCAACGCACGTAGTGCAATTTTATTTTATTTTTTATTTTTGCAGTAGATTTGGCATTTTCCGATTTCATGATGTTCATGAAAAATTAATTCTCATATATTCAACACTTTTGCAAAGAAAAAAAAAACTTAATTTACTAGTTTGCCAATCTAACAAGTGAGAAAATAAAAAGGAACATTAATGTTTTAATCCAACTGAAATGTGATGTCTATTCATCAATCCCTACCCATGTCCCTATGGCCATTCTAATAACAAACTATTGCAAGTATGTTGGAAAGTGTTATTCTTCACCAACGTGATGTTCTACATATTTCACACACTTTTATGTTATTATTGAAGACAACATCCTGCTCTCTCAAAATTGGGATGTGTGCTCGGGGGGGGCAGTGTGTTAAAAAGTTAAGGATATAGGTGCGAACAACCACTATTTTATAGGGGGGTATTACTTTCAATTCTCTTCTTTTTTTCACATGCTATCATTATGTAAATTTCTACTTTGGGTTAATAGAAAAATGGCTTGCATTACTTATAATTCCAAATTACCTATTATTCCATACCCTATAGTACTTTAAAGATGTCCAGTGCCATTTTTTGATACCCTATATTACTCTTAAGTCCATTTATAATTTTTAGCCCCCATGTTTTTAAAATACCCTATCATTTGTTCGCACGTATATTGCTACTCCAACCAATGACTACCCCCCCCCCCCCCGAGGATGTGTGGTCGACCTTTGACCCAAAACTTGGTTAAGGTAGAAGTGCCAATTCTGGCAGTGACCACAACTTGACATTTTTTTTTTCTCTTCTAAAGTGGGCAACTACGTATTACAATATGGACATTAATTACATTATTCTAGGGATTAGAAACATAGCTCATTGGTTGAGAGAGACAAAATGTCATCAATCAATAATGTCCATTATGGGAGGGCTTTTCTAACCACTTTGGATGACAAAGAAATGTTGGTTTTCATTAGTCATATCTTAATTACATAATGTTGAAATTTGATGAACTCAACATAACATTACTTAGCATGCACCTCTTGTTTCGTGGGTCCTCATAATATAACAACCATGTGCTTGAAAATTTGCACAGGGAGACTCCTATTTAGACTAAACTCCCAAAATCCAATTGTTATATTATGTGGGCCCACGTTGTTGAATAATATTATGAAGTGCATTGGCTTCCTTATGGATTTTGTTAATTTCTTGAAGCTTTTGTGATATATCTTATAAATGTTAAGGGTCTTGAGTTCTCAAAGTGTCCGTTATAGGCTCGGTTTCCACCTTAGAGCTCGATGATCTGCACCTTTTCCAGCAAGACGAAATTGAAGCTGAGGTGGCATCCAGCTAGGACTTTAAAGTACCACGGCAGCACGAGGCTACCTCACCTGATGAGGGACTTGTGCAAATGCGCGAGAGCACTCGTTCATGTTCCCTGCCTCTTGCAGAAGACAAGCCATGGCTATGGCTTCCCACCTCCTACTCTCGCTCCAGTCCTCTACGTGTCTTCTCTCGCACCGCCGTCCCGCGTCGGAGCCTCTCGCTGCTGCCTCCCTCGCTTCCGGCTCAGGCACATTGTACACCAATTTTTCAACCTTGCTAATAGTCAAACCGTCCCTCCAATCGTCGCCGTTTTGGAACGGAGCCGGGGGCCATCTGGACTGGAGACGGTCGGCGGCCATTGGCTGTGCTAGAAGGATGGAGGGAAGCCCGCTGCAAATCGGAGCTACGATGGAGCAACTAGAAGAGGCTGCGAGGACAACGGTTTGTGGCTTCTTGATCGGCCTTGTCTTGTATTGCTTTCTGGCTGTAGAAAATTAAGGATCTCAGTGTGTGCAGTCTAGAGCATCGCATTTGGAATTATGTTTTTAGATTTGTACATTTTTGTGTTTATCATCAGGAATGTGTCGCAGAAGTTTCTGGAATTTCTTAGGTAATTGAATCAAGCTCTAAGCATGCCAATTTCATTTGTTGTTACCTCGTTGGCTAATCCCAGGAGTCTTTGGCTTATGAATGAATTTCTGGACATTGTATTTCTTTTTAGCTGTAGAAAATCAAGGATCATAGTACAAGAAGGCACTGTCTTTGCAGTTGTAGGCCGCAGGGGAGCAGAAGGCCGTGAATGAATTTTAAAGGAGAAAGTAAGGTGTGCTGGTCAAATTCATATTCTCCTTGTACTTAATTTTGGAAATATGTTCTGAGCTGTATGAACGATCCACAAAGTACGAATTAGTAAGTACATTGAATTTGAGGTATAAGAGAACACACATGCCATGTCTCGCTTTCACTTTGGAGAGTATCCTTATACGACGTATTTTATGTTCATTTTAGAAGACCACAGTGGTTATTGTGTATCAAGGTTTTTCGCAAAGAAAAGTATTAACCTGAACTTGGATACTGCTACTGCAATTCTTCATCTGGAGGATATAATTCAATAGCAGTCTGATGAACAGGCTATCATGAAGGCTGCAAAGCAAATGGTATTCATAATTGAGGAGAAACAGTTTGTCGGGACCCTGGAGGGTGCCGTGCCTGTCCTCATTCAACAGGTCTTTTGTCTTGTTCTGAAATGCTTGGCAATGTTTGACACCATTTCACAAACTATTATACATTCAGCTGATAGACGTGAAAATGATTCTTTTATATACAATATTAAATAAGAGTTGGTTAGATCTATCAATAAAAGCATTTCTTTCTACTGTTCATGTGGACAAACCTGTCTCTGCATTCCTATTTTCTGCAAAGTGACTGTATGCTGCTTCATGTATTTTATATTCTTTTGAGTGCAACGTTTCTCGGCTCACGAAGAGGTGGAAACGCTAAAGAACACTTTTATTTACAGGAAGGTTGGATTGACGTGGCAGAAGGAATCGATGAGCTATTTTAGGTGATGCAGAGGTAATTTAGTTCCTGATGTAGACACGTGGTGATGTTCTGTAGTTCATTTTATAGCTTCTGGTGAACTGGATTATGTGCTGAGTGATATTGGTATTGGTGATGCAGGCTACTCACAGGCTCTATCATAGCACATGAGCTTAAGCATGCATGGTTGCATCTGGCAGGTGAGTGCACGGTTCTAGATCATTGTTGAGGCACCTTATTTCGCACTCCATCACACTCCTTTGTCAATGGTTAGATGCTTCATACTGAGTTCACTTGGAATAAGTGAGTGCTAAGATCCTGGTGTATGAATCTCGATTTGAAAAAAGGTAAATCTACTGTGTTGTCATCTGTCCTCAACTGTTAGTGCATCAAGGCACAAAACAATAAATGCCGGTCATTATATGTATGCCAGAATAGATTTGGCCACACCCTTGAGTCCTGGTTTCATAGTGAAGGAAGGTAAGGGCTTCATGTCTTCTTACTTGAATTATGGTGTTGGTGGTGACTGTAGGAGGATTTCCCCACCTGCGACCTCCAGTTGAGGAGGGTATATGTCAAGTAATGTCACAAATATGGTTGACAACAGAGCTCAAGAAAGCCAGCATGGGGAAATGATTATCTGGAAGTGGGAAACAAGTCAACACTGCTTCCCAAAAGCGTTTGGGTGAGTTCATTCTTCACCAGATTGCGACAGACTCATCTCCCATCTATGGAGCAGGATTCCGAGAGGGAATTGCAGCAGTGCAACAGTTTGGGCTCGTGTGAGTTCTTGAGTATATGAAAGGTACTGGTAACATTCTAGATTATTTTGTAGTTCCTATCCTTTGATGTACACTTGAGAGCACTCTGCTCATCTTGCTCGGGTTTTGGCCATCAATTAACCATTAGTGGTAATCAGGGAAGGGAGTTTACAATGTATGTAGTGTAACACAATGTGATGGTGAGAAATCTTAGTCACTGGACATTCTAGTCTACAGGAGTTCACCGTCTTCAAAGATGAGTGAAGGCTTTAGTTTAGTATAGAACTTAACATTACAGCTATTGGAGAGCCTCAATCCTTTGAAGATATGTAGATTTCGTACTAATAGACAGTATAGAGTAACATCTGAAAGAAGTTGCATTGGAATTACATATGAGAAACCCCTCGATTGGGCTTCTCAAGTCATCGAAACTGAGTGCTTAAGCAAAGCAAGCCAGACACTCCTAAACTCTATGCACTTACTCAGCACTTAAGAACCAAAGAGACTCAGTGATTTAAAGCTGAACAAGCCAGACATTTTTATACTTTCTGCACTGATTCGGTGCTTGATAATCATAGCCGAGAAAGACAAAATTGATCATATATCTGAGTATACTTTTGGACTTCTCTGATAAACATATGAATGGCAGCATTTTGTAAGAAAGGCACCATAATAGCTATATTCAAATTCTGGGAAGTATGCATGCGTGTGCCTACTTACTGTCTTATCCTCAACAAGGGTCTCGAGCTGGGATTATTCAACTTTGTTCTTATTAAATTTATTTAGTACAATCTGTGGAGAGTCCAGAGATCTTTGATGTGAGCAGATGGTCTCAAACCTGTCAAAATCTCAGTATCAAGTGTGTTTGAAGGACTTGCCTTCAAACTGATTTGTTATGCTTGAATTGCTGTATAAAGCAGCTCTTGCTGTGGATATTGTCCTCTTTCTAAACACCATCATATAAGCTTATTTGAAAACTGAAAGGTATACCTAAGCATGGAATATGAATGCATATTAACATGTGAGGGCTGTGCCATAAAACTCGTAACAGAAACAACAGTCTTTCTTTCTTATGTCAAATGCCTAGTTTATAATTCGGTATTAGCAACTACAACAGTAACGCTACCATAAGTTAGGCAACCGGTGAGGTTACATAACATAACCATATGATCTGTCCCAGATTGAGGTCATCTAATCCCTAGTTAAGATCCACTGTCCAAAATAGGCGAGAGAGAGGACCAGGCTATGTCCATGGACTATGGAGTGCGCATCGCTTGCCAATACGCCATGTTGACCAGTAAATGCTTATGTAATGGCTAGAGATAGCCATGAAATTCTATACGGTCAAGAGAATGACAGCCTAATATACATGTACTCAAGCTAAGAGTGACTTGCAAGATCATGTAATGGCCTTGCTCAGTGTACGAGCACGTGTTAAGTTCACTATGCACTAGAACTCACGGAGACTAAGGGCCAACCACCAAAGTGGAGGCGATTACCTGACTTAAGCAACAACTTATATATACCGCATGCACATTTCATGCGAAGCTAGATGTCAAGTATGTCTTAAGCAACAACTTATATATTATACCGCATGCACATTTCATGCGAAGCTAGATGTCAAGTATGTCGCTGGCCAAGAGAAGGAGGAAAGGAATGAACATCTTCAAAACGTTGGAGGAGATGGAAACAGGTCCGGACAACTCTTTGGCCAATGCTTCCAGCGACTCGGCATACAGCATAGGGTCCATGATGTTGAGATCCATGGGAGGTAAAGTTTCGATCTCATGTGCCAGCTGTAGCAGAAAGTCTCCACATTCACAGCGGTTGTCGAGCAAGTGGACACCTGCGGTGGGGCCTCTCACGAGGAGTAGCTGCTTACTCAGGGCTCGCAAAGTCCGACACTTGGTCTCTATGTCACGAATAATTTGGTTCATCCGAGGAGATTCTGCAAGAACAGAATTAGATCAGTGATCAGCGGATTTCAACCATCTTCACATTTACTGGAAGAGAATAGGTTGAGCTTTAATTTGAGGGGAAGAAACAACAGTGGTGTAGTTCCAGGATGAATTCAGGAAGAGAACTTCAATCAGTGCATGATTAGTATCATCTCGACAGACATGGGTATTCTAAGTTCGCATTGATCAGTGTACTTGAAACCTCTCCGTTCTCCTATCGAAACTTTGATTTGAAAGCAGTATTACCCCTCTTCCATGCGAAAACGATTCAGCAAAAAGAAAGTAACAAGGATCCATGGCATGACAAAATTGAAGTACCCCCTAGTGAAAACCTGCGATTACGTCTTCTAGAAGAATATAACTGCTCTATCTTATATGTGTCCACACAACCTCCGTCCATTTTTTATATCATTGAAGCGTTGCCCATGGTGATTAGGAATATAAAACTATTTAAGTTCTTTTTCTTCGTAGAAAATCCCGCTTCTAGTGGCCCCAATCAAAATTGGAAAATCCATAGATACATTCATGCATGCAAGCCAAAACTGCTTGAACCTCCAGTTATGTGATGGGTAGCCAAGAGAACGTGTTGATCAAGTGTGCACTCACCCACTTGAATTCCAGAGTCTTGTGCAAAGGAACACCCTTCCATCTGAGAATTCATGTGAACTTGGTGTCGATCAACTCTTATCTGCGCCACACAGAAGATTGCGATTAGTACCAAACCATCTGTTCACTAACAACCGTTACTCATATACCACTTTAAGTAGACTAACATTCGTACCCAGTAACTTGGTGGTCAAGCCGACAACCCAGACAATCACAAATCTCTCAATTCCGGCATCCCAAATGCAGAGGGAAATTTTAAGCAAATGAGAGTGCACGGGCTTGGGAAAGACAAACAAAGCGGAGACCAATTATGATAGAGAGGCGTCATACACACACACCCCGGACAGACAATTAAACTTGAGTTCCGCTCTTGGAATCCGACCATTCAGAAAATAGTGAAAGTTTTGTGAAATGCGACAAAGGTCACAGTGAAGATCCATTCAACAGAATGAGAAATTGAAGTGCAAGTGCCCATGAAGCAGGAAGGGCGTAGGCGGGGAAAGAAAGATTCACGAGTGGCGCACCAGCACGGGGAGGCTGTGGACACTTTGATCCCTGACTTGGTGAGCTCTATATATACGGTCGAGCTGAGCAGTCAATGGGCTCCAACTGTCCTACGTGCCTGTAGGCCCTGGCACATGGAGCTCATCCCCTCATCAAGGAGCAAGCACACTTTAGGGACGCTGTGAATATTTTGATCTCTGATGATGTGACCAATCTATATATAGAGAGAGGTGGCAGTGATGGGGGAAACTGGCCAGTAGTATACGGAGGACGCTAAACACCCCCCCACGAACTTCTAGGGATTCCATATTCGGGCGGGGGCAGCCCTCCCACGAAATTTCTGGCCCCGCCCGGATTTTTTCCAAACCCGCCCGAAAATAGCTGCCCGCCCCGCCCGAAAACGAAAGAAACATTGCTCTTCCATTCTTGAAGGCCGCTTGACTACAAATCCCATATTGAGTGCACTTCACCTTCAAGGTCTCAAATCCAATATATATGTGCACTTCCACCTAGTAAATAAGGCATTAAATGGGATTTCATTCCGGAAGTGAAACCATCAACCAAGAATGTAATTAACTTGGAAGTCAAAAAATTAGAAAATCCTCATCAACATTGAGGTTATAATTTTTATGACTTACCATTTGAAATTGTCTTCGTCATTCTTAGGTGACACTTAAATTTAGTTTGCTGATGTGGTATGTATATTTTATAATATTTTAGATAATTCTGGCTACTTTCAAGAATATTCTGGAACTAGAATTAGTGTTTTATTTTTAGTTTGTTTATTTTATAGTATTTTAGTTAGTACCTGCTCTTTTCACAAAGTATTCTTACACATTTAAACTATATAGTATGATTCAATGTAATTAAGTCTAATTAATCCTAATTAAACCTAATTAAACCTATCTACCTATCTACCTTATTTGTCATGGGATTGTCTACTTTCAATGGACCCTTCATTGTTTGGAATTCTTTTATAATGTTTATGTCAAAACGAATTTAATCCTTCCTATGTTATGCCACACATTGTTTTTAAATGCACAACTTGAACTACCTAAGGGGAGGGGGGTTAGCATCTGCCTTACCTATAAAAGAACAACGCAAATCTGCTAGATTCACATATTTTCTAGTCACTTTGGGCATGTTTCCAAGGATGTAGGTCTGTAGTGCTCTAGAGAGTACAACATCCAGATGATTGAGTTAGAGAAATAACCGGTTGAAATACAATACTTTAGCAGAATTACCGATCACTGTAAGTGAATTTAGGGAATGAGCCCCCCAATCCAACAAGAAAAACTGAAAGATGTCAACATGTACAGTGACGAACAAAATTGAGTACACAACTGAGAACTTCAATTCCGGCAAGCAATCTCTAGCGATTGAAAATTGATATCATTGAAGTAATTAAGCAAAGTATGTGTACAAAGTAGTCTTCTTCATGTATGTAAAAAGAAATTTTAAAAAAAAAATTAGGGTTTCTGACAATAGGCATGTCAAAGCGGCTAGGGTTTACAGACTCAGTTTTGTTTGGAGCCACCATCCGAACTTCAATTTTCATTTGCAAACTGATTTGTGGTTAATTTTGTTAGATCATTAGTGCATTGTGACACTCTGCAATTAGAGATTGTGTAGTAGTGAGCTTTCGTGCAATTGTTTTTGTATGCCACGTTCATTTGCGTTGCAAAAACTCCAAGCGCTAAAGCAACTTCGGAATGGCAATTCAACATGAAAAGTTGCGGATGCAATTGGGGTGAGTCAATCTTGGGTAGTTAAGCTTAGAAAAGAGATCACGGGGGAGCTTGAGAGGCAAAAAGGAGGGCGCCCAAGACACCTTACTGCGAGAGAGAGGCGGAGATGTGTCACCTTGCTTACGGAAGGGCGTTTGGGAGTTGCATCAAAGGTGGCAACAACAATTCGAAATGAATCAGGTAAAAATGTGTCTAGTGTAACTGTGAGACATGTTTTGTAATGGGAAGGTTTCGCTGCACATGTGCAATAGAAGAAGCCGTCGTTGGCAAAAGACATGTTCAGGCACGGGTGAGGTTTGCTCGCATGTATGCAAATTGGACCGTTCATGATTGGAAATGCGTTATTTTCAATGATGAGACGAAGATAAACATGCTTAATTTTGATGGTAGGTCCTGGTGTTGGATAACAGATGGAGAGCTTGTACAACCGCAACATGTCCAACAAACAGTGAAACATGGTGGTGGACATATCATGATTTGGGGTTGTATGATAGCTTTTGGACCTGGAGCTTGGCATAGAATTGAAGGTACAATGGATCAGCACGTGTACAAATTTATTTTGGAAAATGACTTGTGGTTTACAATCAGGCATTACAATTTGGTTCTAAGCAATATTGTGTTTCAACAAGATAATGATCCAAAACACACAAGTAAGAGGATGCAAGAATGGCTGAAATTGCAACCATTCCAACTTCTCCAGTGGCCTGCTCAATCACCAGATTTGAATCCCATAGAGCATTTTGGGGTTCTTCTCAAACAACGTTTGAATGAATTTTCTACACCTCCATGAGGAATTGAAGAATTTTGGGAGCATGTGTGCATTGTTTCTTCTAATTTTAGTGAAGAGGATTGTATGGCACTATATGAGATTATGCCGCGAAAGATTGCTGTTGTATTGGCTACTAAAGCCTATTGGACAAATTATTGAAATTCAAAGAAGTAGATTGAACAATACTGAGTACTTGTTTATGGTTGGTGTTTGTAAATTGTAGAAGGTTATCTAGTTTTCAATATGATGTAGAACTCTGCATATATATACATAGCTCTATTTGTTTTTTTTAACTTACTTTTTAGCGTTGCAAAAAAAAATCTACATTGTATGTAATAGCTTGTCGAAGTTGGCTTCTTTAACAAAGTAGTCAATTTCGTTCATCACTGTAACTAGTTGGACTTGGCAGACGTTAAACATCCCCTCATAAACTTTTGGAGGTGTCAGATTCAAGATGGGGTAGCCCTCCACAGAAATTTCCTAACCTGACCGAAAATTGCTACCCGTCCCGCCCAACTTCAAAAAGAACATTGCCCTTGCATTCTTGAAGGTCAATTGACTACAAATCTTGTAGTGAGTTCACTTCACCTTCAAGGTCTAAAATCCAATATATATGTGCACTTTCAATCAGTCCATAAGCAATTGATTGGATTTCATTTCGGAAGTGAAACCATCAATGAAGCACATAATTAACTTGGTCAAAAACATTACAAAATCCTCATTAACATTGACTTTATAAAAAATTTAAATTCCAGTAAGTACATTTTATAATTGAAGAGGCTTACTTAATGATTGGAATTTATTACTTAATTTCTTAATTATTGGAATAAGTATATTTTACATTAAATTATGGTAGTTCAGTAATTAATGAATTAATTCCAATTATTTGGTAAGCCTAATAAATTAGAAAATGTACTTACTGGAATTAATTCTAGTGATTAATTAATTCCAGTAAGTACATTTTCTAATTAATTGCGTATGAATACTTGTGAAAATAGAAGGCATTACCTAAAACATTATAAAATATACATAGTACTAAATCAACACATTAATTTAAGTGTCATCTTAGAATGACAAAGACAATTTCAAATGGTAAGTCACAAAAATGATAACCTCAATGTTAATAAGGATTTTGTAATGTTTTTGACCTCCAAGTTGATTACATGCTTCATTGATGGTTTCACTTCCAGAATGAAATCCCAATCAATTGCTTATTTACTCATTGAAAGTGCCCATATATATTGGATTTGAGACCTTGAAGGTGAAGTGCACTCAATATGGGAATCGTAGTGAAGCGGTCTTCAAGCATGCAAGGGCAATGTTTTTTCGAAGTTGGGAGGGACGGGCAACACTTTTCGGTCAAGTTCCAAAATTTCTTTGGAGGGTTGCCCCAACCTGGATGTCACATCCCGAAAAATTGGGTGTTTAATGTCGGTGGCTATGTTCGGGGAAAACCGACGGCTAGTTCATTATCAGCCGATGGATTTCCCCTCATGGCCGGTCCAAATTTTCAACCATCGGATGGCAATCCGACTATAATTTCAATCCTCCGGCAATTAGCCGATGGACTAGAAAATGTCCCGGAAATGTAGCCAATTCTTCTTGTGAGTTACTGGATTTCAGCCAGAAGCATCCAGAGCGCTATTTGTCTGGGGCATCTGATGATGCACTTGAGGAAGTACCCTAAACCTTAAGCTTTTTGAATTATGCAACCTTTTCATGACCAAATCCAATTGCTTCTATGAAGATTTGGGGGACCCTTGGCCTTCAAGCGGTGAAGGCATTGCTAGGTTCAATTCCTGCCAAGGATATTAACTCTTCAAATTTAAAGTTTTGAACATGCCTTTCTTTTCACTTATTCAAGATTTTGTACTAAGAAATGATTTCTAATAACTTTTCATACATTTTTTAAACAATTAGTGCCGATACGAATTCCATTTAATCGGATATTGGCCAATGACAATATGAAAATATAGGCAATTGGCCGATTGATTTTACAAAAGACCGGCTCTTGCCGATGTAAATTGGAAAAAATCCGACCCTTGGTAGCAACTACCGGCAATTAGCCACTAAGGCTTCAAAAACTTCCCGAACTCTGGTCGGTGGTTGCACTTGAGAATATTTTGGTACAAGCAGTCAATACCCTAGTATTCTCCAGAGAAACTGCAGCTAATTATATATGACCAAACAAAGCATACAGACAATAGTTGCACACAGGCCATAAATTTGACACCCTAGCCAAATTTCCAGGGGACACCCTGGCCCAAATTTTGGGTGTCCCAAGGACACCCTGCTCCAATTTTTGGGTGTCCTCATAAATTTCTCTTAAAATTTTTTTTTTGTCAAAATAGGTACAATTTTGAAAAATATATAATATAATTTCAAAATCTCAATTAAAAATAAAAAAATTCACTACATATCATAACTTGCAATGCAAATCAAACCTACAAGCGGCAGCCTTTCATAGCACACCACTTTACCCATACTTGTTCAAAGTCAATGGCCTCTATGGGGATTTTTGCCATTGCAACTCTCATTTGTGCTTCCAAAGTCTCTAATACCAAACTACACCGTAAAGTAGATTTAATATGATTTTGAGTAGAAAATCCTCTCTCACAAGAAGCTGTACTAGCAGGAATTACAAGAACAGCTTGCCACAACTTTGTCATATGAGGATATCTTCCAACATAGTCCAAATTGGAAGAATAAACCATCCAAGCTTGGTGCATTTTAAGACCACCACATGAAATATGAAGTGTATCCAAAAAACCTTGAAGCTCTGATTTTAAACCACGCTCATCAAAAAGATTCCCTCCATTAGTGCAGAAGTGGTCAATGAAACTCTGAAGCCATAAACGAGCATTTCGATGAAGAAGTGTCAAGTCTGTTGAAAAACAGACAGGGCTAAATAGCTTAGCTGCATTGAAGAGCTTCAAATTAGGAAATCGTTGCTGCAATGATTCTATCACCTTAACCACATAGGCCTGTGCAATCACCTTGCACCCATGGAGGGTACCATCACCACCAAACTCAATTGCATGAGGCAATGGTGCATAATGCAATATATGTGAATGCACCACTCTTGTAGAGTCTTGAAAATGGATCTCACCGCCTCTAGAAATGTCCAAAAATTGTGCCACAAATTTGGTATCCGCTGATAGGCCCTACAAGTACAGGGGACACCCTGAATTTTTTTTGGGTGTAAAAAGGACACCCTTGTAGGATTTTTGGGTGTCCTCGGGGACACCCTGTTTGAGATTTGGGTGTCCTAGGACACTCTAGGAAGCAAAATACACCCCCCAGGGTGTCAATTTTATGCCCTGGTTGCACATCCCCCTTCATCATCATGTTGGGATAAGGCTCCTTTGTTATTTTAGGGGATTGCTATTTCCACACCTTTTTTGGCTAGATTCACACATTTTTGCCGGTTCGGTTGCCGTGTCATTGAGGCGCTACATATGAGATTCTTCATGGTGCATCCGGACCGTTGATCCACCAAGGCCCATCCAAGGGCCTCAATGATCCTAGGTGGCCGTGGGGTGGGGGGCGGGGGCCACCAAGGCGGGGTGGGGCCGTGGGCCTCATGTCTTTTTTGGGGAGGCCGGATTTAGGGTGGTGTCGGGCCTAGTGGCTAGGCCTACTTATTATATAACTAGTTGGTTACCCTTACTCTACTTACCAAATAACTAGTTGGTTAGCCTTACTCTACTTACTAAATGACTAGTTGGTTACTCTTCCTCTACTTACTAAATAAGTAGTTGGTTACCCTTACTCTACTTACTAAATAACTACTGAGTAGTTGGTTAGCCTTACTTGGTATTTTAGTAGGTACTCATGTTACAACCATTGCAAGGAAGGAGACTATCCACAATCATATAGCATAGAATTACAACATAATGGTAATGTCATAGAGGCATTACATTTCCGGATGGAAATATTTGATTTGCTTGACAATAGGGATGATACATAGATTATGTAATGTAGGTGACACTAAGTAGGATACAATTATTTACAAATGTATATGGGCCTTTCGTGGTCACTCTTCTTCTCGGGGGGGGCACTGGCGAAAAACGTAGGAACTACGTGCGATAAAATATAGGGTCTTGTATAAAAATTTGGCGTAAAATTTGTAAATTATTAGATGTAGTATAGAGTGCTTTGGGATTGTGAAACATGATTATATGTAATATAGCATTTGACAAAACATGATTAAATTACCTAAGTGGTACATATAAAATAGCATGGAGAAAAAGTGATAGTTTCAAAAATTAAATACTTTGCCACCAAAATATGGCATGTTCTATATAGGAAGGGTTCAAAAGATAAGGGTGAAGGTTGGTACTAAGTGGGGCAATTGTTGGCAACCCATTGACTTGATGAAACGTGCAGTCCAGAACGGAAATAGAAAAACGCTCTTCCCAACTGCTATGGCTTACCTCCATTGGTTCAAAAAACAGCCGGGTCTCAACAAATATAAGTATGTTGAGAGTGACTGTGTGTGGGTTGATGTGGATGCTATTATCTCAATTGTGTCTCTACTGTATGAATCAACTAGCAAAATCTACACCTTAGATGAGGTAGATGCAAACTCATTGAGTGAGTTCATTTCAAATAAAAAATAAAACCTGCTAAATTTGTACTATCTCACACATGTGGAGATATAATTTGGAAAAAAGGTTGAATGATCATTAGTATACCTTGAAATTTGTAGTAGTCATTTCAGTTCGAGTACCCTCATATCTCCCACATGTGTAAATGGTAGCCTAGCTAGTTTAGGTGGATTTTGCTTGCATGGAGTGGGATTTTCCTCCAATGTGTAGGATTGGAAGATCAAGGCATCAATTGTAGGGATTCTGCAAACCTTGTAAATGTGACTTTGAGACACATGTGGCTCGCCTGTTCCCTAAGACCTCAAGGTTTCTAACTGTGTTATCCAACACAACTTTTATTCGTTGGCTCGTGTTGCTTAATGACATGTAATTGCAATCTTTTGTTGTTATTGTTTAGTGTTTTGCTTTGCCCGGACTTCAGTGTGACCTTGAACCCTAAACCCTAGTAAATGTTTGTTTCTCTTACTCTGTACATGTGCTTCTAACAAGAATTCTACTGTATCATACACTTTAAGGAATGGGGGCAATCAGGGGAAAAAAATACATATAAGTAATATAGGGTACCATAAAATCAACCATCCAAGAATTTATAATTACCAATAGGGTGCAAATAATCACAACAATTTACCATTATTTCAAAAATTAGCATCCCTTATAATCCTTTCTCATAGGTAAATAGCCCCCATTTTAATAGGTCATTATCGCAGGTGTATGCAAAATATACAAGGGAGTGCCCCCCCCCGAGCTCTTCTTAATTGGACATGTATATTTGAGTGGTATATGTGCAAGTCTTGAAGTTAGGTATGGACACATATATGATCATTACTGACACCATAATCTTCACTTTGATAATGACTAAGATATTCATATGAGCTCCTAAATTTTGATTTGGATTTGCTAACCATCTCGTACTAACCTACTTGTTTCATATCATGCCATAAGTAGGCTAGTTTGAAAATTAACCATTTAAGACCCATCTACATTAAGAGTAAGGCTAATTCTTGGGCGCCCGGACGAAGCCCAAGAGATTTCGCAAGTGGGAAATTTTAGGGTTAGGGTAAAATTTTAATTCTTTTTGGGAACGGTCCTTAAATATAAAATCAAAGTAAACTACCCCCTAAATTTTACCTCTTCAGTTTACCTATAATCATAACTTACCGTCATGCTAACATGCTAACACCATGACATGACTCTGGCATCCCGTTTGTGTTAAATAATAGGATTGCTCCAAGATGACAACATATCTACAGTGGCTGGAACCTACACGACATGTGCGTTGGTTACAGAATAGTGTTAGTTTACTGTCCTTTTGGTGTGGGAAAGGATGGGTCTCCTACTAGTGAATTCTTTGGCAACAAACAACGAGCCGCTCGGGGCCAAAGGCCCACCGCTAGTGGGAGAAGAAGTCCGCAGGGAAGTTGGCAAAGCATAGAGTTTGTTTGGGAAATAGGTAGTGATGCTTACACCAAAAGAATCATCAAAACAACTACAAACAATATGGAATGGTTTGATTTTTGATCTTGGCATTGAAATCTGGCCCACACCTAACATAGGGATGATTGATATAATGTAAGCCATTATAAGATGGCCTGCAATAATCTCAATTAAGTTGTGTTTGGAAGTGTGCATATGGGTATTGCAGTTTTGATGCACAAAGACGACCCCACAAGAGAATGTGCCTAATCTACTATATCTCGGAGGGCCTTGTAACATAGTTATTGCCAATGAAGATGCCTCACCACATCCTTTATGACATTTTGTGTCACATACTATTTGGAACTACACAAGGCTATTACTATTTTGTATATATATCATTATTTGCCAACATACTAGGTCAAATAGGTTGTTTAGGGTTATAGAACATAATCAACTTTACTTGGTGAAATCTTACATCACAAGTAAAAAAGTAAAAACATGGTGTAACTCCAGAGTAAGTGACACTAATTACGATGAACAGTGTAGCACCATCACCACATGTGGAAGTATGCTTACTTTCACTAAACTGGTATGTGCAATTAGGCTACATTCATGAATATGTTGACTCTTTACCCATGCAAATAAACTTGGGCCAAAACCAGATCAAAAAATCTTAAAACTTTGTTTACACACCATATAGCAACCACATAAATTCATTTGTTTTGTTACTAAATGGTAATGAATATTCATAACTATGTGAGTGTCAACAAATTAGCAAGGATCAACTTAATTGCACATATCAGTGTGTATGTCATATAAGCATTTAGTTCCCATCTTAATTTGGTCCACATCTAATTTTCACATCACAAAATCTTGGATGCCTAGGTGGATAACCAGCCCATGCTTTAAAATTCCATGGATCATTTTGAAGAGGCAGTAATATGCAAGTAGGATGGTTCAGCATCTGCGAGACCTGTTAGATCTAATTGGTGAGAAAATGGATGGTATACATGACTTCCCACCCGTTGAAGCAAGAAGTTTTTCGCCTAGCTAATTTCTTAAGGTTGTTGTCAAACACTTCTCAGGAGAAGTTCGCCAAAATTTTGGAGTTGTGGGGGCCTCTTTTCCCAATGATGAATCTGTCTTGGTCATGCCATGGGTATTTACGGACTGCGTATTGGCATGTTATGGGGTCATCGCATAGGGAGGTTTTTTTTTGTTAAAGGAGCTTTGTTTTAGGGTTTCACCTTCTCTTGCTCATTTCGTTGCCTTGCTTCCAGACACCAACCGAAATATCACAAGGATTTTGACCAATTATGCCCAAAACTCTTCCCAAAGCTAGTGGGGTTGGCAATAAGGTGAAGACCCTCGCTACTACAACCAACAATTGGTTATCCTCGGGGGGTTCACTCCCTCTTATATTTTGCATACACGTGCGTTCGGGACCTATTTATTGGGGGGCTATTACCTTGCAGAAAATATTATAAGGTATGGTATTTTTCAAAATAAAGGTGTGATGGTAGTTTACATGTAATCATTTTTCACTATTTTAAAACCCCCCTATTTTATATGTAAGTTTTTCACAAAATTTATCTACAACGAATATATTAGACCCTATTTTTTATCACACGTTGTTCTACAATTTTCGCCAATGAACCCCCGGAGTGGTTATCATTATGTGGTTGGTGGTTGTCTTTTTTATTCATATTTGTTAGATTATCTAGATTTTCTATCTATTTTATTGTGAGATATACACACATAGTGGTGCCAAGTGCATTGTTGGTTTGTTCAATTTGAACACTTGAATAGCATTACATGTCATAGCTCTATATAAAACCCATACAATGCACTTAGATGAATTCCTCCACACTTTAGGGAAATTCCATCTCAATGCTTCACGTTCTTGTCCTATAAGGTTTTATAAGAGACTTCAATGTGGATATATTGAATATATGTCCTCAATGTAAAAATTTGGACGAGACTTTGTAATTTTGGGCTTACTTTTAAAAAATCACAGTAACCTATAATTAACAATTAGATTATATATGGACTAATTCCATTCTTACTAGTTGCCAGTGCAGATGCACATAAGCGTAATGGACGGATTATAAACCGGTTTATATGGCATTTGAATTACTTGATCATCTTCTACTTTTCCATTTTCTTGACACAATTCCAATGTTCCCATCATGATGGGATGCGTTTTACATTTAGTGTGTAGAGTATTATGGCATGGCCCTTGTGTAATATGCACCTTTTGTATATATCACAATGTACTAGGGGGTGGACCAGTGATCGGGGAGATTTTTGGGCAGAATCGGTTGAGATCCTAGTGTATGCAAGTCCAACCGGTTACATGTTGACATCCTCCGGTTTTCCTTTATTAAATCGGGGTATATTCTATAAATTCTTCTAAAATGATCGGTAATTTTCCTGTAGTCTTGATCTTCAACCGGTTATTTCTCAAACTCAACCGGTTCATTTGTAACTAACTGCCGGTTCTCCCCGATCATTGGGGTGGACTTGTTGTGCGTGCACATAACTCATGCTATGACTCCATTAGGTTTTTATATTTGGAGAAGCATATAACATATATTTGCTAAACTATTATCTCAATTTCCAATGTCCATAAATGGGCCACATACCACCTACCTTATTTGCACAATCCAAACGCACAAGGTTTGACTTTATTGTACATACATACCCTAGATCACCTCTCCCTAGGAAATTACCATTGCACACCAATTGCAAGAGAACACTACAATAAATTGCTATTAACTTGAAGGCGATGGATTGCAGGTTCATTTTGATTCATGATGAACTTAGTCATTCTAGTTAATTGTTTGGTTGCATTTGCCTTCACACTAGGTAATGTGGATTCAAAGAGTTCCAATGAGTGTTGGACTAGTTCATGATTACTATCACCTTTTTGAATACCATTGGAGTATATATACAACAAGGATATTGGAATTATTTTCAGCTAGTGCTTGCAAATTGGCGAGATGATTAAGTACCACTCATCGTATTATGATACACATGGAATTTCATGTGAGATGGGAGTTTCTTAGATGGGGGCACTAGGAAGTGGAGAAGAAAACAACCTCATGTTGGTCGTCATATCATTTCATCTAATTGAATTCACATGTGTATGGATTGTTTCCCTTAGTGAGAAGGGAAAATGACTCCCAAGTAGGTGAGAGGGCAGTCACCACAACACTTAACATGCTCAATAAATGCAAGGTGGTTGTGTGCACATATTATAAGGTAATACTTCACAATAGAATACTTCACATAACTGCTTAAGGAACCAATGTTTTCCATCTCTTCCACAAGCTCCACTCTGATGATGTGGTTATTGGCAAAGTGGACTCCGAATCGGAGGTCAGTTTCCCCACAACTACTATAGAAGTTTATCAAAACATTGCATTTAATAGACATGCATTGTTGTGCAAAAGCAACAACATATACACAAACAAACGGTGTTGGAAATGTAAAGCCTCCTCCAGAGTCCCTCCAGTGCCCACGGACTTGTCCCAAAAATATATTTCCAAATATGTCCTTTCACCTCTGTCTCCTATTGGGTGGTCCTAGCCCCCTGTTAAGAAGTATCAGTCTGAAATATGACAACGTGCCAGTAGGCATTGGAGCCCCAAAAAACTGGAAGCTGGGTTGCATCATTCGTCGATCCCAAGGTCGGAACTAAAGATGAGATGAGTCTCCTCTGAAGCTAGACTTGTATCCATGGTGAAGTTGGAGCCTGGCACTGTCTACATTATGAGGCTCATATTTTTACATCAAGAGGCAATTTAAAGGTTCGGGTATGATCGGTTCATGTCCATTACTGATGAATCATCGCCATCATCATCATCATCCTCAACATCGGATTCAACATGCCAAGGATTCCAACTGCACCATACACAGGAGCAAGCTTTAGTAGACCTGACAAAACTTCAGCTACAGAGGAATGCTGTGGACAGAAAAGCTTCAGTCACATCACACCAATATTAGCAGAATCACAAATACAAACACCCCTAGTTCCTACCAATCTACCATGTTGCACGAGCTCAATGCATCAAAAATTTAATTGTGAGATTCACAGGTTGATTGAGCCAGAAAGTCCACTTCGCCTTATGTAGCTTCTTGCTCTACTTTTGAGATCTTGCATGATGTACATTAGTCCATGTTCTTTTCTCGAGGACAAGAAAAAACAATGTGCAAATCCCACAAAGATGAGATCACCGTCAGTGAAAGGAAATTATTTAAAAAAAAACTAGATGAGGACCTCATGCACAGAAAGAGCTAAAAATCTGCTTAGTTTATTTTCTGCAATTGATATCGGACACTAGCTCCTTGTAAAGATAGTGTACAATAACATTAAGAGAGTGAAAGAACTTGAGTATCACCTCATCAAAATAATCCTAAAAATTGCATGGTATGTAACCCACAAAATTGGTTGCAGGCTGAAACCTGGAACTGCCAGCCTTGTGCTAGCTGGAAACTATCAAGGTTCCACAAGCTCCTTATTTACACTACCAATCACCGGTTTCTATAGATACAAGACAGATGACCATCTACTCAAAACTTTGCCCACCTCAGTGGTCAGGGCCTAGGAAAGGTTTCGCAAGGCTGAAAAGAACCTCTGAAGAATATCAGGAAAATGCAAGCGTGCTCCTTCAACTGATATGTGCCCCCTGTCAATGCTTGGTCCTGCCAGAGAGGGGCCTTTTTGCAGATTCTTGATAGTATTAGTCGGTCTTATGACAATCCCATCCATGGATATCCCACTTTTCCACATCCCCCCTTTAGTTGATATCAGGTGGACCCGTAGCATACAACTTGGTTCTTCTCTATCCACAGAAAATTCTGCAACATCATACTCCTGCCAACGATTGCCAAGGACACGTATCGTTGGTAGCTTGTAATTCTCGGTTGCTTGAAGTGCAACTTCAGGTCTCGGGTCGAAGTAACACGCGCACTCCGATACATCAAGGTCGTTCTTTGAGAAGGTGAAATGTACAGGATGAGCACTAAAATTAGTCGGCCTTTCTAATTGGATTCGCCAGGACAATGTGTAAGAACCAAGAGGGAGTGCAACCTCAAAGTCACCACATACTTCAAACCAGCAAACATTCTTCAATCGTGCAACCTCTGGAAACCTGGTAATCAGCTTTACAGAAACTATGAGATCAGAACCAAGTCGAAGTTTATGCCACTTAAATCAGTCCAGCTTGGCTTTATAAATGATATTCATGATTGAGCATATAATAAAAACCAAAATCATGCTATGGTATGTCTAGGAGCTGAATAAGGAAACCATTCATGCCATGATGTTAAGTGCTCTCAAGAGTTGGACCTAATTACTTGTCAACTGTTCCATTAATTTGGAAGATGCAGCTGAAACCTTCTCAAATCTGAACTGGTCATCATAATACTCCATCATGTGTAATTCACATAGGCAAGAAGGCAAGAGGTGCAATTCGTTTCCAGCAGACACAAAACACTGACAAAAAAAATTCACAACCACAGTCGATTCTCTATGTGAAGAGACGTACAATGAGTTTTCGTTCGGTATCCAATTCCAGTACTCAGGTGTGCTGCCCCAAATTATGTGCAATGCCCTTGCTGATATGCTCACGATGACTCCTCCCGTTCCCCGGTCTATCCAGTAAGCCTATTTTGCACAAGTCAAAAACCATGTCATCAGCAGTTCCTATGCGCAATACGATAAGGTTTTCATAAATGATAAATCTGCATCTGAATTAGTGGACGTAGAATGTTTGAGCTTACTACCACTCTCCGAAGACCTCCATCGCAACTAAAAGATTACCAATCAATTCACACTTTATTCACAGAAAGGCATGCACATGGCGCTTAGGATGGATCTCAAAGTTGCTCATAAACAATAATTGCAAGAGAGGGGCGATAACTAATATATCCCTTTTCGAATGAGTTCAATAGGTTCACAATTCACGGACATGTCCATAATGGCTTTTCATATGAATCCTAACATCTCTGCAAAGAGAGGGAGACATGCTCGGAGTTCGGACATAAAGCGACAGGTAGACTTCCGGACTGGAGAGAAGAACAAAACGAACCTTTGTTCCCCCTGCGAAGAACTTTGGTGTGGTGAGATAGTTGTAGATGTCTTTTTTGCTTTTAAACACTGGTTTTGGATCCGTTATGAGCTCTAACATGTCCATGTGACCAGGTGGGAGCAGACTGGCCCAAACTGAGTCAGATTGTGAAGCCAAATGGTAAGACCGACATACGTACGCTGCTTTCGCAACTTCTCGGGGATGAAGGCAGGAGAGTATTGTGGCGATGCAGGCCTCAGGCAGATCGGGTAGCCCGTTCGACGTTTCCATAGAACCGCCGCTGGATTCTCCATTGCACATTGGTTCACCCACAGTTGGCCCCTGTTCTTCTTCCATCCATGCGTCTTCCATCTGTTCGCTGCCTTCCATTGCTCAACAATGTTATGTTGTTCGTAGGTAGACTCTGGGACTAAAAACTAGCTTCCGCGCTTTGTTGGACGTGACCTAAATCAGGCATTAACCCAGGAATATCAAATTGTCTGGAAATAATACTACGATAAACAAGCCAAACCTGACCCAACTTGATGTAAGTTGCTCCAAGTTTCTCAAATAATCGTCGAAGCTCGGCTGGCCCGGGTAGTGCACGCTGGGAGATTGCAGATTCTGGATTCTGCAGTCCACATCCAACTCAGTAGAAGCTCACAGCAGCAGCCTGTTTACAAAAGACACTCTCTTCAATACAAATGACACTCGATTTTGTTGATTGATGCATAACAATAGTACATACTCGATCATAAATAAGAGTAATACATTGCAATGGACTGCCACAAATATCAGTGCTTTCATAATATCAACCACCGGTATAAATTGTGAGGAAAGGCATTTGAAAAAATGGGTAAACTCAATGTGACAAGCTGGTAACTCAGTTTTTGAAGTAGAACGTTTACCTATCCACATGAAACAACATTCAATCACAATTCTGCTCACCTTGGAGATCATGGAAGGCAAGGCGCAATTTCCAAAAAAAAAAACTCCACACTCTGCAGCTGGATGCCTTTGTTGACGAAATTGGAGTACTGCTGTAAGTTTAAGTTTACCTTCCACTCCAAAAAGTTGGCAGAAAGAGTGTCTTCGCAGCTTCAGCTTCTCCTTTTGTCCTCAAGTGGCCTCGTAATAAACATGGGCCTGTGCAGCAGCAAAACACACATGAACAACAAGCCAGTAGTCTACACTCAATCTTTACCTTCATGCCGACCTAAACCCCCTTGAATTATCAGCCCACTCTTTCCACCTCGTAAACCCCGATACCCTGGTATCCAGAAATTCATGTGCAGCAACCAAGTAGACACTTCAAGATGAAGGCGACATCCACCTTCTGAAATCCTTCAGAGAAAAGGAACCTAAATGAAAGCGACGTCCACAACCCATATCTAAGCACCCAGATTCAGGAAGGTCAACCACACAGACCGGCGCAGGAGGCTATGGAGTTTAAGGACACTTTACACTATGGACAAGGGTCGTGACCATGAAATTGTGAGGGCCCTTGAAACTCATCTGAAGGGCATAGCGTGGCAAGATATTGAAATTGAATTTTGTGTGATCATATGCCTTCAAGTGTAGTGTAAAGACATATGCGACCATGCTCTCAACTGAATGCTATTTCAATACCATCCTCTTCAAACAACATCCACAAAAACACTTGGGGTTGCTTGATATGTACTCCAAAATAGCAACGATATCCTTGTTTTTTCTTTTGCAAACAACGGCTGAGGAATTTAGGCCCACTTTACACTATGGCCGAGGGTCATGACCATGAGATTGTGAGGGCCCTTAAAACTCATCTGAAATGCATACCATGGCATTTTGAAATGGAATTTTGTGTGATCAAAGGCATTCAAGTGTAGTATAAAGACACCTCTCAACCGAATGCTATTTTATCACCATCCTATTCATGTGGACCCTTCCACACAGTAAGGTATAATGGATCAAGGGTTGTGAGATTGATGTCACGGTCTCTTGGTTTTGTGTAAATCCAGTAGTCTATGAAACATCACTATCCATTGCATGCCATGTAGGACTCCATGTAGGTTTGTTCATCCATTCAAACTTGCTTGGTCACTTAGGCCCTCAAGCTCTCTAGTGTAGAGTGAAGTGGGATGTTCTCGGCAGTTTCCACCAAGGAGAGATTTTAGATTTCAAGGGTTACAGGCCCTCAAGCTCCAGTGTAAAGTGTCCCTTAGGGTTTGAGGTTTAGGGTTTAATCACATAGTAAGTAAATTGTTAACTTTGTCACCTTGTTCATGACTCATGTTGAACGAGTTCGGAAAGCGGCTAAAGAAATGGAAACTTACTGACACCACCTGTACACTTGAGGGCCTGTGGCCACACAGGAATTAAAGACATTATCTCCACTGCAGTTTGAGGTTTAAAGTCGCAATTCCGCAATTCTTCAGACTGCAATCGAGAATTGGTGTAACGATATCATCTCAATTGCAGTTTGAGGTTTAGATTTTACTCGCATAAGTAACTTGTTCACTTTGTCATCATCTCCGTTCAATATGACTCATGTCGAATGAGTCCAAAAAGTGGCTAAAGAAATGGAAACTTACAAACACCATACCTACTTTAATTGATAATTGAGATAATGCAGACATACCTGATGAATAGGGAGCACAAGATGTTCCATGCAAATGACGCAGTCGAGGCTATCATGATCGAAAGCCGATGTGAAGTGCATTATTTCTTCCTGATGCCCTGCAGACCGGGCTCGCTTAATTCTCGCCATTTTGCACACTGAATGTAATCCAACATAGCTCAAAGAATTTGTTCTCAGACGTCAGTAGTTGTCCGAAAACCAATGGAAAATCTCTCCCAACTAGTGACACCAGAGCAGTACTGTCATCCCAATGGAGTTGAAGACGATGTCATCTATTCCACGCTCAGCCCTGTGTGCTGCAAATTACGACGGACATTATGTCAACCTTTCAAAGTCGCTCACATGGAATCAGGAAAAGCATTCAGCATCCTACCAGAAAAGAATAGCTCAGAGAATTAGAAACAGTACTCCCTCAACTCAAGAGTCACATTCTAAACATCTCTTGAACCTTGAAACTAGTGACAACAATTGATGCCGACGTCGTAGATGGCGACCCCTTGATACATTTCCATCTGAGATGTTCTGTGCACTAGTTTGAGACAAAATCGGAATAAATTCTTGTTCCAACTGAACATCGATCACCATACCTTGGAAGACAACCTCGATGGGATCGAAACATGGTAACCGACAGACCTGCACACGACCACTTGCCAGCTTCTTGTACCAATCTCAAGACACGATGCTTGTGGGACTTGAATTGGTATGCATAAGTGTCAACTAAGAGATTATGCTCCAACTGCTTCAAATTCAAACTGCAGGACTGCATTCAAGCCTGCGGCTAGAAAAAGTCAAGCTACGAACAAGAAACCGTGGAATACCAAAAGAGAAGCCAAGCCAAGCAAAGCAAAACAAAGCAAAGCAAAAGATGGTCCTCACTTGATCGACACAAAGTCTCCTCACTGCTGCTACCGCTGCTGCTTACCCACCTTGTTGCGGATCTCACGACCTTCGCAGGACAAGCATCGTTTTGCAATCTCCCCCGTAGCCAGGATCCGAACTCTCAAAAGATGACGACGTTTTCCAGGTTTTCAAGGAACCGGAAGAAAATTTTCGATCGAAGCGTATGTGGCACGGGGAGTATTGTGGAAAGGGAAGAGAGAAGGAGGGTGTCGGAGGCAGTGGCTATGGCGAAACCGGAGAGACGAAAAGCAGCTTCAAGGAAACACGATGGTCAAAATGACAGAACTACGTAGATTGGTAGATTAACGGCGTTTTCGAGGTCTGAGTGGCGACGTGGCCTCACGAGAGGCCAGAACCCTGTTTTGGGTGCCATAGACTTCTTCTCGATAACCTCTCCACACGCCCATTGTTATTGGACCGTGGTGCAAAAGTTACGGTAACACCTACCCTAGAAGGCCTTCTTTACCGTTCACGTAGTAATGGGGGAATAAATTACGACTTGATTGGTCAACGGAAGACCTCAAAGAGGGGATTTATAATTGGCCCCATGCATCGATCCGCCTCAAGCCCTCATTCATTCGGAGGACGTTAAGTACCCCCCCACAAACTTTTCGGGGGGGGGAATATTCTGTCAGGGGGCAGCCCCCAACATTTTTCCTGCACCCGCCCGAAAACTGCTGCCCGCCCGCCCGATTTCGAAAAAACTAGTGTACTTGCATTTTTGAAGGCTACTTGTCCACAAATCCCATATTGAGTGCACTTCATTTTCAAGGTCTCAAATGCAATATATGTGTTCACTTCCATTGAGTAAATAAGCAATTGACAAGATTTCATTTTCAAAATGAAACCGTCAATAAAGCATGTAATTAACTTGGAAGTCAAAAATATTACAAAATCCTCATTACCACTGAGGTTATAATTTTTGTCACTTACGATTGAAAGGGACTTTGTCATTCTAAAATGAAACTAAAATTTATGATTTATTTTTATATATTATATATTTAATAGAATAGACAATACTATATTATATATTATATAACAATATATAATATAATATACTGTATAACATCTAATATATATTTAATACCTTCTACAATCACAAAGTTTTCATACGCATTTAAACTAGTTAAGTAAGATTGAATGCAACTTAGTCTAATAATTTCTGATTAATCCTAATTAATCCTATTCAAACCCATTTAAATCAGAAAATATGCGTACCAAATTAATTAACCCTAATTAATTATAAAATGTACTTACTGGAATTAGTCATGATTTAAATGGAATTAACTCCAGTAAATATAATTTATGATTAATTAGGCTTAATTAATTTGGTAAGCATATTTTCTGATTTAATTGGGTTTAATTAGGATTAATCAGAATATATTAGACTTAGTTGCATTCAATCTTACTTAACTAGTTTAAATGCATATGAAACTTTGTGATAGTAGAAGGTGTTAACTATATTATTAAAATATTAAAATATTAAAATAAATCATAAGTTTTAGTTTCATTTTAGAATGACAAAATCCCTTTCAATTGTAAGTGACAAAAATTATAACCTCAGTGGTAATGAGGATTTTGTAATATTTTTGACTTCCAAGTTAATTACATGCTTTGTTGACGGTTTCACTTTGAAAATGAAATCTTGTCAATTGCTTATTTACTCAATGGAAGTGAACACATATATTGCATTTGAGACCTTGAAAATGAAGTGCACTCAATATGGGATTTGTGGACAAGTAGCCTTCAAAAATGCAAGTACACTAGTTTTTTCGAAATCGGGCGGGCGGGCAGCAGTTTTCAGGCGGGTGCAGGAAAAATGTCGGGGGCTGCCCCCTGACAGAATATTCCCCCCCCCCCCCCCCCGAAAAGTTCGTGGGGGGGGTACTTAACGTCCTCCCATTCAGGCCACAAATTTGACACCCTAGCCAAATTTCCAGGGGACACCCTGTCCCAAATTTTGGGTGTCCCAAGGACACCCTGCTCCAATTTTTGGGTGTCCTCATAAATTTCTCTTAAAAAAATTTTTTTTGTCAAAATAGGTACAATTTTGAAAATTTATATAATATCATTTCAAAATCTCAATTAAAAATCAAAAAAATCACTACATATCATAACTTGCAATGCAAATCAAACCTACAAGCGGCGGCGTTTCATAGCACACCACTTTACCCATACTTGTTCAAAGTCATAGTACCCACTTTATAGTACTCAAGTAATACATGTCATTTCAATTTCTAGTGTGTCAATTGACGTGTGATTTTTTTCTTCACAAGTCACAGTACGTGTCAATTTCTAGAATGTGCGTGTCAATTGACGTGCATTTTTTTTTTGTGCAAGTTTTTGCGTGTCAAAAAAGAAAAACTTGCAAAAACTTTGTCAAACATATACGTTGATAGGCCCTACAAGTACAGGGGACACCCTGAATTTTTTTTGGGTGTAAAAAGGACACCCTTGTAGGATTTTTGGGTGTCCTCGGGGACACCCTGTTTGAGATTTGGGTGTCCTAGGACACTCTAGGAAGCAAAATACACCCCCCAGGGTGTCAATTTTATGCCCTGCTCCCATTCATTCCCCCATTTTGCCAGCCCTGCCAAGGCCCTACTCTTAATTTTGTCCTAGGCTGTCACTTGCTTTCAGTTGGGCATTCGGGGGTCCCGTTCACACTTGCAAATTTGGAGTCCGACCCACGAGTCAAAACACTAAGCTCCGAGAGTACTTTATAAGGTGGTACTACCTATTTTGATCGACTATGTTCGTTCAAAGCCTAGTTGTAAGGTGGTACTACCTATTTTGATCGACTATGTTCATTCAAAGCCTAGTTGTAGTAGTAGTAGTAGTGGTTAGCCTTCAAAATGCGAGGGCCCAAAAGGCGAAAGGCGTGCTCCATGAAGGACATGGGATCCCGTAAATGCCAACAAATGGGATTGACTTCAAGCGAGGCCGGAATGCGGCTCCGGACTATTTGATGATTTCCAAGCCGCAATCTTAAGGTTGATTTGAGGTATATATGGGACTTATGTGGTTCATCGGACATCCATGTTGGAGTAATAGTAGTAGTATATGGCAAAACTTGTAGTGGCAAATGGACACCCAAAAAGACACGATGACGACGACATCGGACTGCGTGTTTAGTACCATATTATTGTTGTTGTTGTTATTATGGAGTCTCCATACTATGAACTGAATTGAAAAGGGGTTAGGTGGGGGTCATGTGATCACTCAAAGAGCATGAGAATCTTCATTGTGTCCTTTTAGAACTATTTGTTGTCATTATGATTGTAGCATTGAAATGATAATACGTGTGGATTCGTAATTGCTTGATGCATGTTCAAAACAATTCTCGAACCAATCGAATGGTGTGTTTTGTTTGTGGAGTTGGGAGATGCCCATAAAAGGGCCATGTACCTCAAGCAGTACCCGGGCAATACATCAAATAAGGGTGTACACCTATTGCATTTTCGTAAACATTTTCGTATGTTCAGCAATGTTTTCAATGCCATCCAACGGGGTTCATGTGTCCCAAAACATAATAATGTCAAAAGTGCCAAAATTAACGCAACACCCTAACTTCATGTTTTTCTAGTTCCTATTGGCTTGTGAGTATGATCACCATGGCAAATTATGTGAGGCTAGCTACATTATTCTATTTAGAATGTGTTGGCACCATGTGATACAATTTTATTTTTTATTTTTTATTATTTATGGTTGGAAAAAATGTCAATTTTGTATGTTTGTAAAGGATGTTTGTAAAGGGTGTTGCATTACTTTTGGAAGTCATTCTATGTTACATAGTCCCCAAAAACTTTAAACCAAGGGGAGGTAATAGCATGACCTATGTCCACACACACCAAGTCCATTGTGTAGCACACAATGCCATAAACAAGTGAGTGGAGGCTCCACCATGTAAGTTAGACCATAGATTTACTAATTTATATAAGGCATTGGAAGCAAGACTTAGTGTGGCATGTCACTAGTGATCCCACATTCTCACACACAATCACAACTTGTGTAAGAAAAAATCATAATTCAATACTCAATAGCACTCCATCCCATGCAAAAGTTGGGGCATGACCAAGATGGGTAGCACAAATAAATGCTTATATTTCACCACAATGGGTATTGAAAACATTTGAAAATTAAGAATTTAAATATTCACAAGAAATATTTAAATTAGAAACAAACTAAATTCTTCCTTTGTTGATATATTACAATAATTTCATACTATTTTAATTGAAAATCATCAATTTTCTATGGACTCTTTTTCTAATCTCAAAGTGTAGATTTATTCTTAGTATAATCTTGAAATTTTGGACTAAAATTCTATTGCATGTATCACAATTTCTTGAAGTTTCATGATTCTAGATTAATTTTACTTTTTTTTATGAAAATTACTAAATATTGGTAGTGTATTGATGTGATCTTAAAATCATTAGCAACAAGTTTTCTTTTAGGTACAATAAAAATTGAGCTTCAAAAAGCTTGGGTTTTATAGATGATCTAATGAAACCATAATATGCTTTAGGAGGTTAAGGATTAAGAAACCTTAATTAGTTGATGTTAAGTACACATTTTACTTACAATGAACTTTGCTAATGTAGCCACATGCATGCCAAAATTGCTAATACAAGCTTTCAAACCTTGTATATTGACATGATCCACACCCGGGTACGCAACTCCCGTATTATATGGTCCTGATTATAATCAATTATAATGCGTTTTAGTCCAATATTGAGTGATACAATTTGTTTTAATGTAGGAAACCCTTGTAGCCCTTCTAACAAGGAATCCAAAAATGTAATTATATATAGGAAATGAATATATTTTGAAGCATATAATTGCATTAAAAACCTAATTATATGATTTTTTTTTAATACAGGTACCATAGGTCAAACTACCCAACTTTTTGGACTTTTTAATAAAATTTTAACATTGTGAATGAATTATAATTTTAATGGGAGGCTTAATAAATATGCAACCCAACTTTTTTTTCATCTCATTTATTTAATTTGGTCTTCACCCAACTTTTTTTTCATCTCATTTTATTTAATTTGGTCTTTACCCAACTTTTTTTCCATCTCATTTTATTTAATTTAGTCTTCACCCAAATTTTTGATCATTTTAATTTGATATAATTTGATGTAATTTTTACAAAAGCCGTCCTCTAAGCCGTTTTAAGTACGATGCCCCCTGCGTATAATATGGGAGTTGCATACCCGGGGATCCACATTGCCACTACAAGCATAGGTGTTTTGGGCAATTGACTTGCAAAATTGGAAACGTTGTCTTAAGGCACTGGAAAATATGCAAATCTACCATGATGATAGATTTGCAAATGTTTGGTTACTCACGTAGGACAATTCAATGCTCAAGGAGAGTTTTGGGCATAATCGGTCAAAATCCTCGTGTTTCCAAGTCCAACCAATTACATGTTCTGATATTTCGGTTTTTTCTTATGAATTGGAGGTATACTCCATAGGTTCCTCTAAAATGATGGTAATTTTCATGAAGTCTTAAACTTCAAACTGATTATTTCTCAAGCTCAACTGGTTCATCTGTAACTAGCGGTTGGTTCTCTACGTTCATTGAGACGATTGGATTGCCCAGGGCTCATATGTTGGTTGTGTGCATCCAATAGCGAAGCAACACGAACTATTACAGATACACTGATGTGAGCATAGGAAAGCAAACCTTCAAATAGTTTAAAACGAGGTTACATAGGTGAAACGAAAGCAGCTAAAGTTTTCAGATGTGCACCATCCTCATCCCTTGTCGCCTCGATCGAAACAGGCCACATGCTTATTCAGATCAAGCACTGTCAAACTAAAGGTCACATATATAACTGTATACACACACAAGGTCACGATGCTCTCCTTATCATTACAACTTGAAACAATGTTGCAGGTTGCAACACTCGGTCTCCTCTATCCTGATAAGCGTATGGTTGGCTGAGAGAGACCACAAGACCCAAACGCACAAGATGCAAGTTATTGCGAAAAATGTGAATTCTTGCCTCGTCCCAGCCAACCATGTGTTTAGCAGGAGAGGAAGATATAACAAAATTGTAATTTTCATGAAGTCTTAAACTTCAAACTGAACTGGTTCATCTGTAACTAGCGGTTGGTTCTCCACGTTCATTGGGACGATTGCCCAGGGCTCATATGTTGGTTGTGTGCATTCAATAGCGAAGCAACACGAACTATTACAGATACACTGATGTGAGCATAGAAAAGGAAACCTTCAAATAGTTTAAAACGAGGTTACATAAGTGAAACAAAAGCAGCTAGAACTACCCAATAACTAGAACTATCACTAGAACCACCCATTAACCTTATAGTACGGCACTTCAAAGTTGATTTGACAATCGTAGGCAGAGTGCATTGATTCCACCGAAGATGGCTACAAGGATTGGCTCGCATGAGATGGAAGATAACAGATAAGACCTGGACAAGAGGCGAGAAAAGTGTCTATAAGCAGCCGAAGAGCACTTTTACAAAATCACACTTTGTTGTTGACATGAAAAAGCCCAAGGCAGTAGGAACGGTTGACATTCGCAGCCATACTGATAGCTCTGGTTTCACATAAAGAGCCACTTCTCATCGAGGCACATTGCTTGCTGGTCACAACAAACTTACATTCGAGAGACTCGCCCGTGGGCGGCCGTTGTTTGTTGGTAAGCCGACCCGGATACTATGCCCTGGACAAAAGGGCCATTCTGTCACAAAGAAGAGAACAATCTCTTACTGCTGAGACTCGTCTAATAGCTAGTACGCCTGGCACCTTTAACAGACTCCTCTCCAGCTTCAACAATGTCCAGCGTCATTGAGAATAACACACGCCCGGCTTCGCTTACAACGCCAAGGAGTCGTATCCATTCAAGAAGTGTCGTAGAGAGCTCCACCGCGACCAGGTCTTATCGCATGACATCCTCGCAGCCATACACATAATCAAAACAGGATCTAAGGTGAAATCAAAGTCCCAAAGACGTTCACATGCGAGGGCGACACCGATGCTAGACAGAGAAAGTAAACCTCCAGCAATCAGAAGTTTCATAGGATGGGGAAGAACCTTACCACAATGTCCTTCATGTAAGGACTCTCTCTCTCTCTCTCTCTCTCTCTCTCTCTCGTTAAGCATATGATTGGCTAAGAGAGACAACAGAGACGATGACAACAGCCTGGGCGTACTCTGGTTGCCTCTCCCAGCCCCCCATATGTGTAGCAAGAGGGAGTGAACACGCCGAAGCCCGCCTGCAGCTAAACCTGGAAGCTCCAGGAGCTTGCCCTCAGCATCCTACAATCAACAATGCCGCCTGCAGTAGAATCAACAATGCCCTACTGCGGACTAAACCATGCAGCGGGTGAGATGCAAGACGGATGAGAGAGAGAGCCTCGATACACCAAGGATGGGGTTATATACACCAAGGATCCCTTGGTTGGCCCTCGCCCTTCAGGGCGGGACAAAGGAGGGCTTGCACCCCTCCCGGAGGAAGGAGGGGGAGGCAGCCTGCAGCTGAACTTGAAGCTCCGGGAGCTTGCGTATAATGCATGGGGGTGATTTGTATATATACCCCTGCCCACCAATCAACGCATCCCTTCCCACTCCGCGATATAGGCCAGAAAAGGCCTATATAACGGTTAGATAGCCATGTTGACCAGAATAGGCCGATGTAATGGTTAGATAGCCATGGCTAGAGATAGCCTAGACCTTCAATACGATCAAGAGAATGACTAGCTAGACATGTGCCTCAAGCTAAGAGTGACTTGATATAATGGTTAGATAGCCATGGCTAGAGATAGCCTAGACCTTCAATACGATCAAGAGAATGACTAGCTAGACATGTTCCTCAAGCTAAGAGTGACTTGATATAATGGTTAGATAGCCATGGCTAGAGATAGCCTAGACCTTCAATACGATCAAGAGAATGACTAGCTAGACATGTGCCTCAAGCTAAGAGTGACTTGCGAGGTCATGTAATGGAAGTCCCTAAGGTAGATGTGGTTCATTTTCTACATCGGACATCCAGATTTGATTGTGGTTCAATGAGAATTAAAAAAACAACAGAATAAAGACACATGTTTAAAAGAGATTGGATTATGTCTTCAAATATTAATAACTAATATACTAGATATAATATTTTATGTCAAATGATAATTAATGTCACTATGGTAACTTTTTGGATGACACCTCTTATGAAAAAGCTTATAAATATTGTCATGGATGATGGATGATTGTATCCATTGGCCAAAACCCTAAGCGGAGACCAATTATAATAGAGGGGTGTCATACACACACCCCGGACAGACAATTAAACTTGAGTTCCGCTCTTGGAATCCGACCATTCAGAAAATAGTGAAAGTTTTGTGAAATGCGACAAAGCTCAGAGTGAAGATGCATTCAAAATTGAAGGGCAAGTGCCCATGAAGCAGGAAGGGCGGAGGCAGGGAAAGAAAGATTCACGAGTGGCGCACCCAGCACAGGATGACAAACTATGACAAACTGATCCTCAAGGAGGCCATTTTCATCCTCGAGACCATTTTGCTCCTTGAGACCACTTTGGTCTCTGACTTTGTCTAATGTAGAGAGAGAGAGGTGGCAGTGATTGAGGATCAGAAGTGACTAGTAGTAGTACTACTATTCCTCCCCCTAGGAACTTCTCGGGAAGGCCACTTATCTAGAAATATCATATTTAGTGCATTTTCATTGACTAAATAAGCAATTGACAAGGATTTCATTTTTGATGTCAAACCGTCAATAAAACATGTGATTAACTTGGAAGTCAAAAATATTACAAAACCCTCATTAGCATTGAGGTTATAATTTTGTGACTTACCATTGAAAGGGTCTTTGTCATTCTAAAATGGAACTAAAATTAGTGTTTTATTTTTAGTTTCTTTATTTCATAGTATTTTAGTTAGTACCTTCTCTTTTCACAAAGTATTCGTATACATTTAAACTATATAGTATGATTGAGTGTAATTAAGTCTAGATAATCCTAATTAATCCTAATTAAACCTATCTACCTATCTACCTTATCTGTCATGGGATTGTCTACTTTCAATGGACCCTTCATTGTTTGGAATTCTTTTATAATTTTTATGTCAAAACGAATTTAATCCTTCCTATGTTATGCCGCACCTTATTTTTAAATGCACAACTTGAACTACCTAAGGGGAGGGGGGTTAGCATCTGCCTTACCTATGAAAGAACAACGCAAATATGCTAGATTCGCATATTTTCTAGTCACTTTGGGCATGTTTCCAAGGATGTAGGTCTGTAGTGCTCCAAAGAGTGCAACATCCAAATGATTGAGTTTAGTCAAGAGGCCTTCAAGCATGCAAGGGCAATATTTTTTTGAAATTAGACAGTGCGGACAACAATTTTTGATCGGGTTCAGAAATTTCTCTAGAGGGTTGCCCCACACTGGATCAGACACCCCCGAAAGTTCGTGAGGTATTCAATAGTTGTCTACGCACTTGGAAACACTTGGATATTGAGTGGTCATACCAAGAAATTCTCTAGAGAAACTACAGCTAAGTATGACCAAAAAATCTTACATAGACATGCATAGTGTCTATTCTACAAGATTCTACAGGGGTTGTCACACCACTTTCTTCCCATTCTCGGAGAATGGAGAATGGGGACGTGGCACACTCTCCTTGAATGGTGGAGGGCCCATTCTCGGAGAATGAAGAAAACTTCTTCTCCTTCACGGGTGAAGAATGGAGAATGGAGAAAACTTCTTGTGTGAAGGTTTTACTGTTTTTCACCCGGGGTCGCTTCTTTTTGTTGCGGTGGGGCTTTAGGGCCACTTTATACTAATAAGGCAACAATTAGGGCGTTAATCACACATTTAAGATAAAAGTGAAACATTCAAGCATTTAATCAAGCATGTAGTATGGCTTAGACTATAGGTTAGTCTAATAACACATCAATTACCTAAAATATGATAGCATTAGGCTAATTTTACAACAATTAGGGTGCTAATCACACACTTAAGATAAAAATGAAACATTGAAGTATTTAATCAAGCACGTGGTATGGCTTAGGCTATGGGTTGGTCTAATAAGGCAACAATCAGTATAAGTATATTAGCAATAGGGTTATAACACAACAATTAAGAAGCTAATCATACACTTAAGATAAAAAATGAAACATTTTAAGTTGTCAATCAAGAATTTGGCGTGCATTATTCAATGGGTTAGTCCATTAACACAATAATTAGCACAAATATGGTAGAATTAGGCTAAAAACACAAAAAATAGGATGCTAATCACACACTTAAGATAGAAATGAAACATTTAAGCATTTAATCAAGCATATGGTATGGCTTAGGCTATGGAAAATTCTAATAAGATAATAATTAGTATAAATATGATAGCATTAGGTTAATAACACAATAATTAAGGTGTTAATTATGCACTTAAGACAAAAATGAAACATTTAAGCTGTTAATCAAGAATATGGTGTGCCTTCTAAACCACACCCATCGGTCAATGCATTGAACATGATACATAATTTTCTGGAGCATTTTGACGTTGGAATAGATTCAAAGGCCCCAATTTAGTCTAGTGGGACCCAATTTTGATTCGCTAACCACAACCCTACAGATGTCATCCCCCATAGTATTAAGTGTCATGAAACTCAATTGTCAAGAACACTTGACATTGACCACGGTAAATTCTATGAAACCTAACCCTCAAGACCATCGGGCCCTAGAATCAAGCCTCATCACTTTACATGTTCTCTTACCACATGCATGCGGCAATGGTAATTCCCATTCTCCATTCTCCATTCTCCACAGGCCACAAAGGGGTGTCACACCTTTCTCCATGGAGAAGCTATCCTATTGGCTCCTCTTTTTCCTCATTCTCCATTCTCCCATTCTCCATTCTCCGAGGAGATGTGACAATCCCTATTGAGTCTAGCAGGCTAGGCAATTGCCGTGTCATGTTGGAAGACATCGATAACTCTATCAATAGCACCGTCTTTAACTCTGTCAATACTAGGGGTTGTCACACCCCTTTCCTCCCATTCTCCAAGGTTGGAGAATGGTGACGTGGCACCCTCTCCTTGAATGGCGGAGGACCCATTCTCGGAGAATGGAAACCCTAACTTCTTCTCCTCCGGAGGTGAAGAATGGAGAATTCTCGGAGAAGAATTCACCGCTTCTCACCTGGGGTCGCTTCTTTCACCGGGGTGGCTTTGGACTTCAAATCCGAGCGTGTGAATAGAGCATACATTCTTACCACATGCGGGCATTCTTACCATTCTCCATTCTCCGAGAAGGCCACAAAGGGGTGTCACACCTTTCTCCATGGAGAAGCAATCCTATTGGCTCCTCTTTTTCCTCGTTCTCCATTCTCCGAGAACCCATTCTCCGACCTCCGAGAAGGTGTGACAACCCCTACTGCACTTCCCTATTCATCCGTGAGTATCGGTGATAAAGGCTCCTTTATTAATCAAAGCACGTCACTGTTGAGGGCGCAAACGATAATGGTGGTGTAGGAGCCAATCGGGAATCTATATATGTATAGAGTCTTGAATATTGGTGCACATGGACGTATGGTACAACAGGATTTGACTTTCAATCAAGTTGGAAGCAATAATGCCATGACACATATCATGGTTTGAGTACTAAAGTTAGAGGAGGAATGAGCAGTATAACGAGCGATGACGGCATATTCTAGACATTGATAATATGTTTTGGTCAACTTTTGGTTTCAAAAATTCATAGTAATTTCGATTTAAGAAATAAAATTACCAAAAAAAAAACTTATAGGCCTCCTTATTTCTATCTTCCTACATGGGAAAAAGAATTGCACGGCCTTATACTTCTCCAGATGTGGCACGGAATTTCTTAAGTGAATGGTATTGGGCACCTCTAACTGTGATTTATTTGACTCACTCCCTACTCATCATAAATATTGGGGATAAAAAGCTCCTTCAAAGTATGTCACGGTTGGGACCCAAGTGCTACTAGTAGTGTAATTTGTTCGAGTCACTCCATGTTCATCATGATATTGGGGATAAAAGCTCCTTCATTATTCAAAGCATGTCAATGTTGGGGCCCAAATGACATAAGGTAGAGGGTGCTTAAACCAACACTTTAAGCTATTGTACATACATATGGCTACATGGTTGCACATACAAATTGCTACATGGTTGCACATACATATTGCTACATGATTGCACATACAAATTGCTACATGGTCGCACATGCAAATTGCTACATGGTTGCACACACATATTGCACATACATATTGCTACATGGTTGCACATACAAATTGCTACATGGTTGCACATTCATATTGCTACATGGTTGCACATGCAAATTGCTACATGGTTGCACACACATATTGCACATACATATTGCTACATAATTGCACATACAAATGGCTACATGGTTGACATAAGAGATATGTATTCATATTAACCTTTGTTCTAAACATAGGTATAAAGAAAGTAAAAATATTTTTAGCCTCAATTAGATATTTGATGAATATTCAAAGTCAAAACCACTAGCTTCCTTAAACCAATATATAATGTAGGCCATGTATGTGATGACCTTGGATATGATGAGGACCCCCACCTTCATTGCCTCGAACCAACACAACATAGTTGGGTACTAGACCCCAAATATTCAAAGTCAAAACCACTAGCTTCCTTAAACCAATATATAATGTAGGCCTTGGATATGATGAGGACCCCCACCTTCATTGCCTAGAACCAACACAACATAGTTGGGTACTAGACCCCAACTAGATCAAAGACCAACTAGTAACGGTGCACAATGCCACATGGCCACCTCTATGATCCCACCTAGTTCGCTTGTAAAACCATCACCTTGCATCCTGGGTACCAACCCCCTTTGTGTTTTGTGGGCCTACCTCCGTGACTTTGTGAACATAATGGCTATAACCCCTCCCCCCTGCAATGTATAGAATGGCTAGAATAGGCATTGACAAGCCACCCCAAATCCCACCTTGAACCAACCTGAGATAGAGTGGAGCCCGTTACCTACCCCACATGAAGGTAGTGAAGGTCGTTATGAGTTGGCGCCACTAATGTCACCTAAAAGCGTCACTCCATGGGCCCATACACTCCTACACCATGGGGAACGCTTCAAGGTAGTAGAGTGTTGGTGATTGGGAAACGTTTATAGGTGTTGGTTTTGAGTGGGATGTTGGTTTTAACACCCTCTACATTAGGTTTGTAGTGTCATCAGTGTGTTATTTGTGTTGGTGGTGTACATGGAGGTTGTTCAGAGCCAACACTATGAGTGATTGTATAAAGACATTTCTTGATGATCCTCAGTGGCCCGAGCATATTAAAGACCCTCAACTGAAACAAATCACGAGGCAAACTTCTTTGAATATATTATAATACCTGGAATGTTTCTACTTAACTATAGGTGTTGGTTTTGGGTGGGGATGTTGGTTTTGGCACCCTCTACCTTAGGTGGTCATGGTGCCTATTCATCACAATATTGGGGAGTGGGCTGCTTTATTATTCAATGTCAGGGGCCACTTCACACACAAGCCAAGAGCCGTGACCATGAAATTGTGAGAGAGCCCAAAAGAAAGTGTCCAAAGGCTGTCCCAACACACCCCCAAAATCATGTTGTGTGGCCATGGATCCTCAAGGTGGTCATGGTGCCTATTCATCACAATATTGGGGAGTGGGCTGCTTTATTATTCGATGTCAGGGGCCACTTCACACACGAGCCAAGAGCCGTGACCATGAAATTGTGAGAGCCCAAAAGACAGTGTCCAAAGGCCATCCCAACACACCCCCAAAATCATGTTGTGTGGCCATGGATCTTCAAGTGTAGTGTGAAGTCATATGTGACTGGGCCCCCAACCAAATGCTATTTCAAGGAATTTCTATTCATTCGGGTCCTCGCACATGGTAAAATAGAATAAACCAACGGTTATGAGCGTTCGCAGTGCCATGGTCTCCCGGTTTTGTGTTACGCCTACCTCCAAGAGGTGGTTTTTGAAAATAGTCCAAGTGACCATGAAACACGATCCATTCGATGCCATGTAGGAATCCATGTAGACTTTACATCCATCTTGCATTCACATACTCCGCTGGTCCCTCAAGCGTAGTGTGAAGCGAACTTGGACCAGCTCTACCTTTTCCACCAATGAGAGTGCTTGAAGCGTAATGGTCACAGGCTCTCAGTCTCGTGTGTGAAGTGGCCCTCAATGTGCTGCGCCGAATAAAACAGAATCGACTTCAACACTATTTCAACAGTTTTTCGACGGTGTTTTGAGGGCGTGCTCTTTCCAGAGGTTGGTAAAAATGTTTACCCCCATTCGAGGCTACTCCTAGAAATATCGACTAAAGGTAGGGGTGGCAATTTCCGTCCAAATTTCAGATGTGCCTAGTTGGGATGCTGAAACTATTTTTTTATAAACTTTGAGTGCTCCGCAAAGCTGGTGCACGAGCAACTATGAAAAAATCAAAATTTTCCAGCATGTCTATGATTTCCTACAAATTTTTAAAGGAAACCTTGTAGAGTGACCAACACTCGCACATAGGGTACGTGGTATATCCACAGGGTGGATTTCTAAAACCGACCGCTAGCAGCGTTGTGAACGGTAAAAGCACCTTGATAGGTGCTTTTGTAAACCCAGGTAAAAGCACCTAGATAGGTGCTTCCGACCATAGGGGTCAACTTTAGGACCCGCACGGAAATTGCCACCCCTACCTTACTTGTAGGGGGACTCTGTAACTTAAACTTTAATTTCTTAAGAGGACCTGATTGACTAGACGATTATTTGGGTTTGTAATGTTAGGTCCTTTGGGGGCGGGGGGTGTAGTGGATGCATATTTGTTAGGGTCCTAACATATTGTCTTGGCATTTGGTTGATTGTTATTTTACTTTACTTTATTTTACTATTTGAGAGAGGGGAAGGGAGTGTGACGGGGTGTGTTGTTGGCATGATATTTGTTAGCTTGTGAGCAAAGTTTCAATGTGCAGAGTTTTATTGAATTAATGTGCTCGGGTAAAGTTTTGGAGAAGCTAGTAATGCCATGTCTTACTTTGCAAGGTGGGCATAATGTGGGTTGTACACCGTTTATGGTATTTAGTGTCACATGCATTATAGTGTCACTTACGCTATTTTGAGGCGTACGCTAGGTTACACTAATGATCAACAACCTCGGGGGGGGGGGGGGGGTGTGACCGGCCGAAAAGTAGAAACCACGTGAGAACAACTGTAGGGTGTTTTTTATTCATTGGCAAGAAAAATTATAGAAACTTTGAATCTACCATAGCCTACGTAAATTGCAAAACATGTGATTATATATAATTTAGCATAAGGGGAAAACCCCTTCTTTTGGTTTGAGGTAGAAAAAAAACTAATATGACAAAAATAATAGAGGGATTATTTCAAAGCTCGGGGGGTTCACTCCCTCTTATATTTTGCATACACATGCGTTCGGGACCTATTTATTGGGGGGCTATTTACCTTGCAGAAAAGATTATAAGTTATGGTATTTTTCAAAATAAAGGTGTGATGGTATTTTACATGCGATGGTATTTTACATGTAATCCTTTTTCATTATTTTAAAACCCCCTATATTATATGTAAGTTTTTTACAAAATTTATCTACAATGAATATATTAAACCCTATTTTTTATTGCACGTCGTTCTACGATTTTTCGCCAGTGAACCCCCCAAGTTTCAAAGTAAAATGAGTATATTCACATATAATACATGCAAAATGGATAAAAATTGAACGATTGGGTTATGATGTGTACACTCTTCTTTCACCAATATATAGCAACATGGATATACGCCATGCCATATTGGAGTCTTAAGTTTGCCTTCGTACGGAACGAGTAAATTGAATTTTGATAAGTAATTTAGCATCATTTGCAATAGTCGAGGGTGTCTTTTATAATTACCTATAGGGTGATAAATTTTTGGTGAATTTTTTTTTTCTACTTAAAGGGTTCCCTAAAATCCAAATGAGGAGGTAAATAGCCCCATAAAAATACCCTTTGTACGCACGTGATTACATAACACAAGAAGGAGTGACCCCCCCGAGTCAACAACTTTCCCATTAGTGTCACCTCACAACACTTGGCATTAGTATATTCAAGAATATTTCCCTCTTACTTTAGAGGAGTATACTAATTACTTTGTATATTTCTTTGTTGCGTCTAGAGATTCCTAATTCATGTATGTGTCAATTTGTGCATCTAGATAGTAGATGGGGCCAGGTGTCTACTTCTATGAGGGGACAAAGGGTGCAATATATGTTTTGTGTGGGTACGTGGCCAAAATATATGGTTTCATAGGTTGCCCATGTATTATGCAGATCCAAACTTAAGGACTTGGTTAATTTGTGCATCCCTTGTCCATAAGATCTTTCAAAATGCATTGGATGGGGCTTGGCTTATATTACTATTTCCTAGTCATTTATCAACATATGGAGAATTTTATTTGGCATAAGCAATTTGGATAGGGGCATAGTATTTTTATTTTGATCTTTATATAGCTTTGCTAAAACTAATATCAATGATATTGCCACTTTCAAAAAGTATATGGATTGCCACAAATACATGCCTTTGTGCATAACAAGTGTGATTCCTTTTCATGACCACCATAAGAGCAAAACTTTGGACATAGTATGTTGCCGCAGATGCGAGCCCTCCTTCTTGATCCTCTAGATTTATGATGTTAGTTCGGAGGAAGACTCCATCTAATGGCAAACTTTGGTGAGGAATGCATTTCTTATAGCCATGGATGTTATCGTGGCAAAAGAAAATCGTGTGTTTTGGGCATGGCTTTGCGAATTTGTAAAACTCCAACTCCCACCCTTTATAGTGAGCTTGGGTGGTGCTTGTACATGGTGAGCTCCATGTTCGTCTAGCCTGTGAGGTTGTCCCTGCTAATGTAGCTTGAGGTGTCGGGGAGGTTGTAGCCCTTCTAAATCTCCGCTTGTGTGAGTTCACCATTGAGGAGGAGAATTATGGCATGGTCTCATGTTAGTTTAACGCAGTCACATCCACTACAAGCTAATTCTAGCCAAACCCAACCATTTCATGTGGACCGGGTGTATCATTGCATAGAATGGGATTTGTGTGAACTACAATACTTGGTCTGGGACTCCATCAGGACGGATGGATGCGAATAAATTTCGGTGAACATTAGGGATGGCGTACTTACATGTAATCATTTCCTCTGCCTCTTAATGATTATTGCCGAGTTGAAGGAGGGATGCTACCTTGCGTCCCTCAATTACTTTGGGTGCCCCTTGGTTGATCATTATTTTAGCAATGCTTTTGGATTGAAACGCATGCCTTTGCATTTTCAAATGAATGTCCACAAAGATCCATTGGAGATTGTTATGAATTTGGATGATGGTATTTTATATAACTTCATTTATTGATATTTTGTCAAAATTAGTGAAGGTGATATTGAATTTCTTTATGCTATGAAACTAGTGCCACCAAATGATCTTGGAAGCATTGTTCATCCTGGCACTATTCGTTGAAAATATTATCCATAGCATTGTTATTCACTAAAAATACTAGCACTATTCATTCTGCCAATAGTTCATTGACAAGCATGTGTTTGCATAGAGTTTTTCTTCCCACTCTACAAGCACTTTAAAGCACATATGCGACACAAATAATTATTTTTTCATCAAAAAAATTTCCATGTGTCATGCTCACATTTGTTAAGACCGACATGTGTCCATGTGGAAACCACATTCTAGCAGATGTAGAGATGACATAGAGAGCCCTCTGTGGTATAAGGTATGTCTAGATGAAATGAACTCCTTTGTGAGAAACCTTAGGGGTGTCTCAAGGAACACTTACATAACAATGCCCATCCCATATATGCATTCGTTGTACGTCAATTGTTAATAAATACCTTTTGTACACGTGGGACCATATAGGCTACACGTAGAAGAAAAAAAGAAAAATGTTCGCCAAGGGGAGTGAGAGTAGCTCAATGCATGTAGTGCAAATTTTGCATAAGATTAGGCATTTTGCAATTTTATGATATTCTTTTGTCAAATTTGAAAAAATAATTCTCATATATTCAACACGTTAGCCAAACTAAACTCAATTTACTAGTATGCCAATCTAAGAACTAAAAAATTGAAAAGGAACATCAATGTTCTTATCCAACTAACATGTGATGTCTATTCATCAATCCCTACCCATGTCCGTGTGGCCATTCTAATAAGAAACTATTGCAAGTATGTTGGAAAGTGTTATTCTTTCACCAATGTGATGTTTACCTTCAATGTGTCATTTAAAGTAGAATCTTGCATATTAGAAGAGGGTTGTTCTACATATTTCACACGCTTTTGTGTTATTGTTTATGATATCTTTTACACATGATTGTTATATGTGATGATCTGTAGTTACACAACATCCTGCTCTCTCAAAACTGGGATGTGTGGTTGACCTTTGATCAAAAACTTGGAGATACGGTTAAGGTAGAAGCGCCAATTCCGGTAGTGACCCCAATTTTGACATATTGTTTGTTTGTTTTTTGTTTGTTTGTTTTTTTTTCCTTTATTTCTTTCCGAAGTGGGAAACTACGTATTACAATATGAACATTGATTAAATTATTCTAGGGATTTAAAACATAGCTTATTGGCTAAGAGAGACAAAATGTCAACAATCAACTATGTCCATTTTGGCAGGGCTTTCCTAACCACTTTGGATGACAAAGAAATGTTGGTATTCATCACTCATATCTAAATCACAAAACGTTGAATTTTGATGAACTCAACTTAACATTACTCAACATGCAACTCTTGTTTCATGTGTCCTCAAAATATAACAAATAGATGCTTGAAAATCTACACAAGGAAACTCATATTTAGACTAAACTCCCAACATCCAATTGTTATAATATGTGAACCCACGTCGTTGAATAATATTATGAAGTGCATTGGCTTCCTTATGAAATTTGTTAATTTCTTGAAGCTTTTGTGATATATTTTATACATGTTAAGGGTCTTGAGTTCTCAAAGTATCCGTTATAGGCGTTTCCACCTTCGAGGTCGATGATCTGCACCTTTTCCAGCAAGACGAAATTGAAGCTGAGGTGGCATCCAGCTAGGACTTTAAAGTACCACGGCAGCACGAGGTCAACCTCATCTGATGAGGGACTTGTGCAAATGCGCGAGAGCACTCGTTCATGTTCCCTGCCTCTTGCAGAAGACAAGCCATGGCTATGGCTTCCCACCTCCCGCTCTCGCTCCAGTCCTCTACGTGTCTTCGCTCGCACCGCTGTCCCGCGTCGGAGCCTCTCGCTGCTGCCTCCCTCGCTTGTACACCAATCTTCCAGCCTCGCTAATAGTCAAACCGTACCTCCAATCGTCGTCATTTTGGAACGGAGCCGGGGGCAATTGGCTCTACTAGAAGGATGGACGGAAGCCCGCTGCAAATCGGAGCTACGATGGAGCAACTAGAAGAGGCTGCGAGGACAACGGTTTGTGGCTTCTTGATTGGCCTTGTCTTGTATTGCTTTCTGGCTGTAGAAAATTAAGGATCTCAGTGTGCGCAGTCTGGAGCATCGCATTCGGAAGTATGTTTTTAGATTTGTACATTTTTGTGTTTATCACCAGGAATTTGTCGCACAACTTCGTGTTTGGAATGCAACAGAAGTTTCTGGAATTTCTTAGTTGATTGAATCAAGCTCTAAGCATGCCAATTTCATTTGGTGTTACCTCGTTGGCTAATGCCAGGAGTCTTTGGCTTATGAATGAATTTCTGGACATTGTATTGCTTTTTAGCTGTAGAAAATCATAGGATGCGTAATCTAGAGCATCGCATTTGGGTGTATCTCTTTAGATTTGTGCATTGTTGTGTTTATCACCAGGATTGTGTAGCAAGGATGTTTTAGCAATAACAGGCATGAAAGGAAAGAGATTAGAGAGGATATGCACCATTTTTCTTGGATGTTGGGTTGTGAGTCTGCTTATTTTTTCATCGCATGACCTGATGGATCGAGAAGACACATTTTAATTTGGATTTGCAACTTCTGGTTGTTACAGTAGGTTTCTTGTTATGAGCGAACTGGATTTGTTGAGATGTAGCAAGGATATTCTTGCAATGACAGGCATGAAGGAAAGAGAGTAGAGAGGAGATGCGTTTAATTTCTTGGATGTTGCATTGCGAGTGTGTTTATTGGAACACTTTTGTGAATGTTGAATTGCATGACACTTCTTGCAGCTGGATATTGCAGTCGATGATGCAGATGCAGTACAAGAAGGCACTCTCTGTGCAGTTATAGGACGCAGGGGAGCAGAAGGCCGTGATTGAATTTTGACGGAGAAAGTAAGGTGTGCTGGCCAAATTCATATTCTTCTTGTATTTAATATTGGAAATATGTTCTGAGCTGTAGAATTATCCACAAAGTACGAATTAGTAAGTACATTGAATTTGAGGTGTAAGAGAACAGACATGCCATGTCTCGCTTTCACTTTGGAGAGTATCCTTATACGACGTATTTTATGTTCATTTTAGAACTGGCTTTGGACCACAGTGGTTGTTGTGTATCAATGTTTTTCGCAAAGAAAATTAGTAACCTGAACTTGGATACTCCTACTTAAATTCTTCATCTGGAGGAGATAATTGAATAGCAGTCTGATGAACAGGCTCTCATGAAGGATGCAATGCAAATGGTATTCATAACTGAGGAGAAACAGTTTGTCGGGAGCCTGGAGGATGCCGTGCCTGTCCTCATTCAACAGCTCTGTTTTCTTGTTCTGAAGTGCTTGGCAATGTTTGACACCGTTTCACAAACTATTACACATTCAGCTCATAGATGTGAAAATGATTCTTTTATATACAATATTAAATAAGAGTTGGTTAGATTTATCAATAAAAGCATTCCTTTCTACTGTTCATGTGGACAAACCTGTCTCTGCACTTCTATTTTCTGCGAAGTGACTCTATGCTGCTTCATGTATTTTATATTCTTTTAAGTGCAACGTTTCTCGGCTCACGAAGAGGTGGAAACGCTAAGGAACACTTTTATTTACAGGAAGGTTGGATTGACGTGGCAGAAGAAATCGATAACCTATTTTTAGGTGATGCAGAGGTAGTTTAGTTCCTCATGTAGACATGTGCTGATGTTCTGTAGTTCATTTTATAGCTTCTGGTGAACTGGATTATGTGCTGAGTGATATTGGTATTGGTGATGCAGGCTGCTCACAGGCTCTATCATAGCACATGAGCTTATGCATGCATGGTTGCATCTGGCAGGTGAGTGCAAAGTTCTAGATCGTTGTTGAGGCACCTTATTTCGCACTCCATCACACTCCTTTGTCAATGGTTAGATGCTTCATACTGAGTTCACTTGGAATAAGTGAGTGCTAAGATCCTGGTGTATGAATCTCGATTTGAAAAAAGGTAAATCTACTGATTGTCATCTGTCCTCAACTGTTAGTGCATCAAGGCACAAAACAATAAATGCCGGTCATTATATGTATGCCAGAATAGATTTGGCCACACCCTTGAGTCCTGGTTTCATAGTGAAGGAAGGTAAGGGCTTCATGTCTTCTTACTTGAATTATGGTGTTGGTGGTGACTGTAGGAGGATTTCCCCACCTGCGACCTCCAGTTGAGGAGGGTATATGTCAAGTAATGTCACAAATATGGTTGACAACAGAGCTCAAGAAAGCCAGCATGGGGAAATGATTATCTGGAAGTGGGAAACAAGTCAACACTGCTTCCCAAAAGCGACACCAGATTGCGACAGACTCATCTCCCATCTATGGAGGAGGATTCCGAGAGGGAATTGCAGCTGTGCAACAGTTTGGGCTCGTGTCAGTTCTTGAGCATATGAAAGGTACTGGTAACTTTCTAGGTCATTATGTAGTTCCTATCCTTTGATGCACATTTGAGAGCACTCTGCTCATCTTGCTCGGGTTTTGGCCATCAGTTAACCATTAGTGGTAATCAGGAAAGGGAGTCTACAATTTATGTAGTCTAACACAATTTGATGGTGAGAAATCTTAGTCACTGGACATTCTAGTCTACAGGGGTTCACCGTCTTCAAAGATGAGTGAAGGCTTTAGATTAGTATAGAACTTAACATTACAGCTTTTGGAGAGCCTCAATTCTACTTTGGAGGTTCCCTTTGAAGATATGTAGATTTCATACTAGTAATAGACAGTACAGAGTTATTTCTGGAAGAAGTTGCATTGGGATTACATATGAGGAGCCCCTCAATTGGGCTTCTCAAGTCATCGAAACTGAGTGATTAAGCAAAGCAAGCCAGACACTCCTACACTCTTATGCACTTGCTCAGCACTTGAGAATCAAAGAGACTCACTGAATATACTTTTTGAGTTCTCTGATAAAGTTATGAATGCCGAAACTTATGTAAGAAAGGCACCTTAATAGCTATATTCAAATTCTAGGAAGTATGCATGCGTGTGCCTACTTACCGTCTTATCCTCAACAAGGGTCTCGAGCTGGGATTATTCAACTTTGTTCTTATTAAATTTATTTAGTACAGTCTGTGCCTAGTCCAGAGAAGCTTCGATGTGAGCAGTTTGGTCTCAAACCTGTCAGAAATCTCAGTATCAAGTGTGTTTGAAGAACTTGCCTTCAAGCTGATCTGTTATGCTTGAATTGATGTATAAAACAGCTCTGGCTGTGGATATTGTCCTCTTTCTAAACACCATCATACAAGCTGTTTTGAAAACTGAAAGGTATACCTAAGCATGGAATATGACATGCGAGGGCTGTGCCATAAAACTCGTAATAAAAACAACAGTCTTTCTTTCTTATGTCAAATGCCTAGTTTATAATTAGGTAACAGAAACTCCAACAGTAACACTACCATAAGTTAGGCAACCGGTGAGGTTATGTAACATAACCATATGATCTGTCCCACATTGAAGTCATCTAATCCCTAATTAAGATCAACTGTCCAGAATAGGCGAGGGAGAGGAACAGGGTATGTACATGACCTATGCAGTTGCCATGTTGACCAGTAAATGCTTAAGTAATGGCTAGAGATAGCCATGAGGTTCTATACGGTCAAGAGAATGATTTAGCCTATACATGTACCTCAAGCTAGGGGAGACTTGCAAGATCATGTAATGGAAGCCCCTAAGGTAGATGGGGCCCAAGTGACTCGTTTTCTACATCAGACCCCTAGATCCCCTAGATTTGGTTGTGGTTCAGTGAGGATAAAAAAAAGAAAACATAACAAAGATGCATGTTTAAAAGAGATTGAATTATGTCTTCAAATATTAATAACTATATTTAATATGATATTTTAATGTCAGGATGGTAACTTTTTGGAGAATACTTCTTATGAAAAAGCTTGTCATGTATGATGGATGAGTTCATCCATTGGCCAACACCCTACTCTTGTCAACAGCTTGTGATGAAATGTTGTCATGGATGATTGAAATTTGGATGAAAAATCACTTGGCAAGTGACAATAATTGCAACACTGAAAATCTATAATGATCCGAATTGTCAACAAGGAATGACAAATAATATTGGGTTAGCATTTAGTGTTGGTGACACTATATTTTGATCTACAATTAGTATTGAGCAAGACAATTAGAATTGGTGGCACTAAATATCATATTTACACTACTATACTACACTCAATAGTGAACACAATCGGAAGGGCCTATGTATCCAATAAAGAAATCAACAAACTTGCACTTTCGATAACCATAACTAAAATAAGGGGAGGTCCAATTTTGGCATATGCTTTATTGTAGATTTGCTAATGCAACAAGGGTTTTGTTGTGTACATCTAATCAGTAGCAGTTGGAGAACATGGAAAAGGAACCAAACACCACCCACATACCTTATGTTATGTTTATTACACAGTCCAGAATGTAGTGGCCTTGCTCAGTGGACGAGCAACTGTCAAGTTCACTATGCACTAGAACTCACGGAGGCTAAGTACCAAGCACCAAAGTGGACTGAGGCGATTACCTGACTTAAGCAACAACTTATATATTATACCGCATGCACATTTCATGCGAAGCTAGATGTCAAGTATGTCGCTGGCCAACAGAAGGAGGAAAGGAATGAACATCTTCAAAACGTTGGAGGAGATGGAAACAGGTCCGGACAACTCTTTGGCCAATGCTTCCAGTGACTCGGCATACAGCATAGGGTCCATGATGTTGAGATCCATGGGAGGTAAAGTTTCGATCTCATGTGCCAGCTGTAGCAGAAAGTCTCCACATTCACAGCGGTTGTCGAGCAAGTGGACACCTGCGGTGGAGCCTCTCACGCGGAGTAGCTGCTTACTCATGGCTCGCAAAGTCTGACACTTGGTCTCTATGTCACGAATAATTTGGTTCATCAGAGCAGATTCTGCAAGAACAGAATTAGATCAGTGATCAGCGGATTTCAACCATCTTCACATTTACTGTAAGAGCCTACGGTGGAGCTTTAATTTTGAGGGGAAGAGAGAACAGTGGTGTAGTTCCAGGATGAATTCAGGAGGACAACTTCAATCAGTGCATGATTAGTATCATCTCGACAGACATGGGTGTTCTAAGTTCGAATTGATCAGTGTACTTGAAACCTCTCCGTTCTCCTATCGAAACTCTGCTTTGAAAGCAGTATTGCCCATCTTCCATGCCAAAACGATTCAGCAAAAAGAAATTAACAAGGACCCATGGCATGACAAAACGATTCAGCACAAAGAAATTGACAAGGATCCATGGCATGCCAAAACGATTCAGCACAAAGAAATTAACAAGGATCCATAGCATGCCAAATCGATTCAGCACAAAGAAATTAACAAGGATCCATGGCATGCCAAAACGATTCAGCACAAAGAAATTAGCAAGGATCCATGGCATGCCAAAACGATTCAGCACAAAGAAATTAGCAAGGATCCATGGCATGCCAAAGCGATTCAGCACAAAGAAATTTAGAAGGAGTCATGGCATGCCAAAATTGAAGTACCCCTAGTGAAAACCTGCGATTAAGTCTTCTATAAGAACGTAACTGCTCTATCTTATATGTGTGCACACAACCTCCGTCCATTTTTTAATTAATCATTGAAGTGTTGCCCATGGTGATTAGGAATAGTAAACTATTTAAGTTCCTTTTCTTCGTAGAAAATCCCGCTTCTAGTGGCCCCAATCAAAATTAAAAAATCCATAGATACATTCATGCATGCAAGCAAAAACTGCTTGAACCTCCAGTTATGTGATGCGTAGCCAAGAGAACGTGTTGATCAAGTGTACACTCTCCCACTGCCATTCCACAGTCTTGTGCAAAGGAACACCCTTCCATCTGATGATTCATGTGATCTTGGTGTCGATCAACTCTCATCTGCGCCGCACAGAAGATTGCGATTAGTACCAAACCATCTGTTCGCTAAGAACCGTTACTCATATATCACTCTAAGAAGACTAACATTCGTACCCAGTAACTTGGTAGTCAACCCGACAACCCAGACAATCACAAATTTCTCAATTCCGGCATCCCAAATGTATATGGAAATTTTAAGCAAATGACAGTGCGTGGGCTTGGGAAAGACAAACAAAGCGGAGACCAATTAAAATAGAGGGACGCCATATACACACACCCCGGACAAACAACTGGAGTTCCGCTCCTGGAATCCGACCATTCAGAAAATAGTGCAAGTTTTGTGAAATGCGACAAAGCTCACAGTGAAGATGCATTCAAAATTGAAGGGCAAGTGCCCATGAAGCAGGAAGGGCGGAGGCGGGGAAAGAAAGGATCACGAGTGGCGCACCAGCACGGGGAGACAAACTGCTCCTCAAGGTGCGAGAATCCTTCAGGGGGGCTTGATGATTTTGATCTCTGACTTGGGGCTGATATATGCACGGGGAGACAAACTGCTCCTCAAGGAGCGAGAATCCTTCAGGGGGGCTTGGTCATTTTGATCTCTGACTTGGGGCTGATAAGTTATATAGAGAGAGAGCCGAGCAGTGGGGTCCAGAGTTTGGGGAGTTTTGTAGAGAAGACTGGAGCAGTGGGGTCCAGAGTCCAGAATCCAGAATCCGGGGAGTTATGTAGAGTCCAGAGTCCAGAGTCCAGAATCCAGAATCCGGGGAGTTATGTAGAGTCCAGAGTCCAGAGTCCAGAATCCAGAATCCGGGGAGTTATGTAGAGTCCAGAGTCCAGAGTCCGGTGAGTTCCTCAATGTATTTAGGCAATTAGCCGACATTCGTTTTTTCATTTATGCAATTTCCGAAAGGTCTAAAGTGGGGCCGGTTTTATATTTTGGTGGTGGATGTGTCATTGTCATTTATTCTTCTTTTTTTCAAGTGTTTAGGATTAAATAATGTGGGCATTCACTCTCCATTTTTTTTCATCTAAATAGTATCCTTAGCAGGAGTTGAACCTGGCAAAGCCCCTACCATATTAGGGCTAAGGATTTAGCCTTTGGAAAATACGAGCACCACAAAAGGGTCCAAGTATTATCCAGAGGCTAGTTAGTATTGAAAAATCACGATATTTGCGTACCATTGCCCTTAATATCAATTGCCCCAAACGAACAAGACACATCACTCACACTCGCTGTATTAGGAGAATTCAAATAAGAAGAGGGATTAGCATACAAAAAACGGTACTTACTATTCTTCTTCCAAAGTGGGATAGAGTCACCAATTATGTCATTTACCTCCTCATCTGGCCCTTCCAAGGCAATTCGCAGCATTGCATCGAGATTCTTACTACCCAACCTATTTCTAACTTTGGTCTTGATCAAATTCTGTACACTGAAAGCATGCTCACATGTCGCTGTAGAAACACATTGCACATGAGCCAACAAGGCATAGTCTCCAACTATGCATAGTATTGAAAAATTTACCTTAAATATATATATTTGGTCGGGTGTCCGCCATGAAAATAAATTTTCAATCGGTAATTTGCCGTGGATACTCTAGTACAACTTGCCTTAATGCCGGCATTTTTTTTTAATCGGCCCATTTCCGTAAACCTTGATTTTCTTCCGGAACCCCTTCCTAAACCTTCCAATTGCATTCGGAAATTCTCAAAATCAACCGGCTAGCTTGTAACTAACTGCCGGCACTACCCGTTCATTGGTGGGGTCGGAACTGACTAGTAGCACTAGTCTACTACCTGCTCTATTTGCTTATCATTTTATTGGGTTATAACCTCCCCCTAGGAACTTGTCGGGGGAGGTAGATACCGCATTCGCAGAGCAAGCGACCATCATTTTCTGGAACCGACCGAAAACTTCTGCCCACCCTGCCCGACTTCAAAAAAATCATTGTCCTTGCATTTTTGAAGGCCATTTATCCACAAATCTCATATTGAGTGCACTTACATTGAGTAAATAAGCAATTGATTGAGAATTCATTTTCGAAGTGAATCTGTTAATAAAACATGTAATTAACTTGAAAGTCAAAAATATTACAAAACCTTCATTAGCATTGAGGTTATAATTTTTGTGACTTACCATTAAAAGGGTCGTTGCCATTCTTAAATGGAACTAAAATTAGTGTTTTGTTTTTAGTTTGTTTATTTCAAAGTATTTTAGTCAATACCTTCTCTTTTCACAAAGTATTCATACACATTTAAACTAATTAAGTACAATTGAATGCAATTAAGTCTATATAATCCTAATTAATCCTAATTAAACCTATCTACCTATCTACCTTATTCTTCATGGGATTGTCTACTTTTGATGGACCCTTCATTATTTGGAATTCCTACATAAATTTTATGTCAAACAAATTTAATCCTTCCTATATTATGCCGCACATGGTTTTTAAATGCACGGCTTGAACTACCCACTCAAAAATCTCATGGGGGGAGGTTTAGCATCCCCCTTCCCATTAGAGAACAATGCAAGTGTGCAAGATTCACAAATTCTCTAGTTCATGTGTCCATGGCATGTTTCCATGAATGTATGTTTGTAGTGCTCCAAGAGAGTACAAATTCTCGATGATTGAGTTCGACAAATAACCGGTTGAAATACAATACCTAAGCAAAATTATTGATCATTGTAGATGAATTTAGGGAATATACCCCCAAATCCAACAAAGAAAAACTGAAGGTGTCAACATGTAATTGGACTTGGCGGACATTAAACACCCCTTCACGAACTTTCGGGGGTGTCAAATCCGGGTTGGGGCAACCCTCTAGAGAAATTTTTGAACCCAACTGAAATTTGTTGCCCGCCCCGTGCAACTTCAAAAAACATTGCCCTTACATGCTTGAAGGCCACTTAAGGTAGAGGGTGCTAAAACCAACACCCCATCCAAAACCAACACCTATAAACGCCTTCCAATTGCCAACACTCTACAACCTTGAACCGTACCCGGCGGTGTAGGAGTGTCTGGGCCCACGAAGTGACGGTTTTAGGTGCCATTAGTGGTGCCACCTCATAGCGGCCTCCATGACCTTCATGTAGGGTATGTAACGGGCTCCACTCTATCTCGGGTTGGTTCAAGGTGGGATTAGGGTGGCTTGTCAATGCCTATTCTAGTCATTCTACGGTATTCACAACGCCAAGGAGGTAGGCCCACAAAGCACAAAAGGGTCATTTCCCAAGGGGGTCGGTTCCCGGGATGCAAGGTGATGGTTTTGCAAGCGAACCAGGAGGGATGCATGGAGGTAGCCGTGTGGCTTTGCATACCACTACTACTTGGGCTTTGATGTAGTTTGGGTCTAGTACCCAACTATGTTGTGTTGGTTCTAGGCAATGAAGGTGGGGGTCCTCATCATATGCGAGGTTGCCATACACGGGGCCTATGGATTGGTATAAGGAAGCTAGTAGTTTTGACTTTGAATATTCATCAAATATTCAATTGAGACTGAAAATGTTTTTTCTTTCTTGATACCTATGTTTAGCCCAAAGGCTAATATGAATATATATTTTATATATCAACCACATAGCCATATGTATGTGCAATAGCTTAAAGTGTTGGTTTAAGCACCCTCTACCTTAACTACAAATCCCATATTGAGTGCACTTCACCTTCAAGTCTAAATTCCAATATATATGTGCACTTTTAATCAATAAATAAGTAATTGATTGGGATTTCATTTCGGAAGTGAAACCATCAATGAAGCATGTAATTAACTTGGAGGTCAAAAGCATTACAAAATCCTCATTAACATGGAGGTTATAATTTTGTGACTTACCATTTGATTTATAAATTAATCAAAGGAATTAACTCCAGTATGTATATTTTATAATTAATTAGGCTTACTCAATAACTGGAATAAGTACATTCTATAATTAATTCCAATTTTTAAGTAATTAAGTAAGCCAAATTAATTGTAACATTAACTTACTAGAATTAATTCCAGTTAGTACATTTTATAATCAATTGCATATGAATACTTGTGAAAGTAGAAGGCTGTACCTAAACTATTATAAAATATACATGCTAAATCAACACACTAATTTAAGTGTCATCTTAGAATGACAAAGACGATTTCAAATGGTAAGTCACAAAAATTATAACCTCGATGTTAATGAGGATTTTGTAATGTTTTTGACCTCCAAGTTAATTACATGCTTCATTGATGGTTTCACTTCTAGAATGGACTCCCAATCAATTGCTCATTTACTAATTGAAAGTGCACATAGATATTGGATTTTAGACCTTGAAGGTGAAGTACACTCAATATGGGATTTGTAGTCAAGCGGCCTTCAAGCATACAAGGGCAAGGTTTTTTTTGAAGTTGGGCGGGACGGACAACAATTTTGGGTCGGGTTCAATACTTTCTCTAGAAGATTGCTCCAGCCTGGGTTTGACACCTCCGAAAGTTCGTGGGGAGTGTCTATGCTCTTGAAATCACTAGGATATTTACTGGTTATTCCCAAAAACTCTCCAGAGAAACTGCAGCTAAGTATGATTAAAAAAATGTTATACAGACAAGCCCAGATTCTACATTGAGTCTAGAAGGCCTGAATAGCCGTGCCATCCTACACACTCATCATTTATGGCACCATTTAATTATGTCACTCTGGAGCAGTTCCCTGTTCAATCCGTGTGTGTAGGGGATATTACAGGCTCCTTTAATTTTCAAAGCACGTCACTGTTGGGGCGCAAATGATAATGGTGGACGGTGGTGTATCCCGATCAGCAATTGCCAATCGCCAATCTATATATATACGATGCTCGAATACTGGTGCACCTGGACTTATGGTGCAATAGGTATTGACTTTCAATCAAGCTGGAAGCAATAGTGTCATGACACATGCTTGGTTTTGAGTACTAAAGTGAGGAGGAATGAGCAGTAAAATGAGCGTTCACGGCATACTCTAGACATTGATAATATGTTTTTGGGCAACTTTTGGTTTCAGAAATTCACAGTAATTTCGATTTAAGAAATAGAATTACCCAAAAAAAAATTATAGTCGGACTCCTTATTTCTATCTTCCTACATGGGAAAAAATTACACGGCCTTATACTTCTCCATATATGACACAGAAGCTCTTAAGTGAATGGTATTGGGCACCTCTAACTCTGATTTGTTTGACCACTCCATGTTCATCATAATGTTGGGGATAAAAAGCTCCTTCAAAGTATGTCACGGTTGGGACTCAAATGATAATAGTAGTGTAATTTGTTTGAGTCACTCCATGTTCATCATGATATTGGGGATAAAAGCTCCTTCATTATTCAAAGCATGTCATTGTTGGGGCCCAAATGACATAAGATAGAGGGTGCTTAAACCAACACTTTAAGCTATTGCACATACATATGGCTACATGGTTGATATAAGAGATATATATTCATATTAGCCTTTGTTCTAAACATAGGTATAATGAAAGAAAAAATATTTTTAGCCTCAATTATATATTTGATGAATATTCAAAGTCAAAACCACTAGCTTCCTTAACCCAATATATATTGTAGGTCCCGTATATGACGACCTTAATGCATACACATGCGCTCAGGACCTATTTATCGGGGGGCTATTTACCTTGCAGAAAGGATTATAAGTTATGGTATCTTTCAAAATACAGGTAAATGCTTGTATTTTAATACATCCTATCGATAATTATATTATTTTGGGAGAATCATTTTAAACGCCCTATTTTACTTATATTGCCAAAGAAAATTGGAAAGAAGATTGCAATTCAAACAACGCGCTGAAATTTCTTCTCCCAACAAGTAGGTAGAGAACATTAACTTCACATTTGATATGTTGGTTCAGTTACGTTCAAGCTAGCTAGTCTGCGAGGTCATCCATCCAAGTTTTTTCAACAAAAAATTACCTCTTTTCATCCACTAGCATAGACCCTATCCTAGACATGCTACCCCTAGTAATTATTCCCACACTATTTTTTATATATTAACTAGATAAAAGAGGCCTTTATGTGTGATGGTATTTTACATATAAACATGTTTCATTATTTTTAAACCCCCTATATTATATGTACATTTTTTGCAAAATTAATCTACAATGAATATATTAGACCTTATTTTTTATCGCACGTTGTTTTTATGATTTTTGCTAGTGACCTCCCCGAGGATCATAAATCATGCCATAATTACTTCACATGAAAATGAAATTCGATATCCTCAACAATAGTCAAATATCAAAAATTTGATTTATTTCTCCCTTGATAACCTTGGCTAACTTCCAACTTGCACGAGATTAGATGTATAAATCATTCATTAGTAGAGAGGCATTTGCAAATCCGCATTAGCAAACTCAACTCAAGGGTTGTTTACACCATGGACCATGAAGTCATCCCAAGGCCCTGTAAAATTTGTGATTGGCTATTGAACTCGTCCTAGGACCACTTCGGTTTACACCAAGGAAAATGGTCACAGTGACCATGGAGTTTGAGATCTTCAAAAGACATATTTTAAGGCCTACATTATCCATTGACACGGTCCAACGGGTTTTGTGGTGAGAGAGGCAAAGGAGGCGCTATGGTAGGAAAAAGCAAGGACCCATGCCATGAAAATGTTGTATTAATAAGATTTTTCTATTTTTTTTGGGGGGGGGAGGAAGAAGATGAAGACAAGAGAAGACAAGAGAATGGTTAAACTTTAATATTTTTCAAAACTGCCCTTTTTGGGCATATGTTAAAAAAATCAACATGTTCACTTTTTGGTGCATCGTCATTCCTCTTGGCCCACATTCGGTTTCCACCTAGTGAGGGGCCCAAAGGCTTTGTAAATTGATGTTTTAAGAAATCAGACCATGGAAGTCGGACCATGAAAAAGGCCGTCTTCCATGGTCCGACTTCATGGTCCATGTTGTAAACCGGCCCTCAATATCTATGTCCGTAAATGCATGGGATTCCCACACACTGGACAATCATGGTAGCACAAAGTTACATTGTTCACATAAGGTATAGGGGTCACTCCTCTTAATTAGACACCTATATTTGAGTGTGGACTGTACTATATGGAAAATGCTTAGAATTTAAATTGGACTCCACAAAGACATGTGTTATGATGAAATTAGATTACATGCTTAGAATATTAAATCTAGGTCCAATAATCAACACAACCAAGGATCCTACGCAATCACTCAAAACTTGGGCCTCTTTTTAACTTTTGCATGTGATCTTCAATAGTGACACTTGAAATGACAATCTTTGTATTTCATAACTCTAACCATATGAGAGGGACAACTCCTGATCCAATCCAACACCAAAATTGTTTGTGGCATTTTGATGCACTACAATTTTGTATTCACTAAATAACTTAAAGATATTATTTATCAATCATAATGAATTCCTAGATCAACACACATTTCCCCAAAAATTGTGGAGAAATGTGCTATTTGAGTTCCACATACACAAAATCAAATAAAAGGAACATCGGTGCCTTTAGTTTGCACCGATGTGAATGGGAGCCCGTTCTTCCTTACCTTGATCCCATTTTACTAGGCCCCAATTCCACATACTATGAATGTACAAATCTAGTTTCCAATTTATATTGATAGGAGCCACTCAAAGGCAAGTTCCCTATGTGTATACCTCTCTCAGGAAGACACTATAATCATTTGGCCCTTGGTGAAATGGTGTAGATTCCTCACAACCATCCACCTTCCATGGAAGGAAACTTGTCCATTCCAATTGATTGTTCCAACTTGTTCATTGCAACTCTTGATGGGAAAATGCATAATTTGACCATTTTGGTTACCAACTAATTTATGCTTGTTTTCTGGTTGTTAGTTATTCCATAAGTATTCTAATTCTTTTTATTTATTCATTTTCATGTCGCAAGTTGCAATTGACAAGTTGCATTAGACAATTGGAATGGACAAGTTTTTCTCCTAGTTTGGTATTCACATATTGACCCTACCCATGTAAGAATCCAATTCATCTTCCCATGGTATTAGTGTACCTTAATTGTAGACCAAGTTGCAACAAACTGCAAGGATCATGTCAAAGTTTTGAAGGTGATAGACAGTTTCAATAACTATGTCTTGGAAAACATGTTATTATTATTATTATTATTATTATTGAGCAAGATCCGAGAAACACATTCAAACCAACTATTATGCAACACGAGGCACTGTCAATTTTAGAAACGAATGAATTGATGTTGAAGCCTAAACATTATATTTGCAATACATAATTTGCACACAATACATAGAAAATCCTTATGAATCCCCAATAATGCTCAAAATGGACTCTTAGTGATGGTTTACGCAAATCAAGTTCATTTTATTTGTAATTGCCAAAATATGTGAAGATTACCACTTCCACCAACCATGAAGATTATGTTGGTAATTTGTTGTGAAAAAGTTGAAAAATAACTTATCTTGTAATAAAGTGCAACCCAGTTAACCCCAAAGTATATGGGTTAGATCAATTTGCAAGACTGTGAAAGGCTTGCAAGACAATATCCTCTAGCAAATATTCAAAGCTCAATTATGCGTAGAAGGTAAACTTGTTTGGGTTATGCCCAGCTAAGAAAAGTTAGTCAATCGAGCAAACTATGACCTCCAAAAGTAATGTTTTCATTTGAAGCTTTTATGCATCAAACATGAGAAATTTTTAACATTATTGCACATTATTATTAAAAACACTACCACATACATATTGTTGAGAAATTTGCAAAATACACATGCAATGTATTATGGACCATTTATGGTTGCACATACATTGCCAAGGGAGTTCAAACTTTCCAATATAACTCTAAATATGAAATCCAAAAATGTTGGACATGACACTGTATGCACAATGCATGATTTCCACATAATATACAAGAATAATTGTTCATTTATTATGATTAAAAATGTGCATGCAATGCATGGCCATGCTTATGGATGTTTCTTCTAGGACCCACACTTATGGTATTGATTGTGCAACCACAAGTGTGAATTACAACCACATGGTTGGGGAATGCCTCACTTAGGTCATGTCATGATGTATGTTTTGCTATATCTTTGTGATATGGCAAAGAGTGTTACTAACAATTAACCAAGTTTTGGTAGGGGACCCAACAAAATCAATACATGATCCGCCCTTGTTTTGCAAGTCAACATACCGGTAGGCAAATTTGTGGAGGATTGCATTCCACAAACGCATGATGCATTGTCTTGGGTACTTGAGTAATTAATGGGAGAAATACCATTGACCTTCACATCATTATACTATGATTGCAATTATCCAAATTATTTTCTTCTTGGTTTCAAATTCATATCATAAACCTCTCACAACATTTCCATAACATTATTCAACCTTTATTGTGTGTTTTCCCATAATAAGATATACATGTGGCATGCACACCACATTTAACATTGTTCATATGATTCCTCTATGGCAAGTCTTCATGAAATCATTCAAGCATATAGCCAATGGCAATATCTGCCAAGTATCCTTACATGATCCTTACCCACAACAATTTTTTTCTTCAATACTCACACTTGTTACCCAACAAGGACCATTTGGGGTCATGGATATCTTTACCCATTATCTAGGTGTTTATTTTGTTTCATTTTTCTATACTTGTTCACATTGGGGTAATCTTCCATCCAACACAACACATTTCTTCATGAAGGTCGTGCTTCCTCCAAAACAAATAACTCCTCACTCTTTTGCTTTGATTTGAATTGCTCATATTGCTTGTTAAGAATTGGCCACATTGTACATAGAAGTTTTTGAGTGTCATGAATCATCTACATTAAAACTATTTTGAAAGTATGTTGTATGTATATGTTGCACTCGAGATTTAACATGAAATCATTTTCTTATGAAATTAAATGTCATATACATCTAAAGAACCACAATTCTTGATGTGTCTCAATATTTTTTTTTGTAAACCATGTTGAATGATCATCATGATAACTTGATTTTGTACTTTTTTACTTTATACTTTTAGTTACCCTTTAAATACCCTAAGAATATATATAAGGTAATTGACTTCCCCTACCTTTGGTTTCCTGCCACATCAACTTTACAATGGTTTTCATGAACTTTATTACACGTGGTCACATTGTTGCTTGTATTTTATATATAAAGCTATGGGATAAATTAATGTTGAAAATGCCATGTTAGCACTATACTATTCATGATATTTACTGTCACATATATAATTTGCGAAGGGCCTAAACTAGACGTGTAGAAGTCTCAAAGTGTCACATCTACTAATTGCCAATATGGTATTATTTGTCAACATAAGCAACCTTTTGAAGTGAAGATTTATTTACATGGTGACATTTAACATAGTACATTGGGATACTTGAGATGATAATTATACGTTTTGGTATGCAAGGGGAAGATATTATTGAGCATACTAATGGCAAGTGTCATGTGTTTACGTTTTAATATGCAAGAGTCTTCTTGAACATACTAATGCCAAGTGTCAATTGTGTTCACTTTGGTCAACTTATAGACCATTGTGTAATATTGACATACACCTCATAACATTATTGAACATACTCATACCAAGACATTAATAAGCATAGTTGAACATCATAAGGTGACATTAATACTGAAGTTGTTGATCATTAGTGTAACATGGCATATCCCTCAAAATAGGATAAGTGACACTATTATGCATGTAACACTAAATACCCAAAACGGTGCGCTTGAAGTATCTGTTCTATTTGAGACACCAATAATTTGTGACATGAAGTTTCATCCAAACGCCCACGTTCTCCCTCCAAATACATCCACATCCACTCGAGAGTTCATCCACTGTTCATCCATCCATCGCCTCCTGCCTTGGTTGTGAAGGCCATGTTGTGCGATGAGTTTGTCGCCCTTCGGTGTGGCATCGCCATCGCGATTTCTCTTCTCACGCTCCCCGCGCTCTATCACTCGCATTTACAAGACCCCCGTGTGTCATACACTCTCCACTTAATGATCATTTTGTTATCATTTTCCTCATTTTTTCTTGCGCAATTTGGCCAACTCAGGCACTCTCTCTTGCACTTTCTTTCGGCTGAAACAGAGCTCGCATGCGAACCTACACTTGAAGGTCCCCGTCTCTGATTGTGCCGTTCGAGGCCTCCGAGATCGTCTTAGAAACCTCTAGCTTCTCGACATCGAAATTGAGATCGTGTAACCCGAGCTCTGTGATTTCGTGTCACCCGATCTGGTGGCTTAGGGTTAGTGGCTCAATTGTATAGGAGGATCCTCCTCTACTTGGATCTTTGGAGCTGAGGTGGTTTTGCTGTGGTTTTTTTTGTTCATTCTTTCGCTGCTGCTGAAACTTAAGCTTAGCAAATGCGGTAGTGGCGGAAGTAGGTGGCGGAGATCCAACATTTGCTCAGGCAGAGTGGCAGGAGGGATCACTGTTGCTTGGATGCAGTAGGGAAGAGTGGTATCTGCTGTGCAATACTGGCTGGTGCCATGGAAGGCGGCGCAGGAGGAAACCCAAGCGATGGCAATGGGGCGGAGAAGGAGGTGCAGCAGCGCCAGGTCTTCAATTCTGCCTCGCCCATTTCGCTGGTGCTCTCCTTCTGGAAGGGTAAGCCACTCGTAACTGATGATACCTTTATTGTAGTTCTGTGCGTACGGAAAGAGAGTGCTGCAGTGGGAATGCAGTGGGCATTTCAGTGAAATCTGTATATTGGAAGCAAGACGATGTCAAGCATGTGAGTACCTAGTCCACATTAAGGGTGTAGGTCACGGATATCATTATCTGGGAACACAATTGAAAATTCTTATAGAGCTTGAGCGGCGAGCGGAGGATCATCTCGATGTTGAGCTGGGAACACCTAATTCACCAGCGAAATACAGATGCCATAGAGATATATAGAAAATTGTGTGTGGCAGTTTTAATAGAAGCTGTTGATTTTGTGTTTGAATGGCAATCAACCCAGACACATGCTTAGAAATCGGGCTCAAAATGTGAAGAAGACTTATACAGTCAAAGAATGTGACACTGGAATGTTTTCTGAGTTTCAAGCAATGTGTTAGGTCACAGACTAGACAGGGACGGAAATTGCGTTCTTTTGATGGAGAGTTTGTACGCTTGATATTGTTCTTCTTGTTTAAATAATTATGTCCTCATATCAGCCTATTTCTGAAAGTAGGCATCTTAGTAAACTCCCAGGTCTCTTAAGAGGGAATCTACTAAACGAATTACAATGCAGACGGATCTGGTTATTTTATAAACTTTAATTATATTCTACCTCTCTTTTTGAAATGTGGATTACTTTGTGAGCCCTTGGATGTTCACAGAGCTCCTGCATGTGAAAAATGTGAACTAGACAATGTGTACAACAGTAATTCTGGACCGTCCACACTCTTTGAAAATGGTTTGCTCCACTTTGATGTCAACCACATCAACATTTTTGTATCCAAAATGATGCGGATGCTGCATGTTTTTCCGTATTACTGTTTTTCTACAATAGGCAAGCACTTGGTGGCAAAGGGAGAGTTTGAACTTATGAGTGACTTGGAGATTTTGTGTTGCTGATGGGACCCATTTGTATTGGCTTGGAATCGGTGTGTTGTTGATGGTAACTGTGTGTAGTGACAAGTGATTGAACTACATGATCCACCTCAATTCCGAGCTACTCCCTAATTAATGTGGTCTACTCTAATTTATTTGTGCACAATACTTGAAATAAATTGTGTGGCAAAGTTGAAATTGTTGATGATAGAGAATCCCAAGACTTAGTGCTCTGCTTGAGCTGGTGAGTTTAACTTACACGTCATTGCTTTGCCAGAATTTGATTTGGAGAATTGGAGAGTGAAGCTGGATGAGCAAGGCATGAAGATTGGGGACAACCAAGAAAGCAGCCTGAAGAACCGTCGCAAGCTAGCTGAGAGCACACGTGGTAAGCTCAATGTTCTGCAACTTGTGCTCTTGATTCCACAAGTGTACTCCTAGTTCATGTTTTTCTAAGCTTAAAGCTGTATCAAGGTCTGAACAAGTCCCAAGAAATTCATGGGACTGTCACAATAAGATATATTCACATTATTGGCTAATCCTTTGTAATACTTCTGAATCCTCCCTGCTCTTATGTGATTTGCAAAGCGAAGTCTGATTTTGAAGTTCACATACTATCTATCTGGTGAAGTTTTGATCTTTACAAAACCTGTAGACACCAATTCCATGATGATGTTTCAGATCGACTGATTCTTTTTTTTTTGGACGAGATGTAGATTACAAAAAAGCTTCCAATGATGAAAAGATCAAAGCTATTCCAGCTTTGTTGAAGGGGTATCAGGAGGAGGTGGATAATCTCACAAAGAGAGCAAAATTTGGAGAGAATGCATTCCTCAATATCTATCAAAAACTCTATGAGGCTCCTGACCCAGTTGCTGCCCTCTCATCTGGCACAGTAAGTAAGCTGTGTCTCTTAAGATGTTCCAGTATATGCAGATACTGTGCACTTCTCAACAATTTCAGCATACAGGAAACCTTGATAGGTTGAACATCTCTCAGTTTCATATTTGTCATCTGGACTTATTTGAAAAAGAGATCAGGCAACTTCAGAAGAAAGGTTGTATTTCTTAATATCACTCACATGGTTTATAGATTGATTGACGGAGCTGCAAAATTGCAATACTGCAAAATTGCAATAATTAATAAGAATATGTTTACAGGAACTGGCTACTCGAGTGGCAGAGCTGGAGTCAGAGAATCGGAAGATGAAGCAAGAGTTGGAGGAGTATCGCTCAGAGGCTGCTCATCTCAAGAATCAACAAGCCACTGTTAGGCGACTGGAAGAAAGAAATCGTCTTTTAGAACAGCAGGTCAGTCAATGTAAACCGCATGTGGTCTTGACTCTATTCTTTTGAATCATAAGATAGATCACCAGGGAGGAGAAATTCTGAGAGATGGGGTGCAAGGAAGACTTATAACTCCTGGTCTAATGTGTCTTTTTATTTCCTTCTTGTCTATATCCAAGTTTGTTTTAGATTCTTTGTACTTCAAAATGTTTTGTTGATATCATGATGATTGCAACCATCGTATTTGGACTTGCCAATGGGTTTATGGTATCATCTGGTGGATGTTGTGGTGTACAGATGGAGGAGAAGGTGAAGGAGATTGTTGAGATGAAGCAGCGCAGTCTGGCAGAGGAGAATCATAAAAGTCTTGAAGCTCTGAGGGAGAGGTAAAACACTGTTGGCATTTAGAATTCTGCAGCGTGCTATGGTGAACTGTAAATATTTGCATGGGATGCATTAGTTCCACTTAAATACAATGATATTGAAATTGAAAGAAGCCATTCACTGTTAGAAGGTTTTGTAGACCAAGTTTTCTCATTCTGTCATTTTCGTTTGTTTTATTATAATTGTATTACAGAGAAAATTTTCTTCAAGATCAGTTGCGGGCAGCCAAAGAGAGTGTGCAGAACATGCAGAGGCTTCATGAGTATGGGCAGACTCAACTCTTTGATCTACACACTCAATCTGGTATTGTACCCATCCCCTCCAATTTCAATATACTTCATCATCTATACATATACTCAATGTTTGTAATTCAGGACTAATCTCTTGTATGTGGTCTTTGATCTCATGCAGAGGAGATCAGTGCAGCTAAGCAATCAGAGCTTAATCTGTTGACCGACGAAGTGGATCGTGCACAGGCTCGGCTATTGAGTCTGGAAAGGGAAAAGGTCATCTACACTCCATTTACACTCATTGTCAATTTCCTTGAGAATGCAAAACATGAGCATGGACATAATTTTTTAGTGTTCACATCTGTCATCTCACCTCATGCTCCGAATGTTTTTGTGTATCCCTTGTTGATTGGAGCAAGAAATTAGTGGTTATAAACGTTAAACTTGGCAATCTGTTCTCTGAAAATTTAGGATATGGTTTCAGAAGTGCCATACATTTATATTTTGCTGGAGGAAGATTGGAATGTAGGATAGGACTGCGAGTAACCCCCAAAGCCGTTCCTAGAAATGTATAACCAATTGTATCCCAAATTCACTAATAACAGCCATACTGGCTTATTATGAACATTTAAAAAATTGAAGAAACGTGCATTCTTTCTCTGTTGTCCTGTGATTTTGTACGTACAAATCATACATCTCTGATACTGGGATACTGAAATGGCAGGATCAATTGAGGTCACAACTTCAGGCAGTACATAGCCAAGAGGCACAGTTACAGGAGCGGTATGCTTATCCAAATTCATGTCCCTTAGTTCTACCTAGACTGAAGTTAGTGTCCTTGAGTGAATGAGTTTGAAATATTTGTTGCCATCAATGTAGTGCCTATGTCCTTTGTTTTTAACATGTGCTTCATTGATAGTTTTGTTCTTTGGTATGACAAGGCACTGCCTCTGGTCAGGTTGGAACATATGGGAGACTTATCTTAACACTTCTTTCAAACCATGTGGTTGTCAAACATAATTCTTTATGCTGAACCAAGTTCCTATGTATAGGTTGGACGAGGAGGCCAGCAGCAACTTAGAAGCCTCATTGACTGCCAAGGAGAAAATTATATCTGAGCTTCACCACGAGTTGCATGTTATTGAAACCACGCTGGGCACTGAACGTGAGCAACATCTTGCTGAAGTGAAAAAACTGAAAGCCTTGTTAAATGAGAAGGTACTTCATACCTTTCTTTTTCCCCAGCAAAGACCCTTACTATATTCCAGGTGTCCAGATCATCAGAGAGCTCATGATTAACTGTATTGAGGGTTGTCCATTCATCTGACAGAAAACACTTCCAAACATTTGGAAATTAGGGTTGTGAATTTTTTTGGCATACCACTATATGTGGGCTGTAGTACTAGGCTTTTTGAAAAAGAGGGGTTGAGCCATGATATCAGAGACAGGACCTCTCATTTTATAAAAATGTCTCGATATCGAAGTGATGTGGGCTTCAAAACTGTATATGCCAACATTACTATAAACTGCAGTTCCAATGAGGGCAAAACCCATCGGTGTGACCACACTGATTTGTATTCTTCGGGTATTGAAACCATGTCTATGGAACATGTGTTCTGGTGGCAAAAGATATTCACTTTGATGAATTGAGGATGTTGTTAATGCAGGATGGTGTCCTTGAAGGGCTCCAGCTTGAGATCAGTGAACGCCCAACAACCAAGCAACTTGAGGACTTACGGAAACAAGTCAAAATTTTGCAGGTAACGATCTTAATAAAAAAATGATGGCTACTCTCTTAATCAATATTATATAGCACAGAGCACTTTTGTAGATATTCCACTGATTGTCAGGAGTGTTCCTATACTTCTCGTGACTGTTCTTAGATTGTGTTGCATGTGTTGTATGTCGACAAATGACTAGTCCATCATGTAAGAGTTGTGATTCATTTTGCCAAAAACCTATCAAAATGTTAGATTAGTTATGGCTGGAGTGCTAGCTTTATGTCATGCATGAGTATCAGCTGTTGTTCCTTGGAAAGTCAGCAGATGCAACTCCAGTTATTGACGATTCTTAGTTTATTATTAATTGTGGCAGCATGTTCTCAAGTGTAGTCTGTTGGAAATTAGTCAATAAGGAGTGAAAGTGCTTGTCACTGTTGTTTATGATAAAGCTCATGGCCAGATAGCATGTTATAGATTATCACAATACTAGAATCACACTTTTGCAATTATTAAGGTGGAACTGGTTAGCCATTTAATCAAACGATTCTTAGGTGGGTGCTCTATTTGGAGTGAAGTTGAAATGTGTACGTGAATTTCCTCTCCATTTATGGTACTGGTTTATTCTGTCATGATACTAAAGGTTGCAATGGTGCAATTGCAGGCAGTGGGCTATAACTCAGTCGAGGCGGAAGACTGGGAAATTGCTACACGTGGTGAAGACATTGGAAAACTGGAGACTTTGCTCCTTGATAAGAACCGCAAGATGGAGCATGAACTTACACAAGTCAAGGTGCAGTTCCTCAAATTCGTGTCATATTTATAATGTTTTGTTATTTATGATCCAACATCCATCTGAATCTACTTTCTCAGGTTATCTGAAACTGGATCAGTGGAGAGCTTTATTCTCTTACCCTGGCTTACAAAGTTGGATTAGAGAGGCTTCTTACATGGACAAACTGACTTGTTCTGGGGTGTGGATTGCATAGGTGCAACTGTCAGAGAGGATGGAGGCTGCATCAGCAGCTGAAGAGAAGGTGAAAGAGCTAGAGGCAAAGGTGGCAGAGCAAAAGATACTGATTGTTAAGCTGGAAGAGGACATTCTGAAGGTACTCATCAACTCTTTGAGTCTGCTACCTTCTACCTCTACTTTGACATTGTGGGACTTACCATAAGGTTTGTGGCCCTACTGTGGGCACTTCCAACTCCACAGACAAATCTGGCTGTTGTATCGGATTGGGAATATTCTCATTCGGTTTGCAGCTGCAAACTCAAAGATTGTCATTTCAAGGTTCAGAATCGGACTTGAGAAGCGAAAGTTATAAGAGGTCAAACTGAAGATTCTGTGTCTCTTTACAGAGGCCCTGCCAATTGTGTTAACTATTGAACCTAGAATGGTGTCTATATTTTAAGCACGAAGTCTAATCACCTTGTAACACTCTGTTGTTTTGGTGACTGTCTGTAACTACAAGCCTAGCCAATATACCACTCAAATATAGGTGTCTGATAAAGAATGGTTACCACTTAAGGCCCACATACCTCAATGAGACAATGTTCATAAGCATAGGATGTTGAGAGTGACTAGCTCCCTCTGGCTTGCATTGTACTTCTGTTCTTGTTCTTGTTCTTGTTTGTCACCCTCTAATATCATATTCCTTACGTGAAAGACATTGACCAAATACCACATGGCCTGTAAAAATCAGGCATGTTATTTTATCCTACTATTTTTTTTGGGACTTTTTATGTTTTCCGGCCAACAATTCAGGTTATCATCCCCATGTCCAGTTGTATTGTGAAGTGAGTTTCATTTTGGATGAGAAATTAACCAGGGTTGTTTCAAGAAAACAAAAATACAGCACAAAGATGCTGTGCCTGGGAAGGACATGCCATTAATTTACCTGCTTGTTGTAGGGGTATGGACCTTCTCATGATCGACGCCCAGCCAAGCAAACAGACGACTGGGATGTACCAGACTCGGGTGTCCAAAACTTGTTTGAGGTACCAAATGTGTGTTGAGGACTAAAAATGCTTCAACACGCTTCTACTGCAAAGTGCACAATTCTATTGCAGGGGTGTAGGAATGTGAGTGCTGATGTTTTCTTTATTGCAGTAGAACTAGTTTGTGAGATGTTTAGAGTTAAGTGAGAGGTTTGGCTTCATAGCTAGGTGTTGTTAAGAACTTGTTAGTTGAGGACTTGCTTTTCAAAGTTTTTGACAATTTATATATCTGGTTTCAAAAGCAGCAGAATGGGAGTGGTAATACACCGGGTGAAGAGGATCAAAACTCGATGTTGGCCGTCATTTGTAGCCAGCGCAATCGCTTCCGGCAGCGTCTGCGGGAGACAGAAGAAGTGAGGGCTTTCTCTGCCTGAATATCACCCACTCTCGTTTTGTCTAGATCTGACATATATCGATGGAATATCAGCATTGATAGTTCTTATCTTGTGTAGGGTTTTGTCAAAGTAACCTATTTACTTGGGATTCTTGTGCAGGAGCTAAGGCTGGCAAGAGATCGTTGTCAAGCATTGGCAGCAGATCTGGAGCGCAGCAAAGCTGATAATGTGAAGCTTTATGAGAAGATGCGATTTGTGCAGGATTATACACAAGATCGACCAATGCCACGAGGCAAAAAGGTGGATCCTCACTTTGCCCATACTTTCTCAAGTCTTGTGCCTCATTCAAAGTTTCCAGGTGAAATGAAAGTTTCACATGCAAGCACAGCCATGTTAATAATAATGACCCAACGTGAACAATGTTCCTTTGATGATTATTTGTGATAGCCTTAACTGCTGGTTTCTTTAGTAAAGCCGGCAGCATTATTCTGGATATGCCTTGACCAGGGTGGTTGTCTTGTGGCATGGGTTTCTCTGTGACTATCAGCGTGGGGAGGATTTGGAATCCGGCACTGGTGGGGAAGTAGAGAGCAGATATAAGAAGATGTATGAAGACGACATAAATCCATTTACTGCTTTCTCCAAGAAGGTTCTAGTCCTCTCCTCATCTATGCAAGCATGTCTACTTATTGCAAGAGGCTTGTTAGTGATTTGCTACTGCGTATTTGTAGGATAATGTCTCAATTGCAGGTTTTTCTGTGTTCATTGAAGTGTATCATATTGCTTTTGCATTCAATGCTGAACCTGCCCTATTAGACAATGATGCACCTGATAACTGGAATCAAATTCTCAGAGATCAGTTTAGTGGATGCTATTCTGCATCTGACTTGAAAATCACTTGACAGGAAAAGGAGCGCAGATACAAAGAGCTTGGGATCCGTGACAAAATTACTTTAACCAGTGGTCGTTTTCTTCTTGGCAACAAGTAAAGAACATCTGCTATGACTTTATCTGACATTTTGGTACTTATGGACTGTACACTGTGATTGTAGTGGAAATTTGAGGACTTACAGTAGAGTGTGTTCTGCAGATATGCCCGGACATTCATCTTCTTCTACTCCATTGGTCTTCACTTGCTGGTCTTTGCAAGCATGTACAGATTTTCAAGCTTAAGTCACAGGTATTGTCTTATGTCTCCTGTCATTTCCTGCTTTAGCAACAAGACAGCACTTGCCAGTAAATGTGGATGCTGTACTAGTGCATCACGCCTCTGGAGTCTATTTTAGAAAGAGCATCTTGTAAAATTTATTGATGACTTTGTGTCTATTGTTGTATTACCAGTGCAATCAAAGATCGGGAGATGGAATACAAATTAGCTGCAGTGGAAAACATCAAAGACTTCCTCAAAGCTAACGCAACAAGTGGTTCCGCACTTTAGTAACTTGTATGTCGGATCTTCGGTTCCTTCCAATCTTAGATTTGTATCTGTGGTGAAAGGGATTCTGAAATTATTCCAGAGAATTGCATGCCATCACTGCATGTACATTGCTTCTTTCAGTCTTGTTTTAAAACCTTTTGTCATGAGAGCCAGACGAATATTGTACATTCAATCATTGTTTTAACTGTATCTTCTGGCTCAGTGATGGCTTGAGACAAGGCGAGCTCGTAGTTTTGAAAAATCTGTCAATAGACCAGAATATTGGTACATACCTCAGCTAAGGCCTGCTCCTGGTACAATGTACACTGCAAGGTGATTTCGCTCTTGACAGATGATCTAGGGTAGTGGTAGGTTAATGGTGACATGATATCCATGTTGACCTTCAATTCTTTGAGCATTTATATGTGCATGTTTGGGTGCACAACATCTTCCAGTTGCCAATGTCTAACTATTTTGTCTGAGTTGTCTACACATGTGGTGTTCATCCTTGCACTTGCGATGCAAGGGAGGCTTGGGAAAGGGTAGGAGATGGAATTCATAAATTTCCAAATTCAGTAACTAAGAATACCTAGGACGCTTGTGTGAGCCAGGAATAGGGTACCTAATCTATGTCCGGGGAGATTTTTGAGCATAATTGGTTGAGATCCTAGTGTTTCCAAGACCAACCGGTTATATGTTGACGACTTTTGGTTTTTTTTTATTAAATTGAAGAATGTTTTGTGAATTTCTCTTAATGAATCGGTAATTTTCCTGAAGTCTTGAACTTTAACCGGTTTTTCCTCAAAATCAACTGATACATCTGTAACTAGTGGTCGTTCTCCCCATTAATTGTACCTAATTACTATGATAAAAAAAAGTTGAATAGGCTGTTACAGAACAATATGTGCTCCTTGTGGTCCTGATTGTAGTCATGTGGTCCTTTTCCATATCCTCCTGAAAAGTGTACAAAATGAACATATGCATCCTCGATTGTTGCATAGGTTATTGCAATCTGGCACTACCTAACCTGAGCTCAATTTAGACACTGCCCCATTTATGAACTTTAAAAGCAGGTATGGTAATATACATAAAGGATTCCAATACATCAGGGCATACTTAAAGAGTGTTTATGTAGAAACCGGGTTTCAAATTGCACAAAGCTCCCTTCAATGATTTCATCAGTGCTGCAGTCAGATAATGGATAAACATTTGAGTCTAAAATGTGGATGATATGCAGTTAACTGCGTAAAGAATCACCGTCAACCACGCAGGTCATGCACAGTGGTTCATGAACCTCAGTTTCTGCATGGGTACAAAGATCAGATGTAGTACATACTCCCTGATCGATTCGTCGGTCTGGACATAAAGTTGCTAATCCTTAAGAATCATGACAGCATGCACGTACACTTGTGACCTCTATGCCGACGGAGGGCTTATCCAATCTTACGTTGCACTCGTTTTAAAAAGCCTTGCTGAATTGTCAGCACTGTGAAGCTCTCGCGATGCACCTGTTGCATTGGGCCCTGCAGCCGACCTCGCTCCTCGAACCAGGGCGACTTTTTTGGCACAATCTTTGACCAGTAGGTCCCTCTCTGAGCTTTCGCCCGGAAGAAGGTCCACGTAGATGCCATGTGGACTGCTATCGACTCTGTTTGCAACTTTGCATGCATATTTGAGGATTTCATAAAAGCACATCCATCATCCCAGAACACTACATAGGGAGATGTTGTGCTAAGTGATCTTCGACTGAGTTAAGCATCTGTGACTCTTCACATGGATACTTCCTAGCACCGAGGTGAAGTTGATCGCAAGTGTTCTGTGACTCTTCACGTCGGTACTTATCAGCAACGAGGCGGAAGTTTAAATCGATCGCTAGTTTTGTGGACCGAAACAGGAGAGGCTGCCTTACATCGTAGAATCAAGATGGCGAGGATGACTTTCGGTGTCGTCGTACTGTTTGCTGTTATAGCGATCACGATGGCAGTCGCCGCTGCGGATTCTACAAACTCGCAGGATTTTCTTCCAGAGCACAACCAAGTGAGGGCGAAGGTGAACGTGAAGGCGCTCGAATGGAGCGGCGACCTTGCGCAGTACGCTCTCAAGTACGCACAGAAGCAGCGCAACCAGAACAGCTGCGCTTTGGTGCACTCGCACGGGCCATACGGGGAGAATCTTTTCTGGGGAAAGGGGAAGACCTTTACCGGTGCTGATGCTGTGAACAGCTGGGCGTCGGAGGCGGCTTACTACGACTACAACAGCAACACCTGCGCAGGCGGCAAAGTTTGCGGTCACTACACACAGCTCGTTTGGTCCGACACCACGCATGTCGGCTGCGCGTCGGTCTCTTGCAAGGATGGCGCCACCTTCATCATCTGCAGCTACAATCCGCCCGGCAACTACAACGGCGAACGGCCTTACCTGCAATCTGGAGGCTCCAGCGCCGAGCAGTGAGCTACACTAATACATATGATATTAAGCGTCATATGGTATTTTAAGTCGCTATGGTAACGTTTCGGATGACACTTCTTATGCATATGTGAACAAATTTTGTCATGGACGATGGATGAGTTCATCCGTTGGCCAAAACCCTACTCTCTCTTGTGAGCAATTTGTGATGAAATATTGTCGTGGATGATTGGGATTTGGATGAAGAATCACTTGGTAAGTGAGATATTGCAACACTGTAAATCTATAGTCCCCCCCAAAATTACACCGTGGTTTACAGTTAGTATTGAGCAAGACAATTGGAATTGGTGACACTGACTATCATATTTAGTGTAGCTATTCACTCACCTTGCCCTTTTCAACATCGGTCTGTACTTTAACTCTCAGTTGCCAACGCCATTGAAGTCCAAGCTTAAAGTCGCTGAAGCAATAGGACGCATCTGAATGGGAGCAAGAAAAGGAAGGAAGACTGAATTTCGAGATAGAAGAGAGGGACGGATGAGTAGATCACTTGGACTACTTTGAGACTTGTGCACCGAGTTGCATTGATGTGCACAAATCTGTTATTCCAGGCAGTGATTAAGCTAGTACTTCCCCATAAACTGCAAATCCAGCAATAATGTTCAACTGCGACTGTTATATGGTTCTCCAACGGATTGAAACACTTCAATGGATTGAATCTTGTCGGAGGTTTGGCACGCTAGGACTATATATCACACACCAGAAAATAGGGAGAATTTGAAGACAACTAACTAAAATCCTAAGTCTTCCAAAGCGAACCGGATTTCGAGAAGTTGATCGGTTATGCCTTAAGCGAAGTAAAGAACATTCTCTTCTTCTTTGAAATTGATTAGGCTCTTGCTTAAGGTTTCAAATTTGAATTGGTTTCTTTTTATCATTTCAATCGATTGACTTGTAACTAGTTGCCGGTTCATATTGTTCCTTGCCACACACCTTGTTCTTTTCAACACCTGCACTTCAATACTCGGCTGCCAGCGCCATCGAAGTCCAAGATTAAAGTCGCTGAAGCAATAACACGCATCTAAAATGGAGCACAGTCTAACAAAGTAGGCATCAAAGGACTAGTCTAACACTCAAGCAAGAAATCAACACAACAGAGATTGGCATTTCGAAAAATAACAGACGAAGAGTAGATTACTCGTTCTACTTTGAGGTTTTTGTGCACCGATTCGCATTGAGGTGCACAGATTTGTTATTTCAGTCAGTAAGACTACTAGCGTTTTCTTGTACAATGTAATTATCAAACAACAATTGTGCATACTCCGATGATTGTCTTATGGTACTTCAGTAGATTGATTACTCCAGTTGATTGAAGCATGTCAGAGGCTTTTCCACACTAGGATTCCACTTTCCTAGTAAACTAGGTATGCTTTAAATTTGACAATGGCCTTACCTGGAAATTCGAAGGCAAAATGTAAGCACCGAACATTACTTGAGGACCGCCGCGCTATCGAGTGAAGCCCTGCAATAAAACGGTAAATATCAACTAATTACTGTATTTCCAATGCGAGTGCCATATGACAGGTGACGGGTAGCATTGGTGTAGAGGTCTCAGGTTCAAACCCCCTTCCCCCCCATCCTAACTCAGTTAGTGGAGCTTGAAAGTCCCCCACCGTGATTAAAAGAAAATAACGCGATACAAGGCAGTGTGTCCAAGTGCCAACAAGCCCTAGGGTGGCGACACGTGTCATGTCACAATTCTTTTGGAGGATTGTCTTACAATTGTAAAATATTGGAGCTGAGTTTTTTTGATAAAATATGCATAGTGTCACGAGTTTACACTTTAGTATGTAAGAGGAAGATGTTCTTGAGCATGCGAATGCCAAGTGTCATTTGTGTACACTTTAGTCAACTTGTAGACCATTGTGGAACATAGGCATACACCTCATAACATTATTGAACATACTCATGCCAAGATATTTGTAAGCACACTTGAATGCCAAGTGTCATGACGTGACACTAGTGGTGAAGTTGTTGATCATTGTTGGAACCTAGCATACGCCTCAAAATAGGGTAAGTGACACTATTACGCATGTGACACTAAATACCATAATGGTGTAGTTCTCGTTAGAAAGTACTTAGTTACTAGTTCAATATCAGCTTCGAGAAGCATTGCTAGCCACCATCAAGAAGGAGTATAGAGTAGTTAGTAAGATAGGTGTACGGAAAACGGAAAAAATAAGTTGATTCGGCCAGAAAGAGTGGCTTGAAATTTGTGCAATATTTTTTGGAGATGGAGTAGACTTATGAATCAACTTGCATTCCTCATCATATTCCTCATCATATTCTGAGGAATATGATGAGGAATGCAAGTTGATTCATAAGTTTATTCCATGTCAATAATTAGTTACATTTTCCCAGAAAGGCAAGTAAGTCTAACCCCCTACTTATATAGTAGTGTCTCCCTAATTTGAGCATCAAATTATCGTACTTTGCATACAAATGCACACACAACGGTTAATTCAATGGCACCCAGAAGTGATTGCAAGTGGTGTGAAACATCACCTATCTAGCGAATCAGTGCATCCCACCTATCAGTGCATCCTTTTTGGGCCACCACTTTTAAAATCAGCCATTTTGCATCCACGCAAGAATCATTCTACCCCGAGTCTTGTGCACCAGTAGTGGTCATTCGTTATTTTTGATTTTTTACCTTAATGATCTTTCCTGATTGAGAATGTTGATTTTGTTGATTTCTTGCTTCTTCGCCATATCTCCGGACAAAGAGCTCAGTGGGATAGCCACTTCAATGGCAACAAGTTTCACATCTGGAAGTGGCAGATGCAATCTCTCATGCAGCATCAAAAATATTTCTTAAAATAGTAAACGGATATGAACCTGAGCCACCTGCCACTAATACTGCTGCTCTTGCCGACTGCAAAGAGCAAGCATACTCTACGTACATTATCTTGTGCAATTCTATTAAGGGTCTGTTTCTAACACCTCCTCTTCAGTGCAAGACTGCCAAAAAGATCTGAGACATGTTGCTTATTATTCATGAGCACAAAACTACACTAAATATTGTATTCACAAACGCTCATTGTCTTGCTCAATGCTAGTTGGAAATCGCTTGTGTAGTGTCGCCAAGTCTAAATGTTAACGTAAAATGATTTGTCACTCCTTATAATTTTCTTTCAGCATTACAAATTTACAATGTCGCAAATACTGTCACTTAATAAGTGAAATTTCATCCAAATTTCAATCATACATGACAATATTTCATTATAGAAATGTCAGGATGCAAAATTCACCAAATTTTGTTTCGATAACTAGTATGGATTTGATGCATTATGCCCCACTTACAAACAATAACAAAGGGCTTTCAAACCACACACCCACCCACCATTGAAGATCACAATCTTCACTCTCATTGATTTTATGTTGTGTCCTTCATTAAATAAACGTCCCATGAACAATAATAGATTCAATGCATAAATATTTTGTTAACATCTAGATTGAAAAATAAACCTCCACAATCTAAAGTCTAGTCTAGATCTAAGAATAAAAACCTTCATTTCAAATTAACATTTTCCTAAGCAATGTTTGGAACATCTTCATAGATGTTGCTTGTACGCCTCCAAATTTCTTTTCAAATCACGTTGCAATTGTTCTCTCAAGTGCTCGTTTTGCAATTGGTAGGGTTTCATCTCATATGTTCTAAGTTGTTGTCATTCAACTACTTGGAGACCCCAACATCTTTTCACTACATCCAATTCATTCAACAAATGTTCAATGGAATGTTGCAAGCTTTCAATCTTTGTTTTGATACTAACATTGTGGTCTAATACTTTGTGCAGAAGAATTCTCACTAAGTTGGTGCTATATCCATTTGGACCTGCCAACTTCTTCACATATCCTAATAGACTAGCTTGTTCATGACATACGAATTCTAAAAATGCCTTTAGTGTCCTGAACGGTGGAGGCATTCCAATGGAAGGATCCATTGGATAGATGGATCCATCAAGCCACAAATCGATATTGGTGTCCCTTGCTTTGCGTTTGATTGGGAAACAAGTCTTGGGTTTTTCCCTTCCACAATTCGACCACCTCTTTTAAAAACAGGTGCACACTTTGAATCAAGAACCACTGATGGAACATAGGTTCGAGCAATGTTGGTTTCATCAAACAATGCCATTACAACATCCTACAAAACACGAACACAACTGCAACTGATTGATTTCTTGCAACAACAAAGGGTGTGGTTCTCCTAGTGTCGATGGAGGGGGAACCCAACAACCCTCCAACAAGTTTCAGGCGGTGGATTTTGGTTGGAAATTTGGAATTCATGTTACAATTCCTCAACATCGGATTCCACACATTTGGAAGGGGGGGGATTAGAACTTCGCAAGCACTTTGTATTGATGGTTGAGGACACCATCACTTATGAATGGCTTCTAATAGATCCACTTTAGCAATCATATTCCAATGTTTCATCAAATAGATGAAGTTAACATCGACAAATAGCCTCATTTCTATGGTAATTCTAATTTTGTATCGAGAGGACATGAAAATTGGGAGGAATCAATAGCCCTGATCAAACCAATGTGTTCTAGTTGCATTGATGGTTAAGAATATTGTGTTTGATGAATTGATTCCAACATATTTCCCTTGGCAAACCCAATTATGAAGTTTATTCAAATAGATGGAGTAGTAAATTGTCTACAAATTAGTATATCTTAGTGTTTGTTCTAATTTGTATTGAGAAGAGCTAACAATTGGGAAGAATCAACAACTATGATCTAACTATTGCAGACATTGCAAGGTAGAATATATGAGTATCATGGGCCACTCATATTGACTTCAATCAACGGCTACAATCTATGTAGTGTGATCAGTCTCAAAGTGATTATCTCACATTTATGAACCACTTCCACCAAGATCACCTCACCAAACACCCTCAAATCTATTGCCTAGTATTGTCATGAGTAAATTGTGTACATATTCATAGTGTAGGTCGTACCCAGTGACACATGGGGCCATTCACGATCAGGGTACTACTTTCGGGACAAAGGACTTAAGGACTTTGTCGCATTAATCTTGGTTTTTATCATGATTTACTATTATTTGATCAATAAATTTTACATAAATAAGTAGATAGTTCATAAGCTTTATCAAGAAAGATTTTTATTATTATTTAATAATCACCCTAAACCCTAAACCCTAAACCCTAGGCCACATCAGTGGCATTTTTTTGCTATTTAGGTGTGCATTGGTGGTCAATTATTTCCTGTTATGTATCTTGGTACCTTGGTAAAAGTGTCATGTGTCCATTCATATAATTTTTTTTGTCTAATTCTAATACTAGACGTTCCTTTTACGTGTGGCCGTGAGTATATGTATATTTGGACATGTTTGGTGCCACATGTAAAGTTGGGCAATTGCTATTCAATACATATTTGGTTCTATTGGTACATACTTGAACGATGAGTGTGAGGAAAAAATTTGGGATTGTTTCGATTGATTCTTGTTGTCCTTTTCATTCTTTGATCCTAAGGTGAACAATTAAGACAACACTCCTGAATGTCCTTTAAGGAATCAAAAGGATATCTTAGATGAACCTATTCCTTCTAAATTAACTTTGTCAGTGTACTCGATATGGAGTATGAAATGTAGGTATGATCCAAAATATGCTTCACAATACAAATCTAAGCATACCAAGCATGTGAAGTTATCCAAAAAAATCCGTTTTTCGTTAGACGGCCAAAAGTAGTACCCTAACCGTGAATGATCCCACATAGCTTCCACCAATGTGGGTACACCTCAAGTGGGCATGTACAGTTAGTACCGGCCTTGCCAATCCCTCACTCAGTGGAAAGATTCCTCCTACGCTCCACATAGATTTCCATTTTTGTTTTACTTGCCATGTCCGCATCCAAATGGATGATTTATGTTTTCAACTGGGCAACTCAAACACCACCTCAACATACTCAACCTTGCCGATGTGACTTTGGAAGTACATTGTGGAGGTCACGGCAACATCACAAGTATTAGAGGCAGGGATGTCTATTGTGTCGTGACGGAGGCTAATCTCGGCATAATGTCGTGCCATCACGACATTATGCCGGATGCTGTCTTTATCCTGACGGACTTGAATTTTACCGAATTCTGTGTGTAATTACATTACCCCATTTCGGACACGTAGGATGTAAGATGTCCACGTGTGATGACATGTCAGCAAAGTAGAGGTAAAGTGGGGAAAAAATTACTAGCGCCCGTCCGCCCCCGTTCCCGCCCCATTCCCGATCCCGTCCGCCCCTGTTCCCGGCCCTGTTCCCAGCTCCGTTCCCGACCCCATCCGCCCCGTTCCCCCCGTACGCCCACCCCGCTCCCACGTTCCCACGTTCCCCGTCCGCCCCACACCCTCCTTAGTCATATTTTATTACTTTGATTTTAACAGAATGATAAACAGAATGGCAAAATGGTTTACCTGGTGCTAGGCATATCCACGTCCACGTCGGCCTTTTCTGCCACATAGGACGCCACCTTGGCAAGAAGGTAAGTATTTTACCCACCCTACTAGCTTCCCCCTAGGTTGACCCTACGTGGACCCTATTGTGTCGTGACGGAGGGGTCCGTCACGACACGACACCGTCATGACGTCGGGATAGACAACCCTGATTAAAGGACTACACCATGACGAGCCCACACCCTAACGTGTCAATAGTTTAGTGCTTCCGGTTTATGGTACCTTTGAGGCGTACCTCATTTTCATTTGAGTTTTGAGGACAAAATATTAGAGAAAATCCATTTTTGAGACCAAACTTGTGGGCACCTTCTGAGTCCATTCCTCCCCTAATGGTAATTTTTTTTATTCTTTTTAAATGCAGTTGAAAATCAATGCCATTCGGCATTTAGGGGTTCACAAGAAATCTCTAAATAAATTAGAAAAACATCTCCAAAACATCTCTATTGTCAAAAAGGAAGGCACCTTATGATATTCTTCAAAATTAAAATCAAATGGCCAGCCAGATGGCTCTCGCATCTGTCCAATCCTCCAATCACCCCGGGCTAGATCACATCTTCATTCGGCTGGGCCCCACCCCTTCTATGCCTCCTTCATTACATGGTCTTCATGTCCGCCCCTGTGTGGGAACTCTTTCCCCTTGGGAATTAATGTGACAATACCCGATCACTTAAGCCGCCCGGTCACTTAAGTCATTAAGCTCCTTTAGCATGTGAAGGAATTCCATCAATGAACTTGAGAATAATGAAAGTGATGTCAACTTGAATATTTGTAATTTTGACCGGGTATTGTCACGTCGATTCCAACCAATGATCGGGGAGAACCGGCAGTTAGTTACAGATGAACCGGTCGAGTTTGAGAAATAACCGGTTGAAGTTCAAGACTGCAAGAAAATTACCGATCATGTTAAAGGAATTTATAGAATATACCCTGATTCAATGAAGGAAAACCGGAGGATGTCAACATGTAACCGGTTGGACTTGCAAACATTAGGATCTCAACCGATTATGCCCAAAAATCTCCCCGATCACTTATTCCAACGAGGAAGAATTCGCACGCAATTGCCCAGGTGGTGAGCCGTGTCACTGAGGCGCTGTGAATGAGCCTCTTGATTTCGCGAGCATGGTGCATCCGGACCGTTGATCCACCAAGGCCCATCCAAGGGCCTTAATGATCCTAGGTGGCGGGGGGTGGGGGTGCTTGCCACCAAGGTAGGTGGGGGCGGGGGTAGTGCTTGCCACCAAGGCAGGGTGGGGCCGTGGGCCTCATGTCTTTTTTCGGGGAGGCCAGCTTTAGGGTGGTGTCGGGCCTAGTGGCTAGGCAGCTAGGTAGGCTAGGCCTACTTACTAAATAACTAGTTGGTTGGTTACCCTTACTCTACTTACTAAATAACTAGTTGGTTACCCTTACTTGCTAAGTGGCAAGGGACGACTAAGGCTGGGTCACTTCTTTTACGTACTCACAGATGAATTTACAACTGCAAAGCAATGTGGGCACTTCCAACTTTCCCCAACATTGTAAGGTAACCGGGTCTTAAACGGACATTTTCTTTTTTCACCCACTTGTACTAAGATACTAGGATGCCAAACATGCAATTAGTGCGAGATGATTAGCACATCCAATTTGTGCCCGTGCCCACTTATTAACCATGGTAAATTCTTAATAACCAAATTATGCACATCTACCCTACTGGGTTGAAAATGGTTTCCTATACTTATTTATTGTGAGCATTTTCATTTCAAGTTTTCAAATACAAAAGTGAATAAGTGGGCATGGGCACAAATTGGATGTGCTAATCATCTCGCACTAATTGCATGTTTGGCATCCTAGTATCTTAGTACAAGTGGGTGAAAATAGAAAATGTCCGTTTAAAGACCCGGTTACCTTACAATGTTGGGGGAAGTTGGAAGTGCCCACATTGCTTTGAAGTTGTAAATTCATGTGTGAGTACGTAAAAGAAGTGACCCAGCCTTAGCCGTCCCTTGCCACTTAGGGCCGGTTTACACTACGGTGGAGAAGGCCTCATGTCGGTCAAGAATGCTTGGCCAAGACATGGTTATATGAGGCAAATGGTGGATGTGCCGGAGAAGAATTAAAGGCAATAAAATATTTTTATTGAGTTGGGCTTCTCCGGCCTCTTGAGGCCGGACAAGAAACTTCCTCCTCCGGAGAAGCCCAACTCCAAAAAGTGCCGCCATGTAGGCGGCCATGTCATTTTATCATCCATGAGAAAAGTTTACCATCATTGTTTTCTTCACCTAGTGTAAACACCCACCGGTCAAGAGTTGCATTTTCGACCAATCACAATTGAGAAACGCCCTTTTTTTCATGACCGGTGGACTTCTCCACCGTAGTGTAAACCGGCCCTTAGCAACTAAGGGTAACCAACTAGTTATTTAGTAAGTAGAGTAAGGGTAACCAACCAACTACTGTAGTTATTTAGTAAGTAGGCCTAGCCTACCTAGCTGCCTAGCCCACCGAGCCCGCCTAGCCACTAGGCCCGACACCACCCTAAAGCCGGCCTCCCCGAAAAAAGACATGCAGGGCCCCACCCCGCCTTGGTGCCAAGCACCCCCGCCCCCACCTACCTTGGTGGCAAGCACCCCCACCCCCGCCACCTAGGATCATTGAGGCCCTTGGATGGGCCTTGGTGGATCAACGGTCCGGATGCACCATGCTCGCGAAATCAAGAGGCTCATTCACAGCGCCTCAGTGACAGGGCCCGGCGCCGGTGAGTGAAGGAGGCAGGGGCCCTGCCGAATGAATAAAGATGTGATGTGGCCCGGGTCTCGTCGAATCGCTCTCAAAAAAATTCATGGAAGGATCACCCAAACTAAATATGATGACCCACGAGACCCTCGAGACCCACGAGATGAGCATGCAAGATCGATGCTGGCAGATGTTCATAGCAAAGCTGACAGGCCCTCGTGGGACACTACGATCGATGCCACGGGGTTCCAGATAAGGCACCCGGGCCCGTTCTCCATGCATGGTTATCAAGTAGCTATTTATGTTGCTACCTTGCATCATTGTTATGTGTGTCTTTCATTTGCGGACAGTTGCGCCGAACGCTGATCGAGCGAGAAGACTGTGACGTACACAACCATGAAGCTCAGCAAGCAAGTAATGGGACTAGGCCTGCTCTTGGTCTTGCTGCTCACGCTGTCGCCGGCTCCAGTTCTAGGATGCGTGCAGTATGGGCAGAACTGTGGCCCTTTTTACCCTTGCTGCAGTTGCTCTGATGGTTCCGATGGTTGGGTTCTGAGTTGTGAGCCTTGGGATTGGCAATTCAAATGTTCGGCTCTTGAGTACTGCGAGCTAGATGATGCGACGGAGGTAATGATGAAGGCACTTGGTTTGCCCCGGAAGATGATGACCATGAGGAAGCCACAAGAGCTGGTTGTTGCTCCTGCATGAAATCACAGAACAGGGTGAATTTGGGTCCAGAATCAGCATTAGGGGCTGCGACTTCAAACAGAAATATTACTCCTCCGTGTGTCTGTCCATATTATTGAGGTGTGGTCGACATATTGTGGAGTTTGTTTCTGGGCAGGAGCATGGCAGTCTGAATGATTTCCAGAAGAGCTAACTTCGTTTTGTTTTCTCGGTTTCGTTCCTGATCGGGTTTTGCCTCAAGCTTTCATGAACGAGCAACAACAGATGGCATTGTACTACTCTAGATTGCTAATAGGGTGTACTACTGTACTAGTATAGGTGCACACTATCATAAAATGGTAGATGGCTATTTATGTAACATAATAGATGGCCCAAGCTTTCTGTATTGGTGGTGACAGCAACCTATGAAAAATATTAAATCTCAATGTGACTCATCTGGGAGAAATTGAATGTGTTTCATCTTTCAAAGAGTTTATGGAGACGTATCTTTCGATCGATTGTCTATCACTCAATACAAGGTAGTGGCCTATCAACAATACACTTGGCCTACTATCGTGAGGTTGAATTGTTCAGACTTGCTTGCATGATTGAATTTCTCGATGAAACGCGTTGATGAAGAGGCGGGTGGAAGTGTGCATTAACGTCGCTGAATTGCAGCGAGAGACCTGTCTGTTAGATAGGGGTAGCTGATCACGCGAGAATATGGTCGGGGAATCACCGATGGATCGGGAGTAGGACATATTATATCGTCTGCGGCCTCCTTTGTATATATCTAGGTATATAAATAATGTAAGTATATCTTCTTCGGAATTGTTAGGCTTCCAATCTAGCAGGTAGCATCTTGAAAAGGATTATGAGGCAGTAAGTCGAGGGATGGGGAGGAAGCTAGCAGAGGATATTGCAAAACTCGTGAAGGTAGGTAGGTGTCAAGTGAACACTGTAAACTCTTCTGCTCACGGGATTCGGATGGAGGAAATATTCAGAAATGGGCAATTGAATCAGAACCACACCTACGCTTGAACCATCGAAAACGGAGTTCGGTAGTTTTTCCTAAGATTCATCAAAGTGACACCACTCGAGGTAGATGCGAAACTTGTTAAGGTAGTTAGGTGTTAAATGGCCACGGACTTGCTTCTATTCGGCGAATTCGGTTGGAGGAGATTTTTTGGGGGCAGGCAATTGAATCAGTAGTACATCTGCGCTTGAACCATCGAAAACGGATCGGAGCTCGGTAGATTTCCCTACGATTCATCAAAGTAACACCACTTTAAGGGGTCAGCATTTTGAGATTCAGAATTTTTGGAGGTAGCAAGTATTTTGAGGGAGGGATATATGGGGAGGAAGCCATGTTGTGACAAGGTGCTTGTGAATCGAGGATCCTGGACTCCAGAAGAGGATGAAAAACTCGTGACCTACACTTAAGACAACGGTCTGGGCTGCTGGCAATGACAATCTTGGGTATTATGGCCCCAGGGGAGGTGGACTCTTCATATAACGTACAAATTAACATGTGTGTAAGGAGGAGTATTAACGTACATAGTATATATTTTTTAGCGTGTACATCTAAAAAGCTATTAAATTTTTTATAGTGAAGGTAGATGTGCAAGAGGGGACCTTAAGGTTTAGAGAAAAAGTTGACAATAAATGTGTTAGTTTCATCCAATTCATGTTTTCATCCATTGATATTGTAAGGTCATCGTTCTCAATGACTATCATGGACTTTGTCCTTGTTTGGGTTTGCATTTGGGTTTCAAGTTTTTACAAACTAGAGGCTCTTGGAGCACTCATTGGCTTCCTTGAGTTTTTCTCTTTGACATATGCTAGAAAATGGACTCATGTATTAATACTAGGATTTTCAATTTGTTGTGATAAATGCCTCCATTACAGATAAAAAATATAATTCATGAATTAAATATGCCTTCATGACATGTAAAATCCATATTCACTCTTTAATGAGAAAGTCATTGAACATTTTTGCATCCATAGCATGTAACTTACCAACTACATTAAACAAGCAAAGACAAGAGCCCCATAACTTAGCCACAATTGGGAGAGCAAAACTCAAGGGAGCACATGAACATTCCAAGAGCCTCTAGCTTGTCTTAAAATCCAAATGCAAATCTAAACAAGAACATACATGGTAGTCATTGAGGACTATTACTATATGACAACAATTGATGAAAATATGAATTGGATGAAAATAACACATCTCTTTTCCAAAAAATCTTTAAACCTTAGGGCCCCTTTTATATACATCTACCTCTACTTCAAAGATTCTTAATAACCTTTTTAAATGTACACACTAGAGAGAATTAATACCTCTCCCTTATGTATACTATGTATGCTAATGCCTCAAATAATACCCCTTCTTAGACTCACGTTAGTTCAAACGTGGTATGAAGAGTCCACCCCCTGAGGCATGTTGTTAGTATGTATACATTTGTTTTTCTCTTCAAACTTCTCGTATATAGGGAATTTAATTTCATAGTGACTCATACACCTCATTAACGTTTCCAATGAAGAATCCATCCCCTGGGATTGTGCCCCGACACCATTTAATAGGTAAAGGAGTTTGATCATTTCTCCTCAATGATTATGACTTCAGAAAAACATCTCAGATGTTGGATGATGGAGGACACACTTTCGGACAGGTTTTGTTTCACAACACCACCAAAGGGGGTTTGCATGCGAACCAACACGTGGATGTACATAGTGCATAGCAAGTAGGGAAAATAATAGTAAATGATGGACTATACTTAGGTTTGGGTATAATGACATTTTGGGCACATGAGAAATCTAAGAACTTATATCCATTTTCGTCACTTTCTTTGCTTGGCTTACACTGAATATGATATTTAGTGTCACCAATTCTAATTGTCTTGCTCAATACCAATTGTAAACCGTGGTGTAGTGTCACCAACACTAAATGTTAACCCAACATTTTTTTGTCATTCCTTGTAGATTGTTTGGGGGAATTAAAGAGTTACAGTGTTGCAATCACTGTCACTTACGAAGTGATTTTTCATCCAAATTTCAATCATCTATGACAATATCTCATCATAAGTTGCTCGCAAGAGAAGGTAGGGCTTTGGCCAATGGACGAACTCATCCACCATCCATGACAATATTTGTTCACCTATTCATAAGAAGTGTCACATCTCATGTTTTTGCAAATGCTCTCAGGCCTCTTGCAACAGACAAAATCAACTCAATTTCAAGATTGAATGCTGACAATACAGATGCATGTATATTGAATGGGGTCACAATCAAGTTCAATTTTTTTGAAATTGTTCAAATCACAACTCCAATGCAGTGACTTTTGAATAGCCTCTAAATCTCAACCTCAAGTCAAAGAGCCTGTCAGGAGCCTTTTTATTTTATTTTATTTTATTTAAAAAATAAAGCCCGTTTTCTGTAAAGTTCAAGTAACCATAGAAGGCTTGCATCTACTTAGTTAGGCTTGCCAAGTGGCTAAGTGAACCTGCCTAACATGTCTTCTTGGTAAAAATGTTTTACAAAAGCTGGCCGAGCTACATATATACACATCTAACTCTTATCTCGCTGATTGTACAATAAGTTGAAATGAATGGGAGCCTTCAATTCCTAGGTACCCATCTGCGCCCTTCATCCATATACATGAACTTGATGATGTTGGATCAATGTCCACAACAGTCCCCAATTACTTGCATTAGATATCAGTCTGGTACGCACTAGGTAATTATTACAAGAGAGGATGAGAGATTGCAAAGGCGATTCACTCATCGGGCATGTTGTTGGAATTCTTGAGCAGGCACAAATTGAAGGCAGCTTGATGTTCTTCAGAGAGCTCAGCATCCGCAAAGTATGGGAGATTCAGGTCAATTTCAGCCATGCAGCAACGACTAATTGCGTTGATCGAAGTCAAACCTACATCCGTTTGCTTCGCAGACCTACTGACCACAAGACAAGATGACAAAATTGTCAGTCCTTCAAAGTTATCATTGTGCCTAGGCCCGAATTAACCAATCCATCTGTTGCTAGACAGTAGTTTACTTATTATTCCTTACCTAGGACCTATCATACACACATCATAGCTGTCTGTTCACCTTCCTAAGTCAATTGCGAGTCCAATATAATAGTTATAAGGTTAGACTATGATAATTAGCAGATATATATTGTACTGCAAAGATCAGACGGATACCTGTTGGGTATTAAGAAGTACTAACCTCATATTATCCGGGCGACTGTCACATGTCTTGGCCACTTTGGCTGCAGGCTCTGTGTTGTCCGATATACGCTTGCGCCTGAATGAAGTAAACGTTTAGAGTTTTAGAAATGCTCTGGGCATATTTAAGTTCCATTTATGTGCACAAATACTTCTTAACATGTCCGAACATGAAACAATATGCTTAGAAATTTAACTCTATTTCATAGACTTGTGGTTACTCTGGGTAGTCAGGTAACATGCCTTGACGTTCTAGTGGGTGCCTGAATTGCTGTGGAATGTCGCAAATTCTTATTTGTGGGCGCTGAGTTCTCCTTTCTGCACATGCCCAAAAACATGCCAGACATTCATGGACTCGCCAAGAGACTTCTTTCAGCAAGATAAAGAACAACCTATGCACCTACTCATTTCGCACCTCCTTGCAAATTTAATATCGATGCTTGGATTATCTTCTTTGTTGTCGATCAACTATATCACTAATTGATGGCACGTACTTGTTGGCGAGCTTGATCATATCAAGATTTTGTTGATCTTCACTAGAGATGTTCACGCTGTGGGCCCTTTGGCAATCCGGGCAATGGTATGAGGCTCCATTTTGCAGCTCCTGCAAAAAACACAAGTTTGCATATATAGAAAAATTGCGTTTATGATAAAAATAAAATAAAATAAAATAAAATCCTAATGAAGCAATGGGCTGATGAAGCAAGTCTAGGGTTGGCATTTCTCAGGGATGAGAGAATCATACTTACACCAAACTACATACATGTAATATATGATGTAATGGAACTAAAAATGACCGGCTTGCATATTTATTTCAATATTTTGTACACTAAGAGGCTCACTTTCATTTTTTTCTTTGTAAGATTTGCACACGGAGCATGCACCCAAAGAATGCATGTATCACACTGAACCTGCAAAGAAGCATAACCAACGGAATCCCAACAAGTTGTTTTTGTTGAGGTCCTTTGTATGATTTTACGAAAAACATTTTTATTTCATAACTAGAAACAACATACATACAGAGACTCAAGATTTAAATGCTGAATGAAAACGATATGAAAATTAATTTGTTTTGTACAGCAACATGTGGTGACGTCGATAGTGAGCTGTGACTTACAAAGTTGCCTTCTTCATCTTTTAGCCACACTTTTTTGCAGATGGAGCAATATTGTTTTGCAGCAAACAACTGACACAACACAAAAGACAATTTTACAAAATTGGTCCTTGAATAACCCCACTATTATTGAAAATGAATCTAATGCTAATACCAAGAGGTTAAAATCAACACTCGAGGCGAGATTTGAAGACTGTCATGCACGAAGAAATTGAATAGGATAGATGTACGAAAATAGGACACACGAATTGCAAAGACAGAATAGAGACCAGAAATCAAGAAGGCCATAGGTTTGAGAAAAGTGATTTGTGAGAAGACTTCAATCAAGAGAGCACTGAAAATGGTGGACTGGACAAAATACCTTAGCCATCTCCTCATCAGAAACATTAGGAGCCACCTGACTCGGCTCTCCTTCAATTTGTGTTCTTATATCCGTAATCTTATGCTTCCCTTTTAGATCCGGCTTCGCCTCCAGTCTGCATTTGACATTTGAAAGTATGCAATGGACTGTTACACAACCACTGGAGTTACGAATTCCTATTGAACAAGCTGGACTACTTCAAACTTGCAGAAAACTTGCAGAAAACACGTAGATGTACATAATTTGTTGTCACCCGCAACTCTGAGGATGAATCTGAATGCAGTTTGTGTCATCGTGCACAAGCAACTCTATATTATGGCTGTAGTCTGACATGCCATTTTCTCTTCTGCTGAGAAGTTGATCTAAGTTATTTCGAAGAAAATATCATTATCATCTTCTAACTGTTGCCATTTCATCAATGCGATTCACTTCCCCCATGTCACTACTTACTTGATACTCTTGACCTCCTCTGTCTGTGAGGTGTGAGCTAGGGGCTCGATCTCATCCGCAACTCGGCCCTGCTCTACGTCTGCCAGGAACTTCTCCAGACCTGACAACATAAATGGGCAACCAAAGTGCAGAGGATCAGATTTTGCCAGGTGTTGATGAATGCGATTTGTTGTGTACACTAGTTTTGTAAAGGTGCGAGAAATAGGAAACTTAATGACATCACAATCTCAGTACGTACGCTGCGTCACCAGGAAATTTGGACAATTCCATCACCTAGGGAAACTTGTGGTATAAAATTCTACAAAACGTGGTGAATGGAGGCGTGTGGGTAACATGATGATACACACCATCTGGAATTGTGTTCGAAACATACATTGATCGGCCAGATCACGTAGGAAGAATGGTACAACACAGGCATATTAGTTCTCATCTTACATTTACTTTTGTTTTCTGTTTTCTTGTAGGACTCGCGGCTTTCTGATATTAGAAGCTCGATAAATGCTTCCACAGTTAGAGAGTTTCTCTGCACAATTGCACAAGAACACCTCCATGATTAGAAAACATCATCTTAGACCCTGTAATACATCTCTCAATAGAATCATCATTGTGCTACATTGAAAAAAACAATTTAGAAGATTTATGATAATTGGACGCATGGTGTGTGCAGATCTCTGATCGATGTTCAGATGTTGCACAAGCCGCGTTGGAAAAATTTACCACCTCAAGAAACATTCACCTTGAAGTTTGTACTCCGCTGTACCCCATGTTTCCCTTCTAAGGTGGTAAATTGCCATAGTTCCATGTGATCGATATTTGTTACACTATATTTTGGTGACTTGGGTGACCCAGTGATTTTTTGCAACTTGGAATGTGTTGAACAACACCTCAGTCACATCAGCAAGACAAATTTCATACTTTGACCTACTTTCCAATCACATAAACTTCCTTTTGTTTTCCACTTACTAGGTCCTCATCTTCTTCATAATCCATCTCCTTGAAATTTAGCTTGAGAGGCTCGTCGTCACCGTCTCCTCGAAAGCGATGCCTGATCATGAGGTTTGCCCGGTCTTGGCACCTATAAACATGTAATTAGTTTTAATCCAGCATTAAAGATCACCACATGTGCAGATTTCTCAGACAACTTCCAGCTCATAAACTTCAGAAAAGCACTGAAAGAGCTATAATATTGGACACTGCTCACAGGGAAGAAATTCAGGCCAGATAATTTACCATCACCAGGGGAATATGGGGCAGGGTGGACAATATTTTGGCGAACAATGACCCAATTACAGATTTAATATTGTCCGCCGTACCACTGTCTGTCTCCCTTGGTAGTTACTGAATTGCCCCTACAGTCAAGTTCCTTGTGACTAATCTTGTCTCAACGAATTCAAATTCCTTAAAACTGACGAACTTCGTGTGCGGGGGAAAGTAGTCGCACCTTGCTGCCAGATATCTCGTCTTGTGTGTCCCTGGCAAAGTTGGTAATTCAGTCCACTGTCAGATCCTGATGTCAACAAATCATTTACAAATTACACAAACAGACAGAGCTAGGTTGCAAATTAATGCTAATTAAGTGGCACCTACTTAGGCTTAGAAGACATCTAATTTTTGCTCAATATGATACTAAGTTTCTGCTTGCCCGCACTCGAGCAGCTGAGCCTGGTGACACAAATGAATAGAAAGAAAACGAATCCATCGGGGATGGAAGCAAAGTGTTGGTAGAAACGTCACCAACAAACAAGCGAGCGCCCTTTTTGATCCTTTTGTCTCTGCGAACACAAATTCATGGAGTTCTTCAAGTGAGGCGCCGGATGGTGGTGTAGGAACAATATCCAAACCAAGGAGGAAACATTGTGATGACTCCAAAACTTACTTAGATTGCAATCGGCCAGATTCCCTTTGCAGCAGCAAGTGTTCAAGTTAAATCTTCGTTTAAGGTGCAATGTGAGAGGGTCAACGACGTTGTTGATCTATAACTCACCTCACCCAGGCGCCCCATCTCCCGGTGCTCTGATAGTGATGCAAGTGGACACATTTCTCGGGTGTCGACAGTGGTACAGATGCAGTCTCCGCATTAGCTGCCATGATTCCTACTTTTCCCGAATCTGCGACGCACAACATTAATAAATCAATCGATTAGGCAGATCGAATAGGACCAGACACCACTAATTAACTCCTTTCTATCACCCCCAACCTGCTCTCACCGTCTCAACATTGTGTGGATTCACACCAATTCGATTCACACCAATTCCATTCAAACATAGTTAGAATACCCTCAAACTGCTATTCAATTTTAATCCTTAACCGCACACTGAAAGAAAACTACTGAATGAAGCACATACAGCCGAATGAAATGGCGAACAACGACGTCAATCATCTTCTTGTGCAAAAGAGAATCAATCCATCACACATTGTGGTTTTCACTCATCTTTATGCATAAGAATTAATATTACAGGTCGGTGAAGCAGATACAGCCGAAGGACTTAGAGCAACAAACTTCAAGAGTGCGCTTATCCATATTACCAATTCAGACCTTGCATCGTTCACTGGACATTAAGGTTATGTAAGAGCCGCAACTACAGATTTCTAACAACTTCAAGCGTCTCCTAGTGACCATTCATTCACGCCTTGTACTAAGTTTCACTAATTTACATGCAAAACGGTACTAAAGAATGATCGAGCAGCTTACTCGGAACATAAAGCTGCTCTCACCGTCTCAACATTGTGCAGATTCGCACCAATTCACACATAGTTAAAACTGCCCTAAAACTGCTTTTCACTCTAAACCCTTAAGCGCACATTCAAATCAAACTACAGAACGAAGCAGCTTAAGCAAAAGGAATGTCGAACAACGACGTCAAGCGTCTCCTTGTGCAAAAGAGCATCAATTCATCACACATTATGTTCTTAATTCACTCATCTTTATGCATAAGCATATTACAGGTTGGTGAAGCAGATATAGCCGAAGGACTTCGACCAACAAACTTCAAGCGTGTGCCTATCCATATTACCAATTCAGACCTTGCACCGTCCACTTGACATCAAGTTTATGCAAGAGCCGCAATTTCAGAATTATAACAACTTCAAGCGTCTCCTAGTGAGCATCTATTCACACCTTCTACTAAGTTTCACTCATCTTCATGCAAAAGGGTGCTACAGAATGATCGAGCAGCTTGAGCAGAAGGAAATCGAACAACAACTTCAAGTGTCATGAATTCACACCTCGTGCTTTGCACCTACCTTCATGCAAAATGAGAAAGCACATCATTCATTCAGAAAATTCAGGAATTACAACATCAACCCCAAGCGCTGCCTCACCTGGACACGGGCCGCGAGCAGGTATTTACGTCAGTCGAAACGGCTGTCGACCGAGAAGCTCTTAATTGAGCAATCAATACTTATCAACTGCACCTTGCGGAGAAGTAAGGCTGGACTCGCAATCGCAGAAGATCGAGTTGATCAACACAAGGTACGCCTGCGTGCACAAGAATGAATCTGCACACAAATGTTCTTAAAATCTGGATGACTAGAGCAATAGCACCGCCGCCTACCAGACTCACGAACCCGAGCGAAGGAAGTGAAGAGCCCTACTCACATACTAACCTTTATATCATCCAAGCTACAACTTCTGTCCTCCACCTCGAGGCCCTCAGCCTCGAAAGCCGCCCGTCACGAACGTAATCCACCGAATTCCTGTGATTGTCAGGAGGTTAAGTATCGTCGGCAGCTACTGTAGTTGGAAAGAGCCTGGATTGAATTGGGCAATCTTGGTCGTGGCCTCGAGAGAATGCTGGGGCTTCTGAATTACATTACATGTGGATGCCTGGTTATGGGAACCATGGACATCCATCCCTCCATGTACCCGGCTACCGACCGCCTGATCCATGACGCCGGCATTGAGCATTTGGTGGATGACACCCTCAAGACTCTTAGATCTGCACAATATGCATATTTTTGAGCTGGACACACGTGATCGTATAACGAAATCCAAGCCGGGTGCACCTCCACTCCATAAACTCATGAGTACATGCTGTGCCCATGTGATCTGCAAGTGATCAAGTGCGCCGTTCATCCCCAGTTTGGAAGTAGGCAACCGCAGGAGAAGATGGTCGCTGGGCGGAACCTGAATCCCGCACAATCATGAGAAGACGGTGAGGGTGATGGTGATGTGCGTGGGATGATCCGCATGCGGAGTGCGAAAGAAGGCAGACGCGGCTACGTCACTTGACGATTGAAGAGGGAAGCCATGTCGGCCGAACCCTGCATGCCAGGAGACTTAGAGCTCCATCCCTCGATCCACCCTCCCTCCATCAACTTCGGGTCATTAATGAAGGTGGCGGCTGCAAGCCTACTTGTGCACAACACGGCTTTCAATGGAAAATGGTGTGATTTCGTCTACTCACTAAGCCGGAGATGTTTCTTCCAGTGGAATGCCAAGACGCAACGTTAACTTGCAATTGGTGGTGATAGATGGAATGCCTCGGTCCACGAAGAAACTGGGTGGAATGAAACAACAGTTCCCGAAAAGTATACGCTAGGCACGTCGAAGAATGCAATGACCTGTGAAATCAAGGGCCATCGACGTTGTAACAAGCTGTGACGACACTGTTCTGTCTAATTAGTGTGGGCCACACTAATTCCCAATCACCCACACTTACTTAAAACAATTAGTCAGTAGATAGGTTGCAAGTTGACCATGAACTTATTGACCTAGAGTTGCAAATTGGCACCCACACTAATTCATAGTCGGAAATCTGGTGTGACAGCCATTAATTACCATAACCATGCAATTTTACCTTTTGGAATGAGAAGCAAGGAGATGAACAAATGGATGCAGGCAATTCCTAGAAGGCATGCATTACTACAAGTGTTAGATGAAATGAATGGATGTGAATTGATCAAGCCAACATTCATGACAACAAGCTCAATGGAGTAGTTGGACTTGGTGACCTAGCTACTCTATTAAAAATCTATCAATAATTGTTTTAGGTGTGGGTGGATTATTAGTGTGGTTAGTAAGAGACACCATATCCATGTACATGTCACCCAAGGATTGCCATTTTCTTAACCTATAAAAATCAAGTGAGGGGTGCTGCAAACTTGCACTCTCGTGGCATCCACACTAATTAGAGAGACTTGCCGTAGAGTTTAGTGTGTTCAACTCTAAATACCATGACCATTATAGGTGTAATATAGGTGTAAATTATTCTGATGGACGTCCACTAATTAGGAGAGAGGAGATTATTGCATATAAGAATGCTAATGAATATGGTGTTTAACCACTAACTTCCCATGCCCAATTTCCCTCAACTTTGTCCAAAAAACATGACTTCAATTTCAGTGACTATAGCTAAAAATCTAAAGTTTTTTTGGCAAATTCAACTGTACAGATCTTTACTAGCTAGAGGTGACTACTCATAGTCAAAAATTTAAACATTGAAGTTCTACTATGTAGGAGATTATAGGAATAACAATAGTAGTCTTGAGGGGCAAAAATTTAGAAGTTAAATTTTGGTTGGTTTTTTTATCGAACCTCTACTCAAATCATCTCCAATTGACAAGATGTTACCCTCATTCAAAAAAGGGGTAATATACCTACTCGTAACATCTCACAAATCTTGAAACCACTATTTTGTGATTTTTGGGAAGCTTTGCAATTTGAGGCAATGGTGCCACAGTTGTGCACCTTCCACATGGATTTACACCCACGAACACATGTGCAACTTAAAATTCCAACAGTAGATGTTTAGGATATGTTGCATTTGAGTGTCATGCAAATTTTCAGATCAATTGGGAATCATTTGCACATAGGGATCAACAAAAAAAACATGTTTGGAATATGTTGTCCCTAAACTATGGAGGTGACAAATGTCAAGTTTGGTTTGTGGACCAGTTTCATTGTGAAACAGTTGAGAGCACATTCCCATATTTGAATTGATCCAAAAATAGCTAACTTTGTTGAATCAAAATTATCCACATGGCAAAACATAGCAAACTTGAACATGAACAAGAAGAGTAGTTGAAATAGTCAAGAAACTATCCAAACCACACTAAATATGATATTTAGTGTGACTTAATGTTCGGAGTTACATGTTCCTTTTTTTTACTATTAATATATGTTTTTTACCAAATAAAGATGTTAATGTTCTATAGTGTCTAAACAACCAATTCAACCATGGTTGGTAAAAAAAATGAGATACACAGGAGACAGTTATAGCATTGCATAGTTCCAAATAATAAGTCACACTAAATATCATATTTAGTGTAGTGTCAAAGGGGTCAAAGCAAATTGCTCACGAAAAGATTATGATCACATAAGACATTAGGAATTAAACAGGGTGGATAAATAAATACGTATCATGTGCATTTCATATGAGAATCAATAGTTTCTTAACAGTTAGCCCCTAGTGCATGTGAAGAGGCCATTTTCAACCAATTTTTTATTTAATTGATATGTAAAGCACATGGGTTTGTAATAACTTTGTCAAAATACAAAGCCTCCATTATGTTACGCTATTACCCTATGATTTTTTGAATTCAAGTTTCTAATACACTGGACTTTTGAAGCTTGACGTGAAGAATTTTTATCATTACAACTGAATGGATATGATTTAATTTCAATAATAATCATTTGCAACTTGTAGAAGCATGTGTCCAAGGATAGTGGTTTAAAGTACCTCAATCACTCATACTTTATCCCTGAATACCTTTGTCTGGGAAGAGAAGAACGAAACATGAGAATATTAAACTGTTACACATTGAAAATGGGATGGACATGAAAATGATAGAATTTTAAAACACATGGATTTTTTTTTGCAACTAAGAAGAAGTAATGTGAACCTATTAATAGATTTTTTTGTTGTATAAAAAGTTTTTTGCACAATAATGAATTTAAAATACATATTAAGCAAGGCAATCAATGGGAAGTTTTGAGTAGATTGAGTGAGTACTATGGCAAACCTTCTTCAAACCTTATTAATCCTAATCACCACTTTCAAATCTTTTTCATACAAACCTTTTGATGAGAAATTTTGATTGCCAAGTAGATCAATGTTAGTTAGAGGATGCTAAAACCAACACCCTAAAATTTTGCATAACAAATGCGTTTAGGTTTTAATATTTTTCATTTTAGTTACGGATGAAAAAAAAATTCCATAACTCTCTCACTGGATTATTAAAAAATAAAAAATAAAAATAAAACATTTTAATTTTAATTTTAAAAAATTATTAAAAATAAAAAATAAAAAATGTCTCACACTCATGAACGCACAATATTATCCAGAATTCCCATTGGATTCTAACCATGAGCTACTCAAGTAGATAGAGAATTTGCCACACCTATAGCTCATCATTCACTCAATGGTTATCTAGTCCAACAAGGGGGACATACTCAATTCCAACATAACAATAAGTTGGACACCTATATTTTAGTGGTATGTGGTTAGGTATGGATCTAAGGATGAACAAAAAACAGACATGTGTTTGATAGAGGTTGGATTACGTCCTTAATATATGCAAACCATTCCAGGCTTAATAAATGGGAAGACTTACAAGACCACTAAATGAGCACGAGAAGCTTCACTAGAATAATGATAAAGGTATATATATGAGCTTGAGTATTACTAGGCAAATGGCTATGGACATTATCTAGATTTGCTAACCATCTTTGCGTGTTTATGTCCTATGAGAAGTGGGTGCACAAAGAAAAGTATCCAAATAACACACATCTACTTAAGAAGACATCAATGTTGGCGCTTGTTGGTGAAATTGCAACCCCTTTTGATACATCATCCATGAAGGACTTCATGGGAAAGTTCAAAAACCTTTCCTCTCCAAACATCCGAGATTAGGTTCATTTCTTTAAGTCTTCTTATGCACAAAAAAGAAGTATGGACAAGATCTTGGAGCTCAGGCCCCAAAGTCATAGATTTCATACAAGATAGTCAATTTCCAAGACAAGTTCCTCAACGGTGTAGTTTGTTTAAGATGTCTAGTAGTTCTTCTGGTTCGGGGCCGATTTGGTTAAGAGGATGCATTGAGGAGGAGATTTGTAAGGTGTTTGGTTGATGTTTGACCATGCATACAGAGTGCAAGGCTGGACTACAATGGCATGCCACATCTATGACCATGTTTTCCGTGGGGTCGTGACTATTGTTTATGCAACATGCAATTTGAAGATTTAGATTTGCATTGTTTGCTTTGGTTCAACATGATCAATTTCATGAAAAAGAACAATATGTCTTTGGCATCAATTTCAAAGGCTTCATGGCAGATAGTGTCCAAGCTAATTATATTGCGTTCGGAGGGTGTTTGGTTCTGGAAATCCCAAAGAACCCATAGAGGGAGGTGAGCATACACTATCTTACAGTAGGAGCAAACTTTTGAGAAACATAAAAAACATGTTTGTGAGGCTATGAGAAAGAGTTTGTGCAATTGGTCCAAAAGTTCAAAGAATTGAAATATGATGGAGATGCTCAATGGAGTGTCATGGGATTGAAAGATTGGATACAAACATCAAGGACCTGCATCTTGAAACACCAAGCTTCTCTCTTGGGGTGGTTGGCCTATTAGCATTTTCAATTTTACTAGTGGGGGCCTATGACATTGATCATGAGTTGAGATAGATAGATAGAAACTCCGGTCCCTTTTTAGCAAGGGGCCGGCGTGAATAAAGTGTCCGTTCGTAATGCCAATGACCCGATGCCCTACCATGAGTTGATATTATCATATATACCTCATAAAACTGTAATTTTACTAGGATTAATTATGCTTTGTAGCATGTCTTGTTTTTTTTGGAGTATGATTGTTCAGATATGTCTTGTTCATTTATGTTTCCCATACAGAGCATGTCATTTGAGGAACAAGTAGCAACTCCTAACTGCAATATGTTAAAGACCTTTCATCATTATTGGCATGCTGCATTCGGGAAAATAAACAAATAAACAAATAAAAATTTACATCAAAAAGTAAATAAATAATTTGAGGTCATAGTAAATGATTTGGTGCAGGCTATTACCCAAATGTCTCAGTAGTCTAATTATTTGGATTTTAGCAAGTCACAAAATAGGGGTCCCAACCAGATGGAATTGTTGTGGCATGCCATGCATCATCACCATGATCCTATGGCCATACTTCTCAACAGATGATCCATTTGTTGACTACGAGATGGCCAAACTTCTCAACAGTGATCCATTTGTTGGATGATTGTACCCACCTTTGTGCTCTCCGTATGTGTTATGACGGCATGGCTTGGACTACTTACAAAGGCAAACAATTGTATGTTGTTTGGGCATATCCAAAAGCTCATTTGGGTATCACATAGGATATTTTAGGCAGTTGCCTCTGCAATATGGTTAGTTGGGTGTATGTGGCCTTTGAAATAGTCCCAAAAAAATGTATGCAACCCCTAGAATATTGGTAAGAAGGGCCCACTCATGCTCATGCTCATGATCTAGCTTCTCCCTTATCTTTGTTAGTTTTTTTTTTCCGGAGGCTAATATTTGAAAGTAAGGTGAAAGTCCTTTGGCCTCCTCTTGCCATCCTAACATATTTGAGAGAACTTAGATAACTTGTAAAGTAGGGTTTGCGCATGGGGCATGGCAACCTAATTCTTGGATCAACTTATGCAAAGCTAGTTTGGCTCACGCATCCTAATATGACAACATGAAAAAAATATATATATATCAATATCCTAACATTGCATTTTGAGCATGTTTATTTAAGTCTCAAGAAAACTTGAGAAAATTTATAGAGTACCTCTCAAACTCACATTTCAACCATTTTGATCCAAAGACTTCATGCATAATTGTATGTACTATACACAATGATGACATTGACCAGTGATCGCATGGATGGTGAGTGTCAATGTTCAACCTTTCGGAAACAACTAGCCATTGACAATTACACGTTAAACGGATAGTGCAGGGATGGCCAAGGACACCACTTCGTATGCACATGTGCAACATGCCGATTTGGCATGGATCCATATTAGTTACAAAACATAACCGTGACAAATGCCTTGGAATGATGAGGAATAAATTACATTGGAACCTTATGACGAGACACTTGTGTCCCACATAAATGAGAGCCCAGAAATGCATTAATTATTTATTTTAGGGTTTAGAAGGTATCTCCTATAGAGAGAGGGGGAAGGTGTTGGCAACTTGGCACCCGCATTATTTGCAATGGCATCAAAGAAGACCGAGGAAGAGTGTAGTCAAGAGCTAAACAAGAGAATGCACGCCCTCATCGGTTATCGTGAGGAGGATTGGAATCAACACTCAATGTCCGAATTTCAAATTGCCCTGGACAAGATCAAGAAGTTTCAGGTGATCTCGATGCAAACTTTATAGCGATGCGCTGGGAACAACAAATCTTTAGAATTCATTAAGATTGCTTTTGATTTGCCAGTGGTATCATCATTACATCGGGGATCTGTTGCGGGTTTAGGGTTTATGCCTTCTGTGGGATTATCGGATTTTTCGTCGCCTGCTTTAGTCGAACAAACCTCAACTACCTTGAAACTCTCCAAACTTGTGGGCGTCAATTGTGTTCGCCATACCGGCGGTGTCGGTGGATTGGTGCAAACTGTTAAACAGCATAAAGTTCGTGAACCCAGTAACTGCAACGACATAGCGGGACAACGAGCTGTTAAGAAACTTGGTCAAGAACAAATTGACAAAATTCAAGATCATTGGGCTGCTATGGATACTGTCTAATCCGGGCGAGAATGGCAACAATCAGAAGGGATTGTGATCACCTTGCTCCAGTCTGGGCTATCGGAACGGGAGATCGATGCGATCATTCCCGTCAGAAGCTCAAAAATCCAGCATTTGCGAAAGGTTCTCAAACAAGGATTCAAAACACTTCATACGTGACGCGCTCCAAATGTTCCTCACCATGCTCTTGCCGATGCCAATGTGCGAGCACTCAAGGTTGACGCAGAAACTTGGCAGGTCGAGGATGGTTTTCTATGCTCTCATCGTCGGCCAAAACAATATCTATTGGAACCGCAGATCACATGGACTATGCTCTACAATCGATATTCTCAGAAAAAATGTAGGTCGTCAACGCAAGGAACATGTCTTATTCACGTTGGATCTAGTACATCCACATGTATTCTCTAGGATTGCACTTGTTAAGTTCAGCCAAAGATGTTTGCGATTGTTGTGTTCGGATTGAGATCCAGCTCCAGTGCAATGATTTGCCAGAGATGAGCGCGAATGGCTATTTCTACAGAAATGGACTCATCTTGATGCCGCCATCACCCAAGGCAGAACGGTGTCCATGTTTGTGAAGGAATACGTCCTTGGGGAGGTGACTATCAAAATTAAAATATAAAAATATTATTAAAATTGAAAATTTTAATAAAAAACATGTGAGATTGAAAAAAATTAGGGTCAATTTAATTCGTTTAGGGTAAAAATTATAATTTCGTTAGATCTATCATAGCATTGGAAATATGTCCCTTATACAATTATATGTGAAAGAAGGCGGTGGATAATTCCTTCATTTTAGTAATCAGTAAAAAAAATAAGGTCATAGACATAGGATCCCCCTAAATGTGTGTAGTAGGATTAGTGAAATAATTATGAGTTTGACTACTTGAATGAAGAAGTGTGTAGTTTCTATCCAAATTTGAATCAAGCGCGTTAGTATGGAGGGAAATGTCGTGGGATTTTTTTGGGAGAAGGAATATGTTGGCACTCCTCAACGGCCATTGGGTTTTCCAATGGCGTTGAACATGTGGGACCTCGCTTGATGCTTAGAACCTAACAGCCTCCACTGTCACCCTCAACCACTTCCTACAAACATTTTTGGTTTTATCACAACCTTAGTCCTTGATCGTCAAGCTCACATTTTTTTTTTAGCATTTTCTAGGGTTTCTTTCATAGAAATTGATGGTGCAAAGTGGCCATCCTTTGCAAAAAAAAATTGCTTGTATTTGATTTAGGGATTAGTTTTCATGGTTCGTCTCTTCTTTGTTGGTTTTGTGATTATGAGTTATTTTTGGGATTTTGGGTATGGTCTTGCAAGGTAAGCCTTTAACTAGTATCCAAGTGCTATTGGTTGTGGTTTGAATGGTACTTTGAATGCTTTAGGATTGGTACTACTAATTGAAATCAAATGAATGACAATTAGAATGGTATGGAATGCTTGTTGCTCACATAGTCGGTTTCGCAATGCTACGTATTTTTAGCACCCTCTATTTATGCACCTTATATTTATCTACAAATATAAATATAAATATAAGGATAAGGAGGAAAATTTATTGGAAATCGCATAAATATCCCCCCATTAAATACCCCATTATCGCACATGGTTACAAAATGTAAGGGGGTGTGATCGCCCCAAGAATATGTCAAACAACATGCTCCTACTCAAAATATTCCTACCACCATCATCCCTAACCACTTTGACGACAACCACATTGAATGAACGATGAAGAGAAAGACTCAACAGTACTATCCAAAATCCAAATCCAAATTGAGGACTTTGGCGGTAGCTTTGCGATGCCTCATTATGGTTGCTCCCATCCATCTACAGACTATTTCAATTGAAATGTGATGGTTCAAAATTTCATTGTGGTTGACATTATAAGGGCAACTTTATACATGGCCTGAGGCCGGCCAGAGCACTGGCCCATTGAAGCCCTTAATCCGGCCCCACTTTATGAACTTTTTTGGGGCCTAAGTTTGTCACATGTAAAGCGGTGAGGCCAGATTCTAGGGCCCAATGGTCTTGAGGGTTAAGTTTCATAGAACTTACCATGGTCAATGTTCGGTGTTCTCAACAATTAAGTTTCACAACACTTAATATTATGGGGGACGACATCTATAGGGTTGTGGTTAGTGAATTGAAATTGGGTCCCAATAGACTAAATTGGGGCCTTTGAATCTATTCCGGCATCAAAATGCTCCTATAAATTTATCTACCATGTTCAATGGATTAACCGATGAGTGTGGTTTAGGAGGCACATCATATTGAAATTTCTTGATTAACGGCTTAAATGTTTCATTTTGTCTTAATTGTATAATTAGCACCGTAATTGTTGTGTTATTAGCCTAATGCTATCATATTTATATTAATTATTGTCTTATTAGACTAACTCATAGCCTAAGCCGTACCATATGCTTGATTAAATGCTTAAATGTTTCATTTTTATCTTAAGTGTGTAATTGACACCCTAATTGTTGTGTTATTAGCCTAATGCTACCATATTTGTGCTAATTATTGTGTTATTGGACTAACACATTGTCTAATGCACGCCAAATTCTTGGTTGACAACTTAAAATGTTTCATATTTATCTTAATTGTATGATTGGCGTCTTACTTGTTGTGTTACTACCCTATTTCTAACATACTTAAGTGGCATCAACGAAGTCATTTTTTACGATGAACCAGCCCAACGAAAGGATGTTGATGCGCTTTGCAACCTTCAGTTTATGTACCACATGAAACTCTTAGCCTGCAAGACGGTAGAACAAATGCCAAAGATGTTGCATAGTGTCTTTGATAATTGTGTTGGGCAGAACAAATCACAGCTGATCATGATATTCTGTTGCCTGGTGCTGCAACACAAGGAGGAGCAACAACTTCTACACGCCCATGGATATCGTCAATACTGTCAATGAAATCAAGTCCATTGCTGTCACCTTCATCGATCATCGTGACTCTCGTCGACCTTTCTATACTGGTTGGGACACCATTCTACCCAAATACTTCAAAGAACTGCCTTACCTGCTACACATTCAAAGTTTTTTCTGAATTCAATGAAGGTCATCTCAGGATGAGGCATCTCAGTTCAACTCTGTACACCGATGTCGCCCACATCCAGTTGATCAAGAAGAATTTTGAAATCATCCGAACATTGATTCTACGAGATCTATTCGGATCCACGGTTGACACTATAGAGGAAGTGGCTAACAAGTCGCTTAGGATTCGTTTACATACAATAGATGCCTCTATTATGTCGTCCAAGAAGTTGGCCTTGCTATCAAAGAAATATTTCTTGATCCCACCCGAGTATCTCGCGTATTACCCTGCAGTTCCGATTGGGTTCATGGAGCATAGCAATATGGTACCACTAGCCCCAACTCGCTCGAAGAAAAGATAGGTCGAGGTGATTTGCCACGATGGTGATTATTGATGATCCAGTTGTTGGTCCACCCAAGGCCAAAATGGGTCGCTCCAAGAAGAACATGATGATTGTTGATGCCAAAAATTCCGGCCAGAAGTCAATCCTAGCATTCTTGAGCAAGCATTCGTAGAGGTTGGTTGTTCAGCAACCTCTTTAATGATTGGATATGTGGTTGCCAGTGATTGAAAATAAAAACCAATTTCGAACATCACGTTGTGTCCATGATGTCGAGATAAGCTCAACGTTGTTTTGATTGCCTTCAACTGACCATTTTTTATGTCGACATGGGTTTTATGTGAGAACCGGTGCATTATGGGACACCGGGGTCCCACCATAAGGTTCATGTGCCTAATTCAATGTCTGATTTTAAATGAACATCTATATTTAAGTGTTATAGACTTGGATGTGAATCTAAAAACGGACACCAAAAAGACACTTGTTAAAAAAAGATTGGACTACGTGCTCAATCTAATCGTAATAATCAAAATAATGGAGGAGGGGGGACTTATATGATCATTTAATAGCTCAGAAATCTTCACTTTGGCAATGAATTAAAAATATACATACGAGCTCCGATGATTATGAGGATAGTGACTATGGGCACGATTTGGATTTGTTAATCATCTCGCGCTGATTGTGTGCTTCATATGGTACGGGAAGTGGGTGAAGAGAGAGAAAAGTGTCCATTTAAGACCTGGTTACCTTAGTATGGCCCAAGCTAAGCACCTGCACCTAGGATACTCTTGAGACCCTCATACCTGGCACCGTAAACCCTAATTCGGAAGACTGCAATCTCTTCTCTTCACATCAGTTGCTGTAATTCAGCGAGCGAAGGAATTTCGAGGCATCGCTGCACTCCGATCACGGCGCCCACATGGAGTGCTAGGCAACGCTGCATATCTTAGTTTCAGGTGAGTTCGTTGCTTACACCACCCATTTGGATCGAGACTTTTAGGTTTTCGCAAGTTGAAAGAGAGGCAGAGCTCGAAATCTCCACGATCAGTCGTTCTCTTTTGCTTTTGTTGCATACTCTGCTCCTGTCTGCTTAAGATTATTTATTGTTACTCGAATTCTATGTGTCCTGGAAGGAGGTGTCATGTGCGAGTATCTGATGAATTTAGCGTTTAGTAGAAAGTTTGAAACCGGATGGAGTTAAGGCACTTAGAGCTTCGCTGTTTTTTAGATGACCGGACGGAGGATGCCAAGTTTTCCTATTGCCTTGTGTAGGAAATCGTTGAGATGTCTGTTATGTCTCTGCTGAGTATCGGACGATGAGCCAGATTGCAGTTTATTAGAATCGAAATTATCTCTGTTCTATGGCCTTCCTCGTAACCGTCTCACACGAATTCTCGTTGATTCATTTGAGAAAAAAGAGTGGGTGAAGACTACAGTGAGAAGAATTGTCCAAAGAAAATGGAAGGCAGGCAGCAACAGAATTGGATTTTATGAATTTGAGATGTCAATTTGAGAGTGGCAGAGAAAAGAAACGAAACTTGTTGAGCGAAAGACATCTGCAATTCCATGAGTAATCGTGAATTCTTAATGAGCGTATCAGTATTTTGTGGCTACCTTTGATTGTTGTAAGTACGTAGACTGTAGATGTTGAAATCACATATTTACTCATGAATTAGGGCTTTCTCTGCAGAGAAGGAAGAATTCAAGTGTATACAGCCAGGCTGCAGAATGGGTTTAATAAGAAGTACGTTCCACTTCACAGTGGGTACTTTGGTTGGTGTATACGTGGCTCAGAATTATAATGTTCCCAACGTCACGGGCCTTGTTAACACTGGCATGGTTATTGCTAAGCATTTTGAGGAGCAATATCGTAAACCCTCAGGTTCAAAACCTGAGGATAAGTCTTAGTCCAGCTGCCTAGATAGATGTAAATTTCTTTTGTGCCACGTCCACAGAAGTCTGATGTGTAGTGAATTGCGAAAGGAAGTTGATAGAAGCAACAAGGATTCTGTCTTGATGGCACTGTACACGATTTGGTTGAGCGATTGCAATGCCCAATTCTCAAGTGTCTTGTAGGTCACACATTGCTGTGAATAACAGTTCTTTATTTGCAAAAGACTCTTAGAAGCCAGTCAGTGAGGTAACTTGTATTGATTGTATGGATCGGTTTCTTGTAACCTCTCATAATGGAGCTCTTATAAGCTCTGATCAATCAAACTTTTTTATTATTTGACATACTGTCTGACAGATTTTGCCTCTTATGTATTTTATGGTACATGTTTTATTGCTATACATTGGCAGGTCTTCAGTTTATCTTGTCTTGGTTGGCCTTCATGTTTAGTTTATAGAACCTCTGATTGTACACTGCAAGGGTGGGAGTTGATAGGTGCCCCAGTTTTTCATTCTTCTTTATTTGTTCAGGTTGATCTGTATTTAAATTTGAATTAGACATCTAATGTTCTGAACGTTTTTTGGTTCTTGCAATATTGTACACATCTTTCTGTATATTTACTACCTAATGGGTTTGCAAGCGGCATATATTACCAGGAATTTATACTTCGTACGAAATCCAGCATCACTTCCATCACACTGAAACCCACTTTCTGTGGTGATATTGTTTAAATGCTTTTGAACCCATTTTTCTTAGGCATCTTCCATTTCCTGACGAACTTTTGTAGTCAATTTCTGACAAAGTACAAAGAACAAACTGTGAACAGACAATATTCTGATACTAGATAAAACAACTGGTAATGGACTGCTTTTTTGAAGCATGTATTGAAGTATACAGCTGTTGATGACCTGCTAAACATCACAATTGTTGCATCACCAGCTTAAAAAGTTTTATCTTTGCAAATTTCATCCAGATACACCAAACACCTCTCCCAAGCCCATCCCTTGAGCAATTGCTGGCACTCAAATCATTTGGATCAAAAAATGAAACACAAACAGCATTACACATGACAAATCCAGAACCAGCTATGTAGAGAAACTTGCATCACACATTGGAAGTAAAGTGCCAATTATATGTTGTGCAAAGATTATATGTCAATTTAATTCTTTACCCCATAAGGCAGAACTGGAGCTGGATAAATTTCATGTACCTACTCTCAATCCCTTAATAGCTCCCAATTGAAAGCATGGAACCCACTTTCAATACAAAGCACTCGTTGAGAAATTCCTTGTTGCCCAACCAACTAAAGGGAGTCACAGTAGTGATATTAATCTAGAGATAAAAGTGGGCTACAAAGATCCAGGGTCACCACCTTCCTGCTAAAAAAAGATTGAGAAAGCTTATCTTTCCTCATGTAGTGAAACTTTTTGCATATGTTTTCCTAGCTCAATGGCTGTTCGATATGGAGGGGCAATTGGAGGCTGCACAGGGGCTAAACTCTGGTAGGAGTTTCCAGACTCTGAACTTCCAGACTGCGGTTTGTCCAAAGGATATGACTGATCCGCATCATACCCACTTAAATCTCCACAAGCTAAGAATGGAACAATGAGCTTACTTGATCCTTCAAGCCATGCACTAGAGCAATCCAAATCCGAGTATCCACTGCTTGCCCTCTCCAACAGCTTATACAAATCCTTGTAATCGAATCCTGGAGGCGGATTGTACCCCTCACAAACAACAAATGCTTCAATACTAGAATTTCTACTACTCTTCGGCTTTGCACAGGTGACGGTCGGGAAGAAAATCTTCAGCTGCGTGTACAGGAGGCTTATATCTTTGCCTCTGAAGATTTTTGCAACAAAATTCCCCCCTGGACGAAGAACGTGCGTCACAATTGTCAAAGCTGCAAGAATAAGCTGTGATTGAACAAACTCATCCATATCGTGAAGTCCAGTAACATCCGGGGCACCATCACAGACCACTAGGTCAGCTTTTCCTCCGTCAAAGTGCCTGATCACAAGCTCGGCAGTTTTTGCACTTGTGATGTCCCCTTGAATTTGTGTAACACCTTCTATGGGAGCCATTGGTTGAAGGTCTATGGCCACTATAAGAGGGGCCTCCTCCCCTGCTGCTACAGCAGGCCGATACAATTTTCTGCTTAAAACTTGTGACCAGCTCCCTGGAGCAGCACACAAATCTACAACTCGCTTCGGACCTTCCAAAATACCATACTCCTCATCCAATTGGAGGAGCTTGAATGCTGATCGCGCTCGCCATCCCTCCTCCTTCGCCTTGCGGTAATAAATGTCTCGCTTGTCTTTAGATGCTTTCCCCATCTTTCCCTCCCAGAATGCTGCACAGTCAAAGAAGTTCCAAGTCTCTCAATCTCCCGTGTTTTTCAAACCCTAATTTCAACTGAACCACCTTAAATTTTTCTGGAAACTATCAAATTAAGGTAGACCGGTGCTAATCCAACACCCCTGAAATGTGGACACCTATATTTGAGTGGTGGTGTGTGGCTACGTTTGGAATTAAGAACGGACATCAAAAAAAACATGCGTTTAAGAGAGATTGGAGTATGTGCTGAAATTTGTTAACCAGTCCAGATTCAATAATCAAAATAATTGGGGGGGAGAGACCTATATGAGCATTTAATGAGCTCAAGAATCTTCACTTTCAGGATGATTAAGATATTCCTATGAGCTCCAAAATTTATAAAGAAAATTGCTACAGGCCCAATTTAGATTTGGTAAAAATCTCGCACTAATTGCGATGTGTTTCATATCCTACGAGCAGTGGGTGCAGAGAGAAAAGTGCCCAATTTAAGGCCCACTTTCTTTAACAGGAATGAGCAAATAAGGTCCACGTTGAACATTTCTCACCCTCAAAATACGTTTCGCTGCTTTTCAGTGCCACTCCGAAGCTAATATCCCAATTTCACCGAAGTGGATTCAAACCCTAAAATTCAACTGAACCACCCTAAGTTCTTTGGGAATTATCACATTAACAGGACTAAGGTTCATGTTGAACACTCCTCTCCCTCAATTTAAGTTCCGCCCAATTTTCTGTACCACTCCAAAGTTAACATCCCCTATTTCTCCCAAGTAGATTCAAACCTTAAAATTCAACTGGACCACCCTTAAGTTCTTTGAGAACTATCAGATTAACAGGAACGAGAAAATAAAGATTCACGTTGAACATTCATCACCCTCAATTTGAATTTCGCTGCTTCTCTGCGCCACTCCGAAGCCAACATCCCCAATACACTAAGTGGATTCAAATATAATGTTACCCCCTTTCATCTTACTTCTTCACGTCCATTTCCTTAAACGATTGTTTTGCCTCCAGTCTTCACAGGCTCGTTAATTTCTTGATTCAATGAACATTTCTCATAGTAAAAGAATTCCTATAGATATAAAGACTCATCACCATCCTACTCAACAGGAAGTAAGGGGTAAATTCGACCTCCCCCGCTTGATCATTTAGAAATCAGTGAGGACCACTATCACGCCACAAGAATGGCAATAGGAATGAATCGCATCAAGGAAACAGAGGATGGGTTGGCAACATAACAAAAGACGAAAAACGGAATACAACGAATAAGCGTGGAGAATTTGAGCACTGCCACTCAATTCCTCTGCGCAAAACCTTCAATTCCTCATCCGAATGATGTTGTAACAGTCTTACCTGCAATGAAGATACGCAGCGTTATCTAGCACTCGATGTTATCGGAATTGACGAGAGCTCCCTCGAATTTCCACCGCTCTCCGCAACGAAATTCCTTCGTTTCTCCGAAATTAGGGTTTAGAGTTTAGGGTTTAACCACATGCAGAAACCCTTCGGACTCTTGATCGCCCAGAGTTCCTCACAAAGTCTTCAAATGCAATACCACAATGATCAACCCTGAGGGGTACTAAACATTTTCTAAATATGTTTTATATAATATCCACATTATATCATTTCAAAGGTTTTTTGACTCGCACTATTGCAAAAGAGAATGTGTGAGGCACTATCAAAGGATTGCATTCATACATTTCTTTTTTCTTCTTTTTTTATTGATTGATTGATTGTGGGTCCTTTTTAATAAGATGGTCCCATTTTGGGATGTTTAGGCCATTAAGCTTAGTTTGTCCAATGTTCATTGAGCAAACCTTTGTCAATTTGTGAAATGATTTGATATGATTAGATAGGGAAACAAATTTAATGTGAGGAACAGGTTTATAGACCTACTAGGTCAATCAGTATTGCATTTAAGATTAGCAATTTCAAAATGAATGCTTAGTACATTCAGAGTAAACTTTACTAAGCAACATGAAGTCATTCTCTTTTGTATAGATGAATACAACTTAAATAATTTCCTAGTGTAGACCTACATTGTCATGCAAAAATGATTACACATAAAGGGTGCCCTTAAATCCAAGGCCAAGTCCCGTAGGCATCTCAAGGATAAGTTGCCTTAGGGCACATTTTCATGTGCCGGTCCAAGTCAACAAAAACCATTAGCTAACAAAAGCAATGGACCCCCTTCCACATGGAAATGTATGTTAAGGGTCAGTTTACACCATGGACCATGAAATCATACTCTCGAAGATGGCCTTTTTTCATGGTCCGATTTCTTAAAAAAATCAATTTACAAAGACTTTGGGCCCCTCACTAGGTGTAAACTAAATGTGGACCAAGAGGAATGACCATGCACCAAAAGTGAATGTGCTGATCTTTTTTATATATGCCCAAAAAGGGAAATTTTGAAGGGGGAAATCTTGGATGGAATACTCTCCCCTCCCCCCGCCCCCCTTCATAATCACAGCAAGTGTCCGCGGCACCATTCATCAACCCTATGTTGACCTCCTCCTTAACTTGGACATTCCCCAACAAAAACTCAAAACCCCTCTTGGAACGCGTCTCCCTCAACAACATTAAATACCTCACATACATTGTTCTCATTAAACATAACATTACTCAATGACGTGGACCCTCATAATATAAGAGTGGGATGCTAAGAGTTCAATATGAATATAAGTCACCCTGCACAACTTTTCGAACATCCCACTGTTAGATTTTGAGGGACCATAGAACGAGAGTTGCACGCTGAGAAACGTTATGAACATAATCTAGAAAAACACCAAACCCCGGTTTCTCTCAACTAAAGAGCGATAACCCACTCATTACCACCCCCCACGAGTCCACCTATTGCAAAATAGGTATTAAACCACCTTCCTCTTACAAGGAAGTTGGCCAACAGACCAGCTTCACATCGACTAAAGCCAACATTTTATTTTTATTTTCCTTTATTTTTCATTTTTCATTGTTGCAACTTGCCATCCCTGTTTCTTTGTGGAGCGGGGAAACCACTTAATAAACTGTTGAGGTGAGAAAGGAGTGTACCAGAAGGAAAGTGCTTGCTGGTAAATTTGTCAAATGCTCAACTGTAATTTCCATGTGAAATGTGAGTGGGTCTCGACCAATGTAAGACCGACACAAGGAAAAATTCAAGGGATAATTAATTCTATTTTTTAAAATAGTATTTAATCAATCACTTGTTATTGAATTCCAAAGGCAAGAGGTACTCTGGGTACATGTCAATGTGCTTGTACATCGGGCGACTCTGGTCAAGGCATCTGGTGATTGTTATCGCCATCTCTGTGAGACCGTACTACTTTCGTTTGGTTCATCCTCAATTTGGATTTGGAGTGCATGGGACACTGGCATTTTCCCTCTCAATGCTGTGTTTGAACAACTATATTTTCCCCTCCCAGTTGTTTCTAGTGTGATTCTTTTTCAATATACTGCATGGACACGCACTTTGTATGCACGAATCGCATGCTTGTAACGCATACTTTAATGCTCCACAACCCAAAAATGTTCTATTGTGGGACATTTATGCATCTGGCTATGGCAACCACCTTTTCCGAAAGCAGAAACTTGTACTTCTAACCCCCACTGTCATACACAATCACTACAGTGCCCAAGGTACATCACGGGCCTTATGTGATCGATCTTCTTAATGGGACACCTATATTTGGAGACATATTTGGCAAGCGCTGTACTTAAGAATGGGCCGCATCCACAAGACACAATGAGGTTGAACTATGTGCTCCGAATATAGATAATATTGAAGATTTAGTAAATAGCATCACATTTGAAAGAACCTATGTGTGATCGGTCAATGATCGAACAATTGGAATTCTCATGAATGCGTTTCGACTGCGTTGATATCAGCTTATTGAGCACAACAACGTCACAAATACGACATGTTCTCTCAGTGGACACTAATAAGAATGCCACAAAGTGGACAAATGAATATGACAGTAAATCCACTGGATTCGAGCGATGTTTACACTTTTACCTCCTATAACTTTTTGTCCTCAAGTTCAGTTGTAAAACTCGAATTTAGGGTTTCCATGGCTCACGATTGATCACCTCGTGAAACGAGTCCTGGTCCGATCCAACGATCAAAATTGCATGCAGAGTTGAAAGTGCAGCCCACAACAGGGCCACACTGCCTTATTAGTAGGCTGATAGTTGGGAGGTTTGGATCCCTGAAGGTGCATTTAATGGACACCCTATCTGGGATAAGAATTCGGCCTCAGCTTCAGGACACAATTAGGTGAGCCACTTCTTTTGGAGTTTACTTTGGGGTTCATTTATGATGATTCATTTGAGTTTTTCGGGAGCAGCCGGACGTGATGAGAATCGTCATAATAACTCATCTCATGATCACCATCTCTGAAACGGGACGCGTGCATGCATTCTGCTCAAAATTTGCAAACGCATTGATGAGAGTGTGTCAATATCGAATTGGCACAAGTTGATGAGAAACCTCTTGCAATTGGCTCCGAACTCGCCAAGAACCAGCTTGCTACTTATGACCAATGTGTGCTTTATTCATGATCATCAATGTCGAAGTCGAACGCAATCCTCTAAGTTTGAGCTTGATTGGGTGTATACTGGAGTCCACATCCGCAATGTATGGAAGTCCTCAAACCGTGCTGTGTTGATTATTGTGAAAGCCAGAACAAGGAATCAGAGGATATAATGTGGCCCTATTATGGGCACTTCCAACTGCAGAAACATTCATGCTACACCTTCCTGGTGTCTACGTACGTCGTAAACTCATCCAATGTTGTGGACAATGAGAATTTAGTAATATCGAACCACAGGGAGGTCACTTCATTGTCAAGTTGATACCACGTGCGGACAAAGTTTGCTACCCCTATATTACATGCCATATATAATTTTAAAATTTATGATATTTTTTCTACATATACATAACCATTGATAGTATCTTTTGTATATTTTTTTGAAATTTTTAGTCATCTTTATTTTTTTTAGTAATTGTTGTAGTTCAATTCTGTGTCATTCTAGTTAGAAACGGTATGTTTTATGAAAAAAACAAATCATCAAATTTAGTTACCACTTTTAACTATGTCATAGGTACTGTGTATATCTACTCATGAAAAAAAATTGATAAAATTTTGACCCATTTTGGTGGTGCAACTTACCAAAAGAAGATTCTTTCTGGTCGCACGTGGTGTTCAACTTGACAATGGAGTGACCTCCCCATGTATCGAACTCCCTATAGGTTGAGAGTTGATTGCTTTCCACCATATAAATTTTGGATATGTGATGCATGTTGTCGAGTCAAAACAACTAGAAATTTAGATTTATATACTAGGTATATAAAAGTTTGTTGAGTTTTCACTTTCTTAAATGAATGAGTTTACGTGGACATCACAAATTTATGGCCAACATTTATGATCATGTGATTAGTTTGGAAATCATCTCATCCGATTGGCAACTAAGAATCACAAAGATTGTCATTTTGAGATTCGAGTATGGAGTTGAGACGAAAAAATTATAAGAGGTCCACATGGACAGGTATCGGCTTCCTCTGATCGGCATTTTACAGTTTCATGTTATGTTTCAATTTTGGGTACGCCTACCTTATATTTTGAGCACACATGCCAATCTCATCGTGGCATTCATGTTTCTGGTGTCCATTCCCAACTACAAGTTATGCGATATTCCACCTTAAACATATTCCTCGTTAGAAGAGCAGTCACATTCCAATGCACCCCCACATTATATATACCTTCAGTAATTGTGCAAATAGAGTTACTATAGCTGAATAGATGGTCCGGAAAAAATATTCATAAAAATACATGTCACAATGTCTTTGGAATAATAAACACATTTTTCTAGAAAAAAATTTATTCGCCACACACAATTGCATGAACACAACAAATTCTCACTCTATACAAGCTTATGTAGTGATAATAGTTCATTCTAGGATATTGGGTGAAGAAGGGGCTCACCTTCTATTCCAGGTTATCCTTAGTTATTACAAAGAATATGGGTTAACAATTTACTATTGCAAGACTAATTACTAAGAACTTGGTATATGTCCTCAATCAATTTTCCGACCTCAATTCCACATAGAAGATGCACTCATTTGGGATTCTACCCAACTAAGAAAAATTGGTATATCAAACTAAGTACCACCTCCATGAAGAACCATTTAATTTGAAAATTTCGCCCAAAAGATATGAGGAAAATTTAACGAAAATGTTCAAGAAGTGAGGAGGTTTGAAGAGACATTGTACTCTGAATTGATTTTGGGAGGTTAATTGTGTAATAACATTCATTGTGAAGTTGTGTTCAACTAGGAAAATTTGTAGAATTACACATGGTACCACCTCCAGCAATAATTTTGTCATTTGAGGTTGTGATGCAAAAGATATGAACAAAATTCAACAAACTTTTCAAAGAAGGAGGTTTAAAGAGAGAATGTGCTAGTTAATTATGGACAATATTTTGAATCTTCAATTGTGCAAAGAAGACTTTTTCTTTTTTTTGAAATGGAGCTTTGCAACTCATGAAATTTAGAGAATCAAACATAATATGGCCTCCAACAAGAATTTTGTAATTTGAAGTTGTTACATAATGATACAAACAAATACACACAAAAAGACTATTTGGGCTTCATCCCTCAAGTTCATATATCCCACAAGGATTGCGATACTACTCCCACTCTACTTATATGATGACTATTACAAAATTATGTACATTGATTTTAAAGTCTGGAAAGCCGAAAAGGCTAATGGGTATTATGAAGCCCTATTAACTATCGCTTGGGTATTATTAGACAAGTTTAATTAAACACAAATTTATGCAAAGAATGTTGAATTCTTTTGAAAAAAATATTGTAAAGTGTTGCAAAGGCATTCTACCTACAATACGTGTAGAGTCCCTCAAAGAGAGATGAAAATTGTGTTTTTGATCCTTTATTGAGACAAAATTTCCTCTTAACACTCATCGTCTTGCGGAGCCTATTTTGAAAGTTGGGTAAAACATTTTGGACCTCCTCTTGCCATCCCAAAAACTTTGAAAAGAACTTTAAGAACTAAAATAAGCTATGTCCATGGGTCTTGTCACCTTGAATCCTAGATTGGCCTAAGCAAGGGTAGCTTGGCCCACCCATTTAAGTAGGACAAGCTAGAAAGCCTTCTTTTTACTCCTTTGGTAAGATGAATTCACAAAAGTGCAAAGTCATGATTTTACAAACCGGTTTAACAATAGGTTCTACCAATGTCATTGGAATCATGAATCAAGTTCACTATATAGAAACCAATTTAATTTGAACTTTCAACCAATTTCGGCACATGTTGTGAGTAATTTCATGATTTAGTGCCCATGTTCACAACTTCCCAATATTAATTCCATGAACTCTATAATTTTATATCACAAAGAATGGTACATCATGTATAACATTCTCCTAATTGCTCCCCATGACTACACTAAATAGTCTTATTACTGTGGGCCACAATAATTTTCTAGAGCCCCACGCTCCAGAACGAGAATTAACATGGGCCACTTTAATTTTCAACCCACTCTAATTTTTTGGTAGAAAATTAGCGTGGGCCACAACAATTGTTTTTCCTAGAGAATTAATGTGAATTATGGTTTAATTTTGTGCTACTTTTGTCATAAAACTAATATTCAATGTGTTGGTCGGATGTCTTCATGAAGACTTAGGGGAGAACCCAAGTCTTGGACCCACATTAAGGTCAAGGCATCCATAGTCAACCAGGTCCATTTAACCGCTCACAAGGGTCATGTAATGCCAACACGGATGAGATCTATATTTTTTGGGCAAACGGAGTCAAAGTTTATGTGGTGGTGGCTTGTGATTGATAAACCTCATATGCGTTTTGACAATTGTCATAGCCAAGCATTAGCATTTAGACGAGTGGTTATGGTTTAACCAAAAGATCGACTATGTGTTACCCTGACTTTGCCAGTTCAAAATTTGTAGCAATCGTAGAATTGGATACTAGAGGCTAATGTACTACACTGTTCATGGTGTTTAGTGTCACTTACTATTTGAAGTTATGCATTGTTGTAACATTTTATTATTAATATAAACTGTACCAAGTGAAGATGTAAATTTTACATCGTGGTCAAACAACCAATGTGTACTTTGTTGATAGAAAATGAGATCTACACTAAAAAAGTTATAGTATAGTGTAACTCCAAATAGTAAGTGATGCTGAATACCACAAACCGTGTATCATTTCCAGACCTTCATTGGCTTCAGAGATGACAATTTGTTTTTTTTTTTATCAAAAGGTGAGACAGAAGAAGCACATATGCAGCCTATCTAGCAACGAAATAAAGCAAAGTGGCATGTTGAAGAAGTAGTTGCATCATGATGAGACCTAGTATTACCTACAGTAGTATTCAAGTAGGAACTTCTTTCTTTCTTTTTTGAGACAGAAGGCCGACAGGCCAATACCAAAGCACATGCGGCAGTTGACCACCTGGCAAGTTTTCCGTCAAGTAGAGAGGAGATTTCACAACCGGGATTCGAACCGCCAACCTCTTCCTTGAGATTTGGGTATCTCTCCACCATCATCCGGTAGTTTAAGGTCATCTCGGACCATCAAGTAGGAACTTTTGAATTGAAGTTTACATGAACCCTAAACCCCTAAACGCATGAGGGTTTCAGCAATTTCAAAATCTACTTTAAAATGCATGTTCCTATATATAAAATTGGTTGTTGACAACATCATGTTGAGCCAAACGGGATTGGTCCAAGACATTAATTCATATGGAGCAATATGGATTGAATTGCCCCAACGTAGTGAGCTACATGAAGAGAAGTAACGATCACATGGTTTGGTCAATGAGTTGGCACCTATATATCTCATACCTAGTTTATTCTATGGAAGTTACTTGTTGGATAGTTGTTCATAGGAGGGTGGGAAATGAACCTAGCCTAAAATCCACATGGAACCATTCTCACTCTTGTTTTTTTGCATCAAGATTGTTTCGGACACTACACCATTTGCATCCTGCATGTCTTGCTCGACATACATGAATCCTATATGGAGGTCGAACCTCAAACTCAACAAATCATGTGAAACACCCACATGTCCATCCATAAATCCATCATCCTCAAGAAGCAAAGTGAAGGGCACAAAAGATCCATCATCATAGATTTGGTAGCCGTGAAGAAAGAAAGAAAGAAAGAAATAGATGCACATTACAATGTACAAACAATGAACCTATTTGTATTGGGGGGGGGGCATTTGACGCGATATATGTTGAAGTGGAATAAAAGAATTGACCTAGAAATACACAAAATGACAAATTCGCCAAATAGGCACATAGCAATAAGTGTGGGTCATGCCTAAACCCTAATCCAAAACCCTAAATAATATCCATGTTATGGAACAAGTCAATCAAATTCTTGCACCTCAAGACATGGATTAAGGGCGGTCACAAACTATTCATTATAAACTAGATATACCATAAACGATGGAGGATATTCAAGTGCAAGAGGACATGTATATGACACTAGTAAAGTGAAGAAAAGAGGGATTGAACTTCTCGAGCACAAAGTAGATGAGGAGGGCAAAAATGGAGCATCAAATGGAAAGAATGGCATAGTGCATCACAACAAACACTACACGAACACTTGATTTTCCAACAATGTTGAAAATGATGAAATTGGCACTCATGATGAACAACCAATCACGTATGTTATTGATAATGACGATATAGTGAGTGACGCTATGCAAGATTTATCATATGCAGAAGGAGAAGGGGATTCTACTACCACCATAACCGGATGTAGTCATGGTAAAGTGGACCAAAAAAAAGCTTTGGCATCTTAAAATCATAGTTTTTGGGGGTCGAATGCCCAAAAGTAGTAGCAAAATGTTGTTTAAATTGAATATTTTTCATGGTGATTTCTATTGTTGTAATTTAGAATACCAAAATGAGATCCTCAAAATTTATCATTAAACACAATGCTCAAAAGCAAATGGCTAGATCTAATTTTTGAAGTAAATTTCATGACCTTCACTATTTTGAACTTGATTTATTTTTCATATTCCTTGAAATACTATACACTTGAGGTCACCATCAAAGAATTTGTAGAAAATCATCAATTCAATGTAATTTTATCATGTTTTAAACAATATTTTGACAATTACTTGTTCACTATCACCACTTGCACACCTACTTGCACCGTCTTCTAAAATATGTAGACTTTTCTTGAGATTGTCTTTGTCAACATAAATTGCTTGACTTTGTAAATTAATATGTTTTTGAAATGTTTATGATCTCTTTTTTTCACAAAATTCAAAGTTAGTATATTGTTTTGAATCAATTTCACTTAAACCTCTGCAAGGATCAGAAGTTGTCCATTTTACAATGCTTGCACCCAACTGTAAATTTCTTGTGTGATCCTTATAGTCTTGAAGCTACACTTTAATTGCTTGTAAATTTTATTAAAATGAAAAAATAAAATAGAAAAAATCGGTAAGTAGGGACCTGTAAGGACCCTAATGCACCTTCCTAGCCATTTATTGTGGGGTAATCTCAAATGTGAATTGATTTGTGGATTGGTGGACAAAGGTTGTATTAAAGCCACACTCCCCCATTCTCCAAGGCACAAATGCCCATATGCCGAGAGAAGGGTTGGCCGCAAGATCAACAACAATGGCGAAGTCGGAACATCAACCTCACATCCCATGGCATGCAAGAAGATCCCAACTACACTAAATATAATATTTAGTGTTTGATTATATTTAATGTTGTTACCATCTTACCCTGCTCAACACTAATTATCAAATTTTTGATAATTATTTTTAGAAGATATGCTAGAAGATATGATGGAATTCTCCTTTTATCATTGTTATTTAATTTTTTCATATCTTTACTAACCCTAAATTCAAACACTTAACTTCCACATATATTACAATAGTTGATATTTAGTGTTTGAGTTTACATTTAATGTTACTACTTTCATACGGTTATTGATATTTATTGTATGCGTTCGTATTTAGTGTATCAAACACTAAATATCATATTTGGTGTAGTGCCCGGGAAGTTTTTGGGCATAGTCAGTCAAGATGCTAGTGATTCTAAATTCAATTGGTTACACGTTGACATCTTCCAGTGTTGCTTTATTAATTTGAAGTATATTCGTCTATAGAATCCTCTAAAATGATCGTGAATTCTCCCGAAGTCTTGAACTTCAAGCGGTTATTTCTCAAACTCAACCAATTCATCTGTAACTAACCGCCGGTTCTCCCCGGGCATAGATCCCAACACAAAGGAGGGAGCTCCGGAGGATGGAGATGAGCCCATGGCAAAGGCAACGGAAGACAAATACGTCGGTGGAAGAGGAAACAGACAATGCACCACCATCTTTGCAACTCCAGGATACTAAGGGCCGCTTTACACCTAGAGGCCAGGCCAATTCGTTGTGCAAGAGGCTTGAAATCCTCACTTGTGATTGGCTAAAGGGCTGAAATCGGCCCCAACCTCTTTACACCTAGAGGCCGGGCCGATTTGGTGGTATGAATTTTTCAATCAAAAAATGCATGGTATGACACGGCCTGAGCTCGTTGACTTGGGTGCACCCAAAATGGAGGGTGAATTCTTGGCCTCAGGGCCATTGTCACGTTTCAATAGAAAAACATTTTTAATAAAATATGATTTTTTCAACGAACCATATCCATTGGATAGTGTGGAAATATGAACGGCTCTATGCTAGATTATGCTAGATCCGTTGGATTGTGCTAGATTTATTGAATTGGCCTAGCTTCTTGGCCCTAAGGCCTTTACATATGGAAAAATTGGCCCCCATTATAATCTTATAATAATGTGTAGTTGAGGCCGGCCTCCAACCCAAAAGGGGTTGAAATTTCATGCAATCGGCCTCAATGGGAATTGGCATGGCCTCTACGTGTAATGTAAAGCGGCCCTAACATAAGATCCATGTGTATGTGTGTGGCTAGCAACATGGATACTTGAATGGTTACCTGATGGCAGCCACTTGAGAGCATTCATTGTGGACACTTCAATGCAAGCCATGAACGTATAAGTGCAACATGGAGTTTGTGAAGGGGTTCATAACAAATTAAAAATAATCTCTCTCGTATATGAGGGATTTTTTTTGAAATTTTTATAGACCCCTTTCCAATTTTTTGGGTTTTCACTCTTGGTTTTTTTGAGGATCCTTAAATGGATACTTATGTTTTGGTCTTTGATGCCAATGGCTTGAGACAAACATTTGAGGGTTGAGGGTGCCCCCTTTCACAATTGGGGGCAAAATGAACTTGAATGGTTACATGAACATGTCATATCTTGGTGCTACTTGTTGATCATGTCAAAAAAAGAAAAAGAACAAAAAGAATCAAGATATTTGGAATCTCATGTAAATTGCACGTTTGGACGTCTTTATTCCATCTATGTATGTTGTGTCCACTTTTTAGTCCATGTTGTGAATGGTCGTAGGGTGTTCCAACCCAAGCAATTTTTGGTGATGAGTGTGCTTATCCATATGATGGCTTACGCATATTTAAGGTCTATTAGTAAATCAATGATCTTTATCCCCTTTGTTGCTTGAAGACTTTGCTAATAATATGTCCCATCTTGGAGGTAAACGTTCAACTACTAGAAAATGAGTTTGTTAATGGATGCATGGAGAGCAATAGGGTTCCCTATGTGTTGGTAACTTAATGAGGGTTCCCAATCTTATCTCATTCATGATGACCTAGAATGTGCATTGGCAATGTGCTAGTGATGTATTTCTAACTATGCTTTGTTGCGATCATGACTATGCTTCGTTGCAAGGGAAGTTGTTTTTTATTGTTTGGGAGGGCAATCATCATTTAACCGAAGAATACCTCGTTAATGTGTAATCACATTGTTGCAAAGGTGAAGCAATTGCAAGAAGCTATGGTGTTAATGAAAGAGAATTTTCATCTTGAGGAGCTCAAATGCAAGCAATGTAGTGTAGCTCAAAGAGGGCTTCATGACGTGACATTGAAGATGATTAAAGGTTCATACTCCTCATGTGCTTAGTTGAGTTTGTATTACAGATCTACATGCATTTATTAGGTAGTGTTGGTTGCTCATGGGCTTCACATGTGGTGAAACCCAACCTTCTAGTTTGTGTAATTTTATGAGCCCTTGTTGGCCCTATGAATATATCACAAAGTTTGAAACACATACGGTGTCATGCGCATATATATGGTTAGGGCCGGTACATATGGGGTCCCAAGTCCTAAGTCCCAAGTATGACATGGATGCCTACACTTTTTGGGCGTGAGGCTCAGGACTTGTGTTGGGAGTTGGATTGAGCAAAAAGCTAGACCCAACTCTCAATACAAGTCCCATGAATATTTTGCATAAAATAATCAAGATATGACTTTGATGATAATTAACCATATTTAATTGGTTCCTTGAGGCTCTAAAGTTGGGACTTTGCCTCCATGTTAGGACTTGCTAGTTTGAGTGGGACTTGGGACTTGGGACCCCATGTGAATTGGCCCTTAGACACGTTGACCTTCTTGTGATTAGTCAGGCTTGTGTTATAGATTTGCCTGCACGTATTAGGTGATTTTGGTTGCTCACATGCTTTCACCCGTGGTTAGATCTATAATTATAGTTTGTGTAGTGGAGTGCGCCCTTGTAGTTTATATGAATTAGTCGTTATGTTTGTAGCACATCCATGTCAGGCGGACAATTGCTTTACAATCTTGTTGACCTTCTTGTGGTAAGTCGGATTTGTGTTGTAGATTTTCCCGCACGCATAAGGTGGTGTTGGTTGCTCATTGGCTTTCATTGTGGTTGAATCTATCCTTCTAGTTTGTGTAATGGTTTGTGCTTTTGCGGCTTTCATGAATCAACCAATGTGTTTGGAACACATTTGTGGTCCTACATATATCTTGTGAGCCTTCTTGTTGTTCTAATGTTTGTCAAGTCCATACCATGGATTTCTACGTATGAAATGCTCAATTTTACACAAAATATGGACGTTGTCATTGACAATGCATGGAAATTGGACCACAAAATTGTTCCCAATGCACGTTCCCAAGGTACGGACTAGCTTGTAATGGCTCAATTCCCTCAATTTAGTTTATCATGCCATGAATGCTTGAGTGACCACATGAGACACTTGTACTAACCTTAAAGGTGTGAGTATTGAAACATTTTTTAAGATGTGTAATACGATTCAGTGACATTTTTAGAATTATTATGCATGCAAAGTCACGAGGCACCACCATAGGATCACATTCATAAATGTAGAAATACAAATTAATCTAGATGAATTTTATAAGTGAAGAAAATTCATGATCACAAATATCATTATATCAATGAGTGACTTCATAATAGAATTGGTTGAAATAATGTACATTATAGATTGGTGATTGTCGCAAAACTTATATGATTATGAAATGATCAAGATATCAAAATATATTCTGGAACTTATTACTAGGCTTGAAATAACTCAACCTTGTCTAAAGGTCCAATGCAATAATACAATCAAACTTGTTTGGAGTGAAACTAAAACTAGGTAATTCCACTCCTTACTTTAACTCATGAATATTGGTGGTCCCCCAATTGGGTCTTGGAGTAAATGCATGGGTTTTTTTTAGGGAAATGCATGTATTGCAACATTACAACGTGGAGAAAGCCTTTCAACCATTTCCTTATGGAATGCAAAACCTTGTGCAAAAGGTGCAGGCTCTATGAGCCTATCTGCAATAAATTTGGTAAACACAATGACAAATCAAGTAACTCTTGATGTTGAGTTTGTTAAAATTTGGTGTGCTAGTGGGGTGCTATATTCAGGTCATTTCAATCACCTTCAATGGAAATTGACCCCCCTTTGTCATCAACTTTCATTTGGGGGCTTAGCCGCTTGATGCATGATTAAAAATCAAATTCTACACCTTGAAGATTGAGGTCGGCATCTTTATGGAGGCTTAGACCACTAAGTCATTTTCTCTCAAATTGATAGAGTTTGAAACATATTGTATTTAATCTAGTGATAGCTTACTCTAATTCTTAGTGCTTGTATGTGGGCATGAATGAATGTTTGGATTAAGCTTCAGACTCGTATAATTTCAAGTTTGCATAATTTTGGAAGGACCTCGTTGGTTTGCAAGAACAAATACAAGGTACTTGTGATTAAGTGCAAAAACGACAAACCTTCAACTAAAATTTCCGATCATGATGGACGTAAATGTCATTACTATGAACATATGGACATGTGGAATTGATAGCGTGCAAGTATATTCAATCAAATGCCAATGAGTACTCAAGAAGATGATCAACATCAAGGAAGTCAAGGCATGCAATATAATTCACATGAGGGGAGTTTACTTCCAAATATTACAAAATTCAACACAAGATGGAAAGAATTTTGGAACAAAAAATCAATAATTCTATGTTTTAATTTTTCCAATATTTCATTTGTCATAATGATTCGGTTACTGTGTTCATGCATTTGGATAGCTTCTAGCAATAAATATTTATATTTTTACTTTTTATATAAAAATAAATCTCTTTGCCAACATCCTCACATATCTTTGGAATATTTTTATGTATTAAAGACACATTTTATTTCACCTATAGTTGTCGTTTCAACCTTCATTGTCTTATTTTTTGTCTTTCTTTCAATGACTTATTTTCTATTCTTATTTGCAATTGTTTCTTTGCTTATTCTATATATATATATATATGTGTGTGTGTGTGTGTATTATGTAGCATATTACATATAGCAATTACTTCAATCACATGTCGGAAAGATACATTGACCTTTCTCATAATAATTCTTCATATTTCTTTTAAAATTCTAAAAACATGTCTTACGTATATGTGAGGAAAACTTTGAATAAAATTCCAATCAACTTTACAACCTTCTAAACCCTTTAGACAACCTTTGAATGGGTTGTAAATTTGTGGGCGTATTGAATATGCACAATCTCTTATGAACTTATAAAGTAAGAATTTACTTTTTATGCAATCTCTTACGACTTTTGTTAGTTGAAATGATGTCCAGCCATGAATGCTTCATGTCCATTCGAATTCATAATCCCATAATACACGCTTTGTGTCAATAATACCTTGTAGTAAAAACGAGTAAAATGCCATTTAACAATTATAATTCACTCCTCCAATTACAAGTGCAAAAGAATGGAGTGTGAGATTCTTTAATTGCTCCGATAATATGAGGAATCCCAATGAAGTGCTTCAAATTCTTCTACCGAAACGCCATACTAAGTTGGACTTAGATATTGCACAAAAGTATGTTGCAAATGAACTTGTACCATTCTACAAAAAAATCTTACAATTTTTTAAACTGTATTTTTGGCCACCCCATGTACTTCTCCTATGGTACACAATGTATTTCGAGTTCGAAGCCTTTGTGATGATATTGCAACTCTATTCTCAATTGAACTGCCTTTGTCAAATGTATATTCTTCCTCTGCGAATATAGATCAAACCTCTCATAAAAAAAACTTAAATGAATTATGAGATACACAAGTTCTTTGCTTGAACATTTTTTCGTGAAAGTATCTAATGATAATAATAATCATCTATCAGTGAACCCTACATTTCTCTCAAATGCCCACACACCATGATCGCTCATGTTCATAGCAAATTCTAAAAACTAGGGCATTCTCCCATTCTCCATTGAGTGCGAATGCTTGCATATCAAACACATCATGTGCAACCATCAATATAAAGCCAATGCGACAAGAATCCTCCCTCTTCTCTCAAGATGATCCATGATCATGGTCTTCTTTCCTTCCTCATCCATGTAAAACTAAAAAAATAAAAGTAAAAATAGAAGAATGAAGATATATAACGAGTGAGGTAAGACTGCCCTTATTTTTCCACCAATAAAGTATGCAATGGTCCCTCAACATGGTCCATTCTCACTTCACACTGTGCTTGAGGGCCCGTGACTACACAAACTGGCTATCCCAACACCCATGGTACGGCCTTTGGATGAGAAAGTCAAGGGCCCTCACACCATTGCATGGTCACGGCCCTTGGCTCGTGTGTGAAGTGGCCATGAGCCTCGTCCCGTTTTGGGACGTTCAAATTGTTCCATTTTGAAAATTGAGAGTCCCATTTTTACCTGCTTCCTTCCTTCCTTCCTTCCTTCCTTCCTTCTTTCATGACATTGGCAGCCGTTGGAAATCAGGTACTCCAAACTTCAAGAGCGAAGATTAGAGAGGTGCCTTGTTTAATTGGTAATAGGCCCAAGAATAGCTTCATTGGCGAAGAAGATTGGTCTGTGCAAAATAAGGAAGGAGAGTGTTTCATGGCTGAAGAATAGTGGAGGACTCCTGCTCGCCGACACCTTCCACATCTAGGGAGTTGAGAGAATCGTGTAACATCCACACGGAGTGTAGAAAGCACGTCGGAACATGTAGGCAGAAAGGAAGATGAAAGAATGTAAGAATCGTCTCTGGAAGGCTGCAAAATTTAAGGAGAGGAATTGCTTTCTGAGAGTTCGCGGCTGTCTTCTAGGTGATATTTATACTATGTATGCAACAAAAAATTCTTGGCTGGGCCGCGGCAGTGAGGAGAATCGCAGGGGAGATGCTCTGGGAATCGGCCTCCAGAGCCTCTAAAAGAGAGGGCGCTCTGCTATCTCAAGCCTCACTTTTGTTTCGTTGCAAATGTAGCGTGCACTCTGATGAGTCTGCACCAGTGGGTCTTTTTGAAGGGTCCGCTTTCCTTTTATTTGATGGATTACTTCCTTTTTTTTTGCCTTTCAGTGTGACGGACAACATCAAAATTACATTTCAAATGACGGGTTGAGAAAATCTTAATCTTTCACACAAGATTGAAAATCGATTCATGTTCTTTCCATTATAAATGTAGACAAGTTTGAACTCTTTACAATATTTTATCTAAACTACGAACTCTTCGATTCTTCATGTTGCGTTGTAACTCAAATGTTGTCGTCCAATCCATATTCTCCACATCTATCCCGCATAATGAGAGTCTTAGTAAAAGGTTATAGTAACACGTAACTCCCAATGGTAACCCACACTACTTAGACAAAAAGTGGAAAAAAATAATGTAGTGGGGAAGTAACGTGGCTCACATTAATTCTCAATACGAGAATTAGTGGGGGGCTCTAGAAATTTATTGTGGCCCACACTAATTGGACTATTTGGTGCACTACTCCTCGTGTCAACCCATGCTTCTTAGTGACTCTACATTATGGGACCTACTCTTGTAGTGGAGTACTTCTACAGCTAAAATTATGTTTTTGTACAACATCGTCTTACTCAACGAATGGATTTGGTGTTTTGGTCATATGTCTCTTGGCAAAGCTTATGTTCCTGATATTTAATGGTAGCTTGCACGTAGAGCACCCCCACCAGGCCAATACATGGTGGGTAAATGATAAACCATGGATGTAAGAACCATGACCACCAAGCAACGGCATCCACAGAGCTTACAAGCGGAGTGCGAAGCGAACTTCGACCGGCTCCGCCTTTTTGACCAACGAGAGTGCTTGAAGTACAAAGGTCACATGCATCATTCTCGTGTGTGAAGTGGCCATCAGGATATCACTCCCCTTATAGCTCACCCACACTCACTCATGCGTACCGCCAATATATAATCTCTACCAACACTAGTCACATCCAACGACTCTTAGGTTGGGGTGAATCAACACGTACACTGGTTCCTTGAAAACAAAGGTTCAGGCATCCACCAAGGAACGAGTGTATGGGTTGGTTCATCCAAATCCAACTCTCACTAGCCATCCAAACAAACTCTAAAAGTGGACCCATACTGATAAGATCCGTTTACCGATTGCCCACACACAGTAAATGTGCGCACTCTATTACGTAGTCGATACGGATTTCTTACTACGGCATGTACTCCAATGGCATCCAAATAAAGAACCCTGCCACTCCCTGCAGATTGCACTAATAATAAGAAGCATGGCAGGGGGCATTGGCAGGGGGGGGGGGAGAATCCTGGTAATCCACATAATTCAAGGGGGAGCTCTATCAGGAGCAGCCTCCAAGTGTCCACCTCTTTATTAAACCGGTGCCGTAGAAACTGGACGCTGCCTAATACTGGTCCCAATATCTGAGTGATAGGGAGCTCGGAGGGCAGCAGCACTGGCGCTGCTGCTGCAGGAAGGGTGGGGAAGTGCCGAACCGAAACGAAAAGGAAGAAGTGGCAGGCGGCAGGCCGGCCGCCTGGTGAGGAGTTTGTTAAGCTTATTTGAGAGCAGGCGGAGGGGAGCTTGGGGCGGGGCGGGGCGGGGCGGGGCGGGGCCATGTGGGCGTGGGACTGACACTGCGCCCTCGTTGCTCACACCCTTGGCCCTGCTTGCCAATTCCGTCCCACCTCCAGGCCAGGCCCCTCTCCTTCCTGTTATGTTACCAGTTTAGAACCCCACGCGGACATCACGCAACTGTCAGATGCTAACTTCCCTCCCAGGTGCTTCACATCATGTGAGGCTGAACACAGGCTGCTGCTGCTGCTACTGAGGGCCACTTCACACACCAGCCAAGAGCCGTGACCGTGCGTGGCATTGGGAGAAGCCCACATGAATGTGTCCCAAGGCCGTCCCAACATACCTCCAAAATCCAGCCAAGAGCCGTGACCGTTTCATTGTGAGAGCCCAGAAGAAAATGTCCCAAGGCCGTCCCAACATACCTCCCAAATCCAGCCAAGATCCGTGACCGTGGCATTGGGAAGAGCCCAGAAGAAAGTGTCCCGAGGCCGTCCCAACATACCTCCCAAATCCAGCCAAGATCCGTGACCGTGGCATTGGGAAGAGCCCAGAAGAAAGTGTCCCGAGGCCGTCCCAACATACCTCCCAAATCCAGCCAAGATCCGTAACCGTGACATTGGGAGAGCCCAGAAGAAAGTGTCCCAAGGCCGTCCCAACATACCTCCCAAATCCAGCCAAGATCTGTGACCATGGCGTTGGGAAGAGCCCAGAAGAAAGTGTCCCAAGGCCGTCCCAACATACCTCCAAAATCCAGCCAAGATCCATAACCATGACATTGGGAGAGCCCAGAAGAAAGTGTCCCAAGGCCGTCCCAACATACCTCCCAAATCCAGCCAAGATCCGTGACCATGGCATTGGGAAGAGCCCAGAAGAAAGTGTCCCATGGCTGTCCCAACATACCTCCAAAATCCAGCCAAGAGCTGTGACCGTGGCATTGGAGAAGCCCACAAAAATGTGTCCCAAGGCCGTCTCAACTTACCTCCAAAATCCAGCCAAGAGCCGTGACCGTGACATTGTGAGAGCCCAGAAGAAAGTGTCCCAAGGCCGTCCCAACATACCTCCAAAATCCAGCCAAGATCCATAACCATGACATTGGGAGAGCCCAGAAGAAAGTGTCCCAAGGCCGTCCCAACATACCTCCCAAATCCAGCCAAGATCCGTGACCATGGCATTGGGAAGAGCCCAGAAGAAAGTGTCCCATGGCTGTCCCAACATACCTCCAAAATCCAGCCAAGAGCTGTGACCGTGGCATTGGAGAAGCCCACAAAAATGTGTCCCGAGGCCGTCTCAACTTACCTCCAAAATCCAGCCAAGAGCCGTGACCGTGACATTGTGAGAGCCCAGAAGAAAGTGTCCCAAGGCCGTCCCAACATACCTCCCAAATCCAGCCAAGATCTGTGACCATGGCGTTGGGAAGAGCCCAGAAGAAAGTGTCCCAAGGCCGTCCCAACATACCTCCCAAATCCAGCCAAGATCCGTGACCATGGCATTGGGAAGAGCCCAGAAGAAAGTGTCCCATGGCTGTCCCAACATACCTCCAAAATCCAGCCAAGAGCTGTGACCGTGGCATTGGAGAAGCCCACAAAAATGTGTCCCGAGGCCGTCTCAACTTACCTCCAAAATCCAGCCAAGAGCCGTGACCGTGACATTGTGAGAGCCCAGAAGAAAGTGTCCCAAGGCCGTCCCAACATACCTCCAAAATCCAGCCAAGAGCCGTGACCGTGACATTGGGAGAGCCCAGAAGAAAGTGTCCCAAGGCCATCCCAACATACCTCCAAAATCCAGCCAAGAGCTGTGACCGTGACATTGGGAGAGCCCAGAAGAAAGTGTCCCAAGGCCGTCCCAACATACCTCCAAAATCATTTAGTGTGGTCATGGATCCTCAAGTGTAGTGTGACCGGGCCATCAACCAAATGCTATTTCAATGAATGCCTATTCATGCGGGTTCTCATACATGATAAATAGAATAAATTGACGGTTGTGAGCATTCAGAGTGCCATTGTCTCCCGGTTTTGTGTTAGGCCTACCTCCAAGAGGTGGTTTTTGAAAATAGTCCAAGTGACCATGAAACACGATCCATTCGATGCCATGTAGGAGTCCATGTAGACTTTACATCCATCTTGCATTCACATACTTTGTTGGTCCCTCAAGTGTAGTGTGAAACGAACTTGAACCGGCTCCACCTTTTTCCACCAATGAGAGTGCTTGAAGTGTGATGGTCACGGGCTCTCAATCTTATGTGTGAAGTGGCCCTGAGGGTGAACACGGGCTGAGGGCCACTTCACACATGAGCCAAGAGCCGTGACCATGACATTGTGGGAGCCCAAAAGAAAGTGTCTCAAGGCTGGCCATCCCAAGGCACCTCTAGAATCATGAAGTGTGGTCACGGACCCTCACGTGTAAGTGTGAAGTCATATGTGATCGGTCCCTCAAGCAAATGCTATTTCAACGATTTCCTCATACGTGATGAAATAGAACGAATCAACAGTTGTGAGCATTCGAAGTGAGTATTGTACTTAAGTTTAATCTTATCCAACGCAGTTCAAGTAGTTTGGGCAACCTCCAAAAAAAATCACCTTGCTTGGGGTTTTATGAAGATATTCTTGAACTTGCTTGTGATCTTTTTTTTTATAAAAATGGTTATGGGGAGCACTGGATGGAAATCGAATTTGCCCAAACATGAGCAAACTTGTGTGAGCTTGTTCGTGAAATAACATTCCTCGGGTTTTACACTAGCTTGGTCCAATGCCAAAGAAACTCCCAAAACCAAGTGATCATGTTGGTTGGGAGAGATTTTTGGAACCTAGGGTCCCGGTCCAAAGTATGAGAAGATGAAGTGGCACTAATGTGGCAACTTTCATGCCAAATTTGGACAATCTTCATTCAATGGTTTTCCTAGTTTGAGGAACCAATATTGAATTTGAAAGTAAAGTTTATGAAGGGGTGTTTTGGACCCCCCCCCCCCAGTTTCTTGGATATAAATGCAAATATAAATTCACCTCAATAAGTGAGGCACTTGAGTGACATATTCTAATTGTAGGAATATTTATGAATTTTTCATAAATCATAATTTTGCATCATTCATGATTCTTGACTGCCATGGCTCTTAACGTGAATTGCAAAGTTGTGAATTTTGAAGATTGTTGCTTCAAGTGTTGAAATTGGAGTTGAGATGCGAAAGTTATAAAAGGTTAAAATGAAGCATAAAAACCTAGAGTGGGTAGTTTGTATTATGAACATAATATAAGGCCAATCTCATGGTGACACATGTCTCTTGGTGTCCACTCTTAATTATAAGTTTTGCCATAGACCACTCACCTATAGGCGTATGCATAAGATTGTTATCATTTCAATTAAGGCCCACATACCTTAGGCATGCTTGATTTGGCTGAAGGCCAAGACAAAGTATGAGGATGCTCGTGATGTTGTCAAGCATGGTGTTCTTGATGAGTTTGATGCAATTTGATGGCAAACATAAGTAGGTGAGTGGTTATTTGGGGACAAAGGGCTTCATGTGGTGCATTTATTGCTCTTAGCAATGGATCCTCAATTTTGGGAGAGAGGGAATTATCATATATGAGTGTACCCCTCATCCATGCAATCACAAAAACTTAGGGTTAGATTTCATGCAGACCGCTTGCCCATCAAATTCTAGCAGAACTATAAATTTTACATGTTGAAATCTATTTTTTCACCAAAATATGGTGGGTGAGCGGCCTACATGGAAACTAACCCTTAATGCCCTTTAAGTTTGTCACTTATTCATCTCAAGTGACTTTGTTTAGACGAATTCATGATATTTGAAACTAATTTTGGTGTCAAATGAACTAGAAATACTACCATGTGGACTACATACTAATTCAAAACTTATGTTGGATGAACGAGAGATACGCTTGTATGCAAGGATTCCCTCTTTCCCTCAATTTGTTCCTATGGAAACACACGTGTACACACACACACACATTTACCCATATGCTTACCATTTCCGTCCCATCTTTTCTTTCAAGAGCCCCTAATATACTGTCAATTTAGCCCCTTTATTATGATACCCATTGGGCTATTATGCAATTGTCACATTTTTACCCCCCTTACCCCAAAGGTGAGATTCATAACATTACTCAACATGTAGCTTTTGTTCCATGGACTCTTAAAAACATAACAGTCAAATGCTCGAAAAATTGTGCATGGAGACTTAAATTGAGATTGAACTCCCAACATCTGACTATTATATTTAGAGGGCCCACATCGGTGAATAACGGCGAATGTCAAGTCATGTTTGGGACACATGATGGAGTAACTGTCAACCACTAAGTTAAATAGCCTTTGAACCTACCAGATTCAGAAATCCGGGCACTTGAGAGCATATTGTCACCACAAAGATTAAAAATTTGTTCTCCCTCTACTTGGTTCAAAACATTCCATTGTTACAGGCAACTGACGTAGACGAATCTTACACAAAGTACTCATGTACGTCTTTATATGTGACTGAAATGAACTCTTAGAATCCGTTTCTCAGGACTTTATTTTCCTTTGAATCCACCATTCTGAGATGCAATAGGTATATCACTGCACTATGCAGACTATTTAGTGTGGCCCACACTATTCATCATCAACCCATGTGAATAATCATGTGACAACCATAGAAGGTGGCATCTGACACTACTGCAATGTAGGAAAAAACATGAGAGGTCACTAGAATGAACTTAGCATGTTGTTTTCATCCCACACTAAAACACACACACACACCCATATATATATATACAATATTCATGATTTCATGTTAAATAAGTGGATTTTAGTGCACCTCAGCTATTACCTCGTAATAAAATTAATTGTTCAATCCATATAAGAGAATGAGAAAGAGAGAGACAAGAAGCCAACAAGGATTATTGCATATGACCATACTTCTCATCCACTCAACATTCAAATTTGACTATCTATAGGATTGTGACCGATCATACAAATGACTAAGACTACACTCATTATCCCAATTAGTGTATGTTATTATTTGGGGTCACGCAATGCAAAAACATCTTACTCGTGAATTCGATTTTTACTAACAAAAGTTCAATAGGTTGTTCGAATTCATAGAACACAAATGACTTTGCTTTGTATAATATACCATTCTTGTTAAGTAGTTATAGCATTGCGTAACTCCAAATAGTAACACGCACAAATTGGATAATCAATGTAGCCTATTTTGGGATCTTTAGAGTTGTAAGTGATACTATCCAATGTCAAGTTAGCTAAAAAATACCCGCTCAAGATGTATACTAGTTCAAGGCTTTTTTGTTGGATGAATGATAGGTATCATGCTTGTATGTGATAGTTTGCTCTCCCCACAACAATTATGGCCCCCAAGGTTGAGGCATCTATAATTGATAAAATTAGAGGGTTTGCATTTATTTAGGAGGAGTAACAGTGGGGAAGATTTGAGAAGAATACAAATATTTAAAAAGAAATCATGAATATGAGAATTGCTACAAATTTTGAAGCGTAAATTTTAGGGTTACACACAATCAATAGGTTAACCCATAACCACTCCTCTAACTCTTGATGTTTGGCTACAATAGTTGCCAGAACTCTTATGAGAACAATCAATCACAAGCCACCGTCACCACATAAACCTTAACTCCGCTCGCCTGAAAAATATAAAACTCAACTATGTCAACATTACATGACCCTAATGAGCGGTTAAATGAACCTGGTCGACTACAGATGCCTTGACCTTATATGTTAACACTTTCAAAACTGTCCACGGGGATTAAATTGCAGACACTGGTCTAACCTCAAGTTGCCTAAACTGTCAAGTAGGAGAAAGAAAACAGCCAAGTATATATAGGCATTCTTATCCTCCACCTAAATCCCCAATCTCAATATATTATAGCAAGCGACGGCCTCGGCAAGGAACACTGACAATTCAATCAGTGTAGATGATCTAATATATACTTAGACCAGTTTGCAAATATCTTCCACTTTCAGCAAATTGGCTGAATAAAGTGCCGATTTGATTGAACTCTTCAGCAATTTGCTACTGACATTTGTGTGCGTCATGTTAGGCTGGTCACTTCACACACGAGCCATGAGCCGTGACCATGCAATTGTGAGAGCCCAAAAGAAAGTGTCTAAAGACCGTCCCAACACACCTCCAAAATCGTGTAGTGTGGTAAAGGTCCCTCACGTGTAGTGTGAAGCCATATGTGACCGGGCCCTCAGCCGAATGCTATTTCAATGACTTTCTAATCATGCGGGTCCTCACACATGATAAAATAGAATAAATCAACGGTTGTGAGCATTCAGAGTGCCATGGTCCCCCAATTTTGTGTAGGTCTACCTCCAAGAAGTGGTTTTTAAAGATAGTCCAAGTAATCATGAAACATGATCCATTCGATGCCACGTAGGAATCCATGTAGACTTTACATCCATCCACTCCGTCCAAATCCACTGACTTAATGTTATGATGCTTGCATAAAATTGGGTTATTCTTGTGCAATAATACACAATAGCAGAAAGGGATAAAGTGATCTACGTTGTGACAAATTGCAGTAATTCTGAGCATTATTTCTTGATTTCCACTCGGGCTGCGCTGTTATGATTGGGTTGGTTATATTTTGGGTTCTTTTTGCAATTGAATTTTCAATTTGTGCCAAAAAAAAGAAAGAGAAATTGAAGTATTTTGTAACCCCATTCCACATCCCACCTCAACTGTAATATGGTGATTGTACTACATTGATTGTGGTAAATAATATAGGCAATTGTATAGTGTGACTAACCACAGGCAACGCGATGTGTGACCCACAACATACATCATCACGTAGGAAATAATGTGCAACACTACACTAAATATGATAGTTATTGTCACTTATTGTTTGGAATTAGACAATGCTATATATATATTTATTATATATATGTCATATTTCACCAACAAATGTCAAAGTGGTTGTTTGGATATTATAGAACAATAACAGCTTTACTTGGTAAAAAATTACATCAATGGTAAAAGAAGGTATAGCATTGCGTAATTCCAAATAATAAGTGACAATGAATATGTCCCACAACATTAACAAAATGCTAAGATAATGTGATAGGGAAGGGGCCCACCCAAGGTCAAAACTTGGGAACACCACTTTCTTGCATCAACTAGCATTGTGGGCACACAAGGACTCAACCTTGGCCCTTCACCTAGGACAAAGTTACAACCACCCCTTTGAAACACACACAATTTCAACATGTCCACCCCACACCTCCCCACAAATTTAGATGAATTGTCCAACACACTCAACCCTCCCACAAGCGCAACCTTACACCCCCGGGATCCTCAAGACCATTAATACTCGCAATCCCAAATAAGCATCCCACCAACTAAATTATATTAAAAATAGGATTTAAGTATATTAGAATTTATGTATAAATTTTGGACAATTCCAACCACCAATATCACATAGGCTAGACCACAAAACTATACAACTATGGTGGTTGGCGAGAATGAAATACAATCATTTGAAGTTGTGGTTGTTGTGTTATTACTTTTGATGTTTTTTAATCCCACAAGTGCACATCCCTGATTATTTTTGGATAAAAGTGGTTTGTTCATATACACTTAAATGTCAGTTTTAAGAAGTTGTTTATTAGTTACAACGCCCTCCTATCTACATGCAACCACTACTTTTGGGAGCAGACTCGAATGGGACAAACTCATTCGACAAACTTTAGAAAGAACAAGCCCTTAATCACGTTGGTGCCAAAGTCCATTTTTTTATGCCCCCATTTTTAGAACCACCATCTCACCATAGGGACCCATGCCTTATGACACATGACATATAACTTATAACCTAATCAATAATAGTCAAAATCTTGAGATAAGTATAGATGGATTTGAAGTTCATTTTCATAATATTACTTAGCTGATGAAGTGTGTTTAGTTGCCTTCAGATTCATGCCCCGATTGTTGGAGGATTATGTTGAGAAATAGATGATGGCCCACCACTTTTCACATTATTACAGCCGGAGATGCTGACAAATGATGTTAGAACTGATCGGTGTGATTAGCCTCTTAGTTTGAAGCACTGGATTCCGACATCCGGAGACTTTATTCTCGAATCTACTGCAGGGCCATGAACAAAATTCATCAGCTGAGTTATTATATTTATTATGAAAATATTAATTATTGACATCAAAGGTACACATAATAATATAAATCATAGACTAATTGGATACATTTGACTTAAACTACACCGAGGCAAGCCAGTTGCACCAACAGTAACTGTTAACTTAGAATATGCACATGGGCCCGGAATCTACACTACTATCTAGGAAATGGGGAGAAATACCACCTTCCCAGTGTATATCTACCATCTATGATGATATATCTAGGAAAAATCTAGATAATGAACAGATGTAATGTATCTATGACTCGACTCCACCTCCAGATCTAAGTATCTATCCCTCAGGTACATGTAGATAATGGACAGATGTAGAGAAAGTTCAGAGTCCTTTTGATGAGACTTCACCTCTGAACTTGTGATGACTGTTGGTGAGTGGTGTAATATTTGTGCGGGATTCACACAAAAAAGTTCTCAGTTACTAACCTGGTGAATCCATGTGAAGGTTGGAAGCTTTGCTACATTTTAGGAGATCTCCCCGCAGTAGTCACACCAATCACACAGCAGAGCTCGCTGGACTGATCTGGAGAGAAGCGAGTGCCATTCTCTCGGCGAGTTTCGAGGCGGGAGATGCTTCAGCTGGCGCCATACAAATTGTAAAGCCACCCCCTCTCTTGTCTTGTCAAGCAAAATCTAGTGGTCGGGCACTACAAAGAGATTAAGAACAACAGACTCCAGGCTTGCAATGCAAATGCGAACTCAAAGTGAAGTAGAGGTAGGAGGCTGCTAATGCGATACTTCGTTTACTGGAGCTCTGCAGCGTTTGTGATGTGCAAGCGCCGCATGCAGTAGGTAGAGGTACTTGTGCAGATGCAAGAAGTTCACAGCTCTGAGGCGTGAGGAGGCTGTGGCATTGCAGAAGCTCGTAATACAATGTGGAAGTTTCCTAAGCTTCGTTCCAAGCCTGCCTCGCACTATCAGGTACTATTCAATCTGACTAAGCCGTTTCTTGATTCTAAAATGCAGTTATAAGATCCATAGCTGCAAGTTCTTGCTGCGGCGAGATCTCTGAATAGGTGTTTCAGTAGCTTATTTGATTCACCGACTCATAACAACTGAGCTATTCTATTAAAGTCTGTCACGAGTGTCTGTCACGAGTGTCTGTCACGAGTTTGTGGCCTGGTCGATATACTCGATGACTCAGATCTGGAGCTTAGAGACTTCTGGCTCCTTAGTTTCTTTTGGTATGTACGAAGGTAGACTGATATTCGAAATTCGTCACGATAGGTTGCTGATCCTTTTTCGATGTGTTATCTGATTTCATGTTATCCGAACGAGTTTTCTGATGTAAACCTAATGAAATTGCAGTCCGAGAGTGATAATGAAGCGAGAAACAACTATTCGCCGAAGTTTGGTAGCAAGCGCTTCGGAAGCAAGTCTAAGCATGCATCAAGAGGCGATGACACGAATTCTGATTCTGAGAGCAGCGTCCTCTCCTTCGCAGAGAGTCTGTTCCCAGTCCATCCTAAGACGCCAGTCAAGAAGCTGGAGCGTAGCAAGAAACACACGATAAATGCCGCTTTGATTCCCGCCGAAGTCGACCGAATCGACTCCCCAGTGCACAGCCCCGTCTCCGTGACGTCCAACAAGAAATTAGGCGTCGACATCATCAAGGAGTACTCCCAGAAGATAACCCGTAGGAACTGGACCGCCGAAGTAGACAGCACATTGCACTCCAACTTCGATAGTAGGAGAGGCTTTGAGCCTTACCTGCCCCCCAAGATCATCAATCCTAACAATGGCGACAGTAACAGAACTTTGGCGTCAGATGAAGCCTTAGGTTCCTGCGATGAGTGCACAAGGGAGTGGTGTGCTCCCTGTGGATACAACGAGGAGGTTCTGGATCGGTCGCCTTCAGATTGCTCATACACGTCTCAAGATAGTCATAACGCTAACGACGATTCTCTGAATTACATGGACGCGGAGGAGAGGTTCCTTGAGGAGAATGAGGAGTACTTCGAGACTCTTGCGGTTGAGAACGTCCGACGAGATCAGTACCCGAAGCTCGGCCTGCAACGACATGTGTACATGGACTACGCGAGCTTTGCTCTTTCGTCCCGTTTTCAGGTAAATCTTCTTTTCAATTTGTTTGTGCTATGGACGGGTTTTTCGAACTTGAAGCATAAAGATCTACTAGGGTTGCAATTGTTTCTCGTTTCCTTGTTTGACACTGATCACATGATGCCTTGCAGATGGAGGAGCACATGAGGATCGTTATGGCCGAGGGTCACTACTTCGGATCCAGCTCGAACCATCTCTCTGAGCATGTCGGAGATGCGCAAGGAAGACTGCTGCAAATGTTCAACACCAGCAGAGCGGAGTACACCGTAGTTTTTACCAGCGGTTTCACAGCTGCATGCAGATTGGTTGCCGATGCTTACCCTTTCCAGAAGGGAAGCCCTCTCTTGTTGTGCCAGGACAACCATGAGGCAGTTCGTCAGGTACTAACCCTCATTTAGCGTCTACTAATTTCTCAGATTGGTGAACCATTTTCACCTTGGTACGTTAACCATCTTAAAAAGGTTCCTTAGCTTGTTGGCTTGTTAGCTTGTTGACACCAAATGAACTGGGATAGTTGCTTTAAGCGAGCTGATGAATTTTGTGCAATTGATGTGGACAGCTCATGTCAGCCGCGGTGAATGCTGGAGGAAAGCCTGTATTAGCACCTCTATCGGAGAACGAGCTTTCGATGACCAAAGCTAACATCAGGCCAATGATGAAGAGGCATCTGTTCCATCCCAGCGGAAGCCTTTTCGTGTACCCGGCCCAATCGAGCATCACTGGGATTCGCCACTCTTTGCACTGGATTACGAAGGCACACAAGTCCGGGTGGCACGTCATGCTCGACGTATCCACTCTTCTTCCAACTGGCACCTTGGACCTGCTACACCACCAGCCCGACTTCGTGGTCGGATCTTTCCAAAACATGGTCGGGTACCCGTCCGGCATGGGTTTTTTGCTTGTCAAGAGGAGCAGTTTCTGCGTGAACCAGTCTCCCTTGATGAATTCCATCACCCTCACTCCCAAGGCGGCCCCAACGCAAGGGAAAGACTGCCATATTATCTGCGAAGACAATAGCCTCTCGTTCTTACTCTTCGCTGGTCTCAACCTCGGGTTACAGCACCTGCAGACAGTGGGGCTCAACGTCATCAACAAGCGTGTGCGATCACTTGCCGTGTGGATCGTCCAAAACCTGAAGGCGCTCCGACACAAGGACCCCGATGACTGGCACTTGGTGAATGTCTACAGCCCCTACTCTAGTGAAACCCGCGGGAATATCATTTCTTTCAACGTGCTGGACTGTACGGGGGAATACATCATGCCCGAGTTAGTGCAGAAATTGGCCTCGAGGCAGCAAATCACACTCGGAGTTGGATCGTTTAATAACCCCGGAGTGGCCAACCTTCTAGGACCCGTCGGCGACAGAGTTAAGGACACGAGTGTTTTTGATCGCTCCTGGGACTTCAAGTGCGTGCAAGTCTCTCTTGGTCCTATGTCCAACTTTGAAGATGCGTATCGGCTGGTGCAATTTTTGACCCGGTTCAGGGATCAGGACTACGTATCTATGGAGGCACTTGGATACATGGAAGAAACTCACTACAGCGAAGAGTAGCGTTCTTTAACGCTTGGAGCAACACATCAACTCACCCTGAGCAGATTCAAGCTCAGCAAGAAAACTACATGAGTTTTGAAGCACTTTCAGATTCAGAGAGTGCCATTTAAAAAGTTATATATTTTCATGTTCGATTGACAGGATCTTGGCAATCGATCGGATTCAAAGTTTTTCCACGATGAAAGTTTCGGCAGTGCGAGGATAACAGCCCTAACTGGAGCTGTTTCCTGTCAGATCTAAAAATTGTAGTTCAAGGTCAGATCGAGGAGCTTGTTTTCTCATTTTTATTATAAGAGTGGCGGCCCTTGATCAGGCAACATCAGATGGAGCGTGCTGTGGCTGGAGGAAGCTCTTTTTAACCCGTACAGATCTCATTGATCACGACGGAAGATTTTTTTATCATCGCCTTACATTGCGATGATGTTTTTTCTGAGACTCACAGGCCGGCCCTTTCATGTTGTTTGCTTCAGGGCATCATTAAGTCAGTGTGTTACTCTTGTGCATTATAATGGACCTGCTATCCACGATGATCACTTTACGGATCAAGGGTCCGATCGAGAGACCCAAGTTACCATACTTTGTGACAACCCGACAAGAACATCATTAGAAGTCTGGGAGCTTGAGATAGAATCATCCCGAGGGCTTGAAGGATCTTCTTCGTTTTTCCCCTCCGTTGCTGGATGAGTTCTTGAAGCCCTCAAACCAAAACGTTTTGCTCGCTTTTGAAGCGTAAGTGTAGTTCAGAACACAGAAACTGGGTACTCCAGGGGTTCCAACTGGCCACAAAGATCAGTTTTTTTGCCCCATCTGTAAAAACTTTTATCCTTGTAACACTGGGTTCACTATGAATAAACTCTTTGACCATTCTTCTGGTAATTATGTGATTCTTTAGTGACTTGATGATTTGCACAGCTTTGAATGTGGCAAATGGATTGGTTTGCTTTGGGTTTCAACTTCGCGTTTTGAGCATCCTTTCAGGATCTGCTACGAGTTCGTTGAATTTCAAACCAACACACGTGCAAGGACTTGATTAGTGGTAATCGTTCAATCCGGTCTGCTCATGGACACAAATCGGACGTCATGGAGAAATTGCTTTCTACGTGTTTGAAAGAGCACATGGAAGTGCTCTTCATTCTAAGAGCTACCCATTTATGAGGGTATTTGTTGGTGTGAGGAATTTATCCGAAATGTCATGCCATGGCAGGCTTACAAATACAAGAGGTTCCCTTGATGGGGATGACATGTAAATGACTTGGTGAAAATCCCAGAATACCTCTTGATGTCGCTTACAGAGATCGAGCTCTTGGAAAAGTCTTCAATGGGCTATCAAGCATTCTTTTGCTTGTTATGTATTCTCCTTTGTTTGATGCTACTTCTCTTGATATCTCACTTTGAGCGAGCATGGCCTCATAGATCCACTCGCTCAAACGACTGAGAGCTTCAAGAATTGGTCAAGCCGGTCATGCAATGCTCTCAATACATAGTTTGAACTTCGTAGAAAAGCTCTTCAAATACAAGCATCGAGCTTTTGAAAAGTGGAATGTCGATTTCTCAACTCGAGCTCGAGTGTAGCGAGTCCTTATATTAGATGCTTATGATTTGTTCTCCAGATCATTCTTCCTTCTCAACGGTCAACATAGACGTTACAATTCTCGCGCATCCTACAAGCGTAACTGATATATGTTTTGACAAACCTAATTAAAATCGCTGCATGAGGACATCACTTCTTCAAAGATCTATGTCTTACTTTGGAATAATTGAAGTTCAAATATATTTGTGTCTTTCACATAAGGATCTTGCAGGGGTTTTGCTACATGGATGATATTGAGCATCGCTGCTTCACCAACTGATTTAGTTTCCACCCAAATCTTCGATGTTGTTACAGCCTCAACCTGGACCTACTGAAGTTTTCACAAGTGGCATTTGGTAGCTAAAGTAGATTTGTGATCAGGCGACAGGGTCATAAGTAGCTTACATAATTTGTCTCTTCTTGTTTTGGTAAGGTAGGTGGGTGTAATTCCAACACAACAATAATCTGGACGCCTATATTTGAAAGGTATGTGGATCTAAGAATGGACATCAAATAGACATGTGCATAGACGAGATTGGACTACATGTTCAAAATATGCTAACCATTCTAGGTTCAACGGTCAACATGATTACAGGGGGGGGGGCTATATGACCACTTAATGAGCATAATTTTTTCCACTTAGATAATAATAAGATACTTATATGAGCTCCGTAAGTTATAAGGAACATGGTTGTGGGCACAATTTGGATTCGTTGAGCATCTCACACTAAGTGCGTGTATCTTATCCTATGAGAAGTGGATGAAGAGAGAACTATCCAAATAAGGTAGAAAAACAGAAAATGGTGAATGATCACTAATGGTGCACTAGACTAGGAGAAGAATGATTTTTGTGTGAACCCAAAATAGGTAATTGTATAAGTGGTAACTTGAAAAGGATGTAATAATAAGCATGATGTAATGATTGGCTAATTAGGTCATGTTTCACACCACTTGGGATCACTTTTGGGTGCCATATATTGAGTTGAGTAAACCGTTTTGTGTACATGAATTTGTATAAAGAATAGGATATTTTGATGCACAAGTTAAGGAGACTCTACTATACCAGTAGGGGGTTTTGACTTACTTGCCTCTTTGAGAAAATGTAACTATTATTTACATGGAATAGAATCATAAAACAACTTGCATTCCTCATCATTTCCTCTACTCCATCTCTGAAAAATATTACACAAATTTCAAGCCACTCTTTCTGGCTGAATCAACTTACATTCATCGTGTTCCATTTTTCTGCCTTAACACACATCAACCTTAGGCCTTTAGTAATCTATACACAACCGATTATCGACTGCTCTTGCTGACAGGTTGGACTCCCATTTTGCTTCGAGGCCTAATATCCGGGTGCACTTCTCCCTTCATCTTCCTGCCTTCCTTTTGTACCTTGCAGGAATCTTATTCAGTCTCATTGTGGAAAATTTTAAGACAATTTTGTGGCTCCAAAAATTCAATCATCAGCTATGTCCAACATTTATTGCAACGACAATTGCTACCAGGAGCACCAGGTCGCATGTACGGTATGCGAGTGTTTATTTGGTTACTTTTGTTACTTGGACACCTATATTTGATTGGTGTGTAGTTTGGTGGAGGATCAAAGTACAATGTAACAAACATCTACTCAAGCATGATTAACTTCTCACAATCACCAGAATTTTACCAATCAACTTATTACATGAATAAGCAATCATTTATTGATTTAAAAGGCTCATCTCCCAACTTGGAGATACAATACATAGCATGTGTGTTCTCCTTCCCATGAGTCCAACCTATATAGTACATAGTATCAAGAGGTACTTTTAGAAGTTTCAAGTTTTATTAGATGTAAATTGAAGTCTCCTTATTTATATACACAAATCATTTCACTTTACGATCTGCTTTCTCCTATATAAATAATAGTCATCAAACTTCTCATCCATCAACTTTTCTTCATCCACGCTCCTTAGTCTTGGACATTCGTCCTTGCAATTTTTAATCATCCTTAAAATTCCATATCCCAACTATCCATGGATACCTTCCTCCCTCCTCAAATTAAGTCACTATCCTCAATGATAGAATTGAGGCAATCTTCTCTAAACTCATTTTCTAACTCCCACAATGCCTCATCCTCAAGACAATTTTTCCACTTAATAAAAATATCACAAATGACCTAATTCTAAAGTGTTTCAAATCAACCTACAAAATTCTTTCAAGTTTACCCAACATCTCACCCTCAAGGGCCACTTGAGGTAGATTTGGAAGTACATGATTGGGATCAAACATGTATCTTGTCAACAAAATTAAATGGAAATCAATATGAATTTTCTAGTCCTTAAGCAAGTCTAATGCATATGTCACTTGACGAGTTCCCTTAAAAACTTAAAATTGACTAAAAAATATAGGAGACATTTTTTTGGACCTTCCAAGTTTTCATCTTGAGCATTTAGGTGTTACTTTCAAAAACACCTTTTGGCCGACCTCAAATTCTCTCATACTCCTATTTTGGTTCGCATAAAACTTGGATCTCTCACCTCAAATACATTGCTTAGCACAATTCCAACATACCATGCATTTCTTGCATCATTTGATTTGAATTCTCAATCTTACAGTTAGGAGTTGCTAGAGATATTGGAGTTCAACATTCTTGACCATACAAAGCATAAAATGAACTCATCCCTATGCTATGATGATCATGTTGGTTATTAGAAAATTATATCAAATACAATTTACCACTTATCCCAAGATTGTTGTTAGCGTGGGAGAGGTGCGGGATTTGTGGACAAGTGGAGGACCTAAGTTGGAGCAATACATTTAGGAGCTCAAAGCAAAGAGTTTGGAGAAAGCCTGGAAGGTAAGGCAACATCCAGGAGTTCGGAAAAGGACCAAGGAGCAACCACAATAGGTGGCGATGTTTACAGTCTATAGTCATGGGTAAGTATACTCACATTTTTTGGTTGTTGAATGAGTTATCTAGATACTCCCATGCACGCATGCTTGGGTGGGTATCATGGGATCCAAGGATACTCCTTTGCATGCATGCTTGGGTAAGTATAGTCTCCCTCCATGTTGGCCAACGTTGCCCATGTTGTTGCTCATTTTCATGGGTCGTTATGCATTTCTCATATATTGCAACTCCCATATTCGATTAAAAAAGAATCATAGTTGTCCTTCTCCAAATCCGTGCAATTGGCATTCCTTTGTACACAATAGATTGGTGTTCAAGCACCATTTACTGATTTGCCCACATTGTCATGCTAGGAAGCAAGTCCGAATTTGTTGCAGTGGGGGGTGTCTTGGCACAAGCGAGTGGATTGAGTCGTGGAGCTTGAACTCAATTGCAAGATCAATGCATGCATCATGTGAATGGTTTGGAATGGATGTCCAAGGTATCTGGAAGGTAATAGACAAAGATGTGAGTGTGGTTGTTTTCAACTACATGCGTGAAGATAATGGTACCATTGTCATGTTTGATTGTGCTCCTCATTCGCAAGTGGACACAAAAAATGTGTAGTGAATCAATGCACACATGGAATTCAATTTGTTGGCATTCCAACAATCAAAGATGTACTTACGACATGGGTACCAATAAATGTAGAGCATGTTCTCTCCAATGTAGACCTTCACAACTTTGCAGAGGTACTAAAGAAAGAGAGTGTGGAAGCCCGGAGCCTAGCCTGACGCTTCCAAGGTGTTGGACACAATAAGGCGGGCAAAGAGGAAGTTGTTGTAGACAATATTAATTGTGTATGTAAATGCAAGCACAACTAAGGTTACTAATATAGGGGACATTGGTGGCTCACATACAAAGAAACAATTCGCAGTGAAGAAGAGAAGGAAAATGTTGATATCGAACCCCCAATCATGACATTGGAGGAGGCACTTGAAGTGGTATCTCTGAAAGGCAACACCAATGGCAAGATCGGTGCTGAATATTTACAAAGCAATTGAGTTCGGGTTGGCACATTGCATTCCATTTGGTAAGGAAAATCTATCAGTTTGGGGGAAGTTTGTTATGGTCTTGGGCTCCAGGCCCCGTCTTGCAACAGACCCCATAAAATACAAAAAGATAGTACAAAAACAAAAATTATGACTTCACAACCTTTGCTCTTGTGCAAACACAACAACTTGTGTTTTGCTTGCCTTTGAAACTTCCTCCAAATGCACAAATGAATCCTCTAAAGTGTCAAGATCTAATATGCTACCTTTGAGTATTGACAAATTGAAGCATGCTCATTTCTACATTAGAAGCGGTTAGCACATTGTTGAGTTTGCAAAACATTTTGGAAGATAGAGATAACTTGACATATGCACAAAGGGAAGACTTGATCGCACATGAGATTGTAAGTGTGTGGGAGAAGGATCCTCACAAACTGAGATGCCTATCCAAAGCACTAAGCATGAAGCTTGATGAAGTGGATTGCAAGAGATTGTACATGCAACAACTTGAGAAAGCCCGGAAAATTTGGGTTCAAATGGGTAAACCTACGCTTAACAAGTGTGGTGGGAAGCTCACACCTGAATTCTTGGTGAGTTCATTTTTTACTTAAATTTGCGTCCACAATGTTGGTGGGCCTTAACATCTCTTCTGTAAGTTTCTTGTTTTGATATTATGTGATCTTTTGAAAACTATCTACACAACATGGGAAAATACTATCGTAGGATTCCACAATAGAGTGGATCATAGTCACTGCAATGACGGTAGTACATTCAATGTTTTCATAGGGACTGCAATATATACTTCAAGAAAACCTTGGTCCCAATATTTGCGGGGAAGGACACCGCAGACAATATGGATTCCTCATAATCAAGGACTATATATGGGAGGGCTGGAAGCCAATGTTCAAGTTATAGAACATGGATCAACTTCTCGATTCCAATGGGGAACCTTTTTTTGGTGGGCTTGTCAAGCTGATTGTTAAGTTCAACTTGTCTTGCTTGGTAGGGATGAGAGACGATGATCTTCTCCTTGCAACAAAGTTGCAAATTCGAAAGACTTGTACTTGAAGGCCCCCAATGATTGCAAATTGGAGACTCTCAAAAAATTGATGCGATGATGAGAAATGAACCGTGTTGTTGTGAACAAAATTATGCTAAAGTACAAGAATAAAGCAAGTTTGCGTTGATATAGCTTGATTATAAAAAGTACAAAGAGGAGTGGTTGGAGGTGCAGGCTGAGAATTATGTTCAAGGATGGTTATTTCTAATTTCTTCTAGGAGATACAAAAATCCAATGTTGGGAAGGATTGGCTGGACCATCAAGGACATGCTTTGCAAGCAACAAATGTTGTGAAGAACCCTGCCCCAAAGGTTTTTGACATGGTCTTTGAAGGTTTTATCAAGGCTCATGAAACTGACCATGTTGCAGCAACTCATGTGGGAGAGGTGGTTGGTGCGGACGGTGCTAAAATTTGCTTTGCACTATATGTGCAAGTCAACGTTAAGCATTGTCCAAGAGATAACATAAGATACAAACACCGAGGAACTGGGGGAGGTTATGAAGGACATGAGGATTGTGTTGCTTGTATTTTGTTTTGCTGATGATGGATCTCCCAATGATGTGGGTGACCATGATGTTACATTGGGCGTGCGCTCTGTTGTCAAAGATGAACAAGGGTATCCTACAGGGCTAGGACTATGGGGTCACCGACCTCTACAACCATTATGAGGTAGCACAATCTTGTAGAAAAACTACAATTGCAAAAAAAGTGTTTGTTCTATGTGCCAGCCCAATGGGATGGTTTGAGTCTTTTCACTGTTCATGATCATGCCTTGTTGTGCGTGATTGAAGAAAGGTAGGAATGTGATTATTACAAGTCCTCAGGCGCCGCACCAAAATTCAGTTCAAGATTCCACCATATATGCATGCTTCATGCTAATGTGGTGGTTTTTAGATTGGGATCAACAAATGTGCCATTTGAACTTGGAGGCCCAAGCAACAAAACATTGGAACCGATGCCCAATGACAAGACTTTGTTGTTAAATGTGTGTGTGCACGTGTGTGAAGAAGGGGGGGGCAACGTTGCCAACATTGGCTTGGTAAATTTTCATTTCCCAGTAACATTTATGTTTTCATCTCTGTAGCACTGTGCAGGACTACATACAACCTTTGATATTGTGCCTGACTTTTTTCCTCATTCATTCTAATAGTGTATTATCTTTGTTATTCTCTTCTCACAAAGCTACGTATTGTGCAAAAGTCATTGAGTTTGTGAGAGGGGAGCATATAGGTCCATCCACAACAACATCGTCAATTATATTGGCCCTCTTGAACGGCCACCTAGAAATAGCTCCATCAGTCTTGGCCGCCACTCCCTCGCAACCAGTAGTACACACACACAACACACTAATCCTGGCCCAACACCTGAGTTCCTGCACACATGCACAATGTATGAGCCGCAATATCTTGAACCTCTAGCACAATGGATAGCAGAGTCTCCCAACTTGGAGATGATTCAAACACAAACCTCATCATCTAGCATCCAAGGTGTAGCTAGCATTGGTTCAGTTGCACCTCCAAGGGAAACGCAACGGTAGTGGTACCTTTGTTGATAGTGACATTGATGTGCTGGAGGTAGAGGTGGATGTGGTAGATGTAGTCCGGAATTACCTAAATACTCCTACCCCGGGTACGCAACTCTCATATAATTTATACGCAGGGGGCATTGTATTCAAAACGGCTTAGAGGACGGCTTTTGTAAAAATTATATCAAATTAAAATGATCAAAAAGTTGGGTGAAGACCAAATTAAATAAAATGAGATGAAAAAAAGTTGGGTAAAGACCAAATTAAATAAAATGAGATAAAAAAAAAGTTGGGTGAAGACCAAATTAAATAAATGAGATGAAAAAAAAGTTGGGTTGCATATTTATTAAAAAAAAACCCCAACGTATATAAACAATTGAAACACCTAGTTTTTTAACCTTGTAGAGCATCTAAGAGGGGTATTCAATGTAGATGTCGGATTAGTATTCACAAATACTAGAGGGTCCTTTCGAGGTCTCCCTCTTTTGGAAGGAGTTGTGGCAATTACAGGTGTAACATATTCCTTCTCCCTATCTCTACCTCCACCATATCTCATTGACCACCATCAAGATGGGCAAGAGCAAGCACTCCATACCACTGTCTTTTACTTTCACACTGTCGAAGTTTAAGTTAGAAAGCAAAGGGCTCGCTAGGGTACTAAGTGATATGGGCAACTTCAGAGTGACCAACAATGAACAGGGAGAACCAACTGCTAGTATCCGATGAACTACTTGAGTTTGACCAACAACCACTTCACATTTCAAGAATCCAGACAAACTATTGAGCACTTCAAAGGCGTTTAGATAACATACCTGGTATTTTTTCTCTCCCTTATACCAAAATGTTGGGTGATGTGCGGCGATCGCAAGGAGCAAAAACTATAGAAACTTGGCGAACTACAAAACTATTCCACAAACAAAATATGAGAAAACAAAACCCTTAACATGATCTTACTTTGATTCTTTGAATGCCAAGGATGACCCTCCCAAATGAGCACAAGCACACTCCAAAGCGACGACACAAAGGCTCCAAAGCAAAGCCGCACACTCCAAAGCAAAGACACAAAGGCTCCAAAACCGAACACAAAAGCTTCAAAGCGAATATATAAAAGCCTCAAACCCTAAGCCCTAACCCTAAACCGGGAACCCATGATATTTTGAAATACCCCATGATACCCTTGAGTAGTCGGGGCACCATATGATGTATATGGTCTTAAAAATACATACCTCAACTGTATCCTAACACAAATCATTAGTTTTCTATCCCAACAGTTAGACCAGTAAGTTGCCTATACATAATTTAAAAAAATCCACACGAATATTTGCCTCCAATTAGAATTATAAGCCACGAATAGTTGCCTCCCATTAAAATTATAAGTCATTCACAATGTTAAAATTTTATTAAAAAGTCCAAAAAGTTGGGTAGTTTGACCTACGGTACATGTATTAAAAAAATCATATAATTAGGTTTTTAATGCAATTATATGCTTCAAAATATATCCATTTCCTATATATAATTACATTTTTGGATTCCTTGTTAGAAGGGCTACAAGGGTTTCCTACATTAAAACAAATTGTATCACTCAATATTGGACTTAAACGCATTATAAGTGATTATAATCAAGATCATATAATACGGGAGTTGCGTACCCGGGACTCCTACAATATATATATATATATATATATATATCAATGTGATGCTATTGAAGGAACATGCAAAATATTTTGGAATGAGAATTTAAGTTGTGGGGTTTGTAGCCATAAAGGGAGCATTTTCAAAAAACGTCATACATGCTGGTCCTATATAATAACACATGTAGGCACATGTTGATTCATGACAAATACATGCATAATCACCCACCACCAACAACATAACAAGACTCATGCATAATTTTTGGACATCTCATATGTCTAGATTAGTGAAATATGGGTTATATCTACTAGAACACAACATCAATCACATTCAATCTACTTTCCAATATTGGGGCATGGATTGATCTTTCAAAAATGTGCAACCAACCTCTAATCGAAGAAAAAAGACCATAATTAATTTTGTGAACTTAAATTGGGATCCATTGAGTTACTCTGTAGCTCCCGGTCAACTATGACCTATATTTTTTTTGGGTTTCAAAGACATTGAATGACCTTTCTACAAACTTGCAAATGATTTTTAATAAAATTTAAATCATATCCATTCAGTTGTAATGTTAAAAATTCTTCATGTCAAGCTTCAAAGTCCATTGTATTCAAAAAGTCATAGGGTAATAGCATAACATAATGGAGGTTCTATATTTTAACAAAGTTATCTCAAACCCAAATGCTTCAAATATCAATTGAATAAAAATTGGTTGAAAATGACCTCTATTCACATTCACTAGGAGTTAACGATTAAGCAATTTTTGATTTTTATATGAAATGCACATGATGCTCCTCTAATTAATCCACATTATTTATCCACCCTGCTTAACCCCTAATGTCCTAAGCAACCATAACTTGGCACTAATGTTGGCTTGATTAATTCACATTCGTTATTTCCACCTAACACTAGTAGTAACGCATGTGTTCCAGGAATTGCATGCATCCATCCATTTTTATATGAAATGCACATGATGCTCCTCTAATTAATCCACATTATTTATCCACCCTGCTTAACCCCTAATGTCCTATGCAACCATAACTTGGTCACTAATGTTGGCTTGATCAATTCACATTCGTTATTTCCACCTAACACTAGTAGTAATGCATGCGTTCTAGGAATTGCATGCATCCATCCATTTCAATTGTTCATCTCCTTACTTCTCGTTCCAAAAGGTAAATTCCCATGATTATGGTAATTAGTGGCTGCCACACCAAATTTTCAACTATGAATAAGTAGTGTAGGTGCAAAATTTGCAGCTCCAGGTTAATCAGTTCATGACTGACTTGCAACCTATCTACAATCCCTAGATGAGAACCATATTGCTTCATTTTATCCCCCATACAACTAAGTAGTCTTGGCCTTAATCAGCTCAATTAGCTACATCATTTTGTCTAATTAGTGTAGGTTGAAATGTAATGTGGCCCACAATAAACTTAAAGTACTTGTCTTGGTTAAAATTGGTAATGTTATAGCACTTGCCTTGCCTTGAATTTTCATCCAAATATGCAGACGAAAAAACCCACAATATTTTTTCTGACTGGAAATTACATTGGCCACTTCAAATTATAATAATAAAAAATTCTGAGTAATTGGGAATTAGTGTGGCCCACACTAATTAGACAAAGCAGTGTAGTCACAGCTTCTTACAACGTCGATGGCCCCTGATTTCACAGGTAATTGCATTCTTCGACGTGCCTAGCGTATACTTTCGGGAACTGTTGTTTCATTCCACCCAGTTTCTTCGTGGACCGAGGCATTCCATCTATCACCACCAATTGCAAGTTAATGTTGCGTCTTGGCATTCCACTGGAAGAAACATCTCCGGCTTAGTGAGTAGACGAAATCACACCATTTTCCATTGAAGGCCGTGTTGTGCACAAGTAGGCTTGCAGCCGTCACCTTCATTAATGGCCCGAAGTTGATGGAGGGAGGGTGGATGGAGGGATGGGGCTCTAAGTCTCCTGGCATGCAGGGTTCGGCCGACATGGCTTCCCTCTTCAATCGTCAAGTGACGTAGCCGCGTCTGCCTTCTTTCGCACTCCGCATGCGGATCATCCCACGCACATCACCATCACCATCACCGTCTTCTCATGATTGTGCGGGATTCAGGCTCCGCCCAGCGACCATCTTCTCCTGCGGTTGCCTACTTCCAACTGGGGAGGAACGGCGCACTTGATCACTTGCAGATCACATGGGCACGGCATGTATTCATGAGTTGATGAAGTGCGTGGACGTGCACCCAGCTCGGATTTCGTTATAGTATCACGTGTGTCCAGCTCAAAAATATGCATATTGTGCAGATCTAAGAGTCTTGCGGGTATCATCCACCATATGCTCAATGCCGGCGTCATTGATCAGGCGGTCGGTAGCCGGGTACATGGATGGATGGATATTTATGGTTCCCATAACCAGGCATCCACATGTAATGTAATTCAGAAGCCTCAGGATGCTCTCGAGGTCACGACCAAGATTGCCGAATTCAATCCAGGCTCTTTGCAACTACAGTAGCTGCCGATAATACTTAACCTCTTGACAGTCACAGGAATTCGGTGGATTACGTTTCGTGACGGGTGGCTCTCGAGGCTAAGGACCTCGAGGTGGAGGACAGAAGAAGCTGTAGCTGGGATCATATAAAGGCAGTATGTGAACAGGGCTCTTCACTTCCTTCGCTCAGGTTCGTGAGCCTGGTAGGCGGCGGTGCCGTTGTTCTAGTCATCCCGATTTTAAGAACATTTGTGTGCAGATTCATTGTTGCGCGCGCAGGAGTACCTTGTGTTGATCAACTCGGTGTTCTGCGGCTGCGAATCCAGCCTTACTTCTCCGCAAGTTGGAGTTGATAAGTATTGATTGCTTATTGAAGAGCTTCTCGGTTGACAGCCGTTTCGACTGACGTAGATACCTGCTCGCGGCCCGTATCCAGGTGAGGCAGCGCTTGGGATTGTTGTTCTAATTCCTGAATCTGTTAAATGAATGATGTGCTTTCCCATTTTGCATAAAGGTGGGTGCAAAGCACGAGGTTTGAATTCATGAGACACTTGAAGTTGTTGTTCGATTTCCTTCTGCTCAAGGTGCTCGATCTTTCTGTAGCACCCTTTTGCATGAAGATTAGTGAAACTTAGTAGCTAGAAGGCGTGAATAGATGCTCACTAGGAGACGCTTGAAGGTGTTATAATTCTGTAATTGCGGCTCTTGCGTAAACTTGATGTCAAGTGGAAAGGTGCAAGGTCGGAATTGGTGATCTGGATAAGAAGACGCTTCAAGTTTGTTGCTCTAAGTCCTTCGGCTATATCTGCTTCACCAACCTGTAATATTCTTATGCATAAAGATGAGTGAAGAACACGATGTGTGATGAATTGATGTTCTTTTGCACAAGGAGACGATTGACGTCGTTGTTCTCCATTCCTTCGGCTGAATCTGCTTCATTCAGTAGTTTTCTTTCACTGTGCGCTTGAGGATTAAAATTGAAAAGCAGATTTAGGGTGTTCTAACCATGTGTGAATTGGTGCGAATCTACTTAGTAGCTAGAAGGCGTGAATAGATGCTCACTAGGAGACGCTTGAAGGTGTTACAATTCTGTAATTGCGGCTCTTGCGTAAACTTGATGTCAAGTGGAAAGGTGCAAGGTCGGAATTGGTGATCTGGATAAGAAGACGCTTCAAGTTTGTTGCTCTAAGTCCTTCGGCTATATCTGCTTCACCAACCTGTAATATTCTTATGCATAAAGATGAGTGAAGAACACGATGTGTGATGAATTGATGTTCTTTTGCACAAGGAGACGATTGACGTCGTTGTTCTCCATTCCTTCGGCTGAATCTGCTTCATTCAGTAGTTTTCTTTCACTGTGCGCTTGAGGATTAAAATTGAAAAGCAGTTTTAGGGTGTTCTAACTATGTGTGAATTGGTGCGAATCTACACAATGTTGAGACGGTGAGAGCAGCTTGGGGGTGATGGAAAGGAGTTAATTAGTGGTTTCTGGTCCTGTTCGATCTGCCTAATTGATTGATTCATCAATGTTGTGCGTCGCAGATTCGGGTAAAGTAGGAAGCATGGCAGCCAATGCGGAGACTGCATCTGTACCACTGTCGACGCCCGAGAAATGTGTCCACTTGCATCACTATCAGAGCACCGGGAGATGGGGCGCCTGGGTGAGGTGAGTTATAGATCAACAACGTCGTTGACCCTCTCACATTGCACCTTAATAGAGGATTTAACTTAAACAATTGCTGCTGCAAAGGGAAACTAGCCAATTGCAATCTAAGTTTTGGAGTCATCACAATGTTTCCTCCTTGCTTTGGATATTGTTCCTACACCATCATGCGGCGCCTCACTTGAAGAACTCCATGAATTTGTGTTCGCAGAGACAAAAGGATCAAGAAAGGCGCTCGTTTGTTTGTTGGTGACGTTTCTACCAACACTTTGCTTCCATCCACGATGGATTTGTTTTCTTCCTATTCATTTGTATCACCAGGCTCAGCTGCTCGAGTGTGGGCAAGCAGAAACTTAGGATCATATTAAGCAAAAATTAGATATCTTCTAAGCCTGAGTAGGTGCCACTTAATTAGCACTAATTTGTAACCTAGTGCTCTGCCCTTTGTGTAATTTGTAAATGATTTGTTGACATCAGGATCTGACAGTGGACTGAATTACCAACTTTGCCAGGGACACACAAGACGAGATATCTGGCAGCAAGGTACGACTACTTTCCCCGCACACGAAGTTCTTCAGTTTTAAGGAATTTGAATTCGTTGAGCCAAGATTAGTCACAAGGAACTTGACTGTAGGGGCAATTCAGTAACTACCAAAGGAAATATACAGTGGTACGGTGGACAATATTAAATTTGTAATTGGACCATCGTTCGCCAAAATATTGTCCACCCTGCCCCATATTCCCCTGGTGATGGTAAATTATCTGGCCTGAAATTCTTCCCTGTGAGCAGTGTCCAATATTATAGCTCTTTCAGTGCTTTTCTGAGTTTATGAGCTGGAAGTTGTCTGAGAAATCTGCACATGTGGTGATCTTTAATGCTGGATTAACACTAATTACATGTTTATAGGTGCCAAGACCGGGCAAACCTCATGATCAGGCATCGCTTTCGAGGAGACGGCGACGACGAGCCTCTCAAGCTCAATTTCAAGGAGGTGGATTATGAAGAAGATGAAGACCTAGTAAGTGGAAAGCAAAAGGAAGTTTATGTGATTGGAAACTAAGTGAAAGTATGAAATTTTTCTTGCTGATGTGACTGGGGTGGTGTTCTTCAACACATTCCAAGTTGCAAAAGATCACCGGCTCACCCAAGTCACCAAAATATAGTGTAACAATATCGATCACATGGGACTTTGGCAATTTACCACCTTAGAAGGGAAACATGGGGTACAGCGGAGTAGAAACTTCAAGGTGAATGTTTCTTGAGGTGGTACATTTTCCCAAAGCGGCTTGTGCAACATCTGAACATCGATCAGAGATCTGCACACACCATGCGTCCAATTACCATAAGTCTTCTAAATTGTTTTTTCCAATGTAGCACAACATGATGACTCTATTTAGAGATGTATTACAGGGTCTAAAGATGATGTTCTCTAATCATGGAGGTGTTCTTGTGCAATTGTGCAGAGAAACTCTCTAACTATGGAAGCATTTATCGAGCTTCTAATATCAGAAAGCCGCGAGTCCTACAAGAAAACAGAAAACAAAAGTAAATGTAAGATGAGAACTAATATGCCTATGTTCTACCATTCTTCCTACGTGATCTGGCCGATCAATGTATGTGTCAAACACAATTTCAGATGGTGTGTATCATCATGTTACCCATGCGCCTCAATTCACCATGATTTGTAGAATTTTATACCACAAGTTTCCCTAGGTGATACGATTGCCCAAATTTCCTGGTGACGCAGCGTACGTACTGAGATTGTGATGTCATAAATTTTACAATTTCTCGCACCTTTACTAAATTAGTGTATACAACAAATCGCACTTCATCAACACCTGACAAAACCTGATCCTCTGAACTTTGGTTGCCCATTCATGTTGTCAGGTCTGGAGAAGTTCCTGGCAGACGTAGAGCAGGGCCGAGTTGCGGATGAGATCGAGCCCCTAGCTCACACCTCACAGACAGAGGAGGCTAAGAATATCAAGTAAGTAGTGACATGGAGGAAGTAAATTGCATTGATCTAATGGCAACAGTTAGAAGATGATAATGATATCTTTTTCGAAATAACTAAGATCAACTGATCAGCAGAAGAGAAATGGCATGTCAGACTACAGCCATAATATAGAGTTGCTTGTGCACGATGACACAAACTGCAGTCAGATTCGTCCTCAGAGTTGCGGGTGACAACAAATTATGTATATCTAAGTGTTTGAAGCAATTTTTCTGCAAGTTTGAAGTAGTCCAGGTTGTTCAATAGGAATTCGTAACTCCAGTGTTTGTGTAACAGTCCATTGTATACTTTCAAATGTCAAATGCAGACTGGAGGCGAAGCCGGATCTAAAAGGGAAGAATAAGATTACGGATATAAGAGCACAAATTGAAGGAGAGCCGAGTCAGGTGGCTCCTAATGTTTCTGATGAGGAGATGGCTAAGGTATATTGTCAAGTCCACCATTTTCAGTGCTCTCTTGGTTGTAGTCTTCTCACAAATCAATTTTCTCAAACCTATGGCCTTCTTGATTTCTGGTCTCTTGTCTGTCTTTGCATTTTGCGTGTCCTAGCTACTTCGTACATCTATCCTATTCAATTTCTTCGTGCATGACAGTCTTCAAATCTCGCCTCGAGTGTTGATTTTAACCTCTTGGTATTAGCATTAGATTCATTTTCAATAATAGTGGGGTTATTCAAGGACCAATTTTGTAAAATTGTCTTTTGTGTTGTGTCAGTTGTTTGCTGCAAAACAATATTGCTCCATCTGCAAAAAAGTGTGGCTAAAAGATGAAGAAGGCAACTTTGTAAGTCACGGCTCATTATTGACGTCACCACATGTTGGTGTTGTACAAAAAAATCTAGTTTTCATATCGTTTTCATTCAGCATTTAAATCTTGAGTTTCTGTATGTATGTTGTTTCTAGTTATGAAATAAAAATGTTTTTCGTAAAATTATACAAAGGACCTCAACAATAACAACTTGTTGGGATTCCGTTGGTTATGCTTCTTTGCAGGTTCAGTGTGATACATGCATTCTTTGGGTGCATGCTCCGTGTGCAAATCTTACAAAGAAAAAAATGAAAGTGAGCCTCTTGGTGTACAAAATATTGAGATAAATATGCAAGCCGATAATTTTTAGTTCCATTACATCATATACTACATGTATGTGGTTCGTTGTAAGTATGATTCTCTCATCCCTGAGAAATGCCAACCCTAGACTTGCTTCATGAGCCCAGTGCTTCATTAGGATTTTTTTTTTAATCATAAACGCAACTTTTCTAGATATATATCCAGAATTGTGTTTTTTGCAGGAGCTGCAAAATGGAGCCTCATACCATTGCCCAAATTGCCAAAGGGCCCACAGCATGAACATCTCTAGTGAAGATCAAAAAAATCTTGATATGATCAAGCTCGCCAACAAGTACGTGCCATCAATTAGTGATATAGTTGATCGACAACAAAGAAGATAATCCAAGCATCTATATTAAATTTGCAAGGAGGTGCGAAATCAGTAGGTGCATAGGCTGTTCTTTATCTTGCTGAAAGAACTCTCTTGGTGTGTTGATGAATGTCTCTCATGTTTTTGGGCATGTGCAGAAAGGAGAACTCAGCGCCCGCAAATGAGAATTTACGACATTCCATAGCAGTTCAGGCATCCACTAGAACGTCAAGGCATGTTACCTGACTACCCAGAGTAACCATAAGTCTATGAAATAGAGTTAAATTTCTAAGCATATTGTTCCATGTTCGGACATGTTAAAAAGTTTTTGTGCACATAAATGGAACTAAAATATGCCCAGAGCATTTATAAGACTCTAAACGTTTACTTCATTCAGGTGCAAGCGTATATCGGACAACACAGAGCCTGCAGCCAAAGTGGCCAAGACATGTGACAGTCGCCCGGATAATATGAGGTTAGTACTTCTTAATACTCAACAGGTATCGGTCTGATCTTTGCAGTACAATATGTATCTGCTAATTATCATAGTCTAACCTTGTAACTATTATATTGGACTCGTAATTGACTTAGGAAGGTGAATAAACAGCTATGATGTATGTATGATAGGTCCTAGGTAAGGAATAATAAAGTAAGCTACTGTCTAGCAACAGAAGAAATTGGATAATTCGGGCCTAAGCGCAATTATAATTTTGAAGTACTGACAATTTTGTCATCTTGTCTTGTGGTCAGTAGGTCCACAAAGCAGACGAATGTAGGTTCGACTTCAATCAGCGCAATTAGTCGTTGCTGTATGGCTGAAATCGACTTGAATCTCCCATACTTTGCAGATGCTGAGCTCTCTGAAGAACATCAAGCTGCCTTCATTTTGTGCCTGCTGAAGAATTCCAACAACATGCCCGATGAGCAAATCGCCTTTGAAATGTCTCATCCCCTCTTATAAATATTACCTAGTGTGTACTAGATTGATATCTGATGCAAGTAATTGCACACTTTGATCCCAATGGGGACTATTGTGGACATTGATCCGGTCCAACGTCATCAAGTTCATGTATATGGATGAAGGGGGCAGATGGCGAACTAGGAATTTGTAGGCTGCCATTCAATTCAACTTATTGTACAATCAGCGAGATAAGAGTTAGATGTGTATATAAGTAGCTCGGCCAGCTTTTGTATACCAGGAAGACATGTTAGGCAGAAATTTACTTGGCCAGCCTGACTAAGCAGATGCAGACTTCTATTGCTACTTGATGTTTTACAGGATACTGACAGGCTTTTTGACTTGAGGTTGAGATTTAGAGACTATTGAAAGCCACTGCACTAGAGTTGTGATTTAAACGAATTCAAAAAAATTGAACATGATTACAACCGCATTCAATACACATGCATCTGTATCATCAACATTCAATCTTGAAATTGAGTTGATTTTGTCTGTTGCAAGAGGCCTGAGAAGTTATGCTAAAACATGAGATGTGAGGAAGTTCTTGAGGAAACCCAGAGAGCAAAATGTGAGAAATAGAAATGAGAGGGATTTAGAGTGCATCGAAGAGTATAGTTTGAGTTTCCCTCACAAATATTGTCTTACCACCTATCTCACAAGAGAATTTCACAATACAACAATGGGTCAACAAACTTGCCAACATAGGACAGACTGCCAAGATAGAAGTCACATGTACATTGTTTGGTATGTCATTGTCACTCATGTATCTATAATTAAATTTATTAGATTCCACCATATTTCATGCCCACTGTTGTACATCCATGTATGTCGTTGAACATGGAGAGCATTTGTTGCCAAACTCTTGAGCTTTAGAAACAATTGACCAAGGGGCAACCCTTTGGCCGACACTTCACATCACGGCACTACACAGAAATTTGGTCAACCCCCTGGCCATCACATTACATCACAAATGACACAACACCCCTTGATGTGGTTTTATTTATTTATTTTTTAAACAAAAGAGAAATGCTTCTAGATAATTTGTAGTTTTTGTTTGACTACTCCAATCAACTTCTAGAAAACAAATTTCAAAATTCCAAACTAAATTGTGGATTGTTAGATCTTGTTGGAGGCAAGATCTAATAGTCCTTAATTTTTCTTTTCTTTTCTTTATGTGGGTTCTCTCATAAGTCTATTGCTAAGTAGCAATTGAGCAACTAGCCGAATGTTCTAGGTCAATTAGACTTGGTTGACTACAACCATAAAAAAATTTCCAAGAATTCCCCAAAAAAAATTGGACCACAAATTGGACTAAATCGAACAGTCCAAATCTAGTGGTTTAGGTTTAGGGTTAGGAATTTTGGATTTTCTGTTTCTTGCGCAGTCAACATGATGATCGACTACAAAATAGCAATTGATTTAAGGGTTGACCATGTCAATTTACCTCTATGTAAAATGTCGGACTTTCCCCACCACTAACATGGCATTTTTGGGCCCAACGCAAAATCCCTACTCACTCTCATCTCCAAGAACAATCATTTCACACAAGGTCCATGCTTCCATAATGATTACTAAAATTCGACACCATATAAAAATTAAAACAACCAAACATCACAATATGGTTTTCAAAGAAACCATGAAAGCAATGATCGAGAACATGCACCAAGCCTAAATCCCTCCAACGTAAGTAAGCAAGCAAGTTTAGGGAGAGCGGAAGAATGTGAAGTTGGTTCACTAAGTTAGGTGTGTGAGCAAGGTAGCATGAACACACAAGGCAACGTGAGTGACTTCTAACCCAAACTTAATACTCCCTTTGTCCCAAAATGGTTGTCCTACCCCCCGGAGGTTTATGTCCCAAAATTTTTATCCTAATAATATTTTGAAACATGAAATTCCAGGGAGTATATAGGACAGTCATTTTGGGACAGAGGGAGTATGAGCTAACAGAAACCTCACAGTCAATCAGTACACATAATTACTACACTAAATATAATTTGTGTCACCAATACTAAATGTGAACCCAACATTATGTGTCATTCCTTGTTTATTTTTTGGGGGGGGGATTATAGATTTACAGTGTTGCAGTTCCTGTCACTTACCAAGTGATTTTTCATCCAAATTTCAATCATCTATGATAACGTTTCATCACAAGTTGCTGACAAGAGAAGGTAGGGTTTTGGGCAATGGATGAACTCATCCATCATCCATGACAATATTTGTTCACTTATTCATAAGAAGTGTCATCCGAAAAGTTACCATAGTGACATAAAATACCATTTGACACTAAATATCATGTTTAGTGTAGTATTTCAATGAAGTTGACAATTGAACAAATTCCATATTGTATTTATTTATTATACAACTTGTATAATAGAATTTCAAAATGTATATATATATTTTTATTTTATTTTTTGAGACAGAAGGCCGACAAGCCAGCACCAAAGCACAGGAGGCAGTTCACCACCTGGCAAGTTTTCCGTCAAGTAGAGAGAAGATTTCACAGCCGGGATTCGAACTGCCAACCTCTTCCTTGAGATTTGGGTATCTCTCCACCATCATCCGGTAGTTTAAGGTCATCTCGGACCATCAAAATGTATACTTCAAGCTAGGGGTCTGGCTGTAGATCTTTGTTTTAGTAAATCCTTAATCATGATTCTATTTCTTCTTTTATATAGACAATCTTGTTATTACAAAAACTTCCACCCACTAATGGATTCCTCTTCTCATTACTAATAAAGACAAGGTGCACTCATGTATGTAAGAAACGATGCAGACCTTGGACAACTAATCAACCACTTCAATTATTAGTTAACTAGTTGCTTTTCGTAATTATAGTTGTTCATCATTTGACCTTCCAAATAATGTAGTTAACTATAGTTGTTCTAAATTCGGTTTGTCGAAATAATCTAATTAAGTATATGCCTCCCATTGTCCTCCATCGAAATCCCCCCCATTGTCCTTTGATGCCTCTAAGTGGAACAACATCTCCATGTTGGGGTTGAGCCTGTGAGACTTTGGGCAAGTCAAGGTATTAGTATGATTGCATGTGCAAGAACAATGTCTTCGGGAAGCAACAGACAAGGAAATCCAAAAACCAAAAACATGCATGCAAAAATATTATATTGCTAAACACATGTTTGGGCCATGGTATACATACACAATTCGTGAGACCTATCGATCCAAACATTGGAAAAAATATGAGGGTCAATGTTGTTCATCACAAACAATCCCACGCGAATGGAAGGGCATCGTTAGTAAAAAGGAAATCAAATAATAAATAACCAAAGATTGAATATATCACATAACATATTATAGACTGAATTCACATGTACAACATACATTTGATAGCAATACTACCAAATTTGAAAACATGTACTACAGTTCATGTAGTGAATGGGGATCGGCTTGAAAATGAGGATTTTATGCCTTATCCAAAGCAATACCATTGCTCTATGTATGGGTTTGGTTGTAGAACAGTATGTTCACTATTTATGGGACCTAATTGCTTCTTGACATCATCAAACTCTCTAATTGGTGCTTATTCCATTAAAAAAACCAACATATTGTTATGACACAAAACCATGATAAAAAGTAACATAAGCAATCCAAGAAACTTGGCATGCAAATATATTGATTATACATGGGCCCATAATGAAGCATGTATGATGAAGTATTCAAGAGATTTCTCCTCAAGATGGTGGTGAGAATTTAATAGAACATTGTATTGAGAGACTTGAATTCTACCACTTCAACCATCACGCCATGAACTAGGTCTGAACTATAACAGTTGTAGATCGTTGGCCATTCACAACCTCAACATCACTAGTGAAATTGTAAGTGACACATAAAGATCCTTAAGCAACCTCCAACATTCAGCATGGTCAAAAGCTTGTTCATGGACTGGAGTTTCATCGCATGGTTGTGCCATTGTTAGGTGGATAGCAGTGTCCAACAATTTGTGATTGGGCTGATTTCATGGTGAAGCATCTCGGGGTAGTCAATGATACGAATTAACCAAACACTTCAATTAGAGACCTCAGGAGCACACAAAGTCCAATCGTAAATTTATCAATGACATTTTTCCTTCTTTGAAAATGTTAGCAAAATGGTTCATTCAAACCGTTGATCCAATGGCCATATATGTATGTGGAGTTAGAAAAGCCCACAATGGGACACATGTGCATTAGGTCATGACTAAAATACTTGTAGAAGGGCAATCTTACAAGCTTCAAAATATACCTTTGGAATGACATAGACCAAGGTGTGTGACTTTATTACTTACATGTCAAACAACAAAGACAAATCAAACCAAACATAGTGCCCCCTAAGTTTGACCTAAGTCATAAGCGGGCCTAATTTTGGTGACAAAACTTTACCGGACACCTATATATGAGTGTTGTGGGCATGGTTTAGGGCACCTACATGGCTACTAGTAACTCAAATTCTTGGCCAAATCTAAAATTGATGCAAATATAAAAAGTGTTTAAGAAAGATTAGAGAAAGAGATATTTAACACTCATCAACATACCCACACTATTCTCCATATAGTTTAAACTCCACATGCAAGACCCCTCAGCTTCATAGTACCATGGGGAACTTAGTACTTGCATGTGGAAATGCCTTTGAAGGAGGGGGGGGGTTCTATTTTGTAGTGAAGGACAGACACTTCATTCACTCCGGCCCCTGTAAAAGGGACCGGAGTTCTTCTTCTTCTTGTAGTGAAGGATTGATGATGTTTTCTTTTCTGTTCTTGTTATTCTATACCTTTATCTATTTGCACTCGCACCTTAGTGTTTGGTTCGATGTTTGTATGTCATCACAATGACCGCTTATTGTAGAATAAAAAATAACAACCCATTTAAAAAAAAATCCGTGAACATTATTCAGTTGCATGGTACCGTTGTATTCCATTCTAGATTTTGCATATGACATGATCCTCCACTATCTTGGCTTCTTGAGAAGAAACTTAGATAATAGGAAGAAATTGATGCTGATACGAATAATGAGTAGTGCTAGTATGAATAATATAAATATTGCAATTAATGTCAGTATTTTTATTGATAGTGCTAATACAAATAATGTTTTCAATGACTAATACCAAGATGAACAATGATTCATGTGAAAAATGCTAGGAGCATAACTGCACCCAAATTTCCAAGTGTCAGCTTGAATGTATGAATAGTATACAAATATTCTTATTTTGTTGGGGAAGGAGACTACATAATATAATCGACATATTCCAAAGTCATGAAACCAATCCACATGATTGAATAACGTTATGCAATTTCATTCACAATAATCCCAAATCCTTCTCATCTGGAAAAATGTTGAATTCACTTTATGTATTTGAAGTTATGTTTTGTAATAGTCTTCAAGAAAGCTTTGAAAATGTAAATATGTCGCACATCTTAGAAAATGCTTGACCCCTCAGGTCCTCCTTGTAACTCAAGAGTCAAGCCTAGTAGGTTACCACTCACTACCAGTTTCCGTCCACTGCACCTCCAACACCATTCATCCGTCCCCCCCCCCCGACACGAGAGCGAGTCACTTTCATTCATCGAAGGCGCCCCCACATTTGAATAGCCACCAACGAGAATCATCCCCTCCAAAAATGGTTCAGCGTTCAATTTCCCGCACGGAGCCCCAGCATACACGCCCCGCCACTCACGACCATCCGACGACCACAGAAGAACGACAAAACACACCGAACCAAACCCACCCTCCGTCAAAACACCAACGACGGAGGTGGGCCCCGCCACCCACCACGACCGCGGGTGAAACGAAAAAACACATCCACAGAGTTTCCGTCAGAACATCGACGAGAGTCGGACGGAATCTTGGGCGAAGAATGGTGGCGCCCCCGCCACTCACCACGACAGCGGACGAAAGCAATAACACACGTCACCAAGCCTCGTAGCACACACACGTCCGTCACAATAAGGACGAGAAGTGGACGAAAGTCGGACGAATCGTGGACGAAGAGGGTGGCGGAGCGGGCGGGGTGGAGAGCTCGACCTGCGCCGCGGGAAGGCTGCCCGTGCTCAGTTTCTTTTGCTCCAATTCCGAGCACCACCGCCATCGCTGCCTCGCTCTGCTAACATATTCATCGCTGCGCTCGCAGGGCCCATGCGGGAGGGCATCGGTGCGGGAAACAGCCCTGACCGCAAGAACGTGTGGCATGGCCATATGCTATCTATTAGGCCCAACATTGGCATCTCTGTTCGAAACGCCCAAGGGGCAAATGCCAGCAGCAGAGCAAAGGAAAAGCTAAGGCTGTGCGGGGGAAGAACAAAACCTAATTAGGGACACATGCGTTGAAGCGAGGGTTTGCACGGAGGGACTCTATGCAGATTTCGTAAGGGTCGTGGAGGCAGAGGGAATTGGCGGGGCCGGGGAGTTTATTGGAGTTTATTTGAGTGGAGGGGAGTGGAGAGAAGATTTTTATGTCTTGCATTGTGGGGAGAGAAGAAGAGCGGTTGTGACGGAGGCGGCAGCTCAGGGTTTTTTCTTTCATCACAATGCCGCTGTTCAAGCGGAAGCCGTATGTGCTTCGGAAACCGCCCAAGGACTTGACGGCCGATGAGGACGTGTTTCAGATACGATTCACGAAGGAGATTTTGCGGGACTATACGTATCCTCTCTGCGGAATTTGTTCGAGAGGGATGCCATTGGGGTTGGCTGTATGTATTTTTTTTCTTTAAAGTCTTGATGATCATTGATCTCGGGGGAGTTCGTGTTCTTATTTTTATTGTATATGTGTTATTGTGATGATAAGTCGACATGCACACGTATGCATTTTAAAAAAAAATTCCTTCAAGGAAGATACTCTCGCGATGATGATCGATTTTGCATTGTAATCGTTGGTTGGTTGTCCTTAACCTGCGTGCGTCGGCAGAGAATATTTGAGTTGCATGAAGCTGTACCGGCGCAGGGTGTGGACGTGTAAGGTGTCAGGGAAGATGAATTTAACATACGAAGAAGCCTTGGTCTCGGAACGCAAGGCCACGGAGAAAGTGCAGCAGTTCCCGAAAGAGTTCATGGGCCCTGTATTGCGCATGGTTCAATTCAGTATGTTTCTTCCCCCTAACCCCCGTCCCCCTCCTTGTTGTGGTTCGGAAACATGTCAAATTTGTAAGACAGGATTCACCTTCTCTCGCTATCCGCCACTTACTAATATTTTTTTGGACACCAGCAAGAGAGATTTATTCGATGTTTCTGCCCATGTGGTATACTTCGAGCTCATCCTCATCTATCTATCTATCTATCTACCTACCTATCTACATATATGAGTTCTCACTATGATCCGCACATCCGAGATTTCCATGAACCAGCAACCCGCTAAGCATTATCTGAGAAATTATGACGAATTTTACATCTTCAGGTCCATTGCGCATTGATGAGCTGGTGGACAGGGTTTACAAAGATTTCAAGGAGAGGTTTGTGGTTGGAGAGGAAGTTACAGGGGTACGTGATGAAGTACCCAGTTTGTGTCGGGTTCTGAAAGTTCTTGGTCAAGCGGAGGATGAAAGCCCTTTGTACGAGGTTGCTTGGCTGCATGACGAAGGCAAGAAAGTGCATACTTCTCGGGTTTCAGGGGATAACCTAAGACGCAGGAAGCATCCATTTTCCCGGGTGCTATTGAAGGCGTTCATCAGGGAGTCGGCTTCTTCGGGTCCTTCCAGGAGCTCGGCCTGGTTTGTGCATGACAAACTTGCCCGAAAGTATAAAATACCCATAGAGGCTCCTGAGCGACCAAAGGTCACCGAAAAAGAGTCGAAAAGAGCGTCGCTGGGTGAACGGGGCAAACGATCTGAAGTATGGAGTCTCACCATTATTGCATTCTGCCAAACTCTATCACTTTTATCTCTGGCCTGCTTCGTTAACGTAGCCAATCCCATTTGATGAGTCTCTTGCCTTCTGTAGCCTTTTTATACGGATACTGAAGCTCTGTATAATTGTTAATAATCATAGAGCGTAGATAGAATAGGTAGAGTGGTGCTCAGGGGCATCCAATGTATGTTCTATGGAGAGAATATACCAGTGGTGTGCATTTGGGGGTGGGGTCCCCTGAAATGCACTCATCTCCTCAGAGTTGTGACACAAATCACACATGAAAGTAATGAGTGTATACACCCACTTACTCACCAGTAATGATAACCTCTTGTGAATATAGGATGAAGAAATGCAAAACGGAGTTCATGGTCTCAGGAAGCGTAGGAGAAGCGAGGGTGCAGTCAGGAAGAAAGGTGATGGAAAAAGACAACATGTAGAAAAAGGTTCGCACTACAACTTGACAATATGGTCATTTTTAAATGCATGATGCATTCAGAGTATGGGAATTCAGGGTTATGGAGATGTATCACTTGTGAGTTTGTCCTGTACATCAATACATATCATAATGGAGAGTGGTAGATCTGACATTCTTTTACTGCTTAGATTGAGTACCTGGTTCATGGTAAGGAGCAGTATTTCCATCTTAGCTCATGCCTATTTGATTTTATTGTTGTTGACATCAATACAGACAAACAATACATGTGATATTCATATTTTTGACTGATAAGGTGAAGTATTCATTGCTGAATGCTCCGAGCACTAATGAGATAGTTATGAGGTCGCTGATGATTTTGAGCTGACTGGGAAACTCTGGCAGGAAAGACAGCTTGATGTTTCACTCTAATCTAATTCTTAGGTTCTAATTAAAATGTCTGTATTTCTGCAGTCATACCTCAGCCCATCCGTTACCCAATTGAGGATACATTAGTCAAGCCAGCAGCTGGTGATCCTCCTCTATCTGATCGACCAGTTCCAGCCACAGATTTCATTCTACCCATGGACTGTATAGGGGACTTGTTGATGGTTTGGGATTTCTGCTGCTTGTTTGGCAAGGCCATATCTCTCTCACATTTTACATTGGAAGACTTTGAAAAGTCACTTGACTATAGGGATGGTGAGGCACAACTTTTATTGGAGATGACTCATGCATTGCTTCGAGCAGCTTTGACTGACCCCATATTTAGAGAAGAATTTCATCAGAAAAGAAAAAGACGCACTGAGGTTACTATGGCCAACTGGAAGGATGACCTTTGTGATTTCTTGGAGCTACCTAGTCAGAAGGAAGTTACAACAGCGATTTCTATGATTCGTCAGGGCTTCTTTAAACAGCTTGAGGCCTCTGAGAAGCTAAATATTCTGCAAGCACTGGTAAACTGCTGTCTCAACTCCAATACAGTGAGAAGTCAGATTGATGAGAACATTGAAGGACATCAGTCCATCATTGCTCAAAAGAGGGAGGTTGAAGTAGAAGAGGTGAAGAGAAGGAAGGAGGAAAAGGAACTTCTAAAGCAGCAACGAAATGAGAATGGCAATGGCAGAGCTACAGAGAACGGTGATGAGGGAGAAGTACTGGAGAATGGAGACAGAGGTAATATTTATGAACATTTCATCCTGGCTAAAGGGCCCAATTCTTTTACAGACTATGTTGATGCTACTTAAGAACCATTCTCATGGCTCCTTTTATTTTGTACCCCCAAGGTCTGAAAGTTCATGTGGCCATTCAATTTCTGGTGGAAACAATTCTCAACTACTCTTTTCAATATTGTGGATTTAGAGGATGGCGAAGATGAGGATATGTTGGAAGAGCGTGGAGATGCAGATCTACACCCAACAGTATGGAAAGTGAAAGGAAAGCGGAATTCTTTTGGCAACCATTCTCCAAACAGTAATGGAGGTTCAGTGTAAGGCTTTGATTCTACTCTTGGATTTGTGACAGATGTAATATCTTACACTCTTTGTCTTTGTGCATCCTGTTATATCTTTATATGCATCCTTCCAATTTAGATGAATAAGGAAGGAGAGTTCAAGAGCTTTTGACTATACTCATCTGAAGCTGTTGCCCCACTATTTTGAATGGGTGGGATCCAAAATTCCTGAATTTTTTCCCCGATTTTGAACATGGTGGATTGCAAGCCAAAGTAGTGAGTGAATGAGAATGAATTTTCAATTGACAACCATGATTGTGTCTAGAGGTATGTTAGCATGTCGGTTAGATTGAATTGATGTTCTTCACATTGTTGTCTAACCTGGCAGCAAGAAAGATATTAAGGAGCCTGTATCTCTCAGCCGATCAAGACAAGTTCTTTTGAAGAAGAAGGTGGCAAAGAAATTAGCAGAAGAGCAGGAGAGGGAAAAACAGAGACTTGAGGAACAGAAGAAGTTGCAGGAGAAGAGGAAGGAGCAAGCTGAGGCCTTGGCTGAGCGCAAACTGCAGGAGCAAAAGGTGGCTGAAAGACAGCGGAAGGTATGTGATCATTATCTAATATTTTCTGTTGCTTATATCTTGTTGTAGGCATTGGTAAGGTATAGATGATTCCTAAAAGAAATTCATTCACTTAGAAACAGAGCAAGCATTCTCTTATATGAGTGCACCTTATGTTTGTGGTCCTCATTGCTAATCTGACATCTGAAGAATAAAGTTGGTGAGCCTGGCTTCTCATTTCTATTTTTTCTTGCTACAGCATGAACAATTGGAAAGAGAGATGGAAAAACATTATATCTCAACTTCTCCTCTTGGCAAGGATCGTTTCCACAACCGATTTTGGTTCTTTCACAGAGAGGGTCGGCTTTTTGTTGAGAGTGAAGACTCTACAAGATGGGGTTACTATGCCGCCAAAGAGGAGGTACCTGAATTTTATTTCTAGTTGTTTTCTCACATCATACTTGATTTTACAGAAGGTGTGGCATCTAACTACAATCATCGGTACTTCCTACTAATGAATGATATGGGTGGTGTGCTTGTACAGCTTGACGCTTTATCCAGTTCTTTGAACATAAAAGGGATTAGGGAAAAAGGACTGCAGAAGCAACTTGAAAAGTATTATGTGAAGATCAGGTATGTCATTTTTTACATGTCCGCACCATGGCCAACTTGCATCAGTTGAAAGTTCAGTGTGGGGCCAGTGCAGCCTTTTCCTGCATGTGACACATGAAGTAGCAGATTGTTTTCACTATTTGCATAACCTAACTTCTCACCTGCTTTTGATGGTCACTAAAAGTGTATCGCTTCTCTCTACTTGATTGGCTTGGTTGGGGATGCTTGACAAATTGATTGGCAAAGCTACACATTTACACATAATGACCAGCTAAGTAGATTCTTGGTCTTCTGTAAATTTAAATGGTAGTAACTTGCCTGTGAACGATGCCAGTTGGGCTAAGTGTCTATGGTGTGCAGGATATTGATTTATCTCTGTTGGTAGGATGTGAGTGATAAGAATCAAAGGATGTCATTTACAGGCTATGAAGTAGAATTTGTGTTGTGCTTGATGGTTAGAAAGCTTTGATGGTGGTGTGAGCTTGGTGAGATGTGAATTTTCATTGCACTGGTGGTCAAATGATTTCTACTTCAGAGACTCTTATCAGATTCAATACGTGATGGCAGAAATGATGTCTTAAACATGGAGTTTTATGTTGTGTTGTATGCAGTAATGCATTGCAGAAAAGATCTAAGGAGCTGGCACAGCGGTATGCAGTTGAAGAAGCTTCTGTGAGACGTTCAGAGCGCGTCCGCACAGCTCCTCGCCTCAGCGGTTTCTTGGCTTATACGAACAGATTGAGGGCTTCTTGAGTCCACCAGAATTGCACACGATTGGAAAGATATACATCTCCAGAGACTTTCAGCATACATGTTATGCAATTCTCATCAACAGGACAACCTGGGATGAGGAAGAGTACAACAATGCTTTAACACCATTCAATTTTGTAAAATAGTAGTTTACAGCTCCTGTTGCATGTTAGGACCCTTCACATGCTGTGATGAAAGCAGCATTGAGTGAAAATGTTTTCACCAATTATGGGAAACTTAGTGACACTGTAAGTAGGGTCAAGTCATACTGGGTCACAATTTATGTCCCGCTCTTACCAGGGTCATGCTACGGCAAGTGCTTACAAAGATTTTGCAATTTCAGTAGTCTTTTTGTACCCAAGGATCTCGGGTAGCCCCTGAAGTTTGGCAATTTTAAGAATTCCAGGGTATTTTTTAGTACCTGTAGGAGGGTTAGGACCCTCAATTCTAGAAATTCAAGACATTGCATTCAAGCTTGATCCATATGCAGTTTCAGGATGTGGTTCTGTATGGAAGACCTTTGATTAAGTCAACAAATTCAATTTTTCTGACAGTTCTTAGAGCATCCTCTCTTAAATTCCTTAATCATGTCTTGAGCAGGTTCTTTAAACTGGACAGAAGACTGAGTACTTTGATGTGGAATACAGGAATGCTAGAGCATGGATTTTGCAATCCTTTGGTACAATGTCCTCCTAAATATTGTTCCTCAGAGCTAATTCCATTGAGTGACCTATGTGTGCACTTTGTCAATCTGGTCATCTTGAGCCTTAGACGCCTGACATGAGTGACTCTGCAAGTTGGATTACAACCATCCCTGTTTTTGTTAGTGAGAAATATTTTGTGAAGGAACAGAAATTACTATGATAATAAACATAGAGCATGAAGATAATTGATTCACAGGAGAGGGTGAAGTACACATGTAGATGAGAGCTTTGAAAGAACTCATGGTCCAATGCCTGCGTAGGGATCACAATGGGACATCAGGAGTAAATCATGTGATCTCATTTTGGTTGGCAGTTCATTTAACTATGTATCCTAAACCATGGGGAGGAAGTGCCACTTGCAGGTGAAATTAAACTGACATATGGCTAATCCATGCAAAGGACTCCTATGAAGAATAGTCATTGCTAGTCTATCTTCAATGTTTGAGAAAGGAAGTTGGATGTCAAGTACGTTAGTCATTGTAACACTTAGTTGCTTGAGGATGTGAAGAGGGTGCTAGGTAGGTTAGTTAGTGCCACACTAGAGTTGAACCACCTATTCCCAATTAGGACCCCATTGGGAATCTATAGGGTGCCATAATTACGATCAAGTTGGGACTGATTTGGTAATTTCTTTTCATGGGTGGTTAAAGTAAGGTTCCACGTTTCATTATTTCCAAGGGTGCATGTTACTCTCCCACCAAATTCTTGTGGAAATGTAGATGCCATCAGACATTTCCACTAGAATATGGTGGGCAAAGTGTCCTACATGGAATCTAACCCCAAGTCTCCAACTTCGGTTGTGGCATCACTGGGCAATCAATAGTGCCATGACACATGTCCCTGGTTTTGAGAGCTAATGTGAGGAGGAATTCGACTCAAATTGTGTTGTTATGGTAAACTCTAGACATTGGTAATGTGTTCGGGCCAACTTTTGGCTCTAAAAAATCACAATAATTTTGATTTAAGGAATAAAATTGCCATTTTTATTTTTTTGGCAATCCTCCTTATTTCTATAATCCCACACAAATGGAAAAAAATTTACATCCTTATACTTCTCCAGATTTGGCGCATGATTGGTTATGGGCAGATGTACTCTAGATGTTGGAGAAATGGATGGTAGTTATGTGCACACATAGTTATAAGAAATTGACCTTCTTAAGAGACTTCTCCTTCACACTACACTAATTTTACCAATTAGTGGGTGTGGTACTAATTCTTGAAACACACACAATTTATCCAAGCCTCAAAATTAGTGAGGGCTAAAATTTCTACTGAGTGATACTAAATTCATGAATACATGCTCATTCACCAAAAATTTCAAGAAAATTAGTGCGTGCTCTAAGGTGCTTGGAGAGCAATGAAAAAATTTATATGCACACACATGCTTGTCAGAGAATAGTGCCTTTACTTTCAGTGATTAATGTTGTTGTGAATAGTATTTTCTAGTGAATAATGTTGGCTGAACAATGCTTCCTAGATCTTGTGGTGACACTAATTTCACGGCCTAAAAGAAATTTAGTATCAGCTTCACTAATTTCCCACACTTACTATTAGCCCTCCCTCACTAATTGGGATAATTAGTGTAGTGCTATCATAACTTTGCACTTGAACCATGTGAATAGGAAATGCTTAACTTTGGTCTTGATGTGAATATCGAAGTGAACAATTCTAATATTAATTTAAGGATCAATATAATGGCTCTTCAGTTAGGATAGCCAATAAGTCAATGCTCAACACCTAGGGAAGGCACCTCTATAAAAAATTGGCATACACATGTGAGAAATTTAGTATTTGTTTAGAGGCTATTTATCTTTAGTCTTTGAATAGTTATTAAAAATCCAGGTTATCACCATTTTTTTTGCACCCTATAAGTAATTATAAATTCCTCATGCAATAAACTGCACCCTATTTTATTTATAAAGAATAGGGGTTCAATTTTTTCCTTGTGGTATTGGAATGGAGTTCCTTGTTTGCTCATGTCTATCACGTAAGAAAAAAATTAAAAAAATTAAAAAAGTCTTAGAAATTTGCAAATGGCATGATTATGCACTTGAGGGAGCTATGCAAAATGACAATGAAAAAAAAAACCACCTCAATGTGCTTCTAACCCTAAAAAAACCTTTTTTTTTCCTTCTTGTTTTATCCATGTAGGACCAAAGTACATCCTTTGATTCTTATCACTAGCATCAAAATCATAACACTAGTCAAAATATCGATATTTGATGGGTATGTCAAGGTAAGAGAACCTTTGTATACTTGAGTTGTTATTTGGGTCAATACTATTTCAAACCATAATGATACTAGGGTAATTTTGCCTAAGCATGAAAGTTCTTGCATAATAAATAAGGTAGACATATCTACTTCCAATGTATCAATAGTTGGGGTACCTATATCTGAGAGGTATGTGGTTAGATGTGGTTCTAAGAATGGACACTAAAAAGACACATGTTTAAAAACAATTTTGGTCTACGTGCTCAAAATATGCTAACCATTCTATGCTCAATAGTCTACACGATTGGAGGGACCTATATGGCCACTAAGTGAGAGCATAAATCTTCACTTTGATTTTGAATAAGATATTCATATGAGCTCTTGAAATTATGAGGCAAACAACAAAGGGCACAATTTGGATTTGCCAATCATCTTGCACAAATCACAAATTGCATATCCTACAAGAAGTGGGTTCAAAGACAAAAATAAATAAAAAAATAACCCCCATAACGCAAGTCTACCTTAGACCTAAATGATATTGAAACAAAAATAACATTGAATACTCATACCCTATTGGTATCAAAAGTTGTGAGGTCCCCATTCTAGGTCCCCAAATGGCATGGGAGAAAAAAAAAAAAAAAAACTATACCAATCCAACAATGGTTGTATGCAGGTGTCATTCATTTACTTTCCTTAATTGGGATACATGTATTTGATTGGTGCATGGTTAAGTGAGGATGAAACTATAAACACCATAAAGACACTTGTTTGAAAGATATTGGACTATGTCTTCAAATTTCATGTACTACTACACATTCAATAGTAACTAACATTCAGATATATTTGGACAAATCACTTGTCCATTAAAATAAGGGATGTGCACTTGTAGGGACAAAAACATCAAGAGATAACAACAAAAGTAACAACACAACAACTGCGAACGTTTGTATTCCATGTTTGCCAACGGCCGGGGATTCGTGGCACTCATGTATTTTCATTAGTGAGAGTTCATTCATCTTTGCGGATGAGATGAACCACTTTAGACACTACCTTTACATCGTCTGCTTCTTGTCTCAAGGGTTTCAAAAATACCAAGTTTTAGTAGTTCTAAATAATCCTAGTCTAATCTAATACTTAAGGCAATAATACAAAGGGGGTTAGACATAAAAAGAAATTGCCTCATATAAAAGCAAGTGGGTGCATCATGCGTTGCCAACCTATCATTACTAGTCTAGTTATTTTTAAAATAAAATTTTGAACCCGGCCGAAAATTGTTGCCCATCCTGTCCAACTTCGGAAAAAAAAACCTTGCCCTTGCATTCTTGAAGGCCGCTTGACTACAAACCCCATGTTGAGTGCACTTCACCTTCAAGGTCTAAAATCCAATATATATGTGCACTTCCAATTAGTAAATAATCAATTGATTGGGATTTCATTCCGAAAGTGAAACTATCAATGAAGAACATAATTAACTTGGAGGTCTTCAACATTACAAAATCCTCATTAACATTGAGGTTATAATTTTGTGATTTACCATTTAAAAATATATTTGTTATTCTAATGATAGATTAGTGCAAGTGTTCATAAGATGACCAAAATGAAACAATGAAGATAGAATATAAAATATATAACAAAAAAATTATATAAAAATCAAAATTTTATTTTGTAGGTAATATAATATGAGATATACATAGATGGTATGTTATTTGGAATTAGACGTGTGGGACAACGTTATGGATGGGGTATACTCAGAAAATCATAAGTTTCTGACTATAGCCTATATGAGTTATTGTAATATTTTATCCTCGTCATATATTGTATTATCTTTAAAATTGCATGGTGTATATTAATTGTTTTAAAATAAATTTCATTACATAGTAGTAGTAGTAGTAGTAATAGTAATAATAATAATAATAATAATAATTAATTGATCTTTTGAGTTCACCAATTTACCATAAGGTGATATATATTATTTTGACATATTACAAAATTGGAGCAATCACACCCGTGCAAAATAAATGAATTATGAACAAACAGAAAATGTCGATGACAACACCTCATAATTATATGTTGCACACGTTGATGTCTTGCGATATTCATCAAAATAATCATGTGGAATTCAAAGCCACATCATGGCCTTGGAAACAACTCATGGGAGATCAAGATATAGACTTAGAGCATGCATCCAAGGCCACATCATTGCCCCTTGCCAACTAATTGATCATGTTTACAATATGGCTAATAGTTCACAATAGCTATGAGGAAGAAGAAAACAGATCTTACATGCCAACTTGGAGGTATTTGACTAAAATAAGCTCCATTCAAACTTCTTGATGGACTCATCCGATTTTGGGTACCGAATGACTTTACTTGAGTGCCACGAATCCCCAGCCTTTGCCAACCACCATTGTTGTGTACTTTTGCAATCTAGTGTACATCATATTGGCAGTTGGAGGTGTCCAAAATTCATGCATAAGTCCAAATGTACTTGAATCCTAGTTCAGTGAACACAACTAGGAGGACCTAAGTCACATTTAGTTAAGGAATCAACAAACATGCACTTCCAAAAACCATAATTGAATACATGTCAAAGGTCCAATTTTCAATGTGAATTTTGTTGTTGTTTCATCATAGATTTAATAAGGTAGATGGGTCTTAAATGGTTACGTTTTCCAACTAGCCCACTTCTCCTAGGATATGAAATACATGATCAAGTTGAGATGGTTAGCAAATCCAAATTGAGGTTGTAGTCACTTTCCTTATTATTTCAAGAGCTCATATGGATATCTTGTTCATGTTCAAAATTTAAAATTCTTGTGCTCATTAAATGGTCATACAACTCCCCCCCCCCCCAATATTGTTGACTACTAAACCTAAATTGGATATTGCATTTTGAGCACATAGTCCAATCTCTAACAAACACATGTCTTTTGGATATCCATTCTTGGAGCACACCTAACCACTAACCACTTACTACTCAAATAATGTTCAATGGGTAATGATTCAGTAATTGAATTAGGCATGTCTACATGAATTGCAACACAAATTTGAAAACATAAATATGATTCCATTGATGACCTAAAGTTGGAGATGGCTTATGCCATTTGTTAAGGAACTCCAAAATGCTCAACCATTGTTTTGGGGCATGTTCTTTACACTTACATTTCAAAATATGGTTCTTGACATTTGGATTGAAATAAACGTGTTCTTCATATTTGCGGTAGTTGTGGCACACGGGGGGTGCACTTCATTGTCAAGTTGAACACCACGTGCGATAAAACAAAATCTACTTTTTACATAAAGCATCACCAAAATGGTTCAAAAGTTTATGATTTTTTTTCATGAGTAGATATACATAGTATCTATTACATAGTAAAAATTGGTAACCAAATTTGATGATTTGTTTTTTTTATAAAACATACCGTTTCTAACTAGAATGACACAACATTGAACTAAACAAATTACTACAAAAAATGAAGATGACTAAAAATTTCAAAAAATATATACAAAAGATATTATCAATGGTTATGTGTATGTAGAAAAAATATCATAATTTTAAAAATTATCTATGGCATGTAATATAGGGTAGCAAACTTTTATTGCACGTGGTTATGAAATGTAAGGGGGTGTGATCCCCCCGTGTTGTGGCATAATAGGTGGAGGTGTAGGGATGGAAAGAGGAGAGATAAAGTGAAGAGAGGAGATGAATTGTTTGTCTGCACATGGGTTGGGTGCAAGCATGGTAAAGTGAACCAAAAAATGCTCTTGTGTACTAAAATCATAGTGTTTTTGTCAAACACCTAAAAATAATAGAATCTTGTTGTTTAAGTTGAGAAATTATTTTTGTGGCACCTTTCATTGTTGTGTTAATACTCAAATATAGAATATCAAGATGAGATCTTCAAAACTTGACATTTATAGTAATGGCAGCAAGAATGATCAAGTATATGTAAAAAAATCTTCGGAATACTAAAACCAATTTTTTTGGTCAAACGCCTTAAAGTAATAGCAAAGTGTTGTTTAAATTGGATTTTTTATGGTGTCCTCTAGATTTGTTTTAGGTACTCAAATATAGAATATCAAGATGAGATCTTCAAAACTTATCATGAAAAGTACTGCTCAAGAGGTAATGGTTAATTATGGTTTTCGACGTAGATTTCACGGCCTTAAATATTTTGAAGTTGGATTTTTTTCATATTCCTTGACTTCATTATAAACTTGAGGGCATCATTAAAAAAATTTTAGAAAAAAATTAATTTAATCTACTTTCTTCATGTTTAAAAAATTTCTAGGTTATTACATGTTCAATATATCTACTTGCACACTACTTGCACCGTCTTCTAAAATATGTAGACTTTTCTTGAAAAAAATTTGGCTACATAATTTTTTTGGCTTTGTAGATCAATGTGTTTTTCAAGTGTTTGTGAATTTTTGCTTCACAAAATTCAAAGTTAGTATGTAATCTTGAATCACTTTCACTTAAATCTATGCATGGTAATAGAGTTATGTACTTGACCATGCTTGCGCCCTAATCTTCAAGAGAAAATGGCTAAATATGGTTTTGGATGTAAACTACACGACCCAAAATATTTTGAGCTTGAATTCTTTCATATTCTTTGAATGCGTTATAAACTTGACAACATTAAAAAATGGTGGAAAATTTTCAATTTGATGTAATTTTATCACATTTAAAAAAAAGGGAATTACACTTGCACACCATTGTCACCGTCTTCCAAAATATGTAATTTAAAAATTTATATCTTGGCAACATAATTTTTTTGGGTTTGTAAATCAATATGTTCTTTAAAGTATTTAAGATTGGTTTTTTCACAATTTCAAAGTTAGTATATAGTTTCAATCACTTTCACTTAAATCTTTGCGAGGATCAAGAGTTGTCCACTTCATTGTGCTTGCACTTGGATTGGTTGGTAGCTTCATCTCACTTGGACTAATAGTCACATTTGCAAATAAACTACATTGGGAGGTATTCCGAGCATGGGTAATCACTGCCAAAGTGGTAATCACCAGGGATTCACTTGGACTAATACACAATGTTTTTTGAGCATGGGTAAGACCAAAGTGGAGTTGATGAAGTATTTGAGAGCAATGACATCAATGGGCATGTATGACATTGCAATCACATAATTAATGTGAATACCCCTGACTTGAGAGTCAAGGCTTCTACATAATATAAAGGTTCACATCTTTATCTTGGGCAATCATTGAGCATAACCTTTGATTTTTGAGAGCATAAGGTAGAGGGTGCTTAAACCAAATCCCACCCAAAAACAACACCTATAAACGCCCCCTAATCACCAACACTATGTTGCCTTGAACCATTCTCCATGGAAAATGGAGTGCCTGGGCCCATAGAGTGACGGGTTTAGGTGCCATTAGTGCGCCACCAGATACCAACCTCCACTACCTCCATATAGGGTAGGCAACAAGTTCCACTCTATCTTTAGTCGGTTCAAGGTGGCTTGTCAATACCTATTCTAGCCATTATGTTCATGGGGATTGGGGGGGGGGGGGGGGACGGCTCAAGCCCACAAAGTTGAGGTAGGCTCACAAAACCAAGGGGGTCAGTTATGGGCAGCGAGGGTGTTGGCACTCGGGATGCAAGGGGACAGTTCTACAAGTGAACCATGTTGGATCATGTTGGGCTTTGATCTAGCTTAGGTCTAGTACCCAACTATGTTGTGTTGGTTCTAGGCAATGAAGGTGGGGATCCTCATCATATGCAAGTTTGTCATACACAAGGCCTAGGGATTAATTTAAGAAAGCTAGTGGTTCTAACTTTGGGCTTAATTTTTTTAGTATACCTATGTTTAGCCCAAAGGATAATATAAATATGTATGGCTTCCCTAACATCGGATGTGATGACGATAAGGGGGTTGACTTTCCATTTTGCATCTCAATATATTTTGTAAAAACACGTTATTAGTATTAATTTGTCTTGAATGGCGATGGTGGGGAATCTGCCATAGCAATTATAGGTGATTTCAATGTATTGTATGATATGTTGCTAGAATATGGTAAGGTGGGGTTGGCTATTGTTGTGGGCACTGAGTACGCATAGAATGTATGGTTTGAGACGAATTGGGCATGTGCACGGGGTGGTGGTACATATGCATTGTAGTAACCATGTTGGGATTGTGATGTCTTGGAGTCAGGAGGTTTGATTTCATGCATTCATAAGAGTGTAGACTATTGTATGCTTGTTTGATGGGAGTGTGTGTGTGTGTGTGTGTGTGTGTGTGTGTGTTATTCGGCAAACATCATGGTTAAATTGTGCTATTCGTAAGCCTTCTACGTGTTTGTTCGAGCATGTGCAGAGTAGGTGTAACCATGTGTCAAGTGTGTGGGTTGGACACATGATACAAATTGGGTTGGGATGTGTGGCAGGCCAAAACATGTTCTTTCTGAAGTTTCCCATGTACATGTCCATATTCACACAATCAACTTATAAACGGTCTCAACATTAATACATATTTGACGATGCAAACCATAAACTCTAATCACAACATACCCATATTATTTGGGTTTTGTTTTCCGCTACGTAAATCATATATCATATATTGGTCGTCGACATTGGCTCAAGGGTGGAGCCTTAAATATATGTAAAAGCAAGGAAAAACTAACCGAATAACACCCACATACCTGAATCCCCACCCAGAACATACATACATGGAACAGTGCGCCGAAGGAGGACTGGCAAGCTGAGAGTGAGCTTCCGGTGCAATTGCGTTGGAGGGTTGCTCTGCGTCGGCCAGCCAGGGTTTTGGTGCTGCTTCAGGGGTTTTAGGAATCCATTCCATTTCATCGCATTCCTCGCACTCCTCGCATTTTGGTGCTGCAATCCTCGCACTCCCCGCAGCCATGGCGGCCTCTATGGCACTGCGCGCACTTCGGTCCCCGACCACTTGCTGCTCCACTCAACGCTCTTCCTCTCTCACCGCCACCACCACTCGCAGCGAAGTCGCAGCGTTCTCCAGCAACAGCAGCGTCATCAGGGGTTTGCGCATGGAAGCCAAGGGATTCAAGACACACATCAGCTATGTGGCAGCAGCCCGCGGGGGAGTGAGGTGCGAGGCCGTGGGGGCGGAGGGGGGCGAGGCCGTGGCGGCTCCCGCAAGTAGCCGGGTAATTCACGGGGCGTGCTTTGTGGTGGGGGATAACATCGACACGGACCAGATCATCCCCGCCGAGTACTTGACGCTGGTGCCCTCCAAGCCCGAGGAGTACGAGAAGCTGGGAAGCTACGCCATGATTGGCTTGCCTCCACGCTGGGGCAAGTTCATCCAAGACGGCAAGATGAAGACCGAGTACAAGGTCGTCATTGGTGGCGCCAATTTTGGCTGCGGATCCTCCAGGTACCACATAAATATATATACAGTTGTTCCATCAGTTTCCTTGCCTTGTTTTCCCTCCTGGAATTTGTGGAGTTTTGTGGAATCTCCCTTGCCTGTTGATCGATTGATTGCCGCGAGGTCTTCGTTTCGACAATTTGCTCGGGGTTTGAGGGTTGACGGTTTGCCACCAAATTTCGTGGTTTGGAACCTCATCATAGGGCTTCAATTTGCTTCACTTCTTCGAGCTCGTGAATGCAAGGATTTCCTTTGCACATTGCCCTGAAGCCCTTGTTTGCCACACATGAACAAATGGCTCTCTTGTTTGAGGTTTGAGGTTTGAGGGTTTGCCACCAATTCCCGTGGTTTGGAACCTCATCATAGGGCTTCAATTTGCTTCACTTCTTTGAGCTCTTGAATTTTCTCCGATGCATACATTGTAACTTTGATGTTGGTATTTCTGTTTTACTTCGCTTCTGATGGCACAGCAACGACGTTGAGTGTGGCTAGAATTAGGACCTGCTAGACGTGCTACCTCATAATGTGTTTAACGGAGGGACATAGTTTTCTCTGCTGTGGTTTTAGATAGATAATTATCTCCTTGGAGGATGGAGTTTATGGCCCTGAACAAGTCAGGTTGGAACCCTGGTTTAGCCCTTGAAGGGTCGAGGGATGCAAGTGATGGCTGCTTTCTCCGTGATGGATTACATAATGAAGTGGACAGGGCTTCATATGAAGCATTTCCAGTCTTTCAGGAATGCCACATTGTAGTGGGTGGGGTTTCCTGGGTGGCCTATCTATTTCCAAAGCAGTCAGTTGTTGTTGGAGCAGCTGTGTACCTTGTGCAGATGCTAGAAGTCTGAATTATGACTTTTGAAGGTTCCATTCACCTGTAAGGTAGACTTGCATTAATCCAAGACTAGACTTAATCAGACACCTAGATTTGAGTGGGTATGTGGTTGGGTGTGGACCTAAGAAAGGACACCAAAAAGACATGTGTTTAAAAGAGAACACAATGTGCTAACCATTTTAGGCTCAATAAACAGCATAATTGGGGGAGGGGGCCCCCTGTACTACAACTTAATGAGCCCAAGAAACGTCACTTTGATAATGAATAAGATATTCATACCAGCTTAAAAAATTATGAGGTAAATGGCTATGGGCATGATTTGGATTTCCTTATCACCTTTCACTAATTGTGAGTTTCATGTTGTACGAGAAGTGGGTGCAGAGAGAAAGTGTCTGAATAACACACGTTACCTTGTGTGAATTTGCAGGGAACATGCTCCAGTGGCTTTGGGTGCGGCTGGCATACGTGCAGTGGTGGCCGAATCGTATGCTAGAATCTTTTTCCGGAATTCAGTAGCAACAGGAGAGCTCTACCCAGTTGAGACACAGGGTGTAATCTGGGAGGAGAATCACACAGGTGATATAGTCACTGTAGATATGGACAGTGATGTGCTAGTGAATCACACCACAGGGAAGACATACAGCCTGAAGCCTATTGGTGAGGCTGGACCAGTTATTGATGCTGGTGGAATTTTTGCGTATGCAAGAAGTACTGGCATGATTGCCTCACCAGCTTCGTAGATATGTTTACTATTGAATTAATAGAGGGTCTTGAGCCGACTGGTATTGTACCCTATTATGTTCCTATGGTGGTCTTGCATATTAATGATAAAAGAAGTGGAGAAGGAATCTCCTGTTTTACCTATCATCAACACTTGATTAAGATATGGGAAAATTATGTGTTGCCCAGTTTGTGGAGAATATGAGAGGCGAAGGAGACAGTGCAGTTTCCTAACATGTGATTTCACCTTCAGTTCTAGATATCTACAACTATTGGTGATGGTGGTTAGTTAATCTGGTTGTTTGTTTTAAACATTGGACTCAAGCTGCTTCATTTGCTGCAGTCAGAAATGATTTTGTTGGACATCAATGAGTTTTTGAAGGAGATCCTACTTTTGATCAGGTTCTGCTTGACGTGAAGCGGCAAATTAGGAACTTCAAGGGAAGTCATCAGAATCTGAATTGACATAAAAGAGACTTGTATGTGCACACGTAAGCTGTGTTAATTTCAGATGTACTACTTTCTGTGTACACACAACTATTCTTGAAGAGGTCATCAATTTTCAATAAATGAGCCTTAATGGAAGCAGTTTAAACTGCAACTTCTGGGAGGTTTTGAATTAAGTTCCTTATCCAGAAATCTGACTTGTAAAGCAAATACTATGCAGAGACACGTGCAGATGGATGTTATGCACTTGTTGAGGTCACTCTGTTTCTCGTATTTTTCCAACAATTTTGTAACTTATGGGAGGACTGACTCTAGCAGTCTTTTGAGAACCCTTCTTCCTGTACAATACATTACCGTAGAGGTCTCTCTACTTCAACAAAAATTAATTATTTTCCTTCAAAATTTGCCATGTGTCAAATATATTGGTGGAGACCTGCTTGAATCTCACGTGGGAACAACAATCCGGCACTTGTAAGATGAAATAGTGGGCTGGGGATTCGTGGCACTCTCTTAAAATCATCCATCCAAGATATCGTGGATGAAGTGGCTCCAATAAAAAAAGCCCCCCTATGGGGTTGAGGGCCGATTCATTCGAATGTGATGTCACTAGACTAATTCGGGGCCTTTGACTCTATTTCCGGAATCAAATTGCCCAAAAATAGCCATTTAGATGATTCCTGTGTTTTTTTCATCCACATGGATGATTTTACTTGAGTGCCACGAATCCCTGGCCGAAATATAGCACCCTATACGGTAGTTAGAAACTATAGTAGATAGAGGTACACTGAACATGATATTTAGTGTCACTTACTGTTCGGGGTTACACTTTCCTATATATTTTTACTATTAATATATTTTAACCAAGTAAATATATTATTGTTCTAAATGTCCAAACAACCGATTCAACCTTTGTTAGGAAGACAACGAGATGTACAATAAACAATTATAGCATTGTGTAATTCCAAATAGTAAGTGACACTAAATATCATATTTGGTGTAGTTCCCCCAACTTCCCAGACAAGCACCAAGGTGAATTTAATGAAGTGTTATTTACCAGAGATCTAGCAAAAGCCTAAAAGAGTGGTCGAACAGGAAACAACTCTTGAAGTACATGGCAGTGGGTTGAAGTTAGCCGACAAATACTTTGACTCAGTCAACATGATTGGGGATCATTGAATGAACTTGAGTATCTTCACTTTAACAATGAATTAGATATTCATACGAGCCCCGAAAAGTATGTGGCAAATGACTATGACACAATTTTGATGTGGCAATCATCTCACTTGAATTGCTCGTTTCGCATCCTAGGAGAAGTGGGTGCGGAGCTAAAAGTGTCTATTCAAGGCCTGCTTACCTCAATATCTATTCACATTTTTCCTATGTGTACAAATAGGGGCAGTTGGAGGAACTAGGGTACGCATGTCCACATAACCAACCCTATGTGCCCCTGGCCTACATTTGAAGCCCTCAATGTAAGGCTGGAGTACATAGCGTTGGGTTTTTGGTTCGTTGTTGATTTTGAGTATGGCTTGTGAGACAAGGGAAGGCAATTAATTGGATGCGACGAAGAAGCAACGGTTGGCCCTGGCCTTCACGTGAAAGCTAAAGCGGTTACCGCAGCAGGAGGGCACACCTCAGCCGAAAAACAAGAGCTCAACGCTTCCAGTTCCTCCCTTTCATCCTTCCCTTTACCTCCTGCACTACCCTTGGCTCCTTCTGCTTCTGCTTGGCATGTAGGTGCGCATGTTCACAATGTCTTCAATGATTCATTTCAAGCTCCAATATGCATCGGAAGAGGGGGTTGATTTAGCTGGATAATCAATTGTGTGACCTCAAGTGGTAGTCTCCAGCATGGCTTTCAAGTTCGTCTGTACAATGCCGGCGGGTCAAGGGGGATGAGCTGTGGAGATGGTGTGAAGGATGCAAGAGCAGGTTTTGTTATTCACATAACCTAAACCTGGGTCCACAACACGGGCTTATAATAACAAGGATGCCCAGTTTGCAGAGACATCGCCGCTCGATTCAAGTATGGTAGTGATGGTTTGAAGGTGTTGTGAATGGAGTGGTGCAAGTAGCAGGCTTAGGGCAGACGCTGGGGACTCGGTGCTAATGTTGTGCAGATTCTTGCGGTTGTGCAGATTAGGGTTAACTTTGTGAACATTTATTTGGGCCTTCACCAATCCAAGGGCTTAAGGTGGGTTACAGTGAATGTTTTTCACGATTTCAATGTGAAAATTACACAATCACTAACAAGTATGTTAAGTTCAATGCAGGGACCTCACCGCTTGATTGAAGTATGGCAGTGATGGGTTGAAAATGTTGTGAACATTTATTTGGGCCTTCACCAATCCAAGCGCTATTAACAACAAGGATGTCAATGCAGGGACCTCACCGCTTGATCCAAGTATGGCAGTGATGGGTTGAAGATGTTCTGAATGGAGTAATGCAAGTGGGGTTAGGGCAAACGCTGGGGACATGGTGCAAATGTTGTGCAGATTCTTGCAGCTGTCATTAGGATTAGCTTTGTGAACATTTATTTATTTGGGCCTTCGCCAATCCGAGAGAGAGAGAGAGAGAGACAGAGAGAGAGAGAGAGAGTAGGAAAAAGAGAATCAAAATGCCGCTGCAAAAAATGGAGATCCCTCCATACAGGCCGCGGTCTCAAAGGCCGCCAGCAGAGGTTCCTGTGGCTAGTAATCAGCCTGTGATTGACCCCGGTGACATTCGTGCACAGAGTACAAGCATCCAGGATTCTTCTGGCGCTCGCATACACAGTGCCCACAAACTCCAGGAGCTTGCGCTTGAAAACCCTTCAACGAAAAGAGAGGAGGCTCAAGAAAACCCTTTTATGAAAAGAGAGGAGGCTCAAGAAAACCCTTTTATGAAAAGAGTGGAGGTTCAAGAAAACCCTTTTATGAAAAGAGTGGAGCCGCCGCCGCCGCCTCCGAGAGCTCCCCCCGTTCCAAACACTATTCCAAAAGCTGCACCATCACTACCCCCACCAACACCTAAACCTCGAGCACAAGAGACAAAAGATAGGAAACCTTCGAATGACAAAAAGGTTGAAGCCAAGGAGGTTGCAAAGACGGAAAGCAAGAAAGAGAGTGTGAAGAAGGAACCACCACCCAAGAAGGAATCGAAGAAGGATTCCAAAAAGGAGTCGAAAATTGACACAAAGAAGAAACCCAGCGCAGACGGTACGTAATGTATCAATTGGTTGCATCTTATCATTGTTTGAATTTTGTAGAGCAACAGAGGTATGATGCTCAGGAGTAGTTTGCAATGACAAGTTATGATGCTGTGGACATTTTTTGTTGTCAAAAGACTCCAAAAAGGACCCAAAGAAGAAACTTGGCACAGACGGTATGCAATATCAATGTTCTATTGGTTGCATTTTTGTTCTTTAAATCTTTTTAGGGATACAGAGTTGTTTAGAAATAGTTGTGCAATGACACGTTATGATGCTTTCGACATTTTCTTTTGTCGTCATGTATGTCACTACAGTTGCAGCCCATGTGGTGCCGCCATGGAGTTTGGCGGGGTTCACCATCTCACCAGAGGACATTGCAAGATTTGAGGCGAACCCAGAATCGCTCAAGAGCTGGGGAGGATTGAAGGGTGTGGCGATGTCGTTGCGAGTCGACCCTGCCAAAGGAATTGAAGGAGGTCCAGATGACATCAAATTGCGGACCGAGGCATTTGGAGCAAACACATATCCCATAAAGAAGCCCAAGTTATTTCTTGTAAGCGTCACAAGATTATTATCACTTTTCTCATCAACTTGACATTCTTTGCAGTTGGATGAAGTTCTATAGACTATGTCAAAAAAGAACTCTGCATGGTTACCTATCAAATCCTAGAACATTTACACCAACTGTGTCTGAGGATGCAACACAGCGTTTATTTACAGCAAGTTCTGTCACATGATTACTAGTTGCAATTCATCAACAAAGATGAAACGGTCACATGTCTGGTACTGAGAAAAGAAAGTTTGGTAGTGAGGCCGTATAGGAGTATGTGTGGGAAGCTCTTCAAGACGAGACGTTGCTGGTATTGATATGTTGTGCCGTTGTATCCTTGATTGTGGGGCTTACAACAGAGGTATGGATTTATTTTAAAAACTTAAAATTATATTAGAATAAAATATTTATTATATGGTAATAAATATGTTATAACATGATAATAAATATCCAAAAAATAAAATAAATCTTAATCACATGGCACAGGCATGTCAGAGACTACGTACACTAAATATGATATTTAGTGTCATATGGTATTTAATGTCACTATGGTGACTTTTCGGATGACACTTCTTATGAAAAAATGAACAAATATTGTCATGGATGATGGATGAGTTTATCCATTGGCCAAAACCCTCCCTTCTCTTGTCAGCAACTTGTGATGAAATATTGTCATGGATGATTGGGTTTTGGATGTAAAACCACTTGGTAAGTGACAGTAATTGCAACTCTGTAAGTCTATAATTCCCCCAAAAGTTACAAGGAATGACAAATAATGCTGGGTTAACATTTAGTGTTGGTGACACTATACCGTGGTTTACAAATAGTATTGTGCAAGACAATTAGAATTGGTGACACTAATTATCATATTCAGTGTAGCTCTTGCCGACATTTGAACATGGTGTTTGCCTAAATGTAATGCGTTTTTGTGTCATAGGTGCCATTGACGTACAGTATCCTTGTAGTGTATTTCAGGGTACTTCAACCGGCTGGTACGATGGAAGTGGAATCAGCTTTGCTGTGGTTGTGGTTGTCATGGTTGCATGTTAGCAATCCACCTTTCACTATTTGCTGTTTCAATAAAGATGTATAATAATCATAAATTTCTCAATGGTCTTTTTATGCTTGCATAAAATAAGTTTTTGGTGTGGACAGTACTTCTCTGAAATTTTTGTCCACATGGACGTGGTACGGTTGCAGCTATCAGTGATTATCAGCAGGCCAAACAATTTCAGCAGCTCAGTGACCAGAAACGGAAGATCTTCATCAACGTAGAACTATCTCTTCCTTCCACCTTTACTCTCAGATTAAGGAGTAAAAGATGATGATAATTTTAAGATATTGACATGTTCATCTTAGCATAAATGTGGTAGATTTACATGCTCAAAGAAGGTTCAGGTCATTTTCTTGGTCTCATTTTCTTAGAGTTTGGAATTGCTCTTAAGGACGGTACCACGATGACTCAGCACAGTGTGAATGAATAATTGTATCAGGTGACAAGAAGTGCAAGGAGACTAAAAGTGTCCATATTTGAGATCGTAGTGGGTGACATGGTGCAGCTGAATATTGGTGATCAAGTAAGCAGTTGTTTTTCCCATCACCCTTGTGGGTAGACTGAGGGCACTTTAAACCTATTTCACTCATGATAGAAGAAAACATGTTGCAATCATCATAAGTTGCTGCCACAGGTTTAATGCAGAGTGTTACAATGTAAACGTGTGCCTCTCCAGACAGATCGTTATTGCCAGACAGAATCATGCAACGTAGTGACCATCCCTGGTCGATCTTGTCTTTTGTTTTAGGTTGGCTTATGATTCCTTCAGTTTCCTTACTTATCCTGGGGTGGAGAACAATCTGCTTGAGGATTGTACCCAAAAATGATGCACAAGCGTTTAAGCACTTAACCATTGAAAGATGTAGGGGATCAATGTACAACATATATACACAATTTCTACAAGCCTCACCAAGTCTGAAAATCAAATTTTTTTGATATATTTGGGGATTTGAAGCTTTATTTAGTACATTATCATATGTCAAGGATAACATAAAAATACACTTGTGTGTGACTTTGATGATCAAATTACCAAGTATGTATTTGCATTCAAGGGCACTCAGGTTGTGTACTTGAATCTAAATCATCAATAACATCAAGGTGTACGATCGATTCCAAAAGCGCACTTGAAGAATAAGTTAATTTTAGATAGAGACACTTTAGCTGAAATAGAAAATCTGTAGCTCAAAGACTTGTTTTTGTGCATGGAGAGATGCAGATTGGCCTCTAGGGTTTATGCAATTGAGGAAGTTCCATCTAACCAAGATTGTGTTCATGCCATTTCTTAAAGTGCAGATTCCAGCAGATGGACTGTTAATAGAAGGACATTCACTATTGATCGATGAGTCTAGTATGACTGGTGAAAGTGAACCCGTATGTGCATATCTTTAATCCTCTGACTTCTTCAATATCTCTGGCATACAAAAGCAAGAGGACTCAGAGATATCCTTCAACTCAATGGGACTTTTTGTTAGGATTGGTCACCTAGGACTTCCCATTGTTGTTTTGCGTACAAAATCATTCATTTCTTTCCACTTGTGATGCATGCTTGGAGGTAGTGCTTGAATTTGAATGATGAGCAACCTGTTTTGGTTCATTGAGGGCCAAACTCATTTTAGCACCTCTTGGCATGCCAAATTGAGTTTGACCCTCAATGAATTAGAGATTGTTTTTTGGTTCAAGCCTCCACACTAACTCTGAGCATGCACCGAAAATTTACTGAACATGGTAAGTGTTCTATGCAAAACAAGCAACTCCTGACCCAAAAGTCTCGTTGAGTTAAAGGATAACTCTAATGAGTGATTTTTAATCCATAAAGTGATTTTCTGTGCCAGAATTTAAAGTTTCCCCTTTTGAGGTAACAAAGTATCTATAGAACTTTGATCACTGACAGTCTTCAACTTAAAAATCTATGTGGGTAGAAAATCATTTTATTTCTATCAAGAAGGTTAGAGTATCGATTAAGTTGGTGATGAATGTGCAGATGCCGAAGGATGACGAGCACCCATTCATGCTATCTGGGTGCAAGGTCATGGATGGCTTTGGAGATATGATGGTTTGTTCTATCATGATCAAGCTCTCCCACTCATTTGTGTACCTATAGAAATTTTCACTCTACTCACTAGTTCTTTGTGTTGCACAACTCTTTATGTATTAGAAAATTGCTCATTTGAAATTGCTCATTTAAGAGAAAATTGCAGGTAACAGCAGTGGGGCTGGCTACGGAATGGGGGAAACTAATGGCAACCATTAGCGAGGACAATGATGAGGAAACGCCACTACAGGTTAGTAACCATGTTGAAATAAAACTTTTTGAACATGACATAGGGTCTGGGATTTTGGTTGCTTTTCCTATTCTTTGCCACGTTCCAGCATCCTTTGATGAAGTTAGGAAATATACATCAAAATAATTTGCATTGGATATCTCTTGCAGACGCGCTTGAACAGTCTCGCTACAACAATTGGCAAAATTGGCCTTGCTGTCGCAATCCTTGTTTTTATCATCCTACTCTGCCGGTGGGTGTTCAATTTCTTCCTTGATGCCTCTTACATTTACCATAAACTCAAGAATTTTGTTCTTTTGATTTTGCTAGTCCTTGGGGACAAAGTTCGCATAGTGGCAAGTAGAGTAGAAAGTAAGCAAAACTTGCTCACAGCCATCTAGCGCGCTCTTGCCATATCTGCTAATTGAGCAAAGTAGCATAAGTATTTTCTTTTTAGATGTAGTATATTTGGTCACTGTTGCCAGACATGATCGTTTCTTTACTAATTTCTTGTAACATGCTGTGCTAAATATATTTTAGAGTTTGTATTGAAAGAAACAGATAATTCGTTTAGCACCTGGATATTTTTATATATTTTAAACGTTAAAAACATGGAAGGTGGTATTGTCTGTAACACACGCATATATACAAATTCAACAGCATGGATGTTATCTTTTAGTCGTTTCCAACAATTTCTATTTTTGGGAGAATTCATTAAGCTTTCCATCTTAAGTGATCTCACTTTAACAGAAACACCTTTGTCCTTTTAGGGTTAATGTCTGAGTTTCAGAAAAGACAAATGCTTTAATTCTGGTAAAGGCCATGAAATCAGGGGTATTTTTATACAGCATCAGTATTGTGTGCACTTTTAGTTTAATTGAAATCCACTTGAGCACAAGCATCTCAATTGCTCGCTCTTTATACAGAATGCTTTACAGATTCATAGAGGTCTTTTGATAACTTTCTATGGGAACCTCTCTTGGATATAGGTTCTTAGCAACAGTCGATTTCCATCATTTTACTGGAGCTGATGGCAACACACTTGTCGACTATTTTGCCATTGCCGTAAGCTTCAAACCCCTCTAACTTACACTGGTCAAGGTATCATTTGCCCTCATCACCTACATAGTTCCAGTAGTTTGTTAGTTTCAGCTGCAAAAATTGTTTCTCATCTACAATGTGGCTGGGTACTCTGTTTCTAAAGAGATTTTGGTTTAATGGCAATTATGCAATCATGGCTTATTCGTTAAAACGGCTCAGGTGACGATTGTGGTGGTGGCTGTACCAGAAGGCCTGCCTCTTGCAGTTACACTGACGTAAGAGTCTTGCCACATCAAACTTATCTGCATCTGTGATGTTGACATTAATTTGCAAAATTCTCAACGCTGGCTGGTGATTGTTTTTTAATCTGGTCTTGCTATGGTGCGAAGCCTTGCTCCTCACACAAGGCTGTACGGTGAAACTTTGTGTTGTAATAGTAATGTTTGTGTTGGACTGGTTTCATAATAGTTTTGATACCACTTGGGAATATATAATTAGGATATTACAATTATCTAATACCAGTAGGGTGCAGATGGTATTTGAGGATGTATTTCATTTTGATACCATTCTGGTCTAATAAAGAACCTTCATACCTAGGTATAAGTACCCTCACATCAATATGGTATTAAGAATTTATTGACCCAAATGATAACTTGGGTACACAAAGATTCTCTCATCTTGTGATACCTAACAAAATATCAATACTGGACTAAAGTTTTTGTGGCATTTACTGTCAATTACTCTATTATGAGACCTATGCCTAGATTACACCAGTGGTCAACGTGCTGACCATTACCTAGTGTAACCATATGACACTTGGCAGTGATATGCTCAATACTTTCTTCCTCTTGCATGCTTAAACATAAACTATCATGTCAAGTAACCCGATGTGCTATGGTAAATGTCATTCCATAAGAAGTTATTCACTTCAAAAAGTGACTCATGTTGACAATTAGCGGACATGACATTTCTAGGCTTGTAGGCATTAGTGGAACCCTTTGCAAATAGTGTGTTACATTAAATACCATGAACAGTGTAGTATTATATTTTTTATATTGGTTGGGTAGTTTATTTGATACCCTTGTTGAGACTGTGTCTCAATACCATGCATTCACATTATATACCCGTCCAACAGTGGCAGTAACGTTTGTGCTACTCTTTGCGACGCTGTGCAGGTTGGCATACTCAATGGCAAAGATGATGGACGACCGAGCCCTTGTAATCTTTGTAACCTGCAAGTTATTGTTTAAAAGTTTAATGAATGCAGATCCTCAGAGTGAAGATTTTGGAATATCAAATATGTGCAACTTGTATTGACCCCAAAAACCTGAATCATTGAACTGGTGATTTGCAGGTCAGGCACTTGTCAGCATGTGAGACCATGGGTTCTGCAACGGATATTTGTAGCGACAAAACAGGAACTCTAACTATGAATCTGGTCCGTGGAACACACACTTTGAGGCTATATAAAATGAGGATTTTCATTTTTCTGATACAGCTAGGGTAAGGGTATTTGAATGTGTTTTTGGTTTGGATCTCATTAGGTTCTGTATTCCTACATATGATAATTACCCTAGTACCAGTAAGTTATCAGGATGGTAATGACTCGGGTATACAAAGATTCTCTCATCTTGTGATAATCACCAAGTATTGAGAGTTTAATTGGTATTATCACTATATTCGTTAATTTGGGACTTTTTGGGCATTTTGAGACAATTACAAATATAAGAACATGGATAAAATGACACAGATATTGAAGAGTGTTGTAAGATGTAAATACTTTGAAGCGGGTGTTCATATCAAGAACCCGATTAAGAACTCATATCAAGATGGTTTAGGTAGGACGACCCAAACATTAGACCATGTTGTTGTGGTCCATATATTAATTTGAGACAAGAGAAAGTCTCAAATTAACGAATATAGTGTTTATTGCAATTTTCATGCCAATCAGGGAGGCTCTTTTATACCATGCATTCGCCTATATACTAGTCTAACATTGGTTGAGTCGAGTCGGGTATCTATAATGAAGATTTCACATTATTGGATGTCAGTAAGGTATGGGTATTTTGAGAATATTTTTTATTTTGATACTATTTAGTTTATATACCATGCAAGAACCTTCAAACCTAGGTAAAATCGTCCTAGTATCAATATGGTTTAGAATGGTATTGACCCAACCAATAACTCACATCTACAAAGATTCCCTCACCTTGAGATACCAGTCAAATATGAATATTCGACTGGTATTACAATTTTGATACCCAGGGTTATGTTCTTTGATACCAGTATTGTTGTTGATTATTGATACCATGCATTCACCTATATACTGGTCCAACATTGGTCCAGTTGTTGGCTTACTGAATAGTCTTGATGCTCTCGTCAAATGGGCTCTCAGCACCACAGTGTTGTCTTAGTCGAAAACAATGGGTACCTAAAAATTCTCTCAGCTATTTAGATGACTGAGTAAAACTGCTTCCTCATCTCTTGGCTGTAACTCCAGATGACTGTCGTGAACAATTGGCTTTGTGGAAGGTTGCGTAAAACAACAGACCTTGATGAAGAGTTTGCACCTCAAGTTGTTCAGGTCCCTTAATAAACGTTTTTTTTTTTATAATTAAAAAAATGAAGTGAGTATGGTGGTTACAAATTGAGTCTTTCCATGAGGACATTATTTACTTCTAAAATTTAATCATCCGGGATGGGTATAACTGAATCTAACCTGACCTTACAATTCCTCACAGATTTTGCATCAAAGTATTTGTCTCAACAGCAACGGAAATGTCCACTTCCCAAAGGTAAACCCGATAACATGTACTTCTACAGTTTTGTAGGCAGTCGGGCATTTATTGAGATAAATTATAATTTGCATGCATTGCCTTCAAATCATTACCTCTATTTATACAAAAATAATTGCAAGAAAAACAGTAATATACATACAAATGTAGAAATTACACATAGCCTCAAATATTTGTACTTGTCCAAAATGTATGCACCCACTCATGGCTAGGATTCTAATTTTGCATTTCTTGTCTGGATGATGGGCCGATTGTATCTATACAGATTAAGAACATCACATAATAACCCAAAATATACATAAATTTCTTAACTTCAACAATCTTTCCTATGTGTACAATGTACGGGGCCTGTGCACATGGCATTGGAACAATTGATGTAAAAGTTTGACATGGCATAATGCAGGATGGTCCTCCAGAAGTAACAGGGAGTCCAACCGAACAAGCTGTTTTGAATTGGGGGGTCAAGGTACTATATCAATACTAAAGTTGTGGTCTTCAAATTTTGATGTTCTCTTTCCTATTCTTCCTTGTGTCAAATAGGTATTTCTAAATTTGAACTGATCAGAGATTTTCATTCTCTTAGACACTCAACATTGTTTAACATCTGATAGGCATCTTTTAATTGAAGGGGCTTCTTTTCTGCTGAAGTTGGGTCTAGTTGATGAGACTGGGTTTGCAGTAAAATTGGGAAACTTAATCTTTTCTATGCAGATCAATTGCCACTCCACTTAGAGTTTTTTGACTTCTTTCCAAGTTGATATCCTAGTAAACTCTTAATTTATTAGGGCCACATAAAATTAGAGCTTGAGGGTGTGAGGGGCTAAGGAAGTTTAAATGGATGTAAAACCTACATGGAGTCCTACATGGCATGCAATGGATGATATTTCATGGCCTACCGGATTTTGTGTCAAGCATGCCCACATCAAAGAGATGGATCTAATACTAAACTAGGAGACTATGAAAATCCAAAACCTTATAACCCTTGATTTATAATAACTTATCGTGTGAAAGGGTCCACATGAATAGGATGGTTATGATATAGTGTTCGATTGAGAGCCTGGTCGCATATGTCTTTACATTACACTTGAAGGCCCATGACCACAAAAATTCAGTTTCAATTTTCCATTGACACCCTTCCAATGAGTTTTCAAGGGCCCTTAACAATTTCATGGTCATCGCCATTGGCCGAAGTGTAAAGGGGCCCTTAGTGTAAGTATATTTGAGCACCAAAATTTGTATGTATATTCATGCATTGAAGCATTTTTGTGGGACTAATTGCTTTCGTTCAGTGTATATACACAGCTGGGTGCTAGGTTTGATAAGCTGAAACGGGATAACTTCATTATAGGAGTTGAGACATTCAACTCTACCAAGAAGAAAATGGGAATTTGCTTCAGAGTGAGTTTGCATTGTACTGAGCCCTTGCATTGCTTGGAACATAATTTTTCTTTTTAATGGATGGTGTATGACATGTAATAACATTCATCATAGCAGGGAAGCAAATCCTTTCCAAAGATTTTATTAGTAATAGCAAAATACTCAAAAATTGTCCAGAGTATGCTTGATTGTGACTGTCGCTGTAGACTCCAGACGGGAAGACGTACGTACACTGGAAAGGTGCAGCCGAAATTATGTTGGACTTTTGCACTTATGCACTTGAACCTAGTGGCGAGCTCATCACTCTAACTCCGGAATTGGTATGCTCTTCTAGTTCTATGTATATTGCATGTTTGAATTCACATTGATGTACTTCATTTTGATCTTGTGAGAGAACATGTTTTGTTCTTTTCTTGTTTATACATTTCACATGTAGGGATGGTTGAATGGAGGTACAATATGAGAGCTTTCAGACACAATTGCGCAAACTATTGGAATCATTTAACATATTTCTTCTGCTTCGTCATTGTTAGAGATGCCATAGCATTTTTATGCATGGGTAAGGGCGTTCTCTTTCTATTCTAGCTTCAAGAACAAATATCCAAGTATCAAGGTCCTTGAATGACATCAAGCACTTGGGGTCTGTCCATGAATGTTAAGCATAGTGAAGTGGCAATCTCTCATTAGTCAACACCTCATTGTTACCTATCTTTGGACTAAGATTTCTCCCATCTACCAAGATTCAAGTTAAAGACTTTGCCAAGAAGAATCTAGTTGAGTGAATAGTGTCAAAGAGCACCCACTACACCACTTAAAGGTGGGTTTACACTAGGGTCCAAGACCAAAGAAGTTAACTTGAAGTCCCAAAACTGAGCGATCCCATTGATCGAGAGAAAAGTGTCTAGGTCCAAGCTATGAAATTTTATAATGGCACTAATGTGGCATCACTTTTTTGTCAAATCTCATTGGTCCCACTCAAGAAAACACTCCTCTTTGAGATATCAATTTTGAATCAAAAAGTAAAAGTCCATTAAGGAGTGTTTTGGACTCCAAGTTTATTGGACTCAAATGTAAACCCACCCTAAGTATGCTATGGCAACTTTCAAGCAATCAATAGACACATGTCAGCTTTGTTGAGTATGGTTATTAAACATATTTTAGACTAAAGTCCTTTGTGGTTTGTCGGCACCAACAAGTTTTGTGTGTCGAGAGGGGATGACCGCAGCGTGAGGAGCTGAAGATAATCATTAGCAGTTTTGCAAATTCAGCGTTGCGCACCTTGTGCTTTGGGTTCCGGGAGATTTCATTTGAGGAGGCTTTGACTTTGACCCCTGACAAAATCAAAGCTTCGGGGTTGCCTGATTTGGATCTTATTTGTATTGCCATCGTGGGAATCAAAGACCCATGTCGACCTGGTGTCCCAGAAGCTGTTGCGAGATGTCAGGCGGCGGGCATCAAAGTATATTGATTCTCAAACCTGATCATGGAGTAGTTGCTCTTGAACTCATACCTTTTTTAATTACTTCAAGTTAAGTTTTCCCAATGAAGGGCCATGCCGCACACAAGAGTTACCAACTCATAGCTACTACTGAGGGGTTAATATTTCTATGGTCGGGAGTTGGTTGTTTTGCATACAACACTTTCCATGTTTGGTAAGCTTTTGGTGCATGCTTGGAGTCGGTGTGGAGGTTTGAACGTGGGACATTCTATAGAGGTTCATTGAGGGCACAACTCATTTTAGCACGTCTTGACATGCAAAATGAGTTTGATCCTCAATGAACCGATATAGAATGTCCTGCATTCAAACCTCCACACCAACTCCAAGCATGCACAAAAAACTTACCGAAACATGGAAAGTATTGTATGCAAGACAACCAACCCCCGACCAAATCCCCAGTTGAATTAAAAGATAACTCCTTTAATGATGGCCATCCTTCAGTACCTGGCTTGGTTGCTTTCCTTCCCCACTTACTACAGCAACTCTGTCGACCCGCTCCCTAGACAAAGTGGGATAAGTAGGCCTTAACCCTATTGCTTAATCCCTCATATGCGAACGTGAATAACATGGTCTTCAAAAAGAGATAGTGTTATGATATGGTTAACTAACCAGTATTTTTTGGTATTTGATGACCCATATGTGTGGCATGGCCCCAAGCTCATAATGGGTTTCTTGCACTTCAAGCTCAAGTAGGCACCAAAATTAAGTTTTCACACATGTACTCAGATGTTGTGTGGTTCAAAGTTCATGTGTAGGTCCGGATGGTGACTGGAGATAACCTTCAGACGGCAAAAGCTATTGCAGCTGAATGTGGTATTATCACTGAAGAAGGAACGGCTATAGAGGGCAAAGATTTCCGTGTAATGAGCCTTGAAGAGCAGTACGCCTTAATTCCAACTCTGGATGTAAGGGTTCTCATGTTTGCAGTTTTCGTTTTTGTTTCCCCAACAAACAGCAAGTCATGGAAAACATCTAAAACTTCATTCTTTGTTGTGATATAATAGAATGGATAGTCATGTCTCCACTTTCTGTGAATTCAGCTCGCTCACGTTTTTACAACTAAATAAACCACAGAAAATTGCTTCACTTTTTTTCTCAAGCAGGTAATGGCACGGTCCTCTCCGACGGACAAGCACACGTTGGTGAAGAGATTACTGGAGATGGGACAGATTGTTGCTGTGACGGGTGATGGCACAAATGATGCTCCTGCTCTTCATGAGGTACATGATTTTTAAAGATTTTTTCAGTGCAATTAAATTAATAAGGTACATGAATACCTGACGCCTTTCATCACATAATTTCTCGAAGGTGGTGCACTATGTAATTATCACATTAAAGTTATACCTAGTGGTGTATAAAGTAGTTATCTTATAATCTATCATTCTTATGAAACAATTATCTTCATAGTAGCATAATGTGGCAGATATGAGAAGAAACTACAATTTTCATATAATTATAATGCATTCATCATGAATGCACCATACTATTTTGATGATTTTTATTTTCTACATAATATTTTTGCCTCCGGTAGTTTCTCAAAGTACATATTGTAATCTACAGTTGCCTTCAGCATACAGTCCATGGGCACATGTTGTACAATGCATTATGTGAACATATCTGGAACTACCATACACTTGTCCAGAATAATTCCCTAAACCCTACACCTTTTAATATGTGGTTGTAGTGTTGTTTAACATTACATTATCATGGGTGTTGCATTTTACATTTTTTTTTATCAGGCGTCCATTGGACTTGCTATGGGAATTGCGGGTACGGAGGTCGCAAAGGAGAGCTCTGACATTATAATCTTGGATGACAACTTTGCGTCCATTGTCAAAGTATGAGAACCTTGAACTATATGTTTAAAAAACATCAGTAGAACACCGGTACTCACAATGATAAGAAAATATTGTTAGTTGCCATTTTATGACCAAATCAAGTGTCTAGGTTCAGAAAAATATTCTATTGATGCGAAAGTAGGTGAGTTTATTCTTACTAGATGTTCTTTGATATAGATGATATGGTAGGATGATTTTACTGCAGGTTGTAAGGTGGGGGAGGTCAATTTACGTTAACATCCAGAAGTTCATTCAGTTTCAAACCACAGTGAATGGGGTTGCCCTCGCGCTGAATTTTATCACTGCTATCGCCAGCGGTGATGCTCCACTCACAGCTGTTCAGGTTTGTCATTTCATGTGCCATTACTTGAAAAAAGCCATATTGACCTCAGTCATAATAATAAGAACTTCAAGCTGGGAATTAGGTCAAGTTGCGGTATAGGATGAGTGGCATAATACATGTACTAGTACATGGCCAGGTCACTTTGTATTTTTCTCTCATATCCACATGCATTTGGAGGCCCGTGTTGTTTATCTACCGTCTTATAAGTCACCATTTCCTAATACATCTAGACCTCACTTGAAAAAAAATTGAATATCCCTACAAAGACCCACCTTACTACTAATTTTAAAAGATGGATTCTTAAATTTGTGTTCGCCTCTTTTACAAGTTGATGAATTAATACAACCCTTCTTTGGGTATCTGGATTATGATGCAGTTGCTGTGGGTGAATTTGATAATGGATACTTTGGGAGCCTTGGCATTAGCTACCGAACCTCCAACAGAGATTCTTATGCAAAGGCCTCCTATACCAGTCTCGTAAGCTACTTTGTGCTTACTGGAGAGTGCAAAATTTTCTGAGTGTGTTTTCCCATGCAGAATTACTACAGTAGAGTCGTCTGTAGAGTCACTCAAAAAGTCTTTTTGATCCATCTTTGAGAGAATTTTCTATTAAGAGCTCGTTAGCTTGTTGTGCTTGGAGCGGAATTTTGAAAGTCGGGTGAAACTCCTTGGACTTCCTCTTGCAATCCCAAAAATTGAGAGAAGTTTAAGATCTAAAATAGGGTTTGTCTTTGGCACCCACCACTCTAAACCCTGGATCGCCTGTGGAAGGCTAGTTTGACCCACCCATCCTAGTATGATAAGCTAAAAAGCCTAACACCACTCTTTGAGAATGTTAATGTAAGCCTTACCAAAAACTTAATGTGGGGTAGCTTTATAGATAAGCTCTCAAACTCATAATTTAGTCAACTCACCCAGAGTTTGATCCCAAGCCTTTACACATAACTCTAGTGTGTTTCCAATAAACTAAATTCGATTTCGTGTAGTCCACACTATTCATTCTTGACCCACACAGCTTGTCTTGCAAATATTGGGTGGCAACTAGAGAAGGAGTCACATGACACTTGGTGCTACATGACAAGTCACGAGGACCACACCAATTAACATGGAACACCAATTTTAATGTCACACTAAATCAGATGTTTATGTAGTTATTGCCTAGGCACTCATCTTGTTTCTCAATGTATGATAAAATAGTTTAAATTAAGATGATATGTACCATTTAGTGACAATGTTGTCAAGAGACATGCTCTTGGTAATGATGTGTTGACACACTTGGTCCCTCCTTTCTAAAGAGAGGGAATTATTGCATACAAGTGTACATCTCATTCATCCAACATTAAATCCATGAAATAGTATGCATCCTAGAGGTTACTTTTTTAAAGTTGATTTGACACCGAAACTAGTTTCAAAGACCCCACATTAGTCTAGTCCAAGTCTTTTGAAATGAATCGGCCACAAACCTATAGGGGTCAAGTTTTTATGTTGGATGCATGAGAGGTACGCTTGTATGTGATAACTTTTCCTCTCTCCCTTCTGTCTGATTTCAACATTCCGAGAACAGGTTTTGAATTTTTGTCCTGTACAGGGAATCTCTCATAACAAATATCATGTGGCGCAACATCATTGGCCAGGTACTTATATGGTTTCCTTTACTTAGAATACTTATACAATTCTACCTGAATCTTTTGGTTGCCTACTACAAAGTTGCGCACATACTTATTAGCAAGAAATTGGTGGCATTCTAGGCACATATCATGTCATCTGGGTACTATACTAAATAGTCCTATTAATGTGAGCCACAGTAAATCTGTAGACCCCACATTAGTTTTCAACCACCTCAAGTATCTAGTTTAGAATTAGTGTGTGTCACATTAATTGTTCTTCTAGGAAATTAATGTGGGTATTTATTGACTTTATGCTATTATTATCACTCAGAGTGTTGATTGGAAGTCTTTTTGAAGACTTAGTGAAAGACCCAAGGTCTTCACCCCACATTATTTCCACCATAACTAGACAATTAGTGTGGCCCGCTTTAATTGTTTCCACATTAATTTCCACCCACACTACTAGGACTATTTAGTGAAAATATGTTATGGGGTGCACGTGGGACTGTTCACCACCTTTTAGCTTCACAGAGATTGAATCTGGTGATGTTATATGCAGGCAACGTACCAGCTGGCTATGTTGCTTGTGCTGCATTTTAAAGGCTACACAATCCTTAACCTTACAGACACGACAGTAAGACTTCACTTTGTTGAAATGTAGTCATGTGCTTAACCTGAATGGCCAAATTGTCCCTTGAACTGCTTGTGAAGCTTTTAGAGCCATTAAGGTAGATGGCGTCTTAAATGGTTAATTTTTTTTCTTCTGATTAGTACACTTCTCCCATGATATTAAACACATGAATATGGATCCCATGGGAACTTAGAAGTTAAGTTGTGTAAGGTTGGAATAGTACTCGGATGGGCGACCTAGCACTTAGATTTTTGTGCATCCTATCACCTATGGTCCACCCAATCATAGTGGAGGGATTCTGGGTGAGCAAGACACTTTCAACCAAACATGTAGAAACCTAGGGGCTTGCCCTTGAGGGAGATAGGTGTTGGTTGGCTTGTCCGTGTCCGTTCAAGGTGTACACTTTCAAAAGAAGGCAATAGTCTTTTTTTTGGGGGGGGGGGGGAGGTCCTCTAATTCTTGTGATGTCCATTTTGGGATTACACATAGACTTAGACCAACTCGTAAATGAAGCAACACCCATGATTCATACTAGTGGCAACATCATAGTTGTCTTTCTTTCTCTCTTTCTTTCTTTCCTTAAACATATGATTAGCATGAGATGATTGCAAATCCAAATCGAGGTTGTAACCATCTTCCTCATAAACTTTGGAGCTCATATGGATATCAATTGCATAATCAGTGTGAAGGTTCCCTTTCTTTTTGAATGTTCATTTAGGTCCCCCCCCAATCATGTACACTATTGAACCTAGAATGGGTTAACAAATATGAACACGTAGTCCAATTGTTTCTTAAACACGTCTCTTTGTGGTGTCCGTTCTTGGATGCATACCCAACCACACACCACTCGAACATAGGTGTCCGAATAAGAAAAGTAACCAGATTGAGACTGCTTACCTTAAACATGACTCTACAGCCAAATTTAGGCTTCCAATGCTGGAGTTTCTTTGCTCACTCTCAAAATAGACAATCAATTCCATTCTTTCAAGTTTTCTCCATCTTGCCAAAAAGAATTTTATTTACAATCGGTCTTGAAACTTTTATGAAGAAATGAGCAGTATATATTACATGACCTGTATTGCTCTTGACTTCTACTTTGGCCACTGTCATAGATTGTTGGCGACGTAACAACCGGCAAGACAAATCGAGAGAAGGAGCTCCAGACTATTATTTTCAACTCCTTTGTGTTTTGTCAGGTAGCATGCCCCAATGTTTAATGTTTCAAGCTCTAGCCAGAATCTGTGTTACAAATGTGGTCTACAAATTGTGGATTTGAGATGGCTGCACATGCCATAAGCTTGACCAACTGGAACTATTTTGGAACTGTAGGTCTTCAACGAAATAAATGCAAGGAAGCCTGACAACATCAATGTTTTGGAGGGATTATACACCAATCACCTGTTTTTGTACGTCATGGGATTCACTTGCACAGTGCAGGTGATTGATTCTTGGGCTCAAATTGCACTCTTAACCCTGAACCCTGAACCAATTGTGCCTGTGCCTCCACATCCTCACATAATAATGTCAGAGTTTACAAGTTGTGTTATACGACCCAATTCAACCAAAAAATCACAATATTTGTCTTGAATGTTCTAGTCTAACAGAGTTATCCTTGTGTTTTGGTAGGGGGGTTCACCCCACTTTTGACAACTCAAGATATTCAAGGAGTGTTAAAGTGGTATCGGAACCCCCAATTTGGTTAAATAAAGGCAAAGGCGTTTGACTTTGGCCAAGAGATGGGCATATAAAATTGAACTTCATTACAAACTTTTGAAGGCACCTAAAATGGTGCTCACAATTTTTTTGATGAGATGTCCATTTTTAGCTAACCGTCTCTTGGCCAAAATTAAACACCACCGCTTCACTTCACCAAACTTGGGAGTTCAAACACCACTTGAATGCTCTTTAAACAATACAAATCATCAAAAGTGGGTGAAACACCCTACCAAAAGATAAGTTTTTGAGAGATTTGAAGGGTATCTCTAACTCCTTTTTTTGTTTAAAAGGTGGCAAAGACAGACTTCCAGGACTGCACTCATGTGCATCTTGGTTCCTTTCATAAACTCACAACCTACTCTTGAAGCTTGAAGCATTTCTCAAACATCCTAGATAATAACCATACATCAAGAGTTTTAATTATTTTGATACAGTTAAAGGTTAAGGGCATTTGAACTTTTTTTGTTATTTATACTATCAAGGTCTGCATACCATGCTAGACTTTTCCTAACTAGGTCAAGGTACCTTGATATGGTATTAGGATGGTATTGACCCAAACAATGATTCGGGTATACAAAAAGTCTCTCATCATGTGGTACCCATCAAGTATTAAAGTATATGATTGGTAGTGCAATTTTGATACCAGTCGGGTAGGTTTCTTTGATACCTTTTTATGTACTGTGCAATGATACCCAATAGCCCATGGGTAAAGAGGCTCTTCAATCATGCTTGCTATGTGAAGGAGTTGGCATTTATATCTATCTATTATTGATATTTAACATGCATTCACTTGGGTGGGAATGAGGTAGCAGGCTCTGATTGTGGAATTTGCGGGCCAATTTGCTTCGACAGTGGGATTGAGTTGGCAAATGTGGATTTTATGTTTGTGTCTAGGAATTTTCAGGTTTCCCTAATTCTCATGACTTTCCTTAATTCTATAGCAAGTCTTGAATTTAAAGCATTGATCATAGCATTCTTAACCATATGTATAGACTTTCTCTTTCTATTCTAGCTTTAAGAATAAATATTCAAGAACCAAGGTCTTTGAGTATATGCATAAAATGCCAAACATAGTCAAATTGCCATTAACCTCTCATTAGTCAATTTGGAGGCCACACATGTTTGAAAACGTCGCTTTTGAAATAGAGATTGGTGAGCCAAGGTAAGAGAATTTTGGACTTGATATGTGCCTAACCTTGAGGAGCTTGGTTTCAAGGTTGGTCCCTCTTTTATCAGATATAAACATTGAATTTCAACTCCGATCCAAGCCAATGATTTTGTGAGGCTTAAAACTTTTGTTTATGATCACAGTCACCCTTAACCGTTGAGAGTGAAATCACCGACTCCTGAAGTCATATTCTCAAATTTGCATTTTATCTTGCAATATGTAGTTTTAGGCACGTATGGAGGCCAAGATTATTTTACACTTGGCCACCAATCACCATTTCAAAACATGCAATTTCAAATGTGTGTGGCCTCCCCTTGAAATCTCCTTCATTGTTGCCTATCTTTAGACACAAAGCTTACTTCCATCTACCAAGATTCATTTGGAAAAGTGCATGAGTCCCCAAGGGTATCATTCTTAGGTTATTTGGACTACCTAAGAATCATTTCATGTATATTGGAACCTAAATACATTACTGAAGAATATTTTGGTGAGATTTTCTTGGATAATAAAGTAAAGATAATACAACAATAATTGCATACAAATATTAGCATGGGTGGAGTGGTGCAGCATGCCGTTGGCGGTTGTGATTAAGTTCATCCCTGTTCCAGACGCACCGTTTATCTCATACCTGACACCATGGAGGCAAGCTGGACCCCAGATTGTAATTCGGGAAGGGGGTTAGCCTCCATTCCGTTCCATTTCAATTTTAGGAAGTTGTATAGGCACCCCTAATTTAGGTCATTCTTTATAGGATATTAAGAACCGTGTGCAGAAATATGGGGTATTAGAATTGTGTTTTGGAACATATTAGGAGTATTTCAAGAATATCCATTGGATATATGAAATATTCCATGAATATGCACATGACTTCATTGTCCACACTAAATTTTTTTTTTTATGTGCGTGGTTCATATCCTTACATGGGAGTTACCCCCCTCTCCTACGGGCAAACATCTTTGTTTCATCTTCTTGAGCATGACATGTAGAGTAGTTAAGAGCAACTCATGCGGTCAATGGAAAATGATTCTCTCAAAACCAATTTTCAAAGCTTTTTTGAACCGATGTTGCATGTTCATTTCACACATAAAATTCATCATCCACAAATTGTTAAGAGAGAGAGACAATGCTTTAAATGCCTTCAATCCTCAATTTGTGAGGGTGGGAAGGGGTCTAGAGGGTGTCCTCTCTCAATAATTGGTGGGCAAAAAGGATTTGGGAAAACGTAATTGCTTTGTGGGTGGGATGAGCATGCAGCCTTGCCCTTGAATACCCTTGAAAGACAATTATTCATAGGATTGTTCCTTAATGATCATGAAGTTTCTATGACTACAAAAGGTTGAAGAGGAACCCTCAAAACTATACTACAAAGTTGTCCCAAACCACAGTAGAATCATAAATTTTTTATTTTTTTTATAGAGACATTTCGACGCCAAATTAAAAAAAATTCCAGACACATTTTGTAATTGTTTGAATAGTAGTACGTCAAACAAGTGAGAAGGTTCAATCTTGCATGATTATTCCAAGGTTATGGAAGTCCTCGATCATAGCAACCGCTATGGTGGCACTATTACACATGTAATAGTAGACAATTTGGCCACAATTTGTGGTTGTGATCGTAATTTGGTAATTTGACTACCATAATGAATGCCACATGGAAACTTGGCTCCCATTGTTTTATTCATTTCACCTCTAGTTAAGGTAGAGGATGATAAAACCAACACCCACCCAATATCAAAACCCTAAAATCTTGCACAATAAGTACAAGTTGGTTTTGAGAAAGTCCAGCACCATAACATCCTACTCCCCGAACAGTTTTGGGTAACCCGCCAACACAACTTTTGATCGTTAGTACTTTACATACGGAATTCAAAGAAAACATACTTTGGTGTGTTGGGTTCCCTTTTTGTTTGCTAACAAGAAAACATTAAAACATCCAACGCTCAAAACATCAATACATACTCAGTGGTAGCTATACTCAGTGGTTGAAGTGACGGTTTTCGCACCGTCACCCTCTAAAGTGAGTGGGGGTGTCATTCACTTTGTTTCTCACTTCCTCTAACTTCCACCGATCGGATTTACACAACAACAAAAAAAACTATTTCGCATTAGCAATCTACGATGAAGAATCAACAAGAATTGAATCGAACATCAGACCTCCCCTTGATTCAGTCATGGTTACCCGAAGCGCACGTCTGTTGATACCTCAACCGAACACCTATAGATCTTCCTCACTGTGTTCCACTATTCAGCGTGCAGCAGTTCATAAAATTTGAAGACGTGGTCCAGTCTCATCTGAAGTTTGTGTCTTTACGCTGTTTGTTCTTCGATCCTCACCTTACCATACACCAAGCAAACCAAACATAGGTGTCCGATCCAAGAAAAACAGTCGAACAACACCCGCATACCGTACCCTTAGCGCCACCCACGTCAAAATGGCTATGGCCACCCACAAACCATCGATATGATCGCTGCCTGAGAGTGAGTCGGATTGTTGGGTGTGCAGGAATCGCAGTCTTGGTCGGGGAGAAAGGCGAAACTTATGTTGGTGGCGAGAGCGCGCAGGTGCCTATGCTCCAATATCTTCCGCAATACCTGCCACCCCCGACGGAGCCGTTTTTGAGCCGGCTAAGATATGCGTTCTTCCCCAACACACACCCCATGCCGGGGGTCACCCCTCCTCCAGCGGCTCCAAAGGTGCCCCAAGCCGACATAGCTTGGATGTCGTGAGCTAACGATGCGGCAGATTTTTGGTAGTAAGCTTCAGCAGCTGTGTAAGTAGGCTGTGTACGATATTGGTAACCACTTTGAAGAGGCCTTTGTGTTTGCATACTCAATTGGCAGTTGAATTTCGAGCTTCAACATCATCTCCGCGTCGGTTCTGGTGAAATGCCAGGTATAGGATGTGTCTAGTTTGCACTACTACACACTTCTGTGAGATTGAATATTTTTTGTAAAGCATGGCAGTTTTTCAAGTAAGTTGTCGATGACATCTACTTTCTCAAAGCTACTTGATGCATGAAGAGGTGCATGTTCCTACTTGCTTCAGCATACGGTGTGTGGGTGTTATTCGATTTTGTTTTTCATCTTCTCCAACTTCTGCCGATTAGGATTACACACCACGAAACTTGAGTTGCATTCGCAAATTTGTGATGAAGCATCAGCAGCAATCGGATCTCCCCTTGTTTAGATACATTTGTTGAATGGGCATTGTTGTTGATTCCTTGACTAAATATATAGGTCTTTCTAATTGTGTTTGCTATTGTGGAGGAGTTAATAATTAGCTATGAGGTCGTATTCCAATTTTTTCAAAAAAATCATGTGTCTTCATGGTGTTTGTTCTTTGATCGCCACCAAATCATACACCAATAAAACATCGGTGTTTGATTAAGAAAACGTAATCGAATAACACCTTAAGTGGCATGGTCTTATTCAAGTGCCAATTTGACCAAAACTCCTTAGTACTCATATTGAAGCACATCAATTCATAGCTAGGGTTTGACAACAAAGTCATTTGTAACTTATCAATAATAATATAATACAGTGGGTTTTCACCTTCACAATGGACGAGTTTATGTAGACACCACAAATCCCTAGCCCAATGTCCTTTCTATACACACAATTTCTACAAGGCTCCACATGTCTTAAAATCATTTATTAAATGGGCTTGAAAATCACATTTAGTGCATTATCTTATGGCAAGGAGAAATCAAAATTATACTCATTTGTGATGCTAATGATTAAAATATCAATCATGTATTTGCACCCAAGGGTTATGTGTTTGAATAGAAACCAGTAATCTTGTCTCGGGTTCATACATGAGCTCGCAACTATGATCAAGGGGAAGCATCCCTCATTCACACCAACACCAAGAGTTGGTTCTCTCTCTCACTCCAAATCTTAATAGCATTGAGAAACTCAACTGATTGTTTTAGATAAGGTCAATTCGACAATATTAGTTATTATTGGAAGCATGCAATATAGATCTACACATTTTTGTGCATGGACAGGCCCAAATTGGGCTTTTCGTTTGATTAGGAGATAACTTAAAATGATTACTTGCATAACACTTGTCACTTTAATATTGTTCTTGAGCCACCAAGAAAGCATAGCAACCGGCCAAGGCAAACCCATACACGAGTTCCTTGGAGGCAAGGGTTTAGGCATCCAACAAGGAACGAGTGTATGGGTTGGTTCGCCCAAATCATAGCAACCACGTCACGACATGTTATGTTCCATACTCATAAGGCTGCAAGATAAGTAAGAAATTAAGATAATTTTTAACTTAGTGATAATTTGTATAGCAAGGACCACAAAAATGTTTCACAACAGAATATCTATTCCTATCTTAGTCATTCTTAGGGCCGCTTCACACTATGGCCGTCCAAGTCGAGAGGCCGTTAGATTGAATGGCCAAACTTTGTTGAGAGTCCAAAGAAATGGGTTGAACATAGCCAATAAAAATAGAGGAATTGGAGCCTTCAACCAAACATAGTGTGAAGCCTCCAAAGGCCAAGGCCAAAGTCCAAAGGAAGAAGGAGCATCCCACTTTATTCCATGCCCAAAATAACCCCTCCAATCTGACGGCCAAGATCTTGTCAATGTTTGATTTCTTTTTTATGGGCCTCTCGATCATAGTTTGGGTTTCCATTCCCGTCTGCCCCAAATTTCCTTTGAGAGTCCGTCGCCTTGGTAAAAAAGTATTGCCATGTAGACATTTTAAATTGCGAGAACTTTTGGACTTTGACCTCTAGTGTGAAGGGTTGAGAGACCGGATTCTTGGTTTCTTGCAATCCGATTGGTGGAAATTGACGGCCTCTCGACCTTTGGCCATAGTGTGAAGCGGCCCTTATGCATTGTCACACCTTCTCTCCATGAACCAACCCCTCCAAAATACAAGTCATGGGCCTTGTGTTGTATTTTGTAAGCTTTATCTGATGTCAAATGTGAAATTGGGTGTCAAAGAAGGCCAAGTTTCTTTTTGGAGAAAGTCACAAAGGTACCCTATGTTTTTAGCAAGCCATTCTTAGTGAATGGAAAAAATTGCCCTTCACTGTTTCACATACTAGGTACAAGAGTAATTTTGCTTCTTCTCTTTGTCAATGCTTCACCATGTACGAAAGTGCGCTTTGGTTTCACAAGAAATCTTGCAAGTACAATTTTGCATCCCCATCTCATATGTCAAGATCAAGTAGCTATTAGATGTTGGATTGGATTTTGGAGTAAAAAACAAATTGCTCTTCCTAGAGTAAAATCGTCAATCATCCACTATATGTACATCAATGGAGACTTGATTATGAAAAAACCTACACACACCAAGCAATCACTTGACCCAAATTAAGGGAGAGGAGGTGTTGTGGGGTAATTTTGGCGGGTAATAGAGTTAGCCTTCAAGTGACATTGTGTTTCAAACGAATCTTGGGGTTTAGGGGTGAGTATGAGTTTAATCAGAAAGTAAAGACATTTTTTTGAATTATGTATGTAATTTGTGCAATCTAAATCCTAGACCTTCTTTTAGACTTCAACTAATAGGAAGGTGACATCAACTTGACATGCTAATGAAGGAGGTGATGTCACCCCGGTCCACATGGAGGAGAGTGATGTCTATTCCAGGCATTTAAACTCAAGATTGGGCCCACACTCATAAAACCTCTCTTCTTGAGCCAAAATTCAATATTCCTTGAGTTTTCTAAAACACGATTTGAAGAGGAATATTTTTCCAACATATAATAGTGGACACCACTCAAGAAAATACTTGTCTTATTTTGAGAAACCAACCTTCCAGTTTGGGTCCAATCTTAAATCAAAAAGTAAAGGGGTGTTTTGGACCCCAAGTTTCTTGGACCCGGGCTAGGCTAATGTAAACCCACCCGAAAGAGTTGGCATGAATGAATGAGACGTGCTTAACCCTTGGGCATAGGTTGAGCTCATTTGTTTTGTGAACCCAATAGGTGTGTGCTCATGAATCATTTATAGCATTAAGAAAGAATAGAAATAATGTATGATTATAGGTGTTTACACACAGCTATAGCTAAATGATAGATATACACCAAAGAGTCATGTGATCACAACATAACATTGCTAAGTTCCACTTGCCAATTATCCTAGGTAGGAGAAAAAAATACAACCAAGGACCAAGAATAAACACGTTGTGATTCTAAGAAAGACGACGGCCACAGTCTTAGTGCGGCAGCAAGGTTCTCATGAAATATAGCATCTCCTTTATTTAGAAAGGGGTAGAGGGAGCATGAGACTTAGCAATGTTATGAACATGGCATCTATGTTTTCTGTACAAATGGAGCACCGAAATCGGCGCACAATTATCTTACATAGTCAAGTAATATGCAATTTTGTGTTCTAATCAAAATTCAAAAGATATCATCCCAATTCGTGGGGTTGAGGATCGGTGGTTCTGGCGGTGCATGTTGGTCATCCGGTATACACAAACTTTTGTAGTCCAAAATCTTTGGTGGAACCATCTGCATATTCAGAAAATCATAATTTTCTTTGTTACTGATAGCATGAGGAATAGTATGTGGGCCTTTATACTCTCACTCTTATTAATCGGACACCTATATTTGAGTGGTATACAGCAAACTAATAATGAAAAGTGAGCGTCAAAATGGTGCGTGTTATAATGAGATCAGACTATCTCCTCACATTATAGACATCATTTTAAAGTTGGTATTCAACATGATGGAGGGAGTCTATGTGATCGCTTAAAGAGTGAAAGAATCGTCACTTTGACCTCCTATGACTTTTGCATAGAATTCCAATTCCAAACTTGAAACAACAATCCATGTGAACCGCAATCACTAGCTAGATGAGATACCTCCCAAGCCAATCCAACGGCTCAAAATCATGTTTGGAGTCGGGAGTGCCCCCCAATAGGGCCCATAGGACAGCATATCTTAAAGCAGATTATATGAAATCAGACACAAATACTATGATGATGTCTTGTAGAGATTGCTTGCAATAATGACTTGTTTGCTACACTATAGAAGAAAACAAATAAAAACAACATCAGTGATTTTTTTAACTGCACTGACATGAATGGGAGTCCATTCTTCCTTACCCGATCCCATTTTACTAGGTGATAGAGTAGACATACTAATTGCTATAGTATATTGTATATGGTGCTATGTGGCATTAAATTGATATGTCATGTAGAGTAATTTGACCTCCCCATGACATATTTCATGCAACAAGTGTTCATTTACAACCTTCTTAAATTTCAACCTAGTGATCCCAAGAAGGGGAATAATGTTAGCCACGCTATTCAATCAAATTCATAAGCTAGTCACTAGTAGAAAACTATGTCCAAAAAAATCACAGTTGAAATTGGATGCGGTTCTTTTGACCAGCCTGATATGCAGTCGCTAAACAACTACAGATTTTTCTTCTTTGTTTTGCGACTACAATTTTGAATTTTTTTTTTGGGGGGGGGGGGCATGTAATATACCAAAGGTATATTACATGTCCCAAAATTCATAATGTATTAGTTGCTTAACCAAAAAAACAATTGGTTGCAAAACAGGCTGGTCATAAAAACAGCAGTCGATTTCGGCTACGATTTTTTTGGGCATAATTTTCTCTTATTGAGTGCAACACCAACATACAAGATTTTGGGAACGTGTATTGAATTGTTTGTTTTTGTTGTTTGCCATAATTCTCAACTTGGATTATACACCATGTGCAATGAAGGAGGGGGGGGGGGGGGACATACGGGGGCTTCTTCTCGTTGGCGAATGAGGAGTTGGAAGTTGATTTCCTTGGTGAAGAACGGGTGTTCTCTAATTTCCATGACACCGGCCTTATGGCAACCAAGGCGGGTCTCGGGGTTAGGGTCTAGCAATCTCTTGACGATGTCCACCGCGTTGGCGCTCATGTAAGGCGGGTACTTGACCTTGCCTTCCACGACTTTTTGGAACACAATCTTCATAACACATCAACATAAGTTTTTGCATTGTTTTCAGTGAGAGGATTGATAGTTACTACCAAAAACACAAAATCATATCTATAGTCGGTGGTCATTGCCTACTAGAGGGCCACAAAGTTACAATGGAGCAATTACATAGTTTTCCATCCAAAAAGATTATATCTTCAACCCAATAAAAATCCCTCGTGAACCACATACTCAAGGTTTCCAATATTATAGGACATGTGCATAATCCCTTCCAAAGAGAAAAGAAAAATCATGTTAGTCATTATTCAACACGTTATGTGAATCAAGGTGGCACGGGGGGTGCACTCAGTGTAGCATGTACAAACCCATGTGAGTGCACAAAAGGGGAATTAATCGTGCCTAGGGGTTACATAATATACATAAGGTACATGTATTCTTTCTTCTAGGTTTGTAGATATACTAGGCATAATATAATCCTAATAGGTTCATAGCCAATTATAATGAAGTGTGTAAATTACAAGAGGTCCAAATCAAAAAATTAAAAAAATTAAAATTAAAATTTTAAGAAATCATCCAATATGTGAACCACGTTTATCTCTGGAATTTAGGGTTTAGGATGGGAGGGGGAAGGAAGTTTATCTTGATGTTCAAATTTCATGCCACTATATAGTGCTCCTCATTAAATTATTCAAGGATTGGTTTTCTCATTAACAAGTGTTTGTTGCACTGTAGGTTCTGATGTTTGTGAAGTATTCTTTAGAAAAGTTGGAGGAATGATACAAAATGAGAGGATATATGAGGGTTGTGATTCAATAGGACGTGTTGGTGCTTTGGCTAGAATTGTAGAATATGAGGTTGATCCAAAGGATCCAAGTTTCAATAAAGCTCACAAAAAACAAACTCACGTTTGGTATAACGTTGCTCTTGTAGATTGGGGATTACACGAGTGTTTTGACAGATGAGCAATTTGTGGCAACAATACACGAGGGTTTTGTTGATGTGCATGCAACATGTGCACAATTGGGGATGAAGCTGAGGAAGACCTTGCCTAGATGTTGGTGGACAACTCCTTGGGAGCATGAGAGACACATGGAGGCACAAATTCATAAAGACATGGGGGAGGAGGAAGAATGTGATTTTAATCACGTTCTTGGAAGTGCAAGAATATATGTGATTGATGAACTTGGTCCAAGTGCGGAAGACATTGATGTTGAGCCTATAGTGTTTAGTGAACATTCAGTGACAAATATATCAAACATTGAATGTGAATAAGACATGTTTTGGATAGCCTTGTTGACGAGCATGACATTACAACTCTTTATATTGCCATTTGTTGAAGTGGATGGGTCTAAAATCTACAAGAGTACCTTGGTTAGTGAGTTGAATGATAATCACACGTTGTCTAAGGATAGACTCACCATAATCAAGTATGGTATGTTGTATGTCAAACCTCAAGTTTGATTATCTAGAGCAAGGGGTATTGATTACTTATTGAAATTGAAATGTGATTGTGAGGTATCGTTTGCCTCTCAAAGATTAGTTGAAGAAGTGGAGAAAAGAAAACGAAAAAAAGGAGGTCGGCCAAAACATTGACCACCAAGACTTGGAAGGGTTTATAAGATGCATCACAAAATTGGCAATATTTAGATTGAGTATCGACAACCAATTGACCTCATGGATTGGCCTTCCAACATGGGAGTAGGGTTATGTTGGTATCAAAATAAAATTGGATCAATGTGAACCTATGATTTGATAACCTATTTCATTGTAGAGTTAGAAACCATCATTGCATTGGCTACAATATTGTAAAATTAATTTGTATGAGTTACATCCAATGGATGAACAAGTGATTAATGATTTCATCAATGATAAATAAACATGTCTTGTTAAGAATATTTTAGCCATATTTTCCACATGATTTGTTGGTGTATACATAAGATTGGGTTCTATATGATTTTATCTTTTTTTTTAAATATATGCATGTATTTGAGGGATTTCCTAGCTACATATTTGTACATATATCATTTTTGAGAGGAAGAAAAACTTGTACATTAGGGGGTATTAATTTCATGCTCATGCACGCACGTGGTTCCCGGTTCTAAGAATGAGTGCAAACCTCATGTGGAGTGGTTGCTCGGCCGAGTCCGCTCAATTGATGTGTTTAGTACGCAAATATTTAAACCTTTGCATATATTTCCAGGTGGATATGAAATTTGAAACCAATGCATTGTCCCATACCAAACAATACAACACTTAGTTCTAAAAGGACCAACCGGGGGGGGGGGGGGGGGGGGGGCAACTCAACATGGTCTATATTGTACCATGTGGGTGTACAAGAGGGTATTTAATGAGAATTTTTTTTACAAAGTATATTACATAAGGCATGGGCATTGTTACATCTAGAATTGTAAAAATATATTGATCCTTGGGTTTGATCCTTCTTTGAGAGAATTTTTATTAAAATCTTGTTAGCCCATTGTATAGTTTTGAAAGTTGGGTGAAACTTCTTGGACCTCCTTTTACCATCCCCAAAAAATTGGATCTAAAATAGGGTCTATCCATGGTAACCTGCCACCGTAAGCTCGGGGGGGGTAGTCATTGGTTGGAGTAGCAACATACGTGCGAACAAATGATAGGGTATTTTAAAAACATGGGAGCAAAAAATTATAATTGGGCTTAAGAGTAAAATAGGGTATCAAAAATGGCACTGGACATCTTTAAAGTACTATAGGGTATGGAATAATAGGTAATTTGAAATTATAAGTAATGCAAGCCATTTTTCTATTGACCCAAAGTAGAAATTTACATAATGATAGCATGTGAAAAAAAGAAGAGAATTGAAAGTAATACCCCCCTATAAAATAGTGGTTGTTCGCACCTATATCCTTAACTTTTTAACACACTGCCCCCCCCGAGACCGTAAGTCATGGATTGGCCGATGCAAGGCCAGTAGCTTGGCCTGTCCCTCCCAATATGACAAACTAGAAAGCCTTCTTTTAATATCCCAACACCACTCTTTGAACATGTTAATTTAAGCTTTTAATATTTTGGGTGACTTTATGTGCATAAGCTCTCAAACTCATGGTTTAACCAACTCGCTAGGAGTTTGATGCCAAGACTTTACATGTAAGTCAAAATTGTGTGGGGTTAAGTAGATTACTTGAGGGGGATCGTTGCCTGAGTTAAATGGGCTCGCATTCGTGATCATTTCATAAATCATGCACCCGAGTGCCCAATAATCGACACCCTTAGTGTGACCTTGCCTTTTGATGATCTCGGGTGCCATGTAGTCGGGAGTGCCACACATGGAGTATGTGCGCCGATTATAAATCCGTTTTGCAAATCCCATGTCAATGAGCTTGGGATACCCATTCTCCGCAATTAGAGTGTTCTCGGGTTTTAAGTCGCGGTATGCAATGCCTTTACTATGCATGTATTCCAGCCTGCACAATTGAATGATTGCTCATTAATTGTGTGTGTGAGAGAGAAAGAGACGACACCAACCTCTAGTGTCAACATGAATGAAGGATGTTTCACCTTGATTGTAGCTGTGAGCTCATATGTAAACCTAGAACAGGTGTACAGAGCAAGCTATTAAACAAATGTTGTTAACTCCATTGAAGGTCACATGGTGTTTTCTTTGAAACTTGAGATGATTTAACCCTTAAAGGTGTAGGTATGTATATGGAATGTGCATAATACTTCAGTGAGTATTGAAGCAAGATTGTACTTAAGTCTATAATGTTCAATTTGTATTTATCCCAACCTATTACAAATAGGAGGTGAAAACATAGTCATATGTGACAAATGCAATCAAATATATGTGTTATGTAATTGAGTACAAGTTAAATACACAACCCAAATCTATCATACTTGTGAAATATATGTACATGTGTGTGTGCTCTAATTGGAAGATTGGATACAACAAACGGGATCTAAAATAGGGTCAATTTTGACACTTCATCTAAAAATATCATCAAGTACTCTTAAACCCCTATGTATGATGTCTTTAGGCCTACAATTCATAGCAAGGTATAACTTGATAAATTTGCATCCCAAGGCTCAAAAGCTACCGTAGCTCTCTAGCAGCTTGGGCGGAAAATAATTAATAATAAAGTTGCCTAAATTTTTGGGATATTAATTTTGTTGAGTGTCCCCCAAAAAAGAAATAACATTCAAAGAGTGCCTAAAATCAGAATAATATAAGTGACATTTAATGAAATTCAACAAAGATAAAATTAGGAAAACCATCCATGAATTATAGAAATTACTTGGATGAATGTCTAACTTATTGTAAAGTACTTGTTGAATCTGCCCAATTTTAGAATATTATTTCCTAGACCGCCTAACTTACTTTTGCACTTTAATTAATTATTAATCAAAATGGTGCCCAAGCTACTAGAGAGCTACGGTAACTTATGTACAACATAGTCTAGAATTAGTATTAAAACAAGAAGAAAAAAGTGTGTAGAAAGGGTGGCTAGAAATAGTGGCTACTTATTACATAGATCCGTACATAGGATTCCATCACGTACTTTGAATCTCAATAGCTACTCGTGATTTACTTTATTTTAAAAACACCTGTAAAAATGACATGTATTCTTAGCAAAATCTATCCGTTTGACATTGAGAGCCTCAACTTGGGACATATAGGCCTTCAAGGATTCCATAGAGAGGATTTTATTATCTTTTAAGCAAGGATCGACACAAGAGAATAACGTCCATAACAAAGTAAAAGAAAACACAAGGAGATGGTGTGAAGGAGCTTTATGTACATACGCAAGTAAGACTCCACCCGCATAAAATGCGGCCTCCCATTCTTGCAAGCGGCCGACTCGTTGCAAGAACAAAAACAACTCCCTCCCCGGAGTCAACTCTTCCAACAAGTACACCTGTTTAGGGTTTGTCATAAACCACATTGAGCATTTGCGCAATAATATACGAGTGTGTGTGGGTGAATGCTTGAAGGCATCATCTAGAAAAAAACTTAAGAGCAAGTGACAATCACCAAGAATTTGTTCTAAGGAAGTAGTCACAACAAACATACCTCGTTTACAATCTACAAAAGGCACAAGCATATGAATGTTCACATTCTAAGGTTGAGGCATTCATAGTTGACCAAGTCCGTCTAACCGCTCACTAGGGTCATGTAATGCCGACATGGATGAGATCTATATTTTTTAGGCGAATGGAGTTAGGGTTAAGGCTTGCGATTGATTAGAGTAGAGGCGTCCATAATTGTTCACATATGATGTTATGCGTCAGATCTGGAGAAGCATAAGGCAGTGCAAATTTTCCCAATGTAGGAAGATAGAAATAAGGAGGACTCTAGTTTTTCGGTAATTTTATTCCTTAAATTATTTCAAAATTTTAAAGCCATAAGTTGGCCCAAACATATTACCATTATCTAGAGTTTGCCATAACCGCTCATTTTTACTGCTTGTTCCTCCTCACTTTAGCACTCAAAACCAAGACATGTGCCATGGCACTATTGATTTTGGCCTGATCGAAATTCTATTATAAAATTCCAGTACCCTATAAATTGTTGATGGGGTCTTGATCGAGAATATGCACCTCTACTATACCAAGCATCTCTACTATACCCTCACAAGAGTTTTGACAACTATCACAGCCAAGCATTAGCATTTAGATGAGCAGTTATGGGTTAACCTATAGATCAACTATGTGTTACCCTAACTTTACCTCTTCGAAATTTATAGCAATTTCCATATTCATGAAAAAACAAATAAAATAAAAAATTGCACTCTCCTTAAAATTTGTTTCTCTTTGCATGAAAAAATTTCCCGGATCTCAGAGTTATCCTTAAAAGGACAAGAGCAACCATCCGGTATTTGGAAACCAGTTAGTTGGAACTTCTCTAAACCATTGAATGTGAAGGATACAACATGTGTGATCATTCGGGACCACTAACAATCCCGATTAATCTTACCTCTCCCACAACCGATCCCAAACATGTATTCAAGAATAGCAGCCTTTTCTTAGGCCTAGAACTCTAAGATTTCAGCATGAAACTCTCAAAGCCCTTGAAATAGAGCTAAGTTGAAGATTAATCTTGGATCTATGTTGCGACTTGGACACTTGAGTGTCGAAGGTCCTCAATAAAATGTTGGACCAAACTCCCGATTTTACATGCTCTTTTGTCCTCCGTTTGACCATCTACAGATCACTCAAGTATGCATACAAAATCGTATAAAATCGCACCGAGTTTCGAGAATTATTAGTAGTGTGTAACAATCAAGCATACGTAGTTTTGGTCTTTGAATGTGCGGATCAGCTTGTTGATAAAGGGGTGATCGAGCTCTGCCATATGCAGCTTTTCATTCCTTAGATGCTCTTCCTCATTCATACGGATAACCTGCAAGAGTTCATCATTTCTAAAGCAAAAGTGTCACATGTTGCATAAACCATTAGTTGAAACCCATGTCCACACTTGTTTTTGTGGCACAAAAACCTACTACACATTTTGAAAATTTTGGAACAACCAACAAAGTCACATTGGGCTTTGATTGCAGGCACCATTCCGAAGTTCCAAAACAATCGACAACTAACAGTGGTTTATTGAGCAGACGACACAAGGGCGAACTGCGTTATTGATTCGTATGCATGGGTGCAAAGGATTTTACAACACAGTCCAATTTAATAAAGTACAATTCAACATGTAAAGTGTTGAGCATGCCCTAAAATTGCAACTATATTTCTTGCAGTGAATACATATTCAAGGCACGGTAAATATGAGATCTATGGATCCAACACAACCATAAGCATTTGGTAGTGGTTTATGTTCTATGATATCAACATTGTATTTTGAACTTATTATTATTATTATTATTATTGTCACACATATGTTTATGGTTGTGTTGATTGTTATGAGTGAAAGAGAATCACACTAATTAAACTTTCACATATTATATGATATGAACACAAGCATGTAATCATGTGAATCAATTGTCATGCATCACTTACAGGCTTGTTCTCCACCTTTGAAACTCTACATCTATGACAATGGTAAATTTACATTGTTCTATCACCAACACAAGACGGATACCCAAGACCAACACGTCGGTAGTGCAATTATTGTATTGTGCTCTAACAATAGGTTCTCTGGGAAGACATTGAGAAGAACTTGGCTAATTTTGCAACTTTATTAAGTTTTGATTTGATTTCTAGTATTTGGAGCGATGGTCATTATGATCTCCATATCGGCACGGTGACATACATCACATGCTAATTTTTGAAGGTAAGTTGGTAGATACAATATGGAAGTTGGTTAGCTTGACTTGTATAAGAGGCAATTTGTGTGTTTGTGTCTTATTTAAAGCCATGAGGGATAATTGAAGTACCTTAGCTTTACTGACACATTTAAGAGCATAGTGTTCTTTTGTCTTCCGATTGTATACCAACTTCACTTTACCAAATAACCCTGCAAGTTGAATCTACATTACATCTTCAGATTTTCTCTTCCATAATGTGGAAGAATGAGTTTTGATTTTGAAGCCCCCACTTACTACATGTAAGGTGAGCAAACCTATTGTGGACACTTTCAACATTTCAAGATGAATATGTAAAGGAATGATAACAAAACAAAATATATATGGGCACATTAGCAAACCGACATGAGAACATGAGGTTGATCTTGCTATATTGGGAGTCTATGCGGTGGATATTGTATGAAAAATAATTAAATCATGAAATTCATAGATGATCTATAATTTAATTTTTATTTCTTCTCTCAAATGTGTAAATTTGAGGCTTGGATGTTTATGTGGAAATTAGGGATCATTATCTTTGGTCAACTAGAGTTTTCTATTAACTCAATTGGAGTTTTGATCGGGAGCTGGTTGTCTTGCATACAATACTTTTTACATTTGGTAAATTTTTGGTGCATGCTTGGAGTCATTGTGGAGGTTTGAACAAAGAACTAAATTATGTCTTAGTTTATTTTGAGAGTCAAACTCATTTTGGCATGCCAAGAGGTGTTATGATGAGTTTGGCCCTCAACGAACCAATATAGAATTCAATTCTTCATTCAAACCTCCACACTGACTCCAAGCATGCACCAAAAACTTACCGAACATGGACAATATAATATGCAAAACACCAACTCCCGACCAAAAACTTTGGTTGAATAAAAGGTTAATTCTATTATCCACATTACGTGTACTCATCTTACATTGCTGGAAAAGGAAAGAGGTGTACACTAAACTCATGTACAACTCTAGACCCAAAAACCATAGGTGACAAACAAGTTCAATATTTGATGCCGAAATGCTACTTTTTTGAGGTGACACATAAGAAGATTTGTAGAAGTTGTGACTAACTTAAACATGACACATGACACTTTCCTCAAAAATTTTGAATTATTGTGTCTAAGACGCTTATGGTAATGAGTACGGTAAAACGAGCCAAAGGATACTTTAGTTAGTTAGGGGGCAACCTGTTCCAAGAAGGCCAATCTCTTGAAGCTCCCCAAATGTGATGCTCTTCACAAGACCACGTTTCTCCGCTTCATGCCTCCTAAGCTCATTCAACTCCACTAGTGACCCCAAATTTGCTTCCACAACCGCCCGATCCAAATAATACAACTCCACACCTGTACAAGTGACAAATTAGAAATTAAGCAAAGTTTGGTCACAAGTGGGAGTGTTTATTTTTTTTTAAAAGAAGAAAAAAGAAGAAGAGAGTCTAATATAATAACACATATGAAAGTGTTGTCAGGTCCGAGGTGGTCCTAAACTACTGGATGATAGTAGTGGAGAGGTACCCAAATCTGAATGGAGGGGTTGGCGGTTCGATTCCCGACTGTGCAATCTTCTCTCTACTTGACGGAAATACCAAGAGCCCACCCACTGCAAGGTAGGCAGTAAATCCCACCCTGCACCTAGGGGATCCTTGAGCATGGTAGGACTGACGGACTCAAATTCATGTCAGATTGTCCAACGTTGTATATTATTAATATTATATTATGAAAGTGTCATCACTCAAGTAGTTTGCAGTGTTGATAAGGTGGAAGGGCACACCACGGACACTTTGAGCACTATGGTTCCTTACCTAGCCTGGACAAATCATTCAATACTTTATTCCGATTAGCAAGCACGCTTTGAGAATGACGATATCATAACGTTGTTGAGCACTAGGTTCTTGCTACATGGGGCAGGGAATAACATAGCCAAAAAAACCTTTTTATGTTGGTAATGGCTTACAAAATGAACAACATTCAGCCACACTGAACCAACATTGGCCACATTGGCACTTGAGCCTTTTATTGGTTGTGTCTATAGGACAGAGACTATGCATCCACTTCTATGTTTCAAGAGTAAATTTTCTAACCACTTTGCGTTTACACTTGGACGTTACTTGTTCCGGCTATTTTTGGTCCAGTTGATTTAACGTGGATAGTGAAAGCTTGCATACCTTGGACAACTAACCAACTAATTCAACTATTAGTTAACCAATTTCCTTTTGTAACTATAGTTTTTCGCGATTTGGCCGGTCCAAAAATGTAGTTAACTATAGTAATATATGCTTAGTTAATTACAGTTGTTCCTTAAAATGTATTGAAAAAAATCTAATTGATTATAGTTGGTTATAAGTATAGTAAATAGCCATGGACTAGCATGAGCAAAGTGTATAACTACAATCATAATCTTTCATAAGAAAAGACAGAGCCTCATGGTTCTACCGTTTTCTTGTTATTCACCTGAGGTGAGAGGGGGTTCGTTGGGGCCGGAGACCATGGTCGTTGTTCGAGGCTCGCCACTAACAAGGGCGTCTTCACCGAAGATGGCGCCCTTGCCAAGCACGAGCGGCTCCATTTTGGGGTTGGTTTGCACCTCTTGCACGGTCCCCCGTTTCACAATGTAAAGGCGGTCTCCCGCTTCCCCGGCTTTGTACACGGGCTCACCCGGCCGGAGGGTTCGAACTCCCAAAGAATGCGACAATTTATCAAGCTCGGTGCTCGTCAAAAACTCCAAATGCTTCACTTTTCTGAACCACAATGCAACAACAACAAATTCATTCCAAGTATAGTAATCTCCCACTTAAGTACGCATCCCGGTTGAGTGCGCAATTTTTTTGACAAAAATTTAGGGTTCATACTTCATTGTTTGAACATGTCATGCAAAGTCATTTGCCGCAGATGCATGAATTTTTTACGCTTGACATTTAATGCTAATGTTTTGATGAAATGTCTCAAACGATCATCGTAGTTCATCATACATCTATCCAGCTTCCGTTTGAACATCGGAGCAAAGCAATTGGTCGTCGGTGTCGAGGACAGTGTTGTATAGAGCTTGAAAGCCTTTGAAGTCGGTAGCACTTTCAGATTCATCAAATGTTTCGATAGTTGGGTTTCGTCATCACTGGATGGTCCTTCTTCAATTTGCATTGTTTCCAAAACTTCATCAACGTCCTCCAGCATAACAACACAATATTCTTTGTTGTTTGCATCATCGGTATTTTAAAAACCGCTTGTTTCTTCTAATTTCACATCGTTGGGCTTCGGTCAAGCAGGTTGCCTCAGGTTTCATCCATTTCCCATTGCGATTCATCGAATCAGAGGGTCTAGAAAACGATATGAACAAGTTCGCACCTACTAACTAAGTGTGCACAAACAGCTCCGGTTCAAAGTGCGTACTTAAGCGGGAGATTACTGTAGTTGTGTATCAATAAATGGAGAGAAGCGACTTGCTAGTTACAGATGAATTGGTTAGTTTGAGAGATGGTTGGTTGAAGTTCAAGACTTCAGGAAAATTACCGATCATTTTAAAGAAGATTTCATAGGAATATCTACCAATTTCATAAAGAAAAACCGAAAAGATGTCAACATGTAAATGGTTGGACTCGGAAACACTAGGATCTCAACCGATGTTATCAAAATTCTCCCCCGGAGACTGTTGTGTGTGTTTGTGAGATTTTCAGTAAACACAGATCTACTTGGACACTAAGGTAGTTTATGGTGCCAAAACCGTCGCTTCAATTGCTGAGCATAGATAATATTCTTTACATTATGATTGCATTTTCTGTATAGTAGCGATTGACAAGGGATTCCAACGCATTAAAATGCGCCCTATTTGAATTCCGTATGGAAAAGTTATAAGTGTTCAAAGTTTTATTGGTAGATGACTCGAATTTGGGATCCTAATATTAAGGTGGTGGACATTCCTAGATTGATTTGATATATATTCATTGTGCAAGATTTTAAGGTGTTGGTTTTGGGTGGGGTGTTGTATTTTTATCATCATTTGTCTTACATAACAAGTACGCATCATATGTAGTTTCATGGTTGTATTTTTTATCTAGTCAAGCTTGTTCATTCTCTTGGTTCTTCCATCCACTCGGTTACACTTGAGTTGTATCATTTCAATTGATTTCAATCAAGATTTTGCATCCTACCCTTCAATTTTTGTATCTTGCCCTCGACTTGAAGTGGTGTAGCCAACTAAGATTATTTTCAAGGAAAATGGAACATGCTTTCCCCACTTCAAAATAATATTAAAAAAATTGTGTCATATTTTTTTGATATGATGTCAATTATATGTGTTGATAGGCTGAACATCACCATTCAATCCATTTTCTTGTGTATGTGTCTTGATTTTGAACTCACAAACTAGACAGTAATTCATCACGACCTTGAGTTAAGGACGACTTTGAGAGCTATCTGCATCCCTTATGTTATAGAGATTCAATTAAACCTGGACTTTGGGCGGAAAATTAGACTAAATGACAATACACAAGTTTTCAATCTTGCGTTCCCCCCTTTTTGCATGTAATCATCAGTTGAAGATTAGATATAAAAAGTTATTATATATATTTATGGTTACAAATTCGATCAATGAAACTAGTATTAAGGCAACTAAGCTTGTAGAAAAACGTGCCTATACAAACATGGTTGTTTTGCTTTCAGACTCATCTCATGCTCAAAAGAATAAGAATGCACATGGTATAAATGACGACGAATCTAGAGTTTTCATAAAAAGCAATTCTTTTTACATGAATCTTGGTGACCTCCACTTAATACACAAACATCGAAAAATTCATATTGAAGCATTGAAAGGTATCATGATTTGGGTGCAACCTTAGTGTCTTCAAGTTGGCGATTCGGGAGAGAAGGTCTTGAATGGGCCCCAATACGGACGTGACATCGGCCAAAGAAACGGACAATACGATCGCATTCGACTCGGCGGTCGAGGTTGTGTAGTAGGACGGCTTGTGGCCTTCGTGCTTATTAGTGGTGAGGGAGTTCTGCAAACACTCGTCACCAAACACGCCATATGTGGGCAGCGTCCATGAGGAGATTCTGCATTAACATGGATCAATTTAATTTTAGGGTTACTTTTTCCCGACTAGCCCACTTCTCCTAGGATAAGAAAGAGAAACATGCGATTAGTGAGAGATGGTTAGCAAATCCAAATCGAGGATGTAGCCACTTTCCTCATAATGGTTGGAGCTCGTATGAATATTTTATTCATTATTAATGTGAAGATTCTCGTGCTCATTAACTGGTCATAAAGCTCCCTCCATTCCCCCCCCCCCCTCAATTATGTTGATTATTGAGCTTTGAAGGGTTATTATATTTTGACTATGCGGTTCAATCCTTTTTTCTTCTTCAGAATCATGTCTTTCTAGTACCTATTCTTGGAGCTACACCAAACCACACACCACTCACATATCGTCTTCTTTTTTTCAAATCAAATGGCGATTTTAAAAATAAATACACTCACAAGACACCTTGGTGACCCCGAGTCAGGCTTAAGAGAGGGGCAAGGAGAAGAACCCATGCCAACCCAAACAACTAGTACACACAAACAAACGTTTAAAAATAACAACATTTTGATAACCTATAACCAATACGAGTGGTAGAGTCCAACACTGGCAAGCCTTGTTTCACAACCATACTCAATAAACCCATTTCATGCTCAAGCATGAGCTCGCAGTTGTGAGCGTCCCTCATTCATGCAGACACTAGAGGTTGGTGTCATTTGTCTCTTCAACACCAAGATTACTTAATGACCTAGGAGAAACTCTCATAAGAACTTAGAGATAAATCCATATCCTCCTTGAAAAAATCAAACAAACAAAGGAGTGGACTTACTGTTGAACGGCTGTAGTTGCCCGCCGCTCCAAGTTGTGTGTTGGTGGTGGAGAATTTGGTGGTGGAGACGAGGAAGAAGGCATCCCGGCAGTGCTCCCATTAGGGGGTGGTGGAGAGGGCCCCCCCGAATTTGGTGCACCCGGTGGCGGCGGGGGTGGCTTGTTATTGTTATTGTTATTACTGTTGTTATTGCTATTGTTGTTGTTGATATTATTGTTATTGCTATTTTTGTTGTTGATATTGTTGTTACTATTATTATTGGTTGTAGACATGGAAGGAAGTTTGGTATTATTCAACGATGCAGACCGATTTGCTTTTGGATCAGACCCCCTTGGGTCCCCCTTGGACCTATCATCTACAGAGTTTTTGTGCATGCTGACAACCCCCCATTGCACGACATAGATGCGAGCTTCTGGCCCCAAACTCTCACCAGATTTAGTGATGTCTTCCCCTGGTATGGAATCACATAACCACCAAATCATTAATGAGAAACCCTATAAGTATAAGAATGTGACAAATTTCAGTGACCATGATTTACATATGTACACTTAAAGTGTTTTAATCCTATTACAAAAAAATTGTAATTCCCCAAAAAAAGGTGCAATGTTTCACAAATGATCAAGCGTGGATAAAACTATTAATTCTTTTCTCATATCATGTTTCTTCTTGAGTATAGTTCTCATCAGAAGTTCCAATGTCCTTGGTTCAATAATTGTATTTCTCAATGTGATTAAGGTCCATTTGCTTAACACAACACCATCAAAGTGCTTTCAACTTCCATGATGTGAAAGGATAATGGATTCCCAAAGTTCACAGCATAGATGACCCATTCATGTAATGTGTTATGGGGCCTTCTCAAACTAAATCATAGTGTCAAGTAGGTGTTGAGTGCTTGAATTTGCTCCATTCAATTGAATTTTAATTGAATTCTTTAGTATAAACATGTTCGATCCAAGGCCTTCAAGGTGTAATTTACTCATAATTTTGTTGATGGTGATAAATAAATATATTAGTTATTTATTTATTGTTTAGGAACCTTTTGTGTGACTTGATTCAGTGAGTTTTTCTGCAACGCAAAGTATTTGGTCATTGTTGAGATCCAAAAATGCAGGCACGCGTTGAAGACCTATAGCTGCAAGTTGGATTTGTAGTTTCTTTCTGATAGCTTTTAACATGTCTTTTGTAAGAAGGTTCCTGCTCATTGTTATGATTTCCACCTATTTCATGACACCAAATCGGAGATTCAATAAAGCATCTATACTCATTCTTCATCGAAAGGCCCTTCATGAACTTTAAAGTCAATACACACAAACTTTTTGTGCAAAACATTCAACAAAGCCGCAAGATATGTCCTTGACCCCGAAATGCCTATGGGGCTCAACTCAAAATAAAAACTTATTATGAAATATCAATTGAAGACCAAGTTGGAAGTTGGAGTCGACATACATGAGAAAGTTGTAAAAGGTGAATTTTAAACTATATCTATATATTTGGCATAAGGATTATTGTCATTGATCTGCATCAATCACTTTGAAAGCAATTTTTCCTTCAAAATCAGTTAAAAAATATCAAGATAAATCAAAATCGCTTATTTGTTGATTTGATTAGCTAGAAAAATGTAAATTTCATAACTTGGTGGAAAGAAAAAAAATATATGATGTCCATGATACTAACCTATTTCCTTTTCTCAAAATTATAAATTTTGTAACAAAGAAAATGATGAAGGTTTCCAACCATTTCAAAAGTCCAAATTCAACAAAAAGAAGTTGTTAATGAATGTTACTATGGGTGTGCTCAAGGTGGTGTAGAACTTTACTAGTATCAAGTGCAAGAAATGGAAACGTGATCAAAACTAAGAAGATTGATAAATATAGCGACATGCTTAGGGCCGGTTTACACTACGGTGGAGAAGGCCTCCGGTCGGTCAAGAATGCTTGGCCAAGACATGGTTATATGAGGCAAATGGTGGATGTGCCGGAGAAGAATTAAAGGCAATAAAATATTTTTATTGAGTTGGGCTTCTCCGGAGGAGGAGTTTCTTGTCCGGCCTCTTGAGGCCGGAGAAGCCCAACTCCAAAAAGTGGCGCCATGTAGGCGGCCATGTCATTTTATCATCCATGAGAAAGTTCACCACCATTGTTTTCTTCACCTAGTGTAAACACCCACCGGTCAAGAGTTGCATTTTCGACCAATCATAATTGAGAAACGCCCTTTTTTTCATGACCGATGGGCTTCTCCACCGTAGTGTAAACCGGCCCTTAGTAAGGAGCAAGCATGAACAAAGAGCCTCTTCGTGCACAAGAGTTGAGAAGAAGAAAGAAGTGTCTTTGAGAAAAATGAATTGCAACCACTTTATAGCCTCTTCCTAACATTGTAAAGCCTTTTGATCTTGTTCTCCCTTTTAGTAGGACTTCACAAGATCAACCCTCCAAGAATATAAGGTTGTCAGTTCTAGGAATGAATAATGAGCAAATCTCCCTCAAATCACTTAAAAGACATCACCTAAATTCAACATTTGTTTTAAAAGTAGCTTCTTAGAATGGATCCGACTGCACAGATGACATTACTATAGAGTTACTAGGATTGCTAAAAAAATAAAATCCAACCGGACATGTGGTGTGGACGAGCATAAATGACTACCCGGACGTTCTTTAAATTATTCTCAATCGCTAGAAGTTAATACAATTGTTATGCTAGACACCATAACATTATTAACCAGTGTCCATTCATTCATGTGGGCTTTGAGAATATAACCATGAGATGTCCCAACGTAGTGCAAGGAGACTCATATTAAGTCTTAATCTACACTAGGTTGGGGCATCTCATGGTTATGTTATAAGGGCCCACATGAACGAACACACCAAGATTGGCACCACGCGATTTCTTACAATTGGGTTTCTTAGGGTTTTTTTATAAAACCCAATCATTTGAGGTCCATCAAAATCCGGTTTTATTCGGAGTTTTTGCATTAAAAAATTCCAATGCATCAACCGAGAAAAGTTGGGGTTTTGTAGACAATTACCATCCTTGATGATAATTGTCTGCTGGAATACACATGGCGACAGCTGGAATAAAACTATGTTTTTATTCGAAGAAATTAGATTTTTTGCATTAAAACCAAAAACCCAATGCATCGGCCAATAACATTTGGAGTTTTTCCACCCTAGATCACAAATTGCTTAATAATGTTATGGTAGTTGGGGTTGAATTGAAGGATAGAAATCGAGTATTTGAAAATTTTATTCAATGTTATAACCTACTTGTTCCGCGGCCGCGGTGAAGTTCCATGAGTTGGTGGCATCGTCATTCAAGAGCATGGCTTCACCGAGAACTTCTAAGCGGTCGAGGAGAGCCAAAGTCTCTCCACCGATGGCCCCTCGCCCGGGCATGGCATTGCCAACGGTGGCCCCCCAAGTCATTCGAACTTGGCCATCTTGCACTATGCAAACCTAACATCCCACACCTGGCCAAATTAAAAGAGAATATAAATAAATAAATAAACATACATGTCCCACATTGACAAGATGATCAAACATTTTGTCCATATACTTAGAAGGTCGCTTCAAAACTAGGGTTATCATGTTCAAAACATCTATTACCATTGGGGAGGGTGAAAACGTTCATCCCTATGGAGAGTCCCAGGGTTTATAGTTTAGGACAAATTGATATCTAAAACGGGATCAAAGATCTCAAATTAGTCTACTGCACTTCACTTTTGCATGAATAAAAAATAAGTATGTAGGGGCAGATTTTTACTACACCCGTGATGGTAAGTGTTGTGAAACGGGATTTTTTACAGTAGCGTTGTGAGTGACGGTGATCATTGAAAATCTAGAATCCCCTGGTGGTAGAAGAGATTGAGATCCTCCCACTTCAATTTATACTAAAACACGAGGGCCTAGTAATGGACCAAGGAAGTTCCAATGGATGAATACCCAAATGGATTTCTACATGGCACAAAATGGAGAATGTTTCATGGTCTACCGGAACTTCCTACTCAAGGAGGTGGGTTTAACTTAAAACCATGACACTATGACACTTCAAAAATTCACAACCCTTGATTTATTGTAATTTTATTGTTTGGATTGACTCACATGAGCATGATGGTAACAAGTGAAATGTAAAGACATAACACAAACAAGGCTCTCAACCAAATGCTATTCCCTTACCATCCTTTTCATGTGGATCATCCCGTACATTAAATTACAATAAATCAAGGGTTGTGCATTGATGAAGCTTTGAAGATTTTCAATCTCCCGGTTTTGTCTTAGAGCCACCTCTTTGAGGTGGACTTGACCCAAGTTCCAATCCGTAGGCCTTGAAACATTATCCATTTTGTGGAATGTAGGTTCTACCATTCAAACCTCCTTGGTGCCTTAGGTCCTCAAGCTCTCATGAAAATTGAAGTGAGATAGTCTTAGCTTGTTCCAGCAATGAGAGATTTTGGATTTTAGTGGTCATTTGGCCCTCGAGCTCTAGTGTAAACTGTGTGTATGTGACCCCTTCATGAATGCCTACTCCTTAACGTCATTTGAGATCTTTCATGAAGCCCCTTCCCTACAAACATATGAGTCATGGGCGACTGTCTTGTGTCACTGAAAAAATTATAATCTGTCACTGGAAAATCTATGAATCTACCACAACGATAAATTTGCATTGTTTTTTTTTTGTTTTTTCTTTCAGTGACACACGATGATGATTGCCTAGGACTCATATATTGGTAGTGCTCATCGATTATATACATTTGATACTCTATTTCAAAAGACTAGTAGTTAGTGGAAGGGTCACGGAGTGTGTCCTACAATAGAAGAAGAAGAAACGCTGACCATGTGATCAGCGTGATTGGAATGCCCGTTCAACCCACCCTTGGCATTAAACCCTCAGGGCATAATACCAGTGGTGCAGGATTACTAACCCCTCTCGGGGTGGGCACGATAGTGTCCTACAATACAGTTATAATATATTCAAGTTGGTGTATGTAGGAATTTTGATTGACCTTGTCCATGGTAGAGCCTGCTTTCAAAATGTTTTGCCCTCTTTTGAACTTGGTGATGGTGCAGTTATTTGCCAATTGGATAATCTCTCGAGTATGTAACTTTTTAAAAGCCGGGGTCTCCCGTAGCACCTATAAGCCACACTTCTAATCAAATAGTGAAGAATTGAACAACGAGTATCATCTTATAAAGCTCAGCCACAACGTTAATAAGCCACTTGAACCATGGATTTTTTGAAAAAGGGTTCGATCAATAGACAAGTGACACGTGGCTCCTTGATTTGTTCACAACGTGCTTTAAATCACCTACACCGCTACAAAGAACTTGGAAAGAAATCACATTTTAATGCCACACTAAATTGGATGTTTAGTGTGGCCATATCCTAGCTATTGCAATCTTGCTCTTCAATTGTTAAAAGTGTTATTCATATCATATGGTGGAGATTGCGGGTAAAAAAACAAAGTCAAAGTTCTTGTTGCTTTTCTAAAACAAAAATTTTTGTAATAAGAGAAAGTAGTTGGTGTTTGAGCATTTCAAAGTCCATATGAAAATGATGATGATGTAGCTCAACTCAACATTATCACCAAACCTATGATCACCCAAATGACTGGAGCGGCTTCAATTTAGAATGTTGCATTTCATAATGATCTTTTTGATGTATGAGAGTTTTCTTAAATGAGAGATCCTTGGACGCCCTAGATTTGCAGCGTGTTTAATTGGAACCCTCCAATCATTCGGGTGGTCATAGATTCGGTGTTGGGGGTTAGGTTGAGCTACCTTAGTAAATTTTTGCAACCCACATGATAAAGGTGGTGTGGAACTCTACTAGCTACAAGTGAGAGGGAAAAGAACGTAACTCGGTACTCAAGAACGTTTTTCCACTACCTCTAAAGTGGCTTCCAAAAACACATAGAACCCACTTTGAGTTGATCATAGTAACTTAGTACCGGGTCTTGCATGGTCACTTTTTTTAATCAAATAACTATTTGAGAGTTGTGTGGTTATGTGTGGATGTAAGAACATACACCAATAAGACACGTGTTTAGAAAAGATTGGATTACATGCTCAAAATTTGATAACAATTCCAAGCTTGATAATAACATGATTTGCAGGCACTTATATGGCCACTTAATATCCACAAGAATCCTCACTTTGACAATGACTAAGGTAGGGGTGGCAATTTCCGTGTGGGTCCTAAAGTCGACCCCTATGTCAGAAGCACCTATCTAGGTGCTTTTACCGTTCACAGCGCTGCCAGCGGTCGGTTTTAGAAATCCACCCTGTGGATATACCACCTACCCTATGTGCGAGTGTTGGTCACTCTACAAGGTTTTCTTTAAAAATTTATAGGAAATCATAAACATGCTGGAAATTTTTGATTTTTTTCATAGTTGCTCTTGCACCAGCTTTGCGGAGCGCTCAAAATTTATAAAAAAATAGTTTCAGCATCCCAACTAGGCACATCTGAAATTTGGACGGAAATAGCCACCCCTACCTTAAGACATTCATATGAGCTTCAAAGACTATGAGGAGAATGACTATGGACAAAATTTGAAATTGGCAATCATCTCACACTAACTAAATTGCGTGTTTTGACAACCTATTTGTAGAAGTGGGTGTAGAGCTTAAAGTGACCATTTAACACCCGCTTACATTGGCCCTTTAACAAGTATTAATTCTTGAAGCCGGGGATTGAGATTACGAAGAGACCTGAGCTATCGGAGAGCCCGTGAGGTGCCTTTGGAGGATGGATTTGAACTCCGCTCGATTAACGGCCCACAAAAGTGCATTGGAAGTGCACCGAACGGTCACATTGCGCTTTGTGTCATACATGAGTGCCAACTCTCCCAAACTTTCTCCGGCCGTTTTAGTGCGTAACAAAACGGGCATGTCCGTCCCCTATAAGTTACAACATTTTCCGTATCATGGAACTTGTACTTAAGGAATTAGGCTTATCGTAATACAAGGCTATCAAAACTCATGCTTTAGGTAGGGAGTTTTGGTCCACTTTTGCCATTTTAATTATGTTCAAGGAGTGTTTCGACAAGTGATGTCGGATCTCCTGATTTCATTGCAATGAAGGGAGGTGTTTGACTTTGACTAAAAGATAGGTAACATAAAGACAAATTTCATGACAAACTTTTGAAAGCACCTTAAACTGATGTTTCCAAAAGTTTCATAAAGAGTTCAGTTTTATCTAGCAGTCGTCTTTTGGCCAATGTCAAATGTCCTCCTTTCATTTCACTAAACTCGGGGGTTTCGACACTACTTCAAAACTTCTTAAACATTCTAAAATGCCAAAAGTGGGCCATAATTCCCTACCAAAGCATGAGTTTTTGGGAGGACTCAAAAATAACTTTGTTAATACCCGGATATCCTAACCCCTTTTGCCCAAAAGGATCCATCTCACGCAAGCTAACATATTTTGAGTGAGTAAAAACCCAAGTCATCCCTAATGCGTATGGATTTGATGCATTTATTTTGATGTAATGGATTTGATTTTACGTCTAGGGGTTGCCCATAAGGAGTGTAACAATGTTATGTAACCCATCGAAGTAATAAATGAAGCATCCCATTGAAGAAAACCATGAAACATTTAAAGTTGCGAGAATAAGTGGCGGAATAAAGGGTTATAAAGCTTAGATCAAACATTTGTTGCAAATAAAAGCATTAAGGACTTTGAATGACTCTTGATCATGTTGTACTACAAGGATCATGAGTTGTTGCCATTGGTCCTTTCCCACTAGATTATTTAGGAACCCAAAATAAATTTGGATACCTAAAATCTACCTTGTGGTGGTAAAGAACCGATTGACAACCAATGACAATGACCCATGTTCCTCACAATAATTATTGTGTTAGTAAATAGTGTTATGACCAAGACTACTTATAGGTGATTTGTGTGAGCCATGTTGCACCTTTTCGTCTAAGATGTCAAAGTCACCTACATCCTGCACAAAAACATTACACTTTCCAAAGTCAAATCTCATGACATGTTTAAGATTCTAATACTATAAATTTATGTTTGCTAAGGTATGTCAACCTATTTCACTTTGTGACCTATTTTGAACACCTGAAACTAAGGATAAATGAATACCAAGCATGTGTTACATGGGTTCCAAAAATGACAACTCCACTATGTAGCACATCGTGATGGAGACGAGTGGAGGCCATTGTCCTCATTTGACCATAATGGATCTACAAATATTCTAACTTAGTGATCCTATAGATGTGTTTATGGGATGTGATTCAAACACCTTGAATCACATGGTTCCTAAACCACTTTGAAAGGCTAACCCATCGAGATAATTGACACATAAATTGGAACACTTCAACCACCAAGGCTTGCCAAAGTTTTGGAATAGGTGCATTGCCCTTGTTGTCTTTTAGCAAGCATCAACATAATTAGCTAGGTTGGGCACATGACCCAAAAATGGGTTGCTTTAACTACAGGTAGTCGCTTGGGAGGCCAAGCAACCAGCTAGGCAGCAATATTGTGTAGCTAAATAAATGTTGCAACCAAGGCACGCCATTGCGTAGGTTGCAAACTATAGACTAGAGTAGAAACACACCCTATGTTTTATCCCAATGCAGTAAACACACAATGTGTGTTTTACATGACTATAAAGACAAGCATTTTACCATCATGTGTTACCGTTGTGTTCAAATTTTTACTTTTTATTGTTGCGGCCCACATCCCCCAAGGATTGCATGGGTTGTGAAAACCCAGCCCATGTGCCCAGCCTAAGAAGGTCATAATCAACGTTGTTTCAAAAACTTCAAAAGAAAGCTTAGGACCATCCCACTACACTATACATCTAATTATGTGTGACCCACATAATTCATCCTCACGTTCCCATGTAGTATTGTAAAAGGCACCCTATTTCATCTTCACTAGTCTTAGAATGTAGTTTCCATGTGGGATTCAAGAGGATCTCAACCATGTAGGATTGACACATGTTGAAACTTGAAGGAAATGTAATTATATTGTGTCAGAATAGAGAGCCCTCTACAATTAAATCATCTTGCAAATCAACAGAGAAAGTGACATGGGACCATGTTGCTACAAAGAATAAGTCGCAAAGGCCACAACACATTGATTTTAAGGAAGCTATAACTAAATCAAATTTTAATTTAGTGTAGCCATCTCCATCCAGCTCGTCAACTTTGCTTACATGAAGCTCATAACCTTACATAGAAGGTCCAACCGTACAACAAAAAAATGTGATCTTTACCTTTGTGTCAACAATTTTGCTTCATGAATGCTCATTAAAACAAGATTGCAAACCTCACTTTATAACTAATCTTGAAAATACACGAAACCATAGGGATAATAAGAGTTAAGAACATTAATTTCCACTGGTGCTAAGGGGGTACTACCCCCAAACCTCACACCACACTGTGGTCGTGTGAGACAGTAGGGGTTAAGCCCTCCCATCAGGGTAAATCTCTACTTCTCATAATACGCATAGACGAAGCATATCATGTACAATATTCTCTATATAAAGTCCCCTCATGTGCACTCACATATGGTTCCACATGCATAAAAGGGTGCGCCTCCAAATTCTCTGCCAAAGTATGAATGACACATGGCAAAATTGAAGAGATTTTTTTTTTAATTTCTTTTCTTTTGAAGACGGAATAGAGAACCCTCAAGTATCGCGGAATTTCGGGGGTTTTTCATACTCATGCTTGATTAATAAACACTCACAATGATGTAGAAATTATCAGCGACTTCGCCCTGTTTGATGAATTCGGTGCCAGCAACAACGCGCACATCCTGAAATGCGTCAATGATCTCCTCTTGAAGGTCATACTCAAGATCTCCCAACAGGTAATGCCCACTGTAAATATGCATTCCACACGCATCCAATGTAATAGGTTTAAACATCTTAATTCTACTTTGTTAGTGGCAATGATATGTGGTCCTTTGTTAGATAGATGTGGCTAATTCAATCACTTATCTTAATCGGACATTTCGTTTTGAGTGGTATGTGGTTTAGGTGTGGCTTCAAGAGAATGGATACCAGAAAGATATGTGTTCAAAAGAGATTGGATTACCTGCCCAAAATATGATGACCGTTCTAGGTTCAATAGTTCACATAATGGGGTGGGGGAGGGGGTAAGACCATTTAATGAGCACAAGAATCTTTACTTTGGTAATAAGTGACATCATATGAGCTCTGAAAAGTGTGAGGACAGTGGCTACGACCTCAATCTAGAATCTAGATTCGCTAACCATCTCGTAGTAATTGTGTGTTCCATGTCCTAGGAGAAGTGGGCTAGTTCTTTCTTGACCATTTAGCATCAAGCTCCCCTATTGATTTAGGATACTCTACGAATAAACCTTTGAACCTCTATAACTTTTGCATATTACATTCAAAGAAGACATACTTTCGTGCATTGGAATTTGGAATCCTCTTTCATTTGCTAACGAGAATCCTTTACAGTTTTATCAACTTAATAATAGTCTAGATGTGCGGAACGATTACAGTGACAATTTTTGCACCCTTTGCCTTGTACCCAAAACCAACTCTGAAAGAGAAAATCTTGAGCACTATGTATCACAATCATACATTTAAAGACTTCAAATGTATGACAACGATACATAGTGTTGGTTTTAGGTATGCCTACCATTGTGGATTTCAATTAAAACAATGTCCAAGAGTTCTTTTGGGCATAATCGGTCACAATCCGATCCTAGTGTTTTCAAGTCCAACTGGTTACATGTTGCGATCTTTAGGTTTTTCTTTATGAATTTGAGGTATATTCCATAGATTCCTCTAAAATGATCAATAAATTTCCTGAAGTCTTGAACTTCAACCGGTTATTTCCCAAACTCAACCGGTCCATCTGTAACTACACCAAATATGATATTTAGTGTCACATGGTATTTAACGTCACTATGGTGACTTTTCGGATGACACTTCATATATATAAGTCTACAAATATTGTCACGGATGATGGATGAGTTCATCCATTGGCCAAACCCCTACCTTCTCTTCTCGGCAACTTGTGATGAAATATTGTCATGGATGACTGAAATTGGGATGCAAAATCACTTGGTAAGTGACAATAATTGCAACACCGTAAATCTATACCCCCCCCCCCAAAAAAAAGGAATGACAAATAATGTTGGGTTAACATTTAGTGTTGGTGACACACTACACCGTGGTTTGCAATTGGCGTTGAGCAAGATAATCACTAGAATTGGTCACACTAAATATCATAGTTAGTGTAGCGGTCCGGTCTCTTTGTTCATTGATTTGAAATACGAGGCTTCATTAATTGTGAGGTGATCACGAAATCAGAAATTGGGGGCCAACCTTAAAATATTGCGGAGGCGTTCCCGGGTGGTAGTTGACTTGGGAATTGCTTGAATGGGTGGCAATGCAACCTTTTTTAAAGCTCGGTCCCTGCCATTTATTTATTTCATGCATTGAATATATCAGCACATCTAACACCTATCATATTATGTGCAACTAGGTTGCCTCCTTACCTATGCAAATTAGGTTTAGGTCAAAACCACAATTTACAAAAACTTAACGTTGTTTATTCATCCCTACAACAACCACGGTAGAAAAAATGATGTGTTTTGTTGTCATTGCGGTAATGAATGTTCAAAATAATGTGGAATGTTGATTATTCAGCATGGGGCGACCTGATTGCATATATCGGTGTACCGTAACTGTACATGGTAATATTTGTTCACAAATAAGGTCAGGGGACTGAGCCTACCGTGAACCGTGAACCGTGAATCATGACCGTTGATGGATTCTAACTTATAGGTACATATTCAAAAGAAATATTCACATGGCACTTGTTACTCTCTCTTCATAAATTCATAATATATTCATCATGGTTTCCAAAAAATAACACCCTCAACTCTTATGATCCTCATGTGAGATTGCAGTTTTTTCTTCCTTTGTCTAACCTCTACAAATGCCAAAAATTTAAATTGTTCCATACGAGGTTGTTTTCACCTTAGACACGCCATGGACAACTCACTATAAGTTTTTTTTTTTGGGTTCAAGAATACTTGATGTGAGTGCACTAAACATGTCATATCTAGAAGGAATGCATGTTACCATCTTCCATAGAAGGCAAAAACAATCAATGTATTGTATTGATACTTGTCATGCTTGGACGTATGCATTGAGGTGAGGCATTGTGGGATTTGAGGACATTGCCCCGACCTCGAGAAATGACAAAATGAAGTGCTTCCGCATTAAATTGTGAAACAATGAAGATGTTTTTATGGTGTACTTGAACACTCGTTAAGTTTGAGTGATTGTGGGCATATCACTTATAGATGCTTAGATTGTATCGCAAATTCATATGTTGGCATTGGTTTCAACTTGTGCGCATTATTCAGTACACCTCGTAAGATACGTGGGCCTTGTGTGGTCACTCATCTTAATAGTACACCTATATTTGTTGTAGTTAATGATTTTCTAGAACCAGGCTCATAGTTATAAACGGACACCAAAAAGACATATGATATAATGAAGTTGAACTATATGCTCAGAACTATTAATTGTTGTGGGTTCAATAATTAACAAAACTAGGAGACATGCATGATACTTGAGATGAAGAAAATTGAAAGAAAGAAAAATCAAATAAAAAAATCTTCGATTTGAATTGTGATAACTTTTGCGTACGAACTCCAAACCTAAAACTTGAAATGAGAATTTTTGCAATTCACGATTTTTTATCAGATCGGACAATTCGGAATCCAATCCAAAGGCCAAAAATTGAATGCACAATAGGGCCATATATATATATATACCTTGCCTATGATATGTTATGAGGAGTCTAAAAGCGCACCTTATTCGATCTCGTCTTCGTGTGTTCAATGCACTAACTACATTTTGCTTCCAAGTGTCGGACCATTTCCGGGCAGCCTTCATAAGTCCACTGCATCCAATTCAGCTCGTTATACTACATGATCCCCCAAAAAACAATTTATCCACCTCCACAATTATATTGTGTCCGTTGTGAACTAATGGCAAGTGAAGCTTACTAAAAACCTAAAAGAGAATCATCCTTAAAAGCCCATCGAAATCTCTTGTTTTGGTATGGAGATTCGCTCCACTTTTGACATTTCATAATGTTTAAAAGGACTTTCAAGTGATGTTGGAATCAATGTTGGCATGGTATAGGTGAATGCATGGTATCAATAATCAAATGGTATCAGTGAATGGCTATTGGTGGGTATCAAAACTATGATACCGCCAAATATTGATATTTGGTGGGTACGTCAAGGCGAGGATTTTTTTTTTTGGGTACCTGAGCCATTATTTGGGGCGGCACCATTCTAAAGCATATTTAATATTGGGGTGGTTTTACTTGGGTTTTATCAAGGTTCTTGCATGCTATGTGTACCTGGATGGGCTTGACATCATAAAAGCATATACCAGAATGATAGCAAATAAAGACGACGCCGGGCGAACACTAGTCAGAACACCGATGTTGGTGAAAATGAAAGAGAGGCATTTGACTTTGACCAAAAGTTGGCTACCTACAAATGAATTTCATGGCAAGGTTTTGAAGGCGTCTAAAATGTTGCTTCCGAAAACTCTGACAAAGAGTTCATTGTTATATAATCAGCTTTTGACCACAACCAAACACCTCCCCTGCATTCTTACCAGATTTGGGGGTTCCAACACCAACTTGAAGGTGCGGCCTTAAACATTATTAAATGTCAAAAGTGAGGCAAACACTCTACCAAAACATGCGTTTTCGATGAGAGACGTTAAGGATAACCTTTTTCTATTATCATACTTAGTAATGTTAATACTAACTACTAATGTGGAGGTTCGAGTAGCATAACTTAAACAGTGACGTAAAGATCTCAATACTTGTTGTGACCTGTCCGGTTTAGGAGGCGGGCTGGTGGAGTGGCTCCGGCTCTCTTTATGCTCCGGCGGTGAGGATGAGGATGAAGAAGGTTTGGGTGATTTGGAGGTGTCTTGGACGGGCGCTTCTTGTGGCGAGGCTTCCGAGGTCGGGGGGTCTAATACGAGCTCAAGATCCTTTTGCAAATCCTCTTGGTCGTCATTTATCTGCACCAAGAGCGCGTTAATTTGGTGCCAAAATCACAATTTGGTCTCCAATTGATGTTATAAGTCATGTAAAAGTAGGTGCGCTTATTTCGGTTTGTGACATGTTCTGGTACTAGAAGAAACTTGTGTCATTGTACCTCGTGCTGACGAAATGCATAGATAAGTAAACTCGGTTGTCAACTGGAGGTTTTTCGTTGCAATCTGTTGGACAAATGACAACCAAAAACCTCTGGTTGCCAGCCGAATTGAAATATTTGTACATTTTCTTGCCGTGAATTGCAATGGACAAGTTGCAACATGTGGTTGTAATGGACAAGTTTTCTTCTAGTGTGGAAACCTAGAAATTAAGGGTTTAATAAAGACATAGCATGTGATGTTTTTATGGTTTCCAAAAAAATATATTTGAAGTCGAAGCATAGCAGTCGTGTCTTATGTGCGATCACAGTGGCAACTTGTCCATTTTGTGGCACACTGTGATAGAGACAAGTGACTGGAGGCTCCATAGGTAGGGTAGATAGTTCAACGCTTTTACACTTTACTAATTCATTATATGTGACACATTAGAAGTAAGCGTGCCTTGTTACTTATGATCCCCACATTCTCATGGTCCACGAGGTTTTAGGCAAAGTTATAAGAGTTTGTTCCAAAAGCACTTTATCCCATGCAAAATGAGGGGCATGACCTAGAGAGGTAGCCCAAACAATTGCCCAACTATGACCACAATGGGTTTTCAGATACTTCGACTATAACATTTTGTAGAACATAAGATATGATACAAATATCTCTAGTCACATGGTTCCTAGATCCACTTTTAATCGTGAATCCAACAAGACAATCAACACATAAACTAGATCACTCTATGTATCCAAATATAGCAACGTGACAGGATTAGGTGTGACTACCTTATCTTGATGTACAAAACGTAAAACATTGATTTTATTTATTTATTCTAAAGTTGAAGGATTTATAGCAGCCAAAGCTACATTGTTCTTGGAAACATTTATACCCTTTCAAATTGATCAAGGTCCAAGGTTCCGCCTTCAAGATAAGCATTAACCGATTGTTTGAGAAGAGAAATTTGCTGGGAATTGAAATTCTCAAAAAGATGGTCTACTTCACTCAACATAACATTGAATCCTTCCTCCGATGAGTTCTTGTCGAGCTTCTGCAAAGACAAGAGCTAACCCCTATTATTCTCAATGATCGTTAGTGACATGGTAAAAATAGCAATGATTTGGAATCAACTACATCAAAGTTTATTAAATAGATAAATAAATAGACATAAAAGCCTGCTCCCAAGGAACAAGCATGAATGAAGAGCCTCTTTGTCAACGACCTATTGCCCCCTTTCAAGGATTGGCTCTAAACCATAGAGCCTTGTATATTGTTACCCTAAGAACTCAAAGCACCCAAAATTACATCCTGCAATGACATATTTTCATCAGAATAGGCCATGAATCATCAAGCTTTGCCTAGTAGGGTTTCTGAAGATTTTTTACTCTATATTTATTTTAGGTCGGTTTATTTCAGTAAAGAACGAGCTGCTATTAATCGGACATTGACAGACAATCAATGCAAACATACCGTCATTATGGTCCTCAATGCTTTCATGTTGGCACTCACCAACGAAGAGAATGCTTCTTCGACATAGGAAATTAAATCCTTTTCTCCTATTACAAAAGCATCCCAATGATGTTACGACATTGGTCACGACGTAAGAAAGGATGATTTCAGTGCTAAATCAATCCCATGACAATAAAGTACAGTTGAATCGACCCAAACAATTAATGAAGTTGCTTTTTGTACTTTCCCATGATCACATGTATGGAAAATAATTTTTCTTTATCCAGGGATTCTATTCAGAGATTGCAACTGCACTCCTCAACATCCAATCCAATCCAATCAATGGTGATTTCGTTTACCAACCCTTGACGCTGTAGGAAGTTCCAGCTGACGATTTGGCCGCAAAAGACTTCTTCATTGCTGCTTTGATTGGGGTTGCAATTATTGTGGTGCAGGCCAAATGATCAATGTAGCATTTCGGAGTTCTTCAAGCACAGCTTTCGAATTTCAGTCATCCTTCAAAACACAGAAAACCCTAAAACTTCACTTCAATTCGAACATTTGATATCTCAGGACAAAATCATTCAAGACTCTCATCATTGTTGTCGCACATTGTTGATTGAAGTATACCTACTTTCCTACTCTTAGGTTTGGTTTGTTGTTTAGATGTGGAGATCGTCAGAGTAGGATCTGACTGAAGATGGGGAATCCATGCAATCTGTAATAAGGAATCATTGCAGAAATCTTATGAAATTAATCAATGCGTCCGTATTACATCTGTTGGAATTTTGATTGAGAATTCGTAAAGAACTTACCAGTCTTGTGTGTAGCCATGAAAACTCCTTTCATTCACGAAGGCTCGTACATCGAGTTTTGAACTTCAGGTGGTATTGTCCAATCTCCATATCCTTCACGGTTTCTATGTGTTTCATGGTGTGTGCGATTTGCCTCCTGATTTAAATCACAACTAAAAATTATAACCTTGTGTGCGTCGTTTGCTCTGAATCTAGGGTTGTGCGAATTCCTTTCCAAAAGGTGGGAGCACGACAACTAGAGAGATCTTCATGACCAGATTAGGATATACGACATGTGATGCAAAAGCTTTGAAAATTGTATCAATAATTCTCAGGCTAAAAGAGGATGAAATCACAAGTCTTGGGTTTGAAGAGGCAGAGCCTTCTCAGAGTCTACTTACTTTTGCATGCAACAGCAACCCAACCTGGAAGCCTTCACCCTTTGTTCAAGGACACAATGGTCACCTTTTCATGTTGTTACTAGTGGGTACATTCCACAGCAGTGTTTTGTTTATTTTCCTGCCTCCATGAGGCCACATTGCATAAAAAATAATGTGATTTTTTATTTTTTTTTAGAAACACAACTTGGAAAAGAAAAGGGTCCAAAAAGCCAACAAGACCATGTGGTTTGGCATGTCACTGCCAACTCTGCATCGAATGTCACATTTGCAACCATGTCATCACCAACACATCAACCATGAGAATCCCCTTCTCTCCTATCTCCCCTCTTTTGATCTAACTCCATTTTTTTGGAATCAAAAATGATATTCTATTGTCAATTTGGACTAAGTATTGAAGGGAATTTTAAATAAAATAAAGTAATTCATTTTTACATTTTTACATTTAAAAAATAAAAAAAATTGATTGGCATTCTTCATTGTGCATTGTGCAATCAACGTTAATCTACTCATAAATCCTCCAGAAGCATTGCTCTACATTGACATGGCATGACTCCAACTAGTAAGTGATACTAAATACCATAAACAATGTTCCATGCCCATGGCCACCAATATTGTTCTCAAATCTTAGATATGAATGATATTCAACAAAAATGCATGATATTTGCAATAAGGTTGCCCACTCTAATTTGTCGACAATCCATAGTATTTTGAATATTTGTTGTCACAGTAACAACATACGATCATTATGGATGATTTAACTACTTTATACATTTTTGTAATTTGGTTTGACTTAAGGTAACTTTGCATAGGTGAATGACAATCTATTTGTGAAGGCAACCTAATTGCACATATACACCGATACAAAGATGTGTTCAACTAGATTGACCGAAGCTAGTGTATCAATATTCCACATTATCTTAAATATCTATTGTTGCAATAAGAATTTGTACAATGTCAATGGATAGCCTCTTGGGTTAGTCAAATGAAATGAAATGAAATTGATTTAAAGTCCAAGATGCCAAAAGGCTCATGGAATAGCTCCAAGGTTTAGACCTAAGGTAGATGGGTCTTAAGTGGCTCATTTTCTTAATCAAACCCCTAGATTTGACTGGTATGTGGTTTAGTGAGGATCAACTAGCAAACATCATAAAGACAAATGTTTAAAAGAGATTGGAGTATGTCTTCAAATATTCATACCTACTCTACACTCAATAGTGAACACAATTGCAAGGATCTATGTATCCAATTACGAAATCGACAAACATGAACTTCCAATAACCATAACTCAATCAGGGGAGGTTTAATTTCCAATCCAATTTTTACAGATTTTTTCATTGTAGATTTGCTAATTGAACACAAGTATTGTTGTGTAAATCTAATCAGTAAAAGTTGAAGAACATGAAAAACGGATCAAGTAACACCCACATACCTTAATAGAAAATAGTCTCTTAGTATCTGTAACGTAGGCCCTGTGTATGCAGTGATCACCCAAACTTGGCTCCCCTAATCTAAGGCATGATTGAAGGGAAAGAAGACCAGGTATCTTGATGATAATGCGCCCATGTCTACGGCCATATGCCTATTTATGACCAAGGCGGTACAACTACTACACCATTTATAGTATTTCGTGTCAATTACTGTTTGGAGTTACACATTGCTATAACATTTTATTGTTAATGTACAGTTTTACCAAGTAAAGATGTTAAAGTTCTACAATATCCAGACAACCGACTTGACCTTTGTTGGTAAAAAAAAATGAGATCTATAGCAATAGCACAACGTAACGTCAAATAGTAAGTGACACTAAATACCATAAATGGTGGACCATAATAACTTCATTAATTAGTCAGGCAACCCAAACAGTACTAAAATAAACCAAACTAATGCAGTCAAAGGTGCTTTTCGTTTAACTTACTCTTGAAGACTGATGGGACGTAGAGTCTAAACTTAACCAGCTTAAGGACAAGCAGTTGCTGGATACAGTTGTTTGTTGGCATTTAAAATTGTGTCAATAGTCCAAAAACACCACAAAAGTAGTAGGTCGGAGACATGTAAAGATACCCTAAGTGAGGAGGTACTTGTGATCTGTTTCAGAAGAAAAATCATGTTCAATCCGCATGTCTTTGCTAAAGGAAGCAGCTAAGTACATCTATGTGTGGAATCCTGTCCGATTCCCTAACAATTTGATTACGTGCACCTAGACCAACCACTACAAAAGTACATGCAATTCAATTTAACCTGTACAGCTTCCTCCTTGTTTGATAAGAATTTTAAAAAAATTAAAAATCAAGGAGTCAAACCCTAAACTTGGCAAACTCTACACAACACCAGGTGAGGAGAGCAATGTAGCCAGATTCAAATGGATTTGGAAAACCAATCTATCAATCAATACGAGCAGCAACCGCCCCTCCTTGGTGTTGTATCATCACCCCCAGCCAGCCTTTGACCGCCACTTACAACGGTATTTGTCTTACTCGGGTCGGCCATGAGGGCTTTCTTGCTAACAATCTTGTGGATTTCTCGCAAAACAGTCTGGAACGCATCAATCACATTCACCGCCTCCAATGCAGAGGTCTCCATGAAAGACATGCCTTGTTTCTCTGCAAGCGCCGTGGCTTCTTCCACAGTAACCTCCCGAATGTGGGCAAGATCACTCTTATTCCCCACAAGCATTACTACAACACTTGAATCGGAATGAACTGCAAGGACACCAACAATAGAGTTTGTTTATAAGTTCATCATGATAAAAACAACAGCAGGTTGATTATGGTAAACAGTGTGGGCAGATATATAGCGTGACTTATTGTGGGTTTAAACTATGGTCCAAGACCAGAGAAACTCCAACATCAAGCAATCCCATTGGCCAAGAGCAAACTTTTGGGCCCAAGGAGGGTCAGAGTCCAAGGTGTGAGAAAGTGAAGTGGCCCTAACTAAGGATCAATTTCCCATCATATTTTGGCAATCCCTACCCAAGAAAACACTCCTAGTTCAAGAAACCAATCTTGACTCCAGAAGCAATGTCTGGTAGGGGTTGTTTTGGACCCCAAGTTTCTTGGACCCAAACCGTAATGTAAACCCTACCCTTCCTCCAAGCAACCCTAAAGTTTGGCCTACAATATACACTATGATGCATGAAAATAATGTGTAATTCTAGTTCCACTTGTCATGCCCGCATGATATACCCACCTCCTTTCCCTACGTTGGATGCCTTTCAAATGCACACTACTTTCAATCCAATAGAAATATTATAACCTACAAAATGGACGTCTGATGTTAAAGCCTGTGGGTTGGTAAATAGTGTGCACCCACACAGAGTGTTTTTTGTGTGGACATAAGCCCAATAGTATGGCCCACGATATTTACTATAATCAGTGTGCTGAAGTAAGAATCACATAGGAGCTCTACTACAGGGCCGTAAGGAAGACATTTATATTACCACCCAGATTCCAAAGCCACTTAAGCCTGTAGAACTAGATTGAATTTTTTGCAAGGAGCCTTGCTGCCTAGAACCTGGCAAAGTGTACTCAGAATCCATATTCTTTCGATACACAAAGTATCCGAATGTGTTAAGACATTTCAAACTCTAGCCTACATTTTGATACTGCACATATTTCACTCTCGATATCACCACACTGACCATATCAAATTGAGATAATTAAACTATCCTATAAGCAAAGATTATACAAATTTCAAGGACTTTGATGCCTCAAAAGTCCATTGGAATATCTGTATCCAATTCATAAAATTGACGCAGTAAGACTGCTCGTTACTGCACATTCAAAGACATCCGAGATAATTCCATGGTTAACATTCTAATCCACAAGGTGGTAAGAATTTGCATCAGCAGACGACACACTCTACTGTCTATGAGGTAATTCTTCTATAAGATTGTTATTGAGCTTATGGAGTAAGGTGTGAATCCTTGTTTTTTTGGGCCCATGGTGATACTCAAAGAAAAGCAATATCCTTCTTGGTCTAAGTCGAGCTGCAAAAACCTAACCTGAACCTGCTTCTGTCAACCTTGCCACGTTCCTAGCTACGGTGGGCCTGTCTGTATACCCACATTCTTATATCTGTCCATGAATATTGCATATGCGTCAAGCAACCACTAACCAAAAGTTTGGGTTCCCAGCTCACCAGCTCTAAGGTAGACCATCCTCATTCGGTTGATTCTCTTATTAGGACACCTGTACTTCAGTGGTTTGTGGTTAGGTAGGTGTGGCTCCGAGAACAGATACCAAAAAGACATGTGTTTAAAAGAGATTGGACTACGTCCTCAAAATATGATAACCATTCTAGACTCCATAGTCAACATAATTGGAGGGGGACCTATAGGACAATTTAATGAGCACAAGAATCTTCACTTTGATAATGAATAAGATATCCATATGAGCTCCATAATTTTGAGGAAAGTGGCTACGGATTCCACTTGGATTTGCTAACCATCTCATACTAACTCAAATGATTCAGATCCTAGGAGAAGTGGGATAGTCGGAAAAAAGTAATCATTTAAGGGTTGTCTACCTTAACTTGCAAACAACCCAACCCAACTTGCACGAGACAAACTTCCTACATTGCATCCTACCTGCATTGTTCCCCGAAGTGACTACAAATCTATCAAATGCCTAATTTGATAAAGAACAACACGTTTCTGTTCTAAACCCATCTTCTCTCGTCCTACATTCTTATACATCTGCCCATAAATCTTGCATGTGCATCATCTGGCAACCAGGAACCACAACTTTGGGTTCTCAGCTCACTAACTCTACCTTACCTCGCAGACAACTTGCATCCCACCTACATTGCTCGCCGGAGCGACTACAAATTTATCCATTGCTCAATTAAGTAACCAACTATAATTTCCCGAGGCCGAGACAGTACTTTCCAAAGCTTCGAAATCATCCTCAATCTTCCCACATTCTTATGTATCTTCCTATTAACCTTGCATGTGCATCATCAGGCAACCAGGAACAAAGACTTTGACCCTCCACCTCACCAACATTAGCCTCACAAGCCCAAAATCATCCTCACTCTTGCTACATTCTTATGTGCTCATAAATCTTGCAACCAGGACCCAAAAGTTTAGGTTCCCAGCTCACCGACCAAACCACCTTGCACGAGACAAACCTCCTTCCTTGCATCCTACCTACCTACATTCTTTCCCGAAATGAGTACAAATTCATCCATTGTTCAATTCAGTAACGAGCTACATATTAGCGAGGCAAAGACATTACTTACATTCGAAAGTCTGAACTATGCTCTGAACCCGCAAGCCCCAAAAACCAAAACGCCGTGAGTGAGTGAGTGAGTGAGTGAGTGAGTGAGTGAGTGAGCGAGCGAGCGAGCGAGTCTGCTTGTGTGTGTGTTGTTACCTTTGAGTTCATCGAGCCAGCGGTTGACATTCTCGAAAGTTTGCCGGCGACTAATGTCGTAGACGATGAGCGCCCCAACAGCACCGCGGTAGTAGGCGGACGTAACGGCCCGAAAGCGCTCCTGCCCTGCTGTGTCCCAGATCTGCGCCTTCACCTCCTTGCCCTCGATCTCCATGCTCTGCGTCTGGAACTCCACTCCAATGGTGGCCTTGGAGTTGTTGTTGAACTCGTTGCGCGCGTATCGCGACAGCAAATTGGACTTCCCCACCGCCGAGTCCCCGATGAGCACCACCTTGAACAGGTAGTCCTCGCTCTGCTCATCTTGGTACGACATTCTTGTTGGTTTCACTTACTCCCTCCAACAAGAATCGCCTCCTGGTGTGACAAACAACAACTTCCCAGCTGCTCTTCGGTAGCGAAGAAGAAGAAAGAAGAAAGAGCGATGGCGGGAGCGACGGACGGCCGAACGGAGGGACGGACGGAGCCCTTCCTTCCTTCTTCCCCTTCCTGGGTGACTTGACCCCCTCGCTATCATCAAGGCTCGGATTCTCATCCATCTTCATCCATTTTTCATCTACTGTTCATCTTCCATTCATCTTCTGTTCATCCGCCTCCAGGCAGGTCCCCCACCTACCATATCTTTAAAGTATTCCTCAACAATTTGGAGCAAGCCACTTGGTGTTTCCCACGGCCGAATTATGTACCGAGGAACGCCATATTGAAGAGTTTAAGTACATATTCAAGTGTTGGCACCAACTCTATTTGTCTTGCACAATATTGTAAACCACCCATGGAGTGTCACCAACACTAAACGTGAACCCAATATGATTATTCATTCCTTGTAAAGAAAATGTGGACATTATAGGTTTACAATGTTGCAATTATTGTCATTTATCAACTGATTTTTTAATCCACACCTTAATCAACCATGACAATACTTCATTTCAAAGTTGTTTCAGGATGCAAAACTATACCAAACATTGTTTCATTATTTGGAAGTTGGATGAAGTGAAAGTTATTTGGGATGGCAGTACTTGTAAACTTTAAAGTTACCACATGGACGTAAAACACCATATGACACCAAATAAAACATTTAGTGTAGTCTTTGCTCTACTCGTCATGATGCGACATTCGTTTTTTGTAAATCCCATTAACAAGAATTGTCTCCCGGTGTAAGAATTCCTTGCAATGAAGAGGAAGAACCAAAATGAGCAAAAGGGGAGAGCAATGTTGGGCGTGAGACGGAGGGAGGGATGTCACCCATCCTTCCTTCTCCCCCTTGCTTGGGTGACAACCTTGCCACACCGGGGCTGCCCAGGCTAGCTAGCCAGTGGCCCAGGCCAAGGAGGCATTTGACTAGGCCAGCTCGGTGTGGCAGGGCACCAGCCACTGCTCCAACTTGAATTTGTTTGGATGATGAATATTTCATTCATTCAACCATTGCTCCACTAAATTTAACCCGACCAGAGCCAGTGGGCAAGTGCTCCAGTTGTCTAGTTGCAAGGGGTCCCTTGCAACCAATGGGCATGTGCTTTGGTTGGTTGGCTGCAAGGGGTGCTTTGCAGCCAACCAACTAAAGCATTTTTGGGACTTTGTCCCATGCTCTGTGGCTAGCCACCGCCCTGCTACAAGGGATTGTGAACTGAGCGGCTTGACTAGCTAGGACATTGGTCCCCCCCGTATGGCAATGCTATGAGTAGACCCCCTCACTTCCACCCAACGGATGAAAGCAATGGTTGGATTCACTCATCCACCACCCACCTATCAATTTCCAAAAATGTTTACAATTTTTTTGCCCCAAGGGGGGGGGTAAGTTAATCCTCGCTCCTCTTACAATGCATGGAGTAGGAAGAAGCTAATAAGCTAAAAAAAAAAAAAAAAAAAAAAGAGTGATGGTAAGAGGAAGGGGGTTGCTCTTCCTTTTTCCTTCCCATTGCCTTGGGTGAATTGACCCCCTTCATGCCTACCTGGCGGATGAGAACAAGGTTTGGATTCTCAATCAACCTCATCCGTCATTCATCCTTCACCTGGGTATCCCACCTAATTCCCATATGTGATTCTCAAAGTTTTTTAAGGTGCTTGGAACTTGTCCGGTCCAGTAGGTTTTCATGTAAGGTAAGCGGCCCTTAAACAAACACTTTTAGCTTAGTACCCACTTCTCAAAAGATACAAAACTCACATTTAGTGCAAGATGTGTTGCAATTCCGAATTGTGTTTGTAGTCATTTTCTCATAATTTTTGGATTTCATATGAAGATCTTCTTCATGTTCTTTGCAATAAAGATTAGCTTTCTTGATAAATAATCATATACCTCCCCCCCCCCCTAATACACACACTTATGTGTGACTATTGAGTCTAGAATGACTAAACAAATTATGTGCATGTAGTCCAATCTCTACTAAACCCATGTCATTTTGGTGTTTGTATTTTTTGGATACGTAAGTGGATTTCGGTTGACCACATTGAAGGTGGTCCTTACTCGAGATAGGCCTTTCACTCTTGACACTCTTGCCTTTTTGCACTTTTCATTTCATTGATCAAGGGGAGGCATTTCCAAGATGGTCACCTTACTTAACATGACTTTGAGTTTGAGAAGGTCTAGGATTCAAACCCTAATATCTTTAGTAAGAATTTCATGATCCCAATTCTTCACCTCACATTATCTATATACAATGGAAGATGTGGTGGTGATAATGGTCATCGCCCTGCCACTTTCATAACATTGTTAAGATAATGCGGGTTGTCATGTGGGCTTACAAATCCCAAGATTATTCCCGAATAGTCTCTTGGGATCTACACTATAAGAGCATCCTCAGTCGGTCTAGGTAAAGCTCACTGCAAAGCAAGACCTATCTTGCTTAAAATTGCTCAAAATTTAGAGGGAGTGCACCAAATCTTGCTTAAAAATGGACAGATCCTCCCACACTCCCTCTAAATGTCAAAAATTTGGAGGGAGTGTGGGAGGATCTTTCCATTTTTAAGCAAGATTTGGTGCACTCCCTCTAAATTTTGAAAATGTGGTGTTTTCAATGAGGGATTTCACCTACGTCAAATTTTTACAATTCTTTTTTCTTGAGAAATATCTCACGTTTATTTAGGTGTGCTTCTAATGATGGTAATTTCAGTTTCTAATTTTAGGTCAGTCAAAAGATAGGTTTTGGTTTGCAGTGAGCTTTACCTAGACCGACTGAGGATGCTCTAACTTTCTCCCAAGTTGGACACGGAAGGGAGTTGCCATGGCCCAACCCCAATTCACCTTAACAAGCGAACCACGTTTCTCACATTGGTAAACTTGAGAAACAAAAGATGAAGAGAACAACAATGTTGAATAGTGTTAAATAGTTGTCACCCCCCCCCCCCCCCCCCCCCGTCTTTCCAAATCTTGATAAGGTGAGGGATAAATCGAGGGCCCATCTTTACTACATGGCTCTTGCCCTTGGAAAGAGGGAATTATCGTATATGAATGTACCTTTCATCGAACATAAAAACTTGACCCCCAAAGGTTTGTTGTTGTTGTTGATTCATCCCAAATGATCTTGATTAGACTAAGGACTGGTTTAGACTACGGTGAAGAAGTGCACTCGTCGAGAAATTTAGGGGAATGGAGCAATATGGTTGGCTACAAAATGGGTTCTTCACCGGCCAAGGTTTACACTTACGGCCAAGACTTCTCTAGTGGAGAACTTCAAGCATGGATGAAATAATGACATGGTTGGCCACACGGTTACTTCACTGTCTTAAAGTTTATGCATAAACATGCGTCAAAGCTTTATATTTTTGGATGCTATTTATCTAATGTTTTGCTTTTTCTCATACCTTTTTTTTTGTCTACTTCTACTTTGCCCCGTTATCTTAAATCCTTTATTTGTTTGAGCTTAATTCTTTCCATTTAAATTTAACCTTGTGTTGGTTTTAAAAATATCTCGTTTGTGTTCTTTAAAATCATCAAATGTGCGATGTTTTAAGGCACCCTTTATCAACATACCTAATAATATAAGGCAACCCATTAACATAAGAGATGGGATGTCTTATGTTATTCAATTTGTTGATAAAGGATGGAATATAGTAATGACAAGGGATCGAAACACCAAACAATGATCGGGATAAATGATGAACAAAAACATTGCTAAACAATAACATGACTAAGAACTACAAGAACACTACTAAATGCTCGAGAGTTAAGGCTGTAAGTGGGAAAACCTTGTGACCCTCTACAAGTTTTGTATCATCCTAAACACAATACTCTACATGTAGTTCTACATAAATGGAATGCATGACATTATAGGGTACCACATAATATTGATGATGCAATGAGTGAGTAGAAAATAATGCTATATCACATTGAATTATTTTCAAAAAAATTGTTGCAAAAACAAGAGTAACATGTATTAGGTCTCACCTTATTTATAATATTTCATTAGGGAAGTACCCACTGTCGGCCAATATCTCAACATTTGTTTGGGAGAGTTCTCCTAAAAGTCAAGTTTCTCAAGCAACCTCGAACCCTTGGCCAATAAACTTGATCTCAGGAGAACTCCAACTTGCGGCATTTTTAAAATTTGTTTTTCCATCCAGCCCACCATACCAACCATTACCTCAAATAACCTTGTCTTGGACTGAATTCTCCATTGTAGTCTACACCGGCCACAATTCAGGGTCTTTACAACTAACTCTGGTGTCCGATCAACTAAAAAAAGTAACATATTGGTTGCATACTATTTCCGGTCTTGAATTAATGTTGGATGAATGAGAGGTACACTTACATACAATAATTCCCTCTCTCTCTCTCTCCCTTGTTCTTGGCCTTTTCCTTTTGGATTTCACTGCTAGGATCCAGAAGGATGGAAGAAAAACAGTGTACCCGAACTTCAGTGTGTTGACAGTGGGGGGTGGGAAGCGTGGGAGTGTTTGTTTCATTTGTTTTTGGAGTGTTTTGCAAGCCATGTGTTGGCTATGGCGGACTCTGCCATCACGGTCTTCTACAACAACACATCCACTCTCTTGTTCTTGGAGATGCAAAGAAATTGATCTAAGGTAGAAATACTATAACCCGTTAGCCACCCTCTGGCCTTGCACTAGACCGCTGTCATAATGATGAAGTGCCATTTCTAAAACCGATCATGGCTCGGCAGCAACTTCAATGCGTGTACACTTACGTTAGTGCAGCAAGATGGATGTAAATGCTTACATGGTATCAAATGGATCGTGTTTCATGGTCACTTGGACTATTTTCAAAAACCACCTCTTGGAGGTAGGCCTAACACAAAATTGGGAGACCATGGCACTCCGAACGCTCACAACCGTTGATTTATTCTATTTAATCATGTGTGGGGACCTGCATAAATAGAAATTCATTGATATAGCATTCGGTTAAAGGCGCGGTCACATATGACTTCACATTTCACTTGAGGGTCCGTGACCACACTACATGATTGTGGAGGTGTGTTGGGACGGCCTTTGGACACTTCTTTTGGCCTCTCACAATTTCGTGGTCACGGCTCTTGGCACGTGTGTGAAGTGGCCCTTATCTTTCCACTTGAAGAACATAGGTAAACACTAAGAATAGGACGCTCCTACAGTAGAAATACTATAACCCGTTAACCACCCTCTAGCCGTGCACTAGACCGCTGTCATAATGGTGAAGTGCCGTTTCTAAAACCCATCATGGCTCGGGAGCAACTTCAATGAGTGTACACTTATATTAGCCGTTTTTTTAATGATATTAAAAATTGTACATCTCCCTATTCGGAATTCTAGTTAATTCCATTTTTTTTTCAATTATTGTATGAAATTGTAACAATGTTCAATAGGTTTTTTTTTGCTATAAGACTTCAATATGTAGAAGCCTTGTTTTGTATGAATACTGTGAAAATTAGATCTTTTTGTGTGAGAGGTATGCAATATTTTGTGAGTTGTAACTAATGTGATAAATCTTTTATAAAATTCACATATTATTTTCTAAATTCATGTATAACATTCCTAACTTTATGATAATACCCAAAAACACATTATTGTAGATAATTGGACCGTACTCAACCAATTCTATTTTTCTTCGGGGTTTGAAATTAAATGCACCAAAACATTGGTAAAAATCTATTGAAGAATCCAATGCTCACAAAAACTAGCATGATTGCAACTTATAAGATTTGGCAACTATATAGAACTTTTTAGGGTGTTAGGCTTCTATGTGTGACAACAATATTAAGTGGGTTGTGACTAATATGACTAATGTCCTTGTTGGACATTAGTCACAACCCACGAAATGTTTCATAAAACTCACATTTTATTTTCTAATTTCATGTACAACATTCCTAAAATTATAGTAATATAAAAATTACTATAGATAATTAGACCCTATTCAACCAATATTTGTTTCGGGGTTAGGAGTTAAATGTACCCAAAAACTAGTGAAAATCTATTGAAGAATCCAATGCTTACATAAACTGACATGATTACAACTTGTATAGTTTGGCAACTATGTAGAATTTTTTGAATAAACTAAACCTCTTTGTGTGAGAGTTATGCAATAATTAGTGTAATGTGACTAATGTGATTATTGCCCTGGTTGGGCATCAGTCACATTAGTCACAAAATACTAAATCTTTTATAAAACTCACGTGTTGTTTCTAAAATTCATGCACAAAATTACAAAAGATTGGAGCCTAAGGCTTGAAATAAATAATTTGACACCAATAATTTTTTATGAAGGTTATAGAGTTAAAAAAAAACTATAAATATCAAATGCATATTCACATTAGTCTTTCCTTGGAGAACCAAACAGAAAACTTTCATGTTGGTTTACGAATTCATCCTAAATTTCAACTCAACTCTAATGTAAAATATTCGACTTTAGTTCGCTTTATGTTTAAGATTTATATGCATGATTTTTAGTTTGATTTTTTAATCTTTTAGTTTGATATCTATTACTTTTATCTTTATTTTACATATATATATTATGCTTTAATACCCTAATGATATTACATATCTAAATAATTTGCATACTTATTATTATTGTTGTTGTTTTAAAAAAAAAAAATCTCAGTTATGTTCTTGAGCTTTTGTATATAATGAAATTGTCATGAAGCCCTACAAGATAGAAGTTGCTAATGTTTACGTTATTCCATATCATTCTTTTAAAATATCACTTCATGAAATAAAGACATTCAAAGACATTGAAGTCAAAATTATAAGTAATATATGAAAATTACAATATCTACATTTGGCAAGAAACTTGATCATAATTTGCATTAACAAGAAAGTACTAAAAACCATATATATGTTGACTTAGGTGAAAGTCTAGGAAATGTTTGGCACTTGCATTTTAGTAAGAATTATTTTATTAAGCATGAGGTTGATTTTTTGAATATGAAATCTTCTACAATAATATAATTTACATTCAAAGATCCCTTTAAAATATTATTATTTATCAATATCTTTACAAATTTCAAACAGATAATGAACTTGGTTTGTTTGTAAAAAAATGAGAATATGTGCATGGAGCCTTGAATTTTGATTAAACAAATACTCTAATAGATAAATATACATTGAGACTTGCTCTTGCAAATAAAAAGTGGTTAAAAACTAGGGTAGAGCATCAATCGACAACCCAAACTGATAGGCTTAATGAAATTCCAATAGGCTTTATAGAGTATCTTATTGATTTATAGAGTGTTGTGGATTTTTAAATAGAATTCTAGTAGGCTTGTTAGTTTGGGATGTCAATTGATGCTCTCCTCTAATTTTTAGCCACTTTGTATATGTAAGATCAAGTCTCAATGTATATTTACCTATTGGATTAACTCTTGAATCAAAATACAAGGTTCCATGCACATATTTTTCATTTTTTACAAACAAACCAAGTTTATTGTATGTTTGAAATTTGTAAAGATATTCTTAAAGAACAAATTTTTTCTAAGGGATCTCTGAATGTAAACCATATTTTTATAGAGGATTCTATACTAAAAAAATCAATGTGAGGCTTAATGAAAGAATTCTTACTAAAATGTAATTGACAAACATTTGTTGGACTTTCATCTAGGCCAACATATAGATGATTTGTACTACTTGCTTATGGATGGAAATAATGATCAATTTTCTTGCTTAATGTAGATATTGTATTTTTTTCATATATTACTTGCAATTTTGTCTCCAATGACCTTGAATGTCTTTCTTTCATGAAGTGATATTTTAAATAAAAAATAATAAACATTATTAGGTCACATTGATGTTGACATGCAAGCAATCACTACAAGATATGGTTCAAAATTGGATAAGACATGTCAATGGAAATTTTGGTAGAGCTAATTGTGGGGAGTGATAAGGAAAATCTTTTATATGATGTACCATTCTTTGTTAAATAAAGTTATATAGTTCATGAAATTGATTTTGTGAAGTTATGAATATGGATCTTGAATGATAAAATTGTTCACAACACATAGTAAAATTGGTTGTCTATATAATGAACTTGCTTCACGATTCCAATGAAGTTGGTAGAACCTATTGCTAAATTGGCTTGTAAAATCATGAAATTGAGTTTGTACTTTTGTGATTTTGTTTTACAAAAGGAGTAGAATGAAACAATATCATTATGTAAGTTAGGATTGGGGAACCGATCACACCAGCTAGTTCTGACCCCATCCGTCAATATCTCTGACTGTAATAATGTGAAAAATGGTGGGCCAACATCTACTTCTAAATATAATCCAAAGTACTGCACAATTAGAACCATACGGAAACTTTGGTGTGAATGGGACATGAGCAGTCATTGGGGAAGATGATGTTTGGAAAACATGAATTTTGTTTGTAGAATCAAAGTGCCATCAAAGCCTTTGACGTGTAATAAATAATTATGAATGCTAACCATTCAGATGTTGTTGTAGCAGAGTTGAAGACTCCGACCAAGGTTGCAAAACTTGGGGTATATGTCACATGAAGTACTCCAATGTGGTAGGGTCTCCGAGGATCATTCATTCATGAAGACTCATATGTTACAAAATCCTTGTTACAATACTATCTAAGGGAGATCAAAGGTACCATTGCCAACTCATGCAACATGCAATATGAATCCCTATTTATTTGCTCAATCAAACGTTTAGATGGTCGATGTAACCCCCTTATAGCAACTTATGATATGATGCATGTGGATTGATATGCTCATTTTATTAATTCAAAGAGTTTATTACAAATTGGTGAATGACATTCAATTTGACAAATTAGAAATTTAGCGGCAAGTCAATAGTGGGTGTCAAGGTTAATAAAATGCATTGGTGGATGGAATCTCTGAGGTGAGGTTGGCCTATGAAATGAATGAAGATGAATTTCAGAGTTCATGGAGTCAAAATGCTAATGAAGTGAAATGTGCATCGAGATGGTTTCAAGCCCATTAATTCCCTAGAGTGGTGGAGTGCAGTGGCCTCTGTGAGACAAAGACTATTGTGGACTTGATGATCCGATTGAAAGAAAGACTTGAGGTTCTCTAAAAGTACATTCTCAAATCTTGATGGAATTTTTTCTCTAATGGGGTTATATAATGAATACTCCAACACAAAGTGTGCCTTTCTCTTCAACTACATTGTAAGAGCAAAAGTGGCACAATCTATTATTTCTAGAGATTGGGATATATGACCACCGTCTAGCTTTAATTGCAAGTCTATGGTTCATGGTGTGGTAGGTAGCGATGATCTTGTGTTGTGGTGGTATCATAGGTTGCTTCAAGTACAATTCACATTTGTATTTGAGAAAAATCCTTGAGGTGGAGGTAATCTAGTTTCTTCCTTGAGAGATGGATATAATTCCACTTTTTAGCAAGAAAAACCTTCTTAATATCACCTAATGCAATTTTTGATGTTTGTTGGATTGTTGTGGGTTTCCCAATGAGATAGACCCCATGAAATGCCTCTTGGTTTAAATTATTTCCTTTTGTTGTGGCTAGATCATGATTTTGGTTCTAGATAAATTGACTTCAAGGCTACAAGAAGTGCAAAACTCATGTGGTTTGTTCAAATGTCTTTATAAGCATGCTCCTGATTTTGAGAGCATAACAATATTGTCAACATAAAGGAGAATGACGACCACCGTATTAAATAACACATGGAGAATCCCCATCAATCTCATCCAGGGGTGCCAAACACATTTTTTTGTTAATGCCTACAAATTATACTCCCCTGCATGGTGGAACCCCCCCCCATCTATGTCCTCATAAGCTCTCGTGGTAGTTCCAAGCGAGGGGGCAAACATTTTTGCAATGTGCCCTTTCTCTTCATTTTTTGGACCCATTCCACGGGGGGATCACACCCTCTTACATTTTGTAACCACGTGCGATAATGGGGTATTTAATGGGGGGGGGGTATTTATGCACCTCTTGGTATTTTTTTCCTCCCTATTTGTATATATAAAGTTGCTTTGACATATTTTTAAGCACCCTATGTTTATTTGTAATTTTTTGGAGAGACCAATTTTTAGCATCATATTTTTTTTATAAATTGTACAGGTACCAAATAATGAACAGAATACTATAGCATTGCAAAATCGACTATGTGAGCAACAAACGTTCCATACCATCCATCTTGTCATTTAATCGGTTTCAATTAGTTATACCAATGCTAAAGCATTCAAAGTGCCATTCAAAACACAATCAATAATACTTGGAGTTTAGTTAAAAGATTACCAATGAACATGGAGATGACAAAATGTACAAGCTAACATAGACAAGTTGTAAACACGGATAGAACAAAACAAGAAATATAATCAATTGTCATAAAAAATTGAAAAATTTACATAATTATCTACTCCAAAACAAAAGATTGCATTCAATTGAAAAAAAATACGCAAATTGAAAACATTTACTTTAATTGTGTTCACAAACACATTTAACCTTGTACCAAATATTTACAATGTGAAGGGTTAGGATATAACTATGCACCCTCCAATACATGTCAAGGTACATATCAATATCCTTCACAATGTCATGATAAGACAAATTTTTTGGAGAGGTTTAACACCAATGATGACAAAGAACTAAAACTAATTGTTGGCATGAGGCGGACATACCTCACGAGAGCGGAGCAAGCCGAATCTTTGGCGCTTGTGAAACACCCTGTGTGAATGCCGTGAATGCTATGGAGCAAAGAAGAAAGCTCCAAAAAATGTGTCTTACCTACCACCTTTGTGTCACATTTCACCAATGCAAGACCTCCTACCCAAACGCTTCACCGCCTTCACACCACTATGCTTGTCCAAACCCTAAGCAAACCCAAGGGCCGTTGAGAAGTCACAACATTCCTTCCCCCAAAAAAATCCACAACGTTTCCCTCCAAACTAACGCGTTTCATTCAAATTTGGACAGAATTTACACAATTCTTCATCCAAGTAGTCAAACCCATAATTATTCTATTGATTCTACTACACACATTTGGGGGGATCCAATATCTATAATCCTATTTTTTTTCTACTGATTACTAAAATGGAGGAATTATTCATCGCCTTATTTTACATATAAACATGTAGGGGACATATTCCCAAAGCTATGGTAGATCTAATGAATGTATAAATTTTACCCTCAACGAATTAAATTGACCCTATTTTTTATCTCACGTGGTTTCTAAAATTCCGATAGTCACCTCCCCGTGACCCATTCACATGGTAGGGATCCATCACCTTTTCATTCAACCTCTAAGCTATCCTCCAATCAAGACTCTTCATTTATGGATAATGTTAACCATGACGCCAAATGGGATGCTCAAATGACGTCACCTTTTGGTAGTTGGATATCCAAGGGGAGGGGCCAATATTGTTTAAGACTTTGAGCCTTCAATGAGATTTAATGAGCACATCCTCATCCATGAAGCCAAGAAAAGTATTTTGAACCATCATGTTCAATTTGCTCCATAGAACTTCCTCTTAGAACACAACATCCATTGTTGATAATTGTGATTCAATGGGTAGGAAAACATATTCGTGCAAAACATGAGATATTGTGAGCCATCGAAAAAACTAAAAGAAAAATAAAGTCAGAAAGATGGAGGCATATTCAACACATCATAGTCATCCTTTGATTCAACATGACTTTTAATCGGGAGTCGATTGTTTCTCATTCAACATCTTCCATGTTCAGTTAGCTTTTAGTGCATGCTTGGAGGTAGTGTGGAGGTTTGAGCACAAAACAATCTACATTGGTTCTTTGAGGGTCAAATTTATTTTGACATGCCACAAGATGCTAAAATAAGCTTGGCCCTCTATGAACCAAAATAAGTTGCTATACATTCAAATTCAAACAATACCTCTAAACATGCACCGCAAGTGAAAAAAAAAATTCATATTGTATTCAAAACAACCAACTCCCAACGAAACGTCCCATTGAATTAAAGGAAAACTCTATTGTCCAAGGTGGAAGCGTTTCTTGTTCATGTCAGCAGCATTGGTTGGCGTCATCTCTCTCGAGCCTCCCTCTCCTTGTGTGGTGTGCATGCGCGAAGAATCCATTGGCAAAGACTTGCACCGTGAAGGTGGCCGAGATCCATTTCACAGAATATCTATTGCAAGAGAATTTATGATGCAGCCATGGAATTGAAAGGAAGACTGATCTGATGTCATATATTACAACTCAAAAGCTTTGAATTAGCTATTGTTCTGATCACACAACCTCGAGATGTGTTCAAATGTCCTATACTATAGATCTACCTCATGCCGATCATAAGGCACACTTGGGTTTCGTTGAAGTGTGCCGGTGCATTCTGCCACACGAAATGCACTACTCGAAATGCATTATGTGATGTAATATACCGTTCCTAGAGCATTCCACATGGAAGAACTCCCTCGACGTGTGCTCTCTTTAGTGATTACATACGAAAGGGCACTCAAACTGGTACAATACTACTCTATACAAAATCGCGGTCGCTAGTCATCTTGATGTTTTTTTTCTTGAGGAGCTGTAACGCATTCTCAAACAACCCATTGGCGAAGGAGACTTGCGAATTTGTAAATGCGAGACCCAACCGTGATGAAGAGATTTGCCTCTAGGTGAAGGCGTGGCCATATTGATGCAATTTGTGTACCACGGTCACTTTGATCGCAATTGTTGTCGTCCACACCGTGGTGAACATTCTTCTTACAAAGATTTAGATCATCGTCGTTGATGATTGGGGTGGTGGTGGTAGTGGTGGTGGTGGTAACCACGTTGGACTTCATTTTCGATGTTTTCGACTTCCTGGAGGTTGGTTCCACGAAATGACACATTACTGGTTGCGGTGTTCCGATGCACTCCATGGACGTCTCATCGACTCTCCATGCCTTGAAAGCAAATCGATTGTCCTCGTAGGTCACTCCAATGAGAAGGAGTTCCCCATTCTCCACCACTAAGTAGCCATATTGCGCCCCCTCGCCCGGCGGCCGTAATGTTTTAACCTTGCTCCACCGCTTGCTGCCCGTGTCGAAGGAGGCCACCATGCCGGAGTGGTTGTGAAACGCGTAGAGTTTTTGCTTGTGCAGGGCAACAGTCACATCTCTCACGGTCGCCAAACCCTTGAATTCTTCCGGCATGTCTTCGCAATCCTCCCACATTCCAGTCTCCGGGCTGTAGATTTCGACTTTGAGGCTACTAGTGGACGACTCCGCCGATTTCATTCCTTCATTGTTGCAAGGTAGCCCGCCGATGCAAATGACCTGTACAATACTCCTTTGATAAGTTGAAATCACAGAAGTGCAAGCTCAATTTCATGATTTTCCAAACCAATTTAGCAAAAGGTTCTACCAGTTTCATCGGCATCATGTACCAAGTTCACTATATAGACAACCAATTTAAGTTGAACTTTCAACCAATTTCACACTATATATGGTGTCCACAATTTCATGATTTGGTACCCATATTCACAACTTCACAAAATTAACCGTGCTAACATAATTGCCAACATAATTGAGGGGACCTATATGACCATTTGAAGAGAACAATAAACTTCACTTTGTTAATGATTAAAATTTTCACAATATATGAGCTTAACTACATGTGAACACCTCTGACCCACTATTATCTAGAATCATGTAGTCAAGTGGCCTACATGGAAACTCACCCTACCATCTTGCACTACTCATGTGTTTCATATCCTAGGAGGAGTCGGAGAAGTGGGCTAGCTGGAAAAATGAAAGGATTCAAGACCCATCAAAGCTTGTAACAAAGTTAAGATTGATATATGAAAGAAAAACAAGCATTAGTACCTGGTGAGTGCTGGTTGTTTGGTGATTCTTGAGAATGGCAACGATGGGTAAAGTGCAAGCCTTGTGCTTGAGCTCCGGAGTCTGTACCCACTCCTTCTCCAAAATCCCTGTCTTGTACACAATTCTGTTAGAATGTGAAGAACCTTCCGAAGAGTTTGAAGACCCTGCGATACAATAACAGATCCCTCCGGGACCCCATAAGGCTGGCCGAGATTGATCACACCCGGGAGGGGAGGAGATCAGATGGTGGAGGTCCTGCAGTTGATCTTCAGAGAAAGAAGAATCTGAAGAACTTGGAACCGGTGGAGGTCCTGTGACTACTTTGTATTTGAATCCGTTGACGTAAAGCCAGCACTGTTGGTCGTGTTTCTGGCTATGGAGGGCCAGGAAGGCCGGCGAGGTGGTGAGCGACCGCCACTGCTTGCACACACAGGAAGCTCGCCCCAAAGATTGCAGTGGCAGTTGAGTGAAGATCTCCTCCATCAATTCCTCGCTCAAGTTCGTTTCTGTCGCCATTGTTATTATTATATATTGCACCAATTTACCACTCAGATCCTCGCTCCTGTTCAACCCTTAAACCCCTAGCTCAAGTCTTAGACACGTTGGCAGCCTCTAGAATTGGCGATAGAATTATGCCATACAACTTGATACATACATTCTTGTAGAAGTGCTCCTGGCATGAAGTAGTAGCAGAATCAATCTACGTTGCAGGTCTCGGTACTTGAATTTTGTGGACAGGGGTATGTATGATCACTTAGAACCCTCATGCGCATAACTGTCAAACAGATGCACGGACTCTGTATCCTGAGATCACACAACTTCTTCCACAGGGACAATCCAAGCCGGCTACAGGTATATATGTATGAAGACTATGAGTGAACGGACGATTGTTCCCTCAAAAATTTGCCAGAAGAAATTTATGCCAAAACTGCACTCTTTACAAAGACTACAAACTCTGGCACCACCTAGGAGAACTCAGCAAGTGAAATTTTATGAACCCGGTCTATGACCACTAATCTTTCTCATCCCAAACACACACAGAAAACTATGATTATCCACTTAGATCATACAACTTCTTCTTGGAGAAAGATCCAAGTCGGCTGCAGGTTTATATCAATGAAGACTATGAGAAAACGAACAATCTGTGCTCCTGCCAAATTTAATCTCAGGAATCTCATAAGAAAATCTTAGAAATCCTGGCACCAAGTAGCAGATTCACTCATCAACTGAATTTCTATGAACCTGGCTACGATCACAGTCACACAGAAAATACTGACAGTCTCCTCCGATCAAACTAGTCCGGTCGACAGGGAGATCGCAAGCTGCCTGCAGGTAGGTTTGTAAGAAGACTATTAGGCTTATGAGTGAACGAACAGTCTGTGCTCCCTCAAAAATTGACAAAAGAATGCCACAAACTTCATTCATATAATGATCAAACATTCGGGCATCCGAGTAGGCGCAGAATCCGCGTTGCACAACTCGTCACTGGAATTTGCGATACTAAATGCCACTGTTGTATGATTCCTGAGATCAAACCACTCTTCTTTGAGAATCCAAAGCCGTGAGTTAGTAAGACTTCACAAATGGGCCCGCAACTTCATCACCTCTGTCTAGTATCTGGGACTCGTGTAGATGATAGTGCTACTGTAAGGGGGACCTAAGGTATGCGGGTGCTATTCCGTTCAATTTTCATGTTCTCCGTCTCCTATTGATCGGATTTATTACATATATTTGAAGACATAAATCTTTGAAGTTGGAGAGGTCCGACTTTCAGATTTATTGGAAGTATACATTTGTTGACTTTTTAACTGAATACGTAGGTCCTCCTAGTTGTGTTCACTCCCAATTCCTCTCCATTGAATGTGGAGTGATTGGTAGATTTCAAAGACTTATCCAATATCTTTCAGACGTGTGTCTTTATGGTGTTTGTTTTTTATTTGTTAGTTAACCACACACCACTCAAATATAGGTGTCTTATTAGAAGAAGTAATCAAATAACACCCGCATAGTACCTTAGATATTGGAACAAAGGTGATCAACTAATTTAGGGCTCCTACGTTGCGGAGAGATATTTGTTGGGTACGAGCATACTTCTCATCCCTCCAACATGAAAACTTGAGTATTCATTGAAAATGACTTCGTTTGGACTAATTCAGGGTCTTTGGCACAAAAATTTGTGTTAAACAAACAAAAGCGTTTGAAAAAAATAACCTCTGGAGTGCATTATATTTTGATGTTTTCATGTTGGACGTGTGCTTGCAATTCCCTCCGACTCGTGCATTACACTAACAAACAATGAATGAACCATCTATAGGTGCATTACACTCGGCAAACAATGTATGTCCAATATTTTGAATTTTCACTACAAGAATCGCAGTTCCGTACTACTGGTTCTCTTCCACTAGACATGTTTGACATTGTCAAGAGACCACTATTGTAATAGATCATAAAACCATCCAGTGGAAGAGAACCCATGGTAAGAAACCGCGATTCCCGTAGTGCTTCCTTATCCACAAGACAAATGGGTAACTCTACACCCATTCTTCTCCTTCGTGTGTCCAACAGTAGGAACTTCATCTCCTCAATCCAGTATCTAGGATGATTGTAGATGGTAAATACTGGGGCAGCAGTGCATTTACCACTGCCTAGATATCAGGAGTCGGACACTAAATTAACTAATCAATGGTGCCCGCGTTATTGCCACAGTACCCACAAATATTGCAGCGTTCGAAGGGCACGGGAAATCATGCTCAGCTCCTGGTACAGACGTACTGATCATTGTTAATAATATTGAGTATTATTGTTGTTGTTGTTGCAATATATGATCCAAGAAACATGTGTGAGGAATTTCTCCAAATCACATACACAACACGTTGGCCTCCAAGGCACTTGGCACGCCGATCGGCGCTTGTGGAAAGATCAGCCTCATAACCAGCCTTCACCAGATTCCCAGCCTGCTGCTGCGGTAACAGAGCCATGAGGTAGTTTTCAAGAGCTACTTGTAAGTCAATACCCACAGTTTATTCTCCTCTACTATGTTAACTTATTTCAAGAAATTTGGGTTTTTGGTTGTCTTATTATTTACACCAAATATGTAATCTAGGCTGTGCTGTAGTCAGTATTACCTTATGTGAAATTGGCAGATAACCTGGTTCGCATTGATGTCGTTGTATCAGAGTGACCCATTATCAAGTTTTCAAATGTGCATATAAAAGTGTTGTTTTACAGTACCTTATATGTAGGTCATTCTAAAACATTTAAGGCGAGAATTAGGTCATCTAGGTTCATAACATCACTTGTCACTAGAGTGTTGCACTATAGTGCTGGAAGTTTTGGGAGAATCATGTTCCGTTTATGATGCGCCACTCTTGCAAAATAGATAATACTTGTCTTGAATATTGTTCACTTTGCAAGAGCAGACTAGCAACTGGGTTTTTGACTACAAATAGTAATTTTTGTTTTATTTTTTTTGAAATGGGCCAGCATGCTTGCCGGACACATGAGACCCACACCAAATGGCAATACAAGCATGCAACTTGTCATGCCCGAAAGCTCACGCCACATTCGAGGACTCTTTAACTCAGTTAGGCCTACTCCTCTCCCTTTAGAAAGGGTGCAAAGGGGATAGGCTTAGTAATGTTATGTTAGGGCTTGATCGCGCATTTAGGTCATTCAATTTTAAAGTGAGGATTAGTGATTACTTTTACATGTATATTAGACATCATTAATTAGTGAGATGTCAAGGTTATGTGTACCATATCAATATTATGATGAGTTGGCTTGTGCCTAGCAAATGCTAAAATCATGGAATATATTATTTTTGAGAAAAGAAAATCATAGAACAAGCTAGGGTTGCTTAAGTTCAATGTTGTTACTTGATTTGTAATTGCAAAATAACAATTATCCTATGCGTGGATCATATGAGGTGTGAATATTTTCTTTTTTAGTAGTTGTTGAATTGTTTTGGAAGTTTCAATTTTATGTAAAAATGTAGCATTCTAATTTTTTTTAATTGCCTAATACTGAAAATAAAATAAATGACCAAGTAACCATGAATATGATGCACATATTGAGAAAATTTGATATATAAGTATGTGTAAAGATCTACCTAACATTATCATTTTGTCACCAAAACAATTCACACACTACGAATGCACATGTTCGTCATGTCCAAGATCTCAATATATGCAAATATTGAGTAAAGTGCTAAAATACACATTAAACAAATCTCAAACATACATGCATAATTATCCCAATTTTCCACATGGGGTTTCTAAGTCAACATGTCCCAAATTTTCAAATATATGTTAATATGTCAATATGTCCCAAATTGACCTAAACATATTGCACCTAATAGTTATAAAAAGTTGATGGATATATTGTTACACCGTATATCAACAATATAGCTCCATAACATTAGTCAACCTATATTTGCAACGGCTCCCTTCTTAAAAGGGGAGGGCCCTAGGGTAGTTTGATGGGTACCTATTTGTGAGTCTGTTGCTTGGCATTCATTTTGGCAAAATAATGTTCCAAATATCTATCCCTTATTCTTAGCCAACGAGGTTGGCAACGTCTGTGTAGGTCACCTGGGGGTGGATGCTTCATGCCACGTACAAGCTAACATACATGTAAGAAGGGGTATTGTTTGGAGTATGAGGGAGAGGTATTATTTTATCTATTGTGTACATCTAACAAGGTTGTTACCTTTTCTGAAGTAAAGGTAGATGTACAAAAGGAGGCCCTAAAGTTTAGAGAAACTTTTGACAATTGATGTGTTGGTTTCATCCGATTCACGTTGTCATCCACTATTGTCACATGGTCATAGTCCTTAATGACTACCATGTATGTTCTTGTTAGGGTGTGTGTTTGGGTCTTAGGTTCTTAATACATACTAGAGGCTCTTGGAACACTCAAGGACATCCTTGAGTTTTGCTCTCGGGATTGTGGCTTACTTATTGTGCTCTTGGCTTTGTTCGTTTGATACAATTATGAGTTACATGCTATGATTGAAAGAACTTACTGCTAAGTGTTATCATGAAAAGTGAAATTTTACAAGGGCTAGAGAATGGTAAGCAGTTTTGTGCATTTTAATGTAAATTGCACACTTCTTGAGATTGCTCATGGCACACACAGTTATGACAATACACGTGCGTTAGCATGTTTATTGTGTTCATCAAACTTGTTACTTATAACACCAATAATCTGTCTGCAGTGTACACATCATAAGTTGCCTGGTCAACCGTTTAGATTTTGTCAAGGGGCTTTGTCAACCTTAGGGCCACTTCACACACGAGACCGAGGGCCCGTGACCATTGCACTTCAAGCACTCTCATAGGTGGAAAGCCGGAGACGGTCCAAGTTCACTTCACACTACGCTTGAGGGACCAACGGAGTAAGTGAATGCAAGATGGATGTAAAGCTTACATGGTATCAAATGGATCATGTTTCATGGTCACTTGGATTATTTTCAAAAACCACCTCTTGGAGGTAGGCCTAACACAAAACTGGGAGACCATGGCACTCCGAACGCTCACAACCGTTGATTTATTCTATTTTATCATGTGTGGGGACCTACATAAATAAAAATTCATTGAAATAGCATTCAGTTAAAGGCGCGGTCACATATGACTTCACATTTCACTTGAGGGTCCGTGACCACACTACATGATTTTGGAAATGTGTTGGGATGGCCTTTGGACACTTCTTTTGGCCTCTCACAATTTCATGGTCACGGCTCTTGGCACGTGTGTGAAGTGGCCCTTATCCTTCCACTTGAAGAACACATGTAAACACTAAGAATAGGACGCTCCTAAGGTAGAAATACCATAACTCGTTAACCACCCTCTAGCCATGCACCATACTGCTGTCATAAAATGGTGAAGTGCCATTTCTAAAACCGATCATGGCTCGGCGGCAACTTCAATGCGTGTACATTTAGTATAGCCAATGGGAGTCAAGTGTTAATGTACTCATGAGGTAACCGATTTAAGCGATGTTCTGTATGGAAATGCGGATTACCGTGTTCGGTGTAGAAAGAATCTAGTGAACGAGTAGGGGTTTGGACAACTTTCCACTTTAAAAAATTGTAGCATTTTTTGTATAGGGCAAAAAAATATGAAACAACTTGCATTCTTCTTGAATCCTTCTCGTCTATTTTGAAAAATTATCTCATGATTGTCAAACCAGATCTTCAATGCAAATCACCTTATTTTCACGGGCTATGGTATTTCTACCTTAGTTCTTACCAAAAGGTGGCCCCATTTTACCTTAAACAACTTGGTCGGATCGTCACAAACAAGGAACATCAGCCACTTGCCAAGTGAATATCCTGTCGGTGCTCACAACACATTAAAAAAAGCAGCCATTTAGTGGCGTTGGGACCGGAGAGGAATATCAAAATATCCTCGCACAACATGGAAGGTGAGTATCATGGGCACTGTTAATTATCCTACCACTTTCATTGGTGCTCCAACATTAAAAACCATGAAGGTAGGTGCACCTATTTCAAGTTGTGACCTATCATGGGCATCTAGAATTAAGGCTATAGTGGACATGAAGCATACATTCCCAAGTGGGAGGCACAACACGATCTATGTGTTTACATGGCAAATCTACTTGTAGCACACTGAGACATAAATAAGTGAGTGCATGCTCCAAGATATGTAGGTAAGACCATGGATTTGTCATTTTAACACTTCATTGAAACTATATATGATACATTGTAAGTAAGTGTGGCATGTCACTTGTGGTCGTGCTCTTACAATTCATAAGGTGTTAGGCAAGATTACAGTAGGTTATTTGACCGGAAAAAACTAAATTATTCCAATGTGCAAACGGTGGGGCATGACCAAGATAGTTAGCACATATGGATGTCCCTATGTGACCACAATGGGTCTTAGGAACTTTCTAGCAGATGGGATTTTCTAGTAATTATGTAAGATGTGATGCAAATATTTTGGGTTTCCATGACTTTGAAATCCACTTTGAAATGTTGGTCTCATGAGATGACTGGCATGAAATTTGGATCACTCTAAGGACCCAGACCTCATCAAAATGTCTAGAATAAGTGCATGTTTATTACGTGATAATATGCAAAAATATGAGAAATAAGCAACAACATTAAATAATTTTGCATTATTCAAAGTTCATATGAATGTGTTACACGATTTAGAGGTATCAACCAATCATCAATCATCGGTAATCTATAAGGTGCCGGACTTTCGATTAGGTTGGGATTGAATTTCAATCACCTTGGGACTGAATTTCGACCATGCCGGAAGCAATAATGCCATGACACATGTCCTACTTTCGAGTGCTAAAGTGAGGAGGAGTGAACGGTTAAAATGAACAATTATGGCATACTCTAGACATTGGTAACATGTTCTGGTCAACTTTCGGCTTCAAAAACTCCACAGTAATTTCAATCTAAGGAATAAAATCACCAAAAAACTTGCAATCCTCCTTATACTATAGCAATCTATCTCCCTACATGAAAAAATTCTACACCACCTTATACTTCTCCAAATTTGCCACAAAATCTCTTAAGTGATCGGTTATGTGTGTCTCCACTCTATTAATATTTGAAGACATATGTTCTAACATGTGTCTTTATGATGTTTCCTCTTTGATCCTCATCAAACCACATACCAATCAAATCTAGGCGTGTGATTAAAGAAAACGAGCCACTCAAGACCCATCTACCCTCACTTCTTCTAAGGAAGTGCTGGCTGAATCGATCTCCAGTATCTCATCTGTTTGCAAATCGCACAAAGGGCAGTTTCTCCGCAAGCACACCCGGCAGGTTTGAGACATGTGGCCCATGCCCAGTTTCCAACGCCTGGGCCGGCTCCACACATGAGTCAGTAACCTATTATTCGTCACCCCCACCCCCAGAGTGGCATCAAAACTGGGCTGCTGTAGCGGCGGAGCAGCAGCAGCATCATCAGCATCATCATCGTCATCGTGATCCAGTCAATAAACTCTCTCCACAAACGTCCACCACACACAAGGTCAAGAGGCCTCCCCATGTATATTATTACATTGTTATTACTATGAAACGGCCCTCAAGTTCTGGGATAAATCTGGGCCACAAAGCACCCTTCATGCTGCCCGAGAGTTAGGGAGGACCGCAAACTCTGAAACATGGCACCCATGGACACTCAGACTCTTTGGAAGTGTGAATGAGCACCTTACCCGTAGAGAGCGTTACACACAGAAACTGGTGTTCTCATGCGAGGGTGTATATAAGTGAGGGCCATGCGACAGGGGCGTTGTTGCAGTCTGCCTGTGAACTTGGCAGAGAAGCTTCCAAGTGTATAATGTACTGACGTAAGAAGTATTCCTGAAACCAACAGAAATAAGTGCCAAGTCTAGATACTTTCTTATTTTGCGAGGTCAGAAGGTTTTTTTTTTCCCGTTGAGTTTGTATGTTGGGTGGGGTTGGGAATAAGCCACGTTCTATTCGGAATTATACTGTGTTTATTCTCATAGCAAGATGTTGCATTGGTAGATTCATATTGAATCACTTGGGTGAAGTAGTGTAATGTTATTATTATAACGAAACAGTTGATAGGAACTGAATAAGGTTTTGTAGACAGAAGGCCAAGAAGCCAACACCAAGTGCATTAAAAACCCAAGGAAGACGCGCGCCCACTTCAAGGGGAGGCGGAACCCCTCGAGCGCACCGCACCCCTCGTTAGGTGAGAACCGAACGTGGATCAAGAGGAGTGACCATGCACCAAGAAGTGGATGTGCTGACTTTTTTTAATATATGTCCAAAAATGACAATTTTAAGATTTTCTTTTGCGTGATTTGTTTTCTCCCCTCCTTCTTCGATTCCTTTCTCTTAACTATAGTAATGTTTTGCAAAGAAAGGAAGAAAGAGAAAACGATTGAAAAATATATTAAAACAACATTTCTCTATCATGGTCCCCTGATTTTTGCACCGAGAGAACCTCTTTTGCCTCTCCCACCACAAAACACGTTGGACCGTGACTTTTGGATAATGTGGGCTTTAAAATAGGCCTTTCGGGAGCCTCAAGTTCCGTGGCTACTCTTAGATTTTTTTCCTTGATGTAAGCCAAAGTGGTCCCAGGACGAGTTTAACGGCCAACCACATATTTTAGAAGAGCAAGGGACGACTTCATGACGTAAACATCCCCTAACTTTGAAGAGCTTGGCTTCAAGGTTGGTCCCTCTTCCTTTGGCTAGAACTATATGTTTCCAATTGTGATGGAAAATGGAGGTTTTAGGCCTTGCAAAACCACCGTCTTGGATCGGAGTTGAAAACGGATGTTTATACCCGATAAAAGAGGGACCAACCTTGAAACCAAGCTCTTCGAAGGTAGGCACATGCCAAGGCAGAGATTCTCTTACCTTGGCTTACCAAAAACTCTATTTTGAAATCAATGTCTTCGAACATGTGTGGCCTCCACATGACCCTCATGTTATACCCGAGAGATTGTTTGCATGGTTATTCTTGAGTCCAATGATTAGGCTAGGGAATTGGGGTGTCTACATAAACTCATCCATTGCGAAGGTGGAAGCATAGTAAAGTATTTATAATCTACAAATGACTAATTTAGAGAAAATATTTTAAATTGCATCAAAAACCCCAAATTAGTCTTATAAAGATTAGTTAGAATGTATCGGCCCTGAAACTTTGTAGAGGATTTATTTTTCACGTGAATAATAAGCAATGATGGATATAGTTGTTAATTGTATTCCATGCTTGATGTATTTCTTGATAAATATCTTTTGTGACGTGGATTAGCATATTAGCTCACCACATTCATGTGCAAATGTGACATTAATATAAGGTATGTGGCCATGTTGTGGGCACTTCCAACTCCGAAGACATTTTGGTCATTGAATCAGCGCATGGACCATCTTAGCCAATGCGAATTGAGCAATTGTAAAGAATGTAAATTGTTATTTCAAATTTTAGAATCAAAAGTTGAGATGCAAAAGTCTTAAGAAATCATCGATTTTGCCATGCACTTTTATCATGTATAAATAATACAATAACAACTTACAAGAGGCATGATGATTATGATAATTATGCGACCACTTAAAGTCTTTACTGAGGCTTCAATGATGGAAATCAAATTGGGAAAAGTCTTGCGCATATTGGTTTGACAAGTACATGCACAAACCACAGTGGCTTGCAGGCTACAACTAGCAATGGGCGGCAAAGGGAAACCTTTCTAAATTACTAGGCACCCTATTCAGGCTTAACCTTAACACCTTGGATATTGACCAGTTCCTCTACAATAAAATCTCAAAGAAACTGGTATACTAGAGTTCCATGGAACTTTCATTGGTAGGAAGGGTTGTTATCTGCAAGCATGTGTTGCTATTTACATTGTGGTTTTCTTATCACGGTGTTGGGGGGCTCTAACAAGATCCTTAGTAAAACTAGAGGTGCAATCCGCAATTACCCATGGTGTGGGAAAGAGCAACTCACCCGCACTAGAGTTAGATGGAAAGAATGTTGCATGAAGAAAGTAGGTGGTCTTGGATTAGTGGATCCAGAAGCAACTAAAACCAGTCTCCTATGTAAATGGATTGTAAAGGCGATGAAGCCCAGGGAGTCTAACCTCCAACTTATGCTTAGATATAGATTGGCCAAGTTCAACCCACAGAGAAGTAGAAGTTGGGGGGTTAGCCTCGATTGGTTCACTAGTAAACAACACCAAGGCGTCATGAGCTCCAAAGTGTGCGGCCACATTAGTAAAGCTTGGAAGGTTATGGTGAAAGGCCTCTATCAACTTCCCCCTTTCACACGGATGGAATTATTGCATTCAAACATTTGATGGTCATATGGGGTGGAACTTATTAACAAAGGGTTCACCTACACCAAAGGCCTCGACCTTTACCGCAATGGAATACAATGTGTAGATGATGTTTGGGATATTGAAAGTCGGAAATTTCTTACGTGGGATAAAGCTCAAGAGAAGTTTAACCTTACACCTACAGAAGCCGGAGATTGGGCCATCCTCACAGATAAAATCTCTAGTCAATGGCGCTACAGATTGGAGGATGACTCAGATACCACCTACCTTGGTCAGTGAATTGGGTTGTACATTGATGGGGAGGAGGACCATGCCCTTGTCTTACAAGACGTCACCGATTTTTCTCCTCCATGTATGCAACTTCATCACCTCTCACTGCCTCCCCCAATCCAATGGTTTACGGTTGGCACCCATTCCCGATGCCCTGGGAATGGGAAAATCCCACCAGAGAGATGGTTGGTTTTTTTCATAAAGTGAAAATTATCCACACCACCAGAGGACCCAAAAAGGAAGGCAAAAAGGAAGAACTTTTTTTTTTCTATGATAAAGCGGCCACCCTTAGTTGGGACCCGGACCGGTGGCAGTGGGTGGATGGATATCATTTCCTTTACTACATCACTAAGTTTGGTAGAGACTCAATCATTAATATAGACCTGGGAACCACTCGTGCAACGGAGAAATGGCAAGGCTATCTCCAGGGAAACTACAAGTTCTACTGGTCTCAGGTGTGGGATCCACTACGGTCAGGTAAAGACGCCACGTTTATGTGGTCCATTTGGCACAAAGGAGTAGTTGTTAATGAGTGGAGGGCTCGCATTACGCCGGCCTCGATTTCCAAGCAATGTCCATTTTGCCTCCCGAAACAAGCGAATTAGTTAAGCATACATTTTGGGACTATATCTGAGCGAGGAGAGCATGGAGATGGACCACTTTTATTATGCACGCTCTTTATGGGGTTAGAACTCGCAATTATGATAGTTTTAATTGGAAGCAAGCCTTGTTTGGGGAAAGGATCCCTAAGAAATTCGGCAAGAAGATCAAAATTTGGCACCTCTTGCGTGGCATCACATTTTGGACCATTTGGATTGAACACAATGACCATGTGTTCAACCATGAACAATGGCACGAGTCCAAGGTTAAACATCAAATTTGGGATGAACTGATCGTCTATGCCAAGGGGGCGTGGGAACTGGTGATCAAGCAAATCAAGATTTGTAGTCTCACCGCCATGGCCATGCTCCAAGGGTTTGACCAAACGTGGGGTGCTAGGAATGTCCTTTGCAGGAAGAACAACTTACATATTGCTTGGAATTGGAAGTGGCAAAGTAGGTCGGTTGCTTTGGCTCTTGTTTGGTAACTTTGGTGGCCCGGGGTTTGTCCTTGGTGGGGTGGGTGGGTGTTACTTTTTACGTGGCGGTGTTTCATGTCCAAGGGGCTCCGCCTCCCCTTGTTTTGGGCATGTTTTCTTGGTTCTTTTGTTTTTGGGCGTGTTGTTCATTTGGCGTTGGCTTTGTTGGCCTTCTATCTCCAAATTTTTAAAATAATTATATAAATATAAACACACACACACACACACACACACACATATATATATATATAAACACAACATTATTCGGTTGAGTTTGTAGGTTGGGTGGGGCCGGGAATAAGCCACGTTCTATTCGGAATTATACTATGTTTATTCTCATAGCAAGACATTGCATTGGTAAGTTCATGTTGAATCACTTGGGTGAAGTAGTGTATTGTTATTAACGTAATGAAAGGATCGATAGGAACTGAATAAGGTTATGTAGACAAAAGGCCAAAAAACCAAAACCAAATGCACCACATCCCTCATTAGGTGAGAACCGAACGTGGATCAAGAGGAGTGACCATGCACCAAGAAGTGGATGTGCTAATTTTTTTTAATATATGTCCAAAAATGGCAATTTTAAGATTTTCTTTTGCGTGATTTGTTTTCCCCCTCCTTCTTCGATTCCTTTCTCTTAACTATAGTAATGTTTTGCAAAGAAAGGAAGAAAGAGAAAACAATTGAAAAATATATTAAAACGGCATTTCTCTATCATGGTCCCCTGATTTTTGTAGCGAGAGAATCTCTTTTGCCTCTCTCACCACAAAACCCGTTGGACCGTGACTTTTGGATAAAGTGGGCTTTAAAATAGGCCATTTGGGAGCCTCAAGTTCTGTGGCCACTCTTAGATTATTTTCCTTGATGTAAGCCAAAGTGGTCCCGGGACGATTTTAATGGCCAACCACATATTTTAGAAGAGCAAGGGATGACTTCATGATTCATGATGTAAACATCCCCTACCTTTGAAGAGCTTGGCTTCAAGGCTAGTCTCTCTTCCCTAGGTAGGGCACTTGCAAAAATTTATTAAACCATGTGAGAAAGAATGTAGGGTATTTTTTATTCATTTCTGAGAAAATTTATACAATTCTTCGATATAATGAAGCACCTCTTCAATTACAAAGTTGTGTGTATAAAAAAATAAGGATACCATATAATGCATCAATTTATCTAATTCTTTCAATCTAAAATAGGGTTGGGAATAGTAGGTAGAGAAAAAAAATATTGAGGCAGAGGTATACAATGCATTTTATGGTGGTCAATGGATGAAAAACTATCCATTTTCAATCCAAATTCCCGAATGAAAAATTTGGATGACGAGGGTTTTGGTGTTCTTTGCTTTGTGCGTTGTATCTTAGATTTTTGCCTAAGGTTGCTTGCTTTAAGTTTGTTTGATTTGAACATTGTTTGATGTATGTTTTGGAACAATAGGAGGTCCTAATAATGCTTCAAGTTTTTTTATGTTTTGGTACATTGTTTGATGTCTTCAGTCTAGACATGGTTTATTGAATTTTCACTACAAACTTTCAAGAGTCCTATGATTCGTCATTCATGGGGTCAAATATAAAAATTATAAGGAACATAGGGTACTAGAAACTAGTTCACTTTCGACTTTATAAATACAAATAGGGTCATCTAAAATGACAAAATTTAGATTTATTTGTACTGATAGGGTGTAAAGAATTCCAATTTCTTAGATAAATAGCCCCATGATAAATACCCTTCCGTCGCATATGGGTTATTAAATACATGTATGAGTGCCCTACCCGGGCCCTCTTCTTTTGGTTAGAACTATTTGTTTCCAATTGTGATGGAAAATGGAGGTTTTAGGCCTTGCAAAACCACCGTCTTGGATCGGAGTTGAAAACGGATGTTTATACCCGATAAAAGAGGGACCAACCTTGAAACCAAGCTCTTCAAAGGTAGGCACATGCCAAGGCATAGATTCTCTTACCTTGGCTTACCAAAAACTCCATTTTGAGATCAGTGTCTTCAAACACGTGTGGCCTCCACATGACCCTCATGTTATACCCAAGAGATTGGTTGCATGGTTATTCTTGAGTCCAATGATTAGGCTAGGGAATTGGGGTGTCTACTTAAACTCATCCATTGCGAAGGTGAAAGCATAGTAAATTAAAGTATTTATAATCTACAAATGACTAATTTAGAGAATTATCTTTTAAATTGCATCAAAACCCCAAATTAGTCTTATAAAGATTAGTTAGAATGTATCGGCCCTGAAACTTTGTAGAGGATTTGTTTTTCACGTGAATAATAAGCATTGATGGATATAGCTGTTAATTGTATTCCATGCTTGATGTATTTCTTGATAAATATCTTTTGTGACGTGGATTAGCATATTAGCTTGCCACACTCATGTGCAAATGTGACATAAATATAAGGTATGTGGCCATGTTGTGGGCACTTCCAACTCCGAAGACATTTTGGTCATTGAATCAACGCATGGACCATCTCAGCCAATGCAAATTGAGCAATTGTAAAGAATGTAAATTGTTATTTCAAATTTTAGGATCAAAGTTGAGATGCAAAATCATAAGAGATCATCAATTTTGTGTTACATAAATAATACAACAATAACTTACAAGAGACATGGTAAGTATGAGTTTTCCAACTTTGTACAATATAAAAACTTCACAAGTTAACAAGATTCATGTGATTGATTGTAAGCTCGAACCACCCGATCATAGGAGAGAGACAAAAAGATCTTCACTCCCTTTCAAGCAACCTCTTATGTCAAAGGCACTACTTTTACTTTCTCTTTTCAATATAGTAAAAAATCTTACATTCAAAGTCTATTCATAGTTATACCTTTAGTTCTACTATGAACGTTCTATCTTAGGTTGTTCTAGGAACCATCTTCCATCTTTTGGCTCAATCACATTCCCCAAGTTGGAATTGTCTAATTTGATTTATCTGTCCATTGAGAGTTGTCGAACTCTAACTAGTGAATAACATCCATCCGCAAGAAGTTGTCTAACTCCAACGCAAAGATCTTCCATTGAGAGCCATCTAACTCTCATGCATAATTTGTTCATGGGTTGTCTAGAAGATTCTCTTTCTCTTGAATCAATTGCCCACATTGGCCATCCCAATTATGCTAACAATTAAGTTTAGAATGGTATCTATATTTGGAGCACGAAGATCAATCTCATTGTAACACATGCCTTTCAAATTTTAATTCTTAATACAATTCTTTCCATATAAAGTAGAAGGTGAAAAAACCAACACCTCAAAATCTTGCATTATAAATAGGGGATTGCTATTTCCACACCTTTTTTGGCTAGATTCACACCTTTTTGCCGGTTCGGTTGCCGTGTCACTGAGGCGCTATATATGAGATTCTTCATGGTGCATCCGGACCGTTGATCCACCAAGGCCCATCCAAGGGCCTCAATGATCCTAGGTGGCGGTGGGGTGGGGGGCGGGGGTGGTGCTTGCCACCAAGGCGGGGTGGGGCCGTGGGCCTCATGTCTTTTTTGGGGAGGCCGGATTTAGGGTAGTGTCGGGCCTAGTGGCTAGGCGGGCCCAGTGGCTAGGCCTACTTATTATATAACTAGTTGGTTAGCCTTACTCTACTTACTAAATAACTAGTTGGTTAGCCTTACTCTACTTACTAAATGACTAGTTGGTTACCCTTACTCTACTTACTAATTGGTCACTCTTCTTAATTGGACGTGTATATTTGAGTGGTATATGTGCAAGTCTTGAAGTTAGGTATGGACACCTATATGATCATTATTGACACCATAATCTTCACTTTGATAATGACTAAGATATTCATATGAGCTCCTAAATTTTGATTTGGATTTGCTAACCATCTCGTACTAACGTACTTGTTTCATATCATGCCATAAGTAGGCTAGTTTGAAAATTAACCATTTAAGACACATCTACATTAACGGGTACGAGTTCCCATCAATTCCGGGACAAGGTTTTGATGCGATAAAGTATTGGAGAGGGCTAGACTCTAAGGTATGTGGCTGTTAATTTGGTTCATTTTTCATGTCCCCAACTTCTACCAACTAGATTCACACTACAAACTAGATTCACCTTAGTAAGTAGAGTAAGGGTAACCAACTAGTCATTTAGTAAGTAGAGTAAGGCTAACCAACTAGTTATTTAGTAAGTAGAGTAAGGCTAACTAACTAGTTATATAATAAGTAGGCCTAGCCACTGGACCCGCCTAGCCACTAGGCCCGACACCACCCTAAATCCGGCCTCGGCCCCACCCCGCCTTGGTGGCAAGCACCAGGCCATAAATTTGACACCCTAGCCAAATTTCCAGGGGATACCCTGTCCCAAATTTTGGGTGTCCCAAGGACACCCTGCTCCAATTTTTGGGTGTCCTCATAAATTTCTCTTAATTTTTTTTTTGTCAAAATAGGTACAATTTTGAAAAATATATAATATCATTTCAAAATCTCAATTAAAAATCAAAAAAATCACTGCATATCATAACTTGCAATGCAAATCAAACCTACAAGCAGTGGCCTTTCATAGCACACCACTTTACCCATACTTGTTCAAAGTCAATGGCCTCTATGGGGATTTTTGCCATTGCAACTCTCATTTGTGCTTCCAAAGCCTCTAATACCAAACTACACCGTAAAGTAGATTTAATATGATTTTGAGTAGAAAATCCTCTCTCACAAGAAGCTGTACTAGCAGGAATTACAAGAACAGCTTGCCACAACTTTGTCATATGAGGATATCTTCCAACATAGTCCAAATTGGAAGAATAAACCATCCAAGCTTGGTGCATTTTAAGACCACCACATGAAATATGAAGTGTATCCAAAAAACCTCGAAGCTCTGATTTTAAACCACGCTCATCAAAAAAATTCCCTCCATTAGTGCAGAAGTGGTCAATGAAACTCTGAAGCCATAAACGAGCATTTCGATGAAGAAGTGTCAAATCTGTTGAAAAACAAACAGGGCTAAATAGCTTAGTTGCATTGAAGAGCTTCAAATCAGGAAATCGTTGCTGCAATGATTCTATCACCTTAACCATATAGGCCTGTGCAATCACCTTGCACCCATGGAGGGTACCATCACCACCAAACTCAATTGCATGAGGCAATGGTGCATAATGCAATATATGTGAATGCACCACTCCTGTAGAGTCTTGAAAATGGATCTCACCACCTCTAGAAATGTCCAAAAATTATGCCACAAATTTGGTATTCGCTGATAGGCCCTACAAGTACAGGGGACACCCTGAATTTTTTTTGGGTGTAAAAAGGACACCCTTGTAGGATTTTTGGGTGTCCTCGGGGACACCCTGTTTGAGATTTGGGTGTCCTAGGACACTCTAGGAAGCAAAATACACCCCCAGGGTGTCAATTTTATGCCCTGGCAAGCACCACCCCCGCCCCCCACCCCACCGCCACCTAGGATCATTGAGGCCCTTGGATGGGCCTTGGTGGATCAACGGTCTGGATGCACCATGAAGAATCTCATTTATAGCGCCTCAGTGACACGGCAACCGAACCGGCAAAAAGGTGTGAATCTAGCCAAAAAAGGTGTGGAAATAGCAATCCCCTATAAATAAATATTGATTTTTGAGAATGTCCTCCACCTCAATATCATAGTCTTGTGTTGATTTTGAGCCATCTACCAATAAAATTTGTACTCTTATAATTTTTACATATGAAATTCAAAGTTAGAATCCCTTTTCAAATGCCACAAAGAAATTATTTTAAAATGAAATTTTATTATATAGCTTAGCACCCGAAGTCAAAGTTTTAGCACCCTCTACCTTATTACTCAAAATTGGTGTCAAATTAAGAAAAGTAGCACATAAGGGCCATGCACTTACCCCAAAATTTGGGGCTTTGCTCTAGGTCTTGTTGGCATGAAAAGAACAAATTGCATCACTTTAAGAAATATCATGGCTAGAAACATAACATTATTCAACTGCTATCAGATGTTCCATTCTTATGATATTCAATGACAATGCTTCACCCAAATGTCACTCGTTTTTTAAGGGTGAATCTACTTAATGACAAGCATCCATAAGATATAATTCTAGGGGATCGCTATTTCCACACCTTTTTTGGCTAGATTCACACCTTTTTGCTGGTTCGGTTGGCGTTGCACTGAGGCGCTACATATAAGATTCTTCATGGTGCATCCGGACCGTTGATCCACCAAGGCCCATCCAAGGGCCTCAATGATCCTAGGTGGCGGTGGGGTGGGGGGCGGGGGTGGTGCTTGCCACCAAGGCGGGGTGGGGCCGTGGGCCTCATGTCTTTTTTGGGGAGGCCGGATTTAGGGTAGTGTCGGGCCTAGTGGCTAGGCCTACTTATTATATAACTAGTTGGTTACCCTTACTCTACTTACTAAATAACTAGTTGGTTAGCCTTACTCTACTTACTAAATGACTAGTTGGTTACCCTTACTCTACTTACTAAATGACTAGTTGGTTACCCTTACTCTACTTACTAAATAACTAGTTAATTAGCCTTACTCTACTTACTAAATGACTAGTTGGTTACCCTTACTCTACTTACTAAATGACTAGTTGGTTACCCTTACTCTACTTACTAAATAACTAGTTAATTAGCCTTACTCTACTTACTAAATGACTAGTTGGTTACCCTTACTCTACTTACTAAATGACTAGTTGGTTACCCTTACTCTACTTACTAAATAACTAGTTAATTAGCCTTACTCTACTTACTAAATGACTAGTTGGTTACCCTTACTCTACTTACTAAATGACTAGTTGGTTACCCTTACTCTACTTACTAAATAACTAGTTAATTAGCCTTACTCTACTTACTAAATGACTAGTTGGTTACCCTTACTTGGTATTTTGGTAGGCTATCATGTTACAACCATTGCAAGGAAGGAGACTATCCACAATCATATAGCATTACATAATCTATGTATCATCCCTATTGTCAAGCAAATCGAATATTTTCATCCGGAAATGTAGTGCCTTTATTGACATTACCATTATGTTGTAAATTCTATGTCATATGATTGTGGATAGTCTCCTTCCTTGCAATGGTTGTAATATGATAGCCTACCAAAATACCAAGTAAGGGTAACCAACTAGTCATTTAGTAAGTAGAGTAAGGCTAATTAACTAGTTATTTAGTAAGTAGAGTAAGGGTAACCAACTAGTCATTTAGTAAGTAGAGTAAGGGTAACCAACTAGTCATTTAGTAAGTAGAGTAAGGCTAATTAACTAGTTATTTAGTAAGTAGAGTAAGGGTAACCAACTAGTCATTTAGTAAGTAGAGTAAGGGTAACCAACTAGTCATTTAGTAAGTAGAGTAAGGCTAATTAACTAGTTATTTAGTAAGTAGAGTAAGGGTAACCAACTAGTCATTTAGTAAGTAGAGTAAGGGTAACCAACTAGTCATTTAGTAAGTAGAGTAAGGCTAATTAACTAGTTATTTAGTAAGTAGAGTAAGGGTAACCAACTAGTCATTTAGTAAGTAGAGTAAGGGTAACCAACTAGTCATTTAGTAAGTAGAGTAAGGCTAACCAACTAGTTATTTAGTAAGTAGAGTAAGGGTAACCAACTAGTTATTTAGTAAGTTATATAATAAGTAGGCCTAGCCACTGGGCCCGCCTAGCCACTAGGCCCGACACCACCCTAAATCCGGCCTCCCCAAAAAGGACATGAGGCCCACGGCCCCACCCCGCCTTGGTGGCAAGCACCACCCCCGCCCCCCACCCCACCGCCACCTAGGATCATTGAGGCCCTTGGATGGGCCTTGGTGGATCAACGGTCCGGATGCACCATGAAGAATCTTATATGTAGCGCCTCAGTGCAACGCCAACCGAACCAGCAAAAAGGTGTGAATCTAGCCAAAAAAAGGTGTGGAAATAGCGATCCCCTAATTCTAACACCTTACATGACATATTCCCACCCCCACCCAACCTGGTCACCAACTACATAATGTTATGAACTACCTGCTTTCCAAAGAAATTAATAAAAACGTGATGGACTTAATCAATCTATTTGCCAACATATGTGTAATAAAGGCAGGTTGTTCATTCAATTGAAATTGAGGAAAGAAATTAAAAAAACAAAACAAAAACATAGTTTTCAATCCCAGTAGATACCTAACAGACAAGCAAGGACGACCAACCACCTCCATAGCCTCTTTAGTAGTAGCAAGTAGTAAAAAGTAATCAAAATCAGTGAATTGATAAGGCAGGACAACAACAATGGGGAGAATTTTTCCGGAGGCACAAGAGGCAAACATTGTAGAAGGTCCAATGGAGTAAGTGTATGTAGTAAAATTAATGTCTTGTACTTGTTTTTGGAACTGGAAATAGCGCCCTTGCTGAATGCTATGCAACTCTTTTGTGACAGAGTTTGCATAAGGTGTTTGGACCTTATAATGCGATCACTCTTAATTGGATTCCTTAATATTAGTGGTGTATGGCACTAGACTTGTAGTTAAGAATGGAAACCAACAAGCATGTGTGACAATGACATGCTTGTTGGTTCGATCGACAATGTGTGCTCAATATATTAACCATTCTAAGCTTTGACAATAGCTAACACAATTGAGAGGGCATGTGTGATCACTCAAGGTGAAAGGGAGTCTAAAGTGGACTCTCACAACTGTTGCATCTCAAATCCAATGAGTTTGAAACATGAAATGACAATGTTCATGATTCACAGTCCTTAATGGGGACGAGACAATTCCCTAAGCTGATCCAAAAGAGTTGGAAAGTGCCCACGATGGGGTGAAATCTTTCATATACATCTTGCTACAAAGATGTATTCCATGGCGTCTATTCTAATGGTATATCCTCTTGTTGAATGTCCATCTTTCAAATTGACCTAATTTTTATCTGAGTATTATGCACAGTCTCTATGTAGAGTACAATGTCGAAATGAAATGGAAATCTCTAATGATCACTTCAAATGATCAGTGGCATAATGTAAGGTAGCAGTATTGGGTACTATCGGGTGGAGAGCTTTTGCGGCGCTCCAACGTTTTCATAACTTCAAGTCTCTAATGGAAGGCAGATCTAGTAGTACGGATGCTTGTTTGTCATAGTTTGCATCCTTTGAAAAGTTTGATTCTCTGAGGCACGCTGTACGACGCGATGGCCTCCGAGTATATGTGGAGCTTGCAAATTGTCCCATCTCACATTGGAGACCCCCTCCCCTCCTTAACCCTATCATTTGATTTTCAAAGGACATAACATTTTCTCAGCACCTCATGGTTGTTTAACTGGCCCCAGCGGGGACACGGACAATGGATTTTTGAAATCTATCTCTTGGGTCGTCTAGGGATATCGATGATATTCTCTGCTTCTCGGACTTAATCTGGGCCTTCTTACTAGGGATTGTTATGGATCTCTCACTCATGAATACTACTTAAAACCGGAAAATGTGATCGAACAGTTTGACCCCGGCGGACACGGTGGATCGTGGCATGGACTTTGCAATGTTCAGGAAATAGCGTAGTGTCCACGACTGAAGCGCGCTCGGCAGCGACAGTGAGTCCCCCATGTGGTGGGACGGGCACAACAAGACTGCATCCGCGCGAGTGCTCCAATTTGTAATTTGGTAGACTTCGTTTAACTGCTCAAAACCAGTGCCTCTGCGCTTCAACGTTGAGAAGTGACACATGACCTGCCGCGGCGGAAGGAGGCGCGTGTTGTAACCCATGGTGGACTCGTCGACTGGCCAGCCTCGGAACACAAACGCTTCATCCTCATAGCTCACCCCAATCAACAAGAGGTCGCCACTGTGCACACCCAAATAACAGTATTGGGCGCCATCAGGACGCATCGTTGTCACCGCGCTCCAGCGCTTTCGGTCCACGTCATAGGAGGCCATGATCCCCGAGTAGATGTGGAACACGTACATCTTCCGGCCACGGACCGCCGCGGTGACGGACCGGAAAGTTGCGAGGCCTTGAAACTCGGCGGGGAGGTCCTCACCTTCTTCCCACGAATTCGAGTCTGAGCTGAAGATCTCAAGCTTCAGGAGGGATTCTTTGGTGCCATCGCAGGGCAGGCCTCCAATGCAAAGCAACTTGTGGTGGCCGGAGTGGCAACTGTCTGACATAAGTCAGCACCGCCAAGGAGTAGAGGTTAGCGTATTTAATCAACAACCTGGTTCAATTGGAGCTGCTAAACTATCATTTTTAAGGAACAATGTTTTGGTAGAGTTTCGTTTGATTTGTGCTAGAAGTATTTCAATTAACACCTTCAGTCCTCAATGTGAAAAAGAAAAATACCTAGGGGGACTGGATGGTGAGCCCTGCTTTACAACATTTGCTTCTACTTGATCTTAAAACAACAATGTTTGAGGTGTACACCTATTCTCCATGAGACACAAATGGTATCACTAAATTCCTCGCGGCCCCCTCTTTATAAGCGTTATAGCATTCTTGAGCCCTTGTAAGGGCACTCCCTTTCTGTTATTGTTTCAACAGCCAAGGGCGTTGATTTGCAAGCATGAATGTTGAGCATGATTGAGTGGTGAGCTCTCATTTGTCATCACCTCATTTTTTCTTCCCCCTGCCTTTTGACAAGAAATCCTCTCCCAGATCTATAAAAATTCAATAAATAACCAATCCGAGCAACTTACTAACTAGAGTAGACACACCTATTTCCAATAACTTAAGTAATTTTGCATAGTTGTAGTACATGTGTGATATTGGGTTGATTTTCCATAGGTCTAGAAATTAAATCACAACGTTTAACAACAAGAAAATCACAATCTATTTCCAAGTTTTGAAATTATTGTAAGACTTTGAAGGCAAGATTCTCTTCCAACCCATATCCATAACATAGGTCGACCTAGTTCCGATAACTGGGAGATCAAAACTTGAGTACAATAGTGCACTTTTCAATAAACCCAAATCCGTGTCCTTTTAACTTACTTTTCCATCACACCTAATGTAAAGGCTACATGTGTAATTCTTCATGGCTTTTCCCATCATGTTAGAAAATGACAGTTACATTTGTGGAATTTTATGACTTTAGGGACTCTATATAATAAGATTTGGAGGGGCGGGTAATCCAAAATGGGTTTGTCTACTCTATCCTCATTTGCACCGGGAGGCTACAAAGGTTACTCAAGAATGTTCTGAACTTACATAGGTACTAGGTGCCAACTATGGCCAACAACATCCTGACACATGTCCATTACCAAACGTAACTTGGTCAAGCCATGGCTGGGTTATCAATTGCAGGTGATAATGTGTCTCCTTATATCCAATCAGGAGATACATGTCCACCAAACCCCTTGGCTCAATGATCGGGGAGAGCCGACAGTTAGTTTCAGATGAACCGGTTGAGTTTGAGAAATAACCGGTTGAAGTTCAAGACTTCAGGAGGATTGCCGATCACTTTAGAGGAATTTATGGAATATACCGCAAATTAATATAGGAAAACCGAAGGATGTCAACATGTAACCGGTTGGACTTGCAAACACTAGGATCTCGACTGATTATGCCCCAAAATCTCCCCGATCACTGCCTTGGCTGGACCACTACGACACTACTCGTTGTGAAAGAATCATCATGAATCCATTAGAGGCATCACTCTAGAAGGGATGACATGAAAACAACTAAAATTTTAAACGGGAGAGTTTGAGTTGCACCTGTTCTAGATGTACTCTTGACAACCCCGATGATGGGTATGGTCCTCGGATGCGTCAGTGCCGGAGTCTCCACATAAGTCTTGGATGATTCACCGATTCTGTACAAAAGCTTTGACCGCTCCGAGTCGAGCACGTAAAACACCCCTCCCGGCCCGCACGATTCAGTCTCCATGGGAGAGAACGTGAGGGTACTAGCTGCTGACGTCTTGATGGATTCATCAGATTGAAGCTGTGTGGAGCTAGAGGATGGAGAAGAGATATGATTGTGTTCATCCTCCGGCAGTGGTGGAAGATCTGTGATACGGTAACGGAATCCATTCACATAGAGCCAGCTGTGGCGTTCCTCGAGTTTGTGACTATGGAGGGCCAAAAAAGTGGGAGAAGAGGTGAGGCGCCTCCATCGCTTGCAAACACAGGAGGTATAGGCCAAGGAGCTCAGGTCGGGTATCCGAGCTAAAATCTCCTCCCACAGGGTGTCAGGCAAGGTATCCAGAACCTGGTCTGGAGCCCCTAACCCTAATTCTACTGACTGCATGATGAGGAAGCAGAGCTGGTGATTGGAAGTTGAGTCAGGGGAAATTCACCCAGAATTTGTCAGTTCACTCTAAATATGAATGCTCACTAGCACAAGTCTGAGGGTTTGGGGTGTTTCTTTCAGGCAAAAAAGGGGTTACCATTCCTCCTCAATAAAATCACAAGCAATGCACAAGAGGAGGAGAACCTGTGCCACCGTCTGAGGGTAAGGTCATTCAGGGGGCGATCAACAAATTCTGTACGTTTCACTCTGAATTTGATGCTCACTGGCACAAGCCTAAGGGTTTGGAGTGCTTCCTTCAAGGAAAAGGGGTGTTGTTTGGTTTACTCCTCAAAACAACAACCTTTATGCACAAGAGGAATTTGTGCCACAGCCATGCTGATAAGGTGAATCAGGGCAAATGAACCCAAAATTTGTAAGAACACTTTAGATTATATGGTCACGCATGCGATCCTGACGGTTAGGAGTGTTTGTTTCAGGGGTAAAGCGGTCACCTTTCCAGGCTCCTCGAAACAACAAATTTGATGCATAAGAGGAACCTGTGCCAGTCTGAGGAGTAGCCCTGCTAGTAAGGTGATTGAAGGCAAATGAACCCAAATCTGTAAGAACACTCTGAATATGATGCTCACCGAGAATTTCGAGTCCTAAGACTGGTGGCCCCAAGAATGTGCGAGCGAACAACCAAAGCCTTGTCCTGGGCAATCTCCAGTAGGTAGAAGCAAGTTCAAGTTGCTTTTATTCTCCAAATATCAACCCACTTGTATCCCGCCCCCACAATCTTCACTCCAATTGCTGCAATCAAACTAGCAGGAACCACAATTTTCCAAACACCGCTAATTGCTTATTCCAATCCACGATTAATCCTCCTGTGGCTCCATCAATTTATGTCATCCTTTCCACCTGCATGACTATCTATGAATCCTCCGAGCTCCAGAATCACTCGACTTGCTGCAACCCAGCAGGAGCCACAATTTCCAAACACTGCCAATTCCCAATCCCAATCCACGAATCACCACCCTCTGTCCACCAATTATGTCAACCTTTACACAGGCTGCACAATAGCTGCAAATCCTCGGGGAATCCTCCTAGCTCTCTTCTACCTTCTAGTCCTTAGTGCAGATATTTCTTGGATCAAATTTCTTGTCTTCTGGCCCCCCCAATCTTCACTCCAATGACTGCCACCTAGGAGGAGCCACAAATTTCCAGACTCTGCAAAACCAGCCCAATTCCAATCCACGATTAACCCTCTTCCTGAGACACCATCAAATTATATCTATCAACCATTGCACCTACACAATAACTGCGAATCCTCCGACTAGATCCCCCACCTTCTGGTCCTCCTTAGTGGAGAAATTACCAAAAGCAGAAATTCCCTGCAACTGCAATATATCTCTTGGATCAAATATATTAACCTTCTTGTATCCAGCCCCCACAATCTTCACTCGAAGTACTGTAACCTAGCAGGAGCCACAATTTCCAGACTCTACAAATTCCCAATCCCAATTCACGATTAACGCTCTTGCTGTGACTCCATGAAATTATGTCTATCAACCAACTTTACACCTGCACACGAGCTGCGACTCCTCCGACTAGATCTCCACCTTAGCGCTAGAAATTCCAAATCTTAAAAATTACCTCAACTGCAATATATTTCTTGGATCGTCATAACCCTCCACAACAAAACACAGCTACTTACTTCACGCTCTACTGCTTACGAGTGTCGAGGAGCCACAACAACTTATCCTCTCATCATCGTCGCCACTCATCCATCAGGCATCCTGATCAGTACCACCCAACTCAAATAAGTGCATCTACCTTTTCTAACTTGTCTAATTCCAATTTCCGGTTATATTGGCACTGACTTCCAGACTTCAAGTTCCAGTGGCGTGGAGGTGAAAGACTATAGAAACAACCTGAATTAACTCAAGGGAGGCCGGTTTGGGACGGAGCTCAGTGGGCCAAAGTAAAAGATTTCTTTTGGCCTTGACATGTGGCCAATCTTGAGGAGCTTGATTTCAAGGTTGGTTCCATAATTCTTTTACCTTGGCCCCCCAGTCACCCGTTACAACCGGTGTTTTCGAATGTGTATGTAGCCTGCACATGACTTGGGGGCAGTATCCGGGAGATTTTTGGATATAATCGGTCGAGATCCAGTAGTATTTCCAAATCCAACCGGCTGCATGCCGACACCTTTCGGTTTTTCTTTGTGAAATTGGGGTATCTTCTCTAAATCCCTCTAAAATGATCGGTAATTTTCCAGAAGTCTTGAACTTCAACCAGTCATATCTCAACCTCAACCTCAACCGGCTCATCATCTGTACCTAGCAGCCGGTGCTCCGCGCTCATTGCTTGGAGGTGAAAGATTATAGAAACACATGACCTACAGCAAGATAGTCTAACTCAGAAAGTAGTAGAGTGGCGACCTGCAATGAGTACCAGCAAGTCCAAGCCGGCGGATTGACGCTTGCCGACGTCAGGATGCTACTTTTCCAATTTTCTCCTACCTGCCAGCTAGGTAGGGCTACATCACAGTGGGCGTGGCATGATTCCTAGATATTGCCAGGAGCGGGAGACTTTTACTCTAGATTGATTGACCCAGATAATTGTTGCGTGCCTCTGATGTAAAGTTGGAATTTCTCGATTCTCGAGCTTACTAAGAACTTGAGTGCTCATTCGTCGATACACGTGCAGATGATCAGGATTGCAGGAGAAGTTGGACTTGCTAGCTGGCCATGGCGGCTGGTGGTTTGGAGAGAAATAGTAGAAGACGACGAAAGATGATCAGGCCCGCTTGCCTGCGGGATCCAAGAACTTAACAACAGAACTGCAGCCAGCTTTCCTTGTCTCCGATCTTCTTCGTCCTCTTCTTACAATCATGAGTTCGCTGATTAGTTCTTCGTCTTGTCTTTGAGTCAGTGATCCACCAGTCCTTTGGAAGAAGCCATAGCCATGTAGGGTGAGTTTCCGATGTAGGCCACTTGTCCACCAAATTCTAGTGTGAATGAGGACAAACCCGTCCAAATGTAGAGGGAATCTAGTGGGGTAGGGTTTGTATGATACTTAGGGCCGGTTTACACTACAGTGGAGAAGGCCTCCGGTCGGTCAAGAATGCTTGGCCAAGACATGGTTACATGAGGCAAATGGTGGATGTGCCGGAGAAGAATTAAAGGCAATAAAATATTTTTATTGAGTTGGGCTTCTCCGGAGGAGGAGTTTCTTGTCCGGCCTCTTGAGGTCGGAGAAGCCCAACTCCAAAAAGTGCCGCCATGTAGGCGGCCATGTCATTTTATCATCCATGAGAAAAGTTCACCACCATTGTTTTTCTTCACCTAGTGTAAACACCCACCGGTCAAGAGTTGCATTTTCGACCAATCACAATTGAGAAACGCCCTTTTTTTCATGACCGGTGGACTTCTCCACCGTAGTGTAAACCGGCCCTTAGTGTCACCAATTTTAATTGTCTTGCTTAATACTAATTGTAAACCACGGTATAGTGAGCACAAACACTAAATGTTAACCCAACATTAGTTGTCATTCCTTGTCAATTTTTTGGGGGGCTTGTAGATTTACAGTGTTCCAATTATGGTTACTTACCAGGTGTTTTTCTAGCCAAATTTCAATCATCCATGACAATATTTTATCGCAAGTTGCCGACAAGAGAAGGTAGGGTTTTGGCCAATGGATGAACTCACCCATCATCCTTGACAATATTTGTCAACATATTCGTCAGAAGTGTCATCCAAAAAGTTACCATAGCGACATAAAATACCAAATGACACTAAATATCATATTTAGTGTAGCTACACATACATATGTCACTTATTATTTGAAATTACACAATCCTATAACTATTTCCTTTATGTCTCATTTTCTACCAACAAAGTTCAAATCGGTTGTTTGAATATTATTGAACATTAACATCTTTACTTGGTAAATAAATTACATCAATAGTAAAGAATATATAGCACTTTGTAATTCGAACTAGTAAGTAACACTAAGTGTCATATTTAGTGTAAGTCCATGTTCTCATATCCGGGACAACTTATTAACCTCCTCCTTCTAAAATCAGTCTTCAATCCTTCAATGACCGGCACTTGTAGATTATAGATTCTTTAATGGATATGGAAGGCTAACATCATGTGTCCACAACGCTCCACGTTTTGAAAGACTGCCGGAATATGGTTGAATGGCGACTTGCAATGTGTATGTTTGACAAAGTTTTTGCAAGTTTTTCACTTTTGACACGCAAAAACTCGCATGAAAAAAATGCACGTCAATTGACACGCACAATATAGATGTTGACACATATTGTGACTTATGAAGAAAAAAACCACAAGTCAATTGGCATGCTAGAAATTGAAATGACACATATTAGTAGGAAACTCAAGTACTATAAATTGTATCTCAAGTATCCAGAAAATATAGCCCGTAACCGTAGGAGAACTTCCTACACCCACTTACATACTTAAGTTCAGCCTTGTTCTTGTAATTTTCTTTGTAACTGGGAAGGCTCTATAGTTGAGATGGTGATTAGAGAGGTGGCGGAGGCTAGGTACAAGGCCGACAAGACCATTGTGGTAGCAATTTGTTTGTGTTGGGGCTTCTAGTATGATGGGGCACCATATGAACCTAGCAGCTAGATTGCGTACTGAGGTTCCAACCCTCATAAATGTGCATTGTATTGCGCATTGTGAATCTTTAGCTATAGGAGATGCAACTAAAGTTTTTCCAAAGTTTCAAATGTCGGATCGTTTTTTCAACAAAGTTTATGAGTGGGTGGGCCGCATTGGTATGAGGTCATGTGCTATTTTAAATTCCATTTTTACTTGAACTTGCTTGTAGATGTTTTATAAGAGTTGAATAAATTGAATATTAAATTTCAATATGATATGGTTGATATCACAACTATTAGTGCAACCATCAATAACATTATTTCAATTCTATTGCATCATTCTTTATCCAGGAATGGACCCATGTTTGGTTGTACAAGCAAGAATATGGGAAAATTCTTAAGGGAATCTACACGAAATCTTCAGTTGACTTATGAAATCAATACATGAGACTGTATTCTCTATGCAATGGAAACCGATGGGCCCAATGATCTATAACAATGCATATTATTGGGTGCATCTTATGTGCAAAGAGTTTTTCATGCTTTGAATGATTGTTTCCAAGACCTTCGAGTATTCAATGCAGCCAAACTTTTCAGCCCTCGTGATTATTCAAGCGATGATAGTGACCGAATCATAAATACTGAATCATGGCTCGAAAGAATATTGTTGAAGTTTCAATACACTGAAGAAATAAGTAACATGTGTTAGGGAGAACTCCTGGAATTTACGGAAACACTTCGACACGAGTGTGAGAACAAAATGATAGTTGAGGCTTGGTGCATACGTGGTAGCAATTTGGAATGGCACACAAATTGACCTAAACTTATGCAACTTTGGCAGATGAACTTAATTATGCAACTTCGATCAAGTATAGGTATTTGTGAGAGAGGATTCGCCAAACAAAATGCAATTAAAAGCCACTTGCATAATAAGTTGAACTTGAAGACCCTTGATGCTCTTATGCATGTCTCTCTTTGTGGGCTTGAAGTGGATGCAATGGATTGGGCTACCATCTTCAACATTTGGGGAAACATGCGAGACTGAAGGATACTTACGCTCGATTGATAGTTCTTTTGTTACAAATCAAGATTGTTTTTTGATTAGTCAAAATATTAGTTTTTTTAAAATATTGTGTAACCCAAAATTGAGGTGAAATTTCAAAATAAAATGTACACGTCAATTGACAATTATTTTTGTTTTTGAAAACGTCATGTGACACTTTGGATTTGAAGTTGAACGTCAAATGAAATTTGTCAAACATACACACTAACAACTTGTGCTTGACTACATGCGAACACCTCCAACCCAGTATTTTCTAGAATCTAGTGGGCGAGCCGCCCTACATGGAATCTCACCCTTGCCTATTGTAGCAAAGTTGTTGTCTTGTTGTTTGTTTTTTTCTTTCTTTCTAAATTTTCTTTATAAATTTTGTCTCTGACGTTGTGTAGATGAGTGCAGAGAGTGACCCGCAACTTGCCATGTCATCCCAACTTACTTGTCATGACGTGCAACTTGAGGTGATCAGTCCACCATCACATGATTCAAAACGTGGCCTTAAGGTATTCGTGTATCAATTGGATATCTTTCTTCTATGCACTCACTTCCCATGCAAGAAATGCTGGTTCACATGGGGTCCCAAGTCCCACTTATTTTAATCCCACTTATTTGAGAAAATATTTATTGTAGCAAGTCCCAACATGGAGGCAAAGTCCCAACTTTTTACCCTCCAAAAACCATTCAAATGTGGCTAATTATCAATAGAGTTGGATCTTGATTATTTTATGATAACACATTTTGTGGGACTTGTGCTAAGAGTTGGGTCTAGCTTTTTGCTTGACCCAACTCTTGATGCAAGTCTCAAATCTCACCTCTAAAAAGGCGTATAAGCGTGTTGCCATGTAGGCATTCATTTGATACTTGGGACTTGGGACTTGAAGCTTGTGTGAAGTGGTAAGTCCCAACTTAATGGTTGAGATTGCATGGATTGACCTCCAGACTCCAATGACTTGGGACTTGGGACTTGGGACCTTGCACGAACTAGCCCTTACTGTATCAATATCGCTTGATCTTTGATTGGCTAAAAGTACGAGTTGTCATAACTTGGTGGGAATTTTTTTTTAATTCTCATGTCTTTGACCTTGTTGCTTTCCTAGTATAACATGCAGCTAGTCGCAAGAATGTATTTCCCTATAATTATTATGTATATGTGACCAATTCTAGTCATTTGTCTGACCAAGGCCAAACTTTGGCTCATTTTAGGGGCCACTTTAGATCAATACTCACTTAAATTGCAATTGGACTCCACTTGAAGAGTGAGTTACTAACACCATAAAATCACAACACATATATGTAGCCGGTTGTGGTTGGCTGCCAAGCTTTGGCCCATTTCAAAGACCACCTCTAGGTCTCTTCCCCCATGGCAAAGCCAATAATTTTGTAAGGATTACAACCCCTTCAATCGATAGTTTCAGTTGGATTGCTCAAGATGATGTTCTAGAAATATCTTAGTTCCAAATGCAAGAAGAAGAAAAATTGAGAAATAACCAGTTTGCCTTGAGAAATATGAAATATAGCTTTGAAAAACACTTACTCCGATTATGTGGCTTGTTCATGCATGTAAGGGCCACTTCATAGATGAGCTAGGAGCCGTGACCTTGTAATGGCAAGGACCCTTGACTCTCATCCAAAGGCCGTACCATGGGTGTTGGGAAAGCCGTTTTATGTAGTCACGGGCCCTCAAGCATAGTGTGAAATGAGAATGGACCATGATGCATGACGATTGCATATTTTGTTGGCGGAAAAAGAGGGGAGGATTTGGTTAAATATAACATGTCTCAAATTCTATCAATTTGAGAGAATTACTTGGTGGTGTTTGTTTTTCTTGGAATCTATTGTGGAATCTACCTTGCAATCTGTCTTGAAATTTGTCTTGCTGGAAAATACATTAAAAAAGTCATAGTCTCCCATAATTTTGGAGGTGAGCCTAACAAATAATCTGGGAGACCATGAAACCTTATCCAGAGTCCACCATGTAGGACTCCATATAGACTTTTCATTCATGAAATCTTCTTTGGACCTTTAAACCTTCACCTTCATGTGTGAAGTGAACTTGGACGGTCAGTGGCCCTTTCGACCAATGAGAGCTCTTAGACTGCAATGGTCACGGGCCTTCAGTCTTCTGTGTGAAGTGGCCCTAAGGGTTACACAATAATATCTGATCTTCCGTCATACTATTTCAATACATTAGTTGTTGGACAAATCAGAGGTCGTCTGTCTCCTACTCTATGCAATAATTCCCTGTCACCTCAAAATAATATATGCTCAAGGTTGACTTGAACCCTATATAAGTTAAGTTAGTTCCTCCGTCTCCCTCACGTACTGCTCAGTGCTCACACTATATATGATATGCTCCTCTCCCTTCTTGGGCAGCCCGACCTACATTTGACCCAACACATGTCATCCACCATATGACTTTTCTTCATTGACGATTGCAAGGACTTTGCAAAGGAAGTGGTAAGACTCAACACTTCAATAATTTGGGTTGTTCCCATGGATTCATATATAGTACATACACTATTAAAGAACCTACAAACACTAGGAAAGCCGGAGAGAGGGAATTATTGCCTACGAACCGACCTCTCATCCATCCAATGTGAACACTTTGACCCCCTATAAGCTATCCCCCTTTAGTGGCTCATTTACTCAAATCTTGTACCTGATCTCAAGCGCAAAAAAATTGGTTGGGATAGCAAATGTATCATCGAATGCGATGGCATAATTTGATCTCGAATTGAGTAAGGTGTGACTTATTGTTGATTTTTCAAAACAAGGAATTTACGGTTTCTTTATTGTGTGTTGTAGGTGTGTTCGATCCGATGAATGAAATAGCGGTTTGATAATACATTAGTAATGAGTGGTAGATTCCGTAGTAAACTAATGTGGTTCACTTAGGGTGAGTTCCCACCAAATTCTAGTGGGAAATGAGAATAAACTCGCCCAAATGTAGATGGAATTTGGTGGGATAGGGTTCGTATGTGCCAATTAGCTACTCTCGTCTTCTCAAATCGGGTCCACCTGCTAACCTCCTCCTTCAATCCCTTAGTGATTGGCACTTGTAAGTTAAAAGTGCTTTAATAAACGCATGAAAGTCTAATGGCCTATATCCAAGGCCCTTCACATTCTAGTATGCCACCAGAATGCGGTTGGTTGATAGCTTGTGGTTATCTACATGACAACACTTCAAACCCACCATTATCTAGAATCTAGTTGGCAAGCAACCTACATGGAAACTCATCCCTAAATGGCTAATCATAGTCATCATCCATCCAAACCTCGACAGAGCTAGCGGCTTAAATAAACACATAACAACCTTAACTCTTTCATGCCCCCTTCCCACCTGACTTTACCAAATAACCAAAGTATTTCGTAAAAACCGGGTAAAGCTCCCTTGCTTATAGTGGAGGCATCCGGCTATCCCAATGCACCTACAAGAACTTGCTCTGGAGACTGTCAAGTAGGTTTTAGTTAAGTAGCTTTCACACATGTTCATTGTTTTATCTACCAAGCAATGAGAATGTTGGGTATTTTTTGTCTCATCCCCAAATGCCTTACTACTCACCTATTTTACCATCGGTTTTCGGTTAATGGAGCTCCTCATGCCCTCATAGCTAAGACTAAAAAGCAACCAATCACAAGGGCAGGAGGCGACACTTTTAAAAGTCCTATATGCTTGCCTCATGTCTAGGTACCGATGAGAGGGTCGGTGCTTGAGAGTTAAAACCTCCACTTGTAAACCATGCCACATCATTTGCCAACTGGGCTCAGCACTAGATAATGTCGATGGTGTGAAAGCCAGGTTGTTAGAACCAACTTTTAGTCTTAGCTAAAGTCAGGTGGGAAGGGGGCATCATCGGTTGGGCTTAAATAAACACCCATCTCAAGTACAAGTACTTCTTAGCCCTTTGCCAACCCTATATCCGGTTAGGTAGGCTTCCTCCTTCTCAAGCCCTGGCCCTTGGCCCTTAGCAGACTGTGACAGACAACGATTTCAGTGAAGCAGTGTAGACCAGCACACACCCATCAGTTTGTGTATGCAAGTACTGAGGGCCACTTCCCACACGAGCCAAGAGCCATGACCATGAAATTGTGAGAGCCCAAAAGAAAGTGTCCAGAGGCCGTCCCAACACACCTCCACAATCATGTAGTGTGGTCACCGACCCTCAAGTGTAGTGGGAAGTCATATGCGACCAGGCCCTCAACCAAATGCTATTTCAATGAATTTCTATTTATGCGGGTTCTCACACATGATAAAATAGAATAAACCAACAGTTGTGGCTGTTCAGAGTGCCATAATCTCCCGGTTTTGTGTTAGACCTACCTACAAGAGGTGGTTTTTGAAAATAATCCCGACACACCTCCAAAATCATGTAGTGTGGTCATAGATCCTCAAGTGTAGTGTGAAGTCATATGTGATCGAGCCCTCAACCAAATGCTATTTCGATGAATTTCTATTTATGCGGGTCCTCACACATGATAAAATAGAATAAACCAACGGTTGTGACCGTTTGGAGTGCCATGGTCTCTCGGTTTTGTGTTAGGCCTACCTCCAAGAGCTGGTTTTTGAAAAGAGTCCAAGTGACCATGAAACACAGTCCAATTCGATGCCACGTAGGAATCCATGTAAACTTTACATCCATCTGGCATTCGCATACTTCGTTGGTCCCTCGAGCGTAGTGTGAAGCGAACATGGACTGGCTCCGCCTTTTCCACCAATGAGAGTGCTCGAAGTGTAATGGTCACGGGCTCTCAGTCTCGTGTGTGAAGTGGCCCTGAGTGCAAAACTCCCAAAGGTACTATCTTAGCATAATCTTACTTTGCGATTATCATCGTTGATGTTGGTATCCAAGTGATTTTACAGTCTATACATGCCTCAGGGTAAGCGCGATGTGAAAAATGTGAAGTACTTTATATAACACTAGGTAAGTGGTCATGAGAGCTTCCACATCGGGTTCATCTAGTATGCATTCCTCAACCAAATTGCAAATCGAGAACTCCAATGGTGCTCCTCTTCATTTGGTCAAGTAGCAGTTGCCATTGATCAATGCTAACCCTCTACTCATGCCCCCTCCCCACTTGACATTAGCTAAGCCTAAAAGTGGGTTCTTAAAATGAGTGTTCACACCATCGACATTATCTAGTGCCGAGCCTAGTTGGCAAATGATGTGGCATTAAGCTAAAACTACTAACCCTCCTATCAGTACCTAGACATGAGGCAAGAATGTAGGACCTCTAAAAGTGTTGCCTCCCGCCCTTGTGATTGGTTGCTTTTAGTCTTAGCTATGAGGGCACGAGGAGCTCCATTAACAAAAAACCGATGGTAAGTATTAAGGCATTTGGGGATGGGACAAAAACTATCCAACATTCATTGGTTGGTAGATAAAGCAATGAACATGTGTGAAAGCTACTTAATTAAAACCTACTTGGAAATCTCCGGAGCAAGTTCTTGTAGGTGCATTGGATGGCCGGACATGTCCGCTATAACCGAGGGAGCTTTACCCGGGTTTTAGGGAAGTCTTTGGTTATTTGCTAATGTCAAGTGGGGAGGGGGCATCATTCATCTAAATTTAATGGCATCCGTCATGGATTGTTTCTGAATTCTCTGCAACTGAGCAATTGATTGAACTCCAAATTATTGCAATCAAAAGCTTGCAGGAAGACTCATGATGGATTATCATGTTTATTATAATCACCCGAGAAACTATTGTGTCTCATTTATGTGCTCGGTTATGCCCTCAATAAAGCATTGACCTCCCTCTCTTCTTATTATTTGAATATAAATGCTTTGAAGTTAAGAGAACTCAATCTCAATTATTTTCACTCTCAATTTAAGGTTCATTGATTGCGAGAAACAACTACGATGGAGCAAGCTCTTGGAGGTGTATCAATATCATAAAGTTTTATTCATATCATATAAACATAAATCACATCAATCAAAATCCTTAATCATTGATGACGAAAGACTATGTTAGCTTACATAATACCAAATCACTTTCTTGATAAGTTATAGTGATAGTGAGTATTGAATGTTAATGTCTCGAGTGGTAGAAGATACATGTTCTTATATTTTTCTTCTTTTGGCTCAAATGTTACCACTTAGTAATATATGTATGATACTTGTATGTATATATATATAACGCTTATGACAAGTTAAACTATGTTGACATAAAAATGAATTTAGTACTTCATATACTGAATCATCATATAATTTCATAAGAACCTTATGTGTGACTCAAAGACGAAACAAAACTTCCATAATGCATTAAGTGATTAATTTCACAAAACATTTCAACTTAGAGTAAGTAAGTTCTCATAATCAAGACATTCACTTGTTATTACTCTTTTTTTAAGAGTTTCAATACAAAAGACGAAAAGAATAGACTTGATCACTTAATCTCTCAAACTCCAATATGTATTGAAATTAACTCATCATGTTGATTCACAGTCCCAATCATTGTCCAAAACCTTGAGGGCTTGTATCTCACTCTCACATTACTCTCTTGAGTGCTCACTTAAAAGAAGCTACTCTCCTCTCAATTGATAACTCACTCTTGAGTATGAAGAAATTGTAAGTACATTCCAAAAGAGGGTCTCTAAGACAAGAAATGCAAGCTAAGCTCAAGTGTTGTTTGACCCTCAATCTTAAGATAACTTTGTTGCTATGAAAAGAGGTATATCTCCCCAACCCCCCCCCCCCGTCTCTCTCTATATGTAGTCATTTTCCCTATGATTGAAATTTACATTGCATATAATAATTATCCCCCTTTGGTTCAAGTATTAACTTATCTATGTCACTTGTAGATGAGAGCTTACTCAAATGGTTATAACTATCAAGCTTCATGTATACATTCCAAAGTTTCACCATGTATCCATTTGGTGGCTAAACATACATAAGTGTAAATATTCTAACATTTAATTGAGTATATGCAACATCCTCAAGGCATAGGTGAGGTGGCTAGTTAAAATGATTAGTTGTTTTTTCCAAACACTCTCATATACCTATATGACGACTAAATCTAATATTCTTCATGCTAATACTTATTCAATCTTTGTTCTTTAAAAAGATGGTAGTAATGATCATAATGTTCTTGTATAATTTAGACTTTCTCATTAATACATGCTAGTATTAAGCCTATCCTACGGCCATGGATTAAGCACTCTATAGCCTCGCGACTTCCTTGTATTTTCATGCAAGCTTCTAATTCCATCGTTGGTTCGCCATGTGTTCATAGTCTTGTTCCCGACAACCTTTATAGTTTCTTAGGGTCAACTTCATGTTTCAAACATTGATTGATGGATTATTGGGAAAGAAGAGAGGAACAATGTTTCACTAGAATATAGTACAATATAAAACATTAGGTACTAGTGAGCAATGAACATTATCAAGTACAAATTCAAAGGCCATACGAGGAAATAAGTTTACATATCAATTGGCGTTGCGATTGCCTGCAAACCATGCATAAATTTCCTAATTCACAAAAAAACAGTTATGTGATATGAATCATAATTTTTTTTATGAGTAGTCCAACTAATATGAATTTGTAGATAGGGGTGTGGGTGGAGCATTTAGGCACAAAGTATATAAAATCCATAAAAATTTATAACGCAACAATATTATATAGCTTTATTTAGTAAAAAAAATTCCAATCACTTAGCCAATGTAATCCAAAAGTCGCCTCTATCTAGAGGTATGCCATACCCCTCCCAACACTTATCCCTACATGTGATGACCAGGGTTCGGGAGATTTTTGAGCTCAACCGGCTAAAATCCGTCCCTTCACAACTTCTACCAGTTTTTTAAGGATTTGACCGGTTGCAAACTTGTTGCCATTAATTTGAACTGGCCAATATCTTATATTTTTTTTAAGTGCCGGCTTATTTCCTTTTCATTGTAATGACAACCGGCCAAAAACTTGGGCATTGATAAGTAAGTCGGTTTTCCAATGTAGCAAAATTATATCTACAAACAACATACACCATTCAACAACAACGTCAACATACAACAATATTATGTAATGATATCAACATCCAACAACAATGATCAACAATTCACTACATACAAGAAACAACAACAATGACCAACAATTTATCCCTAGTAGAAGTTGAACCTAAAATAACTCATCAACAAGTTGATGGCCATGGATTTACTCTTCTATCATACCTAGGTCTTAAAACCTCATATTAGATTTGAGGCCAAAATATGATAAAAGAGTAACCCAACATACCATATTATATACAAAAATGAAATTCATCAATTGTTAGAGTCAAAAGCAGCAGTATCATCTTCACCTTCAAGAGGAAAACGCCTTGAAAGGTATCTCTGTGGATGTGAAAACAACCATCTAAACTTTGTAGAGTTCCTCCATAAAGCTATGGCTTCCATTAGTACGTTATCAAGATCACCACAAAGATCTTCCATAGACACACTCATAATGCATTCTAAACGCTAGCCGTCAACAATGAAATGCAATAATGAAGCAAAAGCTTCGCCTATCCGCCATTCACCAAATCACTACAAACCTACAACGAACACATAACCTAAACCCTAGAACCAGATGATATCCGGCCCTAGATGAATCAAATTGGATGAAATATGCCTATTTCACAATTCATCCACGTAAAAATCCTCCTCCTCAAAATGGTTGCCGGTTGAAATCCATTTTTTTCTTTTTTCTTTTTTATTTATTTAAAGCACCGGTTTCACACCTCCACTTTCCCAATTCAACCAGACTTTTCACAAAACCAACCGGCCGCCATTGCACTAAATACCGGTTCTCCCTTGACATTGGTGATGACCGCCAATGTCTCTACTCGATGCTCACATTGCTTTAAAACACTTTACCCTCCGGAAACATCTTTTATATTCAATGGTTTGCTTTTTATTGTAACCTTTGCCTTTGTGGCCAAAGGCGCAAAGCGGAACCAAATATTTTTCTATGCTTTTTCTTTAGGATCTCGCAAATTTCCATGGTCCATTGTGAATGACATCATCATCCACCTCCAACATGTGTATTGGGTCTTCATGAGGGCAAGGCCTAATGACGCAATAGAAGAACCCATCAAATGCTACCACATGGAATTGAGGCCAAGGTGTGGTTCATGGTGGATGATTATCATATGCACGGCCATCATGAGAATATTAAACACCCTCAACATTGCCACCCGGTTCTGCTACCAAATCCATATCGCATGAGGGCAAACTTCCATAGCTCTCTAGCAACTTGGGCAACTATTTGTCTAATAATGAATTAAAGTGCGAAAGTAAGTTAAGCAACCCAAAAAATAATATTCTAAAATTGGGTAGATTAAAAAAGTAGTTTAAATTAAGTTAGACATTCATCCAAGTCGTTTCTATGATTTATGGATGGTTTTCCTAATTTCATCTATGGCGGCTACGATTAACCTAAACACTTCTCTCGACCAACATTCCTTACCCTAAAGTTTGTCTTTTACTTGTATGTCACTTGTTGAAGTTGATTGATGCTACTTTGTTGGATTCCAATGAATGGCACTTGCATTATTATCATTTTAGGAACTCTTTGAATGATTTTTTTTTTGACACTCAATGAAATTCATTTCCCAAAAATCTAGGCACCTTCAACCTTAATTATCTTATGCCCAAGCTACTAGAGAGCTATGGTACCTTCACCAATAAGTAATTGTGTATCACTAAATGATAAGAAGTGCTCAAGGGGGTTGTCCAATATTTGAATCTCGGCATAATGCTCATGCCAAAGGTTTGGAACGGTACAATAAGGGAATCATGGTCATCTTGAGATAAAGCCATTGGTGTGCGAGAACTCAAGGCTTGAGATGAAAATTCCTGAGAAATGTGTAAAGGCATGCCCTTGGGGGGTGTTGATCAATGGTGAGTCACACATGCTCGTTGATAGTTGATCGTTGGTGTTCTTCATCTAAAGTGTAGTCCTTGACCTCCTCGCTCATAAAACTTCTTGTATACCAACAAATTTGCATATAGAACCAACATGGCTAGAAAGTAATGAACATTAACATGTGACATGTGATAAATAATACATGTAATTGGGAAGGTGAAGAAATAAACATTGGAATAAAATGCACACCCTATGACACTTATCCTTCTAAAATAGAGGTCAATCCACTTACTTGACGCATTTTCATCATTCATCATGTGTTGTCTTTGTCACCTGATCAAAATATTTGAAAAGAAAACATGTAGTATGTTGAGATTGACTGAGAGTTGGTACATGTTTGGCCATAGTTCCTAGCACTCTCAAACCACCTAGATGTGATGCATGAGCTCGTGGGGTGGTAGGTGGAGGGATTTTAACACAAGCTCAATATCATATTGGTTGTCACATCCCCAAGTGAAGTGACTTGATCACTAATTAAGGGGGTGGACTTTGGGGTGATGCCCGAATCTCGCAAGGTGGCGAGGCGCATGATGTCCAAAAAGAGTGTCCCTTGGCAGAGGCGATGGCCACCCATATGGAAGGGTGACTAAAACGTGTAAGTGGTGTTGAGGAGGTACCAAGGGACCACCCAAAGCTTCGAGAAAGCTAAGTTTGGTTGTTGTTATGAAAGAAACGACACGTTGCCTCATGAGGACATCATCATTCTTTCAGGTGTTCAAACACTACAACAGAACATGTATTTTACGACTGGGTTTTTTTTACTTCTACAAGTGAGAAAACACGGACTTCACTACCGTTGAAAACGACCAGTCGCTTTAGACAAGCAGTGAAGTATGGTCGTAGTCATGTTGGACAGGTGGTTCCCAATGGACATGTTCCCAGTGGGAGTAAAGTTTAGGGTGCTACACGTACTTTACTTCATAAAATCATGTCCTACTTCACTACGTCTCATCAATATAAGTAAGATAAGACACACGTCCATATAACTAAGCCTAGTGATATCATGGCACTGGCACCAATTATGTATGGTGCCTACTAACATTTGCACTTTACTACACAAAGTCATATCATGTGTAATGCATATACATACATTCCAAATTAATAGTTAGCGTTAACAATATGGTTGATACAAAGATGTTTCAAGCTAACCAACATTCGTTGAATTAATTTCTCCACATTACTACCTCTAGTAAACTCGGACAACAATGAAGGAGGTCAATAACTCTACGTAGTAAGCATGTGTGATTGGATATAGTAAACAAATACGACAATGACATATATTTATCACTTTATGGCGTGATATGTACTTTACTATGTGGAGTAAAGTTTACATAAACCATTAGTATTTGGCCTACTTTGTGAAGTCATGTGGTTGTCATATGTCTTTATTATGTATTACTAGTAGTAAAGTTTATATAACTTTGTGAAGTGTCATTTTTTGGATGCAAATGATTTGGTTTATTATAGTGAGTAACATGAAGTTGACTCAACATAGTCATATGTTAATGGCATGCACAATATATTCTCACTGGTCATACTAGCATTTCTATGTGGAGTCATCTAATTTCTCTTCACTTCACTTTCAAAAGTAGGGTGACTCTATAAATTTTCCGATATACAGTGAAGTTCATAATACAATCGTTTATCAAGTGCAATCACATAAACATGGTTGCAAGGTTCAAAAACCAAGTCATATTTATACAATATTATGTCATTCATGTTTCGAAATTCACTACTACCAGTGATAATTACAAAACTCCATAGAGGTATATGTCTCAAAATCAATATTGGTCTACAAGTCCACTCCACACTGAGACAACCTCATACAACCTTAGACAATCAATTGGCCACACAATAGAATGGCCTTTTGCGTTGCCAATTGTAGTGATTGCAGGGTCGTCTTCATTAAGGGGATCAAATAGGGGATAGTTGTCTTTATACGACTCCGTGATTGTAAGAGAAACGTAGCCCTTACTTATCACCCTTGAATGCAACATCCCACCTGCTACATTCTTAATAATACCATTTCCAATGAATACCATCTTGGAGTCTTCCTCCTCATAACCACATATTTGTATCACATCTCTCACATTTAACACATTATAACAATAATATATTAGTCACAAGAATACATTATTTTGGGGTTGGATGTTTTGCAATTATATCATACTCCATGTTACATAAAAAAAACCTCACCAAATCTTGAAGGGGCTGAATCTTCTTTGAAGCCTTAGTAGTAAGGGGAGGTTTATCAATCCGATGTTTATCCAACATATATTTGTCTCCTTCTTTCTCCAATTTTTTCGCCCGTCTTTGATGGGCTACACCTCAATTTCTCTATAATGTCTTCGTTCTCTTTTACTTATTTACCTTCATTACATCAGATGTTCACATTTGTTAGTAGGCTCTAGATAATACAACAACTGCCACCAATGATGGGTATTTACCATGTCTATTCAATCATTTTAGCGTGAAATTAATTAATCCATTGTCCACAATCCTAGTGTATTAGATAGACTGATCCTGGTGAACTTCCATCAATATAAATTCACAACAAATTAACCTCAAAACATAGGCAATATAACTTAACATAAATATTACTTATAATGCAACCATTTTTGTCTAGACGTCATCTTTCTGCAATATTGGCAACGCCTCCAAAGTCAATTTCACGCCTTCATTCAATCGTATCCGCTTAGGTTTAGGTCCCTTCTCTATTTTTGCATCATTGTAATGTTTCTGGACACCTTGGTTTGACGATGGTCTTCCAAATGTGCGAATATACCACTGGAAATCTCACGTACTTATTCATAACAACTTTCATAAAACGCTTTAAATATTACTATATATGTTAACAAATATTCAAACACATACATTAACTTTTATAGATCAAACTTCTAAAGATCATGTTCTTAAAATACAGAAAAATAAATACATTAATAAAGAAATAAGCCACACTTCTACGAGAGTTTGATATTATTTTCTCAACATTAGAAGGATGTTCACCACGTGAGAATCTGGTAGCCATTCTTTCACTGGGATACCAAACTTAGTCATCACCGCATCTAACGAACTTTGAATTGTATTGAATTTTTCATCTAATTGTCTTGTTTTTGTCCTTACCTCCTCAAGTCCTACACTATTTCTATGACTTACATAAGGAAATAATCCGAAACTACATTGAGCATCACTTACCTCCCCCCCTGATACAGTGGAAGATATTGTACAACCACTTTTTCACCATATTGTGCTTTTATCTCTAACAAGCTCTACTTCTATTTCATCTTGGGGGGTCTCTATTCAATTGTGACGCATACACCAATATATATCGTGAGCAAAAATCTCCGACAAATGGTCATCATTGTGTACTACACCAATATATTATAAAATTCTTGCTAAATTTACTTGGAATCGCGAGTGTGGTCTACCATATTTAACCAGTAATCCATACGGATAGACTCTGATTTTCCTAGTCCTTTCAATATACGCATATTCATTTGACATCTTTTGTTTTTCAATTGTTGGCCTAAGTTACTTTTAAAGACCTCGTACCTTAACACTTTAGATTCCCCTTTGAATCCACGATATTCCCAATTATCCTTCATACGTGTGTAGATGTTGTCAAGTGTCGTCTCATCTTAGTCATTAATATTGTCCACACTCCAATCCAAATCACTAGAGTAGCTATGCAAAACATTGTATCATTGCGGCCTATACACGCCACTAGGAAATTCTGGAAAATAATTCACATCAGCCACAACCCATGTTAGAGAACAACCACATTAGCTTGAAACATCACAAATATTTAAATGCTACTCCATATTATCACATGTTTAGCAAGCATTTAAGGTATATTACAAGTCCATCAATTAACTATTATATACCATTAACATTAAGATCCGCATCCAATTTTTGTTTTCCCTCCCTCGTTTTTTCTTCAAATTGCTCCCAACATGTTTTGTTGGTAACTCTCCTCTTAGCCTTCATTTACGAGTTATGTGTTGATTTCCTTCGTATTACAAAGCATTCTTCGCCAAGCCTATCTTCTTCTTCATCACTATTATGTGACCTCACCGAGTGAAGGTGTGATGTCAATGCCCATTCCCTTTTGATAATTTCCAAGTCTTTCTTTTCAATTTCCAAAGTCAGCTTGGCTGCAACATAACATACATTCTATATAGAAAGTGATGTTCAATTGTACATAGTAATGTTGAACTGTACATAGTAATATTCAACTGTACATGACTAGAATTACAGTCCTACCAGATTTGATGTAGATCACAATGCAGAACTATGATTGACTATTAGGAGTACATATAGTACATACAAAGATACTTACAATATTTATTCTTGTGCATTTGAATTCAATGCATGAAAATGAATAGCTTGAAGAATGCAAAACCTGAAATGACATATGTAGCCAAATATTCGTTTAACTTACCGGGTTTTTCTAAACTGTGAGGGGTATTTTGGGCTCCTCTTTTTTCTCTTTTGTTTGTGATTCTAAGGCGTAGTCTACATCATTATTATTACTTTTTCTATTCTTTCACTGGATATGCCATTTTCCTTGCTACTCTCTCTTACCTCTATTTGCGTTGATATTGATGGTAAGGTTGACAACCTTGAACTCCTCCTAGGTGGCTTGAGGGAATCGGAGATTGTCTTGGAATCCTTGAATGTGTTAGCCAGTAATTCTTGCATTTTTCCTAGCATACAAGCATTGATTGCAGGGAATTGGGAAACCTCTACAAACAATGTCTTTATGTCTTCTTTGCACAATGTAGCTATTACACTAAGTAAGGTGCGTGGTTTATAATCCATAATAATTTGATGTGAGTTGGGGCTCTAGACAAAATGATAGAATTTCAACAAATTGTTGGTCTAAAAGGATGAGATCTCAATCAGGTTCCAGGGTTTAGGCCACAACATGGGCTTGGATCATTGGTTTTCTTCAAACTCACATTATTTGTTTAGGGTTTAGGAATCCAGATCAAATTTATGTGTGGGCTGAACTAACATAGCATGTTTGACATAGGGTGAGCTAAGTTGACATAATCTTTGATTATACGATGGTTTAGGGACTTCAAACTGACATTCGTTGTTTAAGTTTTGGGAGTCGAGATCAACTATCAAAGTGAGATACACTAACATTAGTTGTGTGACATAGGGTAAGCTAAGTTGACATAAGCTAATCTCATATAAGTTTAGGGTATTCAAACAAACATTAGTTTGTTGATGTCTTGATAGTTCAAATCTAAATAAATACAATGACACAATGAGAGACAATGAAGAAAGTAACAAGGCTAAATGTATGCAGAATATGGAGCTCAGATGAGGCAGCCAAGACCAAACCCTAAGAGATCAAGATCCGCAATTAGGAGGGGGAAGGATGTGCTTGTGTAGTTGCAAGCAGAGTCGTATTCGGGCACCTAGGTAGCTGCGATAAAGGAATTGCGCTAAGGGAGAGAGATTGCGGTGATAAGTTTCAAGCCACAACAATTTCTAATGTAGACCAAAACCACAAAGACACCATCAACTTTGATTAGGGATGCATGTTTACCTCTTCAAGTTAGTTGCCGGTAGGACCGCCGCCACTAATGCTAGAAGCTCCAAGGATTCCAACTTTTTGGTGTTGGCTTCAAATTTTTGCCGCCTAAGTTGCTCGTATTCGAGCACCTCTTCAATCACACGTTTAACCTTGCAAGTCATTGTGAACACCATAAAATCTCCATTGTGTATAGAGAGTTGCAAATATTGAAGAGGTTGAAGTGTGCAAGTAGGGTTTGAGAAACTATGTGTAAGTGGGTTTCCTAAAGTGAAGCATGCAAAGTAGGGTTTATACAAAGTGAAGCATGCAAAGTAGGCTTTCTAGAAAGTGGGATGTGCGAAGTAGGGTTTATACAAAGTGAAGCATGCAAAGTAGGCTTTCTAGAAAGTGGGATGTGCAAAGTAGGGTTTATACAAAGTGAAGCATGCAAAGTAGGGTTTGAGAAATTGTGAAGCTTGCAAGTAGAAAACGGGTTAGGGCCCCATTGGTAGGTTGCCTCACTTTCGGTATTTTGCCCTTCAAGCGATTCTAAGTTGGAACCAAAACAATTTCATCTTATGTGTAGAAAGTTGAACAGATTGAAGGGTTTGAAGTGTAAACTAGGGTTTCAGAAGTTGTGAAGTTTGGAACTATGGTTTCTAAGTTGTGAAGCGTGCAAGTAAGGTTTGAAGAGGTTGAAGTGTGCAAAGTAGGGTTTCTAAGATGTGAAGTATGCAAGAAGAGAAAGCGCAAGGCCCCCCCCCCACTTGTAGCTCTTATACCTTTCAGTATTTGAATAATCATTTTGTTGGCGTCATGGGTTTTTAGGCGGGAAAAATGATTCACTGCCTTCAGTTGTTGCTCACTATGTCAAGTAATGTCATTCACTACATTAAGTAAAGATGTGGACTTTAAATTCAAGCAACCCACATTTTAAGTTCTCTAGGCTAATTACAACATATGTGGGGCAAATGATGTTGTTGGGGAATTTATTTTGCAATTGTGCCCACATTTTTTTATCAAATACTTTAAGTTCACATTTGGAGTAACCAAATTTCATTTACTTTAATGTAGATTCAAAATGGATGAAACATCAAGGCGAGCATTGTTGGACTTGGAGCTATGGACTCGGAGGACAAAGAAGCAAACAAAAGAGGATTGGTAAAGTATTGATGCCATTGCAATATGTGTGTAGGGGGAAAGGTTTTGTCAAGAGCAACATCTCCGTCGATATAAACGAGATTCCGTGTTAACAAAATTCATATTAAAATGTGATATATTTGTGTTCATCATATTATTTTATTTTATAAATGAGTCGATTCAATTTTGATGTAATATTTATTGCATTTGTGTAGGCCTTTTGTTGTGGAAGCAACTAAGGTGGCCATACAATTGTTTTTTAAAGAGATGAGAATCCCAAAACTTGTCCCCAAAAAGGTAAACTACACTAATGAGGAGTTGACATCGATGAATTGGAAGTTTGAAGCCTTTGATAGGCAGTGGTGCAATGGTCTCCTACCAAAGTTCACCACTTTCAACTATCACCTAAGAAATTGGGAAGTGAAAATTTCAAAATTTTCATTCATGGGATGGGGTCTATTTGCTATGGATTCCGCAAAATTAGGCGATATTCTTTTGCCATTTGTGGGTCCCCAATACACCAATTAGATAAATGATACCGAAAAATGATAAATCTTGTACCCCGCTTCAAAAGTTATGTCCTTAAAGCCGAGGATGATATTTACATAGACGGGAGTGTGGAGAGGGACAATGTTGCAGGTTTTATTAATAACTCCATAGGACGAGAAAAAATTGCCAATGTAGTGTGGGAGTATAGCATGCTTCCAAAACCTTGGAAGATGACTGAATGGGGTTTTGTTATGACAATTGCATCAAGAGATATAGAAGCAGGAGAAGAGTTGTATTTGCGTTACTCCGTGAATTGAACTCATATTGTTTTTTAAAGATATTTTGTATATTTAATTTATTATTAATTTAAAAACTATGTATGGTACTAGGATATTAGGGTCCTTTTAACATAGTCACATGTAAGCAAATTTTAATAATTAGTGAACATATACTAATACTTGGAGTAGCAGAATGTTATCATGGGGTGTCATAGAGTTATTATGGTATTTAGATTACCACATGTTATCATGTAGCAAAGAAATGGCACCGTGAAGTCATATGCATACCTAGGGTGCCATAGTGGGTCATAACTTGTAGTAAGATGATGTTACATCTCATTATATCATTGTACAACTAAAGTTGTATAAGTATCTATTGGTTTCATTTAACATATGCTCCTCATGCATAAGATTTAAAATGTAGGATTCGCTTAATAACATTATATGTGCGATTCTCATCTCCAATATTGAGTGAAATCCGGGTTAAAATATCACTTTGGACAATACACATACAACTTCCAATAGTCATGCAATAAAAAATAACAGTCTAAATTTGTCCTATTGTATTGGACCTTTGGGTTGGCCATTATAGAATATTAAACCTTCATTTATACATTAGGTTATTGGTTCTAGGGTTTAAGTTTTGATCCCTAATGTACATAGTAGAGGGATATGGTTTATCTTGTATGGTATATATGGAAATTGGGTATACGAAAAATATTTTTACTAAGAGCAATTATATTGTTTTCTTATTCTTGGTGTACATATAGGAGGTGAACAATGACATTTATATTGCACAAAAACACATGTGTATGGTGACACAAGAAGGGAACTATATGATGGTACAAGGAAATAATGATATGGAAACAAAAGTAGATGGAGACATGACACTAGAAAAAAAATGCAGAAATGGTGTAGGATAATAATGAAGAAGTGGAGGTAATTTAGATGGTCAATGTGGGTTTCAGGTGGTATGATGGTTTGCCCGGATGTACAAATACCACTCCAAACAAAGAGGAAACGGAAGAAGAACATCATGAAATTCATGAAGACTTAGATGAATTGGCCAATGTAGAATCATATGTGAATGATGAAGATAATGATGACAATGTTGAGAACATGGAAGAATTATTGAAAGAAGTTAGAACTCCACTATTTAAGGACAACCCTACCAACCGGTTGCAAGCAATTCTCATGCTCCTTAATAATGGCTAGTGCCATTATCAGCTGAATCTTTTGCATTTCCACTTCATGTTGAACAAATTTTCTTTGCGGATGATTTGAACAATCATGGATGGAAGGTGGTTCTACGGAAAGAGCCAAGGGGAGCAAGAGTTATTTCTAGAAAAGATTCTATGCCGGACATGGGATGTTTGTCTTTACGCAATGTTGAAGAGCATTGTGGATTGGTACCATGATGCTACACCAACAAATCCAATATCAGATGAGGTTGTGATTTTAAGCAGTGATCAAGTGGTTGTAGCTTTGAACACAAATGAGGATGAACCATCTTACGAAGATGAGGATGAATTTGGAATTGAAGAAGATGCAAATGCTCTGATAGATTAAGTTACAACATGTTGAGTGTGTAGAAATGCCATATTGTGTATAAATATGTACAATTCATTATTAATCCAAAAAGAGATGGGTCATTTTTTGTGAGTATTCAGTGCAAAATCCAAAAACATGTGACATTTTGAATTGACAAACCCAAATCAACCACTTCACTTTCCACAGTCATGTGCGTTCCCAAGTCAATTTTTGTCCGACTTCACTACCATGTCACCCCAAAGTTAACTCGGACATAAAATGAGTAAAGGTGGAATTCAATCATTTCACCAGTTCATTGTCAATAATAGTAAAAGACATGTAGTGAAGTGGGTGTTGGAATAAAAGACGTGTTTTGTTGTAGTGAAAGTCATTATCCTATCCGATTTAAGTGAATGAACTATTGTTGGAGTGTTAATATCAAACGCTCCCTACCGGTGTTAAATGGTTAAATTGGACAAAAGACACAACCAATAGAGTCTATTAAAGTTTCCTAGGGTGGTGAGCCTCAAAAATGGTACTTAGCCTCACTATGGGTGGATATTTTTATCATTTCACAATGAGGTGGGGACCCTGCACGGAGGACCAAAGGTTAGTATAAGTGGAGAAGGGTAGAGAAATCATGGGGTGGTGTTCCAGAACACAACCCCCCTCCCATGAGAGTAGCGTGGCTACTCCCGGTGGAGGTATTTGTTCTCCTAACCTACATCCATTGATAATTTGTTATGCCTCCATTGCCCCCGAAGTTGTGTTGTCCATAGAGATGCCTTAATAAATGCAACCCAACACCAACAATGGACCCTTCTCAAACTGCCAAACAATCTCATGTTTTTATTTCTAGATTTCATGAATGAAAGATCCTTGGAGGTTCTAGATTCATGTTTTTGTGGACACTTAACTTATGAGTAAGGGAAGCATGCCTTAAACAAACACTTTTAGCTATGCACTCACTTCATGTAGGATATGCAACACGCAATAATGTGAGATGATTAGGAAAGCCAAATCATGCCCAAAGCCAAATTTTCTCTCAAAATATTTGGAACTTGTATGGATATCTTATTCATTATCAAAGTAGAGATATTCTTTCTCGTTAAGTGACCATATAGGACCTTGCAATTGTGTTGACTATATAACCTATAATGATTGAGCATGTAATCCAATCTCTTTCAAATACATATCTTTTTTGTAGATATACACACAACTCAAATAGTAGGGGTCCATTTACGATAAGTGCTCAAATTAGGCCATGCCTATCTTACCTCAAAATTTGCAGCTTTCCTCATGGTCTTGCAACCTTGCTCATGATATTGCAGCTAGTGTCCAAGGATTTTTTTGGGTCTAATCGGTCAAAATCCTAGTGTTTCCAAGTCCAACCGGTTTACATGTTGTGATCTTTCATTTTTTCTTATTTAAGTTGACTCGGTATGTTCCATAGATTCCTTTAAAACGATGGGTAATTTTTTTGAAGTCTTGAACTTCAACCGGTTATTTTTCAAACTCAACTAGTTCATTTGTAACTACATTAAATAGTCTTTTAAAGTGGGTGATAAACTAGCATGGAAATAATTAGCATGAGCCACATGAATTTTCTAGTTAAGGTGGAATTAACATGGGTCCAAGACCCTTGGTCTTCCCCTAAGTCTTCATGAAGGTTTTCGACCAACTTATTAAATATTAGTTACAAAAAAATCATCCACAATTTTTTTTTAATTGTTTTGTGGCCCATGTTAATTTGGCTAGCATTAATTATCATTTTGGAAATTAGCACGGGCTCTAGAAAATTAATGTGGGATCATACCATATTATTGAATTCAATGGTTCTGAATTACACTCTGAACTCCATTGTATCACATATGTGGCAATCAAAGTGCATGTGATATTATGGAGTTTTGTAGTGTTAACATGGATGCGTGATACTTTAGAATTAGTGTAGCATGTGACACTATGGAATAACACAAAGGAGATGTGAGGACAATTTTAATTTGTTCACCTGTCACCTACACTAGTGTGGTCCACTCCACTTGGCCTTCCCGGGCGATGTGGCGGACGCATGCACCAACATTCAACAAGTGGCATAAGAATAAGAATAAGAATATGGTGGTGACACTCCACATGTTGACACATTGTGCAATGTGAGGGTGTGGGTTGACTTCTTGGATGGTTTGCATTAATGACAAATGTCGTGATATAAGGAAAAGAAATGTGACAATAAGGAGTGAGATTTGAACTACAAACATCCGTTCCCCAGGGTTAGAAAGTGTGCGACATTATGGGGGTTGATATTACGGAATTTAGGGTTTACAGATAAATTGCACTAACAAAGATGTGATTTACAAACTTGAAGGCAAAAAAGATGCGCCGCTGCCGGGGATCGAACCCGGGTCACCCGCGTGACAGGCGGGAATACTTACCACTATACTACAACGACACGTGGCGAATTCTGCTGGAGTCAGACATCTGAGGTCCTCAGCAGGATGCCTTTCTGACTGCTGAAGGGAACAAATGGAATATATACTCAAAGAAGTATATTATAATGACATATGGGAGAAGCAAGTCTTAAGCATTAGATTTCATGAGTTATAGTTTGCAATAACCAAAACAATGTCATGAACCAAAAGCATGAAATGTTGAAGGACATTTTGCAACGCCAACATTGTGTAATAAATGTCACCTAACACCAAAGGTGGAATAGCTGGTCACCAGGGATACATATAAGGTAGAAATACCATAACCCATGAAAGCAAGGTGATTCGCATGGAAGATCTGGTCTGACAATCATGAGATAATTTCCCAACATAGACGAGAAGGATTCGTGAAGATTGCAAGTTGTTTCATATTTTGCTGCCCTATACAAAAAATGCTACAATTTTTCAAAGTGGAAAGTTGTGCAACCCCCTACTCGTTCACTAGATTCTTCCTACACTGAACACAGTGATCTGCATTTCCATATAGAACATCGCCTAAATCGGTTACCTCATGAGTACATTAACACTTGACTCCCATTGGCTACACTAAGTGTACACGCATTGGAGTTGCCGGCGAGCCATGATCGGTTTTGGAAATGGCACTTCACCATTATGATGTGGTCTAGTGCACGGCTAGAGGGTGGTTAACGGGTTATGGTATTTCTACCTTACACCCGGTAATAAACATGCAAGTGAACCTGGATATGTAATGTGGTAAAGGATTTGTGGCAGCCATGTAAAGTATGTGGGTGTTATTTAATCACTTTTTGTTGTCCTCCATCTTGATAACATTACTCAGTTTGTGAGTTGTGTTCAATTGTCCTCACTTCAAATTCAGTATGAAGCACCGGGACTCCAACATTCATAAACTTTCTTCTTGAATCTATTGCTAGGCCCATGAACACAACTCATCGACTGAGTAATGTTATGTTCTATTAAATGATCATATATATGTTTGAACTTTGTTTTGCACTAACAAATTTATGATGAAACATCACCAATAATTGGATTGGAAATCGAACCTCCTCCTATGATGTACTTTCGGTTATCAAATTACATGTGTGTTGATTCTTTGACAAAGAACCTCCCCCCCCCCCGAAAGTCATCCTCTCCTTTAGTGGTTATTTAGTGGTTATCACAAAACTTTAACCTCTCAAGTTGAAAGCTTGTGCGTAAAGTAGATTCGATTTCCATTTGGGTGTAAAACCAAACATGTATAAGATTCTTCTCACCAATGAAAATGCTCCTTTCTTCAAGTTTTTAACATGTTTAGTGCAAAGGGGGTCTTATTAATACAAAAATATGGAACTCTATTTCAAATTCATGATAAGAGGGGGGGGGGGGGCACGCACATAGCCCAAATTCATTCTAACGCATTGGTCTCAACCCACGCTGTCCTAACCTGTTGCACTCGTCTCCCCCCTTCCTCCCCTCCCCCACTTTTGGAAAGATTGACAATGGTGAAGCAACAAGCTCACCACCACCCTTGTGACGTTCAATATAGGGTGTTCTTCTTGTCCATTCTAGTTAATTGGATGCCAATATATTACCTATATATAGGCATCCAATTAACACCTAACTCCCCAAGCAACCCATTTTGGTTTGATGGATGATTCTTACCCTACATTCACCCTGCCCAACTCATTTATCCGCGATCAAAATAACTATAAATGTCAAGCCAACACATACCATACATACATTTAGATACTCCAAATGCAAGGTGGCTAGCCTATTGCGGTTTGCACATGAAGGCATGAAGATTTGTGGAGGTGCTCAATTATTGAGTTGTTCCCATCTAGTGGATGAATTTGCATTCCACTCATTTTCCAGGTTAATTTGATTGGTCAAAGGTCTTTTCAAGGGGACAAAACATAGCATTTTCTTGTGCATCCCTTTCTTTGATTGTTATAATCTAAAAACCAAAGGATTATTCATGCCCATTTTTTCCCTCAAAATAGCTCATCTCCCAGGTGTCAAGATCCCATGGATGTAACCCACTTTAACCTCACAACTTGTCCATGCAAATTCCACAACTAGCATTGAGTAAAATGCAATTAAGACAACCCTTTCATAAGCTTGGGAAGTTAAGCGTTGAAGAGGTACCACATAAGGCCACACATATGAATCGATCACTTAGAACTCGCCCACAATGTTAAAAAAAACAATTAGATAAAGGAACAAAGGCCGATCATTTGACATGCATGTAAAGGAGGATAACTTGTAAGGCCAATTTGACACAAGTGTTGAGATCTTTGACAAGTTAAGGAGCAAAAACCAATTTCACAATTAAGCACATTAAGATTGTTGACATGAATGTGAACACAAGAACTTGCACGTGGCAGAGTTTGACCCAAATAGGTTTCCTTGTCAAAGCCGAGCCTGTTGAAAATGACCCCAGCTCTCCTATACTTCTCCTACTAGGGTTTTGTGTCCACATTCATGTCAAATTTTTCCACATGAAGGTTTAGTGTCCTCCGGCGGATCGTGCGAATGGAGTCTGGATATGATCACGGGCAAACTTCAAGTCCCACCGCCATCGATGCAAAGGTGAGTTTCTCGGTGACAGGGTTTTGGGTTTGAGATATTTTTCCTTTCGTTGCTTTTTTTGGAAGGTCTGGTGCCTTCAGTGCTAATGCGTCATTTCTTTAGTCCAAGGAAACTATCAGCGTGGTCAGAACGTGTTTTCTCTTTTGAAATCGTGCGATATTCTTGTCACAATTTAGTCACTGTAGATCTGGAGTAGGGAAAACCCGAAATGCTTGATTGCACAAGTATGTAAATGTGAAAGGTTGCAAGCTCTGGGTGCCACTCTCCGTGGAAGCTTTCTAGAGGCATCGTGGTGATGTGCCGATTGCAGTGTTACAGTCTAGTTCGGCAGCTATGGCAGTGCTCAGGATATTCAAATTTTTGACATGAATGAGGACACAAAACTTGCATGTGGAGAAATTTGACATAAATAAGTCTCCTATCAAAGTGAGGTTGGGAAATGACCCCCTCACTAGTAGGAAACAAGGGTCTTTTCGACACGACTCAGTTGACATGTGGATCACTCAGGACCCATCAAAACAACCCCATCCTGCGTCAAATGTATACCAAATTGATCATTCTGATACAAAATGTGATGTTTTTGACAAGTCCTAGATGGCAATGTTGTCAAACGGACCGGGTTGAAAACACACCCTCTTTTCATTACTACTGGGCCTCTCCTTCTAGTATAACTAGGGTTTTTGTGTCCACATTTATGCCCAAAATTTCCACGTGAAGGTTTTGTGTCCTTTACTGAATCGTGCGAATGGTGTATGGATGTGATAATGGGCAGATATGGATGTATATAAGTCCCAAAGGTGAGTCCCTCTGTGACAGGGTTTAAGGTTTGAGATATTGTCCCCTTGTTGCTTGTATGAAGGTCTGGTGCCCTGAATGCTAGTGCAATGTTCCTTTCTTCAGTCTACCAGCAAGCGGAGTGCCATAGATGATTTTGGACCGTCATTTCTACTAAGAAAACTATCAGTGTGGTCATAATGTGATTTTTCTTCTAAAATCGTGTGATGTTCCAGTCAAATTTATAGTTGGCATGCAGTAGATTCTGGAGTAGAAAGACCTCAATAGCTCGATTGCAGGAGTATGTTGATGTTGCCATCTCTTGGTGCCTCTCCAAACAAGCTTTCAGAAACATTGTGGCAACGTGAAGATTGCAATATTACAGTTTAGTTCGGCAGGTATGGCAGTATTCAGGATGTTAAATTTTTTGACATGAATGCAGACACAAAAGTTGCATGTGGAAAAGATTGACACAAATAGATTTTCTGTCAAAGCAAGGTTGGAAATGACCCCAGCTCTCTCCTTCGAGGATTAGGGATTTGTGTCCACATTCATGTCAATTTCCTCCACATGAAGGTTTTGTGTCCTTTGGCAAATTGTGCAAATGGACTATGGATGTAATAATCAATGGGCAGACTCTAAATCCCATTGCCATTGCTGCAAAGGTGAGTCCTTCTGTGACAGGGTTTAAGGTTTGAGATAATTTAGCCTTGTTGCTTGCATGAAGGTCTGGTGTCCTCAGTGCAAGTGCATCGTTTGCTTTAATTAGTCCACCAGCAAGTGGAGCGTCATGGATGATTTTGGACCATCATTTCCTTCAAGGAAACAACCAGTGTGTTAATGATGTGATTTTTCTTTTGAATTTGTGCAATATTCTTGTCAATTAATCACAGCATGCAGTAGATTCTGGAGTAGACAAATCTCAATTGCTCAATTACACAAGTTTATTAAAGCTCCCAGCTTTTGGTGCCTTTCCATCTCCATGGAAGCTTCCAGAAGCATTGTGGTGATGTGAAGATTGTAGTATACAGTGTATGTCCAATTTTCAGTGTCTCCTGCACTGTGAATCATGTCCAATTGTCTTGTTTTCGGGTTGATTTTGTCCTAGGAGATTTTATTTCAGGGTGTTTTTGTGCTTGGGGACCAAGTTTGCCTTTTGAGTTTATGTTGTTACCGCAATTTGTCAGTGGCCAGAATTGCCGTGTTTTCAGTTGCTTTTGCACTTTTAGTGGAACAGGAGTTTTGGCCACTCTTGCAGTATGAGGCATGTCCAATTTTCTCCAATTACAAATGCTGGGTAATTTTTTTCTGTGCTGTGGGCAAAAGTGCGGCTGAGTAGTTCAGTAATACACAAATCCCACACAATTGAGATACTGTTTGATGATGCAGTCCATGTTTTTGTCACGGATTTCTATCTAGGGAAAATTTGTCTGTGGCCAGAAGATCAAGCATTTGTAATTTTTTGTTTGTCGTTCAAGAGTCCCTTGTGCAGTTATAAGTCAAGCATTGGCAGGATAGGCTGAAAAGTACTGTTGGTTTATTTTGAGGGTTGGATTTGTGATGATGATGTGATCATTGAGCTGTCAACAATGCTCTTACAACAATTTTCTACTTGCAGTCTGGAAAGTTAAATAATGTAGAGCTGCATCATTAATTTAGGGCTTCTGGCCCCCGTCTTTTGACAATAGGTTTATCTTTGAAGTCTCTCGAATCTCATGTTTTGGTAGGGAGTGTTGCCCCATTTTTGACAATTTATAATATTAGAGGAGTGTTCAAGTGGTGTTGGAACTCCCAATTTTGGTGAATTGAAGCAGAGATGTTTTGACTTTTGCCAAGAGACATTATGCAAAAATGAACTCCTTTTCAAACTTTTGAGAGCACCATTTTAGGTGCCTTCAAAAGTTTGTGATGAAATCCATTTATATATAGCTGTCTTTTGGCCAAAGTGGAACGCCTCCCCTTCATTCACCAAAATTGGGGGTTCTACCACCACTTGAATTCTCTGTAAACATTATAAACTCCCTACTGAAACATGAGATTTGAGAGACTTTAAGGATAACTCTAATGTCTTGAAGACCTTGGAGCTCACATTAGGAGTCAATGATTGTCATGTTGATTTGATGAAGTGTTTGTTATTTGATTTTTGATTTTTGCTTTGAGTCCAATTTCTTAACCGGAGGAGCCCAAATTCCTCTCTTGGATTGAGTACGAACCTAAGGTAGAAAAGAATGCAACTAGACAGGCTTGAACTTCCTCCAGGTCTGAGATTGGTTGTTTCAATATCACACTAACCCTGTGTTTTCATGTTTGTAGGGGAAGGGTATTGAGAGATCACCTCTTCCCATATGTGTTGCTCCAATTGGAGAACCAAAGATGCCACACGCTGCGGCGGTGAGTTTAACCTGAGTTCTAATTTCCATTTGTTTACCCATAAAGGTCACCAGGTGTTTCTTGAAAGTGAGATAAATGACTTTCAATGCTCAAATGAAGTACATAGTACAAATGTCGTTATAAATCGAAATCCATTTTGTTCTTTTTTTTTTTTGTTTATTTGAATATGAGCATTGGAAATTGATTGTTTCAAAGCACATAAAGATGACATCCGTACACTTGAGACCAAAGTTCTACATTTTGATCTGGCATAAGTCCATCTATAAAGATTCTGATTGTAACATAGTTTGAAAGATTGAAAACAATAAAATAATGTGTTAAAAATGATAGCTAAAAATACTAAGCTATTGCATAGAAGTGTACTCTGTATTCCTTCATGCACTTTACCATATTTACTCCCTAATTCAATTTATTTATATAATCAGAGGATTTCACTAAGGATAAAGCCATTTCAGTAAGGGTTACTTTTCTAAGAAATGACTAAAAATGAAGTTAGCAATAAAAAAAGGGCAATTTTCTTGTCTTCAAAGTTCCGTCAGGCCCTTGGTGATGTTCAAGGGTTAACCTGATTTGTGATTTGCAATTTGTAAACGGGTATGCATACCATGTGCCTAAAACACCATTATCATGTAATAGCAGTTTGCAAGTGCTGGGCGGCATGACAACAACCAGTCCCCTTCACAAATGAGCGAGCCTAAACCCGAGATGGACTCGGGGGGATCAGAAGAATTCATTATGGAGGAAGTACCAGGCGAAACTTTGGTGCAGGCCAGTTTTCAAGCTCTTGCAAAATTACCTGATGCAATTGGGCAGATGGACTCACAGTCGCCAATTCAATCCCTTAAGCCCAACAACAATGTCTACATCCACGTGGGTGCGGATAGTAGACCACCACAAGTTTCCCCAAACACATCAACACCAAATTCAGCAATGAATGCACAAAAAACTACTCACAAGAAAAAAGAAAATAGGGCTGAAAAGCGAAAGGCGCATGTAGCATTTGGCCTGGAAGGCAAAAAAATACCTGGCAAGGAAGGGGAAGTCACGAATACCAAATCGTATTGGCATGCGGCTGCGAAAGAGGTGGCATACAGGGTACTGGATTTAAGAAAAAGGGATTGGAAGGAATACTCTGACTTTGAAAAGAAGGAATTATACAAAGAGTTACATACGCAATTCAGTTTTGACCCACCACTCCATCCAAAGAAGCTTTATAATTACTTGTCGGGGCATCTACGAACGCAAAGAGCAGCATGGAAAGGCCACTGGGAGCGGTATGGTGAGTCAAACAAAGCCCCAAATTGTCCAATTGAGGCGTGGGAAACGCTCACAAAGTGGTGGCCATCAGCTGAGGCTCAAAGGGAGGCTGCAGATATGGCCAAACGTCGTGCACAGGTAACTTCATTACAAACTTCAAGGCGTGAAAGTTTCATGTAAAAACACTAGAATGGTGAAATTACCAGTGTTGGGCTGGTATATAGGTGGTATGGTATCCATAATCAACATCAATATTGTATTAAAGAACCAACCCATGGGTATCAAAATTGTAGTACCAGTTAAATATTGGTCTTTGGTGGGTATGTCAAGGTGAGAGAATCTTTGTATACTGGGTTATTACTTGGGTTGATACCATTCTCAAACCATATTGATATGAGGGCAATTTTGCCTAGGTAAAAAGGTTCTTGCATGGTATATCGACCCAAATGGTATCGATAACAAAAATGCCATCAAATACCCATATCCTATTAGTATCAAAAAATGTGAAATCCTCATTATAGATACCCAAATGGCATCAAGAAAAGACAATTCTAGACCAAACTGGAATTTACATCATATATCCCCCATTAATGTTGTAATAATTGCATGGTTTTCTCATTTTCTTCTATTATGTGCCACATTATCTTAATACAAAGTAAATTGTTACATAAGATTATTCATGCACTGTAAGATAATTACATCATACACCACAAGTTATAACTCCAACATAACAATTGCATTATACACCACCATTTGGGAATTTGTGACGTTACAATGCAGTACTCAGCCATTGTGGTGGTTCAGTCTCCCTAAGTATGGTATGTGGGTGTTATTCAGTTCGGTTTTCATGTTCTCCAACTTCTACCACAACAAAACTTGTGTTGTTGCATTAGCAAATGTGCGATGGAGCATCAGCAACAATCAGATTGGAAATCGGACCTCCCTTGATTTAGTTAGATATGGTTATTGGAAGTGCATGTTTGTTGATTCCTCAACTGAATACATCATAGGTCCTCCCAATTTTGTTCAGTATTGAGTGTGGAGTAGTTAATAGAATTTGAAGACGTAGTCCAATCTCTTTTAAACATCATGTCTTAATGGTGTTTGTTATTTGGTGCTATCTGCACATCCATTTGTTCAACTATGGTATGTGGGTGTCATTTAGACACTTTTTCTCTCTGTACGCACTTCTTGTAGGATATAAAACATGCAATTAGTGCAAGATGTTTAGCAAATCCAAACCGTCCCATAGCTATTTGCCTCATAGTTTTTGGAGCTCATACGAATATCTTAATCATTATCAAAGTGAAGATTCTCATGTTCATTAAGTGGTCATGTAGGTCCCCTCAATCATGTTGATTATTGAGCCTAGAATGGTTAGCTTGTTTTGAGCACATGGTTTTATCTCTTCTAAATACATCATTCCTTTTTGGTGTCCATTCTTAGATCCACACCAAACCACATACCACTTAAATATAGGTGTCCAGATTATTGTTGTGTTTGATTCAGGCATGTCTACCTCAAGACTTGATCAGCTTGAAGATGAAGTGATACCATACTTCACGCCAGTGGAAACATCAGAGTCATTTTTCTTCCATTCTTCCAGTTCTGATGCGATGGCACATTTTGAACCTAAGAAGTATATCATTTCTGTGCAGGCTGGTGCAGGGCACAACCCTCCAACAGCAATGGAGTTGGATCCAGATTCACCAACACATGGCTCAGAGGACAAACGTGCAGAACCCCAATGTGTAAGTGATCACACATGCAACGAAGGATTTGATATTTGGATGTTAATCACTTTGTGTTTGGATTTTACTGATAATATGGATTGACCATTGGACGGTGCTTGTGATGATGTGAGCAGACTACTACTGCCCCGAGCAAAGAAGTAGAGATGGAGATTGCTATTTGGAAAACTCTGAGGTCGATCATGGACGCTATTGGCAAGCTAGATCAGAAGGTGAGCAGTCTAGCAGTAGACTCGATTCAGATGAGATGTACCCTAGATGGAGTACGAGATCTCGTAAACCTAATTTCCAAAGGGCGTCCAAACAACTGCGATCATCATCATGCAGACGGCAATGAAGAGGTCAACACATTTCCGAGTCACAAAAATACTGATGATGTTCAAGAAGAGGTGCCAAGAAATCGTATGCACGAGTGTAAATGTGAAGCACCACATGAATCCATCAGTCCCAGTGTTCTGCAAGAGAGAGACGACAACAACTACAGACCCAAAATTGTGGAAATAATATCTTCGGATGAAACCAGGAACTATGATGGGAATGACCACATGGAGGCCCAAGATGCCCAGTACGTTGATTTATCTGCCCCTAAATCCAGACCTCCCATCCGCAAATTTTCTTCAGACATGAGAAAGGCAAGTGAATTCGTTCAAGAAAATGTTCCAATCGAAACTCAAACGGTTGTTGATGATAGGGTCACAGAGAGGGTGATCCGTAATCCAAGTGAGCAACATGATGACTGTAAAAAATCATTACCTAATTTGCAATCCAGCTTGGTTTTGCGCCTGAACCCTGACTCCCAGTTTTTGCAAGTGGTTGAGACACAAGATTCATCATCACTGGATGACATGGCAAGAGTGCAGGGTACATGGGGAACCTTTAAGAGTGTGATGAAGGATTTACCAAGTGGAGGCCAATTACGACTTGTTGTCGACGCATCATGGGCGCAGAGAAGGCATAAAATAACTCCACAAAGGGCACCAGTTGAATCTTTTGGCACATTGAATTCGAAGGACCATCATCCATTCACGGATATGGAATCATTACCACACAATCGCAAAGGGAGTGTGCGTGGTCAAGCCAAACCTCCGAAGAGCATAAGCCAGCCTCCGATTATAGAGCCACCTTGATACTACAAATGGGTAATTTTTTTGTTGCATCTTTCTTTTTATTGATATAATTTCACAGACAACAAGGTTGATAATCTTATATTGTTTCCAAAGTCATGATTATTTGAGATTTTTTTTTATGCATTGTAGTGATGTTGTTAAAGCTTTATTGATGATGTAAGGTAAGCAAGTCTTAAATGGACACTTTTAGCTCTGCACCCACTTGTTGAATATGAGAGATGAAAATTATTGCAAGATGATTGCCATATCCAAAGCATACCCGTAGTCATGTTCCTTATTATTTTTTGGAGCTCATACGAACATCTTAGTCATTATTAGATTAAACACTTTTTTTTTTCTCATTAAATGATCATATAGATAGTCCCCCAATTATTGAGCCTAGAATGGTTAACAAGTTTTTGAGCACATAGTCCAATCTCTTTTAAACACAAGGTGCCTTTTGGTGTCCATTCTCAGAACCACACCTCACCACGCACCACTCGAACATGAGTGTCTATCAAAGGCACGTGATTGAATCAGGCTCGCTTACCTTAATTGTTTGCTGCAGAAGTAATTGTGGCCAGCCATGATGTTCCAATTTTGGTGGAAACGACAATGGACCCCGTTCCATGCCCAAGACAATCACAGAGGAGGGGGGGCAGTCCAACACATCACAAATTTTTGCAAGAAATGTTTCCCAGTCATGATGATTCCAACGAACTCCAACATCAAGACTTTGGAAGAAGCAATTAAACTGACAAGACTTGCTTGAAGCAGCCCAAGAGATATTGATGTGATCTTTGAAATACCTGGTACCCAAGAAAGTGATAGAGTGATCTCGACGTGGCAACTGGGCTGTGACTGAACTATAACGTGTTAAGTTCATGGCATTTACATAGAAAGGTGTATAGTATATAGGATGTCTTGAAAAGGGCAACGAAACTCCTATATTTGTCCATACCATACGGCTTAGGATCTGTAGTACCCATGCTAGGCTGTCCTGTAAAAACCCATCCCCTGTAAGCATTATGGCTGATTCATCCATAATCAAACTCACTAGAATTTTTTGAAGTCACCGATGCTAATTCCAGTCTCAAATATGCCATGGTATAAAAATTTCTGAACCATACTCCTCACAATCTTGGAGTTCATATGAATATCTCATTCATTATCAATATGTGAGATATTCTCTCGTCTTGAATGACCATATAGACATATTCCTCCCCAATGATCGAGGAGAACCAATTGTTATGCTAAATATACCAATTAGTGAGGGTGGTACTAAATCAAGTCACGTGCACAATCTAACCAAGTCTCAAAGTTACCGAGGGCTAAAGTTGCTATTGAATGACACTAAATTCATGAATTGTCCGGATCATGATGATGAATTGCGGCCACCTTGGTACTTCTAAATTGTGTACATGAGAACTATGAACAATGCTTACATAACATCCTTCAAGGACTGCAAACCCATTTCTTCTCCCAGTAGACCGAGCCTAAACATTGTAGATGAAGAATGATCACATTGTGCCTTTCCTTGGATTCTTCACATGTCAAGGAGATGGTTCCACTAATCATGGACAAGCCTCTCAGGCTCATAGATTTACTAGATCTTTGGACTGAAGGTCGGGCCTTCCAATTTCCTTCACATTACAAGCCCCAGAGGACTCAATCCTCTCATGTTTCTTGAGGTGTAGGCAAGGCATACACTACATGGGCAGGAGGCAAGAGAAATTTCTCGCATACAAACATAACTCTCATTCATCCAACATAAAAACGCTATTAAGTTGATTTGACACCAAAATTAGATTCAAAGACCTTGAATTAGTTTAATCGAAGTCATTTGAGATGAACCAACCGCAAATCTATAGGGGGTCAAGGGGTCAAGTTTATATATTGGATGGATGAGAGGTATGTTCTATGCGAGAATTTTTTTCTCACATATACTTGACATGCCTTGCCTACGTGTCAGGTTATATGAGTCCTCTGGGGCTTGTAATACAAGGGTTTCATTTTAGAACACAAATCTAAGATCGATCAATTATGAGAGTTATATTGAATGAGAGAGCCTTGGAAGTCCTAGATTTGTGTTCTAAAATGAAGCTCTCTTCCCCACTTGGTGGGTCATAGGTGTTGGTGTTGGTGTTGGTGTTGGGTTCTTGCCAATAAAGTTATGAGTAAAGTCCAAATGACAAGACCCAAATGTTTTGTTTTGGGTGATTGGGACTAGAAGCTATTTTTCCCGTGATTGCCTCTAAACTGCCTAGAAAAGAAAACCCAATAATGACTCAATTTCCCCTCAGAGGCACATAATTTCATACTATGCAATGTTATTTAGGTGAACGACCTCCCCATTGGCACGCATGCAATGTTTTCCAGCCTTGGGCATTGAAGTGAACTCTCATAGGTAGGGGGCCTCAATTGAGTGATGATTTTTGTGAGAGAATTGCCATGTGCATTGATTGAAGTGATAGCCCAAGCTTAAACTTGTAGCATTGTTGATCTCTAGGAGATTTAGCATTCCCAAATTGTGTGGGAATTGGTTTAAATTGGAGTGGTTCGGCCCTAAGTTGTACTCTTATCCAATTGAAATTCAAGTGTTGAACTAGGGTTGGTAAGCTCTATGTGGTTGGTTAACTTGGGCTAATCAAAGTGGGATTAGATTGAACATGGGCTTTAAGAAGAGTTGGATACTTGGGATGATTGAAGTGGGTGTGGATCGAAGTGGTTGTGGATTGAACGTGGATCTGATTGAACTGGTGCGGTAGTCAAAGTGGGAATGAATCCTTGCATAGTCTAGTAAGGTGGCAAACATGTGCTTGATGTCGTGTTTGTGATCAGGCCATCTTCCTGCTATGGTGCCTACATGGATTGCAAAGGCCACTCATCTTAGATGCAAACCCATTGCTTGTTTCAAGTGCTTGTGATTAGTCCATCTTCTTGTTTTGTTGCCGTCTGATTTCTAAGGCCACTTGTTTTGGGTGCGAACCCATGGTTTGTTGGTGTGCTTGTGATTAGGTCTATGACTAAGAAACATGTGTTGGGAGCACAATCTGCGAACATGGTATCAATGGCTAGAATGTTGGGGTCAACTTGTGATTCGTGGGACTCGTTGTTGACTGCTTGCATGAAGATACGGAAGAAAAAGGAACTACAATTTAAGATAGCCAATCTTGAGAAAACAAGAGATACTGGTGTGATCACCGAGTAGAGAAGAAACAAGTTAGAATGTTGATGGGATTAAATTCCATGTAGATGTGTTGTTTGGTATATAGACCACATGTGTGTTGTCTCATTATAAGTATCTAACTGATACAAATGAGGTGCATATGAACGTGACCTCATTGTAGGATAGTAGAAGAATGTAGAGCTCACATGTGTGACTTGTATATCAAACTTAAATAAAACATGCGATTCAACAACTTTTATTGAATTAATGACATAAATGGTTGATTTGTGAGATGATTGGATTGTTTGGGTGGTTGCAATGACATGTGGATGAACACACATATGAGTTACAACTTAAGTGACACATGTTGAGCAACATAGAAATTAAATATGCGCATTCAACAAACTCATATTTAAGTAAGTAAAGTACATACAAATGAGCTACTTTTATTCATATATCAATCACTATCAATGCATATTTTGTAGCCTAGTAATTACCTTCCCAATTATGAAATTTGGGGTTGTGTTCGCAATCACCTATCACCTCATTCAACAAGTATGTCCCACATTGGTGAAGGAAGTTTGTGAGATCAATAAATACCTCAAAACAAATGCATGTACTTAGACTTCATTGCATTGAATTTCTTCATAAACCTCGCGAATTTTTGTTTCAAGCTTCTAATCCTCCACTTAACACGAACCCTATAACTAGCATACATCTTGTTGAATGTATTGATAGCATTGTGAAGAATGCCAAATGGATGTTCATTCATATCAATGCGGCAAAAATGAATATCTTTGCACCTGTGTAACTAGAGTCACCCAAAATGCCAATTGCCATTAGTAAGCTCAATAATATCTTCCTCTTACATGCTAAAATGTAAACACATGACACTTGCCATTAGTTAGCTCTAAAATATCTTCCCCTTGCATCCTAAACCGCAATACTATCATCTAAAATATCTCAATGTGCTACCCTAAATGTCATAATGTAGATATTTTTTCACTTAAAGAAGCTACTTATGTTGACGAATGAAATCAAATTGACAATTAGTGGACGTGACACTTTGAGACCTCTAGGCATCTAGTTTAGACCCTTCGCATATAGTGTACATGACACTAAATACCACAAACAGTGTAGTACACCTCCTCCCAAGCCAAAATGATTTAGCAACAGGAAAAAAGAAAAACAAGGGATCCACGTCATGATGAAAGTGAAGTATTTGTGCAAATTTGTGATGATTGCACTAGTGTAAAGAAAAAGTCTCCTAAAAAAAGATTGCTTTCTTATAGGTTGTGCACAACCCCCTTCCATTTCTCAAGCGTCTAATTGTTGTGGTGACTAACCTACTTCCTACTCATTACAAGCACCTACCTGCATAGATCCTTCCAAGGCCATGAATATCACACATGGTATTCACATTCGAAATTTGTGCCCCAGACAACATCAAGCTACTGGTTCCCTGTACAAGTCGAAGTGACCCAGTCCTGGAGCTTATTCCAGCCAAACCCAACTAAAAAGGACAATAGCATCCATCTACAAGCTTTTCCTCCTGAATTCATCTAAGAGAAAAGGAAAAAGGCCAGCCAAGAGCATGGTTGCATCATACCACATGTATGCGTACCAGTCAGCATCTCGAGGCAGTATAGTCCAGGGTGCATGATCACATTGAACTTCGTAAAACCTGTCACCTGATTGACCAAAAAAATCAGAACCCCGTATCACATGTTCAAACCCTCTATAACGTTATGTACAATTATGAGTCAAGCTCAATAAGTTGAAAAGGGGGTTTCAACCTTGAACCCTGGTTTTCAGGGCCACCTGTGCTTGCTGGTAGCCCCAGTTGACGTGGTGATCATACCCTTCATAATTCACTAAATTGTATTACTATACAAGAAATGTCATCTTCGCTGTGCCGGTTTCGCGCCTCAGCAACGAGATCTTGGGCAGACTTTGAAGGATCTCTAATCTTGTGCACATAGTCAACTACTTCCTGGTTGCTGAAGACGGCCCAAAGTCCATTACTTCCCAATATAAGAAATTCACAGGAGAGGTCAATTACAATGTCCGCCAAATCAGGTCTAGCACTTATATGATCCTTCAAGTTCTTGTCACCAAATGCCCTTGCGACTGATATGAGCCCATCTACTCTCCAGTGATCACCTGGAGAACACATCCACATCATAGCAAGTAAACATCTCTTGATCATCAAAGTCGAAGAGCAACCAAACAAATCCCAGATTCGGAAGAAGCTTGATAGAACAACCTCATTGAAACCAAGCATATTAGTTGAAGTCATGGTAGACCACCAAACCATGGCATCGTCTCCTCCAGCTCATATGTTGTTCCAAATCCAAATGTAAGTGTGACCAACCATACTATTATTTGACAAAATGAATTGTAATGTTAAATTGGGTGACAATCCAGAGTGCGAGTATCCTTTTCATTTTTGGAGTGACCCTAAGAGATACTATGGTAGAAACTCATGACCCTCTTGCCCTATTTCTTTTACTTAGAAGTCTATGCTCACTGATTTTCCAGAAGAAAGTTACTTCATGGACTAGTGTACTTTTTAGTTAACTATTTGTATCAGTACATAGACAGATTCTATACCCAGTTCCCCGAACTGAAGTGAGTCCAACACCCCATCCTTGTGGCACATTCCCAGGTCATCAATTTGACTTCCGTGAACCCCGACATCAAATAGAATTTCAGGTACATTTCCAGACTTTTTTGTACCTGTAGTACTTGCAGATGGTGTACAATACTTATTCATCTATAAAGGCTTGTTGAATGTCATTTGAATAGGTGGGGATTCTTTCACTGCTTTCTTTCTTCATGTATGTAGGATAGGATGCACCAGAAACTACCTGGCATTTGAATGACCATACCCCCTCGCCTCTCCACATTTGCACGCTCTGTTGGGCTTCCAGGATCATGGTCCACTGAAAGCTGCACAGCTCTACCATTCTTTGATAGGACTGCTCTTGCATCCCCCACATTGGCTACTATCAAACGACTCCCATGGTCAAGAAGCATAGCTGTTACAGCACTGCATCCCCCTTTCAGTGGACCTTCGAGGATGTTCCTGTCTGTAAGAAGATAGCCATCACGTGTTGCACCAGCTGGGTCCAACCGAACACCACCTCCATTGAGAATGTTCTCAAACAGGTGATTCTGCACGTATCTTCCAACCCCAGGTCCTTCATGGGAATCAAAAATACCAAAAAGACCGTTCTGTGGACGCAAGATTAGTAGTCAGCATCATCTCGACTGGATAAAAAGTACTCCATATCTCTCCTTACTTCCTACATGTCTAGCACCAAAACACTCTGCTGATTTGTCAAATATGCATTCACCTATTCGTCCCCTTGCGAAATCAACACTCCTAAGAGCACAATTGTTATTATCAGGAGGAATGAAAATGTGACTTGAAAGAAGTGACTCCTAAGAACATCTCAGGCCACTCATTCCCATTATGCAGTAATGATAAAGAGTATGAGAAGAGGCCCAGCCGCTGCACTGCACCTTGATTGAACAACAACATTAAATTCCTGTCACCAAATGCATGGCGACTCATATGGGGTCTAAAGCAATGTTGGACCGGTAAATTGGCGAATGCATGGTGTCAAGACACAATATCAATCAACGATGGTATCAAAGAACCTACCCAATTTGTATCAAAACCATAATACCAGTCAATTATTGATACTTGGTGGGTATCACATGGTGAGAAATTCTTCGTAAACCCAAGTTATTATTTGCGTCAATACCATTCTATACCATATTGATATTAAGGTGATTTTACCTAGGATTGAAGGTCTCTGGATGGTATATAGACCTGATTGGTATAAAAAGTAAAAATATCCTCAAATACCCATACCCTACTGATATCAAAATTTGTAAAATCCGCATTAAAGATACCCGTCTAGAGAGGGCAGCGAGAATGGAGATAAAGGTACTGGATCAAAGTACCTCCTCACCATCGACATCGCGAAACTCTGCAACATGGGTGTCTTCCATAAGGTTTCCTCGCAGACCTTGCAAAAGGGAGAAGCCATATATGGCTTGAGGTTGCATGCGCGTGCTCTCTCCACTCCCTGAGTTCATGTTATGGTGCCTAGACACAACAACACCGGGCTGCCTAACCCCCGTGTTGCTCCCCCCAGTATTCCCTGGATGGAGTTTCCCTCCCATTGCTCAATCTTACTTCTCCAAACTTCCCAACTTCCCAAAGCTGGAATCAAGTTGCGTCACTCTTGATGTCAATCCACCTTTGCTAAATGGCTCAAAATGTCTTTCTGTGATCCTCTTTCCAGCAATATTCGTGCAATAGATACTGGACCTAATACCTGCTTAGTCATAAACGTATATGAATGGTCCGGTTACAACATGAATAACAGCAAACAGAGTGCAGAAATCGAATCACTCTAATAGAACTGGTGTAGGCATTATAATGTTACGCATTCGACTTCTGCAATTACGCTGGAACAAAGTAACAGCCCGTCCGCGAATACGATTCATGGTTTGACCTTGGGTTTCTGATAATACGGAAGCTCTGAAATACCCGCTAATAATCTGATCATCAGGAACTTTTTGTAGTGTAATTAGGTTTCCAAGAATTCCATATCAAGTCTTCCAATATTCCAGACCGTACAGCATAGTTCAGTATAATAATATATCCATGTCGATACAATTTTTGAGACAACTTTGGGCGTGTAGAAGAAGTTTAGGTCATCAATAGCAACTAAGACATATTGTGAATTGGACGACAAACATGACAACTCTTGTTCATCTTGAGAAAATAAGTACAGAACCGTGTTGAAGAAGAGAACATTTTAATTCTCTACTTGCCATTCAATCTTCACAATCATTCAGCTATTATCCATTACATTATGTCAACGAGAAAGTGCAGAAGAAGCGGATTTTCAAGCACACATGACTTTGACTATCCCAGTATCTCGTGGTTCAATGAATTTTGTGAACTGGTTGACGGCAATAACCTAATAATGTATCCACATTGACCGTTAAATTCACCCCACGGTGCTCCATACTTGCTGCATTTACTCACATTTTCTTCATGTGAGAATGGCAAGCATACTGCATACTCCAGCTGAACTGTGATACCTGTACGCAAAGTACATATTTCTTCATGTTAGTTTAAGAGACCAAAATGCAGGGATTAAATATGCAGGTCAAATAACACAAGCAACAAGATCCTGCCATCTGACAAAACCCATTAAACGCTTGACCATAGACAAAGGTCAGTTTCCCAACTTCTTTTCATCGGTAGGTCGATAAGTTAATACTAATAAAAGATATAAAGGCAGAGGGCACGGTTGACATCACAAATGCTTTTGAGTTTGAGCGGTAGCCGGTCAAACTGTGGCTTACCTTTCAATCAACCTAAATTGTTCAAAAGTGCAGTTGGCATAGGTGCTGACTTACTCAATGATTTGAAAATACTCAACATTCAGGTCAAGACTCAACTGGGGTCACCGACAGGTTCCGGAAAGAAGAAAAAAAGCACACTGCGAGTTAGCGAGTGCTCAAACTAGGGGTTAAAATTAAGAGAAGAGGAACATCGCGAGGCATATGTAAGTAACTTAAGTGATAAGCGATATGAGTCACATTTGCCCGGTTTTTTGAAACCTTAGAACCCTCAGGTGAACCTACTCTACATCTGTATAGAATATATATAGGGTATGAGGGCCTAATTCGGTTACTTACCTTAATCGGACACCTGTATTTGGGTGGTGTATGGTTAAGTGTTGAAAAAAATTGGATTATATGCTCAAAATTTGCTGACCATTATAGGTTTCAGAGTCAACAGAATTGAGGGGACCTATGTGCCCTTCTTATGGCTCACCTTTAGCAATTTTGATGATTCATATCAAATCAAGATTAGCTCCGAAACTTTCTAGATTTGATTATGGCTTCTTCATATATATTTGCAGACACACAAAAGTTTCAACCTCGGCCTTGTGAATCTGAGTAGTGTAAGGTAGCAAACAACAAAAAGTAACCAAATAAGGCTCATCTACGTGAGGTCTCTTTTCACGATATGCGAGAACTAAATTTATCCTACCGGGCAAGAACAAAAAAAAGGCATTACTCTTTTGTTTGATCGGTAAATAATAAAACCATCTCGAGTTCAGTCAGGAGAGAGTTGGAATTATCGTGCAACACAATTTTGCTTCAGTTACGAATGCATGTCAAAGTTGTTCAAACATGACTCACAAAAAAACGACCTAAATTTATGATCATTAGACAGGCCTAATCACATTTCACATTTGGAGATCCCCAGGAACCGGGGCTGCAACCCTTTCTCTAGGATTTTCTGGATTCAAAAAGTGTAATCACAACTCAGATTTTCTGGAGACTAGATAATCCTTGGTTACTCTACACCCACAGAGAAAAAGGTGGTAGTAGGGATATCCAGTAACTCGAGAACAGCAGATTCACACAATGTTGCTGTGAATCCACTTATTAACAGGCCACCAAGGGATGCGATAAACTTGGATTTTAAAGGTAATATTATATTATCCTGCTTCAGAATAATCTCCGAGAAAGCCAGAAAAATGCACGGACAATGCTGCTACGCAAAACCGAGCTGTAAAACTAACCAAACTGTGGAACCTATATTGTAGAGAAGTGAGTTCCCTTGGTGAAAATGAAGTAAGTCAGAATATGCTTCCACAAGGAATTATAATAAAAACCTGGTAGTTCTAAGAGGAGCTTCAACTAATCAAATTACGAGCTCAGCATCTCGACTACGGGTGCACCCAATCTTAAAGCCCGGAAACATGTGAGTGCGTACATTTCACCTCTATGTATAGAACATAAATGTACCAAAATTGAACCAAAAACGTATGTAATTTTTTAATGCAATCTAGACTTGTTGCTGTAGAAAAACCAATAAAACATCACATGCATATATTTTTCAATGCTTTTTAAATCGAAAACATAACTTTTTAGTTCAAAATTTAACAAAACATTCAAAAAATTAGTTTTATTATTACTATCATGAACTTTTTATGAAGTGGAAGATATGTACACAATGACTTAATTTTTCAAAAAGGGTACCACAAAAAAATTTACATACGTCCAAGTAGGGTGTGCGCGCCCCCCCCCCCCCCCCGGTTAAAACAAACTACCGTAATTAGGAAAGTTTTCTACCAACCCTTCACGTTTCCAGCAAAATACCTTCAATCGCCACCGATCGTACCCCGCCAGAGAACATAATTTAAAACGCTGATTGAATTTATAGGTAATTAGTTGTACTCCACCTTCAGACAAGATTCGACGACGCCAGAAAAAACTCACGGACAATGCTGCTACGTGAATTTGAGATGCAAACTAACCAAACCTGTGGAACCTATACTGCGACCGAGAACGTAGAGAAGTGCATTCACTTGGTGCAGCAAATCAATTAGAATATGCTTGCACAAGGCAAAATAACAAGAAGCTCGTTGTTCTAAGAGGAGCTTTAACTAATCAAATGAAGAGCTCAGCGTCTCGAAGAAAAACTTACCGTGATTACAAAATCTTGGCGTTTCCAACCACCTACCCCGGCACAGAGCAAAACTAAAAACGGTTCTCCTTACTTGAATTTATAGGTAATTGTAATCCACCTTCAGGTAAGGTCCGACATAATGCCAGAAAAGTGCGTGGACAATGCTGATACGCTGCTAACTAACCAAACGTGTAGAACCTATACTGTGGCCAAGAGCGTAGAGAAGTTTGCAGTCACTCGGTGCGACAAATTAAATGGAATATTCTTGCACAAGGAATAACGAAAAGCTGTTCGTTCTAAGAGGAGCTTCAACTAATCAATTACGAGCTCAGCATCTCGTAACTTAACAACTGCCATGAGCCAGGAAAGTGCTCTACAAACTCTTAACGTTTCCAGCAACCTACCTTCAAACGCCACCGATCCTAACCCGGCAACAGGAAAAACAAAATCAAAGAAAAAAACTAAAAACTAAAAACACCAAGTCCCGTCTAGGAGTCTTCGGTAACGCGCATTCTAGATACGCACGTATATCATCGCAGAAACGCTTGCAGAACTCCGGGGAGCACGCAACTAGTACGAACAAACCACACGTTTACAAGAAGCATGTACGACATGCAATTCTTCAAAGTCTGAAAAAACAGCAAAGGCTTAAGTTAAGTGAAGTTTAGGAACGAGAAATCATACCCTGGCAGGAGGAAAAGCGCATGCAATTCTACACGACTGGAACAGCAGCGCCTGGCGGCAACTTCAAGCAACGTTCAAGAAACGCTGCAAATGGCTGTAGAGCACGCCACAGATAGCGGGAGACGGCGAGAATGAGCTCAAAAGAAGTCTAAGGAGAATATGCAACGCAAGGAAGGGTGGATCGGTGCGGGAAGGGGTTTCGTTGCGAGAGAAAAGAGCACGTAACGTGAAGGAGGGAGCTATGGAAGAAACAGCGACAGGGAGACAAAAGAAGAGCACGAGCGCGGCAGCAAGGGGGCGGGGCACGGTGACCGGACGGTTACCTGGAACCTAGGCGGTGACCGGATACCACCAACGGAATCCTTATCCTCATCAGGTACTCCAAGGTACTGTGCCTAATACCGCCTTCTCGTCACCTAAACCCGCCGCTGCGTCGGACCATGGAAGCCACTTGAGGGTGGGACCCAGTGGCCAAGGCACATTTAGAGGACGAAACGAGCTGCCCGACCACAAATTTTCGTAAGGTAGGCAGTGTGTCTGTGTTAAAAATCCAGATACATTTCTCTCTGCGCCCACTTTGTATAAGACATGAACATGCAATTAGTGTGAGATAATCACCAAATCCAAACCGTGCATGTAGTCACTTCCCTCATAATTCCCGGAGCTTGTATGATTCTCTTATCCATTATCAATGTGAAGATTCTCATGCTCATTAAGTGATCATGTGGGTGCTTTCAATTGTTTTCACTGTTGAGATGAAAATGGTTAGCATGTATTGAGCATGTAGTCTAGATTCTTTTTAAATGCATATTTTTTTGGGTGTCCATTCTTAGAACCACACTTGACCATGCACCCTCTCAATTATGGGTGTCTAGAATTGTTATGTTGGATTCAGACACATCTACTTTATCTAGAGTAAAATGCCTTGAGAGCAAGGTCACCCTAAGCTCAACCCCAACCCCAATATGTCGATATCAGATGATAACATAGGTTGAGGTCAAAGGCATTCCCACCCCCACCTCGATCCCCGATCTTAATACCCCAATATCTCAATATGATGACACCCGATATTGAGGTCGGAGACATTCCCAGCCCAACGTCAACCCGACCTTCAATAGGATTGAGGTTGGTTTAATAACTCCCTCCAACCTCAATACAAAACCTTGTGAGTCAAGCCAGAGGAGCTATTCAAGCCGACCTCAATCTTATTTGAGGATTTGAGGTTGGGGTTGGGGTGGGTATGTCCTTGACCTCAATAGATGATGTCATCCATATTTGAGCTAATGGGCTATTGACGTTGGGGTGGAGCATCTCAAACCTCAAGCTATATGGTCATCCACCATTGTGGTGTTGGGTTGGGTTGAGCTCCGGGTTGCCTTGCTATGAGAGGAGTGCATTGTGGAGTTTAAAGGCATTTAAAGGCAACACTTGATAATTCCACAATTCACGACTCAAAGGGCATTTCCCTATGGGCTTTCCTAGCAATTCCATGTGGAGTAGGGTTTAGGTTTGGGGTCACGGTTAGGGCAAGCCCAGTGACCCTGCACTTGCATCTGCATTTGCGCTTTCTCATCCGCGATGCGGATGCAAATGCAGGATACCGGCCCAGTCACCCTGCTATACCCTAAAAGTGGATGTAAAATAATACAAGAAGTGTAGAACTCCCTGCATTTCGGCGAGATATGCAGGGAGCCTGCTATCAGCTAAGGACAAACAACTTCATGGTGGCTTTTAACTAAAGACAGCTCAATATGGTAGGGCCGCAGAAAACTACAAATCATTTTAGAGGAAATCCCTGAGGTAGTAAGGTAGAATGAGTGGTAGTTTTGCCTGGGTTTGCATCTGCATTCCGAGTGGAGGCCACTTTTCATTCTCGGATGCAGATGCAAATCCAGGAACGACTGGACTTGCTCTTAGGATGGCATTCACCTCAATTGGAAATCATATTTGCTTTGCTTCCAATGTCCATCGTGAAAATTGTCTTTTTACATTACTTGTGTGTGCATTTATAGTTATAGTATTGTATATTGACAATTTGATCAATAAGCCAATTACTTGCAATTAAAGCAAAGAAGCTTGGGCAACCTCAAACCCTTGAACAAGAATCTTGACCTTTAGAGAACTCCAACTTTAGGCACTTTATTATTTATTATAATCCATCTTGTCCACCATACCAACCGTTGCCTCAAATAGCCATAATCTAAACCGTAATCTAAACTAGCCCTAACCACAGTGATAGTTGAAGTTTGCTATGTTGTCTCGCAAGAGCATGTGTTTGAACCAAATTACTAACCATTAATGGATCCATCGTCACTATGATAAATTTAGTTGTTTATATTTAGATAGTTTGCAACGTTATATTCACCAACTATTGACTAATAAAATCTTCATGTAACCCATATATATTTTATATAATATGTATGTATGTATGTATGTATGTATGTGTGCATATTCCATCTAAAGACATGTGCAGCTAAAGCGTAGGTCGCGTCCAACACCAAAATTCTCTTACAAGCATATGAGTCCTGACAATTGACCTACATCACTAAAAAAATTGAAAATCTAACACAATGGTAAATTTGCAATGTTCTTTCATCGGCTTGGGACGATTGCATAGGACATGTATGCTAGTAATGTTGATCCCGGAATTAACTGTACACCTATGATGTGGAAAGATTATCGGGATGTGGTGACACCGTCCTTTATTATGGCACCTATCAAGAGAATGCAATGCATTTCATCTTAGGGACCCACATACTCACACAGTATTAAGATGTGTGCCCATGTACCTTTATACTAGCTTAAAAGTCAAAAGTTCTATTCATTAACTCTCAATGTTCAAGTCGGTTAACACCCATCACTCAAAACTTCCTCCAATCAATACGGACCACGTTCGGGATTGCTAACATCATGCAACCGACACACAAATTTCAAAGTAGATATTTTAAGGACATGACCTTGTATGCCGTCACTAATCCAATTTGGTCTTTCACTCCTAACGTCATAGCACGCCATTAAGTTACAAGTTTTCCATTGGAAATGATTGTACCAACTTAATACCACATGTTTGGTATTCGTTCACAATATGACACATATGATTAGTGAACCTATTCCGGAATCTTCTCCATTTTAGCATATGTAGGGGTTTGATAATGAAATGAAACTTATATGAACACATTCGCAAATTCACATAAAGGAACATGAGTAAAAATGATTGTACTCTAAATACTTGAAGTGAAACACATGGATGATTTATTAGAAAATCTTTCCGTAATGTAAAAATCAATATTTGGGTGTATACCTAACGTGTTCAAAATCATTATAGGTAATTTTTCCACATTAGGTGTACCAATCTTACTCCACAACAATGGCATGCCCAATTGAAAACGATAAAATGCACTTTTGGTTTAAAGTGACAATAACATTGAAATTTGACATATAATGATGGTCAAAGCCAGTTGCTATGGATTACACAAGTAGAAAAGTGGTAGCCAAACAATGTGCTTGTATAACTAACATACCTGAAAATGACACTCTTTGATATGTTGCAAGTATGTTGTTGAAACCTATTGTTTGGCTACCTATTTCTCTACTACATTGTTTGTGGTATATAGTGTCCCATACGTAAGAGCATCCTCAGCCCGCTCCCTGTACTCGCTCCCGGCAGGGGCGTTTGCAGGGAGCCCGGCGACTGGGAGGGCCTGAGAGGCGGGAGGGGGGTCCAGCCCTGCGCCCGGCAAGGGCCCCCGGCACCCAGTTGGGTGTGCCACGCGGGCAGACATGCAGGCAACCACGCAGGCAGCTCGACACGCAGGCAGGCAGACTCGGCATGCAGACAGTAGAGGGAACCCAAAGTCTCACGTCAAAAACGAAAAAAGTGCCGAGAGCATGAGCACTTTTGCAGGGACCCGGTCCATAACGGGACTGGTAGCGAGGCCGTTGGCCCGACCCCCGGCTACCTATTCCCGGCAGTTACTGTTGCCGGGAGAATGGGTCGTCCCACTGAGGATGCTCTAATAGTGTCACTTACCCTATTGCGAGGCCTATGCCACGCTACACTAATGGTCAACAACTTGACCATTAGTGTAACTTCATGACACTTGGAGTTAGTGTGCTTACTAATCACTGTATTGGTTTTTTGCACTATCCATCCATTGAAGAAAAAGGCATAGCACATCATGATATCTTCCTCTTGCACACTAAATTATAAACACATGACACTTGACATTGATCTTCTCAATAATATCTTCCACTTGCATACTAAAATGTAAAACTATCATCTCAAGGATTCCAATATACTACACTCAATATCATGCTATAATAATTATGCACTTCAAAAAGTTACTTAAATTGATAACTAGTGTCATGTTGACAAATAGATTAGCCAACGCGACACTACTAGTTGAGATTGTTCACCAATAGTGTAAGTGACACTAAATACCATAAGTTGCGTGGTTTTAGGAATTACTTATGTGAAATTATACAATTGTGCGAAAAGCATATGTGTATTACTTTTTTGTTACCTACTTCAAGGGCAGGTCTGGCAAACATTAAATATTATGGTTGTTGCCTAATAACTCTATTTTGGCACCCAAAAATTGCCTAAATTTTCAAACAATTAGAAATTAAAGTGACTAAATCTTGAACACATTGATGCTATCTCAAATTTAAATCGATGCATTCGTTTTCCTTCTTCTCTTCCCCAAATTGGATTCTCCTCCATCAAAGTCCTCAAAAACAGCTAAACTAACCTCATGTTGTGTGAAGGTCTACTTTAAGATAACGGCTCAATCTTTCCAAAGATGCTTCACACAAAGTAAAACGATGCAGCCATGATGTGCGTTGGGCTTCCTTTGGCCATGTTATGTTTCAAGGATTTGTCGAGTGGTTGATGAAAGAGGCATTGCATCATTGAAAAGGACTTTCCAGGGCCAAGGTTGCCTCTTTTCGCAAAGAGTTGCCAAATGAGGTTAGTTACATGTCGCCACACTTGTTGAATTATTTAGTGTAGTTGGAAGATAGCAAGTGGGGAATGATTGCCTAACCCCAAAACAAAGCTATAAACTGGTTCTAGAAAAGTAAGAAATTGCCACTTAGGTGCCAAACCTCCCTTGGCACACACTTCTCTAAAATTACTGGGCTTACCACACCTTTTACACCTATTATCATGGGTAGAAAGTTAACATGGGTAGAAAATACAATAACCCACTGTATTTCACGTGTGGGTTGAAAATCAAGGTGGCTTATAAATTGACAAAACATTAACATCAAGATATTATATATGGTTATAATATTAATCAAATGTGATGTTGTGATATAATATTGATATTGAACCCATAATAACTCATATTTCAGCCAAAAAAAGAAAAGAAGAAGCATTGATTGATCCTACACTCCTAGTTCTAAACATATGATATTGTAGATTCAAAATGCCGTGGGGCAAGAGAAGTTACACTGACCCAAATTACTGTGGTATAGTATGACAAAATTAGTGGGCCACAGTGTCGGACCGCGTAAGCGTAGACGGCGAACCGTAGTGGCGGGCCCGCCCTGGGTGTAAGTGCCACGTGGTGTCTCCAGGGGTTGTGGAGAAGATAAGGCACGTGGGCCCCCCACGGTCGGCTTCTACCTACAGTACCCAGTATATATCCACTCTCTTTTAGTCACACTATTTCCGGGTAAAGGACATACTTGCCCCATGTCCGAGGTGGCCCTTCCAGGTTGGGCCCACCACTTCCCATTGCTGAGGAGGATTGTACACCTTATTAGGGCCACTTCACACACGAGCCAAGAGCCGTGACCATGAAATTGTGAGAGCCCAAAAGAAAGTGTCCAAAGGCCGCCGTCCCAACACACCTCCAAAATCATGTAGTGTGGTCACGGACCCTCAAGTGTAGTGTGAAGTCATATGTGACCGGGCCCTCAACCAAATGCTATTTCAATGAATTTCTATTCATGCGGGTCCTCACACATGAATCATGATACAATAGAATAATTCCACAGTTGTGAGCATTCGGAGTGCCATGGTCTCCCGGTTTTGTGTTAGGCCTACCTACATGAGGTGGTTTTTGAAAATAATCCAAGTGACCATGAAACCTGATCCATTTGATGCCATGTAGGAATCCATGTGGACTTTACATCCATCTTGCATTCACATACTCCGTTGGGTCCCTCAAGCGTAGTGTGAAGCGAACTTGGGTTGGCACTGCTTTTCCACCAATGAAAGTGCTTGAAGTGGAATGGTCACGGGCACTCAGTCTCATGTGTGAAGTGACCCTTACTGTGAAATGTGCACACCTCCACCCCAATTATACTTTGCTTATTATTAGAGCAAGGCCACCATGACCTCAATATGTATATATTCGATGACAATTATCATAACATTATTCAGTTGTTACCAGTTGTTCCATTTTAATAATATCATCACATTGCTTCACTCGACTTTATCTAGCTGAATTTGCCAGTGCAGTGCTATGATGTGAGAATAAATAGAGTATGATTTTGATAGAATTTGGTTTATTCATGGATCATGCCTTTTGTACAGACTAAGTCAAACAATGTTATGATATAGGTTGGGATACTACCATGAGTATCCCAATTATGTCCCTTCCCACTTGACTTCGGCATAATTTCATTTAGCCTAAAATTTTGTTTTAAAACCATGCCTTCCACGTCGTTGTTGCTAACTAGTCTTGAGCCTAGTTGGCAAAAGGCGTGGCATGGTTTTAATATAGTCGTTTCAAGACCCTCCCATCGGTATCTAGAGACAAGGCAAGAATGTAAATGAAAATAAGTTGATTTGGCCCAAAAGAGTGTCTTGATATTTGTGCAATATTTCTCAAAGATGGAGTAGAGGAAATGATGAGGGATGCAAGTTGTTTCTTATATTTATTTCATATAAATAACTAGTTGCATTTTCCCAAAGAGGCAAGTAAGTCAAACCCCCTACTCAAAGTGGAGTCTCCCTAATTTGAACATCCAAATATCCTATTACGCATACAAATGCACACAAAATGGTTAACTCAATGCCACCCAAAAGTGATTGCAAGTGATGTGAAACAACACCTATCAATATATCCTTGGGCCACCACTTTTATAATCAACCATTTTGGGTACACACAATAATCATTCTATCCCTCATCTAGTGCACCAGTAATGGGCATTCATCATTTTTGGTTTTCTACCTTAGGACCTTCAAAAGTGTTGCCTCCAACCTTTGTGATTTGTTGCTTTTAGTTCTATCTATGAGGGTGCGAGGAGCTTCATTAATAAAAACCGATGGTAAGGTATGTGAGCGGTAAGGCATTTGGCCTTGCTTCAAAAAGTATCCAACATGTCATTGCTCAGTAGATAAGACAATGGGCATATATGAAAATTGCTTAACTTGAACCTACTTGAAAATCTCCGGAGCAAGTGCATTGGGATAGCCGGGGTGCCCTTTGCCATAACCAAGAGAGCTTTACCTATTTTCTAGTAAAGACTTTAGTTATTTGGTAAACCCATGTGGGAGTGAACCGTTAATGACGGTGATACTAATTCGTGAAGCACACACTATTTAGCCTAATCTCGAAGTTATTGAGGGCTGAAAGTTTTACTAAGTGGCACTAAATTCTTGAATACGTGCTCATTTACCATATATTTCAAGAAAATTAGTGTATGATTGTGAATAGTGCCAAGTGCCCATACTTTTAGTGACCAATGCCAAGTGCCGGTACTTTTAATGAGTAGTACCAAGTGCCCATACTTCTAGTGAATAATGCCAAGTGCCGGTACTTTCTATGAATAGTGTTGGGATGAACATGCTTCCTAGATCTTTTGGTGGTACTAATTTCATAACGTACATACATTTTAGTGTCACCTTCACTAATTCCCACACTCACTATTAGCCCACCCTCAGTAATTGGGATAATCAAGTGTACTAGGAGTGTGGGTTCACCCACACACTTGCAATTGACACAACAATCACTTTGACTACTTGCTTATGTATGCACTCTTAAATTATTAATCAGTTACATCAAAGTTCACTTTACTAAAAAGTAGAGCTACAATTAAAATGGAAGCGGGTCATGTGGCACATGGTGTCAGCATATTTGCAATGTAATATGCTCACCACATAAAAAATGTGGAAACGACCATGGTTATTGCAACATGACCCAAACAATAACTAGTTATCATAGGTATCAAATATGGTTATTATATTGACTGCAATGGGAGTAACGATTTTTTTGTAAAAACCCAATCATAATTGTTGTTGCTATGGACCCAAAATTCTAGTAGTGGGAAGGGTCACATATCCACCTCAACCTTTGTATCTCAATACTGGATGACTATCATAGGTTAAGGGTGGAGACATTCTTATTCCAACCTCAAGTAGTAGGATGAAGAGGATTGAGGTAAGCTTAAATAGCCCCTCTGTCCTCAATACAATGCCTTTTAATCTAGTTGGAGGAGGGGCTTACTCAAGTTTTCCTCAATCCTTGTCATCTTATCGAGGTTGGGGTGGGAATGTCTCCAACCTCAACTTATGTTATTTTCTAATGTTGGGGTATTCATGTATTGAGGTTGGGGCGGGGATGTTGCCCCTCCCAACATATATCGTCATCCAATATTTAAGACATTTAGGTTGAGTGGCCTTTCTCTTGCATGTATATGTAAATTTTAGAGCCCTTGGGTGGCCTAAAGAGCAGAGACACCCCGGCCTAAAGTCAAACCCCAAAGCCCAACATTTGGACATTTCAACAAACAAAATGAAGGCAATCACAAAGTTGAAGTTTCCACCAAGTTTGGGGGGTGACCTCATGTATGGTATTCAGAGTCACTTATTATTTGGAGTTTACACAATGCTGCAACTTTCTGCTAACATTATAAATTTTTACCAATTAATGTCATTTATGTTGAATAATGTCCATACAACCATTTTCAATCCTTGTTTTGTGAAAAATGAAATCTATTGTAAGAATTTATAGCATTGTGTTAGTCCAGACATTACGTGACACTAAGCACCATTTATGGTGTAGAGGGTGCCTTGTTAATTATGCTTGTGCATGACATGGTGGGTGAGACCCATAAAACAAAGTAGACTTCCTTTAGAAACAATTAAATACTTACATTTGAAATTATGAACCCAAATATCAAGTGCCCAATCTAGAGGGGGCTCAAAATTCTTTTATTGAACAAAGAATGTCTCGTAAATATAAATTTTTTAAATGGTACTTATGAAACTATGTTTGGTTTGGTGTGTTGCCCAAATCGCTAGAGTTAGTTGATGTTGACAACAAACAATACCCACAAGCAAGAATACTTGCCCCATTGTTCAAGTCATGGGGACCATTTACGAGCATCAAAGACACTTGGGAGCACAATTCTCTTTCAAATGAGCAAATGTTTGCAAGTAAACAATATTGAAACTTATAAGGATCTTCATGTGAAGTGGTGGTGGTGGTGGGAAGGAGATGAAATGGCATTCTTTGGTATTTAGTTGCCAAGAGATCTCATATGACCCATCGGATTCACGGGTAGATCACTCCATTGTCAAGTTGAACACCACGTGCGGCCAAAAAAAATCTTCTTTTGGTAAGTTGCACCACCAAAATGGGTCAAAATTTTATCAAATTTTTTTCATGAGTAGATATACACAGTACCTATGACATAGTTAAAAGTGGTAACTAAATTTGATGATTTGTTTTTTTCATAAAACATACCATTTCTAACTAGAATGACACAGAATTGAACTAAAACAATTACTAAAAAAAATAAAGATGACTAAAAATTTCAAAAAAGTATACAAAAGATACTATCAATGGTTATGTATATGTAGAAAAAATATCATAAATTTTAAAATTATATATGGCATGTAATATAGGGGTAGCAAACTTTGTCCGCACGTGGTGTCAACTTGACAATGAAGTGACCTCCCCGTGATCGGATTACCATAGACAATTAAGGGTTAAGGGCCGGTTCAAATGGGTTCCAAAGTCTCAAGTCCCACTTGTGTTGGCAAGTCCCAACGTGGAGGCAAAAACCCAACTTTTGAACCTCAAGAAACCACTGAAATATAGTTAATTATCATTACAATCAGATTTTGATTATTTTATGTAAAAATGTTCATGGGACTTGTGTTGAGAGTTGGGTCTGGCTTTTTACTCGACTCAATTCTCACCACAAGTCCCAAGCCTCACCTCCAACAAGTGTGGTCATCTAGGTATCCATGTCATACTTGGGACTTAGGACTCTTTGTAAAGTGATAAGTCCCAACCCCCATGTTCTTAATGGTTGAGACTGCATGGATTCACCTCAAGTGACTTGGGACTTAGGACACGTGACCCGTTTGAATGGACCCTAGCTCTATCTGACTCCAAAGACAAAACATCCAAACAAAGCACATGATGAACTCCATCCACCAATCATTAAAGCAACTCCACCAGACACACTATGTGTGGCTCTCCCAACATAACATTACTCAACGATGTGGGCCCTCATAATATAACTGTGGGATGTTGGGAGCTCAAGCTAAATATGACTATCTTTGTGAAACTTTTCGAGCATCCGATTGTTAAATTATGAGGGCCCACAAAACGAGAGTTGAACGATGAGTCATGTTATGAAGGGTATGTAGAAGTCTTTGACAATTTGAACAACATAAGGAATGGAAAGCAAGAAAGATTTTTTATTTTTTATTTTTTTTCTATGAAGATGCTTGACATATAAAATTGGATGAGACACCCCCACAATATGACTCACTTAGGGTTAGTTTCCACGTAGGGGCTCGCCCACCAGAGTCTAGTTCATATGTAAATGCTAGCGAAGTTGGCAAAAACCACTAGGTGACAAAAAATTTTGGATCTCCTCCAAATGGAAATGCGTACTATTTTTATTTTTTTTCTTTGGACGACAAATCAACGATGGCACAATTGTGAGGGACGGTTGGAGTTTGAGGAGAGGATTTGACTGCCTCTCTATTCCAAAACTCATAATTTGACTTTCATTTGAGCTGGGAAAAACTTGATTTCCATAAACTTGCCAGTGTGGACATGATATTGTCGTATTATATATACACTTTCTCCCATGGTGCCATATTCCTATTATTCAAACCTTGCCTAATTTTTCATCAATTTATTATCATTTTTGGCATCTCAAGATAGAAGTTCAATCAATCTAGTCATGCAACATTCAAAATTAGGTAAGTGCAAGGACGGTCACAATTCAACTTGTGTGCTGGACAACATGACAAACTTGCTCTCATATGTTCCCCCCCCACTCCCCAAGCTTAGGGCCAAGTTCCATGTGTTGGTCCCGGTCCGTTTTTTAAATGGGTGAGAAACGGGTAACATCATCCAAAAAATGGGTGATGTCACCCATTTCATGGAGGGGTACTTCTATGTGGAGTGCCGGTTTATTTCGATTTCCTACTTTCTAACTAAATTTGGTGAGTGATAAGACATGACACTTTATGAAGGTCACCGGCAATGGAGGTCATCATCATTTAACTTTTCATATTTGATTTGCACATCATTTTCCATACATTTATTAAATGAATTCCAAATTATGTGTTGTTGATATGCGTAGGTTGGTAATACTGTCATCTATGGAAATATGTAAATGTTTATATATATTATTATTTTAGTTGAAATTGTCATTGTACATTGTTTATAAGTGATTTTAACTTAGACACCTAAATGATACCAAAATAGTCTTTTAAATATTTCATGAGTGTTTCCTTTGGTTTGTTTGTCTTATATATATATATATAGTTAAGATCTAGATTCTAAAAACATCATAAAATACATGTTCCCTAAGAGTACTCCTTAGAAGAAAGGACTTGAAGAACAAAGTGGCCTTTAGTATTGAAGGGTGTACCCTAGGTGACCGGCCGATCCGGTCACTGGAACTTTCTAACCGGCACATGTCCTTCTTGTGACCGTTAGGACCGCTGGTCCTTTGGCACCCGTTCTTGCACAACACAAAATGTGGGACACCCATCCATGGGGGGGGGGGGGGTACCGGTCCTTGGGTGAGAGGGATGGCCACATGGCACCACCCTCTTTTCACCGGCCCACCCACTTATTTTGAAAAAAACGGACCAGGATCGGCACATGGAACTCGGCCCTTACTCCACATGGACGTCCTCGGCTGGTGAAAGCTTTGATGATGTCGGCGAACTATATTAAGTTTCATCGGATCGGTTGGCACATGGAAGTTTGCCCTTAGTAGGAGTGAAGCTTTTGGATTTGAGTACCTATGCATTCTCCTCAAGAGTGGAGGTGAAGTGTTAGTTTATGTATTAAATGACTATAACCACATGTATTCCTTTTGTTAACAAATAGTATTAAATTGAGTTCTAAACTTGGTTATATTGTTGTTTCTTGCATGCCTCCATTTACTAGAGCTTCGTTGAGCATAATGTATATAAGGGCAAGAAAGATCCAAGGAAGGCATAAGGTGGGAAGGAAAGGGCAAAGAGGAGAAATAGGACAAGAGGGAGGGAGGAAGGATTGATTTACTTTGGTTTTGTACATTTACTTGGTTGTAGTTGGGTTGCCAATTTTGTGTAATCTTGCATCACTTGGATAAAGATTTAGCAATGGCCAAAGGTGAGAATTGAGGAAGGATGTCTTGTTCCTCTCATCGATTGGAATTAAAAATCTTCATTTATTTATTTGGTGTATATTTTTGGTTGCCAACTAAGCTCATTTTAAAGATGACATGTATTTGCCTAGGCTTTAGCCGCATGTTTAATTAATGAACTCTTTCATTTTTTTTCTTCATGTGAGGGATCCACTATTCAACAATCGCCCAATACATACAATTAAGAACTATGCTCCACCCACTCATATTTAGGGTAATTGGGTAAATCAGATGTCTTTAACTAGCCATATAAACAAACTTGGAGGAGTCACCAATATTTCAGCACAAAACATTGTCCAACAAAAGACAATGTGAGGGAAAAAATTATACCTAAACATCATGTATATGTTTGGTCTACTTTTATAAACAACGTCGGATTTCAAATAACAATGAGAATCACTAGATTCTATAAGTAATGAACCATGGACTATAAGTACTAGATAAAACAAAAGGAAGTGGGGGATTTTACGTCATTAAATGGGCATGAAAAATTATACCAACTTAGGTAGCAAATTTGTGTTGGCTTTGTTGTACACTAGGCATTTAGCATCACCATGATGATCAATGTAATCGACTCATGCAATCATAAATCCATTAGTATGATACGGGTATGATGCATCAATGTGATGCTCAAGAGTTGTGAATATTGGAACCTCTAAACTTTGTTGCATTTCTAACTGCATCATGCACGTTGCATTTCAACATGAAGAATGGTGTTCATAACTACGTCCGGGAAGAATTGTCAGTTAGTTACAGATGAACTGGTTGAGTTTGAGAAATGACCGGTTGAAGTTGGAGAGTTCATGAGAATCACCGATCATTGTAGAGGAATCTATAGAATATACCTCAAATGAATAAAGCAAAACTGGAAGATGTCAACATGTAACCGGTTGGATTTAGAATCACTAAGATCTTGACCCAAAAACTTCCCGGGCACTGCTTCATAACACCATTTTTTCCAAACCAAACATATGTGAGTAATGCAACTTGAGAATGAAGCTCGGGGGGGGGGGGGGGGGCAGTGTGTTAAAAAGTTAAGGATATAGGTGCGAACAACTACTATTTTATAGGGGGGTATTACTTTCAATTCTCTTCTTTTTTTCACATGCTATCATTATGCAAATTTCTACTTTGGGTTAATAGAAAAATGGCTTGCATTACTTATAATTCCAAATTACCTATTATTCCATACCCTATAGTACTTTAAAGATGTCCAATGTCATTTTTGATACCCTATATTACTCTGAAGTCCAATTATAAATTTTTGCCCCCATGTTTTTAAAATACCCTATCATTTGTTCGCACGTATATTGCTACTCCAACCAATGACTACCCCCCCCCAAGGAATGAAGCAACGTTATAAGAATGACGCAACATCATAAGAATGAGGCAACACCGGTGACAGGTGGCGACATTGGAGTCATCTCCTCCTCTTCAAATTCATTATACCTGGTGTTCAATGTTGGTCAAGTTGATCAATCCTCAACCCACTGGGCCATTTGATGCACATACACTTGAAAAACCAACCAAGTAGCAACACCAATAACTCCCAACTACTAGATGGTGTCCAAATCTACTGCGGTAGTAGATTTCAACAACTGCTGGTGGCTAGGAACCAATGGTAATGCCATGCAATCCTTGTACACTGGTTATGGTCTTGAGCGTCGCGTACGATTCAGAGTTCATCTTCATTTTTGTAGTAATTGTTTTACTTCAATTCTGCGTCATTCTAGTTAGAAACGGTGTGTTTTATAAAAATAACAAATCATTTGGTTATCATTTTTTACTATGTAATAGGTACCATGTATATATACTCATGAAAAAAAATTGATAAAATTTTGACCCATTTTGGTGATGCTTTATGTAAAACGTAGAATTTGTTTTACATGTGAAGTGTTCGCACGTGGTTGTTCAACTTTACAATGGAGTGACCTCCCTGTGGGAACTTTATTTGTTAGCACTACACCATTATGGAATAGTGTCACGTACACTATTTGTGAAGGGCCTAAACTAGTTGCCTCAAGGTCTCAAAGTGTCACATACCCTAATCGTCAATATGGATATTACAAGCTTTAAAAAATAAAAATAAAAATAAAAATAAAGAAAAGAAAAGAAAAGAAAAGAAAAACTTGTTTGAAAGGACCCATGGTACTTGCTTGAAAGCTTTAGGCTTTAATAGAAGGCGAAGGGGTCATCAACATAAGTAATTTGTTGAAGTGATGATTGATTTACATCGGGTTATTTGGTGTAGCATATTGGGATACTTGAGATGATAGTTTTATGTTTTAGTATGCAAGGGGTAGATAATATACTAATGATAAATGCCGTGTGTTTACATGTTAGTATGCAAGTGGAAGATATTCTTGAGCATACAAATGTCAATGTCATTGTGTCCACTTTAGTCAACTTGTAGAGCATTGTGTAAAGTAGGCCGGTGTACACCTCATAACACTATTGAACATACTCACACCATGCCAAGATATCAGTAAGCGCACTTGCATGCCAAGTGTCATGAGGTGCCACTAAGGATGAAGTTGTTGATCATTAGTGTAACCTTGCATACGCCTCAAAACAAGGTAATGGCATTGTTATGCATGTGACACTAAATACCATAAATGCATGCAATACCCCTCTACCATGTCAAAAAGATTTAGCAAAAAGGAGAAAAACAAAGTGATTCACGACATCGCAAGAGTCGACCTTGATCACATATGCAAATTACGTCAATGTATAAGTTCATCTTATACAAGATCGCTCTTTTGTACACATGCACAAAATTCAAGGCTAACTAGGATTGAAGTATATTTGGATTTATGCATATATGTGGACAATTCCAACTGCCAATATGACATACACTAGATCACAAAACTAGACAAATGTGGGGGTTGGTGAACATGGAATACATTGTTTGAAGTTGTGGTTGTTATATTGTTGCAGCTTTTGTTGTTGTCATTTGATGTTTTATCCACACAAGTGCACATCCCTTATAATTTTTGGACAAGTAGTTTGTCCAAATATACTTAGATGTCATCTAGCTTCCATTTCTCAAGCATGTAAGTGTTGCAGTGAATAATCTACACGGAATTCATTTATTTTATTATGGTAGTGGCAACTATCCACATGGTAGTTGAAGTTCAAATCCCGTTCACATGCACTAAGAGGTTTTTCTTTCCCAAGGTGATTCACATAGTTGAACAAATTGATTTCCAATAGAATAGTTTGTTCTCCGCTTCTAATCACAAATAAACACCATCTCACATTGGGAACCCTATAACACTCATGCATAATTCAATGGGTTATTTGGGACCTATGTTTGTAATGGTATTTAGTGTTACTCTAAGGTGGCTTAAACCCCACGCCTTAACATGGATCATGTGGGAACCTCAAAGGTAAGCTGCCTAAGGCCGGACTAGTATTCAAATGGGTGAATTTCCTAGCACTTGATTTTCACATCACTCGACCACTTATGATCCAACCAATCATAATGGGGTATTCTAGTGAATCAAAAAAATTCAACCAACTATGTGGCAACCTAGGGGCTTGCCCTTGGGGGAGACAAATGCATGTTGGGTTGTTTGTACCTGTTCAAAGTGTTCACCTCTGAAAGGAGGCAGTAGTTGTCAGGGGTCCTCTGATTCTCATAATGTCCATGTCGGGATTATGTATAATGAAGCAACACCATAATTCACACCGGTGGCCACACCAGAGGCATCTTTCTTTCTTTCTTTCTAGTGTCACTCGTCCAATTTTTAGGGTCACTCAAGAAAAGGAAAGGAGGAAATACTTTCTACTATCTAACTCCATGATTCGAAATTCATATGCGTGGGTGCTAACAAGCCGAGAAGGGTCATGTCCAAGTTATTACCACCTATGATACATGACGAATCAAATCTATCATCTCTTGTATGAAATCATTGATGAAAATGAAGATGTTCATTAATACTTGCCAACAACCCACATGCTACACATGCAAACTGACATTTAGGTATATTTGGACAAACCACTGGTCTGAAAATAATAAGGGATGTGCACTTGTGGGGACAGAAGTATCAAACGACAACAACAAAACAACATAACAACCACAACTTCTAATGTTTGTATTCCATGTTCGCCATCCACCATATTCATCTAGTTTTGCAATTTAAGGTACATCATACTGGCAGCATGGAATTGTCCAAAATTCATGCACAAATCCTAGTCATAATGACTTTAGTTCATGCATTGTCATTTCTAGAGGACAACCAATTGCATGGATTACTTCACATCATTTACACAATAAGATTGAAAGCATGACCATATTTGTAACATGTGTCAGTAATAAACATGCCGATTGCTAGTCACACATTGTTCAATCAGTATAATGAATAGAGTTGTGTTTAAAAAAGTCAAGCCCACCTCATTATCGGTTGCTTTAAGGTGATTGCACCAATTATAGACATTTTTCTTTGCACTTCGACAGAATAGAAATCACATTAGCAAATCCAAAGGAGGATCATCAAAGTTGAGCTTGTTAACTTTTAAGCCAAGGTTAGTAGTATCTTGAAGTGAAAGTCATAGACGACCCCATACTAGTTTTTTTCAAGATATGTACAATTTTAGATTAGAAATGTACCTATTCGTTAGAATGCATCATAGGTCATGGTACATAATAGGTCACAGCACTCACTCTACATCAAACTTGGGGTTTTCCAAGGCGGAAATAAAATAATTCGACGATTCCGAACAAGTATTCTCGATTGTGGATAATCGTTTGAAGGATGTTAGTTTTAAGTCAAGGCGGCGGCAAAACTTGTTACCCAATCTTTCAAATTCAAAAGTTACCATGTAAACCATGTTGGTTGTCGCACAATGAGTTGACAACTCATGTGATAAGTGCTACTAGACCAAACCAAATTCACTATTACCAAGTCACCATTGAAAGTCCTGAAATTTGTAAATTCCCAGGCACATAAATCAGCGACAGAGTGATTCACAAGAACACTAACAATACTTCCAAAGAAACAGTGCAAAATAACATGGTGGTTCTGCAATACAAGGATCATGGAGGATATTACAAGCACACTGAAGAGTGCAAATGGCAATGCCATCACCCAATTCATGTCAAGGAGGGTCATAAGCGCCTGGACCGGGCATATCCTCTGGTTGTTTATTCCATCGAGTACCTTTTGTAAATCAGATGAAAGGTGGATTTGCACATTTAGATAGAGGTTGGTTGCCCTGTCACACAAAGCACTTCTAAAGCTTAGTATCCTTTGCATTGTATTAGATCCTCAAATGACACAAACTTTAGACATAGTTGGCATGGCCACGGGTATTTTTAGTAGAGCTTCCAAGCACACCTCATTAGTAGTTCCACTGGTTTCGTACGAAGCAATGGATTCTTGAAATATAAGACTCCAGTCATTCTCAAACAACAGACATTGCAAAACATTGTGCATGATATGCAAAGAAGGCATAGTATGTAGAATATGCATCATTGATGAGGTATTAACGAAGACATCATACGCACAACCACGTCATCGTGCATAGGATGAACGAGAAGAATGCAAGTTCAACATTTTTACGATAGTTACAACATCAACAATTGGTTGGTGATATACTCACCACAGAAGAAGTTTGACCAAAACTGCCAGGTCCAGGGGATGTTTCTCCGTAATGAGACTTATCATGCTCCCTCGACAAAAACACCTGATTTTTTCCAGTGGCAATATCATGTGAAAATAATATGCATTGGCAAACGACACTAGATTGAGCAAAAATTGAGCTGTTGGTTTCAGCTTGCATGTGTGTTTGTCGTGTCCAAAGGATACAAGGTTGGAAGGTAAGAATACCTTATTTTGTTTATCCCTTGTTTGCTTGGGGAAAGCCACTGTAGGGGCTGTGACCTTTTGAGATTCAGTTTGCTTCCCCACTGAGCCTTCAATTTTATACTCCCCAGGACCAGCACCTGCATCGTACTTATTTTAACATCCCCCAAAAAATAGTTCATGTTAGAGACGAACTTAACATGTGATCATTCTTAACATGTGAGTTTGATTTGGATTGGGAAAAATTTGATAGATCTACAACACTCAATGGTAGCAAGCATCAATTATATACAATGGGCTAGGAACCAATTTCAACTCAAAGAACTCACACCAATTCCTTAAAGTTCAGTAGGGTTGCGCAAATTCCCTAATACCCTTCATATTACTAACATGATTGCATTCAAACAATATGATTAGACAATGAAGATTTCTTACCTGAGTTCTCTTGCCCTTAGTAAAATTGATCACAGGAGCTGTTCGATCTTTGGAGGCAGCCTGCTTCCCAAAGGTAGTTCTAGCCCCATACACCATTGGGCCTGGTGACTGGGTTCCAAACTTTGCCTACAAACCAAAACAAAGCATATTGGCGATTGTTGAGCAATTCTACATAGGGTTCTAGTTAACTACATTCACTGAAGTTATGTTCAGAATTTCAAAGCACGGTTCTCATTACTTATCAGTATTACAGTATCAGTATTCCACACTTTTCGCCGAGAAAGTTTTCTTAGTTGTTTTGCATACATTACAGGACCCAAAATCAACAATAGTTCTTGTTAAGTTGCAAGTCCCTGATTTTGTAACTACACATGAACTTTTGTTGATGTAGTTGGAGAATATAACAAACTCCCGACCGTAACTCATGCTGAGTTAAAGGACAGGTAACTTAACATGAACATGTTACTCCAAAATCAACAAAAATTTGAAGGCAATGGCCAAAAGAGTCCATCCATGAAGATACATGAAAGATGGACAATTGAGATATGTTCTCCATTCAGATACTACACAATGAAAACTTGAATAGATCAGTATGGTCTCTATTTTTGGGAAGAAGTAAAATTGTAACCATCCTATATCTGTTGTGCCTGCTACTCAAACAAGTTAGATAACTTGTAACCAAATTTGATGTAACTCTAACCATTATTCTCCCTTTCAAAAGCTATTAATTTGACTATGGCAATAGTTGGTGTGAACACTTGGAAATGAAACATGGCACCCTTTTGTAAGGCAAAACCTAGACATTCTTGTGCGCATTGACTGCCTTGGCGTTTCTTCTTTTGTTGTGAACTTCAAATGAATTCTCAATGATTGTTTAGTAAGGTATTCAAAAAACACTAGGACACAATACCAAATATGTACCTTGTTGAATTCTTGGCTGAGGAAAATTTTGTCTGCTTGCGCCCTGGTTCCTCTTGAAAACACATATCTCTCAGGTGATTTCTTTTCAGATCGCACCTGTATTCCAACTCTTTAAAGCTAAGAAAACATAAAATCTACATTGAAAAGGCCTCCAAAGAGCAAATTGCAACTACAACAACTAATGTCAGCAAGCCACGATTGACATATTTTAAAGTTGTACTTCATCCTCCATGTTTGAAGAATGCTCAGAGAGGCTAATGTAAATGCCAACGGGGTAATTGCAGGCAAATTGTCCAAATTACACTATTTGGTACACCTTATCAAAATTTAACCAAAGGCGTCCATTAAGAATAGGAGCAACATTAAAAGTAGATGACATGATGGTTGCTAGTTATTGATGACATGAGTACTGACTTAAAGGTTATCTATATGGTGTAGCATTTCCGAACAATTTACTTGCAAAATTTTGTAGATGATTTTGATCAATACCTGATAGCCAAAAGCTGATCCTGCAGGATCATATGCTCCAGGTCCAGGTTCAGCGTCAGGCCTTCTCTGCCCAAATTAAGCAATAGAGAATGAGAATGTTTGGCAATAAAAATATTGTTGTAGGCAAACCAACACATTAAAATCAATAGAGTGGGATTGCATATGAGCAGAACCTTAACAAACCTATTTGGGATTGAACCAATATCAGAGTAATCTGTAATGACTTTTGGGCAGAGACTTTCAACATTTTGGTACGCATAGTGTTTTCCGTACATATATATCTACCTTAGTCAACCTTTGATGTTAGAGATATAAGTCTAGAAGTTATGAGATTGTTCATTACACCATTTACCTTACCTCTATATTATATGTGAATGACGATGACGATTGGGCCATCCACATAAGAAGAATCGAAGAGATCATAAACTGGATAAACTCAATATGCCGCCAAAGTGTTGCAATGTAAACAGAAAACATAAACTCTCACACGTTCACCAACAAGTGGTACCTGAACTTACTTTCTTCCAGCGACTTCCTTGCCCAATTTTAATTTCAGGTGGGGATTCGCAATGTGACTGAAGTTGTTTCCCAAATGATGAATTCACCTCATAAGCATGTCCTGTCATACCCATATGCCAGGAAGATGTAATCTCAATACTGGAGGGCATTGGTTTTCTTCATATGCACCCCAAATTCAACATCGGACTAGGAGAAACTTGCAAGGCATATATAGAACACACTTTGAAGGAGGCCACTTGTAAACTAATGTATAAGTTATGATAAGTTACTACTGGTACGTGAAAGATGCTATCGGCACAAGGGAGGGTGGACAAATTATGTTTAAAAGAAGAAGAAGAAAATTCATACATGTTGTACGTGCCCTAATAAATGTTCTTAGAAAACAAATGTACCAGGACTGAAGTTCCCGGGCTTAGTTTTTGCCATTTCTGGGCTGATAAACATCTGCATCAATAAGTTACATTAGTTCATATATGCCCTCATTTTCTAATTAGGGTCAACAAAATCAAGTCTAATCATTATACATGCATTGTGTTTCTTGATATATCAACATGAACCGCAATTGCAACTGACTACCACACTCTTGACCTGATTTTTTGCAAATGAATCTAAATATCTCTTGTGAGGTTTATTCAATAATAAAGCACAACTGGACGTTGCAAAACAAGTCATCTAGATTCTCAACGCATGGACAATCTTTACTATGTGCATCACATGCATGGCACGACAACATAGAATTTTCCAAAAGGGTACTTCACTCGTTGTGGTTAAATGACACACCTTAGTAAAAGCTTGACGATTAGCTGTTCCAAACCCAAAAGAAGGTGAAGTTGTCCTATTTGATGGTACCTGCATGTCTCCATAGGAAGAGGTCCGAATAAGAATAGCTGCGTCGAAAACATGCATCAATCAAGCATACTTCTAGTGGTTCATAACTTAACTCTCTAAAAGCAAATCAAGAAAGTTGGTGGCCTCTACAAACTAAAACATGAAGTCTGAAGGAACAAAGATTGAAAGCAAAGCCAACCTGCGGACCAAATGTGGACCTGAGAATGGTTCTGCGACGTGGTGGAGGCTGCCATGACCTATCCAACCTGAAAGCTTCCCAATAAGGTACCCTATCCTTTTTAGGTTGAATCGTTTTAGCCATCGTAGTGTGTCACAATGATGTTTCTGACGCAGCCCCCTCAGCTCCCCTTTCTTAGCCTATATTACGAAGAATGTAGTCCTTCTTCCTTGGGGTCTTGCCTCCTTCAGAGTCATTTCATTCAATGCACTTATTGAATGTAGATGCAATAATGATACTGCGGTAGTAGATTTCAACAACTGCTGGTGGCTAGGAACCAATGGTAATGCCATGCAATCCTTGTACACTGGTTATGGTCTTGAGCGTCGCTTACGATTCAGAGTTACATTGTGCTAGTGCTTTGTGCTATAAATTTCATATTTTACCAACAAAGGTCAAATGTTATCGCAATGTGGAACTACGAATATCAAGTGACACTGAATACCATAGATAGTGTAGTCATATGAGGGCATGATACATTCAGATCTTTCATTAAACTGTGGGCTTGTTTTTGAAGCCCTTGGTTTTCTTACTTGACTCAATTACATAAGTAGAAAGCTTTGTATGTAAGGTGATTCCTCAAGGAAACAAGGAGGACCTACAGTAAACATGAATACTCACGGAAGGTTTAAACCCAAATCCCATGGAAACTTCAAGGGTAGGGCCGGAACAATACTTGGACATGTGATTTCCCCTATTACAACTTGATTACTGGAGGCCCTTCACTTCTCGTAATGCCCATTTCGGGATTACACATAGGGCTTGGACCAGCTTGAAAAATGAAGCAACAGCATAATTTGACACATTGGCGACAACATCGAAGTAGTCTTTCCTTCCTGAACATTTAGGGTCAATCAATAAAAACTCGCGTAACCTTCTTTCTCAAAGGTCTTGTTGTAGTCATATTTGCAGCTGCTTTTGTTGGAGTATTCTTGTAACCCAGCAAACAAGTTGCCTGAAGCAACAAAACACTTGAAGCATGTCGGATCATGTTGTGTTTGGCACGAGGTGCATGATCGACTCGGTGGTGATTCATGCTGCACCTCGAGCTCGATTCCACGCCCAAGAGATGTTTGGGTCTTTGATTCATGCTGCACCTCGAGCTCGATTCCACGCCCAAGAGATGTTTGGGTCTTTGATTCGTGCTGCACCTCGAGCTCGATTCCACGCCCTAGAGATGTTTGGGTCTTTGATTCATGCTGCACCTCGAGCTCGATTCCACGCCCAAGAGATGTTTGGGTCTTTGATTCGTGCTGCACCTCGAGCTCGATTCCACGCCCTAGAGATGTTTGGGTCTTTGATTCATGCTGCACCTCGAGCTCGATTCCACGCCCAAGAGATGTTTGGGTCTTTGTTGCTACCTCGCATATTTCATGACGACGTCTTCTCGTCCTTTTCTCGCGTTTTCTCAAAGATGCAAATGACGAGGCGTAGGCCACTGCCGTTGCGTTTTTCCGAAAGGTCTTGTTGGAGTCGCATTTGGAGCCACTTTTGTTGGAGTCTTGTTGTTTTTGTAACCCAACAAACAAGCTGCGTGAAGCAACAAAACACTTGAAGCACGCTGGACCATCTAGTGTTTGGCACGAGGTGCATGATCGGCTCGGTGGTGATACATGTTGCACCTCGAGCTCGATTCCACGCCCAAGAGATGTTTGGGTCTTTGTTGCTACATCGCATATTTCATGACGATGTCTTCTCGTCCTTTTCTCGCGGTTTCTCAAAGATGCAAATGACGAGGGGTAGGCCGTTGTCCCTGAGCCATTTGACCCTAAACTGTTTTTTCGCAAGATCTTGTTGGAGTCGTATTTGTGGCCGGTTTCGTTGGAGTCTTGTTGCTGTAACCCAACAACCAAGCTGCTTGAAGCAACAAAACACTTGAAGCTCGCTGGATCATCTTGTGTCTGGCACGAGGTGCATGATTGACTCGGTGGTGATTCAAGTTGTGGTTGCTTGAAACTACACCCAACAGATGATGCTGGGGTCTTTGTTGCTACATCATGTGTTTCAGGGCTATAGTTTCTCTTTCTTTTCTCGCGTTTCTGCAAAGATGCAAATGACGGGGCGTCGGCAATTGGCAACGGTTGCTTGAAACTACACCCAAGAGATGATGCTGGGGTCGTTGTTGCTACATCATGTGTTTCATGGTTATAGTTTCTCTTTCTTTTCTCGCGCTTATTCAGAGATGCAAATGACGGGGCGTCGGCAATCGGCAACGGTTGCTTGAAACTACACCCAAGAGATGATGCTGGGGTCGTTGTTGCTACATCATGTGTTTCATGGTTATAGTTTCTCTTTCTTTTCTCGCGCTTATTCAGAGATGCAAATGACGGGGCGTCGGCAATCGGCAACGGTTGCTTGAAACTACACCCAAGAGATGATGCTGGGGTCGTTGTTGCTACATCATGAGTTTCATGGTTATAGTTTCTCTGTCTTTTCTCGCGCTTATTCAGAGATGCAAATGACGAGGCGTTGGCGATCGTCATTGCGAATGGAGTCACACGTAACAACGTAGCTGGTTGTGAGATTCTTTTGGTGGCGATGAAGCTGGAAACTACAACAGTTTTAAAATGGTTCATAACCATCAACCTGGAGTTGAAAGAGGCAACGAGCTTAGACCGAAGAGTAGGCAGAATGGCAACGGATTTGAAAATGGGAGTTGCCAAGAATGAGGTACACTTTGGCTGTGTTTCTTTTATATACTTGCTGCTTACTTTGAAAGTAAAAGTAAATGTAGGCTGAAAGTAAAAGTAAAACGCAGTGAAAAGCAAAAGTAAATGTAGAGAAAGGTAAAAGTAAAACATAGAGAAAGGTAAAAGTAAAAGTGATCTGAAAGGAAAGTAAAAGTAAATTGTAATGAAAAGTAAAAGTAAAACTAAAAGTGCACAAACAAATCACAAGCTTACTGGCCCATTAACATGCAATTATCGATTGGTATGATAATGGATTAACTTCGTGAAGATTTTCAATCATTGTGTTCATGTAGAGTCAATTACCCGTCGTCCATGTGGCATTCACTTGGGCTTTTTCATGTTGAGAAGTGGTGTTACGTGGCCATTGTTTTGGTGGGATCACTCACTATTTGGGTGGGTGTCCTTCTCATCATCTAAACTAAGATTCATACTAGATTTGCATCTGGTGGTTGAAAATACATGCCCATATTCTTCAGTATACTAGACTCATGGTTTCATAACATTCCTTAGTTGATGAGTCATGTTCAGTGTTCTTGATTTTAGATTTGGATTGAAATAATGAAATTCCAACTCTTTATTCTCAAACTTACTGCGAGACCCATGAACACGATTCATAAGCTAAGTAATGTAATGTTAAGGGTGGATTATACTATCTTATTGCTATTTTTCAAAGCCACTTCATGAAAATGATTCTTTAACATGATGCATTGTTTGAAAAACACATTACATTCTCTTGTTGAGTATGAAGGGTCCGTGGATGGGGTCATGAATAAGTCATATATTATATATTCAGATATTGTACCATGGATATTCTCTTACTAACACTGCTATTTGAGATTCAAAATGATAAACTTGAGTAAAACAATTTCACTGAATATTATTAGAATAAAATGATTGATAGCAGTTGAATAATACTATGCACAAAAAACATAACAATATTTAGTTGGCACAATTGTGTTATGTGGGCATGAGAATCACAACCACTTTGTTCCTTGACAAAATTTCTCTCGATCCACCCAACCCCATATTGAAACTAGGAATCCAAAACGTCGGAGTTTGGGGTACAAGGGCAACTGGCCTTTTGTGAGCTTTCCCAACTACACTAAATATGATATTTAGTGTTCAATACACTAAATACGAACGCAAACACTAAATATCACTAACCCTATGAAAATAAGTAACATTAAATGTAAACTCAAGCGCTAAATATCAACTATGGTAATATGTGGAAGTTACATGCATGAATGTAGTGTTAGTAAGGATAAGAGTTTTTTTTTAACAATGATAAAAGGAGAAGGGAGGTGGCAGTAGGGAGGGTGGTGGCACATTTATGTCTAACACTAATTGTCAAAGAATTGAAAATTAGTGTTGAGTAGGATAGGGTGGTAACAACACTAAATATAATCAAACACTAAATAGCATATTTAGTGTAGTTGACGCATGGACCAGAGTAGCAAGGAATTTGTCAAGGTAGGTGAATTAGATTGCCGGATTTTGACTAAGGGCCACTTCACACACAAGCCAAGACCCGTGACCACGTAACTGTGAGAGCCCAAAAGAAAGTGTCCAAAGGCCGTCCCCACACACCTCCAAAATCATGTAGTGTGGTCACGGACCCTCAAGTGTAGTGGGAAGTCATATGTGACCGGGCCCTCAACCAAATGCTATTTCAATGAATTTCTATTAATGCGGGTCCTCATACATGATAAAATAGAATAAACCAACGGTTGTGAGCAATCAAAGTGCCATGGTCTCCCGCTTTTGTGTTAGGCTTACCTCCAAAAAATGGTTTTTGAAAATAATCCAAGTGACCATGATACATGATCCATTTGATGCCATGTAGAAACCCATGTAGACTTTACGTCCATCTTGCATTCACATACTCCGTTGGTCCCTCAAGCATAGTGTGAAGCAAACTTGGACCAGCTCCACCTTTTCCATATATCTATATATCACCAAAATATAATGAAACATCTTTGGATTGCTTAACAACTTGGGTTTCATCGTCTCTTGAAGAATGGAAAAAATATATATAATAGATTATAAATATCTTACAATAATAGCTTCTATAAAAAGTTAGACATTTGACATTGAACACTTCACAAATTATCGAGAAATGTTAGTAACATTTTCTTAGAATCCAACTAACAAAGATGGTTTAGAACTTTACAAGCTACGCATTAGAAAAAAGAAGCTTATATTAAAAAAAATTATTGTTCAATATCCCTAAAGATAGTTGTTGAATAAACACAATTTGGGTTGATTATTCCTACAAGTGGCAAACTTAGGGTTTGTTTACACCAAAGGCATTAGGTCATGGCTCTTAAATGACCATGGGATTCTGCTTTTTGGATGAGTTCATTGAGAAGTCCATGGACTATAGCCCAAAGTTCTTTGGAAGAGCACAAACCCTCAGTGTAAACCCAAATCCGTCAAGCATGTCTTCAAGAGCCATCTTGTAAAAAAATTCCCTACAATCACGACCAACTTTATCCACACTTGCCACGTGGGATTCTGTATAAGGTGGATGAGGCAAATTTAGTTAGCTTCGTTAATTGAACACCAATTTTTGGCTCCTCATTGGCATAACCATTGCCCTAATTTAGTGGATGAGTAATACATGCTGATTTAGTCGCCACCTTGATGATATTTGGGTTAGTCACCTTCACAAAAATCAAACTACACCCAACATTCTTCATATTTAGGAGTGTTACCCACTGAGCCCTAACATGCTTGATTTTTGTGGGTGAGATGGGCAAATTGGAGGCAACAACTTGGGCAATTTAGGAGGTGGCATGTGGCTATGAGGTGCTAAACAATTTGCATTGTGGGTATTTTGTAATGAAATGCCAATTCAACAATAATTTATCTTACTTGTGACCACTTTAGAGACATGACACAATCAATATTGGCATTAAACTTAGTTTTTATTGGCAAACGACTCATGTTAGATTTGCCAGTGATGTCGTCCACTAACACAACATTGAACGATGCAAGAGTCTCTCCCCCCCCCCCCCAAGCACCATAACACCATGTAGGGAAGCAAAGAATATTTGATTCTAAAGCCTAAATCAACTCCAATTTTGATAATTTCAAATTTTTTGGTATGGGTTTGTAATTACTAACGTGCTCAAGTTTTTAATGCTCAAATTCATCAACTGAGTGATTTTACAAGACTAAAAATGTCCACATTAACCTTACTACTTTAGAACTTTCATCCACTGAAAATATTATGGATTGTGGTCCAAAAGTGCCCTAAAATGGGTCGTGAAACTCTCATCCAATGAGAATTCAAGGATTCTCAAGAGCCATGAGCATATGGCTTCCGTGTAACAGGCCCTTATGTCAGGTCAGGAAAAGGAAAGAAAAGAAAGGAAGGAAATGAATAAACAGTATCACAGTCATCCGAAATTATGAAAGAGACGATAGGGAACGCGGGAACGCGGGAACGCGAAGGGAACAACAGATGGATAGCTTCGGAGACAACATGAGCACCTGCCTTGCATGGTCCAAACCCTAATACCGCTTCTTTCTCTCTCCCCTTCCTTGCTCGATATCTCCGCGATGTTCTCTGTCCTTGGTTCTTCCGATCCTCTTGTGTTGATCGCAATATTATGTTGCCAAATTCACCAACGCACTTGAACCACGCTTCTTTTTGATACCTTACACATAAATTTCCAGCCAGAGGACAAAAACGACCACCAGCTTTTCCTTTTCCTGTAATTGAGCAATCGGTTCCTACTACTACTTGTGGGCGGTGATGGTAGAGCGCAATTGGAAATTGATGAAGCCGATGAGATAGTTCTGTACAGTTTGAAGCTGAGAAGCGGGGGAGGCAAGAAGAGTCATCGGGCACCATGAAGACCACTAAGGGTGGGAAGGTTATGAACCCCACCGATGCGTACCGCAAGGAGCTCCGCAAGAAGGAGCTCAAACGGGTAAGATTTTCAAATGCAACTTCTTCTTATATGTTATGTTGATGGAATTATGATGTTATGATGTTATGTGATTACCGAATGCCCTTCATCTTGGAGACCTTTTTGGAGTTGTTTTGTATCCTTCGAGTTCTTGTCACTATGCATTTATCGTGTTTGGGATTTCAGTGCATTCACTCGGGGTCTACGTTTTGTGGATTGCATTGTAAGTTTCCATTGTGTGGTGTGTTTCAGAACAAGAAAGAGAGGAAGAAGGTGCGAGAAGTGGGGATCCTGAAAAAGGACCCCGATGCCATCAAGGAGCAAATCAAGAAGCTGGAGATTATGAGTGTGTGGTCTTTCTTCCCTATGCCCCCACTTTACTATGATATTCATTTGGTGTTCACTTAACTAAAGGCGTAGTAACAGTATAGTTGAAGAAGATTATGATGGACATGAGAGTGTGTACATCAATCTAAGATATTTTTTGAGTTTCTGGCAAAGTAGATGGACATGTTTCGCGAGGTGTACGGTTTTTGTGGAACGGAAGGTGCCCCGTATCTGATGTCACTCGTTTGGAGAAGGTTTTCACTGTGATTGTCTGACCAATTAGTTTTTACCAGTATTTCAGATAACCACTTCTCTTACCAAGCCCCCGTTCAAAGTGATATGTTTGTTGGAATCGTACCAACAGTTATAGAGTCATGGGCTCATGTCCTTACCGCTTGGCCATCTGCTTTTGATATGCTTTACAACTAGGGTTTGTCCACTAACTGTCTTTTGTGTGTAAGGTACACTTCTTGCAGTTTGAAATCTGGTTGGATATGGGTGAACCTTTCTGTTGGCAGATGGTGGAAATGGTTGAGTTTGTGACATTGGCCATTTGAGCAACATTCAAGGGGCGGTAGCCTGGTCTGATTAGGTGGGACTTGACAGGCAAAATCTTGTGTGCATCAGAAAAAAGGAAAAGTGTTATATGTGATCTTCTATGACAAGACTTTCCTGTAAGCCTAGATTCCTTTTGCAGGTTGTTTTTTCAGAGCTCCACTGTACTCACAGCAGGTTGAGGAAGTTCAGGGTCACGTCTGCTGACAGTGTTTGTCTTCAGGAAATGAAGACCCATTTCCACTTTCAGAACACACCGCTACTGAATCTCAGCTTCCTGACACCAAAAAATAAGATCGTCTTAGTGTTCACTTGAAGACGCTTCCACAGTTGCTATTGCAGCAGTGAAGGTTTATTAGTTTCAGGGATTTTCTCCTGACTTTGTGGGTGCATTCTTGTAATGGACTTATTGTTGGATGTGGCAGAGGCTGATGGAGCATTGGACAAAACCAGACGACATAAGAAGAGGCAGCTTGAAGACACATTGCATTTGGTTATGAAAAAGAGAAAGGTCGCTGAACTTACCTTGTAATATTACCAGAATGATACTTCTTTTGAGGATAAATGTGTGCACAATGCATTGGGATTAAAGACTTGGAGGCCACTGGCATGTTACCCAACCTTATTTAAATGCTAGATTTGGGAGTTATGCTAGTCATGTAAAACTTTCTTCAAAGTGAGTCAATCTTTTCTTATACTAATTTAAAGGAAGGGAATATCTCCTCATAGTTAATTGGCTGCTGTCCGCTTGAATTTTTTATGTTTCTGCTGTAATGCAACAATGTTGAAGGGATGTCAAGGCTATACATAGTGTAGTGGGCCTAAGATTTTCAGAAAGTTCTAGTTTGTATAGAGAAAACACTAAGTGATGGTGGGTGTGTCCTTCTCATGCAATTAGTTGTATCTAATAATTATTAATTAAATGATTTCAGGAGTATGAAGATAAAATGCGAGAAAAGGGTGAGGAGCCTGTCATGTTTAGGTATGCCTTCAACGTGAATGACTTGTTCCTCTGTTCTTTCAGACCTTCTTCAAACAGCACTTTTCATACTTTATGCTGTTTGTTGATCACATGATTGATCATTTGACTGGCATTTATTTCTCATAGTACAATTTTGGGATGCATCTGTGCTGGTTGAGCTCTCCTAAGTTGATGATGGCATGTTGTATTTTGTTATTGTATCTTCTTTCTGTGATGTTCTTGGCTTATTTTCTGCAGTCACTTACCTACGCCACGGAGACGAGCAACAGCAGAAGAAGAAGAACGGGCCAAACATCCAAAGCCTGAGGTGTGCTTCTTAATCGAGTACTTCTATTTCTAGACAATTAATAATTCTAGCATAGTAATGCCTTTCTTTTCCAAGACCTTCTTTGAGAAGCATGTCGTCCAGTCTTACAATATTTAGCTCAGGGTGAGTGTCAGTTGCAGATGTCAAAGAGATGTTTCACCCTAGGCAAGTGTTATGCTAGAAAAACATCAGATTTAGTTATGACCCTTTATTGCAATGCTAAGTAACCTGGTCTGAGAAAGGTCACAAATTTTAACGTATAATTGAATACTGGTCAGAGTAGGACACCCAAAGACTAGTACCTTTACAGGATGTCTTCATAGGGTTACTGGTAAGAAGACAGGATCCAGTTCTAATGGCAGTTGACATCTTATTGTGCTGCAGGATTCAGTTTACTTTCATCCTGCACTAAATCCCAGTGGAGCGCCACCTATAGGCAAACCGCCCATGTACAAGTCATCCATTGGTATGTGAATTTGCTTATCCTCTCATTTCTAAGGTGAAAATGTACAAACTGTGGACCAGGGATAGTTGTTTGATCTTTTTCTTCTCTGCTACTTTCTAGAAGTGGTTGCTTGGATTGCTGCATAATTTGGACTTAACATTGTACTTTTCCTACTCATCTTCTATTGATTTTGTGAACTTCTAATGGAACTGCATAGTTATTTTGTGGGGCTTCTCTGATTTTGTTAGTGATTCATTTTTTGTTTGGTTCTGTAGGACCTCGCATTCCTCTTTCAGGCACTGCAGGTCCAAGCGGTGAGATGGAGATGGATCCAGACTCTGTGGTACCTCTGCCTCCCCCGCCACCTCCTCCTCCCTTGCCTTCTGCTGGAGAGAGTTCCTCAGCAGGTGAAAACGTAATTCCACTACCGCTGCCTGTGCCAGTACCACCTCCACCTCCTGCTCCTCCACGACCTATGCAAGGTGTAGTAGCACCTCCTCCTCCTCCACCACCTCCATTTATTGCAGGGCCTTCCACACATGCATCTCCAGTAATGCCACCACCACCCCCTCCTCGGCCTACACAACCTCCTCCACCTGGTACAAGGGAAGAAGCACCACCTGGGACGGATGAAGAGGCCTCTCCAGCTGGGCCTGAGAATCCTGATACAACTGGGAGTGCGCAGCAAGGAGCATCATTCTTTTTTGTAAGTAATCTATATTTTCTTGAAAACCTTTCTTAGTTTACTCTGGGTTTGTTGCAGTTTCTACTTCTTGGATTGTCTACTGCAGTCAGCAAGAAACTGTAATACATGGTAGCATAAATTCATTCCCTTATGTTCCTTGAAGGCTGATTTTAGTATGGGTTTGTTTGGTCTGCAGCCTCCAGGGCGACTCCCGCCACCCCCTCTCCCTCCTAGGCGACCAACTATGGCTCCTCCAGAAGATCAGAATGAACCAATGGATGAAGACGAGCCTACAGATCTGAGGAACTCTTCTGCACCACCTCAACAACAAAGGCTTCCTCCACCTCCTCCTATGCGTCCCCCCGTGGGTCCTCCCCCACCACGGCCTGCGTCTCTAGTTATGCGACCACCTACTGGTCCTCCACCACCACCTCCACCACAAAACCCACCTCCATCAGAAGTTCCTCCACCAGGGGTGGCTCCACCTGGATTAGTTCCTCCTGGCCCCCCACCCCCTCCTGAAAGACCTTCTTTACCACTTCCTCCTCCACCGCCACCTAGGATGCCACCACAAGCAGGTATGCTGCCACCTCCACCAGGGCCACCACCTGGTCCACCTCCAGTTAGACTGGGTCCACCTCCTTCAGTTCCTCCCCCTGTCATGCGGCCTCCTGCTGGTCCTCCTCCAGTTGGTAAGGGTCCCCCTTCTGGACTTCCTCCTCCCCCTCCCCCTCCAGCAAGGGTAGCAGCACCTGAAGGAGCACCTGAAGATGCTGGTAAAGCAGGCAGCCTTGCAAAGCCGTCGTATATAAAATCTGCTGCTGCAACCGTAGTGAGGAGGCCTCTGGCCCAACATACACCAGAGCTTACATCCATGGTACGTTATTTCCTTTCCCTCTCTGATTTAGGGGTAGCACAGTCAAGGAGATGAAGACTGAACCTGTTTAACATCTCAAGTTAATTTGTTAAGGACCTTTCTGTGCACCTTTAGCTAACTGGGACATCCACTTCATACTCTTGGTTAATTGTCAAATAACAAGCTAAATGAATGGGGGAGGGGACAAGAGTAAATAAATAGTCTCCCATGGAAGGGGGCCAATATGGAGGGCAAGTGGGACCAAGGTAAGGAGGTGTTAGATGGTCACTTCGATCTCTGCTCCCACTTCTCCTAGGATGCAAAATATGCATTAAGTGGAGATGATTGAGCTTGTAGTCCAATCTCTTCTGAACACATGTCTTTTTGGTGTCCGTTTTAATATCCACACCTAATCACACACCACCAAAATATAAACACCTACTCACTCACCACTATGATTAGAGAAACATGACCATGAAAGGCCCACTTACCTTAGGCCTTAACCCTTTTGCTTGACACCCTCATACTTGAACATGATTCACATGAACTTTAAGAAGAGATAGGGTTTATTAACCTGAATAGTGTTTTGGGGGAGTGGTTACCCATATGTGCGGCATGGCACTCGGATCTAGTTGGATGCCACCTGGGCAATCACACGTTTTTGCTGGGAATTGTGATGGGAAGCCATTTACTAATGAGTGCCTGCTGGCTTGATGTGATCATTAACCTTAGGTGATGTTTCTCTTGAATGCTCTGTGAGTATAGTTTGCATCTTGGTGTATTCCCGGCACATGAAACCTACTTATAATAAGTTGTTTTTTCCGGATCCAGGTACCAGCTTCAGTTCGTGTAAGAAGAGAAAGTGTACCCAAGTTGAAGCCAAAGGCTGTCATAACAGTGCCTACCCAAGTTGCACCTACTGCACCCCGACCCACAGGTGTGGTGAAGCCTGTGACTATAGATGATACATATTCAGCATTTTTGGAAGATATGAAGCTTTTGGGAGCTTTTGGACAGGGACAAGAAGGCGCAGATCCTTTTGCATAGGTTGCTGCCTCACTAAGCCTTCCAGTAGCTATGGTTAAGACTTGATGGAATCATTTAGTTATTACCTCTTGTATCATGTTCTCTTAATATACGTCATTTTTTGACAATTGGGATGCTCAGCCAGGAATGTGTCGGGAATACTACCAGTTGTGAATGAAACTTAAATGCTTAATTATTGATATCTTGTACAGCCATTATTACATCCGCATAGTATATCATTTTTTGTGGAGTCATGAGACAATGAGCATTATTCAGCTGCTATCCACTGTTCCATTTTAATAATATCGGTACACTGCTTGCTGTGCTCTGCTGGGAGAATAAAGAGTATAATTCCGAATAGAATCTGGTTTATTCCTGGCCTCACCCAGCGAACAAACTCAATTGAATAATGTTATGCACTCTTTTAAGTGGTGTTCTCACAATTCTTGAAGTGGGAACTTGGGAGGAATGTTATCTGCTCATTTGATAAGTGAGGACTGAGGACAACGTAATTTTCTCTTCTATTAATCCTGTTACTGTCTTATTTGCACACCTCTGAAAACTCTGTTGACTATCTTTTGACAGTTGTAGCAAGGCATTCACAGCATGTTAGAAATTATACATGTTACAACAAATACAAGTTTTCAATGGACACCTGCTTCAAGCAGTTCAGTAACAATGGAGAGGTGCGGCAAGCAATTGTGGCCTTTCACAAAGTAGTTACAAGACTTTTGAATTCAATTTCTACTGTGGACAATTTGGCGAGTTTGGCTACATAAAGTGATCCAATTATATGCTGGTTATCTCATTGGATTCAGAATTCAGAGTGGATTCGGAAAGCAATGCAATTCATAATATGTGAATTGTATTTGAATTTTTAAATGTAAAGTTCCCATGCCCCTATGTGAAAAGTCCATTATCTTATGCAAAAGGGTGGGGATGACCAAGATGGCTAGCACAAATGGATGCCCCTTTGTGATTTGCAATTGCTAATCAAATGAGATAATTCTTGATCGGCCAAAACTATATGTGGAGTTGGAAGTGCCTACACTAGGGCCACATACCTTAGCATAAATATGTTCATTTTGCTCATCACAACATTATTAAGCAAAGTGCGTTTCATGTGGGCCTTGAGAATATAAACATGGGATGCCCCAACCTAGTGCACAATCACACTTATTTGAGTCTCCTTGCACTAGGTTGGGACATCCCATGGTTGTATTCTCAAGGCCCACATGAATGAACGTACACTGCTGAACAATGTTATGATTCTAGTACAGAAAGACAAACCGTATCTTTCTGGCACTTTGACATGTTCTACACAAGCCTTGTTTTTCAGTTCATCTCTTGCAAAGTTTCTGGGCAGTATAAATAACATCCTTTCCAAAATATTAATGAATGGTGACAAGCTTGTCTACAAACAAGATACATTGAGAATTTGAATATCATGAGGTTGGTTAGGTAGCTTGGGCATTGTATTTAAATTGGGCAGGAGAAATAGCAAGGCCAAAGTCTACTCCTATCTTCAATGGGAGTAGATTCAGTCTATTTGCACATTTGCATGTTTCAGCTGCTGGGTTTTAAAAATAAAGTATGAAGTTGTCTTGTCTAACAGGACAACTACTTCGCAGTAACTTACCACTTAAATTGCTGCTGATTGAATCATTACTTGATAACTAGAAGTGTTTATCAAGAATGTGCTGTATGACGTCAGCTCCTTCCTTATGTAAAGCAGGTGATTTAACCTGCATTGGAAAAGCAGCAATTTATTTAATGTGAGATTTCTACTGGTTTCTTTGTTTTTTTAAATTTTTTATCAAGTCAGTCAAATCCAGCTTCCTATAAGAATGATTTGAAGACGGAATGATCAAAGTTGTATTTATCTTGTGTTGTTATTCAGGATAAGTTGGATGCACAGCGGGTTTCCTGAAAATTGTACCTGGATGGCATTATGTGCCATGAAGCGAGAAGCAGTTCCAAAAAAATTGACATCAACCCGTCGCCAAGAAACTTGTTGAAGTCCAGCCACCATCTCTTCTGCACATGTCTCATGGCAATGTGGTAGTTTTTAGTTGGTTTTGTTGTATTTATTTTTATCCCCTTCTTGTTGGACAGTGGAGAAAGAAACTCTAAGGAATGTGGGCCTTATGTGGTCACTGTTCTTAATTGAACACCTATACGTTAGTGGTATATGGTAAGACTTGTCCTTAAGAATGGACACCAAAACAACACGTGTTACAATGAAAATGGATTATGTGCTCATATATTAACCATTCTAGATTGAATTATCAACACAATTCGGTCTAATTAAAGAGAATGAGAATCTTCACTTTGACCTCTTTGAAATTTTAAAACCGGAAATGAAAACCTGCGTGATTTGTCACATTTGCTAGCCAGATGAGACATTCCCAAGTCAACTCAACGGCCAAAATTGGCTGTGGAGTTGGAAGTGCCCACAATAAGGCCACATTAGCTATCTGCAAGGGAAAAGCTAACCTTCGAAGGCATTGAAGTTGTTACTTCTGCAAACATGAGGAAGTTCAGGGATTGCAACAGGCTGCGAATGTAAGCATGGAGGGAGTTCTTCATCCCGCACAATGTGAGGATACCGTGGGTCGACTGGTTCATGCCCAATCTGTTCAATCAAGTTCCCTATCAAATGAATAATTTTTTTTACTGTTGTGACAAAAATGGCAACTTCTTAGGTGAACAATAGTTTCACAAATGACCTTTACTTGTATAATTACATATGAATGATCTGTACTTACCACATGTATGTGGAATTAGGATACACATTTGACTGCTCTGCTGAGAATCTTTACTCTAGGAGATGACAATTACACCTGTACGACCAGATTACTCCATCTTCAAAGTTGCAATGCATGACATTTTTCCACCACTAGCATTCATATGAGTTTCTTCTCTCATTATAGTAGAGTTATCTGCAAAGTCCCTCAAAGAGAGACCGAGCAAGGTGTTGGTGTCCCTTTAAAGGACTTTCCTATTGAGAGCTCGTTAAAGCATCAATGTCAGATCCTAATTTTGAAACATGGGTGAAATTCCTCGGACTCCTCTTTTAATCCCAAATTTTTGAAGAGAACATTAAAATCTAGAATAGGGTATGACCTTTGGATCTCACCATTGTAAATCTGACTCAATCTATGCAAGGTTCACTTTGGTTACCAATCCCAATAAAGTTTTATAACCAAAGTCTTTTAACATACTAATATTAACCTTAATAAAACTTGGGTCACTTTAAGGATAAGTTCTCAAACTCATCTTTAACCCCATTAACCTGACTTTGATCCAAAGACTTGAAGGATGACTCTAGTTTCATTAGAAATTTTGTAATCCAAGGAGAACAAATGCTGCTCTTAAAGGTTTCACACCTTAAACCACAAATATCTTAATCAATGTAGATGTCAAATACCTCTGGCAATTCTGAAGCTCTTCGTAAAGACGATGTCCGCCATCCAACCATATCTTTGAACAGGAAAGATCAAGCCTCAACCATTCAAACCAATAAATCTACGTCATTTTTCAACATAAAATCTCAACACTTCTTATTAGATGAGTTATGTGATCTATATGTCAAATGAAATGTAGCATTCCTTACTCTATGCACTTGAGAAATGGTCTGAAACTATATGCATTTTTTCTATCTAAAAATATGGTGGATTGACAACATTTCGAACCATATTCGTTTATGAAAAGGGTCAAGATAGAAGTTGTTAGACCATCCAAAAATGATATCTTCTAAGATGGGTTTGGATACGATCATACATAACATTCGCATATACGGTCCTTCGTTGGAAAGCTTTCAAGGCTGATCTACAAGGCCAAACCACAAAAATTACCTTAGGATCATTCCGTGAAAACAAAACATTATTTTCACCAAAAAAAGAGCCTTATTTCAATGTCAATTTCATTAGCCTATCGCAACATGAAGTAAAGTTTTTCATCATATTGGTTGTCTAGTGTGTTTAGAAACACCTCTCAGAGGGGCAACATCCCTTTAGGATAATGAACCACATGCAATAAAGGAGTATTTTCAGCCAGCCTATAAATAATGCACATATTCATGAGATGTTTCATATATTTCATGAGTGTTCTCCAAATATACCTAATATTTTCTTTAAACTAAATTCAAATATCTTGTATTTATGTTAATTGTTATATAGAATTTACTCCTTTGGATTTAATTCCATCCACACGTGGTTCTCATATCTTCCAAAGAGTAATCTCCTAGGAAGCACCTCCACTCCAGGTCCATGGTTTGAACAACAATTCATGGCTTTATGAAAAGGCTGCAGAATGTACGAAAAACTCACATAAATTTTCCTTCGTCGCAGTCGGTTACCATTCGTCGAAGCAGGGGAACACCACCTCCACCTCCATCTCCATCTCCATCCGTCAGGAACAAATGTCGTCCAGTTTTCCCCACAAACCAATGGGCCATCAGAGGTGCCACTTTTTCAAATGGAGAAAAACCAAATAAAAATGGCAACTGCAGAATAAGCAAGGAGAGCTATTATCATGAGAATAGGTCAATTTATAAAAGAGGTAAATAACTTTCATACCGAAAGAAAGGGAGGCTGTCTAATTCATGCACAATATTCAGCAATAATTCTAAAAAGGTGTGCAACATCCAAGTATTTAAGAAATTAATAATTTAGAGAATCATGTCAAGTTCCTTACTAAGTCAAACTTGCAATTTTGGGGAGTTTGATGCTTGGAGTTGACAAGCATTCATCCAAAGCCCAAATTAATAAGAGCTTGATCAATTTTCAAGCTTTCAATAGTTTGAACAAGGGGGGAGTGGTATTAAAAAAGGAAGCATCCATAAGAAGTCAAAGGATGATTCGTGACAAGACAAAGAATGTTTGAAAATCCATTGGCTTGGGCCCACAAATGAGAGCTCGAACTCTCAACGTTCCTAAGCTACCTATGTTAGGATTGTGACCGAGAGCGTTGTCAAAGATGACCGAGGGCTAATCATAGTTGTTCAACATGGGGATCCATCAAGGCATTCTAAGCCACGTAGAACACCTTGATCCATCAATACTTAAATTTGAGTGAATAAGCATGTATAAGACCCCCCACCCCGTTGAGAAAGCTCCTTACTTCGAGCTCTCAATTCTCTAGTGTGAAGGGGGCCTAAAAGTATACATTGTTGTCTAACATATTACTCTGTTTATGGTAAATATTGTGGGCCACACTATTGGGCTTCTTTCCATTATAGAATCATTGGGGGTATATTGTTGGTGGGCATTATTTACCAACCCACACTACTTCACATCAAAAGTCAACATGGGGGGGTTGTAGTATTTCTATTGGATTAAATATAGCATGCATTTGAAAGGCTTGTAACCTAGAGAAAGGAGGTGGGTCACAAGGACATGACAAGTGTAACTAGGGTTGTACACTATTTTCTTGCATGATGGTGTATATTGTGGGCCACACTATTGATGTTGTAGGCGGTTAGTTGTAGATCTAAGAACGGACATCAAGAATACATTTGTTTAGAAGAGATTGTACTACATGCTCAAAATTTGTTAACCATTCTAAGCTCACCAGTCAATGTAATTGGGGGACTTATGTGACTTTCTTAGAGTTCATTATCAGTGGACTTTGATAATTCAAAAAATTCAAAATTAGCTCCAAAAACTATCCGAGATTGATCCTGGCTTCTGTAGACACATTTGCAGAGACACAGAAATTTCAACCTCTCGAATCCACGTAGTATAAGGTAGCAAACAGCAAAAAATAACCAACCAAAATGTGTCTGCCTTATTTATCATAATCAGTATAGTGGGAATACCTGGCGACTTCCTCGAGAACCCAGGTGAGGGGTAGCCACTGTAATGAAGTTGGCTGCTACAAGGCCTGCCATAGTGCCATAGGAAGTGGATGTAGCCTCATGTGCATTTTCAGGGTTAACTCTGCCAGAATTGGTGGATTGGACACCGCTTCCATCTTCAGGTGTAGCAGGATTTTCGCTTTCCCTCTCCAGCACATGTGGTTGATGTGGGGGTCTATACAACTGACCAATGGCATACCGAGTGATCAAACCACCCAGTGAGTGGGCTAAAAATGAGATCTTCGTGACGCCCGGCGTCTCTCGTATAATACCTTGAACCTGCCCAGCCAAAACACGAGTTTAGGATAAATAAGGTAGACGTGCCTAAATCCAACATAGCAATGATCTGGAGACTTAAATCTGCGTAGTATGTGGTTAGTTGTGAATGTAAAAACAGACACAAAAAAAACATATGTTTAAAAGAGATTGGACTACATGCTCAAAATTGTTGATCATTCTAGGCTCAATAGCCAACATGATCGGGGGACCTATATGACCACCTAATGAACACAATAATATTCACTTTGACAATGAAGAACATATTCATATGAGCTCTGAAAATTATGAAGCAAATGGCTAGGGGCACAATTTTGATTTGTTAATCAACTCGCACTAATCACGTGTTTCATATTCTACGAGAAGTGAGCACAGAGAAAAGTATCCGAATAACACACGTCTACCTTACACCGGGAGCGGCTTATCGCGTAATGGTTTTGCTGAAAAAAGACATGTGCTTAAAAGGGATTGGACTACATGCTCAGATTTTATTAACCATTCTAGGCTGAATAGGTAACATATTCAGCCTATGTGGCATTCTTTTGGCTCACTGTGAGTCAACTCTGATAAATCATAGCAATTCGATATTAGCTCCAAGACTTTCCGGGATTGATCTTGGTTTCTTCAGATACTATGCGGACACACAGATTTACAACCTCACAAATCCTCCGAGTAGTATAGGGTAGCAAACGACAAAAAGTAGCCAAATAAGGCCCACCTACCTTAGTCTACTTCAAGTTACAAAATTCATGCAATTCACTGTAAGTTGCACAATCTATAAAAATTCATACAAAGATACATAGTTTCTTCCCTAAGGACAGAGCTAATAAATTGAGTCTCGCATCAACCTGTTCAGTGAGTAGAAGAAAGCCCTAGGAAAGGCTTCAGCTGAGAACTCCAAATGTTGGAAAACAATTAGGCACTCTAAATTAAGGAAGTACTTACATACACCTCACAGCAGCAGACATGAAGGTTATTGAAAATGAAGAGACCACACTCAAGCTTTAAAGACATCTATGAAAATATTTGGATTTTGTCAGCACAAAGTCAATACTCCAGATTTGATGGGATGTGGTGTTAACCGGATGGACAAACGAGTAACTGCAGATGTCACAAGTGGCTCTTTCTTGAAGGGACACAGTCAAGGTGAACTGCCATCTTTGCTCTCTTTACCACGGGCATTAGAAAATAAATGAAATTAAAATAAAAATCTCTTTCAGGACTGAGAAATGGTGAGGCCAACCTCTTCTGCAAGCCGGTGCCCCATAACATCAACTCCATGGAAGGTCTTCAAAGCAGAGTTGGTTGCACTACCTGCAGTAGATATTCCAAAATCTAATGTCATAATCCAGCAATTTGGCAGCTCTCACAGTTTGTAAAAAGAAATAGAGATATACCAATGGGTTTTTCACCATCAAAAAAAATCCTTTTACGAACGAAGAAACACGCCCAAGAAATCTATTAAATTCATTTACCCCCCCCCCCCAATCAAATTTCTGAAAGAAAATGCACCAAGTAGGACTGCCATTTGGAGTGAATGATAGAAGGATGATTGTTACAAACAGTGAATCACAACACTGTCTGCAAGCTTCAGCTTGAACTGCTCGGCCGCAAACCTCCAATTGTCAGCACTGTGTCATCACAAGTACAAGTTACATGATTAATACAGAAACCTAACATCCCCTGCCAGAAAACCAAATAAATAAATAAAAATAATCTTTTATAAGATACTCTTCCAGGAGACTCCGACGCATGGAAATATGAAAAAACGGCATCCATCAACCTCCTCAGGATGCCGTGAAGGTCTTAAGAGTTTCTAGGTTTCAGTAGGCCAATCAACTCGTAATCAATGAATGTGAAGTATGGAGAATGCACAAAGTCCTATTACATACCTTCCAAATATCATGTCATTGCACCATGAAGCAATTTGGAAACAAGAAATCACACCATTTCAAAAGCGGGGGTGAAAGAAAACTTAGAAAAAGCATCAATGAAGATAGGCAAGGGTCTTTTAACCTATGATGGCTTGGATCTCGGAACGACATTTTGAAGCAGTAGAATCAAACATTAGAATGTACTTTGCTGGTTGCTGTTGATAAAATTCGAGTAATGCCAACATAGATGTCATGGAAACACATTCTCTAAAAATATAATACAACCCAAGAGGATATGTGGGGACTATTAGAGAGGGACACACCTATGACATAGATTTTGTTGCAATTCACCTCAAAAAGATTCACCGAGAAGAAATAAAAGATGATGAATGTCATTAAATGAGATGTGAATCTCTCTCTCTCTAACCTGCCAATGATGCCATTGACGAGGATGACTAAATGATCAGGATGAGCGCCAGGATTGACGCCAATGGTGAAATGGTTCCCGGAGGGCGAAGTCTGGAGTGACATTGTCTGCAGCAACTTTTGAAGAGGTTTTAATGAGGTTTTTTGTTGGTTCCTTGACTTGAAATTCTGTAGGCGCCTAAAGGCAGGGGAGGATGTGGCAGAGAATTGACTCAAATCCTTGGCAAGCGATGGCGATGGGCATGGAGTGCTGCACCCCTTAGTCATTGGCGCCATCGTCGTTTCTTTGAAGCTCCGTCTTCCCTTTGGCCCCCTCTTATTTTGTGACTCTTCATTTTCTCATCCACTCTTGTTCTCTTTTCCTCATCCATTTGCTCCTGTGCGTTTGTGGACTATGAAGCCATAACCATCCATCCTGCTTAAATTCATCCACTCGTCACCTATTCCCAACATTGTCTTTTCATTCTTGAGACATAACTTTTAAACAGTCAATGATACATCAGTCGGAGTGTCTTCAATGCTGATGATGTCATTCTTTCCGCCATTTCTGATCACCTGGAACTTCAAATATTTTCAATGAGGACTATCTTAACTTAGGTGTTTGCGACATTTTTAGGCAGTTTTTCGAGCTCCTCTGTACAGCATTACCCATGTGAAGGATGCTTCAGTTGAGATAGGAAGTCTTATGGGTGCAATTCGGAAGAAAACCCCAAAACCTCAAAACCCTAAATCTGTCTTAATTCACGAGTGTCTAGCTGATGAGTCTGCCATTTCATCATCTGGACAGTTTTAAAATTGGGGAATATCATATATGTGTGGGTGAGGAGGTTTATGGGAAGTTTTTCAAGCTCCTCAGTCCAGCATTGTTATGTGAAGGATGTTCTAGTTGAGGTAGAAAGGCTGAATTTGGTACAACTCGAAAGAAAAGCCCCAAACCCCTAAACCCGGATAAAGAGAAAGGATGGACTAGAATTTGAGCTGGAGATTTTTCAACCGCTCAATCGCACCAGATCACATCAAAGAAATTGTAACTCGTGCAACTTCAGTGTTCTCTGTTTTGAAGAATGATATGACTGGCCTTGTAGTGAGTGCAAAGCATCTTTTGGTTGTCTCCAAAGCGCCCTATAGCCTATATCTTTCATCTTCTCAATTAATGCATGTCGAGAATCTTATTGCAGAGTGCATCTTCTGAGTTTTGTGGGTTATTTTCTTTCCAGGCATCATAAGGTGACATAGCCCACCTGTTTTTGTGTCTCCGTAGCAGCAGCTATGGCAGACATCCAAATACCCTTGTGCAGCATTGTTGCCATCGATCCCATTTCCATCTGGTTTTCATACTTTCCCCTGACCCTCTCATATTCCCCTGAAACCTATTATGATTGAGGTTTTTCAGTTTCCTCCATCCCGAATGCTTTGCAAGCAAATTTTCCATCGCTCCAAATTGCAAGTTGGAATCTAAACATTTGTTATTGTCCTGGCAGTTACAAAGTCTGTGGTTCCTGCGAGCGTGTGTTGTCCGAGGAAAGCACCAGCTATGGCCCCAACGTGCATCCTTGTGAATTTTGTAGGAGGAGGCCACGAAATCCAAATGCACCAACAACAAAACACTTGTACAAATTACTGGTAAGTAGTTTGAGTACCCAATTCTTCATTGACTGATGGTGAATGTCAATCAACCCACATTTGTTAGGTTAATCGAACAGTCATTATGCCTTACTTGAGGAATCTATCCTTGCGACGAAAAAGTTTCATAACCTTACACTTGGAAGTACAATAAACAACATGTAGGATATGGTTCCTGTTTTGTACACTAAACCCCACAACACTAGAGTTATCATCTAACTCAACATGACTTTTGGTCAGGAGTTGGTTGTTTTGCATTTAAGACCTTCTTGGTGGATTCTTGGAGATAGTTTGAAGGTTTGAACCAGTGTTGGTCTGGTACCACTTTTTTTTGGGATACCATTCAGGTATGGATAGTTGACGATATACTTGGTTTTGATATCATTTGAGTTTACATATCGTGCAAGAATCTTCATACCTAAGCAAAATCATCCTAGTATCAATATGGTTTAGAATGGTATCGACTTAAATCATAACTCGGGTATACAAAGATTCTCCCACCTTGAGGTAGCCACCAAATATCAGTATTTGACTTGGCATTACAATTTTTATACCAACAGGTAGGTTCTTTGATACCACTGTTGATGTTGATTATCAATACCACACATTTACCTATATACTAGACCAATACTGGTTTGAACAAAGAAGATACTATATTGGTTTGTAGAGGGTGAAACTCTATTTGGCATGCCAAGAGATGCTAGAATGAGTTTGGCCCTCAATGAACCGAAATTGGTTTCTCTTCATTCCAATACAAACACTATCTCCAAGCATGCACCACACGTGAAAGAATTAATGCTATTGTATGCAAAACAACTAATTGGAAATCGTAAGAGAGCAACTCCCAATGAAAAGTCACATTCAAGTAAGGATAAGATAACTTCCTTGCAATATTTTAGTGACACTCTTGGTGGTGCCAAGTTGAGGCATGTATGTCATATGGTGTCAATATTAAGATTTTATAATCTTCAAATAGATGTCAACAAGTGTCCAAATTCTTTAGAGTATACTAACGTACATAATGGGAGGTTTGTGTGGACAGGTCTCTATTGCAACTGAGAGTTGTGCTATTGTGGTAGTGGTTTTTGATCGCGCGGCCAGATTACTTTTTGGATGCTCAGCTGATGAGTTTCTCCAATTTGCCTCACAGACTCCTTTTGCAGGTACATCACATAAGCGTGATTGGATGCATGGCACATTATAAGGGTTATCCTCTAACTCAACACGACTTTTGGTCAAACATTGGTTGTTTTGGATACTACACCTTCCATGTTTAGTATGATTTTGGGGCATGCTTGGAGGTTTTGTGGAGGTTTCAATGAAGAACATTCCATATAGGTACATTGAGGGTCAAACCCATTTTGGCATGCCAAGAGGAGCTAAATTGAGTTTGGCCTTCAATGAACTAAAATAGATTGTTCTTTCAAATTCACATACTACCTCCAAGCATACACCACAACTCGAAAGAAATTATGGATTTTGTATACAAAACAACCAATGGAAAATCATAAGGAACCAACTCTCAATGTAAAGTCCCATTGAGTTGAATGATAACACTATTGCCTCGAGCATTAGTAGTTGCATACATTTATCTGAGCTCTTCTAAGAGTGTCTGAGGTTTAGGGATTAAAAATTTCCAGCTTATGGAATACCTTTTTTTTTTTTTTGCAGCTGAGATGGCAAGCAAGGTGTTGGAAGGTGAGATGATGTCAATGATCTTGCGGCCTCCAAAGGGGGGTTATGGGCAGCACTTACGTGTTGTGTCCATAATACCAATTTCGAGCTCATTCCAACCTGTCATAGCTGTTCTGCCCAAGCACTGCACTTCAGGTCTATACTTCTCATTATCTTCTCACGTTGACTTTCTGGAATTAGGTAAGCAGGCCTTAAATGGACACTTTTAGCTTTGGACCACTTCTCGTGGGATATGAATCACGCAATTACTGCAAGATGATTAGCAAATCCAAATTGTGTTTGTAGTTGTTTTTCGCATAATATTTGGAGTTCATATGCTTTTATCTTATTTATTATGAAAGTGAACATTTTCTTCCTCATTAAATGGTCATATACGTGCCCCCACTTATGTTCTTTATTGAGCCAAGAATGGTTGACAAATTTTGAACACATAGTTCAATCTTTTTTAATCTGGTGTCTTTTTGGTGTCCATCCTTAGATCCACACCTACTCACACATCACTCAAATATAGGAGTCTGTTGAAAATGCTTAACCAAATTAGGCCCGCTTACGTTATATGCTCAAAATATAGACACCACACTATGAAGATGTCACCACATTTAAAAAGTGGCATCCTTCCTAAAACCTGAACTTTAAATTATTCATTTTATCAAAGTATTGTTTAGTAGTGAGGAAACAACACCAAGTCATTTACTTCTATATCAATCCCCCTCGTTCTCTACTAAAAGTAGTCAATTACTTTTGCAGCAAAAGGTGAATGTATCAGGTCTTGAAGCACATCGGCACCCATTAGCCAGCAATTTACCATATTTCAAGTAGAAAAATACCTTGCAGTGGTTCAGGTATTTCTTGATGCTGGTGAGTACTTGCTGTTTTGTAATGTACATGCTCTTCTACTTGAGAATCGAATTTTATTGGGGCAAGAGCTCAAAAACACTATAGAATTCTCCTGAAGCCTTTGTACTAAGCCATGATGGACGGCTGGGGATTCGTGGCACTCACTAAAAATCATCCATCCAAGATATCGTGGATGAAGTGGCTCCAATAAAAAAACCCCCCCTATGGGGTTGAGGGCCGATTCGTTCAATGTGACGTCACTAGACTAATTCGGGGCCTTTGACTCTATTTCCGGAATCAAATTGCCCAAAAATAGCCATTTAGATGATTCCTGTGTTTTTTTCATCCGCACGGATGATTTTTAGTGAGTGCCACGAATCCCCGGCCATGATGGACCCCATGACAACATCCTCTTTTTCCTTTTGCTCACAAAATTATACCGTGCAAATTTGTGTCATTTGCTGCTCTAATATACACTAATGGAGATCCCTCAAACGACACAGAGAGCTTTGATTTACTCAAGTCAGTTTCTTTTGTATTTTATTATCTTCCCCAATTGAAGATTGCAAGGGATTGCATTGGTGTATAGTATTGTACTTGTATTTGTATTTGTATTGTACACATTGAGGCATACACACCTAGTTTTATTTGTTTCAAAGTATCTTTGTATTGCTGATTCGAACAATAGAATTTTAAATTCTCGAATCATTTCTGTGTGCAGGAATTATCTTACTGGCATCCAATAAACTGTACAAGGAGTGCTACATGATGCATCAAGTGAGAAATCAATTTGGAAATACAATATAAATTGAATTGTTCTGAAAAGAATGTACAGATTTTTCACTGTATCTACATTTAGAAGTACCACTTTCCACCAGTACTGAATCAAAGAGACTGTGCAGACAATGTATTGAATTTGATGGTTTTAAGATCCTGTTGTAAGACTCAAATTTTTATTGTTTTTCAAGCACTATCTTTTTGGCCTTTTGTCTCCAAAAAAATAAATTTTGTACTCATTTTACATAGGGTATGTGGGCCTTATGTGGTCACTATTCTTTGGATGCCTATAGTTAAGTGGTTGATGGCATTGCCAAGACTTGTATATAGTTAAGTGAAGTTAAAAGGACATGAGAGTGTTACAATGAGAGTGGATTCTATGCTCAAAATGTAGACACCATTATAGGTTCAATAACCAACTCAATTAGGAGAATCTATGTGATTGTTTAAGTGAAAGAGAATCTTCATTTTTGCATCTCAACCCCAATTTTGAAACATGAAATGACAATCTATGATGGACAATTGCTAATTAGATTAGGTAATTCTCAATCTAATCCAACTACCACCAATTGTTTGTAAAGCTGGAAGTGCCTATAGTAGGTACAGTCCAATGAATACACATGCATGTGGAGATACAACAATAAAGACATAAATACAAATGCATTCTCAAGATAGACAAGTTTATTTCGGTTACTTCCAAGAGGTTTATGCCCCCTTCCCACCCGACTTTAGCTAAGACTAAAAGTTGGTTCTAAAAACCCGGCCTTCACACCATCGACATTATCTAGTGCCAAGCCTAGTTGGCAAATGATGTGGCATGGCTTAAAAGTGGAGGTTTTAAGCCTCAAGCACCGACCCTCCCATCGGTACCTAAACATGAGGCAAGAATATAGGACCTTTAAGAGTGTCGCCTCCCGCCCTTGTGATTGGTTGATTTTTAGTCTTAGCTATGAGGGCACGAGGAGCTCCATTAACAAAAACCGATGGTAAGATAAGTGAGTGGTAAGGCATTTGGAGATGGGACAAAAACTACCCAATATTCATTGCTTGGTAAATAAAACAATGAACATGTGTGAAAGCTAATTAACTAAAACCTACCTGAAAATCTCAAGAGCAAGTTCTTGTAGGTGCATTGGGATAACCGGATGCCTCCACCATAACCGAGGGAGCTTTACCTGGTATTTTGGAAATACTTTGGTTAGTTGGTAAAGTCAGGTGGGAAGGGGGCATTAACCTCTTATGATGTGCAATAAAGCCAGGTTTGAAAGACCATTCTATTAGGAAATTTTAACAAATCCAATGGCATAAGAATGATATTAGGGTGGCTAAACCTCAATTTGTGATGAGTCTTTGAAGAGCATATATGCAATCTTCACAAGTGATTCTATAGGTGTGCCTAAAGTAGTTAGTGTCCAGCTGGTGTTGATCATTGACTTCCTGGGTATCCCAACCAAACCAACTAGAAGTGAGTAATAGTAGAAGTGTTCTCTTCAGAAGGACATTGAACCATTTTGCACCCCAAAGGCTGGTGTTTGACCAAGACATGTCCACTTGGATCCAAGAATTTATCTACAAGAGATAATAATCATTGGAATCCAGGTTGTTGTGCAAGACAGAAATTATGTCCGGTTGATTTCATGTGAACATACACATACTTTTGATAAGGGAAAAGAGCCAGCCTGAACCAAACAAACATCGATCATTAAACCAACCCTACTCATTTATGATGAGGAAGGTAATTTCTTTTAGGGTCCACCACGGATGGCGGTAGACACAAACACCCATTGAAAGCATTGCAGCATGAATAAATGATTCCAGAATTGTCCTGGAAACTATTTTGCACTAGTTATCAAGCCATTCCTCACTACATATACGTAAAAGTTTTTTAACATTCCCGAGAGGTAGCAAGTCGCAACCGGTGCACTACTAATTAATGAATGCCTACATACATTATGGCAGTAAACCCTATACATTGTAGTTCTCACAATACCATTTGTACGTCTCCACAAGGCCTTCTTTGAGCGGAATTTGTGCCTTCCATCCCAACTTTGCAAGGCTCGAGCTGTCAAGGAGCTTCCGTGGGGTTCCGTCAGGTTTCGATGAATCCCATGTCAATTGCCCTTCAAATCCGACAACTTCCTTCACCATCTCGGCAAGCTCCTTGATCGTGACCTCGGACCCACTTCCCATGTTCACGTGTTCATGTCCCGAGTAGTTTTGGATGAGGAATACAGCTGCCTCAGCTAAGTCGTCAACGTGAAGAAACTCCCGAAGCGGCGACCCTGATCCCCACACAACCACCTCTTTCAATCCCTTCACTTTCGCTTCGTGGAAGCGTCGAATCAACGCGGGGAGCACGTGCGAGTTTTCGGGGTGGAAGTTGTCATGAGGACCATACAGATTTGTCGGCATTCCAGAGATGGCGTCAAACTTGTATTGCATTCTGTATGCCTGTATTTTTATGTTCAAACATCAATTTTCAGATAGCCACTTAAAAAAAAAAAAGTCTTTTGTTTCACTGATCAAATCCGAATAATGACAAGAGTGAAGTAGGCATTCAGAACTATAAACAGCAGTTAGAAATGCACTTCTAAAAATTTCTAAAGGCAATAGAGTTATCCTTCCAAGTCAATGGGGCTTTTTGTTGGGAGTTGGTCCCCCATGGTTTCCCATTGGTTTTTATGTATGCAATATCAATAATTTCTTTCTACTTGTGGTGAATGTTGGGAGGTAGTGTTTGAATGTGAATGAAGAGCAATCTATTTCAGTTCATCGAAGGTCATCTTTAGCACCTCTTGGCATGCTAAAATGAGTTTGACCTCAATACCTGATATAGAATGTTCATTCAAACCAACAAGCATGCACCAAAAACATTCCAAACATGGAAGGTGTTGCATGCAAAATAACCAATCCCCGACCAAAAGACTGGTTGGATTAAAGGATAACTCTAATAGCTGCTGCTTCTTGGCACACAAAAATGACAATACCAGATGGACAAGAACTACAAGAAAGTCTACAATATCAAAATTTCTTTCACCAATATACCAGTGGAGTTGAGAGCAACAAAATGAGAAGTCAGAAACAAGAGAACATGGGAGAAGGACGCAGCTATTGTTTACAAGACAGTGTCTCTAGAATTAGTGGCTCTTTTGTAAGTGTTCTTCATATTTTGTGTCTGCCAACTTCGCTCTTGTCATCAAATTTGATCAGTAAAAGACAGAACCTTTTTCAGTTCCAGCAGACCATTGTGTCTACATAAGTAATAGGTATGCATGTCTTAAATGGTTAAGTTTTGTTGTTTGCCATATTCTCAGCTTGGGTTTCAGAGTTAGAAGATTTCTTGGGTCTGCAAATTTCATATGAGATTTTTAGAAGCCAAAAGTGCCAGAGCCACAAAAACGACCAGGTAAGCCCCCCCCCCCCCCATTATGTTGAATTCTGAGTCTAGAATGATTACAAAATTTGAGTATGTAGTCCAATCTCTTTTAAATACATGTCTTTCTGGTGTCCATTCTTAGATCTACACCTAACCACATACCACTCATATATTGGTATCCAAGTAAGAAAAGTAACCAAATTAGGCACGTTTGCCTTACCCAGAGCTGCTAAAAAGACATATTCATAGAAACTCAAGACCTAACAGTAGCACTTCTCTCCAAGCACAGACCTACAAGATTTAGAGCAATTTCATGTTAATCTTGTATATTAAAACGTTATGTTATTCAAGAATAATGAGCACCTGCAGCATCATCTTTGAGAAGGAAAAAAGATCGAAGAAAACACAAACCTGGCACATTTTGATCCCCGCGATTTTCGCCACTGCATACCATTCATTTGTGGGCTCCAGAGGCCCTGTCAAAAGGGAATCCTCAACAATGGGCACCTGAGCATGCTTCGGATAAATACATGAAGAGCCCAAAAACAGAAGCTTCTTCACCCCTGCGCGGTAAGCGGCATCGATCACGTTGGTTTGAATTTGCAAGTTTACTGCAATAAATTCTGCAGGATAGGTGCTGTTGGCATGAATTCCACCCACTTTTGCAGCAGCTAGAATCACATAATCAGGCTTCTCAGAGTGGAAGAAATCTTCAACGTCTGCTTGCCGGGTTAGGTCAAGCTCTTTGTGAGTTTTTAGAACCAGGTTGTTGTAGCCCTGTTTGTTGAGGGCTCGAATGATTGCAGCTCCAACAAGGCCTCGGTGCCCCGCAACAAAGATCTTTGCACCTGTATCCATTTCTTGCACTCAAGAAGTAGTCCTGGATAGGTAGCAAAAATAAAACATCAAAATAATCATGTCAGCAAGAATAAGGTCGCCAAAGGAGGGAATAAAACTAATAAAAAAAATTAACTCTACACATGACAATCTGATGTATTATGGGCCCCTTGACGCAAATCATGTCCTTGTAAGTAATAATGTTCAGACATCAACACTTACAGATTAAAGGTCACTAGTAAAGCAGAACAAGAATCAAAGAGAGATAGGTAATCTAAAGCTTTAGGAGTTACACACTCAATTCAAAGCAATCAAAAGGACAGAAGCAATCAAAAACTACAAAGAAATAGAAAGAAAATTGCAGGTTGTTGTATAGCATGTGTATAACCCTAAGATCTGCATTTGGACACAAGGAAATCAGAAGAGATAAGACGAAGACCTGAAATAGTTTAAAAAATCAACACCCGGTAGTTAAGTTTATTCAAGAGAACATCCTTATTACTTTGGATTCATGCTTTTCGCTATCCTTCAACCCAACTTATGTGTAAGTTATTCCAGTTAAGGCAGAAGGCTCAATTCCGTGCAATTCAGAAGAATCCACAGAACCCTAAACCCCGGAGAGTAAGTTAAAGATGATCTAGAATTTTCAGCTGTAGATTTCTACGCCGCCTGACAACCTTGGAGGGGGAGTCTTTTCTTGCTCTTCTTTTGCGATCACATTATCTATTCATCCTCCAAGTTCACAGAAAAATCGATCTGCCAAATAACCGCACCAGATGACATTCAAGAGGCAAGGGCAAGAATTCCTTGCAAAAACTCAGCATTGCTCAATTGCTGAGCTCAGAAAACAAGGTTTAAATTAGCTTGTGGTGCCCTTAAATGAACAAAGCTTGGTATTCACATCCTGGGAATCACATTGCAATCCCTCTCTAAAAAACCCATGGTATTCCAGATCCTTGAATTCGGGAAAGTACAAATCTTAAAGTGAAGCCCACAGAGTTGGAAGCTCACTTTAACCTTCAAAGAACCAAATAACAAATGACCGCATTCAACAAACATTCATTCCACACCACTAAGAGGCACAAGATCCAATCCCTTTGCCAAATTTTCAAACAACCCGAATTTCAAATCCAAAATCTCCAAGCTCACACCCCACCAAGAATAGATCTCTCAATACCAAAACTCCAAAGACCCAGAGCCCCAAAGGACCCAAAACAGAGATCTAAAGATGTGAAACAACCACCGAACCAAAAATTTTAAACAAGAAAAAAACAACAAACTAAAATGGATGACACCTGTGCGGCTCGATCGATTTGCGGCTTCGATTTGGGTGGATCGGGAGCGGGAAGTGGGCAAGAATGCAGGAAAGACAAAATAAAATTAAAACCCACGACGCAAATCTCAAAGTGCGGATAAATTACCCAAAATTTCTTTCCCAAGACACTCATCCCCAAACACAATTACCCAATTTCAAGAGGCTCCCGGCAAACGGCGATTTGGTGCTACTTACAGCGCCTCGACTTGAAGTCTGATTCGAACCGCGCGGATCGGAAAGAATGCGGATAGTAGACTAAAAACCTCAAAGAATATGGCAGCAGATCCACAGTTTGTTGTTTTGTTTCGTGAGTGTGTGTGTGTTTCTCTTGTTTTTGTCTTTCAAGACATTCGAGTGCCTCTGTTGAATATCTTATGCGTCGTAAGGAAACCTAATAATTAATAATAATAGTTTCCGTCGCACGATGGTCGTAAGATAACGTACATAAGGTAGATGGGTCTTAAATGGTTACTTTTGCCAACTAGCTCACTTCTCCTAAGATATGAAACACGTGTAGTATGGGATGGTTACCAAATCCAAATGAAATGAAATTGACCCTAAAGTCTAGGAAGTCGAAAAGGCTGATGGGATTACAAGTACATCATGATGGTTTCAAACCAGCTAATTTTTTGGAGTGGCAGAGCACAGTAGTCTCCATTAGATCGGCTAATGTCAACTTGATGGTCCAATTGAAATAAAGGCTTGAGGCTCCCTAGAACTACATTCTTAAATAGCGATGGAACCCAGTCTCTAATGGGGTTATAGAGGGACATTCCAACACAAAATGTGCCTCGTTTTCAACTACATCATAGGGGCAAGAATGGCATAGTCAGTTATCTCTAGAGATGTGGATAGTTGTTCATCGTCAAATGTCAATGGCAAGTCTATGGTTCGAGGCACAGTAAGCATAAACGATCTTGCGTTTTGGTGGTGTCAATGGTTGCTTCAAGTACAATTCACATTCAAATTTGAGAAAATTATGGAGGTGGAGGAAATCTAGTTTCTTCCCTAGGAGATGGAAAGAATTTCACTCCTCATCGAGGAAAGCCTCCTTGATATCATCATATGAGATTTTTGATGTGTTGGGTTTCATGGGTTTCCCAATGAGATAAGCCCCATGATGCCTTCCACATGGTTGTCGATTTATGCCAGATGTTATAACCCTTGTTCATCAAAGTGTTGGGAAAATGAGGTTGCTTCATTGACTAACCAAGAGGATGGTAGGTGAGCAAGTTTGTTGTTGAAAACCCATAGTGAGCTTAAGGGCATATAGTTATATGGGAAGTTCTCCAAATTCGGCCAACAAAATCAAGACCCATAGCCACTTTCCTCATGATTTATGGAGCTCATATGAAAATCAATACGATATGAAAGTGAAGATTCTTGTGCTCATCACTGGTCATATATATCCCCCCATTTATATTGACTATTGCACTTTGAATGGTTATCATAGTTTGAACACGCACTCACAATCTTCTTGGTTTTAACACATGCTCTATTGGTATCCATTCTTAGAGCCAGATCAAACTACATGCCTCTCAAATAAAGGTGTCCAATTAAGATAATTGGTCGTATCATGCACGTCTACCTTATGTAGGTGTTATTCAATCCATTTTCATGTTTTCCAACTTCTACCAATCAGTTTCACACGACAAAACTTGCGTTGCATTAGCAAATCTATGATGAAGCATAAGCAAAAATTATGTTGAAAATTCAATCTCCCTTAATTTAGTTATAATTATCAAAAGTGCATGGTTTTTATATTCCTTAATTGAATGCACAAGTCCTTTCAATTGTATTCACTAATGAGTGTGGAACAGTTAATCAAAACGAGGATGTAGTCCAATCTCTTTTCAACATGTGTCTTTATGGTGTTTGTTCTTTGATCGTCACCAATAAACACACCAATCAAATATAGAGGTCCAATCAATAAAAAACAATTGAATAACACCCGCATCCCTTATGCCAAAACCCAAACAAAGAGCTTTGAAATCGGAAGAACATGTGGCAATTGCTCCATCATCTATATCGTGGGCTCGAACTTTAACCCTTTGTACTTTAAAGCCCCAAGGGTGTGTTCATACAAGATGTGTGAGTATTGAAATAATAGTTTACATGGTTCATGATATTGAATGTATATTTAGTGCAACCCATTGAAGAAGGGGAAGTGGAAGAAAAAAAAGGAGTTTTATGTGACAATGGCGAGTAGACATACATAGTATGCAATTAAGTATAGGTTTTTTTTTGTTATGTACATGTGTGTTCCGAATGGAATAATAGATATGATAAATGATGCAAAGTTTACTACATGCAACCATGACATGTAAGCACCATGTTCACATGTGTGTGGTACACGTTTATAGTTGGGTCAACAATGCGAGCCCAAATCATTGCATTTTCTTTTTGAATAAAATATTCATTTTAAACTTGGACGTGTTTGGCATGTTCTTTTTAAAAGAAGCTTTACATTAACAACCACTCCCAGCATGTGAGTCCTAGTCAACTGTCATGCATCAATGAAAGAAATATGTAAATCTACCAGTGTGATGGATTTGTAAAAAAATTCATTGATACAAGACAATTTCTTAATGACACATGTCAATTGACCACAAAATATGCTTCTTTCTTTTTGGGAATCTCAATAAGAGATAATAAGTATGATCGTAGGAAGCTACACTAAATATGATGTTTAGTTGTCATACGGTATTTAGTGTCACCATGGTAACTTTTTGGATGACACTTCTTATGAATAAGTGAACAAATAGTGTCATGGATGACGGATGAGTTCATCTATTGGCCATCTCTTGTGAGCAACTTGTGATAAAATATTGTCATGGATGATTGAAATTTGGATGAAAATCCATTTGGTAAGTGACAGTAGTTGCCACACTATATATCTATAATCCCCCAAAAAATTTACAAGGAGTGACAAATAATGTTGAGTTAACATTTAGTGTTGGTGACACTATACCACGGATTACAATTAGCATTAAGCAAGACAATTAGAAACGGTGACACTAAATATCCTATTTAGTGTTCTTGCTTTCAACTCACTATGGGTTTTCACGTACACTAAATAGCAAATACGATGTCGCACATAGTGAAGGCGGGGTGAGGACATCACATTTTTCATAAAACTAGTTGTCTTTTCAAAATAAATTTCATCAATTCCAAGTTAGATTGGTAACAACAAGTGTTATGAAATGGAATTGGTTCTAAAATCTATAAAGCCAAAACACTTCAAAAGCTTGGGACTAGAAGTACATCAAGGTGGGACTGAAAAAAAGGCTTGCAAATGCATGTGTGTTGCTACAAGAATTGCCTGTAATGACGAATGCCCCAAGACTGTGTTTATGCGAAGAAGTTATTTATTTTACTAGCTTTATTTGAACTCAAATACAAGGTACTTATATGAAGCTTATAAATTAGAGAGAAAAAAGAAAGAAAAAAGACTCCGATGTTGCCACCAGCATGGATTATGGTGTTGTTTCATTTTTGAGTTGACCTAAGTTTATATGTAATCCCAAAACAAGCATTCTAAGAATCAGAGTGTCTCTAATGGCTATCGCCTCCTTTCAAAGGTGAACACCTTGAACAAGCGTAGATAAGTCAGTCAGCACCTAACTCTCGTAATGGCAAGCCCCTGGGTTCCCACTTGGAATGGTTGAAAAATATCAAGTTCACCAAACCCCCCCCCCCATTATGTTTAGGTGGATCATACGTGCTAGGGTGCACCAAAAAAATCAGCACTAAAAAGGTCACCCATCATAATACTATTTTGGCCTAGTGTGGCTTAACCTCATAGTTCCCATGGGATATGAGTTAAGACATTGGGTTTTAGCCACCCTTGAAGGTCATAACTTATAAGTAGGTTGTAACTGAGAATTCTAACTCATTCGACATGGCAACCTCGCTATCTTGGTGTTTCGAAGGAATTCAACTCCCACATAACATTGCTAAGATCATCATGTTGCTTTGCCCTAGAATAACATGGCCCAAGGCAAGGAATAAGCATGTTGAGATTCTAAATAAAACAACCGCCTAAGTCTCAGTGCTGGACCAAGGTCCCCATGAAACATGATAGCTCTTTTATTTAGAAAGGCGAGGGAACATGGGGCTTAGCAATATTATAAATGATCTATCATGTACGTCAACATCATGCTTCATGTGGATTTCATGTGAGCAACCAACAATATGTGAGTTAATCAAAAGGGCACAAGGTTCTATGCATCCTTTGTAAGCTCTATGTCATAGATTGTACGAGTACCAAACAAATATAAAAGCAAATTTTACTAACACCAAATTACTACAAAGAGGGGGTGAAAATAAAATCATATTTGACAACAGTGATAAGATGCACAATGTGTGTATTTGAATATAGGTCATAAAGAGATGTCTATGATGTCTTGGACTTTTAGGGTTTGGAGTAAAATATGTGATGGTTTTTAGAAGCATACGATTGAACCAAATAAATAATAGATGTCTTGATTTGGTCACAACACATTGTTTATTTGATTACCTAGCATATAGCCACCCCCAAAAGGGGGCATATGCATGCATGTGAATAGGCTCTATATTCATGCTTGCCCTAAATAGAACAAGCTATAAATCACAACGATATGTATGTTTAAATTGTACACTTCATTGCTTTGAATTAGGTTGTCACGATTTAAATTCCCAATCACGACTTCTTGCATGCAACTACTATTGTAGTTACATATTATATTGGTGGGAATTATCTAATTTTATAAACACATGTTGTTAAAGGGAATTTTAACATTCGGTAATTATATGTAGATAGCATAGAAAGTGTGTATTTGGAATTATCATAGCTATTTTGTAGCCACGTTGTTGAGTTGTTTTCCTCAGTGATAAGAGAATTTTGTGATAGGTAGAGAAGATTGCTTTCACCAAAGATAAGGTTAGATCGACTATTTAGGCAAAGGGCACTGAAGATAACCATATCATAAGTTAGAGCACGGTAGGAGTATAGTTGTCCTCAACCTACCTCTCTACACCAAGGGATGTCTAGTGCCATCAAACATACCATTCTAAACCATATTGATACTAGGGTAGTTTTAACTAGGCATGAAAGTTCTTGCATGATATATAGATCTGAATGGTATCGAAAAGGGAAAAAAAATATTGTCAATTACCCATATGTACCCTATTGAAATCGAAAAGTGTGAAATCCTTGTTATAGATACCCAAATGGCATTAAAAAAGACAATACTAGTCCAACACTAGTTTAAACTGCCTAGCTCAACAAACAATCACTTGTTCTTAAAAACACTATAATGACAAGTGTAATCCTCAACATGTGTGCAAACACCACAAACAAAAGCCTTAACCACCACAAAGAATATTCTATAAATTTGAACTATTCTTCTAATTTTTGATGTGTACTTTGTTGAGATGTTGATCCAGATTTTTTGAAACCATAATAAAAAAAAAGTTGATGTTTTTAATCGAAATGATATGGTGTGTAAAGCTAAGAGTTTCTTCATGTGAATTTGGGTTGGTGGGGTGGAGATTTTGTTGAATTGAGATGCAAAACTTGGACCACATATAAGTCATTCATTGTCAATTATGTTCTACATTCACTTAAAGGACATGGGGTCTTGATATATGACCATAGATATGACTTATACAAACATACTCATACCATACATTGATGGTCAAAATACAACATATGTATTTGCTTTCAAAGGCATGTAATGTATGAACTTTGACGATTAGATGCATGGTGTATTTCATCACCTCTAACTTAGGGCCGGTTTAGACTATGTTGAAGAAGTGCACCAGTCAACAATTTTAGGGGAAATGCAGCAATACGATTGGCTACAAATGGCCAGGGTTTACAGTACAACCAAGTTTTCTCCGGTAAAGAACTTCAAGCATAGATACAAATATGACATGGATGACAACATGGAAACCCTTTATGCCAAGGGAGTTCTCCGGGAGGTCAAGAATCTTAGGCAACCTCAAACCCTTGGACAAAAAACTTGGCCTCCATAGAACTCCAACTTTAGGCTTCTCCATCTTGTCGGCCATACCAACGGTTGCTTCAAATAGCCTTGTCCTAGGCTGAAATTCTTGACCGATAGGTGCACTTCTTCACTGTAATCTAAACTGGCCCTTGGTTTGATTGGGTAAATTATGTGATATTGTGGTGCATGTTTTTGAAGAAACTTTGATGCATGTTGCAGCTCGCCACCTAAGTTTATGATATGAAGAAGTTCGACTCCTTTAGTGCATGCAACCTCTACTTTGAGAAAGTGGACCAACATCACCTTTGCACTTTCTCTCATGGGCTCTCATTGTTTCCTCTCAAGTGACTAATGTAGGTCGGTGTTATTGGGTTTGTTGTCATTTTCTCCAACTTCTACCAATTAGATTTAGACAACAAAACTTGTGTTGCGTAAGCAAATCTATGATGAAGCAACAACAACAACCAAAAAAAGATTGGAAATTGGACCGATCCTAATTTAGATATGATTATCGAACGTGCATGCTTGTTGATTCTTTAATCGAATACATAGGTTCTCCCAATTGTGTTCATTATATTCAGCGCGGAAGAGTTGATAAAATTGAAGATGTAGTTCAATCTCTTTAAAATGTGTTCTTTTAACGGAGTTTGTTCTTTGATTTTCACTTAACAACACGCCAACCTGATATAATGTTTGAGAAGGTCCGAGATGACCCTAAACTACTGGGTGATAGTGGAGAGGTACCCATTTCTGCATGGAGTGGTTGGTGGTTTGATTCCCACTGTGAAATCTTCTCTCTACTTGACAGAATACACTAGCTAAGTAAGTAGGAAGCCAAAAGCCCACCCACCGCAAGGTAGACAATATACCCTACCCTGCACCAAGAAGATCCTTGAGTAGGCAAGGGCCAACAGGCTCAAATTCACTTCGGATTGCCCGACGTTGGTTATTTATTTAGTGTTCAACAAAAGTAAAAAAAGTAAGTAAACAACACACCGCGTACTTTACTTCTATGATTTTTAAATTTTTTTTTTCAAATTTTACATATTTGTATCAATCGCCATGTAATGCACATTGGGCCCGATTCTTTCATTTCCGTTTTTTCGACACCTTTACCAATAACAAGCAAAACAACTCATCATCAACCCTATCACCAAGCAAAAGTGAAAGCCAGATCGCGAAACCTAAGATTAGAATTCAAATAGTTTGTCGTTTTTTCATGAACGAAATCGCCGAAAACATCCCAATATCATAATTGAAGTTGGATGAATTACATTCAAATTTGGATGAAAATATGTATTATCATTCATACGTGCCTTCATCACTTCAATGATTGTGGCCGTTTCGCCTTTCTTGAGAATTTGATAAACTAACTCCATGCCACAATAAATGGTGAGAGTTTCACACGTTCATTTTCTTTGGTTTATTTCTGTCGTGGACATCAAGCAAGCAGCGTCCTTTTAACACTCAAAGAATATTTTAAGCAATTAACAGTTTTACAAGAATCAAGGGGCTCCATGTTCATGAGATTCTCAGACCACTCATTCAACAATAATGTTGCATTCTTGCAAGTCCCGGGACAAAGGAAATAAGGGGAACGGCATATTAAACGGAAGCAAAAGACTTGGTGTACACTACACTACACCCATTATTCCAATTAGTGGGGGAGGTGAATAGTGCGTTTGGGAAATTAGTGAAGGTGATACTAAGGGCCGGTTCACACTATGGCCAAACTTCGAGAGGAGAAGCGTTTGGAGCAATGAAAATGCAGAAATGTCCAAAGTCCGTCCTCTCGGCCTTCACACTAAGTTAGAGGCCGAAGTCCAAAGGATGTCGCCTCCAGAAGAGCCTAGGTGGCAGCATTTTTAGGAAGTTATGGCGCCAAGAGTTCGGCCTCTCGAGCAAAGTTTGGGTCGAGCAAAATGCTCGACCCAAACTTTTGTCGAGAGGCCGAACTTTTTTTTCATTAAAATATTCAAAATATGACAGTGGATTATTTTAATATACTTTTTCAGCCCAAAGGCTTCTCCTCTCGACATACCGTAGTTTGGTCCAAAAAGTGACACTTCTCCTCTCGACTTGGGCATAGTGTGAACCGGCCCTAAATTCCTTTTACACTTTGAAATTTAGTGTCACCAAAAGATTTAGGAAGCATTGTTCATATTGGCACTATTCACTGACGGCACTATTCACTGATAATACTATTCATAGCAACACTATTCACTCAAAGTACCGGCACTAATCATCATGGTATTGTTAAGTTTTGCATTTTAATTTTGTAACACTTTTCAAACATCTTAGAGCACACGCATTTATTTTCTTAAAATGTATGGTAAATGAGGATGTATTCATGATTTTAGTATCACTCAGTAAAAATCCAGCTCTCACTAATGTTGTGACTTGGCAAAACAATATGTGTTTGAGGAATTAGTACCAAACACGCTAATTAGGAATATCAGTGTAGTGAAGATGCGAGAATAGGTACATGTTTGGCCCAAGTCATTGTCCACCCATATGTAGTACTGAACATATATGTTACCTAGTAGAAACAGTGGTAGTTGGATTGACAAAAGTGGCTCAAACATACCAACACTCCGTGTCACAAGGACCATGGTTCCGAAACATGAAATGTTTTGTGATCGAACCGAGTCTTCACACTGAGAGAAGGAACTATTGTATATGAGCATACCTCTCATTTATCCAATATATAAAACTTGACCCCCTAAAAAGGCTTGTTGCCAATGCATCTCAAATGACCATGAAAGCACTAGTTGGGGGTCTTTATAGCTAATCATGGTGTCAACTTAACTAAGAAAAGTAACCTCTAGGTTGCAAAGTATTTAGAGACTTTATATTGGATGAATGAGAGGCATGCCCATATATGATAATGCCCTTTCTCCGTTAAATGGCCCTCCTTATGTACTACATGCTTTATGGTATATAATGTCACTTACTATTCAAAGTTACATAAATGCTATAACTCTTTATTAAGAATGTCATATTTTACGAAGCAAAATCGTTTATAATCTATAATATATGAACAACCTTACAAGCTTTGAATATACAACTAGAGTCTAGAGTAAGAAGTCAATGCATTATGTAATTCCGAATAGTAAGTGACACCAAATACCATAAACGATGTAAGGGTTAGTTTATGTGGAGGCCATTTGGTCCATCATATTCTACTGGAAACATAGATTCCGCCTAGTCGCATCTACATTTCCACTAAAAGTTGGTGGGTGAGTGACCAACATGGGAACAAACCAAAAGCTTGGACATGTACAATAGGTTTGCAGATGTAGAATTGGATTGCACAAAGGCTATCATTCTAGATGGTAATTACGTTAAAGCTCATCATCATAGGGGCAAAGCACATAAAGAGCTTCAAAATTACTTGGTAGCTGTGGGAGGTAAGATAGGTTCATCCACATCAAAATGATATTGTTAATAATCAAATTAAGTGAACAATCAATAACATTCTATTTATTTATGAAGTAAACACAATTAATGATCTCTTTGCTGGTATGCTATTATCATCTAAAAGCAATCAATCACTTAGAAAACAACATAATTGGACATTTTATCAAAGTCAACACAATCCCGCACTTTGTTCCCCATAAGCTAAGCCGGTAAATGATTGTATGATATAATCACGTATAACTAGAAACATTGTTCATTTGTCTTCTAATTTTTTGGTTGCATTTGTTGGTGAGCCAACGTAATAGACTTGTAGGCTTGACAACCATAGAATATGATGGCACGTGGATGAGAATAGATTCCAGTCCCAAATAAGTGAAATTTGGGAGAGGAATTAATGGGTGATGAGATGATAATTGGAATGTAACAAAAGTGATGGTGGTGGTAGTGGTGGTTGTCACCCTGCCATTGTCTTCCGTTCTTGTCTACTTACAAACCAAAAATCCTTTAGAAAGGATCACATGTCAAAAATTGCCTCCTTAAAAAAATGTGTGCCAAAAGAAAAAGAAAAATAGTGGGGACTCCAAGTGCAAATGGTGGGGGAAACCATGGCCGGGGAGGTGGCAGGCATGGCATGGGTTGGACAAGGGGGGGGGGGCGAGGTCATGGGGGTTTTATGAACATGGGCATGTGGTTATATAGGCATATGGGGTTGGGTTGCAAGAATACTAATTCATATGCATGGGTGCAATGCGCTAAGACGACACAAATCTAAGCTAGTGATCCATGTTTGTGCTAGAATAAACATGAGTGCTCCAATACCATGGAATTACTCAAAATGATCCATGTTTATGGTGGGTGCCATGTAATTCTTTAAGCAATTGAATGAATTGATATTAGAGGTGAAGAGCATGTATGCAAGGTAATCCCATCCATACGATTATACTTTGAATCATGTTCTTCTAGTTGGGCAACTTTATGTCCAACGATCATTTTCTCGTTAGGGCCCACTTCAATGTTGGGGCGAAAGAGGGCATCCATATGTCCCTAAGAATTTTTATGTTAGAATTGATTATGATAGTATGAATGATCGGCTTGATTTATCCATCAATTCAATAATTATGTTTTTATTTAAGCAAAAAATATTAGAAAATATTGAATAAACATTGGGATTATTAAGGATGGAATTTTCCTAAAAGTTAGAGTCAGGTCCCAAGGGGAGAGTTTTCATGGTTGATGTGTGGGCGATCACCATATGTTGTGTAAGTGACATTTGATGTAGAGTTGACAATAGCCCGCCAAACCACGTTGCCATGTTGATTTTCTTTTACCTTTTTCTTCCTTCAAGTTTTGTTTATAAAGAGAAAAAATCAACGTATCATTTCTTGTGCAAATTGGCCTCATGGAGCCAAAATAAATAAATAATGTTATTGCAAAAATATTGTTGTCACTTGGCTTTGTTTAGGCTTTGTTTCTTCACCTGGTAGATATTATGAAATATATTTGATCTTTTTTTCTTGCATTTATTTTTTGTTACTTTTCCATTATTTATTTATTTATTTCCTACAACAATCATAACGTCACACATGGATGAGCTCGTCTACAATGAACACTATATTCATATATTAGTATGCATGCACATGCACCATCAAATTACAATTACAATTTATGCCGTGCAATATTAATTTTAACAAGGACAAAGTTTCTCTTGTTTTCATTACGGAAAGTACAAAAACACCACTTATTTGAACAACCCAATGACCTAGCAATTTAGAGAGTAACATTTTTTGAAAACTTAATATTTATGAGTATAATAATGTGTATAAAAAGATCATGAGCACTTTCAATTCATGCACATTGCATTGTAAATTACTCGAGGAGAAATTAAATCATATGATGAAAAAGCTTGATTATGCATACTTTGAGAAACAATATGGTAACAACACCACTTTAGATGTGCATATTTCACAAATAACAAAGTGTACATACAACTAAAGCATGTTTACGATAAGAGATGTAGTCTACATGTAAAGCTAGTTTGTGCCACTTCTATCATAGGGTATGTTGATAGAATTACAAGTTTCATTATGTGCTAGTGTAATGGGTACCTCCATGTTTACTTGATACCTAGTCCAAGTTCATTATTTTACTAATTTTGCATCATGTCCAATTAAACTTGTATTTCACGAGGAGCCCCCTTCAGACATTTTATTAGTCAAACTTGAATCCCACCTGGAAATGCTTTCATTTGTTTATAGACTCAACTAATGGAATGTATTTTTTGAGGTCTACTTTCCATTTCACTTTACAAATATTTAAAAAAGAAAATTTGGGTATTTGAATGCATTTGCAAGCTTTGTCGGTCTAAGAATTCAAGTACATCATATTGCATTGTTTTTGAATTTTTATAAGCTAAAACTAAATATGGCCTTGTTATGGTAATATCATACATATATGTTACTTAAATTATGAAAGTTTGGTAATTTTTGGATTTGATCCATAATGCCTTTAATTAAATGATATATTATTTATTTCTTTGCAATTATTAAAGATTACGCATGTGACTTAGAAATATTTTTGAAATAAGGTATTGGTAAGCATTGGTTTTGCTATAAAAGAATAATGGAGGGAGAATTCTTTTCTTAAATGAATGGTGAAGTTTGGGTGCAAGATAAGATTGACCATATGGAAACATGCTTAGGCATTGAAGGGTTGTTGCATTTCTATAGATTTTGAGTTTGCATTGCGGTTGGAACCTGAAAACAAGGAACTTTTGAAGCAATATCTTGAAGCAAAGCAAGTCCATGAAGTGGTGTGTATATAAATCTTACAAGTTTATAAATTGCAAAATATTTTACTTAATCTTGTGACATACCTTAGCCAATTAAGGATAATTAATTTGACATCCTTTGTGTTACTTATGAATAAACAACAAGTACTTTTTGTTTTTGTTTGATTACTTGTGTATAATAAGGGTTTTGGGATGCAGTTTGCAACAAAGGCAAAGGTCATACCGACAAAGCTCCCAGTCAATGTTCAAGATCTACCACCACTATAATCCTCAGAAAGATTTCATTGCAAGGCTCTACAACAATGGGACACTTGATAAAGCTTACCAAACATTGGAGAAAGATTGCGTCAACTCATTTTCTCTTTAATAGTTGCAAAGGTACTACATGGACTTTTCAAATCATGAAACTGAAAATACGAAGCCAATCATAGGTGAGTTTTTGATACCTAATCCCCGTCAATTGTCAAATTATATTTACTGGACATGTCCATTCACAAAAGACCTGAAGTCAAATCCTACATGATTTGACATGCTTTCACAGAGATATGAGATAGAAACTCCGATCCCTTCTAAGGGGCCGGTGTGAATGAAGTGTCCATTCGTAATGTATGCTTTCACACTTATACTACATTGCTATTGCAAATTTACAAATCATGTGAATCCCATGCAATGCATGTTACTTGTAAGGATAACAAGAATATTGCATCACCTTAGTCAACATTCAAAAAAATCAATATGCACTACATTTATGTATAATTTAATATGACATGTGTGTATATATAATGATACATGCACACTATAAATATAGTGTATAATGACTAGGATACCCCTACTTTGTTTCAACAACATTTGCAACTGGCCATTGCATTGATGTTGTTCATTTTTGGGTTGTATTGACAAGTTATAGTTTTTAACTTAGTAAGAATTTTTGTTTGCAGTCAATGGCATAATGAACACAACTCGGCTACAATCATATCCAATGTGAATGCATGCACATTGGTTTTGGGCAATGCCACATGGAGTGACAGAAGCATGAAGGAAATTGACATGCTCGTTGAGGTGCAAGCTAGCTGACTATAAAAGCCTAAAGCCTAAACTCATAACTGGGTTGGAGTGCTATTGGGGCATTTAAAAAATCCTAAAACCCTCTAAAATTTTAGATACTTGAACTATGTGTGCACATTATGTTATGGTTTAAACTATTTCAATGATAAACTAAATGGTGTATAAATCTAAGGGACATATAAGATTGGGTGATATATAAGCTTATGACCTTAAACTTTTGTGGTATATTCATTTATATTGCATATTTGTCAAATAACATCAATGTGACTATTGTAGTTGGTGATTAAGCTGGTTGGTGGATTCATTTTCAATGGTTGTTGCAAAGGGTGTAGACCCACATAGCATATGGGTTGACATACTAAGCTAGGAGCTAGCAAAAGCCGAGTAGGTCTAGGTCGGTACCTTTTTATGAACTCTAAGGTTGGTTCATGATTGCTCTTGTAGTCTATATTTTGAATATGATAAGCAAACTGAGAAAATACTTAGGGAAGACTTAAAAGTTGATCATTATATCATCTAGGTGTCACAAATAAGTTTGATTAAGACAATCATATGATTCGTTCAAGTTATTTTGCTTTTGAATCATCAATTGGATGGTGATGTATAGAGTAAATTCTTATAAACTCTCACAACAATACAAACAATTGTGCTTGTCTCTCAACTCATATTATTTACTCATGCAATAGTCTAGCAGTGAGCTCATTTTGATTAAACCAAGTGCGGTGCACAAACATAGGCACAACATTCGTCAATAATCTTGCATAAAGTATCCCATTTGAGTCGCGTTACCGAAGCTAAAGGCACTTTGGTATAGTCAATAGTCTTGCTTTAATTAACCCCATTTGATGCAACTTGAAATTACAATGTAGTCATCCTTGCATGATTTCAATTTTCTTGGATTAAATATAATTTTAATCACAATGGTTGGCAATAGTGTGTTACATGGTCTTGGCCATGCTAATCATAATATCCATGGATTGTAACCACAACAAAATAAGTAGAACATGGTATGGTGCATTTATTTATTTATGTTTATTTTTAATTGGTCTTTCATTATGCATCTTCATCTCAAATCATCTATTCAATTTTAGTTTTCATTCTAATGGCAACGTCTTTTAGATCATGAGCTAGAGAATTGAGTTACAATGTCTTACTTAATCCAAGGTTACCACTGTAGCATGTGAAAGTGAAATCAAACTCACATCCAATTGTAGTTTTTTACTTACCAACGCTCGACCACCAAATCAGTACATTACCTTACATTTACCCTATCCTTTTGGTTCACATGGAGTCCCAAGTCCCAAGTCTCATTCATGTTAACAACTCCCAACATGGAGGCAAAGTCCCAACTTTTGAGCCTCAAGAAACCATTTAAATATGGTTAATATGGTTTAAATATGGTTGATATATATTGATTATTTTATGCAAATATATTCACGGGACTTGTGTTGAGAGTCAGGTCTAGCTTTTTGCTTGACCCAACTCTGAACACAAGTCCCGAGCCTCACCTCCAAAAAATGTTGCCACGTAGGCATCCATCTCATATTTGAAATTTAGGACTTGAGACCCCGTTTCAAGTGGTAAGTAGTATCAACTTTCATGCTCTCAATGGCTAAGATTGCATGGATTGATCTCAAATGACTTGGGACTTGGAATTTGAGACCCCGTGTGAACCAACCCTTATATTTTGACTTACCCCTCAACACATTATACTATGGCCTACAATACATGTCAACACACATTGAAATAGTGTGAGACCTTATACTCAAGAGGGCATTATTTTTTATCAATTTCTTTAAATATTTGTCCTACCCAAGCAGTTTCCATGGAAACTATGTTATTTTGCAAATACCAATATATATGACTAATAATAATTTTTTAGACAAATAACATTTGACTATAGATTTTTTTTGGGAAATGGTCATCTTTTTAGTTTTTTTTGGTTAGAAATTGAACAAAATAAAATATAGGGTCTGATATAAGAATCAAGACTGCCCAATGCATGTAGGAAATGTATGATTTAAATAATCATGTGCCGTTGATTGTCCTGTCCAATTCGATAGGATGGGTCGAAATGGGACATGATGGTAATGATCATGTGACAACCTACTAGTAAGAAATTTAAACATATGGTAATTTTCTTTAGTTTTTAATCGGGTGGATCCCCGGGGAGTGCACTAAAAGTTAGGATTAGGAAACCACGTGAGTGCGTTTTAATAGCATACCCCATACAATACTTGACCTTGAAATAATTTTTAAATTAATAATTTTTAGGTGCTAAATCATTACGTATATATCTATCATTTGGTGTAAATTCCAGGACCAAAAGTTTTAAAAATCTTATTAATTTTTTTAAAGAAGTTTGAACTGAAATGTGTTGTTTTTCGCTTCAAAAATAAATTTAAAAATATTTACAAGCGATTATTTTTTGAAATTTATACAACAAGAACTTTAGATTGTGTTTAACAACTTCATATTATTTTAACAAATTTTAAATGATTTTTTAGTACATACATAGGGGGGTCGAAAGTACGCACTCATGTGGTTTCCTAGTCTTAGCTTTAAGTGCACTCCCCGAGGGTGGATCGTACTTTGGATCGCATGTTGTTCAAAATACGACATCTCTTCCATTGCAATCAAATATAATTATGGAGACCATTGCTACTGCTAAGAGTGTATGAAATTCGCGGAGATTTATTATATACTTATCATAATAGTCATTGTAGGTGGAGTTAGTTGATTCCTTTATTATTTATGCTAATAAGCTACTCTAAATGATGTTATCATAGTTTGAAGTTTCTTTGTGTATTGTGTAGAATTAGTTGGATGATGGAAATGAGTAAAACTTACTATTTGTGCATGAAAATGTGTCAAATGTTTTCGTGGGCAGTGTTGCAAAACAATTTTATCTCCAACCAAAACTACAACATCACGAAGTCACTGTCTGATGTATAAAATAAAGCTCAATAAATGAGCATGTTGTTAATTTGGCATTGAAGATGAACTGAAGTGTAGATGAATTGGCTTCTTCAATTGTTAGAGCCTATCAATAATATCCGAGGCGAATACTATGTGTATATATATATATAATGTCAAAATAGAAAACTAATAATTTCTAGCAACGAAATGTTGGCACACATCCTTCTTTAATTTTTTGGATAAAGAATTAGAGACCGCGATAAAAACTATACATCTTCACAAAGATTTAAGTGGTGCACATCGTCATATACTCTTTGGATGAAAACCATCTACATTTGAAGGATGGAAATATGTTTCATATCGTCCCTAGCATTGCGGATGGAAATCCCCAAAATCCAACTCTGTCCCACAACTATTCCCATGTGGGGAATTCCCACCACCTCCCCTGTTGGCCATGTGGCAAATTCCTAAAATTCCCCATTTCTTTTGTTTTCCAAATGGGCAAGAGCTCCAGTCTTGCAACCCTCCTGTTCACCAAGAAAACCATCCACTTTCCCATGTGAGGAAAGCCTCCAAGGCTCCTTGTGGTGGAGCTTCCTTAGGTTTGGAATTCTTTCCTGCGAAATTGTATACTGCTTTGATCCCTCCTTCCTCTGTTTCGTTTCTATCAATTTTGATAAACATGTTGAATCTAATCTCTCAAATACGTATGTAGGCCCATAGCCTGTCGATACACTAGATTTTTAGAAGCATGCATCATTCACGTGAGTTGTGCACACAAAACTCAATGAAACTGTAACTCTTCATTTCATAACATGAGGGCCACTTCACACACAAGGCTGAAGGCCCTTGACCATGGCAATGTAAGAGCTCTCATTGGTCGAAAAGGCGGAGACCGTCCAACTTCACTTCACACTAGGAGGTGAAGGCCTAAAGGCCCCAAAAAAAGTTCGTGGATGAAAAGTCTACATGGAGTCCTACATGGTGGACTATGGATAAGGGTGCATGGTCTACCGGAATTTTCATCAGGGCCACCTCTAAGAGGTGGGTGTGACGAAAATTCCGGGAGACCATGATTTTTTAAATTTTTTTTCAGCAGGACAGATTTCAGGGCAGATTCCAGATCAGATTCCAAGATAGATTCCTGGACAGATTCCAAGACTGACAAACACCACCAAATAATTCTCTTAAAATTGATAAAATTTGAAACATATTATATTAAATCAAATCAAATCCTCCCCTCTTTTTCCGCCAACAAAGTATGCAATGGTCCCGCAACATGGTCCATTCTCACTTCACACTATGCTTTAGGGCCCGAGACTACATACAACGGCTTTCCCAACACTCATGGTACGGCCTTTGGATGAGAGTCAAGGGTCTTCACCATTACAAGGTCACGGCTCTTGGCTCATGTGTGAAGTGGCCCTGAGAATACGACCAGATATATTGTCTCACTCTCTATCTATAATTCCTAGAATATGTTATGTGCAACTAATCACCACTCTTGCTTGTCCTCCATACGTTCACATTCGGATCTGGAGAGGGAGCCCCAAGAAGGGAGTCAGTCTGTTTGCGGTAGTCCGGAGGTTCCAGAATGTTCCCCGGTTGGTTACTTCGCAATGGACGTGATGATGTGGTGTTCTCGATGACGTGGATCCTTAGAGTGTAGATTCCAAGGTGGACACACCATGATGACGTGGCATCTGAGCTGGACTTGCCAAGGCTCAAATCACACAATGCTTCAACATGTTTTACAGGTGCGGTGATGAAGTTATCATGTCCTGATTATGCAGGAAATGGTTGTTTAATACTGGTGAATACATCGGTGCTTATGCTCGTTTGTCTACGCAGGTTCGGCAATACTGTTGAATGGAAGCTAGAGTTAGATTGCAGGTGCTGCAATACCATATCGATGTAACGAGTCATGTTATGCGGAGCATCACCAACCTATATGTTGGAGCTCTGAGTATTCGTTTCTTCTGGAAGCCATGGTTAGTCGCAAGTGCTCAAAGGCTAAGCTGATTGCCTCGACATTCAGACAAATTCTTCGACTTGGTAAGCTTGCAGTGCCCCTCCTATACTGTCCAAGTGTATCAGATTGAAGGTGACAGAAAGTGATTTTGGACAAGTTTTTGATTGTTTGGTGGTCCGAGTCTATGTGCTACACGCAGTAATTCCACGGACTACACCAACAACACTAGCTAGTGTTAATTTTTCTCAAATGAAGAGATTTGGATTGCAGCAAGCTATTATTAAGACGACTTTGTGGATCTTTTCAACAATTTTTATATCCACTCTAAACAGTGAAAATCGAGAAGATGGAGTATTATGAGGTCAAGGACTTGCCAGTATGGACTATGTATAACTTGGAGCGTATTAGCTCAGTTTTGAGCGTTTGGAGGAAGGAAACTTATACTCTGTTAGTATCAAAAGCAAGTACACTTTTCATGGCTCAGCTCTTCCGCTCGTTGTGGGCAAGCACCATAAACAACGGTCCAAGCCAGGCGCAAACGAATTACTGAACCTCTGCAAGGGAATAGTAAACATATCATGTGAGCATGCTAGTGGAAAAGGAGCTAGCGAAAGATATTTTCTTATGAACAGTCACCAATGTGAATTCCTCATCAGAAGGCTTGAAGAGACGTTGGCACAAATTCCGCAGTCCTCCTCTCTTTGATGAATGAGCAATTCCAGAGCTTCAAGAGCTTCACCACGCCCTCATAAACGATGAGAGGCTCGTCCAATCCAGCTGTGTCATCACTCCAGAATGGCTAAAAGCAGCTATTGAGCAAGTTGATATGAAAGAAACTTTTTCACAACCACTCTGCGACGTTCAATGGCATACATCTGTTCTTCGAAGCATTATTGTGGAAAACTTTGCAGAATATTTTAGCACCACGCCATTTGAACCAGCCTTATGTGAAGGTAATCTATCTTTTGGGGACAAATTAGGTCTGCTGACAGCGAGGACTGAAGATGAGAAGGTCCTCAAGGAACATCTCAGATGTGTGAAGCTGAACGACCTAATTGAGGATGAGGTTGCACATCAATTTCTATCGTCAACGTCGTCCTCTCAAATGTTATTCCTAAATCCTGAAGAAATAATAAGTATTGCAGCGGCGCTTTGGTGGGGAGAGGTTCCTTCCCAGAGGTACGACTGACAAGTCTTCTGGGAGGTGCGTATGCAATTCAGATATTCAGCAAGCAATACGCTTACTCATTTGATGAAGAGGTGGTGGCTTTGAAGGAACCAGGGCATCCCTGTATAGTGCACCTACTCTGCTATTCTTAAAAGTCATTCATAACGCTTTTTCATCATGGTGAAGATGGACATGGAACTGTCTACTTATCTGCAGCGCAGAATAGAAAACAACAAAATTTCGGTTTTAGAAACGGTTGTGTAGATGCTTGATATTGCGGAAGGCATAAGGTATATCACAGTAAGCGTATGGCGCATTGTGCTCTCAAACTAGGAAACGTGCTTGTGAATCTTGGAGATCCTTCAAACAAATCGTCCACAGTTTGTTCAGAGAAGATTGCTGATTTTGGTCTTACTAAAATTGAAAGAGCAGAGGATGATCATGAAAGAGCAGAGCTGAACTCCCGCAAAGCTAATGTTTACAACTTTGCCATCATGTGCTCCGAGATTCTGATTGGAGAGGACCCGTTTGGCGATCTGCCCAGAAATGTAATGAAAAAGTTAGTGAAGGCGGGAGAGCATTCCTTAAGACCCAATTTTCGATCGGAATGTGCAGAGCGGCTGAACTCTTCAATTCAAAAATGCCGGGATGGGAATTTTCATAGCCGGCCAGAGATTTGTGGAGAACTTCGGTACATCAAAGCGTTAAACCTGCGAGGTGAGTGGCGCGGCGCACAAGCATTGCCACTTTAAAATCACAGGTTTTTATAATTTGTTCATGACATCATTGACATGTTTGCCATCCAATTCCTTTTGACGTTCTAGTTAGCCTAATTTGGGCGGCGAGCATGGACACATTTTGCCTTAGCCAGTCTATATATTATCCCCCTCTCCATCAACGATGCCTTGTCAGTAGCTTCTGGGGATCAAGTCAAGGACATGCATCTCTCGGGGAGTTCACTCCCTCTTATATTTTGCATACACGTGCGTTCGGGACCTATTTATTGAGGGGTTATTTACCTTGGAAAAAAAATTATAAGGTGATGGTATTTTACATGTAAACATGTTTCACTATTTTAAAATCCCCTATTTTACACGTACAATTTTTTACAAAATTTACCTACAATGAATATATTGGACCCTATTTTTTATCGCACATTGTTCTATGATTTTCGCCAGTGATTTCCCCGAGATGCATCTTCCTCGCCACATTCTTTGGGTCTTGTAGAACAAGATGTCTACCTGTTCAATGTATGGATATACATTCAAGCCCATCATCTACAAGCACAAAGGCTTGTATATGATGAGCCTTGAACTAATAGTTTCAGGCGACCGCCCAAAACTATAACCACCACTTGAGATAAAAAAACAAAATTGAAAATATTCATGGAAATTCAATTGAAATTTACCAACTAGTGTACATAGATTTGGTTCCTCCAAAGAAGTTGAATATTATATCCCCCTCGCGTGTCAAACTCCTCAAAATGTTTAGGTAGAAGTTTATCTTCAACTCGTCTCCAATGTAGTTGGCATGTTTGGCATCATCGTACAAGGGCTTGGGGTTGTCCAATCCTTCTAGGACCTGAAGACTTTGTCCATTTTAATGATCGGGTTGTCTCTGGCAAACATCGCCTTATACACAAAGTAAAGGCAAATTGTGTTTGTGACCTTGGTCTTCTTGTTTTTTTTAAAGGTCAACTACATTCTTTCTACAAGCGCGACAATATACATGCATTTTGATACAACGTACCATGATTACATTTTCTTGACCATTACTTCATTCACCTACTATGCCCTTTTGTCCTCCACAATCCATAATTACACATTGTCCTCTTTCATCTTAGGACATGCGTATTTTACAAACTTTGTAAGGAAGAGATCTTAGAATGGCGTGCTCATGGTCCCCTCGAATGGACTCCTCAGGAGTTCTTGAAGTCCGGGAAGGCTGAATAAGTGTCAATTTGAACTCTAAGTGGGGGCAAGCACATAAAAGTGGACAATCTTTAATCCTCGCACTCACTCGTTGTAAGTGATTTCACCGCTTGTTAGTATCACTGGAACATGGAAGAAAACTTAGGAGAAAAACAAAAAAAAAACGACATGGAATATGGGCATATATTCCACTCTATGTCACATAAAGTATCCATAGGTTTATTATATGCCTACTTGATATGCTTTCTAGACCCAATGGTTCCAAAATTGAAGGATCCTAAGTTTTTTAATGGTTGTGTGAAGCTTTACAATCAATGATGATAAAAAGTTGGACTATTTTTCATGATTCCCGCTTTAATCTCACTTGCTCTCATAGTGCTCCTTGCATTAGAACTAGTGGATCAAACACTTGGCTCGAGGGGGTCAACGTGTTAAAAAAATAAGGATATAGGTGCGAACAACCACTATTTTATATGGGGGTATTACTTTCAATTTTCAATTTTTTTTTTCACATGCTATCATTATGTAAATTTCTACTTTGGGTTAATAGAAAAGGGGGTTGCATTACTTATAATTCCAGTTTACCTATTATTCCATACCCTATAGTATCTTAAAGATGTCCAATGTCATTTTTGATACCCTATATTACTCTTAAGTCCATTTATAATTTTTACCCCCCATGTTTTTAAAATACCCTATCATTTGTTCGCACGTATATTGCTACTCCATCCACTCACTACCACCCCCCCCCCCCAGGCACTTGGTTCTTGAAAACATTAAAATTTGGCTATGTAATGTTTAAAAAACAATTTGCAAAATATTAGAAATTAATTTATCATGACCTTCATGTATATGACACAATAACAACTCCCAAAAGAATGAACAAAAAATACTTAATTCACCCTTCAAATAGTACTCATAAGTAAAGATGTTAAATTTGTGTTTCATGCAAATGTTTCTTACACTGAAATGAATGATATTATTGATTTTTTTTCCAACAAATATGTGCATATAAGTATGTTCTAGGTCAACATAAATAATTCTAATTTAATGTGTTGTTATGAGACTACTTATATGCCACTTTCAACCACTTGCAAATCCTGACAAATTTGTGTAGGTGTTGAAAAATGAAGTAGATATTCTAAAACACATGATTGGTTTCTTCATTTTTTTTTTCAATCACTTGATTCCTACACTAGTGTACTATAAGAACAACGGTTCATAGAAGAATCACACTTATATTTAATAATGGTCATATTCTAATGGCACCTCCAAATTCACATTGACTAAAGTACTTTCTTGGTCCACTTTACCATGCTTGCACCAAGTATTATTATTAGTTTAAATGGTAGGTTACAATGACTTTGGAATAGGATATGGATACCAAACTTAGGTGAGTTTTTGTTTCATGTTAAGGTGCTATCAGATTTCTATACAAGTGTTTTGATCGGAAGATATGAGGATGTGAAAAACATGACTCGGGGTTACCTATAAATGTAGTTTGGGCATCACAAAATCTACTTTGGGTAGGTGCGTCGCAAACTTGGTCATAGGAGTGTGTATACCCCTTAAAATAATCCCAATAAATCATGGGCAAGTCCGGAAAAATTGGTGATAGGGTTTGCTCATGCTCATGCTCATGTCCTAGCTTCACTCGTCATGGAGTTGTTTTTGCAACACTGTTCTGTGCATGCATCACGTCCTCAACTTCAAACTCCAGATGATGAATCGAGAGTGCGCATTACTGTAAAGTATACTTTTATCACCAAAACAAAATAAATTAGTGCCTGGTCTTATACATGCATGAAAGGATTTGCATAGCGGTTTGCATAGCAATTACTGCAGCTACATCAATGTTCATATGAGCACGTATTAGGCTTTGGAACCACAACCAAATCCAATGTCTCAGGCTTTGCAGTATGAGCTAGCACATGTGTCAACAAATGTATTGAAGATGTATCTACATTTGATGAAGACCGAGGAGTTCCTTCAGGAGTCAATAATCTATTGATCTACCAAATAACTTGGATCAGCATCCTCTTGGCCATCAGGGATTATATAAACGCCTAGTTTACCAAGATTAACACCAGCTGCTCCAAAAAATCCCACCACTTTTCCAGTTCCACTTTTGAACCGCTGAGCCGACACAGCCCTGGTCTCATCACCAAATGGACCATAAGTCTGGAGATTTGTCTGTAAGGTTAGTGATACTACACACCAAAGAGGTTCACGACTTTCACCTAGTGCTCTCCCCGGATGCGTGGCCACCCATCCGCTCACCTGTTTGATGTATTCACCAGACTCGAGTGTTATCTGAAATCGTACAAACAACAACCATCAAATGGCGACACAAGTATAAGAAATGCACGCAACAACAAAACCTAATGAAATATTGAGCTAGAGTTGAAGTGGGGGCCGTGATATTTACCTCTTGTTTAATGGTTTAATATTTACCTGTTTACTGATTCCATCGAAATTTTGACAATATGTTTCCTTGCGCTCCAGCCCATCAGCTTCCACATATATCACCTCCAGTGACCCCACCCCTGGTGGATTATGGTGGTATTTCACTCTGATCCACTTGATGGAAGCTGCCATATGATCAAACCGACCAGATATTTTGTTCCGCTCATTATGACCCCATGGCCCTTGCTTAACCGGTGTAGCTTGTGGACAGTCTTCATGCTGTTTGTTTTCATGAGTGCAACATAAATCCTTCAAACCAGATGAAGACAGACTAACACTCTCTCTCAAGTACTGTATCATGAGGAGGTACTTCGTCTTGTACTATATGCTATTCTTCTATTTATTTTATGATCATATGATTTTGTGTTATGTTGCAAGTATTATGTGTTACATAAACACTTCTTTCAGTAGCTCTTTTCATCTCTGGACCAATGTCAAAGTGCTTTATGGAGAATGGCAACACGTCTAGAGCCTCCTTAGTATCATCTTACTCATATGAATGTAGATGGGGAGAAGAGGATATCGAGGAGAGGAGAAGGGAATCTTGTATTTCTAGATCATCACTCACTCAAATAGTTTAGACACTCCGACACAAATTTCCTACTGTAATGCCATCACCAACAATTAAGTTCAAGTTTTGTGTCGGTAGTTATTTGTGGCACAAAAAATTTATTTGCTGGAATTTGGTAATTAGATATACAATTGTTGGTTAAATTCTAGGTACCATAAAGTAGGAAAATAGAGGTCTGATCGCTCTCAATCGTGCTTGATTGAAGATTTACATGTATTTGCATACCTGTTGTGTCGAATCAGGTGATCCAAGTTCATCTGTGAAGTCGATCTTCGTCTGTAGCTTTTGATCGTCACCTAAGAAACATAATGCCCAAAAAAATAGGAGCCTATGAAATGAAGCAACTGATAATGATTGCACGTTGATAGCTAGCAAGTACTGCAACATTAAATTAGTATGAGAATGTGTAATATTGAAAAAGATACAGCACATGAAAAACCCACCTCGCAGGAGTAGCCCTTTGATGTATCTAAGTTCTAGGCAGATCCTGTTGAAATCAGGCCGAGAGCGATGGCTGGGGGCCCAGCACCTTTGAATCAAAGATTCCAACCGCAGAGGACCGGATCCCTGCTCAAGAACTGGTCTGAAGTCCCCATTCTCTTTCACTTCCTTCTTAAAAGCACCCCACTCCTCTATCTCTCCAAAAGCAGATTGCCCAGTCAGAATCTCAAAACACATAATACCAAAGCTGTGGACATCAGCTTTCGTGGGGTTGAATTTGCCTTTCTCATTTCCAAAAGCGATCATCTCCGGCGCCATATACCTTGAAGTCCCGAGGTTTGTAGTCTGGTCTTTGTAGGTTCTGCTGGCCTCTTTGGTTTTAGTCAAACCAAAATCAGCAATCTTCACTGAACAAGCTCTGGAGGATATTTTTGTCGGATCTTCAAGGTTCACGAGGACATTACTTGGTTTCAGATCACGATGCGCCATATGCATTTTGTGAATATACCTCATGCCTTCCGCAATCTCCAGCATCAAGACAACCTTTTCCACAAGTGAAACCTCATTGCATATGCGTTGAAACCTCTTGTCCCGCAAAATGCAAGCCAGGTCGTTGTCCATTTTTTCCATAATGAGAACGCATTCTTCATTGTTTTTGGAGGAGCAGTAGAGGCGCACTATGTTGGGGTGATGCCCCAGTCCCTGCATAGCTTTCACTTCCATTTCATCACTCCGACTCTGGAAAATAATCTTTGCTGCAAGGCGTCCGCCTAGAAAATTTATTTCTCGTACCTCTCCGAACGAGCCTTTTCCAATTTGTTTGCCATGGGGATGTTCTTTCATCTCGTCTTCACGCAATCGCAACACGGCGTGCCCTAAATCCTCGCTTGACTGCGCCTGTACGTCTCTATGTTCGAGCAACTGATCTGCAAGGCCTCGCTCTGGTTCGCAGTGCAGTGTCAAAGATTTGAGACGTTCAGTCAGAACCGTGTCATCTTTTCTCTTTGCATTCATAAGAGCCGCATGGTCATCTAAAATCAGATCACCGCGGCACTTCATTGCTTCAAATGTGGTCCTGGGACCTCCAGAATCCTCAAGAATGCTTTGAAGAACATATGCGTGCCATTTGACGTCATAGAGGAGTTTTGCGAAAGTATGCTTCATATCACCTTCCTCGATAGCTGCTCTTAGCCGTTCCGAATTCGAAGCGGTGGATTTAATGCAACAGGATTGGATGAGCCTGTGGGCATCTTCGAAAACATAGCGAAGTTCTTGAAACACAAGAGATGTTTTCTCATCAGGATGTGATGAGTGTGGAATACCTGCCAGTGTTTTTGAAAGCCTTTTGACAAGAAAGAGACATTGTTTCTCGTTCATCAGATACTCTTGACTTGAACGACTGTTCTTCATCAGATCATCCAATTTGTCGACTATGCCCTGGCAGAATTTGAGAAAATCATTTGCAGCCGGCTGGGGAACATCAGCTGGCTGCAGCGTAACCCAGCGCCATGCAAAGTTCATCCACCCTTGAGCCATAAATGAAACCCGATTTGAAATGTGCACAAAGATGATCTTCCAACCTGCCCGATTAGATCCACATCGCCCAAGCCCCAGTTCACATCTTCTCGTAAACTACGCAAGAAATCACTAACTCATATCATATGTTTGACAGACGCTAGATCCGGCTTTTGATCTCTCAAAATGTTAAAAGATGGCCTGGGTCATCACTAATTGAAGAACAAGTATGCCTCAAATGACATCTAATAAGGTAAAAACAGAAACAGCAGATCAATCCTACATAGTACAAAAGTTCGCCATCGCCGTCCAGCAAAATTATCACAATCCAAGTTCAACTTTAATGATCAATACATAAACGTCTTAAACTCTAGAAATCTTGTGAAGAGGAGAGAGAATAACTTATGTGATTGAATGTCCTTTAGGCTGAACCGGTGTTGTAACAAGTCAGATCTCACACTGCTCCGCACATCTAACAACATTGTTCAAACCTTACCTAGACGAGTCAGCTTTTAAATTCTTACCTTCGAGGAATCCGATTTGAACCGAAGTAATCGGCCTTTGAAGAGAAGAGCAACTTTAGATAACTAATCACCTTTCCTTGCACTTGTGACTCGATCGCCGCACAAATATTGGTCCTACGTAAACCAAATCCCACGCATGTGTGCAGACATGCTCCATGAATCTAGTACATCTAGTCGTACTAGAATATTTCCATGATGAGACAAAAACTTCATTCAAAGGTTAGGGATTGCACTTGAAGCAAGAAAAATGGAACCACAAACTTCACACCTCTAGGTAGCAACAAACCACAACTAAGAGGCTAGGGTGAACCAACACCTACACTCGTACCTTCGGGGGATGAAGGCCTCGCAGATGACACTGAAAACTTCATCCTTCTTTATGGGGAAGCCCGCTTGACTACAAATCCCATATTGAGTGCACTTCGCCTTCAAGGTCTAAAATCCAATATATATGTGCACTTCCAATTAGTAAATAAGCAATTCATTGGGATTTCATTCCGGAAGTGAAACCATCAATGAAGCATGTAATCAACTTGGAGGTCAAATAAAATTACAAAATCCTCATTAACATTGAGGTTATAATTTTTTTGACTTACCATTTGAAATTCTTTTTGTCATTCTAAAATGACACTTAAATTTAGTGTGCTGATTTAGTATGTATATTTTATAATATTTTAATAACGCCGCCTACTTTCACAAGTATTCATACACATTCAAACCAATTAAGTGTGATTTAATGTCATTAAGTCTAATTAATTCTGATGATGTCATTAAGCCTAAACCCCAAACCCCTAAACCCTAAACCCTTCCCACTCAATCCATCCTTCAACAGTCTAGTCAGCTTGCTGCAAATCATCCACAACTGGATAAGAAACACAATCAAGACTACTTTTGTAACAAACCTAACCATCTCTCAGATTTTGATAGGCTATCATGTCATTCTTCTGCGTTTGAGTTATTTCTGAAACATTCCCTGGGGTGCAAACATCATTGTACACAGACAGCACGTCATTAGTTGTGTTCAACATCTCATAAGGACAGGCAAAGACCTTCCATCCAAGGTCTTGCTATTAATAGATAATTCTCTGAAACTAATTCACAAAGACAATGAGGTAATGTCCGCTTTATTAATTGGAAGAGCTTCTTAGGAGATGCACATGGACTTTTGAGGTAATAACATTGTGCACTACTTACAAGATCTCTGGATGTAAAATGATGGAAGTTTCTGGCAAGGTTGGGATTGATAAGACTATACCTATTCCGATAAGGAACATAAGCCAATCCTTTCTTTTGCTGTTTGCCAAGAGCATTGATGCAATTAGCTAAAGCAAGAAGTGAACGATTGATGTTTGCACCATCTCGTAGCTTTTGTCCAGCATTGTTCGTCTCTGAAGCTCTTTCACTACAAATTTCACAAGAAACACCAAACAACTCAGTAAGGTAAGACAGAAACAACTTGAATTCCAATCTCTAAGCAATACTACTCTGTAAGGACATCCATAGATGCTTGTGCCTCCAAAACTTAAGTTGGAGAGAGATTCACTTATCAAAATTCCTTCCTGTCATGCCATTAACAAAATTCCTTCGCTGTCAAAGAATTCATCAAATAAGACAGTGGGCAGCAGATACTTACAGGGCAAGAGGAGACGGCTTCTGCAATTTTAACAAATGCCTGTCACATGCCATTTAAGAATTTCATGTGTAAGACTCCATGTAGATTTGTTCATCCATCCAAACCGCCCTGGTCACTTGGTCCTTAGGCACACAAGCTCTACACTGTTTTGCTAATTAGTGTTGGTTACCATTTGGAGTTACATGTTGCTATAAATTCTGTCAACATTAATTTTCTTTTACTAATTAAGTTATATCATATTCTATGGTGTGGATACTAATCACTTATGAAATAATAACTATAAACATACTATATACAATATAGTATATAACTTCAAATAATTCAATAATATATAATATATATAATATATATACTATATATACTATATATACTATATATACTATACTATATATTATATATACATATTATATATACATATTAATATATAATTAATATATTAATATATTGTTAATATTATATACTGTGGGAGTGTTGAACATATGTTTTATAGATTCAATGAGCATTGTAGTATCCACGTGGCAGTTCAATGACAGCTAGATTGACACGTCATCATTATAGTAGGTAGTAGTTTTGAATTATCAGTTTCCCGCTCTCTTAGATCGTTCTAGATCCCTTACCATTCAATATAGATAGATGAGTTTAGTCTTTAGTCTGTGTGTTTCAAGTTACGATAGAGGAGGAAGCTAGGACGTTGTATCAACTTCATGTAATAAACTTATGCTTGTGCTATTTCAATCACTGCTGTGTTTCATCTGCAAAAGGTTATGGGCCCACACACGCGTGGAAGAGTAATTCGTAGCATAGGTTAGTATGTTGAAGTTTCACAATGAAGATGCTGTGAGTTTGAAAAATCTCTTCTCTCTAGTAGCAGCAAAAAATTTTCGCTTATGTATGCTTAGTTGCTCAGAAGTATGAGTAGAGTCTAAGAACGCGATATCAATAGTAGCAATACAAGAAAAGATGGAATCAGGACAATCAGGACAAGTTTTCAAGTTGACTGATGGCAAGTTCAACTTATGGAAGTACCAAATGCGAATAGCATTGGAAGGACGAGAGTCTTTTGAGGTGGTGAATGGAACTGAGACACTCAGTAATGCCATAGACAAAGAAGCTTGGAAGAGGAAGAATAATCTGGCGAAGGTACTAATTAGTACGGCATTGGACACTGATCATCTCGAGATGATAATCACCTGCGATACAGCGAAGGAAATGTGGGACAGGCTCATAGCGATACATGAGCAATACTCCGCCGAGAGTATTTACTTGCTGACATTACAGTTCTTTGAATATAAGTATCAGAGCGGCGACTCCATTGGAAAACATATTTCAAAGATTGAGGCAATGGCAAAGAGGCTTGAGGATATCGGACAAAAATTCTCAGAGGAACAGGTGATCTCTAAGATTCTGAGTGGCTTGCCATCCGAATACAGACACATACTCACAGGGTGGAAAAGCATGCCAGATGCACAGAAAACTCGGAAGACTTTGATTATGAGGATTTTGGAGGAAGAAAACATGATCAAGATTGCTGGATCAGCATATGGCTCATCAGGTTCGGACAGTGCATTCTATACTAGAACGAATCCAACCAGCAGTGGTTCAGGGAGAAGAAGTGGTCAAGAGCCAGATTACATCAAAGAAATCAAGGCACGGACAAGATGCCATCACTGTAACAAGTTAGGGCACTGGAAGAGGGAGTGTCCAGATTTGTCGAAGGAGACGAAATCTGTTAAGAGAGAAAGTCACGCACACTTAACAGAAAGTAAGAGAGAAAGCATCGCTCTTACGGCTATAGTTGAAGACCCATCACAATCATTGGCGAGTGAGAAAGTTACACCGGCAGAAATTTCTGAGAGCTGCATAGGGATTTCTAAGGCCTTGCTAGCAGATCACAGTACTCAAACATGGTACGCAGACGGGGGAGCTTCAGAGCACATGAGTGACTGTAAAGAGTACTTCACGGATATGAGAGAGGTTTCAACAGGAAAATGGTCTGTTCTTATCGCAAATAATCAAAGATTGTGGGTCGAAGGCATTGGTAAAGTTCAGATTGAGAGATTGGTTGATGGACAATGGTGTTCAGGATACCTGGAAGGAGTATTGTATGTACCAAAATTGCGAGCTAATTTGTTCTCAATTGGAGCTGCGGCTGACAAAGGCGTGGTTACAATTTACAAGAGAGATGGTTGCAGTCTTATTGACGATGACGGAAAAGGGAAGGAAGTCGTTACTGGATATCGATCCGGGAAGCTTTACAAACTTAACATACGAGCAATAGGCAACCAGATTGACCTCGAAGCAACTTCCACAGCCCTGAAGACAGAGTCTCTACAGACTTGGCACAATCGGTTTTGTCATTTGAACAATGACTATGTGAAAACCACAGCAACCATTGTGACTGGAGTTGATTTACCATCTACTCAAGGCGAGGATTATTTCTGTGAGGGATGTGTATACGGAAAGCAACATCGATCAACCTTCAAAACGGTACTAGGCAAGCTGCGATCAACAGAACCGGGCACATTCATACACATGGACTTGTGTGGTCCATTGGCGACCAAATCTTTTGGTGGTGCTAACTATTTCATGCTTGTGAAGGATGATGCGAGCGGATATATGTTTATATACTTTCTGGCTCATAAATCTGAGGCACTCACCAAGTTTCAATCCGTAGAGAAAGAGATCCTACGAGATATGAAAGTTCAAGTGAACCGTATCAGGACAGATCATGGAGGCGAGTTCTCGAGTAAAGATTTTCAACAATACACTACAGGGCGAGGGATCAAGCACGAATTCTCAGCACCATATGCACCTGAACAAAACGGTTATATAGAGAGGAGCAATCGAACTGTCGTTGAAGCAGTGCGAAGTCTTTTACATGCCAAAAATCTTCCACTCGGACTCTGGGCAGAGGCTGCTGCTACAGTTGTACATGTTCTCAATCGATCTGTGAACAAGAAACTCAACAGCCTGACACCATATGAGCTTATTTACAAGGTACGACCAGACGTATCTTATTTTCGTACATTTGGATCTGATGCCTATAAACATATCCCTAAACAACTTTGCTCTAAATTGGAGGCTAAGAGTGAGAGACTTGTTTTTGTCGGATATGAGTCTGAAGGGAAAGCGTTTAGGGTTTGGCATCCAGGGACTCGAAAAGTTTCAATTACTACTGACATTGTAGTTCACGAAGATAGCATTTACACAAACTCTGCAACTAGTGTTCCTCAGAACCCCGCGGCAATCAACGTTTCATTTCCAACCCTAGACAATGTGGTAGCTCCGATCCCGGTAGATCCTATCCCGGTAGATCATATCCCCGTTCTCCAACCCTCAGATGATAGTTCTCAAGAACTAGGTTCCCAAGATGACAGTTCACAAGAACTCGGTTCAAGTTCAGAAACAAACCCTATCGATCTGTGTGTCGAGATTCCAATACACACCACTAGTTCTGATTCAGATCCTTATGACATCAATCGGACAGTCTTTACTCATGTTGATGACACCGCATCCAGTTCATCCACAGAGTCAGTACCTGTGGTTACTTCCACAATCAGAACCAGGCAACCTCCTCAACGATTTGAGGAATGGGTATATGATGAACATCAGAATATTAGAGATGCCATCCGAATTTCAGAAGCCTGCATGGCTTCCACATCCAGAATACAAGAACCTACTTCTTACCAAGAAGCTATGTCTCTACCAGAAGCTGAACTTTGGCTGAAAGCTATGAAGGCAGAAATTGAGTCCTTAAAGGTCAACAAGACATGGAAGCTGGTAGCTCTTCCTACAGGACGACGAGCTATCAAAAGCAAATGGGTTTTCAAGGTGAAATATAAGCCTTCAGGACAGATTGATAAGTATAAAGCACGTTTGGTTGCGAAAGGATTTTCACAAATCGCAGGGGTAGATTACAGCGACACATACTCTCCAGTAATTAAGTCCGATTCCATGAGGACAATGTTCGCCACTACAGCTCACTCTAATCTCCATACAAGACAATTTGACGTTTGTACCGCTTACCTCAATAGTCCACTGGACGAAATTATTTTTATGGTTCAACCAGAGGGGTTCATTGACAACGAGCATCCTGAATTTGTATGTTTACTCTTGCGATGTCTCTACGGACTAAAACAGGGTGCTCGTCAGTGGAATAAAAAATTCGACACATTCTGTGAAAAGTAAATTTATTTCCAATAGTTTCTGCAAAGGTGTGGCAGGAAGGACACCCTTTCAAAAACTATTCGTAATTCTTGGCACTTGCAGGAAGTTCCAGAGTATGAGAAACACAAAGTATCATTACTAAGACTGGAAAGATACACATTGCCCAAGTTTGACTGTAACCAATACGTGGCCAAAAAGTTCTCCAGAACATACTGAAAGAATTGAATATCACCTGAAGCAACGCATTTGCTATGAGAGGCTTATAAACATTGAGTTCAAAGTGCCCTTGAAACCCTCCAATAGTAATAGCAACATTGTTCCCCATGACCTGCATTTCAATTTGATGAGCACATTATGCATAAGAGAATTGGGAAGTGCCACTTCTGCAATTACTGAACCATGTCTACAATTCTGATGTAAACATTTGAGAATCATAATGCAGTTGTAAACTGCCACCCATGTTTCTTCTCAGAAACTCAGGACCTATCATCTGACGAGAACACATGTTAATGCAAGAACCATATCACATGATGTTATTTATAGGTATTAATGTTCAGCTTTTACACATGAAGCAAACCATTGTCAAGGCAATACTGTAAAAAAGGAGGGAGTACCTGGCAGCAAACCATCGTCAGAGCTTCACATTGAGTAGGGTTGACCTTTCCCTGCATGATCACAAGTTTCATCAGCTGTGCGTCCAAAACATCAGGAAATAAATCAAGGAATACCAAAGGTGGTCTTCAGATTAAAGAGCTTCCAGCTCAGAATAATTATCACCACATGTACATTGGTCTATTTGATAAAGTAAAAGGCAGTCCGGATCTCAGCTCCAAAGAAAGGTAATGGGATGTGTTGAGGACAATACAGGCATAATGCTGCTGCCAGGCTCATTCTCTGGTAGAATCAGCTCATGAAGTCCACATCGAGGTCCACTGCAAATACAAGTTCCTGGTTTCATCAATAGATTGCTACATAGATTGCTGGCTCAATGACCCACCAGTCCAATTATTGTTCAGAAGGATATCATCATTCTAATTGGGTAAGAAAATTACAAGCAAGGAGCAGGAGCAAGAGTATGAAAAAGGACAAGGTTGAGATCAGAAGAAGAAACATAATGTAGTAGCAGTAAGAGGATGGCTTTTACTGGTAAAGCCAGCACCCCATGTCACATGTTGAGATCATTTTAACAAGCAAGACCTCTTCTAAAATAGGACAATTTTGTTAAACACCTGCAAGTTGTGCAGCACACTCAGAAGAATACTTTTTGAGCACAAAGATTGTTTCAGTCTCAACCTATTTGCAGAGCATGACGTCCCAAGTAAAATATCATGCAGTACTGATCCCTGTAATAATGACTGTATCAACGTATGTAACTCATTTCATGTGCCACTTCCTTGCGTCACGTGGCAATGCAAGAGCACGCACACAATGCTAAATTCCCAAACTGCAGCATAAATGGAAGTTTGCTTCACAGTGACCACTTGATAACTTAGAAACTTGCAAACCTTCCAAGCAAACGGATGTCATTGGCAATCTTCATTAGAGAAGTGGCAACAGTATTAAGGGCGCCACTGCACTCCACAAATGCATCATGGGCTGCCTGCAAAACAGAGGACCTTGGTGTAAATCGAATTGCTCTCAAAACAGCCATTTAAATGAGCATTAATAAGCATCAGTTTCCCAACATAATCAGCAACCCTCAAACCCGGGTACGCAACTCCCATATTATACGCAGGGGGCATCGTACTTAAAACGGCTTAGAGGACGGCTTTTGTAAAAATTATATCAAATTATATCAAATTAAAATGATCAAAAAGTTGGGTGAAGACCAAATTAAATAAAATGAGATGAAAAAAAAGTTGGGTAAAGACCAAATTAAATAAAATGAGATGATAAAAAAGTTGGGTGAAGACCAAATTAAATAAATGAGATGAAAAAAAAGTTGGGTTGCATATTCATTAAGCCTCCCATTAAAATTATAAGCCACGAATAGTTGCCTCCCATTAAAATTATAATTCATTCACAATGTTAAAATTTTATTAAAAAATCCAAAAAGTTGGGTAGTTTGACCTATGGTACCTGTATTAAAAAAATCATATAATTAGGTTTTTAATGCAATTATATGCTTCAAAATATATTCATTTCCTATATATAATTACATTTTTGGATTCCTTGTTAGAAGGGCTACAAGGGTTTCCTACATTAAAACAAATTGTATCACTCAATATTGGACTAAAACGCATTATAAGTGATTATAATCAGGACCATATAATACGGGAGTTGCGTACCCGGGCCTTCAAATGTCAATGGAGACATACCAATGCCTCAAACTTGTTTGGTGCTGTCACAAATGGCATTCCTGTCTCTTTTGCCACTTGAGCTGCAATTTTCTTATCAAACCTACAAAACTCACATTGTAAAATCAGTAATCATATCATTGGACATGTAAACAACAGATATTGACAGGGTAATACTTTCCAATGCATCCAAGAAAATTTATTAAAAAATAAAAATAAACTGGATTATGACTACAGAAATGATTACAATGAAACTATAATCGATTACTTAGATACCAATTTTTCTGATTATGACTACAAAAATAATAGCAATAAATATATAATCAAGTCTGTTCACTCTTGAATTACACCAGACATATTTCATCAAAAAGCCCCCAAGTGCAGAATGTGATGGGGCTAACATACCCCTTCCTGGTGTTGAGACCAGTCCCAACAGCTGTGCCCCCTTGTGCAAGCTGAAAAGCATCAACACAACTCTTTAGAATCACACTCTGGCTGGCGACAATCCACAAGGCTACACAGAAGAGTGAGATTAGTGATTCTGGAAAACGATTCTTGCATTGCTAAGATACCAGACAGCATTCAAAAGTGAACAAACCTGATAGAGACGGGGAAGTGTTGCCTCGATTCTTTGTATCCCATATCGTACCTGCACCAAATAATTTCATGAGAGCCATCCTCTATTGCAACTTTCAGGCTGATTTGGAAATGATACTCATCTGTGCTACTTATTGGAACTTTGCGACTTGCATGGATATGGCCACACCTTCGTACCTGTGTGCAGTAGCCACTGAACTCTTGTCCAAGAGTCAAGGGTACAGCATCTTGGGTATGTGTGTGACCAATCTTCACAATGTCCTTAAATTTATTTTGCTGGCAAAGTCAAAGCCAAGCACACAGAGTTACAGAGTTACAGAATCAACAAAATATAAATACTAGCAAAAGAAAACAATCCAATTTATTATGCCACCATAAGCACAGGTCATTTTTGCCATTTCCTGCAAGAGTCCACTGAAAGTACTTGGGGTGACCAGAATGACAATGTCTTATTATCAGCCATAAGAGGAAATGTGGCCTTCATACTGTAAACACTACTACATACTATTTGCATAGGCAGTCCAATATCAAAGCGAGTCCTCCAATAATGTTTTGGAACATTTGTGCCCAACATTCTTCCCTTCATCACTAAAAGGTTAGTCCCATAAGTACCTTATCAACCAGAGCTTCATGTAGACCATGCAACTTTGGCAAGAGCCTTGTATTAGCCTCCACCACAGCTGCAATATGCATTGCCTGTAAAGGATATTTCATGTCATATGCAAAAGCACCAGAGAAGGAGGTGGCAGGGGCACAGCGAGATTAAAAAAAAATTGTACTATGAATGACGCAGTTTTGATGCTCTTTTGAATGTTAAGCTTAACTATTAGAAATTTTAAGCAGAAAAATGGATCATTCACCCAGATGTACATCACCGATCAGCTTAGATGTAAAAAAAACATCTGCTCTAGCTCAAGATCCTTGCAAAAAGAGGAATTGGATACACACCGTTGGAAAGGTGTCATTTGAGGATTGACTCATGTTGACATGATCATTTGGATGTACGCCTTTGCTGCCTATGGGAATGCCGATAATTTCACCTGCCCGATTAGCAATTACCTGAGCATGATCAGATGGACTGTCAGGCAGTTCCTCAAACAACTAAAGTAGCAAATACACATCAATTGCTATCACAATTTCAAGAATTTACCTTCAGAGCAACTTTCACCTCTCTCTCTCTCTCTCTCTCTCTCTCAGATGTACACTGTTTATGATATTTAGTGTGAAGTACACTATTTGCAAAGGGTTACACAAAATTGTCTAAAGGCCAAGAAATGTCATGTCTGCTACTTTTCAACATGACACTATTTGTCAACATAAGTAATTTTTTTAAGTGAATTTCTTCTGAAGTATGAAAATTAACGCAGCACACTAAAATACTTGAGATGATACTTTTACATTTTTGTATGCAAAAGAAATATATTATTGAGCTACTAAAGCCAAGTGTTGTGTATTTACACAAATGATCAACTTGTTGTCCATTTGTGTAACCTAGGCATGGACCTCAAAATGTTCTTGACCATTCTAATGCCAAGATATTATTAAAAAAGACCAATGCCTAGTGCCGTGCAGTTACACTAACAGTGAACTTGTTGAGCATCAATGTAACCTAGGCATAGGTCTCATAATAGGATAAGTGACACTATTAGGCCCGTGACACTAAATACCATAACATTGTAGTACTAACCTTTAAAAACCTTCAGATTATTGACTCACCTCATTGGCATTCATGTTGGTTTGAGTGCCACTGCCAGTTTGCCAAACAACCAAAGGAAAATGATCATGCAGCTTCCCTTGTGCTACTTCCTCAGCAGCCTGCACTATAGCATCCCCAAACTTTTTGTCCAAGCCATACTCCATGTTTACCTGCATATTCAAGGAGATCAGCAACATTCATCTCAATACGAAACACTCACAATTAAGACTCCTCTTTAGCAAAACATTTGGATCCCATAATTCGTAAAGATTATATCTAAAGATCACGATACAACTTGGTTGTAAATCAATGATCAAGGCTTCACCTTATACTTCCAAGTAGGACATCTACATCAACTGCAGTGCTTATTCTGTGTAGGATTTGTGTGATCTACTCTACATATATAGTGCTCTTCTGATTAAAATCACAAGTAACATTTCTAAAGACAGACTACACTTTTGCAAAATATACAATCATCTTACTCTGTAAACTGCCACTATGGTCAATGTCGAAGTTGTATGCAGTGTATTATACTTCCAGTACTGTTCCATATGGGATTGGGTAATCTACTCTACATACTTATACTTGAAGCCATTCAGTCATTATGACAATTTACATATATATGTTTCATAATATTTCTCAAAGTTGAAGTTATTTCCTATGCTAAATTATCCAGAACAAGTAACATTTGACCTACATACTGTTTTTTAAGAAGTTGTCACTAGATGAATGATAGGTAACATGTTCATATGCAATAATTCCTTCTTGCCTCTACCCACTCCAAGTGGTTTCACATCACTTTGAAATTGAAACCCCTTTTATAGTAGTACGCCATGACAAAGAATTATTGCATATGAGCGTAGCTCTCATCCATCCATATTAGAATCTCAATCCCCTACGAATTTAAGGTTTATTCATCTCAAATGTCTTTAGCTATTAGACAAATTCAGGGTGTTTAAAACCGATTTCAACATCGAGTCAAATAAAAAGAATAACATTTAAACTACATAGCATTTCATGGCATTGTTGTTGAATGAACAAGAGGTACGCTTGTATGTGATGGTTTTCTCTTGCCAAGAAAAATTGGAGACCTAAATTTTAATAGATATTCCTTCTACCAATGCAAAAATCTTTGTTGATTTCTCACCAACCGCACCTCATGAATCGATCATTGAGTCAAATAGTGCTCTAGTTGTGTAAAGAAGACCCAAGATTCTCACAAAGAGACCCATGATCCGGACTTCTTCGGAGGTATACGTAAGGCTAGTTAAGGCCACCCATCCTAGTAGGACAAGCTAGAAAGCCAATTCTTTAATAACCCAACAACACTTATTGAGAAATCTTGGGATGGTTTTGTGTTGATTTTCACAAGCTTGTGGTTTGGGACTAAGGGCCACTTCGCACACGAGCCAAGAGCCGTGACCATGAAACTGCGAGAGCCCAATAGAAAGTGTCCAAAGGCCGTTTGTCTCAAGACACCTCCAAAATCATGTAGTGTGGTCACGGACCCTCAAGTGTAGTTTGAAGTCCTATGTGACTAGGCCCTCGACCAAATTCTATTTCAATAAATTTCTATTCATGCAGATCCTCACGCATGATAAAATAGAATAAATCAATGGTTGTGAGCGTTCGATGGAGTGCCATGGTCTCCCAGTTTTTGCGTTAAGCCTGTCTCCAAGAGGTGGCTTTTGAAAATAATCTAAGTGACCATGAAACATGATCCATTTGATGCCATGTAAGAATCCTTGTAGACTTTACATCCATCTTGCATTCACTTGTATACTCTATTGGTCCCTCAAGCGTAGTGTGAAGCGAACTTGGACCGGCTCCGCCCTTTCCACCAATGAGAGTGCTTGAAGTGTAATGGTCACGGGCTCTCAGTCTCGTGCGTGAAGTGGCCCTAAACCCATGGGTTCACCCGGATTTTGTTATGGATAACTCGAATAGATATAAAATGATTCAACATGCTTGACTAGATTTGGTGAACGCATGCAATTTGTTGGGTCGGTCCCAAGCGGTTGTTGTATGGCGCGCTCAAATGCTTGTAAGTTTGAATATGGGGCCTTTTACGATTTAATATTAGTCAAATTTTGCTTCAATCACTATATTCGGTAATTGGAGACTTTTTCATGATTTTGAGACTACTTAAGGACATGGTTTTCAAACACAAAACAAGGAAATCACAAATATATATTCACTGTGACTTAATAAACCGATTCGCATGGGTGGCGCTAACCAATTTGGCACAAATACATGTCATTAGAATAAGAAATTGGACCAAATATTAAACCATTTGCATTCATTTTGAGACTTTCCAAAGTCTTTGATTAACGAATATAGTGATTTCATTCATTATTCATCTCATCATCCACCACATCCCATAACATGTCATTCAAGTTGATTGACATGCAAGATATAGACATCCAACATATCTCATGGACCGACCTTCAAATATGGAGAAAGGACTATGTATATACTGAATATCAATTGAGCAAATTATCTGTCAATCAAGTCGTTGCATATATTGATTGATTGATTTTATTTTTATTTTTTCATCTTCTAAGAAATGATTTAAATTGAATACCTTTTGAAGCTTACGAAAACTTTGATTTCGTTACCATGTTTCAGAATACCGTAGGGGGCTTTTGACTATGACAAAATTAGTTATTTTCTCCAAAAACAAAAAAGCCATGTGTCATGCTCACATTTGCTAAGACACACTTGTATCCCACATGGAAACTCATATTCCGGCACATGAAAAGATGAAATAGAGAGCCCTCTACAATACTTCCAAGTTTGCAAGAACAGACAGAGAGAGAGAGAGAGAGAGAGAGAGAGACGCTGACCATGTGATCAGCGTGATTGGAATGCCCGTTCGACCCACCCTTGGTATTATACCCTCAGGGCATAATACCAGTGGTGCAGGACTACTAACCCCTCTCGGGGTGGGCACTATAGTAACCAAACTGGCCAGGTGCCTATGGACACTTAGCAATTGAGTGTATTTCCATAACTTAAGTGGGCATTTATTCTTCTTTTCATCCTAATTATTAATTCGCTAGTTGGCGTATTTGGGGTTTTTATGATGGTTGTGTGTTTGTTGGCAGTGGTTCGTTATTTTCTATTCTTCTTTTGTGTAGGATTATGGACATAGCGTATTGTATGGCAATAACGTTGATTTCCTCAAATGTGTGTTTGATGTTTATCTTAGGGATTCTAAATATTACTTCAATACTCGTCATAGAGGGGATATGTGTGGTTGCCCTAGCACCAGCTGTAATGACTATTAGTGGGTCTATCTTCCAGCCTCTATCACTTATGTTGTGTATTAATGGTTTATATTTTTCTGTTTTTTCTGGTTATAGTATCATTAGGTATTCTATCATTGCAGTATGTGAATTCTATGAATTGTATTGTTAGGTTCTCGTTCGGTTCTGTCGGTGGTAGGGATTGGTATGGTAGTCCTTTCACGCATAGGAGGTCAGGTTTGAATCTGGCATTGCAACGACATCTTTGCTGGTGGCACGTGCAAGGCAGTAGCCATGGGGGGACTGTGTTTTCTGGTGGGTTATTGTTATATGTGTCTGCATTCATGAGAACATAACATCGTGATTTTTTTGATGCCACTATTAGCTTTCTTAATTCCCATACTGCCTTATTATGTCTTTTGGTTCTAAGGGCATGTATGTGGTGTTGTTTGCACTTTAGGAGTACGTGTAACCATGTGTCGGGGTCTAGGGAGTTACATATGGGACATGTGATTGACGGGAAGGGTTCTCTACCGAAGAATAGTTGTTTTCTAGCGTTTCCCATGTATTGGCCGTGTCTTAATTTTAGAAGGCATGTTTTTTGAACATCCGTAATGTTTTTGTTCGTCCAAAATTTATTTGATAATTCATTATCTATTGTCTCATTGGCTATCCATTTATCTATGTTGGGGTATAGTATAGGAATTAATTCTAGGTTTATATTTTTATCATATTTTGTAAGATGTTTGTCTAGGAATCTAATGGGTCCTTTGTCCGGGGTTGAGTCCATTGATGGCCATTCATCTCTTTGGTAGTAGTATGGGGTTGAGTGGGCAAATTCATGTGGTTGGGAGGCGTTGAGGTGTTCCACAGTTGTGCCTTCTTTAGCAAGTGCATGTGCTCTGACTTTATATAGTGTTGTGGGTTGCGTTATTGTGGATGAGGAGCTTAACAATTTCTTCTAAGATGGTTCTATCTGGGTGGTTGTTATGTAGTGTAGGGTGTTTTATTTGGTTTTTTTTATCACATATGGGCCATTAAGGCAGTCTATGAAGATATGGGCGGGTTCATTTGGGAAGTCATTATTTATTATTATAAGGGCGTGGTGTATGGCCATTAATTATGCTCTAAAAATATTTTGTAGGCCTGGTAACCTCATTGCAAGTTTGATATATGTTCACCATATACACACAAATTCCACGAGCTTCACCAAGTCTTAAAATTGTTTTCTAAACAATTTGGGGAGTTGACATTTTATTTAGTACATTATATATGTCATAAGTAAAGACATACTCATGTGTGGCAAGGACATAACATTATTCAGCCGAGTCTGTACGTTGGGTGGGCCCGGGAATAAGCCAACCTCTATTCAAAATCATACTATGTTTATTCTCACATCAATGCACTGCATTGGCAGATTTACGTTGAAAATTTCAAGTGAAGCAATATATATATAATTAGAATGAACCAAATGATAGTAGATGTCTAATGTTATGGATGGTCAATATCCATAGTATGAATTTGTATTCAAAGGCACGTGTGGGATGTATTTGAACCTAAACCTTCAATCATTGTAAGGCCCTTTCAACCCTAAAATAACATGGCCCAAGGCAAGGAATAAGCATGTTGAGATTCTAAATAAAACAACCGCCTGAGTCTCAGTGCTGGACCAAGGTCCCCATGAAACATGATGGCTCTTTTATTTAGAAAGGCGAGGGAACATGGGGCTTAGCAATACTATAAATGATCTTTCATGTACGTCAACATCATGCTTCATGTGGATTTCATGTGAGCAACCAACAATATGTGAGTTAGTCAAAAGGGCACGAGGTTCTATGCATCCTTTCTAAGCTCTACATCATAGATTGTACGAGTACCAAACAAATATAAAAGCAAATTTTACTAACACCAAATTACTACAAAGAGGGGGTGAAAATAAAATCATATTTGACAACAGTAATAAGATGCACAATGTGTGTATTTGAATATAGATCATAAAGAGAAGTCTATGATGTCTTGGACTTTTAGGGTTTGGAGTAAAATATGTGATGGTTTTTAGAAGCATACGATTGAACCAAATAAATAATAGATGTCTTGATTGGTCACCAATGTGTATGTTTGACATATTTCATTTGACGTTCAACTTCAAATCCAAAGTGTCACGTGATATTTTCAAAAACGAAAATGAATGTCCATTGACATCTACATTTTCTTCTAAAACGTCACCTCAATGTCACATGCCTAGTACTCTGTGTCATTTCAATTTCTAAAGTGTTGATTGACGTGTGGTTTTTTTCTTCACAAGTCACACTACATGTCAAAATCTAAATCGTGCATGTCAATTGACGTGCAATTTATTTTTATGCAAGTGTTTGCATGTCAAATGTCAAAAACTTGTAAAAACTTTGTCAAAAATACAGATTGTTGGTCACAACACAATGTTTATTTGATTACCTAGCATATAGCCACCCCCAAAGGGGGCACAAGCATGCATATGAATAGGCTCTATATTCATGCTTGCCCTAAATAGAACAAGCTATAAATCACAACGATATGTATGTTTAAATTGTACACTTCATTGCTTTGAATTAGGTCGTCACGATTTAAATTCCCAATCACAACTTCTTGCATGCAACTACTGTTGTAGTTACATATTATCTTGGTGGGAGTTACCTAATCTTATAAACACATGTTGGTAAAGGGAATTTTAACATTCAATAATTATATGTAGATAGCATAGAAAGTGTGTATTTGGAATTACCATAGCTATTTTGTAGCCACGTTGTTGAGTTGTTTTCCTTAGTGATAAGAGAATTGTGTGATAGGTAGAGAAGATTGCTTCCACCAAAGATAAGGTTAGATCGACTATTTAGGCTAAGGGCACTGAAGATAACCACATCATAAGTCAGAGCACGGTAGGAGTATAGTTGTCCTCAACCTACCTCTCTACACCAAGGGATGTCTAGTGCCATCAAACATACCATTCTAAACCATGTTGATACTAGGGTAGTTTTAACTAGGCATGAAAGTTCTTGCATGATATATAGATCTGAATGATATCGAAAAGGGAAAAAAAATACCGTCAATTACCCATATGCACCCTACTGAAATCAAAAAGTGTGAAATCCTTGTTATAGATACCCAAATGGCATTAAAAAAGACAGTACTAGTCCAACACTAGTTTAAACTGCCTAGCTCAACAAACAATCACTTGTTCTTTAAAACACTATGATGACAAGTGTAATCCTCAACATGTGTGCAACCACCACAAACAAAAGCCTTAACCACCAAAAAGAATATTCCATCATTTTGAACTATGCTTCTAATATTTGATGTGTACTTTGTTGAGATGTTGATCCAGATTTATTGAAACCATAATAAATAAAAAATGTTTTTCACCGAAATGATAAGGTGTGTAAAGCTAAGAGTTTCTTCATGTGAATTTGGGTTGGTGGAGTGGAGATTTTGTTGAATTGAGATGCAAAATTTGGACCACATATAAGTCATTCATTGTCAATTATGTTCTACATTCACTTATCAACCCTTAAAGGACATGGGTCTTGATATATGACCATAGATATGACTTATACAAACATACTCATACCATACATTGATGGTCAAAATACAACGTATGTATTTGCTTTCAAAGGCATGTGATGTATGAACTTTGACGATTAGATGCATGGTGCATTTCATCACCTCTAACTTAGGGCCGGTTTAGACTATGTTGAAGAAGTGCACCAGTCAACAATTTTAGGGGAAATGCAGCAATACGATTGGCTACAAATGGCCAGGGTTTACAGTACAACCAAGTTTTCTCCGGTAAAGAACTTCAAGCATAGATGCAAATATGACATGGATGACAACATGGAAACCCTTTATGCCAAGGGAGTTCTCCGGGAGGTCAAGAATCTTAGGCAACCTCAAACCCTTGGACAAAAAACTTGGCCTCCATAGAACTCCAACTTTAGGCTTCTCCATCTTGTCGGCCATACCAACGGTTGCTTCAAATAGCCTTGTCATGGGCTGAAATTCTTGACCGATAGGTGCACTTCTTCACTGTAGTCTAAACTGGCCCTTGGTTTGATTGGGTAAATTATGTGATATTGTGGTACATGTTTTTGAAGAAACTTTGATGCATGGTGCAGCTCGCCACCTAAGTTTATGATATGAAGAAGTTCAACTCCTTTAGTGCATGCAACCTCTACTTTGAGAAAGTGGACCAACATCACCTTTGCACTTTCTCTCATGGGCTCTCATTGTTTCCTCTCAAGTGACTAATGTAGGTTGGTGTTATTGGGTTTGTTGTCATTTTCTCCAACTTCTACCAATTAGATTTAGACAACAAAACTTGTGTTGCGTAAGCAAATCTATGATGAAGCAACAACAACAACCAAAAAAAGATTGGAAATTGGACCTATCCTAATTTAGATATGATTATCGAACGTGCATGCTTGTTGATTCTTTAATCGAATACATAGGTTCTCCCAATTATGTTCATTACATTCAGTGCGGAAGAGTTGATAAAATTGAAGATGTAGTTCAATCTTTTTAAAATGTGTTTTTTTTTTACGGAGTTTGTTCTCTGATTTTCACTTAACAACACGCCAACCTAATATAATGTTTGATAAGGTCCGAGATGACCCTAAACTACTGGGTGATAGTGGAGAGATACCCATTTCTGCATGGAGTGGTTGGTGGTTTGATTCCCATTGTGAAATCTTCTCTCTACTTGACGGAAAACATTAGCTAAGTAAGTAGGAAGCCAAGAGCCCACCCACCACAAGGTAGGCAATATACCCTACCCTGCACCAAGAAGATCCTTGAGCAAGCAAAGGCCAACGGGCTCAAATTCATGTCAGATTGCCCGACGTTGGTTATTTATTTAGTGTTCAATAATAAAAAGTAAGTAAACAACACACCGTGTACTTTACTTCTACGATTTTTTATTTTATTTTATTTTCAAATTTTACATATTTGTATCAATCGCCATGTAATGCACATTGGGCCCGATTCTTTCATTTCCGTTTTTTCGACACCTTTACCAATAACAAGCAAAACAACTCATCATCAACCCTATCACCAAGCAAAAGTGAAAGCCAGATCGTGTAACCTAAGATTAGAATTCAAATAGTTTGTCTTTTTTTTATGAACGAAATCGCCGAAAACATCCCAATATCATAATTGAAGTTGGATGAATTACATTCAAATTTGGATGAAAATATGTATTATCATTCATACGTGCCTTCATCACTTCAATGATTGTGGCCGTTTTGCCTTTCTTGAGAATCTGATAAACTAACTCCATGCCACAATAAATGGTGAGAGTTTCACACGTTCATTTTCTTTGGTTTCTTTCTGTCGTGGACATCAAGCAAGCCGCGTCCTTTTAACACTCAAAGAATATTTTAAGCAATTAACAGTTTTACAAGAATCAAGGGGTACATATTCATGAGATTCTCAGACCACTCATTCAACAATAATGTTGCATTCTTGCAAGTCCCGGGACAAAGGAAATAAAGGGAACGGCATATTAAACGGAAGCAAAAGACTTGGTGTACACTACACTACACCCATTATTCCAATTAGTGGGGGAGGTGAATAGTGCGTTTGAGAAATTAGTGAAGGTGATACTAAGGGCCGGTTCACACTATGGCCAAACTTCGAGAGGAGAAGCGTTTGGACCAATGAAAATGCAGAAATGTCCAAAGTCCGTCCTCTCGGCCTTCACACTAAGTTAGAGGCCGAAGTCCAAAGGACGTCGCCTCCAAAAGAGCCTAGGTGGCAGCACTTTTAGGAAGTTATGGCGTCAAGAGTTCAGCCTCTCGAGCAAAGTTTGGGTCGAGCAAAATGCTCGACCCAAACTTCTGTCAAGAGGCCGAATTTTTTTTCATTAAAATATTCAAAATATGACAATGGATTATTTTAATATACTTTTTCAGCCCAAAGGCTTCTCCTCTCGACATAGTTTGGTCTAGAAAAGTGACGCTTCTCCTCTCGGCTTGGGCATAGTGTGAACCGGCTTCAAATTCCTTTTATACTTTGAAATTCAGTGTCACCAAAAGATTCAGGAAGCACTGTTCATATTGGCACTATTCACTGACGACACTATTCACTGATAAGACTATTCATAGCAACACTATTCACTCAAGGTACCGGCACTAATCATCATGGTATTGTTAACTTTTGCATATTAAATTTTGTAACACTTTCCAAACATCTTAGAGAACATGCATTTCTTTTCTTAAAATGTATGGTAAATGAGGATGTATTCATGATTTTAGTATCACTTAGTAAAAATTCAGCTCTCACTAATGTTGTGACTTGGTAAAACAATATGTGTTTCATGAATTAGTACCAAACACGCTGATTGGGATAATCAGTGTAGTGAAGATGCAAGAATAGGTACACGTTTGGACATCTCAGTCCATATTGTGAAGAGCGGGTAGGGAAGTTCAAATTTGTAGGTAGGTTTCAAAAAAAAAAACTAGGACCATAATGTGGTCGGCGCCATACTATAAGTCAGGGTTAATTAATTATAAATGTGTCTCACTTTACTAATTCAGAATATTTTTCAAAGTTGAAGTTATTTCCTATGTTAAATTATTGAGAACAAGTAACATTTGACCTACATACTATTTTGAGAAGTTGTCACTAGATGAATGATAGGTATCATGTTCATATGCAATAATGATTTAATTCCTTCTTGCCTCTACCCACTACAAGTGGTTTCACATCACTTTGAAATCGAAACCCCTTTTATGGTAGTACGCCATGACAAAGAATTATTGCATATGAGCGTAGCTCTCATCCATCCATGTTAAAATCTCAATCCCCTACGAATTTAAGGTTTATTCATCTCAAATGTCTTTAGCTACTAGACAAATTTAGGGTGTTTAAAACCGATTTCAACATCGAGTCAAATAAAAAGAATAACATTTAAACTACATAGCATTTCATGGCATTGTTGTTGGATGAACAAGAAGTACGCTTGTATGCGATGGTTTTCTCTTGCCAAGAAAATTTGGACAACTAAATTTTAATAGATATTCCTTCTACCAATGCAAAAATCTTTGTTGATTTCTCACCAACCACACCTCGTGAATCGATCATCGAGTCAAATAGTGCTCTACTTGCGTAAAGAAGACCCAAGATTCTCACAAAGAGACCCATGATCCGGACTTCTTCGGAGGTTGATTCTCTCTCACTTCACCTACAATTTACAATCCCGTCAATAAACACTTACAATAACTAAACTATAATTTGGGACAAAATGAACATAATGTTCCAACAATCTCTTATGCAATAGGAGTTATATGTAAAGGCTCTCAAAGAGGGATGAAACCGCGGGCTTGATCCTTTCGTGATAAAACTTTTAATTAAGAGCTCATTATTTTGCCATGTGTCAAAGCTTGTTTGAAAGTTGGGTGATCGTCATTTCTGAAATTTCTATTTTTCATCTCAAAATAATTGAGAGGATTTTAATATCTGTAACATGGCATGTGCATGGGACTCGTTGTTCTAAATCTCAAATTAGTCCACGCAAGGCTAGTTAAGGCCACCCATCCTAGTAGGACAAGCTAGAAAACCAATTTTTAATAACCCAACAACACTTATTGAGAAATCTTGGGTGGTTTTGTGTTGATTTTCATAAGCTTGTGGTTTGGGACTAAGGGCCACTTCGCACACGAGCCAAGAGCCGTGACCATGAAACTGTGAGAGCCCAAAAGAAAGTGTCCAAAGGCCGTTTGTCTCAAGACACCTCCAAAATCATGTAGTGTGGTCACGGGCCCTCAAGTGTAGTGTCAAGTCACATGTGATTGGGCCCTCAACCAAATGCTATTTCAATGAATTTCTACTCATGCAGATCCTCATGCATGATAAAATAGAATAAATCAATGGTTGTGAGCGTTCGATGGAGTGCCATAGTCTCCCAGTTTTGTGTTAAGCCTGTCTCCAAGAGGTGGTTTTTGAAAATAATCCAAGTGACCATGAAAGATGATCCATTTGATGCCATGTAGGAATCCATGTAGATGTTACATCCATCTTGCATTCACATACTCCGTTGGTCCCTCAAGCGTAGTGTGAAGCGAACTTGGACCGGCTCCACCCTTTCCACCAATGAGAGTGCTTGAAGTGTAATTAATGGTCACGGGCTCTCAGTCTCGTGCGTGAAGTAGCCCTAAACCCATGGGCTCATCCGGATTTTGTTATGGATAACTCGAATAGATATAAAATGATTCAACACTCTTGACTAGATTTGGTGAACGCATGCAATTTGTTGGGTCGGTCCCAAGCGGTTGTTGTATGGTGCTCTCAAGTGCTTGTAAGCTTGAATATGGGGCCTTTTACGATTTGATACTAGTCAATTCTTGCTTCATTCATTATTCATCTCATCATCCACCACATCCCATAACATGTCATTCAAGTTGATTGACATGCAAGATATAGATGTCCAACATGTCTCATGGATCGACCTTCAAATATGGAGAAAGGACTATGTATATAGTGAAAATCAATTGAGTAAATTATGTGTCAATCAAGTCGTTGCATATATTGATTGATTGATTTATTTATTTTTCATCTTCTAAGAAATTATTTAAATTGAATACCTTTTGAAGCTTATGAAAACTTTGATTTCGTTACCATGTTTCAAAATACCGTAGGGGGCTTTTGATTATGACAAAATTAGGTATTTTCTCCAAAAAAAAAAGCCACGTGTCATGCTCACATTTGCTAAGACACACTTGTATCCCACGTGGAAACTCTTATTTCGGCACATGTAAAGATGAAATAGAGAGTCCTATACAATACTTCCAAGTTTTCAAAAACACACTACTTATTGAAGGGCTTTTCACCTAAGGACTATGCAACGATGAAGTCGAATATGTTGAAGGCCCAGTGGTGTAAAGACTTGTGACCCCCATATACCTAAAGGATGTAGGGCTCAATGTTCACCATATACACACAAATTCCACGAGCTTCACCAAGTCTTAAAATCGTTTTCTAAACAATTTGGGGAGTTGAAGTTTTATTCGACACATTATCTATGTCATAAGTAAAGACATACTCATGTGTGGCAATGACATAACATTATTCAACCGAGTTTGTAGGTTGGGTGGGCCCATGAATAAGCCAACCTCTATTCAAAATCATACTATGTTTATTCTCACATCAATGCACTGCATTGGCAGATTCAGGTTGAAAAATTCAAGTGAAGCAATATCAATATATATATATATATTATTAGAATGAACCGAATGATAGCGGATGTATAATGTTATGGATGGTCAATATCCATAGTATGTATTTGTATTCAAATGCACGTGTGGGATGTATTTGAACCTAAACCTTCAATCACATTAAGGCCTACAAGCCAAGGCAAACATTTTTGTCCAAGTCGTCAACGATGCCCAACAATACCACAATGCACATTTACGTTATAACCTTATGATCTTGGACATGTGAACTACTATAAATGTATGTGAATAATGCTAGATACACAAAGATGGCATCTCTACTGTTGAATCTATATTGCAACCCCTAAAGGCCAAGGCGAACATTTTTGTCCAAGCAATTAGTGCAACTTGACAATAGCACAATGTACACTTGTGTTATAATATTTTGATGTTGGACATGTGAATGATTGGAAATTTGTGTGAAGCATCCTAGGTACGCAAACATGCCATATGTACGGTATGATCTTTTGCAAAAGGTGCTGATTTTGTTTCATGAGCTACTAAACTGGACTAAATTATTTTAGGCGATTTTGGGAAGATTTTGCTTCAAACTTCAGGGGTTAATGTATCCACCCAATTAGAATAAATGCATTTGAAGAATAACCAATTTAAATAGGGTATTTCTTACACAAGTGGCCATATTTGGAAGTATGTAGCTCAAATTTGCATTTTTGTGCATGGACAAGCCCAATCTTGGCATTTTGAACACTTACAAGTTGAGTAAAAGGCCCACAAAGATTTTCTTTCTTTTCAAATTGGCATAGACAACATAAATAGTGAGAGGAGGATGGTTGCCAAGCTTCAATAGCAATGCAACTCGTCATCCACCTACTCAAGCCATGTATAGGGCAAAAATGGTATGCTTGTGGACAAAAAACAAGAGATAATATGGACGATATGTTTTTAAAGTGATGGGTCGTCAAACTATGGGTTATAGCCTTCGCGATTTGTGGGCATGATAAGGACCCATAGTTGGGCGACACCTATCAGTTTACACACATAACCAATTATGACACCTACTACCTACATATGTGTTCATCGTAAGTGAGAGCGTCTTCAAGGTTATTTACATCATTGACCACGAAGTTGTCCCATGTAAAATGGCCTTTTTTTCCATGGTTACAATTCATGGTCACATTTCCATCATCCAATTTCTTAAAAAATACATTTTTGAAGCCTTTGGGCCACTCACTAGGTGTAAAGTGAATGTGGACCAAGAGGAGTCACCATGCACCAAAAAGTGGATGTGTTGTTTTTTTTTTTTTTTTAATTTGTCCAAAAAAGGGTTGTTTGGGGATTTCTTCTTCTTCTTCTTCTTCATGTTTGACCTTCTCCCCTTCTTCTCCCCTTCTTTCCTCTTAACTACAATAACATTTAGCAAAAAAGAGAAGATTAAGGGCCACTTCACACACAAGGCTGAAGGCCCTTGACCATGGCAATGTAAGAGCTCTCATTGGTCGAAAAGGCAGAGACCGTCCAATTTCACTTCACACTAGGAGGTGAAGGCCTAAAGGCCCAAAGAAAAGTTTGTGGATGAAAAGTCTACATGGAGTCCTACATGGCTAGTTGTGGATAAGGGTGCATGGTCTACCGGAATTTGCGTCAGACCCACCTCCAAGAGGTGGGCTTGACGCAAATTCTGGGAGACCATGACTTTTTTAATATTTTTTCCAGCAGGACAGATTTCAGGACAGACTGCATGGCAGATTCCAAGACAGATTCCAGGACAGACAAACACCACCAAGTAGTTATCTTAAGTTAATAAACTTGGAGACATATTATATTAAACCAAATCCTCCCCTCTTTTTCCGCCAACAAAATATGCAATGGTCCCGCAACATGGTTCATTCTCACTTCACACTATGCTTGAGGGCCAAAGACTACATAAAATGGCTTTCCCAACACCCATGGCACGGCCTTTGGATGAGAGTCAAGGGTCCTCACCATTACAAGGTCGCGGCTCTTGGCTCATGTGTGAAGTGGCCCTAAGAACCATTACAACGGCATTTCTCTACCATGGTTCCTTGACATTTGCAACGCGAGAACCTCTTTTGCCTCTCTCATTACAAAACCCATTGGACCATGATAGTGGACAATGTAGGCCTAAAAAAAGGTTTTGGGACCTCAAGTTCCACTGTCATTCTTACATTTTTTTCTTGACGTACACTGAAGTGGTCCCGAGATGAGTTCAATGGCCAATCGCATATTTTAGAGGAGCATGGGACAAATTCATGGTCCATGATGTAAACAACCCCTTGTATGCTTATTGATTTGATGTTCAGTTTGAATTACAACTCCAATTCACAAACTCTAAATATTGGACAATCCACTAAGGTAGATGAGGCTAATTTGGACACCCCTAGCTTTGTGGGATCAATCCAACCAATGGATTTGAGCATTAGAAGCTTGAGTAGGTTAGCAATTGCGAATCAAGCCCAAAGAATTTGAAATCGTTGAAATCGGACTTGAGGAAGGTGTTGATCCAAGCTTTGGAATGAAAGATTCTTTACTTCCCAAATGTGGTGTTATAGGGGGAACTCTTTTATTGTTTAATGTTGTGTAAGCGGACAACAACATCAACAGATTCTACATGGGTCATTTGCCAATGAAAGTCAAGTTTAATACCAATATTAAATGTGTCATGTTTGTAAAGTGGGCACATGTAAGATAAAACGTTGCCGAATTCTTTTTTTCATTATAGAATACCCACAGGACAAGTTGGTCGGCACCTCACAAGCACATGCCACCTCCCAATTGGCCACCTTTGGCACAAAAACCAAGCGTGTCATTGCTTGATGGATAGCACTCCTCATATGGAGGATGGTGGGTGTAGTTTGACTTACGCGAAGGTGACTAACCCAAATATCATCAAGGTGGCGGCTGAATCACCATGTATTATTCACCCACTAAATTAAAGCGATTGTACCACCAAATAAAAGCCACAAATAGGTGTCCAATTGAGGAAGCTAACCGATTTAGCCTCATCTACCTTAATGTGGATGGAGAAGCCAAGTTTGAACAAGAGTTCGGGAAGTTTTTGAAGCCTTAGTGGCTAATTGCCGGTAGTTGCTACGAAGGGTCGGATTTTTTCCAATTTACATCGGCAAGAGCCGGTCTTTTGTAAAATCAATCGGCCAATTGCCTATATTTTCATATTTTCATTGGCCAATATCCGATTAAATGGAATTCATATCAGCACTAATTGTTTAAAAAATGTATGAAAAGTTATTAGAAATCATATCTTAGTACAAAATCTTAAATAAGTGAAAAGAAATGCATGTTCAAAACTTTAAATTTGAAGAGTTAATATCCTTGGCAGGAATTGAACCTAGCAATGCCTTCACCGCTTGAAGGCCAGGGGTCCCCCAATTCTTCATAGAAGCAATTGGATTTGGTCATGGAAAGGTTGTATAATTAAAAAAAGTTTAAGGTTTAGGGTACTTCCTCAAGTGCCTCATCAGATGCCCAAGACAAATAACGCTATGGATGCTTCCGGCTGAAATCCAGTAACTCACAAGAAGAATCGGCTACATTTCCAGGACATTTTCTGGTCCATCGTCTAATTGCCGGAGGATTGAAATTACAATCGGATTGCCATCCGATGGTTGGAAATTTGGACCGGCCATGAGGGGAAATCCATCGGCTGATAATGAACTAGCCGTCGGTTTTCCCCGAACATAGGTTTGAACATAAAGGGAAATTGAAGCCCACTTTGATTGGATATGATTTCTAGCAATGGTAGCTATGGAATCATATCTCAGTCACATACCCCTCTACCCCAAATTATGTGGACTATTGAGTCTAAAATGGTTACCAATTTTTGAACACTTAGCCCGCACTCTTTTAAATACATGTCTCTTGGGTGTCTAACATTAGATCCACACCTAACCACTCATCACTTAAATATATATGTCCATTCACGAGAAGTACCCAAATTAGACCCATTTACCTTAGATGCTTTGCACTTCACGGAGTCACTCACACCTAAGATAGAATAAAGTAGACAACCTTTACTTGGTTACTTTTCTTTCTACTACACCTATATTTCAGTAGTATGTGATTTGGTGTGGCATTAAAAGTGGATACCAAAAAAACATGTGGTAAAAAAAGAGTGGAATGCTTGCTCAAAATATGATAATTGTATTAAGTTCAATAGTCAATATAACTAAGGAGGGGACCTACATGACCATTTAATGAGCACCAAAATCTTCACTTTGACAATGCACAAGATATTCACATGAGCTCCATAAATTATGATGAAAGTAGTTACAACCTCATATTTGGATCTCCCAATCATCTTGTACTAATTGTGTGTCTCATATCATAGGAGAAGTGTGCTAGTTGGAGAAAGTAAGCATTTAAGAATCGTCCGCCTTGCAAACATAAATGTCTTTTTTTTTTTTTTTGAGACAGAAGGCAAACCCAGCCAACGCCAAATGATTGCAAACATAAATGTCAACATAACATTACTTAGCCTAGGGGTTGGGTCTCTTTTCTAAAAGGAGAACACTCCCCCTAGGCTGGTACATGGCTTAGCATTTATATTCGGTGGGATTTTTCTAACACACTATATAGTTGTTGTTGCACAACATGTTGAGTCGGTTGTTGGGCCCATGCGGCAGGTTGTTAGGGAAGTCGGCTGGTCAGCAAGTTGACTAGCACCACAAATAAAAAACTAACCATGATAATCTTTCTGACACTTTGTCACTCATGTATTTACCCATAACATTACTTAGGCTGAATTCTATTCATTTTGCAAGGGTGGACCAAAATAAGAGGAGAACAATTATTGCTTTATTACCGACATTAGGGGAACAACACCCTAGTGTTGAGTGATGTTATGGAACTCAACCTTGGGACCAATGAACAGGGAGAACCGGCTGCTAGTTACAAATGAACCGGTTGAAGTTCGAGACTTTAGAAAAATTACCGATCGTTTTAGAGGAATGTATAGAATATACCCATTTAAGTAAAGAATAACCGTAAGATGTCAACTTGAAAGCACAAGGATATCGACCGATTGTGCCCTAACATCAATCTTTAACTTATAAATCCGATAAGTGTCCAATAGGGCCGCTCTTTCAAGGTTAGGTGATATGAATTTCCTCATGATGGCACATACTTTAGCCTTGTTGGAGTGTGTGCCATATAGTAAACTATAAGAGTTATAACAGAACAGAGAATTCAGGTACCGAATCTGCCACCGCCGCTGTTCAATTCGGGGACGTTGGGAATATCTGAACTGGATGACATACTTCATCCAAAAGGAGATGAACTGCATTCATCCTCCAGGGTCGTCTTCCCCCAATTGGTGCTGCTCACACCATAGCCGCCTGCCTGCGTGCCCCGCTTCACGCATTCTCTGCAGCCTTTGCAGCTTCCCTTTCCGAAGCTCCTTCTCTTGCACTTGTGAGAGAGGTTTCTGCGCTTCTCATTCTCCTCCTAGTTTTGCACGATTTGAGTGTTTTCTGGACCGACAAGGATGCGTGACGCGGGAGAATTTCCTCTCGTGCTCTTTTCCTCTTTCGTCTGGTGTGGATAGGTAAGAGGAGGAGGTTTCTGAGCTCTGTGCCTGCTAAATCGGATGGTGTAATGGAAGACAGAGGTGGACGCTGCGTTCCTAATGTTTTCTGAAGCCTCAGGTGCGGTAATAATTCCGTGTGTTCAATCTTAATGTTGGAGAGAGAGAGAGAGAGAGAGAATTTTGTAGTATTGGCGTTGTTCGTTACTTCCTCGTTAATGTGCTGTTGATTCTGAAATTCTCGGTTCAGCTTCGTTGGTTTGGCATCTATGCATGCAACGTGAAGTAATCTGTGTTGGAAATTTCGATAGTTTTAGAGCTCGACTTACTCTTTATTTGTAGACTCTGCCTCGAGAGAATTTTAGTATTAGTCACGGTGTGCGTGTTTGTGGAGCTCGTTTGGTCATTCTCGGAGTAAATTCAGAAAATGACGCCATTTACAGTAGGACAGATTGTCGACTCCACTTAACCTGACAACCTCCCCATTTCTCTCCGATTTGTCCGGTGGAAAAAAGAAGCAATGCATGCTTTCTAGAGACCGATTATGGAAACTTCCGGATTGTTCTTATCTCCTATCTTGGCCTATGTCCCTTGCACTGGTTTTGCCAGCAGTCTTTTATCGCTGCGTACCTTCTGACCTCTTCCTCAATATGAGCACTCTCTTTCCATAGACCAAGGCACTCTTCATCGTTTCTTGAGCAAGTCAGGTCGAACGTCCTCTGAGATTGGAATAATCAAGTGAGAATATGCCTGTGATCCTGGTTATCAATATCCCTTCGTCTTCTTCTTCCTAGTTCTCATGTGCTTTCTAGAGACCGATTATGGAAGCTCTTGATTTTCTTTTGCCTTACATCTTCGCCTGGTGATGCATTCGCTGGCTTTGTCACCAGATGCCAGTTGTCCTCGATTGTACTATAAAATGAAATTTGGTGTACAGTGTCTCATGGAGCTAATTAATCAGCACACTATACTTGCCAACTTTAGACCAAGACTCTCTTCATCGTTTGTTGGCCAAGATAAAGCACGCAATTGCATACTTTCCAAAGACCGAATAACTGTGGAAACTTCCGGATTTTACTTACCTCCTATCTTCGCCTGGTGATGATGCCTTCCCTGGCTTGTCACGAGATGCTAGTATAAAATGAAATTTGTTGTACCGTGTCTCTATTCATCACACTAAACCCGTAACAGAGGACGTCTGTGCTGCATCATGGCTGCATTTGTTCCTTCTTTCCTCTTCCTTAATATGCTAACTTCCTCTGCGATTTGAATAATCAAGTGCGAAGATGCCTTCGATCTGGTTATTGATATACCTTCTTCTGGGAGATTTTTTTTTGATGGCAACTACTCAATAAGGTCAAATTCAGTATAAGCCCCGTCTGTCATACGCTTTGGATGTACCTGCTCTTACTCACTGTTATTCTTTTGCAAAGAATTGTGCGTATGTTCCTCAATTTCGCCACAAATTTCTCGCGTAGTAATTTATCATAATTACCTAGTTAGTTCAGGCGAAGTGCAGCATCATTGTGTTGTTAAAAAAACCGCGTTGCATTAATTGAATTTTTATTCTTCTATTTTCTTTTACCCTTATGTGACGAGAACCGTCACAATTTCAGTCTTTATACTCTCCTTTTGTTCGACTTTCATTTGTTTGTACCATTGCAGTTAAGATTATATCCTGTTTTACAATATCCTATATTAGCTATACACATCCTCCTTGCATTTATGCAGGGTATGTTGCCAGTGCTATTACCCTGCTATGGATTTTGATTATGTACATTGAAAAATTTCGCCTAACCGAAACTGATGTGCACTGTTCACAGTCCAAGCCGGCCTGACTTACAACTATCGATTGAAGTGCCGGTGAGGCATTCGACTTTGAAGAAAAGATGATGCGGCGTCTGTCGACGTTGAATTGGCGACCGGCATCATCACACGACATAGAAGATGACTTTTCAAGCATGTCGACGTCCTCAAGCAGGGCGAACACGTACCAGTTGTCAGCTGTTCTGAGGGCAGCTTCCAGGTCGGCAGTTCTTGCATTCCTCATCATGATAATCCTTGCTGTCTCCTTGGAAGTGGCATTCGAATCCAGCGTGTGTCTCACTGAGGGTGAGAGCTCCGGAGCTCGACCGCTCTGGGTGCACATCCCAGTTGACCGACCAGGCGAGGGATACGTTTCCATTCCTCTTGAACTTTTCAAGACAACTTACATGGATCGGATAATCATGCCGCTGCTGTTTGCAGTCATCGTTATCCTGGCGTCCGCATTCCTTGTTCAAAACATGGAATTGGAGTCTTTCCCTTCTTGATTCTCAGCTCCTCCCTCCGCTGGTCTCCTGGAGACATCATGTATCATACACCATCATTAGGGTTCGTCGAAGCCAGAGACAGGAACTTCTATTGAGTAAGTTCCTACACATTGTATAGTGTGGGGTTTCGATTTCTCGGAAACTTAGTATGTTCCTGCATAGTCACGGTGCAGTTCTGTAATTAAGCTTGGGTATAGAATATTTTGTAAAGAGGAACCTTTTTCCAAAGAATATAATACAATGAAATGAACAGCGAGTGCTACACTTGAAAGCTGTTATGACAATCGATCTGCAGAAAAGCTCTTGTCGCTCTTAAACGCACTATGATCAGTCCTCACGTCTTAGTTGATGGATCTGTTCTTTTTGTATACAAACAGATATAGCATATGGAGCGTGACTTCCTTTTGCCAAAGTCATGATTTTACTTTGCACTCATACAGTGCTAGTATATCAGATTTTGATGCAATTGTAGCGGTTTGCCTTTTTTCTCACGCTGTCAGGTCCAAATCACTCAAATTCTTAAAGGTTCGCGTAATTTGTGTTGCACTTGGTACGAGAAACTATATATCCAAGGCTCAGAAACTAACCGAAAGAGATTGGGGGCACTGACAATTTGCAGGTTGTTTGGTGCTACACAAAGCATTCTATATGTTTAAAAGCGTGCATTGAAATGCGAGAACACCAACTCTTCAAGGTTTTGACCTGAATTGAGACTGACATTCAGCTGCGAGAAATTCCAATGAACCTCAAAGGGACCTTAATCCACAGAAGCATGGAAGATTGGTATTTACAAAAACCAGTATCTAATTTGTAATCTATACTTTCTTATGCCTAAGGTATGTGGGCCTTATGTGGTCACTCTTCTTAGTTGGACACCTATATTTGAGTGGTGTGCGGCTAGGCTTGTAGTTATGGATGGACGTCAAAATACAAACACCTTTCTAGGTTCAATAGATGATATAATTGGTAAGGTCTTTGTGATCACTTAGAGAAAGAGAGAATTCTCACTTGACCCCTTTTTAATCTTTTGCATCTCAACTCCAATTTTGGGAACTTGAAATGACAATTTTCTTGATTCATTGCAATTGGTAACTGGATGAGACAAGTGCAAGGGCCAGAACTGTCTGGAGTTGGAAGTGTCCACAATACGACCATGTGCCTTAATGTGAATCTGTTTCTCAAATGAACTTTTGTCCCCAACACATAGCTTGTTTAGTGTGGGGATAGCACAAGGACTACTTGTGTAAGTGGAATTGGACATGCATGCATGTTGTTTTCCCGTTTTGTTACTCATTTGCTTGTGCTCTTGAGAGGATTTCTGACAGCTCCTCCCGAGTCTACTGGATTGACACAGCACCTACACAAATTGAGATAAATCTTATATAGAATCAATGATCCACCACTGAGAAGGAAATGAAGTTAATTAGGCAAAGCACGAAATTCATTGGGATTCAGTGGGGGTAGAGTGATGCAGAGGAGACCGCACCTCTCTTTGCCCTTAGTTCCTTGGATCGGTCGATCTACCATGCAGACCCTAAGATTTGCAAAGGTTGAATGAACACCATGGGCATGCATGTTGTGATGTTTTAAGGTTCTTGCACGAAATTCTAGGAGTTGACCTTACATGCGCGGATCTTTTTTTAGTACAGAAGATGAGCAGGATAAAGGTTAGCGATAGGGAGATACAGTATATCTATGATTTGGAGATACAGTATAGATTTTGATGTGCCATGTTATTTTGAGTGATCTCCAACAGTAGTCAGTGTCCCATGTCACCTTCTTTTGAGTGCCACCAAGTGATTGCAAAATCATTTATGCAGGTGGACGATGAATGGTGTAGATCACATTCAATAAGATGTACAGTGTAGTGATGTAATTAGAATATTTATTTCCCTCTACTACTTTGCCAATTTTGAGGATGTACAATACCCTCCAACATGTCTTGCAACCATTTTCTGAACTCTTGAAATTCTCTCATTCATTTTCAATATGGGAGTATTTTATCAAATTTATCCTATTAAATCTTTTGTGTTACGGACCCTTCACGTGTTCATAAAATGTCAATGTCAAAAAATGAAATCTCTATTTTTGGTGAATTATTTTATCTTATTCACTTAATTTCAAAAAAAATTAACTGAGAAACATATATGATGAATTTTTAAAATTTGATTGCACCAATTTATAGGATATATCATTGTTCACATTCTTGGTATTCCAAAGATGCACACTATGTAGGTAAAATTCTCCCCTATGTGGCTCTAAAGTATTTTCATAGTTTCCATTCATTCATATTCTAGGTTAAGGAAATCAAACTCATATATTAAATCAAAATTTGATCAAATAAAGTCAAATAAGATATCATTACAAAGCTATAGTAGTATAGAAGCCTAATATGATATGAAGTTTACAATATGTCTTACTCACTAACAAATATTCTTCAGTAAAATGGAACATCTACTACCATCGAGTGCTACCACCTTGAGCTGCACAATTCTGCAAAAGGAGCACGACGATTACTACTAAGATCTCTATGGAGCTTTCTCCTATCTCGATCACTCATGCTTTTCGGCCTACTGGACCTACTTGCTGGCAATACAGAGCCATTAATTCTAAATCGCTTGAGAATCCTTAAAATAGTCGATTTTGGCCTTCCTACAATGTTTCCGATTTCACTCACTGACATGCCACCTTTCTGCATACCAACTATCATGTGTCGTATATCATTTGATACATAACTCCTTGTCATGGTGCACAATCCTCAAACAACACTTACATGCACAAAAAGTTTGATAAAAAAGGTCCTAACAACAACACATAAACGATATGTTTGACAAACAGGACTTGTTGCACACAATTTTTCTAAGAAATGTGTACCATCAAGATGACTTGCAAACAAGTATGTGTATCTCTGGACCCTCCCAAGCTCAAACGTACTCAAAATCTGATATCCCAGAGAAGAAGTGATCACATGAAGAAGGGTACCCTTTTCCAAGATTTTTAAGCATGATGGCAATTTTGGTGGACACATGGCAATGGATGCCTCTTTATATTTAAAAAATGCATGGTGTATGAAGGTAACTGGAACACCTTGCATGATGCAAAATATCTCATGGAGATGTGATGAAATCATGCCAACACCATCATTCTAAATAAGGCCATGGGATATGTTTTAAGTGAAAAAACAGAGTGTGTTGCAACACTTGTTACAGGGTACTGTACATGATTACTCATGCCCTGATCACACCAAAAATTTTGTCCGGTTCCAGTGGTGAAATTGCTAGGGATTATGTTGAGAAATAGATGTTGGCCCACCACTTTTCACACTATTACAGTCGGAGATGCTAATGGACGGTGTGATCAGCCCACTCACATAGCATATCAATAATCTACCTAACAATGTGACTTAGGTGTGATCATGTTGACGGAAGTTCAAGTGTAGTCACCAAAAAAACTTTATCTACCTAGCTTTCTTGAACTAATTTATTTGTGGAATCTCAAATTGTTTGATGATGCTACAAGTATAAAATTGATTGTGTAGTAAGTAGGAGAGAATCCATTTTTAGGAACCAAATGACGTAACATGACCGATAACTCATCCAAGAGCATAAGGGTTATTAGACCTCATTGTACTTTTACATTCATGGAGATATGATATCATCCATAGTTCTCAAAATTTGTCCATGAGCTTATCAGTTATGGCTAAATCACAAGCGAGAGTAGGTGTATGATGAGTTGCATGAGCAACTCATCATCTAGTCTCTTGTCATCGGTTACCTAGTCCTTACATCAACTTGATGGCAAGATTAACTTCTTGACAAATTTATAACTCTTCTTGTTTTTATGGATTTGACAAGTAATTCAAATTTTGAACACATGCTTCCTAGCTCATTTGCTTTGATGTCAAACCACAATTTTGATGATGGATATGAATGTGTTCAAGCGTTGTTAGACTGCCATGAGCTACTAATTCAACAATGGTGAAATCTAAGTATTCTAGGGTACTTTATTGGGTTTTTTTTTTTTGCAAATCATGGAAAACTTATCATGAACATAACATTACTAAGTGGGGAGAGCTTGTTCTCGATTCTGTGAATGATCTTAGGTAGTTGCATGCACTCTAAGTAATTTGAGAATGATAGTGCAAGATGCATAATTCCAATTCAATTATCAACTTGAATATGAAATGTGTACAAGAGAGGAGTTGGCTGATCTAGGTCTAGAAAGGAACAAGTTTCATAGGTTGAGTAATGTTTTGAACATTAACGTCAATGTAGGTAATAATCTAATCTCATGAAGGCTTAAAACTTGTATTTATTCATATTCTCATTTGAATTATTTTCTTGAGGCATTGAAAATGATGTTTTTGTAATTGCAAAGTGTCATGGTTCATCCATGTCATAATTTCATTCTAATCATGTTTTCATCCATTCAATATTGTCATGTTGTTGTCACACCAAAACTCAACCACTAACCTTGTTCACATTCTTCAAACTTTATTCAAAAGAAGCAACATAAACACCCGTCAACATTGCAAATACTTTACCATTTACTTGAATGGAGCCAATTGCAATGCAACAATTTTTAAAAATAAAGTAAGATATTTGGCTTAATTCAAGTATTTATTAGATTACACTTATTTCTGAACTATCGAGAGCAACCATCCGGTGAAGTCAAGAATAGGAAGAAAAACTCTTTGACCATGTGTTTAAATATAGATCACAACACATGAGAGACAAATTGAATGTATATTTGTTCATTTCATTGTTGTAGCCGAAGTGGGGATCGCCATCATAGGAATATCCTATTTCATAAAAATACTTCGACAAAATGTGACATTCATCCTAATATCAAAATTTCTATAATATTTTTTTGCATTTTCATTCATTTTTTTGATTTTAAATTGGGCAAACAAAAAAAAATCAAATTTTATTCCTGCCTAAATATGTTTTTGAAATTCAAAATCGATGTTTTGCGAGATTTCACCCCAAAAGACATACATTGACAAGAGGCAAGCTATACAAGAATAGAAATTCTATGAAACACGGGATGTATTCTTGTGAAGTTTTGCCCCAAGTTTCGCTCTCTATCTTGATATTTTCTAAGTACATCTTTAATGTCAACGCAAAATTTACAAGATGCAACATAAAGGTCCCATCACCGTCGCAAAGGAATGTGGTTGAGTGCCCACACACAAGGTTTCAAGAATTTGAATCTTGGAGAAGCTTACCCCCCCCCCCCAAATACCGCGCATTGTCGAAGGGACACCGAGAGTGAGGAAGCGTCCGGCAAGAAGGTTTGGGAGGAGTGGAGATGGCGATGGAGATGGAGATGGAGATGGCGATGGAGGCAAAGGTTGCAAGAAAAAATCGCAATTCTAGCTACCTACAAGGTTGCGGTCGCTTCACATCCCTTGAACACCATGGGAAATTGCAATGCAAGTGGCGAGATCGCCGGAACCTCAACCATGCACCTCTTCATAGGCTGATTAGCAACATGCGCCCTTGCGGCATCATTCCGAGATTTTAGAAGGTGAAAAACCTTTCGAAGCCTTTTGTTGCCACGCAGAAAATTTGCGTCCGAAACTTGCGCCCGTGCACTGCTAACCTATGTGCATTTGATTTTCTCTTTCCTCTATTTCCAGAGGTGGTTTTTGTTTGAGTCAAGGTGGAGCGAAGACAATTTCGCTTTCGCAAGCATCCAATGTCGAGGATTTATTGTGCTACTTCGTCTTCTTTCCTTCTTGCGGTTCGTTGAACTGTTTTTTTCTATTGCAAGCATGATAAGTTATATGTTGAGGATTTTCTTTTGCCTCAAGTGCAGGTCATCCGGTCTCTTTATAAGGCCAATTAACTCATGTATGTCTGAGGAGATCCCTTAAGAGTCTGTCTTGGTCTAACTGTCGATCGGAGTTTTCTTCCATGACGCCATACATGTGTTCTCTCGTCTACCAATCAGAGTCAACAACTTCTTAGAGGATTCAAGAGAATTATCTTGCAAACATGAGAAGCATTCCATTGAGGATTTTCTTTTTGGCTTAAGTGCACGTCATCCATCCTCGTTATAAGACCAACTTAGTCTTGTATGTTTGAGGAGCTCCCTGGAGAGTCTATGCATGTCTTGATTCAATCGTCGATGCAAGAGACTTATAATGCAGTCGTGAGAAGCATTTTGTGGAGGATTTTCTTTTGCCTCAAGTGCAGGTTATCCGGGCCTCGTTATAAGGCCAATTTACTCATGCATGTTTGAGGAACTCTGTTGAGAGCCTATGTCTTAATCAAATAGTTGATCAAAGGTTTGTTCCATGACGCCATATGTCTGTTATGTCATCTACTAAGTGGACTCCACGTCTTCTAAGAGCATCAAAGAGAATTCCCTCAAAATGTGTCGCAGACGTGTTCAGTTGAAATTGCCGAGCAGGATTGTTGTGCCTATCGCTCCATTTGCTTGTAGTCGAATGTTGTCCGTGGAGTCTTTATAAGGTGAAGTTTCCTATTACGTACCTCAACGTTATGCATTAATCTTGTTTTGTTTGTCAGAGAGAGCAGCAAACTTGTGTACCAAATTGTCTTTCCGAATCAAGATGTGTGTATTGTCAACACATTTAGTGTACAAGTTTCCAGCTTCATTGTTACAAAGAAGAGTTTTCTTGCAAGTCTATGAAACAATAGGTCACTTTTTTTTTGTCAAGAGTAAGTTACAGGACTAAGCCGCATTGTTTGTCTGCACGCGATGTAAGTTCTATTCCTATTATGCAAGACAGTGCTGGAAATAGTGGTCCCAATAACCACGTTCGAATAGCTCACTTGACTGTGTAATTGTAACCAGGACTATTTGATGCAATGGTTTGTTCCTAATTGCGAAGAACATTAAGGAGTTGAGTAAGCATGCTTCACAGTATGGAGTTCTCAACAATTGGTTCTCGATTGATGTGAAAAATGCGGGTAGCTGATAGGATCAAGTAGTTTCAAAGTTGAAGACATGTTGATATTTTCCAACAAAGGGGGGCGCAAATTGGTCGGAGGATTTGAATTAACTGATTACATCCCCTCTTTTGCACCAGACGACCAAATATTCACTTCGACAAGTTTGACTGGAGAAGAATGCACGACTCCAGATTCAAGAAGTAGTCGTTTGCATCTACATTCAATAAGTGCATTGAATGAAATGACTCTGAAGGAGGCAAGACCCCAAGGAAGGACTACATTCTTCGTAATATAGGCTAAGAAAGGGGAGCTGAGGGGGCTGCGTTGGAAACATCATTGTGACACACTACGATGGCTAAAACGATTCAACCTAAAAAGGATAGGGTACCTTATTGGGAAGCTTTCAGGTTGGATAGGTCATGGCAGCCTCCACCACGCCGCAGAACCATTCTCAGGTCCACATTTGGTCCGCAGGTTGGCTTTGCTTTCAATCTTTGTTCCTTCAGACTTCATGTTTTAGTTCGTAAAGGCCACCGACTTTCTTGATTTGCTTTTAGAGAGTTTAAGTTATGAACCACTAGAAATATGCTTGATTGATGCATGTTTTCGACGCAGCTATTCTTATTCGGACCTCTTCCTATGGAGACATGCAGGTTCCATCAAATAGGACAACTTCACCTTCTTTTGGGTTTGGAACAGCTAATCGTCAAGCTTTTACTAAGGTGTGTCATATAACCACAACGAGTGAAGTACCCTTTTGGAAAATTCTATGTTGTCGTGCCATGCGTGTGATGCACATATTAAAGATTGTCCATGTGTTGAGAATCTAGATGACTTGTTTTGCAACGTCCAGTTGTGCTTTATTATTGAATAAACCTCACAACAGATGTTTAGATTCATTTGCAAAAAATCAGGTCAAGAGTGTGGTAGTCAGTTGCAATTGCGGTTCATGTTGATATGTCAAGAAACACAATGCATATTTAATGATTATACTTGATTTTGTTGACCCTAATTAGAAAACGAGGGCATAAATGAACTGATGTAACTTTTTGATGCAGATGTTTATCAGCCCAGAAATGGCAAAAACTAAGCCCGGGAACTTCAGTCCTGGTACATTTGTTTTCTAAGAGCATTTATTAGGGCACGTACAGCATGTATGAATTTTCTTCTTCTTTTAAACGTAATTTGTCCACCCTCCCTTGTGCTGATAGCATCTTTCACGTACCGGTAGTAACTTATCATAACTTATACATTAGTTTACAAGTGGCCTCCTTCAAAGTGTGTTCTATATATATGCCTTGCAAGTTTCTCCTAGTCCGATGTTGAATTTGGGGTGCATATGATGAAAACCAATGCCCTCCAGTATTGAGATTACATCTTCCTGGCATATGGGTATGACAGGACCTGCTTATGAGGTGAATTCATCATTTGGGAAACAACTTCAGTCACATTGCGAATCCCCACCTGAAATTAAAATTGGGCAAGGAAGTCGCTGGAAGAAAGTAAGTTCAGGTACCACTTGTTGGTGAACGTGTGAGAGTTTATGTTTTCCGTTTACATTGCAACACTTTGGCGGCATACTGAATTTATCCAGTTTATGATCTCTTCGATTTTTCTTATGTGGATGGCCCAATCATCATCGTCATTCACATATACTATAGAGGTAAGGTAAATGGTGTAGTGAACAATCTCATAACTTCTAGACTTATATCTCTAACATCAAAGGTTGACTCAGGTAGATATATATGTGTGGAAAACACTATGCGTATCAAAATGTTGAAAGTCTCTGCCCAGAAGTCATTATAGATTACTCTGATATTGGTTCAATCCCAAATAGGTTTGTTAAGGTTCTGCTCGTATGCAATCCCACTCTATTGATTTTAATGTGTTGGTTTGCCTACAACAATATTTTTATTGCCAAACATTCTCATTATCTATTGCTTAATTTGGGCAGAGAAGGCCTGACGCTGAACCTGGACCTGGAGCATACGATCCTGCAGGATCAGCTTTTGGCTATCAGGTGTTGATCAAAATCATCTACAAAATTTTGCAAGTAAATTTTTCGGAAATGCTACACCATATAGATAACCTTTAAGTCAGTACTCATGTCATCAATAACTAGCAACCATCATGTCATCTACTTTTAATGTTGCTCCTATTCTTAATGGACGCCTTTGGTTAAATTTTGATAAGGTGTACCAAATAGTGTAATTTGGACAATTTGCCTGCAATTACCCCGTTGGCATTTACATTAGCCTCTCTGAGCATTCTTCAAACATGGAGGATGAAGTACAACTTAAAAATATGTCAATCGTGGCTTGCTGACATTAGTTGTCGTAGTTGCAATTTGCTCTTTGGAGGCCTTTTCAATGTAGATTTTATGTTTTCTTAGCTTTAAAGAGTTGGAATACAGGTGCGATCTGAAAAGAAATCACCTGAGAGATATGTGTTTTCAAGAGGAACCAGGGCGCAAGCAGACAAAATTTTCCTCAGCCAAGAATTCAACAAGGTACATATTTGGTATTGTGTCCTAGTGTTTTTTGAATACTTTTACTAAACAATCATTGAGAATTCATTTGAAGTTCACAACAAAAGAAGAAACGCCAAGGCAGTCAATGCGCACAAGAATGTCTAGGTTTTGCCTTACAAAAGGGTGCCATGTTTCATTTCCAAGTGTTCACACCAACTATTGCCATAGTCAAATTAATAGCTTTTGAAAGGGAGAATAATGGTTAGAGTTACATCAAATTTGGTTACAAGTTATCTAACTTGTTGAGAAGCAGGCACAACAAATATAGGATGGTTACAATTTTACTTCATCCCAAAAATAGAGACCATACTGATGTATTCAAGTTTTCATTGTGTAGTATCTGAATGGAAAACATATCTCAATTGTCCATCTTTCATGTATCTTCATGGATGGACTCTTTTGGCCATTGCCTTCAAATTTTGTTGATTTTGGAGTAACATGTTCATGTTAAGTTACCTGTCCTTTAACTCAGCATGAGTTACGGTCCGGAGTTTGCTATATTCTCCAACTACATCAACAAAAGTTCTTGTGTAGTTACAAAATCAGGGACTTGCAACTTAACAAGAACTATTGTTGATTTCGGGTCCTGTAATGTATGCAAAACAACTAAGAAAACTTTCTCGGTGAGAAGTAGTGTGGAATTTTGATACTGTAATACTGATAAGTAATGAGAACCGTGCTTTGAGATTTTGAACATAACTTCAGTGAATGTAGATAACTAGTACCCTATGTAGAACTGCTCAACAATCGCCAATATGCTTTGTTTTGGTTTGTAGGCAAAGTTTGGAACCCAGTCACCAGGCCCAATGGTGTATGGGGCTAGAACTACCTTTGGGAAGCAGGCTGCCTCCAAAGATCGAACAGCTCCTGTGATCAATTTTACTAAGGGCAAGAGAACTCAGGTAAGAAATCTTCATTGTCTAATCATATTGTTTGAATGCAATCATGTTAGTAATATGAAGGGTATCAGGGAATTTGCTCAACCCTACTGAACTTTAAGGAATTGGTGTGAGTTCTTTGAGTTGAAATTGGTTCCTAGCCCATTATATATGATTGATGCTTGCTACCATTGAGTGTTGTAGATCTATCAAATTTTTCCCAATCCAAATCAAACTCACATGTTAAGAATGATCACATGCTAAGTTCGTCTCTAACATGAACTATTTTTTGGGGGATGTTAGAATAAGTACGATGCAGGTGCTGGTCCTGGGGAGTATAAAATTGAAGGCTCAGTGGGGAAGCAAACTGAATCTCAAAAGGTCACAGCCCCTACAGTGGCTTTCCCCAAGCAAACAAGGGATAAACAAAATAAGGTATTCTTACCTTCCAACCTTGTATCCTTTGGACATGACAAACTCACATGCAAGGTGAAACCAACAGCTCAATTTTTGCTCAATCTAGTGTCGTTTGCCAATGCATATTATTTTCACATGATATTGCCACTGGAAAAATTCAGGTGTTTTTGTCGAGGGAGCATGATAAGTCTCATTATGGAGAAACGTCCCCTGGACCTGGCAGTTTTGGTCAAACTTCTTCTGTGGTGAGTATATCACCAACCAATTGTTGATGTTGTAACTATCGTAAAAATGTTGAACTTGCATTCTTCTCGTTCATCCTATGCACGATGACGTGGGTTGTGCGTATGATGTCTTCGTTAATACCTCATCAATGATGCATATTCTACATACTATGCCTTCTTTGCATATCATGCACAATGTTTTGCAATGTCTGTTGTTTGAGAATGACTGGAGTCTTATATTTCAAGAATCCATTGCTTCGTATGAAACGAGTGGAATTACTAATGAGGTGTGCTTGGAAGCTCTACTGAAAATACCCGTGGCCATGCCAACTACGTCTAAAGTTTGTGTCATTTGAGGAACTAATACAATGCAAAGGATGCTAAGCTTTAGAAGTGCTTCGTGTAACAGGGCAACCAACCTCTGTCTAAATGTGCAAATCCACCTTTCATCCGATTTACGAAAGGTACTCGATGGAGTAAACAAGCAGAGGATATGCCCGGTCCAGGCGCTTATGACCCTCCTTGACATGAATTGGGTGATGGCATTGCCATTTGCACTCTTCAGTGTGCTTGTAATATCCTCCATGATCCTTGTATTGCAGAACCACCATGTTATTTTGCACTGTTTCTTTGGAAGTATTGTTAGTGTTCTTGTGAATCACTCTGTCGCTGATTTATGTGCCTGGGAATTTACATATTTCAGGACTTTCAATGGTGACTTGGTAATAGTGAATTTGCTTTGGTCTAGTAGAACTTATCACATGAGTTGTCAACTCATTGTGCGACAACCAACATGGTTTACATGGTAACTTTTGAATTTGAAAGATTGGGTAACAAGTTTTGCCGCCGCCTTGACTTAAAACTAACATCCTTCAAACGATTATCCACAATCGAGAATACTTGTTCGGAATCGTCAAATTATTTTATTTCCGTCTTGGAAAACCCCAAGTTAGATGTAGAGTGAGTGCTGTGACCTATTATGTACCATGACCTATGATGGATTCTAACGAATAGGTACATTTCTAATCTAAAATTGTACATATCTCGAAAAAAACTAGTATGGGGTCGTCTATGACTTTCACTTCAAGATACTAACCTTGGCTTAAAAGTTAACAAGCTTAACTTTGATGATCCTCCTTTGGATTTGCTAATGTGATTTCTATTCTGTCGAAGTGCAAAGAAAAATGTCCATAATTGGTGCAATCACCTTAAAGCAACCTATAGTGAGGTGGGCTTGACTTTTTTAACCACAACTCTATTCATTATACTGATTGAACAATGTGTGACTAGCAATCATGTTTATTACTGACAAATGTTACCAATATGGTCATGCTTTCAATCTTATTGTGTAATGGATGTGAAGTAATCCATGCAATTGGTTGTCCTCTAGAATGACGATGCATGAACCAAAGTCATTATGACTAGGATTTGTGCATGAATTTTGGACAATTCCATGCCGCCAATATGATGTACCTTAAATTGCAAAACTAGATGAATATGGTGGTTGGCGAACATGGAATACAAACATTCGAAGTTGTGGTTGTTATGTTGTTTTGTTGTTGTCGTTTGATATTTTTGTCCCCACAAGTGCACATCCCTTATTATTTTCAGACAAGTGGTTTGTCCAAATATACCTAAATGTCAGTTTGCATGTGCAGCATGTGGGTTGTTGGGAAGTATGTAATGAACATCTTCATTTTCATCAATGATTTCATACAAGAGATGATAGATTTGATTCGTCATGTATCATAGGTGGTAATAACTTGGACATGTGCCTTCTCGGCTTGTTAGCACCCATGCAAATGAATTTCGAATCGTGGAGTTTTATAGTAGAAAGTATTTCCTCCTTTCCTTTTCTTGAGTGACCCTAAAAAGTGGACGAGTGACACTAGAAAGAAAGAAAGAAAGATGCCTTTGGTGTGGCCACCGGTGTGAATTATGGTGTTGCTTCATTATACGTAATCCCGACATGGACATTTTGAGAATCAGAGGACCCCTGACAACTACTGCCTCCTTTCAGAGGTGAACACTTTGAACAGGTACAAACAACCCAACATGCATTTGTCTCCCCCAAGGGCAAGCCCCTAGGCTGCCACATAGTTGGTTGATTTTTTTTTATTCACTAGAATACCCCATTATGATTGGTTGGATCATAAGTGGTCGAGTGCTGTGAAAATCAAGTGCTAGGAAGGTCACCCATTTGAATTCTAGTCCGGCCTTAGGCAGCTTAACTTTGAAGTTCCCACATGATCCATGTTAAGGCCTGGGGTTTAAGCCACCTTAGAGTAACACTAAATACCATTACAAACGTAGGTCCCAATTAACCCATTGAATTATGCATGAGTGTTATAGGGTTCCCAATGTGCGATGGTGTTTATTTGTGATTAGAAGCGAAGAACAAACTATTCTATTGGAAATCAATTTGTTCAACTATGTGAATCACCTTGGGAAAGAAAAACCTCTTAGTGCATGCGAACGGGATTTGAACTTTAACTACCATGTGGATAGTTGCCACTACCACAATAAAATAAATGAATTCCGTGTAGATTATTCATTGCAACACTTACAAGCTTGAGAAATGGAAGCTAGATGACTTCTAAGTATATTTGGACAAACTGCTTGTCCAAAAATTATAAGGGATGTGCAGTTGTGGGGATAAAACATCAAATGACAACAACAAAAGCAACAACAATATAACAACCACAACTTCGAACAATGTATTCCATGTTCGCCAACCCCCATATTTGTCTAGTTTTGCGATCTAGTGTATGTCATACTGGCAGTTGGATTTGTCCAGATATATGCATAAATCCAAATATACTTCAATCCTAGTTAGCCTTGAATTTTGTGCACGTGTACAAAAGAGCAATCTTGTATAAGATGAACTTATCCATTGACATAATTTGCATATATGATGAAAATTGACTCTTGCAATGTCGTGAATCACTTTGTTTTTCTCCTTTTTGCTAAATCTTTTTGGCATGGTAGAGGGGTATTGCATCCATTTATGGTATTTAGTGTCACATGCATAACAATGTCATTACCTTGTTTTGAGGCATATGCAAGGTTACACTAATGATCAACAACTTCATCCTTAGTGGCACCTCATGACACTTGGCATGCAAGTGCGCTTACTGATATCTTGGTGTGAGTATGTTCAATAGTGTTGTGAGGTGTACACCGGCCTACTTTACACAATGCTCTACAAGTTGACTAAAGTGGACACAATGACACTTGACATTTGTATGCTCAAGAATATCTTCCACTTGCATACTAACATGTAAACACACGGCATTTGTCATTAGTATATTATCTACCCCTTGCATACTAAAACATAAAACTATCATCTCAAGTATCCCAATATGCCACACCAAATATCACGATGTAAACCATTCATCACTTCAACAAATTACTTATGTTGATGACCCCTTCGCCTTCTATTAAAGCCTAAATTAAAGCTTTCAACCAAGTACTATGGGTCCTTTCAAACAAGTTGTTTTCTTTGAGCCCTGTAATATCCAGATTGACGATTAGGGTATGTGACACTTTGAGACCTTGAGGCAACTAGTTTAGGCCCTTCGCAAATAGTGTACGTGGCACTATTCCCATAATGGTGTAGTGCTAACAAATAAAGTTCCCATGGGGAGGTCGCTCCATTGTAAAGTTGAACAACCACGTGCGAACACTTCACATGTAAAAAAAATTATACTTTTTACATAAAGCATCACCAAAATGGGTCAAAAATTTATCAATTTTTTTTCATGAGTATATATACATGGTACCTATTACATAGTAAAAAATGACAACCAAATGATTTTTTATTTTTATAAAACATACCTTTTCTAAATAGAATGACGCATAATTGAACTAAAACCATTACTACAAAAATGAAAATGACTAATTTTTTTTAAATAAATAAAAAAGATACTATCAGTGGTTATGTATATGTAGAAAAAAAATCATAAAATTCAAAACTATCTATGGCATGTAATATAGGGGTAGCAAACTTTGTTCACATGTGGTGTTCAACTTGACAATGGAGTGACCTCCCCGTGAAAGTTCCCCATAGGGGACCTAACAAACCAATTACCAATCAAACTTATAGAAAAAGGTAGTGAATGGGTGAGGACCCATGAGCCTAGATGGTCCATTCTCCAAATGTTCACTTTTGTCTCCCTCTCTAGAATTGCTCTTAGCACGTGCTTGATTTAGGCTATGAAAATTGGCATACCAAGTGCATGGATTGTGTGAAACATAATCTTCTCTAAATGCTCTAGTGCCTTGGAGTCCAAAAAATGTATGGTGATGGAATGTAGCCTCAATTCTCCATATATGTTAATCATCTCCAACTTTTGGCTAAACCTCGGCTAAAGTGTTGGAAAAAGAATGGCTAGACTACGCCGTTATGCTTTCCTAGTGAGTTGTGACGCATCTTGGAATATGTCGACTATCTCAACACGGCCTTCAAGGATTCGTAGTCTTCACATAAACTCATCCATTAGGAAGGTAAAAATATAGTGAACTATTGAGCCCATAATCTACTGATGACTATTTATAGATTAGTTGGTTTTGGAAATAACACCAAAGACCTTGAATTAGATTAGTATTGGGGTCCAATTGGAATGATTTGGCCATCAACACGTAGAGAAATTGTTTTTTTTGCTAGAACCCCCTTTATCTCTGATGGATGAGTTTACATGGCCATGAATCTCAAGCCTCTCAACATAGGCTTGTAGACATTGTATTTTTGCTTACTCCTCTTCAACCGGATTGGAATATTCTCAAGCATTCATATTCAACGGCTTGGGATTCGTGGCGTCTATGTAAACTCATCCATCATGGATGAAGGGGTTTCATTAAAACAAAATCCCCTACAAGTTTGAGGGACGATTCATTCCAATTCGTCAACACTAGACTAATTCAAGGACTTTGACTCACTTTTCTAGAGTTAGCTCATTTAAGAATAGTCATTCACAAGCTATAATATATAGTTCACTACGTTTTCACCTTCACAATGGATGAGTTTCCGTAGACACCACAAAATCCCTAGCTATATTGAACCCCCTAGTATAGCAAAGTGGTACACGTAGTTTCCTAGCAGCTTGGGCAGGTGTTTGCCTAATAATTAATTAAAGTGCCCAAATTAGTTAGGCATCTCAGTATATACTTGATCAAACTCAAACAATTTGATCAAAATAAAAATTAAACTAAGTTAGGCATTCATCCAAAAACATTTTGATGGTTTTTAGATGGCTATTGTTGGTTTCATCTAAGGCACCCAATTTACCCTCAACCCTTACCTTCACCTGTGAAGCTCCCATCAGTTACCCAACACTCTTATGCGACATGGTTTGTTATGTGTGAGAGATATGTTGCATTTGTGAACGAACTTCACTGTACGTAGAATAAACTGAACTAATTTATTGAATAACAACACATGTGAGCTGAACTTCTGTGATTTGGGCATTCTTCTAATCATTTAAGAAAAAAATTGGACAAACCAAGTCAATAATTTCCTAGAAATTTAGACACCCCTCTATGTACGTTTCTTTTGCCCAAGATGCTAGGAAGCTATAGTGGCGGGAGAGGAGGCCATGGAAATCTGGACACTCCTTACAAGGCTAGCGCGAGGGAACTTTCATAGCAAAGGGTATATGCTCCACAAGTGAAGCATTCTTTTCTTATACTCTAACCACTTGCTCGGTTGACACTTCACACAACTCCACTATCCACGTGTTCTATTCTTTTTCTATCCCCTTTGAGTACCTTCCATCCACATGCCTTTCCCTCATAACATTATTCAGTTGCATGGTTGTGTTCCATCCTATATTTAGCATTTGACATGGGCCTCCGTTCTCTTGTCTTCATGTGAAGAAACTTAGAAAACAGGAAGAAATTGATGTTGCTATGACTAATGAATAGTTGTTGGTATGAATGGAGTAGAGGCGTCTGTAACCAATCACTTAAGATATTCTATGCCAGATTTGGAGAAGTATAAGGCGGTGCGAGTTTTCCCATGTAGGAAGATAGAATTCAGGAGGACTGCTAGTTTATTTAGTAATTTTATTCCTTAAATTGAGATTACTTAAAAAAAATTGAAGGAAAAAGTTGGCCTGAACATATTACTAATGTTGAGAGTTTGCCATAACTGCTCATTCCTCCTCACTTTAGAACTCAAAATAGGACATGGGTCATGGCACTACTGTAGTGGTTCCAACCTGATCAAAATTCAATCCTAGTCATATCAGAATTCAGTCCCAGCCTGATCAAAATTCTAGTACCCTGGAGATTGTTGATGGGGTTCTGATTGGGAATAGGCGCCTCTACTTAGTACACATATTGAGAATAATGTCTGTATTTTCAATGATAGCGTTGCTATGAATAGTGTTTTCAAGGGAACATATTGGGATGAACATTTTTTCCTACGAATATTCTTTGGGATGAATAACGAATCTTGTGCATAGTGCCAAAAATATAACTCCACCCAAATTTCCAAGCTCAACCTAAATAAATGAACAATAAATAAATATTCTTACTTTGTTGGGGGGGGGGCACGAAATATAATTGACATATTCCAAAGTCATGGAACCAACCCACATGAACGCAACATTCCACTTTGCATTATAAAAAATACTACACACAATTCATAAGTGTCAAAACTACAAATTTGTAGTGAACAAGTAACAATGCCCAAAGTGCTGGGCTTTGTGTTGATCCTTGGAGTCCACTAGGAGTGAACATTTTATGGGATTCAAAGGGTGACTATACTAACACTCATTAAAAATACTAGATGTTTATAATATGTCACACTCCACAATAGGTATGCACCGTCACCTTATCATGAACTCTAGGGATGAAACATCTTATACAAGTAAAATATTTAGCAATTTTTAACACTCCCAATATAAAATACAAATTTCACATATAAAGGTATACAATGTTGTTGAAGTCATTGTACATAACGTGGGAGATATCCGGGAATATTCCACATAACACTTTCAATACCGCTAAACATTGTTATGAATATGAATAATGTTATGTACGTTGAGGCATCTATAACCAGTAAAATTAAAGAGTTTGTATATGTTGATGAGAAGTAACAACGGGATTTTTTGTTTTTTTTATTGTATAAAGGAACAAATTCTAAGAAGAATGCAATTTTATTTTAATTTTTTCATGAATATGGAGATTGCTACAAATTTTGAAGCGGTAAAGTTTACTAGAACACACAATCGACTTATAGATCAATCCACAACCGCTCATCTTTTGTGTGATTCTTGGCTATGATAGTTGTCAAACTCTTATGAGAGTAATCAATCACAAGCCACCAACACATAAACGTTAACTATGTTGGCCTAAAAGACATAGACGGACAATAAATCTCATCCATGTTGGAATTACATGTACCCTAGTGAGCAATTAAATGGACATGGCTGACTATGGATGCCTCAACCTTATACCATGGTTAGTTTAATGTGGAAATAATGTCCTTAAGAATTTCAAGCATGGTCCCTTGCAAATTCTCCATCTAATGCACTCACCATAGCTTACAACCAACACACTTGTGCCAACAAACTTGACGTTCAAAGTCTACTACTTAAATGACAAAAGAATGACCTCCCATCGAAGCTCCATCCACATGGAAGTGTGCATAGAGTCTTCCCAAAGCATGAGAATTGGTAGCCAATACAATTCTAGGGAGGTACTGGAATTTGAGGAAGGGGAGTTGACAACCTCTTTACTTTGGTATTGGAAATAGAATCGCATTCGAGCTAAAGAAAGTTTTGTAGATACATGTTGGTGAGGGCTCAAGATTTTTTTGTATCTTTCGAGATGTTTTGACATGTGCTTATCAATGTAAAAAGTCCCCAATATGTTTTGAATACTAAATTTTATTCAAAAATTTCAAGTTGCAAAGCTCAATAAAAGAAGAAGAACTCCAACCCCTGCAAAGCTCAACAAATCTACTCATGTGATACTTATGACGTGCGCGAGTCACTGTGAGATGTATACGTATAGTGAAGATGTTTTGGATTGATGTCACTCTGAGGTAATATGTGAGAGGAGAGGATCGACGTTATGGTTACTCCAAAATCGTATATCTTGCATAAAATTGGATTCTTTTACACCCTTGAATGTATTTGTACCCTAATTTAAACTTCTTTTCTTGAGATAACTTGGTTAGAATAATAAAGCTATGTCACAAATGTTGTGATTCGCTAAAAAGTGACTAAAGTTGAAGTTTTCAGCTGCATAACCTTTTGTTTGTCTTTTTCTCATTAACCCATAACCCCACACAATGTCTTTGGTCATTTTTAAAGGTTGATTCCAGATGTCCTCAATGTCCGCAATGTCTTAAAATGGGAACCTGTGGACTAAATGATATAATCTTACGCAAGAATAAAACCGAAAGCTTAACACCTTTCTTTCTTTTCTAGACATAGCTATTGAAATCATTTGTCACCTTCAAAAGCTCGATTGTAAATCTTCATGTACAGTTATCCCATGTACTTCATGAAGTGCTCACCTCTCAAACAAACATTTTGATAGTGTGGTCAATTCAAGAACATACTATGCTTGCAACAAATTTCTAAAAATCCATAGCATATTTAACCAACTTGAGGCACATCAAGTTTCTCACCAAAACAACAAGGTTTGCGATTATGACATGATTATTTTAATATGAACATATTTTTAAATTTGTTACGAGAAGACCAACTTGTCCTTTTTATTTATTTCATTTGATTTCTAATAGCCCACCCACACTTACTGGTGCGGGCCACTAGTGAATGGTTTCTACCAGTAGAGGCCACTTTTAGAGTTGGTTTAGCTAGTGAGAGCCACTGAATATAACCAGTGTTGGTACTCACCGTTCACTGGTGGCCCACACCAGTAAATGTGGGTGGGTTATAATTGTTTGGATGTGATCCTGACTAATATGGTGCCTCACGACCTCTTGTGTGATAAGGTATGCGGGTGTTATTCAATTACTTTTCTTACTCATTTACTTATATTTGATCGGTCTGTGGTTAGGTGAGGATCAAAGAACAAGCACCATCAAAGACATATGATGTTTGAAAGAGAGGTAACAACTACTCCACACTCGAAAATGAACACAATTGAAAGAATCCATGTAAAATCTAGTAAAGGAATCAACACACATGCACTTTCGATAACCATGACTAAACCAACAGAGGTACGATTCTCAATCCGATTTTTGCTGATGCTTCAATGTAGGTTGCTAATGTAGCCCAAATTTTGTTGTGTGAATCTTAATAGTGGTAGATGTTGGAGCACATGAACATGAAAATTGTCTCATCAATACCCACATACAATACTTCTCAAGACTTGTTAATTTGGAAACCCTTGAGTGAGTTACCTATTATATATCACATGTTAGAAAATGCATTACTACCTTCTGCGAGTCATCATGACGTTATTCAGATCCATAACACTGTTGTGTGGGACTGACAGTATTCCACGAAATATTCCTATATTTAGTCCAGAAGACGGAGAATATTCTGTGGAATAATGTCAGTCCCACAAAACAATGTTATGGATCTGAATAATGTTATGATAAGGGTTGTTAAGGTTAAAGTTAAGATCTGCTGACCAGGGAGAGACTTCTTCTTTGGTGGCATGTGTACGATCATAACGACCGAAGATCTGACAAATCTTAGACGTCTATTACGTGTGGATCGGACGGTCTGTAGTAAGCGGTAGGTCGAACAGAGGCATAATGGATCCTGTCCAGATCGGACGGCCTAAATCTCGTCATCCACAATCGGTAGGTGGCCGTAGGTGCTCTGGGCAGCTCAAATTGTACGGCTCTGAATGCTCCGAGCGGACAGCTCAAATTCACCAGCAAACAATCCACCGACAGATCCTGGCCGTGAGTCTCGATCGACGGCACAGAAGTCCCTAGAGAAGTGTGAAAGCCAGAATTACCTCGGCCGTGAATTTTCCGATATCGATGGCAGAAGATTGTCTCGAAATGGGGTCCGGATCTGTCTGAATTGGACGGCTTTGGGTGGAGATTTTATGTCTAGGAAAAGCGTAGAGGTACCACTTTCGACCACAGGTGTCATCTACAAAAATCCTAGATACTGGACAGAGAGGATGATCGACGAAGTTTGTCTGTATTTTGGTAATGTCGCCCATGTCCCGAAATAGATCTCCTGGAATACATGAGAGAGTGAGAGTTAGTGCGTTATTGAAAAGATTTACAGCGAATAATTGTAGTTTCCTGGCCGATCTCATCCTCTAATTGTCGGAGATTTGTGCAGATTCGCGCAAATTGTGTAAAATTCGAGTTCTATTAAACCTTAGTAGTCGGCTAACTACTGTAGCAAGTCAATATGACGATCTGAGTGGGTTGCGGCTTTCGAGAAAATTGTATCGGTAGAGGAACGGGTCTTCTCTTCTTGGTAGAGAACTATAAAGCGCATTCGGAGACGCATTCCTCGTGAGTAGCTTCGTGCTGCTGCCTTCAACGGAAGAGGAGAATCGGAGTTGGAGGAATCGGCTAAGAGAACGAGCTCGCAATTTTTTATTTCTTTCTAATAATTTACGTGTTGTTGATTGCGTCAAGGATTCGTGATTATGCAAAGGGAGTGCAGAGCTTAGAATGATTACGTACGTGAGGGTTAATATCTGCTCTTGACGATCGACGATATACGGCAGTGTTTGTGGTAGTTAGAGCGTTGTTGTGGCCTGCGTAGCGTTCGTGATAATTCAAAAAGAAAATGCATCGCTGAAAATGAAAGCATAGGTGAATGGCGAGAATTGATGTTTTTCCTTATGTTCGGCGATGTCGTTAGCTTTTGGCGGAAGTGGAGAATCGGAGGGGAAGGTTTAGGCTAAGAGAACGAGCTGGAAATATTTCTACTCATTGCAGTGTTGCTAACTGTGTAGGAGGGGTACTCAAGTGCAGTACCGTCGCAGCTCTCTTAGTCTAATGAAATTCTGAAGAATTGTGCGATTGTAATAGTCTTCTTCTCGACTCCTAATTTTAACATCAACGGACTCTGAAGGCGCGGCTACTGGTAGTTTATCGAGTCCAGTTGTGCAGGTGTTTGTTAGTTGGAGTTTGTGCAATGGCGGCGAATCCAGCGGTAGAGGATGTGGTGGATCCACCAGAATTCGATGCCTGTGCGGATCTGATGGCAGCGTTGCAAGACTTCAAGGCTGAGCTTGACGAGATTCAACGAACTCCACCGACAGGCACTTCTGAGGATGTTGTTGCAGTACCGTACTCTGAAGCCGAATGGCTTTCTCATCTGGAGCTTAAATTTGTGTTGCGCACTCTTCGTAAGGAGGCATTGAAGTCCTTAGGTGAAGTTGCAAGCGCAGTCACAAATGTCAGTCCTGCTACCGCGTAAGAAATTCAACCCGTGAGCATTTACTTTGGAAACATTCGTAAGAGTTTATTGCGTCTGTAACGACAATGTTAAGTGTGAATTCTTGTGGCTGTCAGTAGGATCCAGCGAGGCTCGTTGAATCAAACGCAAAGAATTTGTTGCAATTAGAAAAGAAAGTATTCCCTTGCTAATCATACAATTTTGTCACAACTAAACTTAGGCTGCCTCCGAACCTGATTTCCTTGCCCTAAGAGGACTATTCCCCTCATCAGCTCACGGTTGCTGCGCTTCTACCATATTGATGGCTAGGCGCTTTTAACGAGGTTAGTCGAAAGCTGTAGTGTGCATTGTGGAGCTCAGGGCTTCTTCCCAATTGCACCCCTTTTATTGCATCGCTTAATGGTAAGAGCTTAAGTCCTGTTATTTTGTAGCAGAGTGCTCTGTTCTCCAATAAATCATTTCTTGGCTTGGCATTTGGACGACAGATACATCCAGGAGCCGAGAACTTGATTTAACAATGTGGTGAACCTAATGTGCTCGGTGTGAGTAATCCGAGAAGCTGGGGCACAGTCATTCATAATTATTTTAATTAGAATACGACATTGTGTGTGCAGACGGGAAGCCTTTGCTTCGGTGGACAACCTTCTGCAAAAGGTAGAGGCGCGAGAACAAATTCTATTGGCCAAAACCGAGGCAGACAAGAAACCTTTAGTGCTGAGATTGGCAGACAGGTATGGACTCACAGGTGGTGAAGCGGACTTTTTCCAGCTGCTTTTTGTGCGGGGCGCGTCGAAGATCCTTTCGCTGCGAACTTTCCTGCGTGAGGGTCGGCCATCCCTAACCCATAGCAATTTGAATTTATTGGTTCTCCCGGGAGGTAAGAGGTTCTTTAGAAGGCATGTAGAGTAATTGATCCAGCGTGTCAGTAGATTTGTGGCATTTCAAGGAGGCGTGCTACACAAAATAATTGGAGTTCAAGACCTATCTATGTGCCATCATATTGATATCCAGGCGCTAATCTGTAGGATCGGAGGTCGTCTTAAGGATGCTGTCAGGTTATAGCATTCCCCTTCCAGTCTGGGAACCCTGACAGATTCAATTGATTAAATCAGGTGGGCGAAGCGAGGACAAAGAGATGGCTATGGATCTTTGTGGACTGAGCTATTTGGAGGTTGAAGAATTTCTAGATGACAAGCGCACGCACATGTCCGAAGGAATTGTCGTTATACAGGTATCTTGCAGTCTTGGGATGGGCCTCGTGATGTGAGGGACTCGCATATTTGTGTTTCTGGTGGAACATTATCACATTAGGGGTCGACTGAGTTGCAACATGAAAAGATTCTGGCGCTAAATTAGTAAAAGTAAAGGCTGTTGGAAGGCAACGTGCGAGATGCTGATCAACATGTTATTTGCTCATCATACTGTCCAGGACGATTATGTCAAAGGGAAAGTCATCCGATTGACCAATGAGGCTGTCTCCGTCTTGCTTTTAAGACCCTTGAAGACTGAGCAACGTCTGAAGTTGAGCAGGACGGAGTTGTTGACTGTGATGGAATCCACACAGGTGAATCCACAATCAGCCTTTGAAGTACCAGGGAGTTAGTCATTCAATCTGACTGGGTTGCCGTTTGCTTTTGCATCCACTGCAGCAGTCACACAATGGCATTGAATATTTCAGACGATTTTGCTCAAATGTTAACGATTTAATGAATGCATCACGGATGATACCTTGGCAGAAAAGTCTATGCAATAGCACCTACTACCTGGTGATATTCCAATTGATATTTGTCCACCGAGATGTCCCATAGCTTGCAGGTTAGGAACTAAACCTCACCAAATTTGTGTTGGAACACTAAATGGGAATCTATAATTCTTGCGTAAATTTCTTTAACAGGAACAGGATTTCACATTGTGTTGTGTAGGCTGGGACCCTTTTAGATGATGGTTCCATAGTTAGTCATGATGGCGATGAAAGCAATGGTACTGTCGAAGATCAGATGCCAATATCTGATGCGGTGGGAGATCTTCATGATGGAACACATCCGGATGGGCTAGCAAATGGAGACAATGGATCTGAGCTGAAGTCTCTTCCAGCCGAAGTCGGGGGCGCTGCAGGGGACATGATTAATAGTGACCTCTCAAAAGCAGGTAAGCATCATTATGCAGCTTTCTACATTACATAAGCTACATGTTTCTCATTCTTTACGTGCCTGGAAGCCCTGAACCAGGGAAAATGGAATGTGAGTGTGAATTCTCATTTCATCAACATGGGCAGCTGCCCCTCCATACTAATAGGTGGGTTAGCAGGAAGTATTCAGGTTGAGGACTCATCAAAGAGCTTTAAAGGGGACCTACGCCCTTATGATTCAAGTCTCGAGTATTTGGATGACGCATTTCAGATTCTTGCATTAAAGCTTAGAATGGCTAAAGCACGACACAAAGAGGCTCTGAAAGAGGCCATCGATGATCGCCCGTGGTATGGTTCACGATCAAGCAAGGTAACTTCCTTTCTATAATTGGAATATTACAAAACGATGCAATTTTCCCTGGTGGCACCACTTTTGTGCATGGCCACCTCCCTTTGGAAAACAAGCAGTCAAGACCTTGCAATACACGTGGTTTCCTTAAATTCTTCTTGGAGTGTGCATACTTTGAAGACTTTGCATTGTATAAAGCTCTGACAATACCTGGGTGAATATAGGTCACATTTTATTTATGATTAAAAACGACTTTCGGAACGAAGAAATTAGTTACTGCAACGTGGAACTGCATCGCTAGAGGACATAAGACATTTCTGTTAAACGTTCAATGACTCTAGAGTGTGACTTAGGCACTTTCTGCAAGGTTCTTCACAGATGTTGCGTAGTTTCTCAAATCCATCTGACTTGATCCACCTATGCAGCTTTCTACATTACGCGAGCTTCACGCAAAAGAGAAATTCATTCAGAATAAGTTGCAGGAGAGAATGAAGCTTACCGAGGATGCATATAAGAAGGGATCTGTTGATCTTCCTCGAATTGAGGTAATGCAGTTGTATATTAATCCCATTATGTGCATGCAATACAGTACTTTCCCACACACCTACGCAGCTTTCTACTGTTTGTAAGATTCAAGTAAAAGAGAATTTGTTCGGAGTAAGTTTCCTGTGGGAACATGGCCTGCAGAGGATCCTGTATGAAAATCCCCCGATTTGAGGTGACGCCTTTTTCTAGGGCATGAACGATATACATATTGGGTTACTTGATATCAATTAGTCATGTTCCTCTTTTGCAAAAAAAAATACAATCACAAATGTAAAGGAGACATTAATATTGTGAACTTTCAAACTTTGTACAGTAGAAAAGTTTCACAGCTTAACAACAATATAGTGATTGCTTTATGAGCTCGAACCACCTGACAATAGCAATGAGACAAAAGATCCTCTCTCCTCCCCTGAGCATCCTCTTATGCCAAAGGCACCACTTCTTTTTATTTCCAATATAGTAAAGGTCTTCTATTATAGTTCTGTCTTTAGTTCTACTATGAATCTTTTTTCTTCTAGCTTAATCACATTCATCTAGTTGGAACTCTCTAATTCTAACTTGATTGATTAATTTAGTCTTCTCGTTGGAATTGTCTAATTTCAACTTGGTTCATTCATCCATTTTTCTAGTTGGAATTGTCTAATTGCAACTCGATTCATCCATCCATCTAGAGTTGTCTAAGTCCAATGAATAACATCCATCTGTTGGGAGTTGTCCATCTCTGATACAGTACTTCTCGTTGGAGTTGTCTAACTCCAATACAAAGATCTCCCATAAGGAGGTGCCTAACTCCCAATTGAAGTTGTCTAACTCTTGTGCACAATTCCTTCATGGATTGTCTAGCCTTTTTGCATCATTTTTTCTTGGGTTGTTTAACCCATTTTTTAATTTGGAGTTGTTTGATTCCAAATACCATCTGCTCACATGTGAAGTACAACAAAATATAGTTAGCCATCATTCTTGCATAATCAATCAATATATCTCTTAATCAAGGTATATCACAATCTCCCTCGTTACAACACGTAATTGTCCTCAGTGATGAAGTTGAAGAAGTCTCATCTAAAATCAATCTCTCACTCCCAAGAAGCTTCATCTTCTGAATAACTTGTCCATTTCACCAAGAATCTCAGAATGATTTATTCCATAGATTTTGTGTATCCACTTGCAAGATATTCTCAGGATCTCCTAAAAATTTTCGCCTAGGATCTACTTTAGGAAGCTTAGACAATACATGGTTAGGAGCCGACACATACTTCCTCAATAAGCTCACACGAAAAACATTATGTATGTTCCACTCATCTGGTAATTTCAATTCATAACCAACTAGTCCAATTCTCTTAACAATATCAAAAGGACCATAAAATCCGGGAGATGATTTCATCGACTTCCCTGATTTCAATCTTGATCTCTGAGGTGTGACCTTCAAGAAAACTTCATCACCTACCTCAAACTCTCAAAACTTATTTTCTTATCCGCATACTGCTTTGACCACTATAATGTGCCATTTTACTTATAAGTCATGTCAGATTTTCTTCATGGACTTCTTTCCCTTGAAATGGCAGACTTTGAGCATGAAGTGATTTTGTTGCATGTGGGCCTGTTGCACTTCTACAGGTACTAGCAAGGAAACTTGGACTTAACGAGTTTGAGAAGGGAGTTGTTGTCATGCTGACAGGTGCATCTTAAGAAATCCTCTTTTGAACTTCCTAAAATTGCACAAGCATGAAGACCATTAGCAATCCCAGGATAAATGCATCTATTCTTATATCTTGAATTCATAGACCCTGGCACTATATATCCAGGGCAATGTGTTTAATATGTGAATGGTAGCGTCTGGAGTTTTTAGATGATGTTGGCAACTATGGCTTTCATTTTTTCTAATCTTCGACATTGTTTGTGGCAGCTGTGTCAATCTCACCAATTGTCAAGAGTATTTTTGAATCTAAAGGTGGGGATGGCAGCTATCGACGTACTGACGCAGTTCAGGTGATTTTTTGAACAGGAAATTGAATCCCATTGTCAGAGCAGGTTCTCATTATCAATCAAACACACCGGCTAATTCTTCTCAGGAAATTAAAACATCTGAAACTTTTTTATTCTTTTTGTGGCAGGTGAAAGACCTGCTGATTGTCTACTTTGAATCCTTCAAGGAGCAGGTCAGGAATCATGTTCCCGTAAACCATTCCAACCATCACAGTAGAGTCCTTCAAACCGGGGTTAGTAATGAATTAAATGCCAGATATTATACAACCTACGTAATTAGTCAGACCATTCGTTTTATCTCTGAAAACGTGGTTTTGATACAGATAAATTGAAGGATAAATTTCTGTTGAAGGCATGCATATATGGATCTTCTGTGATTACTCTGGAATTCAATGATATGCTCCTATTAATAAAAGCATATAAACATACCAGGATCAATATATGTATATATGTATATATGTATATATGTATATCTTATATTAGAATAATAATAGATGATACATTGAAGCACGCATTATAAACAGTGTGGCCCACATCCCACACTAGTAACTGTATCAGCGTTGCCTCACTCTCTATCAATCTTAGACTATCATGGAGATGCTCAATATTATGGGCTCTATCTTTCTGTACCAGGTGATGACTGACAAGGCTGAAATTCTGTGCAGGTGTTAGCACGCACATACTTCTATAAGTCTAGCAAGTTGGTGGCAAGAGGCCTAATCAAAGTGCGAGTGGGGTCCAGTTACGTCCGTGGAGGAGGAGACTTGATGGATCACCAAGTTGAGTTGGATCGACGAATGCTGGATTGGATTGTTGGACTGGACACCGAAATGAATGAACTCGTTGAGGGCAGTCACTTGTATACCCCCAAGGTTTTCTGTCTACCACTAAGCCCAGACAAGCGAACAGCTGAATTACCCAAATATCTGGAGGAAGCATTGAGCTTAATTAAGTTTAGTCATCTCAGAATTTTAGTTCAGATTAATGGACTGACTATGTGAATCTCCAAGTCATTGCAGAGGGTGTAAGGTAGTGCTTAAAGTGATTTTTCCTGATACCAGAAGCATGTGTGGAGCATATATGCAGATAGCCATGGAGCAGGTGGTGCTGCCAGTGGAGCAAAAAGATATGCTGTTGACAACTGTAGACAATTTTGCAAAGTTTCGGGAGTACCGGAAGAAGGCGGGTTTGGAGGACGTAATTAGCTATGGGGCAGGCTTGGTCATCATGCTTTGTGGCGCCTCTGGAACTGGAAAGACCATGACTGTGAATGCAGTTGCCCACCACCTTGGTGAGTCTCCAATATGTAGGTGTATGTGTGGTATTTTTGGCAACTCTATTACGTATATAATTTCCAGACCACCTTTCATAAAGAATGTCATTGGTAACTGAGGAACACATTGTATCACAAGGAATGTCCATGTCCGAGATGTGTCTGATTTGTGTATTTGAGATAATAAGTATCCAATTGTGGTCTGACTCTTGTTGGTGCTTTTGAACAGGAAAGAAAGTCTTGTTGGTAGATTTCCACTCCCTTCATGCCTCAACCAGCAGCCGTGACAATGACACAACTGACCTCCGGGGTCTATTCCGGGACGCAGAGATGAATGATGCTGTCATTTTCTTCGACGAGTGTGAAGCCATATTTGCTAAAGTACTGAGTTTCTCTTTAATGCAGTGTGATTGTTACCCTCATTCTCATACATACTACTGACAAAGACCTGTTCCTTTTTATTCGTATTTGTATGTACGACTCTTCTAGATAGGAAACTACTAATTGTGTTGGAAAAACTTGAATTATAGTAGTATGCCTCAAAATCCTGCAGAATTTTGACAACATAGACCAAGTTGTTCAAGAATATAAAAAGAGGAAATATCGGACCTGCGTAACAAGAATGTGTCAATTCCCAAGTAATGAATCTGATTCCCTGCTTCTAAATTATACATCAATAAACTGTCGTTTTCTGCAGCCAATACCGTTTCACTCCTCTTTAAGTTTGGATGTGGAAATATCAGATATTGTACTTGTACTTTTCAAGCCGTAGTCTAGACTATGCAGTAATTTCGTGAAAATTTCAACTGTGGCAGAGAGAGCGTGGAGGTGATAAATTGTTTAATTCGCTCCTGACGGAATTGGAGCGGCATGAGGGAATTATCATGCTGGCCACCAATCGACCATTGGATCTAGATGAGGCTATGCACAGACGAATCACGTATGTGTTAGAATTGCTTCCAGAACACAATCCTCTACACATGTTGTGACACTCCAAAGCAGTACAACAGAATGTCAAAGCTATTGTTAAATTCACAGAAAATATTTTAGTGGGAGGACAGTGTCTCTTTGTCATGAAATGGTTCGTGAAGGATCCATAGATGGACACTGCAGACAGTGATGTTTCTCTTTCCATGACAGTTGGGTGGATTCTTTGTCAGGTGTGTGAGTGAGTTTCACAATCCTGACCATACACAGCGATGTGATATATGGAGGCTGTCGTCAGCAAAGCTGCCTGTGGCTGAGACGATTGATTGGGAAAGGATTGCCTTAAGGTAAGTAATATTTTTCATGTAAGCGTACCTGACCAGATTACCTGCAATCCTGGATCATTACAGTTGAAATTTTCCATTTCCACAACCAGACTAGGGCTAGCGGTATCTCTCTGAAACCTGATAATTCTAGATTTCATGTAATGTTATGGGCATGATGTTGGGAAATGTAGAGCTATTTACAGTTTGATATATTGACGACTGCATGCCTTTGGTCAGATATGAACTGACAGGCGGCTACATAAAAAATGCACTTGTTAGCGCCCTTCTGTCTGCAATTTCAAGAGATAGCACAAATCCCTGTGTCACTGAAGAGGATGTTACGTTGGGTTGCCGCTTACAAATGCGTGGGAGCCTACAGGCACGTGTACTCTTACTGGAGATTTATTTTCCTTAGTGTTGTGCTGGGTGCAATGATTGTATCATCGGTGAACTGTATATTAAAAGGGAGGTCTACATATCTTGCACGAGAATGCCAGGAAAATATCTCCACATTTTTTTGATAATGGGGGACAGAATATACGAGGAAGTTTAGTCATCTTTACATGAATTCTGCCAATCTTAAACCAGAACTTGCTGAGTCTTAGCTCGGAGCTCATCTATTTTATTGATAGTTCATGTATGATTGGGTAGACATCTGTAACAATTCAAGTGCAAGTTACATGCAAATTTGGAATACTAAAGTAGAAATATCCGTCTGAAGTTCAAGTTTTCTTGCTGTGCAGATGAAGTCTTTCTCACAGAGGGTTGTCCCGACAATAAGTATGGATGACCTGGTTTTGGCAAAGCATATACGGGAGCGTTTAGATGCCATTGTGAGCTTTGAGAAAGCTCGTGCAGTTTTGCTTGGACAATGGGGGTTCCAGCAGGAGCGCCTAGGAACTGCTTGCTTGTTTTGGGGAGCTCATGGCACCGGGAAGTCGGTCGCTGCTGAGGTAGGTCAACTAAAAAGTTAATATCTGATGTATTCTGCGTAACTATCTGATTCCAAACTAGCAAAATAATTTTGTTAATAAAATGGCTGCTTATTGTGACGTACTGGCAGCTTCAAACAGGAGGAGGCACTGTGTTCATGGTTCTCTAGGGCAAACAGCCAATTAACATATTTTTGTGCATTTTGACTTGCGATGCAGGCAATTGGTTTTGAACTTGGCCGTCCATTGAAGGTGACACAAACCTTCATTGATTGATTCAAGGAAGTTTGATTGATGCTGTCATAGGCCAAATTTGTTATGATACTTTCCACTTCCAATATATTTTAGTGCAAGTACGGAATGACCTTGTTCTTTGTGAGTGGCTGGCAGGTGGTGAATTGTGCGCAGCTGCTCTCCAAGGGGGAGGGAAAAAAATCTTCGTCTAATATTACAACTGCTTTCAAAGACACAAGACTGATGGACGCCGTTTTAGTTCTTGAGGACTTCCAGGTGAAAACATGAATCAACAATTGAAGTGCTGTTCAATCTCTTGAATTGTTTCACAGCCTGTTAACATTAATTTGCAGATTATAAACTTACAGATTTTTCGGTGTAATGCTGACAACTACATCTCTTTGTTTTATTAGTATATTAACTTAGACACAGATGGCCAGATCTCTTTATCTTCACCAGAAGTACCTAACAAGGAGTTGTACCACACAAGTATCACGCAAGCAGTTCTGAACGCATCAACCCTGGGTTTCTTTTGTGTAGATATTCAAAACAGATGATGGTGGTGGAGTTGGCAGCGTTTCAGCATTCTCAAATGTTGCAATTGGCCTGTTGCTGCATGAACTAGAGCGCTTTCCAGGCATATGTATTCTTATTGCAAATAATGTGAAGGTACAGAGATGGTATTTTCCTTGTCCATTTGCATGTAAATGTTATTCTGTCGACTGTTCACTAGAAAGGGACTCAATTCAATGTTAAAACTGACTAAAGTGTCTTGTTTGATTCAGGGTAGTATCATCCATAGGCTCGACCCAGAACTGACCAGAAGATTAAGATTCCTAGTTGAGTTCAAGATGCCAGACAAATCTGGCCGAGCTCGCATATGGCAAAAAATGCTTCCAGAGAAGGTCAGGCCCTTACTTTTCAGATGTCCATTTTGTTGCATTCTGTCCAACTTCTACTGTGGCTTTCAACCAATCTTTTTGTTAAATCTTCTAAGCCATGACGTCCCTCACATGCAATTCTTTGATGGCAGGCTCCAAAATCTCCTAACATTGATTTTGAGGAGCTTGGACGTCGTTTCGACTTCACCAGCGGTACAATCAGCAATGCCGTTGTCAGGGCAGCTGCTAAGGTATGCTTGCTTACAAAGCCCCGTGAATATGGTAGAAGCCAGAGAAAGCTGAATTGGATGTTTTAGTAGGCGTCTTTCTCAACCTTTCCCATGTACTGCACATCACTTGGGAGCTTGAACACAGATGTAGCCCTAATGGATCACCTTGCAACAGTTGTGCAGCTCTTGCTCTTCTTTTTCTCTTTTAGGAAATATTACTACATATTAGCCCACAACCTCACAGTGCAATTGGTGGTCCAAAATCAGGTGGCATTACGGACAGGAGAGAAGCGCATCATAACACACAAAGACTTGGTGGAGGCAGCGGAGGCTGAGAAAGCACACACTCAAGACGAAGTGCATGATGTGATGTTACGTCAATTCATTTGATGATTCAGTTACACATTTATTTGTCTCATGCCTCCTCCAATAGGGTTCTCAAAGCAGCAGGTCCATCTCACTGCAACTAGAGTACAAAGTTTCACAATCTTGGAAATTTTCCAGGAATAATAATGGAATTCAATGACCAGATTCTGGACCCTGCTCTGGCTCAGATCATGCAACCAGGTTGCCTTACGTGAAACCTATGGAGGCTTAAAATGCGAAAGGGCAATCTATTAGAACATTCAATGTGCAAGTTTAGTATCAATCTGAAAGACATCAACCTGAATTAAATCGTTTTCTGAAGCTGCTTTTCTACAGTTTCTATGATCTTTTGCCATTACTGATGTAGTATTCCCTTTTGTTTCTCCAAACCACATACTTACCAGAAGACAAATTCATGCACAGTGCAGGACCTCAAGTATATACAGTTGATAAATGAGGAAAAAGATTATGGGACTCGGTTCCTTGAAGAAAACTGGGGAGTGTGTGTCAAAATTGACTTACATTGCACCCAGAGATGTCAAGTGTACATATATATTTATGAGCACTTTTGTTGTACTTGAGGGAATCATGTGTCAACTCTCTGGACTAACACTCATTGATGTGCAGAAGACAACCATGTTATCAAACCTGTAACCTAATGTGGGCAGGCTTGGCAATGGCTGCCATTCTGTGCTGCACTCCTCGAGTGAAATCTCTCCGGTAATCACCACCCGATCCTGTGTAAAATTGTACACGTAAAGCATGTTTTCGTTAACAAGGAAGTCCAGCTTGGGTTCACCTTCTGCACTTCCGTCCAAGGTATCGAAAAGTGACCTAGGCATGTCCCCAATCTCAGTAAACTCCTGACTGTTGTTGGAGTCAACTTTCCAAACCTTCACAGTACTCTCAGAGGAATTTGCATCTCTACATAACCCCACAATTATGAGTGTCGTCCCTATAACCAAAATGTGGTGATATATCAAGCCGAAAGGGCACTTGCAGTGGATGGACCTCCATGTGTTCGTTGATAGATTGAGAGCGTGAATCGACCACGAGTGGATTAGCGACACGTAGAAATTTCCGTTGCACACGGCTCCGGACATCCAGAGTCTTGAGCAGCATCCTGTGAAGTCAGCTGGTAAGCTCTCAAAGACCTCCCAAGCACCTGTTATCCAATTTCGAAGAGAGGATTAGATTAAAAAAATTATGTGTAAGACGGTTCTTCAAGGCAACAGATCAGCCAGCTGATAAACCAATTTGACAGCAAGTAACAGCCTTTTTCACTACATCGTCCTTTTGTTCCATTCTTCTTCATTGTGTACCATCAACTTTGAAGCACAGGATCACCACCACCTTAATCATGCCTTATGAAGGTGCGTGTGTCCAGTTCAACAGACTATCCATGTGAAATTCACCACAACAACGAGTCAACCAAAATCAAACCCAACGGCAAGCGAGTAGGGGCAAGACAACATAAGTTACTTTCATTCTTCTTCACTGTGTGCTATCCTAACCTTGTACAACGTCAACATTAAAGCAGAGGAGCACCACCAGCCTCGGTCGTTTATGAGAGAGATGATTACCATCATTTCAGGGATCTGATCAAGTGTGCAATGGCTCCTGTTCGATCACACTGACATCGGGATGATGGACTCTTAACGTAATGCGCGCACTCATGGTGCTGCAAGAAGTGTTCTTCCCAGCTTCAAGCAACTACCGAAAACAAAACCACAGAAAACCAAAATCACAGCATTCCTGGTGATCTTCTACTAAGGCTGTCTGGACAGACAAGGTTCGGCACATTTGGCACGATCTTAGTAAGGAGACTGCCTCGGAGAAACTATGGAAAATGTGGGCAACACTGAGGCCTCTTTTTAAAAAAATGGTAGACGTGCACACTCACGTTGCTGCAAAAGATTGGCTTATCAGGTTCAAGACGATCGCACACCCAAAACTGAGATCCACTACACAACAAAGTTGGGGGCATTGCGGCAGACTCTCGAGACACAATGAGAAACTCGGGAGACTCCACAGGAATTAAGAGCAACACTGATGCTCTTTGTCAGAATAAGTATCTCGGACAGATAGATAATTAAGTAGATGTGCAACACTATAGGTGCTGCAGGAGGTTGCCGAGTGGCTATTACAGACTCAGCTTTTGGTGGATTTCACGGTGCTGCAGGTTGAATTCGAGATCACTCAGTGAGGAACAGTTTCCTTCTCTACGAAGGAGAAATGCCGGACATAGGTCGGCAAACTTGGCATTCCGAAAAACCGTAACCCTAGAAAGCAGCTGAGACTCCTTGAAATTTCTCGGCGAGGATCAATTCTCTACTGTACGCAGGAGAAATGCCTGAACAAGGTTGAAAAAATCTGGCATTCCGAGAGACCATATTCCTAGCAGCTGAATTCCACCTGAAATTTTCTTGGTGAGGACCAATTCTCTGCTCTACGAAAAAGAAATGCCTATACAAGTCAAGGCAAATTCGGCATTCTAAACGACCATAACTCTAGTGAGCAGCTGAGATTCCACCTGAAATCTGCTCGGTGAGGACCAACTCTCAACTCTACGAAAGAGAAATGCCTGTACAAGGGTGGGCAAATCTGGCATTCCGAAAGACCATAACCCTAATGAGCAGCTGAGACACTTCTGACATTTGCTCGGTGACGACCAATTCTCTCCTCTACGAAGGGTAAACCAATTCCTGTTAAAAAGTGGGAAATTTTGGCATCCCGAAAGACCATAATCCTAGTGAGCAGCTGAGACTCCACCCTAAATGCGGAGGGCACAAAACTATGAGCAACACAAGTGAAGTCTGTAAACAAATGGAAGAGAAGCATGCAGCTCACCAGTCTCGGAGTCGAAGACCTCCACAGCCATGTGCTCGGGCTCAAAATCCGGCACACCACCTGCCACCACAATCTTATGGCCAGTGCCACTTCTTCCGGTCCTTTGCTCCACACCCACCACGGGTGTGTACCGAGGGAAGGCCATCATCGGAGTCTCCCACCATTGGTCTGCAAACGATGAAGATGTGGATGCTGTTTCAGTGAGCTTATACTTGAGCCGATTCTCACCGGGGCCAGCTATGGCAGTCACCAACCCATTAAACCCTGCCAGGGAGCCGAAATTGTGAGGAGGGAATTGCAAGGGGGGGAGGGTGATCCATGTGTTGGAATCATGGTTGAAGGCAAATGCATGTGATTTGTTTGGGACGAGATGGTTCATTCCGTAACAGACCAGCCAGGGTTGTGGTTCTCCGAGTTCCATGTGGAGAGCTTCGAATTCCGGTGTGCTCGTGACGGCATGCCATCGCTTGCAAACCTTTTTCGAGGCTTTCAGGGGGAACAAGGGAAGCCTGGCAAGGATGTCCTCCATCATGTCATCGCTGAGTTTGTTCCATGGATCTTCTTCTGCGCTTGAGGTTTTGCAATCCCTGCTTTGCATTAATCCCTCGTAACTTTGTCGAGGTTTTGCAATCCCCTTTGTGAGTGATGATGCTGCTGGCCTCTGCATCACTGCACTTTCTCCTTCCATCCCCGGTCTCTTCAGGTAATCGAAATCGAAATCCTCGTTTGAGGACGCCATGACACATTGTCGATGCATTCGTCCACCATCAACTACTTCATGAATTGCACTCTGACTCGTCTCTTTGTAAAGAGGCGAGCTCAGATCCTCCATGAATGTATCCATGGCTGCTTCTGTGTAGAATCCAGGCAGCCTTCAAGGCAGAAAACCGTTTGAGGGTTGTAGGTACAAGATGGGCATAAAGTGTCTGATAATTCCTACAATCCTACCATGTCCTGACCTCTGGAACGAAATTGATCGCTTTGGGTGAGGAATTTGTTGGTGCACATTCGAGGCGCTTACAACCGAGAGTGATACTCAAGGCTGTGGTATTCCAGTGAGGTAATCGGCAAGCTCGAGTATCTTTAAGTATCTTCAAGTGCCCGGGTCCTCAGATCACCTAAGATAACACTGATGCTGGAATTTGCCTGCCTGATGATTACAGACAAGGGGTTCTTCAGAGTTTCGTAGAGGTCAACCCAAGACTTCAAGACGCAAGAATTCCTAAGAAGGTGGCAGGTCGTTGTATGGACTAGCTCAGGTGGTGGTGCCTTGACCGCAAATCACCGCTGCGCAAAAGCACATTAGTCAGATCCAGTTCCTCGCCTAAACCAATCGCAGCAAAAGAAACCCAGCAACTCACGCACACGAATCAGTCCTCCTAGCAGACACATTTGCCTCCACTCAGGTTGCAGCCTAACCCCAGATTCTTAGCCAATCTTTTTCGCACCACAGGGGCCACAACCCAACTACCCAAAAATCCAAAAGAAGATCGACGGAGCCATGAATCGTGTACAGGAGCGGAGCTAGAGATGAACCACAGATGCCAAGAAAACAGTTATGGAGAGGAGGGGCGGGAATTGCTGTGGACAGGCGAAAGAGCAAGAATGGGACGAGCTCTGCACCGTAAGCCTCGGGAGTAATTCTTGGGAAGAGCTAACTTTGTCGAACTCAAGAATTAGGCCAGGAAGAACACACATAAGCAGAACTACAGATGACCAATGCATGAAGGGATATCGCCATACTTTGTCAAAGAAGGCATGGACATGATGATGTGCAACCTCCAGAAGCAAATGAGCAACAACCCCAGATTCTCGTGTGCGGATTCTTAGCCAATTGTTTTCGCAACATAGGGGCCACAACCCAACTACCCAGAACCCCAAATGGAGAACGGAGCTGAATCACATACAAGAGTGAACCTGGAGATACATTACAGATGCGAAGACAACGGCTATGGAGGTAATTGCTCTGGAGAGACGAAAGAGCAAGAAGGGGCTAGTAGGCTCTGCAGTGTAAGCTTCAGCAGCCAATTCTCGGGAAGAGTCTTAAGCAAAACGACAGAGGAACCATGGATGCAGTGATCTCGCCATACTTTGCCACAGGAGGCATGGATTTATATGAAGATTGATTGTGCAGCCTCCAGAGGCTGCGTAGTAAGAGCAACAAGAAGACTACCATGGTAGGTAGGTATGCATTAGGGGGTGAATTCTTTGTTGAAGTAAAGCTATGGTACACCTGATCCACAGTGCAGTGCACATTCTTTTCATTGCTGTTGTCAGAATTGCGTCAACTCAACTCACATCATGAACCCAGCCCAAGCTCCAAGCTCCAAGCTCCAAGCTCCATTATTGTCAAGCCCCCGAACTCGTGCAACCCAACATGTGCTACAGCTCAACGACCCACATCAAGAACTGAACATAACAATCACGAAGCAACGATGGGGGGAGCAGCTCCACACACTTTGTCAAACAAGCTATGGTCCTGTAGATGTTTTGTGCAGACTCCAGAGGTGACAAGGCACGAAGGAGACATTGGACAACCTCTGCTCTCAATTCCTTGCCGGCAGTAGTATAATAAGTTATTGTACCATAACTTATAACAAGTTACAGTAACTTGAGGGTGGCCTTTCAGTGTCAATGATACAGCACAGCGGCTACCAGTGGCCGGGGGAGATTTTTGGGCATAATCGGTCGAGATTTAGTGTTTCTATGACCAACGGGTCACATGTTGACATCTTTCGGTTTTTCTTTATTTTATTTGAGGTATATTCTTTAGATTCGTCTAGAATGATAGGTAGTTTCCTTGAAGTCTTGAACTTCAAACGGTCATTTCTCAAACTCAACCAGCTCACCTGTAAATTGCAGTCAAGACTCCCCCGTTCATTGGTGGCTACAACTCAACTACCAAACTCAGGGCCGCTTCACACTATGGCTGTCCAAGTCGAGAGGCCATGGGATTGATGAGTGGCCAAACTTTGTTGAGAGTCCAACGAAATGGGCTGAAAATAGCCAATAAAGTATAGGAAGTGGAGCCTTCGGTCGGGCATAGTGTGAAGCCTCCAAAGACCAAGCCCAAAGTCCAAACCTTTGGCCATGAACTCCCACGGCCTCTCCACTTGGACAGCCATAGTGTGAAGCCTCCAAAGGCCAAGCCCAAAGTCCAAACCCAAAGGAGCATCCCACTTTATTCCTTGCTCAATATAATAACCCCTTCAATCTAACAGCCAAGATCTTGTCAATGATCCATTTTTTAATGAAAAAAAATTGACAGCCTCTCGATCGGCCATAGTTTGGATTACCATTGCCGTCCGACCCAAACTTCCTTCGAAGGTCCATTGCCTCCTTCAAGAAGTTATCATTTTAAATTGCGACAGCCTTTGGAGTTTGGCCATAGTGTGAAGGGTTGAGAGGCCGAACTCTTGGTTTCTTGCAATTTGATTGGTGGAAATTGACAGCCTCTCCACCTTCGGCCATAGTGTGAAGCGCCCCTCAGAATTGATGTGCCAATAACGAAACATTATTCGGTTGCATGGTTGTGTTTAGGGTTATATTTAGCATCTGACATGGGCCTCCAGTATCTAAACTTCATGGGAAGAAACTTGGAAGATAGGAAGAAATTGACGCCGGTATGAATAATAAATGGTGCCGGTAGAAATATTATGAATATTATGAATAGTGTCAGTATTTCCAATGATAGTGATGCTATGAATAGTAATTTCAGTGAAAATCACCATGATGAACAAGGTTTCATGTGAATAGTGGTGGGAAGAATAGTCATTCTTGTGAATAGTGTCAGTAGTATAATTCCACTCAAATTTTCCAAGTGCCAACTTGAACGTGTGAATAGGAAACGGATATTCTTACTTTGTTCGGGGGCTACACATAATATAATTGACATATTTCAAGGTCGTGGAACCAATCCACATGGCTGAATAATATTATGAAACGTACAAGTAACATAACTTACATGCTATACCATGAGTGGAGCTACATATAACTTCTATAGAAATTTGTCAACAAGGCCATGATCTCATGTCATGTACGAGCTGGCGAGTTATAATACAATGAGACATCCACCTACTCAAGTCATTTGTGGGACATAACCGATTTGCTTATGGGGGGAGAAAGAGACCGTAAGTTATGAATAAAAATCATTCTTTGTGTGGATAGAAAAGCATATGAAACTTGTTGGAAGTGCTCTCCACTTAGATAACCAGTGAGAGGAAAATAGATGACAAGTTACAATTGTTTTAGACATCCAACTACTCAAATTGTTCATGGGATGTAATTGATTTGCTCATGAACCAAAACTAGAAATTATGGATGAAATGCTCTATGTCTGGATTAAAATTTTAAAATTTTATTATAAAAATAATAATAATAATAATAACACATGTTCTTCCGTGGGATTGGGAAAGCCAAGGATCATATTTTTATTATCACTTCCATACTTGCTGTCGGCTCTGCTTTTTGGGAAGTTGCCTGACTGAGTTTCGGGTGGGTGGAGGCCATGGCTTTCGATCCAATGACTTTTTAATCTTGTAGCATCTTTCTTTCTTATCGTCATCTGTAGTGACATGTCTCAAAACATGACTAATCTAAATTCAGAGCTCTTTAAATGTGAATGCCATTATACTAGAGTGCATCCTGCTTCGACTTTTAAAACACGAGCATTCTTGATTTTTTATTTTATTTTCCCACAAAGTCGTCATATACATATATATATTGGTTGAGAGTCATGCAAATTGCACAGAAATGAATTACTAGAGTACGTTATCCTATAAACAAACCAGGAAGTACCTTACAACATCCATGCATTCCTGTTGCTTTTTGGCCTTTTCGGATAAAATCTTTTGGGGTTTGTTTGGCGCATTCAGCTAGCTAGCTCGTCTCGCTATTCAACATGTTGCAGGTCAGTGCCCGGGAAGTTTTTGGGCATAATAGTCGGTCAGGATCCCAGTGATTCTAAATCCAACCAGTCACATGTTGGCATCTTCCGGCTTTGCTTTATTCGTTTGAGGTATATTCTTCTATAGATTCCTCCAAAATGATCGGTAATTTTCCTGAAGTCTTAAATATGAACCAATTATTTCTCAAACTCAACCGGTTCATCTGTAAGTAACTGTCACTTCTCCCCGGACAGTGTTGCAGGTGGCTTTAGAAACTGTCGATCAATATGCCTTGGTGAGGTAGTAAATTAGGTCGTTCACTTGTGGGTTTGAGGTGATTTTGTGACTGTACTTGAGTGATCCTGTTAAAAAAAAAGAAATTGTAAAGTTTGGGTTGAATTGGGGTCGAAATCTCTTAACGGTTTCTTGTTGAAGTGTGTTCGGGAAAGTCTTGGAGAGCTTCTTTGAGTTTTAGGCACCGACAAGTTTCATCTTTATATAACTAAAACAAGCTTGTACATTTCATAAGCATGCACACGTGTAAGTTGGCACATGTTGAGATCAACTACCAATCCTTGATCGTAAGGAGATCAACTACCAGTCCCTATGAGAATGTGACCAAGACATCCGTGTGAGTCGATTCTTCACATCACCCAAGAACTTGATTCAATCTTCACCATACACATGAAAAAGTCGTCAAGAGAGAAGTGTTACATACGAGCGTACCTCTCATCCATTTGTGTTAAAAACAACTTTAACCCCCTTATATGTTTGTGGCTTATTCATCTCAAATATGTTTAACTAGACTAAATTACAATTTGGAAATCTAACTCCGAGGTCATCTCTCTCTCTCTCTCTCTCTCTCTCTCTCTCTCTCTCTCTCTTCATATGCAATAAGTTAAGTATATCTCGCCTGAAATCCATTTGGAACCAGTGTCCGGGGAGGTTTTTGGGCATAGTCGGTCGAGATCATGGCATTTCCAAGACCAACTGGTTATACAATATTTGAAATCTTTTGGTTTTCTTTATTGAAATTGGAGAATATTCTATAAACTCCTCTAAATAGATCGGTAATTTTCCTGAAGCCTTAAATATGAACCAATTATTTCTCAAGCTCAACCGATACATGTGTAACTAGCGGTCGGTTCTCCCCGTTCATTGTTTGAAGCATTCGTGTATTTTTACCTGCTCCGTATGATGACCAAACATAATGTTATAATGCACGAGTCTTCCAAACTCAGCTGCTGACCCACTTACCAGTCACCGGTTGACTGCAACTTGGTGGCTGGCAAGTCTACCCTCACCTTATCATATACGTAGGGCCACTTCACACACGAGAGTGAGAGCCCGTGACCATTCCATTTCAAGCACTCTCATTGGTGGAAAAGGCGGAGCCGGTCCCAGTTCGCTACTTCACACTACGCTTGAGGGACCAACGGAGCACGTGAATGCAAGATGGATGTAAAAGTCTACATGGATTCCTACATGGCATCGAATGGATCATGTTTCATGGTCACTTGGACTATTTTCAAAAACCACCTCTTGGAGGTAGGCCTAATACAAAACCATTGGGAGACCATGGCACTCCGAGTGTTCACAACTTTTGATCTATTCTACTTGATTGAGTGTGAGGATGTTGCGTGAATAGAAATTCATTGAAATAGCACTTGGTTGGGGGCTCAGTTACATGCGGCTTCACACTATGCTTGAGGGCCCACGACCACACTACATGATCTTGGAAGTGCCTTGGGACAACCTTTGGGCTCTCACAATTAAATGGTCACGGCTTTTGGCTCGTGTGTGAAGTGGCCCAAACTAGGAGGGAATTTTAGTACTACGAGCGTACCTCCCTTTCATCCAACATAGAAGCCGTGGAATAATATGCAGCTCGGAGGCTACTTTTTGTGATTGATATGAAATTGGAATTAGTTTTAAAGAGCCGAAATTACCTTTGCATGAGGTCATTTGAGATGAATCAACAACATACGTATAGGGGGTCAAGTTTTTTTGTTGGATGGATGAGAAGCATTGCGCTCGTATACAATATTCTTTCTCCATACTACACTATTCATTTGAATTCGCGTGCATAATATTAGTTAGCAACGTTGTTGAATTCAGTGGGCCATGGAATCACAACAAGGATTGTTTATGAGTTTGTATGTTTTTAAATGCATGGGTATAATGTTAGCTTGAACTCACCCCTCCAAGTTGGTGTGAGTTTGAGCAATGCATCCTTGCTAAGTTCACAAGGGTCCCCCATGCAGTGACTAAGGCTGGGGTGAACCAACGCATACACTGGTTTCTTTAAGGCTGGGGTGAACCAACGCATACACTGGTTTCTTGGAGGCAAGGGTTTAGGCATCAAGCAAGGAACGAGTGTATGGGTTGGTTCCCCCAAATCCAGTGGCTGGTGTGGGGCAATTTCCCACTTGCCATGCATTGTACCGTCCTCCTCCACCTGGGATGCTACCACCTCAAGCAGTTACTTGGCACCCCAATATTGACTACACAACTTTAATGAGTCTTTGGCAATGTAATTTTGGGCATGGAAGTCACCAAGAATGCTAACTAATGTTGTGTGGCCCACACTATTCACCATCTAGTCACGGGTAGGAATTGGTGAAAATATATTGCAAGTCCATTGCAAAAGACTCCTTCCTTTTGTTCTTATTCATCATCCACCCATACAAATGCATTTGCAACCACTGGGTGGCACCCAAAGAAGGTGGCAAACGACCTTTGCCGGTATGAGATAGGTCATAGAGGTCATTCTGATTTACATGGTGCATCAATTTCATATCATTCCAAATCAAATGATTATACATATTAGATGCTTGAAATTCACAACCTATGGTATTATTATTGTATCTGTCACAATTCGTATACAATTTAGTGGTTATAGTGATGGTGTCATGACTTTTTGTCTCAAGAAACGGTCACTCGTCAAACTTAACCCTTAACCCCTAAAGGATACACACCCCAACATTTCAATCATATATATATATATATATATATATATATATATATATATATATATATATATATTGACATAAAACAATGTATTAAATAAGCGGCTAGTCGCAAGAGTGCTCTATCCTAATATTATCATGTACACGTGACTAATTTTGGTCGGATATCTAACCAAGGCCAAACTTTGACTCATATTAGAGACCACTTTAGACCAACACTCACTTACAGTTGAACTCCACTTGAAGAGTGAGTTACTAACACCATAGCATCACAACACACACGTAACATGTTCCAGTTGGTTGTCAAAGTTTGGCTTGTTTTAGAGACCACCCTTGGGTCTCTTCCCTCATGACTTAGCCAAAAGAATTTCAGGCCGTACATAACAAAGGTTAAGACCAAATTTATACAAAGTTGAGGGCTTGGTGAGGCTCGTAGAAATCGTGAATACAAGGCCGTACATTAAACCTCTTGGTATTTTAGAAGCTTAACATGTGTACGGTAAGAACAAGTGCTACGTAGATAGGTGACTCAAGTGGCGGTACGGTAGTGATATTTTCATGCTTTTCCTTGCAACTACATGTGAGAGTCTAGAGACTAGGTGTCATTATTAAGTGGAGTTTCAAGGCTCAACTAGAAAACACGAGACCATGATGGATTCCATGAGATTTGCGTTGGAGTTTTTTATGTAAAAGTTGATGAGTCTTTACACGCTTACTTTCTCCAACTAACCCACTTCTTCTAGGATTCGAAACATGCAAGTAGTCCAAGATGGTTACCAAATCCAACTCGAGGTCACTTTCCTCATAATTTTCAAAGTTCATATGAGTATCGCATTCATTATTAAAGTGAAGATTCTCATGTTCATTAAATTGGTCATATAGATCCTCCCAATTCTGTGCCCCGGGCTAGATCACATCTTCATTCGGTTGGGCCCCACCCTTCTCATGCCTTCTTCACTACCCAGTCTTTTTGCTCGCACTTGCGAGGGAACTCTTCCTTGTTGGGAACCAATGTGACAATACCCAATCACTTAAGTTATTAAGCTCCTTTGGCATGTGAAGGAACTCCAATAATTAACTTGGGAATAATGAAAGTGATGTCAACTTGAATATTTGTACTTTTAACCGGGTTTTATCACATTGGTTCCCAACGAGGAAGAGTTCCCACGCAGGTGCCAACATGAAGACCGGGCAGTGAAGGAGGCATGGGAGGGGCAGGGCCCAGCCAAATGAAGATGTTATCTAGCCCGGGGCCAATTATGTTGACTAGATGATGATCATGTTTTGAACATGTGATTCATTCCAATATCTATCTTTGGAGCCAAACCTAACTGCATACCACTCAAATACAGGGGTGTCGGATTGAGAGAAGCAACCAAATTAAGCATGTCCACCTTATACAACCTCAAACTAGAGCACGAGTTGTGGGATCTTTTACCCTTGAGGTATGAGCTTGTGTTGTCACTTATCTTATGTGGCTAGCTACACTAAATATCATATTTAGTGTCATATTGTAGTTTATGTCACAACGGTAACTTTTCCAATGACACTTTCTTATGATTAAGTTTACAAATATTGTCATCCCAACTTACTTTTAGTTCATCCAAATGTCAATCGGTGAAACAAAATTTGGTATGTACCGCATTCTAACATTTATGCAACGAAATGTTGTCATGGATGATTGAAATTTGGATTAAAAAACACTTAGTAAGTGGCAGTAATTGCAACATTGTAAATCCATAATGCCGAATTTTCTTTTACAAGGAGTGATAAACATGTCAGGTTTACATTAAGGGCAACCTAGGTACGAACTTACGTGAGTGTAAGAAGGGGTATTATTCGAGGCATTAGCATACATAATATACATAAGGGAGAGGTATTATTTTTCTCTAGTGTGTACATTTTAAAAGGTTATTCAGTTTCTTACAAGTACAAATTTAAAGAAAAAATTGACAATAGATGTGTTAGTTTCATCCAATTCACATTCATTAATTGTTATCACATGAAAAAGTCCTCAATGACTCTCTTGTCCATTTTTGTTAGGCCCGCATTTGGGTTCTAGGACATCATACATGCTCTTAGAGTGCTCAATGCTCATGGTCTCCCTTGAGTTTTGCTCTCTAGATTGTGGCTAAGTTATTGTGCCCTTGCCTTTGTTTATTTGACGCAATTATTGAGTTACATGCTCTGAATGAAAAATAATCTTCAATGACTTTCTCATCAAAAAGTAAACGTGGATTTTATGTGTAATAAAAGCATAATTAATCATTGATTTATATTTTGGATATGTACTTAAGGCATTTATCACATTAAATTGAAAATGTCAGTAAAATACATGAGTCCATTTTCTAGCCTGCCATAAGTATGTATAATTTTATTTTTCTCTATAAACTTTTTGTATATAGGGGGTTTAATTTCATAGTGATGCATGCACACGTCATTGCGGATTCCAATGAAGAGTCCACCCCTCAGGATGGGAAATTTATAATTAGTATTGAGCAAGACAAATATAATTGATGACACTACATACAATATATAGTGTAGGTTGGGTTTTGATTGGACTTTAAACATACACATATTCATCAAGTTTCAATTTTTGGTATGTCGGAAATGATCAATTGTGGGTCATATGTCTTAAACCCCAAACCCTAAACTATTGAGTAAATTAGCAATCGATCGGGATGTCCTTTTCGAAGTGAAACCGTCAATAAAGCATGTAATTGATTTGGAAGTCAAAAACATTACAAAACCCTCACTAGCACTGAGGCTATGATTTTGGTGACTTACCATTGAAAGGCTCTTTGACATTCTAAAATGGAACTAAAATCAGTGTTTTTATTTGATTTTCAGCATGATTATTTTATCAGAGTCTCGTTGATACCTTCTACTTTCACAAAGTATTCATACACATGCAAACTAATAATGCGTGATTGAATGTAATCAAGTCTAAATGATCCTAATTAGAAGGTAATTGAGCGAAAGTTGAGCGAAAGGTGTCCGCCTGCCGCCTTCTTTGCAGTGAAGTGCACGGAGTTGCAATTACTTGGTTGTGCATTCAAGGTGTTTGCTGTGAAGTGATTGATGCGAAGGATAGGTGATTGGATGTGTGCTTCTGTTTCGGAGACAACCCACAAAGCTATGGCGGCTAAGGTACGCAATCTCTACGCAATAGGTAAACCTTCAGGGATGAAAGAGGAGTTGTTAAGGCAGTTCTTGTGGATTTTGTTGGGTACGGCAGCTTGATCACCTAATTTTGAGAAGAGGTTGTTCAAGCTTGTTTAAGTATATGTTTACGAGCCAAGGATAGTGTTAGCATTGTGGTCCACCTCACAATCGCAATTGCGGATGCAAGGATTGCCGTTCGCCGTGAAGTGATTAATGCGAAGGAGAGGTGATTGGAATCGTGCGTTCTGTTTTGGAAAGATCACGACAAGGCTATGGCGGCTGAGGTACAAATTTTCTACGCAATAGGTGAAGCCTCGGGGATGAAAGAAGAGTTGGTAAGGGGGTTCTTGTAGATTGTTTTCATCACGAGAATGAGGCACTCCATTGCGAAGCTTGTGCGAGAGGAGGTTGTTTAAGCTTGTGGTGCAGCATTTGTACACCAGGGATGCTGTAAAAATTATCACGTGAATCTTTGATGTATCGATCCGTTCTACCGGGGGGGGGGGGGGGTTCGAAGAGGTTCGGAGAGTTGCACGCCGGTTTCAAACTTGTGATTGACCTTGAACAATGCTCATGTATGTGTTTTTATGCTACTCTTGCTGCGCATGCTCCCCTGAGTTTCTTGAATTTGCAGGCGCTAGCTGAGGAGCATTTGCAGCAATTGCTCATGGATTCGGAGGTGAAGGATAATAGCCTTGTGGAAGAAATGGCGGAGGATTTGAGATGTGGCGTTGTCGGTGACTGCATAAGATTCATAGAGCAAGAAAACGATTTAGGCGTGCAAGACATTATGACGAATGTTTCAGAGGAAGAATCGCCAGGGATTATCGAAGGTCACTGTGCCCAGAACATTGGGGGCCAGAAGTCCGAATTCCTACATGAGTGTGTGATTGTAACATCTGCCGATGGAGTGGAGGGGGCGGCAGAGATTGTTAATTTACCGACTCTTGAAGAGAAGCTGAGTTGGCCGCCACTGACGAAGAGTAGCGCAGAGTCGAAAGAGAGGCAAGGGTTGGATGTCCTGCAACCAGTAGAAACTGAAGAGACTGAATTCGAGGTGACATCAGTAATTAAAGCTCTTGAATGCAGAGAAGGTGAACATAGACGGAGCTCGCTGGCGTCAACATCGCTGCGGGTGTTGCAATGGAATGTTCTAGCCGACGGGCTTGCGCAATTCGGAAATTTCCACCGTGTACGTTGTGCAGTACATGAATCCTGTTGAAGGCTGTTAGAGAGAGAGAGAGAGAGAGAGAATTTATCAGAAACTGAAATGCAGGAATAATGTGTTCACAGGTGGAGAAAGAAGTCTTGGAATGGAATGTTCGTGCTCCTCTTTTGCTGGCCAAGATAATGGAGAACGAGCCTCATATCATATGCCTACAAGAGCTCAACCATTTCGGTACGAGACGTTGTGTTTCAATTGCTTTATTTTTCCAGATTGAGGAAGTTACGAAGATGTTAAAGTGCTTTATCTTTGTTGAGTATAATCACTGGAGAGCGCAATGCTAAAGTCTACCTGGACGACAAACTTAGACATATGGTATCCAGCATTTCAAAGAGCGTGTCGAATTACAGTGAATTTAAATCCAATCTAGCAAGAAGTTCCAGAGAGTGGAGAGTCCGCGGTCTTTGGTATGTTTGTCTCGAAAGTGCAGAATGTTTTGTGCTTGTGGCATGATGCGATGACAATTTCTAAGTTATTCCTGATGATTCTTTCTTGACCAACTTGAAGGGTTCATAATGCAAGAGCTGACCTCAGTTTCAGATCCGGAGCATGAACATCTCGTTCAGGCCTTTCTTGACGGTTCAGAACTTTCGTCCAAGATCAATGTCACATAACAGAGTTGTGGTTTATATACAGATGACTGGTTGCTTCCAGAGCTTCAGCAGTATGGCTACAATGGGGTCTTCTGCAAGAAACCCTTCTCTGCTGCAAAGGTGTGCGTGGTTAAGGAAGCGCTGATAGCCTAGGTCTTCATGGCCGTGTTTTATAATAAAAAAAAAAAGCTTCATGAATGTGTTCCTTTTTTAAAACTACTGTGAATTTATCATATAGGCAATCTAAGAAAGTGCAATTCAAACATATCTTCACTAAGTATGTTTCTAATCAACAATCTGGTTGGAAGATCTTTACAACACCTGAGTTGTACATAATAGCTTACACCCTGGGTATTGGCTATATGTTTACAGAAATACAAATTCCCTGGAGATGGATGTGCAATCTTTTATCAAGCATCTCGACTCCAGCTCCAAGGTACCAGTGCTTAGATTGAACATAGGTTTGGTTTGCATATATCTAAATACTACATGACATTTGTCTATGATCAGCTGAATCTGGTCAGGTTTTTGACACACAAATTTGAGACCACAATTTTCAATGAAGTGAATTTAATCCATCAAGTCTTGCCTCCAAAAGCTGTTGTCTTCTGCTGGCGGGGCCAGGATGGAACGAAGGTCAGGAATCATTAAGAGCTATGTCCTATTTGAATGTGGGCACAGTGGTTGGCATCAAGACAACTTGATTCAGGATTTATGCATGGATATATTCTGTTTGTTCCAGAAAATTAACATTTTTGTTGTTCTTGTACTCGTCGCAAGAAACTTCTTTCCTGGACTGGCTTGGACAAATAATGATGAGGTGAGATAGACATGAATGTGTAATTTGACAGAGTTAGTTGTTTTGGTGGGTGGTGTGAGCAGAAAAAGATGAAATCCAGTACGTTGATGCAAAAGGAGCTAGACAAAATCAGGTAATGGAACTCTGGGCATTCTCTATTTTAACGCAGTTCAGAGCTCATTAACTTAACACCTGTAACATGTGTTATGAATCCAGCTGCGCATCCATGGAGATGTGTAAAACCACTTAAATATTTTCAGAAGTGAACTGGGTGTATTGGATGACGTACTGATGGAATTTGAGACTAGGTGGAAGGAAATAGGCAATTGGTGCAGTTAATCATTATTGACAGGAGACTGACCTGATGGTTCTCACTTGTAGTTACTCATTGTCAAGAGCATTGCATGTTATTTAGCCTCATCTAAAAATGGACAACTAAAACTGTCCTAAGCTATTTCCTAAGCAAAAATGGTGGGTTATTAATTGGAATGGGCCTTTGATTTACTTGGCTTGAACTCCAATTTGACTACAAATATCAAAGAGGTTAAGTTGTTGTCATCAGAATGGTATGAAAGACCATTTGATCCCTTTTCTGTTTGGCATTGAGTACAGGGGGCACTTGTATGCCATTTCACAGATCTGAAAGTAAAAGAAGAACTCATAGTTGCCACTACCCATCTAAAGGTACACCAAATTGCTTCGTAAATCTGTTTTGGTCTTGTTCGAGTCAGTCAATCAGAGATGTTTGAACGTTTTATCCTTCAGAGTACAAGACATCATTGGAGGACTTTGGCTTCATTTTGGAGTCACAACAAAGAGTCTCAGCTAATAGATCAATTCCTGCACTGCTATTTTGTCATCTTGTCAAACATGGAGCCACTTCTGCATGTAGGCCTATTTCTCTTTGGCCTAAACTGGGCCTTGCATGTGTAAATGTGTTGTTATGGACAGAAATAGTAGGCGTTGTAGTGTTCAACTCAATTTTTGATGCATTTAGACTGCTTGGATTAGTCAAATTTGTTGACACCTTTGACGGCTTCACCACTTTCATGAAAGTCTCTACTTTGAGATCTCTATGCAAATTTTTTACAGACCATCACTTATATAAACGTGGAAAAAGCTTCTAAGTTTTGTTTTGTGCATCAACTTGGTAATCCACAAGGACCAGGGGGCTGAGGGGGGTTGCTGGACATAATCATCTATCTATCTCCCTCCCAGAGCTGTCCAATCTCCCAGATTGACAGCTTTGGGAGGGTGGTGTTATATCAGTAGACCCTTGCGATTTTCAAGTGCCACCTAAAGCAGAAAATGTGGCAAGTTTCCTACAAAGCCACCAATGTCCTGAGAGTTCTTAGAGAGGCCCATTTATGGGAAACTTTGATCAACAATATTGAAATGCGAAAATATTGGAATTGCTCGGTGGGCCAGGTAGAGCTCAAATAGATCTGGGATATTCATGTTAGTAACAAATCTACAAGGAGCCCTGGAATAGGGTTTCAGTCAGAGGATGCCCAAAGTTCCAGCCTTCCAATCAACAACTGATCTTTTTTCCACCTTGCAGTTTGATAGAGTTTGTGTTCTAGCCTTCAGGGTTTTTTCCACTTACTAAAGATGTCAACTACATGAATCAGGCCAAAGAAGGAGCTCTAAATGAGCAAACGCGGATCTTACAAGTGCAGCAGCTGCTTCAGGTAATATTGCAAATTTATCTAAGTTATCTCAGAATATTCTTTTCCTCTTCAGGAGCAGTCTTACCAACGGTTCATTGTTGACTTGAGCTCAAGGTTTATTTGGAATCTTATGGTTACTTATCACAGCCATGAAAACATTCTGGTCCATGACATAAGCAACAGTTATGTTTATTGGATGGACCTGGCACACTCATGTCCTTTTGTTATCCACTCTTCTCTGTGGATCTTTTTTATGACCCGACCTTCAGAATCCTGCTTGTGATGTCAATTTGAGAATCTCTTCCTCAACTGGTGATTTATTGTTTCTCATCAATTATATGAGCTAACTAAGTCATCCTACTCACCATTTTCCTGTCCAACTTATGAGCTTTGATTGTGCTAGCAGAGGATAGTAATCGGAGAGAAGGACTTGCTGATACCAACAATCACATGTGGTGATTTTAATGCCGAGCCGTTTTCCGAAGTTTACAAGCTCTTTCAGCAACAATTTCAAAGTGTTTATGGTCTGACTTGCAAGTGTACTCCTCACCAAGTAGCAGATTCTGAAGTGCTCAATATCTGCCTCTCTGGATGTGATGGTGGTGCAAAGGCTGAACCTGCATATACGACTTGGAAATTCAGGTAAAGCGCCTTCTATTTCAACCCGTTGAATGACTTTATAGTTGGACAGGGCTTTGTCTGCATTTGGGGGTTTGGATAATTATAAGACCGGATCTTTGGTAATTATTGTGCAATTCTCTGGTTAATTTCTGGCAGGAAGTTCTCAATAGAAGACATGACCAGTTCCATATTATACACTTAGGCTGTAATATAACAATCACGTTGTTCTACTTTTTCATCTCAAATGCAGACCTGGTGAAGAGAAGCGAAAAACGATTGACTATATCTGGTACAAGCCGCAAAGCAAATTGGTGCCATGTAGACGATGGCCTATACCAAGTCAAAGTACCATTGGTGAGGATGCACTGCCAAATGCTGAATTCCCGTCAGATCATCTACCACTCACATGTGAATTTGTGTGGAGATCTTCCAAAGCTCACCCACAATAGCCTCAGGTTGGAAACCAAATTTGTTCAGGTTCACTGTTCCTTCAGTGGTACTAGAGTCAGCCAGTGTACTAATAGTTTCTTGCAAATACATGGATATTGCACAGTTTGTATAATGCCATTGCTTCTTCAGTGGTTCTAGAGTGTCTGATGGCAACTTAGGTCAAAATGGCCTTCTAATAGCTCCATAGGAACTTGCTCATTTCCAGAGGACTGGCTGGATCGATCTGTATGATCACTCATCAAAATTCGAGATTCAAAATTCAAAAATTGTAGAAACTCTTCTGCAAATATTGCAGTGAAGTTGCCTGTATTTGACAATAGCAATCTGACTTTTGACATGTTCTTATTGGCTGCTGTGGAGTTTCATCATCTTCACGTATGAGGCCGTACTTGAACAGATTGAAAGAGGTACAAATCGACTTCATGATTACTAGAGCATGACCAGGTGATGAGATGCTGTGAGATTTTTTCTCAGAAAACTGCATGGCAAAGCTTCATTTCATGCTTACATGGCCATGATATTGTCAGCATTTGTTATTTATTCACTTGTATGCCCTGAATAAAATTCAATGGTATGTGGAATCGAAGTGCATGTTCTACATGAAGCCGCTATATCTGTTCAAGCCATGCATGGTCCACGATCTTGTGACATTAGACTTAAACTTAGACATTAAGTATTTAGTCTTCCAACTTAAAGGTCGAATTTTTGAGGAGAGATGAATGTTTTGAATAAGTTTACAAATACATCTCCCTTTGCAACTCTGACTCCCAATCCATTTGTTTTTCTTTTCTTTCAGATGTGTCGGACTTTCAGAATCTTGCATTGAAAACACAAGAGCTGTGTCCATTACAATTGGGACAAGCCGTTGTATCCCTACCCTACAAAAGCTCTGCCTCCTTTCAAAGCGACTGGATTGCTGATTCTTTACTCGAGGAATCCAAAAGACCTAGGGTTCTGTGATTTCACCTGCGACCCCTATGAGGAGGTGACAATCACTTGGAACATGAAGGTCCTGCTTCTGGTGAGTAGTATTCGAAGCTGCAATCACTAACAAGGTAGTCAGAAAATAGACTGCCCGGTGTATCAATGCTTGCTGCACCTTAAATAGCCAAAAGAAGTCTTGTCTACCTATGTACACAAACACCTTTTTAAGTTGAATTGTCTTCAACGTTTTTATGCTTTGATCAGCAGCAGCTGCTTTCCAATCTGCATGTCATCAACCCGAATGTCATCTAAGGCATTGGAGCTGCTCGGTGAAGCCAGCACAAAGCCTTTCTGTGATAAACTCTGCCGGTTGTTGGGAATTCCTGGTAGATTAGTCACCCCTCTCTCCGGTACGTCCTTCAGAACTTTTCCTTCAGAGTGCACATTTGACATATTTTCCGGTTTCTTTGGATTCAATCTCCGGCAGCAACACATCACCAACAAAGCGTCAAATAATAATAAACCTAGTCCACTGTATAGATATAGGCTCCACACCCAGCTACGTGCGACATCACGCATCCATGGTAAATGTGAAACCACTTGCAATTCAGCTTTGTAGATTTCAGGCACTCCAGTGCCTATTACATTGCCCGCCTTGGGCTCAAGCACCACACGAATTGTTGCAGTAGGGTTCAGTTCTTGCTCCTCCTGAGAGTCCATCACCCTAACTGAGATTGTTTGGGATTCCTGGCAGAGTCCCAGGAGCACCGGCATGCCCATAAGGAGACTCTTGGCGATTCGCACCGGTGGACTGTGATACCTCAGCATACTGGGTCGACTAGCTTTCTCCAGCGAGTGGCCTCGTACGGAGAACGTCTCTGCCACGACCTAGCCAAGTAATAATACAGAGCTATTATGATTTTGTGTTCACTGGATTATGCTTTCCTCAAGTATTTGACATTTTTCTACTTTGTCATCAGAAGTACGAAATGCTTTCAGTGATGAAACAAGAGATATTCTTTGACCTTCTGGATGTGATGTTTGATTGTTTCCGTGATGTCAAGAATGTAATGATGTCAAGTTTTTCTTTGACATACTTTACATGCAATGTATCTATTGACGAAACAAAAAACAATCTTTGAGTTGCTTCCGTTTCTCATGCTTCTCGTTGCCTTGGGATGTAAGGATGTCAGACTTTTCCTTGACATTCGTGACATGCAATTCTCTTAGTGACGAAACAAGAGATTCTCTTTGTGTTGCTTTCGAATGTGATGTTTCTTGTTTCCTGTAAGGATGGAAGGATTTTCCTTGACATTCTTGACATGCAATGGAAGAGAATGGAGAAAAGCAATGTGTGTTGCACTTGCACCCAGAAATTGACTGTATATGCTCCTGAACATAATCATATAAATTAGGCTGTTCAAGCTGTCGTGAGCACATTGATGCAAAAATGAGACTGGAAGCAAAAACTTGTACATCCGCACCTGAAACATGCCGATCTGATGGTTGTACTCCGACTCAGGAACTGTCAGGTGGACAGTCACTTGGAACTTGTGGGACGCTGGAAACGCACGAGCAGCTATAACTTCCTTGTCGGGGAGGTTGAATGAAAATCCCTTTGATTTGTGGATAATATGCTGCGGCAAAACATGCACGACAGCAACTGGGTGTGTCTTGGTGTAATCGAAATGCAAGCCTTCGCGGATGACAACTTCCCCTTCCACAAACTTGTGTACAAGGAAGAAGTCGAAGTCGAACAGGCTGGGTAAAAACAAGGAGCTGAGCACAAGCAGGATATAAGTCTTGGCGAGGCACTCGCATCCTGAGTACCTTCCTCTGTCAATGCATCCGAAGGGCCAGGTGATCCACGAAACCACCATGTTCGCGACTGTTGACAGGATGACCACGGGCATTAACAATGCCTTTCCGAACCCATAAAGTATGGATTTCAATATCCATGTAAGGAAGAAAAGCAGCTTCGCCGCTACCTTGAGCTGAAATGCAAGAGCTTGGTACGTCTTATGCGCAGGCCACAACACGATGCTTTTCCATGGCCGACACCCTTTCCTCGGAACCACTTCTGGCTGTAGTTTCGAACCCAATTCCTGCTGGTTCTCCAGGACTTTCTTACACAATGTGGCACCGGGACACGGGCGGCTGCTACTAAACTTTCTTGAGTCCACAAAACCCGTGCAATTTTTCTGTTCATCGCCCCCGCCACCCCGCAACTGGATGACTCTCACTTTCTCTTTGGAGGATCGGCCACATGTGGACGATGAGGATCTCTCCTCATCCGCAACAATTTCAACCGCGCCTTGCACACCTACATGTTCCAGTGGGAAGGAAGTCTTCGCAATTGTCTGCTGCTTTGTGGGTTCTGGCGATCTACACGCAGGGGACGCAGAGGCAGATTGAAATGAGGGAGACGGCACCGGCGTCATATAATTTGGTGTAGTTTTAGGAGAAGAGAAGGACGAACTCTTCTTATTCTTCTTCTGCTCACCAGTTTGTGATGATGATCCAGTTTCCGGGGGCTTGGTGAGTACTGCAACTCTGCTATGTGCAACTGGTTGCAAAGAAGAAGACGATTGGCGTGAATAGAGTTGTGCTGGGTTTGCAACAACCCCATTGCAAGCGCAAGCTGCAGGCTCGACGTCCGAATTAGTTCCGTATAGGGGGTTGTCATTTACGCGACAGCTCGAGCTTCTCGGTGACGAACGGTTTGACCCAGAGTTTTGACGAGACGGCATTTCAGAGGATGGCATCGGATTGCTAATAGCTCGCTCCGAACTTGTTCGGAAAGGTTTGGGCTCTCCCTCTCCATTTGCTGCAGACATCATGTCATCTTCATTCCGTATTAATGTTGTGGTAGTGGTGGTGGTGGTGGAGTTATCAGTTTGCCCCGGTGAGGTCGTTTCCACCTTCGTCTCCAATTTTCTCTGGGAATCGGATGATGATATTACGTGATCAAGATTTGCATGCCGCTCGTCTCTTTCCGTTGTGTCGATTCTTCGATGCGTTGGCGACGTTACTCGACTCTCACTTCTCCTTGCGACCAGACCCAGAACCCGTTGTGTATCGGGCTTCTCTCTCAATGACCTCAGTTTGTTAAATGCACGCTCCTTCGGTTCCCTTCCGACAGGATTGATCACCTCCACCGCGCTTGTATTTTTGGTTGGCACCGTTTTGGGCACCGGACCATTGCCAATGGTGACCCAGCCCCTCTCCCTCTTCTCGAGCTCCTGCTCCTCCAACTCCTGATCCCGCCTCTCGTTCAACGCAGCGATCTCCTTCTCATGGAGCATCTTGGCTCTCGTGTATGCGTTCGAGTACCCAGAACACACCTTCTCTTTCCTGTCCACTGCGGGCGCTGCTGGATCGATTCCTGCTGCTGCAGCAGCTGCAAGCAGGGTTCTGGATTCCTTCTTTACGGTGCGGAGAATCTCCCTCCTTCGCAACACCCTCTCAGCCTCTTCACTCGGAGTAGAAGAGACCGTCTCCCCCGGACATACATCGGTATGCTCGTGCACCATGGAAAAGCTGTCGGTGCAGATGATCCGGACACCACCATCCCCAACATTATTACTGCACGCCATATTATTAATCACAGGCAAGAATTCCTCCACTGCCCCACTCGCACTCTGGTTGTCCATGGTTTGAATATCCTCCCTGTCTTGCAGATTGTTAGCATATCTCCTCTCAGCCAGGTCCTTCTTCCGATCACAGGCATGGCATTTCCTTACTCTCAAGGATCCCGCCGGGGCGGCCTTGCCCTCTTCTTCACAATCTTCACATCCCCGGCTGTCTTTCGTTGCACCAGGATGATGATGATATGACTCGCGATTCATTTCTAGAATCCTTCCACTTCCATCTGAGAGCTCGCAGTCGCTGCCAAGCTGATGAGTCTCTTCCACCACCATGTCCACTTTACTCACAGCCCCCATCAAATCATCCTCACCTTTCTCATTAAATTGCATTGCAAAATCCATTCTGTTAAAAGCCTCTGGAGACGATCTTAGAGGTCCCTTCCTTCTTATTCACCGTCCAGACGGCTCAAAGAGTGTCTGCTGATTGCTGGACTGCTTCAATCACTCTGGTCTTATTCCTGCAGGTTAGGATTTGCAATTTGAACCTGAATACATTTATTGTGCTTGTTTCCAATGTCAATAATAATTCCCTCACATGCCATGTCCACTCTGCTCATAGTCCCCATCAAATCATCATGATGCTCTCCTCTCTGAACACCCACCTCCTTGTCGTTCCCTTCTACATTAAACGGCATTGCACAATCCATCATCCCAAATGTCTCCGAAGATAATCTTAGAGCTCCCTGCCTTCTTTTTCCACCGTGTAGAGGGCTCAAAGAGTCTCTGATTGCTGGACTGCTTTAACCACTCTGTTCATGTGCCTGCATGTAAGAATATGCAGTTCAAACACGATTACATTTATTTCACTTGCTATCAATGCCATGAAAACTTTCCTTCGCATCCAAACAGGAGAGAGTCAAATCCCAGGTAAGCTGTGCTGTCCCAACCCATCCACAAAATTTTCGTTCTTGATGGGTGAATTAAGTGCAGGATATGATCATCCTGACAAATACTATGAGATGGGATCAGCTCCAAGAAAATTAGGCGCTGTAAATGCAGCTCAACAAATGGATCAAATGGAAAATGGAAATTAGATCAGAGCTCATCCATGGGTCCAGCAATGTCTACTAAAACTCGCAACATAAATTTCCTTATCACCCTAGTCACATTGGAAATCCTGTATTCACTCGAGATTCCCTCATGAAAATGGTTCTGTCTCTGTTGCAAGTATCTCTGCTCTAACTTGCCGATTGCAACAAAAAGGATTGATATTTTCACACCCTCCTTGCAGGCGAAGGAAAGTCAGTAGCACCCAGCAGGATTGAACAGCATTTTCAAACTGGCCGAAACTACACCGACGCAAAAGCAGTGGAGCTTGAAAACTAGTGACCAACCTGTCCGAGCGCTGTAAGCCCACCAACCAATGTAATGATGAAATGCTTGTTTGCATTACTCCTCCCTCCCATTCTGCGTCCCCTATTCTGCATATTCCTCCGAAGCAATCCAGGAACCTCGATCCATGTGCCTGCGGAGGACACCATGGATGTGGAGTGGCAGCAAGGGCGAACATCACAAGCTCGTAATTGGAGCCCATATCCAGAGTGTGATGGGGCGTCCCACAGGAAAGGCTCTGTCTTTTCACATGCCCTGTGCTAGAAACAGGGAAGCTCCTTTCCCTTCACCATGACCCTTCACTGCTCTGCCACATGTGAGGTAGACTCGCTCTAAGGCACTAAGGAAATTTGAATGGATGAAAAACCCTACATGGCAAGCAATGCATAATGTTTCATGGTTTAAAAGATTTTATGTGAAGCCCATCTCAAAAAGGTAGGTTTACCACAAAACCGGAAGACCATGACACTTCAAAATCTATCAATCCTTGATTCATTATAACCTATTGTGTAGCAAGGCCCACATGAATAGGATGGTAATGAAAAGTGCATTTAGTTGAGAGCTCAGCTGCATATGTCCTTAAACTACACTTAAAAGGCTCATGACCACACAATATTCAATTCAAATTTCCATGGTTTGGCCTTTGGATAAGTTTCAAGGGCCCTCCCAATTCTATGGTCACGGCCCTTGGCCATAGCGTAAAGTGGCCCTTATGAGGACAAGCTTGGCTCCATTGGATTGGCATTGTAGCATTGGAGACCCAAAACCATGTGGATGGGAACTCCAATGTGAAGTTGCTATGTCACCATTGCATTTCCCTAGCCTCCACCATGTGTAATGGATAGTAGCACAACATTTTTTTTCTTCTAATTGTGGACGGTTGTCACCGGCCTATGGTAGTAAGTGATAATAGATATTTTGATTCCTTCCCTCATAGCTGCCAGTTGACACAAAGAGTTTTTTTGAAAATGGAAAAGTGGTGGGACCTTGGGTTTCGCCACTCTCTTGAAATAACCATCTCACCCAATCGAAGGGGAGTCAATGCAACAATCATAAAGTTCAGCATGATTGATTTCAATGTTTATTTCAATGTTATGGTCAACTTACTTGATCACATTTGCCTTGACACCCACTACTAGAAGGGGCGGTTTTGGATTAACTTTGGTGCATGATCATCTTGCATTCAAATTGTGAAATTGTTCTCACATCTTGATATGTTTGTATGTTTGTAAACACTTTTCAAGGAGTGCACTTGAATCAATGTCTGACACACATGAACACGCCAAATTGTCATACACGTTATTCCATGGAGGTATGTAATCTAGCGTTGCAAGGCTCAACTATAATTAGGGTATGCATGCCCAAAACCAATATTGCTCATGGACCATTGTCTTACATTTGAAGCCCCAAAATACATGATTATGCTGTAGTGTTGATTTTAGGTTTAGTGTTGGTTTTGCCAATAGACAATACCTAATAGTCTATTCTTTTCGAATTTTACTTGGTCGCCTTCTATACATGAAGTTTGCGGTTTTACGTATATTACAAGGTTTGACATGGTACGTTGGCATGACCAAGTTATTTACCAATTCACAAACATGGGACCGTGAATTCACTAAACACAAAAACTCCAATGTAGGTGTCATTTGTAGTTGATATAACATAAACCTAACTTAGTTCAAAACGCCCAGAAGATTCAAATTTTAGCTAATTGAAGCCCAACATACATCAACTTATAGTTATTTATGGGTCTATCCACACATAAACCTGACCATAATCCTTGACCTTTGTTCTCTTTGCTACACAAGTGATGACATATGGGACATACTCATCAATATGTAGGGGCCGCTCGCCCATAACAATCAATCACAACCCAAACACAACCCACTCCAAAAAAATGTTGTAGATGACCTTATCAACTAGAAAATCATCCAAGGCAAACTTTATCACAACAAGCCTTCAAGCAAAATCTCCCTCTCTTTTCCAAGAAACTTGTACAAGAAAACATCAAATGCACACACCCAACTATGAGATTCTTGCCAATCCATATCATACCACCACACACAAACCCCTCCACTATTGGCATACACATAATCACAAGGAACACAAGTCATATTAGCTCAAGCTTCCTTGGCATCCTAGAACTCATTCAAACAATACAAGAAAAATCAACCAAGACAAGTAAACTACCTTCTCCAAGAAACTATGCTACCCGAATGTAAATCCACCGCCTATATAGACAACAATACCAACAAAACAACCACTGGAAGAAACATACCCTTTGCACCTGAAAATGCACCCAGAGGCGAAGTACTACAATGGTATATAAAGATATCCACTCCACTAATAATATCACCAAAATGGCGAATGGCTAAATCAAGTTCATAACTTTAGGATGTTATGAACTTGGAATTGTCTTTTCATATTCCTTGATTTCATCATAAACTTAAGGGCATCAATAAAAATGTGCCAAAATCATCAATTTGATGTTATTTTTTTATTTAAAAAAAAAATCATTGTCACCTACTTGCACACCACTTGCACCATCCTCTAGAATGCTTACACACACACACACACACACACACTTACTTTTTTGGTCAACGATAATTGTTTGGTTTTACAGATAATTTTTTTAAATGTTGATGATTTTTACACAGCGTGCAAAGTTAGTACATAGTTTCACTTACACTTAAACCTTTGCAAGGATCATAAGTTGTCCACTTTACTATGCTTGAACACATATAAGTGATATTGGGTATGGTTTAAAGTTTGATATTTGCTTAATGCTAAAAATAAACAAAGAAATAAAAATAGGGCATGGGTTACAACATTTATATATTACATATTTGTAGGCTGAGTTTAAATGTTTGGAGGCTCTACCGAGGTTTCAGTAATGTTTCACAGTTCTCCATTAATCCCCCTTTGCCAAGGGTTGAGAGTACACTGGGATGTGAGATCTATGACGGGGATTGAACATCATGTCTCTCACAACCATTTAGCAACCTCTCTCTTTCTCTCTGAAGCAATATGTCTCCATCAATCAAACTCTCTCTTTGAAGCAAGCATGGACTAGGGTTTAGTAGAAAGATGAGCGTGTTGAGTATGTGGGTTGGCAATTTCCCTTTCAGGATCTTTTGGTTGAAGCTTTGCGACACCTACTGGAGAGGGGTGAAAATGTAAAGAAATATTGTATACCATGCTTTTGTCTATCTCTAGATGAATTTGCCCCTCATTTTGGATCAGATACCCAATTTAGTAAGTGGGACCCTATTGAAATACATTAACAATAAACTTGGGAGAGGCAAATTTTTACCACACTAAGAAAATTCAATGCTAGTAAAAAAATGATTTCTTTAGAGTTGCTATGGCCCATAATCGACCTAGCATCATGTCGGCACTAGTTGAGGGTGCAATCCAATGAACTTGGGTCTTGCATGCTAGCCTTCATGTTGAGATCATTGAGCCCCCAATCACCAACACATGTTTTTGATTGGGCACTTGGTATTATAAGCCAACTCCATAGCGAAAATGTGGCAAGGAAGTCCATTTCGACTCTCCTTTTTGGGTGAAGAGATCCCTATGTTGCAAATTCAAAAGTTTCAAGTTGGGTCGGTCTAGGTTTAAGCTTCAAGTTTTATAGCAAAAGGAAGAAAAAGGTGAAGGGATGGATGAAGAACCTTGAAATAAATGAGATTCTTCGTGTAGAAGTAGTATGCACACTTGTGAGAATTTTCGTTCCAACTTTGGATTTTGTGTGTGGCCTATTGTGAAGCGGGGACGATTTCATATTGACCAAAAGACGGGTGGTCCCTCCTATTGAACTTTAATACTAATCTTTGGAGCATGTGTCGGTTTGGCGTGTTGCCCATATTCTAGCAAAGGTAAGTTTATAAGTTACAAAAACACAATCCTCACAAGCATGTAACCCTACCTCTACACTCGGGTCTATGTGACATTCTATGAGCGATCGGAATGCAAGTCTTTGGAGTGTCGTTCTTTGTAGCATATAATTATCTCATTCCGACTGCGGACCCCATGTGATGACGTGAGGTGAAGACATTGTAAAGTTTTTTCCCCACCAAGAGGGGACCCCTCATGTCACATGTGACAATAAAGGGTTGAATTTCTATGACCGCTAACTAAGGTATAATATATTTGGGCCCAATATGGTCACTCTTTTGAATCGAACATCTAAATGTGAGTGGTCTATGACACACTTGTTGTACAAGTCAAACATCAAAAGAATTCACGTTACATTGAGTTTGAACTACAATAAATATGATATTTAGTGTGACTTACTATTTGGAATTACGCAATGTTATAATCTATTTACTGCACATCTCATGGTTTACCAACAAATGTTAAATTGGTGCTTTGGATATTATAGAACATTGACAACATTACTTGGTTAAAAAAATTCAATAGTAAAAAGATATATATAGCACCGTATAAATCCAAATAGTCAGTCACACTAAATGTCAAATTTGGTGTAATGTGAGAACTACATGCTAGGGTTAAAGATATCATCCTAGGTTAGAGAGAGAGAGAGAGAGAGAGAGAGAGATCTTCACTTTTGACCTCGTATACTTTTGCATTTCAACTACACTCAAAAGGATATTTAGTGTTTGATACACTAAACACGAACGCATACACCAAATGTCAATAACCCTATAAAAGTAAGTAACATTAAATGTAAACTCAAACACTAAATATCAACTATGATAATATGTGGAAATCACATGTTTGAATTTAATGTTAGTAAGGATACGGGTAAAAACAAAAAAACAAAAAAAAAAACAATGAAAGGAGGTGGCAGTAGGGAAGATAACAACTCATTTATGTCTAACACCAATTGTCAAAGAATTGAAAACTAGTGTTGAGCAGAGTAGGGTGGTAACAACATTACATATAATCAAACACTAAATATCCTTTTTAGTGTCGTGAAACCTAAAACAACAATCTTCGTTTATTTAATTTGCTAAACGAAGGAGATCGTTTATGATCCTACTCAACAGTCGTCGGTAGGGCAATCCAATGGCCCAAAATTGTTTGTGAAGTTGGGAAGTGCCCACAAGGGGACCACGTATCCTACATAACAAACCTATCCTATGTTGTGTGGATGACAAAATAGCATAGCATAGAGATTGTTGATAATGGCTAGGATTGAAGGAAGAAGCAAAGCCTCCGACACCACAATCATGTCAAGTGGATTTTGGCCTGCACTCCATGTCCCACAAATGCACAAGGTCTATCTCGAGGAGGCCTTTGGTTGAAGTAAAGGTTTGTACTCGGGTTAAGGCTGCCATGGCTAGGCACCGGTATCTACACATTGAATGAAAATGTCGTCTATGAAAACTAATAATGAGGGGCCGTTTTACATTTTTCTTTTTCTTTTTCTTTTTCTTTTTGAGGCAGAGGATCAATAGGCCAGTGCCAGAGCACGGGAGGTAGTTGATCACCTGGCAAGTTTTTTCGTCAAGTAAAGAGGAGATTTCTTAGCCGGGATTCGAACCGCCAACCTCTTCCTTGAGATTTGGGTATCTCTCCAGCATCATCCGGTAGTTTAGGGTCATCGTAGGCATGGGGCCGTTTGACATCATGGATCATGAAGTCGACCCTTGTTCCCCTCAAATATGGATATGAGTGGCCGATGACCTTGTCCTAGGACCACTTCAGTCTACATCGAGGGGAAAATGTAAGAGTGATGATGGAACTTGAGGTCTTCCAAAGGCTTCTTTTCATGCCAACGTTATCCACTGTCAACATCTAACAAGCTTTGCAGTGAGAGAGGAAAAGAGGTTCTCTCTCTACAAAAGACAAGGGACCTTGCGAGGGTGATATAAATTTAATTTTTTTGTCACTTTGTTTTTTTTTTTGGGTCAAATGTAACTATATCAAGAGGAAAGGAGGGAAGAAGAAGGGAGAAGGTAAACCGTGGAAAAATCCCAAAGCTTCCATTTTTGGGCATCTATTAAATAGAGCAACGCATCCACTTTTTGATGCATGGTCAGTCCTCTTGGTCCGCATTCGGTTTACATCTAGTCAGGGGCTCAAAGGCTTTAAACTTTACGATTTTTATAAATGTGACCATTGAAGTGTGAGCATGGGAAAGGGCTATCTGATATGGGACAACTTCATGGCACATGATGTAAACAACCCCTAAGGTAGAAAAATGGTTGTTTTTTTTTTCAATTAGCCTACTTTACATAGGATATGAAACATGCAATGATTATGTGGTGGTTAGCAAATCCAATTCAAGGCCATAACCAAATTTCCTTGTAATTTTTGGAACTCATATGAATAACTTATTCCATTATCAAGTGAAGATCCTCGTGCTCATTAAATGGTCATATAGATCCCCTCCCCCCCCCCCCCCCCTTGATCTTGACTATTGCACTTATAATAGTTATCATTCTTGAGTACGTAATCCAATCTCACATATGTGTTTTTGGTATTCAATTTTGGAGGCACATCTAACCACATACCATTCAATACAAATGCCATAATGAGAAAGTATCCAAATGAAGGTTGTCAATGCCACATTATTTTGAGCATTTACTACTATAGTTTATAAACACAAAATACTTTTTTTTGTGGTTGCTATACAAATGAATGAACAAAGTCTTAAGTTTTATGATCTAATTATGACCCAAGGTGATTTGCATGCGTAAAGAGGCAACTTATTTGTAAAGGAGCCTAATTGTACATATCAGTGTAGATTATTATGTTATTTAGTGGCACCGGTTCTACCATGCTAGTGTCACTTACCCTATTATGAGGTCTATGCCTAAGTTACACTAATGATCAACAAGTTCAACATTAGTGCAAACACTTGGCATTAGGATCCTCAACAACAACTTTCTCTTGCACGCTACAACAGAAAATTATGATCTCAAGTACTCCAATGTCTTATAATAAATGTCATAATGTAAGAATTTATCTAAACCAAGGAACACCAAGTGATATCATGTTGACAATTAATGGACGTGACATTTTTAGGCCTCCATGCACTAGTACACCCTTCACAAATAGTGTGCGTGACACCAAATACCATAAAAAATGAAACTTAATTATGCTAATTCGTGTGAGCCACACTATCAAGTTGATTTCCAAACTCAAAAAGTTAAGAATAATATTGTGGGTGCATACTAATTCTCAACCCACACCATTTAATGTCAGAGGTTCTCGTTGTAGGTTACAATAACATTATTGGATTGACAATAGTGTGCAATTGAAAAAACTTTTAAACTAGGGGAAGAAGATGGTAGAGTCACAAGGTATGACAGTTGTGAGTGAGGTTGCACATTGTCTATTGTGGACCACACTACAAGAATGCCGTAACTCACACTATAGTTATGTCCACACTATTTACCATGCTAAGGGCAAGCCCAATGGTCCTGGATCCGCATTTGCATCTGCATTTTTTCATCCGCGATGCAGATGCAGATCCAGGAATAACGCCCAGTGGTCCCATATAACTGCAACTACGGATGAAAAACTCTGTAGGAATTGACGCCCTCCCTGCATAACGTCGACTTATGCAGGGAGGTAGCTATCTGAATAAATTAATCATCATTAAGATACCTTGCCATATAAGACAATCCAACTAAAAGAATTTTGCATGCCCGGCTTCCGGTACAGGGGTAGTTCAGGCTAAAGTAATTATCTATCCTGCTAAAGAATTCGGCATGATTGGCCAACTTACCTGCAACTGCATCTGCATCCCGGATGGAGGCCACTTTCTGTTTCCGGATGCGGATGCAGGCAATGACTGGGCTTGCTCTTTGTTCTTTGTGGCATTTGCATCACTTGAGTAAATAAAATTAACTTGGTTAAATACTAGGTATTGATTCATTCAATGTGATTTGTGTTAGCAAGAGTCAAGACTCCATAAAGTTGTTTATGTCATCAGTATGTGAATTAGTGTGGATTGTTGTGTGCTTGAGTAAATCTCATTCATGCCATTTACTTGAGTTGATCTTAATTTGTTAGCTTGGTCTTGGAGCAGAGTTTTTAGTTTCATTGGCATTTTTGGCCCATACATTTGTCCGCGAATGAACGTATGGATGATTTATTTTTTCCGGAGAATACATCCATTATTTTTATTGTCTATAAATAGGTACAGTACATATACTATACACATAGGTTGTAGACATCTATTATGATACAAATCAAAGTATCTTGCTTATTAAGTGAAGTTTAGACATAGAGATTAAAGTTTTGTTTTTTGTTATACACTAAATATGACATTTAATGTAATTTACCATTTGAAGTTACACAATGCTTATAAGTTTTTACTATTTATTTATTTGTTAATCAAGTAAAGTTGTCAATGTTTCATAATGTCCATACAACCAATTTGACATTTATTGATAAAATATGAGATATATAATAAATAAACATAGCATTGCATAATTTCAAATAGTAAGTGACACTATATACATTATTTAGTGTACTTTCCTTGATATACTACAATCTAAAAATTCTAACCAATCATCAATCGATTTATTATATAGAGCCTCAAGTGCATTAGCATCTTGTTAAAATTTGCCACACATTTGTATGTTTAGAGTAAGGAACCGGGAATGCGGTGCAAATGTACGTGGCCTTTATGTGGTCCTCTTTTTACTTGAATACCTATTTTGAGTGGTATGTGGGTAAGGTTTGTAGTCAACTCTAGTTCCATTTTTATTTTATTTTTTTGAGACAGAAGGCCGACAGGCTAGCGCCAAAGCACAAGAGGCAATTCACCACCTGGCAAGTTTTCCGTCAAGTAGAAAGGAGATTTCACAGCCGGGATCCGAACCGCTCTGGTTCCAATTTTGCAAGGTGGGTGTTCACATCAAATGGGTAATGGCATATGTAGGGTATCCTTACCGGAAATATTTTCCGAGCACAATATCCACCTTTATACCCACTATCTTGTATCTAGTATCTTTGTGTCTAGTACCTTGTACCTTGTATATAGTATCTTGTATGGTCCTTACCCGCTAAGATTTTTTCTTTACCCATGCATGTTATCCAAACGGTACAATTTTTGGTCAAGGATATCCTATGCCCTTCACCAAAGATTTAAAGAGTTCGGCATAAGAACTTGAGAAAACTCAACAAAAGCTATAAGCCTCAAATGTGAGAAAAGGAAGGGAATTGCAAGGGATAATTGGAGTGTGAGTGCATCAAAGAGTAAGAGCATCATTGAAGTCTCCGTACTCTCACTTCTCTCTCGCTTGGACTCCTTCTTTACTAATCAGTTGGTTCGGGGGACCATGACTACAACACTGTTGAGAGACAAGCAAAAACACAAAGTATAACAAGCATTAACACAAAGTATGAGCATCAAAGAATTAGCCGGAGCTCTATTCCATTAAGATTATATAGGGGTGAAGACAATTGGTTAACTCAGGTTAAGGTTTATAGTGTGACTGGAGTTATCATCCATCTACCTTATCGCTATCTACCTACTGTGACTTAACTGGTTATTAAGGACCAGTCGGGTAGGTATGCTTATTAAGCTATGGATGAAACCGGAGAGTGAATGGATGACATTCATCCGGTCTTAACAAGCACGATAGACATTTTCAAACACACAGGCAATCGCACTAGACATGTGGCCACTACCCACGTTGCCCCCTCTAACAACTTATCCCCCCCCCCCCCGCGCGTCCTGGACCAATCCCATTGTTGGACAAGTAATTGTGTCCACCACCAAACACTTCTCATATATTGGAAGTTGTGATGATGATGAAATTACTAGTTTGAGTTAAACACTCCTACTACCTACTATAATGTTGATCGATCTAGAATTTTGTCTTGGTGTTTTCTTAACAAGAAGAGACCCCAAGATCGTCAGAGAGAGGGAGGGGATTGTCGTTTACGAGCATGCCTCTCTCTTCTCATCCATCCAACTTCAACCGCTTATTTCTCAAACTCACGTCCCGATCACACCAAACTTTCCATCCATTTCCAGCTGCGAAATTGCTAGGGATTATTTTCAGTATTAGATGTTTTCGCACTATTACATCCGGAGATGCTGACAAATGGTGTCTGAACTAGCCAGTGTGATCAGCCCCACATCCAATTCATATGTATCCAACTGTCGGTTCTCCCCGATCATTGACAATCTCTCTCTCTCTCACTCGGTGCATGAAGAACCTACCTCAACAAGATGCTCAAGAGCTCATATTTAATAATAGACATTATGGGGTTAGATTCATGCTCGGTAGACCCACCCACCCACTAGGCCCACTTATAACAACTAACTTATAATAATAAGAAGTAGGTCCCTAGACTTTTTGGAAAGGAGGACAACTCCCCAATGGACACCTTTATTACATGCGCCGCTTCTTACACACTCCACCACGGAGGCCTGGGCAGGAATCTGTGTCTGTTTGAGGCTTCGATAGTTCCGCCAGCTAACTGTCCACCAACCAGGTGTTGCACCGGACCATGAACCGGGTCTGGGGCTAACCAACCCGTACCCTAGTTCCTTGGAGGCAAGGGTTTAGGCATCCAGCAAGGAACGAGTGTATGGGTACTGCATCTGAGGGGGGGTAGTTACAGATCGGTGCCCATGAAGTTTTTGGAGATAGTTGGTCGAGATCCTAGTGATTTTAAATCCAGTCGGTTCCATGTTCACATTTTTGGTTTTGTTCTCTTCATTTGAGGTGTATTCTATATATTCCTCTAAAACGATCGGTAACTTTCCTGAAGTCTCGAACCGGGGGGGGGGGGGGGGGGTAGTTACAGATTGGTGCCCATGAAGTTTTTGGGGATAGTCGGGCAAGATCCTAGTGATTTTAAATCCAGTCGGTTACATGTTCACATTTTTCGGTTTTGTTCTCTTCATTTGAGGTGTATTTTGTACATTCCTCTAAAACGATCAGTAATTCTCCTAAAGTCTCGAACTTCAATCAATTATTTCTCAAACTCAATTGGTTCATTTGTAACTAACCGCCGGTTCTCCCCGAGCAGTGCACTAGACAATGAACCGGGGGGCGGGGGGAATTGGCCGCTAGTTACAAATTAGTGTCTGGGAAGTTTTTGAGGCATAGTCGGTAAAGATCCCAGTGATTCTAAATCCAACCGGTTGGTTATATGTTGACATCTTCCGGTTTTCTTTATTCATTTGAGGTATGTTCTATAGAGTCCTCTAACACGATCGGTAACTCTCCTGAGGCCTCCAACCTCGACTAGTTATTTCTCAAACTCAACCGGTTCATCTGTAACTAACCGCCGCTTCTCCCCGAGCCTTGCTAAAGATGAACCAATTAAGTTTGAGAAATAACATATTGGAAGTTCAAGAGTAACAAACAAACAAACAAACAAAAAACTACCCATCATTTTGGAGGAATTTATAGAATATACCTCAATTTGATAAAGAAATACCGAAAGATATCGACATGTAATCGGTTGTACTTGGGAACACTAGGATATAGACCAATTATGGCCAAAACTCACTCCGGACACTGCCACTGAATGAACTGGTCAAAATGGCAACACACAAGTGTAGAAAAGCATTTTGGAAACCAATGCTTCTAGTTACTCATGAACTTTATATCATGCCCACACTAGGATCATCGACTTGCCCACACCAATGGGAGAGTTTCCATCTTGATAGGAGTTCTTGTCATATATGCATTGGCAAAAGTGCAATACTTGATTACATTCAGCAAGGGTATTGTGAGTAGGACAAAAACACTTTGTGGTAGTAGTAAATTTTGGAAAGAAATTAACTTTCCCTATTAAGAGGGACTCCTCCTAATGTTAAAGAGCAGCAACTAACCCTGGTGTGGGCATGGTATCATACAATATCTTGCACTACAAGTGCACGAGAAGTAGAAATAAGAAGAGGAAAAATAAAATTTTAAAAATAAATAAATAATAATAATAATAAATCAATGTTCGTTTGAAACTGAAATGCGATGTTTGTTCACCGCCTCCAATCCATGTTCGCATGGTCATGAGGGACAAAGGTGGCTTAGTACCTACTTTCATAAGTGAACCATAGAGTATAGTCAGTCCTATCAAGTTTGTTTTGTTCTTGGGTTGTACTATGAGAAGTAAGGTAACTTAAATTGCGTCTTCTTGAAAAGTACTTGAGGTACCACTTCCGTGTAACTCTAGCTTTATGACAAGTGCATAATAACATCTTTCACACACTTTGTGAGACCTTGTTTGCACCTGAAGCTAAGGTAGGTGAGGCTAATGTGGACACCTCTAGCTATTTGGAATCATCTAGCCAGTGTATTCGAGCATTAGAAGCTTGAGAGGTTAGCAATTGCAAATCATGACCAAAGAATTTGAAATCTGTAAAATTGGAGTTGAGGATGGTGTTGATTTGGGCTCCGAAATCAAAGATTCTCTACTTCCCAATGTGATGTTATAGGGGGGACACTTTTATCGTTCCATATCTTTTAAGTGGTCAATATTATTAGCAAATTCTACATGACTTGTTTGCCAATGAAAACTAAGTTTAATGCCAATATTGGTTGTCTTATGTCTCTAAACCGGTCACATGTTAGATAAAATGTCGCCGAATTGTTTTTTCTGTTATAGAATACCCACATTACAAGTTGCATAACATTATTCAAATCCATAACAATGTTTTGCGGAACTGACAATATTCTAGAGAATATTCCACGATATTCGAATTTATATGGGAATATTCCATGGAATATTGTCAATCCCACAAAACATTGTTATGGATCTAGATAATGTAATGTGGTCAACATCTCATAGTTGCATGCCGCCTCCTAATTTGTCCATCTTGAGCACACAAATCAAGCGTGTCTTAGCTCAGTGGATAGCACTCCGCATTATGGAGGATGGTGGATGTAGTTTGATTCATGTGGAGGCGACTAACCCAAACATCATCAAGCCATCAACTAAATGACCATGTATTACTCACCCAATGAATTAAAGCGGTTGTATTAGGATCCAAAAATAGGTGCTCAATTAAGGAAGCTAATTGAATTAGCCTCATCTACCTTAATGGAAGGTCATCTTCCCATCGCTTTCAAATACAAATACTAAAATATATAAAAGAGCATCAACTTCAAAACTTGTTGGGGCATAATGTTCCTTTTATGTTGGCATCCCCTTCCAATATGAATAGTTTTCAACTTGAGTATTGCTCAACCTGCCATTGAACCAAAAACTAATGCAAATCCGGGCTTGAAATTACAAGGAATATGGGATTCAAGGTGCCTTATATACTAAAGTATTGCACCATGCCATTGCTAGGGGCTCCATCAGATGGTGCACCTGTTGAGGCACATTGGCACTAACACCAACTAGTACATAGTCGGCAATCATAGCCATGAATAAAAGCATGTGAGGTAACCTAGGACCTATGCCTCCCCCTTTAGAAAGGGTATAAAGAACCCGATGGGCTTAGTAACATTGTGAAATATTATGAGCATAAGTTTGTTTATTTAGTTCTCTACCCAACATCGAGTCTCAAGCCAACAATCCTCATACATGGACTACGTGAGGATTGAAAGAATATAAAAAATCACCTAGCATGATTTGAAGAAGATTGTAATACACATGCGTGATTCCGGAGACATGACAACAACTCCATGAAGCCATAAAAATGTTAAGTTACGTTGGTCGGTAATACACAACAGCCATAGTCTGCTCACCGACTAATGGTGGTTTGTTTTCTAATGGGGAAAACAAATATTGTACGAAAGCATTTAGTTTGACATGCTAGTCAAGAATCGGCAACATAAATTTGGGCTTTGGGCTTTGTTGGGTTCTAGGCAAACTCGTCCATCTTGGATGAAGGGACTCTTATGTATATTACCTCCCATAGGTTGAGGGCCAATTCATCTAACATAATTTCATTGTACTACTTTTGCATTTATGATTTTTTGGGATCTTATTCAACCTGTGTGTGTGTGTGTACATGTGTTTTTTCTACATTGTCAATTTTCCAAGAGCAATCAAAGGAATCTTATCATCATCCCTCTTTGATGTACTTCTTGTCCCATAAGTCTTTTGGTTTCTTGAATCTTTATGATCAATTTCATCGCATTCATTTCACTGAGTAAGTTTACCTAGACACCACAAAACTATATCCCATAAAGGGTGAGAGGACATTATTCCATACAAGTGTAAATCTCATTCATCCAATACAAAATCTCTGAAATGGTATGCAACCTAGAGATCATTTACTATACCTAGTTGATTTAACACTGCAATAGTTTATAAAGGCCCCGTATTAGTCTTATCCAAAAGCCATTTAAGATGAACCGGCCATAAACCACGTCTAAGTTTTTTGTTGGAGTTGGATGAGAGGTACACTTGTATGTGACAACCCCCTTCCATCTCCATGAAGTTGTGAACAACGACATATCCATTTTCTTTTTCTTTTTTAGAAACACAAGAGGCGCGTGACCACCTGGCTAATTTTCCTGTCAAGTAGAGAGAAGATTTCACAGCTGGGAATCAAACCACCAACTAATCCTTTTGGTTTTAGGTGCCTCTCCACTATCCGCTGGTAGTTTAGGGTCATCTTGGACCATGGACCACGACATATTTGCTTAACCTACCTCAAGAATTCCGCTTGTGAGTTACACTATGCACTTCATGGTGGGCTCCAAACACGAGAAGGGAATTCGAAAGGTATGTCTCCTTTGTATGGGTATATGCGGCGCGTCAACTACCTCCACTTTCCATTCAAACCCACAAAAAAACTGTCTGTGGGCACAATAGGTACATGAATAGGCACAAGGAGTGAGGAATAGGCTTGGAGGAGAGCTCCAAAATGGGCGAATGTTTACAACACCTAAGTTAAGTTAGAAAAGACAGTGGAAACAGGTTGATTCGGCCACAAAGTGTGCCTTGAAATTTGTGCAATGTTTTTCAAAGTCGGAGTAGAGAAAATGATGAGGAATGCAAGTTGTTTCGTAATTTTATTTTATTCCACGTAAATAATCAATTCCATTTTCCCGACCAGGCAAGTTAGTCAAACCCCTTACTTGTATTGTAGAGTTTCCCTAGTTCGAGCATGAAAATATCCTACGTTGCATACGAATGCAGGCATAACAGTCAACTCAATGGCACCTAAAAGTGATCTCAAGTGTTGTGAAATAAGACCTGTCAAGCCAATCACTGCATCCTTACAGGCCATCACTTTTTCAATTAGCTATTTTGGGTCCACACATTAATTAGTCCACTCTTAGTGCATGTACCAATAGTGGTCATTCATCATTTTCCGTTGTTCTACCTTAACGAGAGGAGGTTGAAAACGATGATTATTACTGTAGAGCCCGGAGATCACTATTTTACGATAAATTAATCTCTAACTTGGGAAGGGAAAAACCGAAGATTGGTATGTTGCCACTGACATAAATTATGGTATTGTTGCTTCATTTTCGAGTTGGTCTGAAGCTATTTGCAATCCCAAAATAGACATCACAAGAACTAGAGGGCCCCTATGACTACTAGTATTTTCTTTCAAAGGTGAACATCATGAATGGGCGCAGACAAGCCAGGCGGCACCTATCTACCCCAAGGGCAGGCCCCTAGGTTCCCACATGGTTGGTTGAAAATATCCCATTCACCCATATACCTCCACTATGATTGGTTGGATCATAGGTGGTAGGGTGCACCAGAAATCAAGTGCTAGAAAAGTTACCCATCCGAGTACTATTCCAACTTAACCTTGGAGCTCCCATGGGATCCGGGGTAAGGCCCATGTGTTTAAGCCGCCCTTAACTTGGGAATACATACCTTCAATTAGTATATTGAGCTTAAATTGGGACGAATCAACAACTAACTCATAAGGGGGATCGTTTTTATTATTATTACCCACTCGGGAGGTGTTAAAAAACCAAACCGTTTGTAAACTTGACCCAACTCCCGATAAGGCCCTTGCCTTAGCCTATTTCCAAATGATCAAACATTTCTTATACCCAAAATGTCACCACTACATCATAGAATTTGTGATACAAATCCAATATCACAAAGTTTTACAAAGTATATAACATCATGTATGAGAATACCATGTTAAGGTCAAGTTTTTAGCTATGGTATGTAAATTTGAAGCTTTGGTGGAAAAAAGGAAAAGGAAAAAGGAAAAAAATCATGCAATAAATGTGGTTGAAACTCTTTAGACTCACCAAACTTGCGAATGCAATTTCAAAACCTCAAACTTCACGACTATTCAAAACTATAAAGTGGAATAGAAAAGCACTAGACCTCAATAAACTTTATTTAATCAGTTGCCATTGTGGACCCTCATAAACAATTGAAATCGTCTTCAAGAGGGAATCCAAGTTTGACCGACGAAAACCCACGAGCAACACTTAGGGCATGTTTACACGGAAGCCATTAAGCCATGCCTATTGAGAATCTTTGAATTCTCCTTGGTTGAGAGTGTCATGGGCCTCCACTTTAGGTTTCCATGAGGGTAATTTTGGACCACAATTCATAATGTTTTCAGTGGATGAAAAATCTACATGGAATTCCACATGGCAAGCATGGATAATGTTGGTTGGGATTGTAGGGATATTTTTTCACAAGGGCTCTTGAAGATAAGCCCGATAGAATTTGCAACGGAAATTTGGGTTTACACTAACGGCTTGTGCCCTCCAAAAGACTTCGGGCTATAATCCATGAACATCTCTATGGTCTCATCCTGAAAACATGGTACCATGGTCATTTAAGAGCCATTGCCTAATGCCTTTGGTGCAAACTTGCCATTAGTAAGGCGTAACATGTAGTGGTGGCCCACAAAGTTCAAAGTGAGGGCTGGTTCACATGGAGTCCCAAGTCCTTATCCCCAAGCCACTTGAAGTAAATCCTTGCAATCTCAACCATCGAGAGTGTGAAAGTTGGGACTCACCACTTCACATGGAGTCCCGAGTCCTAAGTCCCAAGTATGCCACAAATGCCTACATGGTAACACTTTTGGAAGGCGAGGCTTGAGACTTGTGTTGAGAACTGGGCCGAGCAAAAAAACTAGACCACACTCTCAACATACGTCCCGTGAACATTTTTCCTTACTATAATCAAGAACTGACTTCAATGATAATCAACCATATTTGAATGATGTCTTGAGGCTCAAAAGTTTGGACTTCGCCTCCATGTTGGGACTTGAGACTTGGGACCCCATGTGACCCGGCCAGGGGTGTTTTTTCACAAAGTTTTTACCCGTCCACGTCCAAAAACCTCGAATTGAAAGGCAAAAAAAATTGCAACCCGTCCCAAAACCGGTAATTTCAAAACCAACCCATCCATGGAAAGGTTAAAGAAAAAACAACCCGTCTCAAAACCGGTAATTTCGAAACCAACCCGTCCATGAAAAGGTTAAAAAAAAAAAAAAAAAAAAAAACTGATAAAGATAACCCGAAAGATGTCGGCATGTGATTGATTGCACTTGGAAACAATAGTATCTTCCTTCAATTCTGCTTTATTCATTGGGGCAGAGTATGTACAAAGGGTGGTGGATGCATTGAATAACATGTTTCCAGACTTAGGCATCTTCAATGCATGGAGGTTCTTTAGTCCCAATCTCTATCCAGCAAATGATGATGAGAGAACTCGTATTACTGAAGAGTGGTTGGAAAAGTTGTTTGTGAAGTTTTAGACTTCTGAAGAAGAACAAGATCGGTGTCAGGGTGAGTGTTTGGAGATGGTGGAGACCATGAGAGAGATGATCCCAAATAAGTCTTTATTTGAAGCTTGGGAGTTTGCATGTACCACTCCAGAGTGGTCAATTAATTGACATGGTTTGAGTAACTTGTGGAGAAGAGTTATGATGATTCCAGTGAGCACTGCAATATGTGATAGGGGTTTTTCTAAACAAAACCTTATCAAAAGTCATCTACGCACTAGGTTGAAGTTAGAAACTTTAGATGCTTTGATGCGCATTTCATGTGCAAATATTCCAATTGAAAACATCAATTGGAATGCAGTGATGCTTGTTTGGAGAAACATGAAACACAATATTCATTAAAATGAGAGTTTTCTAGTGAATTGAGAGTACATAAAGAAAACTATTAATCCAAGAATGAAATGAAAACCACTGGAAAGTTGTAGAGTATGTTTCCGCCGTAGTTTCCATTAAAATGAGAGTACGTTAAGCTGGGAAATCGATTCATTTAGGTCGACTCAACCTAAATTGACTAACATATTGTCATCATTTAGGTCGACTCCACCTGAATGAGTCGATTTCCCAGCTTAACATACTCTCATTTGAATGGAAACTACACGTTTGAAGTACAATCTAGTATTTATCAACCTAACATGACTTTTAGGTGTCCAAATGGCCAATATTATTTTGAGAGGATCCCACTCTCTCAAAATATTGAATATCATGTTATGAAGGATAGGAGAATTCATCCACTTCTTTGAAGGGTAAGTAGCTCTTTGGTTTTAAAATTTTGAACATGTTTATATATGCTAATTCATATTTAATTACTAAGTTTACCTTCAATTATAATCTTTGACATAATGTTAAAAAGGTTCTAAATTTTGTGGTTGATGAATTAATGTATGCAGGTGAATCAAGCACTTCAAGATTGATATTTTGATTGGGTATTAGTGGTTTGATTGCATTATGCTTATATTCACATGTCATATATAACATAATGTAATTGATATTTGTACCATTTTTTTTTTTTGGAAAACTGTTTATAAAAAAAATGTTACTTTTAGAACCCGTCCAAAGTGAATTTGACACGTCCCAAAACCGGTTCATTTTCTAAGAACCCGTCCACTGGAAATGTTTTTTTTTATGAACATGTCCCTAGACATGTTAGGGACCTTGTGAAAAATCACCACTGGACCCGGCCACGAGTATATTAACCTTTGGGGTCCACTTTACCTTATTTTAAGCGAGGCCTTTAATTAGTTGCCTTCCGAACTCAAAACCTAGCCCGGAAATATCCGGAAGTGTCTTGGACACGTGTCGAGCGGAGAAAGCTCGCACGGCCCCACTTGTGATACAACCGAAGCACAAAGCGCATGGGAGTGTGGGACAACTGCCTAACCTATGACACGATACTAACCACACAAGCCAATCGCTTGCACGCAATCGCACACCATCAGTCCCTTCTAAGCTACATACTCGCTTGGAGGTGCTTTGATGGGCCCCATGCCAAAGGGTTTCAAGTCAATGCACGGGGCAAAACCGACCACCACACTATATAGTCCTATTGGGGTGGGTGAGAAGTTAGCGTGGTTAACACTAATTTTCTAGTGAAGATGGAATTGATGTGGGTTCAAAACCCCGGGACTTCGCCTGAGTCTTCATGAAGACTTCTGATCAGCACTGTGAGTACTAGTTATAGGACAAAAGTAGCACAAAAAAAAGTAGTGTGGCCCACATTGACTTTCTAGAAACAAAGTGGTGTGGCCCATGCTTAATTTGCTATTAGAAATCCATGCTTAATGTGGCTCACATTAATTCTCATTATGTAAATTAACGTGGGCTTTAAAAAAGTTAATGTGGTCCACACTAGAAGGATTATTTAGTGTAGTTATGTATGGATGGACATGTTGGGTTTGAGAAACTACTGGTTGTAGTTCAAGACATCATGATAATGACCAATCATTTTAGAGGAAGCTACAAAATATTTCTCAACTTATGCCTTGCCCACACATGCTAGTGGGCATAGCCAGCGGACAACTCCCACCAGTATGGGTGGGTTTTTTTGTCGCTTTTGACCAACGACTGGATGTAATGTGGTAAAGTTTTACCCATTCACTCCTCTTCATCTTGAACCAACTGTGGGTTACATGTCGATGCTACCTAGGTACTCCAATAACCTCCCTAGCACATGAATTCCATTCTCCAACACATAGGTGTTGCGACAAGCAACCTACTTTGGAGTTGTTACCCTTACACACTACTAGCAATTATCCTCAAGTTGCGTCAAGTACCTCGTCAACACCATATTAAAACGGGTGAAGGAAACCACCCACTTGCCATTGTATTTGGCACCAAATGGAACAACATGGATTAGCTCTAGTAGGATGTGTGGCTTTAATAGCCTCCAAGCAAAACTTGGTAGATGTTTCATGGCATGAAGTGTGTACATGATTCCCACACTTCATTAAGTGTGGCATAGATTTTTTGGATTGCTTCGAATCTATTGTGGTCGAGGGAACTATAACATTATTATTGCATTTTTTGGGTGGGTCATTGCAATGCCAATTTTGTAGCATACAAGAATGGAGGCATGTTTTTTTTGGGAACATACAAATATCATGTCAATTTGACATGTTCCCACAATTCGTAACTAGCATAGCCTTCATTTCATTATAAATGGTTCATAAGTATAGCTACTAGTAGGGCCCGTAATCAAGCCATGTTTTGGAGGATTAGATCATAATAAGGCACTTAAGGTAGGAAAATGAAAAATGGTGAAAATAAGCTGATTTGGCTAGAAATAGTGGCTTGACTTTTGTGCAATGTTTTTTTAGAGATGGAGTAGAGAAAATGATGAGGAGTGCATGTTTTTTTTGTAATTTTTTGGGTAAGAAATTTAATTTTTTGTAAGCAATCAAACACATTTCCCTGACGAGGTAAGTAAGTCAAACCCTATTTGTACAATAGAGTATCCCTAATTTGAGCATCAAAATATCCTACTTTGCATACGAATGCACACAAAGCAATTAAATTGATGACACCCAAAAGTGATGCCAGGTTGTATGAAACAAGACCTATCCAACCAATCACTGCATTTGGCCTATCACTGCATCCGGCCTATCATTGCATCCGACTCATGACTGCAACCTTTTTTGGCCATCAATTTTAGAACTAGCCACTTTGGGTCCACGCGAGAATTATTCTACTCCTAGTCTACTACACCGGTAGTGGTCATTCATCGTTTTCTAACCCTCTAGCTTACCCCTCCCGCCCTCTACACCAAGGATCATGACATTATAAGGATAGTTTCTGTGGAGTAGTGGTTTTAACTACCACTCCACGTAATTGTTTGCTAGCTTTCTCTGAATGCAATATGAAAATTTAGAACTTCTCTAGATCTTTACATGTTGTGAGTCCCTCGACCTATGACACTTTTGGAAATAAGGTCCCTTGGGCCCCACCCTTGGGGGCCTTATTTCCATGGCATTGAGACCGTCTAATACAAACGCACTCCCCATTAGGGCCACTTCACACACGAGCCAAGAGCCATGACCATGAAGTTGTGAGAGTCCAAAAGAAAGTGTCCAAATTCCGTCCCAACACACCTCCAAAATCATGTAGTGTGATCACAGATCCTTAAGTGTAGTGTGAAGTCATATGTGACCGGCCCCTCAACCAAATGCTCATTTCAATGAATTTCTATTCATGTGGGTCCTCACACATGACAAGATAAAATAAATTAATGGTTGTGAGCATTTGGAGTGCCATGGTCTCCTGATTTTGTGTTAGACCTACCTCCAAGAGATGGTTTTTGAAAATAATCTAAGTGACCATGAAACGTATATTTGTTGCACCCACTCTCTTGCACCCTTTACTTTGTCCGGCCCAGAAGAAAAAGCAAGCTTGCCTTCAGCTGGGACGTTTAATGTCTGAGTCTCAGAAAAAACGAATAGTTTAATTATGATAAAGGCCATAAAATCATATCCATTCAATGCCATGTAAGAATCCATGTAGACTTTACATCCATCTTGCATTCACATACTCCGTTGGTCCCCTCAAGCGTAGTGTGAAGCAAACTTGGACCGGCTCCGCCTTTTTCCACCAATGAGAGCGCTTGAAGTGCAATGGTCACGGGCTCTCGGTCTCGTGTGTGAAGTAGCCTTTAATACATTACCTACTATTGTTTTACGGACTAGCCTCCTTGGGCTGGGAGGCCTGAGATGATTAGTGAACATGACTATTTGGGTGCTATCTCCTCTAGGCCCCCCAAGCGGTGGGATCTACGGCTTAGATTGAAGGCAAGGGATAACAAGGGATATGTTTTAGGGAAGTTATCCTCTTCCCCAACCCTGAATGGCACCTCACAGACCAAATAATTATGGACTAGATAACCAACGAGAGAAGAGAGGATGAGGAGTTGTAAGATTGGCAAGTCATCTACCTACTCGAGTTGGTTATTAATCATGGTCAATCAACTCATGGACAAAATCCAACAATCATGAACGATATTGGGCCTCCATGAATTATGAAGTGCAATAAAAAAGCTCCCGATGGAGTGTCATGAGGTTCATGTTGGAGCCCCTGAGCCCTCCTCTCACACTTTTAAGTGAAAGTTAAGGGTGAGGGATGTCAACAAGCTAGGAATTGTGTTGGTGGCTAGTGAAGGACATGCCTAAAGCATTGAGGGGCATGGTTTCAAGCCCCCACCATGGCGTCCTCTTGTGCTCGTACCTTTCTCCAAAGTATGGGTCTTGCATTTAGTCCTAATTAAGCTTTAGTTCTCATTGGGAATGCTTGGATGAAATATGTGTCTCAAATGATACAAGGGGCTCCCCCCCCCCCCAAAAGAAAGAAAGAAAGAAAGAGAGAGAGAAAGAAAACCTTAGCCTACACTAGATTAGACGACCCAAGTGCATTTTCCCATCCATGCATGGCCACCTTTCAGTAGGAGCTAAGGACTTGGGTGAGAGGGAAGGACTTGGGCGTCCCATGAATCACACATCAAGGCAAAAGTGCATTAACGGATGGAAATATGCTTCAATGATTTGTAAGTAACATGGTGCTCTTTGTAATAAGTAAGATTGTTCTTCAAGTTTCAAATTAAATGTAAATGAACGTTCTTTCATCTTGGGTTAAAGGAGAAAATATCAGAGATGGAGAATAAATTGGGTCCACATAGTGAGTAGACGTTGGTGATTGGGTGCACTTCCTTGGAGCTATGAAACTATCTACACAATGTAACGTCTGAAGATAGGATTCTGGCTTGGAAATTAGAATTTGGAAGTTAGAGTGGTGCTACCTTCTCACACATAGAGGGGAATTGTCACATACGAGCGTACCTCTCATTCATCCACCACGGAAGTCTTGAAGTAATATGCAGCCCGGAGTTCACTATTATAGTTGATTTGATTATGGAATTAGCTTAAAAAACCCCAAATTAATCTAATCCAAGTCATTAGAGACAAATCAACCACCAATCTATAGCAGATCAAGTTTTTATGTTGAATGGATGAGAAATACGCTCGTATGCAATAATTCCCTCTCTTCCTTTCTCACTTCCTGAGCTCCTGTAACCTTTCCCAACAATTTCTTACCTTTGCCATTTTGATGTTTATCCAAAATGAAGAACGTCTGTGTGGCCAGCTGAGACCCTCACATAAGCCATGCATAAAGTTCATTACTCAATTAAGCAATCTGTGTTGGTTATCACTCACTTGACACACTTGACTTCAATGAGTTATTGATCATATGTACCTTCAACTGAGATTTGGGATAATAGCCGGCTTCCTAACATATGAACCTATGGGTACAATTTGATAAAACATTGAGAAAGTTTATGTGTTTCAGATAACATTATTCAGATCTATAACAATATTATGTGGGACTGACATTATTCACGGAATATTCTTGGATATTTTCCACATTCAGACTCAATATGGATATGAATAATGTCATGCAAGTCATTTACTGTGCTATTTGACTTATCTTTTGTGTTTGAGCGGAGAAGTGATAGAACATCACTGTTGTAGAATGTGTTTGAAGTCGCTTCTTTTATTACGTATCAATGTGAGGGTGGACATAACATTACTCGGCTGATGAGTTGTGTTCAACTGTCTTGACTTGAGATTTAGTATGAAGCAATAGGATTCCGGCATCTAGAGTTTCAATTCTTGTATCTATTGATGGGCCCATGAGCACAACTCATCAGTTGAGTAATGATGTTATGGACTAAGAGAAAATTTTATTTCTATACAACATGAGATCATCAAGCATTTTGGAATTGAAGGACATATGTTAATTATGAAGACAATGTCCATGAACCCCACTCCTCCGACACGGCTTCCAAGGCACCCTCTCCTTTGCACGACTCCCAATACCTTTGCAACCCTTGCCCACCCACTCTACATACAAGCCGCCCGACCTACCTTTAGTTGTCGATATCTTTGGGATGCTCCCAATATGAGATTTCACTTCCCTTCACCTCACGGGGCACCCTAGTAATACATGAGGTCCCAAGCCGAATTTCCCTTTGTAAGCTGAGGTACCCTTCATTTTGAACTGCACCTCACACATTTCAAAGTGCATGACGTTTCTATGGCCAATTAGAGTCGTTGAAATCTGTCATTAGACCTTTATGTTTGGTACTGCATTCAGGGGAGTGCATTATAGAGAACACAAACACCTAACTTTTGCATTTCTTTGCCATGATCCCCTAACTTTTGCAACAAGAGAACATGTTTTTCCTCTCTTGTTGCAAAACCCATTGGACCATGATAATGAAGGGAAGAATGGCACACATGTTTTGAACTTGTTGGTTTCCCCCATTAATGCCACCTTCCTAGCATTCTAGGAGCTAAATAAAAAGTTGATTATGCATTGAATTGGCAACTGGGAATGGGGATTTGCCTCCCAATTAGACTGCAAGCTCTTTAAAAACGGTGGGGAGAAAACACGGCCCATCATTTTGGGAGCAAATAAGAATTCAAGATTGGATCTTAGATGTTTGAAATTGATGTTTTGATCATTTTTGTAAAGTAGTCATCTTTGAGGTGGGTGTCACCAAACTAATGAAAACGGCGGCTCATTTACACATGTAGTGTGGTCCCCCAAGTTTCAACATAACATTATTCAATTGCATGGTTGTGTTCCATTCTATATTTAACATTTGGCTTGGGCCTCCACTTATATTACCTTCATGGGATGAAACTGACGCCGGTACGAATAATGATTAATGCCGGTTTGAACAGTAAGAACATTTTGGATAGTGTTGGTATTTTCAATGATAGTTTTTTCTATTTATGGAAATAAGAGGGAATGCCATTGGGATGAACAATGTTTCGTGCGAATATTCTTGGGATGCACAGTGTTTCTTGTGCATAGTGCCGGGAACACAACTCCACCCAAATTTCCAAATTCAACCTGAATTTGGAAATAATAAACAAAACATTCCCAGCTTGTTCGAGGGACCCACAAAATATAATTGACATATTCCATGGTCATGGAACCGACCCACATGGTTGCATAACGTTATGAAACATCCGGTTGCACCATTCTGGTCCGAGACAATATTTTTTGTGGAAACCTCCGGTTATGGACGTGTGTGGCCTTCACTTGAATAATGTAGGTTTGAAAACAAGCCTCTTGAAGACTCCAAGCTCCATGGTCACTCTTACATTCTTTCCTTGATGTAAACCGACGTGGTCCCGGGCAAAGTTCAATGGCCACTCACATACATATTTTAGGGGAGCAAGGGACGACTTCATGATAAGCAACCCTTTACAACCCACTCACACTTACTCATGTGGACCACCAGTGAACGATTCCTACTAGCAGGGGCCACTTTTAGAATTGGTTTAGCCAATAAGAGTCACTGGTTACAACCAATGCTGATACTCACCGTTCATTGGTGACCCGCACCAGTGAGTATGGGTGGGCTAATATTCCCCTTATTGCACTCCCCTCATGCATTTACGTATTACCAATACCACTGTCCCGTTACCAACCCCCAGGCTACCTAACGAAAAGGCTACTTAACCAACAGGCTACGTAGCCCTGGTCTCCTTCCTCCCCTCGTCGTCCCCGCCCACTCCGGCAGGCAGGCGGCGACTCGCACGCACGCCTCCCTCGCTCCGCCCGCCCTCCCATTTCCCACTCGCATTGCTGTGTCGCTCGTCACTCGCTCTTGTTTGTGGCCCTCATCTGTCTAGTTGGGCTCCCCCCGATTCACTTGCATTCGCCTTGGTTGAGGGGAAGGGCCACATCACACAGGGCGGGGGGCGTCCTTCTCCTCGCTTACCGTACTGGCTCTACAATTGCCGCCCCTCGCTGCCCCCTTTGCAATAATCGCCCCTTGCTCATTCGACTCGATCCATCTAGGTGCGTTCTTCGCCGCATTAGCTTTGGTTCCCTGCATTCTGGCCTTGTTTAGTTCGACTCCCCTCATTTGCGGGGTCTCTGTCCACAGCATTCCTCTCGGGTCAGGTGAGTGAGGGAGTGGACAGAGAAGCGACCTTTTCAATGTTGTAGGTTCCTCTTCGGTTATTGTGGTGTTCTTGCGTGCAGTGGAGTTCCAATTCGGGAGGTGCAGAGATTTTGGTGGCATTCTGTCCCCCATGTCATCGGTTTCCTCTCGTTTGCGGAGTTTCAGTTTGTGATTGTATTTGTCTTGGTTCAGGTGAGTGAGGGAGTGGAGAGGAGAGGAGGCGTGGAAGTGGTGGGAGAGATGTGTGTGGTTGTATGATTGATGGCCTCCTCAATGTTGTGGGGTTTTGCTTTGAGTTGTTGGGGTGGAGTTGAATCGGCTGCTGCAATTCAGTAAGCCGGGAGGTGTACAGATCGTTGGTGAGAATGAGGGGCATGTGGTCATGGGTAGAGTTGTGTATTTGTGGAACGGTGCGGGGATCTGCGGAGAGAGTTGTGTGCGAGTGTTTTCAAGTGGAAGGTTCACTGGATTGCGTGGATGATTTTTTGTGTTTGTGTTGTGTCGCAGGTGCCGAGGTCGTGACGTGGTGATCTCTTTACTCTAGTGCTGCGCGCCCCTGCATTGTCGGTTTTTTGTGGGTCACAAGTGGCTATCGAAAGGTGAGCTTGAGAGAGAGAGAGAGAGAGAGAGAGAGTGAGTCAAATCAACAATTGAGAAGATTACGTCATGGTCTGATTGACTTGTGGCCAAGGAGAGGGACGAATTTTGTTGATCTAGGGTCCAGACTGTAGAAAAACCATACCGCGGCGGTCGTCCTAAGCCTCACCTTATTCCCAGCTGTGGGAGAGGAGCAGTTTTGCACATTCACGCCAGGTAGGTTGTAGTAGCTCAATGATACGGGAGAAGCCATGCTCAATGAGACGCGGTAGTGGGGCGAGACATGTAATCACATTCTTGGACAGCTTTTGGGTGGTTTTCGTTTCGTGTGGGCATACCTATTACCGCTAATCAAGAATTTGCTCACTGGCGCCAGAAGGTGCCTAGTGGTAGCAACAGCGTTGGTATGTGCGGCAAGGAAGTGCTAGTCACATTCATGGTTTTGAAGAGGGCTTGCTTATTGGGTGTATTATAGCTCCCGCAGTGCAGAGATGTTGCTAACATTAGAAAATTCCAAGGCGAATACATAAGCCGTAAGGCGATCAACTTTGGGCAATGTTCATACAGGATGAGTCATTGGAATTTAGAATGAAGGAGGGGAGTCAAAGGAAGCTGAAGCGCAGGGAATAGGAAATGACGAGGAAGAAAACGTGGGAAGGTTTGAATTCCTCGCATAAAGTAATATCTCCGAGTATACTAAGGGACATGCTTGCCTTGCATTGACGGTGGTGATGCTGGCTAGTGGTAGCAGCAACAACGTTGTGTCTGCCTATGCACATTGAGAGTGCGGCAGGGAAGCGTCAGCCACATGCGGTCTTGAAGAGGGCTTTATCAACAAGTTTTTTGACCGTAGCTCCCGCACGCGTTCTCATTAGTCAATCTCAAGGCGAACGCGTACTTGGAGGGCTATCAACTTCGAGCGAAGTTCACACAGGATGAGTGTTAGGAATCTAGAAAAGAGCAGGGGAATGAATTAGTGAAACTACAAAGTGAACGAGTCTTTCTATTAATGGAAGGTGCATGATTGACATGGTGTAGGAATCGGTGAGGACAGTATTCGCAGGAAGGCTCAAATTCCTTGCAGAGGGGACTCACTTTTGAGTTTCTGGGGGACATGCTTGCTTTGCATTGATGCTGATGATGGTGTTTATCTTGGCAGGTGCATCAAGGGCGACTAATTTTCTTTGGAAGTTAGTACTCTGCGGTCCTGAGTAACCTTTAAAGATGGGGAAGGGAGGAAGGGCGTCGATGACTGACGAGACAACCAGACTGGCCGAGAGAGCACCCTCAAGCAAACCGCCCTTCACAATTGGACAGCTGAAGAAGGCCATTCCTCCCCACTGCTTCAACCGATCAGTGGCCACGTCGTTCTCCTACTTACTTTGGGACCTCGCCATCATCAGCCTTGCTGCATATTCTACGAAATTCTTCGTGTACGAGGGAGTGCTGAACTGGGTTCTATGGTGTGCTTACTGGGTAGTCGCTGGGTGCGTTGCAACAGGAGTTTGGGTGATTGCCCATGAGTGTGGCCATCATGCATTCAGCGACTACCAATGGTTGGACGACACAGTGGGGCTGATTTTCCACTCACTGTTGCTGGTGCCATATTTTTCATGGAAATACTCGCACCGCAGGCACCACTCCAACACCGGGAGTGTGGATCGCGACGAAGTTTTTGTCCCAAAGGTGAAGGAACAGTTCGGTGGCATCTCCAAGTACTTGCAACACCCTCCTGGCCGGGTACTCCAGATTATGGTCACCCTCTTGCTGGGATGGCCATTGTACCTCGCCTTCAATGTCTCTGGGAGGAAGTACGACCGCCCCGCGTCCCATTTCAACACTGAGAGCCCGATCTTCAGTGACCGCGAGAAATTCTTCATTTTTGTGAGCGATGTGGCGCTTCTCACCGTGGTGTCGGGGCTTTATGTCCTGGGATCCACCTTTGGGTTTGTGTGGCTTCTCAAGATGTATGTTGTGCCACTTCTTATCGTCAACATGTTTCTGGTGCTGATCACATATCTGCAACACACGCACCCTGCTCTGCCGCACTATGACAGTTCGGAGTGGGATTGGTTGCGAGGTGCTCTTGCCACCATGGATCGTGACTATGGAATTTTGAACCATGTCTTCCACCACATCACAGACACCCACATAACCCATCACATGTTTTCAACGATGCCGCACTACCATGCCGAGGAAGCCACTAAGGCCATCAAGCCAATTTTGGGGAGCTACTATCAATTTGACTCCACGCCCGTGCCTGTGGCATTGTGGCGAGAGTTCAAGGAATGCGTTTATGTAGAACAATGTGGTGAGAATGGCGTTCTGTGGTACAATAACAAGCTGGAGTGAGGTTGGTTTGCGGATCGGAGCTCTGTCATCTAACTATCATGTCATTCCTCATGATTGTAATTTGAAATAGAATTTGTTTTTCGGGAAAAGCATTTACAATCTCTTCTGGAGATTACCATTTTACAGCCCAACGGTGGCTCATACATCTTAAAGCAATGACTGGCCATCACATGATGGCCATCCCACCTGATGGTGTCCTTGCCACAGGATCATTTCAACAAGTATCAACTTCTGATGATTTTGCCACAGGCTTGCTGCATCTGTTGTGTTACACCAGTGTCATGCAAGGACATGAGAGCGGGATTTTGTGTTTCCTGAGCAATCATGTGCATGGTATACATTGAACCGGTAAGATTGGGCAATCGTCTTGCAGTTGGATGTCCTACGAAATTCTGTTGGAATGAATGCAAGAGGAGATTCAGCACTAGTTAGTAATCTTAGACCTCTTATCTTGGTGTACAAAAGGTGTGTTATGTTTGCCATCCAGGATCAGACACGTAGAAAACTGTTAGGTATTGAGATTTTTCCTGACCTTGTGGGGACATCGAAAGTTTGCTTTAAAGTAACTCTTTAATTAGCTCTATTTGCAAGTTTCTGGGTGATGGTCAGTTGTGCACTGGGAAGCATGTCAGACTATTCATGGTACTCTTCTTCCAAATCGTGTGGACCATGTCAATTCCCCACTCCAATGTACTTTTCAACTTGGTGGAGGTACTAAGTGTACTCCTGCATGTGTTTGAAGAAGGTATTTTGTATGCTGTTACCAGAAGGATGTGAAAACTAAATATACTTACATTACCATTTCCCACCCATGCTAATTGGAGAATTTGAAGATATAACAAAGAGTTTTTCCCACCTGGAAATTTTGCAGACTATCAATCCGCTTTAATGGGTCTTGGAATAATTTGATCTTCATCTTAATGTCGAGGCTCCAACGAATGTTTCTCCTACCACCTTAACGACATGTATTGATCTTTCCTGTATTTTCTGTTGGCACATTGTTCCAAGTTCCTGGGTTTCTCACTTTGTACCCTTCTGGCTCCTGGCGTTGTTAGTGTTTGCAACCTGCAGATACTGCTGGCCAGTGAGACTTTCACCCCTGGGAAACAATCAGCAAAATTGCATCAATATACCTAGGTATGAGTGGAATGGCATATCTTTTGAAGAGGGTCATTGCAAAGCAAATTGTGCCTTCATATACGAAATCTGATTTTGCAAGTCCTCAGTGCTGCAAGTTGTTTTTCTAACCACCTGTTTATTTCAATGTAAACCACAAGACTCAGCTGTCAGTATGTTGTCATCATGTAACTTACTGTTTTTAATGTAGCTAGCAAAAACAAATTGTTCATTAGTCAGAGGTTGGTTCAAAAAATTCTGATGGATTTGATCGTAGACCGCTGGTGCGAGGTGGTCAGGCTGAGCGATTTTGCGGTTGTTTCTATCTTGATGGATACGATACGAGGAGGTGCTATCGCCTGTAATTGATGCCCATGCCATGTGGCCTGACCTTTACTACATCTGTGTCAACCTTCCAGCAGCTCTAGTAGACATACCCATTTCCGATTACCCCCCCTCCCATCTTGATACAGAGTCCTCTAAAGCTGTGAAACTTCCACACATGTAGTTGTCATTTTCTAATGTGGTGGAAAAATTCTGTGAAGAACCATACACGTAGTTGTCATTTTCTAACATGGTGGAAAAAGCTGTGAAGAACCACACACGTAGTTGTCATTTTCTAACATGGTGGAAAAAGTTGTGAAGAATCACACATGTAGAGTAGAGGAGCCCATAACTGGTCATTGAAGAGATTTTGTGCCAGATGTGGAGAAGTATAAGGTGATGCAAATTGAAATTATTGAATTGAATTTTTGAAGCCAAAAGTTGGCCCGAACATGTTACCAATGTCTAGAAGCTACCATAACCACTCATTCCCCCTCACTTAAGCACTCAAAATCAGGACATGTGGCATGACACTATTGATTCCGGCTTGATTGAAACTCAATCCTAGCCAAGTTGAAACTTAGTCCCAACCTAATCGAAACTTAGTCCCAGCCTGATCGAAATTTTGATACCTATACATTGCCGATGGGGTCCTGAATGGGAATAGGTGCCTCTACTATAGCCTTCACATTTGGTGTGATGGACAAAGTAGGTTAAAAGGGCACGGATTTGGGTTCCTTGAAAAGGGCATTGATTGTACTCAAGTTTTCATCTTTTAGTTATAAAAAATAGGTCGACCTGTGTTGTGGATATGGGTTAGAAAATTTACGGAAATTTCAAATCTTGGAAATATACTATGATTCTTTTGGTAAACGTTGTGATATCAGTTTCTAGACATGTGACAAAATGTTCCAATATCACACATGTACTACACATATGTGAAATTGCTTAAGTTAACAGAAATGGATCGGTCTACTCTAGTACCTACCTCACCCCTCCATTAGTTGGGTGCCTACTATAGCCCATGACAAGGCTCCTCACATCCTTACCTAGTTCGTAACAATTGATGAGCTTCATGTTGTTGAGGAAAATTCTTCAAACCTTTTTAAAGGTATGTGGATTTTTATCCAGTTAATTTTCTTGATCACATATATTTGATTGGTGTGTGATTTGGTGAGGATCAAAGAATAAACACCATAAAGGCACATGATCAAAAGGGATTGGACTACCTCTTCAAATTTGATTAACGAACCCAATTGGAAGGACCCATGTATTCAGCTAAGGAATCAAACAAACATGCACTTCTGATAATCATACCTAAACAATGGGAGGTCTGGTTTTTAGTCCCATTTTTGCTGCTGCTTCACCGTAGATTTACTAGTGCAACACAGGTTTCGTTGTGTAAATCTAATGTGCAGAAGTTGGAGAATATGAAAAACCAAACCGAATATCACCCACATATCTTAGATACAGTAGCTCAGGATGTGCACTAAACACCATGAATCCAACCTTGGCAGCACTTGACCTACATTAACTTGGCGAAGGACAACATGATGATTCGAGAAACCCTGCCACAGAAACCCTAAGATAATTTTAGGTTTCAAGGCATGAGGCTTCAAGGCATTCAATGAGGAGGTGGACTAAGGCTTGTGGATTATGTATACTTACAGTTCTTTGAGACGGGGGAGGCTTGTGAGCCACTCTGGGAAATGCCCCTCAGCTGGTTGTTTTGTAGGTGCCTGGAAATGAAACACCGGTGTCAAATTGATGAATGCAGATTTTCCTTCCTGAATGTCCACAACAACCCAGGACATGACCTTGGAGGGAATTTTAAATTCTTCCTCCCTCCTGCATTATCATCACAAGTTTCTGAGCTAAGTGGCAGGCGGGTGGGAAAATTACAGAATCTCCAAGGTCGTAAGTGTGCATAAATCGGGGATGAGTCCTGTCAACAAGTTGGAGTTGAGATAGCTGAGTCACCACCAAATAATTACATGTATCGTCAAGTCGGAGAAGTAATCGTCATTTCATAAAGAAACCCTATATGCAACTTGTTCCCTAAACCCTAAACCCCGAACCCTGCCCTCTTCTGGTTACTTCAAGCAATCTGCAACTCTTACATGCTTTGCAGGCCTGTCATTGATGAGAGATGCATTGGAATCTCGCCAGAGATGTTTCTACATGACAAAGCTCTGCAATCTCATGGATTAGAGTGCATGAAACCAGATAAACTCTCACATGAGTACATTTGGGCATACATATATACCTATAGTCATTCCTCGAATTGCAATAGAGTGCAGCCAATCCAACCCATGTCTTTTAGAAAATCAATCAAACTTCGAGATCCAGAAGCACATGTATACTTACATGCTTGTGATGCGTGGGGGTGAGCTCCCATTGCAGGTCAGCCGACTCCATGAAGAGGGAAGACAAGGGTCACCTTGAGATGCCTCCGGAGGCAGCTTCTTCACAAACTCAGAGAGCGCCGACCCTACAGCCACCACCCACCAAGCATCCCCTCGGGAATTATAATTCTCCATTCTTCCCTGATGAGTTGTGATGAATTCATGAAATGTTTATCTCATAGGGGGTTTTAAATGTGAGACTTAAAAATAAAAATAAAAATAAAAATAAAAATAGGGGCACTTGAAGCGGAAGAAACAACAATCTCCTAGAAGTAATCAGATCGTTTAACCGTGGGATTCACCATGGGCAGGAAGCACCACTTGTGGGTGAAGTAGAACCAACATGTGGATAGTTCTCCATAGTGAGTAGGAATATTTGGGTTAATCATTGCAACACTTAGATGCTTGAGAAATGGAAGGTGGTTATGTAAGCACATGTGAGAGAGCATCAACCTTTGTCAAGAGGATGATTTTCTCCTATGAGTTAGTGTACCTATCACAAGTTTGTGTTTAGCCATCACCATTTGGGGAATACTTAACTTTCATCTTGAATGGAAGATCATAAGCTTATATGAGTGAGAAAGGGTAGTGAAATTACAAGATGGTCTCTGGGCACAACCTCCACTCCCAGGACTCCTCCCACTCCCAGGAGCCATTTGGACTCCTTAGCAACGTGCATTGGTCAGGACATGTCCCCATCTCCCAAGAGAGGCTCCTGGGACCAGTGAGTGATAACGGATGTAGATTGCGGGGAGTTTGAGACATGTCCCTAGGACTGTGAGTCAGGGTGACTCCTTACTCAAATCCCTCGCCTTTGCTAAATCCTTTTGGCATGGGAGAGGGGTGCTACTAGTGCTAATGATTAAAGTCTCAACTATCAAATAAGAAGGTGCTATCTCAGAGTATGTAGATTAAGCCCTACTTTACCATCTCGGACACTTGTAGGAGCACGAGTGTTGATAATCTCGAATATCTCAATAGCACTCACAGTCGGGTTATGTGCCGAATCGACCACTTTGTTAAAGGAGAAGCTCAAGAAGGTTTCTTGCAATGTGATGACATGGAATTCCAGCTCATACGCCTTGTATGGACCACCTGCATTTTGTTGGACGTTGAAGATTAATTGGTTGACGACAGATGTGGAATCGTTTTTCACATTGTGAATGGAGAATGTGAAGGAGCGGCTCTCGGTGGGGCCGAAGTCTACCATTTCCGCAATGTACATGACAGTGTAGGCATATTTCAGAAAGCCTACCAACACCATGCAAGAGGGCAGGTGGCTGGTATTTCCCACCACGGCAGTTTGCATCATGGACTCGGGAGGACAATCAGGAGCGCTCTCAGTGTCCACACTGTGGGTGGTGTTTATATTTCAACATCTTGAGCTTGTACATTCTGTAATAGTATGTGACCTTGTTCTAATGCAGCTGTATCAGAAACCCAAATGCAGTCTACCGGGTCGGCAGGATACCTGGATTAAATAACAGGAATTCTCAGCTTCTTTGAGTCCCAACAAATCCATAACAGCATTGTTAAGGTAAGGTAGACGTGCCTAATTCCAGCACAACAATAATCTGGACTAATCACATATTAAGCTCAATGGTCAACATGATTGCCCCATGATTGAGGGGGGACCTACTCTATATGACCACTTCATGAGCATGAGAATCTTCACTTTGATACTGAATATGGTATTCATACGAGAGCCTAAAATTACGAGGCAAATGGATAGGGGCACGATTTGAATTTTCTAATCAACTCACACTAATTGCATCTTTTACATCCTACGAGAAGTGGGTGCAGAGAGAAAAATCTACCTTACGTCTTCTAACCCATCTGCCAAAACTAGAAGTCCAGGTGCACAACACTGGATTTAAACAAGTTCACAACTGGGTTGAAGTGCCAGATTCCCATGGCCCATTGTTCTCGAAAATATGCTTTTCGATGCCTTGGGAAGGGATCCCTGACTCCCTTGGCATGGGGGTCTACAATGTTATGCAAAAGACAAGGCAGACTGACAGTTTGTGCAATTTTTGAAACTACATGCCGGCTCCCAAGGGAGTCAGCATGAATTAAGAGCGTCTTCGGCCGCAAGCTGCTCTTTGCCCTGTTTCATGGGTGGGCTATATCCTAGGCACCAAAAATTTGTGCCAAGATGGAAGGAGAGGGTGGGGAGTGGATGCTAAAATATGTCAGAGGGTACGTGGGTCAGTTGGTGAGCTTGACAAGGTCTATGTTTAATGATGGTATGGTCTATTTCGAAACCCTGAGAGGCCCTGAGTACAGGTTGTAAACTTTATTCCTAGATTGCGTTGCTCAGAACCCTACCCTGATTGAGACCAATGGGAGACTTGCCTGTTCTTGTGTATTTATGGGATTTTCTGTTGAAACTTATGCCCATCAGTAGTCTAGGTGAGTTTCATGGTGGAGTGATGAGTATTGGAATTGAGTTTTGATGGGAAAATTGACGTGGAGTTGCTTTTGTTGAGTTAAGACTTTGATTGCGGGGGAATTTGATTTGCTTACCTGACGGGACTCCGACAGTCGCCTGTCAAAGTTGATCCAGAGGTGGTGCAAAAGAAACGATGCTTTGTTTACGTAAGGAGCCGCATTATACATTGCCCCATGGAGAAGCCGCAATTCGAGGGAGGAGAGAAATGGCGCTCCTTGGCCCAGGTTCAGGAGACACACTGCGAATGCCAGGTTATGATGCCGGGTTCTGCACTGCAAGCCCAACAGCCTCGTGGAAATAGCTAGACTTGGGTAGCGTTCATGATGTGGACCATTGCCCAAGGTGACGAATCCAGTGATAACCTGAAGACAGGACCACAAATAATATTAACATTACTAGTGACAGCTGCTGCTGCGGCTCCATCATAATTCGCGTACAAGAATGATGCCCTGAGCAAATGCTGAGTTCCACGCTTCACGGTTTTACGTAACAGTTTTTGCGCTCAAGGCTCGAGAACACGGGAAGTCTCCCATACTGTGGAGCAATATAATTCTGAGTTGTCAGTTGTTTTGTAATTCCACACTTGTGAGCCTGAGATGTGGTGGCTCCCATGCAGTATTTGGTATCTGGGATCCATGAAATGCCGTTCTTGTCCATGTATGGATGCAGTCCATCACAGTCAAGACTGAGGAATCCTGTGACACCCCTGCTGCATAAACGGAAATTACAGAAAATACAAAAAAGAAGCGCCGTCATTTGGACTGTAGTATCGAGAAGCACCAAATTTGACTACCTACTCAACGTGTAGCTTATTCAAACTTCAGATGTAAATTGTTTAACTAGGGACTGGAAGTGCCTGTTCTCCCTCCTCAGGAATAATCTTAGTTGGCTGAACTTTGATGCTGGGGGGATAAGTTCATAGGTATAAAATCTTGATTTAATTTCAACCTGAATCTGCAGTGGGTGGAAGGAGGATAGACTTTACTATGTTTACATTACCAACATACAAGTCCTAGCCAATTGTCCTGCGTCAATGAAAGAATGAAAATACGAATCCCTTGCTCCAATCACCAACCTATCCTTTTGCCCACTTAAAACATCAACCACAAGCAACCGTGAGTGCATGTAAATGAAGATCTTGACCTAATGTTAGCAACAACCTCAAATTTAGCTCAGAATTAGCTCAGAATAATATCTGCTCCAAGAGTAGCTAGCTTATATAACTCAAGTTGCCTATTCTTGAGTTATATCACTACACTAAATAGGATATTTATTGGTTGATTATATTTAGTGTTGTTACCACCCTACCCTGCTCACACTAATTTTCAATTCCTTGACAACTAGTGTTAGACATAAATGTGTTGCTACCTTCCCTACTACCACCTCCCTTATTTTATAAATATTTTCATATTTTTACTAACACTATATATTCAAACATGTAACTTCCACATATTTCCATAGGAGTATATGTTTAGTGTTTGAGTTTACATTTAATGTTACTTACTTTCATAGGGTTATTGATATTTACTGTATGCATTCATATTTAGTGTATCAAACACCAAACACCCTATTTAGTGTACTAGAATCCAGTGGATTTAATGTCATATTCATTTATAACTTTGTGACATTTTTAGTTTCTACTGAGAGAAAATGTCATATTTGTGACATTATTGCATTCAATAAGTTGACATTAATGCGCTGAAAACGCATTAGCGTATATAATTGCCCACAAATTACCCAAGATTCCTCTACCTCCTGCAACATACTAGTCTCCTCTCATCCTCATTCCGAAATCACAATGGATACAGTAGGCATAAGTTGGGGACAGAGGATAACATCTCTCTTGCACATCTTGATTGAGTCTTGAGGTTTCCAGAACTTGATGATTGAAGCCCTAGCCTCACGTCAAGAGACGCTCTAATGCCTGGAAACTACTGCTTGCTGCTCCAGACTTCTTGATACATGATTGTGAGAAGGACAATATGCAACGCACTTGACTAAGATTGGAGAAACTGATTCGGAGTTGCTGCTAGAGTGATCTTTGGGCCCATCCGCCATGATTCTGGGCCTCCTTATATTTGATCAGAGGATCGTGTGCATGTCCCCATCGATCTATACATGTTTGAGATGTATAGCGAAAGAATCACTGCACCTTTAAATCGTGAATCACGGGTAGTTCCCTCCTGCTGGTTACATGTGTGAGATGTACAGTGAAAGAATCACTGCACCTTTGAATCATGAATCACGAGTAGTTCCCTCCTGCAGGTTACATGTTTGAGATGTATAGTGAAAGAATCACTGCACCTTTAAATCATGAATCACGAGTAGTTCCCTCCTGCAGGTTACATGTTTGAGATGTATAGTGAAAGAATCACTGCACCTTTAAATCACGAATCACGAGTATTTCCCTCCTGCAGGTTATATGTTTGAGATGTATAGTGAAAGAATCACTGCACCTTTAAATCATGAATCACGAGTAGTTCCCTCCTGCAGGTTGACAAGGTCCGATGGGTCACTCTCTTCCGGACAATGGAGCTATCACATTGCAGGCCCACAATTCCAAAGGATCAATGCGCAACAGACCTAAGAAGGCACTGTAAGAAGAAGAAGAAGATCTCTGGTCTCCGAAGGAGGCCGGAGTGAATAGAATGTTTGTTTGTAAAACATCCTTGGTCATGTCCCATGGACAGTGAGGTTGGATGTGAAACTACTTCACCCCTTGCAGGGAGTAGACACCACAGAAGCTGTACTTGTAACCTCTTTCAGGTGGAATTCTTCACAACTTGTCGAGAAGAAGTCTATGGGCGATGAAAGCAGCTTCTGCGTTCTCGTGAGGCCACGTTGCCGGTGCTTTCACGATCGTCGGATTAGATACTTTTTTCTCCAACCACCGATCTTTGCACACCCATGCATTTATTACACTCTTAAGGAGAGTGTTTACTACACTACTATACGTGAGAGCCTCGTTCGATCGGCGCATTGGTTGGGGGGTGCCGGAGTGGTTGTCCTCTTTATTATCCACGGGGGGTGGTCGTGCGAGGGGTAGGTATCTTAGGTTAATTCTCCCTTTTGCCGTATCCATCCTCGAATCTACACTAATGCCCTTTAGTGTTGGGGGGGTTCTCGTCTCTCGGGCCCCCTTGGACGGCTTACCGGGGCCTCGTTGGATTATTTCCCAACGAGTTAGTCCTAGTGTTATCTTTCACTAGGTTTTAGAACGGGCTTTGTTCTAAGGGCAAATATTCGGTTGTCCTCTTTATTTATGTATAAATTGAGACTTTTTACACATCTCCCGGTAGGTGGTTGGTGCCGTCCTCGGTTCGGGACGGTCCTCACCTCCGCCGAGACGGGTCGTGGACCCCGACCTAGTCTTAACTTTATTATGAAATTGACTAAGGCCCGGAGGCGGATTTGAGAACCTAAGCTGATCTAGACCTAGTTATATGGGTGGCTGGACGGATGGCCTTATTGCCTATTCGTCCATCCTCCCGAACTCTTAGAGTAAGCACTACTCTAAGCCGTAAAAGACATGCCTTTTACGGCTACTTTATTACTCTAAGATATTTGGATTTACGGCGGTGCTCCTCGCGCCCATCTAGCGGCGTTGCTTAGCACTTTGTAGTAATATTTGTCAATTTGTGTTCGGTTCGGCAGTTGGGGTTGTTCCATCGTCGCTTCTCGTGGTTGGACCTCCCACTCTTCGCGTTGCCTTAGGTTCTCGTAGTATTTGAAATACTCCCTTCGAAGCCATCGGCAATGCGGAACCCACGTTCCCGCCGCTTCGTTTGGGAAATTTCGACGCCGATTGTGTAGCTGATCGCGTACTATCCACAACTTGTGGTTGTGGTTGCCTATCGCTTGGATGATCTGATGGATCACCCAGGACGTTTGCGCTTGCGGTTGAATTTCGCGTAGGACTTGTTTAATCGAGGCCGGTATCGTTCCCATTACTCCAACCACCATCGCGCGGAACCGCACGTCGCTATGCGGAAACCTGCGGCTTAATACATCGACTAGCTCGTTGTACTTATCCGTTTTTTGCCGTTTAGCCAACGCGATTGCGTTGTGCATCGTAACCGAGACCTCCCATATCTCGATTTGATGGTTTCGTCGAATCATCTGCCCGTCGTCGCCTCGCCTCGCCGGGGGCTGATATTGAAATATCAGATCGGACCTCCGATTTGTGATTTGGGCATCATTCAAGATGTCCGGGAATATTAGGGCGTTTCCCGCTGGGACGCCCCACGTATTGTCGGCCATCCAAATTTGGAACGAGTCGAGCCTCCCGAGTTTACCCTTCTCCGCTCGTAATTTTACCCAACAGTAAAATTCGCAAACTACCTTGTCGTGGCGTTTGGTGCGGATTGCCTCATATAACGGATATCTACACCTGTAAAATAGGTGTTTGACCGTCTCTCTCTTCCGTTCCCTGCAGTTGTCGCAGAAAATTTCACCGCGTCTCATCCAGGTTGTTACTACCGATTTTACCGGTAGTACATTGAACGCCGCGGCAATCATCGTTTTGTATTCGGGCATGCTTAGGCTCGCGGTTCGGATCCACTTTCGACTTCCCGCGGCGTGGGCCCCGCTATGCGCAAACTGTTTCGAGGCGATATTCTCGACAATTTCCAATCCGTCTCGATGGTGTACCGCCTCCTTCGTATACGCCTTCAGTTCCAACTTCACCATTTCCAACATCTTTTGCGCATTTGGACCCGTCACGTCGCTAAATAAGCCGATGACTTTTACCCTTTCAAGCCCTTCGAGTTCCCCGTTGCGGATGTCCACCTTAAATGGGCCCTCCGCCGTGATTCTTACCCTTAGGGCTTGACATGCGTGGTATAAAAATGCCACGTAAGTCCGGCCTTTACCTTTCCTCGCGTTCCGATTTTACGCCTTGCCTTGGGGTCCGTCCGGGTTGGCTCCCAATACGCCAAACTTTTAGTCTTCATATCTTGTCGCGTACGGTGTTACCGTACGCCAAGTCCCAATCCATGAAAATCTTCCCCTGCGGGGCCCGCGGGATTACTGCCGCCACGCGTGCCTCTTCCACCATATGCCGAAATAGGATCTGTATTTGCGGGTCGAGATTATTTACGAACGCGTACGCCGTATTTACCAACATTGAATCCCGTATTGTCCGGAAATTCGGTAACCTTAGCCCGAGATGATCCGTACTCATATCGAGTTGCCGGTTGCCCCCTCTTCGAGATGGCCATCCTAAAATCCGCCTCGCCGCGCCGTGTTGGATCCTGGTTGCCTCATCCATGATGTAATTCGGCGGCGGGTTCATCGGGCAAAGGATTTCTATCAACGGCCGCGCTGCCTGAGATAGGGAATCTAATTTCCCCGCGTAGTGGAGTTTCTGGATGCGCGGGATATCTAGTTGAGCCACCCTCGCCTTAAATTTGGCGAGGGCCCGCTTACCTTTGTGGGCCTCTTGTCGTTCGGCGTCCGGGCCCCGCGGCAGCGACGGCTTTTGATTGGTCTTTGCGGATGCGGGGGCCTTATGTTCACCTAAATACTTAAAGGCTTCGTAATCCGCGAGCTGCGGGATTGCCTCGCCACAAAGGTTAAAGTTGGCGAGTTCCACATCTTCCCCTCGCCCCCGTACGAACTCCCGGCCCCAGTATGCACATTTATGGATGCCAAAGCGCATTCCCGACCATTCAGCGAACTCACTTTGAATTGTCGCCATTTTACGTATTTCCTCCTCCGTATCGGCGACGCGCACTTCGTCATCCATATAATCCATTTCCTTCACCTCGATTCCCGCTATCGCATATCCGCGGCACTCCCGTTCGATCCACTTCGCGACCGTTTCCTTAACGACCGCGAAGGTCAAAGGACTGATGGTATTACCTTGTGCTACCCCCCTCGTTATCGTGATCGTTTCTGATGCCTCGCCGTTCACGATTAATCTTACTTGATTACCCAATGCCGTCTCTTTCCACATGTTCCGTAGAATCGGGCAGACGGGTAAAATATCAATCGTTTTTACAATCAAACCGAGGGGTAGCAAGGTAAAAGCTCCCTTAAAGTCGGTAAATAGGCAATATAGGTTGTTTTTCCTATGCCTACTATCCTCCAAAACTGCCGTAAGTTTTAGGTTCGCGTCCCGACAGCCTGCCACTCCCGGATTTACCCCCATCTGAAAAGTAAAGGGCGTATGTATATACGCCCCCCCGAACCGTTTCCCGCATCGTCTCGTACGCCACAAAAGTGATATACTTGCTGAAAATCTTAAAGAATACCGGTAATAAAGTTACCGGCCGTAAATTTGGAGCTTGTGTGTTTGGTGCTCCGGGCTTCGGGATATAGGACACGAATCCTAACTTATAGGCTGGATAGATTAGACCTAGTTTAGTTTGCAGGCTAAACGTGTGGATTAGCCACATTATTAGGGGCATCTTCTCGCATTGCCATAAAGTCCGATACGTGATTTGATCGTATCCCAGCCCCCGGTTACCATCACCCTCTCGTAAAATCCGCCACAGCTTCTTTATTACCGGGTCGTTTACGTCGTTTTCAAGCGGTTCGATGCGGAACGGGGTCCTTGGTGCAGCTTCATTTTGCCATGATGCTCTTAAATATTCGTCGCCCCTCGGGAACGGGGCGACTTGCTCCGCCGTTACAACTTCCCCCGTAAAACTGGGGCGGGCGAAGTCGTATAACTCCGCAGTCGTGGCCTCTACATTGGCCCGACTCGCCCCCCCTTCATACATCCAACGGTGGAACTTGTGAACTGAGCCAATGTATCTTCGGTTCAATGCGGCCTTACCTTCGCGGCGTAATCCGTTCGCGGGGCGTTCGTCTTCGCGTGGCTCCTCCGCGTGGACCCCCCGCATCGACGTCGCCGGCCAGTGTTTTACCGTCCCGAAGATTCTAGTTGCCGCTAGGTTGAGGGCCCACCGTACTACCATATCTACCTTCTCCCCCTTAATGGCATCCATTTCCCTTTCTACCTTTGCCAACTATTTAAGGCCATATTTAAATATGGCCTTAGTTATACCTTTAAACCGTTTCCACGTTTTCGGTTCAAAATTCTTTATCATTGTTGCCGGTCGAAAATGTAAATCTTCGATGCTTTCATTATTCCGTAAGATCATTGCCATCTTCATCTTGAAGTCGGCAATGATCGTGTTATCATTTGTCATATCTCTTACTACCGGTTTTGTTGTCCATCGCATAGCCCGCCCAATTTGGCTGTGCGTGGCCCGCCATTCCCGATTCTTAGGCATCCAGTCGCCCTCCCGAAGGTCGATCCGTGCTATCTCCTCCGGTGTCATCTTACCTCATGCCTGCGTCCCACTCTCTTTTGGTTAGTAATTTCCGCTTTTTACGCAACTACGCCTAGGTTGGTCCTAAGTGTACTCTTACTAACCCCGCCTACTCCTAGGCTAGTTTAAGGTATCTGCTCAGTCTCGTTATGATTTCTCGCAAGAGGGAGAACAGTAGAGCTTTTGCACATTTTCGTTAGTTAGAAAAACGAAAAAGTACTCAAGGAGCTGAAAGTTTAGCTTTCTCCCGCTGCTGGGTCCCACATGGCCTTGTCCTCGGGCCACAAGCTGGATGGCTCTGCCGCTGCCATTTTGTTTTAAGTTAGCTTATAATAAAGTTTCCTTCTAAGCTGAACTCAGGTGGTTTTTATTTTTATTTTTATTTTTTGGTTTTTGGCTTCCATGATTCAGAAATCTTGTGACTTGCAGCCCCGACTAATTAATTGGTCTCCCAATAAGTCGACCGCTTGTAATTGATCTCCCAATATTGTATCTAGTGTCTTGCTCAACACTAATTGTATTTGTCTTGCTCAACACTAATTGTAAACCGCCTGTGTAGTTTCACCAACACTAAATGTAAACCTGACATTATTTGTCATTACTTGGAATTTTTTTGGGCATTCTAAATTTACAATGCTGCAAATTCTACTGTCACTTACTAAGTGATTTTTACATTCGAATGTCAATCATTCATGAAAATATTGTATTTCATTATAGTGTTGCGAGGATGCACAATATACCAAACTTTGTTTTGATAACTGGCATAGATTTCATCCAAGTTTCAATCATCCATGACAATACTTGTAAACTTATTCACAAGAAAAGCTACCATAGTGACATAAACTACCGTATGACACTAAATAAAATATTTGTTGCACCATCCTATTTCACTTTCTAGTATGACCTAACCCAACCATTGTTGGTGAACAATGCCCGCGTTAAAGAGTCAAACACTCCCCTAGTAGTGGATATCCTAGAGTTCAAGGAGATTGCTTCATTATTGAACAAGAAGGCCTTAAGGTACAATTAGAGGTAGTATTAAGAATCGCTTTGGTTATTCTTAGATATTTTTCAATGTTCTCCATCTTCAATCTGGAGATCTAATATTACCTTAAGGCCTTAAGATAATATTCAAGAATAACCAAAGTGTTTCTTATTCTTATGGGTGAAGGTGTGCTCTTCTAGAGATTGTTGTGGATATCACTAACATGCCCATGCAAATTTTAATGCTCAAAGTTCACTAAACTTGATCCAAAATGGAATGCATAGTGGTCAAGCTAGGTAATTTTGCTGATGTGTCTATTTGTGAGTGGATACAAGGAGACACATTTTTCCCTAGAATCAATGACCTTGCAATGCTCATTTATGTACTAGGATATGGATAAGTGAGTCATCACCACATTGTTTGGGCCCTACATAATACCGCATGGAAATCATGTTTTGGCGCTCAAAGTATTGAACTAGATATATAACGCCCATTGCAAGACTTCCCGATGAATTCGTTAATGAACTTCATCTCTCTTCAAGGTGGGGTCAAGAAAAGTGCAAGACCAATTACACTAAAAAGCATCCAATTACAAGCTCCAGCTACCTAACTTGTAGTACTGTTCTCCCTCTTTAGTATGACACGTTTGGGAAACACAAAAAAAGTCATATTGCAAGGTGTCGTCTTCTCATTAATATGACAAATGACGTAAAGTAGTCGTATTATCGAGGGAATATAAAAACATAAGTAATATGAGCCTCTCTCTCTCTCTCTCTCTCTCTATATATATATATATATATATGTACAATGAGTTTAAGCAATATAGATGGTATGAAATAATAACTTATACCTCCAAACAAATATAAATATTCTCAAGAACTCTTGAAATAGGAGTCCAAAGATCTCTAGTGTTGCCTACCCAAGTTAGCAACTGTCATCTTATTTGAATTCCCTACTAATTTTTGAAAACTAAGAATTTTATTAACACCAAAATGTAAAGAGTTTTCTAATAAGAAATGAGACAATAATGATGCATGACGTTTAGCAACATACTAGGCAAGAGGCCACTTTAACTCTAGCCATGTCCATTCGGCACTAGTAACCCTAGTTCTCACTAAGTTCCCAATGACAGGTTAAGTTCCCAAGTAGTTCCCAAGTGAAAATGGATGTACTTTAGATGTACATGACAGAGATGAAAGGAATTTTAGGATTAATTCCCTCTTTAATATGGCAAAACGGAGATTCCAAATATCGCGTTATCAAGGGTGTCGTAGTCGTACAAAAGAGGGAGTTTTGGACTAAAAATTTTGGTCGCACAAAAATGTGTCATAACATCAAGTGGTGAATGCCCAAAATTCCTATGTTTGGAAATTTTGTGAGGCCACTGAGTGATACTGTGTTGTTTGCAAAGGTAATTCTGAGGAGAATTTACGGTAGTCTATTCATAAGTCATAAGTGTGCAAGTCTCTTGGACATTGCAAACAGCAAGCCTAGCTACCCCAGTAGCCTGCCAGAACTAGAACAGAAAATCAATATGTTTCATGTGATCGAGTCATAAGGCATGGGGTGAAGCCAAGATTTTGACTTAGGGGAGCTGACCTCATAATATGGAAATATTTAGTGTATATTTTATTCTAAAATTTCAAGAGGTGGTCGAATTTGATTATTTATTGAGAGACTTGAACTCGTCAAGCTGACATCCTCATAATTTTTTTTTGATAATGTCGATAATATCCAAAGCTTTGACAACATAAGCGAAGCCAAGGGGGGGGGGGGGGGGGGCTTTCCTTCAATGTCAAGAGGGGTTGAGCCCCCCCTTTGGCTTCGCCCTGCTCACTCATAACTTGTTGGAGACCATCCTTGGATTTCGACTACATGTAGGTAGGAGCAAAATGAAGCATGTGAGGCAGAGTGCATGGTCACGAAATGCGTGATTTCAACTTAGGATGGCATGTACCAATGTCCAGGGAGATTTTTGGGCATAATCGACCGGTTACAAGTTGTGGTCTTTCGGTTTGTCTTTATTAATTTGAGGTCAATTCCATAGATTCCTCTAATACGATTGGTAATTTTCCTGATGTCTTGAACTTCAACCAGTTATTTTTCAAACTCAACCGGTTCATCTGTAACTAGCGGTTGGTTCTCTCCGTTCATTGCCATGTACAAGGATTTTCAGGTAGGCAACCCACAATGTACACTCTTTTTTATGGAGTCTTGATGGTCTCCATAACTTTGAAAAGGTTCCTCTGTAAGGTATTGTTCTATCCACAAACAAAAAGGAAGTAAAACCAACATCAATCTACATTGTATATTGATGTGAATATGAGTCCTTTGGCCTTGTTTTGTTCAAGGGTCTCCTTGGTACATGATAGGATGTACAACCTGCCTTGCAGTAAGGTGGGTTCTCTGTAGGGTATTGATTCTCCTTAAGGGGAGTATCAAAGTTTGGTTATTATCTAGTTTGTATTTGTTGAGGATTAGGTATGTGAGGTGTTTGATGGTATTCATAAACATGTTTAATACCCCCTTCACACCTAACTTTAGCTAAGCCTAAAAGTTCATTTTAAGAACACGGCCTCAACACCATTGGTGTTATCTAGTCCTAAGCCTAGTTGACAAAGGATGTGGCATGGTTTAGAATTGAAGGTTTTAACCTCAAGCATTGACCCTCCCACGGTATCTAGAGATGGGGCAAGAATGTAGGACCTTTATAAGTGTGGCCTCCAACCCTTGTGATTGGTTACTTTTAGTCTTAGCTATGAGGGCGTGAGGAGCTTCATTAATAAAAAAAATCCAATGATAGGATAAATGAGTGGTGAGGCATTTGGGGTGGGACAAAAACTATCCAACATGTCATTGCTCAGTAGACGAAACTATGAATATGTGCGAAAGCTACTCAACTAAAACCTACTTGAAATCTTCGGAGCAAGTTCTTGTAGGTGCACCGGAACAACCGAATGCCTCTGCCATAACTGAGAGAGCATTACCTTATTTTATTTTATTTTTTAACTAAAACAACTTTGGTTATTTGATAAAGCCATGTGGGGACAGGATGGATAAAGCCATGTGTGAGGTCCGAGATGACCCTAAACTACTGGGTGATAGTGGAGAGATACCCATTTCCGAATGAAGTGGTTGGCAGTTTGATTCCCGTTATGAAATCTTCTCTCTACTTGACGGAAAAAACTAGCTAGGTAGGCAGGAAGCCAAGAGCCCACCCACCGCAAGGTAGGCAATATACCCACCTTGTACTAAGAAGAATCTTGAGCAAGGTAAGGCCAACGGGTTCAAATTCACGTTGGATTGCCTGACGTTGGTTATTTATTTATTTATTGAAGTGTGTGTGCACTTCGGCTAAATGGATGAGCTTGGTTACGTAGAAGGCAAATCGCCACTTCAAAATAATGGTGCTCCTACAATTACTCACATAATTGGCCAAAATCAAGACAAAGTGTGGTACAGTTTGTGCTCAATCCCATATTGTTCAAGGCATGTTCCTCTCTCAAGGCACAATTCATATTAATTATACCGACCTCTCATTGCACTTGAGTGTCACATTCTGCCATTGCTGAGCTCATTCACTTGCATCAAGCACAACTTCTACGCTTGCAATACTCTGCTCAGAATCTGCTAGGAAACTCATGCAATATGTGGTTGAGATCACTTCATGGTCCATGGTGTAAACCAACCCTTACAACACACATAGAGAGAGGACAGTCCATAACATTACTTATCGGATGACGTGTGTTGACTTGCGAGGAATGAATTGGGGTGAGGCCCACTAGGTTGCCTGGTGTCAGTGATCGGGGAGATTTTTGGGCATAATCGGTTGAGATCCGAGTGTTTGCAAGTCTAACCGGTTACATGTTGACATCCTCCGGTTTTTCTTGATTAAATTGGGGTATATTCTATAAATTCCTCTAAAATGATTGGTAATTTTCCTGCAGTCTCGAACTTCAACCGGTTATTTCTCAAACTCAACCGGTTCATTTGTAACTAACTGTCGGTTCTCCCCGATCATTGCATGTTGTGTTGCCTGGGTCGCAAGCAAGTAGATAAGTAAGAGAATTTGGGTAGTAAATCTAGGCCACCATTAATGTAGATCCTAAACTCAATGTTGCACCGGGTCTTTGGCATGACTTGGGCTCTATTTAGCAATGGGGCCGGTCTCCTTCCAACCTTCATTCTATCATAGGTGGCAATGACAAGTCGCATATTTGGGATGCAACCGGTACGTAGCACTAGACCATGGCTCCAGATTCAATGTGTGAGAGAAAAGGTGTTGGAATCTGAAGGGTTTATTCTTGAACTTTGTGGCAGGATGCAGTGGTCCCATAGAACAAGGTATTGCCACCAAGTAATGTCATGTTTGATGGTTCTTAGAGTGAAATTGAAAACTCTCCACATGAAGGTAGGGTAAGTGCGCCATTGACCGAACGCGGCCCACGGACCGCACAGCCACCGCACAGTTTTCAATCTTGAGAACTCTCGCGGGAACTTCGGGAACGTTCATGGAATTTCGGAGAGAACGTGAATGTACAGGTACCGCACACTGTGCGGTGAAGGGCTCACTAAGCTCTTGAGATCCACCTGTGTATGTTTGGATTCAATTTGTGATAGCTTTCACAAATCAAAATATCTTTCATTTTTATTTTTTTGTAAGAGAATCCTCACTTCACAATTAACAATCCTTCAAAATTTGAAACAATTTAAACTTGTAAATTTGTACTTACAAGGATTTGAAGATTGATTGTGCGGTCATTGGCGCACTTACCTTAGTTATACAAATTCAACCTATGATGACTATTTGTTTAGCTAGGACAAATCAAACCGTACACTCGTTCCTTGTGGGCAAGGGTTCATGCATCCAACAAGGAACGAGTATATGGGTTGGTTTGCCCAAGTCCCGTCTGCTTGCTATGGTATGTTAGCTTAAAGGCTAGAGGATTTTGAAGTGCCAATGCTTCAACTCCTAGGTATAGTAGAGGCACATATTCCCAATCAATACCCTATTGGCAATCTATAGCGTACCAAAATGTCAATCAAGTTGGGACTAAATTTCCCATATATAGGGGATTTTATTTCATAGTCATTTAGGTTTCCAAAAACGAATCCACCCTTGAGGCAAATCATCAACTCACATGTTGGCGCAAACCCTACTTGTTGCTAAGCTTAGCCGCATCACATGGAGCAAACTTTCAAGCAAACAAGGAGTCCTTCAGGTGGAGGCAGAACCAATAAAAAAGTAGCCAACAAAAGAAGATAGGGTTTTGGACAATGGATAAACTCATCCATCACAATGTTTGTTCACTTATTCATAACAAATATCATCCAAAAAGTTACCATGGTGATGATAAAATACCATATAACACTAAATATCATATTTAGTGTAGTTGGTAAAAAGGATTTGGCAAGTCATGTAGAAATGCTTTTCATTAGTAACCTCATAAGATGACATGGGTTTATTGGCAGGAAGGAGATAGAAGATATTGTCCAATTTGACAATCCTATGTTTCAGCCTATCCTCTCATGTCTGCTCACAAGTTACCAGGTTGAGTATAACTTAAAAGACCTGTCCCCCACGAGAGTACACGTTCTGGTTCTTAGCATGGCCAAGGTAATTCCCCTCTACATCTGAGCATTTAGAAATTGCAGTTATGGTCATACTTTCTCTTCTCTTGCTAGAGGGCAAGAAAAAGGCAACGGGTGCACAATAATAGAACTCCTAGAGCTACTTCTAGACCCACTACCATATTATGAAACCTCACAATCAATCACAAATATCCCACAACCCTCCATACCCCACTATGGTTTGAATCTAAACCCCATGTGAACCTTGAGAGCTGCTGTTACAGATTATATATTCTGAATATTCTTGTTCATTCATAAATACCGGATTGGTCATGCAGGCTATCACAGAATTACAATCAAGCTGAAAGGACACTTCACTGGAACTCATATTTGGTGCTGCACGTGCTACAAAGAAGTGTGCGAGAATGAAACTTAAAGACAGCTGAACATGTTTAAGGTAGCTGAACCTTAACCATGAAAGTCCATAATTTACATAATTCTCTACAACCAAGCAGACTTCTTTGTTGAAGCCAGAGGAAAATCTATACTGAACAAGTATTAGAAATTTCTTTGAGCCAAACGAGCATGCTCGCTTACTTGATGCTTTACATGGTAAGATAATCACGCTTCTACAGCAGATCCTATTTCTAAAAAAATGGTCAAAATTGTTTGGTATAGTCAATAATGAACTCAAATCATCACCTTTTGCTTCTTTTTTGCAGATCCCTCTTCCCTTTTCTTCTTACTCTTTTTTAAGCCGCCCTCCAACGCTCCCATTACAGCTTTCAATGAATCATCTACAGTACTACTGCCTACAATTTCACTTATGATGGCTGTCTTACCACTCTCTTTGTGCTTCTCCTTTTTGTCTTTCTTCCGCTTCTCATTCTTGTCTGCTTTCTTTTCCTTAAACAAAGAATCAATCTCATCCTTCTTCACCCTTTGGCCTTCCTCGGGCTCAAAAGAGGAAGCCTCTGGTTGTGATATTTTACCAACTTTAGTCTTTTTGTTACCATGTGGAAACTTACTGACAGGAAAACCCAATTGGGCCATTGTTCCATCCAACTCCAGAGCACTAATAGATGAAGGTTCACTCCTTACTACTGGTGGTAAATCAAGATGAGAATCTTCATCAGCTTTCCTCTTTTTCTTTCCTTCACTTCCTGTTGAAGTGGTTGCAGGTTCAGGGGCAGGGTAATGATCCTCTTCTTCAGTTTGAAAAATGCCAGCATAAGCTGCCCGAGTCCCTTGTTTTGAGCTTTCACGCATTCTCCACTGCTCAGGACCTTTTGCATACCTGCAGATTAACAAGACAATCAAATGGTAAGCCTATCAAATGGTTTAGGCCACACTTAAGAACCAAATATCTGTAGAGATGAGAAAGTCAGAGCTTTACATGCTGGAGACTGACCACCTTGCTTAAAAACCTCCTTGGGATACAGACAGCAGCAGTGCCCGGGAAGTTTTTGGGGATAGTCGGTCAAGATCCTATTGATTATAAATCCAGCCGGTTACATGTTGATATCTTCCGATTTTTCTTTATTCATTTGAGGTATATTCTATATATTCCTCTAAAAAGATTGGTAATTCTCCTGAAGTCTCAAACTTCAACTGGTTATTTCTCAAACTCAACCGGTTCATCTGTAACTAACTGACAGTTCTCCCCGGACAGTGGACAGCAGTAACAAGTATTCAAACATGAAAACTTGTGAAGAAGAAAGCATGCCAAGTCATGCCAAGGATCTTAGATTGCACCTAAGACACCAAGAGCAACTAACTTTCATGGAGTTGCAGATTAAATCAAGGTGGACAATTGGAAGCGAAGGATGATTAACTAAAAAAGCGAGAAGTAGAAAGAATGAACAATATTGGGACCTATTTTGTTACAGATGTGCATATTTACACATTTCTATCACAAGAACCAGCCAAATTCCACAAACTATAGGGATTGGAACCAGGAATAGCAGATCAGAACCATACGTGGCAATATCACATCGTTTCAGCAAGTATGGACCATGTCGGGTCTTTGATATTTCAGGCTGCGACAAAGCCAGCTCTGCAGCAATCATCTCCTTCAGCTTGACATCGCCAGTTGCAAAACACTTCTCCACTGTATAGGAGCAGATTGGAGAAAGTGCCAGCTCTGCAAATTGCCCCTTTAACCTGCACAAGATTAATGTTAGAGCATCCTGACAAGACAGCTACAAAATCGAGCACCTAGACTTCAAATAAATCGGTTGATGCAATCTTATGCTTGCTTTTACATTTATTTCAAAGTATGTTTCTGTGAAACTTGTCCCTCATCATCCGCAACCAGTGTGGTGAATCTAGCCATTTGTTGACATTTGAACTACCACAAATCTACCAGAAACTTGAATCTTATGATTTCAGATAACAGGTGTGAGTTAAAAACTCTGACCAAAAGAAATCTAGTGAAATTTTGTACTCAATAAACATGTAAGCCTTTCAATCTGGGTTACCTGGATTTTAAGACTAGACAATCCATGAGAATGTATATTCATTGCTACAGAAACTAAACAAATTTGGTTGTGATCAAAAAGAAATAAATTTCCTTCGAATTTTACTTTGTACCTGGACAAGCAGACTAAGAAACTTACTTGGCAATCAACCGATGCTTATGTTTGATTGGGGCTGCTACAGTGGTAAGAAAGGCTTCCACTACTCTACTACCACCTGGATCTCTCACTGCTTCTAAGATATCATTAGGTTCCAATGCTGCCATGCTCGCACAAAATTGCTGGCAGCACTCCTGTACAAAGGTAATATTCAGCCTCAATATAGATACACAACTGCAGACTCAGGAATAACTTGATTACATAAAAGCAAGGTTCATGTTCATCAGATAACACTGAATACAGCTTCTGATTCAGTGATCTCCTACAAAAAGATGTGTGGTGTAGTAGAAGAGTACACAGGAAGATGGCAACATAACACCTGCAGCCAGATAAATAACACCAAGACAACCAAAGCAATACAATTATCAAATCCTGGATATCTTATTACATTTCCAGGAACCAAATACTACAAAGGAACATACTATCACCACAACTATAAACACAATCACTTTAGAGGAGAATGAGGGTATATGAACCTGAGGATAACTGAACGCCGTTTGTAGCATAGCACAACCAAGTACAGACATTCTTGAGCCAAAGGGAGCCTTCCACTCCTGTGGAAATTTTCCAGTTCCGAACAAACCCTCAAGGAACAGCATGCGTGGAACAATGCAATTCGGCGACGGTGTGTCAGGATTGATGGCACGTGTAAGTGCTCTGCACACCTGAAATTGACATAGTGGGCAAAACATCACCTCAAGGAAAATAGATTGCCACCTAACGGAGCAATCATCGTTCTTCATTGCCATACCCAGAAATCTTGACAAACATACTATAGACATGTAGACAACCTGTCTCATAAACTTTAAAGTGCACTTATTTCAGCATTCCACTAGATATAAGGGTGAAAGAGTTACTTGCCTCACGTTGTTTGATACGGAACCTCAAGCAAGCAGCCAGGAGGGCACCAACTACAGTACCTCGGCGCTCTGCAAGAATTTCTGAGAAACTGTTCTCCAGTTCTTCCAACATCATAGTCACCTGCACTTTGTAAGCTCTTTGTCATCTTGCTGGCTAGGAACACACCAAGTATATGGGAAACGGTTCTACAAATAGTAAGAGCAATTGTAAGCAGGGGCTAAATCTAAGATAGAAAATCCAATCACTTTCTATGAAAGAGTGAGGAAGCGGACCTGACCCGGATGCCGTGCAGAGGCAATGAGGGCCTGTATCACAAAGTTGGCTGAAGGGTGGACAGAAAATTGAAGCAACCGATGTCTGAAGAAGCGTTGAAAAATCTCAAGATACAAAGAATCAGAAGCAACTTGAAGCATCACCTGTTACCATAACCAGGTGAAAACACACCCTATCATCAGAAATAGTAGACTTGATAGTAAGGCTCCAAAGAATACTATCTACAGATCTGCATGTGGATTGACAATGTAGAAAACTGAAACCTCTCTCCCATCATATCGATTTACAATTGCAAATTAGCTCACAATGAACAACATAGACACACATGATGAAATCCAACTCCCTATTTGAAAGAACTAACTCTTGTAAAGTAAGCACCAATCTGAACTATCCTCTGAATGGTCAATTCTACAAGTACTGAAACACTTACTTTGTTTAGTTCTACATTCATACAAACACTACAATTCAGACTCACAATTCAGCCCTCCCAGATTCCTCCCAGTATAGTGGACTGACCTCCATGAGATGGCTGCTACTGGAGTTTTGAATCATCTCCACTACTTTTTCAACAGAAGCATTCTCCAATACAGACCCCTCAATGACCTCCAACTCTTGTGGACATTCGAGCATCAATGCTATTGCATGAGTCACAGTTGCCTCATCTCCTTCAAGAGCTCGCAGCATGAACTGCAGAGAGAAGAAACAGACAACATTATGTTAATTATTGTTCACTTTATTTGTTTCAACGGCATCAACCCCACCCCACCCCCCCAAAAAAAAAGTAAACAGAAGGAACATTCAGATAAATCTACAATTCAATGGGCAGGCAGAAAAAAGGAACCATTCAATCTTGATATCAATCCATCTCAAAATGCAAGTGACCAGCATTTGATGTTGAGTCAATGTTGGTACACACCCTTCAGGGTTCAGTCTCTTTTCTGTGCAGACTTAACATTCAGCTAATGATACATTGAACATTAAATCAAATCAACCTTTAAGGTCTTGCAACCATAAAATGTAGAAACAAAAGACTAAGATTGCAACCCTATGTTTGATATGCATTGTTCAATATTGTGGATTGCTGTGATTAAATCAATGTGAAATCGGTGAATTTATAAGAACTTAGGCTTGTGATGTTGTAATATGCTTGACATTTTAAGTGCACACCTGTAATGCTGGACCCCCAGCTGACCCAGCCCGCAACTCCGTGATGTTTTCTTGACAGCTCTCGAGTAACTTCTCCACAAGGAGATGTAGCTGATCAGGAAAACGATGGCCTCGAGGACGTGGAGCTCCAGCCCCTCGGAATTTGGAGGCCTTTGTCCCCAGACGTTCTGCGAGACTGTTTGGTGCTTTTCCTCCAGATCCAGTTTCAAGAGGAACACCACTACAAAGAGAGAGAAGCTGCCGTAGTACATGAGACCCATATCTGCTACTAATCACATCAGAACCATTCTCTCCTTCTCCCACAGCCTGCCACATAAGAATACAAATACAAATTCAAATCATCCAATTATGACACGAAAAAAAAAAAAAAAAAAAAACACATTCACTATGGTAGGTAATGCCAAGTGAATATAAATTTTAAGGTATCCATATCTGCTACTAATCATATCAGACACATTCTTTCCTTCTCCCACAGCCTGTAACATAGGAGACAAATTCAAATAATCCAACTATGGCACTTTAACCATAAACTCTACAATCATCATGGTAGATGAATTCAAGTGAATATAAATTTTAAGGTATATATATCTGCTACTAATCACATCAAATCCATTCTCTCCTTCTCCCATAGCCTGCAACGTAAGAAGAAGAATTCAAAACATCTTGTTGTGAGACTATAAACAAAATCCTAAATTCATCATGGTAAGTAATTTTAAGTGAGTGTAAATTCATGATGTAGAAAACCTCCAAGGAATTGTCCAGTGGCATTTCAATTGCATTCAAGACATGCTCTCGCTATTATTGCGAGAATTGGGACTTGTTCCCGTTCACCAATTCACCTTGCAATAGATTCTGTGTCATTTTCCCTACCTGACATATTTTTGATAGAGAGCGCTCCACGATAGGATACCATTCTTGATTACGCACGTTACCTCCTTGCACAGCAAAAGCAATGGACTTCAAAGCGGCCTCTGCAACATGAGACCCACCAGGGTCCAAGGCCATAGTTGCAAAAACTTCAGTGCATCGCTCAAGAAACAGGGCGACATGTTCTGTGCTGCTGGAGAGAAGAAGAGTCTCCAAAACTCGACCACATGAGGCATTACAAGCCAGTTGAAGCTCCTTGCCCCGAGCTTCATCGAGTGCATTCGCAATTACCATAGCCCTCTCCTCCTCGTCTTCCACGGTGCCATTCTCGCCAACCAAGTTATTAATCTCACCGAAATACTGTTGCGTTTCGGGATCCACTTGACCTCGGTGACTAAACCCCCTCCCTGAATTCGGAGTCGTGAACCACTCTTCTTCTGGATTTTCTGCATCAACCTTCTTAGGGTTTCCCCCCCTTCCTGTGTTTGCATTTTTCGACCATTGTTCTTGTGAAGAATTGTCTCCGTCTGCATTCTTAGTAGGTGTACGTGATCCCCTCCCGCCTCCCCGGCCCCGGCCCCCGCCCCGGCCTCGCTCCATCGCCATGGCTATGGCTGCAGAGTCAAGTGCACGATGATGAGGGTTAAGGTTCGCAGTGTTCCTCCATAGCCAATGCCTTAGAGAGAGGACAAGAGAGAGTAGTTCACAACTAGGGTTTAAGGAGCTTGGAGGAGCTTAAACCCTAATTCAACCACATATAAAGACTTCGATGGTGGGTTGGGCTATCCCCCCAGTCTCGGCAAATGTCGCCCTATGGCGAACGCTATTTTGAGATTCTACAAACTAGGTAGTGGATGTGAGGAGCCTTGCCACAAGTTGTAGTAAGGTTGAGGTCATTATAACCGATAAAATAAGAGAGTTTGCGTTTGTTAAGGAGGTATTATAACATGGGATACTTTTTGTTGTGAAGAGAAACAAATTCTTAGGAGAGTGCATTTATTTTTAAAGTTTTTTTCATGAACATGAAAATTGGTACAAATTTTGAAGTGGTAAAGTTACTAGAACACATAATCAGTCTGTAGGTTAACTCAAAACCAATCGTCTAAATGCTAATCCTTGGCTCTAACAATTGTCAAAACTCTTACGGGGGTAATTAATCACAAGCGTGATCACAAGCCGCCACCACATGGAGTAGAGGCACCCATAACCAACCACTTAAGAGATTTTGCGCTCAATCCAGAGAAGTATAAGGCGTGCAAATGTTTCCATGTAGGAAGATACTAGAAATCGTGAGGATTGTAATTTTTTGGTAATTTTATTTCTTAAACTGGAATTTCTATGAATTGTTGAAGCCAAAAAATTGGCCTAAACATATTGCCAATGTCTTGAGTCTACCGTAACCACTCATTCCTCCTCACTTTTGCACTCAAAACCAGGACGTGTGTCATGGCACTATTGGTTTTGGCTTGATCAAAATTCAATCCCAACCTTATTGAAATTCCAGTTACCTATAGATTGCCGATGGGGTCTTGATTGGGAATAAGCACCTCTATTATAAACCTTAACTCTCACCTAAAACATGTAGATATCATCCATGTCGACATTACAAGTACCCTAGTGAACAGTAAATGGACATGATCAACTATGGATGCCTTGACCTTACATGCTCAACATACTAAGTCACAACATCATAGTCATAGACGAAGGCATGAGGTTTATAGAGGTTTTCAATAGCCGTGGCTAGAGAAAGAGACACAAGTGCATAACTAGGGTTTAAGGAGCTTGGAGGAGCTTAAACCTTAATTCAATTCATTTTGAAGGCTTTGATGATGGGTTGGGCTATCCTTTTTGGTCTCAACAAATGTCTCTATGGCGAAGGATCTTATGATGATTTTATGAACTAGGCACTTAATAATGGATGCGAGAAGCCCTAGCACGAGTTGTGGTAGGCACGCAACCTACCAAGCCACAATAGCAATGAGGTAAGTATTGGGTGCCTACTACATTCAATGGTTGAGCGACACGTGTTTTACTAGACATAGTAGTCACACCATGACATGGTCATCAATTATGGGTGATAAATGCCTCCTCGCATCCAATCAAGAATATGTGCATCAACAAAATTGCTTGATTGGACCACTACACAGAGAGAGAGAGAGAGAGAGAGAGAGCTTAGCTTCATATGGATTTTGATTGGCAATGAATCCTCTTCACATGATATTGAAGCAACACACTTTATGTCGGCTTTAAGTTTTACAACATAATATTTTGGTAATGAAATTGTAATCATCATGTTTTGAGATTATATATATAAAATATAATTTAAGTAAAGAACTTAGGGTGTGCCAAATTAGTCATTGCGAACTACATTAGGGGACATTGTAACATGTCCTATTACGTGCTACATCCAACCAACAAAGCCACATGCTTCCAAGTTTTTAGTACCTTTTCAAGGGCAATGAAGATTTTTGATATGTGTTGGTTTTCGACAACATATACTCTTCCCTTTAAAAATATCAATGGTCAAAGGCCAACATTATCATCGGTTATGCCGTGGAGGTGTGTGAAGCATCATGTATATGGGCGGGCTTCGAGGGCACCTTAGATGCAAGTGCATTGATTATCATTTGATTATGACTGTTAGTTTGAAGATCATTTAAGTGCAAATTGAAGCAATATGATCATTTAGGTAGACGAAGCCATGTATGAGTTTTATTGGAGTTACACAAGTTGCAAATTGGTGATGAGTTATTTGTCAACATTGGTTTCAACTTACCAAAAAAATCCACATAACATTTATGGCAATTGAGAGAATAAAGGGATTGAGAGAATCGTGCATTCGTGATCATTGGGCGCATCCCACGAGAGGTTTGAACGTTTTGGTGAATCATTTGGTTAGACATTTCTTCACATAACGAAACTTGTTGTGGAGCCAGACCATAAGAACGTCAAAATATTTACATTCTATACTTCATTGAAAATTAATACATGTAGATCCATCATGGTGCCACTTGCATACCTATTTATGGGTTATGATGTCCAATAAAATGGAATGGGAAGAATTCAATCAATACATCTTTAAGCGAGTTTCAACATTGTTGACAATAGTTTATGACAATCACTTTGGACACTTTTTTCAACACTTCAATTTTTTCGAGAAAATATGAACAAATATGCATGTTCATCATGCGTCCCAAATCTAAGCAACATTGCACACCAATATTGAGTTGGGGAGGCCCCTTACCATCTCTCCAATCAAATCATCTCTAGTTCACATATCAATCTAAATTGTCCAAGTGCTTTACAAAGTGTCATAAGTTAATGGACAATGACGGTTTTTGATATACCTAGTTGTGGGTAAGACGAGCTTACAACTTAAGTTTGCACCAAATCTAGTCGGTCCAAAAAATGATTGTAGATCGGAACTATAAGGAAACCCATGATGATTCCCTAATTGTGTTTTAGAACCCCCACAACTTGCATAGCTAAACTAAGAATGAAGACTTTGATGAGCTACAATGCAAATGCTATATTCTAGTATGGGCTTGAACACCAAACACATGAAAAATGGAAACTTGATTTTCTTTAAATTAATAGTTGTTTGTATAAACATTTGGAATGAATTTTCTTCATGCCAATCATGTGACATGTGCTATAAAAATTTGGGTATCTATGTCAAATCCATCAAGATTACATCAAGAATGTCAACCCCTATTTTTTGGTAAGAAACCTAAACCCAATGTAAACCTATATTAAAAAACAACAACAACAACAACAACAACAACAACAACAACAACAACAACATGCTAGCTAGACCACACAAGCTTGCTAAATATATTCCAAATACATTCTTTTGATGAACTAAAGTAATTTGAATCTAGTAATCAAGTGGACGATGACAAACTAACATTCTAAAACTTGTTAGTCTACATTTATAGATCAACTTTTTATGTATCAAAAATTTGTCAAACCTGGATGGGATATATGGAATAAACACCCACTCCTAACCAACATGGAGCTAATGACCTAGTGTCCACTCACTACCACAAACTCACGCTTATAACGTCCTCTGGACAATATGCCCACCAACTACTACCACAAGCTACTGGCTACTGTTAAATAGGTATTGGTTATTGGTCACTACCAAAGGTCACTCGTTACTAACATATTGTCTAGTCCCTGTAAAGGGTGAGTAATTTCGTGTCACATCTAACGTCATTGCCCCTCAAGACATGGTCAATGGTGTTTTATGAACATGCACTTATTCACTTTGGCTTCCTTCGGAGACCAGAGTTCTTCTTCTTCTTCTTCTTCTCTTCTTCATCATCATCTACCAAAAGACTGAAGAGATACCAACATGCATGAAAGCAAATGCACACTCCAAACACATTGGAAACAACACCACGATGCAGGGGAGCAGCCCTACTTCGATCTTGTAGACTAGGTGTTGGCGTCAATGTCGTAGATGTGCCTGCCGATGGTGCGGGACTCGAAATTGGTGGCACAAGGTCTGGAGGGGGAGCAGGTGGACTTGAAGCGGTTTTTGGCATTCCGGTACTCGTGAAGCTCCATGATTTGATTTCGTGAATCTCGGTATACAACCCGGTGGCTGCACTAAACCCCGTGTACATATACTCCTTGAGCACCGGCCTTAGGTCGAGTTTGCGAACTTGGATGAGAAACTTTTTCGGTCTCTTGACACCTGCCGCTTGCGACCCCTTGGCGAACCGCACCTCGAGCGTTTCTCGTGTGGCATTATAATCGATCCAAGCTGTGAAGTTCCCGCCGTTGCAGAGATACGAGCAGTTGGTCTGCTTGCCGCCGCAAAAGTTGTAAGTGTGCGTCGAGTTCAAGCTGTTGACGTCCACTCCAATGTGGTTGTCACTCGGGTCATCGTATATGAAACTCTGATACGTGTCGAACTCCACGGCAAATACGTGGTTGCTCGCGTCACCGTTGTTTGTATCGTTCAAAAGACCCAGGGTCGAGCCTCCATTTCCCTCAGGGCTCCGACCAGTTGCGAACATGAAAGCGAAGCCGTCTGCGTGGTGTGGCGTCCCACCCGGATCCCTCGAACGGTTGTTATGGCTCGAGATTTCGAACGTGAAGGAGGTGCTAAAGGAAGTGACGGTGTTGGCAGACAGATCTTTCATCCTCACCTGCTTTTCGTACATCACTCGGCCCTTGGTATTCGTGTTGTTCGCATCACTGAGGACATTCATGCGGAAAGAAGAGTGGCTTTTGTAGTACTCGGCATCGTCTACCACAATAAATCGATTCTTGGACCTAAAGTTTGGGAAGCTAAAGTTGGTATTCTGGCTGTCAACCAAGCAATTAGAGATAAGTAATTCAAACATAAGCATCAGAACCGTTACTACTTTGTACCTAGACCAGGCCATGGCTGACACACAGAGCAAGTTAATCAGAGCTAACGAACGCAAGAGCGAGGCGGGCGGGTATCGAACTATCTCTGATTTTTGTGTCTCCACTGAATCAGAACCAATCCAAATATACCACGGGCACTAGTAGCTGCTCGAGTGTTTCAAGGATACCCACAAATTTTCTTCTTCTTTTCAACTGGGTTACTGAGAGAATCTAGAGAGTCAAGGATTTCCTACAAAAAGATAGCAACTGCTACCTTGAGCGAAGTTTCTTGTGTATATGTACACTGAGATGCATTTGAAGAAGGCCAGAGACTTCAAACTGTCAAGGTATAAACGTCAGTGCCAGACATGCATAACAAATGAGAGTTTATTATTAAAATTCATTCTGCAAGTGAGACATCCAAAAATCTCCCAATTCAAGAAAACTTGAACTGTGACCTGTTAGAGTGCAAAAATTGCAAAATAGTGATGAAAGCAGTGGGTTCATGCTCATGCTACGATTTAGTCATCAGGACATTAATGATGAGAGGAGCTGAGCAGAGGAGGTCCAGCACATCACCAATGCATGGTGATGAAGTTCGGATCTAACTTATCAAATATGAGGATTCCCATGTTTTTTTGAGGCTGCTCGTGCCTTCCACATTGCCGAGACTGCAGTTAGCCTGTTGGAGCTGCCAAAGTCAAGCATGTACAACTACTTAAAAACTGTCAACATTTTGGGCCAAGTCCAGAACCGACGGGAAGTGTACTTAACTTAGGCTGGAAGTTTTGAAACTCTCTGACAGTCAAAAATCAGAGGGCAAAAGAGTCAACCTCACCAATGAACGGGGAACAGCGACTGCAACTTACAGACGAACCGGTTGAGTTTGAGAAATCACCGGTTGAAGTTCAAGACTTCAGGAAAATTATCCATCATTTAAGAGGAATCTATAGACTAGACCTAGAATGAATAAAGAAAAACCAAAAGACCACAACATATACCCGGTTGAATATGGAAGCACGAGGATTCTGACTGATTATATCCCAACACTAAATTGTTTGTCATCCCTCGTAAATTTCTAGGGGGATTGTAGATTGAAAGTGTCGCAATTACTGTCATGTACAAGTGATTTTCCATCCAAATTTCAATCCTCCATGACAATATTTCATCACAAGTTGCTGACAAGAGAAAGTAGGGTTTTGGCCAATGAATGAACTCAGCCATCAACCATGACAATATTCGTTAACTTATTCATAAGATGGGTCATCCGAAAAGTGACAGAAACCACCACCAGTGGTCGGGGAGATTTTTGGGCATAATCGGTTGAGATCCTAGTGTTTGCAAGTCCAACCAGTTACATGTTGACATCCTCCAATTTTCCTCTATTAAATTGGGGTATATTCTATAAATTCCTCTAGAACGATCGGTAATTTTCCTGCAATCTTGAACTTTAACCGGTTATTTCTCAAACTCAACCGGTTCGTTTGTAACGAACTGTCGGTTCTCCCCTATCATTGACCACCACCATATGACACTAACTACCATATTTAGTGTAGTAGTTGGTTCTCCCCCAGTCATTGATCACAAGTATAGAAATTAAATAGCAAGAGAATACAGACATAGTAGTACCACATTGCGGAGTGTTGACTGGGTTTACTAGATCATCATCCCGAAGGACTAGTGATGATGCTATGACCCACTTAACCTACGACGTGCCTGAACTTGCTGGTTACTATATATATTAGTATGTAATAAATAACTTATACCGTCACTTCCCAAACGAAGGTAACCTGCACAATATGCCGATTCCCAATTCACAAGCTGGCACTTGGTTTGGACTTTTCACTCAGGCTTAAGGCCCTTCCCACACGAGAGGCACCGGAAGTTTCACAACTTCCTCCAACGTGGCACCTTGCCCAAGGAAAGTCTCCTTTTCCTCATTTTTCTCCTTATATTGTGGGACTTCCGGGCACTAGTGCCCGGTACTTGCGAACTACATTTATTGTGCCATGTCACTCTACTTTATTGCCAAGTAGATCCCGAAGCAAGATCCAAAGCAAGATCCGAAGCTAAAAAGTCATTGTTGCCACTCCCCATACTTCCTCTCATGTGGCAACCACTTGCTCATTTGAACCAATGCTATTCATCCAACTCATTGCCGTTCCTCCCGTGTGGTTTGGGCCTAAGACGTGGAGTACTCTTTTCTTTCTTATGCTCATTACTTCAACAATGGTAGCTGGAGGTTGACAAATACCTCTACTTAGGGCCACTTTATACACGGCCTGGGGCCGGCCGGAGCACCGGCCCGATTGAGGCCTCAATCGGGACGCACTTTATGAACTTTTTTCCGACCCAACCTTGTCGCATGTAAAGTGGTGAGGCCCGATTCTAGGGCCCGATGGTCTTGAGGGTTAAGTTTCATGGAACTTACCGTGGTCAATGCCCGGTGCTCTTGAGCATTAGTTACATGGCTTTACTATGGGGGATGATCCCTATAAGCTTATGGTTAGGGGGTCAACCTTGGGTCCCATTAGACTATATCGAGCCCTTTGAATCTAATTCCGGTGTCAAAATGCTCATATAAATTCACCTACCATGTACAATGGAATAACCGATGTACCCGGTAACAAAAAAAAACCAGAGTTGCAATGATACAATATTCATTATAGAGTAATCTATGTTTGTAGATATTAATTGGCTTCGTTCCGTTCGGGAACATGACGACATTGAGCATATATTTTGGTGTGGGTTACTGATTGTAAGTAGGCATTGCGCCAACATTGTTGTCGTGCTTTTTATTTTTCAAGCTACATAAATTTATAGACTTAATCAACCTTTCTAAAGCCTCAATTAACTTTCTCTTTATAGATAAGAGATTTTATTTAAAAAATAATAATTCTAACCATAGTATAAGTTTACATTATTGTTGGATCTAAGTGCGTGTAAACTTTTGAGCATGGTTCCACTTGGAAACTATCTTTGGCTTATTTTTGGAATGTGTTTGTTATGGTTAAAATTGTGGAGTCACTACACTAAACATGATATTTAGTGTGAGATACTGTAAATACGATCACTAGACTAAATATCACTAACCCTATGAAAGTAAGTAACATTAAATGTAAAATCAAACACTAAATATCATCCATGGTAATATGTGAAAGTTACATGCACGAATTTAGTGTTAGGAAGGATATGAAAAAAAATTAACAATGAGAAAAAGAGAAGGGACATGGTAGTAGGGAAGATGGTGGCGCATTTATGTCTAACACTAATTCTATGAAAAAATAATTAAGGGGAAGGTGGAAGGTGAGAAGGGGAAGGTGGAGGGGAGAGTAGTAAGGAGGAGAGGAAATGCTTTTACCCCTCCTATTGATTGACGGACAAGATTGGAACAATCCAACGGAGGAGCCCCATCCGGCCCTAGATGGGAGTTCGGGACGAGGAAAAGCTTGTCCCGAAATCTCATCTGGGGCCCGATGGTTTGGCGCCAAAATTGTGCCACCTAAGACGCCACATGGGATAGGTGAGTGTTCGGGCCGGCCCCAAGTATAAAGCCCTTGGGCCCGATTTGATGAAATCGAGCGATCCTATTGGTTCAAATTTTGAGAGTTCCGGCCGGCCCTCAATCCGGCCCCAAGTATAAAGTGGCCCTTAATATTCATCTAACTTACTAAGGTAGATGGGTCTTAAGTGGCTCATTCGTTTTCTTAATCGGGCCCCTGTATTTGATTGGTATGTGGTTGGGTGAGGATGAAAGAGCAAACGTTGTAAAGATCTACATGCTTAAAAGATAAATTCAGACTTGTGTCTTTAAATATTAATTGCAAGTATTCTACACTTAATAGTGACCACAATTAGGAGGATTTATGTATCTAGTTAAGAAATGTGTCATTTGTGGTTGCATATTGTCACAATCATGAGGTTGTAGGCAAGGTCATCATAGGTTACGTTAATCAAGAAGCATATTGTTTCATGCAAAAATGGGACATAACCTACATTGATATGTTAGGTTGCCCCACGCTAAATTATCAAAAATTTCATCTTATTTTGAATATTTATTACCACTATAAAAAAATACAACAGTTGTTTTATAATGTGGATTTTGTACGGATGAATACAAATACAAAAGAAATTGGGATGTGGTTAAGGTGTATTCTATATTGCATGGGTTCCAAATCCATTTTGAAAAGACAATTTGATAACAAGATAATTAGCACATAAATCATGTTAATCACTAGGAAAAAATTGATGGTCCACTACCATCCAAACCAATATGTAACCCAACTTATGTGGCGGTCATTTTGTTATTGAATGACTTTGTGGTTTTCATTAGTTATAGTGAACTTGGAAACTTGGACACATTGTAACAGACGGTTGTTGGTGACACAACACCATGTCACCTTTTTTTTTCATGGCATGGTTATGTTGACTGTGTTTTTTATGAGACATCACTTTTTAGGGGCATTCTAAATTTAAAGTGGTGTTGCCAACATACTTTAAATTGTTGAACTTGGGATATTTCTAAGATTTTTTATAATTGAATCTTTCTGAAAGTCCAATCATAACACATCCCAACAACTTTCGCAAATTGTGAATTCACAGATTCAGGATTACTAACCTCTAATTGTATCAACTCTTGATTGTACGCATAGAGCTAATGAGAGTGGACATGCATTGATTGGTCGAGCCAAAGTGCCAACTCTAGCTAGCTTGTTCACTGAGTACCAACGTCGTTCTGTTCAATGGATGTAAAGTATAGGTTGAAGTAGTATAGATTGAATTAATAGCACAAAGACAACACAAGTTTAAACTGATATAAATTGAGAAGATTGTTAAATCAACCACGTCATTTGTTAAAACAACCACAATGACACGTTATGCAGTCATATGATATGTCAAAATTTGATACTTCATCGCACACATGAAGAGGAGTAAGGTATTAGTTTTTTCTTAGAATTGATAAACTTGGCCAACTAATTGACATAAACAACTCAGCCAATGCTTATGTATGTGCCACCTCCATGGTCGTTTTAACCACCATGTGGTTGATTTAGCAGTCCCCAAAATTAAGACATGATACTATAAGTATAAGGTGAAAACATATGAAAGCAATCTAGTTTGGGTATGCAATTAGGGGTTGACATTTCAAAAATTCGAACAAACAACCATCTTTGCATAGCTAATATGTCAATGAAGTGTCCAAGTTATTTGTGTGATATTTTTTTTTGGCCTTCCCCCCTTTCGCTTTATAGACTTTAAACATGATATTTTAAAGTGGCATCTACTATAGTTTGGTATCTCTATTGCACTTGTCCATCTCTTGTCACTTGTGTCCTTATCAATGTCAAAATCTATTATGGTGAAAGAACCTACTTGAACGACTTAAATATACTCTAGGCCAATTCTTCATCCATAACTCTACTTTGATAATCCCTCCGTCCCAAAATGATTGTCCTACCCTCCGGAGTTTTTTTTAATCCCAAAATGTTTGTCACATAAAATTCTGGGGGGTAGGACAATCATTTTGGGACAAAGGGAGTAGATAAGAGCATCAAATAGAGTGTCCCACCTTTTGATACTCTTTTGCAGCATCCACTTAAGGTAATTCTAGGCATAGTACTTGATGTTAAATTAGGGAAGTGTTGTACTAGAAGCATATCCTGGGTAATAATTTAAATTTGAATTCTAGATTAATATTGTAAATTTAATCACTATAGACTTTTGCAATAGAAATTTAAAATAATACAACATTGAATTTGCATACATTTTACACAATATGATAATAAGACCCTCATATATTATTCCTAATGCAACACTCAACTGCCTACCAGCTTAGGTAGTCAACCCAACATCTCAACATGTCATATCGATCATGATTGGCTAAATGGTTGCCTAGTTGTTAGACATGTTTTGGTCACTCAAAAGTTTATGAACAATTGACTTATCAAGGATCAAGAAACCTAATTAGTGTGATTAAGGTCCATATAGCCATTTGAACAACTTTGGAACAACTGCTGACTTTGTCATTGCTTGAATTGTTATTATTTGGAGCTCGAGAAAGAGAGATCATGACACCAACCAAAGGTTCTAGCAAGAGGTGTCATTTCAGTGAATTGATCCATTGTGATACATTACGGATTGCTCATCTCAGACCTCGTCACAATTTTCATTAATGGAGGCACAAAATCGTCCATGAGTTGATTCAGTCATGGTCAATAACTAGCTTGAGTAGGTGGTTGATAAGCTGCGGGAGTGGTGTGGTTATCTAGTCTATAACCAGTCGTCCATCCAAGTGGAGAGCAATTCAACAAGTTTTCTATGTTTTCTATCCACATCGAGAACATTCCATGTACACCCTTCAATTTGTGTCCATGAACATACCGGTTATGTCCCATAAACAACTTTGCGTAGATGGATGTCTCGCCGCTACCACAACTGATCACCTATAACATTACTAAGTGTACAACTCTTGTTGATTGGGTCCTCATAATATAATAGTGAGATGCTTGAAAAGTTGTGCAGGGAGACTCATGTCCCAATCACATCAAAATTTCCGTCCAGGTGCAGCTGTGAAGTTGTTGGGGATTATGGTGAGAAATAGATGTTGGCCCACCACTTTTCACACAATTACAGTCGGAGATGCCGACAAATGATGTCACAATTGGTTGGTATGATCGGTTCCTCATATTCAGATTGAACTCCCAACATCCACTCTCCACATCATCTACTTATGCAACGAGTAATTAACTGGGGGAATATGGATGTCAACCTCCGAGTCCCTGTCTCTCATGGGTCTCGATATGTCGCTCCCATCTGCGATGAGCTTGAGGTTGAGTAATTGGATGACACGAATGTGGAAGACGATGATCTGTGTGTTGAATGTCCTAATTGTTGTAGCCTCTGCAGCGAATCTGTGGAAGAAGAGGAGCGTGGTTCTGACATTGCTTGGGTGCGAGAACGTCCTTGTGCATTTATGTACACGATTGTCGCGAGACTGGCTTCGGATGCAAAGGAGACATCAACAGGAGATGATGATGCGCTCGACATCCTGTACTGCACCAGAGGCTTGCACGCTGGAAGTGCGGGCAATGCATCCAACTCACCACTTTGTAGCATTTGGTTCACAGTTCGCATTGATGGTCTGGCATCGGGACTCGGATTGCAACATAGCAAGCCTAAGTGGAGTAGGTACCTCACAATCTCATCCTCTCCAACAGAGTTAGCTTCTAGTGGCACTGGCGCAGACAAGTCCGGAGAGTTGAATGTGGAATCCCTGGCCGTGTTTGAGTCACCTGGAACAGGGGACTGCGACTCCCTCAAGTTCCGATCATGCGGAAGGGCAGATGAATTTGCAGCTAGTTTCAACTTGGGGTCAGCGACACTCAACAAATCTCCAGCTTCGTGCGCACGCCACACGCTGTCCACCAGCACCACATCCTCGGCGCGGGCTGCATCAAAGTCCAGCGGTCGTCTCCCACACACAACTTCCAGCATCAAGATCCCAAAGCTGTAGACATCCGATTCCTTTGTGGCTTTGCCTGTGTGGGACATCTCCGGCGCCATGTAGCCTAGCGTGCCTGCCATCAAGGTGGTCTTGTCCACCTTCTTATGGTCTATCAACCTGGCCAGCCCAAAGTCGGCGAGATGCGCGTTGAAATCCGCATCCAGCAGGACGTTGCTGGACTTGATGTCTCTGTGCAGAATACATTGCTGCCATTCCTCATGCAGATAGGCTACGGCTGAGGCCACACCCGCCAGGATGCTATGTCGTGATTTCCAAGGAAGTACGATAGGCTCGAACCACAAATTCTTTTCTTGGTTTTGTTGGCTCGTGAAGATCCACTTGTCCAGACTTCCATAGGGCATGAAGTCGTAGACTAACATCAAATTCCCATTCTCGTGGCACCATCCCTTCAACTGCACCAAATTCCGATGTCGAATCTGGCTGATGCTGGACGCTTCTGCTACAAACCCTTCCTCACCTTCCTTGGACTCTTGGCGGATGCGTTTCACAGCGATCAAAGCACCCGATGGCTGCAAAGTGCCCTTGTACACAGCGCCGAATCCGCCGGCGCCAAGCAGGTTGCTCTCGCTGAAGTCTCTGGTAGCCTTCTTGAGCTCTTTGTAGGTGAACAGCCGCGGTACTAGGAGGCGGTGGATCTCACTTGGATTACCAGCTTGCGGTTTCCTAGAGCCCCTCCTACGTCGTCGTATTAGACAAAGGCAGAAGGCGCCCAGAACCAAGAGAGCTCCAACCGCTCCGCATACACCCGAAATGAGGGCCACCTTGCTCTTGGGGCCTACTGCTGGGGCCGCAGTTGGTAGCAGAGAGGGTGAGAGCGACAGAGGAGACGGAGATGGTGCAAGAGCTACTTCTGGCATACCAATACTCGAAAAGCTCCAAGACTTGATCTCGTGAACCTCTGTGTAGGACCCAGTGCTTGCACTAAACCCCACATACATGTACTCGTTGAACACGCTGCTCAAATCCAAGTTCTGAACCCTAATCACAGGGTTGGTCGGTTTCCTAACACCTGTTGCAGAGGTACCATTTGCAAACCTCACATCCAATGTCTGCCCAGTGGCATTGTAATCCACCCATGCTGTGAAGTCCCCCCCATTGCAAAGATAGGAGCAATTGACAAGACTACCCCCACACAAATTGTAGGTTTTCGTGGAATTCATACTGTTGACGTCCACACCGATGTGGCTGTCACTGGGATCGTCGAACCAGTCCGTTTTCCAGGTGTCAAACTCCACCGCAAAGACTTGGTTGGAAGGCAGCCCATTGTACTGCTGCCACAGCAGGCACAGGCATGACCCCCCACCCGCTAGAGTGCTGTTGTCCGTCGCAAAGGTGAATGCAAGCCCATCTCCATGTTGGTAGCCTGTTGAGGAAGGCCACAGGTCCCGACCTGTGATGGCGAAGGAAAAGGAGGTGCTGAAGGAGGCAACCTTACCTGATGCTACGTCCACCACCCTCACTTTCTCCCTCCACAGGAGCTTCCCGCAGGAACCTTCGGATTTGGCCGCTCCTTCCAGGTTGATCTGAATCGAGGAGTTCGCTGTGTTGTGCTGGACATCACCCACCAGGTTGAAGTGGTCGGTGGAGTTGAAACTCTGGAAGGAGAAATTGGTGTTCTGGGTAGCAATCAAGTAGGATCCAGAGGGCAGAAGTAGCCTGTAGACAAGCAGTGAAACTAGGACTCGCTGGATGCTGCTCCTGCATCCGAGGGTTAACAGTAACGGACCCTGCTGTAGGCCAGATCTGCCCATGGCTACGCATATATGCATTAAATCACTACACGTATATCATCTATTCTGTTTCAAATAGACACCCACCCGTAAAAATAAGTGTTGATGCATGAAACCTTCAAATGTCTGCGTGCGAGGATTTGTTGTGAATGAGAGATGCTTCACCTCAAGATTAGACCATCAATTAGGCTCATATGTAGACACGGATTTGTGGAGCTATGCTATGCACCAAGTGCTACTGCCTCCTGTCGGAGATGATCTCTTTTGGAACTCTTTGAACTCTCTGTAAGCATTTGCTGCATGGTAAGCCGTGGCAGTGGAAAAATAAGGTGGTGGTGGTGGTGGTGGTGGTAGACACTCTGTGGATGCCGAGGGTAAACCTTCTAAAGCCCACAGACGACAGCAGCAGCAGGAGGGTACTTGCATTCTACTGGGTAATACAAAGTTAACATGTTCAAAAGAGGACCTAAGTTTGCATTTCATCGCATGTGACGGAATAAAACTTGTAGTACTTGAGGACGGAATGGGGGATAGTACAGACAGAATCAAACTAGACTACCTAATTTGAAATATCGGGTATGTATCTCAGAAACTCATCTCTAAGAGTACGAAACGAGGAAGTATACATAATTGTCGAGGAATACTGCAATTTGCGGTGACAAACTGAATCTGCACAGGGGTAGTTGCTCGATTTCTGCATGATTTGGAGGCAGCTAGCAGCAAGGATAAAAATCCTTGGATGATTGGATCAATTCTCACAATGTGCACATGATTCTAACTTGTCTGCCCTAGCTGAGCCTCGAGATCTTCGTCGCTGCACAAGGACGTCTAACTTGGTGTGGAGCTATACGGTACCCTCCGAGTAGCGGCTTGCAGGAAGTTGTTTGGCACCTTGACCTGATCAGGATAGCTCCGCGAACTACTTCCAGCTACGTACTGTAGTTTGGGCCTGAACGTTCAAGCCCAAATCACAGAAATTAAGAGAGGCTCTTCGCTTGGATGCAGGTTGCACTACGACATTAGCGACGACGAGACGACCAAGTTGTCCCAGCCTCAAATCAATAAACAATATTAAGCAATTAGCGGGGCCCGCGATCCGACACCCCCGGGCAGGCCCACCAAAACTTTTATTTTATTTTGATCCCAATCAACAACTGCTGCCCGCCCCGCCTGAAAAAAAATATCGCCCTTGCATTCTTGGAAGGCTGCTTGACCACAAATCCCATACTGAGTGCACTTCACCTTGAAGGTCCAAATTTTCATATAAATAAATAAATAAATAAATAAACAAATGTTTACTGCCCTTCAGTAAATAATCAATTGACTGGGATTTCATTTCCGAAATGAAACCGAAAGCATGTAAATACATGCCAATAAAGCATGGAATGAACTTGGAAGTAAAAAATAGTACAAAGTCCTCTTTAGCAATGAGGTTATAATGTATGTGACTTACCATTTGAAAGGGTCTTTTGGCATTCCAAAATGAGACTTCTATTAGTGTGCTATTTTAGTTTTTATTTTATCATATTTTGGTAAATGTCTTTTACTTTCACGAGTATTCATACATATTCAAACAAATTAAGGCGAATAAATGTAATCATGTGTATCATGCCAAATTATATTTAAAATATGCATACTATAATTAATTATGATTTATTAAATTCAATCATGCTTAATTAGTTTGAATATGTATGAATACTTGTGAATGTAGAAGGCATTAACTAATCTATTATAAACTAAACAAACTAAATATAAGTTTCATTTTAGAATGACAAAAGGCCCTTTCAAAAAGTAAGTCACACACATAACCTCAATGCTAATGAGGATTTTGTAATTTTTTTTTTAAACTTCCAAGTTCATTACATGCTTCATTGACATTCATTTATATGCTTTCGGTTCCACTTCGGAAATAAAATCCAATCAATTACTTATTCACCAAGGGGAAGTGAACATATATATTGAATTTTGGACCTTCAAGGTGAAGTGCACTCAATATCTAGATTTGTGAACAAGCGGCCTTCAAAAATGAAAGGTGATTCTTTTCTAAAAAATCCAACAAGGCGAGCAATAACTATTGATTGGGATCATATATATACAAAAATTTGGCGGGGCTACCTTGGGTGCCGGATTGTAGGCCCCAACCTTGAGACCCCCTTCCCCCCCATTGGGGTCATGACTCGGCTGACTAGGGCCCACCAGAATGGCATGAGCTCTAGCCCCAATCCCTTTTATCTTAGAACCCACATTTCTCCTGGAAGATCAAACATGTAATTAGTACGAGATGATTAAAAACCAGGTCGAGCTGCCGTAGCCATTTTCCTCATGAATTTTGGAGTTTGTATGAATATCTTATTCATTATTGAAGTGGAGAATCTCTTTCTTTTGCAATGATAATATATCCCCCCCCCCCCCCCCCTCCTCCTCTAAAATAGTTAACGCATTTTGAAAGCCTCTGCTCTCAAATTCATAGGCCTGATTAAGGTGACGCTCACCTTAGAGAGGGATGGGGTTCCTTGTATACAGCACTTGTCTCCACATCAAATGCATCTCACCAATCCCACTCATGTAACAGCCAATTCCTTGTTCCTCATGTGTGGCAGGTGCGAATGAATTGCCCGAAAAGCATCTTGTATCCTTCAGCTTCTGTTCCCAGGCAGTTAGTTACAGATGAACCAGTTGAGTTGGAGACTTCAGGAGGATTACCGATCATTTTAGAGGAATCTATAGAATATATCTCAAATGAATGAAAGCAAAACCATAAGATGTCAACATGTAACCGGTTGGATTTAGGGCCACTTCACATATGAGCCAAGAGCTGTGACCTTGTAATGGTGAGGACCCTTCACTCTCATCCAAAGGCCGTACCATGGGTGTTGGAAAAGCCGTTTTATGTAGTCACGGGCCCTCAAGCATAGTGTGAAGTGAGAATGGACCATGTTGCGGGACCATTACAAATTTTTTTGGCGGGAAAAGAGGGGAGGATTTGGTTTAATATAGTACGTCTCAAAATTTATCAATTTAAGAGAATTACTTGGCGGTGTTTGTGTGTCTTGGAATCTGTCCTGGAATCTGCTTTGAAATTTGTCCTAAAATCTGTTGTCATGGTCTCCCAGAATTTTTGTGAGGCCCACTTCTTGGAGGTGGGCTTGATGCAAATTCCGGTAGACCATGCACCCTTATCCACAACCTGTCATGTAGGACTCCGAGTAGACTTTTCATCCACAAACTTTTCTTTGGACCTTTAGGCCTTCACCTCCTAGTGTGAAGTGAACTTGGACGGTCTCCACCTTTTCGACCAATGAGAGCTCTTACATTCCCATGGTCAGGGGCCTTCAGCCTTGTGTGTGAAGTGGCCTTTAGAATCACTAGGACCTTGACCGACTATATACGCCCAAAAACCTCCCGGGTACTGGTTCCCACTGCCTCTCTAGACTCAGCTGACTTAACTGGTTACAGTGTATGTTAGGAGTTGCGACCTTCCTTGAATCCACTGCACTGTAGCCTGGCCCGGCTGCGTGGCATGACTCTATGAAGACTATATTCTTCCTTTGCAGCTTGCTTGGAGCGGCCTGTAGGCTACTTTGAAGCAGGTAACATGAAAGGCAGCTCATTATTTTATTACTACTTGCCATTCAACAGCCTGTTATACATGATGTGGATATGACTGCATGCATACTTTGACTTCAATGAGACTTCTTAAAGCACTGAAACAAGGTTGCATGTATGCTTATGCACAGTCAAACTGTGGAATGTCTTCACAAGTCTCCCTAAGTATGTGGGATTTGAGTCTACCTATCTGGTAGGTATTTAACTTTTGGATGGGGGTGCACCAAATGGTTATTTTCATTGATGAAAGCATGATACAAGTTTGGCAACATAACTTCTGAAACGATCCTGAGCCGGGCTTGGAAGAGAAGCCAGAAGAAAATACCGAAACAAAGACCAGATGACAGGTGTAGACTAATTCAGAAATTGGAACCAATACCCAAAATTTAGAACCACGAACAGAAGGCGACATGTCTCTATGGCAAGAGCCAACAACAATTTCATAGCACGGTTGCGAGGCACAAATGGTGAGCACCTAGTTCATCAGCCACCAAGTGCCGCACAGCCTCAAAATTTGAACACTTTCATTGACCGGGGGCTATAAAAACAAGGTGACCTTGATACATGTCCCTCTAACTTACAGATAATAACACACGCACCCCACTATTTGCCAAAGTGTTCAAAGACACAAGGTCGTCGCACTAATGAGTATTCAAATTCATGAAAGGTACGTTTCCAAGCATTGCCGCCACACTCAAATTTAAAGTTGGTTCCACTTGTGGGACTCATGTTAACAAGGATGCCAATGAATAAGCAGTGGATATGATTAAGAGAAAATATCGTTGTGAAACACCCAAACCAATGAACGGATAGAACCGACCACTCGTTACAGATGAACCAGTTGAGTTGTGAGATAACTGGTTCAAATTCAAGACTTTAAGAAAATTACCCATCATTTTAGAGCAATCTATGGGACATACCTCAAATTAATGAAGAAAATCCGAAAGATGTAACTTGTAACCGACTGGACTTGGAAACACTAGGATCTTGACCGATTATGTCCAGAAACCTCTCCAGACACTGATCCAAATGGTCCAAAGGCAGATTACCCCACAACAAATGCCCAAGGCTATTAAAGGGGCGAATTGAAGATTTGGTGGGAGATCACCCCCAATGGTGCATGATTTTCATGTGGAGGATGTTGACAGCACACATCCAAACACATTGGGTCTCCACACAACCGCATGCACTCCCAGAAGCGATTAAGTTCTTTCTCAATTACCAGACAACGCTGGCTTTTGAATAATCATACTTCTAACAAGCCGTTCTAGGGTTGATCCTCCATCTCACAATGAATGTCATCCAGTGTAATAGCTGGTGTGACATTCAAATAGCCACAACCTTCAAGAGATTACACGTTGTGTGTTGCATTGACATTGGTGGGGAATGTATTCAAACCCATGTGTAGATTAAATGTCAGCACCCACTGGTTATCTGACAAATTTTATTATGTGTGCCACAATCCTGATTTAGAAAAGTGCCAGTCCAAAAGTGTTCCGAAGCTTAGTTTCAGATTGTGGCCATCAACTAAACATATGCTCTTCCATGGCCCGAGTCAAATTATAACACAATGCCCTATTACTACAACATGTCGTCCGATCCTTCGTATGCAGCATTTACAATTCAGAACACGTGTCATGGCCATGGCTACAAATGTAGCACCTACGCTCACCGTGCTCAAACTCTAAACATGTCGTGGCAATATGGATCGGCCCCTACCTCTCTACTTTAGGTCTTGCTGAGCCGATCCCATCTGCGAAGAGCTCCGCGTCGTGAAATTGGATGACGCTGTCATAAATGTGGAAGACGAATCAAATGTAGATTGCCTTTATCTCCTCTGCAGTGATGATAGTGAAGGAGAGCGTGGTTGTGACACTATTTGGGTACGAGAATGTCCTTGCGCATTAATGTACACAATTGTCGAAAGACTGGCTTCTGATGCAAATGAGAAATCATCAGGAGATGTTGATCCACTGATCATCCGGTACTGCACCAGAGGCTTGCAAGGGGGAAGTGCAGGCAATGTCTCCATCTCCTCACTCTGTAGCAATTGGTTCACAGTTCGCATTGATGGTCTGGCATCGGGACTCGGATTACAACATAGCAGGCCTAAGTGGAGCAAATCACCCACAGTCTTGTTCTCTTCCCTTGCTCCCTGAAGAGCAGCAATAAAAGCGTTGGCTTCTAGTGGCATTAGCGTAGACGAGTCAGAGTTGAACTCCGAATCTTTAGAAGCATTCGAGAGACCTGAAACAGAAGACTGCGACTGCCTCAAGTTCCTATCGCGTACAATGTCAATTGAATCTCTAGCTGGTTTTAGCTGCGGGTCAGCTACATTCAGCAAATCTCCAGATTCGTGTGCACGCCACACGCTGTCCACCAGCACCAGATTCTCGGGCGTTGACCTTCCATCCAGCGGTCGTCTCCCACACACAACCTCAAGCATCAAGACCCCAAAACTAAACACATCAGATTCCTTTGTGGCTTTGCCTGTGTAGGGCATTTCCGGCGCCATGTAGCCTAGCGTTCCTGCCATCAAGGTGGTCTTGTCCACCTTCTTATGGTCTATCAACCTCATTAGCCCAAAGTCGGCGAGATGCGCATTGAAATCCGCATCCAACAGGACGTTGCTAGACTTGATGTCCCTGTGCAGAACACATTGCTGCCATTCCTCATGCAGATATGCTACGGCTGAGGCCACTCCCGCCAGGATGTGATGTCTTAAGTTCCAAGAAAGTACCGTAGGCTCGTACGATTGATTCTCTTGGTCTTTTACGCTTGGAAAGATCCATTGATCCAGACTTCCGTTGGGCATGAAGTCGTAAACCAACATCAAATGCCCATTCTCGTGGCACCATCCCTGCAATTGTACCAAATTCCGATGCCGAATCTGGCTGATGCTGGACGCTACTGCTACAAACCCTTCCTCGCCTCTCTTGGACTCGTGGCGGATGCGTTTCACAGCGATCAAAGCGCCCGAGGGTTCCAAAGTGCCCTTGTACACAGCTCCAAATCCCCCAGCACCAAGGAGACTATCGTTACTGAAGTTTTTGGTAGCCTTCTTGAGCTCTTTGTATGTGAACAACCGCGGTCCCACGGGACGGTTGATGTTACTTGGGTTACCAGGTTGTTTCTTGGCAGGTTCCTTTACTTTCCATCGAAATAGACAGAAACAAAAGGCAACAAGAAGTAACAAACCTCCAAAACCCCCACAAATACCCGAAATGAGGGCCACCTTGCTCGAAGTATGAGCCCCCGGGAGAGCCTCCAGAGATATTGATGAAGGAGATGGTGAGTTAGGAGACGGTGAGGGAGATGGTACTGCAGCTGGGGGAGCTTCTGGTATGCCACTACTCACAAAGCTCCAGGACTTGATCTCGTGAACCTCTGGAAACTGTCCAGTGCTTGCACTGAACCCCACATACATGTACTCATTGAACACCCCACTCAGATTAAGGTTTGCAACACGAATCACTGCCTCGGCTGGTCTCGCAACACCTGCTACAGATGACCCATTCGCAAACCTCACTTCAAGTGTCTGCCCAGTGGCATTGTAGTCAATCCACGCTGTGAAGTTTCCGCCATTGCAAAGATAGGAGCAGTTGACGTGGTTTCCGCCACATAAATTGTACGTACCTGCCGTAGAGTTCATACTGTTGATGTCCACACCAATGTGACTGTCACTTGGGTCGTTGAACCGATGATTCCTGTAGGTGTCGAACTCAACAGCAAATAATCGATTGGAAGCGCCATTCCCATTGTTCAACTCCGGGATGAGGCACATACTTCCCCCACTGCTTCCTACCGTGCTGTTGTCCGTTGCAAAGGTAAAGGCAAATCCGTCTCCATGGAGCCAACCTGTAGAGTCATGCCAGGAATCTTGACCTGTGATAGAGAAGGAGAAGGAGGTACTGAAGGATGCCACAGCACCACCTGGCAACAAGTCCTTCATCCGCACTTTGTCTTTGTAATACAGTTTTCCGCAGCTGCCTTTTGATTGGAAGGAGCCCACCGGGTTGAGAAGGAATGAGGAGTCACCCACAAGGAACGAGGAATCATTCACAAGAATGAACTGATTAGACGAGTTGAAAATTGGGAAGGCGAAGTTGGTGTTCTGGCTTGCGACCCTTAAGGATCCATAGGGCAGCATCCCACATAATAAAATCACAATTTGGGAATAGCGCAGTACGAGGTTTAGTACCATCCGAGCCTCCCCAAAGTTGCTCATCATGGAGGTGAGCCGCGCAATTACTAGCGAAGTCCTGACTATGGGACATATAACATCATCAGCTCACTTGCAAATCTGCACAAATTTTACAGTTTCCAGGCCTCGACGCCCATGACAGCCAGACTTTATATATGAGTGGGTGTCAGGACATTAATAACTCCCGAATCTGTGTTTCTCAAGGTTTAAGGAAGAAATCATGATGGTGGCCTGAGACATGATTTGTACCTGAGGGCGGCTGAGGATCTAGACTAAGAGTAGAAGTCTATGCGTTTGTGGCTTGACAGATGCCAAACAGGACTAGGCTAGGAGACGGAGAAGCTAGTCTAGTTCATAAGCTGAACAACTCATTAAATTATTCTCTATGGAGCCACCAGCCCTCCAGTGAAGACGAGAAGAAGCTGGCAAGGCCGCCCACAGAAAGCATATTACTCAGACACATGACCATGACAATCAAACTTGGCCTACTTGCGGAAAAACCATCCCAAGTATGCATTTGATGATTCACTTGTGATGCCGGGTGAACTACTGCTAGCCATCACCGACTGAAACCTAGCCAATGTTTTATGTCTGCACGTCTTGATGTTGCCTACATTCTTAACAAGGTTTGCACCACCTCCATCTCAAGCCCCACACCTAGCTAGCTCAGATTGACATGAGCAGCTCAACATCAAGGATTACTGTTGAGCCAACTTGTAACAATCAATCTGTGTGTATATCAAGTTATTCCACCGGATCCTTCTCATCAGCACTCAATATTGTCAGGCTAAAAACTCTTTCTAATTCACTTCCATTACAACAAATGCGAGGGAATCATCACGCCCGCCAAAACCCAACTTATTTGGCACCATCGTAACCTTGACATTGCACGCAGCTCCTAAAAGCTTTTTCCTTGCCTCGATCACCTGCATTATCTTGAGCTGCACCTGGTCTCCAAAAGCTCACAAAGGACACAGACTAGTTGTGTCCATACCCATCAGAGAGTAGTGGACCCCGACCTCACTCATTCACACAGATGTCATGGGTGGAGGATCGAGAAAAATCAACACAAAAGCAGCGACGAGCTCCCTGCTTGAGTCACAAGTTCCTACAAGCCCCCCATGGGCTTCGACAAACACTAGGCCAATTGCTTAGGTCTACGGGAGGCTAAGTTGCTCTTTGACTTGCTGGGCGAGAGGGAATTATTGTTTACAAAATGTACCTCGCATTCATCCAACAAGAACGCCCTAATATAGGATGTACGTTGAGAGGGTAATTAAGGATAATTCGACACCGTGAATACAAAGATCCCGAATTAGTCCGCACCGTTTATGATATTTAGTGGCATGCACGCACACTATTGGTGAAAAGTTTAAACTAGATGTTTGGAGGTCTTAAAGTGGACCCGTGTACAATAATTGTTAACATGATATTATTTGTCAAAATAAGTAACTACTAGAAGCTCAAGATTGATCGCACTAAATGACATTTAGCGTAGCACATTGGGATACTTGAGATAATAGTTTTGCATTTTAGCATGCAAGGGGAAGAAAAGAATTGAAAGACGACCCCGATGTTGCCACCGTTGTGAAGTATGGTGTTGCTTCATTTTCGAGTCGGTCTAAGTCTATATGTAATCCCAAAATGGACATTATGAGAACTAGAGGATTCCCAAAGACTATTGCCAGGCCCTCCTTTCGAAGGTGAACACCTTGAACTGGCACAAGTAAGCCTACCGGCACTTATCTCCCCCAAGGGCAAGCCCCTAGGTTCACACATGGTTGGGTGAAAATATCGGGTTTATCTGGATCCCTCCACTATGATTGGGTGGATCATAGGCAGTATGGTGCACCGGAAATCAAGTGCTAGCCCAAAGGCCACCCATCCGAATACTAATTCCAACCTTGGGTGGCTTAACCTCGGAGTCCCCATGGTATCCGGGTCAAGGCCTTGGGTTTAAGGCACCCTTCAAGTGGAAGACATTATTGAGCACACTTCAAGTGTTCACATTTTAGTATGCAACAGGAAGATAATATTGTCGAGCATACCAATGCCAAACATCATTTGTGTACACTTGTAGATCATTATGTAACATAGGCATACACCTCATCACAATATTAAACATACTGATGCCAAGATGTTAGTAAGCACACTTGAAAGCCAAGTGTCATGAGGTGACACTAATGGTGAAGTTGTTCATCATTTGTATAACCTATCATACGCCTCAAAACAAATAAGTGACACCATTGCACATGTGACACTTAATACCATAAACAGTGTATTGAGATCATAGTTTTGAAATGAATTTACCACAATTCTATTTGGGGGGGTAGATTTTTTTATATAAATGAACGAGAGGTATGTTCGTCTGCAACAATTCCCTTTAATTTTTGAATTCTCATAGGGATCCGAACAGCAATCTTACAAAGATAAAAGAGGATCTACCAACTTAAAACTCCCCCCCCCCACCCAAACAAACAAACTTAATCAGCATATTGTAGTGCTAGAATCAAAATCATGCCAACATGCTATTTTATATATAAACATGAATGTAATCTTGCGTCTTAGAATAATCTGTAATTGACTTCATACAGCTGGTTGTACTTAAAGGCCATTGTGCGCAGTCCAAACACCACTTTTTGACAAGTTATGGTGTTTAATAATGTGAGTATTTGCAATTTGGTGTGGAAAACCCACAGTTTGGTGGGTTGTGGATTACTAGTGTCATATCAATAGAAATTAAATGTGGTCAACTGAAGGTAAGCGCGTGTTAATGGTCAGTTTTTGTGATTTGCCATGATTCTCAACTTGGATTTTAGAGTTAGGAATGTCCTTGGGTCTGCAAATGTGATACAAGATTTTTGTGACAATCTAAAGAACTTGTTTGATGTCTCATGTGGTTTATATGATAAATCTTATGGTAAAATATGTCAAAGCCATAAAACAAAATTGGATTTTACCCTCCTCAATCACATTGACTACTATTGAGTCTAGAAAATTTTAGCATGTTGTCTAATCTCCTTTGATTATTAAGGTTCAATCCTCAAGGTTTCAACAATTTGAGCTAGTGTAAAGGGCATGGCATGTTCAAAGTGAGATATAAAGGGAGGAAGATGGTACAAAACAAAGGTTAACTCATGGCAAAGTTAACCAACAAATGGTTGAGAGCCCATCGGGTTGGGACCCGCAAAAGTGAGTCCTTGATTTGATCTTGACATTCTTAATAAGCAACCTTCATGAGGTTCAAAACTTTGACCAAGAACTCGTCAAAAATGACTGAGAGTTTGTTGTAGTCTTCCACATAAGATCCACCAAAGCATCATTATATAAACATTGGAAACATAATAAAAAGGTTGAAGCTCTCAAGTTGATAATTATAGTGTAAAGTGGATTTGATTGACTAAGCGTGAGTAACACAAGCTCATTGTTTCCATGTTCTCAATATTAAAGAGAGAGGAGGCCGAAGCAAACTCTTCTTAAAGTCTCCTAAAAAATCTCAGTCCAATGTAGAAGAACATCAAAAAACAACAACACATGTTTTATGATAGATCTAACCATACAGATGGAAACCTTGTCGAACGTTCACGTGTCTAAAATTTGACCGTTCACGTGTTTAACATCAGAAGATCATATAATGTACAACGTGTGCACTGCGTATTTTTGAATTGTTGGGACAAAAACATCCACGTTGACCTTTAGAGTTTATCGCAAATAAACATGATGCCTCTTGCTCATCCAACATACAACCTTGAAATAGTATGCAAGCCCGAGGTTTCTACAGTACCTATTCAAGCTCTCACGTTCTATCTATAATGCAAAGGGGGCCTACGCAAGCCAATATTCAATAGGTTTTGACATCATGGGAATTGCATCACCAAAGTGGGATGGTCAACTAAAATAGAACGGTCAAGAGTACCTTAGAAACTGTAGACCGGTGTTCAAGCTGGACTGTTCTTATGGCCGGTTCTCTCTCTCTCTCGGACCCTTGAGTGCAGTGTGTATTTTTGACAAAGTTCTTGCAAGTTTTTGACATTTGGCACGCAAAAACTTGCACAAAAAGAAACTACATGTCAATTGACATGCATAATTCAGATTCTAACATGTAGTGTGACTTGTGAAAGGAAAAAAACCACACGTCAATTGCCACTTTAGAAACCGAAACGACACGTGCTACTAGGCATGTGACATTGAGGTGACATTTCAAAAGAAAATGTAAATGTCGATTGCCATTCATTTTCGTTTTTGAAAACGTCACATGACACTTTGGATTTGAAGTTGAACGTCAGCTGAAATTTGTCAAACATACACACTGCTTGAGTAATATGACCCTTTGAGTTGAAAATGGGTAATGTCCGGGAAGGTTTTCAGACATAATCGGTCGAGATCCTAGTGTTTCCAAGACCATCCAGTTACTGTTCTCCCTCTTTAGTATGATACGTTGGGGAAACACCAAAAAAGTCGTATTATCGAGGTGTCATCTTCTCATTAATATGATAAATGGCGTAAAGTTGTCGTATTATCAAGGGAATACGAAAACATAAGTAATATGAGCTTAAATATATATGTACAATGAGTTTAAGCAATACAGATGGCATAAAATAATAACTTATAACTCCAAACAAATACAAATATTCTCAAGAACTCTTGAAATAGGAGTTCAAAGATCTCTAGTGTTGCCTACCCAAGTTAACAACTACCATCTTATCTAAATTCCATACTAACTTCTGAAAACTAATCATTTCATTAACACCAAAATATAAAGAGTTCTCTAATAAGAAACTAGACAACAATGATGCAAAAATGTATCATAATGTTGAGGGTGTCGTATAAAGGAGTGTCGTCGTATTAATGAGGTTAGACTGTACATGTTACCATCTTTCGGGTGTTTCTTTACTGATTTTGAGGTGTATTCTCTATAATCTTCTAAAACGGTGGGTAGATGATCGTACTGAAGTCTAGAACTTCAACCTGTTCATCTTCTATAAGTAGCGGCCAGTTCTCCCCGTGCATGGAAATGGGGCTCTCGGCATGTGTAGTTGCGGGCCTGTGCGAAGAACCTTCAATTTTTTTGGTTAATTTTGGGAGTCCTTACATGGTGCAGTTGTCAGTTTGTGTTGTACCTGCTTAACTTAAACGCATTGGTCTCTTCAGTACTTTGGTTCGGTCATCAAGAAGATTGGTTGTGCCTTGTTTAGGCATGGTCACTTCTAAATACTACTAAGTGTAAACCCATCGTACGTCTCTTATGTTTATAATATTACACACATGCGTCACAACACATGTAAGGTGGGTGTATCTATTTCGGTTCACGACCTATTATTGACACCTTGAATCAAGGGTACAATGGGCAAAAAACATATGAACGGCTATTGTACATTGTTCCCCGAAAATCAAAAATAAAGTAGAGGCATAAAGGGTATGACTTATGTGCACAATGCTCTTATGGCAAGTCCGCCATGTAGCACATTGAGATACAAATAAGGAGTGAAAGTGGCTTCAATATACTACATAGAAGCAAAGGAGTAATATGTTTAATGAACTAGGTATATAAATAAATATACTTTACAATATGAACCAATTGACTCGTATCCATTGCGACCACACATTTTCATAATCATGAGGTTTTAGACAAGGTCATTATTACTTGTTCAATAATAATGTTATCCCATGCAAAAGGCGGGACATGACCAATATGAGTAGTGCCAATAGATGCTCCTATCTATATAGTGGACAACGTGGTGGTGGTGAGGCCATTGCCTCACCGTTCCTACCGTTCTTGTCTAAAAAATATAGAGAGAAAAGGGTCACATCCCAAAGATTCCTCTCAAAACAAACATGTTACAAAAGAACGAGAAAAGAATTGTGACAAGGTGGGAGGATTACAAGTGCAAAGGTGGGTATGGACCTGAGGGAAACGTGAGGGAGGTGGTGGCCTTGGAACCAAGCTGTGGGCACGGGCGAACCAAGCCGTACACTGGTTCCTTGGAGGCAAAGGTTTAGGCATCCAACAAGGAACAAGTGTATGGGTTGGTTCGCCCAAATCCGTGGGCGGGGACATGGTGGCGGGTCATTAAGGACTTTTGAGCATGGGCATGGACATACATGCATATGATAGATACGTGCGGACATGGGGGCATATGGTTGCATGAGTTTATGGGGTTGGGTTGTTAGGATATTAAATCATATGCACAGGTGCAACATGCCGGAGACGGGATGCATCAAGCTAGTTTATATACAATGAAGGACTTGGTGGTGGTCATGGTGGTGAGGTTGTCATTGACTCGCCTCACCATCCCTCCACTGTTCTTGCCTCTTTAACTTTTCTTTTTGAAAAAGAAAACCCAAAGAAAAAGGGACACATGTAAAAAAAATCCCCCAAAACAAACATGTGACAAAGAAATAGGAAACAAATGAACCTCATGGCGAGACACCAATGCCCCATAATACACCGGTTAAATCCTAAAGTCCGTGTCGACGTTAAAAATAATCAATTGAAGGCGATCAAAGCGGCCTTGAGATTATCCCAACATCTTGTATACGCTCTGATGTTCGAAATTGCTTTTTAATTGCTTTTTAATTCTTTTACTTACAACCACAGAACCGATCTTAAAGGAGGCTCCGATTTATTTGGGACACCGGTGTCCCGCCATATAGTTCAAATATGGAAAGGTAGAAGCTGGTGTCACTAGAAGCTAACTCTGTTGGAGAGGATAAGTTTGTGAGGTACCTACGTACCTACTCCACTCAGGCTTGCTATGTTGCCAGCCAAGTCCAGAAGCCAGACAATCAATGCAAATTGTGAACCAAATGCTACAAAGTGATGAGTTGGATGCATTGCCTGCACTTCCAACGTGCAAGCCTCTGATGCAATACAAGATGATGAGTGCATCAACATCTCCTGACGATGTCTACTAAATTGTATCCGAAGCCAGGCCCACGACAATTGTGTACATAATTGTGCAAGGACATTCTTGCACGCAAACAATGTCAAAACCACGCTCCACTCCTTCCGCAGGTTCGCTGCAGGGGCTACAACAATTAGGACATTCAACACACAGATCATCGTCTTTCACATTCATGTCATCCAATAACTCAACCTTGAGCTCATCGCAGATGGAAGAGGATGGATCAAACTTAGCAAGAACCAGAGGACTCGGCTCGAAATAATACTCCACATCGCCACTTTAACTTAGCATGATGCTCGACATTGGCAGATATATCAAGCCATATTACTGATTCTGCTGCTTGATAGAGAAGAGATTGCATCAAATGTTCCGCATTTGTGGCCATGGCTTTGGTGCATGACATGATTGATCATTCTTGGCCATGGCCAACGCAGCATAATTAGTTGATGGCCAAGAATTTTTCCAAAGAATTCTATGGGCTGGCATTTTCAGAGACAATATGTGTGGGAGAGCTCATAGAGAGCTGCTTGTACACAGACCTACAAGAGCTGACATTCCAGTTATACGATCTAGGGAATGGATGCACAGTGCATCAAGTAGAAGCCCCCAATTCTGTGATTGACTCCAATTCCGACACCTGTCTTTTTGTCACAAAGGAAGCAACTGCACACTGATTATCCCAATTAGTGTTTGTTACTATTCGGAAGTTACGCAGTGCAATTATGTCTTAGTTAGGAGTTCAATTTTTACTAATGAAAGTTTAATAGGTTGTCTAGACATTTTAGAACTTAAATGATTTTTCTTGGTAAAACATTACAATCTCATTGAATAGTTAAGGTAGATGAGGCTAATGTGGATACCTCTAGTTTTGTGGAATCTTTTAGCCGATGGATTCGAGCATTAGAAGTTTAAGTAAGTTAGCAATTGTGAATTAGGATCAAAGAATTTGAAATCATTGAAATTGGAGTCGAGGAAGGTGTTGTTCTAGGCTGCGGAATGTTCTAGACTTCCCAATGTCACTCTGTTATAGGAGGGAACTTTTTTTATTGTTCAATGTTGTGTAAGTAGACAAACATCATTAGTAGATTCTACATGGGACATTTGCCAATATTGGTTGTGACATGTCTCTAAAGTGGTCACATGTAAGATAAAATGTTGCCAAATTATTTTTCATTATAGAATACTCACAATACAAGTTGGTCGGCTTCTCACAACTACATGCCGCCTCCTAATTTGCCCACCTCAAGCACAAAAGCCAAGCATGTCATAGCTCGGTGGATAGCACTCCTCATCATGAAGGATGGTGGGTGTAGATTGATTTTTGCGAAGGTAAGTAACCCAAATACCATCAAGGTAGTAGCTAAATCAAAATGTATTACTCACTCACCAAATTAGAGTGATTATACCTCTGATGAAGAGCCAAAAATAGATGTCCAATTAAGGAAACTAACCCAATTAGTCTCATCTACCTTATAGCATTGTGTAACTCCAAATAGTAACACACACTAATTGCGATCATAAGTGTAGTATGCACATCACCTTGAACACCAAGTATATTGTTTTACAAATTAAAAACTCAGTTCATTGGTTGAAAGAGACAACATGTCAACAATCAACACTATCCATTTTGGGGGCCTTTGTCATTAAAAAGGGTCAAATGAGATTTCATGACTTTGAATGTTTGTACATAAATTAGAATGCTATAATTTATATCTCAATATCATTGTGCGCAAAGTGCAATTCTGACTAAATTATTAAATAATTTGCTTGGGTTGGGTAAGGGATTGTAGTGCTCAAATAGTCTGCAATAGGCGCTTCTACCTTGACCTCCTAGCCTATTGAGCCACAATAGCAATTATGGGTGATAGTGTGGCTCCTCTTATTCATTCAAGAATAGACACATCAGCAAAAACAATTGGCCTGACCATTTAAATCTCCCAACCTGGATACTCCAAAGTTCAGCTGCTTGAGCCTTGACTTACACAGTAGTCTTGAGCATGTTGAGAAGAGCATAAGGCTGAGGGGGACTAAAGATTGGTGTATCATAACTATTTCATTAACTTTGAAGGGGTAGGATATGTTGTTGTAGCAATCACAACCATGTTCAAAAGTTGAAGTTTGATTCAACAACCTACTTTGCCTCCTATTCACAAAGATTTGTCACACCAACCTCAGCGATGTCTCATCATCTGCGGTCTTCCAAAATATGAAGGTTTATACTTGGACTTAGTGTGGCAGCACTTCTTTTGTTTTCTCCTGGCCTACCTTAGTTTGTATTGATCTTTTTGGAGAAGAGACAGATCTTGGATGGAATATACTTTACACCTTCAAAGTTTGCATATCAAACTGTTTCACAGATTTTGTGAATACCCTTCTATCAATACAGAACTAAAAGTGCCTTAAAATCGTGATGGTCCAGCACTCTGCTGGAGATTGTGGCACTTGATACTTGTTGGCCACCACGTGCAATATCAGCATTCTTGAGGAGTTAAGGCTAATTAGTATTTGGGTACACAGAATATGAGGCTGCAAGACATGGCCTGAATCTCACAGTACTTTCTGAGGATGACCAATAGTTGAGTAAATTTAATTGCAAATGTGTACACAAGTTGTTGGGCTTAGGTTGGTGAACCCCACAATGTTGATGAGCCTGAAACGGGCACCAAATATAGAGCATCTGTTCTTTCTAGAATGAAAATCTAAAGAAGTAGTACATTGGTAACCATTCAAGAAAAAAATCCATTCCAGGCTCACATACCTCACAGATGAATGCATCATACTTGGCAAGCCCTCAACAGTCACTTCAAAAAAAAAAATAGTGTTTCAGAAGAAGTGCCCTCCTGTTGTTCATGTGAAGTTGCAGGAAATCTCTACCAAACACCCAAGTTCTGCTCTTTGCAGCCTGTGCTTACTAAAGTAAGGGTGGTCAGCATTGCATATTCATACATTATGAAGGGATATCCCTCATGATGAAAAAATGAACGTATATCCTCTCCAAGATGCACCACACTTTTGATCTAAAATGAAGCTTTTGGTTAAAGTGACTTCAAAAGTGCCCGAGGGGTTTGCGAAAAGTAGAAACCATGCTAGCTTCGAATCAATGATTCGAGTACCGAACAAATACTTGGGACCTCATTTGTTTACCAATCTACTCCAAGATCTTTCTTGATGAACATGTCAGTGACATAGTCCACCACTGGGCCTGAAGATTTGACGTAGCCTTCAATGTGTGCACGTGCAGTACCCTCTGTTCAAAAATGTAAGCAAACAAATTATGAGTTCCACCACACCCAATTGAAACTTTTCAAAAACAGATTGCAGGAATACTTAAACTTCTGTGCCTACCAAGATTCTTCATTCAGAAAATATCTCCACTTGGGTACACAGACACTCTTCTACACATCAAGTGCCATAAAAGCAGGTCCCAAATCATGTTGTAGGAAATGATGATATATGTATAATCATGCTGAAATTAATATCACACTCTTGAACTCACCTTCCTCATGGAGTTTCTGAAGAAATTGGGACTTTGAAGGTAGCAAAAACATGCCTGCACCAACTGCTTTACGGATCGTCCAGCTGTGGTGGGGTGCAAATACTTGTTCATATGCCTTTGTTGCTGGTTCCTTTAAGGAATTCCCTCTGTGCACAGACCGTGCCACCACGGAAAACTCTCCTTAGTAAAAATGTGACAACAACAAAAAGAAAGAATTTGCAATGTTAATGCAGTCCACTTGAGCGTCACAAGCCATTGACAACTTCCTGCATGGCTCTTGATTGATCAACAACCTACAATTCATAGTGGGAAATGAAATCCAACACAGCCACTTCAAAGCATAAAACACCAGTTCTGTAGAAGGTAACTCTAGGTTTAGTCATATGCTGATCATTCAACATGTTATGTTGCTATAGAAAATATATATAGATGTTAAAACTTGAAACGAAGTAATGTTTCTCACAATCTTACATTAAACAAATCGCGGAGGTAAAGATTAGAGAAAAGAAAGCTTACTCAGTAACAAGAATCTGCTGAAAAAGGATCCTAACCATATTGAGTCCTCGTAGCACACGAAGCAGGTTGCGTGTATGGCTGCCGCCCGCTCGAACCTTATCATCCCTGATATCCTTGTCTACCATCGCTGGTAAAGTGTCAAATTCTTTAGATGCTCCAGACAGATCATTAACCTGCAAACCATGACACTCTCTTCCATAAGTTATGGTATTGTTTTCCGTCATTGCGATAAAAGAAAGTAGCACATTAGTTAGTACATAAGCTTCTCAAGTTTAACGTGATACTAAAACCAGCTGTAACTGTAGGGTATCAGATATATGTCAAGGTAAAGGAAGTAAGATTCTGCATGGCTGAAACCTAAACTTCGGGTAACAATTATATACGAACCATGCCCATTTTGCTTTAAGTCCTAAAAAACAATGTTGCCAAATTCCCATTGCACACTCTCAAATAGATAGACATAATTGCAACTTCCTGATTCCAGACACAGCTCTGTCCATGTGCGATGGAAAGTGCATATATACCAGGTATAGAAAGTACTGATTCTGAATGGCTAAAACCTAAAACTTCAGCTGACAATCATATACGAGCCATGCCCATTTTGCTTAAGTTCCTAAAAGACAATGTTACCAAATTCTATCTGTACACTTTCAAATGGACACACATAGTTGCAATAGCCTGATTACAGACACAACTATGTTCATATGTGATGGAAGCAGCACAGAAACAGACTATTCTCGTATTCACGCCATGCACTCAATAGCAGCCCGAATTACGTACCTTGCCAACATAGTCCTTTTCAGCGAACTTGAAAGCAATACCGAGGCACCCAAAGAGGATGGAGATGAGAGAGCATGCATGAGCGAATGGCGCCACCTTCAAGACTGCACCTTCCCCTTGGTTCAGCTCGCCCTCCAGCTCCTTGAACGCCTTCGCTATGGCAGACAGCGGCCTGTCGTTACCGTTCTCCATCGCCACAGAGCAAAATACCCTCCTCGCTACTAAATCCGGCAAGTAACCCTAACACCCCAATGACCCAGAACTGCTCCGAAACTCGTTCTCAAAAGAAAGTATGGTGTTACACTTAACCCCTTTTTCATGAACCACACGAATGCTCAATTTCACAACCTCCGAATCCAATTCTCCAAGTGCAAGGAGATTGAGATGGTTTCCCTTGGCTGCAATATCAGTAGCCGAGAAACTAAGGAAGTTGCCTGCCCCAAAAGCTCCTTCTTCAAACACTGATGATGTGAATGAGGTGGTTAACCGTCTATTTTATCAATTGCCAGAATGCTACGAATTATACAGTCGTAGCTGCTAACTTTATTGATCCGCTCGCTTCTCCTAATCCGACAATGCGCAACGGTGATTGACGCTCGTCGCTAAGTACTGATAAATTGCTCAAGATCTTTCTGTTTGGAGGAGATATTTGGAAGTCTGTTTTCGGTAGAAGAGCCATGGGAATGCATTAGTAGCGCTCTATCTATGAGACCCCTGTCGCCCCTTGTTTCGTAGGCTGGCCCGGCGTGTTCACACGTGACCAAGGGCCGTGACCAAGGGACATTTACCTGGACGTAGTGTTTTTTTCATAAAAATGTAGAGTAGAAGATAATTCAAAAATAGGTTTTTTAAAAATAATTATATTGGCTGTGCTCTACGTAACAATATTAAGCAATGTGTGTTTGTTCATGTGAGCTCCGAGAATATAACCATGGATGATGCATTTAGTGTAAATTCAGATGTTAGTTGCAGCATCCATGGTTATATTCTCGGCGTCCACATACACACACTGCTTAACAATGTTATGTAGAGCACGAATCTCACTTCTTTTTTTGTTTTTTGTTTTTTTTTGTTTTTTTTTCCCTCCCATAAATTTGTTCTTGAATGAATGTATGCATATGAATGTGGAAATTCTATGACTAATGTGGATGGAACTAAGTTAACTTTAGATAATTAGAAAGTCATGTGAGAAACTAGATAGAGCTATCTAAAACCTATGTTAATTCCCAAATGTTGGGGGGGGGGGGGGGGCTATAGATCTTCCAACTTGAGTTTCTTCCAAGTTGAAGTTGTACATCAATGCACTTGTTGTTTGTGGTTCTTATGTTTGTTGCATCCATTTTTTAAGCTACCCTTGACCCTCAAATTCAAGTTTTTGAGATTAGATAGAAGAATAAATATATGAGCAAAAGTTTGATGGGGTGCATGGGCTCTAAAAGTGTAATTTTTGATACGTAAAGATTTGTTTGAGATCATTTTTGGGGCTATGGAGATGGAGGAAGCAATAGGGAAGGTGACATACTAGTTGCAAATTGTATGAAAGGACAACATGTGTCTTTCCTACAATCATTGCTAAGCTTTCTAGGTTCTCATTTCTCCTCACTTTAAAAGTGTTGGTTGGTCTTTTCATTGGTGGAAAAAAGACTACTCTTAGTTCATTGTCAAAGACCTTATTATGAGTGCGATGATGTACATATAGGCTATTTCCCCTTTTAAAGTTTAGTGTTGGATGAAATAACCATAGACTTCATTAAAGTCCAATTTTTTTTTTAAATTACACTCATGAATAAATACACAAACTTGGTCTTTGTGAGTTGCACATGGGAAAGGAAGCTTCAGGTAAGAGTTTAAGAAGTTTTAATCATGTTTGACCCCAATATGATATATGTAGGTATCTTCTAGGCACTCTTGTATTGTAATATGTGCACTATGTATAAGATTTCTTATGAACCTTGACTCCACTTGGCAATACTTGAGAGATGTAGCTACATACTTTTAGTTACTTTCCTCAACTTATGAAATGGTTTAGAATATTGTTACGGTGGATCTAAATATGTTTGACAAGAGTTGCTTCTTTCTTAAGGTTGATAAAATTTAATCAATCAATGTTGATACAACTTCCAATATTTTCAAAAATCTCTCTTTACTTCACTTTGCAAATTGAATCCTTTAGAGATATAGTTTCATGTTTTTTTTTGTTACAATCCTCATGTTAAGATTTGGTTTATAATTCACATAAAAAAATTCTTATTGTTTTTGAATTTGAGAGACAAATTCATTTGATTTGAGAAACACTTCAATTAATACACTTTTCAAGTGATTTGAGATAAACTCGAAGGGAATAAAATTATTGGATTTAAGATTGTTTTTTAGATAAATTCATCCAATGGGCAAAGCCTTGTGTGCATGGCACCTTGCTTATATTACATATATTTTTTAGAAATACGCATATTAAAACTGAAGGCTCTATCCTCCATCTTGTACCATTGACAACGATATATGATTAAAGTAGCGGAAAACATCAAATTTTGACCTTAAAATGTCATCTAGAATTGTCATTTTTGTTAGCACTAGCATCCTTTATTTGGAATTAAACTATCTGAAATTGATCCTTATAATGGTTGGTTATAATGGGCTGGAATACCCATCATTCTTAAACAATTGATAATTGGCCACAACATGTAAAACCAACCAACACTTGCAAAGAAGTTAATTCAACATATTCACTCCAAAGAGCCAAATACAAAACGTCATATAATGGTTGCTTGCCAAATCAAGCAATTTTTGATGAGCCATAGTTTTATTCGAATTTTCTTTGAGTTGAATACCATATATTCCAGTACTAATTTTTGGTGCCTCCTTTGATAAAATTGGCCAAAGTGATTTTCATACAACCATCTTTTAGCCAGGGTCAAACACTTCCCTTTTGTTTCACCAAATTTTTGGGTTCCAACAACACTTTAACACTCCTTAAACATTGTAAATTATCAACAATGGACCAAAACTCCTTACCAAATCATGAGTGTTCTCAAAAACTTTGGGAATAACTCTAGTTATCTGAAACCAAGAAGAGTGTTTTCTTGAGTGAAAACCACCAAAGTTTTACCTAAAAGTAATGCCACATCAATGCCACCTCATTTTTTTCATACCTTGGACCTAGACCCAAGTGTAAACTCTTCGGGTGCGACCAATAGAATTGCTCAACATTTGGTTGGTGTCTTTTGGTGTTGGACCCTAAGTGTGAACCCATCCTAAGTTCCACCTTACAATTGCATAATGAGAACCCATGCTCAAGGGAAGACAACAGGTTGACTCCATGGTCAGGGTTTAGGGTTTAAGGAGGTTTACATCGACACTGTCACTCGGAGTAGCATGCGTGCTGCTGAACTTGCTTGACATCCAGATTTCAAGCGCACTCGCCTGTGCATCACAAATTCGACTACTTACGTGCATTCTGGAAAGGTTTGAAAGCAAGGAAGATTTGCAGCATTGCTGGGGATGCAAACTGTGAGAGGCAATTGGGAGGTAAGGGCTCAATCCACATTTCATTTCATTCTAGACTATGTACTTTGGGGCTGTGAAGAGTTCTGGGTGTATTGATCGCCACTTTCACACTTTCCCGGTTTTCTGTTCTCGTAAAGTGCACGTGGAAATGAATAGAAATTCTTGTTTGAGACGGAACCTAAGTGTTGGGGAAAGTCCCAGGGTTTAGGGTTTAAGGGGTCAAGGAACATCTGTGTCTCTGGAATTTTGCACTTCCTCAATCTGGTTTTCCTCTCAGTGAACTGAACGCACAATTTGGTTATAAATGGAATCCTTTAGGGAATTGCTGGTTTGGAAGTCCAGAGTTTAGGTGAGTAGGTATTGCAGGGTTCAAGGTAACAAAAGCTTAAGGGATACTCATGTCCCTGGAATTCGGCGAAAATCTGCACAAGTTCTGAAAGCAAGAGAGATTTGCGCTATTGTTGCAAATGCAAATTCTGGGAGGCAATTGAGAGGCAACGTTTTTCGGTTTCAGATAAAAATCCACTGGGTGAGAGTTGTGTTGAAAGTCCCAGACCTTAGGTGCCTAGGGTATTGCAGGGGTTAGGGTTTTAGGGTTTAAGGAGCATTTGTTGAAGCCTTTGTTTGAGCTTGTCGGAGAGACATCCATCTTCCCGAACTTGCTTGCCCTCCAAAATTTCAATCGCCAACATTCTTGTCTCAGGAATCCGACTACATTCCAGACGAGGTTGGAAGAGCTGCTGAAGAATTGGAAGGGTTGAGAGGCTCTTAGGGACGCTGAATAATTTTGGTGCAGTCCAAGCTGGAGGCATTCTATAGGAAGAAAATGAGCAGCTGAATTGTGTGCTGTTGGTGAACCGACTGTTGGAGATGGATCCGGCATTTCTTTTCGCGGGTGTGCGGTTGGACAAGAAAAGGTTTACTTCCGACTTCAATCGATTTCAGGTACTTGTGGCCACATTTCTACAGGGTTTTCAGATTTAATTTGAATAGAAATTGCTTCACTCTTCCTAGGGCTTGAAATTCTTCGTCAATAATAAATTTATACGAGATCATACGTTTATAGTCTTAAATGTGCACAGCATTGTCACGGCAATTTGCTTCTCAAGTTTTTCAACATGTCTTGCAGCCGAAGAAAGTCAATCCTAGTTTGGATGAGACTAATAGTAGCAAGACCAATGTGATATCTGCACCTGTTACGTTGGAGAATAATGTGGAGAGTAACGGTCACAGGAAAAAAAGGAAGAGACAACTGGAGCAAGAGAGTGGTACGTTTCTGTGTTGCTTTATATGACCTTTGCAAACCTATGGCTCATGTACATCCTATATGTGCTTATGAATAAAAACCTACATTTCTTGTCTTTATTAACCTATTAGATAGTTGGAATTTTTCCATTTTGGCTATTTCTTGAAAGATTTTTCATTGTGACAATAATGTTACTTATGGTTTTGGGAGCATATTTTGAAGATCAATGTGTGCACTTAATTTTCTAAGTTGCTATTGATATTATTGGTTATTCAATTTGGAAAACTTTGCTGCTGAAATAGGTCATAAAGTTTTTAGGTTGTGAAATAACTCATGAGCAGTTCCACTGTGCAAGAAATAAGTGTTGAGGAGTATCCTCAACTAATATTTCACTGAGGACCTAGAATGTGAGTAGACCAACATTTGATTAGAGTACATCTAAGGGTAACTAAACTTGGCTTTTTACCAACAAAATCTGTGTGCCTCAATGTAAGGCTTAATATATGTTAGCAGCTTGCAGACTGTTCATTCATATTTGTGGCTAAAAGATGGGTATTGCATAATAGTGTTATTCATCGCAGTTTACAACATAATGTATATCTCCTTGGAAATTTTTAATTGCTGGAGTCCAACATGGACTTATCACGATCAATCTGTAGTTGAAAGTCAGAATCAAGCACTTCTCTTTGAATCTGGAGAGTTGTACATCTTTGTTTCTTACTACTACTGGTAATTGCATCTTTTTGCCAAACTCAATAGATCTCTCACTGGTTTACATATCTAAAATTATTTGTCAACATGCAGGGATAGAGAAATCTTTCAATCCTTTCAAATCCATAAAGTTAACTGATGAAAGTCCTGAAATTACCAATGAGGATTTTGAACCAAAGGTGAAAGTGAAGGGGCTGCTCCCGGAGGCAGAGGTATGCTTTTGCTCTTTGCATATTTCTTGGGATATTGTGTGGATTTGAACTCTTGCAGCATAGATTCTTATCATATCCACTTGGGTGATGAGAAATATCCCGTTCCTTTGACTTTAGACTCAAACTGGCACCTGTAATTTAAGTACTGCCTAACAAATGTTTGGCGTGTAGGACCTACTATATTTAGATAGTCTGATTCATCATCTTGTGCTGGTTTTTTTGGTGTAGATTTTTCTTTCATATGTGATTGTATATGGTGCAGGTGATTGGCACATGGAGGAAGAAATATCAGATTCATGTCTCTGGTCGAGATGTTCCAGCCCCACTTCTCTCATTCGAGCAATTGAGAACACAGTATCCTGCCCTTTTTGAAATATCATGGAAAATCAATTTATGTTTTCTTGGCATGCCAATTACTGAAGAGGGTAGTTGAAGTTTCCACATTAGTCTAATGTATAAGTGTATAAGTTATATTTTCCTTCAACTGAGTATGTGGCACAAGTATGGAGTATGCATCCATTTTCTTTTGAAGGTATTCATGGAGAAAGGAAGAAATCTTATTGTTAAAAGAGTACTGGTACTTAAGGTCTTATGTGTTTGGCCGCTGGTAAATTCTGAACTTGTCACAATTCAATCTTGCATGTTTTTTCCCTTCCATCAGATGGCAGATATCGGTGCAAAAAGTACTTGATGAAGAACATTGCAGATGCTGGATATACAGAACCAACACCAATTCAACGCCAAGCAATAACCGCTTTGCTTGCTGTAGGTTATCAAAATTCTGATGCATGTGCACTAGTTCTTAGTAGCCTTCTAGTCTGTTTCCAGATTGGGACAGGTTAATGATGTTTCTTCATTCTGGATCTTTTGTTTTTGTTGATTTTTATTTTTGATTTCTGAAACTGTTGCCTCAGGCAGTTTATATGAATTGCGGTGTACTAAGTTTACCAAGGCCATCACTTGCTAATCAAAGTTATCCATTATTGCATAGACAAGTGGTGTACATAACTGAATGCTCTCTGCGAATTGCAATGCAGGGACGAGAGTGTTTTGCATGTGCACCCACAGGCTCTGGGAAGACTCTAGCCTTTGCGCTGCCAATCCTTATGAAACTGAAGGTTATTTCTGCCGCCTCTTTTTTTAACCTTCAGTTGACTTCATTGTATCAGTCAATATTTTCCTAGTTTTGTTTTCATTAGGTAGGGGCAGTCACAGTACACAAGTTGGAGGTTTATTAGGGTTATCCTTTAACTCAATGGGACTTTTTCATGAGGGGTTGGTACCCTATGATTTTCAATTGGTTATTTTGCATACAAAATTGAGATTTTCTTCCATTTGTGGTGCAAGCTTGGAGGTAGTGCTCGAAGTTGAATAATGAGCAACCTATTTTGGTTCAGTGAGGGCCAAACTCAATCTGGCAACTCTTGGCATGCAAAAATAAGTTTGACCCTCAATGAATGCATATACAATGTTCTTTGTTCAAATCTCCACGTTACCTGTGAGCTGCACTGAAAACTTACTGAGCATGGAAGGTGTTATGTGCAAAACGATCAGCTCCTGACCAAAAGTCTTCATGAGTTAAAGGATAACACTATCGATCAACATTTTTTTGGGGGTCTTTGGGAAATTTGAAACTTGATGGTAACAGCTGTATATCACTGTAAATCTGCATAGTTTTGCAGAATCTACAGGTTTCAGGAAGCAAGCTAGTCTTAATGTTGCATGGTTGTTCCTAGCTGTATCTACTTTGATATTGCAAAATCCATGTAACCAGCAATTTAACATTGGAATTTTTTAGTGCAGTTGCCGAGTAAAGGAGGAGTTCGTGCAGTTTTTTTGTGCCCTGCTCGAGAGCTTGCCATGCAAACAAGTCGTGAGCTGAAAAAACTTGTGGTTGGTACCAAGTTTCGGGTGAGGGTGATGACTAAGACATTAGCCGCATGCAATGACTTCTCGAACGTGCCCTGTGATATTCTTGTCTCCACTCCGTTGCGGTTGGATTTTCTTCTGAAGGAGTCAAAAATCAACCTGAGCGAGTATGGCATCCTTACTTTAATAAAAGTCACAAGAACTCTGTCCTTTTCTGTCAAAGTTGCAGTGTTATTAGAGTTATCCAAATAAGTGTCTCAAAAACTCATGGTTTAGTAGGGAGTTTTGTCCCACTTTTGACAACTTATAATGTTTAAGAAGTGTTCAAGTGGTACCAAAACATGCATTTTTGGTAAAATGAAGGGGAGGCGCTTGGCTTTGGCAAAAGACAGCTATATAAAATGATTTTCATCTCAAAATTTTGAAGGCTTCTCACGATGTTTAACTGCTAATGATTTATGACTCTTTCAAAAAGACTACTATGTGAATATGCTGACATTGTAATATGTCTTCCTTTATGCTTTTTCTATGACTTTACCTTTGGGCGATGAGAATGTTGTGTCTTAAATCGAAATCATATATGGATGCAGAGTGGAGTATTTAGTTCTGGATGAATCAGATAAGTTATTTGAGATGGGGTTCGTGGAGCAAATCGATTCTGTTGTTGCCGCCTGCACCAAACCTACCATAACTCGAGCTCTATTTAGTGCCACATTACCAGATTCTGTGGAGGAGCTTGCCCGGTCAATCATGCATGATGCTGTTCGCATCACTATTGGGGAGAGGTGCTTACAATACCACTGTTGGGACTCAACTTTTAATTGTCAAAGTTGCATATTTGAGTACACTCTGGGATTGACTAGCTTTGCAACTGTATACTTGATCTGGTCTATCATTGTCTCATTAAGAAACGCATATGGTGAACCCTTGAAGGACTAAGAGGCTCAATAAACAACCTATATAGACAATTTCTACAAGCCTCACCATATCTTAGAATCAAATTTTTTGGTTCCTATATTCATGGGTTTTGTAACCATATCTAATTAAGATACAAAACCATATCTACCACTATGTTAAATCAAGAAGAAAATAAAAATGTGCTCACCTGTGACATTTATGATCCAAATACTAACTATGTATGTATATCAACGGCGCCCCCATGCTTTGTAGTTGAACCCAAATCTTGAACAACATTAAAGTATTCAGCCAATGTGAAAATTCCAGACTCCACTTGAAGAATGAGTGAAATTTTATATAGGTTAAGTTTTGACACAATTAGCTAAAAATGGAAATATGTAGCTCAAATACACGTTTTTGTGCATGGAGAGGCCCAGATTGGGCCTTCTAGACACTTTGGAATTAAGAACCAAGAGTTTCAAAAGGTTTCCTTTAATATTGGCTCCCTTGTTTGATGACTTACGCAGCTTGTGCATGTTGCTTTGGTCCAGAAATTCTGCAGCACAAACAGTGAACCAAAAATTGGTGTTTGTTGGGAGTGAGGAGGGAAAGCTTCTTGCACTACGACAAATCTTTAATGAGGTTAGTTGCCTGTGATTCTCTTGTTTTTCAACATCACATTAGGGTGCTTCTATGCCAGTACACACATGTGCTACTTCTGTCTATCAGATTTGTAGCATCTGAAGATGACAGGTTCTTCTCTTAGCCCTCCCTAATTGCAATCAACAAACTTTTAGTGCTACATTAGAGTTATCTGTAAAGTCACTCAAAGAGGGAAGAAATTTGGATTTTGGTCCATCTTTGAGAGAATTTTCTTTTAAGAGCTCATTAGCTTGTTGTGCATTGGAGCCTAATTTTGAAACTTGGGTAAAACCCCTTGGACTTCCTCTTGCAATCCTAGAAACTTTGAGAGAACTTTAGGATCTAATATAGTGTCTGCACATGGGATACACCACCTGAAGTCCCAGATCGGCCTATGCAAGGCTAGCCTGGCCCACCCATCCTAGTGTGACAAGTTAGAAAGCTGTTTTTTAATAGCCTGACAGCACTAAATTTAATTAAGCCTTGACAAAACTTGGGTGACTTTACACAAAACTCTCTCAAACTCACCTTGTAGCCAACTTACCCGGAGTTTGATCCCAAATTTCATTGATAACTCTCTTATCCTGGTTATTGCAGAGTTTGCAACCTCCTGTGTTGGTATTTGTGAAAAGCAAGGAGCGAGCAAAGGAGCTACATAAGGAGTTGGCATTTGATGATGTCAATGTTGATAGCATTCATGCTGATCGCACTCAAGCTCAGGTTTAAAAACATTGAGATTTTTTTTTTAGGATTCTGTGAATTTGTTGTCGTTTAAGCTAGGATACTGAATTTGCACACAAGTTTCAGTCAGGCTGTTGGACAGACTGTGTTTGGTCCAGTTAGACTTTTTGCAAGATTATGTTTGATTGATGATGAACCCTAGGTCGTAGGGGTGGAGAGGTATCAATCTCAGAGCTAGGGGTTTTTGTGTGTCCTTACAAATGTATCCTTCACATACGTGAGGTGGAGGCTATATGATGGGCATTTGAAATCAATAGGACTTGGAAAATTTCAGAGAGATGCTGCTGTCGAGAAGTTCCGGGAGGGGAAGACCTGGGTGCTTATTGCCACAGACTTGATGGGGAGAGGCATGGATTTCAAAGGCCTGAACTGCGTCATCAACTATGACTTCCCCCCTACAATTTCTTCCTACATACATCGTGTTGGTAATTGAATCATTCCTTTTTTGAAGACACCTCTTCCTTTTCTAACAGTGAAGATCATGGTGAATGCAAAATTTCATTTGATGTTCAGTCCGTGTTGGTAATTTGCAGAATGCTAGTCCCTATTCTTTAGAAGGAAACAGTAGTAGGATGCTAGTAGAGTTGTCCTTTTCGTCGGGGGTTGGTCCCCTATGAATTTCCATTGGTTGATTTACATACAATATCAATAATTTCTTTCCATGTGTGGTGCATGCTTGAAGGGAGTGTTTGAATTTGAACAAATAGCAACCTATTTTGGTTCATTGAGGGTCAAATTCATTTTAGCACCTCTTGGCATGCCAAAACGAGTTTGACTGTTAATGAAGTGATATAGAATGTTCTTTGTTCAATTCTCCACACTAACTCCAAGCATGCTACGCAAACTTACAGAACACGGAAGGTGTTGTATGCAAAACAACAGAGTTCTTCCAAAAGTCATGTTGAGTTATAACTGTAATGCCTCAAAAAAAAGTCATTTAAAATATGTGGTCCTTTAGCACTTTCAGGATTGCACGTGTTCAAATATTTATTTTGAGTGCTTCCCTCCTTGATGGCAGGCCGCAGTGGAAGAGCAGGGAGGTCCGGACATGCAGTAACATTCTATACGGAAGATGATGTACCTCTATTGCGTTCTGTTGCGCATGTTATTTTTGCATCAGGATGTGATGTGCCTTCGTGGATGCTGAATCTCCCGAAAGTTCATAAACAGAGAGCTTTTAAACCCAATGAAGTTTCACTGCAATCTGATGACCCCAAAAAGACACAGCAATCAAAATCTTCTTCTCGAAAACCAAAACCCATCGGTAAATCTGATGGTTTAAAGAAGCAACAACCTCAAAAAGCAGAAAAAGGTGCGCGAAAACCAAAACCTATTGGTACGTCGCAAGTCTTCAAGAAGAAGCCACGGTTTCAATCAGCGAATAGCACGGGAAGGAAAGAGGTGTCAAAAGGCTCCAAGGATGTGAAGAGAAGGAAAGATTGACATGTTGTATTACATAAACGCTTTGAAACTGATGGAAGGGTTGACAATCCTTAGAGAGCTTGCTAATCTGGTTCTGAATACACAGGTTGCAAGAAAATTTTGTAGGCAGGGCAACTCTTTTGCAAAAGACTGCTCACATTTCTGGGGGCATTATCACATTTTTGCAGGTATATTCTTCATGCTTAGTATTAAAGTATCTGGTATACAACAATATTTTGTTGGGAAGCATTGGATTCAATATCAATGTCACAGTGCAGGATCTACTGCTAAGCACTTGGATTATGTCCTGTGCAGGCTTTGTGATGATCCAATGGAGACTGAAGTAGACATTCTTAGACACCAATATAATTGTGGTAGGCTTTATTTGAGAGCATTAAGGTTTCTTGAAGTAGGTTTCCACTTCGTTTTTATTTTTAATGAGCGTTACTTTCACCACAAGAGCTAGACATAGGTCATGAAATTTTGAGCTGATTTTATGCTAACAAATAGGACCCGTAGTTAATTAGTAGTTAAAAGATAGTGTGGTAGGCCCACCTATTTGTGTTATTTATCAAGACAGATTATCAAGGTTTTGATGTGAGATTGTTTTTTGCCAATTCAGTCTGCTAGAATTTCTATGGGCCAGGATAGTAGCTTGAAATTCTTTGGTCAGCATGTCGGCAACAAGTTTTCAGAAATTGTGTACACTTGGACAATGAGCACTATAGTAGTTGTTGATGAGGGTATTGCACTGTAAGGTGATGTGGGCCTGTAACAGGCACTGCCAACTCCACATACTCTTCTGGCTGTTTGGATGGGATCGCAAATTGTGTCATCCAGTTACCAATTGTATATCATTAAGATTGTCAGTTCTAGTGTCAAAAGTCGTAGTTGAGATGAAAAATTTGAGGTCAAAGTGAAAATTTGTCTTTATCTTCAAGTGATATCAGAGGCCCTCCAAATAGTGTTAACTATTAAAATTGGAACGGTGTCCCTATTTTGAGCACATACTCCAGTCTCATTGTAACAAGTGTCTTTTTGGTGTCCAATCTTAACCACAAGCCTGGCCAAATAACACTTCAATTTTAGTGTTTGCATTATTAATGTGATTAGGGCTTTCATACCTTAAACTTGAAAGAGTGCAGATGCAGTACAAGGAGACACTTCTGGATTGCTTTGTAGCTTTTCCACAAAGTTGACATTTGTATGAGTACTTCTATAACATCAACTTAGCAAATGGCTTATGGAGTGAGGTATGTGTGCATTTAAGTGGTCACTTGTCTTAATATGTAGCTAGTTTTAGGTTATAGGAGTTTAAGTACACATAAATTGGTTACATTCTGATAGTATGTAGATAAAAGTGATCATACCATTTTAAGCATAGTTGCACACACGTCCACTTCCATTTATGAAACTTGTTGCCAACATTTATTGAATGAGCATAACCACGTTGGAGCAACTTCCAATTGAAGCAGGAACAAAGTCCCAATGGAGTCTTGTTTTGTAACTTCTTTGAAACTACATCCATATATCTGGTAGGTGATTCATAAGCAAAGTTTCAAAGACAAGACATGCTTGTTTGAATGTGGTAGATTTTTCTTTTAGATGCTGTATGATGCCCAAATAGGTACCCAAATGTTTCAATCTAAGCACATGTGAACCTCTAAATGGTACCCCTTACAAATAATGGAATCTGCACTTTGACTAGAGATCCTAGGTGCATACAAACTTTGACCACAAATTCCTCGTTAGGTATTTGCCTCATTCAGAAAAGCTAATAGGATGCGACCTCCAAACTCCACGATCCAACAATCAGATTTGGTATCATGCGGTGTTGAAAGACTTGCCTTAGAACTCTAGACTAAGATTCATGAATGCTTAGGATGAAATAAACAACGTGATTGCATATTTTCAAAATTCTTGGTTAGGTAAGGTAGACAACCCTTATTCAATTGCTTTTCTTATAAAGACACTTGTAATTGAGTCGTATGTGGTTTGGTGTGACGCCAAGAATAGATACCAAAAAGACATGTGTTTAAAAGAGATTAAAGGGCATGTTCAAAATAGAATACCCATTCCGGGTGAGAGAGAGATGACGCCAACCTATAGTGTCATCATGAATGAGGGACGTCTCACCATGATCATATCTACATTCAATAGTAAACTTAATTGGGGAGGGGGGGGGGGAATATATGACCATTTAATGAGCATGAGAATCTTCACTTTGATAGGGTAAAAGATAATCAAATGAGCTTCAACAATTATGAGAAGAGCAGTTATTGCCTCGATTTGGAATTGCTAACCATCTAGTACTAATCGAGTGTTTCATATCCTAGGAGAAGTGGGCTAGTTGGAAAAAGTAACCTTTTAAGACCTATCTACCTTAGGAATAATAGGCTCTTTGTTGCTTTACTTGATCAACGCTGCTACGGTGGGTAATATTACTAATTTCAATGGATTTGCCGGCTGATTAAGCAAAATGTCACTTTCTGTGCAAGCTCTCCTGGGACCACTAATGCGCGTTGTTTAGCCCAAAGTGGAAGCTGCACATAAACATTCATCATGTCATCGAATCAAAGTATTTTATCATTGAATAAGGCACATACTCCTGAAGTGGTCTATGATCTTAAATGGTTTCAAGCATATAAATACATGTTCAAGTGTGAAATGTACATATTTGAAGGAAAATAACTTAAGAAAATCCATGAGCACCACTTCAAAAAGATATTCATTTTCATTCTCAAAATAGCAAGACCAACTCATGCTCCTCATTTATATTTGCTAATGCCTTCATGTAAAAGTTTTTTAAATTGTCATATCCCTACATAATGTTGGAATGTTGGAAGTGTCCACTTTAGGCACACTCACCTTACTTGTTACTGATGACACAAAAGGCATTTTAGTTGCAAGGTGGAGAGGGATGGATCGATACCTCAGGGAAGCACAAAGCTAGTGGGCTTAAGCAGTGAGATAAGTTTGAGCCGAGGTACTCAAATACTTGTGATAGTTCAGCACATGTTAGTCTTCGACTTCTTCCTTGGGCATCGGCATCCTACACAAACATAGGCAACTCGTGAATCTTAAATCTCGTAAGTGTTTGCGTCCCTTTTTTATATACACCACAATATGAACATCATTGTATAACATTCTTCAGCGGCTAGGGAATTACAGTGAGTCTGAATACTTTTCAGATTCAGAAAGCATCCGGAACTTGATGTTTGCACTCAATCCAAAACTCAAGTAAACATTTGTTTGCATTGGAGAACAGATTATATTTTTCTCTTCTATTACTCTAAGGTTGGATACTCAGGAACAAAGACCCCACATAGACTACATTCCCACTAGGTTAGGCCATGTCTTAAATGGAAAGTAAACAACATTGTATCATTGAAGAATGCCACGTGCATTGGTGTGATCAACTGTAAGGTAAGTAGACCTAGATTAGAGGCGTCCATAACTGATCACTAAAGAGATTTTGCGCCATATATGGAGAAGTATAAAGCTATGCAATTTTTTCATGTGTAGGACTTCAGATAGAAATTAGGAGGATTGCAATTTTTTTTTTGGTAATTTTTTTTCTAATTGAAATTTTTGTGAAATTTTTGAAGCCAAAAGCTGGCCTAGACATATTACCAATGTCTAGAGTCTGTCATAACCGCTCATTCCTCCCCACTTTAACACTTCAAAACCAGGACGTGTGTAATGGTACTATTGGTTCCGGCTTGATCAAAATTTAATCCCAACTTGATCGAATGTCCGGTACCCTACAGATTACCGATGGGGTCCCGAATGGGAATAGGCGCCTCTACTATAATTCGCTTACATATTTGAGTGGTGTATGGTTAGATTGGATCTTAGTTCAAACACCATAAAGACATGTTCAAATGAGATTGGACTCTGTGACATCCATAATTTGTTAACTATTCTAGTTGTCATAATTGGGGAGGCCTACATGATTTGATATTATAGAAAAGAAAGAGAAACTTCACCTTCATAATGAACAGGATAATCATATGAAGCATTGCATTTTATAAGGAAAATGGCTCTCATCTCGATTTGAATTTGCTAACCATCTCTTCTAATCTCATGTTTAGGAAACTAGAAGAAGTGGGTGCAAACTAAAAGTGTCCGTTTTAGTCCCACTAACCTATTGTTCTTATTTACAGTGAAGTCAATTTCAATCTATAATAAATGTAACCTAATCAAGCTTGGGACTCTCATTTGTGAACATCCGCTACGTTTTGACTGCGTTAATGTTAGCTTATCAAACACAATAATATCACAAATATGACACTTTCTCTCAATGAAAACTAAGAACGCCACAAAGTTGACAAACAAATATGACATTAAATCCACTGGTTTCCAGTAGTGATCCAAACTTCCAAAGCTGTCAAATGCTAAATGGGTCTCCCACATCTACGTAATCTCCTAATTTCAAAATGGAAACCTTCGAAATTATTCAGAACTCAAAAGAGGCACTTAATCTTAACAACATTACATGTCAAGTTTATCGAAAGTTTCAAGTTAGAACTACCTGTAGAGTGATGATGAGGCGATTAAACTCCATGTCAGCTTCCATATTACCCAAAGGCAACGATGTAATCTGGAGCAACATCCGCAGATGTTCGAGTTCTTCCTTTTGAATTATGATGTTTGTATATGCACTTCTTGGTAACCATTGTGGACCATGTGACTCAACTACCACTCCTATTGTAACCCAACAGAGTGCCGCAAGACCCTGTACAACAAACAAGCATTTATCCCGGAGGATAAACATAGTTCCACTAGAAAATGAGATGCGATTAAAAAAATGTTTCGAAGAAAAAATCATAAGAGCTCTAGAGAAATTTAGGGTGTTTGACATTCATTTTGAAAGTATTTTAGATGTGTTTTCATCAAATCTGAAAATTCACTCATGAATATGTGCATTGGTTCATAGTCCTCTTTGAAGATACGCTTTTATCTCATGTGGTTCATGTCTTTACAAGGGAATGAACCCCGCGTCATTTATTCAATCAAAACAATGTTCTAGATCAAATAATCTTTTGACAAGCCTGACATTTTGCCAGGCAGTTGGGGCAATTCAAGTGATTTTCAGGTGATCTACTTCATTGGGGTATCACAAACGAGTGAGGTGATTCGAATCAAATTATTCAAGCCTTAGAACTCATTATACGTACCTTCGCTATTTGGTCTAGCACTCTGTTCCTCATCACATCGCACTGCCAATGAGCAGCTGGGAATTGTTAGAAAATTCAGAACATATGAATCACCGAAAGGAATCAAAGGTCACTACAGATGCAGTAGTGGTGACAAGAACAACTTGTTACAGAAGTTGAGATTTAATCAATAGCGAATGGAAAATTTCATTTGTTGAGAGTGGACTATTCCACTGACTCACCTCCTTGTTAAGACAGTGTTGGACAACCTCCTTCAAGATGGCTTTAGGAGATTCCATGGGCTCTATTTCAGACATTGTTATTCCAGTAGTCTGCACAGATTCCACACGATAAGTGATTGCACTCTTGATCATCATTTTTCAAATTAAACACATGATTCTCATGGGGAGAGAATATTCTTCATCAGCTTCCTGCAGCTTGCCCCCCCCCCCCAAACAAAAAAACAAAAAAACTCTCTGATCAATTGGACGGTGATTAATATCTGTTATTACAATTTCATGAATCTTGATCATGATGCATTACAGTAACTCCATGAACATCATTCATCTGGTTGAAATCCCCTTGCAATAATATTGTGGGTAGTATTGTAAAACCTCAGTAAACACGACCACATAAGTTAGTACAAAAGAATTAATAGGTTCTCAACTCTCGCTGATGTTGTAGAACATTTGTAGCTAGTACTTGTTGGCACAACTGTGACTAATTTCTTCAGACAGGCATCCAGGTTCATACACCTGATTCTTTTATTCCAGGAGATTCTGTGGCATTGGCCTGCAACTAAAAAAACTCCTGCAGATGTCATCGTCAAAGAATTCATGCCTGGATTGGAGTTGCATGAAGTTAAGAACAGTCTTAGCTTCACTCTCGTGAGTCCAGCAAATCTCTCCCTCTCTCACAACCTCTCTCTCTCTCACACACACACAAACACAAACATAAAAGGATGCAATGAGCATAGATTGGACTCGTGATCTATTTGTTAACAGCAATTTTATAATACTGATTAATCGCGTCATGCTTGGGTTGAATAGAGGGCAGTAGTGGTACCATACTAGGACCTGATGCAGTTGTTGTTTTTGCAGAGAAGACTTTATCGACCGGTAAATTGGAATGGTGCTCCAGTCAACTTCCAGCTCACTGTGTACATAGCGCACTGACAATACGAGATTATAATATTGTGCTTATGCTGATCTCCATTTTAAGATGTAGAATCTTCGGATTTGAGTTTCAGTCATGATAAAGTGGGTTAGGTGGATGCTTTAAATTCAGGTCAAGTCATTAACCCTTAAACGACAATTCTTGGCTTGGGTGGGCAGCCCGCAAGGAATAAAAAAGAATCAAGCAAAAAAGGGCAGCAGTTGTGGACTGGGAGTTAGTTTCTCGGGCAGAGGAACTGTAGTATCGAAAACCGCGCGCTCCACCACCATTGCATAGTTCTCATGCCCAAATTAGTTGAACAGTACTGTGTTCTGACAACAGCCAGCCCGGGAATTGAACCCGGTGCACCACCCAGTTGTGGACTGGCTCCCCACCCCACTCCCCAGAGTCCCCACCCACACAACAACAACAGATGGTTTCTTGCCCGAGATGAGATTCTTATTCAACCTCCGCACACTCAGATTGCTCAAAGTCATGCAGTCACTATCATTTCATGTCCTAGTTCTTCAAATCTAAGAAGACAGGCAAGAATTTCCTGTTGAGTGAAAGTCGAAATGGAACTGAAGTTGGGTTTTTGTGAAGTTGGGTTTTTGTCGCCACAATGATCACAGAGAAATCAATGCAATCAGTTCACAGCAAGCAAGCGATTATGGGATTCCTCATTCAATCCGAATTCTTGCACTGAATTTGGTAACCAGGATGTTCTATCTCTAGGTTAAGAAGTGAAATCGAATTTTGCGACCAGGCTATGTGGAATGTCTGAAACGAATGGCAAGACTGATGTCAACGAAGATGTCGAGGAAGAAGTCGAGGAAGAAGAGGAGGAAGAGGTTGTTGCTCCTGTCAAACCTAAGGCCATCGCAGGCTAACTTATGTGTCATTGCAGGGCACCATAGTTGCAGAGAATCGCTTCCGGCCACCCAGTGATCGGAGAGAAGCCTATTGACTCCAATGGACTTCCGCATTCACAGTGAGCGGACACTACAACGGAAATAAAAAGATTACCAAAAATATGAGAACTCCGCCACTCACGGGCAATCTGACAACCCTCTGCACATCTCAAACCAAGCAGCAAACAAAGGAAAAACCAAGCAGTAGCACACGGGCAAACCGCAAGAGTTCAACGGGCAGAAGCCCCGCACCAAGCACACAAGCTCCCAAGGATCCAGATTGAAGAATCAGCAAAGTTGGAGCATCGCATTGGGTGCATCGAATGCGCACACCGCTTCACTACAAGAAGACCCAAAACAAACCCTAAACCGTTCACTGTAGCTCCCGCAGTTTGAGTTATTCCAAGCAAATCAAGCCCCTGGGGCTCTCAATGTCGTTTAAGGGTTAATGAGCTCGGTTACTCACCTGCGGAAGTTAGTCTGAACTGCAAGCCTGATGGCTGCTGATACGATTGCCATCCCATCTGAACAGTTCTGATGTTTACTCAAGTAGGCGTGTGTTGTTTGAATGCTTTTCTCTTTGCATGGTAGCCCTTCTCATAGGATAAAAACGCACGCAAGTAGTGTGAGATGATTAGCAAATCCAAACTGGGCCTGTGCCATTTGCCTCATGATCTTCAGCGCTCATACGGATACACCCCAGAGCCCTACATTGGGTGCCCATACCCATGCCCATGCCCATGCCCATACCCACCCATGCCCATGGGTTTTGGGTGGGCATGGGTGCAATATTATTGTTCATGGGTGGGCATGGGTGGGCATGGCTGCGATATTATTGTTCATGGGTGGGCATGGGTGGGCATGACTGCGATATTATTGTTCATGGGTGGGCATGGGTTTGATATTATAATGGGTGGGCATGGGTTTGATATTATAATGGGTGGGCATGGGTGGGGCACAATTACACAATCATACAAGACACATTACACAATTACACAATATACATTACACAATTTTTGAATACATGGGCGCAATTTGAATAGAATGGGTGGGCATGGGTGCGGCGTGGGTGGGCACATGTCATGCTATGTGTGGGCATGGGTGGGCATGGGTGCACACATGCCATGCTATGGGTGGGCATGGGTGGGCATAGGTCATTGCTGATGGGCATGGTCTGGGTATGGGTGCAATTAAAAAGGAAAATGTTGGGCTCTGATACACCCTAACCTCCGTATTATCGCGCTCCTTAATTTCACTCCTCGTCTTAAATCCTGAAACCCTAGGGAATGGAAAAACTTAGGTTACATCTCCCTCCTTGTTGTCACATGTCCCTCCCTTATATCATGGGTTTTGATGTTAAAATAAACCACCAAAGAATCCAAACCACACGCGTAGTCATCATTGTAAAGTTGACTTTGTGTTATTCCATAATGTCACATGTTACACTAATTCTCTATTATCATGCATCCATGTTAACACTACATATCTCCTTAATATCATGTGCACTGTGGTTGCCGTAAGCATGTTATTAGCCTAGGAGGTTGGAGTGTATCTTACTCATTATGAAAGTGAAGATTTTTGTGGTCATTAAATAGTTATGTACGTCCACACCATTATCTTGGCTATTGACTCTGGAATGGTTAGCATATTTTGATCACATAGCCCAATCTCTTTTTGACACACATGTCTTTCTTTGGTGTCTCTCCTTAGATCCACACCTAACCACAACCACTCAATAACTTCCCTACACACTATGTCCATGGGTTGTCTAGCCCATTTCTTCCCTTGGAGTTGTCTAACTCCAATCCCCATCTGTTCACATGCTAAATACATCAAAGCATGGTAAGTTATCATTTTTTTTCCAATCCATCAATCAACAAATCTCTTAATCAAAGTACCACTAGGGTATATCACGAGGGTATATCGCTCAGGAACTAGGAAAAAACATGGTAAGTTATCCTTTTTTTTTCAATCCATCAATCAACAAATCTCTTAATCAAAGTACCACTAGGGTATATCACGAGGGTATATCGCTCAGGAACTAGGAAATAGAGAGAGGCACGTCAACGGTGATCAAGCAGTGGTATTGTCTACTTTCAACGATACCGATAAACGCCGATCATCTTTAGCTCCGGTAAGGAGCCACAGTCGGTGTGAGGCCAAACCCACCACCCTTAAGCGTCCTAGTCCGGGTGATGGTTTTGAGAATCACATGCATTCTACTAAAACTGGTAGTAGCATGAAATGTAACTTCCGTATCCGGGGATATCCACATTGTTTAAAGTCATCATATGATGCTTTATTAATGCTAGCCTCGTGAATAGATGTAGCGCGGGCCTTCTCAAGAGTCCAACCCGCGGCCGTAGCTACACATGCCCTTAAGAACATTCCCCTCGGCCCTTTAGTCGTGATTTTCCTTGTCTCAACATTGCGGGAATCCTTCACACTTTCCATCAACTCGTGTACTCAGTTTATTTCCTAGTGTGGGTACAAGAGTTAAAAAAACGCTATTCTCTATTTTCACAATCTTCACTTCGTGTTATATTATCTTGCTAATGACGAATTATCTAAAGTAACATTAAGTAACAACCCAATCAACTAACTATCATTTAGTCCGATATAGCACTACGGCTTTCCCCCTTAATTATCTACCCAAGTCACTAAAGGCCTAGCATTAAGCCTTGAATCTGCCTCACTAAGTCCCCTTACTAGTGTCGGCCGACTAAACTTATCAACCATCAGCCCACAGTAGTAACTAGTAGCCCAACAGTAGTAACCAGCAGCTCCACAGTAGCAATCAGCAGCCCAACAGTAGCAACCAGCAGCTCCACAGTAGCCACCACCAGCCCAGCAGTAGCAACCAGCAGCTCCACAGTAGCCACCAGCAGCCCACAGTAGTAACCAGCAGCCCACAGTAGTAACCAGCAGCTATACAGTAGCAACCAGCAACCCCACAGTAGTAACGAGTAGCCCACAGTAGTAACCAGCAGCTCCACAGTAGCAACCAGCAGCCCAACAGTAGCAACCAGCAGCCCACAGTAGTAACCAGCAGCCCAACAGTAGCAACCAGCAGCTCCACAGTAGCCACCAACAGCCCACAGTAGTAACCAGCAGCTCCACAGTAGCAACCAACAGCCCACAGTAGTAACCAGCAGATCTACAGTAGCAACCAACAACCCCACAGTAGTAACCAGTAGCCCAACAGTAGCAACCAGCAGCCCACAGTAGTAACCAGTAGCCCAACAGTAGTAACCAGCAGCTCCACCGGCAGTTGCCTAATAGCCTTGCAACCTTAATAATCTAATTTCCTGGCTCCTCCTAATCAAATCTATCTTTTAAACTACCCCTAATCCAATCTATCTTCTAAGTTCCCCTAATCAAATCTATTTTCTAACACACTACACCATACGCACACTCCCACATACACTCTCACACACACACCTCCAAGAGGGAGAAAGAGAATGAGAGAGAGAGTGAATAAGAAAACAAGTGAATGAAGAAGGTGAGAGTAAGGAATATATAGGGGAAGGGAGAGGTGAGCACCCCTCCAAGCTCAAGATAAGCCTTTTGATCCTTTCCTACTTCGTAGGCTCTTATCCTATCCGCTAAGCCTTCAACTCCTAAACCAACAAGAACACGTTCTAATTCAAACAATTAAATCAAAGGCACTTCCCCTTGCCTCATCAAGCACTACTCCTCTAATCAAAACACTCCCTATTGTCACTAAGCTTTTAATTCACCACACAAAATGGCTTAAGGCCTAAATACAAATCCACACCAAGCCTCACTCTTTTTATACTTTTGATTGTTTTAACAACACTCCAAATGCAATTCTAAGTAGATCCTAAACATAAAACAAATATGAGCACTCATTTTGGGCTCATAGTCGGTGTTTGAGATCTTCTAGTCCAACACGAAATAGTCGTGGCAAAAGATTGAGGTCCATGAGTCGTGAAAGGTAGAGGAGATCTTATGGATTCAAACCAAGAGTAGCTTCTTCATCGTCTACATCATCTAGTGATGGGCCTAATTTTGTCTCCCAGAGTGCCTCTAGCCTATCTGCTTTGTCTCACCATAGGTCGAGGTCTCATAGACCAAGGCGTGATAGAAGGCGCGTTAATGTCAAGAGAGATGTGAGGAAATTTGTGGTCAAACCTTGGATTGGAGGGCGAAATGTTAAACCTAAAGAGGCTTTATCTTTCTTATCTGTTGCCGAGGACCTATTCTCGAAGAAGTATTCAGAAAAGAATAAAATAAGAGCGACTATCATTTTTTTGACCGACAAAGCCCGTGTATAATATGACACGGTTAAGACAAATAGGGAAGGGCGTGTATACACAGTTCCAAGTGGAAGATTGTGATCAAGCCAAGAGATAGGAAAAGATCACACAGTGAAATGATCTATGTATATAGATAAGGAGACTTGGGTTTAAGTTTAATAAGACTTGAGACTTCTAAAAGTATCTCTTAGATACTATGGATAAAGATGGATAAGACTAGGAGTGAAGACTAAAGACTTCTAAAAGTATCTCTTAGATGCTATGGATAAAGAAGAATAAGACTAGGAGTTCCTTTGGGAATATAAGAGAGAGCTCGGGGGAGGAGAGGGGATCTTTCTTTTGTCTCCCTCCTATGGTCAGGTGGTTCAAGCTCATAGAGCACATTGTATTTGTTAAGAGAATTTTTTTATAATATATTGTATTGAAGGTTTACAATTGTTTTATGGGGTGTAATTGTTCTTGTATTGAGGTATGTGACAAATTTTTATTACACTCTGATACCAATTTGTCATGTACCTCAATACAAGAACAATTACACCCCAAAAAACAATTATGAACCTTCAATATAGTATATTATAAAAGCTTTCTCTTAACAAATACAATGTGTTCTATGAGTTCGAACCACCTAACCATATCATATTTTAAACAAAATTTGGACAATTATGTGTTCAATATCACCACTTGGACACCACTTTGATGCCACTTGCACCATCTTCTAAATTGTAGATTTTTATGAAATTGTTTTTGTTCATTTTTATGAATTTTTTTTTGTTCACATAAATTGTTCGGCTTTTAAAATTTTTTTAAAAATTTTGTTCCAAAATCATCCAAAATTATTAATATTTGTGAATCATTTTTATTTAAATTTGTCCAAGGATCAAAAGATTTTCACTATACTATGCACATGCAATCTCATTGCATTTGTCTCATGTGCGACCACATACACCCATAGACATGTAATCGGCACTTCATTCGTATAATCACTTTGGCAAACTTTCACATGGCAGTTAAACTCATAATTGGGTTAGCACTAGGGATTTCACGTCAACATCCGTCACGACATATGACGATGATCTGACACTAGGTCAAAAAATGTCATGTCAGTGGGGTAAATCCAAAAATTTACCGAGGGGAGCAAGCACGGTCAAGTATGCACGAAAATGCTCCAGTATACCAAAACCTTAATTTTGTTGGTCAAACAACTAAAAGCAGTAACAAGGTATTGTTTAAATTGGATTTTTTCCATGATGCCCTTTATTGTTGTGTTAGGTGCTCAAATATTGAATATCAAGATGAAATCTTCAAACTTATTATTAAAATTATTTCTCAAAAGGTAATAACTTACTAAATTTGGTTTTGGACGTAGAGCTAAAATATTTTGAAGTTGGATTTTTTTTCGTATTTCTTGAATTCATTATAAACTTGAGGGCATCATTATAAAATTTTGTAGAAAAATATTAATTTAAGATAATTCTATCATGCTTTAAACAAATTTAAGACAATTATGTGTTCAATATATCTTCTTGCATACTACTTGCACTGTCTTCTAGAATATATAGATTTTACTTTAATTTATTTTTTTCAACATAAATTGCTTGGCTTTATATATCAATGTTTTTTTTCCAATTGTTTGTGATTTTTTCCTTCACAAAATTCAAAGTTAGTATATAGTTTGAATCACTTTCACTCAAACCTATGCAGGGTAATGCAATTATGTACTTGACTGTGCTTGTGCCTTAAGGGACAAATTAACTGAGTCAATCCCGTGGTCAATGATATGGGTGAGTGCTACTTTGCAGTTGTCATGGTAGTCAATTATAAATAACAGTTGACATAATAAAGGATTACAAAAAATATTTAAAAAATAAAATAAAAATTGGACCGTTAGATCTTGTTGACTACAAGATCTAATAGTCCAATTTTTTCTTGAAGTTTTTGGTTTTTTTTAGGAATTTTTTATTAGTCAATTAACAAATGGATTGCTAGAGCCACTAGGAGAGATTGGACAAGAGCAATCGATTTCCAAGAAAAACAACAAAGAAATTCCCATAACAATTTTGGACAAAATTAGGTATTTCATCTAACAACAATTAATGATCTAAATTTTTTAGAATTTTTTAGAATTTTTTTTAGAAGTTAATTACTAATAGCAGTCGACCAATAATTTTTTTCAAAAAATGAGTCCAATAAATTTTTTTATTGGTCAACTGCTATTAGCAATTGACTTCAAGGCCAATTTACTTTAAGGCCACTTCACACATGAGCCAAGAGCCGTGATGTGAGAGCCCAAAAAAAAATGTCGAATGGCCGTCCCAAAACACCTCCAAAATCATGTAATGTGGTCACCGATCCTCAAGTGAACTGTGAAGTCATATGAGACTGGGCACTCAACCAAATACTATTTCAATGAATCTTTATTCATGTGGGTCCTCACGCATGACAAAATAAAATCAACCAACATTTGTGAGTGTTCGGTGTGCCATGGTCTCCAGGTTTTGTGTTAGGCCTACCTCCAAGAGGTGGTTTCCAACTCAACCAACCCTAACCCTAACCCTAACCCTACCCTCTGAGGCGACGTGGCCGCCTCAGAGGGCAGCATTTCGGCAGGAGGCTCTAGGCCTCCTCCTCGAAAAAATCCAAGTCACCATGAAACAATTCGATGTCATGTAGGAATCCATCTAGACTGTACATCCATCTTGCATTCACATACTCCGTTGGTCTTCAAGCGTAGTGTGAAGAGAACTTGGACCAACTCTGCTTTTTCCACCAATGAGAGTGTAAGTTAATTTCTTTATAACTCAAATTATTTATAGCATTGCAAATGTGCATGCAACGGTATTTTATGATTATGTTTTATTTCATGATGCAATATTATACACACAGTGACCAAAAATTTTATGTCATTGTTTATCACGTCTAATGACAACAATGTCCCACTGGACCAAAAAGATACACTCTGATAGCGGGGTAATTTTGATAATTTAGAAAGAGGTTCACTAACGCAACCAACCCCTTGGTCAACGGTTTGGTCGACTACTACTTTATAATTGATGCGGTGGACAACATTTAAAATTTTATCATTCAAGATCATTAGATCTTGTTGCAAGATCTGGCAGTCCAAATTTTTTATAGATAATCAATCATTTTATAGAAGTCAATTGCTCCTAATCAAGTATTGTATTTGATTTGATAGTTGACTTGTAAGATGACAAGTTTTTTAAAATTATGAAAAGTTAAAAAAAGTTTTTGGACCATTAGATCTTGTATCTAACAAGATTTATTTGAATGTTTGAATTTTTTACAAAACATTGCTTTAGTAAAATATGTTATCACCAGAGCGAGCATCATGTCTTACTGTGATGCGACACAATGCCATCACGTCACTTGTGATGTGACGGCCAGGGGCTGGGTCATATTCATTTGCACATTCATGATGACGACAACTTAAAAAGCGTAACCTTAAAGAAGTGTAAACCTTGAGTGCACAACCATCATTTTTTTAATAACCGTATATATCCACATTACAATGTAGATCATTAATTAGCATATGCATTTATTATAAATGAAGGGCAGTATTTTTTGTCTATGATTGGAAGACCGTTCCAGCCACAAAAAAAACCTACCCCTTTCATGCATGCAAGCAAAAATTATATAAGACACATCAAGCCAATAACTCAATGGGTGCCTTAATTTAAACGTTAACAGATGATGCCTTAACTGATGGCTTCAACGATGATGATTCATACTACACTTAGAGAAAACACATGCAACCTTAGGGAAAAAAAAATCATCCACTTCATGTGTGCCTCCAAAGTTCAACTACTATACATACAATTATTAATAATAAAGTTTCCCTAGTCCCACTTCATATTAGGAGCAAACACTAGCATAAAAGAATGATTATCTCTTGCAGGGTGGACTCTTCATCCCACATACAAACTAACGTGAGTGTACGAAGGATATTATTTGAGGGACTAGTGCACATAATATATAAAAGGGATTGGTATTAATTTGCTCCAGTCTGTATATTTATAAAGGTTATTAATTTTTCAAAGTCAAGGTAGATGTCTAAAAGGGGGCCTACAGGTCTAGGTATGCTTGAGTTTTGTTCTTCAAATTGTGGTTAGGTAATTATGCTCTTGTCTTGTTTGTTTAATGCAATCGTTGAATTACATGCTATGGATGAAAAAATATCCAATGACTTTTTCATTAGCAAGTGAACATGGATTTTACATGTTACATTTCTAAAATTCTTTTATATTGGTATATAATTTCATAGTCACCCACCCACGTCATTTAGGATTCTAATGAAGAGTCCACCCTTGGGGGTTATCTGCAAATTATCGAGAAGTATTCATCATATTGTCGCAAATTGTGTCCACCATTATCTCTTCACTTGCCAATTTGGTTTTTATGAAGTAAAGACATTCTTAGCTTGATTTTATTTTTTATTCAAAAGAAGTGAAATTTTTTACCCCTTGCCATCCCATTTGCAAGACGTATCATGAGCTCGAGTGCCATGTGAAAAAATGACCAAATCATTTATTATTTATAAATATGTCTTGTTATCTAGCAAACCTCAGAAAAACAAGATAGCCCCTACAAGTAAATTTGCATGTCTCATTGTCATCCCTAAATTTATCCATTCATTTGTCATCTGGAAGCTTTTCTATTGCAATATGACTACAATTATATTGTCTTTAGTATCACGTACTATTTGGAATTATGCCAAATAATTTTTTTCCAACAAATCAAAGTTAATATAAAAGTTAATATAAAATTCTATAAGAGTTATTATAACTTTTTGTGTATCAATACTTTTAAGATTTTGATCATGTTCTATATAATAAAACAAACTCTCCAATTACATGAGGATGTAGTTGCTTTGAATGATGTTGCTCTTTCACAATCAAATAATGTTAATGTTATTGAAAGTTTAGCTTTGCATTCAATAAAAATTCAATGGGATGACACAAGTTGTCAATTTATGACAAAAAAATTATGGACAACAATATCAAGCTGGAAAATATAATGACACTAATGAATCGCGTCAAAGGGCTCTTGATGAAATACATAATCAAGCATTGGCAAATTCTTCTCCTACATGGAGGCTTCGTCTTCTCAAAATACTTTGACAGTGAAACAAATTGCAAGGATGGCCCATATTAAACCGTTTGCCTTGGTGTAGAGGAATAAAGCTATCACCTTGCTAACTCTTCCTAACACAAGCAATATTGAGTATAAAGAGATTGGAGTGCTTTAAAATTATTTTTACAAGAGCTTTATTCTCAAAAAGATATTCAAAGTATCATTGATAATCATTAATCTAGGTGAAATTCATTATATATTTTTTAATTTCAATATATTTTTATTGTTCAATGATATAGTCACCGAGTTGATGACCGGCGTGGTGAGCCATGACTAGTCCCGGAATGCGGCGTTGCACTCGTTACAAAGATAGATTCTTGTAATATGGACGTCATTGTAGCCATGCGCGACACATTTTGCATATGCATGTATAATGGCATGAGGTTATCGAGCATAAAAGGCTCGTTATCAGGCTAGAACGATTGATCCAAAAAAATATTATGCAAGTTGAGACCCACAACAAATAAATAAATAAATAAATAGGGAAAGAAGACCAAGGACCAAGCAGTGTGAGGAAAAGAGTGTCAAGAGAGCCGAGGAACCGCTTCCAAAGGAGCCACCACATGCCCTACAATTAATTTCCATGACCTAGATAATGTGAGGGCCCATAATTTTTCTAACCCTCAATTTTTAACTCAATTTTTTTAGCATTTGTCGGGTTTATCCTTACACATCAATGACTTGCTGTAATTGTTATGAATTAAACAAGATCAATTAGCTAGGCATAAAGCTTTCAAGACTTGGTGGTATCTTATAATCTAGTGATTCACCAAATTGTTTTTTTTAGTCTATGCATTCTTGTGAACTTGAGCCTTACTTTCCTGAATGTTAGCTTTCAGATTTATGATGCATAGAGTACAAAAGGTATATTGTTAGCTGAGCAATTTCTCTCATCAACACTTACTTCTAGTTGTTGACTTCCTATCACTACACTCTTTCTTTTCTTTACTGTGAGCCTTAGTATTTTGAACTAATAATGTTCTGAATCAATCATCTTCTTCTATCCACATGTTTAGAAACTAATCGTTCAATTGGTAACCGAATTCAAAACCCAATGCTTGAATAGCACATGCCCCACTCACATTATTTCAGTATCTACAATTTGGAGAAGAAAATGTGTGGAAGGGTTCATACTACATATAATACAGATCATCCAGAGATGACATATCAAGATAAAACGAGCCACTCAGGGCCGAGGCCCCACCGTTGGTGGGAGGATCGAGGAGGCCCTCGTAAGGGAGGCGGTTCATTTGGAAGGCAACGTGAATATGCGGGTGTGAAGTTAAGGCCGAAGTCAATCATGAGCTGCTCAATAAAGGGAAAAAAAACTAAAAAAAACTTAGAATAATGTCATTAAGGTATAATTACATGTTGACTTAGATTATTTGATGTGATAGGGTGTTTATGCAATTTTTCATTGTGAAAAAGTAAACATAGGCTTGCTATAAAAATCAAACACTTGACTACACTAATTATCTTATTTAGTGAGGGTGGGATAATAGTGCGTGTGGGATAAAGTTATATTAAATTTCTTCATGCTATGAAATTAGAGCCACCATAAGATCTAGGAAGCATTGTTCATTCCGACATTATTTACTAGAAAAATATACGCATAGCAAAACTATTCAAAACAATCATGCTATTCATACCAACATCACTTCTCCTTATTATCTAAGTTTGTTTCCCAAATTAGTTCAAATGATGTAGATATGAACCTATAGATGAGTTGAATCAGCAATAAACATATAAGGGATTAAGTAATCGCTATATAAAAATGTAGACCGGGTTAATTTACCTATAAGGTGAATTAGGTTTGTTGTTGATTCACCTCGTTTATACCTACATTTACAAGTTAGGTGAAACAACAACAAACCTATAGAGGGTCAATTTTTGATGTTGGATGGATGAGATATACGCTTGTATGCAATAATTCCCCCTCTCCAAATAGTTTGGACTTGTGTATGCAGGTAGATTACCGGGTTTATTCACAAACATGTAGGTTTCATAGGCACAGTCAAGTAAGCATAATGAACTGAAACATTTTACAAACAGCACACAACATCACAAGTGCAGGATAAATTGTCGACCAAGTCCATTTCACTCTGTACAATAATTCTCAAAAACATGAAGAAGAAATTAGGACACGATGGCATTTTGCTCGATGACACCACGGAGCTTACTGACACTGATCTGCTCACTCCAGGACGCATTTACAAGTTTCGAGAATCCATACATATTGATGCTCCCTCCGCACCAGGTATGTAAAATCTGACCTTAGACCCTTTGATATGCGGGTTTTGTTCGGTTAATTTTCTCAATGGAACACCTATATTTGATTGGTGTGTGGTTAGGTGAGGATCAAAGAACGACTATGCAATCAAGTAGTACTCAACTTTATAGGTTCCTCCGTGAGGGAAGCTATCTTATGAGCGATGAGCAGTAAGCGGTGAGCGGTGAGCAGTAACACATGAGCAATGAGCAGTAACATATGAGCAATGAATCCAAATTTAGTAAAGACACACGAGTTTAGGGTACACAACCAAAATTTTGACAAATTAATTGCATATTTTCAATTGTAAATTGCCAGTATTTTAAATGAAGCATAAGTGAAAGGGCCCTATTGCCATGGATCATTTAAAGCACTTTCAATACATTGCTGATTTTTAATATAATAATCCAAACAAATACATGTAATTTATTGACATCCTTATACATGTAGTGACAACCAATACTTGCACAACTACTCACATTCTATAACACCAGCAAGTTCAAGTAGGTGCATAACCTCATTATACGTATATGTAGGTGCCATAATTGTGAGCCACTCAAACCGCTCACGGGTTGAGTTAAGGCCCACAATCTACAAAAGCAAGGAAATTAGATATTAGAAATTATCAATATGTAGGTAGTTACTAGGTTTTGAAACATCCGCCTGTGGATGCGAGTTGTGTAAGAGACTGGTATTAGGTCTGGATCAACCCGGGTTCGAATCCGGTTGGTTACATTGACTGGTGCTATCCCAAATTGAGCTAGTGATAAAGCAAGAATAATCTATAGGTGGATACCAAGAAGACATTACTACGCGGATGTGCGTAGAATCTTCTTAATTATTTTTTATTTCTAGAAACTTATTATTTATCCGTGTGAATCAATGAAACCGCTCACGGTTGGGTCATAATCTAAATAGAAATGAAGTTACTGAATCACTTGAAATACTTTCAGTCCATTGTTAATTTTTATTATAATAATCCAAACCAAAACATGTCATTTATTGACATTAAAATATATGTTGTTTAATAGAACACTTGCAATACTACTCACATTCTACAATACCAGCAAGTTCAAGTAGTCGCATGACCTCATTATAGGTATATGTAGGTGCATGAATGAACTTGTCACTCTCGTAATCCACCTTGCACAAAAATCTAAACACATAATAAAGATGTTTACAATACACCCATTTTCCTTTATTTCGCAATACATGAGAGGACATTTTCGTGAAATCCGGGCATGTGCAATGCAGGATGTCGCTAATTGTGACATGGTAGGTGATATCCTGCTTGGAGACAATGTTGATTATCACTCCAAAGCCCGGATATGGAATGGCAGTGATCCCAACCACATAGTAACCTTCCATGAGTCCGGCACTCTCCCATTTGTTTTTGTGATCCACCAGTGGTGCTGTTGAATTACGACGCACTGTCTTCCCAAACCTGAATGTAGGGTGGACGTCCGGATTTGGTGGCATACGAAAATGCGAGCGAGGGATGGAGAGAGTTGCGATTGTTGAAAGCCTACGATGAGGGGACAATGCCTCTCTCTGCTGTAGTTGAAATCCAGCATCTTCAAGTGCCAAAACCTCCTCTCTCGATAGATTGGTACCTATCTTCACCGGCCACGTGTTGGATACTATAGGCCAATCCAACACATATTTCTTCTTACTGCCACTCACACAACGCTTGATATCGTCAGGGCAAAACCAAAATTCATACTCCACGTTGTTGGGAGAGCGAAATTCCTTCCTGAGCCCTTTGTATGTTGGAGCAGGTGTGCCATGTTTCCCAGTCCCGACTTTGGCATTGCACATAGTCCCTGTGATGGCCTACAATGCCCAACAACGTTTGGCTGAGTTGGGTGGCAATCTTGCAATGTGCCACTTAGAAGCAATACAATCAGTCTCCAACACGGATGTAGTATGAGCCACACCATGAATTGCAGAACTCAACGATTCCTCTATGCGTTGACGAGTTGCTCGGGTGTTGGGACAAAGAATAGAATAGTTCACTTTGTCGGGTCAATGAGAGTCACAATCAGCACCCGGTGGTAGGTTGAGTTTGCGTTTGGTAGAACCAAAGAGTTCTGACCCTTCCAATGCATAATCTCTAGTGTTGACGTCTTCTGTCCCTGGGTAAGACTTCATGGCATCAGCCAACATTTTTGGATCTCTACACCTTGCAGCTGCTTTGAGTTTCAAGGAGGCCAAATCAGGACCTTACCATCAGACCCCCCTTTCAACCATGTCCGGTAATTTGCAATTTGCATGAAGGCACGGATCATGTCGTCCACTGTAGCTTCATATAAACAAGTCATCTTGTTGCCGGACTCTTGGAGCCATTTGTTGTGTACAGTCTCTGCAAGGTTGCATGTTGGCATTTCCGCACGCTCTTCTATTGTCATATCCTATGAACAACACACAAATACAAGGATAAGACAAACATAAGATAGATTATATATCTAGGTTTGGGTCGTTCGACCCAAAATGGCTGCCACGTTTGGGTCGTTCGACCCACACTGCATACAAGGTTTGGGTCGAACGACCCAAACTGTTTGTTATTTGTTGTGTACAGTCTCTGCAAGGTTGCATGTTGGCATTCCCGCACGCTCTTCTATTGTCATATCCTATGAACAACACAGAAAGACAAAGATAAGAAAAACATAAGATATATTACATTGAGTAATGAAGTTTGATATGTACTTACAAGTAGCATATGGCCACCCCATTGTCTGTAACGAAAGTGCCAAAAATCCCAACCATTCTAAAAGGCCAAGGATGCCTTCTTCGGAGGCAGCTCCAGATGACAACCACCAAGAACGAATCACATGGTACTTGGTCTCAGCGTCGTCCATTGTTTTCGCGTCTTTGTAATCCTTGCATATTTGTTTGTGTTGAAATTGCAATGATGGTTTGATATACTTTTGGGTCACCTTATCCAAACTTGCGGACCAATGGAAAAGACATGTACGCTCACGTGCAACCATGGGTAGACTTTGATCACCATCCCCGTAAATCGCCCTCACCGCATTCCAATTAGCTTGAGCACTATCAGCCATAAACCCTTTGAAGTTTACGTTTGGTACACCATTTTCTGCCATGATAGCATTTAAATTTTCCCAAAAGAGAATTTGTGCTGCACCATCTTCAGATTGCATGTCACAACACGCAATAGTGAACACTTTACAATATCGACTGGCGTACACATGGCAAGCCATGGTCGTCCAGTCCTTCAAACGTTTGACATGGTCAAACATAATCCATGAATTCTCCATATCCCCACCGACTTGCATCCTCTTCACAAGCTCCACACCACTACCTGGAAGGTCTACAGACATCTTGAAAACAAACACTTTGTCCTTTGACTGCCTTGGGAACCGACTACCATGGACGAATTTGAAAGCAGAGTGGTCTTTGAGCGCCATAATACTATCCATAGTTCCCATTCCACTACGCAAAAAACGCTTTGATCCAGATACAAAGTTACGACAATTTGGAGACGCAAGAGTGCTGAATTTGTCCATGACGACCTCTAGGGATGAACCAACCAAGTGATGGCCTTCGATATTTGCGGGAGATTTGAGAAGGTAAACGGCCAAGAATTGTTTGCTCGCCGCCATAACTATTGCTAAATTTTTTGCTGTGGATGTTTTCAATACTTCATTTGCAACTTATTGGTATGCCATGTCCAATGATTCACGGCATGTGCCATTGGCCACAGGGTGATCATGTACACCAAGATGAATGCAAGCCCTGGACATTCCAACGGATGTGGAGTGGATGTATATGATTCGAGCATTACACAAAACAATGCACACAGGTGTGGAACGACATACCTTACACTCGACAATGGACTTAGTAGGGGGAACAACACCCACAGCAAATGGGATAAGAGTTGAACCGGCCCATTCAGTGTTGTTCCGGAGGCCCCCATTGCGATTCATGTAATCACAGTAGTCATTATGACATTGGAGATGACCAGCACAAGTAGAGCGCCGGAAGGACAGTCCAAAGTCATTTTGGATATTCGTGGTTTTGGTGGTGCACCAAGGGTGACCGTCACACATCTTGTCCATGCCGTCCATTGAGCGACCATACGTACTTGGAGCTTTGAGTGCCACAGGAGGCAAGAGAAACAAAACATCACCATTAAAAGAAGATGGTAAGTATTTGACTTCACGAACATCTATACTGTCAAAATCAATGGATGCAAGATCGGACTTTGATCTTTTTCTTGACTTTGTCAGCTTCAAGGCATCAACCATAGTCAACCCTGTAGATGAAGGTGAAGGATATAGTGGAGGACGTTGAGAAGGTGAGATTTGGGGAACCACCTTCTTGTACATAAGACCGCAAGGGGATTTGGCTACATGTATAGAAAGTTGGGAAGGAGTAGAATGAACAATTCTAAATGGAAATGGCGATGTATTTGAAAGATCAACAAATGCACAAATGTCATCTTCTGAATCTGATAGCACAAACACACTATCATCAAGGGGTTCCACCTTAACATGTGCGATAGAGGGAATTTGAACTGTGGATGTACCGGATTCGTTTATTAAAATGACAGTTGAAGCTTGCATCTGAGACTCAGAAAGTCCTATCACCCTAAATGAACCAGGTCCTAAGATCCACATAAAACCAACATCGGTTCTATTTTTTGGAACCAAAATCATTTCATACACCTCTCCATTTGCAGAGTACATCTCATGCTCTAAATACATGGTTCCTATCTGGAGGTTGAATTTCAAACTAAGTAAATCCTCTGAAACACTCACATGATAATGGCAGCCATAGAAAATCAAAAGAACATATGAACAATACATCATAAAAATATGGGGTGAATCTTACTTTTGTATAGAGTTGTGTGAGGAAATGAATGGAAATGAAAACGTGTGATACAATAATGGATAGAGATGAAAGCGTGTGATATATAGCATCTAATAATACAGCAGTGGACATAATACAATAATAGTCAGAGAATATTTACGAGCAAGATATACACAAAATGGCGTCAAATACTAAAAGTATTGGTAGAAATTTAAAATATATATGTGTGGACTGATGTAGATGTAGAAAGAATTAAAATTGGTTGGAAAAATAAATTATTGATCATTATGAATAGAACAAAGTAGATGTCAGAAAATTTTGGCGGATATAACAAAAATAAACACATAATGACAAACACGTCGAAATATCTCGCTTATTGAACGCCAATTACAACATGTGATCGTAATATACGCTGGATTTTGTGAGATAAATACATTGGAAGAATAAATGATAGTACCTGATAGAAAACATATCATAGACACCAACGATGGTGGACGATGTAGAGAGAACACCCGTGAGGCCGAAGAGAAGACGTAGAAAAGCTTTGTATTTCACTTCTGAGAAAAAGAGGTTCAGACTGAGTGTGGGAAAGAAGAATGCAAATAAGGAAGGGAAAAGAAACTTGTTGAGTACGGTAGAGGAAACTGTGAAGACACTGGATTTTGATGCGATGGAGGATGATGAAGGTGCAAAGAGCAAAGAAGATGTAGACGATCGTATATCAGAGTCCAAATTGAAGACGGGTTCAAAAAAGACGACAAACAAAAAGGTAAGTAAGTTCAACGTTCACATAATTTGATAGTGCACAAGCTGTAAGTTAGGATGGAGAACCTTGTACGTTCACTCACATGTCATGTAGTAGCAATTTATAGAAGTTATAAATTAGAGAGGAGAAACCCTATACGTTAATGCACATGGTATATAACAGAAATTTAGGAAGGCTAGAAGTCAGGAAGAGAACGCACAGGGTTTATAAGAGCAACTTAGGAGGCGAGAAGTTGGGAGGTAAAACCCTATACGTTAACGCACAGGGTTTATAAGAGCAACTTAGGGAGGCGAGAAGTTGGGAGCTAAAACCCTGTGCGTTAACGCACAGGGTTTGTAATAGCAACTTAGGAAGGCCAAAAGTTGGGAGGAGAAACCCTGTGCGTTAATGCACAGGGTTTATAAGAGCAACTTAGGAGGCAAAAAATTGGGAGGAGAAACCCTGTGCGTTAACGCACAGGGTTTGTAAGAGCAACTTAGGAGGCAAAAAGTTGGGAGGAAAACCCTGTGCGTTAACGCACAGGGTTTGTAAGCGCAACTTAGGAAGGCCAAAGTTGGGAGGTAAAACCCTGTGCGTTAACGCACAGGGTTTGTAAGAGCAACTTAGGAAGGCCAAAAGTTGGGAGTTAAAACGACTAGGAGAGCCTAAAAGTAAAACAAATATTTATTGTATGAATTTAAATCGATGTTCAGAGCGTAGGAGCAAAAAAACTATTCAAAACGGGGTTAGAATGCAAGAAATGAGAAATATGTCTACTCAAGTATTCATGCAATACGTTATAGGAGCTAGAAAATGACACAAAATAGCATAATTTGTTTTTTTGCCCCGAAACCCAAAATCTACGAGGTGGCCCAAAACAAGGAAATAGATAGAAGAATGAGAAAAGAAAATGATTTCAAACCAAAACAAAATATAAGAAGAATTTGTAGCTATGGAGATTTAGATAATATAGCATATTTTTGTTTTTTTTTTGACCCCATTAGCATTTTTTCCAGATTTTACAAGTTTTGGCAAATCTACCAATTCCAGACATTTTTTATCAAATTCATGTCTCGGCCCCCTGCGTTAACGCTCAGGCCTTATGCGCTAACGTACAGTGGCCTCAAAGTTGCCAGCGCAGACCCTGTGCGTTAACGCACAGGCTCTACTTGCCTAGCTAGAGGCTTTGCAAAGTTGGGCAAGTAGACCCTGTGCGTTAACGCATAGGGTCTACGCTGACAACTTTCTAGCGGCTATGCGGGGCCACGAAGAGCCACGCTAAATATGGTTGCAGGGACGAGTAGTATAAATTGCCACACCTCCAAAGCATTCAGTCTTTTTTCTCTCATCTGTCGGACATGAGCTCGTCGCTGCAAGCTCTCTCATCTACAGGTGCAGTACAAGGTTTGTTTGTACTTTCGTGATGACAGGGTAATTGCGCATAATCAGGCGTAAATTGCGGACAGTTTGGGTCGTTCGACCCAAACTGTCTGCCTAGTTTGGGTCGACCGACCCGAACTGTCTGCCTAGTTTGGGTCGACCGACCCGAACTGTGAGCATGGTTTGGGTCGACCGACCCGAACTGTGAGCATGGTTTGGGTCGACCGACCCAAACCACGCGTAGAAAGTTTGGGTCGTTTGACCCAAACTGGTTGTAGGCGGTTTGGGTCGCTCGATCGAAACCGCGTGGACAGTTTGGGTCGTTCGTTCCAAATCTCGCGCCCATCTTTTGTAGACCTGTAGTTGGACACACAGACCCTGTGCGTTAACGCACAGGGTCTGCCCTTGTAGTTTGGGGTGAGCGGCCACCCTAATCGTACAATATTTAAAGGTGCAAATGGCAGTGTGTAGAATAATTTTTGTCATTATTCCTTGTGTTCGTGGTATTCTGTTGTTATTGTTGTTGCTATTGCTGTTGTTTTTGTAATGTTATTGCTAATGTGTTGCTACTGGTTTTGAAATATTTATGAAACTTATTTCATTTGTTTTAGGACCAATTAATGGATTTGGAGAGAACGACTCTTATTTCTACTGATGATGAATCTACAATGCATTGAACTCAAGATCGTCCATCTCAACAAGTTCATGATCATCATGACATATCGTCAAATCTTCATCATAAAAAAAAAAATAAAAAAAATGAATCCCTCGATGATTTTGACTCGGTTGAAGATAATGATGGTGACAATAAAATTTATCAAGAGAAAGTGTGGGAGCTTACGAACAAACGAAATGTCAATTCCACTTCCACAATTTCCTCAATCCGTGCTGGACCTAATGCTCGGTTGCGTGTACCCTTATGTCGCATGGTTCCTTTGCCGATTGTGCGTCCTGCTTTGAAGGGTGACATTACTAAATTGGAGGCTGATTTTTTCAATGGTTATCGTGATGATGACCGTGTGTTTTATATATCGGCCACCGATTATAAGGGAAACTTTCAATTCATGGATGATGAGGTTCGCGCATCTTGGAGCCCAAATTGGGCTCAAGCCTATGCCTTGTTTGAATCTCAATTGGATACAGATTTGTCATTGACGTCATACAAGAACAAGATGTTTTTTATATGGGATGGAAATCACAGATTTTTTGCTTGGAAAAATTATATTGACCGCATATATACCGAAGATTATGAACGTCATGTCTTCGTGGATTCTATCATTTTGGCGCCCGAGCCTGACGATATTCCAAGTTTGTTGACTGCTATGCATGACATTAACAAGTAATATTCTTACCTATTTTTCTAGTTTATATTTTGTTTTCGAGATTATATCATCATGAATCTAATCAATTTAACAAAAAAATTCAGGTCAACCGAAAATTCTCACGTATCCACCAATTTGGTGCATACTTTATATCGGATGCAAAGTATTGGCACCATGCCTTTGACTTCCTTCAGAAAGCAACTGGATCCAAAGAGTTATAAACGATGTGAGGAGAAGTCCGTCGAAACTTGGTATTATTTGACACGATCATTTTTTTTGGATTACATGTACAGAGTAAGTTCTTCTATCATTGCTAATATGTGCCTTATGTTTATTCATCTTCATTTTACATTACATCTATATGTACTTATAAATATTGATTTTTGTTTGATTTTTCAGCAAGAACTTGCTGAGGCTAGCGATATTGCTCTCAACCAATACAATGAAATTCATCCTCTTGAACGGACATCAGACGGAGTTTCAAAAGCAATGTCCGCAGCTGTCAACAAAAAACGTGCAATGTTATCTTCTAGTTTTACGAAACAACTAGCGATTGCCGACATCAACCTTACCTCTGCTTTCCTTGAAGAAGTTAAGCACCATTGGGGTTCATTTTCGGTGCCTGAAATGCTACAAGAGAAACTTCATCGTGTTGCTGTCAGTAATGTGGATGCAGAAGTCAAAGTTGGATGGCTCAAGCTTTGGAATGGCAATAGATTTGACAAAGATGCATTGCATTTCCCGAAATTGCCCCTTTGTGATTCTGCACTTGATGATTGGTTATCAAAGTCTATATATTGGGCACAGTTGGAAAAAAATGCTATCGAAGAGCTCCAAAGTATTCTTTCATCTCCTCTTCAGTTGCCTGCAGATGTGCCTACTCTCTCCGAGTATATCCAAACCTGGAAGCTTGCGGCTTTCAATTCAATATTCTATCGTGAATTCCAAAGCGGAAAAGTTAAAAAACACAACGGTTGGGTTGAGCAACCTAATATTGATCTTGCTATGAAACGTGTATTATACAGGTACAACCTAATCTTATTGTTTTTTTGATTTTGTTGATTCCATTTGTCAAATTGTCATGGAATATTTGACTTACAATATTTTTGTGTGTAGGTATTTTCGATATGTTTTGATTCCACATAAATGCGTTATAGGGGAACCTCGTTTTTTCCCAAATTGGCGTGACACTGGTGCAAGAGATTCATGCATGTTCACTACTAAGATTTGTTTGGATTGGTCGCTCTCACACTATGAGGATTGTGGTTGGTATCTTGATTGTCCTAAAGATGCATGTCCATCAAGTGAGAAGACAATCCGTCAGATAAATGATGCTAAAAATGTGGATCCTCGTGATACTGCAATTTTGCAAGCACAAATTGTGCAGCTTAAACTTAGAGAGCCTGATGCAAAAGAGACAAAACGTCGTAAGAGGAAACATGTTCCTGAAACCAAAATAGAAGGTCAATGGGAAATTTCACAACATGAAGAATTGCTTGTTCTTTCCAATGATTTGGATAAGAATCCACTTGGAGGCGAAAGTTCAAAGTCTGGGTGCGATGTATTGGAATTTTATTACTCTAGCACCTATGACGCTATTCATCGTGCGCCAACGGATATTTTGAGAAAAGATTTATTCATACTGAAGAACTTTCTCACGCTCTCGTTTGCTCGATCTACTTCTGTCAAGAACAATTCTGAAGGGGTGGATGTAGGCCCTCCTGAGTGGATCCAATGGCGGGAATTTATTGAAAACGTTAGTATTATTGTTTTGGTATTTTCTCTAATGTTCTTACTTTCATTTGGGTTTTATTTTGTGTCTTATATTGTGATATGTTGTGGTATTTCAGTTCAATGACAATCGCGAATTTCATGTCATGGGAAGTCCGACTCCCTTTGCCGTTGACTTGGTTTTTCTCCAATTTCCCGACGGTCTTGACTTCAACCTCTCCAATAGACCTGCTGAAATTCTTCTTTGGAATAAATATGACAAGAACTGGATGGTTGCAACAATGTCCTTGTGCAAGTCCATCTTGTCTGATGATGGCGTTCTCATAGTATTTTCTGCTATCGATATGCAAACCAAGAAGGTTTTGAATTCAACCTTATACAACGGCAACATGAAAGTTCTTAGGACTTTTATTTGCCTCAATTCGTACATGGTGTTCAAGGATCCGGAGTCTCCAACCTACACCGTAAGTATAACACATCACAATTGTTTCTATTTAATTATTTTGGTGTTATTTGCATTGTATATAGTTTTAACACAATTTACATTTTTTTGTAGACTCCGGCATTTATGGCTCATGTCTTGGTAAGGGATTTTACAACCACAAAATCCACGAGACAACCAAACTCCAGTTTTTTTGGCACTGGATTGAAAAGCAAAAACTTGCTTTTCAATTTTGTGGATGAAAAAACATGCTTCTTCAAAAATCGGGAAGACCTTGGAGGGGGCCATATCAAAAATCGCCGCGTTTTTTTTCAATATCCTATTGAATTGTTTACACCATCGAATGGACGCGTTGTTGATTTGACATGTTCCACTGGAGCTTCTATCCTAGCAACACGCGCATGTGGCAGACATCTTCTTGCATTTGAGGGTGATAATGACATGTTTGAGCACATATTGAAACCGCTTTTGGAAAACGTTTTGAAAGAGGGGTCATCTAAGGAGAATATACAAGATCTCACAAAAGAAGATGATGACCTCTCGGATGAGGAGATGCTTGAATTTGAGTGTGAGTAAGTTTTAATACAATAAATTTTTATTCAATTCATTCATTTCATTCAATTCATTGGTTCATTTTTATTTCTTCACATTATTTACATGTTTCATCGATTTGATTTCAGGAATACGATTGGAAAGAGGACATGTCTCCCGTTTTGGACACATAGACAATTCCTACGAAGTCCAAGCCGTAGCCCGCGTCTCCCATCATATGCCGAGAATGTTGCAATTGCAATGTTGAATCTCGAAGATTCGGATCCAAATGAAGAATCTTGCTATAGTTCCAAAATCAATTCGCAATGCAAAGGTGCTCGAATATATATAGATGACGAGGCAAAAGATAGTTTCATGTCTAGTGCTACTACTGATGAATAAATTTTTGGACTTCATGTTGTTTATCCTTCTCAACCCTCTTATTACTAAACCCTAAAATCATCATTTTTAAGGCCACAATTCCATGGTTATAGGATATTGGTGGCCCTATTACCAAAATTTTCATCTTCCTCACTGCTCATAATTTACCGCTCATTGCTCACCGCTCATAAGATAGCACTCCCCGTTCCTCCGTCAAATCAAAAGCACTAGAGTTTAAGAAAAATAGCAAGAACAATTCAAAACCAAGTGGGAATTAGAGATCGAAATCTGACCTGCTCCTAACGGATACTTAGAGATGCTGCAATCTTCTTTGGTGACAGAAACTCCATCACGAACATCAGCCGCAGTTGCTGGTAATAAGGATTACTTGCACTCATTGAGATGAGCGATGTGCCATTGAAGGAGACATACTTGCTGACAATCCGCTCCGGTTGGAGAATGCAAGGTCATGGATCAGAATCTCCATGGCCATTTTAGAACTGGATACCACCACCGTTCAATGTGAGCTGCTTGACACGAACAACAAGAGCAAGACATTTAAAGTATTGGATTCCATCCAAAGTGTTGAAAACTGTTGATGAGGTGCAATGTCTTTGTGCACTTCACATGTAGAACACAATTGAAAGGAAGGAGTGTAAGCATAAGCTTTGACATGCAAAACTGATGGGTATTTGGTTTATAATATCCACAGAAAGAGAACCGGACAAACTCAGAGGAAAATGGGCAGAATATGAAAACTAAAGTGCTCCATTCTACGCTTTCATTTATCTAATTGGACAGCAAATGCACTACCTGATCATTAACCAAAAACTCTCAAGCCATTATGGTTTAATGAAACAACACATTTTTGGAGCATACAACCATTGTGGCTCTTTGACAACAGACCCCATAATTTTACTGAAACCCTTGAATTAAGACTTCTTTTGCCATTCAAGCTGTGACCTTAATGCGATTTTTGTAATCCCTGACTGAAAATAACTAGCCGCCCTTGTCAGTACTTGTAATTTGCGTTTTGCTAAGTGCAGCAACCACAATTTGCAACCGCACACACCTGATGAGAGTTACATTTTACTATTTGCCGTGTGTCTGAATCTAAATCTTTTAAGAGCAGGTGCTACATTGCAAAAATCTTTAGAAGAGCTGCTGTGATGTAAATGCAACTTCCTTATCATTTTTTGTAAATTTTGATAGTTTCTTCATCTATGCTTGTTTCTACTGCGATGCAGATTGCTGTGGAGGGATGTGCACATGGCGACCTGGACAACATTTATGCCACTTTGCAACATTTGGAGGTTGTGGAGAATGTTAAAATTGATCTGCTCATCTGCTGTGGCGACTTCCAGGTTGCTGTAACCCTAAACCTTTATGGGTTCCAATCGCCACAAAATAATAATTAAGGAGAGCATCACTATGGTGCACGTGACATTGTCAAGTAGCCAGCCTATTTAAGTTTCTTTGCAGATGGAATACTTCGTAGGTAATTTGGATAGCCTAAGAAGGATTTCATCGGGGACACGCGCAATTTTAATGGTAGATGGAAGAAGGATTTGTGTCTGAAGATCATAGGCATCAACAATGAGGTTATGTCGACTAATGAGAGCTTAATGCCACTAGACTATGTTTGGCATCCATGGATGTGATTAAGGACCTTGATTCTTGAACCTAGAATAGAAAGAGTGTCGTCACACATCATTAAGAATGCTATACATATTTTGTAGTGCAATCTTCACCCAGTGTCATGGGCAATCGATTCCACCAGAACTCCTTGAAATAACTGTGGGTTTAGCAAGTTGGAGTTCACGGTTTAGGGTTTAGGGTTTAAGAACCTTGCATGCAATCATTTCTGGTTTTTGTGCACAAATTCATTTTGTAACATACTGTTGATGCTTTAATTCAGGCTGTGCGGGATGAAGAAGATCTCCTGTCTTTGAACTGCCCAGCAAAATTTCGTGCTATGAATAGCTTCTGGAAGTATTATTCGGGTGTTGAGAAGGCACCCTACCCCACTCTCTTTGTGGGTGGGAATCATGAAGCATCTAATTATCTTTGGGAGCTGTGAGTACCATCTCTGTAACTTCATGCTGTCTTTAATGTAATTTTATGTGAGAGGGAATGAAACATCACTTGCAAACATGTGGTGTATTTGTTTTGCAAATTTTATATGTTGAACGTGTGGCCACGATGTTTACAAGAAAGGGAAGTTAATTCCAGTTTTTTGGATCTCATCTCTTTGGAGGATTTTGGAGGCCATTGGAAGATTATCATACGAGATGTACACACATATGGTGAATATTACTTGTCCCTTGAAAAATTAGATTTTGTTGGAACGGTATGTTAAGAGCTATTTACTCTTCTAGAAAGAATACTGAGTTACCTTTCGGATGTGATTAAATACTTCACTGACAGCCAGCCTAGTAATTCCTGGCTCGGCTTCTGAACCCCTCATGGTGTACGTCTTTCCGCTGCTTGTTTGCCCATAGGCAAATACAGTCCCTGAATGTTTTCGCAACATACATCAATAAGATGTCCTTTCTACAGAGATTTTTATAAAACATGTAAGAAACCATCAGAAAGGTCATGAATCGCTTTTGAGAGCAGGACGCTCGTCACCACCTCCAGTGAGAATTGCAGTCAAACAATAGAAGGGCCCCGCTGTATATTGAAGACATCATTATTCATTAGCACATGCAGATGACAGGACATTGAATACTTGCAGAAATCAAGTACAATTAAAACCAGCCACAGCAGATAGAACAACGTCCTTGGCGTGCTCTTCATAGATGTTGATATTCTTTGCTGCTGATCCAAATATCGTGTCTGCTCAAATTGGGAAGGCAGTATAGTGACCCACAAGAGTTAAAATCCATCCACAAGCGTACAGTGAGAACAAGGAAGATCCAAAGACCTGTACCACCACCATAAAAGGGAATTCCAAGCTATGAAACTCTTCAGAACGGAGAGAGACGTTGGGTCATCAGAGACAGGAATCTCAAGGTAAGAATCGAGTGAGTGCTCTACGAATGCTAGTCCACTTACAATTCATGGCCACTTGAGAAGGGAAAGTGGCCTCCAAGAACAGAATAATAGAGTTATCCTCTAACTCAACATGACTGTTTAGTCCGGAGTTGGTTGTTTTGTCATGTCCGGTAAGCTTACGGTGCATGCTTAGAGGAAGTGTGGAAGTTCGCACGAAAACCATTCTATATCGGCTCATGAATGCTCAAACTCATTTTGGCATGCCAAGAGGTGCTAACTTTTGGCCCTCAATGAACCAAAATAGGTTGCTCTTCATTTGAATTCAAACACGACCTCCAAGCATGCACAAGAAATAGAGAGACATTATTGATAATCAATTGGTTTGCAAAACAACCAATGCAAAATCCATAGGAGACCAACTTCGAGGAAAAGTCCCATTGAATTAAAGGATAACTCTGATATGCTCCTTCCTGTCTAACTTGCTTTCTCTCGCTCTAACCTACACATGAATCCTGGCTTTAGTATGATGTCGGCGATTCCTATTTCTGTGGCATACATGGAAGGATTTGTCAAGAAACTTACCAAAGGCAAAGGTATGACCGGGTACTGGTGCGCCAGCTGTATTCAGCAACGCAATTGTATTGTTCATTACCTTCCACTGAAGCCCTCGGTTGGTGTTTTCATGTGAAGGGGGCCTCACCCTGATGGCCACACAAATTTTCTCCATTGCCCTCGTTTGTTCAAGTTCAAGTTTATTCCTGCTGTCCCTCTTGTCAACTATTTTGGCTGGAGTGTGCTTCCTTCGTGTCTAAACTCACACAGACATTAAATTCGTCCATTCCAAAGGTCCACAATCTTTTGTGCTGAACAAAGGCAGTATAGTTGAAGGCGCAGGAGATAGCCGTTGGGAAGTAGTAGTATTCTGAGGCATCATCACAAATAAGAATGAAGCATTAGGAAGACGATTCTAGCAGACTTTCTGAAGCCGAAAATGACGATATCAGAATAAAGGACTAGTGAAAGTCATCAACATCCTGGCAGGTATGAGATCAGAAGATCTGCAAGCAAACAAACAAAACAGAGAAGATCTGACCAATTATGCACATAAAACTTGGTGCGTGCAGGTAGACATATGCATAAAAAGAAGCACAGAAGGGCTTAATGAAAAGACGATTGAAGTATTGGAAATTTAAAGTCCAGCAAAGGAAGAAGTCAATGTCGAATAAAGGAATGGGCCGTGAAGGTTCTTTCGTAGGGATCGCAAGTGTCTAGGCGAGTGAGAAATAAATGCTCTCGTAAGAAAATGCGACAGCGTTTAACTCTTAAAAGTGCAATACGTGTGATGATTCTAATTTGACAGACTGAATGTATGTAACCTCTAAAGCAGGAGTAAATACGCTGCACCACATGAACTGAGGAGCAATTGCAAGTGCACAGCGCACGTTCAGAGTATATATTTTTCTCTTCTTCCAATGCAGAGGAAAGTCCTGTCGAGGTTCATCCTCGATTACAAATCGATTACGAGCTGATATTGAAAAGACATAGCTCTTTACAGGTTCAGTACAATGAGCACACATTTATCAAACTAGTTGCCAGGCTACAAATTTTCAAGATACTGGAGCTCAATGTCCAAATTTCCAGCACCAGGAAATGGAAGATAGATTTCGACTAGACGACATGATAACGACATCCAGGCCTTTGACTTGAACAAAGAGTAAATTTAGATGTGCACTATCATAATCCCCTACCACATCAGAAAATTACTATGGTCGAGTAATCGATGCGGAAAGCTCAAGGATGGTCTGAATTTTGAATGAACCACTTCACTCTGTGCTTCTCATGTACAAACTTGCTCAGGAAGCTTAAAGCTGGATGTGCCCTTACATTTTGACATATAAGTTCTGCCTCGCTAGCACACTTCACTTCAATGCGCTCTTGCGATAAATTTGACACTTCACTGCACGATTGAAGAGGCAGCGATAAATCTCTCTTTACGCCGACTCTCGAATCTTCCATTCCATTTCATTCGATACGCTTACAAAATCGTTGAAAAACGCCACGATCAGCATCTTTCCATTCCAAACCCTGATCCCGAATTCAAGAGTCCTCGAATTCGAAGACATCCAGTTCACACACAACGGGAAAAGAAACACTTTCTTCCTGTAAGCGGAGGAATCACCTGTCACCAGAAGGCGTGCAATGAAACCCGATCTGTTGCTCGAAAGAGGAAATTCAAAGTCCCCTTTCGTCCGAAAATTCCGTTTCTTTGTGAAATTCCTTTGCAAGCTATCTGGAATGACGTAACCCTAACCCTAAAACGAATAGGTGACGTGGCCGCAGGAGAGGCCAACATTTCGGGAGGAGGCTCTAGGCCTCCTCCTCGATAAAATAAAATCAATCTCAAGGCTTTTTGTGTTGACGTAAATAAGCGACTGTTCTCATTTACACCGACCACAATTTGATCAAGAGTAGAATATATATGTGAAACCAATATTTTGCTAGTGGGAACGACCATACCTTGCTATCAGCTTTGACCTCATCTGCTTAGGTTTATGTGTTCAAATCACTGATTTCATTCCATTTGGTAATGCGTGTAATTTTAGCTATTCAATATTGCAAGAAATTGTCAAAAATTTATTGACAAAAACTTGTTAAGATAACACATGAAGGTACTCATGAAATATTGCACGCCTCAAGCCTCATGATGTTAAAGATGTAGCGATTGCAGAGGTACTGGGTGGTCCTTGAAACTAAGACAAAGTCGACACCAAGGTATGTGGGTGTCATTGGTTTGTTTTTCATATTCTCTAACTTCTACTGATGGAGATCTACACAACGAAACTTGTGTTGCATTATCAACTTTACAATGAAGCCATCAACAAAATCGGATCATCCATGATTTAATTATGCTTATTGGAAGTACACGCTTGTTGAGCGTGGAGTAGGTAAATATATAGAGTTGAAGACGTTGTTAAATTTCTTTTAAACATGTGTTCTTATGTTGTTTGTTCTTTGATTATCACCTAATCACACGCCAATCAAATATAGGTGTCCAATTAAGAGAAGTAACCAAATAACACATCTGCAAATATATTTATATATCCATATACAATGTTTTGCATCACACAGTACAAGCATATGAGTTTTAGGCATTGACCCTATGTCATTGGCAACTTCTTCTATGTAACTAGACATAATAACACAATGGTAGAAGGCAGTCTTTGCATATTAGTGTCATCCTTTAACTCAACACGACTTTTGGTCATGAATTGGTTGTTTTGCATACAACATTTTTCATGTTTGGTGAGTTTTTTGTGGATGCTTGGAGGTAAGTAGTGTGGAGGTTTAAACAAGGAACATTCTATAGTAGAGGCGTCTATTCTCAATCAAGACCCCATCGGCAATCTATAGGGTATCGGAATTTCGATCAGGCCGGAACCAATAGTGTCATGACACATGTCCTCATTTTGAGTGCTAAAGTGAGGAGGAACGAGCAGTGAAATAAACAATTATGGCAAACTCTAGACATTGGTAATATGTTCGGATCAAGTTTTGGCTTCAAAATTCACAGTAATGCCAAAGTAAGGAATAAAATTACCGAATAAAATTACCAAAAAATTTGCAATCCTCTTGGTTTTTATCTTCCTACGTAGGAAGAATTTGCACCGCCTTATATTTCTCTAGATTAAGTGGTCGGTAATTGGCGCCTCTACTCTATATTGCCTGACTGAGGGTCAAACTTATTTTGGCATACTGAAGAAGTCCAATTTTTTAAGTGTCCCAGAAGTGTTAGGATCCCAACGCCCTCCTCCGTGACAAGAACAACTGCCAACTATAATTCATCTTTGCTCCAACGAGCCACTCGGGGCCGAGGCCCCACCGTTGGTGGGAGGATCGAGGAGGCCCTCGTAAGGGAGGCGGTTCATTTGGAAGGCAACGTGAATATGCGGGTGTGAAGTTAAGGCCGAAGTCAATCATGAGCTGCTCAATAAAGGGAAAAAAAACTAAAAAAAACTTAGAATAATGTCATTAAGGTATAATTACATGTTGACTTAGATTATTTGATGTGATAGGGTGTTTATGCAATTTTTCATTGTGAAAAAGTAAACATAGGCTTGCTATAAAACTCAAACACTTGACTACACTAATTATCTCATTTAGTGAGGGTGGGATAATAGTGCGTGTGGGATAAAGTTATATTAAATTTCTTCATGCTATGAAATTAGAGCCACCATAAGATCTAGGAAGCATTGTTCATTCCGACATTATTTACTAGAAAAATATACGCATAGCAAAACTATTCAAAACAATCATGCTATTCATACCAACATCACTTCTCCTTATTATCTAAGTTTGTTTCCCAAATTAGTTCAAATGATGTAGATATGAACCTATAGATGAGTTGAATCAGCAATAAACATATAAGGGATTAAGTAATCGCTATATAAAAATGTAGACCGGGTTAATTTACCTATAAGGTGAATTAGGTTTGTTGTTGATTCACCTCGTTTATACCTACATTTACAAGTTAGGTGAAACAACAACAAACCTATAGAGGGTCAATTTTTGATGTTGGATGGATGAGATATACGCTTGTATGCAATAATTCCCCCTCTCCAAATAGTTTGGACTTGTGTATGCAGGTAGATTACCGGGTTTATTCACAAACATGTAGGTTTCATAGGCACAGTCAAGTAAGCATAATGAACTGAAACATTTTACAAACAGCACACAACATCACAAGTGCAGGATAAATTGTCGACCAAATCCATTTCACTCTATACAATAATGCTAAAAGTACAATTTATGTTGGGAAATTAAAATAAAACATAGGGCAAAAAACAAAAACAAAAAAAACAAATGTTGCACATACTTGGACAAGGCAAGTTTTTGTGCTCCTTTTCGAATTCTTTTCGTTTGTTCACATAAGTTGTTACAAATTCATTGATTTCTGCCAATGACGAAAATCCTGGCGGATTCAAGTAGTCAATGAATCCGCAAACATTTAATAGACACGACTGAGCCTCACTTGGATAGAAATGTTTTTCAATTTTCAATTTTTTTGGAGCTCTGTCGAGCAACTTAGCTTTCAATTTCGTTAGAAGTGTTGTGTAGTTGATGTTCGTTTTATCCCCCTCCATTTGTGTTTGTGAATTATGAAACAAATGAAAATAAAGTAGAAATGTATAATAACAACACTTTGATATGTATATATTAGTTTTACAAATATTTCACATGATGCATTGGAATTCAAACAAATGTGCAAACGACTATTTATGCTGGAGTGCTTTGTTTATCTAAATTTAAATTAAAGATCTGGATTCTAAAAATATGAAATTTGTAAAACAAAACATAAGTATGAAAACTTAAAATATGAATGTAAAAAAGTAAAAATTATTGAAATAAAATCAAAATTTGACTACTATGGTATATGTTCACGATGTAAATCCAATTTATCACGATGTAAAATATGCCTGCATATCCATTGAATGTGTTACTACCACATTATATTCAATAACAAGGATTGATGCCATAAAAGTAGAACTCGATTTCAAAAAGCAAACAAGGAATTATAGTTGCAAGTGTGCGTTGCCAGCAAAAGTTAAACAATGTTATAAATATTTGGTGGAGATGTCAGTATTTGCTAACATAGGGAGACTGAGAATGACAATGAGATTGAAGTTGCAGACAATAGGCATATTGCCATTAGGGTTCACAATTCGAGCATGCAACAAACAAAGGAACATGACATACTCATCAGTCAGGAAAAACAGAGTCAGGAGGTTGGAAATATATTCACATAGGTCAGTGCGTTACTAGCATACAAAATCAAAAGGTTACTAAAAGCAAACACAAATCCAAGGTAGGAACTCTAAAAGTGGAAAAATCTTACCATCATCTACAGTAACGGTGTTTAGCTATCCAATATTTGGATAAAATGTGAAGGCCATTCACGGTTAACGAGGCCACCTACCCATGCTACACATGGGATAAAAATATAGCATGCATGGGTTGGTAATTACCAATCTCGAAAATGAAATTTCATATCCTAGAATTCAAGTGGTCAGCTCGCCAAGAGTTGGCTTCTTCACTTAGGCACTAGGCACAACTAATATCAGTCCTATGTTACAAAAATATCACTACAAAAATGTTACAACCAACTACACATCATATTAGTCTTCAAACCTTACCAATTCATAAGTCTTATGCATAGCTGCAACATGCCAAGGACCACCTTGGAGAGGGGGAGGGGGAAGGACCAAGGGTGCAATGGGCTTAGGACGGCACATGTCTAAGCAAGTCTAGTCCATTATGCATGACAAGGCATTAATAGCATGTGGAACTTATATTCGAGATGTCCTCCATCCAAGGTGACATGACTCTCATATATTTAATGTTGAGCCATGTCAACAATGCACCATTTATGGGTTGTCCCATAAAGCTTCATCCACGATGATTTTCAGAACACCTTTTCAGAGCCACATTGCAAAGGTGTTGGAACGTCTAGCAAAGAGATTTTAAACCATGTAAGTACATTAGTAACTTTCACCATATGTAGCACTCATAATGTCTTCTTCTCTCCTCCGCATGCATGTGTTGGATATTCATCGAGAATCACAAGGCTAGGTTTCCTCGGTCCTCTCAGGTACTTTGTGTGTATGTACTTTGTGTGCTTACATGAAGAAAGTTTGTTATAAGTGATTGGACGATGAGTTATTTTCACCTATTTCTCCAAAGATTCAAGTCCTTCATCAGACTAGTTTGATATGTCACCCAACTTGGTCGTCCAGTACATTGAAGCTTACAGGCTCATGCAGAATCCAAGTGCCATAAGTCACTTCGAGACCCTAGTTCCCTGCCAGTGCAATCGACCCAAGATGGAACCGCCAAAACAATTTTCCCAGTTTTACCCATGAGCTTCAGATTCTTGCACCTCATATCTCAATTACTGTGGATTAGCATTTTGGAGTTCCATAATACTATAATTTTCTACTAAAGGATGCAAATGCTTACACATAGTTTGTTTACAGTTTATAGAACATAACAAATATTTCAAGGTTAAAAGTCACATTCTTCATAAGAAGTTACAGTTCAGTGTAAAGTCAAATGCTTACACACACTAATTGAAATAAGCATTCTAGTTCCAATGGACCAGTCTTAAATCTTGCAGATGTAGATTTTGAGTAACGTGTTGTGAATTTAAGGTGGTGACACTTTATAAGTGATGATTAATTTAAGTCTTGTCACCTATCTCAAAACATATTACATTTCAGTAAAGCAGTGGGGCACTCCATTCCCTTCAGCACATTTGGTTAAAGCGAGGCCGACAGCACACAACAAATTGAGTCTCATTTTTCAAACTCATAACAGGAAGACTATGAGGTCACTAATGCTTCTGAAGCTCATTCGAGCATGAGACTGGAAACAAAAATGGTACATCAGTTACACAAGGACACAACACAAAAGAAGCAAACAGACGTCTTTCTAGGGACTACTCATGACACATACATCCATTTGGGAACGTTGAAATTGAAAAAAAATTGCATTGACATTAACTTCCTGCTCGTCCATCCTACATACTGCCATCTGTTCCATCTGGAAATGTAAGACACTTGAATACTTTACATTGAGGGCAGATAAGAACACCGACCTGCCACATACAAAACAGGGCATAACACAAGTCAACTTCTAGATGACCATGTTCTATTTACTTGCTTGAACACAAAATAAAATGGATGCGGTCAGACAACATATTCAAGCAATTTCAAACCACCGAAGGAAGATAAATTTCTCCAACTTACAAACACATCCTCTGAGACTCGTGACTTATGTATGTAATCATTGGAAGTTCTTTTTGTGTCGATCCAAGACTAAAGTGCCTAAAGTTCACCAAGTGCCTAAAGTTCTGTGATTCACTAGTATTGACAGAATTAATATGACTGCGAAGGGCTCAAGTAATGTGGATTAATGCCAGGACGTATTCATCCTACTCAAATTCAATCCAAAGCCACAGCTTGTACAGTAAACACAAAGAGGCAGTGAGAATACGCAAACTTTGTGCAACACCGACAAACAAGAGATTGCAAAACCTATCATTCATGAATCTTATTATCTACATCTTGAAGAAGATCAGAAAGACGACAAGAATCCTCAGAAGCACACTGTCGAGGCTAAGGGAGGACTATACAAATTGGTTTGGTCACATAGCCCTGAATTTGACATACACAACATCTTAACGAAGGAGTGACCACTATTTCGTCCACACAACCTCTCTCAATCCTGCGGTAGTCAATGTATGTGTGCAACCTTGACGTACGTTGAAGAGTCTGACCAAGATTGTGCTTTTCACATGGAACTAATACATTGTGTGGATTATAGGAGATCTCAAGTACTTTTGACTGTCAGAGGAGATGCAATTGGTACGCATATGGAGGAAGACGACGAAGACGAAGATGAGTGGGCAGTGACAATGGTCGAGGGAAGGAGGGACAGAGCCGGGGTCGCCATGGCTCCTCTGAAGTGTTTCTCCGAACTACAGGCGAGGAGAAACAACCCTAACCCTACCCTCTGAGGCGACGTGGCCGCCTCAGAGGGCAGCATTTCGGCAGGAGGCTCTAGGCCTCCTCCTCGACTAGTAAAATTTCAAACCAATTTAAAAAACAACTATAGTTAACTAGAGAAAAATAAGACCATATTGAAGAACAACTATAGTCAACTAAAAAAAATTCAAACAACTATAATTATGTAACTAGATATAGTTAACTAGAAAAAAGAAAGCGATGTTGCCGCCTCACAGGCGTGCATTTCGGGAAAGGCCTATAAGCCTCCTCCTCGATTATTAATGTTGAGTATTGAGACGGGCATGCATTCACATAATAAATACAAGACATTAACATGTGTGGTGATGGACTCTTTCAATTGGTGGAATCTCTATGATGGTTTTAGGGTGCACTAGGCAAGTACGTTTGAAGACGTATAATGAGCATGAAGGTGTCCATCAATAAATCCCATGAAGCTTAAAATCATTCTTCACATGGTCATCAACATTCTCTGCTGTGGCCTAACCTAAGCTAGTCATTACAAGAGGAGTGCAATCACATAAAGAAAGCCATATTATGGTATGTGAAATGGAATCATAGCCATGATTCCCCCCTTTGTTTTTACATATAGAGCCACCAAACCCATTCCGTGAACTTAAGCAATTTTGCACAAGTGTAATAAGTACATGTGTCAACTAGAGTGATTTTTCACAGGTCTGGAATTTAGATCACAATGTATATACAAAAAAATCACAATTTATTTTTAAAGTTTGAAATTTTTCATCAGTTTTCAAAAGTAATATTTTCTCCCAACCCATATTTTCAACATAGGTCGACTTACTTCTTCTAAGTGGGAGACAAAAACTTGAGTATAATCACTGTCCTTTTCAAGGAACCCAAATTTGTGCTCTTTTAACTTAATTGTTTCACTACGACGACTGTGATAACGACATGTGTGATTCTTCACGGGGTTTTTTTCATCATGTTAGGAAATGATAGCTACATGTGTGGAATTTCATGGCTTTAGAGGACTCTATGTATAAAGATTTGGGACGGGGGGGGGGGGTTATCGGAAATGGGTTTGGCTGCTCTAGAGCCCACCTTCCAAGAGGATGAAAAATACACCTTATCCCCCTAAGCATGTAAGAGGTCCAAACTATGCCGCTCCAAGCAAAAGAATCATGTATTTGAGCTACATACTTTCAATTATAGCTAATCATGTCAAAAGTGACCCTTGTCTGAAATCAACTAATGCTCTAGGTGCACTATTTGATGAAGTTAAACACCGTGGTGATATGGAGGATTTATGTTCAAATATGTAGCTTGGGTGTCCTTGGATACAAATACATACTTTGCATTTTGATCATCAATGTCTAACATGAAAAAAAATTATTTTCTTATTGACATAAAACTTGTATGTATATAATAAGGTTCAAATGATAAGTATTTCTCTTAGGGCATGGACTCTTTCTACCACGTACGAAGTAACATAAGGCCTCAAATAAGGTGTATTGTTTGAGGCATTAGTGTACATAATATACATAAGGGATTTTGTTTTTCTATAGTGTGTGCATCAGATTGGCTATTAAATTTTATGAATTAAACTTACGTGTATGAAAGGAGTCCCTAAGGTTAAGAGGAAAAGAATTGAAATTTAGATGCTATTATTGCCTTAGCTTTCATGGAATGTGTTTCAATGTCAAATGATTATAATTTACATCTTATGAACACAACTAAGTTCAATGACTTTCTCATTGGAAAGTAAAAGTGGATTGTATATCTAACAAGGGGATCGCTATTTCCACACCTTTTTTGGCTAGATTCACACCTTTTTGCTGGTTCGGTTGGCGTTGCACTGAGGCGCTACATATAAGATTCTTCATGGTGCATCCGGACCGTTGATCCACCAAGGCCCATCCAAGGGCCTCAATGATCCTAGGTGGCGGTGGGGTGGGGGGCGGGGGTGGTGCTTGCCACCAAGGCGGGGTGGGGCCGTGGGCCTCATGTCTTTTTTGGGGAGGCCGGATTTAGGGTGGTGTCGGGCCTAGTGGCTAGGCGGGCCCAGTGGCTAGGCCTACTTATTATATAACTAGTTGGTTACCCTTACTCTACTTACTAAATAACTAGTTGGTTAGCCTTACTCTACTTACTAAATGACTAGTTGGTTAGCCTTACTCTACTTACTAAATGACTAGTTGGTTACCCTTACTCTACTTACTAAATAACTAGTCATTTAGTAAGTAGAGTAAGGCTAATTAACTAGTTATTTAGTAAGTAGAGTAAGGGTAACCAACTAGTCATTTAGTAAGTAGAGTAAGGGTAACCAACTAGTCATTTAGTAAGAAGAGTAAGGCTAATTAACTAGTTATTTAGTAAGTAGAGTAAGGGTAACCAACTAGTCATTTAGTAAGTAGAGTAAGGGTAACCAACTAGTCATTTAGTAAGTAGAGTAAGGCTAACCAACTAGTTATTTAGTAAGTAGAGTAAGGGTAACCAACTAGTTATATAATAAGTAGGCCTAGCCACTGGGCCCGCCTAGCCACTAGGCCCGACACCACCCTAAATCCGGCCTCCCCAAAAAAGACATGAGGCCCACGGCCCCACCCCGCCTTGGTGGCAAGCACCACCCACCGCCACCTAGGATCATTGAGGCCCTTGGATGGGCCTTGGTGGATCAACGGTCCGGATGCACCATGAAGAATCTTATATGTAGCGCCTCAGTGCAACGCCAACCGAACTAGCAAAAAGGTGTGAATCTAGCCAAAAAAGGTGTGGAAATAGCGATCCCCTCTAACAAAGGCCTATTATTTCATGATTTACCTATGGAGTTGGAATGAGCAGAGCAGAAGAGAGATATGGCGGAGCCCTTGTGCGGCGCCGCTGCCAGAAGGAGAACCACAGCAAGGACACCACCATCGCCGAAACCCCAGCGGCGACACAGAATCCCGCAGCCGATAGACAGAAGAAGCAGCAGACAGGTGAAACAGACAAAGGAAGATACCAAACGTCCAATACCACAGAGCCATGGCGACTGCGCCGCCCACAGCTCCGAGCTCGAAAACTTATCACCGAGGCAGAGGCAGCCTCCACTCCGCCCCCGACCTTGCCTACTCAACAAGTGATAGACAGCAACACTGGACGGCACGAAACAAGAACCAAACATAGGAGAAAAGAAGCAGAGAAGAGCGGCACCACCAAACCAGCATTCGACCTCAACATCAGGGTTTCTCCTTTATTCTTAATCTGGGTGCTTATAAGCACCAGCAACTTGTGTACATGTACACACCACAATGGTCACCCACTAATATTCTATCCCACACCTTACCCACAAAGATCTCACCTCTCGAATCAAACTCACACAATCTACCTCATACGATGCTACTCACACAAGAGCTACATCACCACAGAACCAATGCTAAATCACACATTTTACCATCCACTACTCTACCCGCCAGCATTGATCAAACACTCACTCCTCACACCCTCTACCACTATGTACCACCTATCAATACTCTCCCTCACACACACCCAATACTCTTCTCAAACACAATACACTCTACACCCAGCAAACTTCCACCAGGCTCCGCTCCCACCAACAGCTTCCTCTTCACATGCGCTCCAACAACCGGCGCCCCCCACACCACACCATCCAAAGCACCCCACAGTTAGTCCAAAAATTTGCACCTATCACACACAAACCAAAAAACTTCAAACAATTCAAACACACAGATTTATACTATCTCTAAGCTTACCTTCGGCAAGGTGCCGCCGCCGCAGCCGACCTCCACATGCAGTCCTCCCGCCGCACCTGCAATCCTTCCACACCCATAGCCTACACCCTCACCCACCCTATGCTCCACCAAACCCTAACACCCGATCCCTTGACCACTACCAGCCATTGCCAAACCCGGACAAACCCACACCCAGAACACGACACTCACGACCTCGAAACCCACAACCACGACTTCGACGCCCACCAGCACGACCTCGACACCCACATGCACGACCTCGCCACAGACAAACTCCACACCCCTCTCAGCCATTTCCCTCGGCCACCCAAAGCTAGCACACCCAACCCACCAACGCGACCCTTATGACCCCCACAGCCCATACACTCTAATCCCAGCATAGCTCCAAACAAAAACGGCACAGATACCCTCCCCAATGCTCACACACAAACTTGGACCTCAAAACTGACACATCCTACGCTCTTTCCCACCCACCTCTTCAACCACACCAGGAGCTACCTCATACAACGCCGACTCTCTCGCCCAGATTAGATCCCGCAGGCCTCCTCACTAGGATCCCCTCCACCATCGCCCAAGCAGCCAAGCCACGGTCACACCCAGCCGCAACACCCCCAGCTGCCAATACAAATACCTCAGCACCTCTCTCACATTTTCATCCCTCTCTACACTCACCCTAACACACTCATGGCCTCCACCCACAACGACAACATGACGTTCGTTCAGCTAGCACCCGCAACAAGCGCCCCCAGAACAAAGATCTCCCTCAGAAGCAAGATTCGAACCACTCGCAGCACCGGGTCTGAGAATGCGAACAGGAGAGGCCTTCGCCTGCACCAAGGGAGCGAGCATAGGAGAAGCCCAAGCCAACAGCAGATGGCAGGCGCTGCGGAGGAGCTCCCTGGAGAGGGCACCCACGGCACTGAGGCAGGAACCCGAGGCGAGCGTCCACACCGAAGGAGCCTTAGCGGACCGGGAGCAGAGCCTCAACAAGCCCGAGACCCCGCCGTGACCAAGCGCCGAGAGCGGCCCAGTGACGAGGAAGGGATTGGACGAGGTAAGCCCATGTCCAGCAACAGTAAAGGCCCAGAGTCCGAGACCAAGAGCTACACCAAAGCCAGAAGGAGAGCCCTCATTGATCAAACCAGTGAAGACGAAGATGGAGAGAAAGCTAACCACCAAGTTAGCCAACACCAACTTATGAAGGAGAAAACACTACCTTTCAATGATAGTGACATCGATATGCAACTAGTCGACGTCTCCCCCGAGCACGGAGGGAGCTCACTTCAACTCTCTTTGTCCAATGATGAGTTCATGGCCGCCCCGAACCAAGCCGTCGTCCACCGCCTAGACATCACCAACTTGGCCGAAAGGACACCGCCATCTACATCCCACAAGAGCCCAAGAATTGCAACCACATCCGACACCCATAGTACAAAAAGGAGGAGAGGGGAGACGGAAGGACTAGAGACCATCTCTAATTCACACAAAAATCAAAACATGAGGAACAAGGAGGATACACGGGGGGTGCACTTCATTGTCAAGTTGAACACCACGTGCGATAAAACAAAATCTACTTTTTACATAAAGCATCACCAAAATGGTTCAAAAGTTTATGATTTTTTTTTCATGAGTAGATATACATAGTATCTATTACATAGTAAAAATTCGTAACCAAATTTGATGATTTGTTTTTTTAATAAAACATACCGTTTCTAACTAGAATGACGCAACATTGAACTAAACAAATTACTACAAAAAATGAAGATGACTAAAAATTTCAAAAAAATATACAAAAGATATTATCAATGGTTATGTGTATGTAGAAAAAATATCATAATTTTAAAAATTATCTATGGCATGTAATATAGGGTAGCAAACTTTTATCGCACGTGGTTATGAAATGTAAGGGGGTGTGATCCCCCCGTGGGAGGATATTCCACGGATAGACATAGTTTCGCAAATGTGGCTCGGATTCTCCATACACGAAGCCATCGCCACACAATTGGGAAAGGGAATCATCCAAGAACATCGAACCAATGAAGAGTTTACGAAGATCGGGACCCCCGTGAGAGAAATCATCGAATTCAAGACACTTCGACGAGCATTCCCGAGAGTTCCCCAACTATGCTATCCCCACGAGAGGCCGGACGCGGTTCCCGGCAACCACTTACACTTCACTCAACTTCCACGACATGAATGAGTGGACCCCACCACCGGCCTATCCGAAGGATTCCAAGTCACAATCCGCTTTGATTACGGTTTCAAAGGTATGAGTAGGCAAGAAGCAAGGGGAGCGTGCATCGAACGCCTCCGACAAATGGATATCCCCCTCGGTTCCACATACGCCAACCCCATCCACATTGAGATCAATGCCGTCACCAAAAATTGGGCGGGCTTCCTAAAGGTACACCTTCAAAACCCACTAAAGGATGGCATGGCACTTCTTAGAGGGGATAGAGCATTTGTCATGGAATTGGAGGATGGCGTAAAGACCATAGGAAAAGTAGAAAAGGGGTATGAGTTAGTTACCAAGGCTCGTAACCTTAGGTTATATCTTAAGGGTGAAACTCTCCGTCACGGGCTAGCATCCACTATTTTTGAGTCTATAGTCCAAGAAAGTTACTACAATGGGGCTCAACTTGAATTCATGGGTCTTAGTAAACCGGTACTTGACAAGGACTTTGCTTTTCTTACCCTTACTACGGAAGAGGCTAGAGATGTCATACTTAAAGAAGGACTAGCATATAGCAATGAGAAACTACTAGTGAGTATTACCCATGACCGTAATGTTGGAAACCCTTCGGAACTCCGGATAAGCACGACGCTTGTCGCCAACAATCTCCCGCAACGAGAGTCACAAGCCAATATCATCAAGGCCATCAAACACACTTTCGGCGAAGGCAACGTTTTAGGCATAAGTTTTGGCACCAACCCAAGCAACACCACCAAACAAGCGGGTTGGTGTCATATACAATGCCTAAATACGGCGGTATACACCGATTGGATTCACAAATCCACATTCCTCCTAGGTCGACGCATTGACTTTATTCCCCACCGCGGAAGCATCGACGGGTCCGACCCCAACAAAACGGCGATCCGATTAGCTCAAGCACCCGCCCGCGAAGCCATCGCGGAGAAGGTACAAGCTATGGGCAACGTTAACAACCTCCACCCTCTCCTCACCGAAAATCATCTCGCAAGAACCATGAAGGAATTTGAAGAAAAGCTAGACGAAAAATTCGGTTCACTCTCTACCACGATAAATCACCACACGGACCGGCGACACGAGGCTACTACCACAACCCTCACTACTCACACTACCAATCTCCATGCACTACTCGGAACGATCGCACAAGAATTCCAACAATCTAACTTTAGGATGCAAGGTCTAATCCATGGACTCTCCACCGCCGCTCCGGAAATGCTACACCGAACCATCCCACCACCGACCCCACAAGGACCCCATACAACCGCACCACCCCTACCTCTTCAAGCCCCCCCGGGCTTCCCACAAATGTATCACCAAGGCCCCCATTCACTAAATGGATAGTGCCCATATAGTACCTCACAAATGGCCACTCTATTTTATATGTTGTATCTTGTGGATTTTTTATAATAAAGAGTTCGCACAAGCACACATATTTCTAGGCCATACAATACCCTACCAATGGTTTCAATACACTATATGTTCTATCTTGCTTTTATTTTATAATAAAAAGACCAAGCTCCCGGCCCTACCCCAAGGACCTACCTCTACACATTACCACCATAATTCTCTACACCATAACCTACTTTGGCCAAACACACTAACACCAAGTAACCTAACTCCATACATTAGTTGCTCTATATGTTTTGTGTTGTTATACAACAACACATACACTCTCTTGCATTTTTACCAAGGATACCTTTATACTATATGTATCATCTCATACTACCTCCACAACCAATATAATGCACTCACATCAACACAATACCCTACACTTTCCGAACGCACCCATACTAGCTCCCTCCCACCAAATCAAAAAACTCATATAACAAAGGCACCCTCATCCTTGATACTTAGTATATACTTTAAATCCCACAACTACCTAAGAGGAAGCATAACAACCACACTCATACTCCTATTAGGGGTAAGTTACCTCTACGCCAATAAACAATCAAATTCCATAACTTACATTACCAACTCTCCTCCACAAAGAGACCACACAACTAATACCATTCTACTCACACACCAAATATGCACACATCCCAACTATGTAATCCACTTTTATAATCTAACCCAATGAATGTCCATACTCCAACCCAACACAAACACTCAAATATCCTCCCCCACTAAAAATACCCTTAATACATGTCACATAAACACACCCAACCACCACCATAAACAACAATCATTCCCACACATCAAATGTCAAACTTACTCCCAAAAAGGTACCACATGTACATACACCGTACATGAGCACATACACACCACACATAAAAGGTATGACATACATACCCACCTACTAAACATAGTATTGTCATTCATCAATATACTCACCCACAATCCCAATCGCCCCCTTCATCCTAATCCTAACCCTCATCACCCACTAATAACATGCATTCTTATAACCAATGCATGCCCCTCTTTTACAACAAGCCAACCAAACACCACTTTACACACTCTATATGAGCTCCTCACCAATATTAAACACGCACATCTAACCAATATAACAATACCCAAAACAAACCCAAAAACAATCACTACAACATATACTCAATCTCATTCAACACACATAAGAAAAACTAACCACACATGTGAATACTCCACATACATACAACACACACCCCTACATTCTAGTTACATGCAATTATCCACGCCCGCACACATCACACACCAAAACATTAATGATACCCCACAAACACTTCACCCACACAAAAACACTAAACACCACTCTCAACGACGCCTCAAAACCAACCTTCATTACCACACAACACATACCGGCCCCGACCTCCCAGCCTCACCATAAAACTCATACTAAAAATTACCTTACGAACAAATGGATACTTAGAAAAACAACAACCTACATACCAAAACACAACACACATACATATCCCATCTTCCATCAACTAGAAACTATCTCAACCACCCTACACCATGATAACCCAAAACATAAACTCTACTTCAAAAACGAAGTGCATTCACACCAAAAACATGACCCAAAAAATAATTTCCATTTAAAACAAGAAACCCCACCTAACCTAAAATCCCACCCAACACATAAACTACATTCTACTCCCAATACAATGGCCTCGGCCTACCGGCCTCGCCACACAAATATTAACACATACCACCTAATAAACAACTGGAAACATCACCGCATAACAACCCAAGCACCTACAAATACTATAATATCCCACTTTTCACCCAAACATATAGTAACCACCATACTAGCTCTACCCAACCTCTTTACTACGACTAAATTTACACTAACAATATATCTTAAAACAAATGAGAAAAAACCAAAAATACTCCATTTTAAAGGGTATTACTTCATTTACACGCTAGAATTACTCAAATGCGGGGACATTGAACTCAACCGTGGACCTATGCCTAACCTCCTCCATACACACCCCGCCACACACAAGAGAAGAGCCAAATTATACTTCATTCCAAACACTATAAAATTACAACCTGAGTACCAACATATAGAGAATACATTTGCCCCCATCCTAAAAAACACCCACCCACTCCACCTTCAAACAATCACTACCTATCCATACCTACATCAATATATTGAAACACAAAGGCATTCACCACTACCCCATATGTTATATGCCCTTATCATTACCATCCACCCCTCAGTAGACAAGTGTAGTGATATACTACCACATCCTCAAAATTACCACTTTAATAACATATGGACTAACACATTGATTATAAGACTATCAAACCTTCCTAATCCCCCCGAAAGACACATCCGGACACCCCACCCATACACAACATTTGTAGGCAACAATCAAGATATAATACTTCCAAAAAATTCCATCCACACATAAATATATAACTTCATCCACAACCAAGACACTACACCCACACCTACCACCCTTCAAAATAAATTCCCCTATCTCCCAAAACAACTGATCACCGAAGCCCTCCGTTGCCTCGAAAACATTAATGAATACTCACATCCGCCCACACCCCTAGCCACCCCCGTAACAACCACACGAATCAACACCGACACCGAGCACGAAACAAATATAATAACATGGAACGCGTCATCACTCAACTCGTCCTTACCCAACCTACAAGACCTAATAAATCACTCCATAAACACCCCAACCCTCATACATATCCAAGAAACCAAACTAACTGCAAACAAATCTACAAAATACATTCAAAACCTATTTCCGGAATTCAAACTCATTTTCAACAACACATATGCACTCACACGGTGCGTACAACAAAGAATACCTTATACACCTGGAAGAGGTGGCTTGCTCACACTTATTCATAAGAAATATGCATTCCCGGGCAATGTCACTAAAATTCCCACGCCAGTCAATATTTCCCCGTATTTACAAATAATTAAAATCAACAACCACCCACTAATTCCTTGGCTAATCATACACATGTATATGCCTACTCACCTAGAAGACACTTGCCTCATCCCACATCTTAAGAACGAAATTACTAACCAAATCACTATACACCCAAATCACATGTATACATTATGTAGTGACTTCAACCGAGATATTGCACTTAGGGGACGACAAATTCACTACACTAACACCCCTCCACAAGAAGAAGATTACCAATGGAAAAATTTCACCACATCATTCAATTTAGAATATATTCCAACTAACACTAACATCTCCAGACAAGGAGGATATAACTACACATCCACAAGCCTAATAGATGGCTTCTATATTCGCGCCCCAGACAACAGTAAATTCATCTCCACCACCACCACAAACCTAAATCTCAACTCAGACCACTATCCGGTTGTCCTACATGTCCCTCACAACACCATTATCGCCAGATCTCCACCACCCCCAAATAATTCACCAACTAGAATACTAAACCCAATACCCCCAGAAAATATAGAAAAATTTAACATCACATTCTTCGAAGAAAACTCTGCACAAATAACAGCCCTTACCGTACTACTAGAAAACCACCCACACTTAAATCCGGACCAATGGGCAGAAGCATGTGCAACATTGGACAACATTATGAATAAAATCTCAGACACAATTGAAAAAACATGTCAATCTGACCCCCTACCCAACCTTACAAACAGAACATCGCAACAAGGTGGGTTTTTGCCACGCAAACTTGCAAGACAATGGCAAAGACACCTCAATACATATCACCACATTAGAAAAACAATATACATTGCACAACACGACCCACTTTGGAACACACATCCCATCCTAAATACTATACGAAACCACCCATACACACGCATCCCACACCCACCTGCTACAACGGCCCCCCCTATTGAGTGGATTGACACTATAGCCACCATAGCAAAACATGAAAATAAAGAAGCCAGGAAAATCACCACAAAATACACCAAAGCCTACATTCTCAAGGCCGTCTCGAAATACCGTCAACTGTATGACAAAAGCCCCAAAAAGATAAACCGAAAAGTCTTCAAAAATACCGAAACCTCGCCACTAGACTCCATCATTGATCGACATAACAACATACTTACCAACCCAAACGACATCGCATCAGAAATTTACACACAATAATCTATCAGTAATCGCCCTACAGTTCCCACATGCCAATTTCAAAACACACATTCACTACATTGCACATGCAGAGTCCGGCAATATCCCTGGCATGATTTAGAAGGATATACAATTGACAAACGAGGCGTACCCCAAACCCCTCTACACACATATTTTGACCAATAAACGTACGACCTTTGTCTTAAAAACCTAAGTAACAACAAAGCCCCGGCCCCAACAAAATACCCAATTCAATAATAAAACATATGCCTCCTCGCTTCCACAAGTTACTCTTCCTATTCTTTAAACAATGTTACAAACAAAAGCAAATTCCCGCATCATGGAAAACAAGTCTAACAGTTCTACTATATAAGAAAGGCAACCCATCCCAACTAACCAATCACAGACATATTGCACTAGCTAACACCATATATAAATTTTACACGAGTACATTAACCTCTATTCTATCATCATATGGCGAGAAATATCAAATATTACACGATAGTCAAGAAGGGTTTCGAGCAGAGAGAAGCACTTCTCGACAAATTCAATTACTAATCGCCGCACTTGAAGACGCAAGACTTACTAACCAAGATATATATATTTTATACATTGACTTCAAAAACGCATTTGGCTCCATAGATCACGCCAGACTCTTGGCCATAATGAAAGATCTGGGATACCCCACAGACTCTATAAACCTCATAGGTAACATTTATTCGCAATCTTCCACCGTATTCATGGGAGAACACTTCGGTAAAACCCTGCCCATCCTCATCCAAAGAGGTACAATACAGGGCGATACCCTTAGCCCATACCTATTTATAATATTCCTAGAACCCCTTCTTCGATGGCTACAACAATGTAATAATGGATACATTTTCGGTACATCTAACGTTAAAATATCATCAGCGGCATATGCAGATGATCTAGCAGCCATAGCAAATAAACTGGAAACATTACAAACACAACTCAACAAATTGGACAAATTCTGCGCATGGGCAGGAATGGATCTAGGAATATCCAAATGTGCCATAACTGGATGCCCAAACAAATCCAAACTCCACCCCACAACCTTCAAAGCCCTAATTCAAGCCACAAATATAAACTACAGAAACCAACCCATACCAGCCTTAAATCAACATGAACCATACACGTATCTAGGCATAAATCTTGTCCCGTCGCTCAAATGGAAAACACAAATAAATACCACTACAGCTAAAGTAATCAAACAATGTCAAGCCCTAGTAATATGCCCTGCTACTATGAAACAGAAAATAAACATGGCAGATACAGTCATACGAGCTGGAATAGCATACAGTTTTTATACAGTGTCATACTCCATTCCAGCTATCAAAAAACTTGATAAGAAAATCATAGCACTCCATAAAACAATTTGCGGCATCCCCAAATGCACATCTAACATCGCTACCCAACTCCCACACAATCTATTCGGAATTGAAGCATTCTCATTACAAAATGCCTACTTAAGATGCATAGGAGAACAACTACAAAACGCCCTCAACGATAAAGGTCGAATTGGGAAAATATATGCCGGGCTACTACAATTCATACTCGCCAAATATGGGGGCTCTAATGATATCACTCGTATTAAATACCATCATTGTGTTAGGTCGCCCATCACTAGAACATTATTCTTGCTCAAACATAAAGCCGGAGTCCATCTAAAAAGTACACTACATAACTTCTTACTAATCCCATCCCCACTTGAAAATGCATGGATGTAGGAAGCACCAACACTCCATGACCTCAATCCCAACATCTCACTTAAATTATTACACAAATTACTAGTACACAATATAACCACACTAGACCAAATCACCATGCCTAATGGCACCACTCTAATGAGTCCGAACGAATTCAAAATATATTATTCCACTCCTTCTAAACTCATCCAAAGCGCACTTAATATCGCAAACCAATTATTCTGCCATCCCCCTTGCAATCAATGCCCTTCACCATGCCAACAACACCATCCTCCAAGATCTCTCAAAAACAAATATATCAAAAGACACCACAACATCTTACCCCGCCCACCGACCGCCCCCGTACATCCTCCTACCCTTCACACCCCCCCTTTACCCCCCCCCCCTCCCAACAACATGCTTAACAATCCCCGAAAATTCCCCATACATAAAATACTAGATCATAAACAAAACCAATCCAATGACCATAACGGCATAAAAAGAACAGTCACGTCCTACCTCTGCCAATGGACCACGACAAACAACACCACATATAATAAATGGCGTACACAAAGAGACCTTTACCCATACTGTGAAGCCACCACATGTAACCACAACACAGCCTTGCTGATTCACTACTACACAGAAAGACAACACAAACATTTTTCGAACATCATTAATGCCTACTTCTCCAAAGACCAACAACGAGACACAAGATACGTCACACCAACCACGATAATCCCACTCGCACATATCTCTATTAATGAATGTAACCCAGAAAACGACATCGAAACAAACTCTAATACCATACAAACACAATTTGATGTCGCCCACATTTACGAGGACAATGGACAACACCTCATCACCATCCCGAGAACTAGACTAATGTGGCTATGGAAACAATACCAATTGGCAAAAAATACCGCACATGGTCTAGAACCATCTACCCAATCATTCGAAACTGAAATTGTTTGGCTATATCAAAGGTACAAATACCGTATCCCAAAAAACGACCGACTCAAACGTACCCACTATACTATACCAACCCCCATATTAGATCTTCTCATTACAACATTCAATATTAACCACTCGTACTTTTCATCTCCAGTTACATGCCCCACACAATTCACACAATTCTATTCGCCATTCTCGAGAGACATAATATTTGGATCTCTAGGAAAAGCTTTTGACCATAAATGGCAAGGCATCGGATACGCACATCCTCACAATCCAACAGACCTACAACAAGCCATCCACTGGGCACGCATGGCGGCCCAAAATGACCCAAATACAATCACTATACTTATAACCCCGGATACGGATTGGTACAACAACCCCAACCCACACACAGGTCCATTTCCGGACACACACATTATTGCTCACTTCGCTGCTGACACGATCACTTATGAGGAACCCACCATACCCCCTGAACTCAATATTAAATGCAAATAACCATCTACCATGCAAATCTTCTGTATTCATTACCAAAACAACAATATTGGTACCTACGAACAAATGAAATTAATAAACGACACAGCAAACACACTCCACATTCTACACAGTTACACACAAATTGCACTACCCACCCCTCCGAACACCACCGTCAACCCTAATAAAAAATGGGCTAAATTAACTTATCCAACCATGTTCCCACACAATAATATCCTTACACCACAACTTCCAAACTACCAAACTAACTTCCCCCTAAAATTCCACCCCCAATTCAGCTACTACACAGATGGTTCCTTTATAAAACCCACCGAAATTGCCCCAGGGGTATGGAGAAGAGAAAAAGCTGGATACGGTATCTACAGCCCCAAAGGCTTAAATATCGCCAAAAGATTACACGGCCATCAGAACATACTACGCGCAGAAATGATGGCCATACATAAAACACTAAGAATCATCAATACACAATTTCCTAATGAACCCGCCTTCATATTCACAGACAGTCTAAACGTACTCTATTTACTCAGCACACAAATTAAACATCCCACTCTTCACAATAGTCACCCAGACCAAACCACACTCAATTCCATGGTAAAACTCCTTCAAAACCGTACACAACCAATCACACTATACAAAGTCCGAGCACATGTCAACATTGACGGTAATGAAAAAGCCGACAAACTTGCAAAAGCAGGCTTACAATTAGAACATAGAATTGCCACCCATCCATATGAACATGCCCATGCCACTCCGTATTATTATCAAAAAGATGTCTGGGCCTCGATGATCGACGTTCCAGATAAAGGCCCAGTAAGATTCTTAGACAAACAAATTAAGAAATATGATAGGGAAAACAATATAGCAATCATGGCCACCCAAACCCCCAACACGTGTAAATGGACAGAAAATGCAGACATAGACAAAGAATTATCAAACGACTTTTGGACAAATCCCACAATCACTGACAAACAAAAATCATGCCTTATTAAATTCCGCACAGGAACATACATGGGTAATGCTAGGAAACAAATGTTCTTCGGTCCCCAACGATACCCCTCTATCACGTGCCCCATATGCCACTCAAACGAACCAGACACTTGGCTCCATGTACTACTTAAATGTAAACAACAACATATACATTCACTCAGAGTTAAAAGACATAACAAAGCAGTCGGAGAAATTAGAAAGCTCCTAATCTCGTCCGAAAAATCCCGATGCTTTACTCTCATGAATGCCGGTATCTTCAATAATAATCCCCAAGAAAATACCGTCCCTAATTGGCTACTCCCCTGCATATGTAACACACAAAGATGTCACTGTAACGCAAAATTCCGACCTAATATACTTTGCGTTAAAGGACTACCATATCAAAATGACCCACCAGTTGACATTGACCCTGACCTCTCCATACAATTTATTGAATTTACATACTGTAACGATCGGTTCTCCCGGGAAGCCATAGAAGCTAAAATCAACAAATACAAACCGCTAATTGATAGTATTGCTTCCAGAGGATGGAAAATCGAACCACTTCTTGTCATTACTGCTGGGGCTAGAGCTACTGCCCACATCCCTCCTATGAAACTACTAGAAGACAATCTCAAAATACCCATGGCAACCATCAAAAATACCTTTAAAAATATCAATACCATTGCAATACAATATGCAATGTCAATCCTTCTCCATAAAAGAAGAATTGAAAACCACCAACCACTTCCCCAAAATCTAGATCCCCCATAACTCAAAACTTAAACTTAAATGTATTCAACACTTATTCCCATCTCAGGATTAGGGATTGGTGCAAGTGTGTTGGTACCAACGTCCCGCCCTTGAATATATATATGTATATATATATATACACTCCCTCGTGGGCCATGACGGGCCCCTGTTATTTGTTACTGGATACTATAGTGTCCATCCTCGAAAGAGGAGAGTAGTTTTGTCCCAGCTTCCCCATGTCATGTGGGCATCGGATTGTTGGCATTACGAACGGACACTCTATTCACGCCGGCCCCTAAAGGGACCGGAGTTTCTATCTATCTATCTGATTTACCTATTGCATATGTATTGGAGGCATTTATCACAATAATGTGAAAAGAATTAGTATAAACACTTAAATCTTTTTTTTGATCTATTGTTAGTACATATACATTTTTTTAATCCATAAAATTCTTGTATACAAAAGGTTTTATTTCATAGTCACCCCATGCATGCCAGTTAGGTTTCTAGTGAAGAGTCCAATCCCCATGTGATTTCTGAGCTTGGTGAAGCCTATATATAAATTGTTTATATGGCCGTGTATTGAGACCCCATGTCCTTTAAGGGTTATCCCGCACCATGATTAGTACGATCACTATATGGAGCACGGGTTCACATTCATGCGGAGGCATAAACCTTGAAGTTTCGTTATTTCTTTTCTTTTCTTTAGCCACGATCATGTGGCTTGTCATGTCATTCAGGTTTCATGCAACAAATTTCAGTCCAAAAATGCCCATGTGAGCTTTACACATGCAAATCACCATGTGAGCAATCTCAAATTATTTTAGATGTAGCTACTAGCAATTACTAGGTTGAGATTGTGTGTGCTTCCAAACTTTCTTTCCTCAAGCGTGTGTTGAAGGTAGCACGTAGTTTGGTAAAATTGGACCAAGGTCTAGGTCAAAACTTATTACTTGTGTGAGTTGTATAGATAATACTAGGATCCCTGTATTGGGATTACATATGCACACATGACTGTGATAGTATTAACATGTTTTGATTGAAATCTTCATCACATCTTTAAAACTTATATAGAATCAACATCATAATATGATATACTTTTTTATTATCACATTTGAAAATCACATGTCTTCCTTGAAATTCAGGTGCATTTAAAGTGTATCAATAGATCTGCCTAAAGAATCGAGTTACCAAAAATGTTCAGATTTTGAAAACGTGTCCAATTTTACTCTAACATGAGTTGGGTTGAAACTCTCTCTCATTTTCAGTTGCACAAAAAATTTCCAAGTTGAAAACTATCCCAAAAACTCGGCGATAGCTAACCACCCATGTGATATGGCATTGACAAGCTACCACGGTGCGGAACATTAACGACCTATATGCATGTGGGAATGGCCGCTAACCACCGCACAAACTCTCACCGGTAACTAAGCACATCTATGACGTGGCATTGGTTTGCTAACTCTAGGTGAAATATGGCCCCATCCACATGACATTGGTTGCAAACTAACCATTCCATGTGGCAATAGCACAAACCAACCGTAAACGCCTCATTATTCTATCCGCCAATATTATGTGGCAATGATAGTCAATTGCTATGCGAACATGATGGACTTTGCCATTTGGTCGCATGGAACCCATAAGGTATGTGTGTGTTATTTGGTTTGTTTTTCGTATTCTCCAACTTCAACTGATTAGATTTACACAGTGAAACTCGTGTTGTATTAGCAAATCTACGATGAAACATATTTAAAAACACGGATTGAAAATCAAACTTCTTCTAATTTAGTTATGGTTATCGGAAGTGGATGTTTGTTGATTTCTTACCTGAATACACAAGTCCTCCCAATTTTGCTTGACTACTAAGTGCAGTGCAGTTATTAGTATATGAAGACATAGTCCAATCTATTTTAAACATGTGTCTTTGTGATGTTTGCTCTTTGATCCTCATCAAACCACATACCAATCAAATTTAAGGGTCTGATTAAGAAACCGAGCCACTTAAGACCCATCTACAATATGCAAACGTAAACAATTCCAAGGAGGGGTTGAGCAATACATGGATGTGGAGGGTTTTTGTGAGTCCTCTAAAGAGGTTGCCTAACTGTCGTGCATTTTGGTGTGTTTGTTTCCGAAACTTTATTTCTATAACACTATTAGATCCATGACATTGTTATGTGGCACTGACAATATTCCACAAAATATTCTTGGATATATCTCACATTCAGACTGAATGTGGAAAATATTTGGGAACACTCTATGGAATATTATCAATCCCACAAAACATTGCTGTGGATCTAAATAATGTTATGTCTGGAACTTTTGTTCTATTTAATAAAAATTAATGTATTTAATTAAGCATTCCTTGTCTGCTTTTGTATTTTCTTAATTCATTCCCAAGGATGTGTCAATGTCTCATCCTCATGAAAGGGTCATGAAATAGCAACCCCCGGTGGACATGCTTCAAGTGAGAGGTGTCGACTCCACATTGTTGCGATAACGAAATTGACGTGAGTCTAAAGACTTCAGCTTGACCGTGGACTAGAAAAGCTTGTTAGCCAAACCTCACAAAGTGTTCAAATTTCACAAATGCTTCGTGATAAAATACAAAGTGTGTTCAATAGCTTACATCTGATTACTGAGGTGACCTTCAACATATACCACCTCACTATCTTCAAAATTCATCAACATCCTCCCAATTCATTATGATATGAATTGGTATCATATTATAATATGGACGGCCCCGTTCACACCATTTGATGGTCAAAGAGAGGGAAACATAGTAGGCTCGGATGTATTCAATGCACCATTATCTATTAATATTGTTGCCAAACTTCTTGGCAACTCGAATATCCTAAGGGCTGAATTATTTTCATTAAATAGGTGTAACGCTGCGTAACTCCGAATAGTAACACGCACTAATTGGGATAGTCAGTGTACTTGTTGCCTGCAATTTTTGGAACTATTTCAAAAATTGTTAAGTAAAGTTGAAACTTGCAACTTGAATCTTCAAGTTGGCATAGTCTAAGTTGAGAATTTAGACAATTTGCATAGCAATATGTCATCACATGTGGTGCATTTGTATTTAGGGTCCATTTGCACTTCATGCTCAAGGCTTCGGTTAGAATAAGTGGACCACCTGGTAAGAGAATCAATTAACATATGAGGCAATTAACCTATATGAGAACTAATCAATATTATGTCCGCACCACATAGTTAAAATTAAGGTTTAAATATAAGTTATCAAACTAAAAGTTAGCCAATAGTTTTTGGGACCTTGTTTTTGCCCCTAATGCTAACTAACTTATTACAAATGTTCTATTTATTTCTTGATTTCCCACCTCTCATTTCCTCCATCTCTTCTCCTTCCACTACAAGATGGACCACAATATTTCTAACTTAATCCTAAATTAGCATACATTTCAAGTCATAAATAGATTTTTATTGTTTAAATATTAATATAATAACATTCTCAATGAGATAAATGAGATAAATACTACTTAAGCATAATTTTAATATTTCATTCCAATTTAAATAATGAAACACAAATGGTGTGGGCCACAAAAATCATAATGTTCATAATTAGTGTTAAGTTCAAAATTTAGGCAATTTGAGTAAAACTTTGATCAGTCAACCTTAACTCTTCTCATTTAACCTAGGTGGTGTGGGCGATTTTACCATGATTTTAGCTAGCTAACATTTTGGTTAGCTAATCTTCACTAACTTGTAAGGTAGTTGATCCTCTCAACTAGGTGGTGCAGGTGGACCCTTATTGAGGCAAATGTAAACTAAAAAATGTTTGGCAAAAGTTCCATTGTATTCCATGGGTCCCCTCTCGAGACTTGTTTCATTAGCACTAGTATCCCCCTCTCCCATATCGTTGAAAGGATATAGCATAAGGAAAATAATAAAACATAAAATTCAAGGGTTCAAACCTTGTGTTGCAATAGCAAATCTACGATGAAACATATGCAAAAACCATATTGAAAATCAGACCTTCCTTGCTTTAGTTATGGTTACCAAAGTGCATGTTTGTTGATTTCTTAATTTCATACATAGGTCCTCTCAGTTGCGTTGACTAATGAATGTAGAGAAGTTATTAATATTTGAAGACGTTGTCCAATCTATTTTAAACATGTGTCTTTATGATGTTTGCTCTTTGATCCTCACACACCACATACCAATCAAATATAGAGGTCCGATTAAGAAAAGTAACCGTATAACACCCGCATACCTTATTGCTTATGGTTAGCGGAAATGGGTCTATGCTACCTTTTATATATATATATATGCTTATACAGTATGAATTCCGTAGCATCAAACATGTGGCAACCAAAGTGCACATGATATTACGGAGTTTTGTAGTGTTAACATGGATGCATGATACTATAGAATTAGTGTAGCATGTGGCACTATGGAATAACACAAAGTGCAACATTGTAATGGTGTGGTGTGGTCCACTCCACTTGGCCTTCCTGGGCGATGTGGCATATGCATGCACCAACGTTCAACAAATGGCATAAGAAGAAGAAGAAGAAACTCCACATATTGACACATGACGCAATGCGAGGATGTGGGTTGACTTCTTGGATAGTTTGCAATAATGACGAAATTCGTGATATAAAGGAGAGAAATGTGACAATAAGGAGTGAGATTTGAAGTACCAACATCCGTTCCCTAGGGTTTCGGGATACTAGGGAGTGTGTGTGACATTATGGAGGTTGATATTACGGAGTGTAGGGTGCATGATGGTGAGGCATGCCGGGTTCCTGGTGAGGGCTATCACACATTATTGCCACATACAATGAACTCTCTGCCATGTGTGATACATCAGAGCCATCATGTGCCTGGGCTTCTTGGCAGTGCCACTTGCCGGCTAAAGTCTCATTAAAAGTTACCATATCACAGAGAACACAGACCTATTTCCGATAACCTTCAGCCATTTCGGCAAAAGTGCAGTCCAGGTGTGGCTTGGATGTTGATATCACAATGTTTAACAAACACAACACAATTTGATTCCACATAACATTATTCAAATCCATTACAATGTTCTGTGGGACTGACAATATTTTCATGGAATATTCTCCCATTTCAAATTGAATGTGGGGAATGTGGGGAATATTCTATGATATATTGTTCGTCCCACAAAACACTGTTATGGATCTGAATAATGTTATGTAAGTTTTGAGATTTTTGTAAATTCTCATAGGCAAGATTCTCTCCCAACTCATATTTGTAGTAGAGGTCAACTTATTTCCCAATAATTGGGAGACGGATAGTTGATTATAATTAGTTCCCTTTTCAAGGAACCCAAATTTGTGTCGTTTTAACTTACTTTTTCTCCATCATGCCGAACGTGAAGGTGAGATGCGTGCTTATTCGTGACTTGTTCCATCACGTTAGAAAATGATGACTATGTGTGTGGAGCTTCATGACTTTAGGGGATTCTATATAGTAAGACTGGTGAAGGAGGGGGGGGCATCGGAAATGGTTTGTCTACTCTAGAGTAGAAGCACCCATAACCGATCACTCAAGAGATTTTGTGCCAATTCTGAAGAAGTATAAAGTGGTGCAATTTTTTACCACGTAGGAAGATAGAAATCGGGAGGAGTGCTATATTTTAGGGGGAATTTTATTCCTTAACATAAAAAACCTGTGAATTTTTGCAGCCAAAAGTTGGCCTGAACACATTACCGATCACTTTTACTTTGCCATAACCACTCATACTAATTGTTCATTCCTCCTTAATTTAGCACTCAAAACTAAGACATGTGTTATGGCACTATTGGTTTTGCCCTAATCGAAATCCGATCCCAGCTTGACCGAGATTCCGGTACCCTATACATGACACCCAAGTCCTAGCCGTGAACTTGTGAAGCCACAATTGAGCAACTACCATTGGCTCTTAAGGCCTTTTTAATTCATCCAATAATCCCTTTCAAAAATGATGCACCATGCTAGTTTTGAGTGGCCTTCAGGACTTATCCTCTAAGAGCATGTGTCTCATGCCATCTGGTTGTCACCTTGTGGTTGGGTGAGACAAACTTATTGGAATATGAGCCACCTTCTATGAATATATATATAATGGCCCTAATCGTACAAGCCCGGATGTTACATTTTAATTGCATTCAGAAATTACAATTTGCTTCAAAGACCCCAAATTATACCTAGCGAGACACATTTGAGATGAATCAACCATGAACATGTTAGGGGTGTTTTTTGAAATAAAAAATGAATGGATGAACTGTACTAAGTGACATGATAGTCATGAAGGATAGTACTCCTATTAACACGACACATCAATTTCGATGCCACACTAAGGGCCACTTCACACTATGGCCATCCAAGTCGAGAGACCGTGGGATTGACAAACCAAACTTTGTTGAGAGTCCAAAGAAATGGGTTGAAAATACATAGCCAATAAAATATAGGAACTGGAGCCTTTGGCCGGGCATAGTGTGAAGCCTCCAAAGGCCAAACGTGAGAGAGAGAGAGAGACTCTTCCACACTTATCACGTATCTACTTAGCTTTATTGAACAATCTAAGCCAAGTATTTCCTCCTCCAAATATGTCAAAGAGTCTTCACATGGAAGAGTCTAGGGTTTAAGTATTGGTTTAGTAAGGTATAGTGGCCGCTTAAGGTCACTGAAACCCTAAATCGTGGAGCATGGTAACTTCCTTGACCATGGTTAGTTAACTCATGGTTAAGTGTAGTGTAATGTTTTAACTTTGGTGTAGAGCCTACTAAGTATTCCAGGCTTTGTAGGAGGTTCTAATCAAATTGTCAAGAGTATCACATTTTACTATATATATAGTTTAAAGGCAATACTGAGAGTTGACTAATCTTGTCTGGATTAAACTCTTGTCAAAATAGGATATGTCATCATTATTGTAGAGTTATGTTAAGTAGAGTTACTGACAACATACATCCCTGTCAAGGTAGGGTCTCGATAATCAAGTGGTACGTTATTATACATTTCTCAATGTATTAGTGCTTTGTTAAGTAGAAACTGGTGTGATTTCCGTCTGTAATTACTAGGTATCCAGTTTGTCTTATAAGAGTCATTCATAACACCTCTTGCAGACATGATATTTCTCAATATCAGATTGCTGTGCAATATATTTATTACGCCCACCTACCTGCAGAAATATATAAAGAACTACCTTGGTTCTTATATATGCTTTAACCAATTTCCTATTGCCTGTTTGCTTGGAAGCTACCCGATATGACCAATTCAAATGGTTATTTGGAAAAACACATAGGTTGTGAGTTACCCCCAGTTTATTAAACTCAAGGACATATCAATTGTAACCAGTGCTCAGATGGTTACTGGGATTGCCTAGTGCATGCATATCAGCTAGATTATGAAAGCACATCTATGTAATTAGCTCATATGTGGTTATCGAACCAGCATAAAGAGTGAGTTTCCACATATATAGTATCCAACTAATCGACCGGCTCCCAATTTGTTCTTCGAAAAATACATCCTGTAAGAGTGTATTCGAAGTTTTTCCAGCACATCTTTATAATCAGCTCCCAAATGGTCCTGATAAAAAATATGTGAGCATCTTTGTATTTTCTTTCCACACTGTAACACTAGCTTCTCATGTGGCCTATTCAGTTTAAGTGCTCAATTCTCAGATGGTTACTTGTGAATATATAAGAAACGAGTATTTTCGGAATCATCTTGATTTGAAAGTAATAATTAATGTATAGATATCTCTCATATGGTCATTGTTCCACCATAGAGTGTAAGTTTCCTCTGAACAGTATACAGTAGTATATCTCTACTCCCATCTCTCCGATGTATATCAGGAATACTTTGGGTATGATTATACTCTAAGTTCTTTAGTGGTGTATATTTATGATCAACTCTCAAGTGGTCATTAATCAAGAACATAGAGTGAAAGAATCTTTGAACTTCAAAAGCATTTTTATAAAGCTCATTCCGATATATTCACTGAGAATACTCAGAGAATGACTACTTCAGTTCTTTGCTACCTTAGTTATGATAAAACACAGTGAGTAGTTAGCTCTCATGTAGTCTCTGAGAATATTTAGAGAACCGAATTTCTGCCTATTGTAAGGATCTGTTGAGGTCAGATAGGCTTTACAAATTTCTTATATATGGTTCCTTGACACCACATCCCTGTGATATGTTCTTGAATATTTGAGAAGAGCGTGAGTTCTGGGTTACCTCGAAATTATTGTATAGTTTGTGTGACCCTTTCTCAGAAAGTCATTGAGAATATAGAGGGTATGAGTATTTTCAAAATTCTCCTAATTCGAAAAGCACTTTTATATGAATATCTCTCATATGGTTAATAGATCACCAGAGAGTATGAGCTACCTCTGAATTACTTAATACAGCAATATGTTTATTCAATCAACTCTCAAATGGTCAGCATAAGTATGTCGAGTATGAATATACTCAAAATCTTTGTCCTCAACAATATATTCTGATGACCAGCTCTCAAGTGGTCATTATGAACGAGCATAGGTTGAAAGTTTTTTTGAGAGTTTCAACAACCAAATTCTCTGTATCCCTATCTCTCTATGATACTGAGACTTCGCAGGGACTATATGCATTAGTTCTTCGGTAACACAGTGAAAGCACATTGAATAGTTCTGTATTTTGAAAACGAAGTCATCTAGCAGGGAAGTAAATTGGAATTTCTCTGCCGCTTATGAGTATTCACAGTATGTTCATATATCCCAACTGTCTTATGTAAAAAACAATTGCAAGTATCAATCAGTATGTAGAGCGATTTAAAATGTTATCATCAAGAAAGATAATATTCATAGTCAATTTTCTGGATTTCAAAGAGAAATTTCTAGGAAAATTGTAAAGAGTGGCCAATTCTTCGGAAGGTGCGCAACACTTGTAGAAGAGGTCCTCACCTCTGCCCATGCTCCCCAAACATACCATAAAGCAGGTTAGTAGAGCGTACAACAGGTGTTAGTGGACCTCTTTTCTTGTTATCGATATCAACAAGGCTATTCTACTTCCTTAGAAATAGGTAATCATCATCTACATATATTGTTTAGATTGATATATAACCATGCAACTTTATCAAGATTTGTGTAAACTCAAGTATGAAGCAAGATTTCAAGTGTAGTCTATCCATCATAAGTATAATTTGTGTAGTTATACTAAATATAGATCAACACCTTAAACTCGTCCTTGGATGAGTTAGACTTGCTCATCTTGATGTAGCTATGATTTCTTGAATTGTGAAACTCTCAGTGCTCAGACTGTATCAACTCTGGTCGGAACCAGACTCCCTTTCCGGAGATTTTTACTTCCACTCTTCTAAGCACCTCAGACTCAATCTGTGCTTGTTATATAATGTGCACTTACTGCAACTAGTTGTAAGCGTTACAAAAGTTCAACTACCTGGCACTGTTTTCAGAGTCTCATCTAAGAGAAGCTCCTATAAGCAGAAAGCATCCGTCTCCTGACTCTATCTTCGGCAGCTCTCACTCTGTAGCGGGGGGTCATATAGACTTGCCCATCCGTCGGCTTTTTATATTGTATTTTTTCCAAATATTTTTTACAGGCAGCCCGTAAGAGTATATTTAGAGCTTCAGATTTCAAGATATATATATATATATATATATAGAGAGAGAGAGAGAGAGAGAGAGAGAGAGAGAGAGAGAGAGAGAGAGAGAGAGAGAGAGAGAGAGAGAGAGAGAGAGAGAGAGCTGGGCTTTTCTTGCTTATAGCCATGCTCACTGTCAAGCTTAGTCTTTGTGCAATACATCCTCTTATCAAGAGGCCATACTATTCCTTTACATATCCATGTACCTTACAAAACCCGGGTGGGTGGGTGGGTGGGATCATTTCCCATTACTACTCCCTTGCATACCAAACCACATACTATGGTCATTGTCATTTCTTGGTAAATCTCTAAGAAGGTAAGTCACCATAAGTAACTCTCTTACTAAGGTTTTACCTTTGGTACCCTTAATGCAAAGTAATGTCCATCATATCCAAAGTATGTCAAACTCTAGTACAAGCCTTGTCTACTACTACTTCAAAGGTCCTACCATTACTTAATACAATGCCAAACATTCCTCATGAGTAAAGAATGTCTAAGCTCTATTTACACACTATATTCTGACCAAAGTTGGTATGCAAAACCTAAAGAAGCTGTCAAATTTGTGAAGGGTTTGCCTCACATGTGCCCATGCCACCAACCAAATCCAAAGAGAGGGTTAGTAACGTACACGAGGTGAATAACAGCAGAATCCAATTGTTATCTATGTCACACAATAATGTACAGCATGAACATACGTTTGCAAACAAGAATACACATACTTTCATGAAGTACTCTACCTGTTCCTTAGCCATTTGAACCTTGTGCATCCGAGGTTAGAGTTGAATTGCATAAACCTCCCAAACCACCAAGATTGCACCACTTATGCTAAGCTCAAAAGTTACTTAGGGTAAACAACCACCGCGGTTTAGCCTTTGAAAGGAGGTCCTTGTGATCTCACCTTCTTAATATAGAATTAGGTAGTCCTTCATGGCCATAGATGCAGATGCTCTGATCTATGGTGGAAATTCGTTAGTTGAGACTGCCCTAACCCTAAAGTAACTTTACCTTGAGTTTAGCATAAGTAATTAATTTAGTTCATTTATGGTTAGGACAAAACTAAGTATATATATATATATATATATAGAGAGAGAGAGAGAGAGAGAGAGAGAGAGAGAGAGAGAGAGAGAGAGAGAGAGAGAGAGAGAGAGAGAGAGAGAGAGAGAGAGAGAGAGAGAGAGTCCCACTTTATTCCTTGTCCAAAGTAGCCCTTCCAATCTAACGGCCAAGATCTTGTTAGTTTCTGATTTTTTTAAATGAAAAAATTGACGGCCTCTCAATCATAGTTTGGGTTTCCATTCCTATCTGACCCAAACTTCCTTCAAGGGTCCGTCGCCTTGGTCAAAAAGTACTGCTATGTAGGCATTTTGGAAAGTGACGGCCTTTGGACTTTGGCCTCTAGTGTAGAAGGTTTGAGAGGCCGAATTCTTGGTTTCTTGCAATCTGATTGGTGGAAATCAACAACCTCTTGACCCTCAACCATAGTGTGAAGCGAAACTAAAATAGAGGATGCTAAACTCATTTATGTTCCAAGATTGCACCGTATGCACGCCTCCTAGACCCAGAACTTGAGCACACCTGAAACCCGTGCAAATATCTGAGGGGTACAAACTAGAAATGATTTGGGCAAACCAACCCATACACTCGTTCCTTGTTGGGTGCCTAAACCCTTGCCTCCAAGAAACCAATGTACAAGTTGGTTCACCCCAGCCACTAGAAATGGCTTTGAACCAAACAATTGGTTGGGGAGGGTGATTTTGGGTTATTTTGGATACTCATGGGAGCTTGGATAGGTCCTATTGGCCCGGTACGGTGGAATGGTGAACCAATTTCTTGGTGAAGAACTTTATACCCATCCAAATTTCTTCACCCAATCCAAATAGAGTGCAATGCACGGGCACGTACCCTTTTGGTAAGAAAGTGGCCATGGATCTCGACCATGTTGACCTTGTATTTCTTTCTTATTTTGGATTTTGGAAATTGGGTGACCAAGTAGGTCACAGGGAGAGAGGGGAAATTATCATATATGAGTGTACCTCTTATTCATTTATCATAAAACCCTTGAAATAGTATGTTGTCCAGAAGTTATTTTTTGAAGTTGGTTTGACACCGAAATTAATTCTAAAGATCCTAAATTAGTGTACTCGATCGAGGTCAATTGAGATGAATCGACAACGAATGTATAAGGGTTCAAGTTTTTATGTTGGATGAATGAGAGGTTCCCTTTCTCCAAGTTGTAGGATGGGCTAGAAAAGCCAAGGTAATGCAGTCACTTCTCAGACACCTACACTTGAGACACGTATTCAATCATTGTAAAGTGTTGTAGACTCGATAGTAAAAATAGTTGAAGAAAACCGTCACTTTGAAAGTTTGATATTGGATAATATGTTTATGTGAGCTCCAAAATTAGCAAGGAAATGGTTCTCATGCCATTTGGTATCGAGTGAGTTAATAGTCTCCTCTTGTGTTGATGTCTCTTGCTCTTGCCTCATTCTCTTGATGCTTTGTTGTTGATAGGTGTTTACTAGAGCTTAGGAGATAATGCCCTGAAGGTTTGATGTATTGATGATGGTTTGCCATACACCCATAGTCTTTTACTACTTTCTCTATTTATAGGCACATACTCATTTCTCGTTCTATATCTAGATTCTACGATTTCATATTTAAAGGAAAGTAATTTTATCATGTTGATGTCTAATATTTAAAAAATATAATTCTAAAAAAAATCGGTTTTTCTAAAAATAATTTGATAAGTGTTGAAGCGGTAAAGGTGCTACAATACTAGTTTAAGAAGGGTTTTTTCTGGGAAACTCTTAATACTTGGAGCAAAATTATTCCAATTGAGATAAATTAGAAGCTTGGTTGAGGAAAGGTAGAGTTTATTATTGTGTGACTTGAATGTCAAGTTGTTTTGTTTTGGAAGCTCCTTAAGATATGGGTGAAATGTAACTAGACGATAGTTTTTGATAGCGATATGTAGTGATACGACATGCCAATTCTTTGATGTAGATTTGCTAAGCTCATATGAATCGTGTGTTAAGAAGTGGGCTAATGAAAACAAGAAACCCTTTGAGATCTATCTGTCTTCACAATATATATACATATATATATATATATATATATATATATATATATTGATAGAGGACATATCATATTTGCTTTATCACGTTTATGTTTACTAGTGAGGAGCAATGCGATTACAAATCATGGAATGCCCTATTTGTAGCCATGGGATGTATCACTATAAGGATCATGGGGCATCGCCATTGGTTCTTTACTGCTACTAGGTAGAACTTACGAATCTGAATCTATAAGTGTATTAGATTTGGAGACCTAAAATCTACCTTGCAACAACAAAGAACTAGAGACAACAACCTGTGAACATTGTAGTGTTTGCAACATGTTGGTCGGTGTCAATATGTGTTGGGCACGTGACATGCGCTAGAAACATCGAGGTAGTGATGCTTAGCTTGCCAATTCAAGTAACTGTAGCATGCCAAGGAAAACAATTGCAGGTGGACGCAATTAACCCTTAGAGGCCAAGGCCAACAAACCTGTGAGGGCAATCATTGTTGCCCAATAATATCAACGTACATGACCACATTACAATCTTCCGATTTTGCACATGTGAGTGGGTGAAAATTTGAGAAAATAATCCCAATTCTACAAAGCTTCCATCCATACAGTTAGTTCCACCATGAAAGGTTCCAATATGCTTCAATGAGGTTTTGAATTGGAATGAACTATTTTGGAACGATTTTGGGACGAATTTGCTTTGGCCTTTAGGAGTTAAAAGACCACATTGCGTATAAGAGCTTCATGGCACATTTGTTTGGCAGTTGTGTGTATTTCATTGCGGTGTTTGCCATCAAGTTTCGGACTTCAGAAGCCATAGCTTTTGTAGTGATGGCAAGACTAAAATACATTGAGGCCTCAATGACAATTGGAATTGAAGGTAGAAACATACCCTTGAGGTATCTTGTGGTCATGAAGATGTTGCCCCAAAGCAAGAACGCTCAAGTGGGCTTTGTATGCAAATGTTGTGAGACTCTATCAACATTAGAATTAGCAACAATGTCCTGATAGTCACAACACAAATTTAGAACCAAAAAAATATATCAACAATGAAATAGAAATAAATGAATAATTGTGATTTGTTATGAGCGGCTAAAATCATGAGTTGCATACATTAATAGAGGATGGAAAATACTCAATATCAATAATCTAGCTATTTTGCTTGTTTTACAACAAAGAAATGTTTTGAACCTTTTAACGAAAATTGCTCGTTCTAGAACATTTGATCACATGCTTTGGGATTAAGAAATGCAGTGAAATCGTATCCATTTAAGTTACAAGTGGGCTCATTCAAATTCCAAGGTTCAAATGCAGTCTGGTGGCAGCTTGGGTCTATACCAATGTTGGCTTGGTATCGTCATTTTTAATACCATTCCGATATCTATAGCGAGGACTTCACTTCTTTTTTTTGCCACCAATAAAAATAAGAGTATTTGATGGTAGTTTTGTTTTCAATACCATTTGTTAACAAAAATTGTACATTCTAGCTCACTTGATCACGTGCTTTGGGATTAAGAAAAGCAACGGAATTAGATCCGTTTATCTTGTAAGTGGGCTCATTCAAACTCCACATTTCAAATGTTTTATGATGGCAACTTAGGTCTATACCAATGTTGGTTTGGTATTGTCATTTTTGATACCATTCCAACATCTACAGCGAGGACTTCACAAATTTTTTGCCACCAATAAGATACTGTATGAGTAAGTGTTTGATGGTAAATTTGTTTTCAATACCATTCGGGTCTATATACCATGCAAGAACCATCATACCTAGGCAAAAATTGCCCCCCAATATTAACATGGTTTAGAATGATATATATTGACCCAAATAACAAGTTACTCACGTATATAGATATTTTCTCGCCGTGGCATACCCATCATATATCAACATTTGACCACTTCTACAATTCTCATATCAAGAAGGTTCTTTGGTACCACTAACAAGAGCATAATAACTTAGCCACAATCAAGAGCGCATAACACAAGGGAGCCATGAATGCTTCAAGAACCTGGATTTGTAAAAGCTTGGAACCCAATTGCAAACCCTAACAAGAATGGATAGGGTAGTTATTGAGGACTATTATTGTATGACAATAATGGATGAAAATGTTAACTACATGAAACTAGCACATCTCTTGTCAAAACAATTCTCTAACCTTAAAGCCCCCTTTTGTAAATCGACCTTTACTTCCAGATTCTTAATAGCCTTTTTAAATGCACGTACACACTAAAGACATATATTACCTCTCCCTTATGCATACTATGTACACTGTGGCCTCAAATAATACCCCTTATAACACTCATGTTAGTTCATACATAGTGTGGAGAGTCCACCCCCGGAGGCTTGAACATGCATGGTGTGAGCCCAAATGAGGTGCCCACACGTGTGTTAGACCTTATCAAGTTGTTAGAATGGGATTTGGAAACTATAGTCGTTATTTAAAAAAGATAAAAAAGAGTGATATAACTAGTTTTGCTTTGGGTTAAGTTAGGGTGCTATATGGGAATTGCTTGGGTGTTAAGGTTAGATGTGTTAAGGTGGGGATTAAGTAAGTAAGGGTGAACCTTAGAACCTACTGAAATGGGATTTAAGCTAGTAGCTGCATTATGTGGCGGGTTTGGGGCAGTAGTAGTATTTGTTTTAGGATCAAAGCTACCCTGATTAGAGAGGGGGAGGCCTCTGCCCAGGGGGATGAGGTTCGGGAACCCCGGAGAGCCAGGAGGCAGGAGGTCGAAAGTCGAGCAGGGGAGGAGAGAGGCTCTCTCTCCGAAGGGCACCGATACTGGAAGGCGGCCGGAACAGGAGTGGGAGGACTGGTCATAGAGATCATTCAAATGTGAAGGAGGGAGCCGCTACATTGCGGGAAAAATCTGGGAAGCGTTGATGAATCTACGGGTAAGATGGGATTGAGGGGCTGCGGGGATTCACTCGCATTAAAACAGAGAGCAGGAGGAGACTTGAGGTGGGAGGAATCCATGGTACCGGGAGCTATGGCGAAGGAGTCAGGGGAGAGGCTACACAAAATCGGCAGGAAACGATCCTGCATTGCTCAAGGTCCTGAGGGAAGGAGCTGCGGCAGTTGGATTGGCTTGAATTGAGGAATGCTGGACACAAGGCTAGATCAGGGGTTGAGCAAGCTCAGGAGGCAAGCCTCAGTCTTACAGATCGAGGGGAAACCGGTTTTATAATGTGGCTGCGAGGATTCAAATACTCGAATGTAAATTGAGCTTCAGATTCAAGGGCAAGGGCAAATGCGGAGGCAGAGGCGAGCTCAAAATTCCGAAGCAGAGGTGAACTCAGAGGCGTATGCAGGGGTGAATGTTGTGATGAGGTTGCTGGCGGATGGGCATTTTGTACCCACGGCCGCGGCTGGCCACTCCAGGGGAAGGTGAGATCTGGGAATGGAGAGAGGGGGTCTGAGATACAGGTGGCCTTCTCAGGCGGCCGAAGTGCCTGTCAGCAGGGGGGAGTAACCGAAACCGAGACCTTGGGCAGTTTGGCCACAGGGTAGGAGGACAGGGGAGAAACTGAACTGGGTCGAAACAGGGTGAGGCCCTGGGCGGAAACCGAAGGGGTAGGTTAGCTCCCTTAAGGAGAGGCTGGTGATTAAAGTTAATACTCTATTAGGGAGTTGGGAAGTAGCATTAGTATCAAGTCAATTGCTGACTTGGGATTAGATTACTTAAACCTTAGTCACTAAGGGAGGGATTAGGGATTTGACATGGGTGTAGCCGATTGAAGGCACATGGTAGCGAGTGTTTATTAATGCTTACACCGTGGGCCATCGGAATAAACATTGGTTGTTTTAAATGCTTGCTTGAGACAACTTGGAAGCCACGCTCAATGCTTGAGTAAGGCAAGACTAAATTCATGTGAGCCTGAGACTCCCACCTGGACTAGGACGCATAAGGGTGGGGGTTTAGGGTTGACACCTGGACTTGAATCCAAGCTCGTTATACATTTAAGAGCCAACAAAAGGCTAACAATGCATGGATTGAAAGTTGAATCCAAAGTGCAATATTATCCTACTAGGCATGAAGAAAAAATTGTTTCATGATCTTCTTAATGCAATATTTTCAAAGTTATGACACTCATCATATCACAATACCTACCAAGTTAATTCCTAGAAGACAAGTTCTATATGGAATTATAACATGAGCCAACAAATGTACGACATCCAAATTATCATGTTCTGCCTTCCAACCTTTCCAAACATAAATGCTTGAAAGAGTTACAACGTCTAGAAGTTCATCATCCTCTCACTATAAGGTGCCTACAACACCATGACCCTTGGTGAGAATCGAAGGTGTGTGGGTGTTATTTAGTTCATTCTTTATGCTCTCCTCTTCTACCAATTAGATCCACACAACGGAACTTGTCTTGTATTAGCAAGTCTACGATGAAGCATCAACGAAAATCGGATTGAAATTCAATCATCTCTTGATTTAGTTAATTGGATGTGCATAATTTGTTGGTTTCTTAACTGAATATATAGGTCCTCCAAATTATTTTCATTATTGAGTGTGGATTAGTTAATAATAACTTTAAGACATAATCCAATCGCTTTTGAACATGTGTCTTTATGGTATTTGATATTTTATCCTCACCGCACCACACACCAATGAATGTAGGAGTCTAGTTAAGAAAAGTGACCAAATAACACTCACATTATTGCCTCAAAACAAACAACAATGAGTAGAAGTTGTATTATTCTTCTTGATTGTGTACTTAACCCATTAATGGAAGAGAATGCAAAGTTCTCAAAGAAAGGAACACACAAGACTTTGATGGAGCAACAACTTTTTTAAAGTCGGGCGGAGTGGGTAGGAAGCATGGGCTTCATCCGAGCAGTGAAGGAGGCGTGCCCGGGGTGGGGTCCAACCTTGGACACATGATCTAGCATGGGGCACATGCTCCAAGGCTCCGTGCTATTTTGAACCCATTAGTAAATCCTCAATTTAGTACAAGTCTCTTGATACCTCACATGGGTGTTTGGCACTTGCCACCTTTTCTTTTAATATCGTTATTTAAGTAGCACCTCATGATCTTCATCCGCCACCACATGACTCTTTCCCCCAAAAACGCAAAAAATTAGCGACATTTCTCATGAGGAACTTGCTCTCACTAATTTGCTTTTAAAGGATCTATCCTTGCCATGTGCAATCTACAAGATCAATCATTCTATTACGTTTATAAAAACATTACCATGTCATAAAGAATAAAGCCTGAATTGTTTAAAATAATCTTAATTTCATCAAGATTGTAATAAGAGGAGGTTGTCGTTTTAGGTTTATAGGGTCCGGGTTTTATAATAACTACTGTAGTGCACTTCAATTAAGCGGTTTTGTTTCCATAATTCTTTATTATTGCATGGATCTTCTAAATATGTACAACTTGGATCCATGTGGCTAAGGAGGACAATCCTTATTCACTAATTGTTTTTCTTAATATGACATAAATATTGAGTGGTATGTGATCCAGTGTGGCTTAAAGACACGTTCCAAATAAAAAAGAAATGAATGAATTTGATGTTAGAGTCTAGGAAGCCGAAATGCTAATGGGATTAAAACCTACAAGGTGGCATCAAACTGGCTAATATCCCTACAACGGCAGAGTACAATGGCCTTCGTGAGATAGGTGCTAATATTAACTTGTTGGTCTAATTGAAAGAAAGACTTGAGGTTCCCTAATAATAACTTCTCAAATAGTGATGTAAACTTATCTCTAAGAGCATCCCCACCAGATCGGGTACACGCCAAATAGAGTATATAATATTTTATACCTTTGGGGAGCTATGAGCCCAAAATAGTGCTCACAGATGTGGTTAACACTTTAAGATTGGTTAGGACTGGGTGTTTAAATTATTGTTGCTAGCCGAACACTAAAAAGAGTGCAAGTTGTGGTTTTGGATTGAGAATTAGGCTTTAGGGTAGTATTGAGTGTTTTAATGATTCACTGAATGCAATTGGCATTAATTCACGAAGGGTGAAGGGATTAATTACGAGATAGCTGGTTAGGTGTTACTCACGGGTTGGGGGCCTCAAGGACTGGGATTTTACGAACAAATGGGCCAGGTTGGTGACCGTTGTCGGGTTAGGGACTGTCCATTTAGAGATGGGGATAGGTGGACGACGAAGGGGCGGTGCAAGGCCAGGAGAGGTCGAAAGGAGCTTCGGCTATCTGCACTGGATCTTCGGACTGGGAGGAGGGGTTCTCACGGCCAGAGGGGATTTGAGCTCAGAGTCGAAGGAGTTAGATGAGGAAAAAGGACGGAAGGTTGGGCGCGGAAGCCCTGCCAGGGGAATTCTAGCTCGGGGAGAAGGAAACAGCTGCCGGGTAAGGATTTGGACACCCTCCGAATCAGAGATGAGCTGGAAAAGGAAAATACTCACAAGCTGAAGAGATCTGAGGGAGGAGGGATCAGGCGAGAGGGCCGAGCGGGGTTTGAACGAAATGCTGGGAGCATTACTGCGAGGAAAGGAGAATTGGGGGGAGGGACTTCGGAATGAGCAGGGAGGATTCGGAGGACAAGGGCGCCCTGGGAAGAGTCAATCAAGTGCACGCTTACCAGGGGCCATAACTGTTGGGAATGGAGGAGATCAGGAGTGTGGTATGAAGCAGGTGGCCGGCCAGGAATGCTACATTGCCAAAGGAAGTGGGATTCTGCATTACAGATAGTAGGACCGTGTGGTTGTAGGCCACAGGAAAGGGCAAGTCGGAGTGATGGCCGAGCTGGAATTATGCAGAAGGGGCTGATACCTCGGCAAGGAATGGCGAGAGTGAAATGCGAGACGGTGGGTGATTCTAGTTGTAGCCTGGTGTCTCTGGCCAGGCCCTGAGGGGAGAGGTGACCTCCGAGTTGTGCCGAAGAGAGCCCTTGAGCGACTGAAGGCCGACTGCCGAATCAGGTGGCCACAAGAGGCCCTGGGGGCTACAGCCGAGACCTGGGTCGGTGGAGGTCCAGGGAGGGTCGATAACTAGCAGGTAGTGGCCTTCGGGGAATGATACAGAGGACTGAGGACCGGCTGGACGGGTAAAGGAAGGGGCTGGACACCGGCCAATAGCCAGTACATGGGGTATATCCGAGTCCAGTGGCGTGCAAAAGGAGATTAGTGATTAGTTAGGCTAATGGAACAGTAAGATGTAATTGATGGGATCGAATGGTGATTAGTGAGTTAGATTAGATTAGCACATAGAGTAGGAGGATCTAAGGCATAGACTAATTGTGTGAAGTGTTTTCAAAACACCTGGGTTAGCATTGGTGTAATAAAAATTGTGCATCAAGTGTGGCATGGAAGATTGTGGCACGGGGATTCATTAGCTCAAGGATTGTCCATTAATTGTATGTTAGTTGCAAACCCTTCATCCGGACTACGACGCTTAAGGGGGAGGGTTTGTGGCTGACAGGAGCCCTCCATCTTGGGCGGGGCAGCTCATCTTGAGTCAAAGCCCACCAAAGCCTAGGCATACCCCCGGTATAAATAGGAAGCAATCAATAAGACAACGACACCTATTATCTGACATGGGATAAAGTAGGATATCGGAGTATCTGATATTAAAGTAATCTCTTGGCGGGCCGGAGGAGGGCCGTTATATGAACCATTTATGGCGGGGGAGAGTCTTTAATATACCTAGGCCGGTTCTAAATTATGGGGGACCGGACATTGGTGGGGCTCAATTAATGCCGGTACCGCCACCTAAGAACCCGGGATGCCCCATTTTTGGCGTTGGCATGCCCCATGCCCGGTCTGGTGGGGATGCTCTAATGGGGTTGTATAGGGGACACTCTAGTACAAAGTGTGCCTCATATTATAAGAGCAAGAGTGAAATAATCTATTATCTCTAGAGAAAGGGATAGTGGACCAGTTTTGATGACAAGTTTGTGATTTGAGACGTAGTAAGCGACAAAGATCTTGTATTGTGATGATGTCAATGATTGCCTCAAGTACAATTCACATTTATATTTAAAAAAATCCTTGAGATGTAGGTAATCTACAGTAAATATGATATTTAGTTTCATATGGTATATTTATGTCATTATGGAAGCTTTTCGGATAACACTTCTTATGAATAAGTGAAGAAATATTGTCATGGATGATGGATGAGTTCCCCCATTGGCCAAACCCTACCCTCTCTAGTCAACAACTTGTGATGAAATATCGTCACGGATGATTGAAATTAGGATGAAAAACTACTTGGTAAGCAACGATAATCACAACACTGTAAATCTATAATCCCCCAAAAAGATTACAGGGAATGACAAATATGTTGAGTTAACAGTTAGTGTTGGTGACCTATACTGCGGTTCACTATTAGTATTGAGCACATAATTAGAATTGATGACACTAAACATCATATTTAGTATAGTTTCTTCCCCGAGAGATGGAAAGAGTGCCACTTTTTAGCAAGAAAAGTCTCATTGATATTATCAAATGTGAATTTAAAAGAATTTAGAAGAGATTGGATTTCTTTGTCAATCTACCATATTTATTTGAGAATCAAATGTCAACAAAACTAGGGAACATGTATGACCATTTAACGAGTATAAGACTCTTCACTTTGATAATGAATAGGACATTCCTATGATCTAAAATAAATGAAAGAAGTGGGTACACCCTCAATTTGAATTTTCTAACTATCTTCTCCTAATCATGTATTTAATATCCTATGAGAAGTGAGTTAGTTGGTAAAAAAATTCACCATTTAAGACCTATCTACCTTATAGCTTCTTAAATTCGGATTTGCTATATGTGAATGCAAACATGATTAAAAAGAATAATGTTAATCCAATAAATCATAAGAATAGTGGTAGAGTGAGTTTAGGTTAAGATATGGATATTTGTGCAATAAAGAGTGTGAAACATGAGCATTCAATGTTTATTTATGTATAAGTGTGAGGCCAAACCGCCCACCCTTAAGCGTCTTAGTCCGGGTGAAGAAATGGGCATCACATTCGTATTCTCATGACTCCATCTTACCAACTTCGTGAGAATCCATTACATTTCCCATCAAATCTTGCACACCAATGTATTTCATAATAAGGATACAAGCATTGAAAAATACTATTTTCCTTCTTCCTAAGTTACTTACACACCAACACTTAAATCCCTAATTACATAGCCTACCATCTAAGTGTCATTAGTGTCCTTAGGCCTTCCCCATGATCGGCCGGTTCGCCAATGGTCCATACCCGGCTCCTAACTCGGCCCGTTCTCCTAACTCCAACTAGCTAAGCCCACATATTCTCTAGCTCTAAGAGCTCACATTCATAGAGAGGAAGGAGAGAGAGAGAGAGAGATAATCATAGTCGTAAGAGTGAGAGCGAGGGAGATAGTCCTAGTCGCAAGAGTGAGAGCGAGGGAAAGAGCCTCCGCCCTTCCCTTCGGGGGACTACCCCCTTCCATCACCAAGCCTTACTGGCCGTAGATCTAACCATACTCACATCTAACGGTTGGAATTGCCGGCCATCATACTCAAGCCGTCATCCCTAGCCGTTATCCCTAGCCGTCATCCCTAGATCCAACGGTCTTGGTCTTCCATCCACTTGATCAAACGGTCTTCATCCGTCCGGCTTCATCCACCGTTCGTTGCCATCCTTCATTCGTCTTCATCTTCCGTTCGTTGCCATCCTTGTGTCCTTCGCAAGTATCTTGACTTCTTCGTACGAATTACTTAACTTAAATTTAATTTGAACCATTGACTTCCTTTCCAATTAACCCGCGAACCTAATAAACCGTGAGCGGTTAGGTGAATATAAGTAAAATGCCCCTAAAATATGAAAAGTAATTGAGAAGGTTCTACTTATACATATGTAGTAACTTCTTCTCCGTATCCGCCTATAGACTATTCCTGCTTTTACCACTAGCTCATCTTGGGATAGCACCAGTCAATGGAACCAACCGGATTCGAACCCGGGTCGGTCCAGACCTTAATCCAGTCTCTTACATACAACTCGCATCCACATGCGGATGTGCCAAAATCTAGTGACTATCTATATAGGTTAATAAAACCCCGTTTACTAATCTTAAGCCTTTAGCCTAGGAACCCCATTAACCAACTTCTAAATAACTCTAACCATTCCTACTAGCACTCAAGTACTAACACCCTAGCTTCAACTAAATTCAGCTAATAACTAAGAACACAACTTGTTTTTATGTTTTTGAATATTTGAACACAAATGAAAGTCCAAGTTTTGTTAACCCCTTGCGATTAAGAACACATGTGGGCACCATATTGGGCTCACAATAAGTAACATTGTACATGAATATTTTGTACCTTACCCAAACTATAATGATTATTGTAATATTTTGCCTAAACAAACCTAGTACCTTTAGGATTTTCCAAAACCTTTCCCATACGAACCTTGAACTATATTGGAACTGCTAAATTTCAACTACGAGTAAAGTGTGGCTCAGAGTTTTTAGTTTTTTTTTGGTTCAAATCGAAAAGATTCAATTGCTAAATGTAACCAAAACAAACCACTGCGAGAAAAAACGCCACCCATGGACCCACGGGGCATCAAGTAATAATACCCATATTGGCTTTAATCTTCCACATAACACTCTTAGTGATAGTAAGGCCTTTGACACACCACATCTTATCAAAATCATTCACAACATCAGGTTGTGTGGCTCAAAGTATGTTTAGCATAAAGCAAATTACAATATCTAAATGTGAACCAAAGATCTTTAACCTAAGCATTTTTTTGTGATAAGACCCTTCACCAATTTAATGTAATGTGTGCTTGTTCAATTCCTTCATTTAAGGTTCTCAATAGGAGAATCCAAGCAGTGCCTGGGAAGATTTTGGGCATAGTCGGTCAAGATCCTAGTGATTCTAAATCTAGCTGGTTCCATGTTGACATATTCTGGTTTTGCTTTCATTCATTTGAGGTATATTCTATAGATTCCTCTAAAATGATCGGTGATTCTCCTGAAGTCTCCAACTTCAACCGGTTATTTCTCAAACTCAACCAATTCATATGTAACTAACCGTTGGTTCTCAATAGTTTGCAATTCTAATATACAAATGGATAATTGGTGGTGATGGTAGTTTATCATCACACCATTCTATGAATTTATGGAAAGGTGGGGCGACCAATTAAGAAGATGTGTCAAGTGCAAAGAATTGGGACAATGCATGCCTATATTAGTAGCCTTACAAGCAAACAACTTTCTCATTCTTGTTATGAGAGTTATGGCAACTACATGACACTACGTGAATCGTGTGGTTTACCATTGTACTATGTATCTGATTTAGTATGGTAGTAAAATACGTATGGTATGTCAACACTGAACTCATTCTGCCCAAAACATTTAAAATTTTGCTTCAAACTCATTAGCTAATTTACTTTTCCTTACAAATGTGAGGTATTGGTTGGATAACCACAAAGTTAGGAATATGTAGTAACGTATTCAACCTTCCAAGTGTTGGCATGTGGAAGACTATAATATAACAATGCAAGTGATAATAGTGGCCATTATTAAGACACATATTTTTGCAAGACTTTGTTATTATGGATGAATGATGAATTTAGCCAAGTTCTCATGACCATTTTAGAAAGTAATCGATGATTAGTATTTATAATTTTTCATTTCCACCCAGTGTAATTTTTTGGGAGGCTTTGTAATGACAAGATATATGGATGCTTACTTTCATTCTTTTAGTAAACTCTATATCTTTAGCCAAATTTGTCATTGATCCCAAGGGTCCATGTATTGCAAGTAGTAAATAGGGAGATTCACACAATTTTAAGGACATTTAAACATCAAAATAGCCTTTTGATAGCCTTACAAAATGTTAAATTTGCTTCAGGGGAAAATGGTGGTACTAGTACATGGCCTTCAAAATTTTCTCTTGGGCACATCAACTCTTTTCTTCTTCATGTTTACATAATTTACAAAAATACAAGACATTGTGAGTAGGTCAATCAACCAAAAGACTTGGGATTTTTGGACATTGTTGACTTCTTGGGAAGTTCACTATAATTTAGAATAGCCTTCATGAATTGTCATGTTGCATCAACAAGAGTGAACATATTGCACTATCATTGCATGGGTTGATAATGAATAATGTGGGCCACACTACATCAAGTATACATTGTGGCTATATTTCACTAGATAGCTTTACAATCTACGAATATGGTAGATGGTGAATCCACATTCATAAATTTTATATCATTATTCTTGAAAAGAATTGGTAATAAGATTGCACAATTCCCATAGTGTGAGACCCTATCCTAAAGCTAGGAAGAACATGACTAGGTCAGACAAACACGCTCCCATTCACGTCAATTCATAAAACAACATCTATTTTAAATTTTATTTTATTTTATTCCCACATTGTGAGGCTATTTGTATCAATATTCAAGAACTTTAATAAGCTCTAATTGGTAGGATTATCCTATGATGGACTTTTTTGTTTCATGGATTGAAAATTAATTTATCAAATGAAATCCACGAATTGCAGACAAAGGTTTAATCAAAGCATGCACACCCAAGAACCAACACTATGTATTGCAAGTCATATAATTCATAGCCCCAAAATGTTTGACTCAGGTGCATAGTGTTGTTTTGAGGTTCAATGTTGGGTTTGAGTAATACCCCATATGGTAACTTTGATTGTTATATGTATCCTCAACATGTACGAGGGAGTACATATTCACAACACCTACCATCAAGGACAGTGAAAATATTAATGCTTGGATAACCCCCCCAGGGTTTAACACCTAATTAACACCTTAATCAAAGTCAAAGTGTTGAATTACTCAACATGAATCATAGTTAAATTTAGCAAAAATAATAGGCTTATTAATAAATCTAAATATCAAAGGTTTACCCCTAAAGGTTTCTCTAGATATAGTATATACCTATAGGGGTAGATATGTATTGCACCACCAATGACGGGTGTTGGGAAGTGAAATGCTACACGAGGCTAGAGATTTGTAATGTCTATGTAAACTCATTCACGGGGAAGGTAAAAACGAAATGACCTATTCTACAACCTAGAAACTACAATAACTATTGTATTGAGTGTCACATACTATTTGGAGTCACACATGCTATATATTTCCCTATTAATGTACATTTATTTATCAAGTAAAGAAGTTTAAGTTTTACAATGTCCAAACAACCACTTTGACCTTTGTTGGCAAAAAAGAGAGATATACAATACCTAGTTATAGCATTGTGTAATTCCAAATAGTAAGTGACACTCAATAAACTACTTAGTGTACTTTTTTCATAAAAAATTACTTTAGAAATAGCATCCAAGATTCTAGCCCTCAACTTATAGGGGAATTATTTTTACTATAGCCCTTCGAGTCATCATGGATGAGTTCAAATACATAGATGCATTGAATCCCAAACTGCGCACTACTTGAATCTAGACCTAGAAACAAAAATTAAAATAGGCTTAAATTGAGTACTTCCTTGTTGTTAAAAATGACGTACGAGGTGCTTTTGGCACATCTATCTAAACATAATGTCCAAAAAACAAGACTCAAGCCGCATTCAATGCTTCCCACATGTCTAGGATAGAAGCGTCCAACTCCAAGCACTTAGTGATCTACTTTTGGGTCTCAAAGTGGGTGGTCGCGTACTTCAAAACGATTACCAATGATACCATTATAAGAATAAAAAAACATAATCCTTGCATTATTTGCGAAGCCGCTTGATGCGCGTGGGCCGCAGTACTCCGCGTCTTCTCTCACACAACATCGCTTCTGCCGCTTTCTCTGTGCGCTTGTCGTTTGGTTCACCATGATGTTTTTTGGGTCGATGTAGGGTTTTGGTTGGAGGCGACTGTAGAGCTCAACTACCTCCACTTGTTCCTAGGGATGACCGTATCGTAGTGACTTAGAGCGTCGTCCGGATTATGATGACCTAACTACCTAATTTCCTCGTTGTGCGTTATTATCATCTCGCGGTTGTCCTTCCTTTTATATTCGGTAAGTAGCCAAGTAGTCATCTTCAATGAGCCAAGTTACTTATCGTTCCAAAACTCTTCCCTCTCTTGCAAGTCTTATCTTTAGTATCCTAATTGTTAGTTTCCACCACCGGAACTTCCCTCCGTTGAAACATGTGTTGATAGTATTTTAACAATAATGAAGTGTTTATTAGATACTCTTTTCCCATGTGAAGGAGATTTCCTCGTCACATGTGTAGTAATGCCTATACTAATTTTCCATTTTCTTATCGGCTCTTGAGGAGGCATCCTTGAGTTTATTAACTCACTTAGTTATTCCTCTCATAATAATTTTCTTCCCCTCGTGTGTCCTTTGGTTCCTCAGTGTTTATAAAATAAAATCTATTTTTAGAACAACCTCTTAATGATATTTCTTCAAGTATCCGAATGGCCATAAGTTTCTTCAAGTCGCCAAGTACCGAGTAACAAGTAACTTCTTCTTCAAATGACAAGTATCCAAGTCACACGTGACTTTCTTCAAGTATCCAAATCTTCTTCCTCAAGTGTGTATCAACTTCTTCTCACATGTGTATCAACTCTTATATTAACTTCCCATTTCCTTATCAACTTTTGATATGGCATCTTGCATTTTCTATCTAAGACTTACTATGTCCCTCAATCTTCAACTCTTCTCTATAAGTTAGTTTTCCCGTTTTATAACCATCTCTCAATGTAATAAATTACATTTCAGTCCCAACTACCGTATAAATAGATACAGTCTATTTTTAATGCAGCTGTTTAGTCGTTTGAAGGTATCGTCTATAAATAGATATATAATATTTTTAGTACGGCCTTTTAGTTATTTGAAGGTTTCAGTTATAAATAGATACATGTTATTTTAATACAACCTTTAGTTGTGTGAAGGTCTTATATACGCCAATCAATAATACGATCATGTAGTCATAGATTTAGTGATCATTACGGAATGGAATGATAGTAGAATGAAGTAGATATATATATATATATATAAGGATTAATTATGATTTAGTTATGTTTGAGCAAGTCCACTTAATCAAATTTAGAATGTATATAGATATGCGTCATCATTAATTGTCCTTAATGCATACTTCCTATTATCCTTACTCATATACGTAACTTCATAATTCTCACAAGTTTCCGGTAACCAACTTCAGTCATTTACACAATTGCCTTTCAACACTACAATTACTCTCACCTCTTGTGAGTTTCTATAACCTCTCAATCACACAATTTCCTTTCAACTCTTACAACTATCTTACTTCATGTGAGCTCCTATGATTCTTCTTACAACTATCTCACCTCATGTGTGTTTCTATAATAATAATTTTCCTTACAACTACCTCACCTCATGTAAGTTGCTATAACACTTTTCAAGTCTCATTTGCAATTGCTCAAGTTCCTTTCACAATCACTCAACTTGTCTATGTCTAAGCTAAAATTTTACTTTGTCTCTACCTCGAATAACTAGGATGAAGGTGTGAGCTTGAAGCTCTTGTATTCCAAAATGGTAAAGATACAAAGGACCTAGATCTCGTGTAGCCTATCGTCGTAAATAAGTAAAGTTAGGTGTTCTAACTCTAATTCTAACTCTATATATATTGAGAGATGGTGTCTAACATGTACCACTCTCCTAATTTGCTATATCTTTCTTTTTGTTTAAGTAATTGAAGAATGTCCATCAAAATCCTCATAAGGAGAACATGTATTCTTCTTCTTCAAAATGCGGTAGATTGCTTCCTAAAATCTACTTATGCATATCTAAGTTTGGAGTAATTCGGAGAGTAGTTCAAGAAGTCATTTCTTGGTCTTACATTGTCTTCCACCTCCGGTCTCCTCACCTATGTGGCTAAGGTGGTAATTAACCGACATGGAGCCTACTAATCCAAGGTGGCTCGCTATGTGGCTTACTAATTACCTAGCAACTAACTAATGTTTACTTGCCTCCTACATAACCTACTAATCTAAATGACTTACTAATTTTTGGCCATTTAACTTTACGTAGTTACTAATTTACTAATTTGGTAACCGGTCCGTTGGCCCTCGTAAACCTCATTACATAATCCTTCTCATGTGGCGATTTTGGTGATTCTCCCCTTTCGTCGTTGAGATTGTGGTGAACATTTTACCCTCCCCAGTGAGTAGATCCTGTCCTCAGGATCTCTTGTATGTCTTCCTCTTGCATGCAACTTGAAAGTCGAAGAAAGTTCATATCTGCCATTTGCCATGATTTTTACTTGACCCTTGGCCCGTGTGTCCGCGTACAATCAGTATGTGGCATAATCGGCATGATATTCCTTGACACATCTCCAAGCTAATTTTAAGGAGCCTTGGAAAATAATATGGCGGAGCCATCCGAACTGTCCAGAATTGTTTGAACGGCATGTGATCGGGATATATATATATATTCTAGAAATTTTTAAGAGGTATAGACCCTAATGTTTGCAAGTCGAACCGGTTACATGTTGACATCCTTTGGTTCCCCTTTACCGAATTGGAGAATACTCTATAATCTCCTTTAAAATGGTCGGTAATACCCCCGCAGTCTTGAGCTTCAGCTGGTTATCTTACGACTCAACCGGTTGCCTTTCAACTGGGTATCTCTCAACCGGATATCTCACCATGACCGGTTATCCTTCAGACAAAACATGTTCATCTGTAATTAGCTGTCGGTTCCCGTTCAGTGTTCAGGAAGTTTTTGGGCATAGTCTGTCAAGAGCCCGACGGTTCTATAATCCAACCGGTTATCTCTCGAGCTCAACCGATTCATCTGCCGGTTCTTCCCGAACATAGCTCCTGTGTAATTAATCCAAATTCAACATGTTCCTTTGTAAATAAATGCCGGTCATCTATAGCTCTACCGGCTCTCCTAGAGTTGAAAATAACTCTTAGGGAGGTGACAGGTGGGCACGACCTCGTTGCCCCAGCAAGCCCTCAATTCAAGCGAGTCATCTGTCATCTGTAATTGATTTGTTGCTATAAATGGCTTCAAGTATCTGTCAGCTGGTTTCCCCCTTCTGTGGAAATGACTCTGTCCACTGGCCGCCCCACTCCACGACCTGGCCCACTGACTTAGCCGGTTCATCTGTAATTAGCGGTCGGTTTTCTTGAACTCAACTAGTTCATCTGTAGCTAGCTGTCGTCATTGGAAACGGCTATTTTCAACTTGGGGGAAAAAAACAGGTGGCACGCTCCTCTGGCCCGCTCCGAACTCTCCACTGGCTCCACTGTGAAGCACCTGTCCCTCTTTCCCATTCAACTCAACCCAACTCCACTGCTCTCTCTTAGATGAACTCGATTGCTCTCGCTCTCTCACTTTTCAGCTGCTGCTGTGTGAATCATTGGAGGAGCCGCTTAGGAATATTTCCGCTCTTGAAGATTTCTTCTGTAGCAATGTGTGTGTATGTGCTAATGGATCAGATCGTCGTTAGTTTGTTTCCAACTAGTGATTGCAGAGATTTTGAGCATAGTTGGTTGAGATCCTTGTGTGTGCAGAGATATTTGAGCATAGTTGGTTGAGATGCTAGTTTTTGCAGAGATTTTGAGCATAGTTGGTTGAGATCCTTGTGTGTGCAGAGATATTTGAGCATAGTTGGTTGAGATGCTAGTTTTTGCAGAGATTTTGAGCATAGTTTGTTGAGATCCTGGTGTTTGCAGAGATATTGGAGCATAGTTGGTTGAGATCCTAGTGTTTGGAGGTCCAACCGACTATCTGTTGACCACCTTCAAATTTCCATTAAAGTAGGCATATTCTGTAATGTTGCAGCCTTGTGCTTCATTGGTTACCCCTTAACTCAACCGGGTCATCTGTCACTAGCTGCCGGATCCACTGCCTTAAACCGGTTCATATGTGTCGAGTTGCCGAATCTGTGACCACAACCGGTTCATGTGTGACCTCTGAACTTAACTGGGTCAGGGCTGCCGGTTCTCTCCCCTCGACCAGTTCATCTGCAACTAGCTGTAGTCTCAACTGGTGATTTTCTCTGCTACTCTTGCTGATCATCGTTTGCTTCCCTTGACTACTACTCCCCATTTCAAAACAGCAGCTAAGGATGCTTTTAAAATTATATTGTCGTGCACTTTACATCTCAGTGTGCTTGCCTTAAAATAAAATAAAACTTACTGTCGCCGTCCCGCAGTCTCGTGTGGGAAGTGGTGCTTAAGCAGGGAGAGATCCCTGATATCAAGGCAGCTCCTAAGGAGTGTCCGGTGGAGGATTGGGCATAATCAGTCGAGATCCTGGTGTTTCCAAGTCCCATGTTGATCTGATTCGCCCTGCAACAATTAATTTGGAAGTCAGAACTTGTTGTAAATCTGTTGCTTTTTGTGGCGGAAGTGTGGTGCACATGCTGGTGGGACAGGGCTCGCATTCTGTAAGTTGATGCCTGCGGCCCGCGTGGCAGGTAAGTTTAGCATTTTTGATTAGTTTATTCCATGCCGCAGCCCTTAAACGCATCCAAATCCGACTCCTGCTTGAGTCGCCTGCTAAAGTTGCAGCACAATTGGTAAGGCTCCTGATGACCTTTCAACTCAACTAGGTCCTCTGTTACGAGCTGCCGGTTCTGTCACCTCAACCGGTTCATCTATTACCAGCTGCCGGCTGGTTCTCTCCCCTCAACCAGTTCAATTGCAACTAGCTGCCGGTGCTTTCAATCTCAACTGGTTCATCTGTAACTCATCTGCGAGTCTCCTCGATTAGTGTTGCTGCCGTCGGTGTGTGCTGGTGTCGGATCCGGAATCCTCTATTCCTTTGTAAACCGAACTAATTGCTAACCTATGCTGATTAATGGTTAACCTAACTCTGGTTAATTGCTAACCTAACTCTGGTTACTACTAATCTAATAATGTCAACTCTAATTTAATCATTGGTTAACTCTAAATCTAACATTGATGAACTGCTAATCTGTCCTATTGATACTCTTGTTTATGCAAAATGTTTCAGCCCCTTGTTAATTTGCTTATCTGCTAACCTCTTTCCTGCTCTGTTTACCTAATTAGTGTCATCATATTTGACTAATGCTAAATATACTTTGTGGATGTTTAGCAGCGACACCAAATGTCTCTGTGTGCTTCAAAAAGCAACACTTGGTTCTCTGCCATAACGAAATGTCGCTGAATTTGTTGTTGGTATATGTAGAATCACCAACCCTCTCCAAGAGCTTCAGTTTTGGTGGATTTGCAGAAACTCAATCACGAAATTATGGCACTGCATCAAAGTGGAAGTTAGCGCGTTGTGAAAATGGTACCCCTTAGGTCTTTTCCAGTGTCAACAATCTTGAAAGTGTTCCATGATTTCAAACTGAGTCTATTTTACTTTACGGTGCCATGCCATTGAAATGTTGTCAAACTATCCTTGAGTCCGTGCTGATGAGGTGATAGGTTGAATTGCCTGACAGTTGGTAAAATAACAGAGGCTCACCAGTATCATATAACTGATATGCAGGGTTGAGATATTTTGAGGAGACTGCAGATTTCCCTTTCAAGTATAAGGTAAGCTTGGTGTTTGCAATAGTGTATGTGCTCGATCTGTACTTTCTGCAGTTCCCTGATCAACTCAGCACGTCTTCAACTGAAGATGACTGCTGATACAAACCAAATGTTTTTGTGGATGGCATGAGCATCTGTTGACTACTCTTTTTGTTTTAAATTGTTTCAGCTGCCAGTGATGAAAGCAATTAGGGTGAAGGCTCCAGCTGATCAAATCTTTAATCTCATAATGGATTATGGGTCGGAACGCCAACAGTAAGCACTCACAACTTCAGTTCCACTCTGCTATATTTGAAATGGAACTGTTAGACCAAGAGAGTTGTATACTCTTTCACCTTGCTCTATCAATGGGTGATATATGCAAGTATAGGAATACTTGCTCGTTGCACTTGGATTCAGTGACATGATATTTTTGTGGCCTTTTGTTATGATAAGCTTATGTACTTTAGATAAGTCAGCTTCTTCAATAACAAGCAAAATCCTGTGCAGATGGGACCACATAGTGGGAAGCACATCAATTATCAAAGTTGTTGATGGTCATTAAGATATTTTGTATATATGCCTTCGTTAAAATTCAGGATAAATATGCAATTGCTGTATGGATTGACTACCTGCAAGATGTGAATTCATGCTGGCAGACTCTATCTGCTACTTTAATGTTGACGTTGTTGTGTTTAGGATGCTGTCCTATAATTTGTCTCTCTTGTAGAGGTTGCTCTCAAATTTTTGTCTTGGTTCCACCACTTGGTTCCTAAGGCTCCACTAATGCTAAGCGTTTTAGGGCAACCTCCTTGATCACAAAATTACAAGAGTTATTCAATCTTGTTTAGTTGAAAAACGTGCCTTTTGTTTAGCACAACTTCGATGATGAGAGCAAATATTCTCAAATTCCAAATAAGTTGTTGATAACACCAATAACAACCACCAATAAAAATTTCCAATGTTGGCCTTCCAAAAGTTGCTTACATCAATGTGGATTGAATCCCGTGCTTTAGCTTGGAAACAAAAGGTCTCACCCACTTCACTAAACTCAACATAAATAAGTTTCCAAATTACAACATGATTTACGCTGGAGCTTAAGTTGAGAGCTGGAGCTTGCAACTATCAGGAGATTGATGCTTTGATTTGACAATGTTTGAGCCGAAGCTCAAAGTATTCGGAGGTTGCCTTAGTTTGTGCAAATCTAAGCCGGCATTGGTGAAAGTGAGATATGAAAAGGGAAATGGTACTAGGATTAATGCGGTCCAAAGGTTCAGGGGTTAGATGGGTTGAGTGGGCCGAACAACATTCTTTCCAAATTAGATGCATCATTTCATTATGAAGAATCAACTTCGAAAACCGAAGTGCATAGTGTTTTTTGACACTGCGCACACTTGCCTTTAGTAGAAAATGCAAGAATTGTTTGCTAGTAAAGTTGTAGGCGTCCGTGTATTCACAAAATAAGGATATCCTATTTACCCATAGTCCTTGCAATTTAGAATCAATTAATGAAATAAAACTTGAATTGCTATGTCTCCCTTGATTATGTTCCGTATTGAATATAGGTTGATGTCTACATTTTGAGCACATAGTTGAATCTCATCATTACACATGATTTTGGTGTCTACTTGTGATTACATTCCTTATCATCTGTTACAGATGAATATGGATGTCATTCTTAACAAATAAAAATTGATCTACAAATGATCACATGCGTATGATAGAGTCTTATATCAGAAAGTGACTAGAACATGTGGTGTGTTTTCATTGGGCCTGTGGATTATATGTGTTTGTCACCTCTTCTAGTCTCTCTTGTACTGTGTATATCTCCTAATTTTGAACTCATTGTGGATGTAGCGAGGGTTGGGATTTTGAAGGTTAACCTACTCGTGGGTAATCCAACTGCATCAGTGTAAAGCAATAATTATGTTGGGGATTCTACTACAAAACCAACATAGTTCATGTATTTAAGCACATTGACAAGGTGGAGCATGGACATTACTAAGAGATCTTTCCTACTTGCAAGAGCCTTGGAAGTAGGGAGGACGTTTTGAAATACCTTTTAGTTCAAGATGTCTTGTGAGAATTCGGTTGCGCGTTAAAAAGGCGATCCTAGTATATCGAAGTTGTCTTCATGTCTAGGTATGCATTCTCCCTTTATGAAGTTGAACATTTTCTCGGGTAGTTGTCACGTTCCTTGGTGATAGGAAGTTGCAAAATATGGTTAGATTGTTATCCTTGTCGTTGTCATGTAGATGATGACACAAATTGAGTTGATCAAACACAAGGAATGGGAATGCTACATATTTTTTTCATTTTGAGAATTGCCATTGTCAATACCTAGCTTAGGTTAGTGATTGAATGAGTGTTGGACTTGAATGAACCATGTCAACCTCTATTCATTATCTATGTTTGGACTTGGTTAACATGAAGTTGCACAAAATATCTGATGTCAACGGAATGAAAAGTTCAATGGTTAGTTTGTAGCATTATGAAATTTTGTCCATCTCCAATGGTATGGATGGGAAAATAGTCGTCATCTCACATAGTGTATGGCTACATGTAATGGGATTGTACCATCCATCCATAATTATCACAACACATGAAAATTTAGATAACGAAATCTCCAATCCAAAATTCCTTAAGCATGGTATTGAGCTTTTCATATCTTGTTTGCTAAGGCACATGTTTGTAAATTAAAGATCAACATAAGCCTTACTCATCTATGCAATTAGCAATAACCATCGTGAACTTACATTTGTTTTGTTTTCCTTAGGCATAGATATTAGCATAATGGAGGTATTTTGCGAAAGTCCAAAAATGTCAGATCATGTTAAACTATTTATGTGTTAGTTTGTTTTTCATGTGACTAGTTTTGCAGAATACAAGTGTTGTGAAAAGCGATGTTGGTACTTGGTAAATTTGAAAAGTGCCATTGTACTATAATAATATTGATCTAGTTGAAGTGAACAGTATAATAGTTTTTGTATAATGTGTGGTTTTCATATAATTAACGTTCATACCAAATTGTATTATGTAAAAATATACAAGTAAGTAAGCAAGTAAGAGAAGATCAAGAGAGAAAGAAAGTTGATTTTAGGAAGCAAAAGAAAGAGGAAAACTTAATGCACACAACCATGATAGTCTTGAAATTATAGTTTGTTGGATGTCCTGTGGGTTGTTTGAAATACATGTATCATCAAGAAACTTTCTTGAAACTAGAGTATACCAGTATATCAAACCGTTAGAGCGCTTTTGGGTCATACAATTGGATGCCGATGAAGGAAAATTGATCGCAAAAATAATTCACATTAATGAACAACAAAAGTTTGATGTCAAATGCTTCATGAAAAAATAAACACATATGATCTACAATGATGTCATGGGGTGAGCAAAAGTTTGTCACGGCTGTAAATTAATAATTTCACTACTTCAATAATTTCAGTTCTTATTTATCAAATTTCATATTCTAATAGAGATTAGCACCTACACCTTGTTGAATTGTCATGTCTTCATTCATCAATTAGTGTCAATGTTGTAAATTTTCCTTAGAATTTAATGTTTCTTGTGGGTTTTATAGGTTTAAATTCTAGTGAGCTTGCTCATCAACAATTATAGACGATCTTCAAGCGAAGAATACCTTGAGTATTGCAATTTAGATTATTTACAACTATATCCAACCTCTCAAAATGGCATATGTTTTGCGGCTAGCAATGGGTATTGTGGAATTTCCCGATATATTATCGAGGGAAGAAGTATTAAATAGTAAGCAATGTAAGAATTTGCTTTCCAACTTTCGAAAGGGTGTGGAAATATTGCACAACATCACCAATGGTCCAGCTCAAATATTTCATGAAGCTGAAAAAGATTTATTTAGAATTGTGAACAAAGGAAGGGTACTAATTGAAGAATGTTGCAATGAAAATTGGGTTGATGCTACAGTGATGCAATTGAACAATAAAGAGTGGTTCAGGGAATTACTTTTGGATTTCGAATCTTGTTTCCACACATTGTGCGAGATATCTTGCCATTACAATCCCCATGAAAAGGAAAAAATTCTTGTGATTAAGGATGATACGACATTCTACCCAACATCCACCAATGCAGTTGAAGAGGACCGGATGAAAATATGTGGAAGGCTTTCCAAGCATTTGGACTCGTGCAACACTAAGGATTGCAAAGACTGCAGACTTGTGCAATACCTTGAGGAATTTGTAAGGAGTTTACAACACGTTGAAGGTGGTGAATTGGATAATATTGTTTTTCCTTATAATTATCCTCGCCCTGAATATGGAGATCCACCGAATAGTTTGGGAGAGTGTATTGGAGGAGCTGTATACTTGACAAATTGGTTGGGTGTGAAGTGCGCAACAAAAGTGATCGACATTCGTGATCGTGAGCATGCAAATCAATTTTGGAAAGAATCGAGTATTTTGGGAGGTTTGAATCATCCAAATATCATCAGGTTTTTGTGTTGTGGTTTTCATGAGGCCAACAACAAATTTGAGCTTGTAATGGAATTTGGAGAGACGACCCTATCACAACATTTAAGTGCACGAGGTCATCTGAAAGAGATGGATGCCGTGGAAATTATGTTACAAATTGCAAATGGAATGTGCTACCTTCATGATATGAAGGTAGCACATCGTGACCTAAAGCCCAAAAATGTTGTTGTAACTCCATCAAATGATTCGAAATTGGTTCATCTTAAGTGCATTGATGTGAAATTATTGGATTTTGGTATTTCAAAGGTGGAAGTGAAGCATTCTCCAGAAGTGCCCACGGGGCGAAACATAGGGACTTTCGGATACATGGCGCCTGAGGCCATGGCGAATGAATTGTCGGAGGTGGCTGCTTTGAAAGCTGATGTGTTTAGTTTCGGCATGTTGTGTTCCGATATTCTTTCAGGAGAGAAACCTTGTTTTGAAAGGCTTCGTGATTATCGTGAGTATATATTTAAATCCGAGAGGCCAAAGCTCCCAGCAACCTATTCAGAGGTATTGAGATCATTAGTGCATGAATGTTGGTCTTTAGATCCATCCAAAAGACCCACGTTTCTTGATATTCATAAAAGGCTTGCAAGATTGAAAACCGAAATGCTCAAAGGTTCGCTTGAGATTACAAGAGTTACAAATGACACAACCGGTTGCTTTTGGCAAATTTTTTCATCATGCAATATATTTTTGAAGTGCATGCAATGGTTGCGGTTTGTGCCCCAACTTCACCACTTTGACAATTCAACATCAATTTCAAGCGTCCAAGAGAATTGTCCAACTTCATCACATCCGTTAATCATGGAGGTAAGAAGGTTGTTGAAATTGTGAATCAAGCCAAAATATTTTGAATAAAATTAGGAGATGTTAGTAGACCTCCTCAGATATATCATTTGATCAGCGCTCACTTTGGAAATGTTGATATTCTTGTAGGTCAACGCCAATAACATGAGGAAATCGTTGAGTTTGATTGGAGTCCAAGAAAAAATGTCCCAATTGGAGAAGAAACTACAAACGGTTGGTAGTCTAGGAATTGTGGGTATGGGAGGAATTGGCAAGTCAACATTGGCTAAAGCTTTGAGTGACCATATCTCCCACCACTTTGATGCAATTTGTTTTGTAATTGACTTGAAGGATGAAACATGTACATTTGCATTCAAGCACAAGTCAAGAGACATGCAAGACTCACCTCCTCAAGTAGAAACATTGAGAAAAACACGTGATATATTGGAACGTGTTCAAAAAACAAAGAAAATACTACTCGTGGTGGACAATGTAAGCAAGCAAAGTCAATTATGTCAATTGTTGGGAGATAGCATGTTGAAAGATGTTGGCATGAGGTTGATTGTAAGTTCTCGTGATTGGGAGACTTTGAAGCAACATGTACCCTTGGCTGGCAAAGTAGACATGCAAACCCTCGAAGGGAACCAACCTATGAGGCTATTTTCAAGGCATGCCTTTGGGACAAACAAATTATGTTTACCATATTTGGAACATGTAGTTGAAAAGATTGTGAGTGCATGTTGTGGACTTCCTTTGAGTTTGGAGGTGATGGGCACATGCATGCAAGGGGAGACACGATTGAGAATATGGGAGCGAACGTTGCATAGATTGTTGAGGGCGAGACACGATGGAAGTCCAAATGAGAAACTTTGGATGACATTGAGGATAAGCTTTGATGAGCTAAGTATTGAAGAAAAAAACATGTTTCTAGACATAACTTGTTTCTTTTCCAAAGATGAGTCTATAACAAAAAAAACATTTCTTAGAATGTTTGATGGGAATGCCCAAGAAATCCTAGACAGACTCCACAACAAATCATTGGTAAAAGTTGACAAGTGGGATCGTCTTGACATGCACGATCAATTGCGTGATATGGGTCGTATGATCACAGAAACAGAATTTGCGGGAACGCGACTTTTGGATTTAAATTACACCACTTTTGTCAATCATTGTAAACAAAAGGTATGCAATTCAAGTTTGAATGTGCTTAAGAAATATCAACTTCCTTGAGAAATATGTTTATTAGGTAGGATAAGTTGTATCTTGGTTCTATATATTGTGGTTGGTTATTCATTTTGTCATTTGAAATGGAAAACAAATCAAACTTATCCACCTTTGTTTATGCATGTAGGACATAGAACTTGTCCAAGGCCTATCATTCAAAGAATTGCAACGCAAATCTAAATATGAAGCGGATGTTGACTTCAAACCCATGGAAGAGCTACGTATATTAAATGTCCAATGTTGTAACAATATTGACCTACTTTCATCTCTTGTCAAGGCATCACCTAATGTAAAATGGTTGAGGATGCACTTTTCATCCCCAAATACTATCTCTTTAATGAAAGAAAATGATTTCATAGAGAAGTTTTGGAATCATTCCCAACAATATCTCCGATCCTTGCGCATATTCGAGGTGTCCAATTGCAACTTATTAGGATCATTGTTACAACAAAATTTGGAGGGGTTCTCCTGGAAGGCAATACAATTTTTGAATTGTCAAAACATAGAAACCATTCTCAATGTGGTTATTAAATTCTCCACGTTGGAGTCATTGAAGATCTCAAGATGCAACAAATTGGAAAACATACCTGAGGATTTGAACACCCTCTCCACTTTGGAAGAATTATTTTTCTTGACATGTAGATCTTTGAGGAAGATACCGGAAGGATTTGGTGGGTTGACGAGTTTGAAGAAACTTATAATGCAAGCATGTGAGGCTTTGGAGGAGTTCCCTCCCGGATTGACAAACCTGTGTGCATTGGAGGAGTTGGATTTCTCAAAATGCCGGTGTTTGAAGAAGATACCGGAAGGATTTGGTGGGTTGACGAGTCTCAAGAAACTTAACATGTGGGAATGTGAGGCTTTGGAGGAGTTTCCTCCCGGATTGACAAACTTGTGTGCATTGGAGGAGTTGGATTTCTCAAAATGCCGGTGTTTCAAGAAGATACCGGAAGGATTTGGTGGGTTGACGAGTTTGAAGAAACTTATAATGCAAGCATGTGAGGCTTTGGAGGAGTTCCCTCCCGGATTGACAAACTTGTGTGCATTGGAGGAGTTGAATTTCTTAAAATGCCGGTGTTTGAAGAAGATACCGGAAGGATTTGGTGGGTTGACGAGTCTCAAGAAACTTAACATGCAAGAATGTGAGGCTTTGGAGGAGTTCCCTCCCGGATTGACAAACTTGTGTACATTGGAGGAGTTGAATTTCTCAAAATGCCGGTGTTTGAAGAAGATACCGGAAGGATTTGGTGGGTTGACGAGTCTCAAGAAACTTATCATGCAAGCATGTGAGGCTTTGGAGGAGTTCCCTCCCGGTTTGACAAACTTGTGTGCATTGGAGGAGCTGAATTTCTCGCTATGCCGGTCTTTGAAGAAGATACCGGAAGGATTTGGTGGGTTGACGAGTCTCAAGAAACTTGACATGTGGGAATGTGAGGCTTTGGAGGAGTTCCCTCCCGGATTGACAAACTTGTGTGCATTGGAGGAGTTGAATTTCTTAAAATGCCGGTGTTTGAAGAAGATACCGGAGGGATTTGGTGGGTTGACGAGTCTTAAGAAACTTGACTTGCAAGAATGTGAGGTTTTGAAGGAGTTTCCTCCCGGATTGACAAACTTGTGTGCATTGGAGGAGTTGGATTTATCAAAATGCCTGTGTTTGAAGAAGATACCGGAAGGATTTGGTGGGTTGACGAGTCTCAAGAAACTTGACATGTGGGAATGTGAGGCTTTGGAGGAGTTCCCTCCCGGATTGACAAACTTGTGTGCATTGGAGGAGCTGAATTTCTCGCTATGTCGGTCTTTGAAGAAGATACCGGAAGGATTTGGTGGGTTGACGAATCTCAAGAAACTTGACATGTGGGAATGTGAGGCTTTGGAGGAGTTCCCTCCCGGATTGACAAACTTGTGTGCATTGGAGGAGTTGAATTTCGTAAAATGCCGGTGTTTGAAGAAGATACCGGAAGGATTTGGTGGGTTGACGAGTCTCAAGAAACTTGACATGTGGGAATGTGAGGCTTTGGAGGAGTTCCCTCCCGGATTGACAAACTTGTGTGCATTGGAGGAGCTGAATTTCTCGCTATGTCGGTGTTTGAAGAAGATACCGGAAGGATTTGGTGGGTTGACGACTCTCAAGAAACTTGACATGTGGGAATGTGAGGCTTTGGAGGAGTTCCCTCCCGGATTGACAAACTTGTGTGCATTGGAGGAGTTGGAGTTCTCAAGATGTCGGTCTTTGAAGAAGATACCGGAAGGATTTGGAGGGTTGACGAGTCTCAAGAAACTTGACATGTGGGAATGTGAGGCTTTGGAGGAGTTCCCTCCCGGATTGACAAACTTGTGTACATTGGAGGAGTTGAATTTCTCAAAATGCCGGTGTTTAAAGAAGATACCGGAAGGATTTGGAGGGTTGACGAGTCTCAAGAAACTTGACATGTGGGAATGTGAGGCTTTGGAGGAGTTCCCTCCCGGATTGACAAACTTGTGTACATTGGAGGAGTTGAATTTCTCAAAATGCCGGTGTTTAAAGAAGATACCGGAAGGATTTGGTGGGTTGACGAGTCTCAAGAAACTTCACATGTGGGAATGTGAGGCTTTGGAGGAGTTCCCTCCCGGATTGACAAACTTGTGTGCATTGGAGGAGCTGAATTTCTCGCTATGTCGGTGTTTGAAGAAAATACCGGAAGGATTTGGTGGGTTGACGACTCTCAAGAAACTTGACATGTGGGAATGTGAGGCTTTGGAGGAGTTCCCTCCCAGATTGACCAACTTGTGTGCATTGGAGGAGTTGAATTTCTCAAAATGCCGGTGTTTGAAGAAGATACCGGAAGGATTTGGTGGGTTGACGAGTCTCAAGAAACTTATAATGCAAGAATGTGAGGCTTTGGAGGAGTTCCCTCCCGGATTGACAAACTTGTGTGCATTGGAGGAGTTGGATTTCTCAAAATGCCAATGTTTGGAGAATATACCGGAAGGATTTGGTGGGTTGACGAGTCTCAAGAAACTTGACATGTGGGAATGTGAGGCTTTGGAGGAGTTCCCTCCCGGATTGACAAACTTGTGTGCATTGGAGAAGCTGGATTTTTCAAAATGCCGGTGTTTGAAGAAGATACCGGAAGGATTTGGTGGGTTGACGAATCTGAAGAAACTTATCATGTGGAAATGTGAGGCTTTGGAGGAGTTCCCTCCCGGATTGACAAACTTGTGTGCATTGGAGGAGTTCAATTTCTCAGAATGCCGGTGTTTGAAGAAGGTACCGGAAGGATTTGGTGGGTTGACGAGTCTCAAGAAACTTCACATGTGGGAATGTGAGGCTTTGGAGGAGTTCCCTCCCGGATTGACAAACTTGTGTGCATTGGAGGAGTTGAAGTTCTCAAGATGTCGGTGTTTAAAGAAGATACCGGAAGGATTTGGTGGGTTGACGAGTCTCAAGAAACTTCACATGTGGGAATGTGAGGCTTTGGAGGAGTTCCCTCCCGGATTGACAAACTTGTGTGCATTGGAGGAGTTGAATTTCTCAAAATGCCGGTGTTTGAAGAAGATACCGGAAGGATTTGGTGGGTTGACGAGTCTCAAGAAACTTTTCATGTGGGAATGTGAGGCTTTGAAGGAGTTCCCTCCCGGATTGACAAACTTGTGTGCATTGGAGGAGTTGGATTTCTCAAAATGCCAGTGTTTGGAGAATATACCGGAAGGATTTGGTGGGTTGACGAGTCTCAAGAAACTTGACATGTAGGAATGTGAGGCTTTGGAGGAGTTCCCTCCCGGATTGACAAACTTGTGTGCATTGGAGGAGTTGGATTTATCAAAATGCCTGTGTTTGAAGAAGATACCGGAAGGATTTGGTGGGTTGACGAGTCTCAAGAAACTTGACATGTGGGAATGTGAGGCTTTGGAGGAGTTCCCTCCCGGATTGACAAACTTGTGTGCATTGGAGGAGTTGAATTTCTCAAAATGCCGGTGTTTGAAGAAGATACCGGAAGGATTTGGTGGGTTGACGAGTCTCAAGAAACTTAACATGCAAGAATGTGAGGCTTTGGAGGAGTTCCCTCCCGGATTGACAAACTTGTGTGCATTGGAGGAGTTGAATTTCGTAAAATGCCGGTGTTTGAAGAAGATACCGGAAGGATTTGGTGGGTTGACGAGTCTCAAGAAACTTGACATGTGGGAATGTGAGGCTTTGGAGGAGTTCCCTCCCGGATTGACAAACTTGTGTGCATTGGAGGAGTTGGAGTTCTCAAGATGTCGGTCTTTGAAGAAGATACCGGAAGGATTTGGAGGGTTGACGAGTCTCAAGAAACTTGACATGTGGGAATGTGAGGCTTTGGAGGAGTTCCCTCCCGGATTGACAAACTTGTGTACATTGGAGGAGTTGAATTTCTCAAAATGCCGGTGTTTAAAGAAGATACCGGAAGGATTTGGAGGGTTGACGAGTCTCAAGAAACTTCACATGTGGGAATGTGAGGCTTTGGAGGAGTTCCCTCCCGGATTGACAAACTTGTGTGCATTGGAGGAGCTGAATTTCTCGCTATGTCGGTGTTTGAAGAAGATACCGGAAGGATTTGGTGGGTTGACGACTCTCAAGAAACTTGACATGTGGGAATGTGAGGCTTTGGAGGAGTTCCCTCCCGGATTGACAAACTTGTGTACATTGGAGGAGTTGAATTTCTCAAAATGCCGGTGTTTGAAGAAGATACCGGAAGGATTTGGTGGGTTGACGAATCTCAAGAAACTTATCATGCAAGAATGTGAGGCTTTGGAGGAGTTCCCTCCCAGATTGACAAACTTGTGTACATTGGAGGAGTTGAAGTTCTCAAGATGTCGGTGTTTGAAGAAGATACCGGAAGGATTTGGTGGGTTGACGAGTCTCAAGAAACTTGACATGTGGGAATGTGAGACTTTGGAGGAGTTCCCTCCCAGATTCACAAACTTGTGTGCATTGGAGGAGTTGAATTTCTCAAAATGCCGGTGTTTGAAGAAGATACCGGAAGGATTTGGTGGGTTGACGAGTCTCAAGAAACTTCACATGTGGGAATGTGAGGCTTTGGAGGAGTTCCCTCCCGGATTGACAAACTTGTGTGCATTGGAGCAGTTGGATTTCTCAAAATGCGAGTGTTTGGAGAATATACCGGAAGGATTGGGTGGGTTGACGAGTCTCAAGAAACTTGACATGTGGGAATGTGAGGCTTTGGAGGAGTTCCCTCCCGGATTGACAAACTTGTGTGCATTGGAGGAGTTGAAGTTCTCAAGATGTCGGTCTTTGAAGAAGATACCGGAAGGATTTGGTGGGTTGACGAGTCTCAAGAAACTTATCATGCAAGCATGTGAGGCTTTGGAGGAGTTTCCTCCCGGTTTGACAAACTTGTGTGCATTGGAGGAGTTGGATTTCTCGATATGTCTGTCTTTGAAGAAGATACCGGAAGGATTTGGTGGGTTGACGAGTCTCAAGAAACTTATCATGCAAGAATGTAAGGTTTTGGTGGAGATTCCTCAAGGATTGAGCAACTTGTTTGGATCAAAATAGTTGAATTTGTGTGGATGTGGTTTTTTGAGGAAGATACGGGAAATATTTTGTGGGATGGTAAATTTCAAGAAACTTTAGATTCAAGATAGTGAAGATTTGGTTGAGTTCCCTCCCGGATTGAGCAACCTATGTGCCTTGGAGGATTTGGATATGTCGAAATGTTAGTCTTTGAGGAAGAAAATGGAAGGACTTGGAGGGGTGATGAGTCTCAAGAATTTGACATGGAAGAATGTGAGGTTTTGGAGGAGTTTCCTCCCGGATTAAGCAACCTACGTCCTTCAGAGGAGTTGGATTTGTTGCAACGTCAATCTTTGAGGAACATACCGGAAGGATTTGGTGGGTTGAGGAGTCTTTGAGAACTTGACAAGCAAGAATGTGAGGCTTTGGAGGAGTTTCCTCCCGGATCAAACAACCTACGTGCCTTGGAGGAGTTAGATTTCCCACAAATTTATCTAAAATCCACACGAAAGAATGCATACCTAATTTATTGTCTTTTTATTTCAATTGTCCTCAAATTAAGTATATGTCTCCGCCTTTGGTCATTCTTGATGTATGTTTGCGCACAACTATTGTTTCAGAAGTTGATGGTTTGATTTCTTTGGTTTTATTTAAGAGGAATAAGGAGAGGGAAAAACAAAGTATATTGATCAGAACCATGACCACATTACCAATCTGACTTGCCCAACTATAATACAAGATGTAAGTGCTTGGGAGTAATTTTGATGGTTGTACTTCACTTTCTTTGGTTTTATTTTGTTTGACGAACACTACATGCTAACCCACCCATTTTTTGTCATTCCTTGTAAACTTTTGTGGGGATTATAGATTTATAGTGTTGCATAACCTGACACTTTTTAAGTGTTTTTTAATCTTAATTACAATTATCCATGACAATAGTGCAGACCTTGGACAACTGCCAAAATAATTATAGTTAACTAGATTTTTTTCAATACATTTTAGGGAGCAACTAGAAAATTTTCAAACCAATTTAAAAAACAACTATAATCAACTAGAGAAAAATAAGACCATATTGAAGAACAACTATAGTCAACTAGAAAAAAATCAAACAACTATAATTATGTAACTAAATATAGTTAACTAGAAAAAAGAAAGCGATGTGGCCGCCTCACAGGCGTGCATTTCGGGAAAGGCCTATAAGCCTCCTCCTCGACAATGCTTCATCAAGAAATGATGTAAAAATCTCAAGTCAATCGACCATAAGGGTATGCATTGCAACCTCAAGCCTTGTAAGGAAAGGACACTCCTTAAACTTTAAACCCTTGCTTCAAGAATAAGTTCCCAAGAGACGAGGTCCTTGCAAATTGCATGCATGAATGCCATCGAGCATGGTCAAGTGGAAAAGCTCTCATAAATAGTCGACACCTCACTATTGTCGCCTATCTTCGGACATGTTTATGGTATATGTTCTTTGATCCATTATATTCGTCCGATCAAGAAAAGTAACCGAATAACACCTGCATATCTCACAGCATGATAACATTGCATAGATAGTTCGGAAAGAGTACCATAAAAATTGAGAAATACTGAAAGGAGGGAAACAAGGTGTGCACTCATGTAATGAAACAGAGGTAATGTTAGTGAGATGAAGCTTAGTGAAAATAAAAAGAAAACTTCGGTAAACAGAATTTAATCATAGTTATCGCTGGTATATATGATTGTGTGGTAAAAAATGTTGGTGGATAATATATACAACCCTGATGTGGCCAACTTCTTGGATAGCCTGGTCCAACAAGTGATCCGTTCCAACAGCGGAGATGACCATATCTGCTTGCTCCTGAGCCTCCACAAGGCCAGTATTTGTTGCTTAAAAGATCCCCCTGCATTCTTAGTATGGTACTCACTGGTACGAACTTAGTAACAAACTGAGTTCAAATTTTACATACATACAAAATCAGTTGTAATTACATTTCCTCAGATTTTCTTGTTGTGAATAAGTGTAGAGCAGTATGTCAATTGTCTCTTCACACCATGTGGTTCTAGTTTTGTGGTCTTAGAAAGTGTGTTTTACTATAGTACATCCATTTCTTAAGCCTGCACCGACTGATCTGAGTTGATACCATTCACCCTGTTGTATGAGTTGTTCAGTGCACCAAACTTTCTTCCAACCTTTCTTCCATTTTGGGGTGTCAGGGTGGGCAAGAGCAGGATTCTCGTTGTAAGTGCTACAGGGTACATCGGAAAACACGGTGTGAAAGCCTGTGCAAAATTGGGCCATCCCACTTCCATTCTGGGGCGGCCCTCCAAATCTGTGCCGGATGCAGCAAAGATATGAACTTCTCAACTCTTTCAAACACTTGGGAGTTTTCACTCTTCATGTATGTATAGTGAATGGGTTGCAATAACATCATCACACTTAAAACTCAGTTCATCAATGACGGATGCTCTAATTGGATGCAGAACAACTGTCTCTGCCTAATACTGTTTACCTGTACAGGAAACTCTCAATTTTTTTGGGGTCATTCCATGATCATTCAATTAGTGGACGCAGGATGCAAAGAACAGCAAAGGGGAGCTTCAAGGTAAAGTTAACCACACTAAGCTCGTACCACTTTCATCAGCGAACAAACTTCTTTGAAGTTCTGCTTTGGTAGAAGTGGGCACCTCTGAATACTGAACAAGCTTACCCTGTGCACCGTGCTATGCATGCAACCTAAACCCAAGCTGCATTTCTTGTGTATTGCTTTATCAGAGTTCAATCCTGTTTTGTACTTTTGCTCTCCTTGTTGGCGTAGTCTTGAGTCAAAGCTACTGTTCTCTTCATGTGCTGCAGAGGTTTGTGCTTCTAGGACCACTTTTACTTTATGTGAAAAACATTAAAGCAAATTGTGAGTAAATGCCCACACAAACATTTGCTATTTCATCATGAACTGTAGACATATTGGTATTAAATTGCAGCACAAAAAAAGGACATGAAGACTTAAAAGAAGGTGACATTGTAATTTAGACATCACAGTGATGAATTATTTTATAGCACCTGAGAGTTTACATGTTTTAAGAAAATTTCTCCAGCCTCATGCTCTTTGTGATCCTCAAAGACTAGCAACAACAGGAATTTAAATCCGTCAACATATCCTTGGACATCATTTACTTCTCTAAGCAGAGGGCTTTAGGAAGTGTTCAGCAACCATCCGCCTCTGAATCTTGCCTGTTGCAGTGCGTGGCAACTCGTCTGCAAAGAAAATACGTTTTGGTATCTTAAAAGGCGCCAAGTTTTTCTTGCAATGATCAGTAATATCCTTCTCAGTTGTATTCTCCGCTCCTTTGTTCAACACAATCCCTGCATTCACCTGTGCGACATCCAAAGGACCCTTTTCATAAATAAGCTTCACATGATTTTATTCATAGTTCAAGTACCAAACCATTTTGCAGATATAAATCCGAGAAGATACTAACTTAGTGTTTTCTCCTAACTCAACATGAATTTTGGTTGGGAGTGGGTTGTTTTGCATACAACACTTTCTATGTTTGGTAAGTTTTCAGTGTATGCTTGGAGGTAGTGTAAAGGTTTGAGCAAAGAACATTCTATATTGGTGCATTGAGGATCAAAGTCAATTTGGCATACCAAGAGGTCCTAAAACGAGTTTGGCCCTCTACATACTAAAATAAGTTGCTCTTTGTTTACATCCAATCACTTACCTCCAAGGATGCATCACAAGTGGAAAGAAATTGATTTTTTATGAAAAAAAACCAACACCAAATCATAGGGAACCGACTCCCAACGAAAAGGCCAATTGAGTTAAAGGATAGCTCTACTTATCCTAAAGATTCCTTGACAAAAAAAAAAGGGTTGTCCACATACAGTATTGATTGTTCAAGATTTTTACCTCTTCGCCGTAATGTTCATCAGGTGCTGCGAAAGCAACAGCCTCCGACACAGCTGGGTGTGAGAGCAGAACAGCATCAATCTCCAGTGGTGAAATTTTCTCTCCTGTAAAACACAAAATGTCAAGAGCTTTGCACCCTCAATACCAACTCCAACCTGAATGGAGATTTCATTGCTAGTGAGACACACTTAGTACTGAAGAGATGCAGGCGTAGCAAAACATTGAGCAAAAAGGGTTCTAAGTATGAAAAAATGAAGTGGCACTTATGTGGCATCACTTTCCAGCCATATCTCAGCGGTCCCCACTCGTGAAAATAATCTTTGGGGAAACCAATCTTCAAACTTCGGGTCCAATTTTAAGTCTGAAAGTAAGGTCCATTAAGGGGGTTTTTGGGACCCCAAGCTTCTAGGACCCAGACTGTCATGTAAACCTTAAAACCATGCACACGAGCATTTTTCTACATGCGTGAGAAACCAGTTACATACCTCCACGATTAATGAGCTCCTTGATACGACCAGTCAAAGTAAGGTAACCTTCCTCATCCAATTTACCACGGTCACCGGTATGGAACCACCCAAACTCATATGCCGTCTTGTTTGCATCCGGATTGTTCCGGTACCCAGACGTCACATTGGGCCCCTTGATGCAAACTTCTCCAATTTCCCCTGGCTTCAAAATCTCTCCTGTGTCACTGAGAATGGCAAGTTCAATTCCCGTCCCCTTCCCAACCGTTCCGGGTTTATGGGCTCCGTGATTGGGTAAAGGATTTGAAGTCATTTGATGACTTGCCTCTGTCATGGCATATGCCTCCAGCACAGGAGCATGAAAAGACATTTCAAGATCTGCAAGCACCACAGGCGCTAGGCTGGAGCTACAGCTACGAATGAACCGCAATTTTGGGTACTCGCCCTCGGGTTTGCTCTTGTGCAATTTCAACAAAATTTGGTGAATTGTCGGAACCGCAGTATACCACGTGATTTGGTAATTTTTGATGTCAGCCCAAAAAGTTGATGCAGAGAATCGTCCCGCAGCAGGAAGGATGGCTGCTCCTCCCGAAACGAGCGTCGATAGAAGACTTGCCATAAGCCCGTGAACATGGAATAAGGGCATCACAATTAATGTCCGATCTGAAGGTTGCAATTCATATGTGGCAATAATGTTTAAAACTGACGATGCAAGGTTTTTTTGAGTTAGCGGTACGCCTTTTGGGCGACTTGTCGTCCCGGATGTGTGCAGGAATAGGGCTTCATCTCCCTCTTCCGGTTTGGGACCAGGTCCATCCTGGAGAGAATAACAATAAGCAAGTCAAAACTCTCCTCCATAAGAAACCTTATCAACATTTATTGTCCAATTGCATCTGCTTTCCGCATGGAGGTTAGGATCAAACAAATACAGATAACAGAGTTATCTTTGAACTCAATGGGACTTCTAGTCAGGAGTTGGTCCCATATTATTTTCCATGTGTTGGTTTGCATACAATATCGATTATTTCTTTCTACTTGTGGTGCATGCTCGGAGGCAGGGTTTGAATTTGAATGAAGAGAAATCTCTTTCAGTTTTTCATTGAGGTTTAAAATTATTTTAAAAAACCTTTTTGGCATGCCAAAATGAGTTTGACCCTCAATGAACCAATATAGAATGTTCTTTTGTTTAAATCTCCAAACTGCCTCCAAGCATCCACCAAAAACTTAATGAACATAGAAGGTGCTGTATGCAAACTCCCCACCAAATGACATGTTGAATTAGAGGATAACAACTGGCCTTCTACACATTCAGGAGTCAAATGGAAAGACAGAATGACACTGTAACTTTCACCGACCAAAGATCTGAAACTTTCACTTTCAGGGTCAGTGTGACCTTACAGTCTCTAAAAACTACATAACTGCTGTTATCTCGCAGAATGCACAAAGAGAACAAGGGAAGAGTCATCCTTCACAGAAACTTTAATTGAACTTAGCTGGACATGAGGTTTTTTTACCTCAGGCTCTGGGGCCAATTCAAGCTTTGCCTTGGGCATCAATTTAACCTCGCCACTGCCAGACTCCCCTTTCTCCAAGTGTACCCCCGCAATTGGAAGGCTTAGCTGTGTGGCAGCAGCTTCCGCTGCTTTATTTCCCTCCAAACCAGGCACTAAAAGCAATGTAGAACCTGCATCTTCCAGGTAGAATTTAAATTCGTCCTCTGTGTAGGCAGCATTCAAAGGTGCAGCTATAGCCTTCACTCTTGTCACAGCTAGGAAGACCACAACAAACTGTGCCACAACAGACAAGGGGGTCAAGAGATTAAATTGTGTTAAAATAGACTGAGGAGAAATACAGATTAACAAAGGTTTGATAGATGCATAGCATTCTTAAGCATGTGTGAGGACGTTCTCTTTCTATTCTAGCCTCAAGAATAAATCCAAGATCAAGGTCCTTGATTTTACACATGAATTGTGAGTATTGTCAAGTGGCAAGCTCTCATTGGTGGTCACCTCATTGTTATCTATCTTCAGATAAAGCCTTCTCCTATCTACTAGAGTTATCCTCTAATTTAACAGGACTTTTGGTCAGGAGTCCGATGTTTTCCAGACAACACTTTCCATGTTCGGTAAGTTTTCAATGCATGCTTGGAATTGGTGTGGGGTTTGAACAAAGGACATTCTATATTGGTTAATGGAGGGCCAAACTCATTTTATCACCCTTGGCATGCCAAAATGAGTTTGGCCCTCATAGAATGTTCTTCATTTAAACCACACACTAAGCACTGGAAACCAAATGTCCTGTTGAAATAAAGGATAAATCTATTTAAATTCAAGTTAAAGACCTTGCAAAAGGAATCTCGCCAAGTGTATACCCTCCAGGATGCTCATTTAGGGAGACTAACCACTACACCACTTAAGAATGCTATGTGAGAAGATACCAACAAATTTATTTTACTAATGATGAACATACTCTACATTGGACACCTATCTTCCTGCAATAACAATAAAAGAAAAATTTAATGTTCAATATTTAGGGTCAAATTCCACAAGACATTACATACCTCAAGAGTGTTAGGGAATGCAAGTGACACCAGATTGCCAGGCTTCACACCAATCCGGCGAAGCTGAGCAGCTGCATTGTCAATGGCCACCTGAAGCTCCTTGTGTGTAAATTGAGGACCACCCGATGCAACAAGAGCTTGCTGCAAGCCAAATTCTGAAGCAGACTTCTCAAGCAACCCATTTAAAGTCAAGTGTCCCATTATGTTGTTTTCTTCTTCAAACTAACTAATGATGACACCTGCAATGAGGGGTGCAACATTTCATTACTATCTGGTGAATAGAACAGAAAGAACTTTCTTCACCTAGTAATTTTTCTTGAAAGGAGGCAATCACATGAAATCGCCACTTGCATTTGCACAGTGAATCAATAAAGTCAAGCTAATTACCTAACCTACCCTAGAAAATGCCTGCTCATGTGTGAATTCAAAGAACAACACTTGCAAAGCAATTTTTTGCAGAGGGAAAGAGAAGTGCAAATTTTGTCAGGGTAGACAATAGCTCCAGAGTCCTTCTGCAAGGGTTTAACATGAACATAAAGTAATTTCGCTCCTCCACAAAAATTCCAATGATTTCATATAACTCTTTAGAAAAGAAAAAAGAAAAAAAATCAGTTATTTCTATTCGAGAACTGAGGACCAGTGGATTCAGAAAGAGAAGCAACAACAAGCAAAATTCAACTATATCACCGTCCATGCCACAGCATCAAACGTGATCCAATTATCAGCTGAACACAACAAAATCACAAATAATCAAACACACAGAATCCCAAATTGGTAATCCTACACAGAAACTCATCCATGCCCAACCCCATCCAATTCATAGACTTTTTCCAGTCAAAGGATCGCCAAGAATCTCCACCTTCCACCAATTCCTGAGATGAAGCAAGGTGCATGGAAACAAATCAAGAACCCTATAAAAGAAAATTGATGAAGAATCAGTGCGAAATTCCCAAAAGGACGAAATTCCTAAACCACCAAAAACAGAGTAAACCCAAAACAACGCACTTCTCACCACAACCTCAACCTCAATCACAACCTCAATCACAACCTCAACCACAACCTCAACCACAACCTCAACCACAACCACAACCACAACACGCGATCGATCACGGAGGACGGATGCCTTCAACCATCAAATAAGCGCAAATCAACGCCAGAAATTCCAATTTAACCCAAAAATGGCGCCACACAAAGCGAAGATCAACCTGAGAATCTCAACTTCATGTGAATTTCAAAGGGTTCGAGGAGTGCGGGGGAAGGTGTAGTAGCGATGCTTGCGAATTAAGGCTCCTACGATTCCACCCTTCAGATTCAAATGCACCACAACAATCCCAAAACTCACATCATATCAAATCCGAACACAAGACAACATAACACATAAGTTAAGCATACAACCAACAAACCTGGTGAAGCAGCTGAGCGTCGCCGTTTTTCGTTGAGGCGGCGATTTCAAGTCGGAGATTGATGGAGTCGAAGGGCAGGAGAAGTGTGAGTATAAGTTCTGAAGGATTTCTTGTGCGTTTGTGGCGACATGCATGAATGTGTGGGTGTTTTAGGAATCGATCGACACAAGCGAATGGGATGACGACACGTGGACATTACATTATTCGGCCAAGAGGTTTATTTGGGGAGTTGGGACCAATCCACGCCTTAAGGTAGATGGCTCTTAAATGGTTACTTTTTCAGTCTAACCCACTTCTCCTATGTAGGATATAAGACACATGATTCGTTAGACATTTTCAAAATCAAAGCCATAAAGGGCCTTGCGCATGAGCTTAGCTCAGCCAGGCCCCCCTACTACCGCTCGGTCCATGTATACGTGCTATATATTTCGATCGAGCCCACATTGGCGTCAGCTGAGGCCCATGCTATAGTTGTTGTTGTCGGGAGCCCTACAGCCCTGGAAGTCACCATGACTGCAGCCTATGCGGAAGCTAACGCAATTGCGGGCCCTTTGAACAACTGCCTCAAACCCCATCTATTAGGCTAATAGTCCTTTTCTTCACAATTTCCATAGCTCATATGAGAATCTACTTCATTGTCAAAGTGAAGATAGATTCTCGTGCTCATTAAGTGGTCATATAGGTTCCTCCCTAGTTGTGTTGATTGTTGAGCTTAGAATGGTCAGTTGGGATTTTGAGCACGTAGTCAAATCTCTTTAAGACACGTGTCTTTTGGTATTCATATTTGGATCCATACCAAATCACATACCGTGACCACTCATATATAGGCGTGTGATTAAGATAAGTAACCAAAATTAGTTACGTCTACCTTACATTCAAGAAATAACTTCAAAGTTACCTTGTTTATAACTTAGAAGGTAAGTGGGCCTTTTATGATGGTCAGTTTTTTTTCCTATCGAGCATCTATATTTGAGTGGTTAGGTGTTAGTTTAAGAACAGACACCAAAAAGACATCATATGTTTGAAAGACATTGGACGATGTGTTCATAATTTGTTAATTATTCTAGGCTCAATAGTCAACATAATTGGGGAGAACCTATATGACCATCTAATGAATTCAAGAATCTTCACATTGATGATGACAAAAATATTCATATGAGCTCCATAAATTATGAGGAAGATGGCTATGAATACGATTTCAAATTTGCTATCATCTCGCACTAATTGCATGTTTCACATCCTACAAGAAGTTTGTGCATAGCTAATTTGCACACTTTTAGCTCTGCACCAACTTCTTGGTAACGTAATGTATTCATATATTAGAACCTCACCATTCTGAAGAAAAAAAACTTATTTCTTGATATGGATGCAGGTTGTGGCATATTATGGAGGCTTCAATGCATGTTAGATGTGTAAATTGCCCTTCAATGAATGAAGCCCTTCACAAAGATGTGATAGGTTTTGTGCAAGAGTGTCATATTGAAGTCCAACCATAAATATGTCCTTCACAATTTCACAATGAGAGGAAGTTGTTGCATACAAACATACCTCTCATCCACCCATGCTAACAAGGTACATTTTCTAAACTTATGTGGTTGTCCCCCATGCAACTAATTTGGGTTCTTTGAAGCTAATCTTAATATCAAAATTATTGGAAAAACATAATATGAGACAATCAAAGAGTCAAATTTTGTCAACTTCATATTTGAATTGAATCACATTCCCATCTCAACATTCAACTTTGCCTAAGTATCTATTTTCTATTTAACAAATCGTCATTAATATCCAACTGCCAAAGAAATTTGGCTTAAAGTAGAATAGTCAAACAATGAGGAGTGCAAAAGAGGAACCTTTCTAAACATAATTGTAAGGATAGGATTAAAGAACACATAAGTAAAATTGATGTATGTATAGGAGCTTATAACAATTTGTATAGTATTTAAAAAGGGTTTTGGTTTGAAAATGCCTTAAAAATACAAATGAAATTAGTTTGTGCAAACTGTAATGTGCGTGTCATGCCCTTTAAGAGTCATTATGACAAGCTTATCATTTGCTATAATGTTTCTAAAAGTATCAAGTCATGTGCACCTCAAGGTTTATGATTTCTCACTACTACAAAACACGTCTTTTACAACTGGGTTTTCCAACTCATACAAGTGAGAAAACCAGGACTTTACTGACGTGAAAAACGACCAGTCGCTCCGGACAAGCAGTAAAGGAATATCGGACAGGACGTTCCCAATGGATACGTTCCCAATGGCAGTGAAGTTGGACTTGCGACGCGTGCCTTACTTCATAGAGTCATGTCCTATTTCACTATGTTTTGGCAATATAAGTAAGATACGACACACGTCCATATAACTCAACGAAGTGATACAATATCACGGCACTAGTCATGTAAGGTTTTGTTTACTTCACTGAACAAAGTAATACAATGAAAAATGCGTATACATACATTCCAAATTACTAGTGAACGATAAGAACGTGGTTGAAACAAATATGTAACCACGTGGCTAAGATTAATTGAATTAATTTTCACACATTACTTATTCCAGTAATCGCGGACAACCAAGTAGGTAGTCAATAATGTTGCGTAGTTAGCTTCTTTGACTTTAGGTAGTAAATACATACAACAACTGCATATTTTCTTACTTCACGTCGTCATGTAAACATCACTGTCTGGAGTGATGTTTACCTCAACCAGTGGTTTATGATCTACGTTGTTAGGTCATGTGGTTCACGAATGTTTTTTTTGTGTATTACTAGCAGTGAAGTATACATGATATTGCCAAGTGTATGTGTAACTGTACGTAGTAAGTGTCTGTGACTACCAAGAGTGAATACATATTTAGATGGCATATATTTCTTACTTGAAGTCGTGATATCTATATTACTATGTAACGTAATGTAGACAACAAATTCTGGTATTTTGTTGTACGTTGTGAGGTTATGTGGTCTTCACATGTCTTTAGTGTATATTACTGGTACTGCAGTGAATATCGACTGCGCTAAGTGGCATGATTAGGCTGCAACTGTGCGCGTTTACTGCAACTAGTAACATGCGGCTGACTCAACATAGTCATAAATTTATGGCATTAACAATATATTGAGATTTATCATACGAGGATCATCGCAAACATGATCATTTAGTTCAAAAACCAAATCATATTCATCCAATAGTGTCATGAATGTTTCACAAATTGCTTCTAACAATGGTAAACACTGAATTCCAAATGTCTGCAAATCAACCTAGGTCTACAAATCCACTCCACACTCACGTAGCCGCACATAAATTTACACATTCGCTTGACCAAAAAATGTAATGGCCCTTCGCTTTGCCAATAGTAGTCACTGGAGGGTCGTCTCCAGTGAGAGGTTTGAGCAAAGGATAGTTGTCTTCAAGTGACTCCGTGACGGCCAATGATACATAACCATTGTCAATCACCTTCCCATGCAGCATCCCACCTGCTACATTTTGAACTACACCCTTCCCAATGGTTTTCGCTTTCGAATCCGGATAATCATAGCCACGCAGGTAAACCAAGTCCCCCGTAGTCTGCACAATTCTCACGTACATATGTTACTGTTCCAAATTTTGAGCACGAATCACACTATTTTGTTGGTGTTGATATTTGCAGATCAAAGAAATATTCAATCCAAAGTACTAAAGTTACATTGTCGTCATCTCTACTTTGCTATGTCAGTTTTTCTTTACTATGTCAAGTAATGTTTACTATGACATGTCCAGTAGTGTTTACTATGTGCAGTAATGTTTACTATGTGCAGTAATGTTTACTATGTGTAGTAATGTTTACTATGTGCAGTAATGTTTACTATTTCATGTTTACTATGTCTAGTAATGTTTACTATGTCATGTTTACTATGTCCAGTAATGTTTACTGTGTCCAGTAATGTTTACTGTGTCCAGTAATGTTTACTGTGTCCAGTAATGCATCATCAGTTTAATTAACCCTGCAGAAATATATGAAATGTGCTTCCAAATCAAACATATAAATCATAATGAAAGCATCAACCACCTTAAGCCGAATTAAGTAAACAAATTGCGTCTTAAATCCATAATGAAGTAATTGAGAAACTTGAATTAATGTGCTTACTTGCACTTAGCTACCAGGCTTCATTAGTTTGACCGAATGCTCACCAAATCCTGAATGGGTGATGTCTTCTTTGACGCCTTTGTGCCAAGGGGAGGTTTGTCACCCCGGCGCTTGTCCGCCATTTCCTTGTCTCCTTCTTTCTCCGTTTTCTTCGAGCCCTTTTTTAATGGGCTACCCCTGGATTTTTCTGCAATGTGCAATCAAAACTACATATATTTAACAGATATTTTTCTATGTGCTCAAAATATATTAGCCATTCTAGGCTCAATAGTCAACATAATTGGGGGAATTTACATGACCACTTAAAGAGCACAAGACCTTCACTTTGATATTGAATAACATAGTCATATGAAGTCTGAAAATCTTGAGGTTTACATGGATTGGCTTTCATCTGACTTAGGGTAGTAAGCCTTATTGACTTATGGTAGTAAATAGAAACAGTTACAATGAGCATTATCTCACTATTATTTTCACTATTCTATGTTTAGGCTACCTTTCGGTAGCAAGGGACCGGCCTCTAGAGTAAGTTTCTGTGACTCGCTGAGCCGAGCACGCTTCGGCCTGGGTCTCGAAGCCGGCTTTCCACCGTCAGCCGATGTTGCTTGGACAACTGACGGTACGCCGCCACTGGAAACGTCCGGTGCCTACAACCAACAACAAATTAAGAGCGCATTAAAGCCCAACATTGAGCTAAAGAAGACTACACTATTACACATGAGGTTTTGAAATTTGGAAATGATAGATTTACGTAATGGAAACATATTTATCAGATGCCAATGCTTTCCAACGGAACCAATTCAAACCTCATACCTGTTCAGCCTCCTCATGCAATGAGGAGGCTTTCTGGGAGCCGCAGGGGATCTCTGGGCTCAGTGAGGTGACCTTCTCACCTGCACTGCCAAAGTCCAGGGTCTTGCTTACCGGCTCCTTCGACTGAGAGCGTGCGGGTGGTGATACACTCCTACGGGAGTCTGCTCTGCCTTTGTGATCACTGGAAGGTTGCTCTCCACCTGAGGAAGCGCTGGCCATTCTTGAAACTGTGATGCCAAGCTTGGCCATCACCAATTCAATCGAGCTCTGCATTGCATTAAATTTATTTTCTAGGGCATTAAACCTGAGGTCTACCTCTGCCCTCCTCTCCTCCATTCCGGCATCCCGAGTGCGACTTACGTGCGGCGATACTCCAAACCCGCCCTCATACTGGGCGTCGCTGACTCCCCCCCTCGACATATTGGAACTGTTTGGTCGGCCGCCTTTGGACTTGGAGGTGTTCTTGTCGCGGACAAGTTCATCCTCGACCTCGTCCTGCCGAGGGTCCCTGTTTAGTTCGGATGCCTGCAAGATCAATCATGAAATACTCGCATTTAGATAAATTGAACACCTATCTTTGCTCTACCCGCTGATGGTTAACTGTACAAAGTAACATCCAGAGCCTAATTGTCACGTCTACCGTGCATAGTTATAGGTGCATAGTAACATACAATTTCGCATAGTTAAAGGTTCATAGTAACCTACAACTTAACATTAACTTTGAACTGAACACTTGTTTTCAACTATGCTAATATTTGGAGGTCACATTTATGTCTAGCACTTACCATCACGGTAAAGAATAGGGTGGTAACAACACTAATTATAATCAACGATACTCAAATATTACAATGAATTTACACTAATAACTCAAGCTTGCTCACCAGCTGGGCTCGGACCTCCCCTTCGGAGCGTCCAAAGGTAGAGACCTTCTTGACGCACTTCCTCGCCTCCCTCATCACATTCGCTTGATAGATTTTGTGAGGATCGCGTGTCAGCTCAACCATGTGCTGCCAGTGGTCCAATCGAATAGACTCAGGTCTGCATAAACCTTTTAATATGCGCATCTTCATCTGCGCTCTCTTACTTTTCAGCTGCTGACCTAGGTTAGATTTGAAAACTTCATACCTCAACACCCTCGTTTCTCCTCTCGAGCCGCGATACTCCCAGTTCTCCTTCATCCGTGTGAATATGTTGTCGAGAGCCGTTTCGGACTGATCGTTTACGTTGTCCACGCTCCAGTCCAGATCGCTGGAGTAGCCTCGCAGCGCGTTCAGCCACTGCGGCCTATACACACCGCTGGGATTGCCTACAAAAAACTATACGAATCAGCCACAAACCTCCTTCAACAAATAACAATAGTCATGTGTTAAGGGCATACACATTATATTGTCACAGGTTGTAGTAGGCACTAACTCTACGTAGTAATCATCTGCGACTGCTAAGAGTGAATACATATAGTAATGGGTTATATCTCTTACTTCAATGAGTGATAAACACTTTACTATGTCAAGTAACGTTGACAACAAGGTCTCGTATTACTACAAGTAGTGAGGTACATATCGACTTCGCTAAGTCTATAGAATGCAAATGAGTTCGGTTACTGTAACGAGTAACATGCAGATCACTCAACTTAGTCGTGAGTTTATAGCATGCATAATATGTTTACACTTATCATACCAAAATCATTGTGTTGAATCATATTCTTATTGACAACATGTTATGCAACGATAGTTCTTGAAGTTTGGATGCCTAAGAAAACATCTAATTAACATTGGATAAAATACTAAGTTGGATATGGTTTATCGTTATCGTCAAGATCGACAACGAATCTTGGCTTTCCCTCCCTTGCTCTCTCATCGAATTCATCCCGGCATGCTTTATTCGCTGCCCTCCTCTTCGCCTTCATCTGCGAGTTGCGATTAGTAGTCCTTCGCCATTTTCCCTCTCCTCCATCTTCCTCTTCATCGCTGCTATCCTCCCTCACCGAGTGGCAGCGTGATGTTAATGCCAACTCCCGTTTTATAATCAACAACTCTTTCTTTTCTATCTCTAAAGCCAGCTTGGCTGCACTACTATCCTTGGGAGGGCTTAGAGCATCCCGCTGAGGATGCTTTCCTCGCGCCCGGACATAGTCTCTCCCATCCTCTATCAAGATTGGCTGAGTCCAATCGAAATCTTCTTCTTCCTCGTCCTCATCCTCTTCATTCTCACGTAGTTGCGAACAACCTTCAGGATCTTCAACAGGTAGTTTCCTCTTCCCTCTGCGAGCCTCTGCGAGCCTCTGCGAGCCTCTGCGAGGTGAAGCCATTTTCTTCTTCCTAAAAGTCCAGCTTCTAGGATTGTCTCTCCTCTGCAAAAACACCCAAACAGTATTCTTATTGACTATACATTGTGACATCCAAGGCCACATAGAAATTGCCTACTGTGCATAGTTAAGGGGTCAATTAACATACAACTTTGCATAGTAGAGTTCAACTACGTGTAGTAAGGTTCAACTGGACCAAGTAATGTGCACAACTAGACAGTAGTAAGATCCAATTCCAAATGACTACAATCCCACCCACAACACTTATGAAGATTAGGAATGCGTTAAATGCATGAAAGTGACCAACTTCAGGCATGCAATAATTAAAGTGACATATGCAGCCAGAGGTCAAGATTACTTACCGGTTTGCCTTGGGTTGCAAGGGGTTTTCTGTGGTCTTCTTCTTCTTCTTCTTCTGCTGATTCTACGCTGTAGTCTATGTCCTTATCAATTTTATGCTCACTAGACACACCATCTTCCTTGCTACTCTCCCTTTCCTCTATATGCGTTGAAATTAATGGTTTAGTTGACAACCTGACACTCCTCCTGGGTGGCTGAAGGGAATCGGATTGTGTGGTCCTGGCATCCTCGAAAGTATTAGCAAGCAGATCTTGCATTTTGGCTAGCAAAGACGAATTGATTGCGGGAAATTTGTGAACCTCTAAAAACAAAGTCTTCACGTCTTCATCGCTCAATGTTGCTATTTCTCTAAGTAAATTTTTCAGCCTAATCTCCATAATAATCTGATGACAGTTGGATAGCTGCGACAAATGAACTAGGGTGAGGGTTCCAAATTAAGTTTATAAATTTAAAGTGTAAACAGTTCTCAAAGTACACTACAAGCTCAGGCATACCAACAAGTAATGGAAGTTTACCTCTTCAAAATAGCTGACGGTTGCACCGAAGCCGCCAATGCAAGAAGTCCCAAGGATTCCAACTTCCTACTGTTCGCTTCAATTTTAGATCGCCTTAGTCGCTCGTATTCGGACTCCACTTCCATAAATTAAGTACACTACATATGATGGAGGACCAGAATAAGGTAATACACAAAATAATATCTACTTTATATTTGAAGAACGGGGTCAAACATAAAAAATGTTTGCATCAGCCATTGAGCATAACTTTAAAAGACATGTTTTTAAAAAAGATTGGACTGCACACTCAAAATTTGTTAACCATACTACTGTCAATAACCGACAAGTTAACGAGGTGCAATGTTCATAAAATTATGGCCTCAATTTGGATTTGCTAATTATCTCGCACTAAGCGTGTACTTGATATCCGCAGAGAAGTGGGTGCAGAGCTAATAGTGTCCATTTCAGGCCCACTTACCTTAGTGTATCTATTCCTAGATCCATACCTAACAACCCACCACTCAAATATAGGTGCTTAATTAAGATAAGTAATCTAATTAAGGCCCCCAAAGCGCAGAAGAGGTTGCATATGGCCATGAAGATTGTAGCATGAAACAAGTCGTTCAAACTATGAATAAGCTTAAATTCTATCAAGGGAAATTTCTTTGTTCCTGCAAGTGCACAAGATAGCAAGCTGTCCACTGGTGGATGTTTGTGACAATGAACATGGAGAACTGGCCGCTAGTTACAGATGAACCAGTTGGAATTCAAGACTTCAGAAAAATTACCAATACTTTTAGAGGATTTTACAGAACATGGAACAATTTAATTAAGAAAAACTGGAAGATGTCAACATGTAACCAGTTGGTCTTAACAACACTAGGATCTCGACTGATTATGCCCAAAATTTCTCCCCAGAACCTGATTTGTGCTGTGATATGGAATGCTCATGGTGGCATAGATTGAACACCATTACCAAATAATTTGACCCTAAATTACATGAATAGGGGTGTCACCAGCTCGTACAAGTGCTCGTATTTCATTCCAGAGTCGTTTCAAAGTGCGTCACGGGCAGCAATTCGGCAAGTCATTGCATCCTCGAGTGGTGAACCCTCGAGCTCTGCAGTTGTGATTTTGTATTGCTGTAAAAACAAAACAGACCATATCATTGAAACATCCAGAAAAATATTAGAATGTCAGCAGGAGAAGAACCTGATTGTTACAGGACTATTGCTTAAGTCAAACGCCTCCCTTCAAGTCACTAACATTGGGAGTTCTGACACCATCGGAACAATCCTGGAACATGATCAAATGTCAAAAGTGAACCAAAACTCCCTACCAAACCATGAGTTTTTGAGATTTTAAAGATAACTCAAATGTCTCAAGCAAACAAACAATGCACTCCTGGATATGTGCATGCAGATAACCAAAATAAATACAAACATTAAGTAGACTACAATCTCAGGGATTGATTAGCTCTCTTAGGCAGCTCTTGCACACTGACATTGTTACAATACCCACTAAAGAAATGAGCTCATAAAGCTCCTCACTACCGTATGAACAAATAATTATAAAGTAACCTCTACAGTGATTATGCATACCAACACACTAATCACGAAAACCTGAGTGACTTAACCAGACTCACCTCACATTGAAACATGTCAACAAATACACACATGGGCTACACACATTCACTGCCCCCATACTATCATTCTTATCAACACAAAAACCACACCAAACCACGAAACACATCATAAGCACTCACTGATCATCATAGCTACCAGCTCCAACCTTCGTCAAGTTGACACCAACACAGAAACCAAGGCACAAGGACACACAACTCTACGGAAACATGTCTTCCACTCATCTTACTCCATTTACATCAACACAAAATCTACACCGAACTACATAACACATTCATGGTTGCTCCTCGCTCTCTAACCTTCACCAAGTTCACACAAAAACCAAGGCACACAAAAGAACAATTCGAAGAGCTCTGCATCAATCCAGGAACAGACTAGTCTTACAACTACTACTACAACTACAACAACAACAAGTTGTGGCCAGAAGATTCTACACATGTCTAACCTTATTCAGTTTGAATAATGAGTTCCTCTTCAGGCTTCAGACAACAAGTTGTTTGAAGAATTTTCTGCACATAATAGCACCTTCTAGCAAGCTTGAGAGGACAGTTCATTACATAGCACTTGGTAGCGTGTGAGCATGTTTGATAGGTCCAATATTTCTATGGACCAAGTGAGACGTGACAGAGACTGAGATGAAGAAAATTCTATTGGAACAATTCAGCGAGTTTGGCACAAACCTGATGAGGAGTATTATCAGAAACCAGCTCGATGAGAAGAGAAATCGTGATATCCACTGACAAATTCGGGCCTTCCACAGCTGAAGTATGAACAAAGAAAGAAATGTTGAGTTTCCACATACAAGGCTGTCCAAACAGATGCACAAATATCTGGTCCTCATGTGCAAGTCAATCATAATGAATCCAATCAAAATACCAGAACAATGTCTTATACTTGTTTGAGGACGAAGGGCACAAGTGAAAAGGTAATCAATCATTTATGTCACAAGTGCAGGCGTCAATCATTTATGTCAACACAATCCACATACATTACTATAGATATGGGCCAGAATTTATAGCTAATTTTTTTTTTAATATCAAATGAGGATATGTTAAATAAGCATAGAGTATTAGTTCGTTAATAAAGGCTGTCGGCCAACTCCACCAGTTTCTTGGGGTAAACAATTATCTACAGAGTGGCCACCAACCTCTGTGTTTACATGTTCACCGGCATCTCGAGCTGTCCATCAACACAATTCTTTTATGAACATGATGGAGAATTATGGTGAGAGGATAATAACTTGCAAGGGAGATGGATGCAACCACCAAATTTCGGACTCTGCATGCAATTCTCCTGTTATCATGTGTCTTTTGAAAGAATTGGGATTCGAAAGAATTGGATTTAACAAGGGTTAGGTATTCCACCTTAATGCCACTATTCAAGCGCAGACGCTCCGCAAATCCACCCGCCACCAGAACGAAAGCAGCTCGACACGATTCCCTTACTCCCACCTCCTCACACTCCACAAACTTGTCACTTCCAAATTCCAACCTCTCTCCTTGTGCAACCTGCAAATCAAATCACCAGAACCACTCAATTAACATCCTCCTACACTTTGTCTAACCTACGATTCTACATGACTTCAAAGGCGTAACTTTAGTAGTTGCAAGAAATGTTTTAAAGTGACACTTAATTTCAATGTCATCAGGTTAAATCCATATCGATTCTGCATGCCAAAATGATCAGAAATTGATTGAGGTAATCTTGATTCAATTACAGGCACACAAGACACTCATCGTCTGCGTGTATTCCTCCACAGGTAGACCAAATTTTCTTGAACATCTAAGATGCGGTGTTCTCAAATCAGGCCCTGGAATAAATACCTGGCATAGATGGGTTTCCAACATATGTAGGCATATCCTCCTAAAAATGTAAGAGCTATTAAAATAAAAGGAGATTAGACTGAGCCTCTTACCTCCAACTCGCTAAGAAATTGATGTGTTTCAGGAAAGAGGTGAAAAGTATCAATGAAGATTATCTTTACTTTCTCATCTGACAGTGCTCCTACCCTATGTAGAAGATCCAAAATCACCTGTAAAGTAGATAAAAGTGTGACAAAATCAGGATGTAGGCCTTGTTGGGTATCCATCTCTAAAACCCATTACTACGACGACAACCAAGAATGACAGAATTTCGAAACTATATGAAGGAAAACCTAAGAGAAATCTCAATGCTTCTTCTTAAGTCCCAGGACGAGGGTATGCTAATTTCTGGTGGAAACCACGATACATAATTCATCAACAACAATGCAGAACCAGATCAAGAACATTATTATTTGTCGACATGAAGTTAGGGCTACCTCAGTAGAAGGACATCCTTTCTCTTACTATATCTAGGAACTACTTTCCAAGTGCCTGTGAGGTGAAATTAGAATGACAACATTCGCTCACTAAAACTCACCAAATCTCGCTACTCCGGCGAAGACTGTGGCTAAAAAAACCCTAAGCTTTCCCTGCCCGTTGCCAACAACCAAAATTCATCCATTCCCACCTTCGCTAAATGCCGTTGAAACCTCAAAGCTACACTGCACTACCTCTGAACCTTGCCTCCGAGATGCACACAACCTCTACGGCTGGGTCTCCGCTGCGTCCACGAGATGAAAGATGCCACCGCGTCTTGCAAGCTTCCGCTAGGGTCACCGCGTCTAGCAAGCTTCCCCTAGGGTCGGAGCCAGTCTTGCGGTCATCGTGCCCAGTCTTCACACGGTGGCATTCGCCGTTCACACGAGAGCCCGAGGTGCTTTAGGGCTGCAGGGCAGATTTTGCCCGTGGTAAATACTCGGGTAACATTTGACTTTTCTGACCCTTATATTTCCCCCCTCTCTCAAGGATTTGTTGGCTCTGTTTTTAGACAGAGACTATGCATCAACTTCTCAGTTTAAAAGAGTAAATTTCCTAACCACTTTGCGTTCACACTTGAATGTTTCATGCTATTTTTGGTCCAATTCATTGAATATGGATGTTAACTATAGTTATATACTTAGTTTTTACTGTAGTGGCTACCTAGAATGTATTGAAAAAAATATAGTTAACTATACTAATTGTGTTGTGTATAGTAATGAAGGCTACCATTTGGAGTGACGTGTTGCTATAACCTTTTACATGAAACTTTTTTTAGCAACTAAGTTATAGCATATCATTAAGTGCGCCGGCTAACTACTTATTTCATTTGTAATAGATAGGACACTCTCGGTAAAAGCTATATCAACACGGAATTCCAAGTATTAGCCCAAGTGTAGTTGACAATACAATGTACACTAAATATAATAAGATTTAATGTGTTGGTTCCAGCTTCACATGTTCTATAATTGCCCCTTCAACTGTGAAGTAATGTCACTCTTTGAAGTAATGTGATTTACTTCATGGAGTAATGTCATGTATCAAACACATACTCCTTCACTTTGGTGTATCAATCACTGTGAAGTTCTACTATGTGAAGTTCTACTATTTGCGGGCACATCTACTTAATATCTAAAATTCTTCATGAATGCAGTTGAGAATCACATTCAAACTTATACACTCATGTCTGATTTGCTCTTCGACATATGTTTCTAGGTTTTGCAATGACTTCCTAGTTTATATCTACAAATGTGTCGCAAAATGGTAAGTATCTAATTAACTGATGAACTACTCACATTATACGATTTTGGTTATTAAATTACATATAACTACGTACAGTTGTTGTTCACTGTGTCAACTACATACAGTTATTACTTAACTACAGTTGTTGTTCACTGTGTCAAGTAATGCTAATTACTACATCAAGTAACGCTGTCCGTTTTAAGTAACAAGATTTTATTTGCTGAAATACAGATTCAAAATGGACGGATCTGCAAGGCGCGCAATGTTGGACCTGGAGCTATGGAACTTGGAGGAAAAAGAAGCAGACAGACAAAGATTGGTTAAGTATCAATGCCCATGTAGTATGTGTGCAGGGGGAAAGGTACTGTCTAGAGCAACCATACGGAAACATCTCCGTCGATACAAACGAGATCCCGCATTCACGAAATCCATATTGGTAAGTGTTATATTTGTGTTCATTCAATTCTATTGTTTTGTAATTGAGGCACTTTAATTTTGATGTAATAACGATTCCATTCGTGTAGGCACAAAGAAGACCTTTTGTTGAGGAAGCAGCTAAGACGGCTATGGAAGAGTTTTTTAAAGAGATGACAACCCCCACACTTGTCCCTCAAAAGAAAACTTACACTAACGAGGAGCTGAAATTGATGAATTGGAGGGTTGACAAATTCGATGGGCAGTGGTGTGGTGGACCCATACCAAAGTTTAGTACTTTCAACTTTCATGATAGAAAGTGGGAAGTTCAAATTTCTAAGTTTTCGTTCATGGGCTGGGGTTTATTTGCAATGGATCCCGCAAAAGCAGGCGATATCCTTTTGCCATTTGTGGGGCCTCAATACACTAGGACAAAATACCGGAAGATGAAAAGTCTTGTACCCCGCTTCAAAAGCTATGTCCTTAAAGTTGAGGATGACATTTACATCGACGGGAGAGTGGAGAGGGGCAATGTTGCAGGATTTATTAATAGCTCCATAGGGCGAGAGGAAATCGGCAATGTAGTGTGGGAGTATAGTTTGCTTCCAAAGCCTTGGAACAAGAACGAATGGGGTTTTGTTACGACCATTGCATCAAGGGATATAGAAGTAGGAGAAGAGTTGTATGCATATTACTCCGTGAATTAAAATTGTGTTATTTTCTCTAAGATATGTCGCGTACGCACTTCATTGCATATTTGAATATCAACTTGCATTACTTGACCTAGTGAACCCCAACTGAATGCAGTTAAAAACAAGTTAACCATCTGCATTCCTTATAACTATAAAAGGTTACTTTGAAGTTTCATGCAATGCAATCTTATTGTAGACACATATACCTGATGAAAGTAATAAGGCATGTTGTGTTGGATAGCTTTACTTGATGCAGTAATTTGCAATACTCGACACAGTGAACTAGTACTGGATGAAGTTGAAAGTGCCAGAAAAGATCATGTGAAAGTAATGGTTCCTCCTGGATTTGTCGTAAACATACAAGGTTACTGGATCACAAAATGTAATGATTTCTTATTCCTGATGCAAACACATGTTCAACACCAGGAGGCTTCTTGTGCTGGATAGTAAGATGTCGCCTTTTGCATTACTTGTCGTAGTGAGTATCAACTTAATGCAGGTGAAAGGACTAGAAGAGAACATGTGCCAAAAATTTAACCCACTAGATTCAACATGTTGAGACATTGGATTAATAAGAGTAAATGTATTGTTTCTTGTTGTTGATGCACATACAGGAGGTCAACAACGACATCTACACTGCTAATCGTGACATATGGAATGCGACACAAGAAGGGAGGTACATGACGGTAGAGGCAAACAATGATACGGGACAAGATGTAGATGGAGACATATTACTAGAATCAAATACGGAAACAGTGGAAGATAGCAGGGAGGGAGTGGAAGTAGTTCGGATGGTGAACGAGTGTTTCAAGAGGTATGATGAATTGCCCGCACGCGCAAACACCACATCACACAATGAGGGTATGGAGGAAGAAGACGAAGGTTCACAAGAAGACGAGGACGGGATGGCCAATATGGAAGTACCTTTACTTGAAGAGAGCAATGAAGAAAATGACTCAAGTATGGAGGATTTATTGAAAGAAGCGAGAACTCCGCTCTTCAAGGATAGCCCCACCAACCGCTTGCAAGCAATCCTAATGCTCCTCAATGTATGCAACATTTTTGGAGTTCCAAACGCATGTGTGGACGAGTTGCTAAAGTTGCTTAAACATGATCTACTCCCCAAAGAGAACACTTGCCCTCCTTCACATTACGAGGCCAAGAAATTAGTGAGGAAGTTGGGTTTAAGCTACAACACTATTCATGCGTGCAAGAATGGGCATTGCTTGTTCAGGAATGAACTGAAGGACGCGAAAGAGTGTCCTCAATGCAAAGAATCGCGGTATATTCCCGGAAGTGACCGCATTCCAGTGAAAGTGTTGCGACATTTTCCTCTTATACCTCGGTTGCTCCGAATGTACCGTTGCAAACGGTTGGCAGAGCTTATGACGTGGCATGTGGAGGGAAAAAGCAATGACAACAAAGTGAGATCGGTAGTGGATTCAAAGGCATGGAAACACGTGGACGCAAGGTGGCCGGACTTTGCGAAGGAGCCAAGAAACCTACGTTTGGCACTAGCCTTGGATGGTGTCAATCCATTTTCCAACCAGTCTTTAAGTCATTCAACATGGCCAGTGATTTTGTTAAACTACAATTTACCACCATGGCTAGTTACGAAACGGTTTTTTGTGATGTTAACCCTAATCATTCCCGGAAAAGAAAGTGTGAAAGAGGAGAATATCCATGTGTATTTAGCACCGCTTATAGAGGAGCTTCAAAGGTTGTGGAAAGGCGTGATGGCAATAGATGGATCCGTTTTGGAGAAGGCGAGTTCAAGTGAGGGGAGTATTTATTCCACAAACCCAAATTTCAACCTTCGTGCGATTCTTATGTGGAGCATACATGACTTTCCGGCGTATGGGTTGCTTGCCGGACAAGTAACGAAGGGGTATAGGGGTTGTCCCCCATGTGGGCCACATGTGTCAACGAGGAGGTCCAAGTCGTTGGGGAAGAACGTTTACCTCGGTCATCGTCGTTACTTGGCAATGCACCATCCGTATAGACGCCTAAAAAATAGCTTTGATGGAGAAGAGGACCACCGAGGTCCCCCGCGGGTAATGTTTGCACATGATCAATTGCGGTTTGCAAAACAAAGAGAAGACTGGTTGGCAAGCTCGACTGAAAACAAAGAAGGAGACAAACTGGATCCAATCCACGAGCATGGAGTGAAGAGAAAGAATGCACTCTTTGCATTACCATATTGGAAGGTACACACTAGCGACTATTGTAATACTTTGTGAAGTAATGCATGTCTATTAAACGTAAACACATTTTACTGTGTGAGGTAATGCATAATGACTAGAGAAAGTAAGTGTTCACTTATAAATGCATTTTTCCTAATACTCTAATACTTATAGAAGTAATGGTATAGTCATATCGGACAACCATTGTTTCAACACTTTGCAACAGTTTAATATATGGGAGTAACTTAGGTCTTGCAACAGTTTAATATATGCAGCAACTTAGGTCTTGCACTCTTTGCATTACCATATTGGCAGGTACACACTAGCGACAATTATTTTACTTTGTGAAGTAATGCATGCTTATTAAAAGTAAACACACTTTACTGTGTGACGTAACGCATAATGATTGGAGAAAGTAAGTGTTCACTTATAAATGCATATTCCCTAATACTCCAATACTTATAGAAGTAATGGTATAGTCATATCGGACAATCATTATTTCAACGCTTTGCAACAGTTTAATATATGGCAGTAACTTAGGTCTTGCAACAGTTTAATTTATGCAGTAACTTAGGTCTTGCATTCTTTGCATTACCATATTGGAAGGTACACACTAGCGACTATTGTTTTACTGTGTGAGGTAATGCATAATGACTGGAGAAAGTAAGTGTTCACTTATAAATGCATATTCCCTAATACTCCAATACTTATAGAAGTAATAGTATAGTCATATCGGACAACCATTGTTTCAACACTTTGCAACAGTTTAATATATGGCATTTGACAGACAGTGTACTTAACCAAATTTTGTGTGCACCAATAGGGCCTTCTTATACGCAATACGTTGGATGTAATGCACTGCGAGAAGAACATCACAAAAAGTCTTATGAAAACCATATTTGGGGAGAAGGATACACTCAAGGTTCGCATGGATTTATAAGAAGCCAACATACGGCCGCATTTGTGGCCCATACCGGGGAGAAAACCATGAAGCCTCACTTTGCCACAAGCCCCATATGTGCTCACAAAGAACGAGAAGGAGGTATTTGTGGATGTTGTGCGGCAATTGAAAACTCCAACCCACTACGTGGGCCAATAATTGCGAAAAAGAGTTAACGTGGATGGGACATTGAAAGGATTGAAATCCCACGATTACCATGTCCTTATGCAACAAATTTTGCCCCTTTGTGCATGCACAATCATGAGAAAAGAGGTGCGTATATGCATAATAAGATTAAGCCGCATATTCAAACGGATATGCGCTAAAACCATCAATCCGTTAGAAATGAGTTCCTTGAGAGAGGATACGGCCATCACCTTGTGCATGCTTGAAAAAAAGTTTCCACCGGCATTTTTTGATGTCATGACGCACCTTGTGGTGCACTTGATTGAGGAATTAGATATTTGTGGGCTTATACATGTCCGTTGGATGTATCCTATGGAAAGGTATTTGAAGACATTGAAGGGCTATGTTCGAAATCGCAATAGGCCCGAAGCTAGTATGGCCGAAGGATATGCCATAGATGAGGCGCTTAGCTTTTGCACGGAGTACATGACGTCATATTTCATTACAAGTCGCATGGTATGGGACGACAAAGAGGATCCTACAATGAACGACGAAATATTGGAAGGTGTTGGGCGACCAAGGATACTAACCCCCAAGATACGCGAGTGGATCCATGAATTTGTGGTGAATAATGTGGTCCCCTTGGAGTCGTGGAGAGAGTAAGTTACTTTATGACTTATGTTCCTGGCCGTGACATTATATTCCAGGCACAATGATATGTTAATGGCATGCACATTATAATTTCACTAGTCTTACTAGGCAATAACTATACGTAGTAAGCGTATGTGACTGTCAAGAGTGAATAAATATGGAAATGACGTATATTTATTACTTGACATAGTGAGATCTACGTTACTATGTAAAGTAATATTAACAAAACGTTAATGAGATTTGAAAGACAACACAATATTGTGTTTTTCTGCAGGCGCCACACCGCAAGCATGACACAGCGTAAATTGGATCGTGAGGAATATCGAAGGAAGAAACGAAATGGCAGGATTGTCTATCCCGAAAATCTCCAAGATGAGCCATTTCACAATTGGTTCAAGTTAGAGGTTTCACGTGCCAAAGCGGCGGGATAGGAGATTGATGAAGATGTATTGGTCTTGTCTCTTCCACCCTCTAGCCAAGCAACATCTTACCGCTCCATGTATGCTTTTGGAAACCATATCCGTGTGCGAAGTGCAGAGGGGACATTGACAACATGCGACTCTGGCGTGGCCGCCACCTTCTCACAGAATTGTCGATCAAGTGCACGTGCCAAGAACATGAAGGCGGCGAACTTGGAGTATGTGGGATGGGTGGAGGAAATATTGGCCGTAGACTATGGTCGATATGAATTGGTTGTGTTGTATTGTAATTGGGTGATGGCAAATATGGTTGGGCACAATGCCACCATGAAGCGAGATGAGTATGGGTTTAGCCTAGTGAATTTTGATAAGTTGGTACCATTATCTGCCGAATCTTTCGTATTTCCACTCCATGTTGAACAAGTTTTCTTTGCAGATGATTTGAACAATCATGGGTGGAAGGTGGTTCTACGGAAAGAGCCAAGGGGAGCAAGAGTTGTTTCCAACAAAGACTGTATGCCGGACATAGGTTGCCTATCTCTAGGCAACGTTGAAGAGCATTGTGGTTTGGTGCCCGCATCTTTAGAGAATGATGCAACACCAACTGACCCAATATTGGATGAGGTTGTGGTTTTAAGCAGCAACGAAGTGGTCGTAGCTTTGAACGCAATTGAGCACGCATCTCCTTTTGAAGATGAGGATGACTTTGGAATTGAAGAAGATGGAAATGTTCAAATAGATTAAATTAGATTATGTTAGTTGTGTAGAAATGCCTCACTGTATATAAATGTGTACATTCCATTATGAATTGTAAAACGAGACGCCCCTTTTTGGTGAGTACTCAGTCTAAACCCTTGAAACACATGACAATCTGACCTGAAAATCTTTCCAAATCGACCACTTCACTACCCACAGTAATGCACGTTCCATTGGGTGTTCCCAAACACGTTCACACGTGCGTTCTCAACTGAATTGTTGTCCTACTTCACTACCATGACTCCTCAAAGTGAATTTGGACATTGAATGAACAACATTGAATTTCATGCATTCCCCCAATCACTCTTCATAGTAGTACAAGACATGTAGTGAAGTGGGTGTTGGAATAAAAGACGTGTTTTGTAGTAGTGTCTAAAGGATATCTATATGTTTCTAGATCCAACATCCACCCTCCTCTTAAACATACATGCCTTTTTGCTTCACTAAATAAGCATTTTTCAAGAATGGAACCCTCTCAAATTAATAATCAAGAATTTGAAGACAATTTCTTTTAGATTGGTTGGGCCCATGCATGCGAATGGTGACTTCATTTGTTTTAGAATGGAGATAGTCACATTTGTCAAGAACTTCCCTTGAAACCTTGGGGAAATGTCCCCTCCTTCAAAGGGTCAACAACTGAACGTGGGACATGTTCCCCTTAAACATACGACCATATTTGGTCACCCCAACACTTAAAGGTAAAGTGCCTCCTCAAGTTTCTCTTTAAGGTAGACATGGGCTAATGAGGACACTTCCAACTCAACAAACATTAATGAGTGTTGTATTTGACTAGGAATTGTCTCATCAAGTTAGCAATTGTGAATCATTTAGATTGGCATTCCAAGTTTCATAATGCAAAAGTTACAAGATGTCAAAGTGAAGGTTCTCGTTCTGTTGTCTCTCTCTCTCAATCACACGTGTCCTCCCACTTATGTTCACGATTGAACATAGAATGGTCTCTGTGTTTTGAACATGTTCTTCAATTTCATCAAAACACGTGTCATGTGGATGATCAATCATAATTAAACAAGCCATATACCACTTAATTATATTAGGTGTTTGGTTAAAAGGGGTGGCCAAATTAGCCATTTCTACCTTAGCTCAAGTGGAATTCAAAAGCTTTTGCTTTGGCTAGTTTATAGAATTGGATTGAATTCAATGGATCACAAATCCGAGCAAGAGTGGGACATCCACCATGGTGTGCTAGATAGCTTGGTCTCGGCTATTGCTTGAGTGCGATGTCATATCCATATAGTTAAATGCTCAAAGACACTTACAGATTGAGTTCTAAATAATCTCTCTTAGATAGTGGTTTGATCATCCTTCAATTGTCCTATTACAACCTTCTAATATCACTATATCCATACTGCTCACTTTCTCTTCACTTTTTACTTGCTTATTTCTTATTATAAAAAACTCAAACATGTGCGTCAACTACTAAGATTCCATGCAAGAACCTTAAATAGGACAACCTAGACAACATGCCAACCATTCAAACTTTGCAATCCCCATGCTCTATAGGTTTGCTTGGTAGGTCACGGCCTACCCCAACAAACTAAGCTATGTGTGCCTAAAAGCATTGCCAACCTTTTACCACAACTACACTGATTTTTCCAATTAGTGAGGGAGGACTAATACCGAGTGCGGGAAATTAGTGAAGACGATACTAAATTTCTTTATGCTATGAAATCAATGTCACCAAAAGATCTAGGAAGCATTGTTCATCCCGACACTATCCACTAAAAATATTATTCACTAACAAAGCATGTGGCACACACTAATCACAAACACGCACTAATTTTCTTGAAATCTATGGTAAATGAGCATGATTCCATGAATTTAGTGTCAAAAATTTCAGCCTTTAGTAACTTTGAGATTTGGCTAAATAGAGTGTGCTTCAGGAATTAGTACCACCCTCCGTAATTGGAATAATCAGTGTAGTTTTAGGTGTATAATCAGACCGGACTGTGATGATGAATGGATCCATCTAATCTAGGTTGGGTATGTTTAACATTTGTAGAAGTAGGTTCACAATGGTTGAAGAGGTAGGTTTACGAGGCAAATGTATGTGGGAATGGTCTCTATACTGATCATGACTACGTCACTGCACACTTTAATTGTTGAAAAGTCCAACCAATTGAGACTTTGCAGATCCCTTCAGACATGATAATATCAAGCTTTGGTGTAGCACAGTTAATCAATACATTGAAGAATAGACCTACCTAATTCTTGTAAAGCTCGTCCTCCTTACCAGCACTCAAGGCTTATCTCTGGACCTGGGCCTGGTAATAATGATTCGCATCGGCACCCCTATTCCATACTCGTATTATTTGCATCACCTTTCAAGAGCTATAGTCAGTATTTGTAAATATGTTATTAGAAGGAGCTAAGCCAAAAGGGCAATAGTATTCTAGACCTTGTTCAGCTGACTTGCAAAAGGAATTTTATTACGTAAGAACGTAGACCAGGTCTGCAGCATTGACAATGCAATCCTTGGGAGGGTTAGTGAACACATATGCAGTTGGAGATCCAAGAGTGCCACGGCACCGATATAGGCCCAACGGAAGGATAGCTTTGTCACGCAGGAGTCCGAGAAACAAAGCACCATAGGTTTGATTGGCGTACTCGTCAGGAACTGGAATTTGGCTCAGAACTCGTAAATGCTCTCCCTCTGAGGTGCCCACCTGTACCACATACCCGCCTTGTACAAGTTGCTCCACAATGGATACAGTGTTGCGGTTGTAGAATGACGAACGTCTGCATGGCACCACATTTATCATGAGACTCGTAAAAGACCTCAGCAATTTCTTACGGCGAGTTTTTAAGTGGAATTTGGTGACGTGAGAATATCCCAATGAGCGCCAAAACATACAAGAGAACTTGCACATACCTATTTTTACTTTTAATTTGCAAAAATATTGCGTGAGTTTGAGATACATTCTTGTCAGTGAATATGGCACCACACACTGATTATGTCTATCCTTAAGTTATAACACACCGGAACGAAATACCTTCCGTGCTTACGCTGGGAAGTCCCTTGAAAAAAGGGACTGAAAATTGATATTTTATCCACAAACTTCACATTCTTGAGAAAGATTACATGTACAATTGACTTACACAGAATTCTAAATTTGTAAGAGTAGTGAACTTACAGGAGGAACCCAAGTAAACTAGGGGACACTGCTTTGCCTTCCATGAAAGGTGGTCCAAAGTGGATCAGAGCATCTCGGTTCCGTCGATAATCTTTTTTGGGAACTTGATTCCTGTTTATCACAAACTTTGGTCGTAGATAGTGAAATGCAAAAGAATGTTGCATTTCAACAATCATGATTTCCGACTTCTCGCCAACTAGCCTTTCCACATTAGCAGAAATTATTATGCTATCAACATCACTTCTTTGTGCCGATGATGTTCGGTGGTTTGTCTTCCTCCAATCTGATACCCCTTCTCCACTCAAATCAACAGCTGTGTCCTGATTCCCTAGAACTACCACTTTCTCTGCAACACAAGGAGAGAGAAATTGCTAATTGCAGTGGGAAGTAACATCACAATAAAGTTACAAGCACTTTTTTGAGATCCTGAATACATGTGACAAGAAAGTTTCATGAGTAATGAGCATCCTGGGAGAAACACTTAACTAGAACAATCTTGTGTTGTCCCCACTACATCAACACTTTAATGGACAGACTACACTCAACATAGCAGAGGATGAGCTCATTCTGGTCCAATGTCCAGTACACTCCCATCTGCCTGAGGAAAGATAAAAGCTTTTGCTTCCAATAACGTTAGCCGCCCGCCATGCGTCATGTTGGCCCAAGGTGCATCACGTTTATTGTGAGAATCTTAATGCCTAGGATAGACCAGAAGTAATGAGCTAACCTCCTCAAAAGCAAAATTGGAATGCTTAGAAACATACACAATAAGTATTAGCCTTAATCAAACATTATATTTGTCCTTCACTGCTATCCAGTCAAGAACAAGCTCCACTTTGTCTATTAGCTTAATGGATCATGACATTATTGCAACGGACCATGGATTATTTGCAAAGTGTTTGACAAGGTAGAAGAGACACAGATTACAATGAGGACACACCTGCTTGAAGGACTCCACCACGCATGAGATCAAGCTCGTAAATGGGGGAGCCTTTGAGGAAGAAAACCTCCTCGAATATTCCCACCTTGCCCCACTCCGCTGCTGTAGGTTCATTTGGATGCAAGATGACAATTGCTGGATTTGGGAAATTTGGGTTTCTTAGTTCCTTCACAAAGTAATAAATATGCTGTGGCCAGTGGCTTTGACAACAGACTAGGATGTGTGGCTTCTTGAGTTCTACAACAGGAATAGTCCTTTCTTGTAAGTTTTTTAGAATTACGTCAGCTCGCCGTTCCAAAACTGCTGCATGAGGCCGTGCATGTGCTGGAATAGGCGGCCACGCCAGTAACCTTTCTGTTGCTTTCTCCAAAGATATCCCTTTAGGATAAGCACCCTCAGCTTCTGAGCGGCCGCTGTTGGATGAATCTGAATCACTATTTCCAAGGCCTGCAGTACAACATTAAACATCAATGTAAGTGATTTTGCTTACATGTCTATTCTAGTTGGATACGAGGAAGCCTATTATCACCCATATTGGATGTTGTTAAGTCTGCAACGAGACAGGCATGACTTGCCCATACCATGGCTTGACCACTATATCCAGTAATGGACACGTGTTGCCTTGCCACGGGCTGTAGTAGGTATCAACACCTACCTCGCTGTTACCATGGCTCAGTAAGCTGGTGGCAGGGCTCCTTGCATCCATAACTAAATACACCAGAACAGAAGAAATATATGCAACTGGAAAAGCTGCAAGCAGAACATAAACAGATGACAACAGGTTCACACGTCTATACACACAAGACCTATATTGCCAAGTCAGAAACGCAGTTAGTCAAATCCAATGAGAGAGATCATTCACCTAATTCGAGTGCATCGTTGTCTCCTTGACTACTTTCTTCATACCTACTGCAAATGACAGATCTCATTTGAGATTCAATAGATTGTTGATCATTGTCACCATCCATGAACTCCACATTCCGGCTTGACTCCACTTTTTGTAATTCATGTTCATCAATGCGAAACGGTCCTCTCCGGTACTTCTGAAGCTCAAAGGTTGAAATATTTTTCCTCTTCTTCCATTTCTTCTGCGCCATGTGCTTGTCTCCGAATTTAGAGATAGCATAAGCACTATGTAGGTCCCAACATATGACTAAGCCAACATCATCCGGCTGAAGAACATGGCCCTTAGGGTGCAGTAATACCTGCATCACACATCTTGTGAGTAGATAAATGTCTATATCATCGCATTTTGGATCTCAAATTCTAAATAACAGTCCAATAAGTAAAGACTGCACGCAAGCCAAGGAAAGAAAACCGTAGTGCACACAAGATCAAACACAGAAATTTCCATGCATCCCAAAAGGTGGAGAGAAAGTCTTATGTGGAACTTGCAAGATATTCTCATGGTCTTTCATCTTTTCTCCATTAAGAGGTGGAATCCACACTATTTCTTTTAATAGTTGAAATATTTTATGTCTTCTTTGTGCAGTTAGCATTCCTGCTATCCAAGCATTGCCCTCTCACATCTAAGAAGACTGAGTACATTCACAATAAAAGAATCTACTTGAACTTCGTTCTCAAGGTTCTCTGGCGATTTCCGCATACAGTTTGTAAGTCAGTGGATCTAGTACCTTGCGTATTAAGTGATCTTTCTCTTTGTGAACAATATCAACATCAAGTGCAAAAAGCACTACATTGAATATGTCGAAGACAAACTCCACAACCTGTGCATTGCCACACAGAATGATTCAGAGGATAAGTTTCCTTCTATTTTGCAAATTAAAACAACTTCACAGTGCCAATGAAGGTCTAATTTCAATCCTGGGTTACGACCGCAAATATCGTCATTCTCTGATTTGATTGAAAGCCACAGATCTGATGCAAAAATCTATCCTATGGACACCCTTCCAATTAACCACTTTAAAATAGCTTCCCTTGCAAACGAGTCCTAACCTCCTAGCCGCACCATACAAAGGGCAACCTAAAGGAAGAAGAATAAGTGTCTTACTTCTTCGAAAAGCATGCCATAACAGGCCTTTGGAAAAATAAGAGGATAAACCTCATTGTCAAAACTGTGGAAGTATTCTGACATGAAAAATTGCTCTGGCAACTTGTTGATCCTTATCTCTGACGTGAACAAGTTTGTAATAAAAGTGTAAAGCCCTTTGACATAGCAACTGCCACCCCAACACCCTCCAGCCATCAGCAACCCTCAATCTACTCCTCTCTCATAAGCCAGTCAGAAACTGGAAGTATGTGATTCAGTGCAAACAGGGATTTACTGATTGCAAGCTGACCAAAACAATCTTTCCATATTCAACTTGATGTCTATTGTGACCGAGTATCACCAACCAGCAACAAATACTTAGATGCCAATCTCCTGCATCTCCTCCAAACCTAATGTGTTGTCAAGGTCTTAAACTTCTGTTAGTAGCAACGCATGATGATTCTTACTTTCAACATCACAGATCGGCAAGAATGACTGAAGGGCATGGATATACAATATAAAACCTATAAGTTCTAGGACGAAATTCATAAAAAGAGAGCACAATGCTGACCCACCTGCGAGCAATCATCTTGTAATGTAATTTGATGGGACAGATGACTTCGATCCCTCCCTTCTCTGTCTCATCCCAAACAGCACTAACTTGAGTATCTGGCTCCAGCACCTCCACGATAATGCGTACTGCATTTCCACAAAATCTGTGGACAGCAAGGGCTTTCACTATCTGGGCTGCATCTTCAGCCTCCCGGTCCTGTCACAAGCAAAGGGACGACTATTACTCAGAGTGCAATCTAAGACAACATCATTATATCATTTGCTCAAAGCGCTAACTTAAGGATAGAACCTCCACTACCTAGGTCTGCATTGTGGTCGACACATAGAGATCAGAAATTTTTAGTGCTCATAATCCTTGGACTCATAGGGCCACATCCACCAGCTTCTGTGATATATATATATTTTTTTTTAGTCAAGAAAATTATTTTATCGACTATGTTGATGATTTAATACTTTATATATGTGCCAAGCATCACAACTATTTCCCACTGTACGTACTTGACTTTCTTGTTCGAACAAACGAAAAGAAGGAATAAGTACATTAAGAGTGGTCCTAATTTGATATAGTCATGAGAGAGCCATGGCAATAAAATTTGCAACCAAGTTGAAAAATAGGTCCACCCAATGACAGGGATGTTAGTGAAGTAAAGCAGAATGGGGTGTGGTGAAAAATTCTGGACTCCTCCACAAAGGTCATGTTCATGTAGGCTACTATGAATGCAGATAAGGACTTTTGTTGAAAATCGTGGAAGAAGCAGTAAGTATAGAGAGGTACCTCAGCCTCTTTGTTGGCAAGCAAGAAGAAGGAAGAAGCACGATCCGCACAAACTCTATCAAGGTCTGTTTGACGAATTGGGGACCCCTCTATAAATTCCACCAGCCCATTATATAGTGACAGTAGCTGCTTCAACTCAAATCTGCAAAATCGTTAGGGATGGGGCAATGTCAATGATCTTGACAAATCTCAAGGGTTGATCCATTTCTGGAGAAGGCTGCTGGACTTCCACACTATAACCATCAGAGATGAAGACATGGCGCATCACAAGCACACAAGAACAGAGACTGCCCCTACTTCTTTCCCAGCACACAGAAAAAAATTGCATACGTAGAACAGTTACTCACGAGGGACTGAATGGTGCCAATATGGCCACTCGTAATGGATATATCTCCAGGTCTGCGTAAAGGTCAACAGGTAATCATGTGTAATGTCTCAAACATGCTTATCTCCGTTATTTAAGCACACAATTAGAAATGTCCAATCACAAAGTTGATCACTTCTCATTAATAGAACTTTAAACCTCAACATGAATTTACATAGAACTTCTATTGCTCGAACAAAGGATGAAGCGTGCAATTATCTTCAATAAGATTTGCACAAAGTGAAACAACTCAAAAATCATACCTTCAGAGTGGGTAGAGTTATAAAACTCAGCCAAAGATTCCTGAATAGCTTGAAAGGAGATGCTTCCGCTAATAATGAGATACCGAGAATCAATGATCTTTCTAGAGCTGAATGATCCTCCGTATGGCCTGTCAGTGCAAGGGGCAACCTCCTATGAACATATCTTGAGTCACTTTCTAAGGAACGGTATGTTGGAAACCCTAACACATGAAACTCTTACAATACCTTCATATCATTACATTTTTCCAATGCACAACACTAATATCTGATAGTGTAGTTGTTGTTTATGTTGATGGCCATTACATACGGTCCTAAAGAAGTGACCAGAAGATGTGGACATAATTTAACAATATTACTAAGATAAATTAAATTTAGTCACGTATCACAATATGTTTGTTCAAATGAACTGAATTCATGAAAGTTTTTAATTACTATAAATAGATATTAAAATTAGACATAATTTCTGGAATAGCTTAGTACTTCGACTATTTAACAGGTAGGCTTGATATATGCATGTCATGTTGATGTTCTGGTCTGTGTATGGCAAATAGATGGACTGTTTACCAATCAAACATAAAAGTGCAGATTTCCTGATATTCTTTATAATGTAATACTCATCTATCTGCTCCAAGGGAGGCCATCAAACTTTCCTATACTTCTGAACATGCATATAACAAGCTTGCCAAAAAAATCTTGACAAGGGCCCTTGACCTCCAGACAAAAATGTCTCCAGGTCCTTGTTGAAGATGAAATTCAATAGAACCTGGCATTTTCAAAGATCCAATATATGTGACTGACTTCACAATGACTTCTACACGGATATGTATTAACAAGAACAAGCATCATGAGCATGTATGTACCTCCGAGAAGCAAGAAATGTGATGCGACCAATTTGAATGGGCAGAATAGTTAAAGCTAAGATGATTGTACAGATTACTACAAGTTGTCCTAACTGTGTGCGCAACGTGATATCCCCATATCCAACTGTAGCAATCTGTCACATAGTAACACATAATAATCAGTGTCAGTTCATCAATGTCTGCTAGTGTTCAACAACAGAAAATACACTATAATAGTTTTAAGAAGAGATATAAAACAGATGTATGTTGTGTATTGGATCGAGATGGAAAAACATTATATATCCTGGACCAGCCTAAAGTGCCGAAGGACAATGACAATAACATCCTGAATTATGCTATCATAAGATTCTTGAGTACCATTTATTCATACTCAAAAGCTTCATCATTGATCTTCATTTTGAGAGACTTGACACTGACAGCCAACGGCATCTCCCTCTAATTTCATGGGACCTAGGACAAACAGAAGTGTAATGTTGTTCATTCCTTGGCTTCATTGAATTACAGCAATCGCTGCTTTTTGCCTCAGCTTCTAGCTCCTATGATCTAACTGTAGATTTCCCAGAGCTCTAGTACAAATCTGGATTCTATGATAGAGAATAGGCTAAGTCTTATTATCCCAAAGCAGGAATCAGTGTTCCCAAGGATGAAGCTTATGTTGTGTCCGAAATATAGATCAGAAATGGCTTCAAGTTCCAGATGCCCAATTTTTCTAGATCCTTCTTGTTACTTTACTCTCTCCAGATTAGAATGTGAGGAACAATGAAAAAGAAGTGTTCAAATAGTTAGATTTATAGAATGCAATTAAAATCCACATAGTCACCACATACAACAAGAGACAAGTGTGCTTGGAGGGTGATACGTACAGTCACAATGGTGAAATAAAATGCATCCCAGAAGTTGATACATCCCTCCTCAGGACACTGATCTTGCTTATATTGTGGTGCTCCACCATACTCCACAAATTGGATGATTCCCGCAACAAGAAAAACTGCGCAACCAATCCATATTCGGATGTCGACAAGATGAGTCCAGTCAGGAAACAAAGACGTAATCTATTTGTCCAGAAATGTCACATCATGATGCATGTTGGCCCATATCAGGAAATGTTCAAGCCATATCACCCATCTAAAACACAGCCCTGGTCGCACATACTTGATGCCTTGTGAGCTTCAGACATTTAGACCGTGCACATACCCATGCACTTTCCACTAGAACACCACCATGATGCATTCAGGACTCTCTAATGAAAAGTAAATCACTGACCTACAAGCTCACCAAGAATCCATGCTGTTGCATGCCACTTTATGTCATAAATAGTGACAAAACAAAGGCCATCAATTAATTTTAGAAATAAATAAATTCTTGTAATGAAAAAATTGGTGTTTGCGGCTGGAAGGGGCATGTATTACCAGCTCCAAAGGTTGAAACGCTCAATAGAAGAATCTGCTGAGCAACTGTACTGCCTACAATTCCCAGTTTACTCATTAGAGAAATTATCCTGCAAATGCAATGAACTAGAGTAAGTGCTGCACAATACGAAGGTTTTTCATGACAGAGATGCAACATTTGCATCCAAATGAAGGTGTACTCTCTAGGTCAGATCGTACCGCAACCTCCATCCACAAGAACTTGGATTCCACATACCAGGTTGAAGGAACCTATTTCAAAGAACATTGAAGGTGATGCAGCCATGGCAGGGGAGCTCTGACCTTATGATTCGCAGAAATTGGAGAAGTCGAAGTACCCGCCCACCACGTATCCCTGCCCTGAAATAACAAAAAGCTTAAACATAACCTTAGAAACATACAGCTCCTTCTTAGCCCGAGAGTTCATCCAGAAATAGAGAGATACAGAGACATGCTATCAGAATTAAATAGCCAATGGTGACACTTTACAAAGAACTCTAACAGATTTGCCGCTCTTCGGCTCCATACCCCGTCCAGGTTTATTCATCAGAAAAACACTTCCTAGAAAACCACAATTCCATCACCTAAAATACACTGGATAGAACAGAGATTGGCATATTGAAGCAGCACAAGGGACAGAATGCAGTTGGACACAACCACAAACTGCATTATCATTCACTAGCTATTTTATCCAACTTAATAGTAGGTCCAGAATAAACCCTTACTTGAATAAAAATATGATAGGTAGTGCACTGAGCAAGTCAATCACACCCCAAAAGGATAACATATAATGAAGGCGTGCTGCTTCACTGCAACAATAACAAAGCACCCAACTTGCTCACTACACATTGCTCGCAAAGCAGACACTCACACTCCCACTTCCCAAATATTTGGTGAAATCTATATTTTCGGTCTCGTCCTCCTAGCATTGACTTAGATTGAGATGCGGCCTCCTTATTCAATTGTTGCACGCCCATTAGTAAAAACAATTAAGAAAACGCCATGTAAGTAACAAATGTAAGTAGTTCCTGTTAAGAAGCAGATACAAGATTGAAGAGCAAATTCAGTGATAACCACAAAAGAATGAATTGTCGCACCTATACACCCGCAGTATATAATCCACAAGAAAGAGAACGCTCACAATGTTTTGAGCTCTAGTCACCCAATTATGGCTTGGATTGATGTTATACCTGCAAAACAGTTGACATGTTACTGAAACAGAAGGCAACAGAATAAGATTCAGAAAGTTGTCATCACCTGCTTCCTTTACCAAAAATGCTGACAAGCCTTTATGCTATGGAGGAGTAGTGCTTCTGAGGACTTACGTGGAGTAGACGTACAGTACTCCCGACGAAACTGCAAAGAAAAACTCCAGCTGCATTGCATCAACCAGATCAATGTTTGTGCCTTCAAATTCAGATGACAAATTGTGGAACTGATCACAGACTAAAGCAGGTAGGCGTGATTCTGTCTGAACATGTGCAAAATGCGACACTAGCACAAGTGTTTGAGTACATACAAAATGCCATAAGTGGCCGATCAAGCCAGCCCGAAGAGCCGCACGGATTTTCACAGTAGAGGGAACTTTGCCATAAAGAAACGAATCATGATAAGTCTCCATAACATGCTTGCTGGCATCAATTTTCTTTACTCGATGTTGATTATTCAGGGCACATAGAGCTTGATATAGTTTTTTCATTGCCGACTTCGTCGAGTCCAGCATAAAGTTGTCATTGACACCTTGGTTTTGTTTGGCAATGGAGCCTTTTTTACGGACTGTGCCAGAGCTGTTTCTGATACACATAGGAGACTCTTGTCGAGTCATCGTATCTGGACTGGCCATATCATTCATTCCTGTGTGCTCTTCAGCTGAATCGTTCGTCTCATCTGATCCTCCCCGCTGTTCAGCTCCTCTGCACACCCCACCCTTCGAAAATCAGCAAACCAAGCCGAAATATCTCCAACTCGATTGTGAAGCATTCAATCGAAGATCATACCCGTGTATTGCATTCAACAGCATCACCTAATGCGCCGGTTTGCGGATGACTTCAAAACTATCTGTAAATTTGCAATTCTATACTGACCATTCAAAGACAGGTCCTAGTCCAACCTCTCTCATTCGTACTTGTAGCCCAATGTTCTGAGCGAAGATCACCTCTACTTGGAAACAGACAAAAAGTCCACAAAGACACCTCAATTCTACTTTCTCAAGATGTTAACCGCTTCAATAAAGACACCTCACTACATTCGCTTTAAAATCGTGAACAATTGGTAACGAAACATCCATGCAGAATTGCAACTCTAAGTAGATTACGGAAATTCAGCTTGTATTCGGGATTCCAAAAGTCTTAGTGAACGCTCATGTCACGGACTAAACTAGAATGAGATTCTACCTCACTAATCTACAACGTAGGGAGACGCAAGTGATAAGTAAAGAAGTCCCTTCAAGAAATTAAATAACTAAGTGCACAAATCAGGGATCAAAATCCTCCAACAAAGATGAGAGAAGATTTGCTTACATAGCGCTGAGCATCATCCTGGCAGCTTTTACAGTTTTTATCTCAAAAGATGTTTTCTCAGTATAAACTAATGCTTATACAATAAATAGTCATTCTGTCCCTCCTCTGCCGATTAATGTTGAAATCCCGTGCAGAGTGAACATGAGACTTAAAAATGCGCTTGAAGCAATCTGGTCTGAAATCGCCATATCCTGTTGATACTCTAGGCCACATCAGACAACGTCAACTGATTTGTAAGACTCCAAAACTTCTTACTCTACTTATGTACAACTTCCGCCCCTTCAGCTTCCCTTACATGCAAGAAAGACACAACCAAGATACGTGTTACAGTTCCAACTCCTCTAGGTTCTTTAACTTTTTCGTAGCTGTACCTCCGCAGCCACGACTCTTGTAAGCGCAGCCACACGCACTCATGCATAATGCATGATAGATGCGTTCGCAAGAAAAAAATTCATAGTGAGGAATATTCCTGAATAATCTTGAACAAACGAATAAAACATCAAACATAGTGAGGAATATCTGCTCAAGACTCCAACGACCTTCACAAAACCTGCCACACTTTCGATGCTATGTGGCTCATCACCTCTACCAAACAAGTGTCCTATCGATCCCTACCCTCAGTGATCATTCGCGAATTGAAATAAGCAAAGCATCATCATCTTAAACTGAATCACCTGTGCCAGTTCGCAGCTCCTGGAACAGTTCGTCTGAATAATTCGCACCATAGCTTCTTGTCGCTTCTAACGCATTTATTCCCCACACGACAAGCCACGCCAGTTATATGTTCTCACCCTAACTTGAACCTCCGAGGTCCAACACTCCAAATTGCTTGAATAACCTTTCCACATCAGATTCACCCCCAAAACACTTGCGGAGGTGATTTCCACCACCGTATGAGTCGGGAAACATTTCCTCCATTTAGCTCTTCTCCGACACATTAGGCTCAAGCCTGTATTCACATTTTTGTGATACTTCTTCTCTTGCCCGGATGCCACTTCCATCACGCCAACTTTTCCACTATTCTCTCCACAACTCCCAGTGTCAACTCTCACAACCTTTTTGTAACCCCCCGTTGAATTGAAAAGATGGCGGGTGAATTCGATTTCAGGAGCATCTGAACCGCATAATTCCTGTGTGGCCTTCAATCATTTCTACATTTGTTTTTCTTCGGACTTCAATGTTTTACCTCCGTTCTAGACTGCTACAATCACCTTTGAGCTTGAACACGATCTGGGCCGTCCAGATACGTCCGAGATCGACAAGGATCCTTTATATTCCTGTGCACGACTGTTGTTTGCACTCGCTTAACGATTTGCGTCGTCTAGATAGCGATCGACGGTAGAGGCATCTGCTCTCGCCACGTGCGCGCCAAGTGTCTCTACGTCAATCGCCGGATCAGAGATCCAACGGCTGCAAAGAGAAATGCCTATTTTAAGGCACAGTCTAGCACGTTGGGAAGTGAAGTGAGGGCCCAAATAACTTAACTTATTCATGCACAGGAAAAAATAAGGGTACATAAATTGCGTTAAACTGGACTTCAAAAGCTCACAACCCTTTAACTTAGCACATGTTTAGAGAAGACATACCTATTTCCAGTAACTTAAGCAATTTCACATAAGAGTATAGGTGTGATTTTTGGGTGACTTTTCACAGGTCTGGAGATTGATATCACAATGTTTAAGAAAAAATCATCAAAAAAAAATTTCAAGTTTTTAAATTATTGTAAAAGTTCAAAGGCAAGATTCTTTCCCAAACCATATTCACAACATAGGTTGACCTATTTCCAAACATTGGGAGACAAAAACTTGAGTGCAATTAGTGTCCTTTTCAAGGTACTCAAATCCATGTCTTTTTACCTGACCTTTTTCATTACGCCGAATGTGACGGCTACACGTGTGTGATCTTCATGACATTTTCCATCGCATTAGAAAATGACAGCTACATGTGTGGAACTTCAAGGGACTTCTTTGTATTAAGATTGGGGGTGGGGGTATCATAAATGGGTTTGTCTACTCCACACAAAAGTCATTACGCCATGGCTCCTGAGATTCCTTCGAATTCTCATTGGTTGAGAGTGTCATGGCCCCCACTTTACATTTACAAGACAACTAGTTTGGACTGCAACCCATAATATTTTCAATGGATGAAATTTTCACATGGAATCTCACAAGGCAACTATGGATGATGTTGGCCAAGATTGTAGGGGATTTTCCAAGACAACTCTTGAAGGTAAGCCAATTGAAATGTGCAGCAAGAAGTTGGGTTTACACTAAGGGCTTGGGGCCTCCAACAGACTTTGGGCTATTGTTCTCCATCTTTAATATGACATGTTTGGTCGCACAAGAAAGTGTCATATCATCCAAAAATGGTTGCATTTTCAATACTATGACATTTTGGCCTCAAATGTTGTATTATTGAGGTTTTTCAAGAAAATGAAGTATTGTATTGTAAAATGTCATTTTGTATACACGATGAAGATACATAAGTATGAACAAACATTTTTATTGAAGGTATATGCTCACAACATCACACAATATGGAGTTTAATTATAAAAAATACAAAAAATCCCATGACGATGTCTTCACCATATCACACACTACAAAAGTAAGAATCTATTGTATTTTGATGATGTTGGAAATTGAAATCTTGTTTAATTTATCCATCAAAGATTGCATGTTCATCACGTCTACAATTGAAAATTCCAAAGAGTGCTCCTCTACAAAATCTTATAGTAATTGGGCATACTCACGTGCTTGAGGAAGCTTGACTATTGGTGTTGGTTGGTCATCCACATCATTCCCTTTCATTTGCCCCTCATTCAAATCTAAACCCAATTGGACTTCTCTACCCCATGCCAATTCACCACCTAAGCCGTGCTTTCAATGCATCCCTCCCATCACATCGTTCAAAATTAAATCTAGGTTGCAAGATCAATCTCAGTAGTTGCAATCCATTGATCAAGATCTGAATATCTATCGCTAGAACCTTCCAATACACGTGAATGAATTCCCTAACCCCACCATCATGCTTCCTAATTAACATATCCTTTACCCTTCAAACACCTTCACCAACTCTCACCCACCAAGTCATGTAAGTAAGTCACCTCCACCCAACCTTCAATCAAAACTTGGGAAGGAACTTGTACCAACTAGTTACACTTACTTGAATATTCTTCACTTTTGTTGTAATCTCCACCCAACCCCCGGATTTAAAAGTGTGACATACTTTCTGGAACCAAGGTTTAAACAAATGACTTGAGTTAAACGAAGTTAATCCATAGATGATCATGATATTACAAGCGTCATAGTCATAGATGGAGATAAATCCGCACTAGAAAGTTTGTTCAACGGGAAATGCATCATATATTCAAGGTGTCGTATAATTGAGTGTTGTATTATGGAGGTGAGATTGTATAGTCCATGGACTTCTTTATGCTCTCATCCACAAAGCAAGGTACCATGTTCATTTAAGAGCCATGGCCTAATGCCTTCAATGTAAACATGCCTTTCAGTAAGATGGAGCTTGAGCCCCAGGCCAAGTGCCACCAAATTCAAATGGTTCACAATATTGACATGTCCTATTAAAACCTCAACCTTATTTAAACTCCTACTAAGGCAAACCGGTTTCAAATGGTTACTTTTTATGACTAGCCCACTTCTCCTATGATATAAAACATGTGATTAGTACAACATGATTAGCATACCCAACTTGAGGTCATAGCCATTTTCTCATAACTTCGGAGCTCATATGAATATTTTATTCATTATCACAATGAAGATTTTTTTGTTCATAGATATGTTCGTATAGGTCTCCTCAATTATGTTGACTATTGAGTTTATAATGATTATCATATTTTAAGCATATAGTCCAATTTTTTTAAACACACATCTTGTTGGCATCCATTATTGGAGTCACACCAAAGAACATACCACTCAAATATTGTTGTCCCAATAAGAAAAGTAACTGAATAGGAACAATTTTCTCCTCGGGGGGTTCACTGGCAAAAATCGTAGAACAACGTGCGATAAAAAATAGGGTCCAATATATTCATTGTAGATAAATTTTATAAAAAATGTACATGTAAAATAGGGGATTTTAAAATAGTGAAACATGTTTACATGTAAAATACCATCACATATAGTATTTTCAGGTTTTTTACATGTAAAAGACCATCACCTTATAATCTTTTCTGCAAGGTAAATAACCCCCCCCCCCCCAATAAATAGGTCCCGAACGCACGTGTATGCAAAACATAAGAGGGAGTGACCCCCCCGAGATCTTCTCCAAATGAGCCTAGTATTAATCAAAGGATTTATATGGTGGCTCAATGGTTGGGAAAGATCAATGTTCAACATCCCCTCCACACTAATCATTGTAGGCACACTTATATAATGAGGGAGTGCTATCATGTGAGTAATGAGTGGTAACTTGTGAGCGGTAAAGGAGGAAAAATACTTGGAAGTGCACCCATTAGTACCCTATATCTGTAGCATTTTGGCATACATAATATGAATGGGGGAACTCAAACAAAATGTAAACATCCCAATGAATGCCTCATTCTAATTCAAAACTCCACAACCACAAGCGTGGCATGAGAGTTTGGGTTGGGAAATTTAGCATTGGTATTAGAGTCCATATCCTATTACTAAAACAAATGCAAGCAAATACCAAGCCATGATCGTGGTGTCAGCTGTATCTTAAAAATTCACATAGGTTCAAAAAATGAGTTGACGGAAATTGTCCACACAAATCAATAGACCACTAATGGTGGCAATTTCAATAGAAGTCAACAATTCAACATGATTGTCACACATCCAACAATAATGTTGAATCTAATCGAACATAAAGTGGATAGTTTTTACAACTATCTAAATGTTCCTGGACTATTTTAGATTGAACATCGAGATCATCACACTCCATCACCTTGTCATCTACATATGGGTTACGAGCAATTCGTGCGGACTTATGGAGAGGAGTTGGCATCGATGAATTTGTCATAACTTGAGCTATATTCTCCACATATATTGGCAAACTTGATTTCGAAGGAACATTCAAGCTTTTCCTCTTTATGCAAAACCAAATCATAATTGTTGGAATGGAAATGTCATTTTTCCAATTCACTTAAGACAATTTAGTATAAACTACACATACATTGTAAACTTACATACTCAATCGATTTTTCCTTGCAACATCCTTAACATGCTCTTCATCGGAATTGATGAAGGCATATTGTGGTATGAATCCACCTACATTAGGAGTTGGCACGGAATGACGATGGGGATATGATTGCATCAAACAACATAGAGTCCTCCTTGCACACAACTAATGGCCACTATGTCTACAAGCATGAATAGAAGCACATGCCAGTGAAATATTGCAAGGTCAATTCATTTGCAAAATCCACCAACAACAATATGGTGAATTCATTGGATGATGGAACACATTGAGAGTATAAGATGAACCAACTTGCAGATGCATAAACATCAAGGACAACCAATGCAAGGGTTGTTAAAGCCTCAATCAAGATTTGAATCAGTTCGGAGTCCTTCTCTCTAGCACTTCTCCCTTGCACTTTCCCGTCCATGAGTTGCATGCTTGGAGATGTGAGATTGAAGTAACATCCAAGGCCTCCACATCCACCTCGTACTTTGCATTCTTTCTTTTTGAAAAGCAAACTCAAACTAGCACTACAAGGAAATGGGTGTATAATTGACAAAAATGTGACACTAAAATGTCCGAAGTGACAAAATCAGCTCAAAGCTATGAGTTTTTGTCAATTCGGACATTATTCAAAATTTGTGTCAATTTTCTGTCATCAGATTTATATATTTCACGTTTAACTTATTCCCTTCACCTGAGCATGTGTCTCATATTTATTAACAACAAAAGGTGTTACAAAAGGTGTTACAAAAGGTTTTTAATTATTGTAATTACTAGTATAAGTAATTAATATAAATAATGTATTTACTATAATTAATGTAATAACTAATTTAATTAATTAATGTAAATACTGAAATTACCCTTTTGAGTAAATACTGAAATTACCAATTTAAGTAAATGGGGAAATTACCAATTTAACTAAATACTGAAATTTGTTAATTTAAGTAAATACTGAAATTTGTTAATTTAAGTAAATACTGAAATTTTCTAATTTAAGTAAATATTGAAATTTGCTAATTTAAGTAAATATTGAAATTTGCTAATTTAGGTAAATACTGAAATTTGCTAATTTAAGTAAATATTGAAATTTTCTAATTTAGGTAAATACTGAAATTTGCTAATTTAAGTAAATATTGAAATTTGCTAATTTAAGTAAATACTGAAATTTTCTATTTTCAGTAAAATACTGAAATTATTGTAATTAATGGAGTTAAAATAATTACAATAATTACTGTAATAATGTTTAGGAGTATTTTTATAAATTGTTTTTAATACAAATACAATACGTACTAATTAAAAACAGTAAATACATTAATTCTATGCTTGTTTTTACTTTCACTAATTAAAAATATATATATACATAAGTTTATAAGTCTTATGGCTTCTTTATACAAAACTCTTACATACTTGGCATATATCATGTAATGAGCGGTGGCTTAGTGGGTAAGGCCTTCACACTATAGCCAAGAGGTTCAAGGTTCGATCCCATTGACCCCTCACCCTTGGCTTCGCCTAGGGTAGGTAGGTGGCTTTGTCCATTAGCCTAGGTTAGGTGAGGTGGCCCTTCGCCCTTAGACCTATGTGAGTAGGCCCCGAATGCGAGGGTGGATTACTAATTTAGGATTTTTTTACTAGTATAACTTGGACATTAAACCACATCACCATGGGTAAATGACGAGGTAAAGAGAATCCAACATGGCAAGGGGGCCGGAGTAAATGGAATCCTACGTGTATAATTGTCCCAGATGACAAAGAAATTGACAGAACTCTGTTAATTGTATAACCGAATCAAGGTGCCCTATATGACACCCAAATTAACAGAATTTCGTCACATTTTTGTCAAATAGGTCATATAAACTCTTGTAGTGTAGGGATTGGAACGGACAAACAACATGATGCGGAAAAGGCAAGTATGTGAATATTTTGACTGCCTTTATTAATTAAGAAAAAAACACCACTACAACACTTGTGTACTAAATTTTTTGACATGATGATAAATAATACATGTTGTTGTTATTATTATTGTTGTAGTTGTTGTTGTTGTCACCATCGCTTTTCGAAAGACAACTTATATGTCTGGTCTTGCTGCAATATTTGGATAACCACCAAACATTTACTATTTCAAGCCATGTAGGATTTCAAATCACTTTATTTGTTTGTTGACATGGTCAATCTTATTTTTGGTGATGTACAATGAAGCAAAGTGAGACTACCATCCAACTTTCCATGACTTAGAGAAATTATAGAGCATTGGACATAACATTTGGTCAATGGTGTAAACATACCTTAACAACAAACTAGGTCACGTGGCTATGCAATGTAACTCCAAACATAAAAGTCTAGACTAATCCATAATACATGGTTTACATAATGTGATTTTGTTGTACACAAATTTTAACTTGTCTTGAAAAGTTGCACCAAAATTTGTTGGGTCCAACTTTGCAACTACACAAATTAAACACTTGGCTTTATTGGGGTGGAGATTGGCTCCAAACTTGTCCTATTCAAAATTTAAGTGCAAGTATAATAGAGGTACCTTTGAGACGAATATTAGTTTTCTTAGGTTACACATGTCACACAAGATCTTCATGTAGATGGGAAATTCACCCACAAATTGATAACCTAATGTAAAACATGGTTTTAAATTGAGAATCTAGTATTCATGTGAACGAAGGACAATATAACTGGAGTACTTTCTTAATCAAGTGAATTACAAAGAACCAACTAGAGCATTATTAAATGAATTTTTATTAGAAGTTTCATATGTCTAGGGGAAAACTCTATGTTTCTATATAGGTCTAGAGATACATGCATTAGTAGAAAACTATGCCAAAAAGAACCATAGCTAATATTTTTTTCCAACCTGATGTGCAGTTGCTACAACGACTGCAAACCTAAAAATTTGGGGGCGTGTAATATACTGTTGGAAAGGTATTTTCAAGACCTTGCCAATGGTAGTTTACACGTCCCCAAATTCCTAAAATTTTAGTCACTAAACCAAAAAAACCAAATTTGTTGGGGATCAATTCAATACTTGGTGTGTCTTTTGAGAATTGAACACTTCATCAAAAAAAGACGACTCAAATGTTGTCACTAGTGTAAGTTACAGTGTTGGTTCATTTCCAAGTTGGTCTAAATATGTATGTAATCTCAAAACATGCAAAACAAATATTAAAGGCCCCTTGGCGATTATTGTCTACTTTCAAAGGTGAACACCCCAAGGGCAAGCCCCTAGGTTCCCAACAAGTTGGTTGAAAATATAGGGTCACCTAGACACCCCCACTAATTTTGGGTGGATCATATATGCTAGGGTGCACCGGAAATGAAGTGCTAGGAAGGTCATCCATATGAATATTATTCCGGCCTTAGGCAACCTAACCTCTTAATGCCCATGGGATCCATATTAAGGCCTTGGGTTTAAGCCACCTTTCCAATTTATGATGTACATAGAATACCCATCCATCAAATTCCATGATCAACATAACGTTATTGAATATACCCCTATTGCACCCTTTCTAAAGGTGGATAAATAGGCCCAGTAGGGCCCCATTGCGTAACGGAACATTCGATACCTACATGGATTCCCAAAGCCGGTAGTTCAGTGCTAACCTAGCTACACTAAATAGGTAGATTAGTGTTAGATGAAGATTAGTGTTAGATGCAATAGTTACCTAAAACACTAATTTTCAACTGATATTACAATTAGTGTTTGAACATGGTTTGAACAAATTATACCTTTTACGAGGTTCTCATATTCTTCTTCCTTCAATTCTTCATTCCAAGATTTACAAAATATCATCGAACACTAAATGCGCTCATGTAAATATTTTAAGTTACTACTTGGTACAAATAGTGTTAGAGTTGACATTTAGTGTTCTAACACTATAGAGACAATTTACATTTAGCGTTTTCGTCGACTATTAGTGTTTCCAACACTAATCTACCTATTTAGTGTAGTTGTCGCCGAGCTCCATGTGGGGGCATGGCAGGTGGGCATGTTGGCACATTTTAAGAAATTTAACAAGCGGTATTGTCCAATGACACGTGCCTTGGTCCGGCCCAATTGTCGATTTGACCTACATAGTGAACAATAATCATGATGAGCATTGTTCATTATGTAAAGGTGATCCAACTTATGAGATTATGGGATTATAGATGTACAGTGTTGCAATTAATGTCGCTAACGAAGCATTTTTCATCCAAATGCTAATCATCCATGGTAATGTTTCATCACAAGTTGCCGACAAGAGAAGGTAGGGTTTTGGCCAATGGATGAACTCATCCATCAATCATGATTGTATTTGTTCACTTATTTACAAGAAGTGTCATCCAAAAAGTTATATAAAATACCTCATGACACTAAATATCACATTTAGTGTAGGGGTCTAAAACACCCCTTACACTCCTTAACAAACCTCACTTCCATATTCGAGGTTGGACCCAAGCTTGAATATTGATTTTTCAAAGTAGGAGCAGACAATGTTTTCTTGAGTGGAGAGTGTTGAAATTAGATGGGAGGATATTGAAGTTAGATAGGATAGTGATGCCACATTAGTGCCACTTCATTTTTTCCTTCTTAATTTGGATCTGGATCCTAGTGTAAACTCGTGGGGTTCGTATTTTTTGCTCTCAAACGATAAAATTGTTGGGTTTAGAGTTTTGTTTGGTCATGAACCCCAGTGTAAACTGGCCCTCGACTTATCAAAATTCCCAAATCAGTTGAGCACTTATGTTTAGACTTTGTAAACCCTCGATACTTTACCAAACAAAGTCATTTATGATCTATAATGTTCAAACGACCTATTGAACTTTCATTGATAAAAGTTGAACTTGTGAATAGGAAGTTATTTCACTATGTAACTCCAAACAATAACACACTAATTGGGATAATCAACATAGTATAAACCCCCTTGGGTTTAAAATTATGCTCTTGACCAATAAGATAGCTCAATTTTAGAGTTTTTCTTGGGGTTGTGGGCCTCATTCTTAACATTGTCATGAGCAGTTGAGAGTACTTTCCTATAGACTTTCTAAACCCTCCGCAAATCACCAAATGCCATGTGGCTCTAGGAGCCCGTAAAGACCTAGTCCAAATTTATGTGTGTAATTGGACGTACACTTATATTTTGAAATTAAACTCCAAGTAATGTAGAGTGACTTACGGTTATAAATGCTAGCTATGCATTACTTTTTCTCATAATGCCCTCCTAGAAGTCCATGTGAATCCTAGCCCTCAAAATATGGGCTTGATTCTTTATGTCCAGTAATGTATTCGTGGGGAGATGCATTATGGGGAATGTAGGCATTATAACTCGGCTATGTCTCGCACAATGCTCTTTAATCCCCTCAATGAGCCCCCCCCCCTCATGAATAGCCTATTATGAAAAACCTTCAGGGTCATCCACTTCAACCATGTGTTCATATCTTGATTATCCATGGTTGTTTACACCATAAATCATGAAGTCGCCTCAAGGCCTTGTAAAATTTGCGATTGGCTGTTGAACTCGTCCCATGATCACTTTGGTTTACACCAAGGAAAAAATGTTAGAGTGACCATGAAGTTCGAGGTGTCCAGAAGTCATATTTCAAGGCCTACATTATCCCATGACATGGTCCAATGAGTTTTGCAATGAGAGAGGCAAAAAAGGTGCTATGGTAGAAAAAGGTAGGGCCCATGGCAAAGAGATGTTGTTATAATAATTTTGTAAGGAAATGTTTTTGGGGGAAAAGAAGATGAAGACAAGAGAATGGTCAAAATTGATTTTATTTTACTTAAAAACTGACCTTTTGGGACATACGTTAGAACAAATCAATAAAAAAATAAATTAGTGCATGGTCATTCCTCTTGGTTCACATTCGGTTTACACCTAGTGAGGGGCCCAACAACTTTGTGAATTGATTTTGTTGAAAATTGAACCATATAAGTTGGACCATGGAAAAATACCATCTTCCATGGTCCGACTTCGTGGTCCATGATGTAATCCAGTGGGTCCAAAGTGGAAACTCCATGGGTCCAAAATTTTGCTCTCGACCAATAAGATTGCTCGATTTTCTTTCGTTCTGGACCTTATTAGCACTTGCACGAGCAGGTGAGTGCTTTCCTCTAGACTTTCTAATAAGTAAACCCTCGAGGCTGAAGACTTGACTAAGGGTGAGCCTCCTCTCCGCCAATAACCAGACGCCACGTGGGCTCTGCTAGCCCTAAAAGCCCCCGAGGCTCCTGCACTCCAAGCCAGTGTTTGTGTCTTCGCTCGATGTCGTTGCTCCCGCACACGCACGATCGACACCGACACCGAGATCAAGGAGGAGCACGGTCCAGCGCAGGATCTAGTGCTGGTATTCTCGTAGTTCACTGTGCAAGGATTAAATAGAGATTCCCATATTGGCAAACGGTTGGAATTGGGTGAGAAAAGAACGAAAGATAGAGACGAATAGATCGCGAGGCGGACAGAATGGCTCCTTCTCTGGAGTTGAAGGAGAAGTGCACGGGATGTGGCACAACGGCGGACCTCTATGGTAGCAATTGTGGACATCTGACACTCTGTTTAAAGTGCGGTAAGTCCATGGCCGAGACGGCCGCACCATGCGCAGAGTGTGGAACGCCTGTTACTCGTCTCATCAAGGTATCTTATGAATACAATCTCTCCTTAAAGACTCCTTCAAAGAAAATGAAATTAAATTGGACTACAGAACCGGCGAGAGGAGAAAATCTACCTACTTAAGCCGTTTATGGACACAACCGGTCTGCTCATGGACATAACTGAAGGTTATGGATCAAATGTTTTTTGCGTGCATAGAAAAGCACAATAGAGTTGTTGGAAGTGCTCTCCACTTGGATGAGCGATCGAATATGTGAACGGTGATGAGCTTGTTCTCGGTAAGTAGGTTTTAATTAGGTTTTGAAATTCACCAAATGTTCTTTAGAGTACAGGAGTACAATGTGCGGTCGCAGCCAGTGAGCAAGCAGCATTTTATTGGCCGCTTTTTACAAGGGTTGCCTTCTTTCTCCAACAAGAAGAAATCAGCTGGCTCAAAATGGTCTTTGCAGCGGGAAGGACTGCAGGGGCGTCAGTTGACTGAGGCACTTAAGGTACAATGTTTTTGCCAAATACTTGTGACTATTGGTTTTAGGGTTAAGGTGGTGTTTTGGATTTAATTAAGCATGCCTTTAATTGGACACTTTTATCCCTGCACACTCTTATCGGAGAATATGAAACACATAATTAGCGCGAGATGATTGACAAATCCAAATTGTGGCTGTAGCCAATTTTTCTCATAATTTAGGGATCTCATATAAGTATCTTATTCATCTTCAAAGCGAAGGTTCTTGAGCTCATTAAATGGTCATATAGGTCTCCCTGATCATGTTGAGTATTAAGCCTAGAATGGTTAACGAATTTTCAGCACATAGTCCAAAACCACTCAAATAATGCAGGTGTCTGAAAAAGTAGAGGCGTAGTAATTTTGAATTGTATGAATGTGCATTGGCAAGTATAAATTATTGTCAACTCCATCTTACTGAGAGCGATTAAGCACCCTTCGACAATGTGTTATGCTATATTGTGAAATCAGCTGGTCTAATTTCCTTTATAAGAGTGGTCTCAAATTTGAGGAGTGTCTTTCATGGCGCAGGAGAAGTACAAATCAAAGCCATGGACGCTAGTGGATGATACTGGCCAGCAGCAGTTTCAAGGGCATCTTGAAGGCGGACAGCAGGCCACATATTTCTTTCTTACAATGCATGGCTCTGAGTTTATAGCGCTACCAGCTAGCTCCTGGTACAAATTTTTCTCTTTGGATAAGAATGATAAATTTAATGTAATTTATGGTCGTAGTGCTGGTTAGCAGTTTTCAAACAGAAGTTGCCTATGAGTGTCAATTGGTAGTAAGAGGCACCTGACTAAGAGCATTTAGAATGATGTCCAATTCAGTAACCTCTTCTTCATAGGTTTATTTTAGAAATACTGAGGGCTAACTTGTTCTCTGTATGAACATTTGGCCACATACCCTTGTCTTGAAGAATATGCAATATGGTGTTTAGTCTGTGTAGTAGATAATATATTGAAAACATATTAAGAGCATAAGGATCTCTCAGACTTCCTTAATGATGGTTGTTGCACTCACATAAGATGTTATTTTTCAGGTATAACTTCAACAAGGTGGCCAATTACAAGCAGCTAACACTGGAGGAAGCTGAAGAGCAAATGAAGAATAGACGGAAAACAGCTGATGGCTATGAGCGGTGGATGATGAAGGCGTCTAATACTGGTGCTGCTGCATTTGCGGATATGGACAAGCTCCCTGGATCTGGGGGTGGTGAAGGGGGGAGTCGTAAGAAAGGGGGGGATGACGATGACATGGGCCCTGGTTCAGATAGAGGAGAAGATGATATGGATGAGGAAGAATCTCGGAAGAACAGGTTGAACTTGAACAAAACTGCAAAAGGGGATGAAGATGGTGAAGAGCTGGCAAATGAAATTGACTTGGATGAGGAGGAGCCTGAACGAGGTATTTTCTTTGACAAATTTGAAAATGTTGGTTTGCCCTTCATTTGCTCTTGTTGGTGATGGGAACGTTGACTGCATTATAGATTCAACTTGACATATATTCTTGTGGTTTCCTAGCTACACCAATATCGCCTCTTAGTGTGGCATACTATAATATCATGATATTTCTGGTCAATGTAACTTTTCGTCACCAATGCCAGTTTGGAGCAAACAGCATCATATGATCAGAACTAGGAGTATGGAATAACAAATAGTTACTTTCACATAAAATACTTTGGATATTGCCACCTCACTTATCATATTAGTAGATTTAAAGAACACATTATTCTACTGGGATATAATGGGGGAATGAGATATGAATAGAATAACACACTCATCGGATATAATGCTCTTAAGCAAACCTGCGACCCATTATGTGACATTGTTCCAAGAAGAGGACACAGAACCCTAAAGTCACATAAGCCCTAATTTTCACTGCACACATGAAATACATTAGGCTGTGGTCTTTTCTACCCATCCTAACTTTCAGCCCATAGTAATAGGTGATATTGGTGTAGCTGTGGTCCTCCATATTGTAGTGTCATGTTCTTCTGCTGAGTTCTGATCAGGAATTTCATTGATATGGTGGTGTGACGGGTGCAGGAGATGATTGGGAGCATGAAGAAACATTCACTGATGATGATGAGGCAGTAGGTAATGACCCAGAAGAGCGTGAGGAGGCTCCTGAAGGACCTGCCCCGCCAGAGATTAAGCAGGTATTCTTGGTTTCTATGTTGGTTCTCTCTTATTGACTTCTGGTCAATGTATAGACAGGAAGATTCCAAATCTATACGAAGATGCAGAATTGCCATGTTTTTTGTAGTTTGCAAAAGTTATGTCTTCTCAAGGATAATATTGGTTCTGGATACTTAATCAGGGTCAACGAGTTTAAATGGCTCTACTATTCAATTGGTACTTGTTATTCAACAGTGAATTTCATTGACAATATGCTGACAGAGAAGACATGCTTTGTAACTTATGAATTGAATTGCTGCAGGAAGAGGAAGATGAAGAGTTAAGTCAAGAGGGCCAACAGAATGAAGAAGGTGAAGGTGGGGGTCTCAGTAAGTCAGGTCGTGAGCTGAAGAAGTTACTTGGTAAACAAGATCTTGATGAATCTGATGGTGCCGAGGATGATGAGGAAGGGGATGAAGATGTAAGGCTCATGCTATTCTAGGGTGTTGTTGAAATTTTGTATTGTATATTTGGGCATGGATCATCTATATATTTCTGGACGTTCATGCTATATCTTCTCCATGTACTGCATATTCTACATTCCCCCTTCTCTGGGATTGTATGTTGTCTGTCAAAGGCCTAGTTATCTTAATATTTTTGCAGGCATCTAATTCCTTACCTGAAACTTCATTCATTCAGATCGACTTAGACAATGACGAAGTTGGGATGTCACCAGCTCTGGCTCCAACAAAGAAGGAAGCTAAAAAGGAAGATACCTCAGAACCCACGCCAGCCAAAGGGGCAGGAAATGGTAAACCTGCCGGTAATGGTAAACCTGCTTCAGCTGCTGCCGCAAAGGGCAAGAGGAAGGCCACTCCTGCAGGTGAAGAGGCGAAAGCAAATACCAACAAGAAGGCCAAAGTCGAATCTGATAAGGTGGGTGGCTATTTTTATGACATTTCTCAAATACTATAACAAAGTCTTGATTGCTCAATTGATCTTTACAGACAGAACTTAAAACATCTTCTTGCACATAGCTCCTTTTTTTTGAATTCAAACATCCCTTTAAAACAAGAGGCAGTCTTCTTGCAGTTCTTTGAACCAATTGAATCAGGTAATTGCAAAGGTCATATTGTCAAAGCAGTGGAACCATACATGCAAAATCTGTTCATTGATGCTTTTCAGCCATGCTACTATTTTGTTACTCTGCATGCGTTTGCAATATCTTCTCCTTTGAACATAGATATTTGTGGAATGTCAGGAGGGTAACATTTTAATAGACAACAGTTAAATTGCAATTATTGTCAACATATCACTCTGGTACTTGATCTTAGATATCCAGGGTTGGAGGACAAGCCTGGTTACTATCTCCCCATCCAGTAATTAGTGCCAGGACTTGTTGAAGTATGTGGAACTGTTTGGGCATGTGGGATGAAGTTGGTACCATTCTAACAGGATGTGCTATACAAGCAGAAGTCAAATGATCAGGTCAGACCAGTTTTTGGGCTTGAGATAGACAATATTTTCTCATTCTTGATGTGAACAACCTTGGCTCTGTCTGTTTCAGGGAGGAAAATCAACAACAGCAAAGAAGGATACAGCTAAAGGGGGGGCAGCCAAAGGCGCGGCCGCCGCAGCAGCAGCCAGTGCACCTGCCAAGCCACCTGCTCCAGGTGTTGTCTCGGAGGAAGAAGCCAAGACTTTGCTACGACAGACGGGCCCCATCAAGAGTCAAGATCTTGTGGCCAAGTTTAGAAGTCGCCTGAAAACTCAAGAGGTATGCCTTGCCTTTTTTTCAATGAGATGATATTTTAAGTATCTTAGGGTATTTCAGATTCTTGGCTGACTGATGGGTGGGATTTGAAAGCATTGCACTTGGGCATTCCTGATTCACAACATTGTGATGATGCAATTTTAAGCTGGTTTTGGGTGGCAGCACACTAGATTAGGGTTATGATTGTAGGAAGAAACAACTATTACTATGTATGCAGCTTCATGTCTGAAATTCATCTGGCCTTTTTTTGGGTCTGCAGGATAAGGCGGCTTTTGCTGCAATTTTGAAGAGGATTTCACGCATCCAGAAAACGGATGGAGTGAACTACATAGTATTACGGGAAAAGTGAGGATCCCTCTGAAATTTGAAAATTCAGGCTGTGTGGCTGTTGTAAAACTTTAGGTAGTTTAATAGAGTCTCCAAGTCCTATTTGAGGCCACCACTTGCAAATTGTACAGTATGAAACATATGTGGCCCTGCTGATTAACAATGAGTTGAGATTGTTTTGTATCCCTTGAAAAGAACCATTCTTCTTGCACTGCAATGAGGACGACTTCTTTTGCAATCCAAATTTTTTGTGCAGAATGGACATAAATGGGATACTCAATGAAAGGTGATTGTTTGGAACAAAGACACGAGTCATGCATTAAAATACATAGTGTATTGTAGGTGTGATTAGTCTAGTTGTGTGCTCCAATTTACAAAGTAATGACTCTCAATTCAAGTGTCACGACTGAAAATAATTAAAAGAGGTTGCCTTAATTGCCAACGATCAAGAACCACAAGCCTAGAAGGATTTCAGAGTGGCAAGAGCCAGAGAGCTTAGAATTGGAAAATAAAGTAAGAACTGCGGGAGCCAAAAAATGATCAAAGAGTTTACGTTACACACCCTGGGTACTCTTAAGATCTTCAGTTTACTCGCCTCCTTGTTACGCATTCCTCTTTGTTTTGTGTTTACCTAGAAGCCTCTAGCCTTGATGTTGATTTTGGTAGAGCTAGTCATGGGGAGTGATTAGGAGGATCTTATACATGATGTACCATTCTTTGTGAATAAAGTTATATAATTCATGAAATTGATTTTTTGAAGTTGTGAATATGAGTACGAAATCATGAAATTGTTCACAACATGTAGTGAAATTGGTTGAAATTGGTTCAAGTTGAATTGGTTCTCTATACAATGAACCGGTTCATGTTTCCATTGGAACTAGTAGAACTTATTGCTGAATTGGTTTCTAAAATCATTAAATTGAGTTTGCACTTCTATGAATTCATCTTACCAAAGGAGTACATGTGATGTGCTTATGAAATTTCAAAGTTAAAATATTCCAAAATCCATTGTGGTCATATCACATGGGCATTCATTTGTGCTACCCATCTAGGTCATGCCCCCCTTTTGTATGGGATAACATGTTTCTTAAATAACCTATGATGGCCTTGCCTAAAACTTCATGATTGTGAGTCTAAAGTGGGACCACAACTAACATGTCACACTTGCTTATAATGCCTTATGTGTGTGTGTGTGTGTGTGTGTGTGTATATATATAAACAACTCGTTGAGTAAAATTGACAAATCTATGTCCCTACCTATGTTGGGGTATGTAGTTGTTGTGACCATCACAATGGCCTTTGCATGGTAAATGTTCTTATATTTTGCACATTAGCCTCTTACAAAGCTCAATTATGTTATGACCTAAGGTAAGCGGGTCTAATTTGGATACTCATCTTGAAATGACATCTATATTTAAGTGGTGCGTGGTTAGGTGTGGATGTAAGAATGAATGAACAACAAAAAGGCATCATGTGTTTGAGATAGATTGGAGTCTACGCTATGTGCTTAAATTATGTTAAGCATTCTAGTAGGCTGAATAGTCAACATAATTGGGTGACTTATATGATCATTTGATAAGAAAGGGTATCTTTGATTTAATGATGAATGAGATCAATTCATATGAGCATCAAAATCTCGAAAAAAATGGTTGCGGGCACAACTTGGATTTGCTAATTAGCTTGCACTAATTGTGTGTTTCATATCTGCTAGACTTGGATGCATAGATAAAATGCCCGATTAAGGCCCTCCTACCTTAGTATCCGGGTCTAGAACACCCCTCAATGCATATGGTTTTTGAACTCAAGATTGGACCCAAGAGGTCTTGAAGTTTAGTTTCTCAAATTGGGTGAAGTATTCTATCGAGTTGGGCCCATCAACAAAATTTGAGGAGGAAGTGGATGCCACATTAGTGCAACTTCATTTTCTCATATTTTGAAGTTACACCTCGGTGCAAACTCCTTTTGTCCATAACCTTTTCTCGACCAATAGGATCGCTAGCTTTTTTGGATTCCCTATGGTCTCGGACCAAAAGTAAACCCACCCTTAACCCTTAAGCATCCGGGAAACCCAAAATGGGTCTCTCCATGCACAAAACATGCATTCGAACTACATAATACCATTTTAAGCTAATCATGTCCAAAAAAGACCTTATCTAAAATCAAACTTATTATTGATATAAACCATTTCAATCAATTGAAACCCACATGTTGTAAGTTCATACACTTAACTTGAATGCCCTTAAATACAATACATATGTTGTATTTGATCATCAATATCAAGTATGAGTATGTTTTCGTTTTCTGCTTGATATAAGATAATGTATAAAATAAGGCTCAAACCCATAAGTATAAAGGAGTATGATTTGTGAGCTTGGTGAGGCCCTTCATTATCAATTATGTATATGGCCATTTATTGAGACCTTGTGCCCTTTAAGCGTTAATGAATGGGAGAACTCCACAAAGCCAATTGTAGTGTTGGGGGTGGCGTGTTACCGGTGGGGATGGATAGCTTATACCGGGGCGTGAAGCGGAGCGGTTAGGCTTTGAACCCTAAACCCCACAACGGAGCTTTCTTCGTTTGTCTCTACCTCGTCCTCACGGCCTGCAACTCCATCGCCGCTCCTCCGCCATCGCAACAAGAAGGTATGCATGCATCGCCATCACTCTGTACTCATTGCCCTATGGGTCGCTCATTGTCGCATCAATTTCTGTCTTCCTCATCTCGCTTTCTTTATTCTCCAACATGGCCCCACAACTTACACGGCTGCAAATAAGTTTTGTAGGAGCTCTTGCTTTTCACGATCCTCCTTGTGCCCCCGATCGACCGATTGTAGAGTCTCATAACACCGGTGTGCCCTTTCTTTCCTCTACACGCCCCACTGCCGCTAATGTTATGTGAATTCATGTCTTTGTCTCCAGTTCCCAAACCTGATCGAGGAAACCTGTGTATGTTTCTTTGAAGTGCAAGTCCTTTCCCCTTTTGCGATCTGATATGTTCTGTGAGTATTACTTGTTAAGAGGTGCTCTTCGTCTTCTGGTTGGCTTTTGATCGGAAAGAAACGATCTCTTCCTTCTTGAACGCGCATGCCTTGGGTTTTTAGGTCTTGATCTTATTTCAGACATTTGCACCATTTTTTGATTTGGAGTGGAGGTGAAGGAGCGGATGGCATGAGTGCATTCATTTTTCCTCCTGTTTAGGTTTCTCGGTTAGCGTTGTGTTATCCCAGAGCTTATCGATTCCTCCAGCTCTTTCATGTCTTTCCTTTGTTCTTTCATCTGTCTTGGTTGTCTGAAGGGTTTCAGTTTGTTTGACCGGTTTGTAGTTTATACTAGCTTGGACACGGCCAGTTGCACCGGTTGCATATGAATTAATATCCCGGGCCTCTTCTAATCGTTGTCACATCACTTTCAACCTCGAGCACGGTGTTGGCTATGGTTGGGGAACCGGGGAACTGTGCATCGACGGTCTCAACGCCGTGTTCACCCATGTTGTCCAGTGTATATATGATTCTTGGAGATGGGAGAGATTATTTGTTGGTTATGTTATCATCGCTGAATCGTGGAAATTAAGACTATTTGTTCGCTCTTTGTCTGGACTGACTAGGTTTGGAAGATACATTGTCACTGTTGACTGTAATTGAAGTGGGGTTACTGGGATAAGGCGCAGGGTTATGTAGCAAGGACTAATTTGTAGAGGATTCATGGCATTGCAGAGAAGAGCAGTACGAATTAGATTTGCAACTGACGGCAAGGAGCAAAATGGCGATCAGGGTGATTAACCCTAATGCGGAGACTCTCAGCAAGTCTGCGGCTTTGGCGATGAACATCAATGCTGCAAAGGGTTTGCAAGATGTTCTTAAAACTAATCTTGGTCCGAAGGGGACAATTAAGATGCTTGTCGGTGGGTCGGGTGACATCAAGCTCACAAAGGATGGCAATACTTTGCTCAAGGAGATGCAAATACAAAATCCTACAGCTATCATGATTGCTCGCACAGCAGTTGCACAGGATGATATCAGTGGAGATGGGACTACATCCACAGTCTTGGTCATTGGAGAGTTGATGCAACAAGCTGAGCGGTTCATTTCGGAAGGGATGCATCCACGAGTGCTTGTAGATGGGTTTGAGATTGCAAAGAAAGCTACACTGGAGTTTCTTGAGAGTTTCAAGACTCCTGTTGCAGTTGGTGACCAGCTTGACAAGGAGATGCTGAAGGTGGTGGCTCGTACATCGTTGAGGACAAAGGTGCATGAGGAGCTTGCAGATAAGTTGACCGAGATTGTGGTGAATGCTGTGCTCTGCATTCAGAAACCTGAGCAGGCCATAGACCTATTCATGGTTGAGATTATGCACATGAGGCATAGGTTTGATACTGATACCCGCCTGGTGGAAGGTCTAGTTCTTGATCATGGAGCTCGCCACCCGGACATGCCAAAGAGTGCATCTAATTGCTACATTCTGACATGCAACGTCTCTTTGGAGTATGAGAAGAGTGAGGTGAATGCCGGGTTCTTTTATCACAATGCAGAGCAGAGGGAGAGAATGGTTGCCGCTGAACGCCGCAGTGTGGATGAAAAGGTGTTGAAGATCATCAAGCTGAAGAAGGAGCTCTGCGATGGCACCGATAAGAGTTTTGTTGTTATTAATCAGAAGGGAATTGACCCTGTCTCACTTGATTTGTTTGCAAAAGAAGGAATTATTGCACTGAGAAGGGCAAAGCGGAGGAACATGGAGCGCCTGGTGCTTACCTGCGGTGGGGAGGCTGTCGACTCTGTGGAGGATCTATCTCCTAGTGTACTTGGCTATGCTGGCCATGTGTATGAGCATGTGCTTGGTGAGGAGAAGTACACATTTATTGAGGATGTTAAGAATGCTCATTCCTGTACTATACTTATTACAGGACCAAATGATTACACAATAGCGCAAATCAAGGATGCCATTCGGGATGGGTTGAGGTCCGTCAAGAATACCATTGAAGATGGTGCTGTTGTCTTGGGAGCTGGAGCATTTGAGGTAGCGGCCCGCCAGCACCTTGTGAACAATGTCCGGAAGACTGTGCAAGGGAGGGCTCAGCTGGGAGTGCAAGCCTTTGCAGAAGCACTTCTAGTTATCCCAAAAACCTTGGCTGACAACTCTGGACTTGATACACAAGATGTTCTGATCAACCTCGAGTCTGAGCATGATGCCGGCAATGTGGTTGGACTGGACCAGACTACAGGGGATCCGATTGATCCCAACGTACAAGGGATCTTTGATAATTATTCTGTGAAGAAACAAATCATTAACTCTGCGCCAGTGATTGCAGCACAACTTCTTCTTGTTGATGAAGTCATTAGAGCTGGACGGAATATGAGGAAAAGCTAAGTTGGAAACACTTGACCTAAATTCCACGTCAATGTGGTGCTCAGTCTGCACCCAGTTGGTATTTGTGATTTGGCAGGGCTTTGGTTCAGCCCAAGTAACAGCCTGGGGCCCCATGAATCATACTTGAGATAGAGCAGGTTCATTGAAACGTGAATGTTTTCAACTTCTCGTGATCGCTTAGCTAGTGGTTGTTCCCTCAGAGTCTGTTATCGGATGCAGAGAGGGACCAACAGGCACAAGTAAACATTCATGATGCATACCTCATGTCAAGAAAGATTCAGTATTCTTATCCAATGCTGTGGCATTCCAAACTGTCACACCATGAAATTTTGACAAGAAATTGTGTTCCTTCTCTATATAGAGACTGGCTGGTGAAGCTGATATTGATTGGTGTAACTTGTAACGGTCATATTGGGATGACCTAGGTAAAGCTTTCTGTAATGGCCTTCAACTCTGCAATGTGACCCTGCATGAAGTTATTTGTGAGGTTTGTAGGTTGTTGGAATTGCATATCATGTAGCTATTTATCATATTCGAAAATGTCATTCGAATATGATTCCTGGCTACTTTTCTTGAGTTAGGGTATGTCCAGGGGTAATCCAGGTTGCACGAAGTTTAATATTCATAAGAAGTGTCATCCGAAAAGTTAGCATAGTGATGTTACCATATGACACTAAATATCATATTTAGTGCACTTGCAACAAAAGAGAATGTGTGTACAGTCTAACATCGTTAATATGACACTCGTTTATATGAAACATGTTTGCGAGACCAAACTTTTTAGTTCAAAATTCCCTCTTTTATCATATTAAATAGGTAGTTAATGCTAAAATTCCTTTCACCTATGTCATGTACATCTAAGCTGCATCCATTTTTACTTGGCAACTACTTGAGAACTTCACTTATCATTGTGAACTTAATGAGAATTAAGATTGCTAGTGTAGAATGGACATGGTTAGGGTTAGAGTGGCCTCCACCCTAGTATGTTGTCTTGTACACGGGTGATATAATTTCACCAGTATCTTGATGCTAAATGTCATGCATCATTGTTGTTTAGTTTCTTATTAGAGAACTTTTTATATTTTTGTGTTCATGAAGTTATTAGTTTTCAAAAGTTAGTAGGGAATTTAAATAAGATGACAATTGCTAACTTGGGTAGGCAACACCATAAATCTTTGGACTCTTATTTCAAGAGTTCTTGAGAATTTTTGTATTTGTTTAGAGTTATAAGTTATTATTTCATACCATCTATATTGCTTAAACTCGTTGTATATGTTTTTGAGTTCATATTACTTATGTTCTTGTATTCCCTCAATAATACGACAACATTATGCCATTTGTCATATTAATGAGAAGACGACACCTCGATAATACGACTTTTTTTGTGCTTCCCAAACGTATCATAGTAAAGAGGGAGAATAGAGTGAAGATTTGCAAACATGTCTAGTGTGGAAGATTTGTAAACATTTGTACATAAGGTTTGTGGGTGTTCTTCAATTTTTTTGTAATGTTCTCCAACTTCTACTGGTTACATTTACATAACAAAACTTGTTTTGCATTAGCAAATTTACAATGAAGCATTAGCACCAATCGGATTGAAAATTGGATTTCATTTATGATCATCAACATTGCATGTTAGTGTATTCCTTAATTCAATAGAGCTTCCCAATTGTGTTCACTATTGAGTGTCAGTAGTTGATAAAATTTGAAAACATAATCCTTTTTAAGCATGTGTTTTTATGGTGTTTGTTTTTTATCCTAACCACATCGATCAAATATAAGTGTCTGATTAAGAGAATAACCAAATAACACCCGCATACCTTTGTGCAATGTAAGGAGATGGACGAACTCAACCATTAGAAGTTCCTTACAAGTTGGCAAGTGGTTTTTAAGTATGAAAATTAGAGTTCGGTGCTTTACTCAACCTCTGACGAAATTGACATCACAATAGCAGCAAATTTGGGAACGTTTGAAGCCCGTTACAAGTAATGGATAGTGCAAGCCCCATGTGCAATGGATAGTGATTTCTGCAGTATGCTCGCGGTACTGTAAAGGTTGAAGGTTAACAAATGACAGGTTGGGAACTTGATTGCGATGATCATTGCAACAGCCACAACGGTCGAGCTGAAGCATATTAAGCAGTGCAACTTTGTGTGTAAAATTCTTAGGTTGTAGGAGTAATTGCAACCGATGTCAAGCATCTGGTTGATGAGGCAAGAACTTGAATCACCACAATAGCTGCAAGTTTGAGGACGTTTGAAGCCCGTTGTGAAGTTGCCTTAACACATTTTATTGCCGCTGGTTACAAACTCATTGCCATACAGCTCCGACTCAGTTGGTGACCAATTAGCAAGCTGTTCAAGACTAGCAGCGGACTTACATGTAGTACTGTGGACTCTAACTGCCCTCCCAACACATTGTCAAGGATGCACTCCATCCTTTGGACAGACTTTACCACCGTCTCCTAATTTGCTCTTGTAATCTTGAAGCACTTCATCATTAAGTGTCTTCTGAGCTTTGAAAGTAATTTCCAAGAAGCACATCCCGAACATCTTGCAAAATCAACATGTACCTCAACACTTTCTTGACCTGTAGCGTTGAGACGTCAACTCTGGCAAGCATGACCGATTATGTGCACCAGCTAATGATACAACACATAACTTAACTAATCCTCTAATAACAGGTTGAGGGAAGATTTTGTACCTTACATCACACAATGGAGGGGGGTAATGCAGTGAAACGCGAGGAGTTGAAGTTGAGCTTCGACATTGCAATATTCACCCTCTTGGAGCATGGCGCCAGCGCTTGGCACTCATTGCTGAGCTTCCCTTCCCGTCGAGCGTGAATTTGGAGCACGCCAAAATCTATCACGGTACAGCCGTCGATAACCTCGTGTGTGTTGCAAGTCATTAGGTGTTTCTCTACAACTCCAAAATAAATTCTTGGAGCGAACATGTTTCGGAGTTGTTGAGAAGCGCGCCATGACTTTGGATTGCGGAGCACACAAAGTCATCATCGCACAAAATGATTGACGGCTGTCCTGAAATAGACTCTGGCATGATCCAAACAGTATGCACATGAAACTTGAGGATTCTAGATACTATATATATTGCGACCGATATCACAGCCGGAATATCAGTTTGTGGATTATCCTAGTCCGAATGTCGGATGCCTAGCTCCTTCACCTGGTTCACAAATCAGTTCAAAGACCCGATTTAAATGAAATGCTTTAGACTTAATCCAATTTCTTTTAGACATGTGTTTTTTTTATGGTGTTTGTTCTTTGATCCTCACCGAACCACACAACAATCCAAAAGAGTATGATTAGAAAGAGTAACCGAACAAACACCCGCATACCTTGATGAGACGAGCCTCTGCTGGCTGTGATTCGATATCTGGCGACTGATACTCGTGGGCTTCCTACACCACTGAGACATGCAACATGAGCAGTCAGCATTTCTGAGTCCAGAGGATGACTAAACGTACATCACACGCGCTGTCACGTACATCTACCATGCACATCTCCGGTGTCAACATTCCCCTAGACGCACAGCAATGTCGGAGAAGCCAAGTATGGGCCTTCATCTTCACCATCTCCGAAATGTCAAGGAGGCAATGCAACTCAGGAGTCCACACCGACAGAAACATAGAAACAAAAAGTTCAATAAGCAATCCAAACGACACGCTTGGCATACTTCACCACACATAGCATACATCACGCGCGCTGTTGCTCAACGTGCTTATGCGCTGGCTGTTCAGAGTTCAGAGTTCAGGGTTCAGGTTGTGCTGGCTGTGCAGGCTGGTAAAGGTGTGTGTGTTGCTGGCTGTCTAATGCTGGCTGATGCTTAGTGGCTGATGTTTAGATGTTTAATGTGTAATGTTGGTGTTGTGCAGGCTGTGTTGGATTTGCTGTGTGATCCGACGTGCCTCTTAGAGATGGCAGCCTTGCTCCCGCTCATTGAGTCCCTTGACTTCTTAATCACTTTCGCCCAGAAACGCGATGTGTTCATCTGTGATTTCATAGGTGCAGTGAAGGTGTGCGAGGGGCAACTGTACAACATGTACAATTGTCACTCAGGAGCTTTTAACACCGACGAATTCTTTGTATTCAAGAGCATCACCGAAGGCACCCACGACCACATTCACACCCGTTGGGTGCAGAATGATCCTGAGAACCCAGCCATGTTTGATTTGAATTGTAATGCGGAACACCTTGCATTTGTTGTCAATGGTAGCAAGTTAGCAACATGTATGCCAAGCGTAGAAACGAGGTGACGGGCATAATGGAGCCCATCACACGTGAAACATTTGCAGCAATTGTGGAGGATGTGAAAACCCAATGCTCAGGTATCCTCACCCTACCCCTCTCAATTTTTTTGTTTATTTGCATGTACGTGCGTTACTCCATACCTTTGATGTTATGCTTTTGTTGTTATGTTTATGTTTGCATGTCCAATTTACTAACTTTGTTGCTATGATTTTGTGGCAGGGGCTGCCGCGCAGCTCATACAAGAGCTCCAACGCCGTTTCCCTGAACATGCAGTCTTGGATGCGCTTGGCATGATACCCACAATACTGGTTGCAACCAAATGCAAAAATCACATTTTCGAAGCACCTGGACACTTTGAAAAATTAGTATTGCAATGCCAGAGTGCTTGGAAGTGGGGTTGATAAGGAGGTCATTCCTGGCATCCTTGATCGATGGTTGTTGGATTCTTAACAGGGCTACATCAAGATCGCAATGAAAAACAACGCCCATGCTGCCATGGAACCTCCTTATGACAACAACCCTGTCACTCGAATATGGCGCACCATATCAGCTTCTAGGGTGCTCTCACATGGGTTCCCAGAGTATTTGAAACTTGCAGAAATAGCGTTGGTCCACGTGATCGGAAGTGTAGAGGATGAGCGTGTATTCTCATCCGTGTCTTTCTTGAAGACCAAACTCCGCAACTCCCATGACCCCCACCTTGGTGTAGTTGTTGGCATGTATAGCCAAAACATATATAACCTGCAAAATTTTCCTTATGATGCCGTCTTTGATAGTTGGATGAATGCTGCACCAATCAATGGCCGCTATGGCCTTACTACGTAGATTGCATCATGGCCATCATCGATGGATGAAATTTTGCGATTTAGCCTCATTCCATCCCACGCACAACAACCATCCCATTTTATTTTTTATGTATTGTTGTATAAATTTTGAACTCATTTCAACATCGGAGTGTGTGTTTGTTTGTTGTTTTGCAGGTAGGCAAGATCTGAAGACTGAATGTGGCTGCCGCATTCCACTTCAAACTATAGATTTAGATGCCATATGACCACATGTTACAACAATTACTCGCCATATGACTACTTAAACAACAGTTAGTTGCCATTTTACGAGGCATGATTTTTTAGGAGTAGCCAGAATACCTTAGTGCTGGGCAAAGTTGTCGCCCACTTTTAACTATATTTCAATAAAGACCATCGCCAACATTTTTCCACATATTGTTTATGTTAGTAGCCAAATGTATGAAATTTTGTGAGCATTGTTGCCAAAAAATTTAGCTTCAAACTCAATATAATCGCCACTATTGAAAAATTTGATGCTTGTTCTGTAGCCAGATGATCAACTTCCAAAGAAACAAAAAAAAGGCTGGTGCATACTCGAGGGGGGAGCGGGAGGATTGGAGATGAAGTTGAGAGTGCCGGAGTTTGCCATTTATGCGAGCGAGCGGGGGCCGGCGAGTTGCGGAAGATGACCCGGTCTTAGCTACACATTACAATTAATTTGATGCGCTATGATTTGTAAATGTTGCAGATTTCTTTGGATTTGTTGTGATATTGTGATGATATTCAAGATCACGTACTCATAACATTATCAAGGCCCAATCACACCAACCTTTCCGTCCGGTTCCGACCTTGAAATTGTTGAAAAATAGGTATGGACCCACCACTTTTCACACTATTATATCCAAAGTTGCTGACGGATGAAGCTAGAAGTGGTTGGTGTGATCAACCCCTCAACCATGTGGGTTGGTTCCATGACCTTGGAATATGTCAATTTTACTCCATGTACTCATAACATTATCGGACCGGCACTATTCAATATTCGTACCGGCATCAATTTTTTCCTATTTTTCTTCTTCTCATGAAAGTAAGATAGTGGAGGATCATATTAGATGCTAAATATAGAATGGAACACAACTATGCAGTTGAATAATGTAAAGCTTGACGCACATCATGGCCTACCCAACTCCCTTTTATACAGACAAACACACACATATATATTTAGACACATAAACACTATGGATTGATTGAACGATATGGACACCATACAATGAAACTTTTGATGACAAGTTTTTGTCATGATTTCCGTGTGCAAGTTACATCTACGTTTTTGTGATATAATTTGGCTATAAACATCACTCACATCATTTCTTTTGTTATATTTTTTTCTAAATTTTCCATTATTGTGGGGTTTCATAGTGTTGTGGGAAAAAGAAAAAGAAAAAACACGTTCAAACATTTCAGGGCTCCACCTCTTATTATGAGTCAAGCCATATGCTTCATGAATAACTACAAACAACATCTCTTATACAAAATAACTCAAAGGGAAAGGACCCACCATATTTGATGAAAGTATTCATAAAGTTGCAAGATGTTCTCAATGTTGATTGGAAGATGATACGATCTTTAGCGTTTGGGAATATAAGAAAATGGCACCGCGCTCTTGCATGTTTTAAGTAAGCCTTTAGTTCGATTACTAATTGTACATGAACACTTCTATTTGAGTGGTGTGTGGTTAGGTCTGTGGATCTAGAAATGGACAAAACAAAAACATGTGTTCAAGAATCAAAAGAGATTGAACTATGTGCTCAAAATTTGATTCACATTAGAGTTATTTGTAAAAGTAAAGTGGATGAAACCATGGGTTTGGTTTCGAACCATGAGTTTATGAGAATCAACACAAAGACAGCCAAGTTTTTCTAATGCTTAAATTATCATCCACAAGGAATGGTGTCGGGCCATTAAAAACCGACTTTCTAGCTTATCCTACTAGGATGGGTGGTCCAAGCTAACCTTGCATAGGCCGATCCAAGATTTAGGACAACGAATCCCATGCGCATGCCCTTTTTTAGATCCTAAATTTCTCTCAAAGTTTGAAAGGTGAGAAGCAAGAGGTCCCAAGATCTGCACCCAACTTTCAAAATAAGCTCTGAAACACAATGAGCTTAATTAACTCGCATATTTGCATTAGCCTTGCATTAAGGTAGCAGGGCACATTCCCGCTCGGGTCCTTAAACCGCTCACTAGACCTATCCAAACAAGAGGTACATTATAGCTTCCAACTTCAAATTTCTATGTAATCATGGTGTACATTTTTGGGGTGAGTGGTTTTGGGTACCCCTATGAGTTCTCCTTCCAAAATTCATAACTAATTCAATATTAATCCAAAATTAATTATTCCAATTGGTCCAATTTCCAATGTACTTTGCACATCTTCCAAGATTGATTCCCCCTTAATAACTCCCCAATGAACATGCCAATCTGAAATTCGAGCGGGAATGTGCCCCGCTACCTTAGCGTTGCACATTTCACACGTGTGACGCGCATTTGACATATTTTTGACTGTGCAAAAAGCAACACTGGGCAGTTGCATGCATCTAAATTGTTAATTTTCATCGGCATGGAATCTTAGGGTTCATGGCCCATATGTGCAAAAGGTTTGGGAATGTTACTCTACTAAGGGCGGGTTTAGACCACGGACCATGAAGTCGGACCATGAATTTGGATGGTGACCCATGGTTTAGAATATTGCTTTTAATTAGTTATACATAATGAAGTATGAAGTGCAAATATATCCTAATTCACATAAAATCGTATCAATAGGTTTCTCTCGATGTTCATTTTTCAAGCATATTTCTCTTAACGGTGAAAGACCAATAAATTATCAAGTCAATAGAAGTATTAGAAATTACATAGAAACATTTTGTTCTAAAAAGGAAGAGTTGTCACCCCTGGGGTCATGTTGGATGAGTCATATTAAGACAAGTGACCACACATGGGGGGTGGACTCTATATACCACGTATGAACTAACATGAGGGTTAGAAGGGGTGTTATTTGAGACGTTAGTGTACCCAATATACATAAGGCAAAGACATTCTTTTCCTTTAGACTATGTGTACATTTGAAAAGGCTAAAGAGAATGTTGAGGTATGTTGCGAAACAAGGCCCTAGGGTTTAGAATAAAAGTTGACAGTAGTTGTGCTAGTTTCATCCAATTCTATCATATATTTGTCATATATTTGTCATATATTTGTCATATATCTGGTAATAATCCTCCATGACTACCTTGTAAATTCTTGCTAGGGTTTGCAATTGGGTTCTAGGTTTTTACAAACTATAGGCTCTTGGAGTGCTTGTGGGCTCCCTTAACTTTTGCTCTTTGGAATGTGGCTAAGTTATTGTGTTGCTTGATGTGATTGTTGAGATACATGCTATGAATAAAAAAAATGTACAATGACTTTCTTATTGGAAGTGTAAGTGGATATTACAAGTAATCAATCACTATTTAATTCAAAATATTGATTTTGATGTAGTGGAGGCATTTATTACATAAATTGAAAAGCTTAGTATATATACACAAATCCATTTCTAGCCTGCCCTTAGTATATATGTGTGTGTGTGTGTGTGTGTCTCTCTCTCTCTCTCTCTCTCTTTCTAACTTCTCGTATATAGGGGGTTTTGTTTCATAGTGACCCACACATGTCATTTAGGTATCAATGAAGAGTCCACCCTAAGTGACCACGTAAGCACACACACCTTAATGGAATTTTGTATGTACTCCTAAAATAATGCGTTTCACAAGAAGAGAATATTTCCTTCTCATGCACGTAAATACCTTAACCAAGTTTGGACAAGTTGGCATGCACCTATTTCCCCTAAAAAAAATCTTGAGATTTTCACTCTTGCACCAAAAACCCTTGCCAACCTTGGTGTGAAACAATGTATTGACTTTAATGATTGAGCATACCAAACAATTAGCTACAATGATTGGCCCGGGGAGGGCACTCATACATGTATTTAATAACCCATCTGCGATGGAAGGGTATTTATCATGGGGCTGTTTATCTAAGAAATTGGAATTCTTTACACCCTATTAGTACAGATAAATCTAAATTTTGTCATTTTAGATGACCCTATTTGTATTTATAAAATCGCAACTCAACTAGTTTCTAGTACCCTATGTTCCTTATAATTTTTATATTTGACCCCATGAATGACAACTCATAGGACTCTTGAAAGTTTGTAGTGAAAATTCAATAAGCCATGTCTAGACTGAAGACATCAAACAATGCACATTCTCCACCCCTTGCAACCCCGTCAGATTCGAAATCATATAGCAGCAGCCTCCAGCCACCTTTCTCAAGTATTTGAAGTCACTGTAAAACGAATGAAGACAAGATTCTACTACTAGAACTCCGAAAACCACAAGCATACCACTAGAACTCAGAAAACCGCACACAACCACAAAATGCACGTCAAGAACTTCAACACCAAATCCTGCCTCACAAGCAACGTTGCATTGGTGCAAGCAACCCTAGGCAACGCACAAAGCAAAGAACACCAAAACCCTCATCATCCAAATTTTTCATTCGGGAATTTGGATTGAAAATGGATAGTTTTTCATCCATTGACCACCATAAAATGCATTGTATACCTCTGCCTCAATATTTTTTTCTCTACCTACTATTCCCAACCCTATTTTAGATTGAAAGAATTAGATAAATTGATGCATTATATGGTACCCTTATTTTTTTATACACACAACTTTGTAATTGAAGAGGTGCTTCATTATATCGAAGAATTGTATAAATTTTATCACAAATGAATAAAAAATACCCTACATTCTTTCTCACATGGTTTAATAAATTTTCGCGAGTGCCCTCCCCGGGATGATTGGTTATTTCATGCATCAAACAATTCAAAACTTATATATGTGCTTCTAGATCTCAAAGGACACATGAGATATAAAGAAATACCGTCTAGTGCCTACGGCATGAATACCATCCCAATATGATGTATACATAAGCAACATCCAAGGTAAGTAATGCTTGGTGGTCTTTGACATCGTAATCACCCACAATTTTCTTATTGTATTAAGTTTTGCTCACATGAATTTTAGAAACAACTTGTTTGAATGGAAGGGTTTAAAGCAACAACTTTTCAACTTTTAAAGTTGCATGTTGATTTGCTATGTGTTATCTATGCTTGTTCGAGGTGTTTATATTTTAAAGGAGGATAAATTCTTCAAGATCCTTTCAATTTCTTGAAACTCATGCAAGATAACACGTACTAGAATTCACCCAACTCAAAGATGAAGCAAAATCACAATTCATGATAACAACATTATCAAGTCATTTAGTTTATTTTCAAATACATGAAACTAAAAAACTCACCAATATACTTTGAGGCATTAAATACCATTCTCTCCTTTTAATATGACATGTTTGGTTGCGCAAGAAAGTATCATATTATACGTAGCATCTGCATAATATGACATTTTGGCCTCAAATGTGGTGCTATTGAGGTTTTTTCAAGAAAATGGCCTATTTCAATGTGAAATGTCATTTCGTATACACAATGAAGATGCATAAGTATGAAAGAACATTTTTACTGAAGAAATATGCTCACAACGTCACACAATATGGAGTTTAAAAAAAAAATCCCGTGATGATGTCTCCATGATATCACACACTGTGAAAGTAAGAATCTTTGTATTCTGATGACGCTAGAATTGATATTCATTAAATATTGCATGTTCATCACACCTACAATTGAACACTACAAAGGATGCTCCACTTCAAAATCTGATGGTAATCAAGCATACTTAGGGGTTTGAGGACCCTTTACTGTTGGTGTTGGTTGGTCATCCACATCATTCCACTCTGTTGGCTCTTCATTCAAATCTAAATCCAAATGAAGTTGTCTACCCCATGCCAAATCCATCAACTCATCCATGCTATACTTTGCATCAGCAATCTCCTGTCATGCCAATTAGACATATTCTTCAATAGGCACTTCCTCACTTTCAAGATTCAAGGAGGAAACAAGACCAATGATCAGGAAGAACCGGCGGTTAGTTACAGATGAAGCGGTTGAGTTTGAGAAATAACTGGTTGAAGTTCAAGACTTCAGACAAATTACCAATCATTTTGGAGGAATCTATACAAGAATATACCCCAATTTAATAAAGGAAAACCGGAGGATGTCAACATGTGACCGGTTGGACTTGCAAACACTAGGATCTCAACCAGTTATGCCCAGAAATCTCCCGGACCACTTGAACAAGACGGGGTGAAAAATAAACACTAGAAAAGTTGGGTCGACGGGAAATGCGTCATATCATCGAGGTGTTGTGTCATCGAGGTCATCAAACATCCCCAAACATTCTGCACACATAAATACACTGAGAGTCGATAGATTCTATGATGGAGACTAGAATGGACAGTTGATATGCAAGTGCAACACTCGACAGCGTTGATAGGTCCATGCAGACTAGATTTGATAGTTTCAATTATTGAAAGAAAAGGAAAGTGAGAATCGAGGCAAGACTGGCATACAGACGTGTTGCATGTTGACGCGTCGATTCTGTGTGTCTGTCTCTGTCTGCACAAGTGGGAAGCGGAGGTTGTGAGCCTGAGATACGATTCATTTGCATGATGGGCCTACCTAGTATTTGTATGTTGCAAAGGATGCTCCACTTCAAGATATGATGGTAATTAAGTATATTTAGGGGTTTGAGGACACTTGACTGTTGGCGTTGGCTCGTCATCCACATCGATCATTCCACTCTGTTGGTTCTTCATTCACATCTAAATCCAACTGGATTTGTCTACTTCATGTCAAATCCACCAACTCATTCATGCTATACTTTGCATCAACAACTTCCTGTTCTGCCAATTGCACGTGTTCTTCAATTGGCACTTCCTCACTTTCAAGATTCCAGGAGGAAACGAAATGGGGTGAAAAATAAACACTAGAAAAGTTGGGTCGATGGGAAATGCGTCGTATCATTGAGGTGTCGTGTCATCGAGGTCAATCAACATCCCCAAACATTCTGCACGCATATATACGCTGGGAGTCGGTAGATTCTATGATGGAGACTAGAATGGACAGTTGATATGCAAGTGCAACAGTCTACAGCGTTCATATATAGGTCCATGCAGACTAGATTTGATAGTTTCAATTATTGAAAGAAAAGGAAAGTGAGAATTGACAGTTGATGCAAGACTGGCTATATCGACGTGTTGCATGTTGGCGTGTAGATTCTGTCTGTCTGCGCAAGTGGGAAGCGGAGGTTGTGTGAGCCTGAGATACGCTTAGCATGATGGGCCTGGCTAGTATTCGTATGTTGCAAAGGATGCTCCACTTCAAAATATGATGGTAATTAAGCATACTTAGGGGTTTGAGGACTGTCACTTGACTGTTGGTGTTGGTTGGTCATCCATATCGATCATTCCGCTCTGTTGGCTCTTCATTCAAATCTAAATCCAAATAGGTTTGTCTACCCCATGCCAAATCCACCAAACATCCTCAAACATCTCCAAACATTCTGCACACATATATACACTGGGAGTCGGTAGATTCTATGACGCAAACTAGACTGGACAGGTGATATGCAAGTGCAACACTCTACGGCGTTTGAATGGACAATTGATATGCGAGTGCAAGACTCTACGGCGTTGATAGGTCCTTGCAGATTGGATTTGATAGTTTCAATTATTGAAAGAAAAGGAAAGTGAGAATTGATAGACAAGACTAGCATACAAACATGTTGCATGTTGACGTGTCGATTCTGTGTGTCTGTGTGTGCCTCAGGGGGTTCACTCCCTCTTATATTTTGCATACACGTGCATTCGGGACCTATTTATTGGGGGGGGGGGGTTATTTACTTTGCAGAAAAGATTATAAGGTGATGGTATTTTACATGTAAAAAGCCTGAAAATATTATATGATGGTATTTTACATGTAAACATGTTTCATTATTTTAAAATCCCTTATTTTACATGTACATTTTTTATAAAATTTATCTACAATGAATATATTGGACCCTATTTTTTATCGCACGTTGTTCTACGATTTTCACCAGTGAACCCCCCGAGGTGTGTGCAGGTGGGAAGCGGAGGTTGTGAGCCTGAGATACGATTCATTGCATGATGGGCCTTAAATTGGATGTTGTCGTAAAGTTGTATTAGTTTTGGTCACTTCTTGAGTTCTTCATTAGCCATGGGAATGTTGGGCCTGTGAGTCTTATTAAAATCAGTGGATTTGCATGCAGGTGAGGCGTGTCTTCAAGTGCATGAATTGGAGCCCATGTCATGAACGGGGGAGAATCGACTACTAGTACTTACAGATGAACCGGTTGAGTTTGAGGAATAACTGGGTGAAGTTCATCAAGACGTTGGGAAACCTAGCGATCGTTTGAGAGGAGTCTGTGGAATATACCTCGAATTAATGAAGAATAAGACTGAAAGATCACACCATGTAACCGGTTGGACTTGGAAACATTGGGATCTTGACCAATTATGCTCAAAAATATGCCTGGACGTTGGTTGTAGCTCATAGAGTAGATATTAGATTCAATTTTGATACTTTCTGAATCTCAGCACTTAGAGTCCCCCTTAAAGCCTTAAAGTTTCACACATGTAGCCGGCATTTTCTAACACGATGGAAAAAGCCTTGAAGAATCACACATGTGGCCGACATAGTTGGCGTGACGGAGAAAGTAATGTAGAAGGGCATAGATTTGGATTTCTTGAACTACAATTTTCATAGATATATATTTTCTACTTTTTTACTTTTTAATATTTTGTTTGAGAAAGGAGTCAATCCACCGCATCGATATTCCTCAAGTTTTCTTCTCCTTGTTATTGGAAAGAGGTCAACCCATGTTGTGAATAAGGGTTTGGAAATTTACGGTACTATCAAAACTTAGAAAGAAATTGTGATTTTTTTGTTGAACATCGTGATATCAATTTCCAAGCCTGTGAAAAACCACTCCAATATCACACTTGTACTACATGTAATGCAAAATTGCTTACATGTAATAGAAATGATTTTGTCCACCTTAATGCCTACTATCCTTGAGGCACATTGTGGGCCTTAAGGCATCCCTTTTCATGGACTCACAACACATGCCTCTATCATTGCACTTTCAGGCTTTTAGAAGCAAGGTCACATGTTCCATCCTTTTTTTCTTAATTGCCCACCGATTATGTTATACAAGGCTCGCTTTCCAAAAAAAAACAAAACTTTTGTTCCTTTCATTTAGAGAGCAAAAACACTTGAGATAGAGAGATCATATATGATGCACAACAAAAACATAGGATGTATGTGGGCTTTGTGAAAGGATGGAGCAAGCGACTTGCTCAAAAAGATCCAATAAGCCGGTGGTAGAGGTTTATTTGTGGATCCATGAGTGGAGATGCACTTTAAGCAACATTTCCAACCTTGTCACCTTGTATGAATGGTGTCAACCTTGGCCCGGGGGGTTGGACTCTTCATACCACGTATACACTAATGTGAGTGTAAGAAGGGGTGTTATTTGAGGCATTAGCATACATAATACCGTGATGCCTTTGACCACTTCAACACAAATTAAATATTCTTAGGAAAACCATAATATTTTAAATTTGTGTTTTAAAATTCTCAAAATTAATATGGGAAAAATAGTTTTTCCCTTTGAATCCGGGATTGCATAGTGTAAAATCGGAAATTATAATAATTGTTCGCCTTTGTTTGCTTGATACAATCTTTGAGGTACTATTATGGATGAAAAAAATGTTCAATAAATTTTTTATTGGAAAGTGAAAGTGGATTGTGTAATAAAATATTATTTAATTAAACATTTATATTTTTTTCTATGTAGTGGAGGAATTTATTACATTACATTGAAAAGCTGAGTATAAATACACGAGTCCATTTTCTAGCATGCTGTTACTAAGTATACACTTGTTTTTCAATATAAAATTCTTGTATATAATATATATGGCAACCCATAGATGTCATTTAGGTTTCCAATGAAGAGTCCACCCCCGGGACCCTAAGCAAGATATGCAAGAATTTTAGAACATACTTGAAACTTACCTTACAAAATAGTCTATCATATTTTGAAATTTAAAAATCACATAATCACTTCATATACACATAACTCCCATTAGTTCTCAACAAATTGAAAGCTTAAGAACAAATGTGCCTATACCAACGAGTAAACCAAACCTTGATATTTTGAAAACAAATTACTTGTATTAATATATAAGTTCTAATATCCTAGACTTTATTTTTGTAAAAAAAAATATTTGTGGTCATAAAATTTTGAAATAAAAATGTGGTCATATTCTCAAGGTTCATTAAAATGTGAAAATTGTTGATCTTTTGGATATATAAGTTCATGCCAAGATGGTGTAGAACTGAGTCATCTAATCATTGGCAACTTGATTTGGTCGCCTCGTGCTTGAAAGCCTTACATGAGTATCTATCCACATATGGATACACTTGTTATTCATATTTACATTATAAGAGTCAAAGATTTACTATGTCCGAAGACTTTGAGAACTCTTAGACAAGATGAAAGCCTTAGTTCAACAAAGCTAAATAGCCTTAAAAAATTTAAGTTCAAATGCATTTTATGGCACAACTCAATGTAATGTCCCAACTAAGGGCATTATGGGATAACAACTAACCTTTATTTCCGAATTATGACCACTAAATGACCATAGCTTGTGGAAGGCGTCAAAGGTTATGACAAAGGTGAGTGATGTTATCTCTATGACAAAGTGCCTTGAATGTTGACATCTTCACATGTGTGGCTGAGGCTTGTCTATGACAATAGAGGACGGCCTTTCATTTCCATTGTCGGTCCTCACATGTATTTTGCCGCCCTTAGCCCCCCCATCGATTTCATGAAAGAGCCTTGGGTAAGGACAAGGGGTCTCAAGGTTTGAGGTGATCGCTATGACAACATGCCTTGCTTGTTACGATAACCGTAAATTAATGGTAAAGGATTTTGTGAATAACTCCAAAGGACAAGTTCAAATTCGCCAGCCACCACCGTTCCCAAAACCCCATGGAATGAGGTGGAGGTAGGTCGCGATAAACTATAATGAAATACTAATATCAAGTTCTGTAGTTTGTTGTTCACTCGATTGTATGGACACGTTTGTTGACACATATTGTCATGTAATTTAACTTTCAAATTTGCATAAACATAGATATATGTTTATCGTTTCAATATCCCAAGCAGAACTAGTTGTGTTGTATATACTACCTAGTTTCATATGTCATACATGTATCCTTCATGTAGTAACATATGAGTAATCATAAACTTATGAAATCAAATTTTGAGTATATTCAATCATATGTAAAAGTGCATTGCTACTTATGCATGTGCCTTACAATTGGGTACATTATGTTACATTGCATAAATGTTGACCTTGTGAACAATTTAATTGTTTTGGGAGTTTTAATTGGTTGTGATAGGGCATTAGTGTAGTCTATGTGTATGTGCCCCTCGACATTGGCATTACGATGGTGAGGTTGAGGGGAGAACGCTCTTTGGTGGGTTCGCAAGGTAGTGGCTTTTGTTCATAAGGGTTCATGTGGGTCGATCATATTCTTAGGTTAATAAAGCATTTGCAAAAGTTGGGTTATTCCAGAGGGTTTTTGTGGTTTCTCATGGTGAATGCTCACGTTCACGATGGTATACTTTCGAATGTTGTTGTGATTATATTGGTCAAACTACTCTTTTGTAGTGAATTTGTTCTCCTTCTTCCTTATCTCACTGATAATTGGGTTGGTGCAAATACTAAGGAGGTGAACATATGTGTTTGTTTGTTTGTTTGGGGTGGCATAGTATGGAAAAACAATAGCACACAATTAGGAAAATAAATAACCCTATCCTTACAAATGTAGAGATTAGTCCAAAATATATTCATCTAGTCGAATAAAATGGACTAAACTTTTATTTTCCCCACTTGGATGATGGGCTTGTTTTATTTTCAAAAACTACAAACATCACATCATACCCAATTTATACATACCCACCTTACCGTGTTATATTGAAGTAATATACTTGGTCATGACTTACTTCGATCACGTGGGTTCTATGTGAGTACATGTTATGCACCCATTGCTACGTAACATTTCTCTATCAGTTGGGTAGGGTTACCTTTGGCTTGATTCTAGAAGTTCTCTCTTTCGTGCTTCCTCTCCCTCTACTTTTCTTCCACTATTACACGTTCACATTGATGTACCCTCTTTCACGCACTTTGACAATAGTTTAGGTGTGATTTGATATTGGGATTAGTTTCAATGCCAAGTCCTAACCTAAAATGGAACCCAAAATTGAGGACTTTGTTTTACATTTGAAGTCATTCATGAATGGCTATACTTATGCATGGTTTGTTGAAGGTTTTTATGCATGAATTTGTATGGGTTTGTATGAGGTTTTGCAAGTGCCATGTATTGGGCATGTGTCCCCCATTTGAGTGTCCATTGAAGGTTATGTGCTAAAGTTACACAAGCTGCAAATCATGTCTTAGGTAATATTGCATAAATATTACATACTTGTGGTGATTGGTGCAAATGGTGTATTTTTCATTTATTCCTTACACATAATTATTCTAATCATAAAAAAAGAATGGTATAAAATATTATCATGCTCCCTCAATTTTAAGTAATGATATGGTAGTCTAAACCATCACTAATTAGAAAATTAGGTAATGCAATGGTCTAATTAATATCTCTTCTACATCAAAATACCCCCTAGATCAAATCCTTGTCACATGCGGCATATAAACCCCTCTAATGAGTTACTCTATTCCCCCCCCCCCCCCTTCCCTTTGTACTTGGAATACTAGTTTTCGGGTTTGACCTGGGGATCCCTAGATTGTTTGTGGTTGTAGTATTGGTTGTCATTGTGTAAGCAATCAATACCAAGAAATCATGGAGAGACAAAATGTCTATGTGTTTTACCTTCAATTTTATAATAACTAGAAGCATCTACCGCATTAGTATCAGAGTCACGAGGTCTAAGTTAGTGAACACCAAGCAAGACTCTTATATCATTTCATTCAATCCCATCTCGATTGGAGACATCGGGCCAATACTTAGAAAATTTAGGAATGTTGGTGTTCAAAATCATAAGGTCCAACTAATTCCCAAGAGGAAAATGTTGAGAAACATGTAAATTTAACATAGGCCTCCTCATTGGTAGAATTGGTCGCCTTAAAAACAAGTGTGTGTACTTCATACCTATTGTTATATGGGGCATTAGGAAAAACATAGCATACCAAGAGAAGGGTCAAGAGTTTGTAATTTATGTAAAATCATATTCATGGTCTACCTGAACTTGGATGAAATTTTGGATAACCCTTCTCATCTAGAAAAAAAATGAAACCCAAATTTTGCTCATTCTAGGGTTTCAAGGTCTAACTTTGTGCTCATTTGCATTGTTGGGTAGTATTGCATCAATACATGTGAAACTTATTCTCTTTAATACAAGTCGGATCTATAAGCCATGGTAGATGTGAATATGTAATCTTCTAAAGGCTATAAAGCAGGGAAGAAAGCACATAGCATTTGAAACACAAGGTGCATCTATCACCCTTAGTTTACAAACTTTTATTTGTGTTCAAACCACTTGTTTTTTCACTTCCAAACCAAGTTTACCCATGACCCCACCAAGAAACAGGCAAGAGACTTGTTTGCAACCTCCAAGCTTGCCTTAAAGAAGATAATGTGGAACATATCATTAAAAAAACTTATCACACGCCCAAGTCACACAAAGAAAAATATTCTCCCATACTGTGCCACATGTGCCACCCAAACAGACAAACACATGGGTCCATCTCTTTAATATTTGCACCAACCCAACTATCACTGAAGCAAGGACAGAGGGGTACAAATTCAATGCAATAAAGTACTTTGACCAATACAATCACAACAACACCTGAAGGTATACCCTCACAAACTTAAGCACTCGCCATGAGAAAACCCAAAAACCCTTTAAAATAACATATTTTTTTGCAAGTGTTCTCTAACCTAAAAATGGTTGATTAACATGAGCCCTCGTGAACAAAAACCACTACATTGAAAACCCATCAAAGAACATTCTCCCCTAAACCTTGTTATCATAATGTTGATGTCAAGGGACACATATACATAGACTTCATTGATGCCCTAGACACAACCAATCTAACTATTCAAAACATCTCAATTTATGCATTGCAATAATTTACCCAATTGCATGGCACATGCATGAGTAGAAATTCACTATTATGAATGATTTCAATACAATCATAATTTGGTTTCACGAGTTTATGATTACCCATATGTTTCTACGTGTATGACATATGAAACTAGGTGGTATATACATCACAATAATTTCTACTTGAGCTATTTAAACGATAAAGATGTATCTATGTTTAATGCAATTTTTCAAAGCAAGCCACATGAAAAAATGATGTCGAACAAATGTGCCCATACAATAGAGTGAACCACAAACTAAATATCTCGAAACAATATTTAGTTTTATTGTATCACGACTTACCTTCCATCCCATGGGTCCTTGGTAACGGCAATAAACGACGGATTTGAGCTTGTCATAACATTATTCGGATGTATAACAGTGTTATGTGGGACTAGTAGTATTTCAGAGGATATTCCCGGATAGTTCCCACATTCAAGCTGAATGTGGGAAAAGTTCCATGGAATACCATCAGTCCCACAAAACGCTGTTATGAATCTGAATAATGTTATTGTCCTTTGGAGTTATTGACAAAATCCTCCAACATTAAATTAAGGTTATCGTTACAAACAAGGCATGTTGTCATAGTGGTCACCTCAATCCTTGAGGCCACTTGTCCTTACCCAAGACTCTTTCATGAAATCGATGGGTGCCTAAGGACGGCAAAATACATGTGAGGACCGACAATGGAAATGAAAGGCCGTCCTCTATTGTCATAGACAAGCCTTAGTCACACATGTGAAGATGTCAACATTCAAAGCACTTTGTCATAGACATAACATCACTCACCTTTGTCATAACCTTTGACGCCTTCCACAAGCTATGGTCATTTAGTGGTCATGATTCGGAAGATAAGGTCGTTTTTCCCCCCTAATGCCCTTATGTGGGACCTTAAATTAAATCAATGTGCCATAGTATGTATTTGAATTTAAAGTGTAAAGGCTCTTTATTTTGTTGAACTAAGGCTTTTGTTTTGTCCGGGAGTTCTCAAGCTCTTTGTACATATCAAATAACGGAGTCTTGTAATTAGTATGAAATTTGAGTTTAACAATATAAGGATAAATAGTACACTAAATATGATATTTAGTGTCATATGGTATTTGATGTCACTATGGCAACTTTTCGGATGTCACTTCCCATGAAAAAGTGGACAAATGTTGTCATGGATGATGGATGAGTTCATCCATTGGCCAAAACCCTACCTTCTCTTGTCAACAACTTGTGATGGAATATTGTTCTGGATGATTGAAATTTGGATGAAAAATCACTTGGGAAGTGACAATAATTGCAACAGTGTAAATCTATAATCCCCCAAAAACATTACAAGGAATGACAATTAATGTTGAGTTAACATTTAGTATTGGTGACTTTATAGTGGAGTTTACAAAGGCACCACGGGCCTTGGCTTGGTGGTTAGGGCTCATGGCCCCCAATGAGGAGGTTGTGGGTTCTATTCCCCATGCCGGCGTGGTGCTCACCACCTTAGTCCACCCAACTATGGCGGGGGGTCCTTGGACCTTGTTGTATGGGTACCTCAAAGCCCTTTGGGGGGATACCATGTCCGGTATCTTCAAGGCACTAGTGGCTAGCTAGGAACTAGTATAGTGTGTCACTATAGTGTCCATCCTCGAAAGGGGAGAGTAGTATTGTCCCAATGTCCCCTTGTCCAGTGGGCATCGGGTCATTGGCATTACGAACGGACACTTCATTCACGCCGGCCCCTTGCTAAAAAGGGACCGGAGTTTCTATCTATCTGGAGTTTACAATTAGTATTGAGCAAGACAATAAGAATTGGTGACACTAAATATGATATCTAGTGTAGTCTAAGGCTTTCAAGGCTTAGGTGACCAAAGATAGATGTCAGTGATTTGATGACTCGCTTCTACACCATCTTGGCAAGATTAATGTATGCAAGAATCAACATTTCTCACATTTTAATGAAATGTGAAATGATGTTCACAATTCATTTACTCCTCTTACAAAATTATTTTTTATAAGTCTAGGATATTAACACTCATAATTAAATTCAAATAACATGTCTTCAAAATACCAGATTTTGGTTCACATGTTTATATATGCACATTTGTTGTTACACTTTCAATATACCAAGCTTTAATGGGAGTTATGTGAATGTTAAGTGATTACGTGATATTTGAATATTCAAAATACGATGGATCATTTTGTAAAGCAACTTTTGAGTATCTTCTAAAACTCTCACATTTCCAACCGGGGTTGACACCACCCATACAAAGTGATGAGGTTGGAAATGTCGCTTTAAGAGCATCCCCGTTCATGAAGCCACAAACACACCTCTACCATCGACTTTTTGGATCTTTTGAGCAAGGTCACATGCTCCATCCTTGACCAAAGCCCACTCTCTCCGAGTCTCTCTCTCTCTCTATATATATTTATTTATTGGCCATTATTTATGTTATAGAGGGCCATTGTCTCTCAAACCCTTCGGCTCTCTAAATGTACGGAGCCAAAAACAAATAGTAAGCAAACCCTATATAACATAATCGGTGGGCAATGAAAATTTAGGATATAATATGTGAACTTTGCGAACATATGGAACATGTGATCTTGCCTTAAAAAGTTTGAAAATTCAATTGTAAAGGCCCAATTTTGACTCCATGAAAAAGGATGCCCTAAGGCAAGCTTGCTTTTTGCACCCATCCCAATCCATTTGACAATCGGCCGCTACCACCAGCTCCATTTGACCCGTCGAAAGACATAGGGCCATCACTTGACAAATCATTTTTCGGAAACACGCAATGATAAAGGAGATTTTTCCTACACAAGCTCACAAGTGCATCATTCCAATTTCTGTAGAGTAATCGTTATAAAGATCTTCAACAACTTCATAGTGAAATTGATTTGATTGCATATTGTTTCAATTTGTACTACTTGTATATGTTGTTGTGATTTTTAAAAAGGAAACTAGTGAGAGTTTATAAAAGCGTCAATTTGAAAAATTAGGTGTCACAAAACATGTTAAAAGTTGACCAACCCGGCAAATGTTCGGCGATGTAAAAAATTCTCGGGGGGTTCACTCCCTCTTATATTTTGCATACACGTGCGTTCGGGACCTATATATTGGGGGGTTATTTACCTTGCAGAAAAGATTATAAGGTGATGGTATTTTACATGTAAACATGTTTCACTATTTTAAAATCCCCTATTTTACATGTACATGTTTTTTCAAAATTTATCTACAATGAATATATTGGACCCTATTTTTTATTGCACGTTGTTCTACGATTTTCGCCAGTGAACTCCCCGAGAAAAAATTGGTTGTCACATTAAAGACATGACCCTTCATCGAAAATCATACATTGTCCTAAGGCCAACAATGTGCCTTGAGGATCTTAGGCATTTGTGAGCTCCAATTCATGCACTTGAAGACACTCCTCACCCGCAAATAAGGACTCGCGGGTTGAACATGGATGAACCACCAATGAACGGGCAGAATTGACTGCTAGTTATAGTTGAAATTGGTTGAGTTTGAGACATATTCGGTGATAGTTAAAGAAAAACTGAAAGATGTCAACATGTAACTGGTTGGACTTGGAACACTAGGATCTTCACCGTTCATGCCCAAAAACCTCTCCAAACACTGCCAATCTAAGGGTTGGTTCACACGGAGTCCCAAGTCCTAAGTCCCAATTTCTTGAGGCCAATTTGTGCAATCCTGACCATTGAGAGCATGGAAGTTGGGACTTACCACGTCACATAGGGTCCCAAGTTCCAAGTCCCAAGCATGACATGGATGCCTATATGGCAACACTTTTTGGAGGTGAGGCTCGGGACTTGTGTTGAGAGTTGGGTCGAGCAGAAAAAACTAGACCCAACTCTCAACACAAGTCTTGGAAATACTTTTGCATAAAATAAACAAGACCCACCTTGAATGATTACTAACCATATTTTAATGGTTTCTTGACGCTCAAAAGTTGGGACTTCGCCTCCATGTCGGGACTTGCTAACATGAGTGGGACTTGGGACTTGGGACTTAGGACCCCATGTGAACCGGCCCTTCCTAGGACTCACGCAGTGACAAAACATGTACACACAACTAAACGGCAACAGAACCAACATATCATATTAAGGTAGAAATACCATAACCCGTGAAAATAAGGTGATTCGCATTGAAGATCTGGTCTGACAATCATGAGATAATTCTCCAAGATAGACAAGAAGGATTCATGAAGAATGCAAGTTGTTTCATATATTTCTGCCCTATACAAAAAATGCTACAAGTTTTCAAAGTGGAAAGTTGTCCAACCCCCTACTCGTTCACTAGATTCTCCCTACACCGAACACGATACTCCGCATTTTCATACATAACATCGCCTAAATCGGTTACCTCATGAGTACATCAATACTTGACTCCCATTGGCTACACTAAGTGTACACGCATTGAAGTTACCGCTGAACCATGATCGGTTTTAGAAATGGCACTTCATCATTATGACAGCAGTCTAGTGCACAAGTAGAGGGTGGTTAATGGGTTAGGGTATTTCTACCTTAGGCCCATCCCATCATATCTTATCTTTAATAACCTCAAATTCCCATCCGGACATGGATTATCCAAGTGGCAACGTCGAATAACTGTACGTGATCAGTACTGACACCACCAAATTCTCACTGCCCTTTTCTTTCAGTTATTGAAACTATCAAATCTAGTCTGCAAAGGACCTATCAATGCCATAGAGTCGTCTTCCAAGTGCATATCAACTGTCCATTCTAGTCTTGCATCTAAGTTAAGTTAAGAATCTACCGACTCCTAGTGTACGTGTGCAGAATGTTTGGGGATGTTGACCCAATTACCTAATACCTTAACTTAGGGTTGGTTTACACCATGGACCATCAAGTCGGACCATGGAAGATGGCCTTTTTCCCAGGATCCGGTTCAGTGTCCATGAAGTTTTTGGGCATAGTCGGTCAAGATCTTAGCGATTCTAAATCCAGCCTAGTTGTTGCATGTTGACATCTTCTGGTTTTGCTTTATTCATTTGAGGTATATTCTATAGGTTCCTCTGAAATCATCGGTGATTCTCCTGAAGTCTCCAACTTCGACCGGTTATTTCTCAAACTCAACCGGTTCATCTGTAACTAACCGCCGATTCTTCCCAGACATAGGTCCGATTCCATGATCAATCTACAAAGCCTTTGGGCCCCTCACTAGGTGTAAACTGAATGTGGACCAAGAGGAATGACCATGCACCAAACAATGAATGTGTTGATTTTTAATTATATGCCCAAAAAGGGGGGTTTAGGGAAAAAATCAAGTTCAGTCATTTCCTTGTCTTCTCTTGTCTTCATCTTCTCTACCCCAACAAAAACTCCTTCAGAAAATTTTATCATACCAACATTTCTTTGGCATGGACCCTTGCCTTTTTTTTTTACAGGAGAACATCTTTTGCCTCTCCCACCGCAAAACCTTTTGGACCATGTCAATGGATAATGTAGGCCTTAAAATATGTCTTTTGGGGACCTAGAACTTCATGGTCACTCTGACATTTTTTTCCTTGGTGTAAACCGAAGTGGCCCCAGGATGAGTTCAACAACCAATCACATATTTTACGTGGCCTTGGAACGACTTCATGGTCCATGGTGTAAACACTCCCTCAAAGTATATTGGTGAGTCATTGGTTTCATGTATTTGAAATTAAACCAAATGACTTGAATTCTAGTGTGTGTTATCTTGAATGAGTTTCGAGAAAATTAGAACGATCTTGCAGACTCTTTCCCTCCTTTCAAATATAAACACCTTGAATGAGCGTAGATAACATGCATCCATCTTCTTTGTAGTCATCCTTATAGTCTCCCTCTGGTTGGTTGGTTGGAAATGTCCATTAATTGTGATTAGCACTTATGCATTTTGAATGCATTAATATCAACTTATTGAGCACAATGATGTCACAGATACAACACTTTCTCTCAATGGAAGCTAAGAATGTCACAAAGTTGATAAACGAATTTGACATTAAATCCACTAGATTGCAGTAGTGCAGGTGGACTACAATGGTAGGATGCACCAAACATCAAATGTTAAGGTATTCCCCTCAAGTGGCTTCACCTTAGGTCCCATGAGTTAGACTTAAGCTTTGGGTTTAAGCCACTCTTTTCATCAGACATGCGAACCTTATGGCAGGACACCAGTGTCCCATAATACACCAATTAAACCCTAATACTTGTGTCGACGTCAAAAATGGTCAGTTGGAGGTGATCAAAGCGGCATTGAGACTATCTCGACGCCATGTACACGCTCAAATGATCAAAGTTAGTTTTCATTTTCGATCACTTACAACCACAAAACCAATCATTAAGGAGGCTCCGGTTTATTTTGGACACCAATGTCCCACCATAAGGTTCGTGTATGGAATTGAATCTTATATAAGTTGAATTGAATCAACGATTCCAAAAGATATGGTGTGTGTGTGTGGGTGGCCACACAAGTGCATGAGCATATAGTCCCAAGGGTGCATGATTGTCAACTCTAAATTGACATATTTATTGTGTCTACGAATACACCCTCAAAACTGCGATCTAGCTTGATTGAAAGCCCTATTCTTAGGGTTCATAGAGTGTATACTAATATTCTCAAATGTTTGGATCATGGTTTTCTAATTTGGAAAGTTGTTAGTTAAAACCATGTCCTTTCATACAAGTTGTTTCCAAAAATCGTGTGAGCAAAACTTCATTCGGTAAGGAATTTGGTTGATTACAATGTCAAAGACTATTTCCCGAGGGTGGACTCTTCATACCACGTGAGAACTAACGTGAGTGTAAGAAGGGGTATTATTTGAGACATTAGTGCACATAGCATACATAAGGGAGAGGTATTACTTTTCTCTAGTGTGTACATTCAAAAAGGCTATTAAGAATGTTCAAGTAAAGGTTGATGTACAAAAGGGTCCTTAGGGTTTAGATTTTCCTTTTACATAACAAATTTGTTAGTTTCCATCCAATTCATGTTTTCATCCAGTATTCTGATGGTAATAGTCCTCAACGACTACCTTGTTTATTCTTGTTGGGGGTTGCTTTTGGGTTCTAGGTTTTTACAAACCAGAGGCTCACAGAGTGCTCATGGGCTCCCTTGAGTTTTGCTCTCTAGATTATGGCTGAGTTATTATGCTCTTGTCTTTGTTTGCTTGATGCAATCGTTGATTTACATGCTATGAGTCATTTAATAGTGGAAAGTGAATGATGCTTGATGACTTTCTTATTCGAAATTGAAAGTGTATTTCATATGTAAGAAACTCTTATTTAATTTGATGATTTAATATTTTGTATATGTAGTAGAAGCATTTATTACATTACATTGAAAAACTTAGTATAAATACATGAGTCCATTTTCTAGCATGTCACTAGTACATTTACATTTGTTTTTTGCTATAAACTTCTCATATACAGGGGATTTAATTTCATTACGACTCATACAAGTCATTTCGGTTTCCAAAGAAGAGTGCAGCCCCCGAGGACCATTCAACATTACTTACCTTGGATGTTGCTTACGTGTACAACATATTGGGATGGCTTTCACACCAGTGGTACCTGAAGGTATTTCTTTATATCTCATATGTCCCTTGAGATCTAGAAGCATATATATATGTGCTTTAAATCGTTGGATGAAGGGAACACCCAATTATTATATCTAATTGTTTGGTAATCTTATGACTTCCATCATATGCTCAATCAATAAAGTCAATACATTGTTTAACAAAGGCTCACAATGACTTTTGGTGCAAGAGTGAGAATCTTGGGATTTCCTTCAAGGGAAATAGGTGCATGTGAACTTGTCCAAACCTAGTCGACGTGTTTACCTTTGAGAGAAGAAAATATTCTTCAAGGTCCTCTAATTCTTGTGAAACTCATTTCGGGAGTACATACAAAATTACATTAAGGTATTTGTGTTTATGCGGTCACTTGTTTTATACGCCTAGCTAGTTTGGGATCCTAATTTGGCCCGTTTCTAATGATGTGTATACAAGAATTGATGAGGCCATTCTTGTCATAGTTGCAAAATCTCGGAGCATACACCCGCTTCCCATTCACGATGCTTGGAGTTGGCAATTGAAAAAGATGCGGAATCATTATGGGACCACTTCCATACATGCTACAAGAGCCTCCTAGGCAAGGGTTCCAACACAAAACATTTTGGTTTGAATTGGATAAGCTATTACTTTATTCACCATCTGATGCTCGAGTAGGCCCACATAAAAATATTGTTCTAAGCATAGGTGAGCCTCAAAATGAGTTTCCCTACACACGAGCACTTTATGAATCATCAAGCACAAACTTTGACGAAAGTTCATGAGAATGTATGAAATCCAATTGTAAAAGAATGTGTCCAAAGGCCGTCCCAAGACACCTCCAAAATCATGTTCGTGTGGTCACAGACCTTCAAGTGTAGTGTGAAGCCATATGTGACCGGGCCCTCAACCAAATGAATTCCTATTCACGCCAATCCTCACACATGATAAAATAGATTAAATCAACCATTGTGAGCATTCGGAGTACCACGGTCTCCCAGTTTTGTGTTAGACCTACCTCCAAGAAGTGGTTTTTGAAAATAGTCCATATAACCATGAAACATGATCCATTGGATGCCATGTAGGAATCCATGTAGACTTTACATCCACCTTGCATTCACATACTCCGTTGGTCCCTCAAGCGTAGTGGGAAGCAGCGAACTTGGACCGGCTCCGCCTTTTCCACCAATGAGAGTGCTCAAAGTTGAATGGTCACGGGCTCGCAGTCTCGTATGAGAAGTGGCCCTTAGAGTGGGCAACACCAAACTTCATGGAGGTGTCATAATTAATCGAGTCTTTTCTTTATTTTCAATGTTGGAGCTCATGAAATACCCACTCACCATGAAGTGCAGTCTAGGGTACTTTTTAGGTCAAACATTCCCAAACCTTTTGCTCCCATGGGCCCAGAGTTCTAATAAAATTGAGTCTAGGGCAGACTAGAATTGACAGTTGAGATGTATACAGCTGATAGTCCAGAATATAGTATGACGTTGAATCTCGGAGAGTCCCCGCAATATTGGATAATTTAGGGCCACTTCACATACGAGCCAAGAGCCGTGACCATGACAATGTGAGAGCCCAAAAGAAAGTGTCCAAAGGCCGTCCCACCACACCTCCAAAATCATGTAGTCTGCTCACAAACCCTCAAGTGTAGTGTGAAGTCAACTGTGACCGGGTCCTCAACCAAATGCTATTTCAATGAATGTCTATTCATGCGGGTCCTCACACATGATAAAATAGAATAAACCAACGGTTGTAAGTGTTCGGAGTGCCATGGTCTCTCGGTTTTGTGTTAGGCCTACCTCCAAGAGGTAGTTTTTGAAAATAGTCCAAGTGACCACGAAACATGATCAATTTGATGTCATGTAGGATTCCATGTAGACTTTACATCCATCTTGCATTCACATACTCCGTTGGTCCCTCAAGCGAAGTGTGAAGCGAACTTGGACCGGATCCGCCTTTTCCACCAATGAGAGTGCTTGAAGTGTAATGGTCACGGGCTCTCAGTCTCGTGTGTGAAGTGGCCCTTAGTTGACATGTCACGGTATGCGGCGTCGATGTCCGTACCTTATCCGTTGGATTTCATCCATCTAGATTTGGATGGATGAATCTAGATGTGGAGAGGAAGGCTCCTAAGTGAGGAGCCTCCTCCTTGGCTTGCCAAGTCAAGTCTTGTAAGTGAGTGTGTGGAGAGAGCTTGTATGAGGTGAAGATTGCATGTTTTTGCAATAAATCTTGAGTTCTTCTTCCCCTACTTACACTCTTGGATTCTCCCGTGGTGGAGTGAGAGATAGCTTGATTCATTGTGTGCATTTGAAGAGAGATTTAGAGCTCTTGCAAGGGTTTGACTCTCTTCCTTCTTTGTCGAGGTGTGTTGTTTATGTGTGACTTTGCTATGTTTTCGTGTTGTTTATTAGTGGTGATTGGTATTCGAGATGCAATGACACACAATCGCTATTTACACGACAGACCGTATACTGGAGATCGATCCGAATTGAAAGAATGGCAGTTGACAAGTGAAACCTAAGTTAGTGTAGTGCAACTAAAGTACACAAAAGTTGCATTCCATGTTGCATGGTATTCATTTTAGGGATAACCGAGGACGTGAGAGACTTCAAAACTTTAGATGTGATGGACCTCAACTTCAAGCCCTAATATCGTATGTAACCTTGATATGGTCGTCACCAGTTCGCTCTCAACTGGTTTATAGTGGAACTGCTCCATGAATGTATGTTTGACATTTGTCATCTCCTCGGTTTAGGGCAACAAACCTTAAACATGTTTTTGTTGTTGATCCCTATGTGCACATGATTCCCGATTGAGTTGAAAATTTGCATGACACTCAAACAGAGCATATCCACACCATCTACCGTTGGAATTTCTAGTTGGACAAGAGTTGGTGGGTGTAAATCCATGTGGAAGGTGCGCAGTTGTGGCATTGTTGCCTCAACTTGCAAAGCTTTTCAAATATTCCCTAAAATAATGGTTTCAAGATTTGTGAGGTGATTTGAGTAGATGTATTGTTGCTCTTTTGAATGAGGATTACATTTTGTCTTTTGGAGATGATTTGAGTGGAGGTCCGATAAAAAAACCAACCCCAACTTGAGTTCATAATTGATGCCCTCAAGACCACTATTGATATTCCTATTATAATCTCCCATATAAAAAAAACTTGAATGTTCAAAATATGGAGTGTGAGTAGTCACCTCTAAATTGCAAAACATCTATATGGTTGGATTTGTCAGGAAAAAAAACCTTAGAGCTTTAGCTACGGTCGCTGAAATTTGACATGGGGAGTTAGGGGTTAAGGTAAGCGAGCCTTCAACATAAATTTTTAGATCAACACCCACTTCTCCATGCAATTAGTGCGAGCTGATTAGCAACCTTAAATGTGCATACAACCATTTTCCTCATTATTTCTAGACTTTGTATAGATATTTTATTCGTTGTGAAAATAGTGAACATTCTCTTTTTGATTGATTACATAGGTTTCCTCAGTAATGATCACTATCTAACTTTGAAGGCTTATCAAATTTTGAGCACATGGTCTAATTTCTTTTGATTCTTGAACACATGTTCTTGTAATGTTTGTTTTCATATCCATAGACTTAACCACACACCACTCAAATACAGGTCTTCATGTACAATGAGTAGTTGAACTAAAGGCCTACTTAGAACTTGCAAGAGTGTGGTGCTAGTTGATTATATTCCCAAATGCTAAAGATCGTAGGAAGCAAACACAATCAAGTATACGGAAATTGTGCTTTGGTATACCAAAACCATAAATGTTTTGGTGAAACGCAAGTCAATCCTTGAATTCGCTATAAACTTCAAGGCAACATTACAAAAATTTGTAGGAAAAACATCGGTTTAATATAATTTTATCATGTTTTAAACAAAACTTAAACAATTAGGTGTTCAATATATCTACTTGCACACCACTTGCACTATCTTCTAAAATATGTAGACTTTTCTTGAAAAAACAATTATCAACATAAATTGCTCGGCTTTGTAGGCCAATGTGTTTTTCAAATGTTTATGTTTTTCTTTATTCACAAAACTGAAAGTTAGTAATATATAGTTTTGAATCACTTTCACTTAAACATATCCAGGGTAATCGAGTCATGTACTTGACCATGCTTGCGCATTGTATCATCTTCCAACTAACATTGACAAAATCTTGCAACTATATGTGTACTTTCATCAAACATGGTGGGTCCTTTTCCTTTGAGTTATTTACTATGCAAGAGAAGTTGTTTGTGATTTTTTATAAAGCATATGACCTAACTCATAATAAGAGGTGGAGCCTTAAAATGTTTTGAACATATTTTTTGGTTTTTTCCAGAGCACTATTAGACCCTACATTAATGAGAAACTTGGAACAACTCATAACAAACAAAATGAATTGAATGACGTTTATAGCCAAATATAATCACAAAAGGATAGAATTTAACTTGCACATAGATATCATGAAAGAAAGCTTGTTATCATATTTTGATTCTATGGTATCCATATCATTCAATCAACCCATAGTGTAAGTGTGTCTATATATATGTGGGTGTTTGTCTATATAAAAGGGAGGAGGAGGGGGTGCGTCCACATAGGATGTGTTTCAGCCCTCTAAAATAATGACATATTACACGGGGGGTAGGACCCTTGTAGAGTTATGAACCATGTGAGGCAAAGGCGTTTCTTCATAAGAGGGGGGCTATATATGAAATAATGCGCATACTCATGGGAAATTTGACATATTTGATGAAGATTTTTTGGAGTATATCTACTATACTCTCACATTCAATTTCAAATATCCAATTTTTTTTAAGAGACATTTCAGTTCTCCACTTTGTAAAATTAAATGGGACCCTAACTTTTGTCGCACAACATGTTCTTGTGGAACATAACAACTCCCTAGAATCACACATTTCTCTTTGAATTGTTGATATTTTTCCTTTGAATTGTGCTATAAGCACATCACCTTCTCATTTTTCAAGATCATCTGATTCACCAACCATACATGGATGCACTCCATGATTTGAAGACCATCAACCAACCGTATAATCTATCAAAAGAAAAAATTGACACATGTTTAATGAAATGTATCAGTTTTAGAGGTACTTATTTGATTCCAACATGATACACACACCAATTTTGTTATTTATATTTCCCCCGTGTTGAAGACACCTAGATTTTCTACATTCTTTAGAAATTCAAGCGGTCAATGGGGATATGTGGTTGTCGAATAATCTTGCTAAATATTGGTGTGTCCTCTTTAATTGTAAAAGGTCGAAGGAAGGAGGTCAACTTCATAATTTACACGACAGCTTAGGCCTTCGGAGGTTGAATAAATGAAGATTATGACGTGTGTCAAGTACGTGATCTTGATTATCATCACAATATCACAACAAATCCAAACAAATCCAAACATGTACAAAACATAGCACATCAAATTAATTGTAATGTGTAGCTAAGACCGGGTGAGGCAGTGACCGGGGAGATTTTTGGGCATAATCGGTTGAGATCCTAGTGCTCGGGGGTTCACTCCCTCTTATATTTTGCATACACGTGCGTTTGGGACCTATTTATTGGGGGGGGGGGGGGGTTATTTACCTTGCAGAAAAGATTATAAGGTGATGGTATTTTACATGTAAAAAGCCTGAAAATATTATATGTGATGGTATTTTACATGTAAACATGTTTCATTATTTTAAAATCCCCTATTTTACATGTACATTTTTTTCAAAATTTATCTACAATGAATATATTGGACCCTATTTTTTATCGCACGTTGTTCTACGATTTTCGCCAGTGAACCCCCCGAGTCCTAGTGTTTGCAAGTCCAACCGGTTACATGTTGACATCCTTCGGTTTTCCTTTATAAATTTGGGGTATATTCTATAGATTCCTCTAAAACGATCGGTAATTTTCCTGCAATCTTGAACTTCAACCGGTTATTTCTCAAACTCAACTGGTTCATTTGTAACTAACTGCCAGTTCTCCCCGATCATAGGAGTGAGGCGATTATATCATTGACTGTATATCTTCCTCAACTCACCCAAACACACACTCACTCCCTTGCATAAATCGCAAACTCCGACACTCACAACACCATCCCCCAATCCTCCCTCCTCTCCTTCGAGTTTGCACGTCTCAAAAATGCCCCATGTAGAGGAATCGAAATAACAAACGATTCATATTTTCTCAAAAAGTTTTCACAATAACCAAACTATTACTATAATATAGTTTAGTCATGTGAATGTTCTCTTCGACCTATACTCATGATGTAGGCTAACTTATTTTTGATTGTTGATCGGTTACAAAACCGAGACCGCTTGATTCATGTAATCGATAATTATGGCACCTAAATATGCTTGTAATTTGAACCTAATTATAGTAGACACACCCATTTTCAGTTACCCCGCGCCCCCGATCTTAATGCAGAGAGTCCTCTGAAGCCGTGAACTTTCTCACATGTAGCCGTCATTTTCTAACGTGATGGAATAAGTCATGACGAATCACACATGTAACCATCTCATTTGGCACGGATTTGGATTCCTTGAAAAGGGCACTAATTGTATTGGAGATTCATCTCCCAGTTATGGAAAATAAGTTGACCTGTGCTATGAATATAGGTTGGGAGAGAATCTTGCCTTTGAAAATTTACAATAATTTCAAAAATTGGAAATAAATTGTGGTTTTATTATAATTATTTTGTTAATCTTTGTGAGATCAATTTCCAAACTGGAAAAAAAATCACCCCAGTATCGCACTTGTACTACACTTATTGACTTTGCCACTCACATTTAACTAAGTTGGGTTTTGACCATGACATGTCTAGTATTCATGAGAGGTCAATATTGTGTTGCACGAAAATAGGTTGGCCTAAGCTGCGAAAATGGAGGTGATCGGGGAAGAGTCGGCTACCTTACGGCCACTTCACATAGGAGACTAAGAGCCCATGACCATTACACTTCAAGCACTCTCATTGGTGGAAAGGCCAGAGCTGGTCCAAGTTCACTTCACACTACACTTGAGAGATCAACAACGTATGTGAATGCAAGATGGATGTAAAGTCTACATGGGTTTCGACATGGCACCAAATGGATCATGTTTCATGGTCACTTGGATTATATTCAGAAACCACCTCTTGGAAGTAGGCTTAACACAAAAGTAGGAGACCATGGCACTCCGAACACTCAAAACCGTTGATTTATTCTATATTATCATGTGTGAGGAGCCGCATGAATAGACATTCATTGAAAATAACATTTGGTTGAGGGGCCAGTCACATATGACTTCACACTACACTCGAGGGTCTGTGACCACACTACATGATTTTGGAGGTGTGTTGGGACGTCCTTTGGACACTTTCTTTTGGGCTCTCACAATTTCATGGTCACGGCTCTTGGCTCACGTGTGAAGTGGCCCTTACTTGCCACGTGGCGGCCGAGTTGAGGTGATGACATGGCACTTCATCTTCCTCAACTCCGCCACCTTGCCACCCCTCACTCGTTCCGTATAAATCACAAACTTCGTCGCTCCCAAATCCATTCTCACTCCTCGTCTTCACAAAATCTCCGCCTCCCTTGTCATTTGCGAAGACCAGCTTAATTAGTCTCGGAGCACTCAATTCCATTAGTGTGTTTGGGGGAGCCTTGCGCTTGAAGGTTGCGAAGTCCAACTTCGTCTTGGAGCACGTGATTCTATTAGTATGTTTGCGCTTGCTCTTGAAGGTCCCTAGTAGGAGCTCCACACGTAACAGCACCGTTTGGTTGTGTTAGAAGGTGGTGGAGTGGTCGGAGGGTTGTTGTGTGGCTCCCGATCTTCCAGTGTTTCTCGCATAAACTCATTGCAGGAGGTGATGGTGTGTATGTTGGCAATTCTCTAGTTAGAGGTTCCCACGGGAAACATAGACTTAGTTTGGTCTAAGTTTGAGTCCTCGATTTGTACAGCCCGTAGCTCCCACCACCGCAAACGAGCACATCTGGAAACAAGCGCCTGGAAAATCGGCTTCAACCTCGAGTTCTCGGTTTGCAAGTCAAGGATCTCAAGGACCGCAGTCTAACGAATCTGGGGCAAGCGCCTGAAAAAATTACGTGCAAGTTGCACGTGGCGCTCGGATAAGTTGGTGGCGGTCCTAGAGATCCTTGGTTTACAATTCGAGGACTCGAGCCTCCTCCAATGTGTACTTGTTTTGGTCTAGCCTCGATTCGTACAGCGCGTAACTTCCACCACCGCAAACGAGCACATCTGGAACAAGCGCCTGGAAAGTCTGCTTTAACCTCGGGTTCTCGATTTGTATATCCAGGAGTTCAGTACCGCACTCCGAACAAACGCCTGAAAAATTACGTGTAAGTCGCACGTGGCGTTCGGACGTGTTGGTGGCGGTGCTGCTCCTTGGGTATACAATTCGAGGACTCGAGCTTGCAATGTGCACTTAGGATGGAATTGGCATGCAACACAAAGAGGGCGCTCATACTTGCTACGGTGTATATAACCCCAAGGTATGTCTTACTCTGCATTTTTTCCACCTTCAATCTCTGCTCTTGTACGTGTTGTCCGGGATGTTTATGGGACCAATATATTGTCTCTGAAGCCTGTGTGTTTCTTCCAATGGAGAACCGTGGTTTCTGTCCTTTGCTTTTACTTGCTCTACGCTCGTGCTCTTGTGTGAGCGTCTGATTACTAGTAGATGTATCCGAAGGACCTTATATGCGAAGGAAACCCTTTGGTGGCAGTCTGCTGCGAAGCGCAATTTTTGGCCTTACAAAAAAGTGTTTCGTGCTTCGTTTCTGTGTTCGTTCTGGATGTAGAAGATGCTTGATTCACTTTGTTTTTGTGGTTTTGTACACTTGGTTTAGTCTTTTACCCATGCTCAAGTAGTGGCACGAAGTTGAGTGCGGTCATCACTGACTATTTAGTGCATGTGTTTAATCATGTGCAATAATGTAAGAGAAAAACGGATGAGGGGTCTGAAGCGCAAGCGCCGAAAGTTGAGGCAAAGATCGAAGTACGCAGCTGTTGTTGAGTTCGCTCTGCGAGGAGGCTGCAGCACTTGAGGGCTGTTTTCCAGCATCTGAAATGGTCTTTGGTTGCCTTCGCCTAGTTTTCTGGATACATTTCTGCTCCACGACACTGCGAAATTCTGCTTCTCCTGTTTTGGCTTCTTAGCCGATGAGGTCTCGGTCGTTTTCGACTGAGGGGCGAATCTGCACTTTGCTACTCCTACCAAGTTTAAATGAGAAACGGCTGGAAACAGATTTTTGCCAGTAGAAGTTTTTTTATTCACTTTGTTTTATTTTGACAGCATCCTTGTGGCTGGAGCAAATGTCTATTTGTATGTCGATTCAGTTAAGAACCACAGAGTAGTAATACTTTTCATCGACTAACGCCAAACATGTCTTCATGGACAAAATGGCATCAATGAAACCTTGTCTGCCCTGACACTGGTCATAGGCATGTTTGCACATTTGAAGTGTATATGAACAATATTCTTTTTAATTTAAGTTAGGTGATCCATTCCTTCTGCAATGTTTGCGACTTTGATCTGTAGTGCTTCCAGAAGATTGAATGCACCACTTCTTGATCAACTTGCAATCTCTCATCGATAAGTATCTGTCAGTGAATACGACGTGAGAACAACTGCATGAGTTGAATGCATAGCAAAATATGGGTTTGTGTACACTCTAAACTCCGTACTATCAACTCCTTAATGTCAATACTTCTCTTGCATCCCGAAACCCAAGGGAATGATGTGCTCGGCTTAAATCTCGCGTTTCCCTCCCATATATAACGGTTATTGACATTAAAATAAACCATCAAAGAATTCAAATTGCATGCTTGCATGCTTGCATGCATCACATTGTCATCATTGTAATTATGGTCATTATCGCAATGTTGACGATGTGTTATTTCAAAATGTCACATGCTACAATAATCCTCTTTTATCAAGCATTCATGCTAACTCCTTAATATCAAGTGCACATTGGTTTCCACAACTGTGATGTTATAGAGTCTAGGGTGTATTTGGATGGGACTACCCTATCAATATTTCAACTTCATTTGTGGACATGATCATGCTCATCTATTTTTTATTGAAAATTCACCATTCAATGTCAACCTAAGATATGTCATCCTTGGGTGGTCACTCTTCTTAAGTGGATATCTATATTTGAGTGGTATATCCCAAGGCTTGTAATTAAAAGAATGGACACCAAAAAATTCATGTGTCACGATGAGATAGCACTACCTATGGTATCAAACTACATCAACTATTCTAGGACCAATAATTAACACAATTGGGTGATTGAATCTTCATTCTAAATATTTATAACTTTTGCATCCCAATTCCAATTCTAAAACTTGATATGCAATTGCTAACCAGATGAGACAATTCTTGATTCGATCCAACGGTGAGAAATGCTTGTGGAGTAGGAAGTGTCCATATTAGGACCCCACACGTTATGTACGGATGCAGAATTGCCCTTGCCCAACTGTCTGTCCTCATTTCTGAACCTTTGAAACCCACCTTCCAAATATCAATGTCCAGTCCATCACCTTCCACTAAGCCAAGTCAGTAATATTTTATGGAAATGGTTTGCCATGTTTGATTGTTCAACGTTCAATGGATTTGATCCAATTATAGTCCACTTTGGATTTGACAAGAGATCCTCTTATTCAAAAGAAATATAATTTCTGATTATGGAAGTTAGAAAAGATAATCAATTCAATGTATTGATACTAGAGAATTGGGGTATTAGGTGAGAGCTTGTTGGATTCTCCACATCTTGGCTATCTAAATTTCTGATAACACAAGTCAGCAATCTCCTATGGAGGGAAAAGTTCAGGATCACTAGAGTGAGCTTGCCTAGATTGTTTAGACCTATAAGTGAGAAAAAAAAATACCAACTATGGACATATATGATGAATTCTATTTGGAATCTGAGTGGCATCCTCCCTGTGCATGTTGGCTCATGGCACTAACTGGCAATTGTATAGTGAACTCTTTGTTGTAAAGATGTGCAATATTCACAAGGTCCATTGAGTGTACTCAAGACAAGATGACAACTTTGGTGGAAAATGCAATGGAGGCTTCTTAAAATCGTTGCTTGTACACAGTTGCACTTATCAGACAGAAAGAGAGTCAAGAGCTCTCCATCTGGCTCCAACTACCAGATATGATTGTCAGGCTTTAAAAGTCTAGAGCAAGGATATACAATCTAAACATCCGTGAAGTTTCTGTGCCATACCAAATCAAGGGATTAGACAAGGAAGGCAGAAAATTGATAGCGCTTCATGCCTTGCTGTTCTGAAAGAATGTGAGAGAAGACTTCATTGCACAGAGCCCAAACTTTACAAGAAGAAAGTGCTAAATGCTAATCTAGAAGACAACGGTGTCGAGCATTGTGCCCAAAGTTTGCACAATATTCGATGACATAAGATTTGACACATGATCTTCTAAGTGTTTCTTTGCATCCTGCCGACCCACGTTGGCTATGGCCAACTTTTCAGGAGTGAGCTGGTCCTCCTCCTGTACAGCCTTATTGTACTTGATTGCTAACTCCAACATCTCCTGCAAAAAAATTCATCACATTTGAGTAACAAAAAAGTCTGACAAGATCATAGTAGTTTGCTCACAAACTTCTGGAGCAGAAAGTTCAATTGCCAAGCATCAAGATTTAGAAACACTTATAGGTAAAAGCAACCAGTAAACAACAAAATAAGTATCAATAAAGTTTCTACTGAAATAGTAATTTTGTTGAGGTATACAAAAAGTCACCAAAATCATCAAAACTCAGTGAGCCATCGTCCCCAGTCCCAAAATCGTACCTGCACAGTGACTTCATTTGTTTTGCCATGTTGGTCAAAGCGTTGAAGTGTCAGCCCATCTGTCCACTTCTTCTTGTGAAGATTTAAGAGCATCTTTTCTTCTAACTCATTCTTCCGATAATTGATTCCAATTGAATAATAGTGTCGGTTCAGTCCATGTATCAGAGCCTGGAACATGTAAGACACCAAAAATATGTAAGACAGAATCTAGTGACAAATATGAACTAGTCAAAGTTAGGAAGTAGAAAAGTATATGAATAGAGTAGTCATACTCCAAAAACCCTTAATTTTCTAGAGCACAAAATCACAAAACGATACAAAGAAGCACACTTTCTTCAGCTCTCAACAGCAAACACATATCAGACCATGAAACTGGCTCCAACACACAAGGACAACTATACCGGAATTCCTCATGATTGTAGCTACAAGTCAGAATACTGCACATAAAATGAGCACTGCAAACATACTTCTTGAACATATTCGCTTAACATTTCTGGCTATTTGACATTGTATCATCAAGCCTGAAATTGAAGGAGTAACTGACCTGAATGGAAGGCTTATTTAGATGCCCCAAATTAGAAGTGGTCTGCCGAGGTTCTTGTCCCAGCATCATAGTCTGTGGGTTGATCAATCGAAAGGCATCTATCACAACCTTACCTTTCACACTCTGGATGGGATCCACCACTACAGCAACTGCCCTTTGATTAAGAGCCTCAAAACTCTGAAATATTACGTGAAGCTAGTTAGAAACAGGTCAGAGTAGATTTTAAGAGGTAGGTCTACAACAAATGTGAAAACCAGAAATTGCATAAGCCTGCTAGGAATACATAAGCCTGCAATGTATGCACATCAACTTCACACATAGCCATCATGTAACAAGTGACAATAATCCCTACTATTAGATCATGGAACAAAACATCAATGATATTGATATAAGGTGGTCCTCCTATATGCCAATATGACATAATATAAGATCTTTGACCCCTCTGCCACTGACACATAAGACCACACAATGATCTCCACAAGTTCCATAATTAGGACAACCTAGAAAGGTGACTTGAATTACCTGTTGAGTGTTTATGTCCACACCAGATAACCAGCAGCCGAATCCAGGATGTGAATGGTACCAGCCAACAACCATCTCAGGCCTGGCAACCAGAAAGCACACAATGAACCATTGTTACTATCAAAAACAACAACCAAACCAATAAAATCCAAACCAGTGGACATTAAGAAGTTGCCGTTGCTCAAAAGGGTTCCTGATTGTTTGATGAGGGGAGAGTACACTTAATGCAACCCAGTCACTCCTAAAAATCTGAACGATCTCCCAAGTATCAGAATCACCTGACCTACACATCCAATGAACAACTTGAATTATCAACTGCCCATACCATTTACAGCTTATGCCAATGAATAGCTCATTACCTGCCAGTTTGCTTGAGCATGTCAAGCATTTTGGTTTGGAAGACATGATCAACAGCCTCAACACTAACACCGGTTCCACTCTGAGGCATGGCAAACACATCCACCACACGAACAGTGTACTCGTCCACAAACTCTCCCAGCATGAGCCCCATCACTTCCATGGGAACTCCAGCTCTGCCTGCAACAGTGTCAAGATCTCAATACTGAGGGTATACTATGTGCATACAAATATCTGTCTAAATGAAACCTAAGATGCAGAAAGGGGAAGTCCAGCACAAGAAATAGACATATGAAACTTTTGAACTACTAATACTGTAGAATTTGCGAGAGTGATTTTTCTTTATGATCAGTAGTGTCCCCATCAAATAGGAGATCCTACTGTTTGATTCTACTGTTATGACATTCTTTCATGGTGTCTGATGCTTCTTATATCCTGAGCAGTATTCAGGTCAGGTCATAGACCCATAGAATACCTTCTCTTTGGTATAGAACAACTAGTTAAGAAAATTAGCGCTTCTTCCCACCAAATTCCTATTTAAAACCCAATAACTACATCGGTTGGTTAAGGTAGATCATCCCTACGTTGGCAATAACTTCCCCTCCCAAAGCGGTGAATTCTGATGCCCTGAGCATTCAGGATTGAGGATTTTCAACAAATATTTCACCATAAAATTGCATAGCTGCTAATACAACAGCTTTCCAATACAGCCTCAGTGATTACAATACCCCCCCACACACACAATGAGCATCAAAGGATGACCATCACCAAACCGCTACTTGCAGCCCTGATTAACCCTTCAAAGGCATGCCCAAGTGGTTAGCGAACACCTAATGCTTACAGCTCGAAACATAAGAAATAGTTCATAATAGTCCAAACATCTTTGAAAACAAAACCCTCTAACATGGACTAATTTCCGAATAAAGATTCGATTGAGACCTACCAAGGCACAACCCTCCAATCTCGATGATTAGTGTGAATCAATCCAATCATGCGATAGCCCTAACCTTTAGGTGGACAAAGACCAAACCCTCCTGAGCTCCATGGCTCAATACAATACTAACACAAATGCATCCCCGAAGCTTAGGATTGGGGGACATAAAAGTGTTTGAGCATCTAATGTTTACAGCTCAAACATAAGAAACGGCTCATAATGCTCCAATATCATTGAAAACAAAACCTTTGACATGGACAAATTGCCGACTATAGACCCGACTGAGAATATTTAAGACATATATAAGTGTGATTTAGTGCAAATAAATCAAATTGTCAGATAACCCTAACCTTTAGCTGGACGAAGACCAAACCCTACTGAGCTCCATGGTTCGATACGATATAACACACATGCATCCCAGAAGCTTAGTATTTCGAGATATACCGTGTTTGAGCATCTTGAGGAGCGCCAAGGAGGAGATGTACACCTGCTCAGAGGAGTCTACAAGAGGGGAGTCGGGGTGAGGACCACCTCCGCCCCCGACTCCGGAGAAAATCCTTTGCAGACGAGAATCCATATCGCAAAATCACCTGACAGACTATCTTGCCGTAACACCTGAGGTGCTGTGATTGCTTGGAAAACAACCGCAACGGCGTAACGGCAACCGATCGAAGGGCAATGGGGAAAACGAGTGTGCACTCAAAGTGTTCGGCTTCGAAGTTGCGAGCCCCACAAGGACCAGGAAGCAGGTTCCCCATCATGGGATCAATCGCTGGGAGCGTCGGCGTTCCCCTGGCCGTCACTGTGACGGACGAATTTAGTGGGGGCACACTAAATATATCCTCCAATTAGTGTGGGTGGGAATAATGAAATGTTGGCCGCTCTAATTTCTAATCAAGGTGGAAATGATGTGGGTTTGTAATGACATGGCTCAAGCCTTACCTCCACACACCCCCCCCCTTACTATAAATGGATATCACCATTGGTGTGGGTTGATAAATAGTGTTACTTATTGTATTGTAAGGGTCGTGTGAATTCCAAACCTATTAAGAATCAGGGTTTTTTAATAATTTTTCTATAACATGTTATAGAATTTAATAAACCTCTTGTAAGAAGAAGAAGAAGAAGAAGAACTCCAGTCCCTACTAGGGACCGGAGTGAATAAAGTGTCTGTTCGTAGGACAACCGTGGCCATACCCTCTTGTATGTATATCATTACATTGTGATAGTATCCATATATTTATATTAAATTACAAGCTAATTTCATTCATCCACAAGTATTGTGGGCCACAATTCCAAGTATATTCTAAAATAATGTGGTTACTTTCAAACTTTCTTACGTCAACTATTCGTGAATCACTCAAAAGAAATATAAGGTCATAATTAATGCGGCCCACACTACTAAGGCCATATCCAACACAATCTTCGAGAAAGTGTCTTTTGCACCACCCATAAATCTCTTTTACAAAGTGAGGAAAAAGAGGAGGATTCCTTGTCAAAAACATCAACTAGGGAGAGGGGGGTGGTAAAGATAAATATAGGGGGGCATAAATATACCAGACCAATTTACCTTGACGAACCACTTCACTTCAGTAAGATTAGTGAGAACCCCACTCAAAGAGCAAGACATCTACCTGACCATGACCTAGTTGGACCTTTATTAGTGTACCACTTTGCAAGAGCCCCATTTAACAAGGTGGAAGGGACAAAAATATCTATCCATGATCAATGTTTTAAGAAAGCAAAAGTGTGCCGTGGAATCTTGACAACATCAACATTCCGTTTCCACTTCTCATAAGAAACACACCCTCAATGACGGACCTACTAAACACTCAAGAAGACAAAATTGTTGACGAAATTATTAAGTGACCTAAAATTGGGGAATGGATGGTGAAGAATGTCAATGCAACAAACCTAGATAGCATAGGCCCCATTTGAAGATACTCATGGATATAGCAACCAATGCTTTGCTTGGGGCTATTTATTTCTCAAAACGCCATATACATTTTATGGGGATGGGAACATTCAACAATATATTCCCCATTTATGTGGACGGTGTTGTGGAAATCTTCCCAATTTTGGAAAGGTATAGTCTTCTTTTGAATGATAGCAATGGGGAATGAAGTTCGTCCCTTTTTACCATCCTCCATCCATATATGATGAAAGTAAATAGCTACTTCCCACTTGAGTAGGTTGCAAACATATTGCACTCCCTATGAATAATGAAAAAAAAAACTCCTTGAAAACAACCCAACAAAAGTGGCAGCTACGACACACACATACATATTTTATTATTATTACATGCATATGGAAAAGGTGGCGAGGCACAAAGAGTGTGGGAGAGAGAGGGAACTATTGCAATGCGAGTGTACCTCTCATTTCCTCCAATTCAAATGCTTTGAAATAGTACTATGCAACCCAAATATTACTTTTGTGGGTCAATTTGACATTGGGATCGATTTTCAAAACCCCAAATTAGCAGTGTAACTTATAACATGCCCACACTTACCGATGGGGGCCGGTTTCGAACGACACCTTCCAACAGGGGCCACTTTTAGAGCCGGTTTAGCCACTGAATGTAACCAGTGCTGGTAAGAACCGTTCACTGACAGCCGACACCAGTAAGTGTGGGTGGACTATGACTCGAGGACATTCAAATCAGTTTTTAAAGACCCCAAAATTAGTAGTGCAACTCACTCGAAGGCCATTGGAGATGAATCACCAACGAACCTAACCTATAGGGGGTCGAGATTTTTAGTGTTATTTTTATTTGTTATTTTATTTATATTGGATGGATGAGAGGTACGGGTCGTATGTATGCATTGATTCCCGCTCTCCGAGGCAGCCAAAAGGCCAGTTAAAGTTAGTGGAAGATATGAAGAAGATAGATAGAAAAGATGGATTACGGTTGTTGCGACCGAAAAGATCGATGGGCAGACGGAGTGGACCTCAGCTCACATTAAAGCACGCAGACAGGCGGTGATCGGATCGGAGCGGAGCGGGACGGAGACACCGAAGGCGAGAGCAACTCGTCGCCAAACAGGCGACGAATCTGATAAGTTTAGTATGCAGAGATAGAGGGAGTGGGAGTGAGTGAGCGAGTTGCGGACTGCGAGGGACGGTGGAGTGGGCAACTTCACAAGATAACAAACAAGTCATCACAATTTCACAAGGATAAGCATCACCACTCGCAAGCAAGTGGTGACGTAAAACAAGCCAAGGCGGCTCCGCTTCTCTTCTCTTCCCTCCTCTTCTCGCACAGGACTCGTCGTGGCTTGCTTCTCATCTCCGGCTTGAACCAACTCGCGACGGAAGAGGGGAGGGAGTGAAGAAATTAAAAGCAAACGAAACGGGGGGGTTTTGAGGTGGTGGTGGTGGTGGTGGTGGTGGTGGTGGTTGTTATCGTTGGCGGGTTATGACGAAGCAGGTCGATTCTTGACTGGCTTCGTGCGTTGCGATTTGGGTTGTTGTTGCTTCTCTTCTGCTCGGAGTGAGTGAACTCGCACGCTTGTTTGCGTCCCTGTGTGTGTGTGTGCTGCGGGGAAGTTCTGCCGCGGGTGTGCGGGGGGCTCGCGTTGGGCCCCAGAACGGGACCTTAGGGTTTGTGAGAGGGGCATAAGGGTTTTGGGGAGCAGTCAGGGGATGGGAGGAGGAGCGATGTGGAGGAGCGTGATTCGAGTAGTGGGGTCGTCGGCCCCCACTGTCGCTTCCAATGCCGCAATGTGCCGCATGTGCACTACCACCCCCGCACTTCGGACCGCTTCGCCATCGGCTCGAGTGGCCTGCAGTTGCCCTGCCGAGGTGCACCATTCAAACAATAGTCAGGTCAACAGCAACAACAACAACTCGGGGTTGAAGCAGTTTTGGGATATTGAAGACTGGGAGATCGCTGGGGATGAAGAGCGGGATATCTTGGTCTTCGGGACTTTGCCTACCCAGCGGGAAGTGGAAGAGGCCACTTCCGACCTCCAAAACGCTCTTCGCTTGTAAGTGTATATCTATCTATCTATCCCACTGGGACCCTCTGGGAAAACGTTTGCCTTGCACAATGGAATTTGTCAGGGTTAAAGCGCCCTCGGCAACATGTGCATGCCTTTGTGAAAGTCTGCTCTCAACTCGCAATTCTGAAAGTTTCTCGAAGGTGGCCTTTGACACTTCTTGATAGGCATTTGGCCTGTCTATTGTCACCCTTATTTTGTAATGCGCATGTCTTTTTGAAACTTTGCACCGAGCTTACAATGTTTGAAAGTATTTTGAAGTTCGCGTTTGACACTTCTGTACGGGCATGTGGCCTGTCCGTGGGCATGCTTATTTTGTAATCTGCGCTGTTCTGCATTAAGGTTTGTGAGCCTTACGTGGTCTCTCTTCTTAATCGGACTTGTATTTTCAAGTGGTACATGGCAATGTTCGTTGTCTAGAATGGACCTTAAAAAGACATGTGTTCAATGAGATCGGACTGTGTGCTCAAAATGAGGTCACCATTATAGGTTCAATAGTGAATATTACAACTGGGAGGCCTATGTGATAATTTGAAGAGTAAGAGAATCTTCACTATCGATGGCAAACTTTGGACGCTTATTACTTTGGCGTCTAGACTCCAATTTCGGAAACTTGAAGTGACCACCTCGGTAATAGATCACACTTGAGATGAGGCAATTTTTGAGCCAATCCAACGGCCAGAAATGTCTTTGACGTTGGAAGTGCCCACATTGGGGCCACATACCTTACTGTGGGTTTGAGTCTAGTATACAGGGAGTTCAAGGATGTAAATCGAATGCGAAGGATGTTAATTTTCCCTCACCTTGTCACTAGAAACTGGTGAGGGAGTTTTTCATGGCCGTCCAAGGTGGGAACAGACATCTGAATGGTGGCCGATAGTTTAGATACTCATCATTGTGTCTTGGAGCATTGAACTGCGTCACATTTTATGACCATTTTAAAGAGTCAGGAACACTTTACAGTAGAGCTTGAGGGGCCATTGATCATTGAAATTTAAATCTCTCATTGGTGGAAAACATGGAGACCGTACCACTCCACTTTGCAGTAGAGCTTGAGGGCGTAAGGGACGAAGGAAGTTTGAATGGATGAAATCCCTCCATGGATTCCTACATGGCATGAAATGGATAATGTTCCATGGTCTACCAGATTTTGTGTCAAGCTCAAAGAGGTGAGTCTAACACAATTTTGGGAGACCATGACACTTTAAAATCTCACAACCCTTATTTTTTCTCAACTTATTGTGTAGAAGGGCCTATGTGACTCGGATGGTGATGAAATAGCATTCAGTGGAGAGCCTGGTCATGCAGGTCTTTACACTACACTTACAGACTTGTGACCACACAAAATCCAATACCAATTTTCCACGGTACAGCCTTCAGATGCGTTCCACGTGCCCTCACAATTTCCTGGTCACGGCTCTTGGCCATATTGTAAAGCGGCCCTTAGATGTGTTGTGTATTCCTGGCAGAGGGCTGATTACAGGCAGCACTCCAACTTCAGTGGAGTCACCACGCACTGCCTCACCAGCCGCTTCTGGCTCTGAGAACACTTCGGCTTCTGTACTGGAGGTGGAGGAGGTCGAGTATCATGTAATTAGTCAGGTCACAAAGAGTGATTGGATTGAACCTGCACCCCTGGATGTGACATCTATTCCAAGGAGCTCTGAAGTTGGTGGAAGAAGTGCAATGCTAGAGGCTTTTCACCAGTTCCAGCACAATCCACAGGTCCAGGTATGCACAGGTCTTGACGCTTTTTAGATAGTCTAGAATCTTTTGATAGCCTCTGTACCTGCCCCATGTGCAAGGCTGCATGTTGGTTAGCAATAGCATTTAGGAATAATGTAACCCAAGCCAACCAAGTTTTTAGTTAACTTTTCTGTTCTTATGCAGCAACTCCTGCTGGACTTTGAGTTATCTAACTACTAATGTAAATATGCTGAGGTATCATGCATAGCATTGTTTTGACAATTTTCAATATTAATCAATTTGAGTCAAACAAGTATGCAGATGCTGAATATAGTTGCATGTTGGCAAGAGATTTTTGGGGCTAGGTTGCAGCATATGGACTTCCATGTTGTCATATGTACTTCAATTTAAATTGTAAAGCGTTTATGAACTGAAGCGTTGATGGTTGGTTTCATTACGTGATGTTTTGTGTTTTGCCAACATGTGCAGAAAATGGTCGTCTCATTAGCTACAGATAAGGGAGTTTGGGATGCAGTATTGGCCAATGAACAGATACAAGAATTCAGATCTACACTTCGTGCAGCTGATGGTAAACACTTCCTTTCACTGTATGGTGAAATCATTAGTGGCAGCTTTATCCTTCATACATGTTGGAGTTGTGGTTGATTTGAAGTCACTGGATTAAGTCAATTCACATGTTATTCAATCTGGGCTCTGTCCACTAATCTTTGGTGTTGTGATAATGACAGTCGTTGCAAATTTAAAAAGTTTCTTGTTATAAATTTCAAGTTTGAGTTACATAAGTGAACATGCTCTTTTGCAGGGGCTATTGAGCACGGAGCTGACCTTACTGAACATGATGGAAATAAACCTTTGAAGGAGGAGATGAATGTTTTCTCACAATTCTTTTGGAACACTAAAACAGCATTCTCTCACTTCATCGCAACACTCCAGGAACTTATAAGTGGCATCTTCGACACAGCAGAAAAGAAAGTCTACCTCAGTGAGACTGATGATTTCTTTGAACGCACAGTCAGGTCAAGTATGATGCTGTCAGTGTTGGTATTGTCACTGGTGGTTTTTAAGAGGTCAGCTATTCATGGTGCATAGTCATGTCCCATATATTTGTCGACAAGATGCAGATGGGAACTTGCAAATGGTCTTGCAATAGGCTCCGGCTACATTTTCATAAGGTTGTATATATTTAGTTGGTCTTTTGGTGATGTACATTCAGGTTTGGTCAGGACACATTAGTGGTTGTATCTGCAAGAGGGATAAAGTCTTGGGTATGAGACTTCAACAATCCCCAAAGCATTTTGTGAAATATGAAGCCAGCATTTGTGAATCAGAACTCGGGACCTGACTGAGGTACTGGATCCAGTTCTTAGGTTACAGTATTGATGAACTTTGCATTGCTACTTGTGGAACTCATTATTGCCATAGAGTGATGCTTGTGAAGTATGCATGCTTAATTTTCTGCAACTAGTTCTTACACATAGTCTGTACAGATTTTTCAGCTTGTGAGTTATTGATTGCTTGCTGTGGTATGGATCATCCGGATCCTTGGGACCCTAAACCTCAAACCTCATCTTGATGGTATGAGTATCAAGATTTTGGAACCTCCTTCACCAGTTGACCTAATTATGTAGATAGACCTCGACAGTATAAGAATATGGTGATGGGTTTGTAGTTTGAGTAAGCCAGCATGCTGATATATTGACCTTTGACATTATTCAGTCTGACACTCTGCTCTAAATTAAATGACCTCTACATGACTGGTCCAATGTATGTGAGCATGGTTGTCAGATTTTCTATGTTGAACAGCCAGAATTCCTCGAACAGATCCTTGACGGGTTACTGACATATCTGTTGAGTATCTCCACATGCCTGAAGCTTGATTCAAGCTGGAGCCATAATTCAAAGAATTCAAGCAATTCAAGCCTACATAGAAGTTATCTGTTTTTGTGGTGTTAAGTCTCCCTCTTTAGAGATGTCAGAAGAGATCGTTTCTTGGAGTTTTGCAAACTTCAAAGAAACTTCAGACATATTGAATGGGAAACAAAGACTAGTTCACAACATATGGAATGAAATTTGGTGCATGCGGTGGAAATGTGGGATTGAAATGGAATTTAAATGAAAACGATTCTAGAGTTCAGTAGTGGCCAGAGTTCGGGAAGTTTTTGAAGCCTTAGTGGCTAATTGCCGGTAGTTGCTATGAAGGGTTGGATTTTTTCCAATTTACATCGGCAAGAGCCGGTCTTTTGTAAAATCAATCGGCCAATTGCCTATATTTTCATATTTTCATTGGCCAATATCCGATTAAATGGAATTCATATTGGCACTAATTGTTTAAAAATTGTATGAAAAGGAATTAGAAATCATTTCTTAGTACAAAATCTTGAATAAGTGAAAAGAAAGGCATGTTCAAAACTTTAAATTTGAAGAGTTAATATCCTTGGTAGGAATTGAACCTAGCAATGCCTTCACCGCTTGAAGGCCAAGGGTCCCCCAATTCTTCATAGAAGCAATTGGATTTGGTCATGGAGAGGTTGCATAATTCAAAAAGTTTAAGGTTTAGGGTACTTCCTTAAGTGCATCATCAGATGCCCCAGACAAATAGCGCTTTGGATGCTTCCGGCTGAAATCCAATAACTCACAAGAAGAATCGGCTACATTTCCGGGACATTTTTTGGTCCATTGGCTAATTGTCGGAGGATTGAAATTACAGTCGGATTGCCATCTGATGGTTGGAAATTTGAACCGGCCATGAGGGGAAATCCATCGGTTGATAATGAACTAGCCGTCGGTTTTCCCCGAGCATAGGTAGTGGCATGTCTTTTGGAATATACTACTATTTTCAGCCTGATGATCAAGTTGGTAGAAATACTTGAGACTATCTACTACTACATTCTTGAATAAGCAAATCTCCCTCTTAATGGAAGTGTAAAGGGGGCATTCCACCACAGCTAGGTTGCAAAAACAAAAGTGGCACCATACATATAGTTGGCCACCGATCCATTTCAATGATGTCTATAATTTGAGGAAAGATGATGATTTCCCCATAACATAACCCTTGCCCTTCGTTGCCCTTAATCTAAGGTGTCAATCTCCATGATCATAGGGTCTAGAGGACATGACACCCAAATGGTTGTCCAACAAGCTCGCTCGGGCCTCCATGCCATCGGGGTTGACCTAGTTGGATGGTGTAAGTTATGTCATGAATGACCACCACAAGGGTCGTGGAAGCCCATGTAAGCACCAATTTGGAATTGGTGCCACGTGTTGAGGCCCCCAAAGGATGCCATGAGCAGGGCACTCACCCTCATAACACCACTTGTTAGGAACACAATTATTGAAGGTTGCATGTATTTGACAATGGTAGCTTGCAACACTGCTATGCCCACACACAAGAGCACACAACACATGACTCCAAATAGCAAGGAAAACTCCAAGCGAAACCGCTCCAATATATCACAAATGCATAATCCATTTGAAACAATGTTGATATATGAATTTGGAGTTGGTTGGATGATTTCATTAGAAGCATCCAAAGTGATTTAGAGCATGCTTTCACTCTAAAAGGCAAAATTGGGGACGAATCCCAAGGTGTGAAATAAGAAGCTATTGCCTTACTTACTTTGAGTTGATTTTGGAGTCCATTCTCTCTCCATAATGTCGCCCTCTACATCAATATTGGTTGCGTCAATAGACATCCAAATCCATTTTCAAAGGTTAATTTTATGAGGTAGTTGATACATAACGTAGACAAGTCTTGAGTGGAAATTTTTATGAGATTGAAGCCTTCATTTAACACTCAATTTTTTTAAATGTTCTTGCACATGTGTATACAATAGATAGCAAAATCCAATACTAATTTGGAGTTTGTGGGAATTTGCTATGGATTTCTAAACATTAGATTCTTTTTGCCCATAAATTAACCATGTAGACCCCCACTTGGCAAACACTTTCGTTGCTAATAATACAGTCCCTACCGCTCCCATGTTGAGCCCCACATGTCTCTTATTTTGGATAGTCAATCACCTAAAATAGATCATCTGAAAAAACTTATGCAATTGGTGGGTGCGTCCACTTTTAAATCATGTTATAAGTCTTCATGAACTACTTGCATGATAGAGCTAGTTTGGTCATATTTTAGGTTGAATACAATTTTGAAAGGTGAGCCAACACTCAATGATGTTGATTGCAACACATCAAGCTTGGAGAAGGTGTTTCATTATCAAAGGTGTTAGATCAAGATATGTTTGCCTTAAATCTCATCATCTTGACCCCTAACAACATGGGCTTCTTTCCAAAAAGTCAAACCTGTACATATGAGTAGTTTTGTTTATATAAAGGAGCACAAATTCTAAAGTAAATTCCTACATAAGTAGGCACGCTATAACCAAAAGTTTAACATGATTGGTCCATATTTGGATTGGTTACGGTCTTTTGTGAGTAATGCTTTGAAAATAAATATATCATAAGCATTAGATTTCATCCAAATTTCATTTGTGATAGAGATAGTGTGTATTCATAAATGGGATTTTAAGTCCCATTAGCATTTTCAACTTCCAAACTTTAAATCAATTCCATTTCATCAATAACTAAGAAGTTTTAAAGGAAAAAGTTACAAGAGGCACATGGTTGAAATGTCCCTAGAATTCAATTTGCATTTTTGGGCACTCAAATTTTAATTTTCTCAATCATGTAGAATCTACAAGATAGGTCTTTTGCTCAATCCCAACGGTCAAAAGATGCATCATAACCAAGCTCCAACAGAGGTTTGGAAATTGATGGTTTGGCACTTTGACCACAAATCGACCACTTAATGGTCGCCCAAGCATGCAAGGGTTAAGTACTCAATATCAACAAGGTGCAGGGGATCCTGTGACTGCGAAAAAGTGAGCAGACTCATCCACGTGTGGAATTCAAAACCAATGGGCATCAGACAATCATTCGCTTTCGAAGAATGCATAATTCAGAGTGTTGTGCTTTTACATACAGCATGTACAAGAAGTATAGATGAGGCACGTGAAGACCCTCCAACAAAATAATACTATGTTATACGCTCAATGAGCTTTGAAGATGTATGTACAATTGTAAGCTTGGCACCTCGGGTGTAAACTACAAAGCAACAGTAGCTTCTGAGCCTTCCCCATTTTTAACAAAATCCCTAAGTGTAAAGGGTAGGTTCACAAATATAATGGGACTCATGGCCTATTGTACATGACGAAGACTTCGTTAGAGTGTCAAGATATTCTAACTCTTACAAGGTATTCACCGGCTCCTATATCCTTCATAAAGAACAAGGGGCTCAGACATTTGTGTCATTGATTTTCAAAACGACACATAGAGCACCCAAGACAGCATTCTTCCCCATTTGGTAAGTGGGGTATTCGCAAAGGGCACCACTTAGGTCCCTTGCATTGGTTAAGGACAATGTCTTTCTGCATATCAGGCCGAGAAATATGACAGGTGTCACAGAAATGTGTCCGCCCAAAGCAAAAATAAGTGGCTGGAGAGCAGCAGAAACGACATTTAAATTCTATGTATTCCTTGCCATGACCTTTTTTGCACAATCCATAGCCACCCGCTGCTGCTGAGCAGGCCCCACATACCAGATCTGCTGGATTATGTGCTTCATGCACCTCGTTTCTGATGTCATCCATGAACAAAACTATCAAAAGCCGACTCACATGTGCATATTATCCATGAGCAGTCATATAATTCGTAATCATTTGGTCCATAAGATATCAAAAGACAAAATCTGTGCATCTAGCTCAAATCTTCTCCTGATGAATGTAAGTAGAGAACACAGCCATTTTAAGTTTGCGATAAAATATGAAGTCTGTTTGCAGGTATGCAAGCAGAACAAAAAAACAAAATATTAAAAAATTAAAGACATCAAGATCGTTCAGTATTATCCACCTTTCATTCCTCATGCAGTCACGCTTGCCACCACAGTATGGTGCATTGCACTTGCTGCACACATAATATTGATACAACTGAAGCGCATATGATGTTGGCCTCCCCTCAAAGCCGCCACCTGGCTGGAGCTCTTTGGCAGACTTCAATAACCCCTCCATAGACAGTCTCTTCAAAGCCTTGTCTTCCACCTGCCCATAACACATCAATTTGTCAGCACCCAACAGCATTTGGAAGGGCAAACCACACACAACCCTTACCCCTTTCTACATCAGAGAGGACCTGTGCAATAGCAAACAAAATCAATACAGACCTGTAAATCACCAGACTGAAGGACCAAATTCTGACAAGTTTAGGACATCAGAGATTCTTAAGACCATATTTCTGACACCAATTTTCTATCAAGGTGTCCTCCCACATCCCAACTCATCAACATTGACTACCTGGGACTCCTACGTCCACTAAGTGAGAGCAGAGAAAATCTACATACAAGGGACAGTAAAGTCTTAATGGTGCAAAGGAAGCATAGCCAACTCCCAATACCCGAATCCACAAAAAGTAAGTGCATATTGCACCAGTAAGTTGCAGCATACCAAGCTCATCAGCACCAAATGCTTCCGCAAATCAGCATCCAGACCCACATGTTGCATAGGCTGTGGACACTGGGGACAGTTCAAGTAACCGAAGCTGATTCCTGGACCTGGGAAACCCTGGGCCAATTTCTGTTTTGCACAGTGCATGTGTACCACATGCCCACAGTGGAGCTGGATGGATGGTGCACGCTGTAGGGGCTCTACCAAGCATATGCCACACAAGTCAGTGGCAACAGGTAGAAAATGTCTTCCCAATAGCACAGCAGCGTTCTGTTGGCATTCCTCCTATACAAGCAACAAACAGCATGAGCTCGTCTATATAGGTATAAACCATCAAAAAGAAAACTCTCTTGTTGATACTGTACTGTACCTGTTGACTGCTAAAGAGAAGTGAAACCCCACAGCAATTATAAGGTGTTTGATTTACAAACATAATCAATCACAAATTTCATTGACCGGTCTAAGAGTGGCTAATCAACACCATGGTATATGGTCCTTAAAGTCTCTTACAGCTGTTTAAAAGAGCACCCGTTTTACAACAAGCCACTTTGAAGCTGGTGGCAAGAGCCAACGACTGACACAAGACTGACAAACAGGCTCAGAAAAGGACGAAATTATTGCCCTCATAAAAGGAGTTGTTAGAAGTCACAGCAGTCCTGAGTACTATAATGCCAAGACTGTTATCAGATTTATCAACTAAACACATGCACACAATCCACTGGATTTCAGGTGACCAGTTCATATATTCTGAATGTGTTCAACATAATCACCTCTGACCCTTTGCCAATGGTGTCAACTCACATATTTACATTGTGACTTTCAAAGCAAAACTCTTAGGGGTTGACTATCTACAAGATAGACTTGTAATATCAACAAAGTAATTGTAACACACCTTTCGGAGTCTAAATCTTAGCATACTTATCTAAGATTTTGAGCTTCCACAATCCAAGTCACCAAACTTTCCTACTTTCCAAGTGCTCTGAGCACAGTGCAATCTCAAACTCTATTCCTCAACTCTTGCCTCTCATCCACATGCATACCAATTGATTCACAGATAGTCCTGATTTGAAAGAGTAAATTACCTCTAAACACGGTAGGCAAAGCCGTTCACCTCGCACTCCTCCACAATGATGCCCACATTCCAAGTTTCGGGTGCATGACATTGATGCACGTTTTCGACAATCTTTCGCCTCACAAATACCAGCTACAAAGCGCTGCACTGCCACCAGATCCCCTTTCTCGACACACCAGGCTGCATCCACCCCTTCCCTATTTAGTTGATTCTGAAGATCCTTCACAGACCTGCATGGAAAAATCAAGTCCACCAATCACCCCTGTGTACTTCAAACAATGAAACCCTGCCCATAGGTAAGGTCTTCACCTTCTCACACAGAAGAACTCAATAGGACAATATAGTGTTACACCATTCAAATTTTGTGCAACAGATCATTACAGATTATCTCAACCAACACAATGAACCTAAATTTTTGAAACCTGCATATAAAAGACAAACCTGAGGTTCAAGTCCTTGTCATCAACCCATCTCCGTGAAGCCCGCAATGGGACTTCACAATACAAACACCTAGCTGCATTTTTTTCCTCTGCAGCTTCCTCACAAGTTTTTCCAAGATGGTATGGTAACTCCATGCAAGCTCCACAAAAATCAATTGTGCAAACCCTGCAACGGAACCGATTGGTAGCCTTGTGACACATGGCAAGTCTTGAAAGTCGGCGACCTTCATTATCAAGTTCGATGAACGGTGCTGTTCTATCTAATTCCGGTACTCCAGTTAGAGCAACCCCAGGTGGGATAACTCCCATGACCTTCTCAAAGACCGTTGTACAGCCTGGGCATCGTACAAATGCTGAATTCTTCTTGAAGAAAGCTTCATTAGCTGCCTCCTCCCACTTTCTGATTGACATGAAACAGTATCATGACCAACATCAGCAGACTGCTCAGAGATCCACAATCACTTCAAAACACTCCCTAGTGTAGGAACAATGATAATTTGATGTGGTTAAGACAGCAGATCAATCTAAATGGAGTCCCTACGCCACTTTGAAAAAGTTTTCAGGTCCAAGGTACAGCCCTTTCAGTTACCAGAGAAAGGATCACCGAGACCTTCTCCTGGAATGGAATTATACCTAATTTCACGAACTTCTACAAGAGTGTAGACTTAAACCCTAGCTAAGGATCAGACAATCCATATCTGCCACATCTCTCCCTACTAATCCCCTCTCAAACAACTCTCGCCATAATAGAAATACCAAATTTGACACTTACATCGTAATCACTTAGAAATCCCAAACCTGCAATGAAACTCACAAGTACCTATACCCAGACCTAAATTACGAGATAAACCCATCCTCAAAAGTCTTCACCGACTGCTTGAATTTCCAGTAACAATTGGAGTACACATCCATCCTACGGATTGATTGATTGATTGATTGATTGATTGATTAAGAACCAATACCTGAATGCTTCAGGTGCAAGTATCTGTGACGACGAAAGAGGAAACCGGCCACTACACTCAGCTTTCGGGCACGAGATCGACTCCACCACAGCTTCCTCTACTCCTCCACTCTTCAACAACCTCGATGATGATGATGAATCAGCCATACCAAACAACTTCCCAATCCTCCTACCACCGCCATCACTCGTCCCCACTACCTCCATGACTGCATCCGACCCCATGGCGGTGCTCTCCTTTCCAGCAAATTCGGCTGCGTTGTACAGAAAAGTCTCAGCGTGCAGCCGCAAGCACCGCTCGCAGAAAAGGCATGCGCATGTAAGCATTTGGAAAATGGAGCCTAGCCCCACGGAGTCCCCGCACCGCTCACAAAACACGGATGCACCATCCCCATCCTCGTCATCCGAAATGACCATAACTCTCTCGTTGTCCCATGAGTCCAACCCTACCTTCACCGTATCCCTCTTACTCCTTGCAAATTCAGTCTGCTGATGCGCATTGCTTCTGTTTTCTTGTTGCGAGCTTGTCTTGTGCGTCTTTGCCAATTTCTGTGTGGAGGATTCTCCAAAGGGGCTAGGAACGGGGTCAGCGTTGATGAATTCGGTGGCCGTGTCACCATCTTCATCCGCAAACTCTCCATCCACGTGCCTTTGCCTCTGCTCTGCCCTGCGCTGCAGGTCCAAGGTTGGATTGGTGGCAATCTGCTCCACCACCGGTGCTCCCTCTTGCAGCAGGGCGTCCATCCCTCCTCCTCCCCTCTTTACCTCCGCCGCCGCACAAGGGCCAGCCTCCCCTTTCTCCTCCTCCGCCGACTCCGCCACCCCGCCACCATCACGCTCGCTGCTGGACCATCGCCTCTTCTTCCTTCGCATCCGCCCTACCAGCTTCCGCCACACCTGACTGATTGTGATGTTGGTGGTGTTAATGTTGATGTTGCGTCCCTCCAGCCTCCCACCACCAATACTCGCTCGCTCACTCGCTCTGTTTCTCGGTCGGTCGGTCGGTTGCTACCACCACCGTCGAATCGCGAATCTCATTCGTAGCGATTGCAACAAACTCCCGTGACAATTGCGAAGAAAACGCAACGAAGCCCACCCCCCGTCCCCTTCTCTCTCTCTCCCTCCCTCCCTCTCTCGTCCCAAGCTCACTTACGAGTCATTTGTCCAATACTGTACATTCTTGCCACCAAATTCCAATAACTATAGGAGCCGGTTCGACACGGGTTCCCAAGTCACTTGACGTCAATCCGTGTAATCTCAACCGTTGAGAGCATGAAGTGGGACTCGCCACTCCCCACGGCGTCCCAAGTCCTAAGTCTCAAGTATGACGTGGACGCCTACGTGGCAACTTTTTTTGAAGGTGAGGCTTGGGATTTGCGTAGAGAGTTGGGTCAAGCAAACGGCCAGACCCAACTCTCAGCAGAAGTCTCGAGGTTTTTTGCATTAAATAATCAAGATTTGACTCTGATGACTATAAACCATATTTTATTGGTTTTTGGAGGTTCAAAAGTTGGGACTTGCTAACATGAGTGAGACTTGGGACTTGGGACTTGGGATCCCATGTGAATTGGCCTAAGTTCTTCATGCTATATGGGCCTTATGTAGATAGTCACTCTTCTTCGTTGAACGCCTAGATTGGACATGTATACAAAGAGAGATGGCATCAACCTTACGTCGGTATGATCGAGAGGCACTTCAAAGTCACCAACTCGAATGTAAACCCAAGGCAAGTTTAAGGTATGCCGGTGTTATTTGAGTTTTTTCTTTTCTTAGTCAGACCCCTATATTTGATTGGTGGGTGGTTAGGTGAGGATCAAAGATTGAACATCGTAAGACACATGTTGAAAAGAGTTTGAGTTATGTCTTTGATATTCTTAAATACTTCATACTCAATACTCAACGTGATTGAGAGGATCCATGTAATCAGTTGAGGAATCAACACATAATGTATTACTAATAACCATAACCAAAGACATGCATTCAAAATAGATTGGACTATATGCTCATAATTTGATACTCATTATAGGCTTTGTGGTCAACATAATTGGGGGGGCCTATATATTGTTAAATGAACATAACAATCTTCACTTTGATGATGAATACGTTACTCATATAATCTCCAAATCACGATGAAAGTGGCTCCAGCCTCAATTTGAATTTGCTAACCATCTCATAGTAATCATGTGTTTTGTATCTTAAGAGAAGTGGGCTAGTTAGCAAAAGTAATCATTTAAGGCCCGACTACTTTACATGGGCTAATGTAGTCACTCTTTTTCGTTGGACACCTAGTTGGACATTGTAGAAGACAAAGATGACATCAACCTGGGGTTGGAGTGAATGTGAGACGCTTCACCTTTGATTTAAGTTGTAAACTCAAATATAAACCCAAGGCAAGTTTAGCACAAAGCACAAATGAGGGACAAAGGTTATTGCTTAATGCCAGAGGTGATCTATTAAGAACATGGATACTTATGTTAATTGTTATATGCAAAGTCTATATCGGACAACCAATTCTAATGACTTTCAATTTTATTCATGGAGCACACTTAGTAGCTACAAATGAGGCATGCTTAGTGTTTGAATGTTCTCTTTGCAAATCCATTGGAGAGGTTTGCTTTCGTATTCAAAGCAAAGAGCTCAAATTAAACACTCGTATATTTCTACCAACTTGATCGTCATGTTGATATTAGTTGTTATCTCACAAGTGCCAATTAACTTTGTTACAGTAGGAATTCACTGTTTCTAATTCCACTTTAATGTACTTTAAGTGAGTCCCCATGTCAAGTCGTTTGACTTCCCATACTTTTAAAATCAACTCCAATTCATTTAACCTATGTGCTTTATGTAGTCATTGTTCTTCGTTCTTCATTCTCCCTTCACTATTTGAGAATGTAGTACGAAGGAGTTTCCAATTGGACTATTGAGCTGATAGTAGCCTCTACCTCATGAAGGTTGTTGCACTCTACTATCGTAGGGAATTAGCATGCTTGACACCATCTTGATGTACTTTTAGTCCCACAAGCCTTTTGGCTTCCTGGACTTTCAAATCAATTTATTTTATTAGACACATACATAAGTTGACTCGAAGTGGCATATGGCAAGGCTTGTAATTAAGAATGGGCACCAAAGAGAGTCGGAGCTAACATACCATAGGGCCTATCACATGTGGCTTCTATTGCTTGTTTATCACACATTTACGACCCTATAGTTGTGTGTCTGCGCTATGTTTCTCGGGGGGGGGGGGTAGTCATTGGTTGGAGTAGCAATATACGTGCGAACAAATGATAGGGTATTTTAAAAACATGGGGGCTAAAAATTATAAATGGACTTAAGAGTAATATAGGGTATCAAAAATGGCACTGGACATCTTTAAAGTACTATAGGGTATGGAATAATAGGTAATTTGGAATTATAAGTAATGCAAGCCATTTTTCTATTAACCCAAAGTAGAAATTTACATAATGATAGCATGTGAAAAAAATAAAAAATTGAAAGTAATACCCCCCTATAAAATAGTGGTTGTTCGCACCTATATCCTTAACTTTTTAACACACCGCCCCCCCCCCCCCCGAGCTATGTTTTTGTTAGGGCCGCTTTAGACTACAGTGAAGAAGTGTACCAATTGGTCAAGAATTTATGCCCAAGACAAGGCTATTTGAGGCAATGGTTGGTATGTTGGACAAGATGGAAAAAACATAATTCAAAAAATTGCCTCAAGTTGGAGTTCTCCATAGGCCAAGTTTCTTTTGTGAGGTTGCCTAAGAAACTTGACCTCCGGAGAACTCCCCTAACAAAAAGTGTTGCCATGTTGGCATCCATGTCATTTTTTCATTCATGCTTGAAATTATGCACCAGAGAAGTCTTGGCTGTAGTGTAAACCCTAGCCAATGAAAAACCCATTTCATAGCCAATCATTATGCTCCATTTCCTCTAAAATTCTTGACCGATGCATTTCTTGACCATAGTCTAAACTAACCCTTAGTTCTCACACAACATATGGATTATTCCATACTACCCAAAAGTCTAGAAATACTTACATACAAGCAAATGGAGATGGTTGGAATGAGGATCATTGTCATTGACCTCCACCACATAATTTTAGAAGATTTGGACTCTTGAAAATAAATACAAATCTCATGATAAATCAAACTAATCTGTGATTTGCTTTGATTGTGTCAGCTACACTAAACATGATATTTAGTGTCACCAATTCTAATTGTCTTGCTCAATACTAATTGTAAACGCGGTGTAGTGTCACCAACACTAAATGCTAACCCAACATTATTTGTCATTCCTTGTAAATTTTTTGGGAGATTATAGATTCACATTGTTGCAATTACTATCACCTCCCAAGTGTTTTTTCATCCAAATGTGACAATCTTCCTTGACAATATTTCATCACAAGTTTTTGGCAAAAGATGGTAGGGTTTTGGCCAATGGATGAATTCATCCATCATCCATGACAATATTTGTCCACTTATTCATAAGGAGTGCCATCTGAAAAGTTACCACAATGACATAAAATACCATATGAAACTAAATATCATATTTAGTGTACCTAATATGCAAATCAAATGGAACCTTCGGATTCAAAGCTATCGGGAAATTTTTGTGGTTGATGGGAGGGGGTAATGAATTTAGCAGGCAATTTATGTGCCAATTAAAGTATACAAATTTAAAATAATAGTAAACTACACTGATACAAGACAAATTATTAATATTTAGTTAAATTTATTACCATATTAAAATATCTAAAATATAATATAATCTGGTTAGAAAATGATTGTGATGATACAAAAGATATATTTGTATGGCTGAATAAGTGTATTTTACGGAAGAGCGGGCCGGGTGCAAGTTACGGGGCGGGTTTCCGCGCCCGTCCCGAGTTATTTCCTTCACGCTTCGCTTTCTTCGATGGTGTGCGTCTCGCACCATTGCTCCGAATGATTGAGTCCCAACTTTGCTTGCTACGGATCTTCAAGCAATTCCAGGAGCGCATAAGTGACATCTATGCAGGTGATACTCTCAACTCAGAACTTAAAATCTGCCAGAATCTGCCGTTCTTTCCTTATGTTTCTTCCCAGCTAAACAGGCGGCGATCATATAGCACTCTCTACATGCATGGATTTCTTCATAATCTCGTCTGCACAAATGGCTGTCAGAAATGCGAAGCACCGGACGTCGTGAAGATTTTTCTGGTTGGCATGCTTGATTCTTAGTTCGATGGTTAGGTTTACTCTCTGGGTGTGGCGTTCTTTTGGAAAATTTGGAGCTGGAGGGGTTTAATTTTCGGGCTAGGATTTTGTTTCCTTAGCGTTCTCAGCCTTGAGTTCATCTTTGTTGCTGGAGAGCACGAAATTTTGAATTCGCCTCTGTATCTTGTTCTCGTATCGATTAGTGCAGTGGTGGTCGAAGGTGCCTGAAGATTAAGGTTTCTTGTGTCTGTTTTGTTTCAATTTGTGTGTCAGGGATTTACCCTAGCTAGCTGGCCTTCTTTTTTTGCTGGCGTCGAAGAGTTTAGGTTGCGGCATGTCATTTGACATCTCTGGAAGAAGAGTGTAGATAGCCAGAGCAGAGGGAACAGAGTGTAGAGAGACTGTATTATATATATTTTAGGTTATTATCGCAACGTGTTATTTTAAACATGTGTGCAGAGGAGCCTGTACTGACGATAAATCTTTTGTAATTTATATTCGTCTAGTTTAGACTTATAGAGTTGTACTAAGGTAAGTGGGCCTTAATCTCTCTGCACCCGCTTCTTGTAGAATATGAAATACACAATTATTACAAATCGAAATCGTGCCCAAAGGCATTTTCCTCAAAAAATTTGGAGCTCATTTTCAAAAGGGAAGATTCTCTTGCTCATTAAATGGTCATATAGGTTCCCCCAATTATGTTGACTACGGAGCCTAGAATGGTTAACATAATTTGATCATGGAGTCCGATCTCTTTTAAACACACGGTACCTTTTTTATGTCTGTTCTTGGATCCACGCCTAATCACACATCACTTGAATATAGGTGTCCACGTTTCGGGGGTATTGGATTAATATCGGTATACCTTACTGGAGAAACTGAAACACATCAAGTCCTTGCATTTTTTGTTATTGTGTGAGGGGGATTAGCACTGGTGCCCTAAATTTATAATCCATCGCCTGATAGATACACAGATGATACGTCGTGCAATTACTTGTTGGTGATTATGGTGTTTGAGTTTAAGGTGTTCCGAGTGAGACATGCTCTGTAGAATTACAGTGACCCATAGAGTGATCACAGCCATACAAGATATCCCCCGATTTTATGACTCAGTTCAACATTACTTTTACGTGGATGTGAGTTGGAGATTCAGAAATTCCATCTGGAATTCTCGTACCCTGATCGCTCATGTGAATAGACAACCAGCACCAGAGTACTGCGGCCTGTTTGAATTATCAGCTGCTTGTGCTCAAACATCAACATTGTCATTGCATGATGCATATAGTCTTCAGTAGGTGTTTTACTGGTGTTTTTGATTTTCAACTCCATTTCCCTATCAATTTTAATTCTTCGTTTTGAACCTTACTATGCTCGATGGAGAGATGATGTTGTGCTCTGAATATTGCTTGCATGTTGCCATGCGTGGTTAAGGGTTTGCCATGACAAGCGACTAAAAGGGTGATAGTTGGAACAAATAAATTATGGTCGTCAGTTCGAGGATCTGCATAAGACCGTGGTTGAGAAAGTCAAGCTTGCAAACACCAGTGAGGCCATCGACCAAACCTGTGTTTTCCTGACTTTCATTCAGATGTAGTGACTACTTGGCACCATAAGGCTTGGTAGACAACGGTACATACCGAACAATTCTATTGATTTGTAATCTACAGAGAGGTGAAATATCAATTGATGGCCAAAGGTTGGCAAATTAAACTCTGCGAATGGGGCTTATTGGTGGTTGGTTATATTGTGTTCAGCTTTGAGATGTGTCTCAATAATGATGGTGTATGTTAGCATGCAATCTCTGATCTTCATGTTGTGTGGCACTTACTATTTCTTATGTCTGATTCAGAAATGTGCCTGTGAGTGCTCTTCATTCATTAGGAGTTGGAGCTAAAGGCTCAAGGATGGTGCAGCAAGGGCGCCAGCAAGCGTGGGGGGTAGGATGTGTGGTAGTTATTCTCTTGCTGAGTCCACTGGCATGCTCTGCCTGGTAAGGAGTGCTTGTTCCTGCTTTGGTGCTTGGTACATTGAGCGTGTTGTATATTAAGGTACACTGGATATTGTACTGGATTTAATTTTATGTGCTTTATATGCAGTGACCTATCAAAATGATGATTGAAGAACATCAAAATATGATTCTTTCAAAAGCAGACAAACTTTTGTAATGTGTGTACTGCACCTTTGAGATTCAACTGGACAAACCAGTGTTGGGAAGGTGTTCCTAACCCCTGCTAGGGTTGGGAGAGCCTATCTGATTACAGCAGCTATCTTGAATCCAAATTGTAATAGTATGTACTCACATGAATGATTGTGAATTACATCTTGCAACTCTACACTGCCCTCCATTGTTGGTGCTTAGTACAAATATTGCTCACTCTATTGCGGGCTCACATGGGTTGTGTTTATGCTTGTCGCAGGGGTGATGAAAGAGAGTTTATTGAACAGCAAGGAAATAGCTCTTTTCTATGCAAATCGTCAGCCCATTGTACTCCTTGCTCCCACGCAGATAAGGTTTGTAATGTTACCACTTGAATATACCTATTTCTTGATATGTGTTTTTTCTGTTTCATGATATGGTAAGAGATCTGTACAGATGTCTGAGTGTAAACAGTGTCAGAATCCAAGCTAAATGTGTTTGCTTAAGTGTGCAGGAGGCGAACAAGTTTCATTGCCAGGCAACTGGTTACCATCAGCCATTTAAGTGTTTGGAAAGGAAATCAGTCCAGCAAGAGGAACAGAATAAAAATGATGTGGAGCATCCTAAAAGTATGTTTCTCGAGTCTTGTTAGTGCTTTTCAATTTGTGTGGTAGATATCTTTCTCACTTTTTTGTTCAACTGTTACTATAGTTGTTCTTGGTTTCTTGTTCTTAGTGGACACGTTGACTCGTACCTGCATGGTATCTGGTTGTTTGAATTATCTATCTCTTGTTTTAATGTGGTGACATTTGCCTAATGTTGTTGTTGATCTGTTTTTAAGAGCTGAACTAAGGTTATTGAGATTCTAAGGTCTATAATCTATATTGAGTTTGATGATGTCCTTGAATTAAGTCTGTCATTTCTGCAACTTCTAGGATTGAAGATAGTTGGTTATCAGTTGATTTAGTCTTGAAGTCAGCGGTCCTCAATGATGTGTTTGTTCTTAGAGAGGATACCGGTGCCTTCTCTTTGTTGATGCAGTCTCTTTTCTGTTATGTCATCATCTTAAAACCATCTGTGTCTTTTCAGGGGACCTAAATGCATCCCAGGGCAAGAGCACGATCCAAATTGAGGAAACAGAAGTGGGGGCTGTTGGTTCACATGGAAGAAGGCTGAAGTCAACTGGATTGGGAGGTCGCAAGTTGGTGGACAGCACCCCTGTGCTTAAATTTGAAGGGGGGCTGAAAATGTACAACTCTTTTAGATCGTGCACGCCTGCAGACCTCAGGATGGACAAGGTTACCGTCCTGCAGTTTGAGGTGTGAAAGTTTGAACCCCTTATGTTGTTTGTTTGCTAATTTGACTGTCCTGTATTTTGAGAGCGGTCACACTGGGAATGAATAAGCAGGATGTACAAGGCATCACTTAGTACAGGTCCTACCTTGCTTGTTGTCCCAGTTAATCCTTGGATTATACAAAATCATGTTTTCATTGAATGGATTGATTGTTGAAATTTGTCTTGTATATTCTGTAGAGGGAGAGAAGTACTCATTACAATCTTGTCACTACTCTGGTTTTCATGCAAAAATTCTGGTCCTTATGGTTTTGATAAGGACATGGACCAATAACAACCCAACAGTACCAATTTGAGTGGGTATTGTAGCCATTTTTTCTCCAGCAGATAATGTGGTTGAAAGTTATAATCAGGTTCATGTCGTAGTTAAAGAGCTGATAGCTGTGCTGTATCAGGTACATTGCTTCTGTTGACAGCACGAAGGCTTTTGTTACGCTTATATTCAAGCACTTCTCTCTAAGCTATCTCTGTGATGAGAAGTAATATGCCAGCTTTGGTACTAACTGTTTCTTATTCCTTGCAGATTATTGCATTTGCATCATTTGCCACATGTTTCCCTCTGATATACTATCGTCGAAAACACAGCTTCTCTGGCTTGACACGAATCCCAGCCAACCCCCGGTTCTAATCCAGCATGCTGATTCAATACCTGGAAATGATTCATCATTGCAGGCAGCAAATACAGACAAACAGACCAAGTACCGAGCTTTTGTTGATACTTTCTTGATATCGCCTGGATCTGTGCTGATCTACATTACTGGTTTGTAACATTTATGCTCACGGCAGTTCACTTATATGTAGGGGAGGAATCCTAGTGGTCTTTTCACTTTCATTGCTACATTCGTATGTGATCTCACAGGATGCAATCAATTATCGGGGCTTGTGTCTTTATACTCTCCATGGCTCAACAGCTCAGCCATCTTGTAGCAGGTTTGTAGCAGTTTTCTCAGAGAGGACAGAAGATTGTACACCTATAAATGACTCCTCAAAGCCGAGTTTAGTGTCGCTTGTGGAATTGTTTCTTGTGTACCATAGAGCAGCATCCATGCGTTGTCAGGTTCAGGTCATTATTTGTGCTATGATAAGGACAATGTTTTTCTAGTTTCAAGGGAACCGCCAGCAGCATCTTTTGGCTGTCTGTTGTCAGTATTCAATCCTGGTGAGACCATTGAGTTATCCATCATGTTCACTTGACTGTTAAATGAATGATTGTTCAATGTATATCCTATACTTTCTGTGAAAAACATATACATACATTCTATGCACGTTAGTCCAATTGTTATTATTCATTGACATGCATTCTGCAGTGTAGGAGCACTATTAGAAAATGCATCTCAATACAACTGCAAAATGACTACGTTATGACTATGCTTGAGTTACTTTGACCCAAGTCAAACAAGGTTCAAGTTTTCAACTTTAGTGTCGGATGTGCAATCGTCTTGGTCACTTGTTCGAGTTGTGTGAAGCCTGTGACTCATGTCATGTTTGTCTCTTGAATCCATACCGACCCTCATCAATGAATCAATAATTAAGAATGAATTGTATCATAAAAAGTCGTAGCTAGCAAATCATGTCATGATTATAAAAGTGCAAAGATATTTTACTCTTTTGGTAAGATAAATGCACATAAGTGCAAACTCAATTTCATGATTTTACGAAACAATTTAGCAAGAGGTTCTATCAATTTCACTACATGTTGTGAACAATTTCATGATTTGGTATCCATATTCACAACTTCAAAAAATAAACTTCGTGAACTCTATAACTTTATCTGACAAAGAATGGTACATCATGTATAATATTCTCCTAACTACGTCCCACAACTACCTCTACCCAATGAATGGGTGGTGCCGGCAGTTAGTTACGAGCTAGCCGGTTGATTTTGAGAATTTCTGAATGCAATTGGAAAGTTTAGGAAGGGGTTCCGGAAGAAAATGAAGGTTTATGGAAATGGGCCGATTAGAAAAAAAAAATGCCGGCATTTCGGCAAGTTGCCCTAGAGTATCCACGGCAAATTGCCGATTGAGAAATTATTTTCACGGCGGGCAGCCGACCAAATATATATATTTTAGGTAAGGTTTTCAATACTATGCATAGTCGGAGACTATGCCTTGTTGGCTTGTGGTTTAGGCCCTTTAGGGTTAGAGTGGCTTGTGGTTTAGGGCTCCCCTTGCTTCCCTAAACCAACTTTGACTCCGTAGTAGTGGAGGTTCCATTTTCGTTGTCGATTTCACAAACAAGCACCCTGGACCCTAAATTTGTTGTTACTACTGTGAGAGAGTTGTTGTGTCGTCATAGTACCTGCAAGCCTGTGTGAGTTGTGAGGGAGCCGGCCTCTCTGAGTTGTGAAATCTGTGAATTGTGAAATCTGTGAGTTGTGAAACCTGTGAGCGGAGAAATCCTGCTAAGGATACTATTTAGATGACAATAAATGGAGAGTGAATGCCCACATTGAATTAATCCACATTAATTCAAAAAAAAATTGAATAAATGATCATGACACATCCACCACCAAAATATAAAACCGGCCACACTTTAGGCCTTCCGGAAATTGCATAAATGAAAAAAAAAATTGCCGGCTAATTGCCTAAACACATTAGGAAATGGGGGCTATCAACCGATAAATTTTGCACTCTTTAGGCCACTTCCGGGTAAAATTTGTAAAATCCGAGCCACCTCCAGAAACCTCGGCAATTAGCCGGTTTCTCTACAGAACTCCCCGGACTATGCCTCTACCATAATTGACGTCAAGTTTGGATGTTTTTGGGTAAACACAAAACAAAGAGGAATTGATGAACAATGAGAAGGCAAAGAGTGCAAAACGAGGAGAGAAGTTGAGAATACAAAAACTACTTAGTGCAAAAAGATTTATGAAATTGGTTTGAAAGATTCATGAAGTTGCTAGAGGTTATAGTCCACTATCATGAAATTGAGGTGTGCCACATGACAAGTTGGTTAAGAAGAATCATGAACTAACTTAAAAGGTTCATGAAATTGGTAGAACACTCTAGTAATATTGGTTGGAAGGTACATAAACTAGCTTAGAACCTTCATGACATTGAGTTTGCACTTTTGTGAAGTCATCTTACCAAAGAAGTATTAGGTCCCATTAATGATGATGTACAATGACAATATTGGCAACTCTACATGCACTCAATCTTTGCTACATCAAATATTTGAACACTCCACTGCTTCATTAGAGTTGAGTACCCTAGCCAACTTCACATCCAAGCTTACTTGAGATAAAAGCTTCTAATTATTGGATGGCGCTGCCCTAAACGACTAATCTACATTGGCCCACATTATTCATTGTCATCCATGTTATTAGTGTTACAATAATTAGGTAGAACCTAGAGAAAATGACATGTAACATCTAGTGTTTTGCATAGTGATACACGAATATTGATCTCATGAACATGACACATCTACTTTATTCACTCCAAATCAAGAATTGTGTGATTTTGAAATGTCATAGCCTTTCAAATTTGTGTTGGAGCCATCTCTTTTAGGTGGGTTTGTCACAAAATCTACACTAAATATTGTACTTACTGTCACCAATTTTATTTTGTCAACTTGATATTAATTGTGAACCGCCCGTGTAGCATCACCAACACTAAATGTAAACCTAACATTATTTCTCATTCCTTGTCAAAAAAATTGGACAAATATAGATTTACAACATTGCAACTACCATCACTTACTAAGTGATTTTCTATCAAAATTTCAATCATCCATGATGGTAATTTATTACACAAATGCTAAGATGCATAATATACCAAAAGTGGATGAACTAGAAGTAACTTGGGATGACAATATTTGTAAACTTATTCATAAGAAGTGTTATTAGAAAACTTATCAGAATGACATAAAATACCATATGACACTAAATGTAGTATTTGGTGTAGTTACCCTTGACACATTATCCACTATATGTCATGTAGAGTCCATGTAGTTTTCCATTCATTCAAACTTCCTTGAGCTCCGAAGCTTGAATGTAAAGTGGAGTGGAATGGTTGACATGAAATGAACGAGAAAAGAGTATGTGCTCAAAACATAGAGACCACTCTAGAATCAATAATGAACATAGTTGAGAAGACCTACATGATCGTTTTAATTTGTGTGTGTGTGTGTACACACACACACACACACACACTACCACCTCCTATAAATTTTCTCATCTCGACTCCTTTTGTGAACTTGATATAATAATTTTGGTGACTTGCAATTGCTTGCTTGATGAAACATTTCACCCACTGAATTTTATGGATGTTAAATACCTTATGCTACACTAATTATCCCAATTAGCACATGATACTATTCATAATTACGCACTGCAATAACATCTTACTCAAGACTTCACTTTCTACTAATGAAAGTTCAAGATGTTATTTGACAATTACATAACATCAACGACTTTGCTTGGTAAAATGTTACATTCTCATTAAATAGTTGTAGCATTGTGCAACTCCGAATAGTAACACACACTAATTGGGATGTTTAGTTTAGACCTAAGATGAAAATATAGCATGAAAAATCATAATATCTTGTGCCAAATATTCATTTCGACTCATACCCATACATTAATTAGAGTGGCACAAGGAGTATGTAGCAAACACTATACCTCAATCATAGCTATTGAACCCATAAAGTAAGTCACCAAACCTCTTGTGACAATCCAACCCTATTTCAACCTCTACGAACCTACCCCGATGGACCTCCCGAAACGTTGTCGAAATGTTTTGACCCTACATGATAGTTGTCAGATGGTGTCATCATGAAAATGCCTTGTTTCTTGTACACAATTTATGGTATTTAGTGTCACTTACTATTCGGAGTTACGCAATGCTATAAATATTTATTAAGAATGTAGTGTTTGACCAAGCAAAGTCATTTTATGTTCTATTCAACTTTCGTTAGTAAAAAGTGAACTCATGAGTAAGAAGTTATTGTTGGTCCGAGATGACCCTAAACTACCAAATGATAGTGGAAAGGTACCCAAGTCGATTGGAGTGGTTGGCGGTTCGATTCCCGGCTGTGAAATCGTCTCTCTATTTGACGGAAAACTAGCCAGGTGGTCAAGCACCTCTTGTGTCCCCCCCCCCCCTCCCCCACCCAAAAAATGATAATAATAACAATAAAAGTTATTGCATCGTGTAATTTGAAATACTAAGTGACACTAAATACCATAAACAATGTAGTGGAGTCCAATCACTTACATCACATAAATTTTTCCTATCAAGCATTCAAAAATTGCACGAATTTATCCTCAACAAAATGTATTTGTAGAACATTATCCTACCCTTCCAAAACTATATTGTTCTCTACCATGATGAGATAAAGTGAAGAGCAAAATCTAACATGACATTTTTCATATCCATAACAATGTTATGCGGGATTGACAATACTCCGTAGGATATTCCCACATTTGGCATGAATGTGAGGAATATTTTGTAAAATATTGTCAATCCCGCATAACATTGTTATAAATTTGAATAATAATATGAAGTTGCGCTACCGGTAGAAAACTTTGTGAATCTCACCTTTGAACTATATGGGTTCACCAACGATTTCACCACCAAGAGTGGTGAATAGTATATGCTCATATGAATCAAAAGGTGCATTTTGTGTTTAATGCATACTCAACATTGACCGATGAGTAAAACGTTGTCTTTAAATGGTGAAATGTTACCATGTTAGTGGTCGTCACTACATTAATTATGGAAAGTACTATAGGCATATGTATAGTGTGACTTTTTTTCTCTTATTTTTGAGACAGAAGGCTGACAGGCCAGCGTCAAAGCACATGAGGCAGTTCACCACCTGGCAAGTTTTTTTGTCAAGTAGAGAGGAGATTTCACAGCCGGGATTCGAACTGCCAACCTCTTCCTTGAGATTTGGGTATCTCTCCACCATCATCCAGTAGTTTAAGGTCATCTCGGACCGATATAGTGTGACTTATGCTACACATCCATACAGTGTGGCATGCAATACACACCAACATCCTTGAAAATAATGTACAATGCTATATTGAGTAGTCCTATTACTAATGGCCATAGTAATTTTCTAGAGCCCACGTGAATTTTCATATTAAGAATTAATGTGGATCATTTTAGCTTTCAACCCATGTTGAATCACTTGTAGAAAATTAATGTTGGACACATTCATTGTTTTTTAGAATGTTAATGCAGGTGATTGTTTTATTTCTTGCTACTTTTGTCCTATAAAGAATATTTAATGTGTTAATCGGAAGTCTTCATGAAGGGGTTAGAGGAAGACATGGGGTCTTAGACCCACGCTAATTCCACCTTGACTAGAAAAAATTGTATGGCCCATGTTATTATTTCCACACTAATTTCCCACCCGCACCGATAGGACTATTTAGTGGAGTTATAATTGAATCTTTTGTTACTCACTGCATTCTCATTTTTTATGTTTAAGTTGTGTATCGAAAGCAATTGAGAACGGGAATCCAAATAGCATAAACTCGTTTCCTAAGTTCAAGAATCAAGGAAGAAAACATCAAAAGATGACATGCATGTGTTTCTTGAAGGGATGTAGATGATCTTTAAATGGTCCATGCGACCAAAAGTCTAAGAGTTAGAAGGTGATCTTGAAGTCTTCAGGAAGAGCACAAGAAGCTATGCACAATAAATGAATTGTTTATAGAAAATGAGCACGATATGGTCGGATGGTTTGAGCTCGTAGGCAACCACAATCTTATGGTTAAGTTGTGAAGCTTTTGGTATATATAAAGTTCGGAATCATCATTACGGTTGGTGTTCAGGGGGTAATCTATAACCCACCCATTCAAAATCTCCTTCATTCGGACCTCCCCGTCTCCAATAACAAAACCTTGATGACCTCCTTACACCAAAATGCAATCAAATATCTCGCATATCTTGTTCTCAACAAACACAAATCGTAGAAACATCAACAACCAATTTCGCCCCTTGAGTACACCAACACGTCATCTTCTTTTTTACCCAAAGCACACCTCTTAAAATAGGCAATAACTCCTTCTCCATTCCCAAGAGCATGGGCTCTTGGATGGTGGTTGGTCAACGGGCTCTCTTTCTATGAAAGTAAATACAAGAATTGAAAAATGGAGAACGATTTTGAAAGCATGCATTTTCTTAAGAGGGAGGGGGGGGGGGTCTTCTTGGCGATCGCACAACTCAAAAAGACACACCCATGCAATGTATGGTGAGGCTTTATGGATTATGGATATTGAAGGATGTAATTCTTCATGGATTGTGCATGGAGCACTGGATTGTGCATTCGTCACTATGGCTAACTGATGAAACATTACTGAATTTGATCCAACAATCACATTTCTTGTCCAAAGTCGGAAGTGGCCACAAACCTTGTAATATTAATGAATTACAACATTGAAAAAAAACAATATCCATATCACAACATGATCAAAGTGAAACAATCACTAGCCATATGGATCAAGTCATGTAAACTTGTGATTGCACTTGTGCTAAGGAGGTGGATTATTGAAAGAAGGTTGTTTTACTTATATGTGTACATAGAACCACCAAGCCAATTTTTCAAGCATGTAAATGTTACAGTGTGAACCACTTTTACTCACTTCTACTCCATGTGGGAATCATATCTCTCTCTCACACGTTGTGCTTGACATGGACAACCAGGAATGCTATCTTGTGAGCGGTGAGCGGTGAGCAGTGAGCCGTGAGCAAAAAATTTGAATTTTTATTCTTCAAAATTTTCAATGAAATGTATGATATAGACCCTATGACCGTGGAGAATTTATGGTTTCATTCTATAAAATCTGCATATTATTTAACAAAAATTAATCAAGGTCCTATTTCCTTTTTTTGAGTTTTCGTGGATAAATACTTAAAATTTTAATTTACATTCTTATCCCTTATTTTATGTTCCCTATTATTTTGGAAGTTTTTTTCTAATTTTTTTTCGTTTTCTTCCGTTTCTTTTTATGGATGGTTTTTTCAAAAGTTTTCAATTTCTTCCACTCCATGGTTATAGGCACCATCCACAGTTAAACGTACCATCTACTTTTAGTCATATTTGTAAAGAAACTATACGAAAAGTCCTACTCGGTGTAAGAATTAAGTCAAATATTTTGATTTTTTTAAATCATTTTTTTTTAAAAAAAATTCAAATTTTTTGCTCACCGCTCGCCGCTCACAAGATAGCGTCGCTGCATGGACAACTACCGTAAGTGAGATGCATGTGTTGAGAATTAACTCACAACTTGAGAGAAGTGTCATGTGTCACTTCAAGGAATGAGAATTTTGGGGCCAAAGTATTGAACATGCTTATCCTTGCAATATCATAAATGTCAATTCAAAATCACTTAAAACACCTCAGACAATTACCTTATGTTTCTTAAAAAATTGAGTGTTGCAGTGGTTAACCTTATTGTGACTGGCTTCCATTCTCAAGGGTCCAAGTGTTGTGGTGCCTATCCCACTTGAGAGTCGATTTCCTTACTCACTACAAGCAACTATTCTCATGTTTCTACATCAAGTTCAACTCTAATGCAACACTTCCTCACATTAATTTACATGAATATATGGGCCGACAACCAATGTAAGATTTTTATTCTTGGGAAAATGCTTATGGAGCCAAATTGGCCCCCTCATATGTAAGGCATTTTGAAGAGTGCACACTATAAATATAAATTATGAAGTGGTTTCTTGGTAGATAGCAACATTTTTGTTTTTTGTTTACTTTTTCTTATTTTTTGTTTATGTTGTTGTTGCGAGGTTATTTTTCTAGACACCCAAACAAATTTGTAATCCAATTTTTTTGTTGTTGAAGATTTCATACCATCCAATATAAATAGAGTATGAACATTTGGTATGAACATGCTTATAAATTTTAGGGGTTGAATGGGGCAACACAAAAAACCAACCCATCGTTGGCATTGGGGCCCCTTATGAACATAAAAGCATCAAGCCATGACTCTTAAATAAACACACGTCCTTGCTTTTTGGTTGAGAGCATGGAGAAGTCCATGAACTAAAGACCAAAGTATTTTGGAGATCACAAGCCCTATGTGTGAACCCAAATTTTTGCTGCACATTCTACCAGGTGTACCTTCAAAGAAAGTCCTAAAACAACCCCTTACAAATATTGGCCAACATTTTCCATACTTGCCATGTGGAATTCCATGTAGATTGTTTCATACATTAAAATTGTTATGGTTGTAAAATTACACTCATGTAAACCTAAAGCGGGGTCAGGTGACACCCTTCCAATGAGAATTCAAGGATGCTCAAGAGCCATGACCTAATAGCTTTCGTGTGAAAATGCCTTGAGGTAAGTGTGTGTTATTCGGTTCGTTTTTCACGTTCTCCAACTTCTTCCAGTTAGAATTACACAACAAAACTCGTGTTGCATTAGCAAATCCATGACGAAACATTTACAAAACTCGATTGAAAATCGGACCTCCCCTGATTTAATTACGGTTATCAGAAGTGCACGTTTGTCGATTTCTCAATTGGATGCATAAGTCATTCTAGTTGTTCACTCTTGAGTGTAAAATAATTAGTGGTATTTAAAGATGTAGTCCAATCTATTGTAAACACGTGTCTTCACGAGGTTGGCTCTTTGATCCCCACCTAACCTTCGACCAATCAAATCTGGGGGTCCGATTAAGAAGACGAGCCACTTAAGGCCCGTCTACCTTAAATTAAATAAGCTTGAAGCCAAGCAGGGCGGCACTGCCAATCAATCATGTAAAAGGGCGGGAAAGGGCGGGAAAAAGTTTCGTTCGTGGCTATGGATGGAAGGATTCGAAGGACGGATGTAGACAAGTTTCGTTCGTTCGTTGGGTCCTGGCCACCCGCCAGCCCGCCAGCCCAGAGCTCCCATGGCTATGGACATGGCGTTCACTTCGCTTGCTTCCCAAGGTGCCGTCGCTTCGTTGATCGCCCTAGTCCCACAGCGTCTGCACGCCATATTGCCTTCCCGCTTCTTCTAACATCCTCTTGGTAAGATTTCCTCATTGACGCGAAGCTCAGCGTATCGCCATTATCACTCTTTTGGTAGGTCATTAGTTTGGCCGACTTCACACTTTGGCAGTGTTAGGTTTTAGAGGTAACAAGGAGCTGAATGTTCGTTCCCGCCCAGACTCAACTTCCATCGGATCATCAAGGTGTTTAGCGCTTCACAGCAGTTCTGTTGTACTAATTTCGATGTGTTGCAGCGCTTCCGCTGTCCGTGTTGGCGGGAGTGAATTGTTGCAGTGATCTATGTGAATTGTTTTATTTTTTTGTTAATATTTAGGTTTCAAGTGGTTTTTGTGAACTACATTGCTTCGGTTCTTGCGCCACTGTGCTTGCTGGACTTCGGTGGTGAACGGAGGATGATGCGCAGCACTCTTATGATGTTTGTGTTATCGCCGGGGGAAATGTTCTCTCATTTGTATATCACGGGGAATGCTCGTGAAGGTGACGCTCTGGGTGATCTTGGTGATCTTGGCGCCTCTAGAAAGCACAGGAGACCTATCTCCGCACTGTATCGTAATTGGAGGGGTCTGCCTTGGTTTCCCTCAATCCGGTGTTTCTTCAGAAATGAGTCCATGTCAGAGGGTTCTGTTCTCAAATATCTTGGATTATAATGAGCCATTCTTATGTTTCGAGCTGTAATCATTAGATGCTCCAATATGATACGCTCCGCACTCTCAATCTTCTGGGATGCATGTGGTTTTGTACCGAACCATGGAGCTCGTTGGGAGTTGGTCTTCGTCCAGCTAAAGGATAGGCTACTCTGCTGATTTGATTGATTTTCACTAAATCACACTTGGAGAAGCATGCCTTAAATATTCTCAATCGGGTCTGTATTCGGAAATTAGTCCGTGTCGAGGTTTTTTTTCCCAAAGATATTGGATCTTTATGAGCTGTAAACATTAGATGCTCAAACACTTCCATGTCCCGCAATGCTAAGCTTCTGGGATGCATATGTGTTTGTATTGTATCGAGCCATGGAGCTAAGGAGGGTTTGGTCTTTGTCCAGCTAAAGGTTAGGGCTATCGAATGGTTTGATTGATTTACACTTATCATCGAGATTGGAGGGGTGTGCGTCGGTATGTCTCAAACGAATCTTTATTAGGAAATGTGTCCATGTAAGAGGGTTTCGTTTTCAACGATGTTGGATTATTATGGTCCATTTCTTATGTTTGGACCTGTAAGCATTAGGTGTACAGTGACCACTTGGGCATGTCTTTGAAGGGTTGATCAGGGCTGCAAATAGCGGTTTGGTGATGGTCATCCTTTGATGCTCATTGTGTGTGTGTGTGTGTGTGCGCATTACTTTCAAAAACTGAGAATTGATAGGGCAAGTCTTGGTGATGGTCATTTTGGGTGGCTCATTGTGCTTTAAGTAAGTGGGGTATTGTAGCCGCTGAGGCTGTATTGGAAAGCTGCTGAATTAGTAGCTATGCAATTTTATGGTGAAATATTTGTTAATAAACCTCATTCCTTAATGTTCAGGGCACCGCTTTGGAAGGGGAAGTTGCTATCAACGTAGGGATGACCTACATTGACCAACCGATGTAGGTTACTGGATCCTAAATAGGGATTTGGCTGGAATAAGCACTGGTGTTCTTGACTAGTTCTTCTATAAAAAGAAAATGTATTCTATGGAGCTATCGATTATCTCCATGAACAGACCTGAATTCTGCTCAGGGTATAAGAAGTATCAGATACCATGAAAGAATGTCATGTCTGATAACAGTAGCAACAAATAATAGGACCTCCTATTTGATGGGGGACACTACTGATCATTAAGAAGGAAATACACAGTTGCAAATTCTACAGTATTTGCAGTTCAAAAGTTTAATATGCTATTTCTTCAGATTGGTATCTGGGGTTTGCTGAGAAACAATCTGGAGTGATAATTGTGAGTTTAAAAGATTGCAGGTTATGTGCCATTTGAGTTGCTGACTGGCAGGAATGCCATCCAAGGGCATTTCTGCTAGACTTCCCCTTCCAGCAGCTTGGTCTTCATAGACAGACATTTGTTTGTACATAGTATACCCTAAACCCTAAACCCCACCCATTTAAACCAAACAAAGAACCTCTGCTGCTCCGTTTAATGTGCACTTTTTGCCTCTTTGCTTTCAGTAAAATCTTTGTTCCACAACTGCTGAACTGAGGGAGCCAAGTTTCCAAGTGTAGGGGTTTATTTTGTGGATTTTTCAGAATTTTTCCTCATACATCGCTTATCAATCTTGCACTGCCATGCTGCTCCTGCCTGCTCACGTGCCTTCGTGATGAATATCTTGCCCCTGCGATATCAGAGGAGGAACAGAGGCGGAGCCTTATGACAAGAAGTTTGATATTCTCTTACAGTAAAACATCTTAATTGAACATTCATGCTGGTTTTCTTGATTGTTTAAAGAATTTGGGTGCTGGTTTAGGTGAAGTAATAAGCTAGGACATAGCTGTTTGACTCACCTCATTTCTGTGGAGTCTGGATGCAATTAGTTTCCTTCGAAATGCAGCTTTAATTGGAAGCTGCTGTAGTATCAGGTTGCTTAGGTTTTGCAAAGGACTTCAGTGATACTGTGTCTATTCTGGTGTAAGTATGTACATTTAAGAGGTGTTTCTGTGACGAAACTGATTGTTGCAGCTCTCTTTCTTCTGCTGTTACAGTCAGTCTTCATGAAAGGGCTTCAAGCATAGGGTGTGTCCACAATCTCTTTAGAGGACCTTAGGTAGGTTTCCTAGCATCAACATTATTCTTCATGATTGTCCACACATCTGCTCTGCATACATCACTGAATAGGTCATGCAAGGTTGTGGTGAAGATTGTAGGAACTATCTTTGCCTCCAAAAGTCCCTGGCCTATGCATACAACAAAGTTGCAATCTATGTTAGTATTTGTTGATAGCAATCTGAGTTTCTTAATGCTGTTACTGGTTATTTTGGATCTGTTTCTTTGCTAGCATTGACATTATACTTCATGATAGTGCAGACATCTGCTCTGAGTACATTACTAAAGTGATCATGCGATGAACTTGTCAAGATTGTAGCAACTATATTGGCCTATTGCTTTGAGAAGTGAACTTGTGAACTGTAGATATTTATCAGCAGTCAAATTGTGTGTACTGTTGCTGTGGTTCTGCAAATGGTTAAACATTATGCAGGACTCATGTATATGGTGGGCTGAATTGTATTGTATTATACAGGCAGGCAGGGCTGTGAGGAGGCTTGGGAGGTGAGAGGAAGACCCCAGGAGTTTTCAGAACCATGAGCTCCACTGGTGCTACTGCGGGAGGTGGTGGCCGTGGCAAGACCAAGGCCTCCAAATCTGTGTCTCGCTCCCAGAAGGCAGGTCTTCAGTTTCCTGTTGGAAGAATTGCTCGGTTCTTGAAAGCTGGCAAGTACGCTGAGCGTGTGGGAGCTGGTGCCCCTGTCTACCTTGCTGCAGTGTTGGAGTATCTCGCTGCTGAGGTGATTCCCTACCCCGCCAATAGAAAGTTGCATGTTCTGGATTGTGGGTCTCTTTCAACATAGGTTGTGGAGGAAATCCCTTCCTGACAGCTGGTTATCTTTCAAAGTTGTTTTTCTTGGTCCTGCATGTTGCTGAAGGTGTTGTCGTAGAGAACGTTCTTGTAATAGAGTTATTGATGGCTCACTTTGAAAGTACATAATATGTTGTGCTACTTGTGCCTGCTTCAGCACATTTTGTTTTGGACTTGTCTGGGTCTGCGAATACTTATTGTGTTTGCATTCAAGTGTGTCTGCTGTAGTGCATGTCTTTCAGCATGCATTGTGACATTGAATAGTGTGGTCCTTGAATGAATAGTCGATTTGCTCTTTCTCTTAGATATATTCCTTATGAGTCTCTGAATATTCTAGGTGTGGGTGCTTGTTGTCTCTACACAGAGCAGGGTTACTAGGGTCTGAGGGCAATTACAATGTGGCAATTTTGTCTGCCTTTAGTGCATTCCTCTCTTTTTGCATTTGTGACATTGAGTATTGTGGTCCTTAATTGAATATTCAATCCACTCTTTTTCTCTGGATATAGCCTATCAACATTATAGGTGTGGGTGGTTGTTTTTTTTAAACAGAGCAGGGTTTTTGGGTTTGAGGACAACCACTGGCTGCATATTGTGATTCTAATATTTCTTATGTCATCAGTGTCTGAACACAAGGAGAGAGAGTGGTATGCAACATTGTCTGGTTATTGGCAACAGCTTCCTTTTCTATGAAAGATGTGTAAAGTATGTTGATATATTATTATCTGTCTTCTGCAGGTTCTGGAGCTAGCAGGGAATGCAGCAAGAGACAACAAGAAGAATCGAATTGTGCCACGACACATCCAACTTGCAGTGCGGAATGACGAGGAGTTGAGCAAGTTGTTGGGCACTGTCACTATTGCTGCTGGTGGAGTCCTGCCAAACATTCATACTGTGCTCTTACCAAAGAAAACTGGCAAGGGGGGCAAAGACATTGGGGGCAGCATGTCACAGGAGTTCTAGTCTTACAATTGGCTGAATTTTGTATGTAGCCCACCAGGGTTGCTCTCTTAATTTGGAGGATGCAGCAAACATTTCAGTACTGATTTTTGGAACTTCAATGGACCAGATTCACTGTTTCTCAAAACATAGCAGATACTTGAGCTCAGCTTCTCCGGCCACTGTCAGATTGATCATCTAATTGGTCACGATGCCTTGGCTTTGATCCCAACTTTTTTTCAACATTCAAGTGTTCAATTTACAGAAAGCCTGTTTCTATCCTTATTTTTCCTTTTCCCTCACGCTTTTGGTACTCCTTGCATTGTCCTGTGATGGTACTCGTAAGCTGGAACACGGTTCATCTCTCGTGCATTCTGAAGCTGTTATAAGTGCAGGACACAGTTCTCTCTGATTAATTCATGCTTACCTTTGCTACTTGCTCAACAATTGGTATGGCCATTCAGTTGTGAGCCAATCCCAGGTACTGAAGCAGTATACAGGTTAGAATCCCACTAGAGCATCCTTCAGTGCTCTGAAACTAAGTGAAGATAGTGTGAGGTATATGCATTTTGTAATTATTTGGGAACTTGTAATCGTGAATTCCATTTGTACAAGCTTTTTTTACAAACTTCTGGATGCAAATTCATCTTGTCCAAGTAATATGAGGATGATAGTATTGCTGCAAAATACTGTGAACAAAAGCTATCAGGAGAGTTCCTTACATTTTACAGGAGTTGCCATGCAAACGGGACTGAATCAAATGCGTTTAGCATGTCAGGAACTAATTAGAGCGAATGGAACTCATGTTACATAGGTAAGCCTTATGTAACTGTAGCATTACGCATACATAAACATATCATTGAACCTTATCCATCCATGTTAAAACTTGGCCTTTTGTAGGTTTGTGGTTGATTCATCTCGAATTTGTTTGACTGGAGACATATAGGGTCGTGAGCTAATTCCGGTGCTAGATTAACTTAAAAAAAAAGGTGATATTTGGACTGTTAAAGATGTCAATCAAGTTGTCCCCTTCATAAGAAATGTCATCAGAAAAAGTTACCAAAGTGACATAAAATACCATGTAACACTAAATACAATATATAGTGTGGTGTAGTGTATTGGACAATGATGAAGTCCTCACTATTAGAGTTTATGGGCCCAAACACCAAGCTGAAGAGGATAATATAGGAACCCTCATTGTATGGGTGTTGTATATAGTCCACTTCAATGTCTTCATAGACCTTCCATGTACTTGTCATTTGTTCGTTCAACCCATTGTTTTGTTGATATGCATGGACAACGTGGTTGAGCACAATCTCTCTGGGATATAATAATAGGATAATGAATATAATAAATACCACAATATCTTTTGAAGCCACACAACATGATTGTCTTTAGTGACACGTCGTGAATTGTTGCCATCTTTAATGGTTCATGTGGAGAGAAAATGGGCAATGGTTCATTGGCACCCTTTGGACAAGATACGTGCACAAGTATGACATCGCTCTAGGAAAATTGAGTTAGTCATCCAATCCCAAATTTAGATTGCTCAAATCTAACTTAAAACAATACCATACAAAGTTCGTTGGATGAATGTCATGTAAACAAGAGCTACACATTCTTACATTGTACAATTCTAGAAGAGCTTGAGGATATCATCCAATGTATTTTCTTTAATTATGATTGAGTTTTCAACATGATATAGATTTTCATTCAATGATATGTTTATGTATACGTAAAAAAACAAGTAAAAAAATAAATAAAAATAAAAATATGCAACACATGTAATATGTTAGGTTCAATCATATAACAAGCAAATCTGAACATCATCAACCAAGTTTATCACAACATTCAACATTGAAAATCTAATACAGAGAAGGACTTCCTTGTTTCCAGCTCGTGTGGTTTAAACCACCAGTTGAGGAGAAAGGAGTCCACGTGGCAGGTCAGGCCTCGTGGCTGTGCTGAGCTGGAGGCCCCAATATGACCGTTGGGGCTTGCTTTCGTCACCTGCGCATGCTTCATTCAAACCAAACGAAGAACCTCTCTCCGTCGTCTCTCTGCCGCTCCGTTTCATGTGCACTCTTCGCCTCTTCGCTTTCAGTAAAATCTTCGTTTCACAACTGCTGGATTGAGGGAGCTAAGTTGCCGAATTTAGGGATTTATTTCTGTATTTTTTAGGGGTTTTCCTCATTCATCGCTTATCAATCTTGGACTGCAACGCTGCTCCCACCCGCCCGCGTCCCTTCGCGATGAATATCTTGCCCCCGAGAGATCACAGAGGAGGAACAGAGGCGGAACAGGGCCTTATGACAAGAAGCTTGATATTCTCTTATAGTAAAATACCTTTATTGAACATTCAGGCGGGTTTTCTTGATTGTTAAAAGAAATTGGGTGCTGGTTTAGGTGAAGTAATAAGTTAGGACATAGCCGTTTGACTCACCTCATCTCTGTGGAGTCTGGATGGAATTAGGTTCCTTCGAAATGTGCTTCAATTGGAAGCTGCCGTAGTATCAGGTTGCTTAAGTTTAGAGGGGCTTTCGATTGTTCCGTGTCTATTCTTGTGTAAGTACGTACATTCGCAAGGTGTTTCTGTGACGAAACCAATCGTGGCAGCTCTCTTTCTTCTGCCATTACAGTCAGTCTTGATGAAAGGGCTTCAAGCATAGAGTGTGTCCACAACCTCTGTAGAGGTCCTTAGGTAGGTTTCCTAGCATTGACATTATTCTTCACGATAGTCCACACATCTGCTCTGTGTACATCACTGAAGAGATCATGCGAGGAAGTGGTGAAGGTTGTAGGAACAATCTTCGCCTCTAAAAATCCCTGGCTTACGCAGACAACGAAGTTGTTGCTGCTATTTGTTGATAACAATCTGCGTTCCTTAATGCCATTGCCAGCATTCTTGAACCTGTTTCATTGCCACGGTTAGAAGAGGCAGTGTAGTCTTTAAAGATTTGCAAGTGGACAATATGTTTAGGTAGGTTGTACGCATTGACATTATTCTTCGATATACTCCGCTCATCTGCTCTGCGTACACTACTTAAGAGATCATGCGACGAAGTCGTCAAGATTGTAAGAACTATCTTCGCCTCTAATAATCCCTGGCCTATGCAGAGGACAAAGTTGCTACTATGCGTCAATAGCAATCTGAGTTTCTCATTGCTGTCGCCGGTTTTCTTTGACCCGTTTGTTTGCTAGCATTTGACATATTTTTTCACGATAGTCCACCCATCTGCTCTGCGCTTATTTCTTAAAGAGATCATGCGAGGAAGTCTTCAAGATTGTAGGAACTATCTTGGTTTCTAATTCCTGGCCTACGCAGACAACGAAGTTGCTACTCTTCGATGATAACAATCTGAGTTCCTTAATGCTGTCGTCAGTGTTTTTTGACCTCTTTCTTCGCCACGGTTAGGGGACTTAGTCTCTGAGGCTTTGGAAGTGGACAAGATGTTGATCTCGAAGTTACACACACCAGGGCGCACCAAGGTGAAGGTGATGACGACCGGCACGAACAGTCCACGGGAAACTCCCAGCCGCTCCCGCTTTGGAGCTCCAAGCAAGCCAACTTCAGGGGCTGAGGCACCGGTACTATCATCACAAGTGCGAGTAGTAGCGCGGGTGCGCCCTTTTTTGCAGTCAGAACTGGCTGCTTGTAATGAGCCGAGTCGCCCCCCTGGTTCTCGTCCACATACAGAGATCTGTGTTTCTCCTGCTGTTTGCTGCGAGATTATTCGGGGAACTGACGGCAACGATATTTTCCAAATCTTTGATTCAAATGCTAAATCAAGGTCAGTTTATGGAGTTCGCAGGAATGTGGTTCGTTGCAATGGAATTGTATTGACGGAGGTAAATATGATCCTGATTGTGTTATTCTTAATGGCTGTCAATGTTCGAAGGATACAAGTTTGGAACAGAAGGTTTGCAATTAGGAAAATACATGAAGAAGTTTCGACGCTTCTGTTCCCCTTCTGATCTCTTTGTTGTCGCATTAACCCTAAACCCTGAATACTGGATTTTTTAGGCCCTATATTGTAGATTCAGGTGTGGAAAAGCGTTCTACTCATGAACTTGTAAAATACTGCAACTAGAGAAACTTAGGGTTGCAGATAAGTTGAGTATTGGAATCGCTGAACAAGATATTCATAAGATTGAAAGTTGACATACACGGTTCATGTATAATTGTTGTTCTGAGATGCAGCCGTTGTGAGGCCTACAAGCTGGATGCATGCTATGGAGAAAAAGACGGCAACACTGCACACATTTTTGCAGCTGAGATGAATCATGTCATTCGAAAAGTGATGGATGGGCAAAACGCTACTGTATTTGCTCATGGTGCTTATGGAAGTGGAAAGACGTACACAATGAAGGTAATTTCCTTAGTTCTTAATTGTCCACTAGTTACATCTTCATTGATGAACAAACAAACACATCTCAGTTCTGCTATATGCAAACTTTCAGGATTTAAATGTCAAACTTCTATGGAGCTCTTCGACATGACACATATCAATCGTATGCAATACTTGTAGAATTTTTTCTCAGAAGCAATTACATCAAGACAAAAACATAAATATCACTTGATTCTTCATGTTATGCATGCTTGGATTAAGTCATCAAAGCCAAACATGGTATAGATTGTCTCTGTTTTTGTGCCTTCCTTCTCTTATCTCCGTGTGAGAGGTACCTGCTCCTATTTAATTTAATGTATTCCTGAAGAGCTCCAAGATATCATAATTATCAAGACAATAGATGACACATAACCTGGCGTTCATATCATTAGAAACCATGTGGTGAGACGTGTAGGACGGAGAGCATCCTGGATGCTTTCCATGTGGGCAGTAGTAAAGTTGAAAACTTTGAAGCCCTTTAAGCAAGAAGTGGACGTATAAATCCCCAATTGACCAGTACTACACTACGCACAATACAGATACTGTGCGTCATGTTTGAACTGTAATATTAAAGCTTTCAGTTATTGATTCTAGTACAGAATCATCAATGCCAAGTGCCAAGTGACATTTGCATATAGTTGAAAAAGTACATACTTTCTAAATTTCTTCAAACTTGCAACTGAATATGAATGTGCAGGGTACAGACAAACAACCAGGTCTTATGCCATTAGCAGTTGAAAGTATACTACTGGAGGCTAATCAAAGCCACAAGAAAGTTGAGATATCGTTTTACCATGTGTACATGGAGCGTTCTTATGATTTGCTGCAGCCTAAGATGACAGAGTTTTTTGTCCGTGAAGATAGTTCAGGGCGTATGCAGTTGAAGGGACTCACAAAGGCAAGCTAACTCATATCCACAATTCTTTATATCATCTCATTATGCTAATTGTACCAGCAATACTGAGTCAGAGTTTAAACCAAGAACTTATTACATCTTTGTCAGGAGAGTTTGAGTTTGAGTTTTATATTCAAATGCTTCTTCCTGTTCAGGAACTAATCGACTTTCCCTGGATGCTTTAGGTACATGTGAAGAGCACCATAGAATTTCTTAGCTTATTTACAGAGGGTTGTGCAAGACGGAGAATAGGTGCCACTGACATCTCCAGCTGTAGCCATGCAGTTCTATCAGTGATGGTTACAAATGAAGATGAAACCAGCCAACATGAGTTTCTGACTGGCAAGCTGAACCTTGTTGACCTTGCAGGTATGGTATACATAATACTTACATATATTCAATTTGCTTGGATCATTTATTATCTAGGGTTATGTTTATTAGGGGTTCACGAAGTGGTTTTGGGTGTCTTCATTCAGGCAGATAGTTTGTCACTCCATATTAGAATGTCTACTCTGCATCTGGAGGGTGTGAATGTGTGGAGATGTGAGGCTGGTGAAATTTTTTGGGAAGGTCAGGTTAATGGTTGACATCACTCATAATTTGTCAAAGTCAATATGTCTGCATTATATTTTTGATAGGCTACGCTCTGCAGTAGCACTGGTGAAAGACACATTCGAGATGCTCCCGCAAATGAGTTCTATCATAGGTAGATAGGTCACAAGGCATGTACAGTATTAAAAAACACTTGTTGCGCTGCTGATTGCAAGTACACAGCCCATCTTTTTCAATGGGCATCACATTCCCCCTCGAATTCTAGAAATTTTCATGTGCAGGCTTACTAACTTGTACTTCGTAATAGCTTTTGCTTTTGTGCAAATGCGACAGTGAGGAGGTCCAAAATTTCGTTGATGTTACTCTGAAGAAATTATCGGCGACTTGTGTTCGTCGACTTAGTGCCACCATTGACTGAGCTAAGTGGTGTTATTGTGTTCGATTTTCCCTCACTTCTTATGACTGATAAACTACTGTGGAGCATGATAGGACTTGAAACTGGGGTGCGGCTAGCTGAAATTGCTGCAGTCAAGCAATCACTCTTTGTCCTCTCCAATGTCATTGTAGCTTTAAATGCAAATGAAGCAAGAGTACCGTACAGAGATAGCAAGCTCACTCGGATTCTACAAGATTCTCTCGGCGGGAACAACCTTGCAACGATAATTGCATGTTTGGTATGTCTACAAACTGGCTTCTGTGCAATATCTGCATAATTAAATGCCTCTAATAAGGTCACAGAGTGCCTTTTGAGTTTTAATTTCATGCTGTGATTATATCTATCTCCATACAAAGGATAGATATTTCTTTGATACAAGTTTGTTTTGTGGCATCCAGTCACTCGACTACTCTGAATGTATTAATGAGGAACTATGCATGCAGAGTCCTGGATCTTTCCAGGAGGCATCAGCTACATTAGGTGTCGCAGCAAGGTCCAGGCAAATGCAAAGTCGGCAGCTATGGAATGAAGACCAGGAAATGGAATTGGGGGAGAAGCTTGATGTGGAGAGCAAGTTGCGGTCTTGGCGAGACTCAAGAGCAAAGACCCCTGGGAAAATTGCTCCAAGCCCCTTGCGCCCATATACTCCTGGACATGCTCGGTCTTGCCCTCCATCACCTTCTGTCAAGTCTGCCAAAAGGACCTTAGCTGCTGACCTTGATATCTCTTCGTCAAGACCGCGGTAAGTTTGACATGCTTATGTAGGGAGTCTCTATTTTAAACTTGAAGTACTGAGATGATCTTTCAGTTAGTGTCAGGGTTTTATAAGTTGATGAAGTGCAACAAGGGACTAAGCTTTGATCGGAGTTCATGCACGTATGAGTTGGAAGTATTTCTAAGACACATTTATGCATCCAACATGCAGGCCTGTGGAGAGGGCTGGGTCAAAAGTTTCTACGGTCAAAGTAAGTTTCTTTCTGTAAATGGCATCTCATTGTTCGTGCATCAAGACTACAATTGCTGATTAGTGGTCATCCTCCATCTGTCTCACAACTGATCCAAGTTCAATTTCATTCCAGGATATTTCTGAAGAGAGTATGAACAGGCAGGAATATGAAGAGAATCCGGGAAAGATTTCAAAATCCTCGGATTTTGAACAAAAGACTCCTATGGACATTGAAGACAAAATTTCTGTGATCTCGGAGAAGCCATACCTAGAATGCTCTGGTATGTGCTTTCATGCACTTTATTGAATCCATATTTTCTTAAAGATTCACTAATGCTGAAGGAACTAACCATTTGGCTGTGTTTAACAGGATCATATGTTCTACCAGATGAGAATATCTTTCACTCGCCTCTTACACAATATGACAACCCCATCTACCAAGAAGACTCTCCGCCGCTGAGTGCTAGGCTGAAGTGCTTGGAAACAAACATGCGAGCTCTCTCTCCTCTTTCTACAAATGTGCAACCTTTGCAGTCTAGGCCAGGTGTTTCTCCTGTAAATTTTAACATAGGCTATGTGATGGACGTGGATATTTCACTTACCTGTGCCAACACCGTGTGCCCAACTCCTGTTCAAGCAATGGTGTTGCAAGAACGAGGGTTTGACTGCGCATCTCCTCAGATTGGCACTGCCCAAGCCTACGCCACTATCTCTGGGTCCTTGACACCTTTTCAAGAGTTCAAGCACAGCAACCCAAATTTGCAGGTGAGTGGCTATCTCCGTATATTCAGTTCTCTCATCAAACTATTAGAGCGTTAGAGTTGTATGGTAGAGTAGGAAGATTGGGTGGGCAGTTCAGCACTATTACATGCACTACGAGAATCACGACAGTGATGGGTTAATCGAGGTTGTTTTCATGGGTACAGACGACACTTGTGAAGCAGTATCTTACTGTACTCAATACAGCTAGCAAGTAAGTGCTAGTACTTGACTCTTCCTCTTCAGCTATTACATCATGCCGCTTAATGCTCTGCTTTTCAATATTTTAATTTGAAGTTGATATTCCCTGACCACATTTGCATTTTTCATGCTTCTACAAGGGCAAACTCTTATCTTCAGATGATTTTGGGACTGTGTTCAGGGAGGAGCTACTGCAACTGAAGGTCAGTCATATTTCGGATTTTGATACTAGGATGAGATTGTGAATATCTAACCATCACAAGAGGTTTTCTGAATCTTTCAGTCGCTGTTTGGATTGAACGCTATTACATCAAGGCTGAAGTACTCACGTGGAATTAAATTCTGACAGGGGATTGGCCCAAGGCGAGCTGATAATATATTAGAGCTCCGAGAGCAGTGTCCGGAGCCATTCAAAGAGGTGAAGATTCTTACTCTTGTATCTGTTTGAGTTGCAACCTGTGCAATCTCTTCATCTTCTGCAATGGCTACTGAAATCCATCCAAGGTTTAGGTTCTCTGGCATGTGATGTTTAGTAAATGGCAATCTTGCCAAATGGTCCAGCCACATCAGCTCTCCAATAGCAAGCTGAAGTGCAGTGCCATGTCTAACAGGCAGTATCTGTATTACATAAACTAGGAAAGTTGGGCCTGAATCTTTACCTCACCATGTTGATGTCATGCTAGTTGTGAGTATGGTGGGAGTAACTCTCTTATGTTGGCATCTTGTGCACTGTAGTTGGAAGACCTCAAGAATATTGGGCTCAGCGAGAGACAGGTGGGTGACATCACCTGAAGAACCTCCTTGTCTTATCCATGTCAATCTATTACAATATCGTCTAGCACTAGTGAGAGAGGTGATCCCGTTTGTTATCTAGCACTTTCCCCTCGATTCAGATACTGACTGCAATCCTTTTGCCAGGGGATAAAATTTGAATTGAAATGAGCTAAAATAACTCAATAGATGCTAGTAATCATTTGTTTGGCTAAGCAAACATTCTGACCTTTAAAACCCCAGTACGTCCTTAATTTTCACCCGTCATTTAATGAAGTGGACCTTAAAGAAGGTCAGCATTTTCACTCCAGGTGGTTGTTTGCAGGCACACTCAATTTTCAACAGCAATATTGTGCAGAAGGTGATGTTTCCACTGACGTGATACACCAGTCCCGAACAAAAAGCTATTCTGACCATGCGGAGTATTTGCAGCTACTGCATGGAGAAATTATGCACTGGACAATAAGCACACTGTAGAAAAGTCTACACTAGAGCAAGTATTGCCTTCCTATTTTTGGTGTAGCCTACAGCTTGTGGGTGAGCTCCAAACAGGAAGATCAAAGAGTTGAATTGATGAGAGCTATTTGGTCCAATTTAGCAAGAGAGCTAGTTGGTTCAATTTTGTAGACTTGTAATAAAAGCACAGGGCAAACAGTTTTGTGATAGTGCATGATAGTGCATGGCAATTGCCAAATTTGTGTACAGTAACTTCAGTATCGGATTTCCTAATTTGTCTATATGCTTATTGGTTTTTGTAACAGACAACTGTAATTCCTCTGCACTGAGTTGTGCATGTAAATGATGATCCAAAAATTCACGTGTAACCTCTGAACATTTGCAGGGTTCCTAATAATTCATCTTATGCTTCCTTTCTACTTTTTATTGTTTTTATTTATCATATATTGTCATAAACTCTACTGTGGGAATGTAGACAATCTGCCCAAGTTGCTGGTGCCAAGGTTGCATATCAGGGGCGTTAAGCATACAGTCCTACCTCTTGAATATGGAACTTGGTAATAACGACAACCTTGATATAATAATGCAAGTTTTGTATACCAAACTTTCTAGGTAAAATCTACCACTACAATGATACTCCTGGACCCCCAAATTGTCATATTATAGTGGTGATTAATGCATATATGGTGGGTCCAACACATGTATAGGTACAAAACTAATATTGAACGTATGTAACTTGCACATAAAATGTGGATGAAAGATTGGAATATGATGCTAAAGCATGGGGACTAACGGGACTAGGTTTGGACAAATATGGATCCTCAGATTATTTGAAATTGTTAGAGAAAATCAGGACTTCTGCCATTGAGAAAAAGCAATATTGACCAAGGGGTCCAAAGATTTAGCACTCATATCAAAACTGCAGTTTGGACAAGATGAGATGCCACTTGGAGATAATCTGAGGTTAACATGTGAAGACATCATCGAAGTTGAATATTGCATGTCAGAGTTGGATGACATGGCCTTGGGGCAAAGAATAAAGCCACCTAGTTTTGACCATAATGTAGAGACTTTGGACTCTTTAAATCTTGACTTATGAGATACTTACAAAAAATAAATTTTACAAATTTTACATTTAGTTCAATAAATTATTTGAGGACCCCACCCATATGGCATAACATTACTTTGTTTTGTTTTTTAAAAAAAGAAGCCCATGATGGGAAGTATAGTGAACATGTTCCTTGGTGAGGAGCCCATGCTAGAGCTCCTGGTCAGTCAAATGTTCTCCTCCTCCTCAGGTTTCCAACCTGAGCCCTAGGTTTATGAATGGTGTCATTGTGGAGTAGGTGGGTGATGCTTTGCTAGTGGCCAAATCCAAACATTAAATGACTGTCCACATTCCTTTTTGTGGAGTAGGTGGGTGATGCTTTGCTGGTGGGCAAATCCAAACATTAAATGACAGTCCACATTCCTTTGCAATCACCTCCCTTTTGTGTGCACCTATAAAGTTTATCGAGTATTCGTCCAATGGCTCTATATGATTGAATGTTTCCCTTTACACATGTGTGGATGTAAGTAGTTTTGAGTAGAGTGTGTATTTTACAATAAAGAAGGTTCCTTGCAAGAAGATTGTATTGGGATTCTCTAGATGATCCTTTAGGACCAAACTACCTTCCTTCTAAAGACTTGTTAACTTCTTAATTCATTCACTATTGAAATCCAATGGATTTAATGTCATATTTGTTTGTCAACCTTGTGACATTCTAAGTTTCCAGTCAGAGAAAGTGTGATATTTGTGACATTATTGTGCTCAATAAGTTGGCATCAACACAATCAAAACACATTAGTGATTGGAATGGGCAAAGGGTATAGGGCTGGCGATGGCGTAATAATGACATGCATATATCCAAATATTATGAGGACATTCATTAGACCAGGACAAGCTAAGGCCTTGCATCCTTTAAAGATGGATTTGTGTGAGTGTTTTTGCAAAGTTCAAATGAGCCCAATAGGCTATGAATAATTACAAAAATTAATCTTTTGCTCTTATCTAACACATGCTTCGCATATTTGAACATCGTGATTTTGCCAATGTGATCACCAATGACTCCTAAGGGTAAAACATCTTATCAAAACATAACCACCAGTTGGCTATCCTTAACTGGGAACCTTGGGCTTGGGCTAGTCGCCATTCAGGGTGACCTAGCTTGACACCCAAGAGCATATACATGTTATATGCCGGAACATAAGCTACAAAAGTCATTGTCCCACATAGCACACCTAATATGTTTTGTAATGTTATGGGATATTGTGGGATAATATGGGATATCTACAAGTCAATATCAACATGTTTGCTTCACAAAGCTTTTGCATTTAGTCATGCAACCTTCACTTATAGCAAAAGAACATTGTGTGCTACTCTGTGAAAAATGCTTGAACCTTACAAGTTAAAGAGAGAGAGAAAGAACCCATGGGGAGGTCACTCCATTGTCAAGTTGAAAACCACGTGCGAACAAAGTTTGCTACCCCTATACTATATGCCATAGATCATTTAAAAAATTATGATATTTTTTCTATATATACATATCCATTGATAATATCTTTTGTATATTTTTTTGAAATTTTTAGTCATCTCCATTTTTTCTAGTAATTTTAGTTCAATTCTGCGTCATTCTAGTTAGAAACGGTATGTTTTCTAGATTTTTTTTTTTATCAAATTCGGTTATCAATTTTTACTATGTAATACATACCATATATATGTACTCATAAATTTTTTTTGATAAAAGTCTGACCCATTTTGTTGATGCAACTTAGAAAAAGTAGATTTTTTTGTTTGCACGTGGTTTTCAACTTGACAATGGAGTGACCTCCCTGTGAAAGAACTTTCACTCAACCTCTCATAACTTTCACATCCTAACGTGAAATGTGAAACTTGGAATCTTAAACTTTGTCATACGCAATTGCTACTGGGAGATAAGGTAATTCCCAATCCGATCCAACGACCAAATTTAATTTTTGAAGTTGGAGGTGCTTGTATTAAGGCCACATAAGGTAAATGGGTCTTAAGTGACTTGTTCTTGTAATCGAACTCCTATATTTGACCGGTATGTGGTTCGGTGAGGATCAAAGAGCAAACATCATCAAGACGCATGTTTAACGAGATTGGACTACATTTTCAAATGTTAAAAACAACTCTACACTCAATAGTGTACACAACTGGGAGGATCTATGTATCCAATCAAGAAATCAACAAATGTGCCCTTCCAATATCAATGAGTCTAGGATATGGACCTTGGAGTGGTTCAAACCCTTTGTTACAAAATTAACTATTTTCTGGAAAGTAACAAAGTCGGTAACATGAACATTTTTGGTTTTGTCCACCAAACCACAAAACCACAAAACCACAAAACTTAAAAACTTTCTCTTGTATGACAACACAAAAAAGTTTCTAATTCATACTTTCTTATACATCTTTGGTTCGACCTAAAACCACCATGCTTTTAGGGGTTAACACCCACACACCTTAGGGCCGGTTTACACCATGGACCATGAAGTCGGACCATGGAAGATGGCCTTTTTCCATGGTCCGACTTCATGGTCCAACTTCCACGATCCCATGTCTTAAAAACTCAATTTACAAAGCCTTTGGGCCCCTCACCAGGTGTAAACCGAACGTGAACCAAGAGGAATGACCATGCACCAAAAAGTGAACGTGCTCATTTTTTTTCATAATATATGTCCAAAACGGGCGGTTTCGAAAGAAAATTGAAGTTTGACCATTCTTTTGCATTCTCATGTTTTCATATTCTCTACCCTAAAAAAATTCATTAAAAATTCATTATAACAATATTTCTCTGCCATGGGCCCTTGCCTTTTCCTACCAGAGCACCTCTTTTGCCTCTCCCACCGCGAAATCCATCGTACCATGTCAGTGGCTAATGCAAACCTCAAAAGATGTCATTTGGAGACCTCGAACTCCATGGTCACTTTGACATTTTTTTTCTTGGTGTAAATTGAAGTGGTCTCGGGACGAGTTCAACAACCAATCACAAATTTTAAATGGCCTTGGGATGACTTCATGGTCTATGGTGTAAACAACCCCCTTACTTTACGTTATTAGAGGGACGGCGCCTTATTCGTCGGCATATCACGGGATGCGGGCGGCCTTTGTCTTATAGCGAAACTCGTGACTGTCCGACAAACCCTTGTTTGATCCCAAAATCCCTTACAAATTATACTCGATCCGATTCTTCCATGCCAAAATAGGATTTGATAAAAAGATGTTTCGAGATCCCCTTATGAGTGAGAGAGTGAGAAAGAGCCAAGAGGATCAAAAGCATGTCCGCTCGAAACTCGGATGTTCTATGGGTACGATACCTCACCGCATCGGGCTTAGGGTCCATGGCGTTTCATGTATGAAGAGGCGTTAGTTAAAAATAATAATAAAAAGAAAAAGAAAAGAAAGAGTCTTGATTCATTTTCAATTAGGTTTTGATTGTTTGTTTATTTTGGGTCTTTTTTGATGTCATTTATGGAGTCAAATCATCTATAAGTAACCATTCGCATGTTATACACGAGTTCACTATGTTTTCATGACCATCTTTCCAATGGATGAGATTTCATAGACACCGCGAAATGTTTTCTTAACCCCTTACGTCGTCAACGTGCATTAACGGCCCAGGGAGTGCACTGTTCAAGTATTGTATTTAAACACGTGGGTGCACAAAAGGGGTATTATATTAAAACAAGCATGTACAAAATGTACGTACAAGAGACATATTGCTATTAAGCAAGAAGTAGATATACATGAGGCTATAGAAAAATATATGTAAAGTACGCATTTACGCGTTTACGCGTTCAAGTCAGACCTGGACCAAGAATCATGTGTTTTTTCATCCACTAAGTAACGACTTTATAACTAAAAATCCATGATTTGATATTATACATATAATAGGGCCATATTTTTGCATTTCCAAACATTTGTACACATGTTATATACAATTTCTGTATTTGTTTTTGGACCCTTGTGTACGTATGGAAATGTATTTTGAAGCAATGAGATTTGTAAGTATATTTCTTGATTTTAGCAAAAAATAAAATGTATACATGGGTATTTTAATAAGGGGCATGCACACACGTGATGCTTGGTTTTAATGAATAGTGCACTCCCTAAGATTAACGGGGCCTGTAGTGAACTATGAGTCCATGAGTTTTGCATAATTTATGAATGAGCAAATTTTGGTAGTGTAGTTTACAAACAACCACACCCATAACGAATGTATTGGGTATTGTGGCCTGCACTAATTGCGGAAGAACTACACTAAAAAGTCTTATCAATGTGGGCAAGATCAAGTCTCCATGACCAACACTAATTTCTGACCCACGTCAAATCTCTAGGATAAGTTATTGTGGGCCACATTAATTGTGCTTTCTAGAAACTTGATGTGGTTGATATGTTATTTTATGCTACACTGATATTCAAGGTGTTTGTCACAAGTCTTTAGGAATGGTCCGAGATGGCCCTAAACTACCAGATGACAATGGAGAGGCGTCCAAATCTGAAGGGAGGGGTTGGCGGTTCGATTCCCGGCTATGAAATCTTCTCTCTACTTGACAGAAAAACCAAGAGCCCACCCACTGTAAGGTAGGCAGTAAACCCCACCCTGCACTAAGAAGATCCTTGAGCAAGGTAGGGCCAACGAACTCAAATTCACGTCAGATTGCCCAACGTTGTATATTGTTGTTGTTGTTGTTGTTGTTGTTGTTGTTGTTGTTGTTGTTAGGAAGACTTAGAAGAAGACTTATTATGCCTATATACTATAAATCTCATATTTTACCAACAATGGTCACATTGGTTGTTTGGGCAATATAGAACATGAACATCATTACAAGGTAAAAACTTACATTAACAATGTAAACACTACGTAACTCTGAATAATATGTGACAATAAAAACCATAGATGGTTTAGCGTAACCCAAATTAATTTTCCACCCACACTAATATTTTCATTCAATGTAGTTCAAATTCCACATTCATACGCAAAAGAAAACAAACAGCTCATCACCTGAAGGCACATTTGGATGTGCAATTCATCATTCAACCACAAAATATGATAATTCTTCAACTTGACGTGAATATGATTCATCCAAAATGCAAAGATTAGACATGCATATGTCATATCTGCAACATAATATTGATAACCTAGACGACGGTCTCATTTCAAAGAAAGAAGTTGTAATTAAAAAAAACTTTGAATTTACAATTGTTTGTTGAGAACTCCACAATACACATCTCGAGCGCTTCCCATAAACGAGGGATCCCGGAACTAAAGGATAATTGTCCTTGCATGATATATACCAAGTCCTGTAGAACGCAACCAAGGAGTTGCGTAATGTTATAAACTCATCCAACTCTTTAGAATACGATTCACTACAAGGTACAATCATTTGTAAATGACGGTATGCAAACTACATAGTTGTGAAGTTAGAACATTTGTACGTACCTCTCATCCATTTCACCAAAAAACATATCCCCTACAAATTTGGGATCAATTCAACCCAAATCATTTTCACCTTATAAAAAAATAGAAATTTTGAAGCAATTATCATGTGAAAGGAACAAAGGCTCGCTCTTGATACGTGTCTATAGAAAGGCCGGACCAATCTATCTAGAACACTCACACCACCCCCAACCTCCCCATCCAAATGACTGAATTCACATTCACAAACCATAAGTACATGAACTTAGCCATCAAAACAAAACTTGATAAATACGACCCCCTAATAAAAGCAATGCGAGCACAAGGATGGAATGTCAATTGCCTAAAAGTAATTACCACAAGGGTAAGAGGGTGCCAACACACAAGAAGCAAAAAAAAAATAAAAAAATAAAAAAATAAAAAAATGACCCTAATGTTGTCACCATCATGACTTATGGTGTTGCTTCATTTTTGAGTTGGTCTAACTCTATATGTAATCTTGAAGGATGCACACAAAAATTAGAAGGCCCTCAACGACTATTGCCTTCTTCTGAAGGTGAACACCTTGAACAATTGTGGACAAGTTGGCCCAACCCTATCTCCGCCAACAGCAAGCCCCTAGATTCTCACATGGTTGGTTTGAAAATAGCCAGTTCACCTGGATACCCCCACTATGGGTGGGTGGATCATAAACGACAGGGTGCATTGGAAATCAAGTGCTCCAAAAGGTCATCCATTTGAATACTACTTTGGCCTTAGGCAACTTAACCTTGGAGTTTTTTTTACGGAACCCAGGTCAAGTCCCTTGAAATTTAGTCATCCCTGCATGTGCCATACACGAGAAGGATAAGAAATTCTTACATCATGCCACCGATATTAAAATGAATAGTAAAAGCCACCAAATAGCCATCAAATACCTTGCATATCTTGTCCTAATGAAGTGGAAACTATATAGGAAACAATTCCGGTGCTCCCACTTACATATGGGTATTAACTAGGATTTAATATATTTGGATTTATGCATGAAATTTGGACAATTCATGTCAATATAAATCCAATGTTATTTCTCAATTTTAATTTTGTTTATTAGCAAGGTTCAGTATTTGTGGTAAACATGTATCTTGAGCTCGTAAGGAGGTCAGGTAAGAACATGCTCCCCTATAGGGTTGCGTTTGATTCATCCCAATCATATCCCACTATACATACTACTTCAAGGTCTCCACTGCTAGTTGTAGGATCATGTCAACCTTATAAAAAGTTGAAAAGATACCAAATCCAAGCTATAAATAATCATAACATTCTTTAGCTTCATAACATTGACACTTTAGTCGACCACTAGGAGAAAACTCGCTCATTCCAACCATCCGTTGCAACTTCACCGTCGCAATGGATGGTTAAATGGACAAGTTTCCTCCTAGTGCCATTCTCTCTCCTGGAGTTTTATTGACCCATCAACATTGTATGGTTTGTTCTCACATAATGCCACAAAGATATCAAGGAAAAACAACATTCAACTTGATACTGGTAGGATAAAGATTTGTGATGTCTACATGAACTCTTCTATTGAGAAGGTGAAAATGTAATGAACTATTATACAACTTGCAAATGGTTATTTCAACTTATTTGACTCCATAAGTGGCACAAGAACCCTAAATGAGTTTGATGAGATTAATTTGGTTGGAATAAATCAACTGTCAACATTTAGAAGGCTTGCTAGAGCCCTTTATCCATGATGGATGAGTTTGCATAGATGCCATAAGTCTACCCCAAGCTTATTTGGGTATCTCATGTACATCATGATAAGTAGGGATTTAAAAATAGAAAGGAGAAAGAACTCAAAGCCTTGGTTGAGTGATGTTACATTTGCATCACTTTTCATCTTGAGTTCACATGGCACGTGGTGAGAAGCCTTCGTGGGCTTTGGATAAGGTAAGAGGAAATTACTTCATATGAATATACCTCTCTTTCATCATATATAAAAGTCTTGAAACGAGAGGTGAGAGAAGAAGTCGAGAGAAATGTGTGAATTCATTATGCATAGAAATGTATGAATTTGGATTTTCCTGATTTTCTTAAAGAACTATACATAAAAATCCTAGTTTGTAGTGACACTTATTGATTTTCACCATTGAAAAGTCAACACTAAGGTGTTATGCTTTGCATATCATCAATACAATATCATGTTTATAGAATCTGTACTTGAATTCAGATTTACGGTACGTCCAAATACACGACAGAGAGATGCATACTCAGCAATTCCATATTGGAATGGAAACATATATTTATTATTTTCTCCTCAATATCCAATACAAAAGGTCCGCCGACGGTCTACCCCTTAAGATATTGTAGGATTTATTTGGTTGAGATTGATACATATGTATCAACTGTTTCTCCTTCCTATCGGCAAGGTACTTCCTTGCCGTTGTAAAGACTGTCTGTAGCTGAAAGTGAGCTAGAAACGGTTGGTAAGTCCTAGCGTCCTTTCTCATCTTGAGGGGTGGGGAGCGGGCATGTTGTAGGTATCTTGCATGCGGTGATATCGTTTGCCCCACGTAGACCCGTCCGTTGGCCCTAGTAGAAAGGAGAGCGCAATTTAGAAATTAGATTGTAGAGATATTTCTATAACAGAAAAGGAAATATCAAACCAAATGGGAATACGTAGAGTACCTGCAAGTTATGGTGTAGACGTTGAAGCGGTACGCTTCCCATTTTTTGGACGGGAAGATGAAGGAACGTTGGTGACACCAACAGTAGTATTGGGCACAACGGGATTGGGTGTAGGGGCTTCGAGTCCAACAACAGCTTCACGTTCAGAACTCAGTGCCTCCAACAAGGATTTTGCTTGTTTAAACGATAAATCAGACCAAGCTGCAGGGTCGGTGATATGAAATTCATGGTAGAATCGGAACATTTGGTGTGTTCCCAAATCTCCCGGTACAACCGTCTTGAGCATCGCTTTGGCCTTCCAAACTGTGAGTTTGTCTATGTCGCCCGCATAGTCAATTTGAAATAAGTCCAAGAGGATCTTCACATGACATGATTCAGAAGCGCATGAAGTTGTCTATGTTTGTAAAAAACATGTGCACAGGGAACAACAAAAGAATCGTGGCATTCATATATACATATTAACACAATACATGCATAAACATATATGTGAATTACAAATGGGAATATTAGTATTTTTTGAAACTTCAGTAGTTATGAGGCGAGTAGGTCGTTAGTTGAATGCGGGTCATGGTGCAAGTAATTAGAGATTAATACTGAAGATGGAGTATTTACCTGGACATGGCTCTGAGCCATATCTGTCTTTGAATGCTTTCTTGTTGTCTGCATATTTAGTCACAAATGTGTTGGCTTCCTTGATGGTATCGAAAGCTGGCGGATTCGTGAAATCTTTATAACTGCAAACATCCAATAGGCGATTCTGTGCCTTTGTGGGATAAAAAGAGGGTGTGGAGGAGCGACGTCTTTTCTTGGGCTCTGGCTCTGACTCCAGCAAATCAGCCTTTAGTTTTGTCAACAGGCTTGCGTAGTTGATAGGAGCCATTGATATGAGGAGTTTGAACTGCATGAAAGGTATAAGTACTAGAGAACTTGGAATAACGTAAACCATGAAACAATTGGGCAAATAGATTCTATTCGCGACTGAGATCACACAGCCTCAGGAAAAACAAAGTCACTGAACAGGTAAATGTTAACAACCTGATGGGCGAGTATAAGATGGAGGAGCTGAACCGGTGGAATAACGAGACTCCTCTGCAGAATAATTTGTAAAGCCTACAATATCTTTTACAATCTCAAAGGAAGGGAGTGCGCTTGGAGGTGGTAGACGGCCATTTTTCAATGCTGCAAGAGCATCCTGCAAACACCATATCCAAATTTCAAACTTGTATGTGGCAATAAAACGATAATGGATTATCACAAAATCCAGAAACAAGTACCTCAAAGACCACTTCATCATATCACCAATATACTCAACTGTAGTACGACCCCATACTGCTTGGTACAATTACGACCAATAATCACGAGGAAATAGAAAAGAAATTAATGTAATTTGAAAAGATGTTCAACGAGATGAACTGGCCATCTCAAGTGTCACACCAACTTGTATATATTAGTTCAAATTAAGTAGCCATCTATCTTTCTCGTGTGACCACCCATGTAACACAAACAAAGAAAGTAACCATCATTTTCGTTCAACGTCAACCCAATGGCCAAAGGATTGTGTCTCGACAACTATAAATTGGTGCCCAGCTCAAATGAGCATGGAGTTTTGTGTAAGTTAGAACCATCATCCAGGAATAATGTTAAGCAGTGATGATCATCGTAACTAAAATTGAAGAAATAATGTAGCACTCTGAAACAAAATCTTTTTGGCAGATTGTCTGCTCATCCTACGTAGAAGCGATAAAACACTTGATAAATATAATCTGTACCTGCATAGCTCGGATGGACACACCCACTAAGGTCATGCATATATTGTTTCCAAGAATAACTTGGTAACGTCAAGCTATGCAATCAACAAGAATTCACTACGAAACTGCAAGATGAAACATGTTCAATGAAACATGTTCAATGAAACGTAACGTACAGTGCTGATTTACAGAAGATGAAAGTTCGGACTTTCAGATGCCGTTTGAGAATGGTGAAAGCAGAGGCAGAGACGAAGCTTGCGGCTACAGAGGAGGACATAATGACATGCACTCTTAATCAATGACGAGAAGCCTCAGGAATATAGATATAATGAAGGACAATACTAGGCAACACTTTTTATATAGTGGAAGCGGAACTCTCAGTTGCTGCTTTGTGACTGACACCACCGTCCAGTCTATTCTCAAGTTCTCTCGAACTCGTAACCCACTCTGAAAGAAAGACTCCCAGTCCCAACTGAACTCACCATCTGCAGTTTTCACAAGATACAAAACCTTCTATGTCTCATGCACAGACACACAGACAACCCAAGTTAACTGCAACTATGCTGGCCAAAATTCTTGGAAGGAACTGCAATTTGGATCAATTTGGTACATGAGATTCATGTTGGTACCATATTTCAACTTTTGCAAAAATTTCAAACAGACGTTGTGGTGGATCTAGTATGCTATCGTTGGCATGGTCATAATGAGCAAGTTTGTGCCAGACCTCCTTCTCTTTCATTACACCTTAGTCAGTTGCTACCTGTAATATGTCTTCTACAACTTGGGGATCATCTGTCTTATTTCAGGTCATTGATAGTTGGGCCACTGATGTGAACTCCAAGTTTGAGACTGAGTATGTTGCTGCTGATTCATACACTCCCAGTTTGCATGAATGGTTGGCTAGCAACTGGCAAGGTATACAGACCCATTATCTTGTGAGTTTGTGTTATTGAAAATTGTTCAGTGTGTTGGATATGAATTATTATTCTCAAAATGTGGGCATTACATTCTTAAGTAGCCTATTTAGGTTTTGCAAATGGAGTAATTCTTAGGTAATCTGGATAACCTAGGAATGATTTCATTTGGGACACACCTCTTCGACGAAATCTTGGTAGATGGAAGAAGGCTTTGTGTCTGAAGATAGGCAACAATAAGGTGTTGACTAATGAGAGCATGCCAACTTGACTATGTGCTGCAGTATGTATGTGTGTGCTCAGATAAACTTTGTGCAGTATGTATGTGTTTTGGGCCCTAAACCCCAAAACCCCTAGCGGAACAGGGAGAACACTGGTTATTACCTGGCAATCAACGCAACAATAATAGACTCTGTTGCATGCAGAGCATTGCTTCATATTACTGGACTTCATGTAACAGCGATCACACCGCTTGTTGTGAGATCCAGCTTCCAGGACTGCCACATACGGCTATTGCTCCAAAATCACCGCCCCTTCACAAACAATTCATCCTCTCCCAAACTGAATTGATTTGAATCCTCCTCCAGAAAGGAAATACGGAGTGCATCTTCTTGTAGCACACAGAAGCAACAAAACCAGTCACTGTGCATGTGTTAACTTCGAGCAAAAAACATAGCTCTAACTCAGCTTTTCAGAAGCGGTGTATGATAGATAACATGGAACAAAGTGGGATGGTAACAATCGTCCTTTGATTTTGAGATTTTTCCGGTTCGTAACCCTTGACAACATTACATAAGTCAGCCCTGGGGCAAAGACATTGCGGATGTCTACCACCACATTTGTGGAAAAATAGTGGCGCCTTGTGACTTATGGCTAGTCATTGCGTATGCAAGTACAATTGGAAAATCCAGTTTTGTAGAAATTTTTACCAAATGTATACACATGTTGGAAGGTAGTATGTTTCAGGAGCATGTGCTTAGAAGTGTTCTTGATTTCGACGGCAATGTTGGTAACCTTTTGTGCGCTGTCCACATTGATGCCTTTTACAGTTGTAGTAGCTCCATTTACTGCACCTTTTGCAAGGCTTACATTTTCAATGAACATAACGAGTGCACCCACAACAACAAGATGAATCTGGTCAAAGTACGGGTCGTCAAGCCAATGTTGCATATTGTCTTCTGGCACTACATTGTTGTCCAAGTTTACACGCACTGTTTCTGACTGATCAAAATTTTTTTTGAACACAATGTCATTGTACATTATCACATCCTGGCGATGAGAACATAATATGGTTGTGTCTGCATGAATGTGGCCCGTCAACTCCAGTTCGTTGACAAAGCATGTCGACAATGTGGCTTCAATTTCAGATTCTATTGGTTCTCTATCTCGTATGATGTTTAGAAACTGCAAGTAAGTTGGATCAGTTGCGTGACGCACTGATATTTGTAGTTGGTGCTGCAGTGCACTGGCTCAATATGGAGCGGAACTAATGTGGCAACATTTGCAAATAATATCTGGGGCTTTTGGAGCACGCACACATATTGTTGGTAGTTGTGCAAGGTCTCCGACAAGCAAGACAAGTTTGTTGCAAAATGTGTTGCTAATTGTGTCTCTACATGCTTGTTTGAGGCGATGCTCAATCGTGCATAGCATATAGCTAATCATCATAGACATTTCATCTATGACAATTAGGTCTGCACTATGTAAACGCTCTAGTACAGTGGATGGCTCTGGCAGTGGTGACAAGTAACCTCGTGATGGAATACGAAACAATGTATGTGTTGTGGATGCAGTTGAGGACAGTCTCAAAGCTGCAGCGCCTGTTGTAGCAGACAACAACACAAGTTTGTTTTGTGTTTGAAAGTATTGAGCCAAATATTTAACAAAAAATGTTTTTCCACTTCCAAGTGTTCCAGTTAAAACGTGCAACCCTTTTGGATTTTGAAGAATAGCATGAAATACACGTTGTTGGTCAGGTGTAAGCATCATGTCTGAAAGCTGAATATAAAAAGCATGGTCTTTTGGTCTACTGAGGCGATGCGATGAAGGAGGGGTCAATTCGTGTGGAATATTTTCATTGTTAGAAATGTTTAATGGATCAAGGAATGGATAGTCTTGCAAAAGTCGATCTAAAAGTTGTGCATGTTTTTCGGTCTCAATAAGGTTTCGATGAGCATACTGTGACAAATAGTTTTGCACTGCTTGGACATCAGGAAGCAAGCCTCTAATATAACATTCAAGGAGATAGTTCTTGTTTGTGTTGCGCTCAGACAATAGTTGTCTTTCATCTCTGAATGTGAAGTTGCGGAGGAGAATGTTGAAGAAGTCGAGGTGAAATGTGTCCAACATCAAGATCAAAATGTGAAATGTTCATGTCCACATCAACCCTATTTATGATGTTGAATTCCTCAACCTACTTCAATTATTGCAATTTGGGCGCACATAGCGGGACCCAAGCCATAGCCAACCTCAAAATCCACCTCAAATGCACAACGAAACTTCAAAATGGACAAGACATTGTGCACATCAGCCCACTTCGCGGCCTTGGGTTTAATCAACCTACTTCCAAATTTTCAAATATAGTGCACAAAAATACAACGCATCCACCTCAAATGCTTAACAAAGCTTCCGAAAAGGACAAACAATGTGCACAAAGCACCACCCATTCCATAGCCAACCTCAAGTCCACCTCAAATGCACAACAGAGCTTCAAAATGGACACGACATTTTGCACATCAGCCCTCTTCATGGCCTTGAGTTTTACTCAAACTTCTTTCGTAAAAGTAAGAGAAGATAGCACCCCTGAAGCCATAGCCAATCTCAAACCCCCAACAATTGCAATAAAAATCCTAAAGAAAGGTTCCGGAGGGCACTCACTCACCATAGCCTAGATCGCTCTAACATCAACACAGCTCCGGGCTTCTCATCCAACACTACGTCTCCGGAGCTTCCACTGAGAAAACAAACAACCGATAGGCTCGCTTGAATCTGTAGAGACTCCACTGGCAATTGATGCCAAAGGTAGATTAGGGGACCCAAGGACTCCTGCAACAACTTCTCCTTTGTCCAATAAACCAAGAGCAATGGCGTATTGAACTCCTCTCACAAATCTGTAACTCGCGACATAGCCAACAGGAAACGAGCCTCGTCTTCTTACAGAAATACGAAAGCAACGACGCCTTGAATTCAACGTCGCCTTGAATTCAACGTCGCCTTGAATCCATCGCCAAAAGCTCCGGTTAAGTTTCACTTCAAAATCGACGGTAGACATGAAAATAAAATTTAATCGGACGGACATCTACAAGCTGAATCCTCGATGTACAAGCTGAAAACGAACATCTACGGCACACATGAAAAAGTTCTGAATCGGACGGACAAAAATGGAAATGTGACGTGGCCTCACGAGAGGGCTGGAATCCATTCCATGGGCTCATATACTTCTTCTCGATAACATGCAACCCAAAAGTAAATTTTTATTTGAATTATTTGACACCGGAATCAATTTTCAAAAATCCAAAATTATTGTGGTCAAGTGGCTCAAGTCATTTGCCATTATGCCACATCACCCTATACGACATCACATTTCAATGTGGGATGGATGAGAGGCATGCTCATATGTGATAGTTGACATCAAGTTCCAAATGTTGGATGGATGAGAGGCATGCTCATATGCAATACTTTGCATCAAGTTTCAATATTGGATGGATGAGAGGTACGTTCATATGCATGCGATATATTACGTCAAGTTTCAATCTTGGATGGATGAGAAGTATGCTTGTATGTGATAATGCCCTCCTAACAATTCTTAAACTCAAACCCTAAAAAAAGCATTTAAATCTTAAATAAATTTTATTCGATTATATCAACTGATGATAAAAGAAACGCAATTTACCTCAACGAACTATGAAAGTAGGTACTTACTCACAGTTTGTTGCTTACCAAATGTACCCATTCTGTACATAATAGAAAGAGCAAGCATATTCGGGTGACACATGGCAGCCCAGGAATGTACCTGTGGGGCGGATTCCGGGGCTCTGAAATCTCGGCCAACCCCCTTTCTGCCGCAGATACATCAGGAAATGCGTGTTTGAGCTGATGCCAACAAAAAATTGGCGCACTGTGGTACAGCGCACAAGGCCCAAGTCACTGCAATTTCAATTGCAACAACTGCATCGGGAAATCCCTGGGGTCTTTTGTGGAATTAGGTCAGCAATCTGACATAAGCCATCCTGTTGTGCGAATGGATTTTTAATTTGGAGCTGTCCTTGAAGATATTTGTGGAACACAAGATTTGCAATTGAACAAAATATTTTGGAGCTTCAAGTAACGTGGAAGAAGAGTGGGGTGGATAGAATTTGCAAATTTTGGGAGCCCAAATTGATTGTAGGGTTAAGTTTTTCTTGCATTATTTCAAGTGGAATTTCAATGTTGAATGCACCGACCATGGGTGCCTTGCCTTGTTGGCATGTGCTTGTAGTAGATGCTTGAGGATTTTTGGGTTTTGTGGATTTGAGGATTTTTGGGTTTGTGGGCTATTCCCACTCACCTCCTCACCGATGAGTTGAAAGTGGCGACTTAAGCTGCCTGGAAGCATTTAGGGACATTGATGAGCGGAAGGATTACGGTGGGAGGGGAAGCAATATTTGGGAGGCAAGTGTTTTGGGGGAGATTCCCAGGTTTTTGTAGGTTTTTGGGTTTGTGTGCTATCCCATATCCACCAATAAGCTGAAAAATTTCAAGCTGACTGGAAGAAACTTTTAGGAGCATTGATGGATAGAAGAATTATGGTGTGATGGAAGGAGAATTGGGGAGGCAGAGGCAAATTTGGGAGACAAGTGTTTTTAAGGGAATTCCCAGGTTTTTGTAGATTTGTGAGTTTGTGGCCTATCCATCCACCTACTTAACCAATGAGTTGAAAAAGTGGCGATTCAAGCTGCATGGAAGCTTTAGGGAGGGTTATTGTGTGAGGGAAGGCCAATTTGAGAGGCAAATTTGGGAAGCAAGTGTTTGTGTTGTCTTCCAATGCAGAGAAGGCATCATTATCATTCAGGTGTAATTTTGAGTTAATTAGGAGGTGGACATAAAATTTGGTGGCAATGGGGCGGGATCAGCCAGCAGGAGCAGAAATTCGTCCGTCTTTTTGGGTGGGAAATCAATTAGATCATTGGAAACGATTGATGCCATTGAACGCAATGCTGGACAAGCATGAGAAAGTGAAGGCATTTGCAACAAGTATTTTGGACGAAAGGAATTTCCACAGGATATATGAGAAGCAGCAGACGATGGACAAGCGAGTGAAGCAGTTTGCAGGCATGTTGTTGGATGAGAACAAGAGGACGGCTCACATGAGCCACATGCATGAAGTATCCATGAAGAATCACCAGAAAATGGACCGCACCATTCAGTTCTGGACTCGCACCATAGCCATCTATGCCAGTTACAAGGTATATTTTATTTTCACTTGCTAAAAGTATTATGTGGGTCTTATTTGATCAGTTGTGACAATTTGACATCCTTCATGTAATTTGAAAAGCATTAGAACTAATACCTAGATGGTGTTTGTAAGTCGATTAACAGGGTGATTTTGACCCTTTTTCTTCTCTACGTTTTGAATGGTGTCTGAAAGCTATCATGTGCTTTCCACATTATCAGTTGTAACATATGATATCCTTCATGTAATCTGGACAGCATTAGAAACCAATAGATGGTGTTTGTAGGGTGATTACAAGGTTATTTCACGTTTAATCTTCTCTATATTTTGAATGTCCTCCTGAAGTGTTCATAGTATTTATAAGGATGTGTCAGGACATTCTCGTTGTATTCTAGCTTCAAGAATTAATCCAAGATGCAAGGTCCTTGATTACACGCATGAATATCAAGCGTATTTAAGTGGCAAGCACTCATTAATTGACACCTTATTGCTACCCATCTATGGACAAAACCCTTTCCGCATCTACCGAGATTCAACTCAAAAAACTTGGCAAAAAGAATTTTGCTGAGTGTACTCTCCAATATGCTCATCTAGGGAAAACACCCACTACACCACTTAAGAATGCTATGTCATGTGTTTCTCACATGATCAATTGTAACAGATTTGACATCCTTCGTGTTTCTGGAAAGCATTAGAAACCAAAAGATGATGGTATTTGTACCAGTGTTGTACCAGTGTCTTTTTTCATACCATTTGGGTATCTATAATCAGGACTTCACAGTAGGGTATGGGTGTTTGATGGTATTTTTGTTTTCAATACTATTTGGGTCTATACATCATGCAAGAACCTTTATACCTAGGTAAAATCACCCTGGTATCATTATGTTTAGAATGGTATTAACTTAAATAACAACTCAGGTACACAAAGATTGTCTCACCTTGCAATACCCACCAAATACCGGTATTTGACTGGTATTACAATTTTTATACCCATGGGTAGGTGCTTTGATACCATCATTGATGTTGATTATTGCTACCATGCATTCACCTATTATAAGGTCCAAAATTGGTTTGTACAACCTTGTTTTTTCTCTGCCTTCAATTTGCTAACCCTATTGTCTGGATTATTGGTGAGGAAATTATTGATGGAGTGTTTTGGGGGTTGGGGGTGGGTGCAGGCAACACAGGTTCGTACGCGGTTTGTGAAAGATGAAGCAGAGCGCGAATGTATGTGGGAAGAGAGACATGAGATTGCAGCTGAAAAAATCTATTCCTTGTGTTCAGAACTTGGGGGTTTCTTTTTGAAGGTACACAAATACCATTTGAAGTGAGGATGGGATGGTCTACACATATTGTATAACCTGGTGTTGAAATAGAGCTACTTGTGTCTGCCATAAATTTGATCAAATGAAAATGTTGGAACATCTATACCAGTCAGGTGATTGAAGTCAAAACCAAGCCTTCTGGGTCATTCTTAACATTCTTAACATGGAAACTTAATCATGAAGATCCGTAATCCTGTGTTTCAAGTACAATGGTATGCTCTTTTTCATATATGATGAGTTGAGTCGCTGCTTGAATTCATTGCAGTCTGCACAACTTCTGGCAAAGCCGGATCTATCGCCAAAAGCGTGGGTGAAGAAATTAGTCGTCTTGTGTGACAGTGCCCCTCAGACACCCTGTGAAACCATCCACAAAGTTTTGGAACAGGAACTGGGAAGGCCCATGGATGCTGTTTTTGAACGGTTTGACTCAATACCCCTTGGGTCTGCATCTGTTGCTCAGGTATGTCATGGTCATATCTTTTTCACGTCGCAGTGTCATAAAATGTGAACAAGGTTCATCTATTCAAGAAAATGAATTTTCTTTCCGCCAAAATAGGTAAGCAGGCGTAAAATGGACACTTTTAGTTTTGGACCCACTTCTGCTAGGGTTATGAATCACACAATTATTGCAAGACGATTGACAAATTCAAATTGTGATGATAGCCATTTTACTAATATATTTTGGAGCTCATATGAATTTGTTATCCATTGTCATATTGAAGTTTCATGAGCTCATTAAATGGTCATATAGCCTCCACCCCCACCCCCCAATTATGTTGCCTATTGAGCCTAGAATGGTAAACAGATTTTGAGCTTGTAGTTCAATCTCTTTTAAAGACATGATGCCTTATTGTTGTCAGTTCTTCAATCCACACTTAAACCACACACCAGTCAAATACAAGTGTCTGTTTAAGGTGATTAACCTAATTAGGCCCACATACCATCATATAGCAAACTTTCTTGGAGTATTCTGACCAAAAACAAGGCATTTCAATAGAAACTCTCTGCATGGCAGACCAACGCAGCATTTTTGCACCACATCTACTCCCATCATAGTTTCTTTTTCCCCTTCAATTCCTGACAAGGTGAACAAACACATATGCATCTTAAATACCAAACCTTTTGGTTTGTCTTAGTGATCTCTTTTGGTGAATCCCATTATTGCAATTGCTGTTCTTACTGGAATTTATTTATGTTGGACTGATTATCCAGGTTCATCGTGCTAGGTTGAAGGGAGCTACTGGTGACGTTGCTGTTAAGGTGATCACTCTATTTTTTCAATCTTGTTCTGCCAACACTAACTGTGGCATTGAAGTACGTGGCTACCTTCGAAGAATTTGAAATCTGAGTACTTTCTCAAAATTTATTGTATATTTCATACAAATTACCCTAACTCTCACTTGTTGGCATGGGGAGGGGATTGCAACATTCCTTAATCAGATATTCTTTATTGTCTGCAAAAGTGCAACATTCAGGAACGATTTAGCTGGAATGTGCTTTGGAAGACTTGTGACCTAATAAATAAGCTCTCGCTGTTGAATGCAATTATGAATGAAGTTATGTTAAAACTTATTTTATACAGTACATTGTGTGTTTTTACTAATGTGGGTCTGGAAAATAGGTGAATGCATGGTATCAATAATCAACATCAATAATGGTATCAAAGAACCTACCTGAGGGTATCAAAATTGTAGTACCAGTCAAATAATGAAATATGGTGGGTATGTGCATGGTATATTGACAAAATTGGTATCGGAAATAAACATACTGTCAAATACCCATACTGTACTGGTATCAAAACATGAGAATTCCTTATTATAGATACCTGAGTGGTATCAAAAAAAGACGATACCAGACCAACACTAATTATTAATCCGTCTCAGAGCTTCACTTTCCTGATCAAGTCAAATATTCATCAACTTATTCCAAGAGAACGTTGCTTTTGATGTGTGAACATAGGTGCAACATCCAGGAGCCCATGAGTTGATGATGACTGACATTCGCAACCAAAAAGTGTTTGCAAGCTACCTACAACGAGCAGATGTTCAATTTGATCTTCTTTCAATTTTGGAAGAACTAGAGCAACAGGTCTGCTCTTGCTTTCCTTGTCGATTCAGTCCTTTGGGTTCTATATAGGTTTGCCCATAAAGAGTTTCCATAAAAATCCCACGAAATTTCTTCCTCCTTGCTTTTGTACATGATAACTTTTGAAGTAGATGTTCTCAGCATAAATTAGTTCCATCAATGATCCCTTGACCAAGTTGGCTATATTTTCTGAAGTGACATTGTTGACATGCTGCTTTGCCATTCATTTCCTCCATTAACCTGTTTTTATAACTTGTGCATCTTGTGTTATTTGCAGGTGGAATTTGAATTTGATTTTGTGAGAGAGGCAGAGTCAATGGATCGCATATCTGAATCTTTAAGTGTGGCTTTCAAAGACAGACCTCCGGTTCTGACTCCAAGATCTGTCCCTGGCATGGTTACTGAGTAAGTTCATACCTTTTGATTATTTAATGGTTACCTTGTGATTTTTCTGGAGATTTATCAGAATCAGGTGTAGAGGAGGTATGTAGCAGCTTAATCATTTTTGAGACATTATTACTCTTGGGGCCAATTTACACTAGGGCTTGAGGGCTTGTTACCATTGAAAACTTTTTGATTGTGACCAGTGAAAGTTTTTGATTGTTTGGAAAGCCCCACATAATGGGATAGTAATGAAGTAGCATTTGCTTGAGAGCCCAGTCGCATGTCCCTTTACACAACACTTGAATGCCCATGACCATACAAACTTAAATCTCAGTTTTTTCATGGTATGGCCTTCGGATGAGTTTCAAAGGCCCTCACAATTTCATGATCATAGCCCTTGGCCGTAATGTAAGTGGCTCTTGGGGGTTAATTTTCTTTTTTCCTTGAAGTTTCTCCATGGACTGTATACGAAGTGCTGAAAATGTTGCAAAATCAAATAATAGCTACTCACATTTGGAAAAAGCTCTGTCACTTCCATTTACAACTCACAATACTGGTTCAAGCTACACAGCCTGGGCAATTTTTTACAGTTGGGGTTGCATTATATTCATTTTATCAAGATGTTGGTGTGATTAAATGACAGGAAGGTGTTGGTAATGGACTTCATAGACGGTACACCAATTTTGAAGTTGGGGGATGAAATGGCAAGGCGTGGTATCAACCCTAATGGATCAATTGCCAAATTGGCAAAAAGGTCTGAGCTTGTCCATGACTTTCTAATTCTACCTGTAACAGGTATCAGGTCATGTCAAATGTATGAATCATTGGAATAAGTTATAGTAGCATAGTCTTAAATTTAGTAGAAATATGAGTATTGGTGTCCTTCTGGATTCTAATTTACTTGAAACCCTCATGTACAAGATAATGTTTTTGGTTCCACTGGTTAAACCTCTTACATTTCTGAGTGTTACTTGCTATGCAGGAATATTTTGAGGGATTTGACAACAGCTTATGGTAAGATGATTTTGCGGGATGGTTTCTTCCAGGCAGACCCACATCCTGGAAATGTTCTCATTAACAAGGGAGGCAAGGCAAGTAAATCACAATTGAATTGCAGGAGTGTAAAGATGTTTGCTACCATCATGTTATTGAAACTTGGTTACTAAATCAAGTACATGGGATCTGCACACATTGACAAATATGGTTGATCATGACAATACATCCACATCAAGTAGTTCAAATTCTTCTGCTGATATATAAAGTCTTACGCTTCAGTTCTTTGACATGGGTGACAGACTTGGAATGGTTTCAGGTGGCACTTCTAGACTATGGCCAAGTAAAGGAATTAAATGATGACATAAGGTTGAGCTTTGCACGGTTTATAGTAGCATATTCAGCAAACAATATTCCTGAAATTGGGCGTTCTTTCAAGTAAGCCGCTCTGTGCCTTGACAATCACCTTCAATTACAACCACTACAATCCTCTTAGTATGGTTAGACCTTCCTTTGAGTAAATTCTGTCGCATTTGTATAGTATTCAATACCAACCTAGTAAGCATAATAAGGGTGCATGAAGGCACCTATGCGACAAAATAATCAATTCTCAAGGTGCCTCTTCACCAATGACAACAGGACATGTGGTACTTCAAAATTTAGACATTCATGGGTAGAACTAATTAAGCACGAAACTGTCAGGCACGTAGGTCATTATATATTTGTGATGACTTTCTGTAATGGCAGTTTTCTGTCTGGTTATTCCACAGGGACCTTGGAATAGAGACAACACAATCAGCAGAGGAAGACCCCAAAAATTTTAGGATGTTGGCTAATATGATGTTTGATACCAAGCTTCCTCCAGGTGTGGTTATGGCCACTCCATTTGGGGATGATACGGTTCTCAATGACATATCTGTAAAGGTACTATCTAGATTCACTCATTTTTATTCTTATTTTTGGAAGGAAATAAATTGTCCGTACACAACATAGACAGAATATAAGGCTGATGTGCTCAAATTGAACACAACAATAATCTGGACACCTATATTTAAGTGGTATGTGGTTAGGGTCTGGTTCTAATAATTGGCACCAAAGGGACATGTGTCTAAAGAGATTGGACCATGTGCTCAAAATATGCTGACCGTTTTTGGCTCAATAGTCAATATGAATGGGAGGTACCTATATGGCCACTTAATGAGCACAAGAGTTTTCACTCTGATAATGAACAAGATATTCATAGAGCTCCAAAAATTATGAAGATGGCTATGGGCACAATTTGGGTTTGCTAATCATCTCATACTAGTTGCGTATTTCATATACTACGAAACATGGGTGCAGAGAGAAAAGTATCCATCTAAGGCACGTTGATCTAAGGTGCAGAAAAGTCTTTGATGTGATAGGAGAATCAAAAATGGACTCTTGAATGTAAGCTTATACAATCTCAATCCAGTCATTAGAGTATATAAATAGGTTTTTGTATCCAGCTGAGTATGACTTTGAAGCAGAAAAATTGATAGTATTCATAGAACAGACGTAAATGACTAATCCTGGGGTACTGGGGCCTTGTGCAGAATTTTCCAAGAGATTTGTTCTTCATACTGAGAACAATTCACATACTTCGAGGACTTAGTGTGGCAATGAATTCGCCATTTTCATCGTCAGAATTATGGAGTCCTCTTGCACGGGAAGTCCTCACTGCTGCTGGTAAACCTTCTGTAAAAACTAATGAAGGTACGAAATGCATCCTGTTCCTATTTTAGCAAGTGAAGTGAAATCCTGAAATCCTAGCATCATATGAGGGCCACTTTACACTATGGCCAAGGGCTGTGACCATGAAATAGTAAAGTTCCTTGAAACTTATCCCAAGTCCGTACCATAGAAAGTTGTAATTGAATTTTGTGTATTCATGGGCCTTCAAGTGTACCATAGGGTGCTGTCTGAAAGTAGATTTCCGCATTGGATTGTACATGGTCTTTACCAGTGTGGGGTATGACACATGGCAATTATCTTTCAAATTTTAAAAAAACATCGGTGTCAAACCAAATAGCACCCTATGGTGTTGTAAAGACATATGCAACCACGCTCTCAACCGAATGCAATTTCATTAGCATACCATTCATGTGGGCCTTTCTACACAGTAGGTTATTTAAATCAAGGGTTGTGAGATTTTGAAGTTTCATGGTCGGTCGGTTTTGTGTTAGACCCACCTCTTTGAGGTGGGCTTGACATAAAATCTGGTAGACCATAAACATTATCCATTCACGCCATGTAAGACTTAATATAGCTTTGTCATCCATACGAACTCCTTTGGTCCTACAGGCCCTGAAGCTTTATAGAGCCTGGTTCACAGGTTAGAGGTTGAGCCTCAACCTCTATAGAGCTTGGTACACAGGTAAGAGCTTGTGCCTCAAGCTCTAGCCAGTGATTTTAATGGTCACAGGTTCTCTATCTCGAGTGTTAAGTGCCCCTCAACTCATGGTCACAAGGCAAACTTTCAAAAGAAAATGAAACTGTCAAATTAGATGTAAGCACTTCTTGTCACCTGAAGTAGGCAACCCTTATTAAGACACCTATATTTGAGTGATATGTGTTTAGGTGTGGCTCCAAAAGTGGATGCAAAAAAGATATGTGTTCAATAGAGATTGAATTATGGGCACAAAATATGATAAAGATTCTAGACTTAATAATGAACCTACTTGGGGAGTTCTATATGACCATTCAATGAGCACGAGAATCTTCACTTTGATAATTAATAAGATATTCATTGAGCTCTGAAAGTTATGAGGAAAGTGGCCATGGACTTGATTTGGATCTGCTAACCATCGGATACTGCTCGCATGTTTCATATCTTAGGAGAAAGAAACCATTTGAGACCCATCTACCTTACAGAGATTACTTCATCAGTTTATTTCCAAGAGCGCTTGTCAGGATACACTTTCAGTTTCCTAACACCAGTTTCATATGTGCAGATGGAAGCCCAAAATTTGAGAAGCCAAGAGAGCTTATATGGAAACGAGGACGAAGGCTGAGGAGGCTGGGTCGCCCACATTGTGCTCGATAGCAACTGAGTGTATTATAAGCAGCATCAAGTTGTTTCAAGACGGACCATTGTATTTCTAACCTTACATTTGCTTTCAATACTACCTGTCCATTCTCAGATTGAATTTTACTAAGGCATAGGTTGTGTGCTAAGTCAATCATTGGCCTTTGATTTTAAGCTTACATGATTGTTACCACTGAAATGTACATCTTTGTGTCCTCCACTGGCAACATTGCTACTCACCTGCCAAGGAGGGCTTTCAAAGCAAATTTCCACCTAATGGAATTTATTATGAGAAGATGTGACAGGAATTGAATTGCTTCAGTGAGGTCTTTCCAGTTTCATTATGAAGCCACTTCACATTTCTTGGTTGCATAACACGAGTCTGTTTAGGTCTTCACATGTGTCTAGCTTGTAGTTAAGAACGGACTTTTAAAAGCACATGGTACGTTGAGATTGGTTATGTGCTTGAAATGTAGACATCACTCTAGAATCAATAGTTAACTTAATTGGGAGGGCCTATGCGAGCATACAAGATGAAAGAGAATCTTCACTTGACATATTAACTCTAAAACTTGGAAAACGGCTACAACCTAGAGTTGCTAATGATCTTGTACTATTCATATGTTTAATATTCTAGAAGAAGTGGGATAATCATATAAAACAAACATATAATGCCTTACAGGGGAATGCATTTCCAGGATCAGAGACACAGTCATTGGGTGGGTCCTTGCAAATTAAAACTTGATTCACTACACCGTTTATGGTATTTAGGGTGCACCTGTGTAACGATGTCACTTACCCTAAAATAAGGCCTATGCTAGGTTACACTAGATGACTGAACATCATTAGTGTAACCTTATGACACTTGGTGTTTGTGTGCTTAATAATATCTTGGTGTTAGTGTGCTTAAGAAAATATTGGCATTAGTATGCTCAATAATTTCATGAGGTCTACGCCTAGGTTACACACTTGTCATGAGTATGCTGAATAATATCTTCCTCTTGCTTATTAAATTATTAGTATGTTCAATATTATCTTCCCTTGCTTACTAAATTAGAAACACATCACATTTAGCATTAGTATGCTCGAAAATATTTTTTTATCTTGGATTCTAAAATGTAAAACTATCATCTCAAGCACTCCAATGTGCATGCTAGATATCATACCGTCAGTGTTTATGCACTTTATAGAGTTGCTTATGTGGACAAATAGTATCATTTGGACAATTAGCGGATGTGAAACTAAATACCATAAGTGGTGCAACACTATGCTAAATATTGTAACAATGTCACTTACTATTTGCAATTATGCAATGGTATAACTATTCATTGTATATCTCGTATTTTGCCAACAATGATCAAATTGGTGGTTTGAACATTATAGGACATTAACATCTTTACTTGGTAAAAAAACACAATACTACACCGTTTATGGCATTTAGTGTCGTATGCAAAATAGTGGCACTTATCCCATTTTGAAGCGTATGTTAGGTTATGTTGATGATTAACAACTTCACCATAAGTGTCGCCTTATGGTACTTGGCATTCGAGTGCGCTTACTAATATCTTAGCATGAGTATGATCAATAGTGTTATGAGGTGGATGTCTATGTTCCACACTAGTCTTCAAGTTGACTAAATTGTAAGCAAATGACTTGCCATTCGTATGCTCAAGGATATCTTCCTCTTGGATACTAAAATGTAAATGCATGACACTTGCCATAAGTAAGCTCAATAATATCTTCCCCTTGCATGCTAAAACACAAGACCATCGTCTAACGTATCCTAGTGTGCTACTCTAAATGTCATATTGAAGATATCTTTTCACTTGGAGAAGTTACTTATGTTGATGTATGGAATCATATTGGTAAGTAGCAGTTGTTACACTTTGAGACATCTCACACTTAGAAGTCTCACAAGTGTCAATTAGTGTCACACTTAGGAGTCTCAAAGTGTCACGCATGCTAATGAAGATATCTCACACTTACATACATGTAGTTTAGGCCCTTCACAAATAGTGTATGTGACACCAAATACCATTAATGTTGTATTAAAAAGGTTTAGCATTGTGTAACTCCAAATACTAAGTGATACTAAATATCATATTTAGTGTAGTACCCAAATCTCATGCCAAAAAGTTTCGAGAAAAGGAACGAAGAATGGATCCGTGTGCTAACTAAGAGTATTTATTTCCAGGCCACATAGCCTTAAGTGCAAACTTGTGAACGAGGAGGAGGGTGTTAAAATTTGGGTAGGAAGTAGAAATCTTGAAGAAATTTCATTTATTATAATATGTGTCCAAATAGTCATTTTCCCGTATTTACTCCAAGCCTCTAAGCATTCAAGTGTTGTTGGATTAATCTACTCGGGAGTTGTTTTCCTACTAGCTATGGACAACTATCCACATGTCCACTCAAGACCACTTGCAAGTGGAGTTTCCTTCCCAATGTTCCCATGGTTAAGATAAGTGGGCCTTCAATGCACACATTTAGTTTTGTGCCCACTTCTCGTAGAATTTGAAACAAACAAGATGATTAGCATATCCAAATCATGTCATGTCATTCTCCTCATATGACAAATATGAGGATAACTTTTACAATATCAAAGTGAAGGCTTTCTTTCTCAATGTATTGGTAATTCCAATTATATTGACTCTTGATCCTAAAATATATAAAAAAAAATCCATGAGCACACAATCCAAATTTTATCGACCATGTGTTGTCTTGGTGTCATTTTTATCTATCTATCTAATTATATAGAGAGATTAACATAGTAATCTCATGTGAAAATGACAAAAACATCCTAGCACATGCCAACAAACCATTCTCAAAACAAGATAGCCAAGGTATCCCCAAGATGTCCATACTTATGGCACACTCCATGTAAGATATGTACACTTTAAACTCCAAAATAACACACTTGTGGCAACGAAAGTGTACATGAAATTAAGGAGTTATGTAGTGTTAACATGGATGTGTGATAAAAAGAGAATTAGTGTAGCATGTGACATTATGGAATAACACAAAGTCAACATTGCAATAATGTCAACGTGGTGCATGCAAGCATTGAGTTTGAATTCTTTGGTGGTTCGAATTTTAATGTCGAATTCCGTGATACATCCGGAAGGGAAACATGACAATAAGGAGTGAGATTCAAATTGAGAACATCTGCTCCCTAGGGTTTCAGGATAGAGGAGTGACATTGAGGAGGTTGATATTACAGAGTTTAGAGTGCAGTTGGTTTAAGATTACCACTTCACATAAAATACATTCAGACACCCAGACTGTATATATCCATATAGAATCAGATCAGTCTAAATATCTGTGTATCCAAACTGCATTCATCCAAAATTCCAGGTCTGATCAAAGAAATTTGCCAGAGTTGGAGGAGATGCATGAATCATATGATGTGGATATATATCACATTTTATAGGGTAATACAATCTTCTAGATATAAGCCAATAACATCAATAATGATAGTGAGGTGCTTCTAACCATTACTCTGACTGTACGCCAGCTTAACTAGATCCACCAGAAACTGAGGCAATGATATTGTAAGATATATTTGCATAAACCCCTCAGGCGCATTGAAGAACTGCAGTCCAATCCAGGGCTACCAAGGGATATTCTGAGATAGAAATAGCCCTTGGTAGGATGTTACTTTAATACATCTTGCTAGAAGCTTGGAAGTTTTCCAGTTAATAACTCAGAGTTGATGGTGGACCTATATAGTGCATCTTAATATGATTGAGATGATCAAGAACAAAACTTCATAAGGAATGTGAACCTTAATCAAACACTGGCCTCATGGAGATGATTATATTTTAGTGGTATATAGCAATGCTTGTAGTCAAGAATGGACACCAAAAAGAGAAGTGTTAAGATGAGATTGGACTTTGTGCTTAAAGTAAGGGCATCATTGTAAGTATAGTATTTAACACAATTGGGAGGGCGTATACGATCACTTGAAGAGAAAGAAGAATCTTCACTTTGACCTCTTATGACCTTTGCATCTCGATGCCAATTTTGACACTTAAAATGACAATCTTCATGAGTCACAAATTGCTAACCGGATGAGACAATTTATGTTCCCATCCAATGGTCAAATGTGTATGTGGAGTTGGAAGGGTATGTTATTGGCCCGCATACCTTACCAACGAGGTGCATAGTCACACCCATGAAGGGTGACTGGAGAGTAATGGGTTTATAACACATAGCACATCTACTCTGTATTATTCAGAATACTGTAATTATGCACCAAGAGAGGCTCAACTTTGACAGCCACATTCTCATATTTACATAATATACAACCCTGACATTGTTTTGACCATCACCCGATTCAAAAACACCATCCAGCATTAAGGTGGTGCATACAGAAGAAATCCTGTAAGACATGCACAGAATCCCTCTTCTGAAAAGCAGCGCTCTCTCTTCCTCTTTATATTTGATTGCAGCTCTTCTAGTCAAGATTTCAAGGTTACTATGCTAATCAAAACTCTAATAATCCAAGGCAGTTGAGATAAAACACTAGATCACCCTCTCTTCCACTGCATTTCACTGCAAAAGGATTCACATGGCTTCTGTAATGAACATGTTACCTCTTGACAGTGCACAATGCCTCAGAAATGTCATTCTGGACCAGGCAGACTCCCAGTGTAGACTTCATTAAACTTAAGTGCCTCAAATCTAGAAATCTGAGGAGAAGTGCTCCAAATCAGGATGACCTCCTGGAGGGCGTCGTGGATCCCTGCAAAAATAGATTGTTGTTCATGAAGAAAAAACCTAAACCAAGTCACTAATTTCCTACCATTGACAAATACCAGAACAAAAAAAAATTTAGAAAAAGGATAGACAAATTCAGTTGAACTGGATGTCTCCGGCTAGCAAAAAATCACTTCAACTTCACATGCACTTCAAACCTTGATCAGCAAGTAAATAACAATATCCATCATCTCATTTGAAGCCATAATACATTTTTGGTTTACGAATGAATTCTTTGTAAGAGTTGATTCATTACAGACATATCAAGGAGAAAGACAAACTATGCATTGACACCACCATACCTGACGAAACGGTTGGGCTCAAAGCCTGGAATGCCTGGAGGTCCATAGGGATCAAATCTTGCACCTGGAGGCACACCTCTGCATAAAATATGAATCAAGCATTAGGAAATTTGAATGTTGAAGAGGTTAAAAACAATTCTCACTCTCAACTGTTCTGTACCCTAGGATAGAGATTCTCCAACAAAATCTAGTAACAATAACTTATCTAAGAAGGAGATTTGAGGTTCCCACAGAAGCTCTGATGTTCTTGAGTACATGTTAGCCAATAAAACAGCAGATTGTAGGATGGGGTTATGGATGTGACTTACGGAAGACCACCAGGAAGACCTGGACGAGGTACACCCACACGGCCCCATCGTGGATCATTTGGGCCTACAATTTTGACTCACAAGCAATCAAGAGGTATGTAATGCATGTAAATTGTGTTGCGGTAGAATTCAACCTCTCTTCTGTAAATCAATTTTCATATCTGGGAATATATCCACATGTATAATTTATAAATGAAATAAAAAAATAGAAAGAGATATGAAATCAACGTACCAACGAGCATTCCAGGCCCTTCATAATTACCATCTGGCCTGAAGAAAAGCATCACAGAATTTGACAATGTCAAAATTGTTCACAAAATATCACAGTACTTGGATACATTCCTGTAGATGCAGTAGAAAGGCATCCTGGCATGTTATTTTTTGAGGCTATAGTAACTATAGCAATAAATTAAAATTCCTCTATGCAGTAGTCACACAAATACAAAGGATTCTGAACGAACGAAAAAAATGGACTGGCAGCCAAGAAATGCAGCTGAATGCACTAGACAGGTAGGTCAGTTACAAAAGCATGTAGCCTCCATGGTCTTCTAGACAAGATATCTTGAATGAATAGAGGCAAAGATATCAGATGATTAGTGCATGAAATGGATTATTTTTTGTACATCACAAGTCAGGAACTTGGGATGGGTGTCTCACCTTGGAACAAAGGTGCCTGCACCTCCTGAAGGATAGAAATCAGTGCCACCATATCCTGGTACTTGAGGAAATAAGTAGCTGCTTGGGACAGTATAAATAGATGTCAGTGTAACTCTATTTTACCAATACACTTGCTTACATTGATAATAGAGCCATAACATGAGTCCTACTTGATGATCATCAAGTTATCTTGAGGCAACCATGAATAAGTGTAAGTAATACACTACAGTAATTGATCTATTTAAATAATCAACGCACAAATCAACATACCCAGGGCCACCAAATCTCTGTCGATCATCAATGAGTGAACTTCCCGTCTCAGATGAATCCCTGCCCACTCCAGGTCGCTCGGTCTCACTAGACCTGCAGCCACCACCAAGTTCTTCGTGAGGTCCAATTCCAAACTCAGATCCACCCTGGTGTTCACCACAGTCCAGACAGCAAAGGACACGAGAATTCCCATGATATCCCACTCAAATCTTGCAATGTGTAGTTTGAGTCTCTACAAACCAAATAATAAACAACAGGACTTCAAGAACACTCGCCCACTCTCACTCAGATGTCAGATTCTTTTCTAAACAAACGCGTAGAACTCTCGAGAGTTTGTGAAGCCTTTATTGCATGTTGTGTTATCCTCTTCATCTACAAAAACTTCAGCATCAATATTGCAGTACGCAACAAAACACATAAGTGTATTCCTCTATTCTTGCACTTTGTAATAAACATAACAGGAGCACTCTCAAGATTACAATAGCAAGGTTTTGAATATGCATGAACTTGGAAGCATCAAGTTTCAATCATGACACGTGAACTGCACAAACCTCTAAACGTAAGCCTTTCCAACCCAGTATCCCTTATCTTGATTTTCTCAGCCACAACATAGCGTATCAAAATGATTACCTAACCATAAAATTAAGTTCTGAACTAAAGTGACAGAAATGGAAAACATAGGGTATCATGAGTGGGTGGTTGAGAAGGTCAGGTCTTCCATTTGACAATTAAGATGGACTTGGCTTGAATGGACACTCTTGCTGGTTTGCTTACTATCATCAATCTGCTCTTGAAAATGCTAATATATGTTGGTGGCCACATCTATATGATGAACATGAGAGTTGAACTTGCTGTTCTTAAAGTCAAGTTGAATATCTTTTGAGTTTTTAAAGTGCCACTAATATATTTCCTTACATGGATTTCGCCAAAGTTTGTACAGTTAAGAGTTGAATATGGCCCTATATGTTAGGGCATTGGTTGATTAAGGACTACCCACCTTATCCTGGTTGGGGTAGCCAAGGTCGATTTCTCTTTCTTTGGTGCCAGCTTCCCAATGAGGGACGTGTTGACAAGATTGATCAAGCCATCAAGATTGGTATACTGCTGACCATAGTTGCTGCCATTCCCTGCATCCCCTTCAGCAGCAAACTTGCTTGCCCTACAAAAATGAGAGAAAAGTCACCAAGAGGAATCACTATAAGATGGTTGTGCAGGAAGCCACATGATCTCATGGAATTCAACATACTATTATTGCGATGCATATTAGAAAGCCTACATAAGAATCCACAACCTTTCTGCAGCTAAGGAAAAATGAATTGCAGTTTATACAGTAATCATGTAAGAAATAATCACCTATTTCTCCCGCACAATTTGCAATACAAGTTGAGAACCAAATGTCAGAAAATTTACTTGATTTCCAAATTGATAGGGTTGTCTGAATCTGTAGACACGGCATCAACCATCAGAGAATCACCCATTGTCATGCATTTCACCGTGACCAAGTTCAGAAGATCTGGCTGACCGTTCCCTGTGTACCGGAATGCATATGCATCCTCCATCTCATCCCATCCATCGATTCCAACTTCAGGTTCCCCTTCTCTACCTGAGACAAGAAAACCAAACAGCTGGTCTTTCTCAAATGATGCTCTCTAAAAAAAATCAAAGAATAGAACACTGATGCTTGCTAGGCTCTAACTGATGTATACTCTATCTGAAGGGTGATGGAAAACAAATGTTGTAACAAAACCTAACCTGCAACACTTGAATTTGCTTTATTCCCTGTTGCAACAAGGGAGTAACCAGTAGCCAGAAACGTTGCATGAACTGCAAAAGCAGCCCGTTCTACTGCAGTACGCAAGGTAGGCCGTGAAGCCCGAATCACCCCTAACACCGCCCCTGCTGTTGCCATTCCTGATCCTCTTTCAGATCAATTTGCTAATGCTGAGCTTTCGCACTCAATGAAATGGTTCTTTTTTCAAGTCCTTAACCTCGTCTCCGTGAATAGGTTTCTGCACAAGAAAATGAAGAATTAGCTCTTTCAAGAATGAGCACTCACAAAAATACTAGGGTATCTAAAGTTAGTACCACATGAAGGAACTCTTGCATGCAAGAAAATTAAAACCCTAATCCGATTCTTCCATCAAACCTAATAACCTTGCAAGCATTGTGGTACAAACCACACTTACAGCCAAAGTGAGCAATAAACCACAAAATAAAGATCCAGAAAGACAGTTAATCCAAAGCTCTTAGAGTTATCTACGTAATTCCCGTTGGAAAGAGAATATGTCCTTCATCCAAAGTTTCTTAGGGTGAACCACATATCCAAGCACATCCAGCTCACTTAGAAAATGCCATATAGTTCAACAAATTATCTACAAAGCATAATCTTGTCCCGATGGAAATTACGTTAGATTATGGCCGTTCGCCCAGGTCCACCCAATAGCCACTATCTAGTACATTTTATCCAACACAATCAAAAGGAAGCAACCAAAACCTATACTGAAATAGACTCGTGCAAATTGTTATATAGCATGTGTCCTGAGGTCATTCCATCAAACATAACATACGAATTCGATCAATTTTCGAGTCAAAATTGAGAGAGAATCGTTCTAAGGCCTATTTCAATCAACATACGACTCACCAAATACAATCAGAAACTCTGCACCAGATCATTCAAAGGCAAAATAATTTGCACTCTAAATTTCTGACTCATAATATTTTACAGAACATGGATCACACATAACAGAAGTTCTTGGAAATGAGTGGCGAGCAAGTAAATTATGCTCAAAATCAAAATCAACCTTTTGGTCGAGCAATCATAACGTGTTTCCCGTGCTTGTGCAACACGCAAATTATGATGCAATGCAAATTACGAAGGAATATCAAACTTAGGTTCATTGAAACAGTAGCCTCTTGCAACGTAATTGGTTGCGGGAAATTGAATCATATGCCTACCTCTACGCTTTCGCTGATCGATGAGATGCGCAAAACCGAATTGAATAGGAAGAGGATCGATCACACAAAACTTTGCTTGTGCTCATCAAATCAAACCCCAAAGTTGGAGGACGAACGAGAAACGTGTTGTGTTAGTGGGAGTTGTTGCATATATTTTATTCATCCAATGATTGACACGTCGGTAGGGGGGGGTCCTAATGTGAATAGGGTTTTTGGAGTTGGAGCACCCTAACTTCCTTAATGTCACTCCTTCTCTTATATCCCGAAACCCTGGGAACAGATTTCTCAGTTTATTCATGTCCTTGTTCTCATATTTCTCTCTCATATATCACGGGTTTAGCCTTACTTGTTGCCGGATCCTCCGGACGAAATACTACATCATTTATTGTATTTAGTATCACATGCGTAATAGTGTCACTTACCTTATTTTGAGGTGTATGCTAGGTTTAATAACTGCACCATAAGTGTCACCCATGACACTTGGCATTCAACTAGTGAACTTAATAATATATTGGCATGACTATGTTCAATACACCCTAAACTTTGTAGTATCACACCTGTGGCAACCAAAGTACACGTGATATTACAAAGTTTTGTAATGTTAACATGGATGCGTGATACTATAAAATTAGTGTAGCATGTGACATTATGGAATAACACAAAGGAGATGTGAGGACAATTTGAATTTGTTCTCTCATCACCTACGCTAGTGTGGTCCACTCCACTTGGCCTTCCTAGGCGATGTGGTGGACGTATGCACCAACATTCAACAAGTGGCATAAGAGGAAGAAGAAGAATAAGAAGGTGGCACGCCACATGTTGGCACATGGCGCAATGCGAGGGTGTGGGTTGACTTCTTTGGTGGTTTGCAATAATGACAAATGTTGTGATATAAGGGAGAGAAATGTGACAATAAGGAGTGAGATTTGAACTACAAACATCCGTTCCCTAGGGTTTTGGGATATTAGAGCATGTGTGACATTATGGAGGTTGATATTACGGAGTTTAGGGTGTAGTGTTATGAGGTGCATGCCTATGTTACATGACACTTGGCGTTCAACTAGTACACATACTAATATCTTGGCATGATTATGTTCAATAGTGTTATGAGGTGCATGCCATGAATATCTTCCTCTTGCATACTAAAATATAAACACATGACACTTGCCATTCAATATCTTCCCCTTGCATTATCATCTAACATATACATGACACTAAATACCATAAACAATGTGGTAGAATTACCTCGGTCCATTCACCTTATTACATGCTACTCTTTTCTCTTGACAATTTACACTCGTGGTTGAGGCTTTTTTTCATTGGGGGGGGGGGGGTAGGGAGTGTTTAGGAAGCAAGTAGCAAAGACTTTGAGAAGGCTTGAAGAACTTAGAAAACCGAAGTTAAGCTTATGTGCAAAGCAAAACACAAAGTGAAAGAAAATTACCTTTGGAGATTAAACCGCATGTAGCTCTGGCATGTTGGAGATACATGGTGTGTTTCAAACTTCGTTTCAATGTTGTTCCTTCTCCTTACATGCATAATCTTGGGCTTGAAATGCATTCATCTTTGTAAATTGGGAGTTCATCTCGTGTGGGTTGTTAAGAGTGGACATGCTTCAAGTATAAGAAGCGGTTGGTGAGTGCTCAAATTTTGGTTTAGAGGCTATTGGTTGTCAAATATCTCTAAAAGTCGACATGGGTGTCATTCTTTGTCATTGTCTTCATGGTCCCATGGTCACTGTTGCATTTCAAGGTTTGATTATGATTGATTTTTAGGTAAGGTGAGTGCACCTATTTAGTATTGCAATTCGAAGTTGAGATGCCTCAGGTTGTGCACATAATGGCATGTAGTTTTTATAGCTTCCATTTGATTTTGGGACTATTAAAGAGGCAGTGCCTCAAAATTATAGTGATTGTAGTGATGCATCTTCATGCTGCCGTGAGGGTTTACGGTAGCATCCAATCATCATGTTTGAGATTTGTGTTGCATTTGCTAATACTTTGTTGTTGAAGGGGTAAGTGAAGTTGGACGCCATAAGTAAACTCAAAGTCTTGGGATATTGCTTGTGCGTCATAAACTTTATCTTCACACTCTTGAATTCACATAAACCAGTACCAACTTTTGTGGATGAAATGGTTCCACAAACCTCTGTATAACAACTAAATTGATAACCCAAAGCCTTGAAGAATTTTGGATAATGAATGTGTAGCAAGAGATTTGTGGTTGTTGCTCCCACTCCAAGCAAACAGTTTTGTGACAAAATCCATTGCACTTGAATTCCAACCCAAACTGGTGATTCTAATCATGACCTTAAATTAAAGGGTTTTTGCAGATGTCACCCTTTGTTCCTCCCTTTGTTCTTGCAATGATCTTTATGTGACACACTTGTTCTCACATATGACACACATTAATCACAAGTGCTTGTAGTCAAACCTAGATTGGTGATATTAACCATGCATTGAAATTATAGGGCTCTTGTGGTTGTCATGCATGGCTCTTCACTTTGACTACGTTGGTTGCAGTAGTAGTGTTGAAAATCATTCCCCATCACATTTCTTGTGATTTGTCATTAGAAAAAAACAATGAATTTTGAATTTTGACATTAAGAGTTTTATGTTGCACGGTTTATAGTGACCATTCTTTTGTACATGTTACATATGTTTATTATAAGTGTGTGTACTTATTCTCACCATTTTGTACATATTGTTATAAAATTTGAAACAAACGTATCCTAGAAAGCTCGAGCTTTGCATATGTATGCAAGTTTGGCAGATGATTCATGTCTCATGTATGACATCATCAATTTCAACATTGCAAAGTTGCGGTTTGTGTTATTCCACAATGTCATATGCTAGACTAATTCCCCTTTATCACACATCAATGTTAACACTCAAAAAACCCCTTAAATTCATGTGCACTTTGGTTGCCATAGGCATGATATTACGGGTTAGAGTGTAATAAACATTTGCTTCACAGTAGTGTGACCCACAATATTCATTGTTGACTCATATTTATTGTCTAGCAATCTTAATTGGGTGGCAACTAAGATATGTGGGTGTTCTCTAGTTTGTTTTCCATGTTCTCCAACTTCTACTAATTAGATTTACACAACAAAACTTGTGTTGCATTAGCAAATCTATTATGAAACATTTGCAAAACCAAATTGAAAATTAGACATCCCTTGATCCAGTAATGGTTATTGGAAGGGCATGTTTGCTAATTGGATACATAAGGTTGAGGCATATACAACAAATAAAATAAGAGACTTTGTATATGTTTAGGAGGAGTAAAAGCAGGGAATTACTTTTTCTTGCGAAGAGAAACATATTCTAAGGAGAATGCAACTTTTAGTTTATTTTTTCATGAATATGGAAATTGTTACAATTTTCAAAGTCGTAAAGTTTACTAGAACACATACTTGATCTATAGGTTAACCCACAACTGCTCATCTAAATGCTAATACTTTGGCTATGATAGTCATCAAAACTCTTATGAGAGTATTCAATCAAAGGCCGCCACCACATAAACCTTAACTATGTTTGCCTAAAAAAATATAGATGTCATCCATGTTAGCATGGCGTGCACACTAGTGAGCAACTAAATGGACATGGTCGACTATGGATGCCTTAACCTTAGGTCCTCCCAGTTGTGTTCATTATTGAGTGTTGAGTAGTAATTAACATTTGCATATGTAATTCAATCATTTTTTAAAAACATGTGTTTTTATGATGTTTTCTTTTGATCCTCACTGAAAACTATTGCAAGTTTGTGTAAGGGTCGTGGACTTTGAGTATTTAGACCCATATGCCCATGGGGGTCTAGATTTCCAAACCCTTCTTGCCCATGGGGTAAGAATTTTTAGACCCTTGTGCTATGCGGGCCTCAGTATTCATGCCCATGGGTGAGTTCTTATAGTAGAGGGTATTTGCTTTTACTTTCTCTCTTTATATATAACATCCAATACATATATATATATATAAACATGGAGATGAGATTTCATGGGGGTCTAAATTTCAAACCCATGAGGTTTGATTTTTCAAACTTTGACTTCATGGGTTTATGGTGTATGATTGTGGGGTTCCATGGGGTTTAAAATAGAATAATATTAAATCCTAAAGATCTACAACCATCTACTTCCATGGAACGCAGTTAAATTCACAAACCCAATTGTCATAAATGAATTATGATAACTGAAGCTTCGAACCCATCATCCCAACCTATAGAGGAGAATAAAAAGATTTCCACTCTTCTTAAACCGTAGATTTTGTTATCTTTATAATCAATCTTCAAATCTACAATTATTTTTCTTTCTACATCTGGAGTTGTTGGGTTCATGGTGTTCATATTTTCAGACCCCTATGATGATGGTTTCATGGGGGATTTCAACCCTATATAATGGGGCTTTCCACATGTATCCATCTCTAAACGTGAGTGTGAAAAGGGTTGTAGGTTGCACATCGGACCTTCGTATGTTGGTGATGGGGTGTTATTATTGCCTAGACTCTGCCCTAAGTTAGTGGACAGAGCCAACGAAACGATCGTTCTAGGGTTCTAGGGTTTTAGGGGGTTGAATCGGGTTTCGGTACACAGTCGCAGTGTTCCCACGACGAGGTGATCTTTAGCTTGAATCGAAATTCGGGTTCCTTCTTGAATTTCCTACTTCCATTCCGCTTCCAGATCTTAGCAAGCCAACGGTGGAGTGAAAATGAAGACAAAAATGAAGTCGAAAATGAAGTCGAGTGATAAAGGAGGCCAAACCAACTTGACAAAGAAGAAGAAAAGGGTCACGTTCCAATTGCCCGAGGAGGTGGTTGAACCTGAGGAGGTGGTTGAACCTGATGGCGTGGATGTGGATATGGAAGATTCTCAAGAAGTGGACCTTGATGAGTACCATTGGAAAAATGATCATATGCGACCAGGTTTGGAATACGGAGATTATTCTGCCGAAGAAGACGAGGCATTGAGGCAGGCTGTGTACAATTACATTCGAGTAAGTTAAACCTGACCTTGTGCATGTTTTCATGTTCTTACGTTCTTATGTGACTATAGTTGAGTGCTAGATGGCAAAGGTTGTAGTTAAGAAGTGACACCAAATTGTCATCATGTCTTACGATGACATTAGGCTATGTGCTTAAACAACACACACATCATTCTAGGTTCAACAGTGAACAACACAATTGGGAGGACCTATGCGATCTTGTGATAATTCAAAGAGTAAGAGAATCTCTACTCCAGGCTCTTATAAAAATTTGCATCTCTACTTCGATTCTGAAACTTGAAAATGACACTTTGAGTGATTCACATTAATTGCTAACTGGATGAGTGATCCAATGGCCTAATTGTCTGTGGAGTTGAAAGTGCTCATGATAGGGCCTCATACCTTACAATGTATTTAGATTCTGAGTGGGCATAAATTCAAGTGTGCTCCTATGTACATGCACTTGTTTTTCATTGATGTAAGGTGGCTATGATGATTCAATAGATATGGTGATTACTCCTCTTCTAATTTATTGCAGGAACAAGGTTGGGACCAAGAGGAAGGGTTACAGAAGGTTTTGAATCCCTTAAAGCATAAGGACGCTCGTGGGTGCTGGTTACAAATTCGTGAGTGCACTCTGAGCCTAACTGGGGACATCATTTGGTATACGCTTGAGTCTTGTTTAGATTTCTAAATATTCACTCAGTTTGCATTGTTACTTGTCATTGAGATTTCCCACACATTTATATTCCTGGTCTCTATTATTCAACCACATAGTATACAATAGACAAATGCAGTCAAAAAAATGATTCAGAGCTTTTTATACTTCAACTACAAAGTTTTCCATACCAAGTTTGTCTGGTGTGATGAGTTGTGTTTTCATTTGCAGTGAAAGTTCCAGCATTCACCGGGGTTCACTTTAGATTTGTTCATTGATTTTGTCACTTTTGTTGATATGGTCCAACTTCACTGTAGGCAAGGCTTTACCGAATCGGACAGTCAAACGACTAAATTCGCGAGCACAACGACTCTTGAGTATTGGAAACCACCTTGGAAAGTGGTCATCAGAAGAAACTGGATTTCTAATAGAGTAAGGTGTTTTGACATGGTTTACTAGTGTTAGCTTGAACTTCAGTACTTATGCTCCCTCAAAGCCTTGGTCTGCATTGCAATGTACTTGAGGTTTGTTAATGTCATGACTAGTTTTATTAACTAAATAGCTAACTGAATCCCACAGAGAGCTGTGGAGTTTTGATTTCATATGTTTTGTTTGCAAATTGTCTAGGCTGCACAACTTGCATGGTAATAATTGGAAGAAGATAGCTCAAGGGCTTGCAAGAGATCCAGCATCTTGTAAAGAGAAGTGGCGTAACCTTAAATGCACCAAGAAAGGTAGATCCCTCGATTCAGAGCTTTGTGTACATGTTGGTTCTATTTTATTTTTAAATGTTCTGTCTGATGTGTGTGTCTTTAAAGTTTCTTGGACTGTCTGGGATGGGAGGGTTTTGCAACTTACTCAGTTTGAGCGAAGTCAGGGTTTGGAAATGTTATTGTGGTTTTGAGAGCATTTCAGGGTCAGCAGAGTTGTACAAATAGCTGTTATTACGAATCTCAATCCTTCCTCTTGAATGTTACTAATAGTTTGGTGTATGTACAGGTCTGTGGTCTAAAGAAGAAATAGAGAAGCTGTGTGAGCTTGTGTTTAAATTCTTGGATGTTCAAAGACGAATTATGGAAACTGGGACTATTAAAAAGACTCACCGAAAGGTGAGGAATTCCTACAAATTTTCAGTTGTACTAGATCTTAGTCTGTGCTGTCTTTTCCAGCATGTTCCTGAGAGTCTTATGTTTAATGAGGACTGTGAACTTAAATTTGGTTAGTTTTGATGCTAGACTACCATCCATAACAGTAAGGGGTTTGCTTTGCAGCTCCGAGACAACATCAATTGGACATTCATTGCAGAGCATCTGGAAGGCCGTAGCCACTCTGAGTGTCTATCTGTGTGGTAACAAGTCTGCACTTCTCTGGCACCATGGCTGATTCTTCTATGCATGTTGCTAATTTTCCAGGAGTAGACCTTGTGGCATAAACTCTCCTGGTTCTACATAATTTGCACTTGATGTGGATTGTGGTGTCTTAAGTTTTTTCTCTTCTTTCCCCCATGTGATGACATGGCAGGTACAGCAGGTGTGCTTCACCAATGGTGTCATCAGGAGACTGGTCCAATAATGATGACCAACTTCTCCTGCAGAAGTGAGCCCTCTAAAATCTTCCAGATTGTAGTTTTAAATGCATGTACTAGTGTCCTAGAAATTGAGCTTAGTTACACTAATCTTGAAGGTCACACAACACCATGTGACTAAAGTTGTACTTTTTTTTGCAGGATCATGGAGCAGTTTGCGTTGTCTGAAGAGCTTGTTGATTGGGACTCGCTTCTGGAACACAGGTTATATAGCTTGCACTACTTCTCAACTATGTGATTCACATAGTAATTTTGATAGAAGCCTGTCTTTCATCACCAACATACTTCATACTCTTAACAGTAAGGTGTGCTCTCTATTTAAAGCTGACCTCTGGGATGCTCATACAAGAATAGCGATTTTACATAATGTTCAAGGGCGTCACCTTTGGGTCCATCAGCTTGAAGCATCAGTGTGGTCTTCTACTCATTAGGACTTTGTGTATAATTGGAATGGGAACCATGTTTTGGTCACATGCATTTTATGAGCAGAAGACTGCTGATATTGCAATGCTCCACTTGGTGCAGCTATCCTGAACGTGTTGCTTTTGTATGTATACTTTTTAGGTCAGGAGAAACTTGTAAGAAGAGATGGGATCAAATGCAGCAATCTTTGGGTCGTGGACCACAACAGCGAGCAGATTTTGTTGATAAAATGGAACTTCTTGTGAGACGCTATGCACCCTATCTGCTGGATGAAGAGTTAGATCAGGAGTTTTTAAGTCAGCTAGAAGCTGCAGATGCAAGCGAAGAATAGCCATGATGGTATGTCATCTTTTTGGCCAAAATTCTTCACATCCATGAAGAGAAAGCAACAAACTGGATTCTGTAGGTTGATGTCGGGGTTCTAATAGTTTCTATCATCTAGAAACTGTGGTTGCAAAGTGAGAGGGTGACATAATTACACACTTCTTTTGAAGTGCACAAGGGTTTTAATGCCGAGAGGGAATTGTTGCATACGGGCATACCTCATCTATCCATGTTAAAACTTTGACCCCCGTACAGGTTTGTGGTTGTTTCATCTCAAATGCGCGCGACTAGACTAATTTGGGGTCTTTGAAGCTGAATACTGTGGTATACCAACCAAACAATGTAACCTCTGGACTACATACTATTATCTGTTGGATAAGAGAGAGGTATGCCCTTATGCAACCATTCCCTCTCGTTTGTTTTAAGGAGGTCAGACAAACATTTTTAACACATATTTAACATTTTTAAGGTTTGCATTGTAGTTTACTCATGGTTAACTCATATCACAAGCTACAGGGCGTCATATTGACTTTCCCAGAGAGACCTGCTGCATAAAGTTACTCAAGATGCCACAGATACTGCGGACTTATTGTCATGTAGACACATATATTTGCCATAGAGTATGTGAAGTCGTTGATTGGATCATCTACTTCCACTTGCAATAGATAGTCATAGAGAATTTTAAAACTAGGTCTCACAAATTAGATTGTCCTTGTTGAGCTTACTGTTAGATATGCCCCCCCCCCCCCCTCCCTGAAATTTATTTCAGGTTACTGCAGGAGGACACATAAGTGCAAGACTACTTATGTGCCATGGATTTGACTTCAAAAAACTTGATACAACTAAGTCTCGTCAATGAAGCAACATTCTGCAACAAAACTTTTAGCACACTGCTTACATCTGAGGTCTCTGATAAGCGTGACTAGTATGCTTCCAGGAACAATGAGTTTGTAGTTCAAGCAAAAATCATGTAGCGATATGTGAAAGGCACTTATTGCCTCATAGTTTCACTGTCAACCCCCCAGATTTGGCAAGGGCCAATTATGGATTGCTTTTCAAAAGAAATAGTAAATCAGCAAGGACAGCAAATCAAGTGAATAAAACATAAGGTAGGAAAATGGAAAACGGTGAATGATCACTACGAGTGCATTAGACTAGGAGTCAAAATGGCTAATTGTAAGAGTGGTGGCTTGAAAAGGATGCAATGGTCTGCCGAATAGATCATGTTTCATCACTTGGGCTCACTTTTGGGTGCCATTTTGAGTGAAATGTATGGAGAGTAGGATATTTTGATGCTCAAATTAGGGAGATTATTGTACAAGTAGAGGGTTTGACTTATTTGCCTCTTTGAGAAGTTGCAACTAATCATTTACATGGAATAAAAGTACAAAATAACTTTCATTTTTCATCGTTTTCTCTACTTTATCTTTGAAAAATATTACACAACTTTCAAGTCATTCTTTCCAGCCGAATCATCTTATTTTCACTGTTTTTTGTATTTCTACCTTATTTGATAGTCATTTTAAGCACGAGAAAAAAACCAATTGTTCTCAAGGAAGGAAAATGAAATGTAAGGTGGAAAAAGGAGCATGATCAACACTAGGTTGACATCTTAGTGCCCTACAAAGGAGCACATTGCCATAGCACTAGTGGAAACACAAGACATCCACACCTTGATACCTAGAAAGTAAACAAGATACCGAACACATGATGATGCGGGAAACACTTGAAGATCAAGAGGCATAAAATGGAGTGGCAAACCGCTTAGTCAAAGTGGAACCTTGCTCCGGTTGATCCACTCCACTGGACTAGACACATATACACTAGGTGCCTATACACCTCCATCAATGTTTAGTACATGTATTGGCACCTAAACATTGATGAAGGTATATTGGCAACCAATCCTTATGTGTTGGTGGAGCTAGTGACTTCAGGTTGAGTCTTTGCAAACATAAGGTACTTCACTACAATATTGCAACAGATTCATGGAGCAAGAATTTGTTCCATAAAAATCCATTTCAATGTTGTAGATAAGCTTCCATGGAGAAGCACCCACTTTTCGGTCTCGAAGAAATTCACCTTCTAACATAACAAATGACTCCACCACCTTCTAACATAACCAATGGAGGTTGCATGCAAAGCTCCAACTAGGGACCTTCAAGAGCAAGCACAAACATACTAATGGAATCAAGACTTGCCCCAAGACTAAGTTAGACTTCACAAATGGCATGAGAGGTGGAGGTTGTGTGGAGATGAGGACTGAGGAGGGAGTGTTGGAGTTTGTGATTTATATAAACGAGCGAGGGGTCTATTGGGTGTGTATAGAAGATGAATGTCGAGGGGATCGCTTCACCCAACCCCACACATTGCAATTATTAGATGTGTATTGATGAGTACGTGTTGCTTGCCTATTGGATTTGTTGTAATGTTGTGTTGGTATTGAAGATTTATGTACTTGGCACACATTGTAATCCTCAGTTGTAACCCCTAAGGCTTTGTCATTCTAAAACCTATTGATTGGGAACCCATCCCCTCTCAACCTGTTACAAAACTTTAGCAAGACTTCTTTTTTTCCAACCATTGCTCCCACAACTAGTTAGAGTTTCTAAGGGATGTAAGAGTTTTTTGGGTGTCTTAAGCAAGGGGGAAATACAATACAAGAATACTGTGCATATCGTGCTATGACTTATAAACTCTCTTATATTTCGACTACACCTTCAAATGTTATGTGCCCGTACTTTTTTGAATCACACTTTATCTTATTTTCAAGATTGATTTCAAAATGCTATTCATGTGCTTTTTCAGTTTGGAATGCAACAACATACTTGTAATTTTTATATACAAAAGATAAATTGCTTATTATGATGTTAATTTACAATTTACAAACAAGAGTTTTAGGGTCAGGAAGGTAGTGGGTTTGGTTAGGTAAAGTTAGGGTTTAGTCATTATGTCAATAAAAACTAAGCATGGAGACATCTTCATTGCAAAAATTCTTAGCTAGTTGAATCACCATTCAATAAAATAACTATTTCTTGAATGAATTTTTCACTAAATTACTTAGAAGAATAATTAGGATTCATGAACTTCCAAATTGTGTAAATAAATCACAAGAAATTTAATTACTACAAATCAAAGTGGTGCTTACTCCTCTAACATTTGTGTATTGTCCAATAAAAAAAACTTCGTGATCATGATTTTCTTTTTATTGTGGAGTTAGATTTGCTACTTATCTTGTACTACGTAATCATCATAGGAGAAGTGGGATAATATAATAAAAAGTGACCATCTAAGAGTGGATCTTCAAAAGGGTCTATGTTTAAAAACCTTGGGATTCAAATCTCCTTAAATGGACCTTAGTTTTGGATTCAAAATTGAACCCTGACTCGGGACCAACAAAATTTGACAAGAAAGTGATGCCTCACCAATGCCATGTGTATATATATATGTATATAATATTTAATGCCTTTGTTGCGGTCCAATCTTGACCAATAAGATCGCTTGATTTTGGAATTTCCTTGGTCTTGAATCCTAGTGTACATGTAAACCCACCCTTATTCAAGGGCACACAATCCTACAGCTTGGCCTAAAGCCTTAAAGAGGGGAGGAGTGGCAGCCCAACCGCAGTATGTAACGCAAGCGCGCGTCACCGTCCGTCAGCTGTGTACTCCCAGTGTGGGCCTCTTCTCTTCTCCGCTCTCTTCCTCCGCTCCAACGCAAGCACGGCTCTTTGCAACGAGCTCTTTGCACGATTCGAGCACAGCAAGCAGCGATGCCAGGAGCAGCGGGTGGCCCTTACTCCGGCACCAGTACCTTGGCCCTCGTACGCAATCTTGCCCTCTCGTCTCACCCGCTTCTTCCCAAAATTTCATTCTATATGTTTCTGGTTAGGTTATCCTGGCAAAGCCGTATCCACATGCTCGTTTGTCATCACAATGTCGATTCGTGGCCGCCTTATGTCCTAGAACATCCTTTTTCTTTCCCCTTAGATGCAGTATATGTATGGATATATTGCATAGTCGTTGTTTCTCAGGTCAGAATCAGGGTTTTGATCATATGTGTGTGGGAACCCTAGCTTCTCTAGGGTTTGTCGAAACCGTGTAGATCGTCGCTCGAATTCGCCTCCCCTGTTATTCCCTTATATGTGATCGAGATCTGTCGATTCGTTGTGGACTATTTTTGTTCTGAAGAGATTGTTGGTAGACTAATAACAATACCTATACACATGAAGTGCTGTATCAGTGCTTAGGGGAAAAGAATTCAAGTTCTTTTAACTGTTATTTGACATAGGCTGATATAATTACTTGAAGGAAGATGATGAATGATGGTAGTGTTAAATGATTGTAGTCTAATGTACATGTGTTGCGGATGTCGTGGTGCAGGTGGCCAGGGTAACAGCCGTCTCTGTTGGGGTGGTATATGGAAGCATGAAGCTCGCCTATCTTAAGGTATGGAGCTAATCCTGCCTATCACATTTAGGTTATAATATTTTTGCTTACTCTTCCAAAATCAAGTCAAGAAGTCACGACTTCATTTTGCATTGCAATTGTTTTTGTTATTCGTATTGATGGAAGATTGTCATCGGTTTGTACAGGCAAGGGCACCAAAGCCAGTGAAGCACTAGGTCCATGGACTCTGCTCTCTGAGGTTGAGGAAGATGCCATTCAAGATTTTTTCTACGGGTTGTACTTTATGCTATCCATTCTGGATGGCAGGAGAAAAAGAAAGGTGTTCTTCCTATAGAAGGCACTGTTGTGTGTCTTCTGGCAATTTTTATACCAGGTCAAAATGTGCTAAGCTAAGGGGCACCAGTTGGGTGTTATTGGAGTGCACATATTAATGATCACGCAACCACTTCAGTTTTGGGAGTTCATGTTAGATGTATGATCTGAGTATGAGCTGCTCAAGTGAGAATATAAATCGCTCTTAATTGAGTCCACCTGGTTTTGTCGTTGATGATTTCCAGCCATCAGATTTGCAGGCAGGTCAAAGATTTTATGTGAGAAAGAGCAGCATACCCTTTATGTGCTGATCTTTGTTGACATTTCATTGCCACATTGGATTTACTCTGTTTTTCTGTTGTGTTAATGGTGTGGTGATGATATCTGCTGTTTTGAAAGAGCACCTACGTCACTCACCTGATACCCTTTACTGAAAATCTTTTCTTTTTTGCAATGCTTCTGCTCTTAGAATAGTATTGAATCAAAATATTGAAAGCTTTAGCAAGAAAGATATGTATTATCCCAAATTCCTACAACTAGATGGATTGATCAGTGAAGTTCATCAATATACTTGGAACTTTCACCAATACTTTCAAATACATTAGATGGATCTTATTTAACGCAGAGTTGGTCGTAAAGACCGTTGAAGACAGTCCTTGCAAATGTGAAGGATGGGGATAAATATGGCCACGTTTTACATCTCTTTGCAACCGCCCCACACTCCTATTTCCCATAACCACGCTATTTACATAGCTAAATTTTCAACTTGGATGTGTTCCAATTGATCGGAGATATGTCAATCTTATAAGTCCAAAAAAGACTTACTGACATTTGCCTACACGAATTTGGCTTAAATGCCCCATATTTACGAATTTAATTACAACTAAATTGTTTATTACAACTAAATTCCTATGGTTTTGCAAAGTTTCACTAATTCTCAATACAAAAGCATTAAAAGTGACTTCACCTGTCATCCAACTTTCAGAAGTTCTTTTCAGCATTGTAATGCTTCTCATCACATTAAACTGTTCACAATTCGAAAACAATCAGCTCCAAACTCCTCAACTAGATTTCAAAACCCCAAGAAGTCCATCTCATAACTAGGAAGTAAGCACTAATTTCATAGCTGACAGTCAACCTGCAGGAGAAAGCTTATCAAGCATACAAACTCATTCAAAACATTAACATATTCATTTTCACAACCTCACCAAAGCATCTATATAATGTGGATCAAGTATTCAAAGCATGCCATCCAAAGTGTACATCAGATATATGTTAAATGTTACAAAGAATAAAAAAGACTCCAGATTATTGGTACTTAAAATGCTTCTATAAGGTGGGAGTCCAGAGCTGCAATCGTTCTGAGGTTCAGAATTAAACATTATGCTCAACGTTTGATTTCACAGCAAGTGACCATGTCACTATTAAGCCTGCAATTCCCAATCACCACCAAAGAAATGAGACCTAGGAACTCCTTCTAGCTCTGCCCTCTTCTGCTTCTGCCCTCAAAAGGCCCTTTCTTGCTTCCAGCGTTTCCAAACATCTTCCTTCCCCAAGTCATTCCCGACTTAATTGCAGGTTAAGATGCTCCCCACTACTTTGTTAAACCTTGCCTTATCCTGGCTGTCCATGGAGTGCAAACAGATCCCCGGTCCTCACTCGACTGACGAAACCCCAAGGGGTGTGTCACACACTATGTATTGGAGATTTGAGATTGTTAAAATCAAGGCCCATGTCAGGTAGGAATGCAGGCTTCTAAGGTCAGAGGAAGTATACCTACAAAAAGGAAGAAAAATAACCAAACAAAGGTTGATTTTTCCTTGAGGAGACAACAGGGATGAGTGGGGTAACGCCAAGTGAATGAAATGCCTCTATGCTTGCCCACATTTTCGCAGACAATTGAAGCCTTCTTCTTCATACTCTTGTTTTGTGATCCAAAACTCAGGCTGATCCTGAAATACCAAAGAACCAGGAGAACAATTATTCTACACATTTAGCTAAGAACTCAAGACCATTGGATTCCATATAGTCAATGAAAAGCCACCCAATTTTAACTAATCTATAATATCTCCACCTAAACCTTGCTTGGCCCTGTATATTCATTTCTACTTGAACAAGTTGCATCAAAAAACAACCATGTCAGGACATTTTTATATACAGATACATTCATAGCAGTCCACGTTTACAACCGTAGTAATTTCTTTTTGAAATCAACCAAATTGGGCCTCTAGTCCCTATCAATACAAAATTGAAATCAGATACTCACCTTCATAATACCAGCAAGAACAGCTCCACCCAAATAAACCATGTGTTTGCGTCTTGGTGGATCCTCAATTCGCAGTCTCAATTTCTGGGCCACCAATAAGCATACTTGATTGAGACATATTCCACATTAAGTAGACCAAATATCTAGATTGATACTATCACCCCACTACTTAAGACATTTATTACATTCCCAGAGAATGGATGCAGCCTATCTGTGTGCACAGTACTGTCATATATGCGCAGTTATCCACAGTTTTCAAGGTAACTTTCAAAATCTCAAGATAGATTTTTAGTCTATTAGAGGATGCCAGAACTGGTGTTAAAAGAGGTTTTGACAATCTTACCACCTCGAAGTTTTGATGAGGTCTAACCACTCCCCACGAATGTTTTCAATTCTCAAATAAGGGAAGTGTAAGCATAGAAGAACAAAATTGGATAAGTACCTTAAGACCCTCCTTGTTTCCTTTGAGAACAACACGCACATATTGCTCTCGAATCTCCTTCTCCAATCTGCAATTCCAAACAGGCAAAGGTCTTCAATGAATTTGAAGTACACAGTGAAGTGCTTTTTCATAAGAAAATCTTCTATGCATACTCTGAAACAATGCTTAAGCATAACAGAAAATCCAAATTTGAAAGCTGAATGTACCTGCTAGGTAGACCCGGATACATAGTACTTCCACCACTCAGTACAATATGTTGGTAAAGCTGCCATAAAGTTTACAACAAAAATGTCACTTAAAGAGCAAAACACCACTACTTATCATCAGCAAGATTGTAATCTCAGAAATCTTGAACTCCTTATCAAGTGAAGAACAGCATACAGGATCTTGTGATGTAATGACCAGAAAAGATAACAGACACTATTCGACAGCAGTAAAAGAGAGGACAATTGTAGTCATATACTAATCAGATCATCCTCGTCTGTGACCAACCCAAAAGCCATCCAAAATCTCCTCGTAACTTCTGGAAACCATTCACAAAGCACACAAATGAACCAGGTTGATGAAGTATTAGCAAAGGTTATAAATTATGACACCAACATACGAGTTATACTCACCGACATACGATTGTCGATGTCCATTTCTTGGATGCACCGGAAAACAGCACCTGACAGTCCATCACCTTCCATGTCTATGAGCTCCTGCATACACACCACACTGCATTCATTGAAAAGGAATGAACATATTCAAATGTTTTCAATTGAATGCTTCACACTACAGAGCCAATCTGATGACATTAGAGGCCTTGAAACTCATCTGAAGGGCATACCATAAAAGATTGAATTTCAATTTTGTGGGGTCACGGGCCTTCAAGTGAAGTGTAAAGACATACACAACCAGGCTCTCAACTGAATGTTATTTCACTAGCGTCCTATTCAAGTGGCCCCATCTACACAATAGGTTATAAGAAACCAAAGCTTGTGAGATTTTGAATTGTGATGGTATCACGGTTTTGTGTTAGATCCAGTTCTTTGAGGTAGATTTGACACAAAATCCAGTAAACAATGAAGTATTATCCATTGCATGCCATGTAGGACTGCACGTAGGTTTAATTTCATCCATTCAAACTTCCTTAGTCCCTTAGGCCCTCAAGGCTCTAGTGTGAAGTGAAGTGGGACAGGCTCAGCATTTTCCACCAATGAGAGATTTTAGATTTCAATGGTCATGGGCCCTCGAGTTCTAGTGCCGAGTGCTTCCTAGAGGCCCATCACATTCTCAAAAATGAAAGTTATGTATTGCAACTATTACCGGGGTGAAAAGTGCCTCAGGAGCTTGGAATCGTTCTGGTCCTATCTTGATAACTCTTCCATCAGGTAACTGCCTTTCAACCAGACAAAGGATAATGAGCATATCTGTAGCAAACCGTGTAAACATACAAGTATAGCACCTTTCAACTGCATGTTAGGTAAAGCCCTCATCAAAGTATTTTGGTTGTGGCAACATTTAACAGAAGTAACAAGAAACTACGCAGGTTGTTGGGAGAAGTTTCAGTGCAAGATAATCCTTTACACATACCGTATACTGTTTGACCAGTATTGTTGTTTCCAGACCAAGTTGGTACTCTCGTTTGTAGTCAATACTGCAAAACCAAACAACCTATGTGAGGTCTCTTAAGAAGTTGCTGACCCAAACAGGTATCAAAAGCATGATGATGCTTCCACAAACCCACAGAGGCTGGTAATTTCCTTTTTCTCATAATTCCCTGAGGGTAAGTACATTCTATTTCTAAAATATTCTAATTGATGCAACCTCTGAGTCATGCAATACATCAAGCTAGGAATCAGCTATTTAAACGATATTAGTGAAATTCAATATATAGGTGTCTGTCTACAGCACAAAAGTTTATCTTCAGTCAACTGACCAAAACAATGAGAATATGCATAAAATGTTCCAGATTACATGCAATAAGATACATTGTAGACCTCCACAATTCCAAATACATGAAGGAACCCAAAAGGAGTGGAGAAAAGAAATCATTCTCATGGAAAGAGGAGGCCCACCTTACATAACATAATTTTTCCTTGATCTCTCTTGCGGTTTCAAAATCTGCTGTTCTATTGAATGCATACCTGCAGCAAAAGAAAGAAATTGTTAATGGGAGAAGGAATACAACTAAATTCCACAAATTGGTGAGAAACACCTCCATGGAACATAGCAATTTTGCATTTCTTTGATCAAAAGTTAAGCCCCATGCCTGACCTGGATAATCTAATTGCAAATTGAAAACAAGGCAAAATACCAAGCTGGCTAACATGAAAACAGAGCACAATTTAAAGGGTCTCCAAAATATGTTGTGCAAGGAAAACATACCCCCTTCTCAGGAGGAGATCGATCAGGTATGATGTAATGTGGCGCCCTGCTATGTTGAGACGCTTTGTTAGGTGTGGGAATGAGTAACCATCGACCACTGGTACCTGGACCATCACAATAATAATTATAATCACAATTTCTAGTCAGGTAAAAGCTGTAGGAACAATATGATTTACACTAGGTTGTAGAGCCCGCCTCCAAAAGGAAGCAACTGCCTTTATAGTGAGGAGGCATTCTTTTCACAATTGGCTTCACTCTGGCATTCTCATTTACTCATAATAAAGGATGATACAATAGAAAAAGCAGTGAAACACAAACTTGTAGCATTAAGAGCTGATAATCTGTAAACAGAACCACAGACACAGAACACCAACACTTGCAATGAACAAAATGAAGCATACCACATGTGTAACACCATCTCCAGAGTCGACAACCAAACCAGTGAGTAGTCCTGGAACACATTACATTTGTGTCAAATTGGGATGACCTCTGTAACCTAATACCTCTGGACCGTCTGAAAGTGAAGGCGTTCACACATGAAACCAATCTACACTAATATTCTTCCTTGTAAAGAATTTATGTCCAGGGGCATCACAACCTTCGTTTTCTACTCTAGGGTGTATCCTCACATGCCTATATAAGGTACAGAATAGAGTTTACCTTGAGCGTATAGGGTCAAAACAGCTTGAATTTGAATAAAAACAGCTCCAAAATTATACTTCTCAAACATGACTTCAATCTGTAGAACAACACATGGATAGTATGATATATCATTGCAACATTGTGTTAATGTCACTATACCCACAATAGGATTCATTGTGCTGAGAGTCCTACAATTTGGTAAAATATGTGCTGAAAATTGCACTGAAATTTGAAACTGGAGCATCACATGGAAGAGTTATATGAAGAGGAAAAGCATACTGTTTTCTCCCGGTTCTTCGTGGGATTTAAGGGTGGGTCTGTAAGAAGAATTTTGCATTCTGGTGGATCCACCTACACATCCAACCAAAACACTTTGTCAACAAGGCTATATTCCTGCGTCAAGACACCAGCAATGCAGGTCCATATTGCAGTTATCATTTAACTCAAGGAGACTTTTGGTTGAAAGTTGGTTGTTTTGCATACAACAGCTTCAATATTCGGTAAGTTTTCAATGCATGCTTGGAGGCAGTGAGGACGTTTGAACAAAGAACATTCTATATTGGTTCATTGAGGTTCAAACTCATTTTGGCATGCCAAGAAGTGCTAACACGAGTTTGGTCCTCAATAAATCGAAATAGGTTGCTCTTCGTACAAATTCAGACACTACTGAGCATGCACTGCAAGTAGAAAGAAAATATTATTATTGTGCAGTAAACAACCAAGAGAATATCGTAGGGGACCAACTCCCACCAAAATGTCCCATTGAAATTAAGGATAGTACTATTGACAAAAAGCTTTTAGACAAAGCTATGTAGGTACAATGCACAGAATTGCAAGACATATCCCATTACTTACTTTGAGAACATCGTAGAAGGTGTGGTCCCAGATGTGACCCATATCTTCCCAGTTTTGAACAATGCCATTGCTAATAGGGTAAGTCACTTCAAGCTGCTGCCGTTGTTCTGAAGCTGCAGTTCCCACCACAATATCCTGTACCATGAAATATCACACAATTACTAGATTGAAGAAACAGTTAGTGCCTGGAAACAGCCCAACAGTGAAGGCCTAGAAGTAAAATTGAAAATTAAAGCAAAGTGCACACGATGTCCTAACAAAAACACCTGCCTAGGACGCTTACAATATCTCCATAAGTCAGTTCTATATAACGTTACCAGCTGAGATACAACATTCAAAATTAAAATTCACATATCTCCATTCAGGCTAAGCATACCTTCAGCTCATGGTCTCCTAGGCTTTCTTCATATCGTAGCATAGGGCGACCCACTAAGCATGGAAAAACTGCTGCTGGGAAGTTGTCCCCAGCAAATCCACATTTTACAAACTGCACAACACAAAACTATTAAGGAACAGACGGATCTACTTCATATCAGAAAATAGTTACATCAAAGACATTCATGTCCACTTTAGAAACACCGAATGCTCCAAATTATGCTTGTCTTATGACAATTGGATGTGCTGTCTCAAATTATCAGGTGTTTGTGTACAGATGAGATAGCTAGCTAACACTCCCTTGAGTATTAAAGTAAAGGATTATGATTATTCAAGGTTGATGGAGAAACCCAAAGAAACTTACTTGCTATTAACTTCCATGAAATATGGTGATCAATGATGTGCTAAGTGGCACTTGAGCAATTGCATAGAATGGGGATGACAAAGACAAGACACTTTTAATTTGCATGGAAATGCGGATAGAGCTTACAAGACACTCTGAAACAGATAAATATGCACTAAGACATGTCGTTCTTGACCCGGTCCTTCGTCAGCAACTGTAGCCAATTATTACTAGGTCAAATATAATGCACCTCAAAAGCCATGGGGGCCAGAAATTCAATCCAAATTACTCTCCACAATTTACAGTTTCGAGTCATTGGAGATGGAAACTTTCGTGGTAGGGAACACCACTTCTGAACAAAACATTTTCTTTGACTGCGTCAATATCCTATGTGTCGGTGCCAACAATCGTTTACAAATTTTGTAAACATGTGGAATTCAACCGAACCACATGCCTAATTTTCCTGTCTTCCTGGTTACATGAGCCACACCCTAAACCCTAAAACCACCGAAATCCTAGAAATCAACCTAAACCCAGAATTAAACAAAACCTTTGGCCAGGCTCCTCGTTATCAGAAAGCATTACACCCATTACAGTCAATACACTCCATACCCAGCAGCTGATCTCAATTCATTTTTAGATGGATTTTCCACCGGGATGATTTGATCAAGCCCAATTCAGTTCATTCTGCCATATTAGTTCGGATAGCCCCACATTACCCAAACGAACCGCAGTCTGGATCTGATAGACAAATCCTTGCCACGAGATTGATTCAGCTCCATCAGGCCCAGAATGCAATTTTCGCTCCCAATCAGTAGATTTTTCTTTAGAAGTGCAGAATGGTAGGGGAAAGAAATACATAGACAGACATACCCCTGTGCCATTATCGCACACCACCACATTGTGCGAGGACGTCATTCCAGAAAGCTCGCAAAGGCCGCACCAGATCTACTCATACTCCAGTCTCGGACAGGTCCTCTTGTTGAGTATTCAAGCAATCTGGAGTGCAATGCCAGCAATAATTCCCAAGAAGAAGAAGGCGAAGAAGAAGAAGAAGAACGACGAAACAGCAGTGAATTGGAGCGAAAACTCATCCTTGTTGTTCTTCACATTGCAAGTTGGTGCCCTAGGATTCCCGGGCTGACGTGGACCGAACGGTGAGGTGGCAATTACAAATACATCTAGCTGGCATAGGAAAAGACCAAATGAAGTCATCACCCATTGAAACGAAAGCTTTTCCTTGTTCTTCAGCTAAACTTAATTTAAATAAAATAAGGCCCAAACCACAGAAGCTATAAGGTATGTGAGTGTTATTTGGTTTGTTTTTCATGTTCTCCAACTTCTACCGATTAATAGAGTTACAAAACAAAACTCATGTTGCATTAGCAAATCTATCGTAAAACACCTAAAAAAAAACATATTGAAAATCAGGCCTCCCCTTATTTAGTTATGATTATCAGAATTGCATGTTTATTGAAGTTTTTTATTAAATACATAAGTCCTCTCAATTGTGTTCATTATTTGAAGACGTAGTCTAATTTCTTTTAAACATGTGTCTTTATGATGTGTGCTCTTTCATAACATTATCCAACTGAGTATGGAGGGTAGGTGGGGCTGGGAATAAGTTAAATCGTATTCAGGAACTATACCATGGTTACTCTCTTACTAGCATTGCTATCTAAGATTCATTTTGATAAACTCGGTTAAAGCATTGTCATTAAATATTATTAGAATGAAATGGTTGATAACGACTGATAAATGTTATGTTGATCTTCATTGAACCACATACCAATCAAATATAGGGGTGCGATTAAGAAAACAAGCCACTTAAGCCCCATCTACCTTAAGAGAAAGAGGTCTTCTTCCAATAGGGTAGAAAACTTGTTGACATCAAAATGTAAATCTCCAATGAAACTTTTTTCTTCCTCACTTCCTCCTTGTCCTCCACATTGCAAGGATTTCAAGGCGTTACAATAGTGTCTTGATTTTTTATATTGTTGCTCCTTTGCCATGTTATTTTTCTTTATGCCACATGATATTTCCTAACCTAAACTAGACCAAAATAGTCTTCATTAGTCATCAAGGCCACATTGTTGCCCTTCCTCTTGTGTGGTAGCTACTTGTCCTCTGAACCAATGAGTGTTCTTCCCTTTGAAAAACCTCTGTCATTTGGTTTGGTCCTAAACAATTTGATTTGTGTGGCATTATGGTTGGTACAGCATGCTAATTGGACTGGATTTCATGATTCTTCGCATAGCACCAAGTGTCATGTGACACCTTATCTAGTTGTCACCCATGCTTGCAAAACAAATAATGTGGGTCGATGCATAGTGTGGGCCACACTAAATTAGATGTTAAGTGTAGCAAATTGTTTCCCTAGAAATCCCAAGTTGAAATGGACTGAATAGTGAGGTGACACTTGTACATACATCCAGTTGACAAGTAGTTGGCACCCAAAAAAAATAAAAAAAAGTTGTCATACTTTTTTGTGGCAATGGATGGCATATTTAGACGCTCGTGAGAAATTTAGTACAGAAAACTACTTAATACATGGGAAAGGGTCTTTATTGGTAAGGAGTCTAACATGTGCAAACTGAAATCTAATAATTTTCTTTTTGCCAAAAGTGGTAAGTGGAAGGTGGTCATAACTTATGGAGGTCACAAACAAAAACCGTTTAACATAAAGGTTTAGTTAAAGAAATCATATTTCAATAAATTTCATTGTTTTCATTGGAGAGGATGTCTTTACTGATCCCTCCATACTAAATTTCATTGTAAGAAACCCACTTGAACCCCTTACATGTCCCATATGAACATCTTTCCATATGTGACATTAAGAAAGGGTTGATGGGGATGCAAATGAAATCGGTTTTGCCCAAACTTTATGTGACAATAGATAACAAATTTGACTACTCATGGGGAAAAAATATTTTTCAAGAACTCATAGAGAGCTATCCTTGAATATTAGAAACATGCTCAAAATTCATTTACAACTAGTGAACATTTCACACTTGTTGAATGCAATAGAAACACACAATTTTTGAAAACAATGTCTCATGTCTTCATGTCATTCAATAAACAAACAACAAAGGCAATCCTGAGCGAAGTCGCGAGGTTCCAAGGGCAGGGGGGACACCAAATGTATGTGAAGGCTCGCTTTGAAGGGTCAATTGTTAAACTAAAGTATTGCAGCCCACACCCCTTTAGACCTTGTTTCTGACTAGTCAGAAACATCTATTGTACTCCCCTTTGAAGGTAGTTTCGGCTAATCAATGTGGCAACACACTACTTTTCTTATACTATTACCTTTACAACTCCAAATCACTAAAACATCACTTCCTGTTGGCTTAAAACACTTCTTGAGTGCACTCTCAAGCCTACTACAATATCTCTCAATACCTTAGTCTTATGTGTATACTTGATACCATAAATGAAAACCTTTCTTGTACATACAAATATACAACCTTGATTGCAATGACAATTTGCAGCAAATGAATGGCCATAGCAAGGCATTTAGACATCTATCAGTTTGTTTTGAGGATCTGTAATCAAGATACAACTTTGGCTTCCCTTGGTTGTTTGGACATTATGTTTTCCTTTAACCTCTCATGATCCATTTGACCAGATTCATAAACATAGTCACCAATAGGATTGACATGCAAACTTCTTTAGCATTGAATTTCAATATCGCATTATAGTTCAATATTTTTCCCATAGTTCACCTACCAATGTCTTCCATAAGTGGGGTGTTGCTTGGAGCAATGATTTCGACTTTGGTGTGTAAGGTGGCGTGCTACTTTGCGGTGTTTGTTTCACATAGTTGTTGCACACAAGAACGAGTAATTCAAGAAGAAAATGCACGTTATTGAGGTAACCCTCTGCAATAATACCATTCTTTGATGTCGATTATTGATACTATGCATTCACCTATATACCAGACCAATGCTGGTTACAACCTATCAGAATGTCATACAAATCAGTATTCCAGAACCGATGCGGATATCAAATCGTTTGATGGACAAGAACTGAAAACTTGTCCATTTTGAGGAAAATAATCCAGTTTCCACTGATTTATGGGAAATGTTGTGTCTTTACAGATCATGATGCCGGTAACCCTAAGGGCTTAGACCATCAGTAGTTAAGAATTAACGAGACTACTTACATCTATTTGAACTTGGCTGCCTGGGACTCCTCTATTGAAAGCATTCAACCCTTTAAGTGCTTTCAGTGACATCTACCTCATCAACTGTCCAAGCAATTCCTCCTTTGCATTGTTTCCCAGGAAATTTGAGGTGGAGGAGGTTCGCTTGGTTTGAATGTTCAGGTTCTGTTATTTCTTGGAGACATCCTTCGGGTTCTGTATGATTCAGTGTGCCTGCAAGGGAGTCCTCTAAACCAGTAAGGTTGTATCTTACTTTTATCCATCATATAATGAACTTAGTTCACAAAATTGAGAGGTGATTGGGTTGGTTGTTTACCGCTTGAGAAGACTTCCACCTGTTTGTGAGTGACATTGAGGTCTACAGGTTGCAGTTGGACCGGTGTTGTTGTTCGTAGTTCACTATGTACATCTTCTGGGTAGGCAGGTTCGTATTCTCTTTCCTTCTTGGTAATTGTACAACTTGTCTTCCCTGTTAAACCCCTACCTACTGCAAACATATATTGAGGTGGACACCAATGGTATTTTGTTGTGGTCACAAAGTAAAATTTTCTACTACAACAACTTGATGATTGTTCATATATGTATATTTGTATATATTATAAATCCTCTGTATCCGGAGTGTAGTGTTGATCTTTGCATTCATCATGTATAAGCTAGCAATTTGGGTCTTTAACGTACCCGTGTGCGAAGGCTTGTCTCCTGGTTGCATTAGGAAAGAAGCAGCCCATCCTTGCAACTTGTACCGACCTTTATTTGTGCCTTCTTGGACTTGTGGTGAATCTTTGGAATTTCCAAAATGACTTCTGTCGATATGATTTTTCTCTGGAGCTTCCTCATTGCATCCTCTTATAGCATCTTCAAATTCATCTAACCCTGGAGTTCTATCTTTCTGCCATCCTTCTGTGGAATTTGAAGTCGGTTTCTCGCTCCTCCTTGGGGACCATCCATGCGCTTCCTTTCTTGCAATAAAGTCAAGGTCTCTAAGGATTGGGTTTTGAGGAAGTGTATCAGGTGTTTTCATCGAATGCGGGAAGTTCTGCATACTTTGGGAAGGAAGGCAAGTTAAATCTGACTTTCTTTCTGTTTCGTCGGTTTCGACAAAATTTGTAGAAAATCGTTGCAGAGGTGCACTGACTTTTGGAAGTGGATCTCTTTCAGGGTACAAACCTATGTGAGACTGAAATTGTTCCTCCAAAAGTTGTCTTTGACTCGTTTTCGGGACTATGCCTGACAGTTTAGGAGATTTTGTGTGAGATAACCCCAGAACATCACCTTTGAGTTCATGAGTTGTCGATGATTTTGTTAGTATCCTTCCCAACCCATTCGGCAATAATCCATCAGATGTCACTGTGCTTTCGATTTTCTTAGTTAAAGAGGTAAATTGGGATCCATTCACATCTAAGCGGTCACTGATGCTTCGCAAGTTGCCCATACTGGTACTCTTCACCCCTCTTGTGTCTACCTTTGCCAGACAAGTCCTGCCTTCAGATGAGGCAAAACAAGTTCTCATTTAGTGGTATGGTACATGAATCCTGAATCCTGGGAAGCAAGAAGAAGCACATAAAATATCTTGCTTCTAAAGACAGGTTGATAGAATGTTAATTGAAGTACAGGATTGGGTCAAGACAATTTGTCCTTTTATGTTTAATATTTCCAATCCTGTGCACGGATAAGGTAAGCAAATCTGTGAGATCTGAGAAATTAATTCATGACATTTAAGATCATGCCCAGCTCTGGCTTACTTGTGGGTTGGCTTGGTTGTTGATATTGTGAGAACAGTGGCTTATGGCTTCCAGTAGCATGTGTCTTATCATTCTTGGGATATTGGGATGCAACGCCTGGGACCTGAAAAACCAATCGTCCTTTGTTCAGTCTGGACAAGCACTATCAGTTGCTTGTTAGCAATCGAGTGCACTAGACTTCAAAAAATGCGGAGTAGCTTATTGTTTCTTTCAAGAATTTGCATGTTAAACATGATATTGTGGTGATAATTCATAGATGGTCCATAATCTGACTATTTATCACCTACAATGAAAGTAATGAGTTTACCGACTGATAATTGTTCTTCTCCATTTCTGGTGTGCTGCTACCCAGCTGTAAATCATTGCAATCGTTACCTGCTGAACCCAATCTTTCTTAGTCTTTCTCTGTTACTTGGGTCTAGATACATTACTCACATTCCATACCAAACACAGTAAAACCAAGTTAAAGTCATCTTGACCTGGATGTAATAATCTCTGCCAATTTGAATATGCTGGCACACTACTGTTGTAGAGTATATCTGTCACAAACATATGTTGTGAGAGGACTGATCAAAGGTTGTCCAGATTAACCTGAGCATCACCTGGTTATGCCATTTGAAGCTGTACAGAGTGGATTTAATTACAAGTAGCATCATAGGCATCAACTCCTACAATCAGTCCACTTTATCATGACAAATACTTAAGTGTAGGTGCTTGTCTATTTGATGAGTTGACCTAGTGAGATGACTTATATCTATGCATCGTAGGCAGACACATTGCGGCAACTGTGAATGTTATACAAGTTTAACTCTTGCTTTTGAATGACATCCCCAAAACAGCCTAGGTTGAGCTTGAAGTTCTATTGTGACTCTCATTACGGGAAGGCCCAAACTCAATGTAGTTAGCAACTTGGTGAAGGGAACACCATGGATTAGTTTGATTCAGATCAGAGTATGGAGGATGAACTTGCTTCAGTTTAGGGGAAAACATCAACTTCCTTCTTGGGAGGTTTGTATTGTATGCCTGATGATTGAGGAGGGGATTGGTGGGCAGCATCTTCTCTCCTGTGGTAAAGAGAGAGTGCGCGTTGAATATCTGCCTGCCACAGTTTGGTAGATAAGATTATCAGGTTGCTGAAGACAAACAATCTATCCACCTAAATCTTAGAGATGGTACATCATGTCCTCTCTCTACCATTACAGTATATTTTCCATTTTGGATATTCACATATTTGTGTTTACCTGGAGACTCAGAAGCTGGCGAGTGACACTGCTCTTGAAGTTGTTGAGGTCGCTGTGAAGTTCATCGTGACACCTTGCAACATACTGCTGGAATTCCTGTTCCCACTTTCCCAGTTTTAGACTTGATACACCCAACTATTTGGTGTACCACTACAAAATGGAAAGGAAGCTGTCTGTCTTCAACAAGGTCTTTAAGCATTAAGATAGACCCATTTCCGATAACTTAAGCAATTTCGCATGAGTGTGGTGCAGATGTGATACTGGAGTGATTTTTACAAGCCTGGAAATTGATATCACAACGTTGAACAAAAACATGACAATTTATTTTGAAGTATTGAAATTATAGTAAATTTTCAAAGGCAAGCTCCTCTCCCAATCCATATTCACAGCATAGATTGATCTATTTCTGATAATTGGTAGACGAAAACTTGAGTAAAGTGAAGTCCCTTTCAAGGAACCCAAAATTTGTGCCCTTTTAACTTAATTTTTCCATCACATTGAATTTCTCAACAACTATGGCTCCTCTCTCACCTGGTCACTATCTTTTTTTAACACTCCAAATTACATAATGGCAGCGAATGGTGTGGAACTTCTGGACTTTAGGGGACTCTATGTATTATGACTTGGGTGGTTATTGGAAATGGTTTTGTCTACCATACACTCAAAATTTTAAGAACAAGGTTATGATTGTTTGGGTATGTGTTATTCATACCTCTAATATTTCTAATATTCCTACTTCTAGTCCCATACGCCTTTTGGCTTTCTGGACTTTAAAATCAATTTCATTTCATAACAATAATTATCAGCATTCTCTAACTTACCATGGTGCTTAAATTAAGTTCAAGCTAAACCCCTTCATACATATCCAGTTTGTATTCAAATTTTCCCACATGGTCTTTGATTGTCATAAGTTAGTTGGACTATCATGCAACATGAACAAGATTTGGCCCCACATTCTTACTCTCATCACCACTTTTTGAAAATAATTCAGGGAGAAGAAGAGAACTTGTCTACCTCCATGGAACCAAATTCTTTTCTTGCCACATTCTCGGTTGCAGTGGGGCTCATGATAGTCTTCCGCACTCCTGTGAGAGCATCCATGTTGACGAGGAGGTGGTGATGCTAAAAGTAGTGTCATCAGGCCACTCTTGATTTCTACCTTCCAATCTTCTCATGTTCTAACTTCGAAGACACTTTTTTAACCGTTATATCTGGATATCCAATAAAACCACCACCGTATGTAGCCATCATCGCAATTTTGTGGTAGTTTCAAAGATGGAACCCAATATCGCTACATCACACTTCACAACAGCTACTTTCATAGACCACATGCATTATACTGTCAGTTCATTCCTGTAGGCTCAAGGTTAATCTTCACAAAAGCATCCATCATAAGTTCTTGAAAAATGTTCAATATAGGAGTTCTGGAGAGGTTCACATCTTCTTGTGAAATTTGGAGTCGAATTTAGTTGTCTTACTCCTCAAGAGATTAATCTTTTGCCAGTTAATTGTCCAGACACTTAGCTCCCTCAAATACTCATGATTTCCAGCAACTCCTCTCAGTCAGCAGCCTGACACCTCTCGTCAGTGCATGCCAAGAAACCTTTCGGTCATAAGTTACCATTAGTGCGTTCACTCACTATCTCTGTCCCTTCAAAAACCTTTGAAATACCTGGAACGCTTTCAACTTCTTCTCAAACCTTGATTTCTTCAGTAAAGGAAAACACCTTTAGTCACAATCTCAACATACCAACGTCGTTCAAGTCCTTTGGCTTAGCACTGAATTAATAAGTTGCAAAGTTTTGAATACAGGTTTACAAATTTAGGATACTGTGGGGTCAACTGCCAGAAGACGTTGATGAGGCAGTCTGCCTAGGATATCCATCTCACACGTAGCCCAGTCCCTTAGTAATGCTAAAGTATTCGCTAGCAATATTGATAAACAGCACAGCAGATTCATGCATTCCTGCATCGTTTCTTGCATGAGCATCAACACCACACCATTTTCTGCCCTTTGACAAACTCCAAGTTAAGCTCAAAACACTATAAGGCAAAAAGGTGAATTGTTGTAGAATCTTCAGAAATGGCTGAATACCAAGTTCAAATCATATACAAGCTCCCTCAAAAAGAACTACTTCCGCTGTAAACCAGAAGAGTTGTTATAAATTTGAGCAGTTCGAAGAAAGTGAGATACTTCCTCTAAAGAATGAAATTCCACAGATTGTGCTTTGGGTCTTTCACAAATCACTAGTCAATATAACACCAGTAGACTTGAGTTGCAGTTTAATGCATACACATATAATCTCCTGTGTTTCTCTGTTCTCCAGTATGTTCAGAGGCTTGAAAACCTCCAGAAATCTTAGAAACATAGTACGCAGTTAAACAGCCATTTTCATGGTTATCTTCTTGTAAGATTCATATCCTATGAGCTCAAAGTCACTTGCGGTGAAAGAGTCAATGTCCTGGTTTGAAGTTTTGATCTGCAAACACTGCATACAAAACATTTGACTTAGTTTCTCCAGACATCATATGCAGAAACAAGGATCCTTGAGTGACATTCACAGACATTAGATTATAGATATCAGAGGAGTGAATACAAGGATCATTTATAATCTATAAGGTACCCAGGATTATACAGTATTTGTAACTACTTGGGCACGCAGAAGAAACTGTAAAACATCAAATGTATCAATATAAGTTTGTCCTTGCAGGTTTTAGTCACAAATCGTCCTATGTGCTTTCCGTATTGCTCAAAAAGAGTTAAGAGTCATAGTAGTACATCTAATTACTCATACTTGATAGCCATGACAAAACATAGGCTGCTACCTCTCATACATTGGCCAAGAACTTCTCCAACTCAAAAATCACCAAGGAAGTAATGACATTTACTGAGTTTAATAGAGATATAGAAGTGCAGAAATTGGACTTACAGGAAACGGCCTTGGCACATTCTGAAGTTGCTCTTGAAGAGGTTCCACATGATTCTTGTAAACATGTGCATCTCCCAAGACATGGACAAAGTCACCAGGAACCAAACCTGCAATGAAAACGGTTTCTTAGTTTGTAATGAAGCTCTACTATCTTATCCCTACTATCCAAATGACAATCCAAGATTTGCATCAATGGAACTCCTTCACTATAATTGCAAAGACTACATACTGCAGAAACAGCACATCCCAGATCTTCAATGCAAGTTCTACAGCCACATAAATCTATGTAACTCTCTCCCCCAACATTGACCAGAGGCCCACTTCAACAGATAATTATAATCCCAGTAACAGACCACAGTACAGAAAAGCTCAGGAAGTGGACATACTGCAAACATGAGCAAGAATGCATGTAAGAAGAGCATAGGAAGCAATATTGAAAGGTACTCCCAATCCCATATCACAGGACCGCTGGTACATCTGACATGAAAGTTCTCCATTTGCCACATAAAACTGCACTCCCAAAGCACTAGTCAAGACAATGTTACATACAACAGAATAAAATGCAGGATACACAGAAATAAATGCAGGGCACAAGTACAACCTCATCTTCACATTTGCTAGAGCTCCAGCTACTGAATAGCAAGCCACTGGAGCAGAGGCTTTACACATGCCTCCAGGTTGATTTAAACAGATAAGAAAAGCACTCACCTGGGCAAACATGTGACAAGGTGGAAGGGCCATCAGTTCCAAGTCAGATGGATTCCATGCTGACAGCAAGATGCGTCTATCATCTGGAGATGTCTTGATCTTGTTAATCACATCTGCCAACTGATCAAAGCCTTGGCCAGTGTAATCTGCATGCATGTCTGTGTACCTGGACATAAAAGAAAGCCGCAGAACAAGTTAGTGATCTATTGAGTGCAAAATAATCAGTCCATTAAAGAAAGTCGTTTAGTAGCTACTTGAAGAGTATTAAAGCATAGATTTCTATATGAATTTATCATCACATTTTCTGCCATCTGCTGCAGTTGTGGCGTACAGGAGTAACCAGAACCACAATCATATGTATCCTTGTGAGTATCGTATTTACAAAAATTCCAGATATTGCGAATCAAGGTTAAAAAAACCAGGAGAGGTAACCAATCCAAACTGGCAAAAGTGTATACACAGCTTTGAATAAGAAGCAATTTGCAGAAACTTCTACAATTGAAAAAAAAATGGTGGTTAGATGAAGGTTGCAAACTTACTTGGCCCCAAAATGTCTCCATTGAAATCCATAGACAGGACCCAAATCACCTTCTTCTCGCTCTGTAAAACCTAAGCTGCAACCAGCACACATGCACCAATAAAATTCTCAGAAGTGTGTTGTAACAAAATCAACACCCAATACTACAAAATCTCATCATAGTCAATGTCCCTGATGCTTACAACATCTAGAAGCTGTAGCCTTCAAGTCGTACTGCTCTGGTCAACTGCTCTAAAAGAGTTTTAGTATCCTACTGGAAAAAGCGTATAGCTGCAGGCAAACTATAGAGCCACGCTAAGAAAAATAGTGTAGCATCACCAGAATTTCTTTAGCAGCTTTCTTTGCCCAGCATACAAATTCTGGAAAAGAGAAGCAAGCACAATAGGCACCTGTCAAGGTATTCTCGGGAAGCGTTGCCATCCCATATATGAATCCCCTTCTCTTGGAGCACCTATATCACATATGATTCACACAAAGTTAGATTGTATGACAGGATTTCAGAACAAGACATTGCACAATAAAGGTCCGTTTGATATCAACAAAGGTGAAGGGCATAAACCTTGGCATTTGTTGAACCACTGATAAACCAAAGCAATTCTTCCACAACTCCACGCCAAAACGTCCGCTGCCAACACCCATACAAAATAACAAGTCATTACGATGCAGACTTCTGAACAGTGGCATCTTCCCACCAAGCAATCACATAACCTCACTTTCTAACAACAAACACAGCACAGCCATCTTATGATGGTCATTTACAATTGCACCAACAGAGATTCTCACCTTGGTAGTCAAGAGTGGAAATGACTTCCGAAGATTGAACCTCATCTGCACATTCACTGTCTGGTAAGTGTCCATATCCATGACTTCCAAGTAGCCATTGTAAGAGCCAATATTAACTTGAAAGCTATTTGAGCTCCTAGACACTAGTAGTGGCTCATTAAGAGAATTATAGCATGTAACCAAACTTGCCTACTAACACAGACCTGGAGAATTGATCCATGGCATCAAGTTGGTTCCTGTAGGATGTAGCACTGCCTGTAGCTTTATCAAGTTGATGCCTAAGAAAGAAAAGGTGAAGAGGAGAAGAAAAAAGTGGTTCTTATTGGCACTACAAAATGGTCAAAAGAAAGAAAGAAAAGGACCACACCTGACAGCCAAACTTAGAGATAGTGCCTGTCCCTGTCCGGTCTCCTTTCACATTTCCAGTATTGATGATGTCCTCAATCATATGTAGATACTGATACTCATCATGAGATTCAAGCACAAACTTAGGCAGCGATTCCACAATGTCCCTTCTTGTCTCTTCTGGTTTAGTTTGTGAGGATTTTGGCAGGCCTCGAATATAGGTCAAGAAGCTGAAACGCAAGCCATTTTCCACCATAGGAGAAGATGCAGCCCAGATTCGAAAGATATTGCCATCCACAGCAGGCATGTAAGTGTCGCATTCAACTTCAGTTTCAACTTCTGTTAAGTAAATTACTTCACATAGGGAAGAGACCATGGCTTCCCTGCACCCGTCACATGAACAAATGCCAAACATCAGTATCCAAACACAAAACAGGGAGCACTATGTTGCCAAGTGATTTGATATGTCCACATCCTTTTTGATGATATGCTCTTTAGCCGATCAATTAACCAATTCAATTGAAACAGCAAGCCCAGAAAATATCAGAAAAAAACTGGTTCACAATCTCAGCAAATGCAGATATACTTTTTTGATTAACCAACATGATAAAAATATAATGCCATCGATTCGCATACGCTCCATTAATTTTAGCTGTAAATAGAATCCAGGTATAATGTGCCCAGATATATTCATAAAACAGGTACATTGGTTCACTCTCACGTTTGTGACCATTAAGGGAAGACTGGGAAAAGACAGCATTTCAAGCTAATTACTCGTTGCACGAGATAATTCAATATGAAGACAAAGAGAGGTCTGCAGGAGAGTTGGAATCCAGCGGGCATTGGCCAATAGAGAAGTGAAAATAGCTCCCATTTTTGAAGCCAAAGCTATGAAGTCTTCATACACTATAATTAATAGTTAAGGTCTACTTGGCTTGCAAAGTGTTTCTCTCTATACTCGTCAACCTTTGTAAGAAGTGAACATATACACTGTCATTCGCTAGTTTCTTGAGAACTTGCAACCAATAAACACGGAGAAATCATCCATTGGCTCTCAATGGTCCTTCCGTCAAAACAAGGCCCTAGTAGAAACTAAACAGTTGGGAGAATGGAATGAATAGAAGATGGCGGAGCCCAGAAACAGCGTAAATGAAAAATGCAATAAGTGAAGCTACGAGAAACCAAAAGGGATAATGAGGTTCTAAAATTTCAGCCGACCTGTACACTTGTCCGCCGCCGATGACGAAAACAGATTCGACGACCGTGGAATGTGGTGGTGAAGCGAGCAAAGCGAGTGCCGCATCCAGGCTGTCACTCACAATCACATCATCATGCGAGTCGATGCTTTTGATACTCCTAGACAAAACCACGTTCAATCGTCCTGGCAACGGTCGAAACTTCTCCGGAATCGACTCCCAAGTGTTCCGTCCCATTATAACGGCATTCTTCTTGGAAGAGGAGGCAGTATATGACGTGATCTTCTTGAAGAATTTCATGTCTGTCGGCAATTTCCACGGAAGCTGCCCGTCTTTTCCTATCCCCATGCTCCGAGTGGCAGCAACCACTATTTGAAAACCTTTACGATCGTCCGGGGTGCGATCACCTTCGCCACCTGCTGTGGCAGTAATTGGAGCCATCGTAGAATGCTTGTGGGAAAACAGTGATGTCTCAGAGCTTTTGCACCAGTGATTTTCTTGTTTGCAAGAAATTATAGCCGCAAAGCTACATGCCGGTGGCGAATAATGATTCGAATGAATGAGAAGTGACCCGTGAGCTTCCCGAAGATGCAATCCGCGACTTCTCAAGCCGCAAGGAGCGGGCACAACATGATGCTGAACAAAAGAACTCGCTCCTGACAACCTCAGCACACCATTACCGATTGCCAAATCCAAAACTCTGGAACGAGAATCCCCGCCAATGCACGAGAACAACCGACAGGAAGATCTCCAAGGCTGCGCGAGCCTCATAAGAATGAGGCCTCTTGCTGCTGCTAACTCCTTTCACGTCACCAAGTAGCCACGGAATTATAGACTCTCAGAATGTGCACAGGCGATGATCAAACCCCGCGCAAAATGCATTGCCCTAATCGCACAATACCTGGTCCCGAAAACTCCATTCAAAAAAAATCAGCAGGCCAATTCATGAGCACATTGCCTCGCGATAATCACATACAGGAAGATCTCCAAGGCTACGCGAGCTTCATAAGAATGCGATTCCCAACTGCCTTCTGCGTGTCAACAAATAGCCACGGAATCCTAGGCTCTCAGAATGTGCAATGTCGATGATATACCCTGCACTACAACGATGCATCGCCCTGCTTAACCGCACTTCTGAAAATTGAGTCCCAACACAAAACTCAGCTGGCCATTTCGTGAGCACGTCAGAATCAAGTCGCAGGTAGGTTAAGGTTCAGGTTACCGATGGAAATTTCTCCGAGTGGCAACTGGCGATGGTGGTGACGATGAGGAGCATTCGCTGAAAGCAGGCAATTGGACATTCCCATGGCGGTGCTCTTTTCCCGCGCTTTCTTGCTTATAATTTTTTGAGGCCCTTTAACACTTCACACTAGAGCTTAGAGGGCCTAAGGGATAAAGGGAGTTTAAACGAATGAAAATTTCTAAATGGAGTCTTACATGGCATGCGATGGATAATGTTTCATGGTCTACATGATAGTTTTTTTAAGTCCAATTCAAAAGGGTGAGTCTAACATAAAATTGGGAGACCATGACATATTGAGTTATTGTAATCTTCAATTTGTGTGAAAGAGTCCCCATTAGTAAGATGGTAATAAAATAGCCTTCAGTTGATAATAGGTAAAAAATGTCTTTATATTATAGTCGAAGCTTTATTTTCAACATGAATATCAATTTCAAATTTTCATGGTATGCCCTTCACATGAGTTTCAAGGGCCCTCACAATTTCATGGTTACAACCCTTGGTTGTACTTTAAAGTGGTCTTTGTTATAAAGAAGCCATGTTTCGCAAACCCCATGAGAATATTAGGTGGCAACCCATTTTGGATTGCATGAGCACTTTAGGGTTAAGCTATAGCCTCTTTCCACTCGACCTAAGAGAGGGGTATTTAGTGTTTTGGGGATTTTTAGCTACCTTCCTTTCACATTTGTACATGTTACTACCTCACGTCGATTACTTGTGAAGTTTGTGTGTGGGTTCTTTCGGTAGGGGGAAAGTGTAGAGCATTGTGAGGCGGGGGGTGGAGCCATGACACACTGTGGACGGTGAAGCTCCCTTGTTGGGCTAGCCGATAGCCCTGAGGCGGCAAGGGTTTTTGTAAGGTCAAGAGTTTTTGGAGGCATGTGGCCAAAGTAGCAGTGGCATGTTGTCCGCATGTTGCTCCTCTACCCAATAGCTAGCCACCGAATTGTCAATACTTTCTTAATCTTCTTGCCCCTTTGGAGCCAAAGGAGTCACAATGAACCTCATTGAAGCAGTACTTAAGAGCTTAGATAGCACAACAACGCCCACATTATCTCCGCCAACACCACCCTCTCTTTGCCCCTAGAGATCTACATAGCGCCAACCCACGAGACTGTTGGGTTAAGCAGACTAGATCTAGAGCTCATAACCAACACACCACCTTTCCATCACCACATATAGGCAAAATGACAACCCATGAGATTTTTTGAGTTTGATTATACTATATATAGATAATATTGTTTGGGTTTGATTAGACTCGAGTGAGATGATCATAGTTGAGTGATAGGGATTAGAAAAACCAAGAAACCTTGGAAGTGCCAAAACCGAAGTACATACAGAAAGGCCGTAGAATCCGGAGTTAAATCCAAACTTGAAGTAGTTATAGTAGATATAGCAATATCCAAAACTTGAAATAGATTGCCAAGACCCAAGCTGATGAATGAGTTGAGTCAACATGGCAAGTAGATAGAAGTTGGACTGATAGTATCCGTTACCATTAGCAATGATCATAAGAGGAAAACAACAACTCTAACAACTAGAAGACAAATTGCCAAATCAAAATTGTTGCCAAAGTGTTTATGGAAATAAAGTATTGTTGCCCCCATTGAAGTTGCTAAGGCTGATACCACTAGAGTTGTTGCAATTGTTGTTAATGTTGTTGAAATTATTGTTGTTGTCGTCGGAGTTTGTTTACTTACTCTTGATGGTCCCTAAATATGGTGTTATAAGTTGATTGTCATTAGAGCTACTAATTGTTGTCGATATTGCTAGAGATGGCGTTGATCTCGCTGGTGCTACTGTTGCTTCCCCCACAAAGTTGTTGTAACTACTACTGCGGATGAAACTGCTCCTATTACGAGCGAAGTTGTTGTTGCTACCTATTAACACAACAACAAACAACCACGACATGAAAGTAAGACTCCAAATCACCTTCTGCACGCTATCTAAGGATGCACATAGTCATATAAATTGCACACATAAATTATATAATAGGCATATACTAATTGTATTTTATTTATGATAGAAGTGGTAAACATTTAGGAAATAAAAAAATGAAGGTTGCATATGCAACCAATGTTATTATTATTTTTTGGCTCTTCATAGCCGCATCATATTAGAAACTCTCACATTGTGTAAACCCTCACAAAACACTTGAATGTTGCCTTGTCCACATAAATGAGAGTAAACACAACACAAATGTAGTAATACAAAATCCACATATCTTCACGTAATTTCTTTTGATAATAGATCAAAACAAACACAAAAACCTAAATACTTAAAAATATTTGCAACCATTAGTAAGAAATTGTAAGCTTGGATATATATATATATATATTTTATTCCCAGTAACATCTCCCCTCCAAGACCCACTTGTTCATAAGTAGAATAAGATTTGTCTAGGGAGCAAAAGAAACTCCGATACACAAAAAATAATACAAAAATGTATAATTTTTGAATAATGACTCACTCACGATATTTAACCAAATCCTTTGTTGGTGTTAGACATAGAATTCACACAAACTAAAAAAACAAATGTCTAGCAATGCATGCCTTATTATAAGGAAAAATTATTATTATTAAAAAAAAAACACTCAACAAAAAGTCTTTCCCGTTGTGGCTTGAATTCAAACTATAAATGTTTTGAATGAAATAATAAAAAAGTGATAATAAAACTCATAAAAATTTGGCAACCTTGTGAAATGTATGAAAGAGAAAGGCTAAAATGTCAAGATAATATACCATCATATTTATATGCACCACAAGTTGTGACCAGATAAAAACGACATAGGAGAACAAAACTTCCACCGTGTCCAAATTCCTCGGATATTGAAGTATGTGATTAATTTGCTATAGATTATTACATTTTATTTATTTATTTTTAAATTTGATGAAATGGTTGTACCACGAGGAGAAACTCTTGACAAAATCACCAAAAGATTGGATGAAATAAAAATTTGGTTTCGTGATGAAATTAACAACCCTATAGCTATAATGTGCATACATGAAGATAAAAATGAGTCTTACATGCAAAAATACAGCTAGAAAACGTGCAAGAAAGAAAAGTAACTCTCTTTCAAAGATTGCGCACATTTATCATCCAGATTCTAGATAACACAATGCATAAAGGGAAAGTTTGCAAATCCCCAATCACACGAACCTTATTCCTACTTAAAACAACCAATAGAACCCACCTCGGAAGCACACTTGACGAATTCCCCTTCCTCCCCACACCATTGGAAACACAATGGATGCGGCAAGCAAGGAACACATCAACGCTAACCCCCACACTATCTCTAAAATATCTTTACAAACTAACACTACACAATATAATTGAACTCAAACACATAACACCCCCCCCCCAACGGCACACACCTAATGACGAACGAAGAATTTAAACACTACTACAACACGCCCACCAAAATAGGAAAAAATGCGTGAGATTATGCCATAATGCTCTTCTGTGAAAACCCATGCCACAACCAATGTCTAGATATGTGCTTAACACACACTATGCCAAACACCTTAAAAATGAATATAAAATACAAAACCATAGGATACACATAAGACCATGAGAACAAAACACACACCCTCTACCCCCACCACCACTCAAACACCCAAAACCACCCCTGCACATCAAGGACCCCACACATTTCCCAACACACACCATACTAAACAACCACCTTGACACATACAAAGATAGACACAAAATCACAAAAAATACACAGCTCACTTATGCCAATGGTTACTACCCGATGAAACATTCTACAACAAATGGTTGCCCCAAAAAAAGTTGTTCCCATGGAATAATTGAAACGTTATAAACCACAACATTTTACTCTTAACGCAATACTATAGTCAGATACAACACCAACACTTCACTAACAGACTACAAAACAAATTTCTATCAATAACAAATGAGAGACACTCGATATATCCCCTCACCATGAACCATACCCCTATGCCACATCCACATCGACGAATGCAACCCAACGGAAGGCATTACTTACACACAAAACACTATTCAAACATAATATGGTGTATCACACATCTACGACAACATTGGCCATCACCTCATTACCATCCCCGAACAAAGATTAAAATGGCTATGGGAACAATATCAAGTGGCATTAAAAAGACCACAAAACCTAGAGCCCCCCACATAACCATTTGAAATAGAGTTAGCATGGTTACATCAAAGATATAAATATAGAACCCCCAAAAACGACCCCTTAAAACTCTCACAATACACACTCCCAAATGCCATCCTTGAACACCTTATAGACTCTATCCCTATCACATACTCATATTTCTCGTCACATGTGACATCCCCTATCACACTCATACAATTCCATTCTCCATTTATCCAAGATGGAGTGATTGGGTCAATAGGAGCAACATTCCAACACAAATGGCAAGGGAACAAATAAGCCCACCCACATATGGAAAACGGAGCCCAACAAACCCTCCATTGGGCAAGGCTTGCAGCCAAAACCAATCCAAACGCACTTACAATACTCGTAACACCATACCAAAACTTGTACCACAACCTCAATCCCCATGATGGATGCAATACTCACATGCCATCATGCACTTCAAAGCTGACACCGTCACATATGAAGAACCAACAATACCACAAAAAAAGAAACGAACCTAGAACATAAAGTTGTGCCATTCATATATTTTGATAATACACCATAAAAACACACCCATTGAATCAAAATTAAAATAAATAAAAAATCCAACAGATGGACGCCATTGCTAACACCCTACAAATATCCATAATGTTCACACAAACCGCACCACCTACACCAAACAACACTCCAATTTACCGCAATACAAAATGGTCTAGACTTACATAACCCTCCCTCCCTCCCTCCCTCCCAACCCACCAACCCACCAACCCACCCAAACCTTCAACACCTCATCAAATCACTAACATAGAATGATGCCTACCCCTTAAATACCCACCACAATTTTGTTATTACATAGACGGGTCATTCATGCCGCCTAAATAAACAACTCAAGGACATTGGAAGCGCAAAAAACCCATATATGGCATTTACAATCCTATAAAAAATCTAAAAATCGTAGAAAGATTCCCAAGAAACCACAATGCCAACATGGCTACTGCCCGTGCACATGTGGTGCCCAAAGGTGCCATTGCAACACCATTGTTTAGTCCTGATATAATGTGTGATATAGGCCACCCGTATAACCATCCCCCACTAGAAACCCCTACATCCAAATTTACCATATAATTTATAGAATTTGCATAATGCAACGATAGATATACTGAAGAAACCCTCAATAGAAAAATCACAAAATACCAACATCACAACAAGGGAATGGAATGTAGTTGCACTCGTGGTCTTAGTCGCAAGGGCAAGAGCCACAACACACATCCCATCAATGAACTCGGAAACAAAGTTTAAACTCCATGTCATGAAAATCAAAAATACATTCAAACAAGTTAATATAATTGCCATACAATATGCACACTTGATACTAGTCCAGGAAAGAAGGCTAGAAAATCGACAACCCATCACATACCTCCATGACTTGCCATACTAAACAAGTAAACTTACAACCCGACATACATCCCCCCCCAGTAGTGCCATGCTATTGGGTGATTTATGCTAAGGATGGTCACATAGTACCGGTAACGGCTATTAGTTACTGATGTGGTGTATGGTCCATGCAAAGGGTGAAGTAGTTTTACATCTCACACCATTGCCCTAGGGCGTGGCCAAGGATGTTCTACAAATATACACTCTATTCACTTTGGCCTCCTCCGGAGACCAGAGTCCTTCTTTTTCTTTTGGTATTTCCTCCAAGCCTACACACGGCATATAATGTGGATGCCTTAATATTGCCACAATTGAGCCCGACTTTACCGGACCACTTGAGGTGGTTATGACAACCTCCTAGTATTTTGTAGCCACTCATTAAGTATAGAAGTTTGTCATGATTGCCCCGTGAACTTCCACAAAGAGTTTTAGCTGAGGTTGCCCACACAAAACCATTACCAAAGAATGGTAGGTCAAAAAATATTGGCAATCTAATGGCAACATTACATGGGTCTTGAACGGTTACTTAGTTTGACTAGCACACTTCTCCTGTGATATGAAACACACAACGAGTACAAAATGGTTTGCAAAATCACATCGAGGCCATAGCCACTTTCTTCATGATTTTTGGAGCTTGTATGAATATCTTAAATATTGTTAAAGTGGTCATTGAGTGGTCATTGAGTGGTCATATAGGTCCCCATAATTATGTTGCCTATTGCACTAAATGGTTAGCATATTTTGATAGCATAGTCCAATCTTTTTCAAACATGTGTGTTTTTGTATCCGTTTTTGGAGCCTCATCTAACCCCACCCCGCTCAAAAGAGAATAGTTTAGTTAAGATGAGTAAACTTATAATAGACATGTCTACGTAAGGGGATGACATTTAGATACAAACATGGGAGAATGCATACAACTTTGCAAGGATAGTTTGGTGATGTGGTGGCTTTTTGGGATAAAACCATTGTCATGTGAAAAGAGCCATTAAATTTCTAACATCTCCAAGGCTTGGGAACCGGTTCGTCACATTGGCAGTGTTGACTTGCACTTTGAAAAAATGGTTCAAACTTTTTAGCAAATATAACACGTTTGTAGCTATAATCATGTGAAGGAGAGGCTTTAAGGTCGTGATTCGTGAAGTTTGCATTTCTATCCATCTATATAAGATAGTAGGGTCATACCAATGTGCATTGCATGTGTCCAAAAAAAGCAAGTGCTTGAGTAATGGAAGGTGCTAGGAAGTACACATATAAGAAAGAGATACTCTTCAAGAGGACCTCTCCTTGGCATTAGTGTAAGCACACTTTTGCACATGAGTCATGTGGTTAAGGAAGTATTTGTTTACGTCATGACATTATTCCCTTCTTATTATATTGTTATATTCTTATTTGTCCTTTTTGCTACATTTTTGGCATATAAGAGGGGTAGTAAGATATATTTTCTTCATGTCCTATCTTACATTGAGCTATTTTAAACACATATATAGAGTGGTGTGTATTCACAAGTGGCTTTCATAGTGGACACAAAAAGACACATGTTTACAAAATATTAAACTACATGCTCAGAATTTGTTGATTTAGGTTGAATACCTAGTCAACATAACTGGGAGGGACTATGTGATCTTTTACTTTGTTTTTTCCTTCATTGTCCTCATTCATGTACCCCACAAGTTATGAGGAAAATGGCTACAATCTCATTATGAACTTGCTACTTATCTCGTGATAATAGCACAAGGTATTAGCTTGTTTAAAATTCCCAAAAGAAGATGATGACCTGAAAAACTAACAATTTAAGATTTGTCTAACTTAACGAATAAAGTTTTGATAGGGGCCAAGGAAGGAATTGGAAGCTGTTAGAACACGACACATGTTGTGCACCAAGCACAAACAACGATGGGTGTGAAATCAAGTGACTTTGGTTTGGAGGATAGTAGCCCCTCTGATAAGTTCCACATGTTCACTCTATACAAACTCTTTTAAATTGTTGGTCACATGATTAAAATCTATATCTTATAGTACACAAGGCTCCCCGTGAAGAAAGTTGAACCTAAAATTCTATTTGGTCAAAGATTTATCTACCAAAGGAGTTGAAACTCTCTCCTCTTTATATTGCATGTGTGAACGGGGTGGAAGTATGAGTGTAAAGGGGAGAAAGTGCCTATGATTTTGACTACTTTGTTATATTTCACACTTAAATTGGTGTTATGAGGGTTTGAGGTGTATGTCAAGACAACATGTGGGGATGCTCTTCTACATTACGAGGTGTTGAGTCTAATTTTTCTTCGTGGGAAAAATAATTTAAAAAACAAACATAAAAAAAAAGAAAAAAAAAGAAGAAGAAACCATGATGTCCTTAACCATGTGAGGTCTTTTAAAATAAAATAAAATAATATGGGTATGGGCAATGACATGTCCATCTCTCCCAATGCTCAAGATTGAGCCAAATATCATGTTTTAAAGGGGGTCATGTAGGCCATGTCATCCCCTACCCTGCTACCTCTACCTTAGTACACAAAGTCTCCTAAGGCTGTGAATTTTCACATATGTTGTCGTCACATTTGACGTGATGGAAAAAAAAATAAAAATCAAGAGGGCACGGAATTGCGTTCCTTGAAAAGGGCACCGATTGCCCTTGAATATGGGTTGGGATAGGATCTTGCCTCGGGAAGGTTACAATACCTTCAAACTCATGAAAAGAAAAAAGGTATGTGCATGGGATTTGTCGACCTAAACCCTGGATCGCCCTATGCAAGCCCAACTTGGCCCACCCATCTTAGTAGGACAAGCTGGAAAGTCTATTTGTAATGGGTGGACACCACTTTATGTGTGAGATAATTTATGCATCAAGAAGACTTGGGCGATTTTGTGTTCATTTTCAAGCTAAACCCATGTTTGCAAATGAAAGAGGTTTGACATTTTTTTGGTTGGACTAATTCATATCCACAAGAGCTATATTTGGAGCCAGGTAAGTTGACATGGCCTACACGACCCCCTTTAAAACATGATATTTGGCTCAATCTCGAGCATTGGGATGCATGGGCAGGTCATTGCTCGTACCTGATCTTAGTACCCCTCTTATATGCCAAAAATGTAGCAAAAGGGACAATACTAAAAGAATAAAAAAACAAGAAGGGAATAATGTCATGTCATAAGTAAATACTTTCCTAGCCACATGACTCGTGTGCAAGCTTGTGCTTATACTAATTCAAAGGAGAGGTCCTCTCAAAGAATATCTCTTTCTTATAGATGTACTCGTTAGCACCTTCCATTGCTCAAGCACTTGATCTTTTTGGACACATGCAATGCATGTTGGCATGACCCTACTATCTTATATATAGAGATGGATAGAATTGCAACCTTCACGACCTTAAAGCCTCTCCTTCACACGACCATATTTAAATCTCACTATGTATTGTTATGTTTCACCCCCCTTTATCACGGGCTTTGACATTGATATATACCATCAAACCACACGCATCACGTTATTGTCATTGTAACTTTTGTCATTATTTCAAGGTTGTCTTTATATTATTCCATAATGTTACATGCTACACAAATAATTTAAAAATAATAATTTAGCCTCATTTAGTTAACATTACATAACTTTTTAATATTATGTGTGCTTTAGTTGCCACAACTTAAATTTGTGACTTTAAATTAGAAGTTATAATTTCAAAATAATGATACTAAAACACAAGTTTTGAGTTTAAAACAAAAAGTTGTAAAATTAAAAACTGTAATTTTAAAATTCAAAATTTGAGAAAAAGTTGTACAAAATTGAAAGTGTCTAAAAAATAATTTTGATTCGTACTTTAAATTTGTTCCAACATATATAGGACATCATGTTTGTACAAACCTCATAAATTTTTGCTTTAAATATTTGTAGATTCGAGTATATTTTGCATTTTGTGTTATGTCTACCACCCTATATGGAGCAACAATGAAGTGATAGCTTTACTAGGAGCATTGGGTGATAGATACCAACACATCAAACATGAAAAATATGAGAAGTGTAAATTTGAAGTATGTAATAAATGAAAGTGAATGCAAGAAGATTGTAAGGTGTACCTTAAAAGAATAAACATCAAGTTAAGGTAAAACTTGACAACCTGAAGAAAAAAAACATAAAAAGATGATAAACACAAAACACAAGTAAAGCCTTCAAAGTGGTAGTACTTTGAAAAAAAGAAACGCATGTTTGGAAGTAATCCCAATTCATAAGGAATTCTTGGATTTATTGATGTTGGAGAATCATCTTTTGCTCAAGTTCAACATGATTTATGAGATACCAAACAAAATCCAATAATCATAGTGCACGTTATCTATAATTTTCGGGGAGTGTTGGCCCCGTGGGGAGATTAGAAGTATGCAATTCTTGAATTTTTCTAGAACAACCCAAACTCTATATTCAAATTAAGTTACCAACATGAGGTTCAACTTTATGTCAAACTGGGCTTAGGGGTTGAACATATGTAATGACATAAAAATCCTCCCCCCCAAAAAAGAAAGAAAGAAAGAAAGAAAGAAGAAGAAGGAGGGAAAAAAATAATTTTCTTGGGAAGCATTTTTTCAACGCTTCAACATGTGGAATTGATGAAAAAAAAATCCTAGAAAAAAAAAAAAAAACATTGTGAGAACATGTTCACAACATAAAGCTTAATCCTTCAACTTTGCCAAGCTTTATGCCAAAGTGATGGGAGCCAATCGTATGACCATTGCAATTACCGGAGGACTATCACGACAACACTTGAAATTGCCGATGACAACGTGGGCAAAGTAAACTTCTTCTTCTTCTTAGTCGTCCTACTTTGCTTCTATCTTGTCCTACTAGCACGACTTTCATGACAAAGTTTGTCCTTTGACTACTGCAACAGCAAAGTGGAATGAATGGGGAGCACGGACCACTCACGTACAGATGAACCGGTTGGGTTTGAGAAGTGACCGGTTGAAGTTCCAGACGTGAGGAGAATTACCCAACATTTTAGAGGAATCTACAGAATATACCCCGAATTAACGAGGGAATAACCGAAAGATGTCAACTTGTAACCGACTGGAGTTGGAAACCCTAGGATCTCGACCGATTATGCCCAGAAATCTCCCCGGACGCGGGCAAAGTGTTTAAGTTATGTGTGTGAACAAGCCATGAGAACCCTAGTCTGTGGCTGGCCTTGTGGAAGCGTGGGATTCGGATCCACTCTGTGCCGACATCACTCCGACAGGGGCTTGGCAGCTGGGCCTGTGGATCATCGTAGCGATGCTGGGGTGGAGGCATCGTCATTTTCATTATTATTGTTTTCTTCTTCGCCTCTGTGTGTGAGGAGTAGCAGCTGGGGTGTGAGAAATTCAGTGCCCTCCGCATCGCGGCCTGTGTCGTTCTCGGCGCTTGTGGACGACCAGCCTGCCTTCGGGGTGCTGTCTTTGACGCATGCGGGACCTTGCGTGGGACACCCGAGCCAGGCGGCCGCTCCTTTGATGGCCCAGGTGATTCTCTCCCTGTGAGTCGTGGCATCTCAATTTTTCTCGGGGGGATGAGCTTTTACCATAATTTTATATGTCCATGTGAATTTTGCCGGATAAGGATTTTGGCGGGAGCAGAGTGTCCCGTTGCTTGCTCATTTGTTTTGTCGAATTTCAAGCATTCATGTTCACGCAAATGACCTCTTTGAGCTAGTCTGATTTGTTCACTGTAGTAGTACTGTCGATTCGGCACCAATTATGGTTTAGGTTCAGATTGTTAATGCAAACCTTCTTGACCGCAATGGGGTACTTGCGTAGTTGGGTTCGGCAGGTTGCCTAGATTGACCTCTCCTTGGTAAGTAACCTATACGTGGTAGAGGGATGGATCTGCTCCTCGCCCTCGCTCTTCGCATACATGACATAATTCTCGAGCTTCTGGGTTTTCTTTGGTTTTCTCCAGCGGTTTCACTCGGTACATTAGAAATATGACCAGCTTCAAAATCAGCCTGCATTCCTCTCTTGAAGAATCCCAAACTCATTGGGAAGCGAGAACAATCATTTTAATACGTGAACAGTCCCTTCCCCATTATGCAAGTCAAGAGTACTCTTGAAGAGAACTATGTTCCTCTATCCCCTGTGGCTACAATTAGATTCGATGACATTCAAGAGTCTGATAGTTTTCCTTTACGCATCTAGGGCCTCCGAAGTTGATGGATTTATCATGTACGAGGTGGAATTTGAACTGAGTGGTCAACTCTGTTCTCCAATTAGACTTGCTCTCAATTGGCAGACATATGAAAATCAAAAAGTCAAGGGTCGGAGACGAAGGTATGGTGCATATGTCGTCAGGTCACGAGGAGTTAGGGGAAAAATCGGTATAACGAAGATGTGTAGCTTATCTGTACATCCTATGGAAACTGTTGTGCAGATGCCAAGTGATAAAGATGTAGAACCTCCATTTCCAGAGGAGCTTGATCGCTCATTGTTACCTAAGCATGTGGCGATCATTATGGATGGCAACTCAAGGTGGGCAGAACGGAAAGGATGGCCAGCGACCATGGGGCATGAGGCTGGTGTGCGAGCCCTTAAGGAAGTTGTGAATTTAGCACGAGGGTGGGGCATCGAAGTCCTCACTGTTTTTGCATTCTCTACTGAGAATTGGTTGCGACCCAAGGTGAAACCACATACAAATGCTATTTAGGATAAGGATTATGGGTGTTTTTGGCGACTTCACTTGCGAAAGCGTGTGGTCAGTCCGTTGATTTCATTAATTAGTCTGGGAAACTATCAACAAACTTGGTTTTAAATTCCACACTACTTTGGAAAACCCTATTTCGTCAATTTCGGAACCAGTGTGGCTTACACCGAGAACTATGTACCTGTTTTTTCATTTCTTTTGTTGTCCAACTGTCAATGTTTTTTGAGCACATTTATGTACTTAAATTGCACCTTTTGAACATTGTAGCTAAGTATGATGCTGCTTCTAGGTGCATGATAAAAACTCTTGTCTTTAAAATGGGAGTAATAACACTACACATATAAAAACTTACATGTGGTGTTATATGGAGATATCCCACTTTAGATCATGATATATGAATGGAATGGAATTATTGGTCACTCATAACGCTCTCCCTGCTGTTGTGTCCTTCTGATGTGGTGAATGATGCTTCCTAGCCATTAATGTAAATCAATTTTGAGATGCTTAATGGCTAAGAATCCTAATTGCAAGGTTGGTGTATCTGCCCACCTTTGTACCTGTTGTGATGGTTCATAATCTATCTTCAATTATATTGTTGTTTGTTATGCCTCTAAAGCCTGCATGTACCTAGGTATTTATAACCACTAATTCTGTTGGGGGGCTGCAGTTGGAGGTTGACTTCTTAATGTGCCTGTTTGAGAAGGCTCTGGGAGATGAGCTCAACAATATAGCTAAGTAAGTGATTATGAAAGTAATCAGAAAGGGTGATCTGTGAACATCATAAAGGAATATGTTTTTCACATGTGCAAACAGAGATTTGTGCGTGTAGTCTGATCAATATTTTCTTGTCAATTTAGTGAAGTCAAAGCCATTATTCTGGTCCAAATACTGATGGGGGTTTATTGTCCACATGATATAGGGATGTTCGAGTCCACTGCATGGGTGATCTCACAATGTTACCAGATTCTCTGAAGAATGTGGTAGCTAGGTTAGATGAGCATACTCAACACAACACTGGCCTCAAATTTTGTATAGCGCTGAGCTACAGTGGTCGCCATGATATTGTAAGTGCTTGTCAGAGGTTGGCAGCTAAAGTGGAGGCTGGAGAAATGAGCTCATCCGACGTGACTGAAGCAGCAATTTCAGAAGAACTGAAAACAAGCTGGTTAGGTGAAGCACAGGATCCTGATTTGTTGATACGAACAAGTGGAGAGCAGCGATTGAGTAATTTTATGCTTTGGCAGACAGCTTATACTGAGTTACATTTTGTGGATTCTTTGTGGCCAGACTTTGGTGAGGTCCAGTTTAAAGAAGCCCTATTGGCATACCAGAAACGGAATAGGCGATTTGGTAAGCGCAAGTAGTTAAATTCTAGTAATTATTTTATTTTATTGAGCACATGGTATCAACATCCATGGTTGAACATAACAAACGACTTTGAAAGGGGGTCCCTTTGTGGCTTGTCTCTCTGCAATTATTTGTTTCAAGGAAGTGTGTTCTCTTGGTTTTCTTGTTGTCCTTGGTTATGAGCGAAGGATGCAGATTCTTGGCTAATCTGCATCCCTTCATACAGGAGGTTCAAGTGCACCAACTAGCAAAACAATTTAGATAGACAGTTCCTGCTTCAGTTCAGCTACACTGTTTATAATATTTAGTGTCACTTAATTATTTGGAATCACACGATGCTATAAATTCTCGTAATACATTTCACCTTCTACCAACAAAGGTCTAAAGAGGTTGTTTGGAGAGGGCATTATTGTATATGAGTGTATCTCCATCCATCCAACATAAAGACTTGACTTGCCGATTCACATCAAATGGACTCAAGTAGACTCATTCAGGGTCTGTGAAGCTAATTCTGGTGTCAAATCAACTAAACATTGTAACCACCGGGGTGCATACTATTTCAGGGTTTATATGTTGGATGAATGAGAGTCACGTTCTAATCAATACCCCCTCCCCCTCTCTCTGGTTGTTTGGGATACTGTGTTATAGAACATAAATGACTTTACTTGGTAAGAACTCACATTCTAAGCAAAAAGTTAAAGCAAAGTGTAACTTCAAATAGTAAGTGACACTAAATACCATAATCTTATTTCAACATCGATGCTTTTTTGATGGCAATGAAAGCACTATCCACGGCAGTTGACCTGTAGTCTAGATGTGAAGGGAAGTCAAATTTAACCCATACGTGCCCATATTGACCATGAGAGGTTCTCTCCCATAGTTACTCTTTCAAGCACTGGAGGTGATGATTATACCAAGCAGATTCTCACTCCAAAATTCTTAAGACGTTGTTCATAACTTGCAGTTGAATTGTACCAATTTGCCAACATTACCTTCAATACTTGCTTGAGGAGATTTGCAATCCTCAAAAAAATTGGGAGACAACTCCATGTCTGAATTTGGCAATACTTAAGGGGATACCAGATGTTGGTACACCTAAATAATTTGTGTCTCAAACCAATATATTAGGTAATTTTTCAAATTGATTTTGAAAGTCATGCAGAAAACTTCGAATCAAACCTATTTGAAACCCTTAAATGCCAAGAGAGCATTGAAATGACTTTTAAAATTTCATAAATTCAGTTTTGTGAAGACATTCCGCTCAAGACAAGGCTATTTGTGTCAACAGTTGATATTATAGACAAGATGAAAAAAACACTAAAAAATTGTCTCAAGTCGGAGTTCTCCGTAGGTCAAGTTTCTTCTATGAGGGTTTGAGGTTGCTCAAGAAACTTGACCCCCGGAGAACTTCCCTAACAAAAAGTATTGCCATGTTGACATCCATGTCATTTTCCCATCCATGCTTGAAAATCTGAATTGGAATAGTCTTTTCCGTGGTGTAAACCCTGGCCAATGAAAAACCCATTTTGTAGCCAATCAAATTGCTCCATTCCCCTATATTCTTCACCGTCTAAACCGGCCCTTTATTCTCTTGTCTTTCTCATTTTCAAGTGAAACCCCTGTGATTGCAGCTGAGTCCCATTCCACCAAAGGATTAGGGTTTAGGGTTTAAGGTTCCATTGAGACCAATTGCGTCTTGCGCTTTGTGACTTCTCGCAAACACTGACAGGCTTGTTCAAGAGTGTGTCGCAGAGACGAGAAGAGACGATCGAAATGAGAGCCGAGAGGCAGCTGAAGCCGTTTTTGTTGCGGACAATTTCCCAGTTACGCGTACATGTGAATCCAGGCACCTCATCATCTCAGGGTGCTGCGCTACCCGCGGCATCATGCAGTCTCGGAGGGGATGATGTCCGAAGAGACTTCCACACAAGTTCAGCGTCCCCATCCCAGCAGAAGCAGGGCGGATTTGCATCCTCAAATGGACCATGGATCCGAGCTGCCCCGCAGTTTGTCAATCCTTCCTTGTGTCTGGATTGTCTCCAAGGAGGATCTGCTCGGTATTCCACCGCACCCGAACCGAGCCTGGCAACCTCGCCAGATGTTCAGGGTATGCTCACAATGTCCAGGGTTTGGGAGCGGATGCTACGATGCAAGGAGAAGGGAGTCTTTTTGCATAGGATGGACTTCTGGAATCTCTTGGTTGTGATCCGGCAATTGCCGGAGTCGAAGGACAGTTTTCTTATTCTGGTTGATGATGATGCTTTTGAGTGAAATGACGTCTCTAAGAATTGTCAGTTTGCCAATCTTTGCTTGTGTCATTGTCTCCCAAGAAGAATTTGCTCGATTTTCCACCGTACCCGCAAGAACCGAGAACCGAGCCTTGAAACCTCGCCAGATGTTCAGGGTATGCTTACAATGTCCAGGGAAGGCTATGCATGGAGAAGGGAATGTTTATGCATTAGGATGGAATTCTGGAATCTTATGTTTGTGATTCCAAATTTGAAATCTGATAATTGCTGGAGTTGAAGGGCAACTGTCGAGTTTTCTTATTCTGGTTGATGGTGATGCTTTTGAGTGAAATGACATCTCTAAGAATAGTCAGTTTGCCAATCCTTTCCTGTGTCTGGATTGTCTCCAAGGAGGATTTGCTCGGTTTTCCACCGCACCCGAGCCAAGCCTTGCAACCTCGCCAGATGTTCAGGGTGTACACAATGTCCAGGGGTTGTGGGAGCAAAGGTTCTGATGCATGGAGAAGGGGATGTTTCTGCACAGGATGGAAATCTGGAACCTCTTTGTTGTGATTCCATGATTGAAATTTGACAATTCCCGGAGTGGAAGGGCAGCTGATTGAGTTTTCTTGTTCTGCTTGATGGTGATGCTTTTGAGTGAAATGCCATATCTAAGAATGATGTGCTGCGAACAGGGGACTTGGCCAACGTGTCGGCTTCCAGCCGCCAAGAGCCACAGAGGATCCCGTTCAGAAGAAAGGGTGGTGACAGATACGCACGGTCACGAACAAATTCTGTAATTTCAGGGCTGGTGAAGTTGTTGGAAGCCGCCCAGACAACTTCGGATGTGATAGAAATATTGGAGCAGCGAGCTGAAGAGCTGTTACGTCCAAATAGCTGGCCATGGCTGCCTCTTTTGGACGCATTGCAGAAAGGTCCCAAACCTCACATTGCTATGCAGGTTAGTTTTCTACTCAATTGGTAAATAAGTGGACCATTATAGTCATAGATTTAATGGGCTCTTTACACTAGAGCTTGAGGGTCTGCAACCATTGAGATTCAAAACCTCTCATTGGTGGACGATGACTGTCCCGCTTCACTTTACACTAGGTCTCTTGAGGGTTGAAGAGACCAAGGAAGTTTGTATGGGTGAATAACCTATATGGAGTCCTACATGTCATGCAATGGATAATGTTTCATGGTCTACCAGATTTTGCATCAAGCCCACCTCATTAAAGTGGGTTTAACACAAAACTGGGAGACCATGACACTTCGAAATCTCATTGCCCATGATCTAATATAACTTACTGTTTAGAAGGGTCCACATGAATAGGGTGGTAACGAAATAGCATTCAGTTAAGAGCCTGATTATGTGTGTCTTACTCTACACTTGAAGGGTCATGACTGCACAAAATTCAATCTCAAATTTTCATTCTGGCGGTGACATTGGTTGAGGTTCATTCCTGTTCTAGAGCCTACAGTTGAGATTCTTGGTTGATGTTTTGATCATGAGAAAAGGGTTTTCAGGAATCAAGCTGGTTTCACCTTAAGTATCTGTGAACATGGACAGGTTTTCAACTGGAAGAAAAGCAAGATGGGGTGGGAGGCGAATCCGAAAGAATATGCAAAGATGATATCTTTTGCAGGCCGAATCAACCAACCTCAATTGGCAGCAGATTTGTTCCACGAGATGGAGAGACGGGGTATAAAGAAAACAGCTGTCTGCTTCAATGCACTGATTCATTCTTATGGCCGTAACAATGAAGCTCAGAAGGCTCTTCAACTATTTGAAGACATGAAATTGACCGAGGACTGCCAGCCCACATTAGTGACTTACAACACATTAATTTCAATGTACAGTCGATTATGTGCAACTGAGGACATGAAGAAGGTGTTTCTGGAATGCAAGGAAGCAGGGTTCAGTCCAGACAGGCACACATACAATGCACTTATATGGGGTTACATGCGTGCTGGGCATCTTGAAAAGATGGAAGAAACCTACAATGAATTGCAGGCAGGGGAATGCAAAGCTGATGTAATCACATATAATGCACAGATAATTGGGTATGCCCGTGCAAATGCTTTAGACAAAATGGAGGATGCATTCTCAAATATGCAGAAGGCTGGAATCCCAATAAATGCCATGGTTGGTGAGATATTGGTTGAAGTTTATAGTCGCATGAAGAAATTTGAGAATATGGAAGGTGCACTCAAGATCATGGATAATACTGCAGGTTCAATTCTTTCTCTTGCTGTGCACTCTGCCATTGGTAGCGTTGTCCATTGTTCATTCTAGGACTACTTTTTTACTTGCATGAGCTACTTTTATGTCCTGTGGGACTTATCCCTCAAAGGACCGGGCATTTGGTATGTATTTGGGTCTAGGTCATTTACACGAGCTCAAATCTCTGTATAATTCCATTTACATATATTTATGCTCTGATTTGAATAATGCATTTCTGTAATGGGAAAATTAGATAGGTGTTGTGAGGATATGGTAATGGTGATCAGCAAGTTATTCAGTTGTTGAAATCTTTCAGCTTTTGTTCCACAATATGTAACGTAGTTGTCTATTTTTATGTCACAGGGGTTCAATATGGCTCCCGAGTACATAGCATGGTGATAGAGAGCTATGCTGATTCTGGCCGTCTAGATGATATGGAAGCTGCAGTTAGGCGCATGTTTGAAAACAAGCGGATGTTTGCAACACCAAAGACTTTGGAGGCACTTATTCTAGCGTATACTAGAGTTGGTGCCTATGATCGCCTTGAAAAATCCATGGAAATGGTAAAGGGTGCAGGTTGGATCATCCAGTCTGATATTTACAATTTGTTAATATCTGAATATGGCAAGGGGGAGCAACTTGAGAAGATGAAACAGGTTTATGAGGAGATGGTTACTGCTGCCATCAGTCCTTCTCTTGAAACATTTCTATCTATGCTGGATGCCTACGATAAGTGTGGTCTTGAGGCTGAAGTGTCGAGGACAATTGGTCTCATGCGAAAAGCAGGGTTTGATTCACCTACATTATCACAGCCTGCAGATCGCATGTGGACAGATGATGAGATTTTTGGTGGGAGGTCACGGTAACCTGGTAACTTTCTTTTACATCTACTCAAGAAGCAATACAGAAAGATGAAGTTGTGAGAGTTCTTGCCAGCTTAGGGGAGGAAAGACATACTCGAGGGGAGGAAAGCTGCACCAACTCCACTACAGATTGCTGGTAACTCAGAATGTCAGTAGGAACCAACAATTATGATGTATTCCTTTTCATATGAAAACATTCGTTAACTATCCTTTCAATCCAGCTGATTCACTAGTGTCAGCACCTGGTTTATGAAAGCAAGTGCACTTGAAGTTTGAGTGCTTTGGAAGAGACGTGCAGTTTTCTGTATTTGTGTCAGGTGAGGCCTTGAGAGTGTGCTTTGTATGGCAGAAAGGAAGTGAGTGGATGATTGTTATGTGAAGATTAATTCTGAAGGTTTTTCCATTAGAGACTTTGCACAAGTTGTGAAGTCAGATCATGCCTTCTGAATAGGAAAAGGTGTGACATCTAAATGTTTCATTATGATCTCTATTTTCAACTGTCAAGCCACGTGCTTGGTTACTATACACCATTCCCTATTCAATTTGTGGGAACCACTCACATAAGAGATCTGAATTTCGAGTAGTGATTTCTTGCAATTTCCATTAAGGTATGTAGCTTTACTGTGGGCACTTTCAACTCAACAGATAATTTCTGGCTTTTGGATTTGGGAATCATCTTATCGAGTTAGCAATTGCAATTCACACAAATTGTCATTTCAAGTTTTAATGTTCAGAGTCAGAGTTGAGATTCCAAAGTTAGAAGAGGTCAGAGTGAAGTATTCTTTTTCTTTAAGTGATTGCACAAGCTCTCCCAATCATGTGAAATGTTGGACCTAGAATGTATAGACACCATTCTTTGTCGTATCATGTGTATTTTTGGTGTCTGCTCTTAACTGAAAGCCTTGCTATATACTGCTCAATTGTAGATGTCCAATTAAGGAGGGTGACCCTATAAGGTCCACATACCTGACCTATATGCCATCACAACTTGGCTGAGTTGGTGCGCAGCAAGTAACTTATGGGAACTAACTCACTACATGTATTGTCAATATGTGTGAGTGATGCTTTACTCATAGAATCTTGGTGAGACTTGACAGTTGTTGGTGGGGGGGATGAGGAAACTGCGTCCACTATCACTTTTATTGCGTGTGTTGATGAACAATGTCTTTTCTAAGTATGCTAAGCTTACTGCAAATTAGAATAGTGTCACCAACTCAGCAACAAGCATTATAATATAAGAGAGGGAGTGACATTATGGAGAGTATTATTCCCTTTCTAAGTATGCTAAGCTTACTGCAAATTAGAATAGTGTCACCAACTCAGCAACAAGCATTATAATATAAGAGAGGGAGTGACATTATGGAGAGTATTATTCCCTTAGAATATAAGAGAGAGTGAGTGACATTACGAAGGTTAGGGTGTATGATGCAATATTTGTTCCCAAATTGCAAAATGAGTGACTATCAAAGGCGACATGTTAAGTAGATGGTGTAGAGATGACTTGGAACATTTATTCATATGCAATGGTTTGGAACAACACATCCCGAAAGTAGTAATGGTTGTTTCCGAACCTCACTCAAGATTTTGGAATGGATGGATGGATGGATGTTTGGAAGTCCAATGAAAAAGAAAGAAAAAGAACGAAATACTAAAAGTTGGCATCTCTCAAGGGATGATGCCCCCCCCCCCGCCCCCTTTCTCTCTCTCTCTCTCTCGCGCGGGACACATGGAGACAGGCTCGTCACTCATCATCTGCAACCCGCAACCATCGCTGTGGCAAGCATTCGTAAGGGCCCGATGAAGACGACTCAACAATAGAAATTGAAAATAGGATTCAAATAGGATTCAAATAGGAATTAAGAAAGGAATAAGAGCAGGAGGCCAACAATGCATGCCACAAAGGCCCACTTCGGAGTCGGAGTCGGAGTCGGAGTCGGAGGAGTTGCAACAACAGCAGCAGCAGCGTTGGGAGCGGAGAAGGGAAGAAACATAAACAGAAGCAGCAGCCGCGGCGGAGTGATGGTGGTGCAACGAGTGATGGCGCTCATGCAAGCGCACGCATTTCCCTCCTACTCACTGCGAGCGGTGGAGGGCGTGAGGCGAGGCGGGTGGGGCTCCCAATTGCGGAATCACCAGCAGCAAGGGAGGAGGAGTAAAGGTTCGTGGAGCTCCCAATCGGCGGTGCGGGCAGACGCTGGGGTTGCGGCAGTGTCGGGTGCGTCACAGGTATTTGGAATCTGGAAGACTTTGTATGGAAGGATGTGGGGTTTGGCAGAGGCGGCAGAGTTGGGTAGGAATCTGGAAGGAATTTGTGGAATTTCACAAAAGTCGAGTTCATTGCCTTGTATTGCAATGTGAAAGAATTTGTGGGGGAAACAGAGTCGGGTGGAAATCTGGAAGGAATTTGTGGACTTTCAGAATAGTTGTGTGCATTATTGCCTTGCCAATGTGGAAGGATTATGTTGGGGAGAAGTGGGTGTGTCCGTTGGAGGATTGGGGTTTGCAGAGGGAGGCAGAGTCGGGGGAATTTGTGGATTTTCTTGAGAGTAGAGTGTGATGGAATCTGGGGGAAAATGTGGATTTTTCACTAGAGTAGAGGGCATTGCAGCAGTGTCGGGTGCGTTCGCAGGTAGGAATCTGGAAGGAATTCATGCATAATCTTGAGAGTAGAGTGCATTGTAATGTGGAAGGGTTTGTGGAATTGTAGTTTTTGGAGAAGTGGGTGGGTTCTCATGTGAATCGGAGGTTTGGGGTTTGCAGAAGGTGACAGAGTCGGATAAGAATCTGGAGGGAATTTATGGGTTTTCTTGAGAGTAGAGTGCATCGCAATGTGCAAGGATTTGTGGATTTTCTTGAGAGTAGAGGAAGTTGCAATGTGAGATCTGTGGGGAGAAGTAGGTGGGTTGTGAAGTGAATTGGAGGATTGGGGTCTGCAGAAGGGGGTAAAGTCGGGTAGGAATCTGAAAGAAATTTGTGGATTCTCACAAGAATAGAGTGCATTGCCTTGCATTACAATGTCGAAGGATGTTGTGGAGAGAAGTGGGATGTGAGTTAATCGGAGTTTTGAGGTTTGGCAAGAGGCTGCAGAGTCAGGTGCATTTGTGGACGGATTGTTAGGCGTGGAGTTGCCCAATGGAGGGAGGCGCAAGGAAAGCACCTCAGAGATCATATTTCTGGGGACGGGGACGAGTGAGGGAATTCCTCGAGTTAGTTGCCTCACAGATCCAGAAAAAGCATGTCCTGTAAGTGCAATTCCAATCGTTTCTTCTTTCTGTACACAATGCATCTACTCGGCGTAATGAGTTTCCGGACTCGACAATCAATTTCATTTCGGATCGGTCTTCATAATTTGGAGACTCTTCTTCAGAATGAGGGTTACCCTGAATGGCCTAAACGTCCCGAACTAAGACTCTCAATTTCCCAGATGTAGGTTTTGAAAGTGTCCTTCACCTTCAAAAGCTCGATCATAAAATCTCAAATGGTTATCCCCTATACCTCATGAAGTGCGCACATCTCAACAGTTTGATCACTTCAGGATCATCTTATGCTTGCAACTTTCCACCAACCCCAAGTATCTGTAACCTCAGCCACTCAGATCAAGTTTCTCATCAAAACAATGAGTTTCCTGATTATGATGAAATTCCAAAGTTTTTCCTCTTAAATTCACTATAGGACAACCAAAAGTAGTTTTTGTATGTCTAAGCGTATGAGTGACGTGATCCTATGACAGTACCTCACATTTTTCTCTTTTGTGATAGTTCTGAAGAAACCCTTGGAAATTTTATTTTACAACACATTCTAGAAGTTGCTCTACTCCTCAGGCTGCCTTTAAGGGTTCAGCCTTGAGCCACAACAAGTGAATGTAAGAAGATAGAATTGATTTTTACCTGCCTTTCAATTCTGGAATGTGGACAGAGGCATTCACGACAGCTCTGTTTCCAGTATAATGTTTGGATGGTGGTAATGTGGATGTTGTTTCAGTCGTAGACGATTTAGCCCTTTTAGAACAAGGTCTCTGCCCGAGCAACTATAAGTGAGAGATGAATTACTGAACACCTGCTACTAAATTGTACTTATCTTTCCGCCCTAGTGGTTGCCACTACACTATATATGATTATTGAACACCAGGCCACTTATTGTGGGCTACAATAGTTTTCTAGTAATGCCTTCTCTCCTAATGTTAATTATTGTTGGCCACATGATTTCCATGAACATCAATTACTGTTGGTCATTATTACTAAATATGAAAACTACACTAAACATGAAATTCAGTGTCACCAATTCTAATTGTCTTGCTCAATACTAATTGTAAACCGCAGTATAGTGTCACCAACACTAAATGTTAACCTAACATTATTTGTCACTCCTTGTAATTTTTTTTTGGGATTATAGATTTAAAGTTTTGCAATTACTGTCACTTACCAAGTGATTTTCCATCCAAATTTCAATCATCCATGACAATATTTCATCAAAAGTTGCTGAGAGAAGAGGTAGGGTTTTGGCCAATGGACGAACTCATCCATCATTCATGACAATATTTGTCCACTTATTCATATTAATTGTCAATTCAAAAAGCTACCATAGTGACATTAAATAACATATGACACTAGATATCATATTTAGTGTAGTTATTCTATTACAAGAGGCTTCTGTACTTTTTAAGGAGACAACACAAATTTCTTAAAGAGTCTGAATATCATATTGCTCATGATAAAAACTTGGCACATTAATTCCAGTGCCACACTAAATAAGATGTTAGAGTAGTGGATCATTCATGGACTCACAGATGTGGTTAGTAGATTGGAGGAGTTTAGAAGTAGTTACATTGTCAATAAAGGACGAGGAGAATACTGTGGGTTTTTATTCTATTTTATAAAAAATCTCAAACAACTATTCTCCCTTGAAGCTCATGGTTGAGGCTCAACAGGTGTGCTGGGCTGCAGCAAAATTGGGAAATAAAAATAGGCGACGAAACACAAGTATAGTGCTGCGGTATGCGGCGCCTGATGGGCAGCTTCTCAACATTCTCATAGATGCTGGCAAGTATGAGCTGCTTTCCTATGTCCCCAACCTGCACACAAAACATACACTATTTTTTATACAAAATTTATCTGTTTGCAAAACGTGATTGCTGTGGAGAAATAACGAAGTCAGTCAAGAATCACAATGAGTAACAATCTGCAGAATGGAATGGATGGTTATGATATTTTCAACAAGAATCACAAGAATTTGGGGATGCACTTGCAAGTGGAATTAAATGTTAGTGTGACAATGTTGGTGTGACTATGTTTCTGCTGCGTGAATATAGATGTTGTGCAGGAGCTAACACCTCTGTTATTTTGACCCACCAGATTCTTTTATCACAGTGCACTCCAGTGGTTTCCATATTTTGGGTAAGAAACTGTCACATCATTATGTGTAATGCCCAATGAAGGAGGGCCATTTATCAGTTGATTATTTTTGAATTTCTTTTTTAACTGGATAGATATAAACATGTTGCATGTGGATGGAAAGAAATCGCTTAGTAGCAGCCTTAGGAGTTTAAGTTGTTGGGCAGATGATCAACCAGATTGTCATAATTTGACGAGTCTGAGAATGTCATTTTATACAGGAATTTGTATTGCATATTTGCAGGATCAGGAACCTGGATGCAGTTATTATAACACACTCTCATGCTGATGCAAATGGAGGTAAAAGAGCACACAACATGTCCTAATTGTGTACTAACACGTGTTCTCTAAGTTGATCATTTGAAGTATTTTGACTAGCATTCTTCTATCTGATTTCTATCTTATTGTGTAGGATTGGATGATCTGAGAGATTGGACAAACAATGTACAACCTACTATACCAATATATGTTACTCTCCGTGATTTAGAGGTATGTCAAGCAGTTTTTCTGCCATTCATTATTGCCTGTGTCTTCTCTTCATGCACTAGAAAATGATTGGATGTTTCTCTTCCGAGCTGGAGTTTTTCTTTTTATGAATCACATCTGTTGTAAAGTTAATTATTGATGTCTTTGTGGGAGTAGGTGATGACGAAGTCGCATTATTACTTGGTGGATCCTAGCGTCATCACAAAAGGGACAGCTGTCTCAAAAATCCAATTTCTTCCTATAACAGAGGAACCCTTCCTAGTGCATGGTCTCAAGGTAGGGCTCTGGCAAATCCAGGAGTTCATAATTATTTGTATGACCACTTCTCTTCTAATAACGTCTAATATGAACTTTCATAGTTATCCTGCTCTTTGAACTTTTTAGAAGCATAGTCAACCACCTCACTTGTGTGTTTTTAGAACTCGTGCTGCCACTCAACAGGCTTATAACTATTGGTGGGTTTTTGGACCAGGTGATCCCACTTCCTGTTTGGCATGGACCGGGCTACCGGTCACTTGGATTTCGAATTGGCAATATGTGTTACATCAGGTGAGCCTTGCTGAAATTTATTTACTGTATGATATTATGCATAAGTAAAGTGGCTGCTGAGCTGGTGAGATTTAGCCATGTGGTTTTAGGGCTACTAGACTGTATGGCCAAGGGCCATGACCATGAAACTCATCCATAGGCCGAACCATGGAATATTGAAATTGAAATTTGTGTGGTCATGGGTCCCGAGAGTAGTGTAAAGACATGTGCAACCAAGTTCTAAACTGAATACTATATCATTACCATCCTATTCATGTGGGCCCTTCTACCCAACAAGTTAAAGGGCTGTGAGATAGTGAAGTGCCGTGGTCTCCTTGTTTTGTTTTAGACCCAGCTCTTTGAGGTGAGCTTGATGCCAAATCTGGTAGACCATGAAACACTATCCATTGCGTGCCATGCCATGTAGGACTCCATGTAGGTTGGTGATCCATTCAAAATTCCTTTGTCCCTTAGGCCCTCAAGTTTAAAGCGAAGTGTGACGGTCTCTGCATTGGCCACCAATAAGAGATTTAGATTCTAATGGTCAAGGGCCTTTAAACTCCAGTGAAAGTGACACTTAGTGCCAGCCTATGCCTAATTATTGCAGAATGGCAAACTCTGACTTGTACAGGTAAAGAGAGTTCAGCACAAATCCCCATAAATACTATGGTTACTTAAACCTCAACCCTTAAAAGGCATTGGTTTTCTACACTACTAGAAGCAGTATGCCCATGCAAGCCTCATGTATGTATTTGTGGAAGGCCATTTTAAGTGTTTTGATTAATATCCTATGATTAGATACTCTATAGAGTATGCATGCTAATTTCTGACTCAGCTTGTTCTTCAGTGATGCCAGTGAGATTCCAGCAGAGACGTATCCACTGTTAGAAAACTGTGACCTCCTCATTCTGGTTTGTCAACAGCCTTGCACTTTTCTTGATTTAGGAGAACTTGTAAATTTTTAAAGTTGTGACAATGTGTAGACATGTACTCTGATTGCACCTTGCAGGGAGTATTAAGTTAAGCTCAGAAGGGAAATATAAATTGTGTGTTCCAAGTATCTACACTGTAGACTTCTCATGGAGCATGATTTGCTTACAGGATGCTTTAAGACCAGACCACTCCAGTGCAACGCATTTTGGGCTCCCTGCGGTGAGGATATTTTCATGCTCATACAATCAATCTTTTACTTGGTAGATTTTTGGAATTGCAAAGAGAATGAGTTGCATAAGTCAATCATGAGCAGTTCATAATAAATTATACATTGAAAACAACCTCTTACAATTTTGATTGGCCACCATGTTTACCTATACTGTAGTGGGCGTTCTATTTCATCTTTAGTTTCCACCTGGGATCCAACTCTGTATCAGCCAATTTAGGATTGACATGTGGCATGTCTTAGAGGAAGAAATTATTTTTATAAATATCGACATAGAGTCCTTTGTGGTAGTCTTGAAGTGAGGTGTATTGTCTCTCATGTTTTGAGCACTCTGTTTACAGGCTCTTGAAGAAGTTCGAAAGATTCGACCAACTCGCACACTCTTTACAGGTGGGTGTCCAACTTAAAGTCACTAACATGTTGATATGTTGCAAGTGCAGTGCAACATATCAGGTTTCATTTTTCCAGAGAAGCATTGCAAGGTTGTACTTCAGGAGTCCTTTCATGTGATGCTGGTATTGGGAGCTATAATTTGACTTACACATGAAATTGTTTGAGCAGGGATGATGCATACAATGGATCATGACAAGATCAATGCAGAGCTTGAAAAGCTACTCGATAGTGAAGGTCTTGACATTCAATTAAGTTTTGATGGCATGCAAGTACCAATTAACCTGTAGCAGGATGGGAAAAATAGAGGGACGTTGCGCCCATTGGCGAGCATAATTGCTGGGAAGAGCTGTGTCTCTCGGGGTTCCTGCCCAGAGTCAGAGTTTACCATAAACCCTAAACTCTACCCTGAGTCCAATACTTCCTGTGAGAACCCAGAAATTATTCACATGCATATGAATGACTCTCCGATTTGACAATTCCTTATTGGCAGCCATTTGCCTTCACAGGGGGACCATCCAGTGCTGCAGCTGTATGGTTTATATTCCTTCCTATTTAAAGATTTTCAATTAGTTGCAATCTGTAATACGTGTAGCAGTTTCTTGGAGACTTATTGTACTACCAAAAGGGAAGTCCTATCAAAACTCCCTTTGACTAGTTTGTTGAACTAGTTTGCTCACGCCATCGGATTCAAGTCTCAGAGAGGAAACCTTTTGATACCTTTTGGTACAACTACATTGATGTTCTAGGATTTTGTGCTACAGAGGTATTTAACTACACCAGGAAATGCACTGTGTCAACACAGTTTACCAACTTTTGTCTGTCAGTTTATTTATTTATTTATTTATTTAGTTGCAATATCGATATTCATTGTTTTGGTGCCCTATGTTCATATACGTCCGTTGCCAAGATTTCAAGAATAACGGATTTCTTTAGTTCTTATTCACAGTCCAAGACCCACAGAAAATTGCGAGGTTGCTGGTGCAAGTCGAGTTCAAATTTGTCTCTGTTCTGTCATGACCACAACAGCTGAAGGTTATCTGACCTGATCGTACTAGGTAATCCAAGTGATCACAATTCAATTAGAATCGGTACTCTCAATGCTGACTATGCTGAAAGTAGCGGCTTTGGGAGAGTAAGTATTAGCAACGCCAAGTGCATGGCAATGGGATTGGAGTTTTTCAGTTTGCAGTTGATCATTAGGATTGACATAAAACTCCACATTTTTAAGTCACTTCATTGTATATCTTATTTATGCCCCCTTCCCACCTGACTTCAGCTTAGCCTAAAAGTTCGTTTTAAAAAATGGCCTTCACACCGATTCTATATACACTGAATATGATACATTTAGTGTCATATGGTATTCATTGTCACTATGGTAACAATTCGGATGACATTTCTCATGAATAAGTGAACAAATGCCATCATGGATGATGGATGAGTTCATCCATTGGCTAAAACCTTAGCATCTCTTGTCCAAAACTTGTGATGAAATGTTGTTATGCATGATTGAAATTAGGATGGAAAATCACTTGGCCAGTGATAGTAATTCCAACATTGTAAATATATAATCCCCTCCAAAAAATTACAAGGAGTGACAAAGAATGTTGGGTTAACATTTAGTGTTGGTGACACTATATTGTGGTTTACAATTAGTATTGAGCAAGACAATTAGGATTGATGACACTAAATATCATATTTAGTGTAGTTTTGAGCCTAGTTGGTAGAGGGTGTGGCATGGTGTAAAAGTGGAGGTTTTAAGCCTCAAGGATTGGGCACATCACCCAGGTGTCCATAGTCCGGGTGGCCCTTGGAGGACCTGGGCTGCAACAATAAAAATTTGAATGTGACAATAAAACTTTGTAATAAAAACATACATTTTGATTGTTGGGTAAAACACATGTAGTGGTTTATTGCGTTGGGGTAAAACGCAAGTTGAGTTATTACCACATTTTATAGCTTGCCCAGTTGCTTGCCTTGATGGAAGTCATTTTTTTGTTGTGTTGTACTGCTGCTCATCCGGTCGCTTGGCCTTCATGGCAGCTAAAAATAGCAACATGGCAACAAAGTTGGGCCATGTGCCTAGCCCTCAAGCACTGACCCTGGGCCATGTGCTGAGAGATGACGCAATAAAAATGTCACCTCTGGCCTTTGTTGAATTGCAATGGCTTTTGACCCACATAACATTATTCAGATTCATAACCTTGTGTGGCGTTCAAGTGCGCTTACTAATACATTGGTATGAGTATGTTTGATAATGTTATGAGGTGCATGCTTATGTTACACAATGGTCTACAAGTTCACTACAGTCTACACAAATTACACTTCCCATTAGTATGCTCAAGAATATCTTCCTCCTCCTGCCTGCTAGAAATGTAAACACATGGCACGTCCCCTTAGTACGCTCAAGAATATCTTCCTCTTGCATGCTGAAAATGTAAACACATGACACGTGCCATTAGTACACTCAAAATTATCTTTTTATACAAATCAAAACCCAAGACTATCATTTAAAGTATTCCAATGTGGTACTCTAGATGTCATAATGGAGATATTTGTTTCACTTAAAAAAATTACTTATGTTGATGAATGAAATCATATTGACAAGTAACAGGCGTGACACTTTGGAGACCTCTCGGCATCTAGTTTAGGCCATTCGCATAATTAGTGCACGTGACACTAAATACCATAACCGGTGTATTGTTGTTTGATCATTGGTACCCATGAATTCACCTCAATATATACTACCAACCTTGGTTATACGTATACACCCAACATTTGTATATACGTATACACCAACGTATACACATATAGATGAATCTTGGAATATACGTACACTCTTGAGCGTCGTCGTATGCTGGAGCAGACGGCTATGGTGGAGCCAAGTCATCGCTGCTGCGAAGCTGAGCTGAGCTGAGCAGAGCAGAGCAGATCGGGAATCATAGGTAGCTGGATACCCTAACTTAAAGCTTACTGCTGTCGTAGGCTTCACTGAATTCGGGAGAATGGGTGTCCAGATTCTTGTCTGCAAGAGGTGGCAAGAGCTGAGATTCGCCTGAAATTCCAATCCACTCCGTCATGTTTGCAGTCTTTGCGCACCCTACAGGCAATGGTGAATTTGAGCCCTTCAGACGCTAATTTGAAGGTGCTTGTGGATGATAGGAAGGAGCTTTTGGGTGCAAGAGTTGTGGCAGATCACTAGAGATTACGTTACGTAATGTAAGGGATGATTGTTAGTAAAATAATGCGTGGGCGGCGTGGGAGGGATGTGAACCTCGTGGGCTTTGGTGGGTGGGAGCTGTTGCTGATGTGTTATGGAATTTGGAGATTTGAGTTATCCCATCCGATTTCAATTTTGGAAAGAGTTTTTCGGTCCCATCGATCTTGTGATGTTGAGCACATTATGAAGCCATAAGATTCGCCATCGGGTTTGGAGAGGATTCAATTCGGCTTTTACTGGTGAAGGACTGTGGAGGAGAAAGGCTTGTAGAGGTTAGGTGCCTCGGTGAGATTAGGTAGATTTTGTTTGCGTACAAGTGGAATTCAAGAGGAATTGTTGAATTCTGTTGTTCTTCTAGAACATGCTTCATCAGAAGTTTCACGAATATTTCACCGATGCAGCAGTTGGAGTAAGAGAGAGAGATACGTAGAGGCGTGACGGAGAGTGGATGGCAACTTCGGTAGTGAAATGAGGACTTTAGGAGGGCCGTGAGGATTTCATACATGTCTAGAAGAAGGGTGGAGGAAGAAAGAAGGTAGTGTGGACCAAATGATGATGTTTAGCAATTGCAAATTTTAGCAAACAAATAATTACAGAACACGTGATTCTCAACAAGAAAGCACGCAGTGCAACAGAGTTCACTAAAGTCTAGTCAAATACGTCGCCGAGACAACTCTGTCCACCAACTGATTGTATCAAATTAATTTGATGAATGATTCCACGATGTTGAGAACAAAGTTACGCTAAGTGGCCAAGTTTGCATAATTCGGAAATCTTCAAGGCTCAACGGGGGTTGCGAATTATCCGAGGATTTAGATGTCCAGAAGAGGGATACAGGAAGAAGGTGGTGTAGAGCAATGATGTGTAGGAGACTGCAAGTGAAACAAATCTTACTAAACGCATGAACAAGAAGAAAGGAGTGCAACGGAATTGTTATCGTTCATATATTCTGGTCAATATGTCCCCGAAACAATTCTGTCTACCATTTTGTTGCATGGAGTTGGTGTGATGAATGACTTGACGATGTTGAAAACAAGATTATGGTAGCGGCCAATTTGTGTTAAACAGAAAGTAATTCTCAAGTGCCTCGGAAATCTTCAAGCCTCACGGGGGTTGTGAATTATTCGATGATTTAGATGTCCCGAAGAAGGATACAGGAAGAAGCTACCGAGGAAAATTGATGTTTAGAAACAAATTTTAGCAAACGCATGAACACCAAGGAAGGAGTGGAACAGAAATCACTAAAATCTGGTCAATATGTCGCCGAAACAACTTTGTCTGCCAATGGATGTGATGAAAGACTTGACGATGTTGAAAACAAGGTTATGCTAAGTGGCCAATTTGCATAATTCGGAGAACTTCAAGGTTCAACTTGAGGGGGTTGTGAATTTGGGTAAGATTGATGGCGGGGTGTGGGAGCCAAGAGATGATGGAAGATCCAGGGCCGTGGTTCGTGGAAGGTTTCCATCTTCCAAGTGATGTGGTTCACCAGATTGTGACATTACTGCCCGAGCGTGACCTGTGCGCCTTGGAAATCTGTTCCAGATACTGGCATTCAGTCTGCTCCTCCGACCTTCTGTGGTTCCAACTGTTCCGGAAGCGATGGAAGTCTGCCGATCCACTCACAGCTATCTCTCCTTTCCTCAATCTTCATGGCAAGGAAAGGCCCCAACTACGCCTCTGCGACTGTTCAATTGCAAGGCCTTGCGCTACCCACAACTTGTACAGAAAGCCTCACGAGGTAACACTAATCCCAATTTCCCCAATTTATTTGCATATACGTTTGGCAGGTGCCGAGGTTAGTCATGGATGATCCAGCTTCGGAAGAATTCATGTATCAATTTCTATGCTCCTGTACCTCCATAGGTTTTCCATCATTGTAAAGAAAGCAACCATTTTCATTTGAATCAGTCGAGCACTCCTAGCATAAGATTTGGCAGGTGTTGAGAGCAATCATGGATAATCCAACTTCGGCAGAATTTCATTCCATCGTATCCATCTCTATGCTCCTGTGCCTCTATTGTATTTCTTTATTTGTACAGAAAGGACCCATGTGCATTGAAGTCAGCCGAACACTCACAGCATAGGATTTGGCAGGTGCCGAGATTAGTCATGGACGAACCAGCTTGGGAAGAACTCATTCCATTCTATCCATCTCTATGGTCCTGTACCTCCATATCTGTCATTGAACAGAAAAGACTCAATATAGTGTTCTAATTTCACTCAAACAAACCTGCAAAAAAAACTGCAGGGTTGGCAAGTGGCATACAGGAATTGGCATTTGGAGATGGGAAGCAGAGCAAGAGCAGTGGTGGAGTTGGTGAAGGGCCGGACACGACATGAATCCGTGGAGGTGGCGGATTACCAGAGAGGACTCATGCTGCTGTCAACTACAGGCCTCGAGCTCTATGACGTATTGCTATACCTTCTCAACCCTGGGCAAAGTGTGCTTATCAACCTCATTGGTTTGCACTACTGTCTACTTCACCTTGGCATTCAGGTTTGCACCTGTTCCAAATTGTTTTTATCATTCTTTTCTTCTTGATCATTCTAGGGTTCATAGTAAATTCCTCTAATTAAGTGGGAGGTATACTCTCTAAGGTGTGTGCTGATAAACTTCTCCTTCCCTTGGTCCTCCATTTTCTCCCCTTTGATGCAAAGGTCATCTGTCATCATGAAGTTCTTAAGCATTCAAAGCACCAATGTTGGAATGCATGGTATCAATAATCAACATCAGTATTGGTATCAAATAATAACCTACCCGTGGGTATCAAAAGTGTAATACCATATCAAACATTGATATTTGGTGGGTATCTCAAGGTGAGAGAATCTTTGTATACCCAAGTTGTTATTTGGGTCAATACCATTCTTAACCATATTGTTATACTAGGACGATTTTACCTAGCTATGAAGGTCCTTGCATGGTAGATAGACCCATGGTATCAAAAACAGAGGTATTCTCAAATATCCATACCTTACTCATATCAAAAAATGTGATATCCTCATTCTAAATATCCAAATGGTATCACAAAAAGATGATAGTGGTCCAACACTGGTAAGGATGTCCTCTTTCTATTCTAGCTTCAAGAATAAAAGTTCATTAAGACTGTTGACCATAGTCAAGTGGAATTGAGCTCTCATTAGTCGACATGACCTCATTGTTGATGCCTATCTATGGACACAAACCCTTCTTCCAATTATATAGGTGCACGACTCCCCAAATGGAATCATTCTTGAGTTATCCGGATGATCCAAGAGTATTTCAAATGCATTGGAACCCAAATAGGCTACTTAAGAGTGTTACGGTCTGCTTGAATGCACTTGACTTCACCTTGGTCAGTTGTTGAAGAAAAGCTGCACAATGTTTGGCTAGATGTTGCTAATTAAGTACAGTAGTTTCAAAAGTAACATATCCTAATTGCTTGTAACAGGGTGAGGAAGTGAAGGAGAAACTGGCAAGAAGCAAAGTAGGAGAGAGGCAGGTGTGTTTGAGATGGTGGAGCATTGGAGGGTGGGCCAATGGGTTTCGTCGGCAAGATGAGATGCATGTGCGCAAAGTTTTAATGTCGACGCTCACTGAGCCAGATAGCACTCCACTGTTCCATGTTCTGGACCGAGGAACACTCCATGAGGTGTTGCGGGTACAAATTTCTGCAGACTTCGAATCCAGTGCGTGGGTGCAGCGTGACATGCACTCGCAACGGTAGCTGTTGTCTCACTGAATGCCATTTCCTTCAATCCAGGTAATAACCAGTGTCGGTCTAGTATATAGGTGAATGTATCAACATCAACAATAGTGTCAAAGAACCTGCCCATGGGTATCAAATGTGTAATACCAGTTAAATATTGGATTTTGGTGGGTATGTCAAGGTGAGAGAATCTTTGTATACCATTCTTAATCATATTGATACTAAGGCGATTTCACCTAGGTGTGAAGGTTCTTGCATTGTACATAGACCCAATGGTATTGAAAACAAGAATGCTGTCAAACACCCATACCCCACTGGTATCAAAAAAATTGTAAACTTCTCATTATAGTTACCCAAATGGTATTGGAAGAAGACACCACCGGCCCAACACTGGTAACAACCCTCACCTCATCCGTCATCCAAATCTTAAATACTTCCCTGGTTAGCCAATGGAGGGATTCAGAGGAGGATTTGGATGTAAACATCTTATGTGGATTTTCTGCACGTCAATTAATGTAATGATTGTTCTGTTCTGCAGGTGGATGACTCCAAACAAAACAAGCACCAGGATATATCGCTGCCATCTCCCAGTGTGGATTTGTAATGTAAATACTGTAATTCAAGTTACACAGCTATATAACAGACCTCCATGCTTTTTGTAAAAGTAAGAGATCAACTGCGTTGGAGGAGGATAACAATGTGTTCATTGTCATCATCATCATCATCATCGTGTCTTCCAGTAGCTTCAACTCTTTCCTACTGGCACGAGTTCTGTCCAAAATTGCCAGAGTTGCCTGTTGTGCCTAGATTATGTTTCTTGGAAGGGATGCATTGCAACTTACAAAAAAGGATGTAAGTAGGTGGGTATGGTCATGTTCAGTACCCTTGGAAAGTATGTCCTTGGGAACTCTGGTGGCCTCATCCAGCTAACAATCTAAGATGATATTTCCCAGTGGACACGTGTAGATTCAAATGCAAATAGAGTTCAATGGAGGGATCCATTGGATATGTAACTTATAAATGCCGTCTGCAGAATTCTTAACTTTTATCAGTGTTGTCAGTGAAATGGAATTGGGCAGGCAGTAGAAAAGGAAACATCTAGGAATATCCTCAGACATATCAATAAAAAACAGGTGGAACCTGAATTGACTTTGCCTGACATCTTATCATCAAGACAATATTTTGTTCCATGAAGGTTAGAAATATATGTATAAGCTGGACAGTTCTACTCATACCTTCCCATCTACGATTCTGATGTCAAGACCTGATCAATAATGCACATTGACAGCACACTGGAAGAGACAAAATAAGCTTCGGGGCATGACTTGAACTACACTGGGCCTCACCACCATTTCAGACTGTTATTCCACGATGTGCTGAGCTAGTGGCAGAAAAAATGGCACATGTTTCTGAGAATAGCACATGCTAAATTGTTTGATCTTCACAGCCAGACCAAATCCACAGGAAGTGTGACCTCAACTACCAATTAGCTCAGGGCCACTTCACACATGAGCCAAGAGCCATGACCTTGTAATGGTGAGGACCCTTGACTCTCATCCAAAGGCTGTACCATGGTGGGTTTTGGGAAAGCCGTTTTATGTAGTCATGGGCCCTCAAGCATAGTGTGAAGTGAGAATGGACCATGTTGTGGGACCATTGCATATTTTGTTGGCGGAAAAAGAGGGGAGGATTTGGTTTGGTTTGATTTGATAATATGTCTCAACCTCTATCAATTCAAGAGAATTACTTGGTGGTGTTTGTCTGATTTGGAATCTATCCTAGAATCTAATATGGAATTTTCCCTATAATTAGTATTGAAATTTGTCCTGCTGGAAAAATAAAAAAATAAAATTAAGTGATGGTCTCCTGGAAATTGTGTCAGGCCTACCTCTTGGAGGTGGGTCTGATGCAAATTCCGGCAGACCATGCATCCTTATCCACAACCTGCCATGTAGGACTCCATATAGACTTTTTGTTCATGAACTTTTCTTTGGGCCTTTAGGCCTTCACCTTCTAGTGTGAAGTGATCTCGGGTGGTCTCCGCCTTTTCGGCCAATGAGAGCTCTTACATTGCCATGGTCATGGGCCTTCAGCCTTGTGTGTGAAGTGGCCCTAAGTGTGCATCTTTCTCAAAACATCATAACATTACTCAATGTACAACTCTCGTTTTGTGGGCCCTTGGAATATAATAATGACACGCTCGAAAAGTTGCGAAGGGAGACTTGGATTCAAACTAACTTCCCAGCATCTCATTGTTATATTCTAAGGGCCATATAGCTAAGTAATGGTATATTGATAGGATATAGAAAAGAAAAAGAAAAGAGAACTCCGATGGTTTTTTACACCTGGTGTGAATACAAGCCCGTTAGCCTTATACTGGTCATGGTCAACCAAGATGCAAGAGAAGGGATTTGGCATCCCTTTCGGGACGTGAGCTTTGTGATAGGTTATACATAACAGGTGTTGAGGGTAATAGCCTTGTCTCTAGTGTTTTTAGGTTGGGGGGTGGGGGGGGGGGGGGATAGGTGTTTGCTTATTATGTAGTTTTCGTTTGTTTAGGATTAGATATGTGAGATATTAGGATTAATGACGTTTTGGTGGAGTTTTTTAATGAGGTTTTTGATGGTGGGGTTTGGGATGATAATGTTATTGAGTTTTTTGAAAGAGTGTTCATGTATGGTGCTCCTTACTCCGGCGGTTATGGTTAGGGGTGAATTGATCTTCCACCCATTGTCTCTAAGGTTATTTATTAGTGGGTCGTATTTGGTGTGTTTAGTGGTTTGTTTTGGGAATCTGCCATGGTAGTATGTAAATTCTATAAATTACAGTGTGTGGGAGGGAGGGGGGGGGGGGGGGGGGAAGTTATTGGTGTTGGCTATTGGATGCTCCTAGTATGCATAGTATGTCTAGTCTTAATTCGGCTAGGCAATGACGTGGTGAGTGTGTGCATGTGCAGTGGAGGATCTAGCTTGGGATTGTGAAGTCGGGAGGTGTGTTGTCATACTTTCTTGCATTAATGAGGGTGAAGAATCGGGTAAATTTGGTGGCATGTAGTGTTTGGGTGATGAGGTGTACGGCTTGGTTGTGTCTAGCAACTTTGAGACCTTTGAGGTGTTATTTTTTGCATAAGGATAGGAGGTGGGGCCATGTGTCCCGCTCATTTTTGTGGCATATTGTAGAGTCAAGGTTGGGGTGGGTGAGGAGCCAATTTCTTATTATTATTTAATTATTTTTTATGAATGCCCATAGATTGTGCGTAGTAGAGTTTTAGTGTTTGTGTGATGTGGGCATTTGATATTCCTAGGAGTTTCCAAAAGTGGTTGGATAGTTTGTGGTTATTTTGATTATTTGATAGCCATTTTATCTACATAGGAAATTTATTTAAACACTATATTCGGTATTTGGAGACTTTTTGTTGATTATGAGACTATATAAGGATGCACCTTTCAAAATTGGACCAGTAATGACGACTAAAAATTCCATATGTATAATGGTATGCTACTATTATTATACATAAAGGCATGGAAGTGAACAAAAATGTGAGGCATACATGAAAATAGTTGCGTATGAAATCACAACTCGTTATGAATGGAAGGGAAGGTGCGAAGAATGAATGGAAGTTGAATGAATTAATTGGGATTGAAATACAATTATAATGGAAATACCATCAATGTCTTGAGTAACTTGGAATAGCATAGAAAGTAAGCACTTAAATATGTTCTACACCTAAGCCCATTTAGGGAGTCCGCCCCACTAGTACGCTTCTAGACGTCACACTAGTCCGACCCATTATTTTTTTTTGCGGCTAAGCCCTTTTTTTTGGCGGCCTCCATGGCTCTAAAAATCTCAGGCCCACGACTGTATCCTTGTGTGTTGCCTGGACAGGAATATGTGTCGTTCTTGCATGTTTCAGGACGCGCTCCCGAATTGTAAGAGGTGGTATTATAAGTAGAATGCGAGGGTGTTTGCGAAAGGGAACGTCTTGCGCTTCTCCGGAGGGCCAGACAACGATCGGACTCGGAAGATGCGGCCTTGAGGGCGTGCCTATCCAAGGAGGACGTGGAGGAGGGCCGGGCACCAAGCGAGCGGGTAACCACCTGCGAAACAACGTCATAGGAAGATAAGAATAGGAATGGAGTGGGGAAAATAATGAGGGCGGTTTGGGATGGGCGCTCGTAAAGAGAACGGCACGCAAACGGAAGACAAGGAAAGCAAAAGCGAGAAAGGGGTTCAGGGTTGAGGAGGGCACCTTGGCTTTGGGGACGTCCATGCGGGGAACGGTGGGAACGAGGGGGGCGTCGACGGGAGCATCCGGAGCCGATGGAACTATTGCAATTATGTTGGATGGCGGGGGGGAGTCGAGGCGTGGAGGGCCCACGATCGCGGAGGACGTTGCGGGGGGAGGAACGGAGTCGGCGGGGGAGGTGTGGCAACGGGGGCCTTCCATGCGGAGACGCCGGCTCGGCCCGCGACGAGCGACGGCGTCGTCCCTCGAGGGCGAGAGGTGTCCCAAACGAACGAGCGTCCGTTTCTCCTTGGAGAGGGGGGAGGGCGACGGGGCGTAGGCGCGGGCGACAAGTGGTGGGGGCGGGCTGTTGACGACGCCGTCGTCGATGCCGACGTCGCGGGAGTAATCCACGGCCGAGGCCGCGTCGACCGCCGAGAACTGGTAGAGGGATGGCAATTGGAAGCCCGTGACGTCGCGGGAAGGGGAGGCAGGGGGCGAGAGGGGACGGGAAGGGCCGTCGACCACAGGGGCGTCGCATATGGGGGCAGACTATGGGCAAGAACAACAACAACAACAATCACAACAACAAAAGACATCCAAAAACGAAGCAAGCATTAGTAAATGTGAACCACATGATACAAGCAAAGACATGGAGGCATTTCAAATCAATTTATTGAGTTTGGCGAGCCTCATGATGCTCTTGAATACATTATCGCGGGGGCTTAGCGCCGCATTGCCGAAGGGGTTGGACCTAACAAAAAATGGTATGCTACCGGCGTGGAGCACGAGCCTTCTAAGGTAGGGGGCTAGCCTATCGACCAAAAATGTGTCTTGCCTATCGCCGGTCCAAGTGTCCGGGAAGATGACGTTGCCCGGGGGGTTCAAGACGCTCTTGGTGGGGCTGTCGTCGATGAGGACGGTGTTCTCTGGAGTCGGCCACCACCCGTGCGGCGTCCCTTGCAGACGGGGGACGCCTCGCCAGAGTCTCGAGCGGAGGACCTTGAGGAACTGTTGTCCTCCGCCCCGACCGCCAAACTTGGGCACCGGTTGACCTTTCTCGTCGAGCAGCTCGTCGCAGTCCTCTTGGCCGAGGACGAGGCAAGGGCTCGGGAGATCGCGGAACAAGAAGTGCACGATGGGCTCGGTGTTCTCCATGACCATGGAGCTCCACACAATGACGTGAGCGAACTCGACCACCTCGCGAAGGAAGTCACGCAAGCCGGGACGGGCGCGGACAGCCTTGCGGTTAATGAGGGTGTCGAGCTCGCCGTCGTAGTCCCTTTCGTCGGGGTGACGGAAGGGACGCGTGGGGACCCTTGGGATGTGTTGGGTGTGACACAACACCCCGTTGAGGTCAAAAACGATGAAAGGTTTGTTCCGGGTGGGAGGTCCACTGGTAGAGGGGTTGCGACCAATCTCCGGGGGGTCCTGTGATGAACAACGCGACTAGTTTAATTCTATGATCCAATAATGAAATTTTGCGTAGAAAATGAAGACGGTGCATTATGGGGAAAGACGAGGAAGTGAGGAGAGTGCAAGGAAAATGTGCTCAAGGGCACACTTGCGAACGAGCGTTCGTGAATGAAGGCTGCGGGGGCGGTGCGCATCATTTACGAGCGCTCGTTCGTGAGCGCGGCTACACGTACATTAATGAGCGGTCATTCGCGAATGAGGTGGACAGTGGGTCGCAGCCTTTCACGAACGAGCGTTCGCGAATGAGGTGGGTATGCAAGAATCAACATAATCTCATCAACATATACAACATACGAGAAGGGGTCGAGGGCAGAGAATTTGAAGCAACGCGATGCAGATAACATAGGCTCATATATTAATCCGTTGAATATTTACATTTCTCACGTGATAGTCTATCACATTTTCCTAAGGCAAAATGATGCCGTGTCCTACAAAACTGTTCGGCCCTAAGGGGGACCGCTGAAGAGGGCTCTCGCAAGGCCACTGGATGTCGATGAAGAGAAAAACATCGCGATGTTAGAGAGGTTACGAACGCGCGTTCGTTAAAAAATGGTATTCTCAGAGGAGAGTTACCTCGTCATCGGGGGGAGGGGTAGCGGCGCTGGACCGAGCAGCAGGTCCCTCCTCAACGATTAACGAACGCGCGTTTGTAACCTCCACAGCTGCAGCCGCCTCTGTCTCCATGGCCTCTGCCTCACGCTCCGGTTGAGAGGCCTGTGTCGCCTGGATGCGCAGCGCGTCTTCTTCCTCGGCGCCCAGGTCGAGCGCGTCCATCCTGACATCCTCCATCCACGCCGCATGGGTTTCTTCCACGTCCATCCCATGCACCCCTGGTGCGTCATTGGGGCTCCCCTGCGTGTCCTCCACAATGACCATGTCAGTGTGTCGCGCAGAGTCATCGCCATGTCTGTCTACTACCCTGGGGACGACGGTGAAAGACGATGCATCGGTGTATGAGGGCAGTCCTACCCTTGAAGGGGGAGGGGTGAGGACTGGAGGACCTGAAGATTCACGAACGCGCGTTCGTAAATCCTCGTCCTCCTGGATGGCCGCCGCCACAGCATCGTGGGAGGTGGTCGAGGGAACCTCTGGTGGCGGAGGAGTGCCAACAGGCGTGGGGTGGGGCGCCTGCTGGCGGGAAGGCCCTCCGGTGAACATGCCCGGTGGAGGGGATTGGGAGGGGTATCCTCCAGTGAAGGGGTAGGCCGGCTGGGGGGGCGCCGAGAAGCTCTGCATACGCTGGAGCATGGCGAGGATGGCGTCCGTCTTCTCGTTCGACTGCCTCAGCTCCTCCTGAATTGCGAACATTTTCTTGGCATTCTCCTCTGCCGCCTTCGCCATGTCCTCCTTCATCTTTTGCTCGAGCTTGGCGTTAAGCTCGGCGACGGACAACGCCTCCTCTTTGACCCTCTTGTTTTTGTCAAAGTCTACCCCCAGCTCGACCATGATCTCCATGTCGCCCTCGTCCTCATCGGAGACCTCGATGATTGCCCCCGGAGGCAGCTCCACGTAGGGGGTCTTCTTCATCCTCCGCCTCGTGTTGCGGTACTGGTCCAACGTCGGTCGGGACCGTTGGTCCAGAAGGTCGAGGTTCTCCATCTTGGGAACCACGATCGGCCTGGGCGACACGGATGTTGAGCATCCCCCGGGAGTGCCGAATGCCTCTGCTCCAGACGTTCTCGCGGGGAGGACATCTTGGGTTGTCCCCGCCGACGACCCCGTGTATCCACCCGGAGTCCCTTGCACGTCGGATGGATTTCCCGACGGCGCCAAAATGCGGAGAGGAGTGACGTCCAAGGATCGGAGGATCGCCTCGACGTTGTAGGAGGGCGCGGGCTCGTCGTCGTCCGTCTCCATGGCGGGCATGCCTTCGTCGACGGGCATGTTGATGTCCGTCCTCGGGAGGGACATGTCCTCCAGGTCCATCGTGGAGGCCTTCGCCCTGTGCACGTGGAAGTCCTCCTCGTCGATGGCTTCAATGAAGCTGTTGACGACCAGCCCCAGCATCTGAGATTCAAGCAAATACGTTAGAAAATACGAACGTGCGTTCGTAAACATCAACGACGAGAAACAATGTCATCAAACCCAAGACAAGTTGAGGTGAACTTTACGAACGAGCGTTCGTAAATATTAGTTGGAGAGCTTACCATCGCAGCGTACATGAACTTGCTGCCGCCACAAACGTTGTACACGGTCTCTCCGCTTATTGCCACGCTTTGCAAAACGGAGACATAGAACTCCAACCTGAGTTCCATCGCCGGGAAGACAGTGTACAAGGTCTCCTGCAGCAGATCCTTGGGAGGGGGATGGGGGATGCTGTAGATCTTCTTGAACGTAGTGTTCGCCTTGACAGGGGCTCGCCCATTCCGCAGCGCGTTGTACGTCAAGAAGACGAGGCTGACCGCCCCCACCTGTTTGTTCCCCCTGGCCTCGTTGATGGCCACGATCCCTTCCGTCTTGGCGGGCACGTAAGTGCTGTGGAAGATGCTGTACTCAAATTTGATCGACTTCTCGTACAGGTCGACTACAGCAGAGAGCTTCTCCTGCTCGACTATCCACAGCCAAACGTGAGGCTCCCTCATGTCCGGAGATTTGTGCTCCTTGAACTTGGCCATGAAGGGGTCGTAGAAAGGTATGTCCTTCCCCCCCTGCCTCGACGCACCGGGGATCCCCCTGAAATCGATCAGGGCAAATGGGCACCCCCGTCGATCCTCCCTCACCTCGGCCCTGCTCATGGTCCGGTCCCACTTGGAAAATGTCACCCTCTCCACTCCTTTTGTCAACAGACAAAATCTGGCCACTCCTTCGAATGTGGCCAACCTCTTCCGCGTCAAAAAGCTTCTGTATTGCTCCACCTCTTGGGGATCCGTCTCGGTTTTCTTTGTCCTCTTGTTCCCCTTCTGCTTCAAAATGGAGGCGTGCTCCTTGACAAGACAACGCATTGAGGGTCCGGAGATGTTGTAGTCGACCTTGAACATCTTCCAGCTGGCCCAATTAATGTCCCCGTCGGCTAGGATGAGTGCGTACTCTGGTACTAGGGCGCTCAACTCCCTCATTGCAGCAGTCTTCAGCTTGCGGTGTTCGCACCATTCCTTGATGGAATACGTGCCGGGCTTGTGTCTTGGCCTCTTCAAAAATATCTTCGGGTATGGGATGGTTCTTCCCACAGTGTTCCCAAGAAGATGCACCGCGCACCTCTGCAACTCGGACTCTGTTAACCCTTGAAGGGACCTGAAGAACTCCCTCAGTAGTGGAGGGGCCTCCCCGGTCTTCTCCGCGCTGTACTTCTCCTCGGTGTCGGGGTTGACCAGATCGCCCGAGCTGTGCGCATCAAAAAATTGTGTCCACAACTCCCAAGTGTCCCTGTTGCAACAGATGAGGCGGAGCTCACCCTTGAGCTCCAGGACAGACTTGGTTGTTGTAGACTTCATGTCGATGGAGGAGAACTTGTCCACCATCGCGTCGCAGAATGCCTGCAGCAAGAAAAACATCAGTAACGCACAAAATACGAACGCACGTTTGTAAGTTTGAATGTCAAAGAACTTGAAAATTTGAATGTCAAAGATATTTACGAACGTTCGTTCGTAAACTCACCTTCCATTGTGGAGACGGCGTCTTCGCGTTCTCCCTTTCTTTAGGGGGGCACCCGTGGGCGACCCAGACGTCCCTTGCAGCCACTATGTTGGCTGCCCACGACGCCTCGAAGGCCTTGATTTTGTTGCCGGAGTTGAGGAAGGTGGATATCTTCCGCAGCTTGTCCCAATCGTCCGACCACACCAAGAACGCCTTCCAGTAGCGCAAGTCCTCCTTCAGCTCATGCTGGAAGTTGTCGTCCCTGAGAATTATTTGGGACGCCTCCAAGCTGTGTTGGCCGTCTATGATCCAGAACTCTCCATTCTGGATCCGTGGCCAGTCCTTCTCCGTCGGACGGGATGTCAGCCCCTTCGGCATGACGCAGACGGTCTGCCTGTCCCACTTGACGTTGTTCATTAGATTATTTATCTGCCACTTCACACCACCGCTTTCGCGAGAGCGAACCACCCATTTGTTGGGGGACATTTCGCACTTGAAGCAGTCCACGTTGAATGTGAAGTGGCGTCCCATGGGCCAGCAATCCTTCGAGTAGTTGTTGAAGTCTCGAAGGATCCTCGTGGCCTTCACAGCGTCAGGGTTCTCACCCTTTTTCAAGGGGGTGGGCATTATGACAGGCGAGGTCACCTCTGCGGTCTCCGTTACTCCCGATTTCTCCATCTCCTCCCTTGTCCTCTTCGATGGCGTGGAGTGTCTACTGGGGCCCTCCGTCGCCCTGCTAGCGGAAGGCACAGGCCTGGGTGCATGTCTAGATCCTCCTGCCCCTGATGTGGATGGTTTCCTGGGGCTCTTCTTCTTCTTGTTTGCCTCAGTGACCACACTGTTGTATTTGGAGATGTTCAATGCCAGGGCGTTCAATTTCCTTGCAGTCCAGTATGGGCTCAACGCATATTTGGAGAAGAGGCCGTCCAGGTCGAAGTGCTTGGCATCTTCCGCTACGTTATTGGTGGCGTATTGGTAGGAGAAGGTATTTTTCTGAAAATGTAACAAGAGGTTGATATGATCCTTCTTGTTCTTCATGTCCAGAATTACATACTCCCCCTGGGCCTCTATGGACTCTATCTCCCACGTCTTCATTTGAACCCACTGTTCGGGCTGGTCCGGTGTTGTCTCCAGCTCGTAGGTGAAGCGCATGCAGAAGAGGCCGTCCCCGATCTTCTCTGGCAGTGCCGTCCACTCCCCCATGAAGTCTTCCTTGGGGACATAGTTGTCGTTGCCGTTATCGTCTAACACCGACTCTGGGAGGCCATCGACCTTCACCGCGAACATCTCAATGGCGCTTCTGCTTGATCTTGCCATCTGCAACAGAATATAAACAATTAGTGACTTTACGAACGAACGTTCGTAAGTGACATGTATATCCCACAGACTACGCAGTGTTAATGCGTCTTTGCAATTGATGTAATTATATTTACGAACGTTCGCTCGTAAATGAGGGGTTGCAAGATCATATAAATTTTTAGTATTGAGTTTACGAACGAGCGTTCGTAAAAGATATGAAGATCAAAGAGACTACTCGTCATGAATGTGTTTGTAATATATTTGGTTATTTTTACGAACGATCGTTCGTAAAAGATATAGGTTTTATAGGTTTGGATTCATTTACGAACGTGCGTTCGTAAGTATGTCCATTTGGTCTATCTTTTCGGATATTTGGTTGATTTATCTTTCGTAAGTACATGTGATTTGTCTTATTGGTGTTCGCAAAATTGTATTTGTTCTTTAGATATTCATAGAGGTTCATATTTAAGTTAAGGTTCTTTCTGAGTGATATTTTGAGTATATTTACGAACGTGCGTTCGTAAATATAGATCATCTCAAAGAACGTGGAGTGCGTATTTACGAACGCACGTTCGTAAATGGAGGTTCGGTATGCAATGTATGTCCATTTACGAACGAGCGTTCGTAAATGGAGGTGGGTATGTAGTGTATGTCCATTTACGAACGAGCATTCGTATATGTGATGGTTTTGGGATCCCCTGTCCGTACATATATGTATTCGTGTATATACGAATACGTATATATACGTATATGTATATAACTCACTTATTAGTTACTCTGCTTGCAGCCGTGCCTGCAAAATTTTGGTCAGAATGATGCAATTCTTCAATCATAAAGCAATTGAGATGCAGAATGAGATGCAGAATGAAACATGAAGAAAAGAGTGATAGTTCACATTGCATGTAACAAAAGAAATTGAATTCAAGAAGCAACATTTTCAGAATGTGAGAGGAGTTGGAAAGGATAACAAATTACATTGAAATGCTGCACACTGCAATCCCTGCTTCTTCTCTTTCTGAAAATCCCAAAAATCCTCACAACTGCACACTCAATTGCCATTCAAATGCACACTCAGATAACTCTCTAATGCAGACCTCAAGCCTTCACAGCTTATATACAAACCCTAGTATACTCCTATGTACACAAAACTCACAACCTTGTAGCTCTCAAGCTTCTGAACTCTTAAGCAAACCCTAAACTCTCAAGCTTCCCTAAACTCTCAAGCTTCACTTCTGAAGCTTCCCTAAACTCTCAAGCTTCACTTCTGAAGCTTCCTTAAACTCTCAAGCTTCTAAAGATCACCCTCAAGCTCTCAATCCGAAACTCTGAAGCTTTCCTACTCAAGCTCTCAAGCTTTTGAAACTCACAAACTCTCACACTGAAAGCTTTCACAAACTCACAAGCTTTCACAATGAAAGCTTTCACAAACTCAAAAGCTTTCACACAAGCTCTCAATCTGAAATCTCTCAAAACTTGCAACAAAACTAATTTAAAACTTCAAGACTAAAAAAAGCAAGAGCTTCGCTCTCTAAACGCTCCGCTCCTCCTCTCCTCGAAATGACAAATGAGGAGAAGAGGAAGGGGCGCGGGGAGGTAGGTGCGCCGCTAGGGTTTCCCAGCACCTGCCACGTGGCACAACTCCACTGGCTAGGGTTGGGAGAGAGATGGGATGGGATGGTATGGGAGGTGATGGGAAGGGCTGGGATGGGATGGGATGCGATGGGAGATGGGAGATGGTTGTATATTGGAACCCTTCATGTTATTCTCATGCTTTGACATATTTATATGTAATGGACGCGTTTAAGGCATTAACTTGACAAGCTTAGTTCAAATACATGAATTTTACTCGTTTTATTTCCTTAGTACCTCTACATTTGGATTCCTTGTAAACATATTTTAGGAAAATATGCTCAGTTAATTCGTAATAAACAATGCATGTCACTCCCTAGGTTGTCAATGTAGAATCCACCCCCAAAGATATATATATGGTGTTTTAAAATATAGTTTATGTAAGAGCTAGATATCTTTCAATTAATTCGATGGTTCCTCAAATAAATATTACATGCAAAAAAGAATTCATAATAATATGAGATTGCGCAGAGTTGCTATACGATAGGATGTCAATTCAAGTTCTAATATTAGGTGTTAGCTTGAACTAATGCATTTCTGGAGTGGTCAACTATTTTGCTAGCATCAACTACGAGCTTGCGATGAATGAAGTTAATGCAATTACAAGGGTTTTTGAGGAGTCAATATTGTTTGTGTGTGTAATGTATCCTAGTAACAATCTAAAACCTAAACCCAAATACCACATACACAACTTTCACAAACCCTAAACCCCTAAACCCTACCCCCAAACCCTTACCCTAAACCCTAACCGCAAACCCTAAACCCTACATCCCTGCATCTTTTTATCTTACCAACCTTTCTTATATGTGGCCATGTTGTTTTCTGAGGGCAGGTCAAATTGGTCTACCAATGTTGGTTGGATGGAGAATGCTTAATTCCGTTCATAACAACTATAATAATTGATAATGATGGCAATTGTCAATTTCACATTCCAAATTAATAGATTTGAGATAAAACTTTGGTTTAAGTGATAAGTGAAATTTCAAATATTCCCACTTTCACCTTAATAGTTCTGAGTGAAATTTCATCACACAATCCACGATCTTATTATAATAACATGCATGTCTTAAGACTTCAATTTATATCAACACTTTAAGCTATGATGATGCACATCCTTCTCATAGGATGTAAAACATATATTAATTGTAAGTACATACTATTGTATGCACCATTCCAAATTAATAGTGCATTTCCCCAAACCCTAAAAGTCTATTTCCAATAGGACCTCAACTCATTTAATCATGTGTCAACTTAAACTAACAATCGAACAATGCATTCAACTATAAATATCACCAATGATCTAATAAACATTTAACCAATGTGTATCCGTACCCTTACAACAAGTGGACGAAAATTCAATTTCCAATAGGACGTCAAACACATAATAATTGTAACTATGATTCAACGTTACGGTAGCTAGTATGGTTTCAAGTCTCAATGATCATTACGCTATCATACTATGCAGCATTACAAATTGATTAATCCTTCCTACTCATGCCATTTTAATTCCTTATTTTCACACCTAGATACCATTTGAAAGAAGACCTAACTTACATATATTATTAGGTATAATTAGTTCATAGTGTCCTCAATCTACCCTAGTGCAAGCCATTATGGATTAACCCGATTTTTTAGTTGTATTCATGCACTTGGTGACCATATTACGGTCATTTTTTGATGTGAAACATATGATACCTATAATTTTAGGGGCGTCCGCAACATGTTTCTTAGCCACTCTGACCTCATTGTGTGTGTGTGTGTATATGTGTATATATATATATATATATATATATCTATGACTTCGACATTCATAACTTTATTAGGCATCAATTGTCAATTAACTTGGACTTCATACCTTACTCGCAAATCATTAAATATTCAATGTTAACCATCTCCATATTTAGACATTATGTGTATATATATATATATATATACGTATATACATATATTTCGATGAGACCTTGGTCACAACTAAGGTGTGCAACCGATTTATATATTTTCAATATGTTGGCGTGCATGCAAGGCATGTTCCATACATGACAATGCTATTTATATAATTCCGCATGGATGGAATGGGAGATTGTTAGGTCAAAGAAGGCGGCGGGAATCTGCTTTTTAAAAAGCATCCAAGGGATTTTGAACCAGCGGGGTGAAGTACTTAAAGCTCTTCCCCCCACAACAAAGCTCTTTTCAGCGGCACATGCAAGTGTGCGCTCTACAGACCTCACCGAACGCGCTCAAGCCATTTCGTGTGCGCCAACCCTACACCACCCAGGTACAGTACAGGCTGTACAAACCGCATATACCGCCGTAAATACCGGAACTTTACGAACGCACGTTCGTAAAGATGAAGAGCTTCAGGTTTAGACAAACGATTCGGACCTGGACATGGCAAGGATTTACGAACGCGCGTTCATAAATTCCACATGAGAGCATGTTCTGGATTGGGCTACTCATATGGATAGTCACATGCACGTAATCCATCTCAGTTATTTACGAACGTGCGTTCGTAAATATGCCTTCGAGGACCATGCAGACATATTTGACCCTTATCTATTGGTACCTGATGGTCGGTAATTTACGAACGTGCGTTCGTAAATCCCACAGGAGATCATGTTTTGGATTGAGCTACTCATGGATAGTCACATGCACATCATCCATGGCATTTATTTACGAACGTGCGTTCGTAAATATGCCTTCGAGTTTCATACATACATATTTGACCCTTGTCTATTGGTACCTGTTGGTCGGTAATTTACGAACGTGCGTTCGTAAATCCCACATGAGAGCATGTTCTGGATTGAGGTACTCATATGGTTAGTCACATGCACTTAATCCATGACAGTCATTTACGAACGTGCGTTCGTAAATATGCCTTCGAGGATCATACATACTTATTTGACCCGTATCTATTGTTACCTGATGGTCGGGAATTTACGAACGTTCGTTCGTAAATACATGTCATTATTGTCTACGCATCCAGCAACACATCTTCATTCATGCACATCAGTATGGCAGTAATTTACGAACACAGAATAGCAAGAAAAATATGCTCATCGCTCGTCCGTGAAGGATGTGAACACGGGGTCGCACCCATTTACGAACGTCCGTTCGTAAATGGGTAGGTACGCAAAAGTCAACATAATCAAATTCACAATATGGAGGTGCTCAGTGTTCAAAATATTGTTGGAGTTGATTCAGGCATCATCTGCAGATTTGCTAATTTTGTGCGTATGGACAAGTGTTCTCTTGTGATAGTATATCGCGCAGGTTCCTAAGTCAACATGGTACTTTGACCTACAAAACCGATATTCCTCAGGGTGCTCTCATTTGAGGGATCTCGAAGGCCGCCGGATGTACATGGAGAAGTTACTGAGGTCACGAACGCGCGTTCGTAAATGCATGTGGCGTTCTCGGATTTCTGATTTCGTCGTCGGTTGTATGTGGACAGGCGCTGGTCCGAACAGCAGGGCCCTCCTGGACGACTAACGAGTGTTCTCCTCTTTGTCCATGTATTGTTTACATTAGTGAACAACCTAGACGTATGCTTAAAACGTTTTTTTGGGACGCGCGTTCGTCTTTGTGCGTGAGGTTCTCCAATGGTGCACCAAAATTTGTTTGTCAATTTTGGGCCATTTATCTCCACATATATTCTATCCTCTCTTGTATGCATTGCGGTGGTGGTTGGGTTGATCATGTCCTGGTGGTTGGTCTAGGCTGTATGGCGTTGCATGTGGGTGATAGTTCATTGGAGTTGTCGACGTATGCATCGTCATCCGATGCTGAATGTGAACTGTCTTCCCCGTCGGCAGATAGTAATGGTGTGCCAAACGTGAGGGGGGTGTTTGTGGATACATCCTCCCATGAATCTTTGGAAGTCCACGAACAATCTCTGCATTCCGGAGATGACCACGATGACATTCCGTTGTGTGCCGGTTTCGGGAGGGAGCAATGGGTTGGCCTTGATGTCGTTCTACTCAACGAGGTTGGTGTCCCGGTGGCAGATGGTATATGTAGAAACTCCAATCCCCGTGATTGTGTCGATGCCAACGCCCTAGGTCTCGATGATGTTGGCGTGTGCATCTTGAACTCTTTGCTTCCGGTAGAGTTCCCGGTGACATGGAGATTTTCCTTGCGTCGATGGCCGCTTCGTCGAGTTCTACATGAGGAAGTGAGTTTGTGGGATCATGAGCGGCGGCATAAGCAAACACAATTAGCTTTGTTGGCCACAACACGTCCTCGCAAAGGCCTCCGTAGATATGATTCAAACCGTGTGCCTCGCGGAGGTAAGGAGCGTCAACGGGATCGGCTTTTGGGGGACGAATCTATCCGTCTAGTGTCCGGCAAGGATTGTTGCGCGAGGAAATGTTGCCAATTTTTCCCGCGGGAGAAAATTAGATCTCTGCGTCAAGAGATGTGGCTTGCGGATTTTCGTATGAGGTCGGCTAAGAAACTCGAGGTCCACAGAAATTTGCACCTTGATACCCATGGGCATAAGGTGGTGACACTTGAGAATGTTGATGTGTGTTGTACAGCGTGGTATACCATCCACGCCGTCTCCAAGGCTGACTTTTATAGGTTTCGAAAATATTCATCGTTGGGTCGCCGCTCTCGATTTCATGGCAACTCGGGCACAAAGAAACCTAGGGAGGCTACATTGCAAGCGTCCGCGACACTATCCACCATCATAGTGCCATTGGCCGATGCAATGCCCCACAAGACGAGGACATTGTCGTCAGGGGAGAAGGTTGTTCAAATGGTGTTGCCCACGGGCACAAAATGGAAGAACATCTTAACGGACATCAATGAAGTGGGTCGCATAGCGGGATGTGGGCCCATTTCTTTGTCCAAGTTGAGTGTGATTAAAAACCAGCAGTTTGCGGAATACATTCTGAAAAGACCCGGGGACAAGTTCGCTAGATGTACGACGTGTGAAAAATACAAAGGTCTTCGAGACGCCCACCCCATAGGCACTGAATCTCATTCCAGACACCAGAAAAAATATATTGAACATGTCAACAATCAAGAGGCACACCGTCAAGATTACTATAAGAATCGTGCTCTATCCATAATGAGGCCCACAGAAGTTCTAACAGTCATCCATGATAAAATGGACCACGCCAAGACCGCATGCCCTTGTTATGCACGCAAAATAAAGGCCACGGATGGTCTCTTCAAGTTGCCCGTAGCTGTCACAGGTTTGTATGAAATCACAACTACGTGTTTAAAGTCTATCCAATTTTCTTGGGTGTGTTTGGCAAATGTCCAACTCCATACATCCGTTTAGTGGTTATTTGATTATTTTGGTCACGCATCGTTTGTTTTTTCCAGGTATGATTGCCCACGGCCATGGGGACGTAAAGTATGCCCATTATGGTTTGGATTTTTACCCTGGGGATGCTAACCACACGGTGGGTTCATTTGCAAAACTGTTGCGCGATCTTGAGAAGCCACCGGTACATTCTTCCCGTGCACTTTTTGATGGTTGTGGAACCACATCCCTTTATGAGGCAGTGCTTTTGGGGAAGGAGGTTTGTATGTCGTCATTGCCAGAACCACCCGGAGAGCCCATTTGTGCAAAACCATTGCCTCCAACTCTCCACGTTCAACTTGATAATTGTGCGAAGGACAACAAATGTCGATACGTATTTTGTTTTTGGTCATTGCTCGTGGCGAAAGGAATCTTCAAGGAGGTGTTTGTGTCTTTCTTGATGGTGGGACATACACACGACGACATTGATGCATCATTCGGACGGTGGAGCATGAAGTTGCATGAAGAAGATTTTCCAACCATACCTCTTCTTATGAAATCGTATATGGATTTGGACCATATGCCAGTAATTCCGCACTTGATTGAGGAAGTACCAAATTTCAAGGCCTTCATCAAGCCATACATGTTGAAGGGAGGGGACCGTTTGGTGGGGCATACCAAAGCACAACAATTCCGATTTTATATGAGGGACGATGGTCTCCCGGCCATGCAATTCAAGCTTTTGTGCACATCTCCTAATTGGGGCCCGGATGATGGTATACTCGTATGGCGTCAAGACAATGATGGGAAATGTTTGGTCCCGGATGGGGAACCAAAGCCTTGCAAACCCGAACCCATGAGGAATGGGCCGGAAATCATCAAAGGCATATCCGGATTCATTGAATATTGGAAAGAGTTGTGCGAGGAGGACATCACAAGACGTGTTAGAGATACCCATGAACCGTTGATCGCGTATTGGGATCGCATTCGCTCAGCCTTGATGACACTTGGTGGCGACACCCGTACGACTTTGACACAAGGATTTTGGCCACAAAGTCGTTTGACGGTTGTCGAGTCCGATACTATGTTTTTCAGCAATGGAGACGTTCGTGAAGAGTTCGCAATGGACGAGCATTACGTTGGCCCTGCCCGCAATCGACCGGCACCGTCGTTTCGTGTAGGTGTTGATTGCCATGAAGGGTATTTGGTCCTCGTACGAGCTGGGGATGAGGAGCATCCCAAGCCAATTTGGTTGGTAAAAGCATTGTCTTCACCCAATTTTGTTCGAACTAGCCCCAACTTTCGTCAAATTGAGGTGGAATATTGTCGTCCAAGCACTAAAGACCACAACGTGCTCCGCACTTATTTAGGTTGGGACACCAAAAAGAATTTTAAGTGGACAGTGGACTCAGCGTACACACCGGTTTGGATAAACACGGATACTATACTTTGTGCTTGGAAGCCGCGCAAAGGTTCCAACACAGAAGCAATGACCATCCCCCAAAAACATATAGATTTTGCCAAAGACAACTTGGCACGTATTGCAGCTGCGGAAAATGACGCCGAGAATGGATATGAAGCGGAAGATGGAGATGGGTAAACATAACATAGGTGAAAGTTAACGGCGGGAAAAAACATTAGTACTTAGTAGTCTTGGTTTTTAATAGACTTAGTAGACTTGTCACACTCCATTGTGGTATACGTTTGGGATGTGCCATCCAAAACCATAAGAACCTTACTTATGGGATGCGCACCCCAAACTCTATAATGACATAAACCATTTGTTTTTTATATTCGCTTGTTATTTTCCACATGGAGTTCACGTTTTCATTATAATTGCAATTTTCTATTTTTAGTATTAGGAATATTCTTTACGTGCGAATTTTTAAATTGTCATGTTCTTGATGTTCCCAACATTCCATATGCCCACAATATTGGCATCCCAAACTATGGGCATATTTTATTTTGAGACTTTCAAAAGTCTCCGATTAACGAATATAGTGTTATTTTTGGCGGCATTGGTTTCGTGCTTCTTGTGTTCTTTGTGAATGAATATATGAAGGTTGCAGATGGCACCATCATGTGTGGTGGTTGGGCAACTAGCTAGCGAGTAGGGGACGGTGTGGGTTATGTGTATGTGTGGATTGGGGGTGTTGTTGTCTTTGTGTACTCCTTCATTTGGTAGGGCATTTGCCTTCTCATTTCCAATGATTCTTATGTGTGCTCGGACTTTGTGGACAGAGATTTTGTGTGTGGCTCAATATATTTGATGTATGATTGCTACAATGAGGAGTTTGTCTAGCAGATGATATTGTGAGAATGGGTGCCTGATGGGGTTGTTGATTAGGAATATGTTGTTGAGACTATTTGTACCGATGTGAGTGTCGACGGGGGTGATTCTTATGGTTTTTATGGCAATTAGAATGGCATTGAGTTCGGCTTGTAGGATGTTTTGATATCCAGGGAGTCTTTATAATATTTGTGTGTTTTGATGGGGCTATAGATTCCTAAGCCGGCCATGTTTCCTTTCTATATCTCTCTTGGAGTTATGGTGGGGGGGGGGGGGGATGAATGAGTCGCCTATGAATATGCATGTGGGAGGGGTGTTGTTGAGGTTGTGGTGCGGGGGAGGTCTACTCGGGGTGTGGATTTCCATGCATTTGGGAATTTAACATTGTATACTATAGGGTGGGTTGATTATGATGGGTATTTATGTGGATATTGTGGATTTTTTGTAGGGTTTGTTGAAGATATCTTGGTGTTTGCATGTTGCTGGGAGGGTGTGTTTGGTTGTGGATGTAGATTATGGATGTGATGGATGGCTATGTGTATTGGTAGTATTTTGGCCATTCCAGTGTGGGGTTGTAGCATATGGCTTAAGGTGGAATAGTGGTTATTGTGTGGATATCTACATGTTGGGTGAGGGGGAGGTGTTGGTTTGACCAATCTCAGTGGTTGACTATTAGTATGGTTGTTGTGTTGTGGTCTTCCTTGGCAACCATTCTAGCCAGTGTATGGCTTCCAAGGTGGTGTTGTGGTCGGTTGGGTGTGGCAGTCTGATACTGGTTCATTTGGAGTTTTGAGAGTGTCCCATAGGTTCGAATAGGATGTCGCGTTTGTGGGGTGAGTGGTATTGTGTTAGTTGTATAGGGCATGTGAGGGGGGAGGAGTAGTAGGAGTGTGTGGTATTGAATTATTCAGTAAATAGTTTTGTGATTTCAGGGTGCATGGTTTTGTGTTGGTTGACATGGAGGATAATTGTGTTTGTATTAGCCATAGCATTTTGAAGTCTTGTGGGGGAGGGTGGAGGGGTGGAGTAAGGTTGGGTAGGTTGGTGCATAGGTATCTATTCCAAAGCTAGGGCATGTGTTCTATGGTGATTGTGGCCATATATCTACCTTGTTGGTGGTATATGTGAGTTCATTTTGGGTGAGGGTGGGAAATTTTTGTTTTTGTAGATAATGTTGTGTGTTTGGATGTATGCCTTAACATTATTGAGTTTGAGTTTGAGTTTGGATTTGTTCGGGGATCTTGAGATGGTGCATTTGGAGAAGTTAAGGTTCATGTGGGACCATCCCGCAAACTTTTGAAGTTTATAGATTTGTGGTTGTATTGCTTGGATGTCGTTTGTGATTATTGCAAGATTTCCTTGTATACGGTTGTGGTGCATGTGGCTTGGGAGGTGGTGAAGTGGTAACCTAGGTTGTCTTTTTCTAACCATCATAAAAGGGGTTCTAGGAACATGATGAAAAGGTAGGGGCTAAGAGTTGTCACCTTGGAAGGTGCCTCTGCTTATTTGTATGGGTGGCATGGTTTCAAAGTGGCTACCAAAGAATGATGTGGAGTTCACATATATGTCTCCCACTAGTTCAACTAAATCTTGGGGGCACCCTAGGTCCTCCATTAAGGCTAGTAGTCATGTGTGGTTGATGGAGCTGAATGCATTTTGAAAGTCCGTATATGTTAACTATGTGTCTTTGTTTGTTAATTTGGTGTCTTCGAGGATGGTGAGGATCATTTGGATTTGTCATGTGATATTTCATTGTGACCCAAATACTTCTTGGTTGAAATGTAGAAGCCAGTGTTTTTCACCACAACTTGTTAGGAGAGATGTGAGGGTGCTCATATACAATTTGTTGGTTAGTCTGTAGTTTGAGAGCAAGAGGAGGTCATCTTTTTTGTGTAGGACATTTTTACTGTGTTTCCAAAAGATTGATATTTCTCTTTATTTGTAGCATTCTTAAAAGAAGAACATGTCTTGGCATGAGGGGGGTAATGCCTTGATTATTTCATTTGTGATATTGTCAGGACTCGGGGCCTTGCCCCAGGATAATTTTTTGAGGCTGTTGTCATGTACTTCTTGGAAAAAAAATATTATATATTAGAGAATTGGGTGTGCCTCTTTTTTCTAGAATTATGCTGTTGGAGAGGCAATGAGTCACTTGTAAGACAGGCGTGCATTCCAATTTGCTCCAGCACAGAGCACCTTTTTTTTATTAGGTCCTGTTGTGGTACACATGTTCATTGTAGTCACAATTACTTCAATAAACATATCTATATTCACACCCTTTGATGTCAGAAGGGTATGCGCAGTTCTGCATATATGTTACATGTCCAATCTCTAGTAGATGCTCGCACTGAGAAGAATTTGTCTTGGGCAACCTCATGTCTCCATTCCACTCCTAGTGATTGTGCCTCTCCTGATGCCCTCCTGTTTCAGGGCAATTCATATTAAGTCCATGTAATCATTCATGGCATTGTCAATCTAGGCAACCAATTCTATGAATGTATACAGAGGTGCCACACGATTACAGTGTAATTGTACATCACTAAGGCTGCCACACTAATCTTTAACTTGCCATGTAAAGTTGACACAATGTTTTGAAACCCACATGTATCAGAATAAACAGGATTTTATGCAAGGTGAACGTATATGCATTTTACTTTGCGAGCAAAACAGCACAAAGAAAATTCTGACCTATAATTCCATCCCCATTGATTGCGCTGTCTGGTGTGCGAGGTGGTCACATTGAGTTGTGTTGATCCACTCATGTCATTTGTGACTTTTAAGGCAACCTCCAGAGCACCTTGTGCCACGTGCTTGGCTTCCACACTACCATGGAAAATAATAATTATAAGTACTGGCATACAACTACATTGAGTACTTATTGATAAAATCAAAAACCTTAGAGGAGATGCAAACTAACACTTCATATTTTTGTGTTGCATCTTGCTAAACTGAAATGCCAAATACAATAGCCACCATCATGGGTACATACCATATATGATTACTTTGATCAAAATTTGTTGTGAAAGAAGTCCCTAATGTATTTCGATCACCAATGCGCTGCTGTCCATTCACACACACCTCATGGCTGTCTCGAAAGTCGGTGGTGAAGCTGTTGCAATTGCACACAAGCAAACTATTCACAAAACATTCTTTGGTAGCATTGACAAGAAAAGGAGCCAACTTGAAAGACTACTCTTCTTGATCTACTTTCATCGGTACCTTCATTGCTTCAAATCACAAATTCCTCTGCAGTAGAAGGTACTATTCACCTGTTTGAGATATGTCCTGAGCCAAAAATCGGAACAGCAGCCTCCAGTCTAACTGAATGCTGGCCACTGAACCAGTCAGAAAGGACATAAGTTAAAGTTTACCAATATAGAGGGCATGTATTGTTAGTAAACAGAGATCCAATATGTGATCAATGCAATGAAAACATCCAGCAACATTCCACTTTCATTGAAAAGGTAATGATGAAGAACCAAGAGAGCTGGCAACACCAAGAGAACTGGGAAAAAAGGATCACATGCAGCAGAAAGGCAATATGCATACCTTAAATTAGTCATATAGGAGTTGCTTAGAGTCATATTGTGCTTGAGAGTCTTCTTTGATTGCAGCCGCAGTAATCTATCTCCTGTCCTTAAATTGGCAATCAAACTGTTTGACACCTGTATTCAAGGACAACTAAAACTGTAAGATTGCAGGCTTTTGTCATCCCATCCCATCTGATTCTTTAATCAGCTGAGTGCAGGCAAGGCATTTGATCTCCAGCATTGCAATAAAATGTAAAAATTGAAACATCTCAAAAAAGGACATGCAGAACAATCATTTCCCTTGAATTCTCAATATTTGTCTCATGATTCAAGGTTTTTAGATTGCCTCACTTTTTTTGTCTCCTTCTCTTGCTCCAACTCCACTTCCAGTGTGGGATCTCCTAAGGAGGCCGTATGGAAACTGTCATACAACACAATTTATTTGACATATCAACTTTGGAACCAAAGTAAAGCATACAAATCAAGGTCTGATTGTATAGCAAATTCAAGTTCATCCTCAATGGATATGAAGTAAGTGAACACATTCACCTTGATCCAAGTAGACGCAATCCTGAACCATCAGGTTTATGATGTGCATCGCTTAGGGTATGCTGGAGCTTGCTGGAGTTAGCAACCATGTAAAGACAAAAGAGTGCATAGGAAATGTCCCACTACATCCAAACCACACTGATAGTCCAACACAAGTCAAGCAGAAAAATTGTACCATGTTGAAAGTCTTGAGGCTGGAACTATGACATGGGAGGTATTGAAGGTGAAATCTGCACCTGTTAAAAAAAACAGACATATTACTATTAGATTGAAGTAACATGATGTCATGATGACATCATGTTAATAACACACAAAAGGATAAATTCTGTTACAAAGTTCAAATGAGTTGCAATGAAAGACCATGACGTGATTGTTCAATCAAGTTTGTCAATGCAGCTACTTGTGACTCACCTCCTTTCAGAAAGAACATGACGTGATTGTTCAATCAAGTTTGTCAGTGCAGCTACTTGTGACTCACCTCCTTTCAGATCGTTTGCATAATGTGTTGCAAGTATGTTGTTTGCATCAAGTTTATGAGAAGTTGACATCCATATAGACTTGTCCATCCCTAAACACCCTTGCTCAAAGCATGTTGAAACTGCAAACAAGAGACACTTCAACTTCAGTACAAAAAGAAACTATACAAAAAGATGCTATACACAAACCCTACCAACTTTATAAACTGTAGTACTAATGATTTGATTAGCAGGCTTCCTCAGCACCTAATAGCCATATGTAGTCAACCTGAATGGTTCTCGCCTATTGATGTGTATTCCTCCAACTTCCTTCCTTGCTCTAGCTCACTGAAAGCAAATACATCCTTGTCTGGCTGCAGAACAAGTGACCAATAAATCACATTCAGTGTGCAAACTCAGTGTATGCATCACAAGCCGTATGTGATACCTACAAACTTTTGCAAGGCAAAGCAGGACCTTGACAGACCTTCCTAGCAAATATACAACATCTTTAGTGAAAGTTAATTCCTTGCAAGTTGTAAATGCAAATTGACAACAGTCAACTGCAGGAAAATTTGACCTGCAACCTAACTTAAAGGGTGAGATAGAACAAAGTGAAGATGCTCACATCAACCAAATAAAGCACCCCTATTGGTGAAGACAAGCTTTGACTACAGCTTTTCCGTCTCCCATTCCAGAATTCAGATTCAACCCTTCCTGAAGTTGAGGCTGCAAGGATGGCCTCAAATGGCATTGCTCCAGGGCCACAATCAAGTCTTACAGACTGTGACATAGCCTCTAATAGAAGAGGTGTAGTATGTTTTGCCCTTCTGCTAGGTACCTGAATGGTGGGAGTTATGTATTTTGTGAGTAAAGTTTCCTTCAACTACGAATATTATCTCGAGTAGCTCTTCAGAACTTTCAAATACTGCAAAGTCACAAAAGCAGAGCCTGGAGTGACCCACCCATGCTTTATTGGGAAATCTCACCTGCAAGGTTTGTAATATCTGTTGAAATTGCACTGCAGGGCCTTTCTCTGCCAAATATTCTTGATGTTCCACCAAGAACTCCTGCTCATGATCAGTGGTTTTCTCATCTTGGTGAATCGCATGAGAATCGTGAACAAAATCCCTTATCGTCCCTTCTGAATAGACAGGCTTTGGAGGATTATCAAACCATGAGCTTCCATCCCACCAGCACGCATCTTCTCTAAGAAGCACTGAGATGCTGCAGTCATTTAAAGTAGTCCCAGCTCGTAAAGTGGTTTGATTGATTCTTGACAAATTGTCCCCAATTTCCTGAAAACCAACCAACACCCACTCAGGCAATATTCAGATAGAGAGTGCTGCAGTCTGGAAGCAAGTCCCAGCAAAGTGGTTCATTGAAATCTACAGAAGCTACACCTATTCTGGATTCAATAGCTATATCGAGAGGGCATCATCCACAATCTGCTGCCAACAGCACATCACCGAAAACGTGTAGATTTAAATCTAATATGACAATACCCATCTGAAAGATCAGAATACACAAGATGCTTACCTCTACTACCGGGTTAATGCTCGGTGTAACTTCGCTAATATCTGTCGCCGACTCTCCAGTAAAGAATCCCTGAATTCCCACAATTCCGAATATGTTTCCTTCAGATGGCCTTCTGTTCCAAATCCCTTCACCATGGTGGGCTGACGTCCAGGACGAAGGCAAAAACATAGAAGGCAGCAAAGAGAAGAACAATGCTGCTGGCGACGATGATTTTGAAGCTTGTGATGATTGAGCGTATCTCTCGCTTCCACCTATTGCAATTTGGTGGCCCTCGGAAGGATTCCCAGGGTAATTCAAACCTCTCCGTCGATATGCGACCCGATTTTGCGCGTCCATTTGTTACAAAGGGCACTGCGCTCTTCCTTCCTTTAGGAAACCTCTTGTTTCCAGGGCTTCGGGCTCATTAGGCTCAAGAACCACAATCCTCTCTAGGTACACACAAAATTCAAAGTAGCAACTGAATATGCTCAAGACGCTCGCACCTCCGCTCAAAAATAACAAAAATAACTCAATCCGGAATCCAAGTCCACTCAAAGATTCCAAACCGTCACAACCAAAACCTCCTTCCGTCACAAAACACACTACACCTCAGAAAACAAAACAGATGGAAATAACTCCCACTCAAATAACCAGCTCAGGAAAAGGACAAGTTTATCAAATCCAGAACAATTAAGCTAGCGAGAAATGCAATGGAGTGCATCGAAGAAGCGAAAAGCGATGCATGTATTGGATGAGTGCATTGGGAGCAAACCCTACCCAAACCAAACCAAACCAAAACCAAAACCAATAACAACCAAACCAGCTCAACCAGCCAAGTTGAGCGGTTCCAAGGCAATCAACCTAAACAAAAGTCCATAAAACGAGGTAAAAAAAATATATCTTAATTAGAGATGGAACAACAATTAAAAAAAAAATGGCTACAAGGAACTTCCAGTGAGCGGGAGGAAATGGAACAGAAGCAGCTATGCAAAGCCAAGTTGAGCGATAGCGAACCAGTCAAAAAAAAAGAGGACACACGCATTGCCGTGCATTCAAGATGTATTAGAGATTAAAAAGAAGCTTGAGAAACATCAAAAATCAGCCCAAATGGCGATGGCGGATGCGAACAAAAAGCTCGGGATTGCGTTGGCAATCCTCCTCTCAGGGCTTCGGACGAGAGGAGCTCAGGAGGACGAAGCCGAGGACGGGCCGCCCGCGATACGATCCGGCCGGGCCGGGCCGGGTGCGGCCGTTATATGAGGGGCCAGGGAAACTGGAGCGTCCTTTTGGGTATAATTCCAGTTGGCTTTATTACTCTGGTGTGAACAGGGGTTTTACTAAGCCCTAGTTTGAAATTTAAATGTTGGAGGTACGGGCGCTGGGGGTTTTTTCAAACTTTGTGGACATAGAAGCCATTGTGTTAACGTACACACATCTTAGGGCCGGTTTAGACTACAATGAAGAAGTGCACCAGTCAAGAATTTTAAAGGAACGAAGCGATATGATTGGTTATGAAATGGGTTCTTCACTGGCTGGGATTTACACTATGGCCAAGACTTCTCCAGCGGGAAACTTCAAGCATCAATGAAAAAATGACATGGCAGCCAACAAGGCACACTTTTTTGTTGGGAGAATTCTCTGGAGGTCAAGTTTCTTGGGCAACCTCGAACTCTTGGACAAGAAACTTGGCCTCAAGAGAACTCCAACGTGAGACACTTTTTAATTTGGTGTTTTTTTCCATTTTGTTTGCCATAACAACTATTGCCTCAAATAACCTTGTCTTGAGCTAAAATTCTTCCTCGTTGTAGTCAAAACCAACCCTGGGATTCCAACTTGGGATTCGTGGCATCCATGTAACCTCATCTATCATGGATGAAGGGGCTCTAGTGAATAAGAAGTCTCCTATAAGGTTAGGGTTGGCCGATTCATTTCAACATGATTCCTTTAGACTAATTTGGGGTCTCTAATTCTATTCCATAATCAATTCGTTTAAATATAGTCATTTAATATATGTTATAATTTAGTTCATTGCGTTTCACCTTCGCTATGGGTTTACATGGACGTTACAAATCCCTAGCCTTGGATTCTCGATGGAAGTTTTGTTGTAATTTACACATAAGGCAATGCAATTTCAAATTCCATCTTCTTCTCTTTTCTTCTAAGGTATGTGGGTGTTATTTGGTTACTTTTCTTAATCAAACACCCATATTTGATTGGTGTGTGGTTTGGTGAGGATCAAAGAACAAACACCATATAGACACATGTTTTAAATACATTGGATTATGTCTCCAAAATCTATAAATTAATTCGCACTCAATAGTGAACACAATTGGGAGAGCTAATATTTAGTTTAGAAATCAAGAAATGGGCACTTCCACTTACCATAACTAAATAAGAGAAGGTCCGTCTTTCAATCCAATTTGTGTTGAATCTTAATCATAGATTTGCTAATGCAACACAAGTTTGTTGTGTAAGTCTTACAACCAGTAGAAGTTAGAGAACATGCAAAACTATACCAAATAACACATGCATACTTAATTCTTTTTTAATCTATATTCTCGGCCTAGACAAGGCCACCTATATCCTATGTACATATGTATCCTTCATGACCGTTGTAGTATTATAGAGGGCTCCCTATTCTGACACAAAATGTTTATTTTTCCCTCAAATATTGCCATGTGTCATGTTCACATTTGCCACTACCCACTTGGATCCCATGTAGAAACTACATTCCAACACATGAGCCCTCCATGGTATATTGAGGAGTCCTTAGAAACTTAGAAGAAATAAAGAAAAAGAATGTTTGTTTGTTCCTTTCACATAGACATGAATGGGAGTTTGTTCAATCCTACATTGGTCATGTTTTATTAAGCTCTTGGTATGATCAATTCCTTCCTTTCAAAAGGTGGGCTCACTTAAGTTCCACATTATCCTAAGTAATACCTATGGTGGGTCCACTAGTGGTTGTGTGGTTGTCAAGTTGCCTTTTGTTGAGAACTAAGTTTGTGAGATACTTTATGGTTGTTTGGTGTATGTGTTTCATGAACCCCTTTAAATGTTTAACACATAAAAATCATACAGAAGTTCACATTATACAAACATATTTAGTACAACTTTACATCTAAACAAATTCATAATATCAATAAATAAATAAATAAATAAATATATATATATGCAATTTGCCCTAAAATCCTTAATCAATATTAGAGTTATTCATTCATTAAACCGGAATTTCGATTGGGAGTTGGTTATTTTGCATACAATATTTTTCATATTCAGTAAGTTATGGATGCATGCTTGGAGATGGTGTGAAGGTTTCAACAAAGAATATTTCATATCAATTCATTGGGGACTAAACTCATTTTGGCAACTCTGGGCATGCCCAAATGAGTTTGGCCCTTAACAAACCAATATAAACAGTTATGTGTTCAAACCTCCCCACCAACTCCAAGCATGTACCAAAAACCTACCAAACATGGGAAGTATCGTATGCAAAACAAACAACTCCCGACCAAAGTCCAATTTAATTAATGGATATCTCTATTGTCTTCCCTAAAATCCACAAGTGTTGTTCCCATGCCGCCACATGCCGTTGAATGGACTCCACATGCCACCTTTCCCAAAAGATGTCTCCCCCCTGTAAGTAATCACCTAGCAATCCAACATCAAAGGACCCTCTAGTGGAGAGTAAAAGATCATTTTTTTAAAAACAACTTGCAAATTTTTGTAGGTTGCATATGGATTTTTTTTATCGAATTATTTTATAGACTTTGCCAATCTAAGAGACTTTTTTGGAAAAATCCAAGCTATTTAACTTGCTTGAATTTATTTATTTTTCTTCTTAAAGTGTCGCTTTTAGACTCGACTACCCTTAGGTGACATATGTATGGCCCACAACTAAGGGGGACCAACAATCAACACATTTATTAACCATTTAGGTGATTATTTCTTTTCTAGGTTGTATGATGGGGTAGGCAACATAACATTATTCACCTAAATATGTATGTTGGGACCAAGAATTAGCCAAATTTTATACATAATTACATTTTATTTATTCTCACAACAAAACACAACACTGGCAATTTCATGCTGGAAAACTCAAGTAAAACAATGTGTTGATGTTATTATTAAATTAGGAGGGGTCCAGTAATTGGATCCCTTATGGCCAAAACCCCAATATATAACCCAAGGGGTGGAATGTCCCCCACATTGATCAAGAAAGCCGCAACTTCAGCAGCGTTGTCTTGTTTCCTTGAGAAGATCTGCCGAGAAACGTGCAACATCTTTCTCAACAATAAGCAAGAAATAAGCATTCCGTCAACCAATAACAGTAGTACTGGGAACACTTTCCAGGTTTTTTGTTGCTACTAGAGAAATTTGCGAAAGCACGATTCCATTGGAAAAGGAAACCACTACGCTTTCCTTCCTTGCATCTGATATCAACTTTCTTGCCACCAATACACCAAAGTAAGACTGCACTGATGACTTAACTTACTTTTAGGATTGTGAGCACTACATTACTCCGCCTACTCACAAGGTACCTATTTTCAAACACAGTCTCGGTCATGTGTGTCGTCCAAAATGCAGTCAAATTATCACTACCTTCACAATGGTGCAAAATTGATCCGGATTCCGAAGAACCACAAACCGCCAACCGACAAACATATATCCTTAAGAGAGGGGGAAAAAATGTAGCTCATACCTTCTGAACGCCCTTCGCAATTTTATAGACGCGTGCATTACAATCTATATGCTGCTCAACTTTGAACTGAACTATCCATTTCCGCTCCAAACCCTTTCAGACCCATCGCCGCACACACAACTCATTCAATTGCATCCACAAACCTAACTCCGATAACCATCGTAAGGAGGTTGTTGAACCAAATCAAACAGGTAGTCGCAAAATACAAGTTCGAGGGACGAAACTCCAACTCTCAGGCTGCCACCTCTTCAATAATCCTCGCCTCCTTTTGCACGCCATTTCATTTAACACACAACTCTTGTGTCACCAAAACCTTCATCCATTGCCAAACTGGTAGTGTACATAGGTGATCGCTTCGTCTTTCACATGGATAAGCTAGCACAACGAAAGGCGAATAGGTAAGCTAAGTTAAGTTAAGCCATCGCTAAGTGACGGAAAACGAAGATCTCTTAAAACCAGTGCAAATGTGATTTGATGTTGGGAAGCGATAAAAAGGTGAAAGGAAGAAAAAAAAGTTGATTATTAAAAGTTGTTTGAGATGTTTTCGCGCAGACATACAAGATGTGTTGCGCAGTCATTGCGGTCATCGACGAGCACTTGTGCATTCCACGCATGCAACACCTCATCCATGCTTGTTTATTTATCGATCACCATGGTTGAGTGAACGTTGATCATTCCTGTACCTTTGGAAAGATCAACATATTTCAGAACAATCTTCTCCTCGAGTGACCATTTTGTTACAAACTCCAACTCCAATGTCCTTCGCTCTTTTAAAGTCTTCCTCACAAAATCTGATTTTCTGTACCCATGAATCTGTTTGGCAAATGCATATATGCTTTTCATGACTTCCACCAAATTATCACATCCCATGGCATGCTTTACAATAATTTTTTTGGATACTTCAGAAAATCTTCCAATGTCAACAATTGGGACTTCCAATTGACTATTACTATCTTTCACTGTTTCACTTTGCATCGATAATGCAGAGGCTCGTTCCTTCATTTTCTGTCTGGTTCGTGGTACTTCCTCCTCGTTGCAATTCTCTTTTCTTCTTTTCGGCCTCTCTTTCTACATGCTACCATCTGTATTGTCGTGTAAACTAAGATCGTTAAACACAACAGATCGAGTGTCGTTGTCAACATCAATTAGCAAAATAAAATAGCAAACTAAAATGCTAAACAACCACCTCTTTAAGATGAGGGTTTCTCTCTCCAAGCTTAAGAAACTAAAATGTCTCCTTACAAAACTTAAGAAACTCTAAAATTCACACACAAGAGTCAAGCTATCTCTCACTCCACGAAGGGAGAATCCAAGAGTGCAAGTGGTGGAGAAAGAATGCAAAGGCTTTACTCATAATCTACTACACCATAGCCATGAGAAAACAACAACAAGCTCTCTCTCTCTCAAAACACACTCACAAGACTTGACTTGACAACAATGGCAAGTCAAGAGGCCTTCCTCTCCATACAACCCCAATCCTATGTGGAGTTCATCTATGGAGTGGATGAACAACTAACTAGGACTCCCAATGGAGTCCGTTATTCATTCCAACACATATGGACTCCTAATGGAGTCCATTTACTCCTAAATTGACGTAACTTAGCCCCCGATGTCACCTCACGTGACAGCTGTCGTGTAAACTAAGATCGTTAAACACAACAGATCGAGTGTCGTTGTCAACATCAATTAGCAAAATAAAATAGCAAACTAAAATGCTAAACAACCACCTCTTCAAGTGCCCCCACTAGCAGATAAGGAGCCCCTCCAATCGGCTAGGAACAAACACACTCATCGGTAGAGTTGTTGAACATGATGAAGTTGTTGCTACATCTATACATATTTAATTGGGTAGTAGTAATCGAAGGAATTAAACTCATGATTGACAAAGTAATCCAAGAACTGTAGGCTGGGTGTAATGTGAGCCCCATCCTTAATCGCCTTCAACAATTTATGTTGAATTCTTGGATAACTCTTTCAATGTGGTCTTAATTCCATAAAATTTCCAACCAACTAAATAACAACTTCACCACTAAAACATGTAGTAAACATCCACAAAATTCTCAATCATGACCATTAACGGCCACGGAATGAGAGGCTTTCCGACAACGAGGACAAACCCAATTGCCAGAAGGAAGACTAAAAAGGGGAGGTGTCAAACATGCCATGTGCCATCCACGTTGACATTGGTCGCACAATAACATTGTTGCAGCTCCTTTCTTCTCTCCACAAACATAACAAGGCAGACCCTGTGGTACAACCGCCAACTCGGGATGCACAGAGCCGTCGATGGGAAGGTGACATGGAGCACAATTCTTTGAATGCTCACGACATTCCCGTCCATCCTTACCTTCAAGCAATAATATACCACTTGGCAAGACATCTTTTACCCGCAAAATCGTACGCCCAGCCTTGACATCCAATGTCGTAGGCGCCTCCCGTTGCAAGTAAACATAATCCCCCTTGGAAAATCTATGAACCTGAGGTCGATAAGCTCTACTGCGGATCCGGGCATACCGTAATGTATCACGATGTTGAGCAATATTTAAGTTCTCCATAGCCATAGGCATGGCCTTTTGGAAGAACGTTGCTCGGTCATGAAGACATTGAGCCCAAACATCTGGATCATCCAAGTTTACCACGGGAGCCAATTTCTTTCGCACCGAGCTAGGTAAAATTGGTTCCCGTCCATACAAGAGTTGGTAAGGACTATAGGATGCCAAAGATGCTTGCCTGCTGAAACGATAACCCATTGCTATCCATGGTAACATCAAGTCCCAATCGCGATGGTTGCCATGAAGCAATCCATACTTGCGCAAACCGCGCTTAACCGTCTGAACAACTCATTCAGCTAAGTCATCTGCCTCAGGGTGATCTCTGGAAGTTGTCCGATGATCAATCAAAGCCTTGGTACACAAAGCCTCGAAAGATCCAAGGAATTCTCTCCCTTGATCCGTCAACACCTCTGCAGGTGCTCCAAACCGTGCCAAAACTCGATCAAGAAATGCCATAGCCGCCAATTCTGAGGAATTTTGGAGAAGAGCCACGAGTTCAATCCACTTACTAAAATGCTCCACCATCACAAGCACATACTTGGAACCACGTGGAGTGATAGTAAGCGATCCGGCAAAATCCAAAGACCAACGATATCCCAAGCCCATTATAGGTAAAGGCTGAAGTTGAGGTGACAAAGTATTAAAACTTGACCTGACCCGGTCACATACTTCACACCGAGAAACATAAGTGGCAACTTGTTGATACATACCAGTCCACCAATATTGGTTGCGCAATATAGAGTGCGTCCTTCGCACTCCAAAATGTCCAAGCTCCTCGTACACTTGCCGCACCAAAGAAGCTCTTTGATCTGGCCTTGGAACGATGCGCCTCGTTCCGTTCGGCCACACACAAAATAACAAGCTGTTTGCCCAACGAAACCTTGTTATCCGGTGACTAACTCTATCTCGCTCCATAGCAGATAGTCCAAGAGGAAATATCCCTTGTTGAAGTTTGTGCAAGACTGCTTGGTCTTCCCACACATCACTAACAACGAGAGATTTATCAACCTCCTCATCTTGTTCTTCTACAAGGATCTCAGCAGCCAATCCCGACATCATTGTGAGATATGTGGCAGCATGCCAACCCGGTACTGCCTCACGATCACAATCTCCATGCCACCTGGCTCCAGTTAAATCCTCATCTGAAGGACTTGGATTGCGAGACAATCCGTCTGCATCCAAGTTGGCAATTCCTGCTCGGTGAACAACTTCAAAATCATATTCATGAAGTAATAATGTCCACCTAGCAAGTTTTCCGGTGAGCTTATCTGATTCCATAAGCCATTTTAAAGGCTGATGATCAGTCACCAAAATAAACTTCTGCCCATACAAATAAGGTCGAAAATGTGCAATGGCCCAAACGGCCGCCAAGGCCTCGCCTTCATAAGAAGAATAATTAGATTCAGCACTATTATTACTTCTAGATGCATAAGCCACCACATATTCCTTTCCCTCTTCATATTTCTGTATCAATACCGCTCCCAATCCCACTGCACTCCAATCCGTGTGCAATTGAAAAGCTCTAGACACATCCGGGCGTCGAAGCACTGGCGCTGAACCGAGTCTCTGCTTCAATGTATCAAATGCCTGTTGTTGTTCCCGACTCCAAATCCATGGTTGGTCTTTTCCCGTGAGAATGGTAAGAGGTTTGGCAATCAAACTAAAATTTTTGACAAACCTCCTATAATAATTTGCCAATCCTAGAAATGCACGAAGCCGTGATACATCACTAGGTGCGGGAATTTTGTGCAAAGCATCCACCTTCGCTTGTTGTACACCAAGACCACCAGGAACAATCATGTGGCCTAAATAGGGCAATTGATCATGGAAAAACTTACATTTTCCATGATGTAAACGGAGTCCCCACCGTTGAAGTCGTTCAAATACCGCTCGCAAATGTCTCACATGATCATGTGGACTATTACTAAAGATGATAACATCATCAATGTAACATCTAGCAAACGGTAAACCAGCCAATAATTGGTCCATCACCCGTTGAAATTCAGCTGGTGCATTCTTGAGACCAAATGGCAGAAATTTCCAATGATAAAGTTGATCCTTGCCATCTTTATCAATTCCCCAAAATGCGGTCTTCACCCGATCACCCAACAACAAAGGTAATTGGTGATAACCAGACCTCAAATCCAGAGTGCTGAAGATTCTAGAAAATCCCAGTGCATCAAACAACTCCTCCGGCATCGACATTGGATATCGATCCGACTTGGTCTTGCGGTTGACTGGACGATAATCACCACACATCCGTTTTTCCGTCCAGTTGCCAAAGATATCCTTCTTTGATAGCATAACCGTGGCACAAGCATACTCTCCATTTGAGAGTTCAATCAATTCCGCTGCCAATAACTCTTGACATCGAGTTTGAACACCCAACCTTTCAGATGCACTAAGTCTGTACGGCTGTCTGAAAATAGGGTGGTCGTCCTCGAGTTGAATACGAACAGGTTTACCTTTATATCCTTCAAGATCATGAAGACTACAGGCAAAACAATTACGGTAAGAGCGAATAAATGCCCGTATCTTTCGTGCTTCGGCACCAGTAAGCTTTGGCCCCACTTCAATTGGCCAATCGTCAAACTCCGTGGTTTTCTTCTTCATAGAAGGATTGCCACTTGGTGCCACTGTGATTGCTAGTCCGTGGAGAGGGCAACACCTTTGCCCCCATCATCTGCACTTGAATCCAAATGCGTATCCTCTCCACTACAATCAGTTTGTGTAGCTAAATAACTACCCACATATGAAGTATCACCAAGAAATAGAAGTGGAAACATTTTATGGGCCTCCAACTTCCCAAACTCTAAGGCCAAAGCCGAAAAAACACGTTGGGCTCGAAGCTCTTCCGCAACATGAAGTTTCAAAGGAAATAATCCCTCGATGTCATTGACCTCAATGTAATCCTTGGATTGCGGCTCCATTGCCCCCTAACCATTGTTCTCTGCCCTCATAGTAAGCAATTGGTCATCCATACGTTGTTGAGCAGCAAGACAAATTTCAATTATCCACACAATGCTATTAAGATCCATAGCTTGCCCCAATAGGAAACGTCTCTGACCTTCCTGAAGCCCGTGAGCAGCCGTGGTACCTATAAAAAAATCCATGGCGCGTTCCCGCTCATCTGCCGTAGGCTCCTCATAAGTTTGGAATTTTGAATCCCAAACCATACCAAGTCCACGAGATCGAAATGTAAAAGACTGTGGATATGTCACAAAAGTATGTAGTGCACCTCTCAGAATTCCCACCTTGTTAATTAATGCAAATGGCAAGGTGTCATTCTTGGTAACTGCCAAGGAAACACGATGCTTATCTAAAATGTCATCCACCTTGCGATCCATAAGGCGGGGAATGGGGGCAATCGCCGCTGAAAGCACCCGAGGTGATACCAAGTTGGTCCAAAACCAACGAGGCCGATGAGCAAAGGATCCCAAAGATGCAACATCCAGAAATGTTGGAGTACCCAGAATTTGGTTAATGTACTCACCATCCTTCACCACTTTGTGCCGGGTATCACCCAATAATGGTACATTTCGAAAATGTACCCTGGCGGAGTTGATTGGTGGGTAAACCACCATTACGTCAATCGCATCAAATCCGCAAACAAACTAGACCTAGGATCATCCAATCCCTGGCCAGTTTCTGCCCGCGAATGGCCTTGACAAGGCCATCCTGCAATAATCAAATTCACGTGGCCCAACCTTCTCAAATCCTCATCACTAATCATAGTGACATCTTGAGGAAGTTGACCACAACATCCATGAATGGCAGAGGCTGACACTTGTGCGGGGTATCTCAACAACAATTGTTGGATGTGGTGTCGGACGGCTCTGTTGGCTACATACCCATTGTCCACATGAATATATCGCCAAACTGTAATTCCAGCTTCCAACACTGCCGCCAAACCTGTGCCAATGCCTCCAAAGATCTCCACAAGGACAATACCTTCAGGTAATGGTTGTCAACGAATGGGTTGAGCAAAAGAAAATGAGGATGAAGTTGGAGGTGCCTCTCCAAGCTCCAAATCCGCTACAATGTGTTGACAATGGTCGGATAACTTCTTAGGAGTTCGCCATGGTGGAGGTGGATCCTTGAAATGTCGAGCAGGAATTTGAAAAGATGGTAAAAATTGTTGTTCTGCCGCATTACAAGTGTAGTCCATTGTTTCCTCCAATAAAACTGGAGCACAAGGCAAATCTGCAACTGAACCGCTGCAACCAAACATTGCCTCCGCAACCATAGTCATAGCAGTGGCTGCAAATGTGACGGGAATAAATACCTTCCTACTATCTCCAGTGGACCATCCCGGTCTAATCCATGCCTCTTCCGTCCAATTATCCAAACCAAAGCCAAGTGGATAAAGAGCTTGCTGACCAACAAGTATATCATAGTTGGTAGCATTAGTAACAACACATTTCATTGACAAATGAGTGTAAGTAGGCCCTGCCTCCACATGAAAAATCAAACGTAGAGGTGCCTTGGTGTAACCTGTTGCACGTTCAGTGCCCCCTACTGAAGTCACAATAGTGAATGGACAAGGATCCAAGCTTGCTGGCGTCAATCCAAGACTGTCAGCAAGTCCTTTGCCAATCATAACCGGTTGAGCACCGGAATCCATCATAACTCTCAGTGGTGTAGCACGGATAGTGGGCATATCCGTGCATGAAACGACAAACAAAGATTTGTCGTTCATCAGCCGTACAACTCCAGGTTGCAAATTATGCCGTTCGCGAGCAGGCCTTGCAGAAATGTCTGCAAGATATGCCGCTCCCGACGCATAATTCGCAAATGACGTATCCACTGCTGAAATTGATGCTGGAGGAATATCAGTTTGCTTACCAAAAGCAATGATCGCCGCATCCGCAAGACTCGCTCGCAAACTGGCTAAGTCCTCCACCTCCTCAGCCACAGGTACGTCAACCACAACTTGGGATACTTGAAGGGATGGCAAATCCGCCTTACCTTCTAACATTCTCCCAGCTAAATGAAAAACTGCAGCAGGCTTGAAATCCGAAGCCATAAACTCCGAACCCGAGAAAATTGGCATATGGAGAATTTTATATGCCAATGCCTGCGTAACATCCTTCGAGATGAAATCCCCATCTCTCAAAGGTACAGGGTTTTTAGCCCCAACAACAATGGTGTCTACCAATTCAAATGAAAGAGGTAACGGGCTTGACCAATTTGATCAGCTGGTCCGGCATGGCGAGGATGTAGCACCTCGTTGCTACCACCACTCGTGGAAGCCACCGCATCTGCCAATGTTTGTGAGCGAGTAGAAGCCGCCGCCACCACCTCTCCAGCTACTCCAAACATATACATGTTCGAACCCGAGGTGCCACCACCCACATGCGGCGCAGAAATTTGAGCAAAAGATGCAGAAGATTTGAGCTTTTGCTCAAGCTCTGCCACCTTAGCCTCAAGACTCTGCTCCCTTGGAGACTTTCTAGTGACATAACTGGCAGGCCGCATCTCAGGATGAAGTTGGAAATAATGATCCACATCGTGATTAGTGCCACCACAATGGTTACATTTCAATTGTCTCTTCTTAGAATTGTCCCCTGCCTTTACTGGTTCCATCTTTTGTTTTAATTTTCCCAAAGGCTGAGTTTTCTTCTTCTTAGGACAATTGGGATCATTCTTCGAATGACCAGCTTCTCCACAACCCCAACAATGCAAAATCTTTTACTCCTTGACGGGTTGAGTCTCAGCTAAACTACTAGTAGCTGTGACAATTATTCTTGGTTTCGGACTCTCTGTCATCCAAGATACCATATCCGTGGCATCATGTTGGCAAAGAGCCCGATCACATCTCTCAACCACGGCAAACGCTTGTGCAAGCGTAGCTCGGCCCTCGTAGTCGAGGATAATCCGAGGTGATGCCAACTCAAGTAGTCGCTTGTCAATCTTAGACAAAAACATTTTAACAAGCTGACTCTCAGCAAAAACACCTCCCAACTCCACAGCAAATCGCGCGAGTCGCGTATACATGGTCCGTGGAGTATCATCCTTCTCTCGGCGGAAATCCTGGATGCGCTGCATCTGGTCTCGCCGAAACCCACCATACTTCACTTCCAAATGTGCGACAAATTCAATAAGGGGATTAAACGGAGGTGGTGGACCAACGGCCGTCAATGCTGCCTGTGTAGCACGTGCCACCCGTGAAAGGGTTGCCGTGCTACTGCTAGCCACCATTGGCCCAAGTGCCAGTTCCGTGTCCTTAGACTCCGCCGGCGATTCCTCCTCCTTTAAGGTGGGTGGAGCTAAGGTAGCAACCGCCCCATCCTTAAGGGCTGAAATGAGCTCAACCCGAGCCTCCCAATACTGCTCCACCTCCCGAAGTTGTCGCTGATGACCCTCTGTCCAGCGTTCATAAGTTTGGAGTGCCTCATACTCCAAATGTTGAGGCAGAAGTTCAAAGGCATACCAATCATTGAAATTGGAAGACCTTTGGCGTTTCTCCTTAATCCAGGTACGAAACCGGAGTTTCCAATCGGGCAAGGAAATGCCCCCAGCTCGACCTGAAAACCGATCACGCACTGAATTGTGGCGATCGTCCTCCATTTCGTCGAACGTGCCGACACTCCAAATCCGAAGCCTACTAGTAGTGTCCAACGCCGAAATAGGCTCAAAAGCCTCGTTGGTATCTACCTCTGGCTCAAGATTTGTCGTATGCACGTCCTCCAAGTAATCTGGTGATGGAGATCGATAATATCGGCTCCTAGTTTGCACCATAAAATAATCACTTGAGTACCTGCAACTATCTACAAGGTAATGGCAACTTGCACCTGTTGCGGGCTATCTAAATGGCAATCCCTTGCCAAATGCCAAGTGTTTATGCCCCCAGAATTCCAAAATTGTGCAAAGGTTTGAGATTGGTAATTAAAATGAAAAATCAGCGTTGAAAAGGCTCATTTCCAAGGTGATTATGGACTCCAATCAACAAACTAAGTGCACCAATGGACTCCTAGGAAGATTTCACACAAATTAGGCTCAAATTTCACTCCGTTCGGAGTTAATTTGCTCCCAAAAACAAAAATCAGCGTTGAAATTAATAATTTCAGCAATGATTTTGAATTCCAATCAACAATCCAATTACACCATTGGATTCCTTGGCAAATTTCACACAAAATAGGCTCAAATTTCACTCCAATCGGAGTTAATTTGCTACCAAAAACAAAAATCAGCGTTGAAATTAGCAATTTCAGCAATGATTTTGAATTTTAATCAACAATCCAATTACACCATTGGATTCCTTGGCAAATTTCACACAAGATAGGCTCAAATTTCACTCCAATCGGAGCTAGTATGCCCCCAAATTTGAACCTCAAAGTTTGTGAAATTCGAATGCCAAATTTGAAAGTTGAAATTAAAAATGTGAAAATAAAAAGTAAAAGTAAAAAATAATTGTTTTTATTTTAAAAAAAAACAAAAAAACCAAACAAAAAAACAAAAAAACAAACAAAAAAAACAAAAAAACAAACCTTAAGCCAGCCTTAAGCCAGCCTTAAATGTGGGCTTACCTGCCTGCCAGCCAGGGCCTGGCTGGCGCCCGCTCGCCCGTGGGGCCCGGCCGACACCCGCCCGCCCCCGGTCCTCCCAGAATTGGAGCTCCAGGAGCTCCAAGAGGGTCTGGTGAGCTCCGGATCCGTCCGGAGCTCAACCAAAATTAAAAACAAATTGGATATTAATTTTAGTTTGTGTTTGTATTTGAATTAAACTTTGCTTTCACAATTTGCAAGCAAGAAAATGTGACTTGAGAATCTTGAGACTAAATGGAATCTCAAGATTCAACCATCAACAATTGAAGAAAATACAAAGAGACAACAAAAGAAAAATGGGAAGATTTTTCTCAAAATCTTCTTGAGGGTTGCAAGAAATGACAAACTAAGCTTTCAAACACTTGTATCACTCATTTGTTCTCATTACTGGGCCATTCTAGCTCAGAAATACAACCAAAAATGAAGAATTTGAGCCATTGTTGTCAAGTATGAGGGTTTCTCTCTCCAAGCTTAAGAAACTAAAATGTCTCCTTACAAAACTTAAGAAACTCTAAAATTCACACACAAGAGTCAAGCTATCTCTCACTCCACGAAGGGAGAATCCAAGAGTGCAAGTGGTGGAGAAAGAATGCAAAGGCTTTACTCGTAATCTACTACACCATAGCCATGAGAAAGCAACAACAAGCTCTCTCTCTCTCAAAACACACTCACAAGACTTGACTTGACAACAATGGCAAGTCAAGAGGCCTTCCTCTCCATACAACCCCAATCCTATGTGGAGTTCATCTATGGAGTGGATGAACAACTAACTAGGACTCCCAATGGAGTCCGTTATTCATCCCAACACACATGGACTCCTACTGGAGTCCATTTACTCCTAAATTGACGTAACTTAGCCCTCGATGTCACCTCACGTGACAGTATGTCCGCATTCTCCATGTGACGCAAAATACTCTTCCACAGCATGCTCTATTCCCTCCATAATGTCTGTGCAATTCTCGAACTTTGCGACTTCTTATCGTGGGGTTTCACTCCTTCCTCATTTGTGTGTGCTATGTTTTCCATATAATAGTCGTCTATAACAGCCAAAACTTCATGCAAACGCCCGTTCCGCTCCTCCTCCACCCGCCGCAATACCTAGATCTCCCCGCTGTCTTCTCTTTCCAACAGAAGTTGGACTCTGGATTCATGGCAAGGCCCTTGCACATTCAGGCAGTAACCGTGGCCACCATTTTCATCGGAATCTCTATTATTTTCCTCACAAACTCTGTTCTCATTTTCGTGTACTGCCATATTCTCATCGCTGACAAAATGTCGCTCATTGGTTCTTTTACCCTCTAAGTTAACAAGTGCGCCTTGCTTATTTTCTTTAAATAGTCAGCTTTCATCTGTTTGAAATACTCATAGATTTCTTCGACCTCCCATGACAACGTCATAACGCTTCGATTACAATGTAGGTGATAACGATACAATGCTGAAGGTTCTGCATCCAACTTCTTTTTTATGTATTCTTTCACCTCCCTTTGAAGTTTTTTGTTGTTTTTCACGTTGCTCTTTAAAAATCTATACGCCTTCGGTTCCGTAGGATTAAATCACAATTCCCTAACAATCCTCATGTTCTTTAAGTGTACACGTTAAGCCACGCTATGCTTGTAGTCTCGCAAATACAATTTGCCATATTTTTCATTACGATCTTTCATTCTAACTGTTTTTTATTTAAATATCCTCTCATATGTGGGTGGTGGCATGCCTCCATCCTGAAACCACAACTATGAATGTTTATCCAACGTAAACACAATCAACATTGTTTGACAATTTTGAGCTCCATTATGGCTCATACATGAAAATGTGAACTCGGACTTATGTCCTCAATCCATACAAAGTAGAATTCATCATTACAATTTATACTCTCTGATATAAAGGAGACAATAACTTTATATTTTTTTATTTGGAAAGCATGTTCTACTGGTCATATGCGAAGGCCGCAAAATCCTCCGTACTAGGCGCGGGTGGCATATTAGCAGTTCCCACTCTGTTACATAGAGACAACGTTTGTGGATGTTCCCATGTCACTTCACCTGATACTTCGTTGTAGTAATATATCTTGCATGCGCATAAAAAAAAAATTTCCTGAGAGCAAGTACGTCCAAAAAAATTCTCACCTCCCTGTACGGGCCTAACATCATTATCTGGGCACCATGGTTTACAATGGTAGTTAAAAATTGGGGGCGGACCTTTTCACATGATTCTGGGTCTATTGTGCATTTTCATTCTCCTCCTGCTTCTGTACTTATGTTCATTCTGGGCGGATCCCACTGCACTTCTCCACTTTCCACATTGTAAAAATACTTGGTTCCACTACGGGGGTCAGTGTGCATCTTCCACAACGCAAACATTTCCACTCCTATCATGTTGTTCTTCGAGCGTTTCGCTCTCTGTCAACTCCACTGCAATTAGACTCTTCAACAAAACCATCCACAAGTGCTACACAGTAAATTCCTAACACCTCCGAGCTTCCTAATCGGCACAGAATGAAAGCGCGGGAATTTCATTGCATATTATACCGGATCTACGACCATCGTGCCTGCAACATTTGTTACATGTGCTGCTCGAGGTGTAGGAGGATCCCCAACAACAATGACTCTGTCGATTTGCAAAACATATTCTTGTTCCAAGACCCTGACATTGAGATGGAGGTTCATTTTCGGAACTTAAAAAATTCCCTTCATCATTTCCTTGAGGAAATTCACGGACATCAAAACTTGGATATCACATCCCTATTTTTCTACCAGCTCCGTCCAAGAACTATGCAGATAAATACACCATACGGCAACTCACTTTATTCATCCAAAACTCCCTTTGCTACGCACATGGGTGGTATGCCATGTGTTTCTCACACACACTCTTCTCCTCACAGTGGCCATGTTGTAGGAGGGACTTTAAACAAGTCCACTGTCCAAGCACAATGTGGACAACCCAATTCATCCAACACTGTCCACAATAAAGTCAATTGCTATATGGAGTTTGCACCATTGTGATAAAACTGACCTCGACCATTTCCTGTTGTTTACGTCAAAACAATGCGCATCTGCAGTAGCGTCTGCTAAGCCTGCAAAACAAGTACATACCAAACAACAACAAATAAATCACTGAAGTTTGGCAGTGGGAATTGACGACAGAAAGCATCAACATGCCTCCCGATTACGTTCAACTCTTGCAGATATACGATTGCAGATGACAGCTACTAAACCCACATCATCGCAACCCCTTTTACAATCTACTGCCCTCGGCCTGTTCATTGCCGAGCCTCCCATCGCAATACATTTCAAGACTTCTCTAAGCTCATAAGACCCTGACCACGGTGCAATCCATCAGGTTGTCTTTCTTGTAGGCATGAAAGGTGTTTTGAGCCATGTTGTATGCCAGTGTGGTGTTCCCTTTGCCCATTCCAATTTCTGTCCGCCCGGAGCTCGACGAACTCCATGGACCACGAATTCATACCACCGAGCGTCCTTCAAAATTCAAATAGGGAAACGTAGGGATTCCTGCCCCCGCCTGCTTCCACTTTACAGGAGCCAACATTCCAGGTGCAGGATGATATCAATAGTGGCTGTCAGCCATTATACTGATGTCACCTGCAATTTCCATGTCTGCCTCCAAAGATTGGGCATGACTTGGGCAACTTACGATGTTTTCCAAGAACCTCACAGCTGTCAACTGGTATGCCTATCGTGTCCCCTAGCTGAAGGAGAACTGCATTCTCAAGCTTCTCTGCGAGATCGACAACGAAGAAATGAGGACCAGTAGGGCTTCTTCAGAGTCAGCACGATGCCTCAGAGTGGTTGCGCAGTTGCGCCACATGCCCCAAGATGCAGCCCTGATCGCTGACCGGGGAGATTTTTGGGCATAATCGCGCTAGATCCTAGTGTTTGCAAGTCCAAGCAGTGAGATGTTCCCATCCCCCCCAACATGCGATCACAAATTCTCCACAACCCAAACCCCGCCTACCGCTCCCACACTCTCAATTGCCAAACTCCATTGCCATACACTGATTTCCATCCACGAAACAGGAAACAACAACTGACGCTCCTCACCAAAGATTTCCACTTCGTCGCCCATATGATCCTCCAAAACCACGCGTGCTGCTCCTACAGAGAAGCGAGAACCGCCGCGCGCTCCTTTCCTTATGCATTACAGAAAAACCCTGTGAGGCAGGCGTGCACATGGCTATGAAGATGTTCTTTACAAGCTTAGTAATATTATCCTCTGCTTGTTGCGAATGGGAAAACAGTCTACTTCATTGGCCCCCCTCCTGGTCACCACTACATTGTCAACTCCGTACTGTCACCCTTGCGGCAAGCAAAGTGCACGAGCTATTATGAAGTTTTGCAGTGCTAACATACATGTGTGATACTACAGAATTAATGTAGCATGTGTATAAATGCACGTATTCAGAACATGCCCAAAAATGGTGCTCAAACTTGAATGGCTCAGGAACTGTGAAGTTCGACACAAAGGCCAGAACCCACCGTGAATTTAGGTCGTTCATGGTATTCCACAAGCTTATATCTTTCTTTGTTTGGGTGCACAACAATGATAGTTTAACAATGAATTCCAAATGGTGTTATGGTGGCAGTACATATGAGAAGTATTGTGGCATGCTGGTGAAGCATCGCGGGGCAACCCAATTGCACATACTATCCTTATGGGAATGTGCTAACAATATCCAAGATAATTGAATTGAATAGAAGGTGTACAGTCTGACCTCTTCAATACGACACTCGTTTATATGACACCCTCGATATTGCGACATATTTGTGTGCGACCAAAATTTTGAGTTGACAACTCCCTCTCTTATGCGACTACGACACTCGATAATGCGACATTTGAAATCTCCATTTTGCCATCTTAAAGAGGTAGTTCATGCTAAAATTCTTTTCATGTATCGTATGTACGTCCAAAATACATCCATTTACACTTGGGGGCTACTTGGGAACTTCACTTATCATTGGGAACTTTATGAGAATTCAATGTGACTGGTGCACAATGGATATGGTTGGGGTTATAGTGGCCACATGCGTACTATGTTGCCTTGTACACGGGTGATATAGCATCGCCAATATCTTCATGCCAAATGTCATGCATGTATGTTGTCTACTTTATTATTAGAGCACTCTTCATATTTTGGTGTTAAGGAAATTTTGATAAGATGACAATTGCTAACTTGGGTACGCAACACCAAACATCTTTACAGTGTTTTGTCAAGAGTTCTTGAGTATATTTCTATTTGTTTGGAGTTATTACTAGTTATTATTCCGTACCCTCTATATTGCTTAAACTTGTTGTGTATATTTTTTAGCTCATATTGCTTATGTTTTCTTAGTCGCAAAATAATAGGACACCTCGATATTACGGCTTCATTTGTGCTTCCCAAACGTGTCACACTAACGAGGGAGAACAATAGTATCATATTATATGTTAAGCAAACAACACACCTCCATCATGACATTGTTCACATCCACACCATGTTTTGGGGACTCACAATGTTCCTTACAAATACTATTCAACACTATGGCTAGAATTGTTGACATTCAATACACTGTTTGATGAAGCACTGAAGAATTAAAAAATCAAAGAGAAAAAAAAAATTACATGAAAAAAAACAACAACATCAATTGGGGGTAGTGGTGAAGACCACTGTTTATTTTTTGATGTTGTTAGCTCAGTTTGATCACTTGTCTTAGGGGGTAGGATAGGCCCGGGTGGTTGGTGCAAATTTCCTGCCTCGATGCTCACTAGCACCACCAAGTCACTTGTATCCCATCAATGCTCAAACGGGTCCAGCAGGAATCAAACCCGGACCGTGTATTTGCGATACAACGCCTTTCAACAACCAACCGTACAACGCATGACTTGGCGACCTTCCGGCACACCGATTTTGATTTAAGGGTTCAGGTGGGGTGGGGGTGGGGGTGGGGGTGGTGCTTGCCAACAAGGCGGGGTGGGGCCGTGGGCGTCATGTCTTTTTTGGTAAGGCCGGATTTAAGGTGGTGTCGGCGCTAGTGGCTAGGTGGGCCCGGTGGCTAGGCCTACTTACTATATAACCAGTTGGTTATCCTTACTCTATTTACTAAATAACTACACTAAGTATGATATTTAGTATTAGATACACTAAACACGAATGCATACACTAAATATCACTAACCCTATGAAAGTAAGTAACATTAACTGTAAACTCAAACACTAAATTTCAACTATGGTAATATGTGGAAGTCACATGCACAAATATAGTGCTAGTAAGGATATGAAAAAAATTTAACAATGATAAAAGGAGAAGGGGCATGCTAGTAGGGAAGGTGGCGGCGCATTTATGTCTAACACTAATTACATGAAAAAAAATTAACAATGATAAAAGGAGAAGGGACACGGTAGCAGGGAAGGTGGTGGGGCATTTATGTCCAACACTAATTATCAAAGACTTGAAATTTAGTGTTTAACATGATAGGGTGGTAACAACACTAAATACAATCAAACACTAAATATCATATTTTGTGTAGTTGGTTACCCTTACTCTACTTACTAAATGACTAGTTGGTTAGGCCTACTTGACAAGTGACAAAGGCTGGGTCATTTCACTAATAAGTCTAAATGAATTTACAACTTGAAAGCAATACGGGCACTTCCAACTTAGCCCAACATTGTAAGGTAACCAGGTCTTATATGGACATTTTCTTTTTGCACCCACTTCTATTTCTAAGATACTTAAGATGTCAAACTTGCAATTAGTGCGAGATGATTAGCACATCCAATTTGTGCCCGTGGCCACTTTCGTCATAATTTGAGGAGCTCGTATGAATATTCTATTCACTATCAAAATGAACATTCGATTAGTTAAAACAAATATCATTTAGGCATCCCCAAGTACGAGAATATAATTTTCTTGGAAAATCTTCGAAATCGTGTAAGGTCTCATAAGGGGAATGCATGTATTATATAATTTCTTAATAAAAGGCCCCTCCATCCGTTGCGGTCACAGATGATTTACTCATGGCCTTCACAACCATATCAGTAAAACACACATCCTTACATTGTTACCGAGCACTGTTAGTGTTTTACTAAAACACTAACATTTGTTCCACAGAAATGACAATCAAAGACCAACTTTACTTTGGATACTCCAACCTTAAGAATTTATCCAAAAACCAGTCATAGCACAGCATGCCTGATTCAATATGGAGGCAAAAACAGTGGCCAAGCTTTCTGTATATGAGGAAGCACTTGTCACGTAGCCCCACTAACAGTGGGTTGAGTCTCAGAGAAAACCGGTTGAAGTTGAAGACTGCAGGAAAAGTACCGATTATTTTACAGGAATTTGTAGAATATACCCCAATTTAATAATAAAAAAACCAGAGGATGTGAACATGTAACCGGTTGGAGTTGCAAACACCAGGATCTGAACCGGTTATGCCCAAAAATCTCCCCGATCACTGCTGCTGTATGGGCCCCATATCAAGAATCTCCCAGGACCCAGGTAACATTTGTCGCTTAAACAAAGCCAGTATCTACAATACAAACATAAAATACTGACATTAAGGTAGGGGTGGCAATTTCCGTGCGGGTCTTAAAGTCGACCCCTATGTCGGAAGCACCTTTCTAGGTACTTTTACCTGGGTTTACAAAAGCACCTATCAAGGTGCTTTTACCGTTCACAGTGCTGCCAACATTTCATTGGCTGCCAGCGGTCGGTTTTAGAAATCCACCCTGTGGATATACCACGTACCCTATGTGCGAGTGTTGGCCACTCTACAAGGTTTCCTTTAAAAATTTGTAGGAAATCATAAACATGGTGGAAAATTTTGGATTTTTCATAGTTGCTCTTGCACCAGCTTTGCAGAGCGCTCAAAATTTATCAAAAAAATAGTTTAAGCATCCCAACTAGGCACATCTGAAATTTGGACGGAAATTGCCACCCCTACCTTAAATATTGTATGTCATCAAGGCAGCCCATGTGCTGCAATGAAGTGCGGCCGTCCTCCATGGCCCAAATTCCCTTGCACCCCCGCCATGCCCACCAATTTGGTTCGGCCAACCACCCCCCACCCACAGGCTGCACTTTTCGGACCCTCCTGTGTGACCCTGTTTGTGAGCGGGTTTAGGGGCTGGCCTTGGTTGCGAAAAAAGTTGCCTGCCCGAGTGATTGGGGAGATTTTCTGGGCATAACCGGTTGAGATCGTAGCTTTTGCAAGTCAGCAGTTACATGTACACATCCTTGAGAGAACCAAGGGTTTAGGCAACCAAGTATTTGAGTGAAAAATCACTTGGTAAATGATAGTCATTGCAACACTGGAAATCTATAATTCTCCCCGTAAACGATTGTCATGGATGATGGATGAGTTCATCCCTTGGCCAAAACCCTATCTTCTCGTGTCAACAACTTGTGATGAAGTGTTGTCGTGAATGATTGAAATTCGGATGAAAAATCACTTGGTAAATGATAGTCATTGCAACACTGGAAATCTATAATTCTCCCCATACATACAAACAGCGTCGGGCAGCAAAAATTGGCTTTTTGGGGCTGCCCCATAGCACCAGCCGGGCAGAGTGGCTGGTGGCTGGTGGCAGCCCCATACCCCTCCCCCAGCCACCCCAGCGCCTAAATGTGACGGAAAAGGTCGCCCCGGGGCCCCGGCTGGAAACCAGGGCTGGGCTTTTTAGCTGCTGGCCCGGCTGGGGCCCTTGGTGTGGCCCTGGTATGATGAAGTGAGGGAGGGCTACCAATGTCTCTTTGTGTGTCTTTCCCGGACTCCGCGTGTACATACTTTTTTCGATCACATTTCATCACCATGCGGTCCGCCGACAGATATACTTAGCTTACGAGCACTTTCAAACCCGGACACTTCACTGAATCTTGAAATAGGACACCCTCCGCCATCTCCAATTCAATATCTGGAAGGCTGCAAAAGTGAACCGGATCGCACTGCGGCAATATAATAACTGCAGCCACTCGATAGCATTGACACTTCAAGATGTCTGTCTATGCAGTGACTGGAATTAGTTGAGGTCAGTATAGGTGATTTCCAAATGTGGCTGGACAGAGAGTGAAGAAAAGAGTTTAACAAATTAGTTGAATGGATGATATAAGCGACAACAGCTGCTTGGTATGAGTAACGGCTAAGGAAATGTAGGAGGCTCCAGGGAGGAGTCACGTAATACGAGGACGTGTAGAGGAGAGAAAAAGACAAAAGGAGAAGGCGGAGGAGGCAGCGGCACTAACAAAGCAAAGTAAAGAAAGCGGAGGAAAACGGAAGACATCAACACACTCACACCTGTTCACATTTTACAACTCACTCTCCGTTTCAAGTCGTCCTCCTCCTAACGGTGTAGCGCCTGCCGATCCAACTATGGGCAGCGAACTGTCATCCCTAAATTCGTGACCACAGGCACTGGAGACATCAAAAACGTTCGTATGAACCTCCTTTATGGCTTTAAATTCCCGAATGTTTCTTCTGACAAATTCGATGTTCACCTCTCGTCAGACTCAACGCCTGTCCGGACTGCACTTGGTTTCTTGAGGTATGACGATACAATCTCTGCTTATATGAGTCGTGTTTAGGGTTACAAGAAACATTGATAGCGTGGAATGCATGCAGCAGCTGCGTGGTGTAAGTCACGGGTAAGGAAAGGAATAAGGAGGCGCGGAGACAAGTTCATGTAGCTGCTGTCTGATTTTGCTCTCTTGCTTGTTAATCCCGACATGTTCGCTGCTTCCATGGCAGGTGAGAAGTATGCAGGTTGAGGTTGCCGTGTTCGAATCGGTGATGAGAATGATGAGCTTCCCGCCCTCCCTCCTCGACTTGCATATGCATATGAGAAAGCAGAACAGATGTCCAGAGCACGAGAAAGTCTTTTCAGCAATATCTTCCGAGAAATCTGTGGGGGGGAGTCTGCTACGGCATTACTAGGTATGTGCAATTCGACATATGATAATAAGTTTTTTAATTTTTGACTTTGGTGATTGGAAGTCAGCAAGCCCTTGTCACATTCTCTACTCCGCAGCAACAGAGATTTCCGTTGCCATGTACTCGTGATTTGGTTCTGGCCGAGTCAGACTTTGTTCTCTGCCCGTGAACATGAGTTTGTGTTGCCTGTGTATGTTGAGAGTGAAGATATCTTCAGCTCGTGGGCTCCACATGACACACTTCTTTGCATGCAGGTGGTTATAGGCATATATTTCAATATTCAGCTTTTTGTGCAACCTCTCCAGCTTGTTGACGTTGAGCTCTCTCTCCATTGATGACAACTATTACAGATCAATCTTTTTAATTTATAAAGCATTTCCGGGGTTTGGAAGAGAGCAGGTCACATGATCTTGCGCATATGTGTATTCCAGATTGCACACGAAGAGGCTCATTATGAAATGCATCGGTGTTGTTTCAATTTAGCCTCCACCGTTGCAAGCATAAAATTGCATACTGCAGACATCCAGGCATGCTTTGCCAAGTTTTAGCCATGTATGCAATTCAGGTGTTTTTGTCGGCGGACCTTGGATGCCGTAGTTTATACTCCACCGTGATTGCGTGGTAAAGTATTGCACAAACACATATGAGCGTGTGGTGTTGTGGAGAATGCAACACTTTTCGTGGGCCACAGAAGCACAGCACACAACAGAACGAACAAAAGAAGACTGCAAGCCTTTTCCATGCCCGAATATATGATATTACAAACGGGGCAGATGAAGGGGGCTAGAAATGTAGGGTTTTTGGTGTCTATGCAGATGTTCTTTTGATATTCCACATATGATTAGGAAGCAAAATGAGGCCTCCAAATGCACGCATGCGGTGCTCGTGTTCATATAAATGTGGACACTTGCCTGAAGGTTATAGTTGGGTTTCTCGTAGAACTTGGCTCAATCATCAGAGCCTATCCGCAATAGGCAAAGTGCATTCATGTATTAGATGTACTCTCCATGGGCAAGGTTCCTCTGTGCAGAATGCAGGGACAAGCAGAGAAGGGGATGAAGAATGTGTTCTTTGTATGTGCCATATTTGTAAAGGCAGAAAATGGAGAAGTAGAGCTACGGTCGCAAAGCATCTACGTTCGCAGTTACTGAGAACTGGCCTTTCAGGCCCTGCATCATATGTGGAAGGAAATACAAGCGGTGAGGGAAACGTAACTGTGGAAAATGAAGATAGAATGTTTGGTACGCATGATAGAATTCCGGTATCCGTGGACAATGCGAGGGACAATGGGGACAACATCGAGAATACACAAAATTCTAATGCAGCATGTGTTGACGCTAATGAGGAGGCTGTCGCATGTGAAACACATGGTGAAGCATATGTACAAACAAGGATTTTGGACAACGAAAGAAGCCCTACAGTTGATGAGGCATTGTTGACTCGCACCATAGAATTGCAATCAATTTTTGATAAAAGTCACATGTCGATGGCATTGCAGAGTGAAATTTTGGAACTTTTATTTGGGTCGTTTGGAAAACGTGTGGAAAATGATGAGGGTTGTTTGGATGTCGAAAAACTATTGTTGGGAGAACTTCTGACATTGAAAGGGAAAGATTGGAATGGCGACCTGGGTGGTATGTCAATACCGACGTCATGGAAACAATTAATCAGTATGTATCAAACACTAGGCATGCCAATGTCGCAGCGATGGAGATTATGTGTGGGACCCGACAACTGTCAACATGAACCACAAGTGATGCCGCCACACGAAGAAGATATATTGGATTTAAAATTGGAGTGTTGTTGTTCGCCAAAATCTCGTGCAACACACACAAGACACTGCATTGGGTGCGGACAAAAATGTGGCATATGCAACCGACTTAGAAAATATGCAATTTCTTTTGAATATATGGAGATAAAAAACTGGATTGGTTGTATGTGCAAGAGTCGAACGTGGTGTCATGAAGTACTAGAATTATGGAGAAATCATGAGAATGGATCGGACACGATTCAAATTTTGAACCAGGAAACATAAATCAATTTTGGCATGGGGCAAAAATATGAGAATATCAAAACTTTTGGAACCCCGTGGCTTCATGGGAAGGGCCGCAACGGTGCAAAACAACAGGGTGCAGAAAATGGTACAGAGTATTTCCCGAATCTATGCAGTGTACCGAGTTGCGTGAGAATTTTGATGTCGACAGACTTATGTACTCATTTCCATGTACAGAATGTGGGATGCTCGTCGAGGGTGAACGAATTTGGCACAAGGTAAATCGCGTTCCATTACATATGTAACAACAAGTTTCGAATATATCTTATTGTTTTATGGTTGTAATTGTTGCAAGATGCATATTTTTGTTATGTTCCAAAATGAAGGTATACACATATAAGTAATACATGACTTTGTAGCTGTGGACTGATGCATATATCATAGTAAGGTGTAGGAACTTCAAAATTTCAAGTGCATGAGGAACTAATCGTGCAATATTGTTTCAACTAGGGCGATCCCAGGAATATCGCTCTTATGGCGCATTGGGATGGATTTCAGAGTGCAAGGACTCGTCAACGTGACTGCTGGACGTTAGAAATATCAGTGTTGAACCCTGGAAAGCATTTTCGTCCGTGCTCTTTTCCCATCATATTTATTCCAATTAGTTGCGCGAAACTCATTCACAAGAATAGTGGCAATGTGTTGAGAGCATGTCTGGAGCCATTTGTGACAGAGTTGGAAGAAATTTTTGCAGAAGGTTTTAAAACTTTATTTTCATACAAATTAGAAACAATTTCCGAGAGTGTTGAAGCGCACAACATTGGGGACGTTGTACTGCTAAGAGCAATTTTATTAAATTTTACGGGCGATCATCCTACACAGTCGAAAGTTGGTTTATTGAAAGGCGGGGGATATTTGGCGTGCAGAAGACATGATCTTTTTTCATGTATGGAGGATATGTCAGCAGATCGTGGTAAAATTTTATATGAGCAGAACAGGAAACATGCGCATTTCAATCCACCACGGCGAACAACGGAAAGTCTGTTAGAAGCTCTGACAAATTGGAGAACAATGCCAAAGGAGTAGAACGAGCAAGATTGGGAAGACTTGGTGGTATATCGGGGCATTCTATTATGTGGAGGTTGTATGATTTATATGGTTTCAATTTGTCCACGGACTTGGTATACAATACAATGCATGTATTGGCATTATGTATATTTAAGAAGTATGTACATCTTCTCGTAAAGAATATGACAGAAATGGGAAGAGAGAGTGAGCTAGAGTAAGCATTACATATTATATCGCAACCGACATGTAGACCAAAAGGTTTAGGGCAGCGATGGCCGATATCAATGACCACATTGGGTTTTTTTAAAGCCGAAGAGTACACGAACTTTGTGTTGTGGTGTTTACCGTTTGTGTTGGACAAGTTGGGAATCGAAAAATATTCAGTCCTAGGGAGCTTAGATATTTTGCTTACAGAGATTGGAAGATTTTTTTCGTACATACACGGAGGCATGGGTGGACTAAAGACAGCATGACAATTGGGAGGATGTTGTTGTGTGCATGGAGGGTGCGGTCGGAGGAAAGTTTGGGCCCTAATAATTCACCTCTGGAACATATAGCAGGTGTGATAACTCGATCATTGTTTTGGAAACACTATGTAACTAAGCTTGTAATTGTATATTGGCTATCAACGTATGCTAACAAGTGTTTTTCTCGTACTTGTTTACAATGCAGGGAGCGGTGAGCTGTTTGACGATATCGTCCGACACGGTTCACACGATGTTTTTTGGTGTTATGATTTTGAACGGGATATTGCAAAATACAAGAGTATATGAACGAATAACAAGTCGAACGAAATTTCATATACCTCATATTTTTTACGGCAGTGTTTTACAAACACATACCATAATATTCAAAAAGATCTAGATGGACTTCTAAGTGATAGTAGGGGGTTACGAGAAATACACAAACATCTACGACTGCCGAGTCATTTGTACAGGACACCGATGGAAAATATGGTTGTCTGTGAGGTTTGGCATGAAGATTGTATTGTGGTTGTTCAATCACAACAATTAGCAAGAGAAATATCGGGTATGCTTCCATGCATAAAAATCTGCCAATGTTCGGAGATGATCAAAATGAAGGGTATCGTTGTGGGAATGAGAGAATGACCCCTGCCAATGCAAGCTTCAACAAAGACGTACCTGTTGAATTACTGGAGGCAAAAAATGGTGCTCACAGACAACAATGCGCAATTCTTTCGAGATGACATATGGAAATTCCGTTCGTTGCTTTTCAGAGGACGCGAGTATTGGATTGGAAGTTATGTTGTGGTTACACCAGACGAAGAGAACAATAATGGCGACCACCAATGGATGTGGAAAGCAAAAATCGAGGAATTTTTCATTCATGAATTTGAAGGGATGCAGGATGTCTTCTTTAGGGGGGCATACTATGAGCAGAGAGTAATGAATGAGAGCTCCACAATACCACTAGTTCATGAATTGAGTGGCATGCAAATTTTGAATTCCAAATCAGTGGAAACGTGCGTGAGGCCAGTCAGTCAACTATTGTATGGATTCATGCCTTTACCCTTAGATGCGGACAGTGGTGGAAGGCGATTTCTAGTGGCTTATGAATTGGAGGATCCAGTACCCAGAAAACACTTGATAAATGTGGGTGAACCCGGCTTTTGCCCTCCATTTCCTGTGGTCGGAGATGTAATAGTAGTGTGAGGAGAGCGTGACAATGCACTGAATATGGTAGCAATTAGAAAGGTGCATGACAAAAATTCTAGACATGCACCCGTTGAAGAAAATCTTGGTCGTCTGCAAGAGGAAGAACACTTAGTGGGCGCTGTTGATGTGAGCTACCTCCGACGACGAGGGCCTCGAAGCTGCAAATTCGAGGCCCCTTCGCAGCCTAGTACGACATTGTCTTGGCATAGTTTATTGCAGATAAAGTCTGATATGAGGGCCATAAGATTCTGTGAAGGTTTACCTGTGGAGTGGGAAGAAGGGCAGCAACGATTGTAAGTGAAAGTGAAGGAGGGGTGACGGTTTGCTATGGAGCACCACACAACGAATGTGCAATCCATGGATATACAGTACATAAATATAAGTTAATTATCGCTCTCATCGTCAAGGTGTCATTGTGCTTCTTCTCGTTGTGTAGGCTGTTGCCTTGAAGTGTCTGGGGTTTCATTTTGGTGAGTCAAATCGTTCGAAGTGCTTTGTGAAGAAGCTAGGGTTTGGTCAGTGCGAGGATTTTGGTGTATCTCAGCGGCGGACGAGGTCGGCAGGGAGTAGTGCAACTGTTGATGGCATTTGAGAGGTCGTTTAGGGTTTAGGGCCTAAAGTGTTGATGGCCTCCAAATTTGCAAGCTTGAATACGTCATGACCATAAATGAATTTGTATTCTCGTTGAAGATAGATAGCATCAATTTATTCAAGCTACGTGGCTACATCAAAGAGAGCAATATCGTCCACAAGGTCTGCATGGAGCAATAGTCACCTGAATTGGTAACAGTAAATCACCAATAGTACCAGCTAGCTTGGAGGCAGGATCAATGCCACTATTTCTACTGGTGGAGTTAGAGGGGTTTGGCAGCAGAGCATGAGAGGGTCGTGGTCACTGTTCTTTCATCAGACAATGGCTGCCATGCCAATAACTCACACATTTGGAAGAGGAGGTGGTGACACATGGATGTGGGATCTGTATACTGAGTATTCAGGTGCCTCTCATATGGAACATGACAGTTCTGGGTGTTTGAAAACTTCATGAATATTTCCTTTCAATATCTGCTTTTCTTTTGCATGAAGCAAATGAAGCGGGCAAAGCCCGGAAAGCTAATGTTTTCGGTGAGATCACATTACAAAGTCCTGTAGTATATGTATGCCCACACAGGTGGACATACTAGTGATGTTTTGAGTTATTGGGTAGAATTTCTGCGTCTATGCCTGATTATGGTAATTTTCTGCTGTAGATACAGCACCTGCAGATGATTAACCCAACAAGACAAAAGCAAGACTTTCTGTTCTGTCAGGGATTGCAGAATCGCAGGGCTTGACTGGGTGCGTCTTCTTTGTACTCTCCATGTGGGTCGGAGCAATTGTATTAGAGATCATTTGATGTTGGCAAAGGATTTTTCTTTGGAGTATCCATTTCGATGTGCTTAGGTTTTTTTCTTCAAAATGTAACCTTGCAAAATTGTGGAGGTGTTACCACCAACTTTGCATTCTCATCAAACAGCTGTTTAGAGAATGCACTCTTTGATATTCTTGCTTGGTTACTTGCCTGATGACAACTCAGTCTTGGATTCTGGTCCCATACCGGTTATTTTATGGGATTTATTCTGATGAACGGAGTTGATCTTATGCAGGCAAGCTGCATTTGATGGACTTCGGAGTCTTTGCTTTCGACTACAACCTGAGGTACTATATCTATATGTTTGTTTTTGGGCTTTACAACCATATATTAGTTTCCTGGATTTGCCTCAATAGTATGGCATGTGATGTAGGTCTGTAACTGAGTTTCTTAATGCGATAGACACGAGTGATTGCTCTAAGTGGAAGGTATGTTGATTGTTAGATATGAAATGGGGACTCTTCCTCCTCATCATACTTTAAGAAGAACTAGAATTTGATTGTTTCTGGGAGGCTTATACTTCAAGTCTTTTCCTACTGTTTGTGAGGTCCAAGGTGGGACTGATAGTTGAGATGCATGTGCTGCATGTCTTTCAGCACTTGGATGCGCGGAACTGTGCACTCTGTTACCGCTTTGTTTTCTTCATGTGCCGAGAGCGAGGACAGAAGAGCATCTGTAAGTAGGCAGCATTGTTTTCTTGAAACTTAAATGCCTATGTAGAGTTCAATGCTCCTGAAGAGAACATTTTCTGTATTAGATGTCAGGCCACAAATAGCTCAAGGGAGAGTAGATATCCAGTGTTGTGTTGTTTGCTACATTTTGGGCCTTCTTGGTTATTAAAAAAGAATAACTTCTTCTTTTTGCCCTATCTCAATTATTGTGCAGTAAAAGTCTTTCTACAGCCAGCTCACACCAGCAGTATGTCTAGAGTGTTTCTCCTGTTGACTAGCTCTTTACACTAGGGTCAAAGATGACAAACATTCCCTGATAAAATATCCTGAACTAACCTCTGCTAAAGACAATCATTCAAGTCTCTTCCTGGTCTATTGTTTCCAATCTCGATGCTTTTACCAATACATATCAATCCTTCGTGGACTAACAGATGCTACATCTAAAGACTTGGTTGCTTTAGGTGATCAGCTATGGAGAGAAGGTAATCTTGGAGCAAAGGGTAGCATTGCAACCAAGAAACAGTGCCACAAAAGATTCTTTCTCTCAGGGAAGTAGTGCCCTTACTGGGTTCCATGCCCTCACAGATTTTGTGCTTGCTCTCACGAACGCAGATGAGGATGGGCGCATACTTGTGGTCGGTGTGGGGGTTGGGCTGTTTGAAGCCCACCCAACAACATTCCCTATGCAGTGAAGGGCTTGAGACACATTGCCATTGTGGTACCTGACCTTGCGGTTGCTGCCGAGCATTATCGCATATCACAGGATCCTGTGGTATGTTTGCATTTTTTTTCTCTTCTCTTTCTCTTTGAACAATCTCTGCACTCAATCAAGTGTACAACTTCGGCGGAGTCTATGCGCATCACACATTTTCATATAATTATTGCGAAGAAACTATACCTAGTGGTGTATATTGTAATCATCTTATGTAGCTATTTGCTTCGTAGTAGCAAAATGTGGCACATATTGGAAGATAACAGGAAATCATGTAATTATTATTAGTATGACAGCCTTCATGAATTTATGATGCTATTACAACTTAATTTTTGGATGTATGTGATGATTTAGCCTCCAGAAGGTTTGTGATGCACCTCACCCTTTAGGGTTTAGGGTTCTTAGAGGTTTGTAGTTTTTGGTTTGTTTCATGTCATCAGACGTACTTATTTTGTGGGAACACCCGCAGTTTTTCATGTTCATAAGCTGGATAAAAATGTGATTGCTATTTGCAGGAGTATCTTGAACATAAGGTTATAAAAATATTCGTGCAACTGCCAAACGTGTGCATTGAGCTGCTACATCCACTGGGTAAAGACAGTCCAGTTGCTGAATTCCTCCGAAACAATCCGTCCGGCGGCCTACACCATGTGTCTCTCGCGGTGAGTTGTAATCCTTGCCCCATCTCCTCTGCCATCCATCCATTCACTCGCTCGCGTGCACATTCTGAATCATGTATTGCTTCATTTATTTGCACAATTGATTGTGACTAATTATCTTTATTAGCTCTCAAGGATGAATGGATTGCCTGGTTGCAAAGGGCAGTGAGTAATACTCACTGATGCACCTTACGACTATATTGTTCTTTCAATTAAATTGTTCTCAAATGCCGATGAAGGCTATGAAGTAATCTTGTTCATGTCAAGCATTTATGGTCGCTTGTAATCTACAACAAGCTGTCAACTTCGTCGTCGACCTTTGGCTACGTTGGATTTCAACCATGACATGTCAAGAATGATTAGAGATTGATATTGTGCTGCACGGAAATAGGTTGGCCTAAGCTTTGAGAATGGGGTGGGGGTCGGGAATGCGTCGCTTACCTTAGACATAGACTAACTCAAAGATGATGCATCAAACAACACCAAGATTTATTGGAGTCATTTCTTACACTCACTAAGCTTAAACAATGGCAACTCTTGGGCTATTTTCCTCTTTTTTTCAGGTCGACGATCTTCACTCCGCAGCTGGTTATTTGGGTGAAGTGGGTGTCAATGGTTGGGGCGGTGGCCTGCCGAAGCCGAGCTTGGAGAAAAACCCTGCCATGTTCATGCACCCAAAAGACAACATGGGTGTGCTCATGGAGCTCCAGCAAGCAAATATTTACCGCACCCGCGATGAACAGCCGAGTGCCGTGGGCATGTAAGCATTGACTACATTTTTACAGTTGATCACAAAGTTTCTGGTGGAGAAATGATCACCAAATAACTGGAATAAGTAGTTGCTGCTATCCAAGACTCGCCTTCCAATTGTAGACTGGTGGAATGAAATCTGTACTCTGGGCTCCGATCCGCAAACAGGCCAAAAACCAAAACATCATGATGTAACCTTGTTTGGTGCGAAGGATGACATCATGAAGCTGGGTGGCAAAGCTGGCATGTACTTTTTGTGGGTGTAGCATAGTGAAATTCACAACGTCAGTGCTGTGTGAGTACTGACTAGGGCGAGAAGAAACTATGTTGACCATCATGTTGGTGGAACCAAAATGTATTCTACTTGGAAAATAAATGCCCAATATGGAAATTATCCTTTTTCCCTTCTTTTGTTCTCATGGCACAGAAAATTTTGCGATTCATATTTCTTTTGTTCTGTATTTCCACGCCATACATTTTCATCTATGCATCGTAAGCTCCGTGGGCACAAAAAAGCTCAGAATTCAAAACACATTTTCTTCCCCAAACTTTTCAAAGCAATGGAGGAATAGGTCTTAGAGATTTACACATATCTTTGGATTAACTGTCTTTGATGGCCGAGGGAAAGAACCCTTTCAGAAATCACAAATTCATAATCTTGAGCACTCACAATATAAAGCACACACCAAAACTTCTCCGACATATATATGCAAAATTGTCCAGCATATAGAAAGTTGTCGCAAGTGGGGAAACGAAATCCCCACTTGGAGGCTCCAAGGCACATGGGGAACATGCCACACTCCCCGCATCTTCCATGTGGGGAAGGCCTCCGGGGCTCCTTGTTGACGTTGTGATGAAGTTCTGGCGGAGATGGAGTAGCTGGTTGGAGCTGCGATTGTGGGAGGCTAGAAAAGGGGTCAGATCTTGTATTATTGGGCACTCTTGATGGATGTTCGGGTAGGAGAAATGGAGTGAGATTGTGGAAGTATTGATGATCAGTGCTAAAAACACTTGTATAACCGCAAGTAATATGAGCAGTACATGTACATTGGGGTACCGAACTTTTGGTTTCTCCGCATTTGGATCTCGCGTTGCCATCTTGTGTCTAGGTTTTGTATTGTTCCACGCTCATGTGTCTTTGTTCTGGTCGCTCAGTGTGTCCCATCTTCTTGGCTTGTATAGGATCTGGTGTACATCTTGCTTGTGGCGTCAGTGGTATATCGGTGTGTTGTGTTTTGCGGTCGCGGCTCGTTAATCTATTGTGTGGCTGCTCTTTCCTTCACCTCTATCTTCACCTCTTTTCTTCCGCTTCTCTCGATCTTTCTCTGCTCCATATCTCACACCTCATGAGTTTTTGAGAGAGTATGTTAATCCCATAGTGCTAATGCAAATTAATTGAACAATGATCGTGAAGCCAGATATATTTCTTGAAACAGTACATCTAAGAGGAACTAGGACTCGTTCACATAATTCTCAGAAAGGGTGAGGTCGCGTATGAGTCAAGAACGGAACACATCACTCTAGACATTCAGCAACTTGACTTGATATTTGAGTGAGCAAGGCATTTACACCAGAGCCAAGAGAATCCATCATTTATCATGTGTCACTTGTCCTCAGGCAGGAAAATCAAATGACTTTGGTAGGTTTGGAATGAAAAATATGTGCACATGAGTCTTAAGATGTGGTTGCAAAGTCACAACAACACGTGAGGGATTTGATGGTGGTGAACATAATGTAGACCAACTTGGTTTCTTTGTCTCCGACTTCGGTAATGGTATCACCATGGAATCGAAAGTGCCATGACACATGTCATTGGTTTTGAGTGCTTAAGTGAGGAGGAATTTGTTTCAAAATGAGTGATTATGTTTGACTCTAGACATTAGTTATGTGTTTGAGCCAACTATTGACTTAAAAAATTCACAATAATTTCAATACAAGAATTAAAATACCAAAAAATATGCAATTCTCCTGATTTCTATTTTCCAATTCGGGAAATATTTGCACCGCCTTATTCTTCTCCAGATCTAGTGCAGAATCTCTTAAGTGGTCAGTTGTGGACGGCTCTACCTTACCTTTGTAACTCTTGCAGGCGGATGTGGATGGCTTATGTCTGTTTTGGAGTGGTGTCGGTTTGGTCTCAGGTTTCCTTTGTTGAGGATGAGTGCAGCTAAGGAACATATTAATGTGGTGTGGAGCTGTTTTAAGAACATTTGGATTTTGATTGTGGGAAGCTTGAGTTGGTCACAGATACGGCGTGGTACTGTGAGTGGCATTATCCTCTACACTAGAATTTTATACACTTCATCCAATGTCCACCTTCTATGATTCTTCTTGCATTCTCTAGCATTTATGCAATAAAAACATCATATCTACAACACCTTGACGCATAAAATACAGAGTTGTGTGTGTAACGCCCAGGTAGGTCACTCAGTTTGATAATATACTAGGTATGTTTAGGAATAATCAACATATGTTTGGAATATCCAATGAATGTGCACATTACTTTATAGCCCCTTTGAAATAACAATGCTGGACTAGTATCATAATTAATGGTATACCAGACTACTCCTAGTAAGAAAGGTTCCAAAAATTGATCAAATAGGTATGGTAATGATGTTGTTTTATAAAGGTCAGGTATGATATTGGCAGCATATGATTTTTCAAGACTACATATAAGTATGGTATTGGTATTAAGATTCTCTTACCCAAGGTACGGATATTGCAGACCTTTCAATTAATTACCTCAACCATCACTCAATCCAAAATCAATTCACATGCTGATGCCCACTTGCATCTTCATTACAGTAACCAATATTGTGTTCACCCACCCACACATGCAACTCATGTTGCGCCCTAGGAGGGAGCACTTAATCACCGCAATTTTTTTTTCCTATTTATAATATGCTGACAAACCTGAAATACTCGTACCTAAGTAATTCTCAAGATATGTCATCAACTGTAATGGTTTCAACCCCAGTGTTTTTCAGGACAAACTATGCTAGGTACAATATTACAAAGCACAATATTACACAGCAATGTACCTTGGCAAGCAAGTTATTTGACAAGCTATTGAGTTTTAACATACCATACTGGTATATTCTCACATATTATTACCATAAACCAATGCTTATACACTGGGCTAGATCGATACACCAATACAACATTGGAAAATACCCCTTTACCTCATATGATTCAGATCCCGACAAGGGGGTCTCCACCCTGTAACAGCATCCTCCTCAGCTGGAAGGTGAGAATGTCATGAAATTGCAAATCCTCACAATATCTATGGAATGAACTGTCCATGTGAAACTTAAAGAAAGGACGCAATCAGCATGCATTCTTTGTGTCACCAGATTTCCCGCTCACTCATCAACAAACTACACTAAACATGATACTTAGTGTCATATGGTATTCAATGTCTCTATGGTAACTCTTCGAATGACACTTCTTATGAACAGTGAAAAAATATTGTCATGGGTGATGGACGAGTTCACCCATTGGCCAAAACCCTACCTCCTCTTGTCAGCAACTTGTGATGAAATATTGTCATGGCTGATTGAAATTTGGATGGAAAAGTACTTGGTAAATGATAGTAATTGCAAACACTCTAAATCTATAATCCCCCCAAAAAGGAATTTACAAAAAATGTTGGGTTAACATTTAGTGTTGGTGACACTATGCCACGGTTTACAATTAGTATTGAGCAAGACAAATAGAATTGGTGACACTAAATACCATATTTAGTGTACTTAGTCACTCCTGTGATTCATCTGCCAATGAACGCCCTACACGATTGCCTGTAATCTGCAGTCATTGAATTGCTACCTTCAAGTCTGCTTACAAACTCACATCATGCGCCATTCTTAACGCAATTCTCCATATTCATTATCTCCATCTCATAGCATTTTCTAGCATTTTTTCATGAACAAAACATCACATACACAAGACACCGGGTACACTACACTAGAGAGGTGAAAATAGGATTGAGAGTAGTGACATTGTTCTCGGCTGGAAATGAGTCATGTTAGAAAGAAAACAGCAATTTCAGTGTTAACATGTTTTAAAACTCATAATATGCACAGAAAGGATTGTCAATGTGAAAGATTCATCTGCTACTTAAGGTCCTGCACGAATTCCTCTATTCTGCAGTGTGGTCGAGTTGTTACCTTGTCTACGAGCTCCCATCCCGCGCATCCTTGGCACAGTTCTCCGACTTTATCATCTCCATCTTATAGCATTTTCAAGCATTGTTGCAAAAACAAGACATCGTATATACAAGACACATAAAGTACAGAGATGAAAAAAGTGCCGAGAGAAATGACACTATTCATCAACTAGAAGATGGAGAATGTTTTCAAGATTCTTTCAAGAGTACCAACACATTCAGGTTGGAAAAAAAATTAAAACTCGCAATATTTACAGAAATGTGAATCGCACATGGCACCAGATTCCTCCCTCACTCCTGTGGATAGACCCATCTACACAATTTCCTTGTAACCTGTGGATTCTTCTTCATCCGACACAACTTCTTCGAACCTGAGGTGTAATTGAATCATCGATAACTTCATCAAGTCTACGAGCTCACGTCATGCGCATCCTTGGCACGATTCTCCGACTTCATCGACTGCATCTCGTAGTATTTCTTGAAGGTTCTCGGCAGGAACACAGGAATGAGGAAGAAGAAGAGGTTAAATGTCCACACACCCATGTTCACCATGGCCAAGTACCTACCGAACATGATCCACTGCGCAGCAGTCATGGGAACTCCAGCTCCGTGCATTCCAACACTCTCCAAACCCTTGTTCATGTCAATCTTGACCCATTGCATGAGGGTAAACAGACGGCGGGTGTTGTAAAATAGAGGCACCAAAGCTCGGATGGGAAGGGAGATTCCATCATGGCTGAATGCAACATTTTCACTCAAAATCTGGCAAGACAGAAGGAACAAATGTGGTGAGGCTGCCCTGAGAGCTTTCTGGTCTCCGTGCACAAATGCACCGAGAATGTATCCTGCAGGTAGCACTAACCCTATTCCTGCTGTCAAGATGGCGTACTTCTGTGCAATGCCGTTCCCAGCCATCACGTTGGGAGGAGTCCCCTTGGTTACAGGCTTGAACACCGTCCGGTTCATAACAAACATGTATACTGATGTGAAGATGGCGAAGGCTATGTCATCCAGGGGTACAAGACCACTGGATGTGAGCACAAGCACCAATGTAGTAACGTGCAACTGCACCAAGGAGAATGAGCCGAACAGTCCATGTTTGGCTTGTCGATGCGCTGCTTGCGCCTGCACACATCCACACAAAATTAAGTTCATTATCCCTTGCAATTGCAAATAAATCATTAAAGACAGCAACCCGAAATTTATTTGGAAACTTTCGTCAAGTTACCAAAACAGATTCAACAGAACTCCGGGAGCACATACTGTAAAGGATCATGTAAAGAGTGTCGAATCTGGAGCGTTCGGTTAGGGTTTAGGTGCGCACTTCAACAAGAAAGAAAATCACAAGAAATGCATATTGCAGAATGTAATCTCCATGTTGAGAATCAGATTACTCCGTTCCTTGCTGTTACCTACAAGTATACTGTTCCTTGCCATGCATCTAATGCATCGAATGAGGTAAAATCTCAGAAGGGTTTTACGTCGTACGTAACCACACCGCTTCCAAACATGAAAAAAAGAAAACAACAAAAACTACGGGATGATGAGAAAGAAACATAAGCATGTAATGTGTTCCAACAGGCTTAACATGTGCACTGCACTGCTACACATGTAACACCATCGACAGACTAACCCAAGCCTGGGAACATACAAACTGCAAGATTCTCGATCAAAGACACAACTTTAAGAATAAATACACTGCAACTCCTTCTCTGCCATGCATCGAGCTGCATCCAACGCGTCGAATGAAATAAATGTTTCAAAGGGTTGGAACTTGCGGCACCAATCCAGGTAAGAAATAACAACTACAAAACCTACTGTACGTACAGAAGGCCACAACCGCATCTGATATATCCAAATGCAGAGGGTTTCAAAATATTTTACATGTGCACTTCCCTACTGTACTTGTAATACCAACAACAGATTAACCCCACTCCTGAGTAGAAAACTAACTGCGAGAATCTCGATCAAACATGCAACTTCGAGCAAACTAACTGTAACTCCTTATCTACGATGCATCAAGCTGCATCTAATGCGTCGAATGAAATAAATGGAGAGTAAATGTTTGAAGGGGATTTATTTTGTGGGCACCACTTCCAGAAATGAAACAACAACATCATCTAATGTATCGAATACAGAGGGTTCCCAAAAGGGTGTGCACTTCACTACTACACATATTACAGCACCAACAACAACTTGACCCCAAGCCCGAGTGTATACAAACTGCGAGATTCTCGATCAAAGACACAACTCGGAGCAAACTAACTGTAACCACATGTTACCTGCCATCTGCCATGCATCGAGCTGCATCTACTCCGTCGAACGAGAAAAACATGGGAAAACTGGATTTTAAGGTTTTCCACCCACTTCCAGACATGAGAACCATGGTCAGAACAAGAACTACTATGAGTTAATTTTTAGGTCAACAAAATCCAAGTGGGAGACGGGCTGATCCCTACCTTGGCTTCTTCTGGGGGCGCATCAGGATCCACTCTCGAGTCATAATCCTTGATCTTGTCCCCGGCCGGCAACACTTGCGCCATCTCTAAAACCTAGCTTGCAACTGCGATCCAACTCACAAACCCTGGCAGGTGACCTTGACGATTCCACTTAAACCTTGACCCCAACCCTTTCCAACGTTCCTTCTAAATCCTTCAAAATCAATAAAAATTCATGAAAAATACTTGCCCCCACGAAACCTTAGCACAAATTGGGAGAGGATGAAGAAAGGTCAAGCGTCTGATGCACGAAGAAAGAAGTGAGGGAGACGACAAGTGGAGGCCACGTTATAAGGGAGAGTGGGAGGGACACGTGGCTTGTCTGGAAACGTGGAGGAGGTGCCACGTGGGCCACAGTAGAGTGGCAGGTGGCGCCCACCGGCCCGGCCTGTAAGTTAGCCTAGTTATGCAGTGGCCCGGGTGCTTCCGGAGTCAGTTCATGCCTCCCCCTTGATATTTGGCAAATCAAACCTCCAACACGTCACTCAAGCAAATCAGTTGGAGGATAAGGTAAAGTAAACATACCTCAAACCGACAGAATAGGCAAGTGCTCACCATATTTTATATCGTGACCTAGCTAGAACGGTCAATTGTGTTTCCCTTTTTCATGGCAAGATCGTGAGCATTCCGACGTACTAAAGAACACATCGTTTGGACACCGTATGGCAATGATTATAAGGGTTTATAATTAAAATAAGTTTCTTTTGGAGGTGATGTCAAACCAACACTTTTAACAAAAGGATACACTGTAAACCCACCCTAAGGTCTAGGTCCAAGAAACTTGGGGTCCAAAACACACACCTTAAACAACCTCATTTTTGTACTCAAGATTGGTCCCAAGGTTAGCGGTCAGTTTCTCAAACTAGGAGGAGCATTTTCTTGGGTTGGGAACATCCAAATTTGGTGGGAAAATGACGCGAGATAAGTGTCACTTCATTTTTTTGGTTCTTGGACCTTGGCCTTAGTGTAAACTCCTTGGGTCCCAATTTTTGCTCTTGGGCAATAGGATCACTACTTTTTGAAGTTCCTTTAGTCTTGGACCGTAAGGCCCCATTTACACTAGAAGAGTTCAAGTTGAGAGCTTGCAAACCATGTGATTTTCGGGAAATTGATATTTGGAATTGACAAAGGTTGTTATCTAAAGCTCAAAACCTCAAACTATTGAAGGTTGATCAATTCTGTTGAAAGAGCTCAATAGTTTGACCAAGTGGAAAATGGCCCATGCTCAAAGTGAGATATGAAGGTGGTATGATAAAGTAAACAAAGGAGCAATCATGACATGAATCAATGAAAGAATGTTCTAAAGCCCATTGCCTTGGGCCCTGTAAAATGAGAGCTCAAGCTCTTTAAAGTCAAAACTCCTAACCTACCTCATGAAGGTACGTTAGGAATTTGACCATGAGCTTGTCAAAAATGTTGTTCCATGTGGGACCCATCAAGGTGCCATCATAGTGTTGTAAGTCTAGCAAAAAGATTAGTTCTTTGTTTAGTTTACCCAAGGGGGCAAGGATGGGGGAGGCCACATGCTCATCCTACGTAGAGAGGGATTATGGTATATGAGCGTACCTCTCATCCATCCAACATAGAAAATAAAAAATTGACCTCCTATAGGTTTATTGCGGCCAATTCATCTGAAATGACCTTGAGTGAACTAATTTGAGGTCTTCAAAACTAATTTTGATGTCAAATCAACTTTAAAAAACAACCTCCTGGCTGCATACTATTTCAAGGCAATTACGCTGGATGAATGAGAGGTACACTCGTATATGATTATTATTTTCTCTCCCTCATCCCTACCCACAAAGTTAGATAAAGTTTCATGACACCTATAAGGGGTAAGTTTTTACTATGCCTCCACATCAGATGTTGTGAAACAAAATCCCACAGAACCCACATGATGTTCTATAGAACACTATCGCCCAATGTTTACTAAAAGAAAGACCACCCTCCAAACCCCTTACCACTATCAAGAACTCAGTGTCAAAAGATTTGAAGATGGACAATGAAAAGCTATGATGTGCATGGATTTTAAGTATGAAACGAGCATGCGAGATTGTCCCCAAAAAGATTCAAATGCCGATTATCAGAAAGAAAAACTAAATTTACTATGAACATAGGAGTTATCTAAGTAGAGCATTTTTTGGGGAGATTGAAGAGTGCAATGTTGAGATGTCTTACTTTTGAGCTGACCCCACCAATCTCAAAGAGGTTTATTAACACTTGCAACTCATAGGGTTGTGGTTAAATCCATTCCAATTGGGTGCAATTTGACTGATTCAGGTCATTTTCACCTTAGGTAAGATTGGTGGGGATGCAACTCCATATGTTGGGTAATAGATTCTATATTAAAAAAAAACGCTCATTTATTATTAAGTTGCCACATGGCTTCTTCAAACTTCACAATTATATAAGTGTCCACATACCATCCTCTAGATCGCTCCAATCTTCACTTCACCTACATAAAAGCTTACTTCCCACATGCTTGTGCATGCTAGAATCAAATTCAGCAGCTTACCCATGCAGCTCAACCTCTCTTCACTTATCTAGCCCTAGCTACAATCATTTCGCCACATGTTCTCAAGCTTCACAACTTAGAAGAAGGCATCTTTGTTTAAAGATTTCAGCCTTTACTGCATCCATTCCTCCCGTAGCACATACAAAGATAGTTTCTACAAGAATTTTAATCATAACATCACTTCTTGCTTCAGCTTATAACAACCTAAAATTTCTATACATGCAATCTCTACTACCAATCTTTAAATTTTTCTTTGTAACAAAACTCACTACACTCAAGATGGTAATGAAGTTCTTGAGATGGTGATATTCGCCCAACTTCAACCATGTTTTGAAGCTCAAAATTTCAGCCAATTTCATCACACTTCAAGTGATATCAATCATCATTGAAATTATGCTTCATTTTTTCAACAAATTGCTTGTAAAATGATTTGGTGATGGCAATCAACGCCAAATCAGTCGTGTGTTCAACTGCATGGATATAGTCTATAAATCACTCTCCATCACTCTTTTGGAGGCAAACTCCAAGTATGGTCTTCAAATTGTACCTTCTTATACATCTTTTGACAGGTTGAACATGGATTGAATTTCATGACACCAATTGCATCATTTCTATTTTAAATGTTGAGTACTTATCATCAGTGTGGCTAAAATGGAATAATGGTTATATAGCTCCCTAACCAATCTGAAGAATGAACAAAACCTTGTGGACATTAGGGGTTCACTCCACCACCTGTTTCACCCAAGTGTCTGTTTCTATTGAAGACTCTCATAGCTAAGATTAGCTCCAGCATCCAAGCATAAATTTACTATTCTCCATTGTCCTGTTCAAAAAACTCAATGGTCTCTCAGGGCACCCACCTGCACAAATCTCCACATTAGAGATAATTGTTTTCTTTTCGTTTCATCATCTTCAACCTAAATGAATCTACGTTTCACATCAATTCTTTGCTTCAGACATGCACACCTCAATTGCAGTGTACAAAGCTGTAATAAATTTGCATAGGCGAAGAGGAAATAAGAGATCGTCAACTCACCATCCACCATCCATCATCTGGAGGAAGTTAAAAAAATTGCAAAAAAATAGGCACCCCCACCTCCTGACCACCTGCACCATTTCGTTTTAAGTGCAACATGTCGTGTAAGAAATGGAATTGTGGCAAGAGAAATAAGGTTCATGGTCAAATATTCAAGAGGTGGAAAGATGCAGGAGTTTTGAGGTTAAGTTGAATGGGGCACTTTACACAATATCCTAGATTCAATTGACAGCAAATGTTAGCAGGGTGGCTTGCTACACTCAAAAACCCCATTAATTGCACAATTCATGTAGCAATTTGGTAGTTGAACCCCACACATTTGGTCAGGCACCATTAGAAATCACAAATCTGGCCTAGCAGCAAGAAGTAAAGCCATAATAGGCAACCTAGACACAGTGGTTAATATTTGCCTATTAATGGTTAATAGTTGCAAAGTTAACAGTTGTCAACTTGTTGACTATTTTAAGTTCGAGAGTTTTTGATACAAAATTTTGTTACCTATATGATCATTTTAGAAATAAGAAAATCATCAATTTGAACAACAAATAAGATATTCATATGAGCTCCGCAAATTATCAGGGAAATGGCTATGGCCTCAATTTGGATATGCTGATTATCTCGTACTAAGCGTGTACTTGATATCCGCGGAGAAGTGGGTGCAGAGCTAATAGTGTCCATTTCAGGCCCACTTACCTTAGTATAGGATTGGATCAGGCAGCAGCTTTACAAACCCCACACACTCTCCAATGCAACTAAAGTATGTTGGTAATCCAACAGAATGCTAGAGTTCCTTCTGTCAGCAGAGCTTTGTCGTTGGACCTGCTCATCCACAAGTGAAAGTAAATCAGCTGACTAGCTTGATCTCCGGAAATTGAATTCATGACAGACATTTCTACCCAAGGGGGCCCAAAATTATCAAACTTGGTATCCTTGTTATTGAGCAGAGTGCTGGAAGGCCAATGTGACAATGCTGGTGCTCAGAACTCATGATAAGACTCTTCATGAGTGGATATTAATAAGGTTTGAGACTGCAAGAAGCTTCATCCAAGTAAGAGATCCAGGAGACTGAACTACCAATTCAATATTGCAAAAAAGTACACTTGCAATCAGTATATGAATGGTTTGAAAGATATAGAGCACTTTGTTCCATGTACTGTTCAGGAACAAAGATGATATGACAGAATACTTATGACCTGCTGTTCAAGTACAGTGCAGACCGAAGGCATCACACAGTCAATAAAAGTATCAACACAAATTTGTCATCGCTCAATTTGAGGGTCTCATCCCGCTTTAAGAGGCATAAATGGTTCGTGGCCCAAGAAAAAAAGATTCTGCGATGTGAAGAATGAGTTGGATAGGTCAGTGAAATATCTATCCAAGAGACTGACCTACCCAATTCAAATAAAGGACATCTGCAATGAATGTGTAAACAGTTTGAAAGGCATGAAGCACTTTGCTTCATGTACTGTTCTCAGACAGCTGATATGACAGAAACCTTTACTCTTATAACATGTTATTCAAATACAATCCAGACTAAAGGGATCAACCAATGAATTAAAAAAACATCATCACAAATTTGTCTAGAGAACATGGAACGTGGATAATGAGTTATATAGGTCAGTGAAATGTACATCATCGTGCTGGACAGGAACTCACGTCACAATTTGAGGTTTAAGCCCGCAAAGTTACCTTCAGCGGGCCTCAGTGTTTCCTTCGAGACATCCCTTCTCTCCAAATTCGCAGATGTTCAGGTTCCTTTTCCTCTTCATCCTGCTCATCAATATCACCAAACTCTAATTCTTCGTCACCTCGGTACCCAGGTTCACTGCCGTAGCCAGATTCCACACTGTTATTTTCATTCCCAAGCCATCGATGATCACAATCTTCGGCGATCACAGTGCCGCTGGTTCCATGGAGGCAGCAGCAACACTTTGCCGACCATTCTTTGGCCACCGAGTTCAGTTCCGGCTGCAAAATTTGCCCTGCACCGTTTGCATTTGCCCCTCCTGCGACATAGAAGAGCTCCCCGCTCGAATCTGTCGGGGTGATGGGAAAATCCGACCATTTAAAGGGATCGGCCTTCGACGTCGGCGCCGTGGACGGATCGGAGGCGTGCACCCCGTAGGGCGCCCGGTCGCTGCTTTTGTCCGACCCCGAATTGTGCGTCGCGCCGGGGCCGGATCGTTTCATCCGCTTACGCGCGTGGAATCCGTCCTTCCATCGCCACAAACCTCGCACAAGCGCGTGCGACAGCTGCTTCCGACGTTTACTCCATCCCTGCATTCGTCGCCCCGCGTGCACAGGCAGCCCCGAGCGCGCAATTGCATTTGGCATCAACCTACCATTCCCGACCTCGAATTTCAGATTTGGAGGAGGAGATCGATGGTGCCATGGACATGGTGACCTAAGCATAGGAGGATTCCCATTCCCGGACGTTTCCTTGTCGATTCCATTCATTTTAGGGCAACTGAACCAGCCTTCGCCGGCGAATGAAGGAAGAACAGCAACCGCAGCAGCAGCTGGTTCGCATCCGGGCAGATTTCTCTGGCGAATCGGGTGCACACTCCCTGCGCGTTCGCAGGAAAGTTTCGGAATCCCCGACGATGAAAGTGCTTGGTTTTGATGTTCCTCTTTCCCATGCATTACCGCCCCAAAGGACATCATAGGCATAGGCTCCGCATAGGGCTTGCATCTGCAATTGCAATTTGGTTCAGGAACCGCCGCAAGCACTGGGTTGTTAACGATGCTTGCGTTGCCGTTCAACTCCGAGTGAGGAGATTCTCCTCCCAACCCTGACCTCGGAGACCCCGCCGCTCCTCGAGTGCCGAAAGATTGCTCGGGGCTCGCACCAGCTGAGCTTGCAAATGGATTCCAGTGGCCAAGCTGCTGTGTGCACAGGTCTAAGTTCCGCGCACTGTAGAGGGGAGTTGGTCGGGGTGGCACCCCAGCCAATTTCATCCTCCCCTCCGATTTCGAGCCCTTCATCTTCGACCTCCCTCCTGAAGGCCTTGGAATTGCCACTTCAGGTGCCATGGCTCTCACTCCATCAACAACCTCAATTCGGATACAATAAAAAGAAGATGCACGAACTTCATCACCCTTACCATCAAATGGCACCCCGGAAATATTGGAGAACTGCTCTTCCCTCACATCCTTCCATAATCTAATCAACGCCAAGCATACGCCAAATTCACCAGGAAGGCCATCTTCGCACAAACTTATCCAACAACTGCTTTAGGGAAACCACGCTCCAATCAAGGCCTAAGAGACGGCAAATGATATTACCAGAATGAAAGAGAGGGTTGATGCAACCTTCACACAGACTTATCCAAGGACTGCTTTAGGGCAACTATGGTGCCCTGAATCTCTGTACAGATTGACAAGCCTCGTCCCTTGCCATCATGCCCTCACATTTTGGTATCTCCTCTCTAGACATACCAAAAACACGCAACATCTCTCACAACTGATGCAAGACTCACATGCGGCCATCATCACATGCTATCTGCCAAGCTTGTCTTGTCTGCCACATCTTTCACATGCGCCTGGAAGGCTTAGCTCCATCGCCCTTTCACCGTTAAGCCCCCTCTTTTTCATCATCGATTTTGTAACCCCGGGTGCTGCTGATGGTGATGATTTCAGAAGCATGCTCCCAAAACCCCCCACCCACACAAAACTCGTGCCCTAAACCCTAACCCTTCTCTTTTGGAGCTGCCTACACCACTTCACAGACTGCACAAAACAAGGGTGACAAATCAATCTCCAAGTTTGAATCCCCAAAATTCCAAGCTCATCACAAGATCCTTGTTGCCAGTTTTTGTCAATCACCAGGATGACCAAGCTCACCTTGATTCGATTCCCATCATTTGCAACAACCTGCCACAAGCTTCGTCACCCTCAAAACTTAATATCAAATTTGCGCACACACAACTTGAACTTGAAGCACGAAAGCGAGGCTTTGTGTGTAAAACCTCGAAGATTCGAATGTTCTAGAATTGCGGTGTGTTGATCGGTGAAGTAAGCACAAAGCTTGGGGGACAGAGTAGAGTGAGGGCACCTTCAATGTACTTGTAGGCACTTTTTGGAATTCAACATATGTATGTAGAGGTTTGATATAACTAAAAGTAGAAATTAAAAATAAAAGTAAAAGGGCATGAGTACATTAGTACATTCCATAGTAGAAATTCCAAATGAGGGAAGTGAGAGTTGATCTTGTTATTTTTGGGGTGAAGGCGAATGTGTTGTGGTTCTTGAAGTGGAAGTTTTAGGTGACCTATTTGTGGTTTTCTTCGGATTTGTACAATTAGACTTGGATATGTACCTATACGCTAGATTCTAATATAGGTGAGGGTTCATGAGAGGTGCATGATAGAGGATGTGTGGCTCAATTTCCATTCTTACTCCTTGCAAGAGTGAGGTAAGTGGGCATTCAACTATTCTTGAGGTCCACGTAACATCATAAAGCAATGTGCATTCGTTCATGTGGGCCCTAGACATATAACCATGAGATGTTTCAATCTAGTGCAAGAATACTCTAATTATATTCTCAAGACTCGCATGAACGAACGCACACTGCTTAATAATGTTATGCACCTAGAGAGAGAGGGAAGCATCGCATACAAGTGTACTTTCCATCTATCCAACATAAAAACTTGAGCCCTATAGGTTTGATTCGTCTCAAATGTCTTGGACTAGACTAATTTGAGATCTTTAAAGCTAATTTCGGTGTCAATTGTATGAAAAATAACATTTCGAGGATAAGCTAAGTTTGTGTATAGCAAAATTGTTATGTACATTGTAAGCATGGATTTTTGTTTATGAATCACATTGCATAGACACTTGATTGATGGAAATTATGCAAGGTTGGGCTCAAGCAGGGACATCAATGGTTACTTCTTGATGATAATTTGCACTTTTTGTTATATGTATTTTACTTCCTTCAAAATAACTTATCTAAAATTACATTTTGGAAAGGTCAAGCAGCAAGAATGCCACATGGGTGGTGAGCCCATCAACATTCAACCTTTCCAAAACGGGTGGCCTTTGAATCACCGTGTTTGGACAAATTACATTTATTCATACAAATTTTAATTGACGGAGACATTTTTTTAAATTATCGACTTGATGTGGTTGCCATTCTCCACCACATTATGCAACTCATCGTTTCAACTATTGAAGCCACATCTCAAGCGATTTGGAGCAAAAGAGGAATTTAAAACTATCTTTGAAAGGAAATTCTTAAACACTATTTATATGAGTAAATCCCCAAACATAAGTTGGGTCTGTTAAAAAAGTAGATTTTACATGCAAAATCAATGTACTGCCAAGTTCTTTACATCAATAGTATTTGAGCAGACTGTCCAGGTTCTCAATGTCTACGTACTCCCTACCATACTCAATGGGTACTTCGAAAGGAAGTCCGGGTAAGGGTTCTAAAACTTCAACATTTGGAACTTCCTTATAGAGCATCTCCTGGGAGCCACAGAGAAACCAGAAGTCAGAAAAGTGCTTCCAGAGCAATTACATGACGCTCAAACATCATCTTCCCCAAGTCCAAAATAGCTCAAGTGCAGACATTAACATACTGATCACAAAATTCCAGATGGTGTATAATGTAGTTATAACGTTATAATTATACCTACTGGTGTATAGTGTGGTTATTTCATATAACATACACATCAATCTTATGGAACAATTTTCTTCGCAGCAGCGTACATCATAGAAGAAAATCATGCAATTATCACAACAATCATTGGAAATCAGTGACATCAATTTTCATATTTTATTGGTTAGACATTATTATAATTTTGTCTCTGGAAGTTTGTGATGTAGTACCTTGAATGACTCAACGGTTCCTCTCTCAGAAACAATCATCGACAGAAGACCCCGGCTGTCAAGCTCTGCATTTTTCATAGTTACCAAATATCTGCCAGACCACGAGAAAAATATGAGATTGCCAGATGAATTGCCTGAATCTCTGCAGGTTTGAGGTTTAAGGTTTAGGATCTAGGGTTTAGGGTCTAAGAGGTTTCTTTAAAGAGTGGCCAGTTATGCTGCATCAACTGAGTACACACCAATGTATATTACTCAAGTTCATATTGTGATGTAATAACTACATTTTAGTTGCTCATATGTCAAGATTCATATGAAACATCCCATTGGAAAAGGCATCTTCGACCATCTACAACCCTTTTACAGAAAGTTGACAAGGACAATTATACACTGCACAGACAAAATTGTGACTACATTTCTTGAAGGAAGGATTTGTTACTTGGGCTGGAGGAACTTGGCAAGCTTCACAGCATCTTCTTGGCCAGACACCAGTGTGTATGCAGGCAGCACTTGCTTGTTGACAGGTGTCACAATTACATCTGCCCTTTCTTTATCCAAATTGGCTTTGTCAAAAATACAGTGAGGCTCATAATACAGTACATATTTTGGGTTCGGGACCGTTAAGAAGTACCTGCACACATACACTTTTCACTATGAATTCTCTCACAGACAAGCAGTTCGTGGGTAATATCCTTGAAACTAACTGAATCTTAAAATGGCCTGCTCATAGCACTAATGTTATTTCACTCCCACATAAAACTTATGTTACTGTCTATGTCACTCCTTAACCCTTTCATTTACCATCCATAGTCTTCAAAGGAAACAGATATCCAGGTAACACAGAAACAAGATTCTTCCTGTAATACACTTCCTCCTCTTTCCGCACATGTCAACAAATGTAGAGGGTAGAATGCAAGGTAAATACCAGTGTTGGTTCATTGGTGCATGGTATCAATAATCAACATCAATGATGGTATCAAAGAACCTACCCATGGGTATCAAAATTGTAATATCAGCCACATATTGATATTTGGTGGGTATGTCAAGGTGAGAGGATCTTTGTATACCCAAGTTATTATTTGGACAATACCATTCTAAAACCATATTGATAGTAGGACGATTTTGTCTAGTTATGAAAGCACTTGCGTGGTTCATAGACCCGAATGGTATCATATCGTAAACAAAAGTACTGGCAAACACCCATGCCCTACTGGTATCAAAAAATGCAGACCCCTCATTATAGATGCCTGAATAATATCAAAAAGAGAGACAACAGCAGACCAACACTGGTAAATGCAGGTTTTAAGCATACCCATTCTCTGGCCGCTGCCAAGGTGGGCCCAGCACAGGGCCTTTCGTGGCACGAACATGGATGTCACCCAGAGTGGTACTATCGTTAGGCTCCAAGTAGGTGACCTATGGGTAATGTACAGCCACACAAATACATCAAGACCTGACAACATTTTTGTAGATTGCAACTCCTGCAACTCCTGCAATGGTGAAGTTCCCAATATTTGATGTTAGATTTCTTTGCAACAGAATGGAACCAACGTGATCAGCCTTTGGCACATGTTTGGAACCCACCCAGCATGTTGTCAAGTTTACTACCAGCCTTGACAATAAGTTGCATGTGATAGCTCAATGAAGCAATGCCGTGAATCCTGGATCAGACTCACCTTGCAGGTTCAGCTCCACGAAAGGGAAACTTGAAATAACAAGTGAAGGGGAGGCCACTCACATTCCAAAAACGTTGGTTTCGAAATGGACATTGGTGGGCCAAGGTAAAAGAATTTCGGCCTTGACAAGTGCCTAACCTTGGGGGAGCTTGGTTTCAAGGTTGGTCCCTCATCTATTGGGAATGAACACCCGTTTTCAACTCTGATTCAAGATGGTGCTTTTGGTTTGGTAAGGTTTTGTAACATTTAGAACCTTCGTTTTCGAAGGGGGTTGAAAACAAACACTTTGACCAGAAAAAGAGTGACCAACCTTGAAACCAAGCTCCTCAAGATTAGGCACATGTCATTGCCAAAATTCTTTTACCTTGTCCTACCGATCTCTGTTAGAAACCAGTGATTCTGAACTTGTGTACAAAGGGGCACTTTACGCTGAAGCTTCATGGCCCATGACCATTGAAATCTAGAATCTCTTATTGGTGGAAAGTCAAGACTATCCCACTTCACTTTAAACTAGAGCTTGAGGGCTTAATAAACCAAGGAAACATGAATGGACAAATATCCTACATGGATTACTACGTGGCGTGAAATAAATAATGTTTCATGGTCTACCATATTGTGTGTCAAGTCTACCTCAAAGAGGAGGGTCTAACACAAAAAATGGGAGACCATGGCACTTCAAATTCTCACAGCCCTTGACTTAATATAACTCATTGTGTAGAAGGGTTCACAAAAATAGGATGGTATGGATATAGCATTCAGTTGAGAGCCTAGTCATGTTTTTTCTTCACACTACACTTACCACACAAAATCCAATTTCAATTTCCCAGGGTACGGGACGAGTGTCAAAGGGCCCTCACATTTTCATGGTGTAAAGTTGGCCTCGGCTCCACAAAAGTGAAGCTTCGAAATAACAAGGTGATACAAATTGCAAACAGCCAACGTGCACAGAATGAATTGCAACACACTCAGTGAACTGTAACAGGCTCAAATTGAAGCAGGCACAGCAAGTGAATTAGACCTACTTACATTGTGATATCCCAGTTTGCCCATGATGGATTCTGCATTTGGAGACGCAATAACACGGACTTCAGAGAACCTTTTCAACATAGCTTGTAGGGTCGTTTTATGGCAGTGATCATCAAAGCCTTGAGTGATCAAAATGCAGTCGAGATTTGGCAGGTCATCCAACTGCACCCAAAGACAAAGAGAAAGGCTTGCTGAGCTGTCCTGATATCATATTGTATTCTCTAGTCCTGACCAGTGTCAGTCTGGTATCATCTTTTTTTAACATCTAATACTATAATGAGGATTTCACATTTTCTGATACCAGTCTGATATGGATAGGTATTTGATGGTATTTCTTTTTAAAATACCATTCCAATACCATGCAAGGACCTTTGTACCTAGGCAACATCCCCCTAGTATCAATATGGTTTATAATGGTATTGCCCAAATAATAACTCACGTATTCAAAGATTCTCTTACATTGAGATACCCACCAAATATCAATATTTGAATGGTATTACAATTTTGATACCCACGGATAGGTTTTTTAATACCATTATTGATGTTAATTTTTGATACCGTGCATTCACCTGTATACCAGACCAACGCTGGTCCTGACCCACCTCACTTTGAATCCATCTTCTGAACCAATTGACACAAATTCACAATTTCTGATACTCGAAGGTTCTCACAAATTGTGGCAATGAGAAAGAGAAGGACGTTACTTACAGTGAATTTCTTCATGACCTCCGACTTCTTGGCGGCATCATAGAGGAAAGGAATACCAAAATCCAAGTTCCCAACCAGAACTGGGTCCACTAAGATGTTCATGCCATTGAGCTTCCAAAGCCAACTGTTTCCCTGCAGAGAAAATAATATCCCCATCAGAAAAGACCACATCCCCAGAATGACGTGCAACTTTAAATTCAAACAAGTTCTAGGTTTGGTTTCTCAAAGGGCGTTTGAACACAACCACCATCCTGGTAGATGGTTCTAGAAAGAAGGAAGGTGACTCTGATGTTGCCACCAGCGTGAATTGTGGCGCTGCTTCATTTTCAAGTTGGTTCAAGTCTATATGTAATCCCGAAACGAGCAGTACAAAAATTAAAAGGTACCCAAAGGCTATTGCCTCCTTTCAAAGGTGAAAACCTGCACAGAGAAGTTGGCTGGCTCCTTTTGCCCCCAAGGGCAAGCCCCTAGGTTCCCACATGGTTGGTTGAAAATATGCGGTTCACATGGATTACCCCACCTAGTTTTGGGTGGACCACATGTGGGAGGGGGCACCAAAACTTAAGTGCTAAGAAGGTCACCCATCCAAGCACTATTCCAGCCTTAGGTGGCTAATTCTCAGAGTTCGCATGGGATCCAGGTTAAGGCCTTGGGTTTAAGCCACCCCTCACGACTCCAATATAAGGTGTACTTGAGAGTGGTTGCAATGGTTGTAATTTACTTTCTTTGGTTATATTTTGTTTGCAGTCAGTATGTGGCACCAGTAGAGAACTTCAAGGCCAAAGCATATATATATTGATTAATTGATATTGTCGTTGTGGTTGAAAGTGGGCCTGAACCATAACCACAACCACTCGAGTTCTGTGTAAAGGCCCCTTCAGTCAAAACCATACAAGGTACAGAAGTTGAATTCTGAGTCCAAGAACTAACCTCAAGATATGTCATTTCCAAAGGAGTCCTACCAGATGGCACTTCTAAGGCCTTCTTGGTTTCCATAGCAGGCGATTGACTGCTTTTGATAATCGATATCCTCCTACTTCTGCAATGCATAAGAAGAGTTAGTCACAGATATGTGGACGTAGAAATCGACAACCCAAAATTCCTTCAGTCTACAAGCTCAGTTTTGACTACAAAGCCATACATGACTTAGCCCATTGATCTAACTAAGGTATATAGGTCTTGAGTAATTACTTTTTCTGAGTAGCCTACTTCTCCTAGGATAGGAAACACACAATTAGTGCGAAATGGTTAGCAAATCTAAATCGAGGCCGTAACCACTTTCCTCAAAAAATTTGGAGCTCACATGAATATATTACTCATTGTCAAAGTGAAGATTCTTGTGCTCGTTAAGTGCTTATACAGGTTCCCCTCAATTACGTTGACTGTTGAATTTAGAACGCTTAATGTATTCTAAACATTTAGTCCAATCTGTTTTCAACATATGTCTTTTTGGTGTCCATTATTGGATACACACCACTCAAGTATAGGTGTCCAATTAAGATTAGTAACCAAGTTAGGCACGTCTACTATAATTCCTTGTTCCGGTAAATATGTACACAACTATGCCAGGGATTACTAGGAGCAATTACTTTTTCAAGGTCAAAGGATAGTCCCATGAACATTATTCAGTAGGTCAGAAATAAACACAGGAAAGAATTGCAAACCCTAAAAAGGGGTGAAATAGCTCCCCAGTGTTGAGAATGTTATAAATATGACAGTTTTTTATTATCTTCCTGGTTTCACTTGCATAGCATGCCCATAAATTGAGTAAATCCAACAAATGGAAATATGTAAACGCCTTGGTTATCCCATTCTTGACTGTTCAAGCTACCCGAAGGTGAATTTATGGGTACCCAAACATTCCACTAACTAATTCTTGCAACTCCTTGATTACAAAACTATATGAACAACATATTGAAGCTCAAACATAACTAAATCTCCCGGTCAGCAGTTTGCCTCAGTATCTTGAGTGCAGCCCTTACTTGAATTGCTAATGCAATTTCAGGCTGCTTTAGGGGCCTGAGCCCGAGCATTCACACAGAAACTGCCAGACATCTGCAATTCAATTTAAAGCATTCGTTGAAGCTCAAACATAACAAAATCTCCCGGTCACTAGTTTGCCTCAGACTAATCTTGAGTGCAAACCTTTACTTGAATTGTTTTTGATTCCAAGGTGCATTAGGCAAATCTGAGCTCAAGCATGAATCCATTAAAAAGACATCTACAATCCAATTCTGAAGAATATACTGAAGCTAAAACATAATGGAACCCTTCTTGAATTGTTCATAATCCCAGGTAATCTGAGCCCAGCAAGAACCCCTAGAACACCAGACATATGCAATTCAATTCTGAAGAATATATTGAATCTCAAACACAACCTCAGTATCATCTTCACTCAACTCAGTGCAGCCCTGGTTGTATATTATACAAATCCAAAGTGCAATAGGGAACCTGAGAGCAAGCATAAATCCCTAGAATACCAGACATCTGCAACTCAATTCAATTCAACTCAATTCACTTCAATGCAATGCAATTCTGCATAGAGGCAAGGTTGAATTTCAATTACCTGCAGGCAGAGTTGGGGGATTGTTGCAAGAGCTGTTTACCCCAGCCCCTCAAGTGCTGCTGCTGCTGGACACCCTTGATCCGTGATATGGATAAAGCGAGAGGAGTCAAGGAGGAGGAGCAGGAGGAGGCCTGGATGTTGACGAGCAAGGGATGCAGACACGCCATCATAACCCACAATCCCAATCCCAATCCCAATGCACTTGCAGCATGAGAGAGTCTTAGTTAAGTGTAGTGGAGTAGCAGACAGAAGACTCCGAGCTCCGAGTGACTGAAACCTTTGATGGAAATGGCAGCTCCGCACATACAGCCATGGCCATGTGTCTGCTCTGGCTTGAAACAAGTGGTGGGCGCATGGCAAAGTGGTGATTCTCAAAAGGCTCTTCGCCACAAATTGTGAATAAGAAGAGTGACCACATAAGGCCCACATATGAGTTATCCTTTACTTTAGCCGAAGTTTTGGTGGGGAGTTGGTTGTTTTGAATACAACACTTTCCATGTTCGTTGAGTTATTAATGCAAGTTGGAGTCGGTGTCGAGATTTGTTGGAAGGACACTCTATATTGATTCATTAAAGGCCAAGTTCATCTTATCACTTCTTGGCATGTACCAAAATGAGTTGGGTCCTCCATGAACCAATATAGAATGCTTTTCATTCAAACATGTTAACGAGAAAATCATTTGGAACATGTAATTACTACGTGTAAGTCACAATTACCACAACTCGATGTTTTACCCTCTAGAGCCAAGTTACTCACTAATAGGTGTTAGAAGGATAAGATTAGGGAATCATAACATATAGGCATAAGCGAGCCCGAGGTAGATACAACTAAGACAAGTCAGGTATGAGAACTTGAGGAAGTATGCAGACAATCTTTTGGCAAGCAATAGTGTTGGCAAGTGGCCACTCTCTTGATAAAACATTAGGATCCCGGCACTATACACGACGTATGTGTTTTATATCCATAGTGGTGGCCATTTCTTAATAAACTCGATGTACCCATCTTTGTGTAAATGGGTTCTTTAGTTGTTGGGATGTTGGTTGTGAATTGTGTCATGGCTCATCCACGAATTGTGGACTATTAACAAAAGCCTTCACATCAACTCTAAGCATGCATTAAAAACTTACCGAACATGAAAACTATTTTATGCAAAATTCCGGTGGAATTGAAGAATATCTCTATTAAGTTGGTTCTTGAAAGAGGGTTGAATGGACTCGGAGCTTCTTCAATTTCATATCAATGATAAGCTAGGTCCAACATTTGTAGAGTGACAATTGGTTTCACGGATTGGTAAGAGGGTTGGTAGTGACGAGACGAGACTGAAGCATTGGCATGAGAAGTTTGTTAGGGTTGTGGCACACATTATTCAAATGTTGGTTGTGTAGGTTGGCTATGTCAGAAAGGAAGGGACAAATGGGTTGAAGTAAAATTGAACTTTTAAGCTTAAGCTTAAGCTTATAGTCTAAGGGCCGGTTTACACCATGGATCATGAAGTCGGACCATGGAAGAGGGCCTTTTTCAATGGTCTGAGTTCATGGTCCAACTTCCATGGTCCGACTTCTTTAAAAATGAGTTTTGAAGGCCTTGGGCCCCTCACTACGTGTAAACCGAATGTGGACCAAGGAGAATGACCATGCACCCAAAAGTAAATGTGCTTGTTTTTTTTTTAATATCAAACTGGCATTTTGTGAAAAAAAATTCAAAGTTTGCTCATTCTCTTGTCTTCTCTTGGGCTTTACTTGTCTTCACTTCTTGTTAAATGTGTCAAAGAAGTGGCTTGCAAATCTTCTCACAACGATTTTTACAAAAAAAAATGAGTGATTTAATTTGTACTTGTTCAATGTAATTTACATGCGACATGTACCTTGTGTTGTACATTAAGCATTATTTACAAGTTGCTTCACCATTTGTACTCAAATTCTTGAGTTCTAGATGTCCCACATTGTTTGATGAAACATGTGGGAGCAAGTTTAAGGGGTAGGGCATACAAGAAATGGTATGTCTCTTGGGCTATGATATGATTTAGGCACATAGAGAGCAAACTTACTTCTCAAGATTCATTACAACATATAGATGGTGAATAATGTGCTTTGTGAGCCTTCCCTAATGGGAAGAGTTGTATATATTGCCCCCAAAAGAAAATCCTTAAAAATATATATTAAAAGGGCATTTCCTTGCCATGGGCCCTTGCCTTTTCCTACCAAACCACCTCTCTTGCCTCTCTCACCTCAAAACCCGTTGGATCATGTCAGCATATTAATTAGGCCTTAAAATATCTACCTTGAGGACCTCGACCTCCATGGTCACTTTGCCATTTTTTCCTCGGTGTAAACTGAAATAGTCCCATGACGAGTTCAACAACCAATGAACGCTCTTACAACGCCCTGGGACGACTTCCTGGTCCATAGTGTAAACTGGCCCTATCTTAACTTATTACAAGTCCAACACACTACAACATACATGCTAAGCAACAGGAATTCGATCCAACAGAGACCAATAAGGCAACTCCACTTGCATGGATGCTATTTGGAATGGCTCATACTTGTTATAGTAGGGTTTAAAGGTTAATAGGGTTTAGGGTTAATATACTTTCCAGGTTTTATGTTGATCCCCTTACTCCGCATGTAAGTGTGCGGCCAACAAGATGTTTGGATATCCCATACAAACTTTGTCACTTATCGCATCACCAAAACGGTTGGCACATGACACTTTGTTCAATGTCGGCAACGTCTAAACAAAGGACTCGTAGCAAACTACAGAATGCTTGAAAGGCCATTGGCTTGGGATCCAAGAGAAAGAGAGCTTCAACTATTGACATTATGAAATAATGTCCATGAGGATGCTTAGGATTTAGAGCGTTAGCTTGTTGAAAATGATTGGAAGCTTGTCGTAGTCGTTCCACATGGGATTCATTAATGCACCACCGAAGCATTGCCCGGTGGGTCAACTCTTCATTGGAAACCTAAATGACATGCATGGATCACTATGAAACTAAACCCCCAATATACAAGAAGCTTATAGAGAGATAAACACATGTATACATACTAAAGGTAGGCTAGAAACGAGGCGCATGTATTTATAGTACGCTTTTTAATCTAATATAACAAATGCCTCCACTACATAGACATAATACAAATCATGAAATAAATAGGCCTTTAATACTTATACAATCCACCTTCACTTTCCAATGGGGAAATCATTGAACATTTTTTCATCCATAGCATGTTACTCAAGGATTGCATCAAACTAACAAAGACAAAGAGCATAACAACTCAGTCACAGTCCAAAGAGCAAAACTCAAAGGATCTCATGAGCGTTCCAAGAGCCTCCAATTTGTAAAACCTAGAACCCAAATGCATACTCTAACAATAATTGACAAGGTAGTTGTCGAGGACTATTACCATATGACAAAAATGGATGAATACACGAATTGAATAAAAAAACACATTTATTGTTAGTTTGTACGTTGTATGAAGAGTCCACCCCAGGAACATAACATCACTCAACGTCCAACTCTCATTTTGTGGGCCCTCGTAATACAACAATGAGATGCTCGAAAAGCTTTGCAAGGACACTCATATCCAAACTAAACTCCCAACATCTCATTGATATATTCTAAGGACCCACGTTGTTGAGTAATGTTATGAAGCATTGTGAGTCGGGTAAAAGTGCAAGTTCAAGTGTAGAATGGCCTTGGGTCAACAAGCATGTGTAAGAGGTCCGCTCTCATGAGAAGGCTCCTTACCTTGAGCTCTCAACCTCTCTACTCTAAAGGCTACTTTCAACCAAATATTGAAGGTTTGTCAATTTGAACATCAAAAATTTGAGCTCTAGATATGTGGGCCCTAAGTCAATGGGCTTGCAAACACACTTTGGCATGTCATGAATTCCCCTTTCATCATTAGTATCATTCCCCCCTTGATGTCTCAATGTGAGCATGGGGACTTTGCACTTGCTCACAATATTGAGAGCTTCACAATTGGGGAAGCTTTGAGTTTTGGATGAAAGTTTGTCAAATCCAAGACCTATCAAGCATCGGAAACCCAACCTATGGTCAAGAGGCCGTCGATTTTTTTTTCATAAAAAAATCAAAAACTGACAAGACCTTGGCCGTTAGATTGGAGGGGTTGTTTTGGGTAGGGAAAAAGGTGGGATGCTCCTTCTTAGGTTTGGACTTTGGGCTTGGCCTTTGCAGGCTTCACACTATGCCTGGCCGAAGACTCCAATTCCTACACTTTATTGGCTATGTATTTTCAGCCCATTTCTTTGGACTCTCAACAAAGTTTGGCCATTCAATCCCACGGCTTCTCAACTTGGACGGCCATAGTGTGAAGCAGCGGCGGCCCTAAGATCAGAAAACAAATTAGGCACATCTACCTCTACCTTACCAGCCTAACACTTGTCTGAACCTTCTGCATGAGTGCATGCTCATGAACACAATTTTGTTGCACAAAACTCTGCCAGGAATGCACAATACTACTTCCATGTGACACGACACGGAGCCGATTGTCGACGAAGCCGAAGCTATCGTGAATCCCATTCCCTGTATTTCTAAAACTCGTCGAGTTGGTCTTGCGGTATCATGGTTTTCATTCGATGCCAATGACGATCATGACATGCATTCAACCTCCACATATATAGCAACTTAGCAAGCTCATCGTATTGGACATCATGGTCTTATCGCAATCTCGTTCATTGTTGCTTAAAAGCAGTGCCATTCTTGGTGTAATTAAAACAACCGAGGAAGACGAGCTGCCAACATCCATGTGTAGATCGATTGAGCAGAAAGTTTCTTCGCGATGTCAAGCTCCGTGCTGTCAAGATTCCCGTATCGATGGTTCCCTACCAGAGCCCTACATTGGGTGCCCATACCCATGCCCATGGGTTTTGGGTGGGCATGGGTGCGATATTATTGTTCATGGCTGGGCATGGCTGGGCATGGCTGCGATATTGTTGTTCATGGGTGGGCATGGGTGGGCATGGTTGTGATGTTATTGTTCATGAGTGGGCATGGGTTCGATATTATTGTTCATGGGTGAGCATGGGCTAAAGCAAAGCATATTGGATATCACTGCTAAATTTAGTATTCTCTTGTGGTGGAAGTTGAAAGGAGCCCCCACATTCCCCATCATGTCGCGCGTGGCGCGTTCGGTTTTGTGCATCCCTGCATCCAACTCCAAATCGGAGTCAAACTTCTCGGATGCAGGGAATACGCTAACCAAGAAGCGCTCCGGGCTGAAGCCAGCGATAGTGAACAACCTTTTATTTGTCCAATCCAACCAAGACTTGGTGTAGGTGGGTAATACACATTACACAATTTTTGAATACATGGGTGCAATTTAAATAGCATGGGTGGGCATGGGTGGGCACATGTCATGCTATGTGTGAGCATGGGTGGGCATGGGTGCGCACATGTCATGCTATGGGTGAGCATGGGTGGGCATAGATCGCTGCTGATGGGCATGGTCTGGGTATGGGTGCAATTTAAAGGAAAAATGTTGGGCTCTGTTCCCTACATATACTTAAGAGTTGGCAACAGTAAAGCCGTGAAGGAAGAGCCCTCGAATGGAACGTGAACATGAGAATAAGGTCGAGAGAGAGAGAGCCTTTCGCACTAGTGTCGGCGTCCTCCAATTCGACAACAAGTATTTTGTAGATGCAAAAGATGGCCTTCTATTGTCGACCTGTGAAAATTGTGCAAACGCCTCCCATTCGACAACACATATTTTGGAGATGCAAAAGAAATCCTTCTGTTGTCGACCTGTGAACATTGTGCAAACAACACAATTTCATACACGTTGCAAAGGATCGTCCACAATAAATTTCACGTGAGGATAATTAAGAATCGATCGCATGCAGTCCCATGGTGCATGCAAGGGTCAACGGTACAGTCTAACCTCGTTGTTAATATGACACTCATTTACACGACACCCTCGATATTACGACACATTTTTTGCGCGACCAAACTTTTTCAGTCCAAAACTCCCTCTTTTACACGACTACGGCACTCGATGATGCGACATTTAGAATCTCCGTTTTGTCATATGAAAGGGGTAGTTAATGTTCAAATTCTTTTCATCTGTGTTATGTACATCTAAAATACATCCGTTTTCACTTGGGAACTACTTGGGAACTTCATTTATCATTGGAAACTTAATGAGAATTAGGGTTACTAATGTAGAATGGACATGGTTAGAAATAGAGTGGCCTCCTGCCTAGTATGTTGCCTTGTACACGGGTGATATACTATCACCAATATCAAGTTGATGCTAAACGTCATGCATCATTGTTGTCTAGTTTCTTAGTAGAGAACTCTTTATATTTTGGTGTTAATGAAATTACTAGTTTTCAAAGTTAGTAGGGAATTTAGATAAGATGACAGCTGCTAACTTGGGTAGGCAACACCAAAAATCTTTGGACTCCTATTTCAAGAGTTCTTGAGAATATTTGTGATTGTTTGAAGTTACAAGATATTATTTCATACCATCTATATTGCTTAAACTCGTTACACATATTTTTAAGCTCATATTACTTATGTTTTCGTATTCCCTCAACAATACGACAACTTTACACCATTTGTCATATTAATGAGAAGACAACACCTCGATAATACAACTTCTTCTTTTTTGTGTTTCCCAAACGTGTCATACTAAAGAGGGAGAATAGTAGTGATTGACACGTATTGGTGAGTGGATTGATGGCTTTGAAAGGTTGAGTAATTCAATCACAATAATCATAAAACCTTTGTCGCCATTAACCACACGACATTCATTCATTCATTCATTCCCAGCATCCTTTTGAGCATCATCGAATCCATAGCATGCCACTCGTGACTTGGATTTGATACAAGATAGGATTGCTCGGACATCAGGACACAACATTAAATTTGACAACTATGGTTTCAAAGAGCTTTTTGGGGGTTTGTCATATTTGAATATCGTATTTTGGAGTTGCATATCTTGGAACTTAGGATCATTTATGGTGAATGCAAAGTTTGAATGCTTGTTCACAATCCGGAATGGACGCCAAGATCTGAGTGGAAGGTAAGACGAATGTTTGGTGGATGCAAGTGAGTTTAAGGCGTGTCAACCTTATAGCCCACCCCACACTTACTGGTGCAGGTCACCAGTGAACGATTCCTATCAACATGGACCACTTTTAGAGCTGGTTTAGCCAACGAGAGACACTCACCATTAAACTCAGCATTCACTAGTGGTTTGCACCAATTTGTGTGGGTGGACTATTAGTTGTTCACTTTTTACTAATATGTTTGTTCGTAGCTTAAGTTCACCATGTAAAAATTATGAAGGGTTGAGAAAATCCAAGTAGATGCCATTGCAAACTAAGAAACTCCAGATTTGACTATTGTATGAATCGACTAGAGATTCTCAAGGTCAAGAGAGTTATCCCCTTCAAATTTGTTTTAGGACCCCACCCCTTTTGTGTACAACAGAATAGAGAATGTCATGGTAAGGCTCAAAGGGTGAAGATGGTTTTGAAATTGGGTAAAGGTTAGTGAAGTTTTTAATAACACACACGCACAACTAAACTGCTAACTACAACACCTTAACATGCCAATGATCTCAATGCCGGTACCTCAATTCATAGATGTGTTTTAGATTTGTTACTTTATTAAATTTGATGATAAGCTTGACTACATGTGTTACTTTAATGAGACCCATTTTATGGCACTAATCTCCAAAATGAATATTGAATTATACAACTATGACCACTTGGCACCCTAGTATTGTTGATTTTGTAAATTTGTTAGGTTTATATACGTATCACACACTTTTAGAAGTCTCAAGTGTAGATGTTACAATAAGCTCATTGCCCAATATTGAAGGTGGATATACTTGACCTAAGCTTTTGAACTTAGAATGGGCATTCTCCGAGCTTGGTTGCTTCTGATGAGTAAGATTATGCAATCTAAATCAACGTTCAACAATCGAACTTCAAGAAATCTTTTTGTTCGAATGGACAATAGATCAAGGAGCATTATTTGTTAAATTAAAATGTGAGAGCCAGCTTAAAATAAACTAATGAAGAAAATTAACCATTGTTTTAACCAACGAGAGAAATATCTTTAATGCAAAATAATGCATTGCCACATTAGGTCAGTGAGCCTAATTTGATTACATGCCAATATATGTGTGTGTAACAAGATTTTCCTATGAGCACCAAAATTTATGAAGTAAATGGCTACATCCTTAATTATCTCGTGCTACCCAATCGCACATTTGATACCTATAACTAGTGGGCTAAAAGTTTAAAACAAAATTTCATTGAAGACCTATCTACCTTAGTCATGGATGAATTTGTATCCACCAACACAGTGGATGACTCGAATGTGACAAGTGCCATTGATAATGATGATTTTTAACAACAAACCTACTTCAATTTGCAATGTGATTACTATGACCCAAACCACCCAAAAGAACACAAGTGGTTAGGACTCATGCATGTCGTGTTTTGTACTTGGCCTCTACACTCCCTTCAAGCCAAAGGCATTGTTGTGTAAGAGCTTCACTTTGACAATTGATAGGAGATTCATACAAGCTCCAGAAACTATGAGGAAAGTGGCACGGTCACAATTTGGATTTGCTAATCATCTTGCACTATTTGCATGTTGCATATCCTACGAGAAGTGGATGCAAAGAGAAAGTGTTCATTTAAAACCCGTTTACCATGTATAGGTGAATACATGTTATCTATAATCAACATTGATAATAACATCAAAGAACCTGCCCATGGCTATCAAAGTTGTAATGCGGATCAAATAGTGACATTTGGTGGGTATCTCAAGGGGAGAGAATCTTTGTAAACACAAGTTGCTACTTGAGTCAACACCGTTTGAAACCATATTGATATTAGGGCAATTTTGACTAGGTTTGAAGGTTCTCGCATGGTTTATAGACTTGGATCGTACTGAGAACAAAAATTACCGTCAAATACCCATAGCTTGATGATATCAAGAAATGTGAAACCTTCATTATAGATACTTGAATGGTATCAAAAAAACACAATACCAGATTTATTTTTTTAAATGGTTCAGACCATACCAAGAGTATCAGATATGTTACATTTCTCAAAATCAAGTTAATCCCACTTAGTTTCCCTCCAGCCCTAATGGCCAACCTCTCTAGACTTACCTGCACTTCCTTGACAAATATGGGTCTTGACAGCAGGTAATTTTTGACATTCCCCCTTGATTATTGAGTAGGTTATCCAGGTCTAAGGTTGTAAGTTTCAGCAAGTTTGACTTGTTTGTAATCCTCATTTCGCTTCAGCTTTTTGGTCTCAACTACTACCTATCTTTGCAAAATTGCCTGAACAGGGTAATCCTCGAGCAAGGTAAGCAACCTCTGTAACAAGACTCTGCACGTTTCAGGGTGGGTCAATGGTCCACACATGAGGTAAACTACATTCCCTAATGGTCGGGTGTAGATGCCTTTCATTCGCAGACCCTCCACAAGCCCTTTTGATATCATGGATCCATACCTGCCCACAAAGCCAGTTAACATAAGTTTTTGACACTGATTTCAACACACAAATGTTGGAGAATTAGCTTGTCAACCACCTCAGAAGGATACATGAACACAGGCTAGCAAATCTAGCTAACCAAAACAAATGAAGTCTAAGGTTTGACACATAAATCAAATCAAATCAAATCAAATTTCCACCTACACCTGTATACTGATACCTCAGAATTGGCCACAATCTAATGAGGGCTAGCCAGTCAACCTATTTTGTTGCTTAGCAAATGATATGACGTCTGGGAGGTTATTAGCATTTTAACCTGCAAAATTCCCAGTTATCTGGACTAACATGGAATGATAAGTGAGAGGCTTGTTCAAACGTAAATCCACATACCCTCCATCAGCAGAACTTGCACGAAGCTCCAGTGCCATAATGGTCCCAAGCGACACAACTCTGTGGACTGCATGATGTGATGATATCTCGGACACTAATTCAGGACTCCACAACTGCCATGAAACAGCTGTTAGTGAAGCTTTTAGCCAACCCCATTAGGGCACATAGAGGAATTGAGGTACTGAAGATCATGATACTAAGATATGGTTCTGTAAGTGTCATCTTTGTACTGTAGCAAATTTTCTAACCTGTGCCTTACAATAGGTAATAGCGATCTTGAGATGCAAATGCTGGAAGGTATCCTTAATTCTCATTTTGCACTATACCCTCACAAATTCTATGACTGCCCTCCACAAATCACAATGCAAACATTTTACCTCCTGAAGACGGCGTCCATTAGGCAAGAGATTTGCATTTCTGGAAGGATCAGAAAAATATTTGATAGCAGCAACTGCACTGGAACAGCCTATGGCATGGGCAGTATACGAATGACCATGTAATAAAGCATCTAGCTGTTCCTCACAGACAAGCCCACGCACAAATTGAAGTTTGTCAATTTCTGAACAAGATAGACCCTGCTTGCTTGCCCATCCCAATACAACTAACAGCAGATACTCAGTTCCTGTAAATATGGCCATCGCTCCTACCAATCAAAACACAAATTAGAATGTGATTGCAGGTGTACCTTTGAAACACCACGGAATGCTTCAAAGACGGGCTTAGTTGCAAGAGTTGCTGATAGAGGGACTAAACCTCCGGTGAGAAGTTTTGAGTAGCATGCAACGTCAGGAGAGCATCCAAGAAGCTCTGCAGCAGACTAAGTAACAGAACAGTAACAGAATGTCAAAAAAAAATTAATAGAAATGACCCATTGCATATGTATAGGCAGTGGTGATAAAATACTGCATTGCAGTTGCACAAGGATAATGCTACTATACTACTAATGAGCTCCCAGGCAGACAGATATGGACTTGTTGTTTTACAAGCACTTCTAAACGGCTTCCAAAGAGAAGAATAGCAAGTCGAAAAAAGTGATTTGGGGTTGGAAGAAGCTATACAAGGCACAAACCTCAGTTCCAAATCGCCAGCAACCTGAGAGGACTTCATCAAATATGACTGGGATACAACGTTTGTGACATTCCTGAACAAGTATCCGTTGGAACAAGGGGTCCAACATCTCCATCCCTCCAGCACCATGGATCACTGCCCCGAAACATACAGTGCACACAATGTCAGGATCTAGCCAGCACGCAGAAGAGTATGAGATTTATTTGACAAGCTGACAAGACAAGTTTGCAATCTGTCTAAATGTACACCTAACATTCACAGACTGTTCTGTGAACTCCAGCATTAAGCAAGTCAAGGATATAGACAGAAAGAGCAACTCGACCTCTTGAAATGCTCCAGCATGGTCTAGACCATCACCCACCAGGTTCTGTAATTAAAGCAGCTATGGAGGTGGACTCCTCTCTGGCTGCTGATGAAGAAAGTTGTTGACCTATAAACTTGCTGTATACTTTGGCCAGAGTAGTCGAGTTGCGGTCCATATCAAATACTTCGTCCCTACATTTCCAGGCAGCTTTCACATGCACAAATCACCACCATAAGCAATGACACTTTGTTAGACAGTAAGCTTTATATAATGATCAAAGGTTGTAGAAGTTTGCACAGGTATTTGTCTTTCATATGACAAAACTGGTTACCACGCTACAACCCAAGGCAGACAAAAGTGCAGAGACTTACAGTTAATGATATCAGCAGAAGTACTGTAGCCCTCTGGTAGATTCAAGACCCAGCGGCCATCTTGCTGAAAAACCGTTGGTGGTTCAAGGAAAAGGCCCCTGCCTGAATACCTATTGCATCAGAAAGGTCAATTTATATATTGCATATATCTTGAAAGAGATATACCTGCAGATGGTTTGCATGTGACTGAAATACGTGCTAGTCTTCCATTGGCACAGGTTCAAGATGCTGAACCACTACTAACAGAGAACATCATCTTTGTTATTATAAATAGAATTCAACAAGCAGAAAACGGATCTACAAATAGATATAGTATGACCAAGCACCAGATTTGTGCATGTAAAAGCTTATGTTACTTTATTCAGAATTGAAACCACTATTTCTCCTGAACACTCATCACTCTACAGTAGGCTTTAAGTTGCTTCTCATTTAACATTTTCCAACTGCAGTTATTGATTCAAATTCTGCTACTTTCATTTACTCTAGTCTCAAAGTTCCTCATTGTAAAGATGACTTGCTCTCAACGTACCAAGGCTGTTGCAAGAAGCCTGTATAAGCAGAAGGTGCTTGTGCTTCTAAGGCACCGAGTGTGTCTCCATGATATGATCCTTTCAAAGCCAAAACCTGCAAGCAACCGTAAAAGAGTCAAATCATGGTAGTTCCAAAGCGAAAACTCTTCAGAACATTCTTTAAGGCTGTTTTCCACTGACATAGATATAAGCTCACATTTCTAATTGTAATAGTTTCAATTTAGTGTATGACCATAGGAAACGGATCCAACCTTAAATTGCTGCTTGTTGTGCTTGGAAGAAACATCGCGAAGATTATGGTCAATGATGTATTTTCGAAATGCCATCTTGATAGCAACTTCTACAGCCGTTGCCCCATTGTCTGAATAGAAGACACGATCTGCCCAACCTGTTTCAGGATAAGAGATCTCAGTTTAAAACTTAAGCTGACTATCAGCGTGATTTTTCCACCAATTTCAAAAGATGTCTTTTAACTTTCAGAGTAAACAGCCTGGAATAGCTAATTGTACAATACATATCTATAATTAACTGAAACTCATAAGTAGGCAATGGAAATATTTACCTCGGCCTACCCCTTGTAGAAGAAGCTCGGCACACTGGAGGGCAGGCTCATGCACATTCTCAGGGAACATGACGTGGCCATACCTTCCTGCTGTGTGAGCAGCTGCCCTTGCCAGCTCTGACTGTAGAAGTTTCATGGATTGACTGTTAGCCATGCAGCATGACACATGATGCCTTACCACACTGAATAAAATGCGCAGAAACTTCTGATGTATTTATACAGTACTGACTTCTTAAACCATGAAACTAAGAAAGCACATTAAAGCAATTGTAAGCAGTTTATAAATTAGAATTACAAGGCCTAAAAAGTCTACCACGGGACTACCTGCAAGGGAGCATCAGGTCCCTGTGTCCACCAGCTTGCACATGCATCAAATTGCAGAGAAATTGTGTCCTTTCTAGGATCCTGTCCACCCTGATCACATAGATCCATGCTGTTTGTTCAGAAAGATTGTCCAGATCCCACAAAAAGGCACTGTTAGGTATGCATCCAACAACCAATCCCCCTTGCTTCCTTTCAAGAGAAAGAGAAGACCTACCATTCAATATTCATACATGAACCGAGATTTTTCCAAATTCACTTCGAGCATATAAAAACATAGTAAGTATTAAGTATAAAAACATATTCCAGCTTACATAGTAGTCCAAAAAGGCTCCCACTGCTGTAAGTTATGTGAAGAGCCCAAATTATAGAGCTTAAGTGTCAGATATTATCCAGTAACTCGAAGATCCTTATTCACCAATTCACTGAAGACATTATACCATTACTCTTGCCACCCCTACTACAGCTCATAAGACATATAAATCAATAAGAACTCAGCATTTGATTTCAAGTAAGCATCCCTGTGGTTTCCAACGTGCATTTTATAGAACCCGAGTAGAATCTCATAAAATTGGGAAGATGATACATCGATCTCATCAGATTCACCTTGTAAACAGAAAAGTTGTCTCCCAAGCGTGAATCAATGAGTGTAATGGATTCTTCAGGAACCAGATCATGTTGTGTGAAAGGCCACCATAAAATTTGGCTCGCCTTCTTTGGCATTTCTTCAAGTCTCCTAAGTCTCTTCAAATGAGAACTTTCCAACACACTGCGTAGCTGAGCAAATGTTTCTTCAGCAATGGCAAACCATTCTGCAAGGTTCTCATTTGGGTCTTGAGGTAAAGGAGGAAGAACAAGCACAGGTATTCTGAATCACAACCATTAGAACTTGTTTAGAGTTTTGCCATAGACCCTCAATGTCTGACGCTACCTAAACCCAACATCCTTGTTCAAAGAGTCGTGTAACAACAAGCCACCATGAGGTACATTAAAAAAGTAGTACCCATTGAAAAGACAATGCTATGGACTTACTTGTGTTGCAAGTACTGCTGCAGAGGGATTTCATTACTTAATCCCGCATCCACAAGAACTATGGCAGGTATGTCATAGCCTCGTGAGCGCAAACTCTCATAGGCTCCTATCGTTGTTGAGATGCCTCCTAATCTCCCATCCCCGACTAAGACACCTGGATATCTTAGCGGTCTGCACCAATTGCAATGCCAAAAGGAGGTTGTCAGCACTCTCAAAGCTTTCAATTGCAACAGATATTTCACAAGCATAAACTCAGAGATTTTCAGATTAAGCTGCCATAGCATCACAGATGTCTTTTGACAGCATTACAAGCAAAATGTTTCTATGATTCTGTTAAGAGATATTTCACGAGCATGCCTTGTAGCAATATCTATGTTAAAAAACATCTACGATTTTGCCTTGACCTTGAGGACTGGATATACCGCATTTAGTTCTCATTCAAAGGACCACTTTGTATCAAGACAAATGCAGGTGTACACAGACCTATATAAATCACACTGGAGGGTTCCAGATGGCCCAGGGCTGGCTACACCACCTGCAGTCTCCACAATCGCCCACTTCCTAATGGACCTACAGCTAGTATTCTCCCTTTGAATGACTTTGTCGGGACTTTCACTGAGACTCCCAAGCACGCTTTGGAGAGAATCAAGCACCAATAAGTCAGGCACTGCAGAGCCCTCTTTCACAGATGCAAGGTGGGGGGAGACGGGATTCAACCATGCCCACACTGTTTTACAAGTAAAATGTGATTGCAAAGCTCGTGGTCTCTCTGTTGGTACATCATCTTTATCAACACCGTTTGGGCTATTAGACACAACTGAATTGGTTTCTGAAAGTTTCTGAGGAGAATTCTCAAACTTAAGACCCTGCAGCAGCTGAGACTCGTAGCTGCAAATATCTGTCATTCCTGCAGAACTCACATTTAAGAGATTAGATTGCTTGGTCCTACTCTTCACTCAATTTCCTTCCTGAAGCAAAGCCAGCGGCATTGATGAGAACCACTTCAAATGTTTGAGGCTGCATCATACGATGATACAACACAAAGGCAGGCCAACCTAAATTTCAATGTCCGACTGATATATAGGTGAATGCATGGTATTAATATACAATATCAATAATGTAATCAAAGATGTACCCAACCAATACCAAGATTGTAGTGCCTTTCATATATTGATACTTGGCGGGTATCACAAAATGAGAGCATTTTTGTATAACTGAGTCATTATTTGGGTCAATACCATCATAATATGATATTGATACTAGCGTAAGTTAACCTTAGAAATAAAGGTTCTTGCATGGCATATAGACCTGAATGATATCAAAAACAAAAAATATCCTTAAAATACTTGTACCCTGCCAGTACCAAAAAAACATAGAATCCTCATTACACATACCTGAGTGGTTAAAATAAAACCTGATACCAGTTCAACACTGGTAACTTTGCCATACTTGACTCTGAAAGGCAACAGTGCCCGACACATAAGCTTATAAGAGAATTTCAGGCATTTGAGTTTTGAACAGAATGAGAATTACTGCAATGGACTCATCAAAGATAACAGAGCTTGAGAGTCTTTCGCAACAGATCTGCACTACCTGTACCTGTAGAAGAACCTCCAATGTCCAACGTTGAGTTAGATGATACCGAGTTCTGGGCCTTCTGAACAGCCCTCCGAACAGCAGAAGACACCCGCAGGGTGTGATTACTCACGAACAAGCCATGAGGAATGTCATGTGGATGTAGTTGAGCCATTCGTGAAACTTCCCGAAACACAAATTTAGCATCTGAATCTGATGGAAAACCTGTTTGCACAGGCTTGACAAATAGCACCTCATTGGATTCATCAAGCCTCCTCTCTCGCACCAAATCAGCCCCTCCTTGACTCTTGCATGTCCGTGACTGACTGAAAATTGCTGAAGACAGTCCTGCAAATTCCAGTTCACCAGATATTGATGAGCAAGCCACACCTCCCTCGAGCAGGCTAAGGTATGCAGGTGTTAACCGATTATTATTCTTAATCAGACACCTATAATTGAATATAACTGAATGGTGGTGTGTGGTTAGATGTGGATCTAAGAAGAGACCCCATTGAATGCATGTTGGACTACATCTTTCAACTTGTATTAACTATTCTGCACTCGATAGTCAACATAATGGGGGGGGAACTATGTCTTTCTTGTAAGGAATCAACACAAGTGTACTTCCAATAACCATAACTAAATCTGGAGAGGTCTAATTTTCAGTCCGGTTTTTGTTGATGTTCCATCAAAGAGTTGTTAAGGTACAAGTGCCTTCTGTGGTCACTCTTTTCCTGATTGAACACCTATATTTGAGTGGCATATGGCAAGGTTATTGTGTTGAAGGACATACACAAAATGACGCATGTTACAATGAGTTTGGACCGTATGCTCAAAATATGATAACCATTCTAGGGTCAATAGTGAACACGATTGGGAGGGCCTCTTCAATCACTTCAAGAGAAAGAGAATCTTCAATTTTACCTCTTGTAACTTTCATATCCAAGTCCGATCATGAATCTGTAACGACAATCTTTGTGATTCACAATTGCTAACTAGACAAGACAATATCCAATTCAATCTAACAACCAAAATTGTTTTTGGAGTTGGAAGTGCCCACAATAGGTCCACATAATTCAATGCAACACATATTTCAAGACATGATTCTAATCTATGGATGATGCACAACAAGGAAAACTAACCGAATAACACCCGCATACCTTATGCACAAATTCCTTCAAACAAAGAGCTGAGAACCAAGAGACGAAATTCGCACAAACAACTTCAAAGCTCACAAAAAATCCCAGAGCTCACAACGCAGACACCACAGTCTTCTACACTCAATAGTCATCGCCATTGGGGGACCTCTGTATACATTTCAGGAATCAACACACATGCACTTCCGATAATCTTAACCAAATCAGGAGAGGTGCGATTTCTGTTGATGACGTTTCATCATAGATCTTACTAACGCAACACAAATGTAAAGACGTGATTCAGATCAATAACAGAAGATGTAGAACAAGAAAAACTAGCCGAACAACACTCCCGCATGCCTTACGCACGAATTCCTCCAAAAAAAGAGCTGAGAAGCGCGAGACAAAATTCGCACAAAACAATTTCAAAATTCACAAAATGAAAACACAAAAATCACCAAAAAAATTCACAATGCTCACCTGCAGACACCAAAGTCTTCCCCACGCCTGTGTTGGCTCCCCACACCATGTAGGTCGGATGTGACACGTCCATTGCCCCCTGCAGCCATGGACCTGCCTCTTCATCCTCTCTCAGCCGCTCGGCCTGGGAGCTGAAGAACGATTGATGAGGCCTCCAATGCGGGGAGCTCACAGGATAGGAAAAGCAGAGGGGAGTGCAATTGGTGAGCGCAGCAGCAGCAGCAGAAGAAGAAGAAGAGGAAGAAGAAGAGCGCCACCTTGATAACAAGCACCGGGAGGCCATAGCTGCTCCGCCCTGCTGCAACAATAATCAGATGAATGCGGCGCCATCAACTACACACACACACACACACACCTACTTTACTTTTCTAAGGTTACGGATACCAAAAACAGATGCAAGGCCAGAGCCTCTTCACCGAAATCTTTGCATTGGTGTCTCCATATTTACAAGTACCAATTTGTCAACACTTGCATCATCCTTGTCGCATTTCGCCTGGTGACGACTGTAGAGATTTTGGTGCCGCTCGCGCCACTTCCATCGATGACGACGAAATCTATAGCCGAGGTAGGTAGGTAGGGAAAAAGGGTAGGGTAGATGGTCTTAAATGGTTACTTTTCTCCAAAGGGCCTAAACTAATTGCCTGCCTAGAGGTCTGAAAGTGAGATGTCTCCTAATTGCTAATATGATATTATTCTTCAACATAAGTAACTTTTCAAAGTGACAATTTATTGGCTAAGCCGTGTGGAAAGAGACTTAGAGATGGTATTTGAAATGAGCCAAAAGTTTGGCAACCAATCAGAACCAGCCATGTATGTGATGCGATTCGGAAGTGTCAGTGTTAGCAACTTGTTCTTAAAGTGGAGTTCAGTTGCAAGTGATTATTGATTTCAAGTGCTCTTTTAGAATGAGCCAAAGTTTGGCCTTGGTTGGACCACAACCATAACTAGCCATGTGTGCATGATAATAATAAGGCAGAGAGAGAGAGAGAGAGAGAGAGACAATGCATAAATGAGGGACGCTTCATCTTGATCGTAGCTATAAGCTCACATGTGAACCCAAAGCGGGTTGATTGAGCAAGGCTAGGGGACAGGTGCTATTGCCTCTTATCAAAGGTGCTCCTTATTGGTAACCAATGATGGTGAGCATTGCAGGCCGTTGGGGAAAATATGTATTTTGGTGGAGTAATGTTGTGCATCTCAATGGTGGGTGTTATGAGGGCATGGTGTATTAACTTGCATCATGAGTTGGGTTCAATTATAGGGGATGCTTCCAAGCAATTAACATTATATTTGTTAATTAAGACTTTGGAAAGTCTTCAAAAATTATATGCATAGTTTGGGATGCCAATGTTGTGAGCATTGGGAATGTTAGGAACATAGGGAACATAATGTTATGCATATCCTACATCAAGAATATGTGTTTTCTAAATATAGAACATATTTATCAATCATAATCAAACATAAATTATACGCAGTATTTGAATGACACGAAAATTATCTTGTTGGGGTTTGTGCCAAAAATAAATATCAAAGCTATAAATAAACTTTGGCTTTATATAATCATAGATTCTTGGGTAAATATCCCAAACATAAAGGCTTCACATGATGCATCCCAAACCTATATATATCATTCACAACCCTAAAAGGAATAAGTTAATAATGTATAATTTTTTTACCAATAGCATGTTTACATTATTCATGCCCATCTCCACCTCCAACTTCATTTCCATACTCATCATCATTTTCCCCAACTACAATATATGCCAGGTTGTTTTTAGCAAAATCTATATGTTTTGGGGGGGCATTCATTGTCTCCGATTTGGAGCCCTTGCGCGACTTCCAAGCACAAAGTATGGAATCTATGTATATCCAAACTAGCTCATATGTCGAGTTGATTATCCACTTGAAACCCTTTTTGGTGTCCCAACCTAAATAAGTGCGGAGCACATTATGATCTTTGGTACTTGGACAATTGTATTCCACCTCAATCCAATGAAATTGAGGCTAGTTGGAACAAAATTGGGGGATGATAATGCTTTCACCAACCAAAACAGTTTGGAGTGCTCCTCATCTCCTCCACGTACAAGTACCATATAACCTTCATAGCAATCTACAACCACACAAAAAGATGGAGTTGGACAATTGCGAGCAAGGCCAACGTAATGCTCATCCACTGCAAACTCCTTATGGACATCTCCATTGCTAAAGAACATGGTGTCGGAATCCACAATTATCACTCAACTTGGAGGCCAAAATCCTTGTGTTAAAAACAAATGGGTATTGACTTTCAGGTGCCAGCAAGGTCGATCAAACACAATCCCAATGATGCCAAGTGCCTAGCATATTTTATTTATGCTCAAGGTTAAGTTGTTTATGTGTATGTTGGACCTTATTGGTTCATACTTGAATCATTTGTGATGCAATTGTTACATTACATCTAATCAATAAATGTATACCAAAAGCATTTTTATTGCTATGATTTTGTGTAGGAATCTTGAAAAATACCTCTATTACTTCTATTCTACTTTTAAACTTTTTAATCTCCTAAGATAAATATATAATTATGAATATAAAAATTCTAAAATGTATAATTAACATACCATCCCATCCATCAAAAGGCTTGGATTCCAATATTATGTAGTTATAGGGTCCTCAAAATGTATGCCAAAAAAATTTAGTAGCCCCCTTAGAATATATTGGATATTGCACATATATGCAACATTTTACACTAGGTGACCCCCTTGTGATGTACTATATGGAATTGTGTCATTGTTAAAATCAAACAAACAAATCACTAAATTTTGTCTTAGACCTATACACCTGACTCACACCAACTTTTCAACCATAATATATTCAATAGTATACCAATGACTCTATTTATTTTGAGTTATTGCATATGCACAAAATGGTGTACTAACGGAGAGTTAATTTCTAACAAGATGTTCATAAAATATGGAAATATAAAGATCAATCTTAATTGTGGTGAGCATACACCATTTTTGTGTGTTCACCATCATTGAGATTAAAGCTTAGAAGACACACGATCTTAAAGAAGTTGCAGAAAATTATATAGAGTTTATTATAAGGCATAAAATAACAAAAACAATACATGCTTGGCAAATATAGAAAACCTTACAACATTACAAGCTTTATGCATGACAAACTATGTTGTGAACTATTTCTTAAAGTGTTTGAAACGCTACAAAGGATGAGTTTATTAGAAGTATTTGAGTTATTGGACTTAATCAAGTCACTTGAATACAAATAAGGCCCATGCCCAGTGAACATGGAAGAGTGGGACATTAGGTGTGTGAGGAAGCTCCCAATTACATCAGTTTGAAAAATTAAAGTGCAGTATGTACCCCATGTTCACGATTTTCTTTTGGGCTAAATTTGTTGCTAACACAATGTTCCTACAAACTTATAGAGTTTGTTTCTCTAGTTGTAGTGTAGTACATTAAATTCATTTGTAACGAACCGATGTGTTGGATAAAAAACGTGAATAATAGTAATTCAGGTTATATTCACAACATCATGTATATATAGCTAATAAAAACCTCGCTACATGTTACAAGTTAGCTGCAAGATTGGAGGATTGATGTAACTCCTTCTATAAATGTAGTTTATCAACCAAAAAATCAATCAAATGACCTCTCTTTCCGAGCAGTATTTCATTCCCACTCAATTGTCCAACGTCAAGGCTAGACCCTTGAATTCTGTAGATGATCAACTCACAATTGATTGCTCTTGGATTGCATAATGGGTTTGCTAATTAATACAAACTACAGGTTTACATATGAAATGTTCTCCGCATGCATAGAAAAGTGCAAGCGAATTGTTGAAAGTGCCCTCCACTTGCATGAGTGACACAAGGTCCACAACCTGACCTCATGTGAAAATGAAAAATTGGTTGTGTAATAGGTAATGCATTTAGGGGAGTGCATTATGGGAAGTAAAGACACCTGACGAGGCGGTAGCTGAACATAGATGTCCATGTTCTTCATGAGACACTCCCCCAAATACATTATTGAATGTAAAAGCCCAAAAACGAATTTGAGTGACTTTGATTGGTTGAAAAACATAATGACCTGTCCAAAAACGTAATGCACTCCGAAACACATAGGATGCAATACACAATGTAAGGCTATCTCATATTACAAAGGATAATTGATTATGGGTGTTTACGGAAAGGAAGTCACGTTGCTTTGACGTGAGACGACAGAGGGGGACAGAGGAGAGAGAGCGAGAGAGAAGAGTTTTTTATAGTCTTGTGTATTGCGCAGGTCTCTGCTAGGAAAGCTCAGTCAAAGCTTACGAAACGCAATTTAGGGCATGGTCACCCTTTTAAGTTCATCGCTTGCTTCAGCAGGTTAATCGCTGTTCAGCTCTTGGTCACGTATCATCGCATCATCGCTCGCAACAATATCATCGGAGTTCGTGTTCACTGAGGTCTGGAGACCTTCTACAAGTTGAATTGGAGTCACGCTCTGTGCTTCCTTCCCTCTTGGTTCTACCGATTCCGTGCAGGACTCATCGAGCTTTTTGGGGGGAACTTGTAGGAATTATTGGACTGGAAGAGAGGGGAGGGGAGATGGGTATGGGGTATGGGATTTGCGGAGGCTGCTGCTGAGGAGGTGGAGGATGTGCAAGGTATGGTAAGGAGAAGGGTTTAGGGGATGAGAAGAGTGGGAGAGTAGGCAGGGATGATGGAGTACCGGGGAGGGGGCATGTCAGCCCCGGGGATGGAGACGATGAGCAACGGGGGGAGTAGACGAAGGTTGGGAGGGGAGCCGAGGTTCACACCGAATTCATTTCAGTACAATGCAAGAGTGGCTGCAGCCCTAGCCCCATCTGTGATTTTGCTGCTAGGTATGGGAGGGAAGCCTGTCCTGGCGACGTTGACGGTGGGGTTGATGGTGTCATACATTTTGGATTCATTGCATTTGAAGCAGGGGGCGTTGTTTGGGGTTTGGGGGTCGCTATTTGCAACCGCATTTGCGATGGTGCTGTCAGGGTCATCGTTCTCGGCATCAGCATCACTCCCTTTGTACCTTCTTGCCCTGTTCGTCTCGTTTCAGCTGATGTTTCTGGTGGGTGTTTGGGCGTCCTTGCAATTCAAGTGGTTGCAGCTGGAAAACCCTACCGTGGTATTGGCCCTGGAGAGACTGCTGTTTGCATGCATTCCGTTTACAGCTTCCACCATCCAGACATGGGGAGTGGTTGCGGCTGTGGGCATGGCCAATGCACCTTACTATTTGATGGTCTTCCTGTTTGAGCTTTACTGGCTTTTCGCTCTGCCGTTGCCATCTTCTTTCCGTGCTAAAAATGAGCGGTCTTATGGTGGCCAGTACTCTGAAGAAGCTCTAATTAGCGGACAACTCGAGGGCTCCTTTCACACACTAGCACTTATGTTTCTGCCTTTGCTGTTCCATATTGGCTCCCACCATGCCCGTCTGTTCTCATCAGCGAATGCCATATGTGACATCCTCCTCCTTTTCTTTGTTCCTCTTCTCTTCCAATTGTATGCTTCTACGCGTGGGGGACTCAACTGGCTTTACAAGGACCAGCGCCAGCTCCATGAAGTCAGGGTTGTAAATGGAGCAGTGGCACTCCTCATCGTGATTCTCTGCTTGGAAGTGAGAGTGATCTTCTACTCGTTCGGCCAATACATCCAAATCCCCACTCCTTGGAACTACTTCCTTGTCACACTCGCAGCTGTGGGCGGAGCCGCGGGCATAGGGGCATACCTGGTTGGTCTTATAGGAGACACTGCAAGTTCTGTTCTATTGTCGCTCCTTATGGTGACAGCTTCATTTTCAGCTTCGATCGCTGTTGGAATGCCCTTCACGGTACATGATCAAATTCTCGGCTCTGTCCTGATCATTGAGTTAATTGAAACCTAATGGATAATCAACTAATGGGATGGCCGATGAAGAGCATTGTACCTTAGAATCACCATGTCTCCAGATATTACCATGTTTGAGGTGGCCAATGCTATCAAGGAAAATAAGTTATTAATTTGGTGGAGCGTAGAGTTCTTTGCATAGGATATAGAGAAGGCGATCCATCCTGGATCCACCCTCAATAGCATTTTTGCAGTGGTCATTGTGGAATCGCTAAAGAAACTAAATTTAGCACATTCTAGCTCCAGGAGAATTGGTGCATTGGCAGGGTGTCAAAGGAGCATCTGGTTGAGCGTCTTTTTGCATGTGGTCTGTATGTGCATTAACATATCAACCTTTTTTCATCTGTTTTGTGCAGTTGGTGCCTGCTCCGGTTATTGCAGCATACTTCATATCGCAATTCTTCCTGAATAAGAACCTTGTATCTTATGCTGTCTTTGTCGCAGCAGGAGTTGTACCAGTGGCCTGGTTCGTAGTTCACAATTTTTGGTCTCTGAATATCTGGCTAGGAGGAGCACCCTTGAAAACAATATGCAAATTTGTCATCGGAAGTGCAGTATTGGCAATGAGTGTTCCTGGGCTTGCTCTCCTTCCTTCCAAAGCACAATTTGCTGCAGAGGTTGGGCTTGTTGGTCATGCTCTCATAGTGTGTCACTTGGAGAATCGGCTTTACAACTTCACAAGCATTTACTACTTTTCAATGGAGGAGGATGTGGTGTACCCAAGTTACATGGTTGTTTTCACCACAGTTCTTGGGTTGGTCCTTGTACACCGCTTAGGAGGTGACAAGAGGATCAGCACATATGCATACTGGATATTGATATGCCTTTATATGTCAAAGCTTTCGATGCTATTCCTGAGCTCAGCTCACGTCGTGTGGGCATCTGCACTGCTGCTTCTTGCAGTCACTCCACCAATATTACTTTACAAGTACTCATGATCATTCTACCTCCTCCCTCCACTGTTGTACACCTCTGTTGCTTCTCCTCTTTGTTCTGATACTATTGTGTGTCTCTCACTACTGAGAGGAAGTTCACATGGTGATAAGGCTCTGCCATATTCAAGCCATATAAGGCTCAAGCCAAATTAATTCATCGGTTTCTTCTAATTGGCAGGTTCAAGTGTGACAGATAGTTCCCATGTAACTTACTTCGGGCTCAACAGGATTTGAATATTGGAGCAAGAATCCATAGGATTGAGCTGTCAAATAAGTGCAGTTTACTTAATGGCTTTGTTTCACTCTTTCAAGCAGACAAGGACACAAGACATGCGAGTTTGATAACAGCGTAACTGTCTTACAGTTTGTCTTGGAGTCTGACAGGTTTGATGTTGTTTCCAGAGATAGGACGAAAGGGGGATCAAGGATGAAGGCATGGCAAGGGTTGACGCATGCTGCTGTGGTGACTATCTCAGTCTGGCTGTGTCGCTTCACCATTTTTGAGGCTCTACAATGGTGGACAGGCTTGATACCATCAGATGGATTGCTGTTAGGCAGCTTAATATTGACAGCAGGGGTTGCAAGTTCGCCAATTATCACCCAGCATTTCTCGCACATTCAGGTTCAGCTTCTCTACTCGCTCTGCCTGAGCTGATTTTGGAAAAGGAATACATTTTGGTCTGTGTGATATCAATACTTTTAATGATAGGCTGTTAGGGTACCTTCTGAGTATACAATATGAAAATAACTGACCACCCAATTTGTCTATCCTTCTCATGCAGAGTGCCAAAAGAGCGCTGGTGCTTGTTATAGCTGTGGGAGTATTGTTCATATTTATGCAGCCTCCAGTACCTGAGGCCTGGACGTTCTGGTGGGACAAGGCCCACATGCCTGAACGATCTGTGGATAGTATTGCCATATATGGAGCTGCTGCAAACAAGCCTACATGGCCGACATGGCTGCTGATCATGACCATTATTGCATCATTGGCAGCACTGACATCTGCTCTTCCAATACAAAATATTGTGGAGCTTCGCATGGTGTATGCAATTGGTACAGGAATAAGCATGGGGGTGTATCTGTGCGCACAATATTTCCTCCAGGCTGCTCTCTTGCATGTGCTACTTGTGGCAGCTACGGTGTGTGCATCAGTGTTCCTGGTATTCACACACTTACCATCTGCAACAAGTCCAAAATTCCTTCCATGGATATTCTCAGTGCTGGTTGCACTCTGTCCAGTCATTTACATAGCAGAGGGGCAATTGAGATTTGAAGCAGGAGAACAGGTTGGCAGGGATGAACAATTCCTTGCCTTGTTTGGGCTGGAGGGCTCAAGGGTGTCCTTGTTGGGTCTGTATGCCGCCATTTTCATGGCAATAGCCTTTGAGATAAAATTAAAGCTGGCATCACTTGTAGCAGACAAGGTGTCTGAGAAGACAGGAAGAACAGGTGGAGGATTTGTACCAAAGTATCGGATGATTCAGCAGCGCAAGCCTTCAGCAGCCACATCTGTGAAGAAACTTGCAGCAGAGGTGGCTTGGATGCCAGCCATTGGCAATGTGGCCACCTTACTTTGTTTCAGCATTTGTCTGGTTCTCAACCTTCATCTTACAGGGGGTTCTGATCGGGCGATTTTCTTCCTAGCACCAATTTTATTGCTCTTGAACCAAGACGCCACCCTGTTCACAGGTTTTAGCGATCGGCAGCGGTATTTCCCCTTGACAGCAGCAATCTCGCTTTATCTTATCACATCTGCAGGGTTCCGCTTGTGGACTGAGGTTTGGCATGGCTACCACAGCTCAGACTGGGGACTGCAGACAGGAGGGCCAGGCCTTTTTTACCTGGTGAAGAATATTATCCTGCTCTTCCTTACCTTAGCAAACCACTTTTTATTCAACAGCTTTATGTGGAACTATGTCAAGCAGAATGACATACTGTTGCTGCTGACAACGCCGATGAATGTCCCTGCAGCTATCATAACAGATATTGTCAGCATCAGACTCTTAGCGTTGCTAGGAATAGCCTATGCCCTTGCCCAGTATCTGGTGTCTCGACAAATACGAATTTCTGGAATGAGATTAATTTGAGTTTCAAAGCTTCTGAAGCTTGTCAGATGGTACATAACCAGGGTGGGGAAAGGTGCATTACCACCCCAAGGCCAAGAGTGGAATGTCAGATCATGCGACTTGCCCCCAACCTCACAACCCTCTTTTTGCTAAACCCATGAATTGTTTCCAGAAAATGTCAAAAGTGTGTATGCTACTCATGGCATTGACCTGCAGATGAGAGGCACAGTTCTTGGTCATCAGGAGGAAGTTCCAAGCCACTGGTTCCTGCAAGGATTTCCAGGAATTCACCTCGAGTTCTAATTGGATATGTTGCTAAGTAGGATGTGCATCTGCATGTGCTATGGCATCAATGCTATCAATTTTAGTAGTTGCACATCCATCCATGCCGTCATCAAATCTTGGGCAAGAGCCAACTGTTCGATTCTTTTGCCCCTCTCTACAAGAATTCTTGTTTGTTGTATGTTAGTAAAGGTTACTGATTTCAAGCTCTTGAATGAGCAAGAGCGGTTTATAATAGGAGTGGATGCAGTGCCTACATAGGCATGTTCTTTGTGCCTTCCAATGCTTGCTCCTTCAAGAAAACTATTTATCACTGATTATTGTATCGAGTCTGCAAAGGACAGATTTATAGCATGTTTGTGGGGATCATATAAGAAGGATATGAATACAGTGTTATCCATATAAGAATCGAAATAGTCAACCAGAGATGTGACAATGAGCAATAACCCAATCCTTCGTAAATCTTGATCTCTTGTTATCAGAGAAGTGAAAAAATGCTAAAATTTCGAGTGATAGGAGATTCCATCTTTTCAACTGTTCGTTTCAATCAGATATTGTGATACTGCGAGCATCCTCTACAGTTTTAACTTTACTATTACAAAATTTTAATACCCGAGGCTCCCACACGTTGATATCTGCACTCCAACATATCCTCTTCAAAGGTGCCAAGCTGCGTGGGAATAATAAGGTTGGACCTTCAGGAGTATAAAAATCTGCAGTGATCCAATGTAAACTTAGCTATTTGATATGGAATCTTCAAGACGAATTAGGATCGTCAAGAGAGTTTGAATACAACACTCTTAGCGTCTGGGAATGTTTTCCAAAATATGCCACGAATATTGTTTTTGTGCAAGACATGCTTCTATCTTCACGAGAAGAGAGTGCAACAGGTTTAGTCACCAAAGATGAGGATGTGATAGATATCAATGCTATCATGTTGCATCCATGATAGTGCCACTTGGATCTTATCTTCGAACTTCTCAAACAAAGTGACATTCTTGCACCATATTCTGGTCTTGCTCCGTGGAGGAAGAGATCTGACAATTTCATTATATGCAACCCCATCTGTTTTATCTTAACATTCAGACAGCTCAAGAACCAGGAACCTTGAGGATTGGTCAAACAAACATATCTGTGCTAATGTCTTCAATCGCTATTAGTTGTCAAATACCTAAACACTAATTAGGATCTCAACAAAGTGTGATTCCACCAAACATGGGACACTTGGCTTTCAGACACTCTAATCTACACCACACTAATATCCCGTCCATTACTTGTAGATGTGTAGGAAAACTGTAACCAACTTACGTTTGGGAGTTTGATGGTAAAGAATTGGTGATGCCTGCAGCTACTGAAAACAATAACCTGCTTTTGTTACCATCGTGACTGAGTGGAGTCATAGAGTCGCCCTTCTTCAAGTTCAGGAATCACAGACTCAATCTGCTCGTGTCCTTGTCATATTTTTGTTTTACTTCTCTGAAGGTGAGCATTCATGTCCGTCTGAAGTGATAAAAACCACGACCAAGCTGCCCCTTGTCATCTCTTGTTTGATTGTTGATTGGATAATCCTTATGTGGAGCCAGCTGTAATAGTATTGCATGATACAGATACAACACTGCTCAACTATGAAAGTGTAGAGTATAAAAAGTTCTCTGTAACAACTAAACATCCTTATGATTATGAAAAACCCTAGACAAGGGTCACAATACTCAACATGAAATTGGTGAGAAAGTAGTACACTGTACTTTTGCTCTATTGGTTTGCATGTTGCAAAACAAGTAACTGACGATTTGCCAGCCTCCTAATTTCAGAATTTACTGCTGGACAGGTCTTAGCTCGATCTGCAAAAACAACAAATGAACCAGGAGGTGATATGGCAACCATGTAGATTGTCAAAAAAATACTTTGCCAGGCCCAAACGTTTTCATATCAAGGCGACATTTTCAGAGAGGCTAGTTACAACAATTAAACATTTCAAACTATTAACTTACATGGTGCTGATTGTGTGGTGAAGCTCATATTTCGCCTCAAGGAAATTTTAGATTCAGGAGGCCTCAAGCACAATCATCTTGCATGTACACTATGAAATGTGAGACTTCCAAAAGATTCATCATAGAAGAAAGTCGTGCAACTGCAACATCTGAAGATTAACAGAAGACACTTATGACATGTATGCACAGGGCAAGTATGCAGCAGAGATGAACCTTGTTGGCAAGGTTTACAACTTCTTAACGAGCTACAAGAGGTGCTCCATCTGCTCCATCCACCTGGTCATTAGGATCTTGGTACGCCCAGCTCATTGCGGATTTTCTCTCTTCGTCCATGCTTGCCTTCCAAACTTGCTGAAAGAGTGGTGTTGACAAGTAGCGCTCTCCAAAACTTGGAAGCACACACTGCATATAACAAGTTTAGCGAAGAGAGTCGAGTTTCTATAAACATTAAGTGCAGAACAAGAATATTGCTTCATGATTCTGGCTGTGCATGAAGCTTGTGGCATACTTGTGACTTAATAAGCTAACCCTTCTCATAACTAAAGTTCATTTTCTCAATGTTGTTGGGATATCATATCCTTGTAGGTATGTACAATTGAACAACACTTACAGATGAAGGTAACCAGTATATCAAAAATAAAAACAAAGAGAGATAGCTGTTGAGAAATCGATAGATTCTACACTATTTTAGTAAATAGGGCAGTGCAGATTATATTACCATAAAAAACTCTATCAAAACATGGAACAGTCTCTCTTGTGATCAATAGGTGCAACAGAGTATTGAATCAAACTTAAGGGGTCTCTTAATGCCCACCACTATCAATTTGCCTTCATTTTGAGGTCTTTGAGCAATTTCAATAGCAGCGTGTGCAGCAGCCCCTGATGAGATGCCCACCATCAAACCCTCCAAATAGTGAAGTTTTCTTGCCATCAGAAATGCATCTCTGCTATGTACCTGCTTTCTCAAGCGCCAGCAGCATGCTTGTTAAAATGCAAGCGAAAGAACTTCGCTTCCTGTCTTCACCATGAAATTATCACCAGATCAACATTCTATGAGCAGCCCTCACTTATTAGCCTGAAGCACAAGAAAGTTCTCACCTTGATAATTTCATCCATAACGTTAGCATCAAGAACTGCGGGGATAAATCCAGCACCAATCCCTTGAATTTGATGGTACCCTGATTTCCCACCTGCATTTGCCATGCCCCAGATAGGGGTGCTCCAACTTGTCATTTCTTTCATGTTCTGTAACTGCTATCCCAACTTCGAGAATCAAGAATTTAGGGTTAAGCACCTGAAAGCACAGCACTTTCCCAAGGTTCCACACCCACAACTTGAATGTACTTGTTCTTCCTTTTCAAATAATCTCCACACCCGGTTATAGTTCCACCTGTACCCACCCCTGCAACCAAAAAGTCTACCTGCCGAACATACATTACAGATGAAGAGATTCTCAGAGAAAGAAGTACAAGGACATGACAGACTATATGTGTCTAGATGATGCTAGTACGAGCAATCTATCCTTGTTCAATCACATACTGTCAGCTCATGTTCATTCGTAATCCAAATTTTATTTTACTTTACATGTGCTATTTTGAAGCCAACTATTTAACAAGACAATGAGTTGCAGTTTTTATGCATCAATTACATCTCAGCATCCTAAGTGCCAGAATAGCTTTATAGTGGCATCTGCAAATGTTAATAGTCTACCTTGCCACATGTGTCTCGCCAAATTTCTGGCCCTGTTGTTTCAAAATGCACCCGGGGATTTGCAGGGTTATTGAACTGTTGGAGGCTGTGCGAATTAGGAATTTGTCGACAGAGCTCTTCAGCTTTCTTTATTGCACCTGTCATGGCATACTTTGCTGGTGTAAGAACTACCTGTATGCAAACAAGAGAATATGAGACAGAACATGTGACAAAATGTAACTCAATAATGATGAATGATAACATATAACTTGTTTGTATATGTTACTGACCACTTCTTCAGGGACGGAAGTGATAACAGCTCATCTAGACAGGTCCTTAGAATCTGAACCTCATTGATTATTCACGGAAAGAGAGCATGATGATGGAAAATCGATACCATATAGTAGGATCAGAACGCATGCAAATAACTTATTTACTTAGAATTGAGTATTATTCCGACTGCAAAATGCAGATGGAGGTCCAGAAAAGTAGATTTAAGACCTGTACCTCTTAGTAAAATATGACAGGTCCTACATGCATGTGCAGTTCGAATTGAGCCTGTAGCCTAGTATGTTCGTGCATACTAATTACACACAAATATACACTCTGGCCGTAACTGATATAACTGATATAGTGCAACATGGATCCTTCAAAGCACGAACATTAATCTCTTTCGTGTTATCACAAAGGCCCCAGATAGCGACAGGAATAAGCATTCTTTACGAGCACCACGGCAGCAACTGGCGCTGAAGAGCGGTTCTGCAGACTTCACATAAAAATAAAAACTACTCATCTCAAGAATCACTAGGCAGTCTTGAGCTAGTATGACTAACAGCATGAAATATTTTCCTATCTGCTTGAAGAGGTCCGAATAAGGATCTTGTACGTGCATTGTTGAGGCAGATAGGTACGCGAAGTGCTTCTACTATGCGTGACTAGTCTACCACGATCAATCCCACTTGTAAATCTTAACCAGAATACAGAATAAGCTACAAACACATAAAAATTTGCATCAACATAATTTAGGTAGGATTGACGCCGTGGGAGAATCTTCTGTTAATTGATCCTTAGGACCGACCCCCGTAGTACACATTGCAACAAAATACACTGCAGAGTTACCTGAGCACCAAATGCCTGTACCAGAATGCGGCGCTCGATGCTCTGATCCTCTGGCATAGTGAGAATGAGCTTATAGCCTTTGGACGCACAAACAAATGCGAGACCAACCCCCGTGTTACCGCTCGTTGCCTCAACAAATGTACTGACTCCAGGCTTGACTAAGCCCCTTCGTTCGGCGTCTTCCACCATAGCCAACGCAATTCGGTCCTTCACGCTCCTACAAGGCCCAAGAGCCTCCAACTTGCACGCGATTTTCGCAAAACAATCACTCGTCACTTTATTGAGGTATACCATCGGCGTATTGCCTATCAGATTCAGGACATTCTTACTAATTCCATCCCCTGTCCTGGTCTCCGTCACATCACTCGCAACTGTAGCATCACTCATATCTGTAGCATGTTCGCTACTACACCTGCTCCACCGATTCCTTCTCTGCTTGCATCTAGCTGCAGAGTAGCTGCTCCCGCAGGTGAACACCGCTTGAGAGGAGCAACAACAACAAACAGGGGACCAGATCTCTGTCCTGTTCTTCATAACATCAATCACATTTGTAGCATGTGCGCTACTACACCTCCTCCACCTATTTCTTCTCTGCTCGCATCTAGCTGTAGAGTAGCTCCCGCAGGTGACCGCTGCTTGAGGAGATAGACAACAAGAAACAGGGGACCAAAACTCTGTCCGGTTCTCCAACACATCACTCACATCTGGAGCACGTGCGCTACTACACCTCCTCCACCGATTCCTTCTCTGCTCGCATCTAGCTGCAGAGTAGCTGCTCCCGCAGGTAACTGCTGCTTGAGAAGAGCAACAACAAGCAACAGGGGACCAAAACTCATCCACCAGCCACGGTGTTCCTACAAGTGTGGACTCCGCAGCTGCCAGTGGCAGGAATCGCGAACCGACAGTGCAGATAGACAGTGGCAGCAGTAGTCCACTTCTAGGTCTGAAGCTCGGTGACAAATTGTGGTTCCAGATTCTTCTTCTGTCTTTGCTAGCCGCGGCCGCAGGGGCAGGTTGCGGGATCGGTGCGCAAGGCAGGCGTGTGCGGATTGTGCACTCCATGCCATTCACTCCAAGAGCAGGCTCGGAGACCACTAACAGGGACAAACGACACTAAAAGTGATTTATTAGTTTAGCGATGGAAACCACGACGAAGAAGTCGGAGAAGAGAATGCTGCGAAGGAATGTCTCGCTCGGACACTCTCCTCACAGACTGCCCGGTGGTTCGGAGAAGAGGATGGATGCATTTTTGTGGATGAGACACGTGATTAACATGTATCCATCGTATATTCTAGATAGTGGATAGATGCTTTTGGATGACGACCAGGTGTATCATCCAACTTAGCCATTCATTTATCAGTCAAGCTGAGAGGAGTGTGTCCGATCAGCGGGACAGAGTAGGAAGACTGGAAAAGGATGACTCTAATCATCCATCATTTCATTCATCGGGAATTAATGGATGTTAAATGGATGTTAATGGATATGGGCTAATGAAAGTGAACGTGCATCAGCCGCTTTCCATCCGTTTCTCATCAGACAATTTTTATTCAAAATAAGTTAAATATACAGAAAACGGTGAAAATGAGTTGATTCGGCCAGAAAGAGTGGCTTGACATTTGTGTAATATTTTTCAAAGATGGAGAAGAGGATATGATGAGGAATCCAAGTTGTTTTGTAATTCTATTCCCTATAAATAATTAGTTACATTTTTTCAAAGAGGCAAGTCAGTCAAACTCCCTGTTTGTACACTAGAGTCTCCCTAACTTGAGCATCAAAATATCTTGCATTGCATATGAATGCACACAAAAAGATTAACTCATAGCACACCCACATTTACTAGTGTGGGCCACCAACGAATGGCTCCTACCAGTAGAGGTCACTTTTAACTTCAATTTGGCCAGTGAGAGTCACTGGATGTAACCAGTGTTGGTAGAAACCATTCATTGGTGGCCCATACTAGTTAGTGTGGGCAGGCTATCAATGGCACCCATCAATAATTGCAAGTGGTTTAAATCAACGCCTATATGGGCAATCAATGCATCCCACCTAACATAGTATCCTTTCCAGGCCATCATTTTTACAATTAACCATTTTGGGTCCACATAATAATCACTCTACCCCCTAGTCCAATGCACCAACAAAGGTCAACCGCCATTTCTTGTTTTTCTACATTAGATGAGAGTGGATCATTGCTCGAAGAGTGCCCAATGCTTCAGAGCAAACAATGGACATCATCTTGAGTCAACATAATCAACCAAGTGTATAGTTCTAATAGTCAACTTAGTTTTGCAAAATGTTGCAGCTAAGGTTTCTCCCTAAATCAATCCTTATAATCAAATTTGTTATTTTCGTGGCTCTGTAATATGTTTTGTCCTTGTTCGGTGGCTCGCTTTGATTTTCCAGATTGCATTGTTTGTCAATTGTTCTTTGATCCTCATGAATTATTTTCCACTTCCACTCAGATTGCTAGCTAACTCCGGATATAAGGATCTATAGAATGTCAAAGTAAACCATGTTCCTTGTGTCAAGAGCTTCACTTTGAGAGAATTGTAAGTCTTTGTTCTACAAACAACCACAAGTTGAGTTAGTGTAACAACGCATAATATACGCAACCATAATTTATAAGTGCAAAATACAATATTAGATTTCAAATCACTAACCTCTCTCAAATCCAATGGCATAGTCATCTTTCTTGTGCATGTTGCAACCCTTGCTAGCGCCTCTTAACTTATCTTGACTGCTTCGCAACTCTAGCAAGTGTCATAGGTGTTAACCTGCACATCCCACATACGTGCATGGTTAACTTCCCATAACGTGGACCTCCAAGCTCATGGTTTGGTAACCAACCCTCCTACATATGCATTCCGGATTCTCTTGTTAATAGGTAGCCAATGGTTAGTTGTGAATTTCCATTAATGAAAGTCCAATCTTGAGTTGATGATCGCGTTGCTAGAGCAACACTATAACAACCTGAAGCATAATTGTCAAGTATGCTTTGGGTGGGGTCAGTTGGCAATGCCATCTCACCCATATAAGCCTCTAAGACTTTGGGCAGGGCCCCTACCCCACCATCAAGTAACACTTTGTCTCTCTCCTAAGAGTTGGGGCCAAGTAGTATTTTCCCTTAGCCGATGGGGTTGGAAGCCCCCAACAACTTCAGACCTTCATAACTTTGTTGTATGATATTTTCTTCTATCAAGATATTACTCCGTCGACATCTACTCTTTGCATAGATGTCAATAGGCTCATCACTTGCCGCATTCATACAAGCATTGAGGATGTTGTGGTTGTTCTAACCTCAACAGTCTCGGGCGCCACTCCCACGTCATTGTTGTTTCAGGGCATTGTCCCTAAGCAACACCCCACTCAAATTGCCATATGTCCTAGCTCACACCTCTGATTGGAAAAAAAAACTGAGCATTCTAGAATCATGATATCGTAAGTCATTCAATGCTCATGACCTTACCCTTGTGACTCCTGGTCTCCGTGAGTGGGAGGTGTTCTCAACACCCATGGCCCTCACCCACACTAGGATCACTTAGGCCCTCTCACCTATGGCGCCACAAGTCCCGGGCGTCACTCCAAGATTTGCCTTGTGCCCATGGTGTTGCAGGCACTCCTCATGGAGAGGTGTGCGACAATGCAACTCTCCATTATGCATTTGAAAACGTAGTAGGACCATTGGAAATCCTCAAATGCAAATGGGCTTGCTAGTGGATATTGAGTCAATTTTCGTAATCTCATTATCAAATATGCCTGCACATTTGGAAAGGCAATTGGATCAATGCTAGTGTCTTTGTCGTTTGTATGGTAGTTGGGTTTGAGGTCCATGAAGTTGACTCTCCTAGAATGAGAATTGTATGCATTTTGTGCAAAATACAACATGTTTCTAGCCATGTCTTGGTCAATTGTTCTACAACCACATACCACACACCACACACCTCAACAAATCAATATGTTATATGCAGGTAGAGATATGTTAGTAGATCAACAAATCTATGTTATTGAATCAGTTGGATTGACTAGCCGATTAGAGACTCATAAGACTCATAAGTGATGATCTAGTTGAACGGGTAGAAAACAACCATGGTTCTACATTGATATGAATAATAGATTGTAGTGAACAATCATAGAATTGACACTCACAATCAACATAATCATCAGACGTAGCAAAATCTTATAACACCACATCAACTACCATTATATAATTGATTTGAGTGCAATTATAAAATATTCACGCATAATCTACAAATCATGTGAATGTAGGTACAAAACCAAAGAGTATTTGAATTGAACTATAGAATCTTGACATCATAGGCTTAGAGAGGAAGAACATTTGATTACATGCACTATTTGTATGAAATAGTGTTGCACACTATCAAGTTTGGATCCATTAATTTTGTTGCAAACCACATTTGTAGATATGAAGCAAAACACATTCCACATATTTGGTGCATAATACATTGGTAAATCTCGTTTGCATACCACATTAGCAAATATGGTGCAAAACGGAGGAGATGGGAGCAAGAAATGTTCCCAATGTCGGAGGAGGGCATGTGGCTCGAAGGATGACTAACATTGTTGGAGTTGACTATGTCCATTATTCCATCTGGTCATGCAAGACGCGGGCAAGACAATTGAATTATGGTTTGGACACTGACACATGGACCAATGACAACATATTTTTTAGGAAGACGTAACTTGATAGGGATGCTTTAGCATCCAACATAGGAGACTAATGTGCATTCTGCAAGACAAAAACAAATCAGTTTTGATCAATGGCGATTCTTGACATGTGTCATAGTTGACAAACCTTTGCCTTGTGTTAGTAGGTGTGTGTATAAACATCTTGACTCGAAGGATAATTCAATCGTTATAAACACAAATGATTGACAAGTGTATTCTAATACTACAAAGTCAACTTCAATTTATTATGGTAGACATCAAAAACCAATAGTATATAGCATGTGGAGGAAAGACATCTCCATTAAGTTGTGACAGTGTCAACTCTTATGGGTCACACGAGCCAAGAGCCGAGACCATGGGATTGTTAGAGCCCAAAAGAAAGTATCCAAAGGCCGTCCCAATACACCTCCGAAATCACGTATTGTGGTCACGGACCCTCAAGTGTATTGTGAAGTCATATGTGACCACGCCCTCGACCAAACATTATTTCAATGAATTTCTATTCATGCGGGTCCTCACACATGATAAAATAGAATAAATCACCAATTGTGAACATTCGGAGTGTTCCATGGTCTCCCGGCCTATGTTAAGCCTACCTCCAAGAGGTGGTTTTTGAAAATAGTCCAAGCGACCATCAAATATGATCCATTTGATGCCATATAGGAATCCATGTAAACTTGACATCTATCTTGCATTCACATACTTAGTTGGTCCCTCAAGCGTAGTGTGTAGCGAACTTGGACCGGCTCCGCCTTTTCCATCAATGAGAGTGCTTGAAGTGTAATGGTCACGGGCTCTCAGTCTCGTGTGTGAAGTGGCCCTTACTTCACTTCTTAGGCCACGTATGAGGCCTACATACCATATCACATGTGGCATTCCTTAGCAGACTCGTAGGGCATTTGCAGGCTTTGCTTAATCTAATTCTTAGGATCTTGATGACCTCTAGGTTTAGATTGAGTGTCAAGAAGATATCAACAAAATAAATAATTTAAATAATTCATAATAATTGTGGTGGTTTCAACAAAAATATATCACCAATATAATATGATATCTTCTACAATGTAATTAGCTAATCACTAGAATAATAGAAATAAAAATTGGAATCACCAAATATACAAAGTGCTAATATTGCCTACTACGTATTGTTATTCAAATCACTAAGTTGGCTTTGGGTGTGCAACCAAGTGAGCAACCAATTCATACTTGCTTCTTATAGGGGGAGGGTTGGTTTAAAAATGAAGTGACCTTTCCAACTTTTTAATTCGCTGCACATAAGACACGGGGAGGTCACTTCATTGTCAAGTTGACACCACGTGCGGACAAAGTTTGCTACCCCTATATTACATGCCATATATAATTTTAAAATTTATGATATTTTTTCTACATATACATAACCATTGATAGTATCTTTTGTATACTTTTTTGAAATTTTTAGTCATCTTTATTTTTTTTAGTAATTGTTTTAGTTCAATTATGTGTCATTCTAGTTAGAAATGGTATGTTTTATGAAAAAAACAAATTATCAAATTTAGTTGCCGCTTTTAAGTATGTCATAGGTATTTTGTATATCTACTCATGAAAAAAATTTGATAAAATTTTGACCCATTTTGGTGGTGCAACTTACCAAAAGAAGATTTTTTTTGGCCGCACGTGGTGTTCAACTTGACAATGGAGTGATCTACCCGTGACATAAGATACCTTCAATTCAACAATGCAAAGTTTAAACTAAAGAAATAAGAGATTGATATCATGGTGACAACAGTTTTAGAAAACATTTTGAAGAGCTCAACGACAATATATTGTAGGTTGGTAGCAAGTTGGGCAAATTTTATCCAATAATCAATTGATTTCAAAAAAAGGGCTTAGGCAATCCGTGTTGAAAAACATGTATGAAGACTTAGGCAAGTATGTATATTTATTCGTTTAGGCAAACAACATTGGTTTCGTTACAAGTGCACACAAGCATGTCCGACATCATATCCTACATACAAATCCATGTATTGTAACTTATATGTTCATTCATTCACGGTGGCTAAGTATGCAATGTTAGCCTCGAGGGTTTATGTTAAGCCATCTTAATGCAATAGTTAGGGTTATGAACAATGTTTTTTGGGTCATTTTATGCTTATGTCCTAAGATTTAGGCATTTTAATGATTTTTCCCCTTTCATTTAGGCCACCTAACTCAACAATTTCCCCATAAAACTATGGTTAATTATTTTGATTTATTTTCCACCCAACTTGCTATTAGACTCTAGTAATCAAAAGCAAAGAAACTGAGAGAAACCCAGGAAAACATTGTATCAGAAAGTAGAACCAAGTATCTCTACTACCTTCAAAATTCAAACATATAGTGTTCTCCCGCTTAAGTACGCGTCCTGGTTAAGTGCGCAATTTTTTTGACAAAAATTGGGTTCACATTTTATTGTTTGAACATGTCATGCGGAGTCATTTGCCGCGAATGTGCGACTTTTTTATGCTTGACATTGAATGACAATTTGTTAATGTTTCGATGAAACGTCTCAAACGATCGTCGCAGCTCATCATACATATGTCCAACTTCCATTTGAACATCGGAGCAAAGCAATCGGTTGTCGATTTCGAAGACATCATTGTGTGGAGCTTCAAAGCCTTTGAAGTCGGTAGCACTTTCAGATTCAACAAATGTCTCGATTGGTTGGACTTCGTCGCAGTACGACCTCCTGATTGTCCAGACTCTTTGGATAGCACCTTCACCGACTTCATACTCCCGCCCCAACACCTGCTCGCTCGGCGCATTCGACTCGCTCAACTTTGCAACGATTTCACATCATCGGCCTTCGGTCAAGCAAGTTGCCTCATGTCTCACCCGTTTCCCATTGCGACGCACCTACCAACCAACTAAGTGCACACCAACGGCTCCGGTTCAAAGTGCATACTTAAGCAGGAGATCACTGTATAATGTACATCTACACAGAAAAGCTTGACAAACGGTCAAGCCATGGCAACTTGCCGTTCAGCTCGACACACAAGCAAGTGATCGATTAGTAGCGTTAACAGCCTCCACGCAGCTGCACGGATCTTGGTAGCATGCACTGGGTCAGCGTGGAACCAGCAACCTCAGTGAAAGAACCTCAAAGAAGTCATCGATCATCTTCTTCCCGGGACACAGGATTTCATCGCGATTCACACGAGGCGATTTGGAAGTCCTAGACACCACCGAGCGTACACGTTGGACACCAATCCACCCACAAAATAAACCAGCTAGAGCAAGCAGGACTACAAACAACATGTTTAATTTACAACACCGCGGCACCGCTACAAGTGTTGCGGAAGAACTCAGCCACGCTGCTGGCTGACTAACCATGTTGCCGCTCTATCTATATCGCACAAAGCCCGGCGAAACCCTAACTACAGAAGGAAGTATCAGATAAGTATGGACTTCGAAACCCAACCGATTACTGTGAATGCGCTTCAGTATATCTGCAGATTACTGTGCACAGTTGAGTTTCAGGGCCACTTCACACATGAGACTCTGAGAGCCTGTGACCATTACACTTGAAGCACTCTCGTCGGTGAAAACGGCGGAGCCGGTCCGAGTTCACTTCACACGACGCTTGAGGGACCAACGGAGTATGTGAATGCACGATGGTTGTGATGAAATGGTCACTTGCATTATTTTCAAAAACCACCTCTTGGAGGTAGGCCTAACACAAAACCAGAAGACCGTGGCACCCCAAACGTTCACAACTGTTGAGTTATTCTACTTTATCATGTGTGAGGACCCGCATGAATAAAAATTCATTGAAATAGCATTTGGTTGAGGGTCCGGTCACATATGACTTCACACTACATGATTTTGGAGAGGTCTTGGGACAGCTTTAGGACACTTTTGGGGGGGGGGGGGGCTCTCACAATTTCATGGTCACGGCTCTTGGCTCATGTGTGCAGTGGCCCTTAGATAGATAGAAAGATAGATAGAAACTCCGGTCCCTTTTTAGCAAGGGGCCGGCGTGAATAAAGTGTTTGTTCGTAATGTCAATGACCCGATGCCCACCGGACAAGGGGACATTGGGGCAATACTACTCTCCCCTTTCGAGGATGGGCACTATAGTGACACACTATACTAGTTCCTAGCTAGCCACTAGTGCCTTGAAGATGCCGGACATGGTATCCCCCCAAAGGGCTTTGAGGTACCCATACAACAAGGTCCAAGGACCCCCCACCATAGTTGGGTGGACTAAGGTGGTGAGCACCACGCCGGCATGGGGAATAGAACCCACAACCTCCTCATTGGGGGCCATGAGCCCTAACCACCAAGCCAAGGCCCGTGGTGCCTACAGTGGCCCTTACTTAAGATCAATTGCATCTAAAGTAGAGGTTCTCCAAACTAATTTCATGCAATTGAATTTTTCAAAGTATGACTAACTAAACAAAGGGATGACACTGGAAACCATTCACCTAATTTAAGGTAGCATAGTCATTTGCTAGATGAAGGAAGAATTTACATAATAACCCCCCCCCCCAATTGACAAAGGGATGTTTGAATTATAAATGAGGTCATTCATTCAGGGATGTCTTTGCATATACAATACATATTATAAAACACAAATATAATAGGGGATTGTTAATTTGACAATAGAGACACATACAGAAGTGTTGACCAAGTTGAAGTCATTTAGTTGGCCAGATTTATGAATTCTAACACAATGTTGATACCTTGCTCCTCTTCACGTGTGCAATGAAAAATCAAAATCTGATCAATGATGTGACCATGCGACACACATCTTTGTAGTCGTTTTAACAAACTGCATGGTCAATTTAAGAATCCCCATGTGATATACTTGGTTTCTTTTATCAATATCCTGGTAGAGTATCAAATACTTGTTAAACTTACTATAATATCTTTCCGGATTTTATTTTACAATCTGGCTGTATTGGGTGGATTACTTACTTAATTTTAACAGCTTTAGTCTGGCTGGGGCCTGATAGATATCACGAGGCCTGTACATTGCTATGTTTAGATACTGTATTTTGTCATATTGTCTGTAACTTCTCATGGGATTTAAAGTTCATTGTCTGCTTCTTTGTGGCTTCACATCTTCAGTTCCACAAAGTGCTCCACACTCAAAGTCACTGAGGAGGGTCAGGATTGGGGCAAAACGCTGCTCAGAAGGTCTTCTTTGGAGACATTCATTTCAAAACCGATGTGGTTCGGTAATGCATGTGAGGTTCCCACCATGGGAGAAGGTCAGTAGCCAAAAATTGGGTCCTCAAGGCATGGTCTCCCTTTTCCGATACATTTGTGTGTGCTTTTGGGCAACATCACATTATCCAACTGAGTATGTATATTGGGTGTGGTCGGGAATAAGTCATATTCTATTCGGAACTATACTAAGTTCATTTTTTCAGGGTCACTTCACACATGAGCCAAGAGTCGTGACCGTGAAATCGTGAGAGCCCAAAGAAAGCATCCAAAGGCCGTCCCAAGACACCTTCGAAATCATGTATTGTGATCACGGATCCTCAAGTGTAGTGTGAAGCCATTTGTGACCGGGACCTCAACCTTATGTTTTTTCTTAAGGAATTTCTATTCATACGGGTCCTCACACATGATAAAATAGAATAAATCAACGGTTGTGAGCATTCAGAGTGCCATGGTCTCCAGGTTTTGTGTTAGGTCTACCTCCAAGAGGTGGTTTTTGAAATTAGTCCAAGTGACCATGAAACATGATCCATGCGATGTCATGTAGGTATCCATGTAGACTTTACATCCATCTTGCATTCACATACTCCCTCGGTCCCTCAAGCGGAGTGTGAAGCGAACTTGGACCGGCTCCTCCGCCTTTGAAGAGCCTCTGAGTTAGCACTGGGAGCAGCACCGAGACCACCACCGGGACGGGCCAGGAGTGAAGGGATACTGAGGGCCCGCCGAGTCGGGAAACTGGGGGCCCGGGAGTACATACCGAAGCTAAGAAGATGAAGCCGAGCTCGAAGGGACTGGGAGCCCACGAGCAAAGGGGAAGGTGACCAGGTGCCGGCGGACCACGGGAACGGACGGGGAACGTGGGAACCCAAAACCAATATTAGCACCATAGTGAGCAACTTAGGACTAAGTAGTAAATAGACCTAGATGAACTTAGATAGATGAACTCAAAAGGATGAACTCAGAAAGATGGGAGCCATATAATAACCGGGGATGACCACCCGGTTGAACGGACTTAACTTCCGTAACCACTTTGGATGGAAATTGAATGAGATATTGTAAGACACATCCAACAACCCTGGCACATCTAGGCATGTGGTTAAAACCAACCACATGTCTCTCAAGGCTACATATTAAATTAAACACATGTCCATTATCAGAAATAGATCAGTCGGTCTAATTTTAGAATGTCGAAACATTCTGAGCCTAAATTAAGGAATTGGAACATTTGGTAATAAGGGAAAGAGGCATAACCGCCAAATCAAGAAATCGATAGACCCTATACCCTATATAAGGAGGGGATTTAGGGCACCTAAGACATCTCATTTCAAACACGAACAAACCAACGTGAGTGTCGAGACGACTGTCTTTAGAATTAACTCTTGAGAACTTTTGGATGCCAGATGGGAAACCTTTGGAGGCCAAAGGACTTGTAAACCTTGAGCGAATTAGGGTTCTAAGCTATGGAAGGACAAAATAATTCAAGGCCTTGGAAAGGGCTAGCAAAAGTAGTTTCCAAAGGGAGTTAGAAGAGACTTTTTGAATCCATAAGATTTTGGAAATCGGACAAAAGTAGAGAAAACATACAAAGGTTACCGGAACCCAATCCAAGGGAAAAGTTATATGGATTCTCTCAAAGAAACTTCAAGAACACCCAGACAACCGGAAGGGTCGAACAAGTAGAGGACATATAAGAAAATCAAAACAGAAGATTGGCGGATGAAATTTCCACAAATACCAAAAGAAACACAAAAGAACAATACAACTTCAAATTCCTAAAACTTAGGAATAGAGAAGAAAGGTATCTACCTACAAGAGATACTCAAGCACCTGTGGATTTGAGACCCGGCCTAAGGAGCATCGCCGATGGACATGAACTCATTAAAGGTGAAGGAGGGAACGCCAAGGGGCCTACATCGACACCATCTCATCTTACTCAATTAAGACCTCACTTCATCAATTTTAAGAGGATTGTAAGATAATTAAGAATGTTATGTAGAGAATCTAGGAACATTAACCATATGTGATATTAAAACATACACCTGAATGACAAAGAGTATTAATTAGATACCTTGATGTAAGATTTCATGAAAGTGAGATATGCTTGATGAATGGATGAAATATATAAATTCCCATAATCAAGTACTCTTTTGGTAGATTTGCAAGAGCGAAGGGGTAGGCTTGAATTTCAGAGGACTTGATACTCTTAACTATACAATCTTGGATTTTGAATGGAATAAGAATATTTACAAGTCATTCAAACATTCAAACCATGAAAGATATAGAAGTAAATATAAATGGTATTGAATATAGGAATGTGTTCCACTCCAAAACACTTAACCTTGACATTAGGATTTAGGGGAACATAAACTTATAAACCTAGGACATCTATCCCTTAGGGACTCTTGAAAACTCCTACAAGGAACATCATACCAAACCAAGTATCAATGTTAGTATCACGGGGAGGTCACTCCATTGTAAAGTTGAACAACCACGTGCGAACACTTTACATGTAAAAAATCCTACTATTTACATAAAGCATCACCAAAATGGGTAAAACTTTTATCAAAAAAATTTCATGAGTAAATATACACGGTACCTATTACACAGTAAGAAATAATAACTAAATTTGATGATTTATTTATTTTAATAAAACATACCATTTCTAACTAGAATGACGTAGAATTGAACTAAAAAATTTACTACAAAAATGAAGATGACTAAAAATTTCAAAAAATTATAAAAAAGATACAATCAATGGTTATGTATATGGAGAAAAAATATCATAAGATTTTAAATTATCCATGGCATGTAATATAGGGGTGGCAAACTTTGTTCGCACGTGGTGTTCAACTTGACAATGGAGTGACCTCCCCTTGGTTAGTATACATGAAACCACCTTCGACAAAAATGGAAATCTAAAGCAGTCTAATTTTGGTGGGAGTGACACCCATGTAAACCGGTTCAACAGCGAGTTACACCATCTAAGGCTGAGGGTTGAAGGTGACCCCAACAACCTTTTTCACCAATGAGAATGCTTGAAGTGTAATGATCACGGGCTCTCGATCTCGTGTGTGAAGTGGCCCATAGCAAAGTAGAACATTGGCAAATTCATCTTGATAAACTCCAGCGAAGCAATGTCGTTGATATTATTATGATGGAACACTTGATAGCAGTTGGATGATGTTTTGAATCTACTAGATACTTGGATAAATTTGCTCTATATCCAGGGCTCATACATCTTCTCCTCGTACCTCACCATTTGGACCCAATTGTGATAAGGTGCACCACTACGGACTAAATAAAAAGAGTGCTTACATTTCAAGGACTCATGTTGGAGGCAACTTTACCAGTTAAATTTACAAATCATCAATCAAATGTGATCTCAATGTGCACAATTGTTCAAAATAAAAGCATGATAAATATTCAAAGGACTATCAAAGACTATGAAAAAAGGGTCACACGTTACAGAAATTTGGTTGAACCCATTTGTATGTTAAGCTTCTAATATGTGCAACTACAACAATGGCCTAATACTTGGAACCTCCATTATATTCCTTGATAGCAATTGCTTTGAAGCCATTTGCTTCATATATGCATGATTCTCAAAGACTAATTTCTTTCTACCTACATGTTGTAAGTATGAAGGTTTCATGTTGTTACATTCTAGGTAGTCTAGATGACAATGTATTTGCATTATAGTAAATTTTTGTTTACTTGGATACATGAACAATTTGCTTGTTTAGTAACCATATATGTCTATATATAGTAATAAATCAACTTGTTCTCCTCGTGTTGCAATTTGTGTTTGATGCACAATTGTTCTGAAGAAGGTTGTTGCAAGAACTAAATAGTAGCTTTCACCTACCTAAACTCCCCCTACCACAAAGGGAATGCTAGGGAACTATGGAGCAACAACACCTAGAAGCAACAAGGAAGTGTGAATGTCTACATTGGACAATCCTTAGGTGGAATCTTTGCCATTCCCCTACCGTGGTGATAATCTTTAGCCAGTGGTTGAAAATAAAATACGTGCATCTACTGAATATTCACTAAGTAAGAAGCTATGAAAGGAAAATGTATTTCAAGAAGCTTTTGATTGGACATTCCAAATAAATCTTCACCTAAATCATAAGATTTTGAAGCATTTGATGCATAATGAGGTACAAATGTCAAGCACTATGATTCAAGAACTACTCGTGGAGAAGTTGATTGCAATTGATGGTTGGGAGCTTATTTGGGAAGGAAATAGAGTTGAGCCATCAAAAGGTGGCCATTCATGTTCCTATTTTAGGTGTAAGAATATTGGTTTATCTCCCATTTATTTGGATAGTTTTCTCAATGTGTGGATGAAGTTGACGATCATAATGGTAGTGGTGACATGGCATTGGAAAAAAACAATAATTGAAGCATTTAGTGAAGAGTGGGAGATCAAATGGAAAGACATCAATTTGAAAGAGAAGATTGGGTCAAGTATGCAATAGTATCATAGTTGTAATCTCAACAATTCAATGCATGATTGATTATGATCCTATATCTGTTGACAAAGGATTCTACACTAGAATTCACTATCTATCATTAACGAACCTGATGAAGTTTTGAATATCCATCTAGAATATGTTAATAAGATAACCACACGAAAAGGGTAAGCAAGAGTCTTGGAACTAGAGATGTACTTGAGGGACAATTTTGTTGGTGTCCTATTCTTAGTTACTCTGGGGCCCATATGAAAGCGAGAGAGACAAAGATGTTTGAGAACTTTTGTCCATAGGGCAATTCATTACTTAGGCATAACTTGGGCAAGAGCAATATTTGCTTTACAAATATGTTTTAGCACATGTCTAGCCATTTTGTTGCAAGACATTAAGATTCCTCACATATTTGAAAGAAGATTAATGTACACTTGGTGAACTTTGCTAATCATGAATCTTGTTGGAAGGTCATTGAGATACACTCATTATCCTCCACATTGCTACAACGTTATTGAATCATTTGCTCTTACTAACTAAGTGTGTGGAGACTCATCTCTTATGTGCATACCAATTTGGCGTGTTCTTTTGGCATTGTGCATCATAAAGATTGGCAAGGCTTGGTAACTTGTTTATTCCTCGTTACCCGAGTTGTTTGCATACCTTTGTTTATTGAACTTTTAATTAAATCAAATTTTAGGCATTGATAGTAGTTTCTACTGTCTTTGAACATATACTTTGTGTTTGCGTGAAGTGAATAAATCTTCATTCAATTCATATAAAAAATGAATGTAGGCTATGTCTTTGCACTTGGTTTTTTCCATGTGTTGGGTTTTCTATCTTTAACTTACATTGTGTATCTAAGTATTATGGAGGTTTTAAAGATGTGGTTGTGAAGATTTTGATGGAGCAAAGATGTACATGATGAGATGTTGGAGAAATTTACAAGAGAGGTAAATCAACAATAAGTTGGAAGTAAACTACTATATTCCTATATTTGGTTTTGTGAATTATCAATTGTGTTGTAACTTGTGACACGGTGTTTTTTGCCATTTACAAATTTAATGAAGGATGTTGTGATATCCCATGCATGTTGGTTTTGTTTTGTTGTGTTTGTTGTGTTTCACTTGGACAAATATGTAATGCCATCTGTAATTATAATTGTAGATATACTAGACATTGGGAGGTTTGTTTTAGCATAGGTCATCACTGCCAAAGTGCTAATCAATGGGTATTCACTTGGACTAGTACACAATGTCTTTTTAGCATTGGTAAGAACCGAAGTGGAGTTGTTGTAGTATTTGAGAGGAATGACAAAAATGGCCATGTGTAACGTCATAATCACATAATTAATGTGAAACCCCTCACTTGAGGGTCAAAGATTATGAATAAAATAAAGACCCGCATCTTTATTTTGGGCAATCATTATCACGTTCCTCTTTTACACAAGAACAATATAATCATGAATGCACACGAGACACTAGTATTGAGAACTTTCAACCTTTGTATATTATATACACATTACAACTTACACACAATATATTGATTGCTATGAGCTCGAACCACCCAACTGTAGGAGAGAAAACAATAAGATGATCCTCTCTCCTCCCCCAAGCTCTCTCTTATACGTAGAGGCACTCCTATCTGATCCATCTCTATCCATAGTATCATTCACCGTATGATCCTTTCAACTATTTTGGCTCAATCATAATTCTCTAGTTGGAATTGTATAATTCCAACTTGATGCATTCATCTATTCATCTAGTTGGATTAGTCTAATTTGAACTCGATCCAATTATCTATTTTTCTACTTGGAATTATGTATTTCCAACTTGATTCATTCACCCATTATTCTAGTTAGAGTTGCCTAATTCCAACTAGATTCATTCATCCATTCTTTTGGTTGGAACTGTCTAATTCCAACTAAATTCATTTATTTGTTGAGAGTTGTCTAGCTCCATCCGTTGGGAGTTGTGCAACTCCAATTCATTTCTTCTAGTTGGAGTGTTCTAACTCCAACACAAAGATATTTATGAGGGAGGTGTCTAACTCCAACGCAAAGATCTTCAATTGAGAGTTGTCTAACTCTCAAGCACAATCCCTTCATGGGTTGTCTAGCCCTTGTCCACCATTATTTCTTGGGTTGTCTGACCCAATTATTTCTTTGGAGTTGTTTGACCTAAAACACCATTTGCCCACATGCTAAGTATAACAAAGCATGATTAGTCTTTTCTTTCTTGCATACTAAGACAATTCATCTTTTAATCCATGTATATCACAATCATAGAGCATAATCCTCAATTTATTGGAAGCATGTTTATGATGTCATGGTTGTTGAGCTCTAAGTGCTTCTCTCGAGTCAATTAAATCCTAGGATGAAAATGATTTGAACTCACCAACTTCCAACTTCCACATTTTATATCTTTTGCTTTAAGATCTCTTATCATCATCCACCAAACGTTATTCTCACATTATCGGGGGTTTCAAAAAGAAAAGAAAAGAAAAAGAAAAAATATTGGTGTATATTTATTTAAAATGTATAATTTGTATTGTCAAATATGTATGTGTCATAAACATGATATTGAAATTGTTTAGAAGTTGTTTATTTTAATTTTAGTGTGTATGATGGGGGTAGTGAAAATTACCCCGTACATGTTCACATTGAAGTATCATTCCTAATAATACGAAATGTGATATTACAAAATATCACATTTTGTGAGATTAGCCTATATGAACTAAAAAAAAAAAATTGGGCGTAAAATGAGAGTTCAAAAGCATTAGGGTTCCAATCCAAACCCAAATATGTATTGGAAAGTGTGACTTAATTTAAATGATTTCTTTGGAGTGAACAAACAAAAATAAAAACTATGTCAACTGAATTTTAAACTACGTCCATACAATTGGGACCTTGCAACAACACCATTGTTTTTCATCAAATATTTTGCAAACTTTTGGTACTTGCCATTGATCCATCCATGGATATATACTCTCTCTCTCTCACTCTCAAACTCATGTGCACCTTTAATCTTGTTAACAACTGATTTATGTAGGAAACAAGAGGAAGAAGAAGTTACTACATATTGAGCTCAAACCTCCAAAATCATTCAAATACCTACAATTGGGTATACAAGACAATAATATTGAACACGAGACAATAATATTGAACACGGTATTGGAGCCGTCCGTCCCTCGCGCGGTGATAGGCGAAGGTGATGGAGCCCTCTCCCTCGCTTTACCGACTCTTGGCTCACGTGGCCGACCTGCCACGGCGGACGCCGTCCGTTGAGGCAATTCCCACCCGCCGTCATGAAGGGCGCCGTCGACGGTCGTTATTCATTCTCGCGTTTGCGATACGCCGTCCGAGCCACTTCCCTTGTCAACCGCCCGCTCCGCTGGCTTCAGGTGTCTTGCGTCGTCGGTCTCCGTCGTGATCCGTCGGCACTCAACGGTGGACGGATTGGGCTGACGTGATAAGCATTGGGCAAGCGCCGTCGATCACCGTCGTCTCTCCCCAGTGCTTGGGATCCCTTTTCCCGGGACCTTTCAACGCACTCGCTTGAAACCCTAGTTCGCTTGCTTGTTGCTCGCTTGTTGCTCGCTCGCACCCTGCGCTCGCTACGCATCGCCTTTTGGCTCGTTCGAAGGCGCACGGCTGAGTGCGTGGGAGGTGCCAGGATGATGCCAGAAGCTTGTTTCATTCGGAAAGCGGTGGAGTTTACGTGTAGCGAAATTCTTAGTATAGTGGTGGCTCTGGTGCGCTGAATTCGTCTACTCTTCTGTTTGACTCCGAATTCGGGGTGAGGGAAGGTTGGTGTGTGTTCGGTCAGGGGAAGGTTAGCTACTTGCGCAAGATGCACTTTCGGCATTGTCTAGTGCTGTAGCTTTCTGGCTTTGGAGTAGTAGAAGACAAGATGCATGTATTTTGTCTATTGCAACGGGCTTGTGACTGCAGCACTCGGAGACACTTCGTGGCGAGTCGTGATGATCTTCGGAGGGGACCTGAGATGACTAAGCAATTACCCCGAGCTTCATCATACAGTTTATGCTGATCGTGGTGGAGGAGCTTCCCCTCCCTCGAGAATTCGTGGTGTTCCTTGGTCGCCTATTTTCTGCTCGTGGTTTAGAGTTCGCTCTTATCGACTTCGCTGGTGGAAGTGACACCTTAGGTTAGAGAGAAAAAGGAATTAGTAGTTCCGTAGCTAATCAAAACGCGGACTTTGAGGTTTAAAGCCAAACCTGAAACCTGAATGTGGTTTGAGCTGTGAGCAATGAGGGAAGCAGGTGTTCTGGCTGTGAAATTGTTCCTTTATCCCGTAATCTGTATCTGTGCCTACATATATCAGGAGCAAGATTAAGAGGACTTGTATGAGGAGGAGGTAGCTTTGGGCTGACGCTCGAGGAGGCTGGTCATCAGCGACGATCATTCAACAAAAGTGTGTTGGTTGTAAATGTAGTAATGAGGTAGTCTACGAGGTTACACGCGGTATTTGCGAAGGGGGAGTTGCAGCTGGTAATGCAGGGACGCTGGCAGATCAAAGGGAATTTTACGCCGTTCTGATCTCTTGCATTCCATAGAAGAGCTGGAATGGCTTCTAACAGCGACAATGGCTTCTTTAGATTGCTCTCGGTAGCTCCAAGTGCGTTCCCTTCTTCGCATCGGGTTCTCCGACACCCTTCTCCTGGTTTTCTCGTGTTAAGTTGATGATTATGTTCCACTGGGACCATACAAACTTTATCGTAGTCTTCTTCACCTCGCTTTCTGTTCCAGGAACTCCTTCCATGCTGCTTTGAATTAGAAATTCGTAGGTATGCTGTCCAGGTTCTATTTTAAAGAGGAATAACAGGCATCACTACTCGTAAAATGCAAAGTAAACGAAGACTTCAAATGTCTTCTCTGCTCCTGACCTTAATGCCTATGAGAATATATAGGGATGAACCCAAACTGTAATCTTCAGCTGTGAATTCATAGCATGTCTAAGAGGGTCTAGCGTTACTGCTGTTGAGGTTTAGGGGTTGCCTACAAGGAGTAGGAGTGTATCTCAGAATTGGAAGTCATTGGGGAGTTTGAACACTCTATGAATATGATCATCAAAGCAGCGGATGGAACTTCTTAAAGCGGGGTGATTGTTGTCAAACTAACTTGTTATGAGATATGTCATGGAAATTTTCAATGAAAAGTTCTCCCCTGTGACGAACTCCTGCAGTTAAATTATTGAGGCCTAGACCCCCTTTATAGGCTAATATTACCATGGGAGCCATTTGACATCCTCCGAAGCAGGGGTTTGGTGTTCTGGGCAAGCTGTGCACATTTCCTCCTGAGTACCGGTGCACAACTTTCTATGGATTTTGTGATGATTATATGAAGACTGGAGAGGCTTAGATAATGGAATGGCTGACACCACTGATATTAATTGGTGCAGGACCTCGGGAGTTGACTGGAGCAGTTGATCTTATCTCACACTATGGTCTACGGGAGCAGTATGACACTTTCTGCAGGAAGCCTTTGCCAGCATCAATAGCAGACTCACATTTTTTGAATAACGTGGTTGGAGATACAGAACTGCGAAGGGGAGAAGGCATGGAGCTAGGTCAACTTCTTGAAGGTGTTGGTGGGGCATCGATGCCTATTAATAATGCTCCATTTCAGCCCTTTGATCTTGAAGTGATGCGCAGGGCCTTTACCTTGAAGGAAGCCGGACCAATCTCTTTACCAGAGGTGAGAGATTTTGTAGGTTGAGTCTACGAGATTAATTGTTCATCTTAGGCAAGTTTGGTAGTCATATTTCTTGTAAGTAAGAAAGACTTGTGTGAAGCCTTGATAAGTGGGTCGGGCATTCTGAATCATTATACTAAACTGAGACTTTGGTACAGGTTGTTCCTGTTTTAAGCCTGGTTAGATGGATGGAACTGTCAATGCTATAGGTCGAGGTCAAAGGCAGACCCTGTCTTACTCCAACAAAGAATATGTGATAGACTCGTTAGCATGCTTGAGATGAATTCTTGGTGGTTTTCTGCAGTCTGAACGGGGACTCCCTACAATCAGCAGCAAGGGAATGGCTGATCAAGATGATTCTAAAAAGAAGAAGAAGCACCGTAGCAAGGATAAAGACAAGCATCGTAGCAAGGATAGAGACAAAGACAGGGAGAAAGACAAAGACAAGGAAAAGAAGAAGGATAGAGATAAGGACAAGGTGCGGGACAAAGATAAAGATAAGGATCGGGCTAAAGGGGAGAATGGTGAGGATCGTAAAAAGCACCGGAAGAAGGTACCTATGCAGCCATATCCCCATTTCCCTGTTTAATTAAAGGCACTGGTGGTTTCTTGCAGTAGCCCATGTTGTGCTTCTGGATTTTCCCCCCTTATTGCATGTTCATAAACACAAATTCGGGAAAAGTTGACATTCTCACAACCTTGCTGGCACTTGCTGGGTGCAGAAGAGGAGACATGAGGGGCAAGAAGAAGAAGCTGATGGTCACAAACACAAGTCTAAAAAGGTAGGTCTTAACCTTTGCACGAGGGTTAAGATTATTTGCTTTATGTCTTTGTTATCTGCCTATTGCAAACTGCTTTCTAACACCTCAAGCTTCTCTTATGGCAGCACAAGCACTCATCGAAAATAGAAGGTCAAGCCGTTCTGACCAAAAATGGAAAGTGAAAGGATATCCCTTCAGCTCATGCTCAAAAACTTTGCAAGGATTCTTTCAATTTTGCACAGAGCCCACAGGTACTCTCTTGTAAACTTGTCAAGGAATATTGATGACAGAGGAGATGGCAGGTTGTGTACTTCTGTGTGTTTGTTCTGCAAAAAAGACATACTGATTCATATATAACTTTTTTGTCGAGTGCCCATGGAGAGCTTTATCTGCCTTGCTGTGTATTGTGTTGGGTCGCTCTCACTTTGCATACAAAAATCTTTGTAACAAGGTACAGTACCTCAGAATGTTGAAGGCATCAGAAGGCAAATGTTACGTTACTCTAGGTCCATTCTGGATCAATGGAACATTGTCATTTTCAACCTCATCTGCCTATTGCAAACATTTCTAATAGGCTAGTCTTATTGTGGCAGTTTCTATTGAGTACTTAAAGAGTATTGCTTATATTTCAGAGGCTCCAGTCATAAGAGGGGGCTGTTTATATTCCCAGGTTGAGAGTTTTTATATATTATGCTGCATTTGGGTCTCCAATATAGAGTGGATACAAATGTTTTGCAAGTTATGAAATCTAAGATGCTTGTGTAATTTGGCAGACAAACCTGTGGCAGCCAGAGCAAGGTCCAAACCTGAAGTATTTCTGTATTCATGCAGTTTGTTGCAGCTAATCTGAGGACATGTGGATATACAACACACTCATGAGGCGGTTATCTGTTTGAGGACACTTGAATGGCGTGTACTTTATTCTTTTCTGTGATTAAAGAGTTCCGTGGCTGTAGTACATGCTTTGTCAGGAGTGCACATTTGCACTCTGGATTCTTGGACTTGCAAAAGTAAGTCACAGTGAGACACTTGGTAGTTTCTCAACCCAATTTGTGAGGTTGGAGCTTCCTCCAAAGGACATCCTGGAATGTCCATGTAACTCATATTGACTTCTGCGAATACAAACACTTGCTACATGACAGACGTTTCTAGTCTCCTACCTTATGGGTGGCTTTTGGGTCTTCACTAGCAGCTTCACAAACACACTGCCTTATTATTATCTGTACATATACACTTTACCTTTTGTCCAATTACTATTAATTTGCATTTTGTAACGCTTGAATGTAAATGCCTCTCATCCTTTGAAATTTTGACCAAAGTTCATATTTGGAAGCTTGTTTTACACTTGGAAGCATTCCTTTGGGTACCTGACTGGCTACTACAATCATTTGATATCAATCACTGCATGAGGGAGATAATCCTCTTACATGAGGTTTTATCTAAGGCTCGAATACCTAAAATACATATCATTCTCTCAGTCAACACCCAAATCAGTTAGAATCTTATCAAAACTTAAGCTCTCTCCAACCAATGAACCAAAGTTAGTTGTGAAACTGTAGACGACCTTCAGGCTTTTGAGATTGAAACCCCTGGTTGTCAGAAATACATATCTATGGAGAGCCTGTGGATGCACCACCTGAACCCATTCCAGAGTACCTATGCAACTATTAAGTTGTGCTAGGTTATATAAATGTCACAAGGGGCTGCTCAAGATTCCTTAAAATACGTTATGTACTATGGAGGCTTAGTTCTACTTATTTTGCAAGCCAGCTGCACTAAATATGATGTTCAGTGTCGTATGATATTTTATGTCACTATGGTCACTTTTCGGATGACACTTCTTATGAATAAGTGAACAAATATTGTCATGGATGATGGATGAGTTCTGCCGTTGGCCAAAACCATTCTCTTGTCAGCAACTTGTGATGAAATATTTTCATGGATGATTGAAATTTGGATGGAAAATCACTTGGTTAGTGACAGTAACTGCAACACTGTAAATCTGTAATCATCCAAAAAATTTACAGGACATTTGTGTTGGTGACATTACACTGCGGTTTATAATCAGTGTTGAGAAAGACAATTAGAATTGGTGACACAAAATATTGTATTTAGCGTAGTTCCCCAAAAGAGCCAGGAACCCAATTTCACTAGGATTGCTAGTCGAAGTGAGAAGGCTTGGGCATATGACCCAAAAATGGTCCACAATGAGCCGCATGTGTTGTAGCTTGCAGCCTGAGAGGTGCCACAGCCACAAGCATGGTTGTTCCTTGGAGCCTTCAAAGCTCTACCACTGGACCTGGCTGTGCAGTCCCAAAAGATTGAAAACCTGTCTTAAATGACCATAAATGGTAATATATTTAATTTTACCATTACGCTTTTGTCTGCATAGGGATCCAAGCAACTACAAAAAATATAATATTTAGTGTTTGATTATATTTAGTGTTGTTACCACCCTACCATGCTCAACACTAATGTTCAATTCTTTGATAATTAGTGTTAGCCATAAATGTGCCGCTACCTTTCCTACTGTCACCTCCCTTATTATATCCTTTTTTCCACATCCTTACTAACACTAAATTCAAACATGTAACTTCCACATATTACCATAGTTGATAATTACTGTTTGAGTTTACATTTAATGTTACTTACTTTCATAGAGTTATTGATATTTAGTGTATGCGTTCGTATTTAGTGTATCAAACACTAAATATCATATTTTGTGTAGTCCACCTCCAGCTGCAGATTGAAACTCCATACTCATGCTCAATAATTTGAGTGCCATTTCCCCAGATCTCCGTACCTTTTCCTTGAATTATCCTCTGATGGAGTGCGAATTACGTTTATGTTTTTCACATTGGAACCCCTTGTCTGTATGTGTCGTGCTCTCATTATTGTCCGAGGAGGAAGGATAGTCGATGTTGCAGGAAGCTGAGTGCTTCTTGTGATCTTGCGGAGTGTAGTGAGGAAACGTGTTTAACAAGAATAACATTGTCACTAGTCAGATCTCGAACTTTTATTAAAAATTCATGGAATTCTGCTCTAATGAAATTTCCACCAAGAAGGATTGGCAAGAGTATCTTGAGTGGCAAAAGCATCCTGAAATCAACAATTCCTCAATACTCTAGTCAAGGAATGCAACTTGGTGCATGTTGCATGTCAAACATGGAATATATTGGCACTTGAATACAACACCGAAGCAATTAAAAACTGCATTATACTTCTTATTCCATTTTATGCATACTGAAGTGATAGGAAGTTGGCATTGGGGTGGAGGGGTTAGAGAGCCATACGTGCGAGACATTGAAGATGCAAACAAAACTGACAAAGTGATTTTAGATGTACTACTTTTCAAAGATTGAAACAATAACTGCCCTGGACTTGCCTTTGCTGCTTGAGCAGCAATCCTTGTGCTCCCACAACTGCTATCAGACTCCATGGCAAGCATTACAGGCCCACAGATTACAACCCAACTTGGGATGCAAGGCACAACTCATGTGCCTCCTCCAAGAAGGGCTAGGCATATGGCTCAATTTTGTTGCCTTGCAATTGTTTTTAGTCACTTGGGAGGCTGGGCAGCCATACAATCCACATCGAAAAAGCTGTTGTTGTCCAAGCGGGGCACCGTGCAGGCTACCTACGTTTAACCTGTCGCAGTGAAAATGCTCCATGCGTTTTACCATAATAAACTTTTTATTGCAAGTTTATAATGTGAATTTTTTTACGCCTACTAATGGATATGACATTCTGTCTATACGACACAAACATGGGTATTCCAAGAGGTGTTTGCTAGTCCTTAGTTAGATTGGGGCTTACACATGTGTCTGGTTTTTTGCTTGTCGTTTTTCTCAAATTTACGTAATTCTCTGAGCCGTAAATTACATCGGACTGATTGCGTGCTTGCTTGTGATGGATATCGATCCAAATTTGAAGCCCTCTATGAAATTGATGGAGGGGCCTATCGGAGCCAAAAATGTGCCCAACCTTGCACCGAATGCTTTTCTAGTTGTTCTTTTCAAAGTGCCATGTGCAATTGTTGCTCCGGGTGTTCAACCTAAGAAGCAGGTGGGGGAGAAGAAACCCATGTTGGCAATTTGGGATGTTCATGTCAATGGGAGATGGGGCGATGGGGCCATTGCAAACATCTTGAATTCATGCCAAGCAAAGTGGCAATGTTGAAACATGGGATTATTGGCCGTCTCTCATTGGACCCGCATCCGGCTTGAGCATGCAAGGCAAATGCCTCACGAGTTCCAGTGGGTGGGCATACATAGTAAGGACAAGATAAAAAAGTTGGAGGCAAAACACCGGCGCCAAAACACCCTATTAAAGGCGCAAACCATCGACATTATCTCCACGTGAGCGTGGTTCAAGTGCTTGAGACATATCATGGGCGGAACTGCAAAGAGGAACGGCCTAGTGGGGGATTGCAAACGTTGAAAGGAAGAGTGTTCCGTCCCCAAACACAGGTCAAGGTCATTTGCCATATCTATGATTGATCAAGCAGGAACAACCCTGCATCTTAGCCGACACTAGAGAGTTGTAGCATGTAGGAGAGGGCTCAGTGCAAAATTTCATCTCATTGAAGTCTTCTTCGTGCAAGTGGCTTGGCACTGGAAGGAAGCTGAACGCCAAGAATCGCACCCTCACCAACACCATTTACTTGGCGAATGCGATCGACAACTTTGCAAATGGCTTTGCGAAGGTGGAGCAACACAAGATTGAGTCCTCCAAACGCATGACATAGTTGATGATTGACTCGAACGAGCGCATGACCATACGGCTCGTGGAGATCGAGAGCGAGTCTCATCTTGAGGCTAGGGCTGCGCAAATGGCCATCGCAATTTTTTTTCTCCACGATGATGGCTGTCCGACAAACCTTCACGTATCTCGGAGTGAGCAGATAGACGCAAGAATTTATGGCGGATGTGTGTTGTTTGTGTTGTGAAGAATTCATCACTTGCGATGTTGTTTTATTGGAATTTCGTGTATTGATATAGATATGATTTTGATATGATTTTGGTAATTCTTCCAATTGTCCCTATAGTGTATATTTAAAAAAAACTATTAAGGAATTACTAATAAAGGTAGATGTATAAATAGGGGGCCTAAGATTTAGAGAAAAATTTGAAAATAGAATGTGTTGGTTTTATCACGATTTCATCCATTCTTGCCATGTGATAATAGTCCTCAATGCCTACCATGTCCGTTCTTATTAGAATTTGCATTAGGGTTTCAAATTTTTACTAAATGGAGGCTCTTGGAGTGCTCGTGGGCTCCATTCAATTTTGCTATGTGGAATGTGGCTAAATTATTGTGCTCTTGTCTTTGTTTGTTTGATGAAATCGTTGCATTACATGCTATACATGAAATAATGTTCAATGACTATCTCAATGGAGTAAGTGTGGACTTCATATGTAATGAGGTCTATGTAATTCATGATTTAACATTTTGTTTATGTAGTGGAGGCATTTATCACATTAAATTGAAAAGCTTAGTATAAATACACGAGTCCATTTTCTAGCATACCGTTAATATGTTTACATTTTATTATTCCTATAAACTTCTCGTGGATAAGGGGTTTAATTTCACGGCGTCCCACACACGCCATTTAGGTGTCTAGTGAAGTGTCCATCCCTCAAGTTATGTTCACTACGTAGTGCACAAACATATGTTGAGCACGTCTGACCATTCAATCTCAACTTCCCTCGAGTACTCTTGAAGACTCTACCTCAATGTTTCTTCATGCAAGGTGTTTTTGTAATAAACCTATATATAGATGACACAAATTTCTTCCACACACCATATGATATGATTTGAGGACCTTCTTCTTTTTTCCACTTGAATATTGCTCGAGTGTATGTTGTAAGTGTTTACTAGCACTGCAAGATGTTATGACTCCATGACTGATCTCAAACTCTAGGTTATAGATGCAGAAGCGGTAGTGTAGTATCAACTTGCAATGGCGTTGAAGCAATTGCTTCAGCTGCTACTGGCCTTGAAGGTGTTACCATCCATAAAATGCGGTCTGCAGAGTCATGGTCGGTGGCAATGGCATAACACCGTTGTTATGCTATTATATTATAAGTCTACAATTAACATACCAATTAGAAGACTGTTACAGTTCATCTCTATGACGAGTCAGACACCTGGGTGGTATTAAAGTGGACTCCAGTGGCCACTTCGGAGGACTTGGAAAGGTATCAAGCTGATGACATCTGTCATAAAAGCCCTTAAAGTTGGGTGTTTGCATTGAAGGTGATAATTACATTGTGAACTCCAATGGATTACAATTCCTTCACGCAAAGCACAGCCAAAACTTAGTAAATCAGCTTAATATAAATTACAACTCACAGTTACCACATGGATGCTATCAAACTCAGAGCAGGTGTCCTCAGTTGAAGACACACCTACCAATTGAAGCTCTACTCCATCTAGATTTCAATTCTCTGTGCAAACATGAATAAAAAATTCTTCATAAAAAGTAATAACCTTTTGACGAATTTGTACCCACCTTTAAATTAGAATAGAATTTCAGAGATTCCCTTGACGTTGATACTACGAGTTGCAAACAGAAAACAATCATATTCAGGCAATAGGAAAGTGCATTTCGTAGGCAAATGTTTTACTCTTCAGAACTTAGAGAACACGGCTTCCTGAATATATAAATGCTCTGCATAACAGCTAGAATTTACACATCTGTCTGGCCCTGCAAGGTCTCGTATGACTCCCAAATTCAGGAACCTCCCACAATTTTCAGCATCGCTCCTTACATCCCTATATCTAATGTACTCAAAATCGTAGTGAATCTCTAATATTGGTAGTTGGACACGAACATGCCTTGCTTGGCTTCTGCGGCCTCTCCTTCCTCTGAGTACTTTCCGAGCTGAGCCAAAGAGTTGGCCTTGGCACGAACGAGCAGGGCCTTCTGGGCGGCCTCCACATTCTCAGGTTGACCCTTCCATGTCTTCAACACGCTGTTCTGAAGAGCCCGGGCGTATGAGAACGACACGTGCCATGGGTTGGGGCTCTGGTTCATTGCGTTCAAGTTCAAGGTAGCCTCCACCTCAGACTGTCCTCCAGACAAGAACTGCACCATTCATTCAGATCCACATCGCATTAGCAAACTGCTAGCATACTCCGATCAATAAGTGACAAATCTAAACATGTTGGTGATGTCTATGTTACTCTACCACAACCTCTAACGACATCTGTCAAATTACGTTTCAACTTAAAAATTCAATATCCCCTCACCATGATGCCGGGAACTGATGGTGGCACACGCCTCTTCAGCAAGTTCAATGTGTACTCAGCCACCTTCTCGGGGGTGGCCCTCTCCTTGCACCCTGCTCCGGGGGTCACCATGCTGGGCTTCAGCAAGATACCCTCGAACACAACGTTGTTCTCGGCCAAGAAGTAAAACACCCTTGACCACACCCTCTGGGCTACCTCCAAGGTCTGGTCAATGCCGTGCTCACCATCCAGCAAGATCTCGGGCTCCACGATGGGCACCAATCCATTGTCCTGCACATCACATCCACTCAGTAACAATACGAATATGTGATGCTCAAAATTCTGACTATATACACTACTAGAAGAAAACCGTAACCCTCAGAGACAGCACAAACCAAGGGGACATACCTGGGAGATGGCAGCGTAGCGAGCAAGACCCCATGCGGCCTCGGTGATGGCCAACTCTGAGGGTCCATTGGGAATGCTAATCACTGTCCTCCTGCATTAATGAGAAAAATATTCTCCGAATTCAGAATTTTGTCAATTATCCAGCAAATTGGATACACAGACTTCACGAATGTATCGAGCACATATAGAATTCTGCACACTTCAGAGACTCACCACTTGGCGAACCTAGCACCCTGCTTGTAGTAGGCAGCGGTCCTGGAGGCCAGACCGTCGAGACCCTGGCACCATGACTCGTTGTTGGATCCAGCTAATGGCACAAGACCCTAACAACATCAGCCACACACTTTGTCAAATCTCTGCCCACAATGACACACAAACAACCTTAAATTTCATATCTGCACTCTTCAACCACATTTGCTTCTGACTTGAGTACACTCACCTTGTCAACCTTGATCCCGGGTATGATACCGTTCTCCTGGAGGATGTCAACCATCTTCTTGCCATCGGTGGTGTTCTGGTACAAAGTCTCTTCGAACAAGATAGCACCAGAGATGTACTGGCCAAGGCCTGGGGTGCTCACGAGCAACTGCCTGTACGCCTGACGGTTAGCTTCGGTGTTCTCCAACCCGATGGAAGCCAAACGGAGACCGCAGGTGGCGTTGGACTCGTCCATGGCCATGATACCGCGTCCCGGCTGGGCAATGGTTTTCTGCAGAGCCATTCGATTCATTAGCACTGCATTCAAGATATCTTCGCCAATGGCACACAAATGTGAACTAGTATGCATTCTGGAAACAAACTTGTGCATATTGTACCCTGTATCCGAAATGTTTGTGTTATAATAGGACAAGCACACTTGCGTTGGTGAAAATTCGTACTCTTGGATCAATCTTCTATGTCTATTTCAGACATCGCGCGTCTAATTCTTGATGCTGAAGTGTAGAGATAACTGTAACTAGACAATAATTTAAAAATCTTTCAGTCCTCTCTGACCTCCACCTGATTGCTCGGTGCAACCATGACCTTGGCATTATTACACTACGCTCCGAGATTTCACGCACGAGGTTCTACTAAAATCAGTATGTAGAGCTACACAGAGTGTACGTCTGGCTTCACAATGTCGCATGAATTCGTGCCCTCCACAATATACAGCCGGAAGAGCGGTGCCAGGTTACGTCACATCTTCCACATCTAATCTTATAGTTGGCTTTGAATTACGATCCTTATCCTTATAATCGACAACCCAGAATGAAGTGCAAGATCCCGGAACTGAAAATGCCATGGGAAATACCAACTGAAACTGCCATGGGTAATACCAACTGAAAATGCCGTGGGTAACATCAACGAGCATCGCAGCCCCGCTGTAACACTCAGTAAACTACAAGAAATAGGAGGATGCGAGTCAAGAAACCACAGAGAGCGTCATGGCTTCGCAAACTCACCGCAGTCTGGATGAGCTCCGCGTCGTATCCGGCGGCCCGGACGGCGAAGGCCACATTCTGTCCCTTGGAAGCTGCGGCTGCCTGCTTCAAGGCGCTGCCGCTGAATTCCGACTTGCCGAGGCTCACCCCCTGCTTGAATGCGACGCTGGAAGACATCGCCACGGCGGCCATCGCTGCGAGATCGTTCGGAATTCACAACGAAGCAATTCCAGAAGCCCAGTCTCCGGTCGGGAGGATGAGGCGGAGCAGCTGCGGTCCTACGTGCGTCTGGCGCCGTGACAATGAGGCGGCCGATTACATACCCTGCCTGCCCGGTGCGTGCCTCTGCCCGCGGGCAGGCCAGCGCGCCCGCTCATTGGCCAGGCACACTCCAGCTGTCCTCCCCGTCCGGACGCTGGATTGGCCAGACCCATTCGACGAGGGGTGCTGGCCAATGGCGGCGTCGCATGCTGGCAGCGATATCCTCAGGGCGTTTGTGGTAGGGGATGTTGGAGCCACACACTGAAGGTTTTCCTGCACTTTTTTCGTGGCTTGGAGAGTCAAAAGACTCTCAAGGTTAACAGCTTCCTACATAGAGGATGGCATAAAATTTGTGGAGCCACACACCCCACTTGGTATCATTTAGCACTTTTTGGAGCTCTCATTTTGCTAATAGTCCACCCACACTTACTGATGCGGGCCACCAATGAACGGTGAGTACCATCACTGGTTGCAACCACTGGCTAAACCGGCTCTAAAAGCGGGCCTTGCTGATAGGAACCGTTCACTGGTGGCCCGCACCTGTAAATGTGGGTGGGCTGTAAGGTATGTGGTGTTATTATTCGGTTTGTTTCTCATGTTCTCCAACTTCTGTTGATTAGAATTACACAAACAGAACTTGTGTTGCATAAGCAAATCTACAACAAAGTATTAACAGAAATCGGACCTCCCAATAACCTTCATATAGTTACGGTTATTGAAAGTGCACAGTTGTTGACCCCTTAACTGTATACATAGGTCCTCCCAACTGTATCCACTATGGAGTGTAGAGTAGTTGATATATAATGTTCGAGGATGTAGTCCAATCTCTTCTAAACATGTGCCTTTATGGTGTTGGCTCTTTGATCCTCACCGAACCACATACCCATCAAATATAGGGGTCCAGTTAAGAAGAGGAACCAAGTAACACCCGCACACCTTAAGTGAGGATGTTCTATTGTGAAGTGCTTCCAACGACAACTAATAAGTAATAGACACTCATTCATATAAATTGGTAAGCATGCAAGTTTTAGCTGAATGCAATGCTTTTGGTTCATTAAGCAAGGTCACATGATTTCAAAACCACCACGTGCTACAAATTGGAGGTCATTCAATCATCCATTAAAAATGACCCAATCAATAGATTTTGGAAGAAAAAGAAAACATAATAGAAAAAGGAATGTCAATGTTTTATTTTCCATTGACACGCAATGTTCGTTCACCTTTGCCTGCCCATGTCTAGGTGGACATTGGGGGGGGGGGGGGAGACTTAGTGCCCATTGTTAATGGATGGATTGTACGCAAGTTTTAATCCTATAGTCTACTTAGTATAATGTGTTTGTGGAGGATGGAGTCTAGTTGAAAACGATTGGTGGGAGGTTTTTCTCTAGTTTTCTTTTGTTGAGTATTATGTGTGAGATATCGGATGGCAATTTGTGAGAATGATTCCATTAGTTTGTGAAATTTGTGGGAGGGTATGTTTAAGTCTTCGAGATTTTTGGTGGTTTGGGTATGTATGATTCCTCTTATTCTTGCAGTGATGATGGGGGGGGGGGGGGGAGAGTACATTCCAATAGTGGTTGGAGTATGAAGTATATATCAAGTCATTGGAATGTGGTTTTGGCGAGGAAAACAAATTTTGGAAAATTTGTGTCATTGTAGAAATACATCAAGGTCTTTCTCACACAACCTTACATCCATATATGTTGCAAAATCCATTCTATTAAATTCATCAACTACATCACATTCAATAGCAAACACAACTAGGAGGACCTATGAAGTCACTTAAGGAATTCACTAACATGCACTTCTTGTTACATTAACTAAATAATGGGAAGTATGATTTTTAATCTAATTTTTGGTGATGCATTGATTAGAGATTTACTAATGTGCCACAATTTTGTTGTGTATATCCAATAGGTAGAAGTTGGAGAGCATGGAAACAATTGAATAATGCCCACATACTTTAGGAGAATGTGAGTGTAGAGTGGGGCATTTGAGTGATGTTTGTGTTGGGATGGTTAGTGGAGCTTATATGGAGCTAGGGTTTTGTTGAAGGAAAGGTGCATGATTGATGGCAAGTCAAGATTGTGCTAAGAAATTCACATAGTGATTGTGATTATTAGGAGATTCATAACTATCACTATATTCGTTAATCATAGACTTTGGAAAGTCTCAAAAATAAATGCAAATGGTTTAACATCTTGTCCAATTTCTTATTATGATGACATGTATTTGTGCCAAATTGGTTAGTGCTGCCCACACAAATTGCTTTATGAAGTCACATCGAGTATATTTTTGTGTTGTTCTTGTTCTTTATCTGAAAACCATGTCCTTAAATAGTCTCAAAATCATGAAAAAGTCTCCAACTACCGAATATAGTGATAACTAATCACTCATCCAAGAGCAAAAGGGTTATCATAACCTGTCACGATTTGCATCTAGGGAGGCATGATATCATCCATATTTATGGTATTATGTCCATGAGATGATTGGTTATGACGTCTAATTAGCTTGACTAAGTGGACAACTCGTGGCTCCTACGGCTTGTCATCCACTCTCCTCTCGTTGAATATCTAGTCATAAGTTTGTAAACCATTGAAAGGTCAATCACACTAGGGGTGGTTATGGTACATTGTTTTATATGTTATTTAGTGTGACATAGACTACTTGTAAAGGGCCTAAACTACATGCCTCGATGTCTCAAAGTGTCATGCGTGCTTATTGTTGACATGATACTATTATCAACATAAGTAATTGTTCATGGTGAAAATTCATTTACATTATGACAATTAGGATAACCCAATTGGGATACTTGAGATGCTAGTTTTGTGTTTTAGGATGCAAGGGGGAGATATTATTGAGCATACTAATGTCAATTGTCATGTGTTTACATTTTAGTATGCAGGAGCAAGATATTCTTGAGCATACTAATGCCAAGTGTCACATGTATATGGTTTAGTCAAACTTGTAGACCATTGTGTAACATAAGCATACACCTCATAACACCATTGAACATACTCATGCCAAGATATTAGCAAGCGTACTTGAACGCCAAACGTTATGAGGTTACACTATAGGTGAAGTTGTTGATCATTAGTGTAACCTAGCATACACCTTAAAACAAAGGAAAGTGACACTATTACACATGTGAAGTTGAATACCATAAATGGTCTAGTGATTTACTTTCTTTAGTTCTATTTTTATCAAAAAAAGGGCTAATAAATGCTAACCACCCCCATGACCATTCCTTACCCCCATCAAGCCCCTAGCAACTACGCGTGATTAACCACCCTTGCGGTGGTTGTCCATGCTCATGTGGCATTATTTGAGAGCTTCAAGGTCAAGGTCTAGGGAGAATATTGAAGAGGCAACAACTTTAACATTACAATCAAAGCCAACAAAGATAATGATCACTTTGATTTCTTCTCAAACCCAAAACATAAACCATTGAAATATTTTTTTAAGTTTAGAAGATGGACCCCACCATCAACCACTAGGTTTTGTACAAAACAAGTATGAATGAAAAAATTGGCACATAGTTACAGTGTCCGAAGATATTTTTGGGCATAATCAATCAAAATCCTAGTATTTCCAAGTCCAACCGGTTCCATGCATAATTTTATTCAGCTGAGCGACCATGATGGGTAGGGTCAAGAATATGTCATGTAAGGTGCTAGAATTATACCTTACGGATGCTTGTCAATGAATAGATTTGGCCTGAAAAATGAGTGAGATACTGGTGAAACACTGTCACCGAATATTATTGAAATGGAACGGTTGATAACAATTAAATAATTTATGTGTTGTGATCTTTTGGTTTTTCATCATCAATTTGAGATTTATTCCACAGATTCCTCTGAAATGATTGGTAATTTTCATGAAGTCTTCAACCTCAACCGGTTATTTCAAACTCAAACTCAACCGGTTCATCTGTAAACCTGCGGTCGGTTCTCCCCATCCATTACATAGTTGTGGTTGATTGTGCAATTTTTAATTTTGGGTCTTTGGATGTGAATCGGACGCAGGAGAGGAGCTCGAGGTAAGAGGATTGATGCGGTCTGGAGCTGGATAGGGGGCAAAAGGAAAAGGACTCGCAGTGTTGAGGAGGCAGATTCTTGCTGAGTTTTGAGCTTTGTGGCACTCTCCATGTGTGGATGTCTAAGCTTCCCTTCACGCAAGGTGATTCTGGTGCCTTTTGCGAGGCCCATATTTGGTTAAAACTTCAAGAGACAACTCAAAGGAGGGTGGCTGTTCTGTTTTCGTTGCCAATCAGCTCCTTGCTTGTGTAATCTTGCATGCTGCTGCAGTCGGAAACAAATTGAGTCCCCAGCGAAGTTGTTAGTTTGTGTTAGTTTGCGTTGTTCACTCCATCGCTTGAGTTTCCAGGGCTTGAATAAAGGACAACTTGAATTGAAGTTCTGGATTGGGCGTGGAAGCTTTGAAGCGTGCGTCGGCTAGAGCACAATTGATGTGCAGCAGGCGTCAAGCGTTCATCGGATTCTCCGAAACCAGCCCTCGATGAGAGAGTATCATGGCTGCAACCCCCTCTATTTCGTTGTTTGCCACTCCAAAGGCTTCTTCGCGACCCGAGTATATATTTTGTATCCTTTGACAGGGAACGATTGCATCCACCGAGTATTGGAATGTTAAAGAACCCTTGGCTTGGATAGAGTACAAATTGTATAGCGGGGGTTAAGGCTTAGATTTGTATTATGTGAGAGATTCCTGTTTGACATGAGACCTACACATCTGATGCAGACAACGCCAGGTTCTAAATTCTATCAGTTGCGGCCATAGAATGTCCACTTACAGCTGTTATTACGCAATACGATACAGGGCGAAATTTCCATAGCAGTCATCACAACCGCCCCTAGTGGGAGATACCACTATCATGGACGAACCCAGGGCTGGAGAGTTCGAACCTGATATGGACCAATTTGGTGGGGAGCTTCGCCACAACACAGAAGACAAAATTGCTGATGCGCAATTAATCTGTGTGAATAGACGATAATCAAGTATCAGCTCAATGTGTCACATCGGACTTACAAACTTCCTGCCTGAAGACTGGACCATTTTTGGGCACGACTTATGCAGAGAGAGATCCTACGGCTGATATCAAATTGTCTCTTTCAGAGTCGCCAGGAGATGAAAGCAAGGGAATGTCTACTGTGAATAGCTATCCACGTACAGAAAAACTTGGGGAAGTTGAAGGCCACTGTGAAGTTGATGACTGCAGTATTCTGGAAAGTACCATTTACAAACCACTTTGTGAGTGTGTTCCTGCTTTGGGTGTAGAGGTATGTGTGCCCCATGTGTGGCGTGCCCGAGGGAAACTGCTACAGATTTGGAAGATGTAGCTCAGCAGAAAGAGCAGAAAGAAAGATGACTCCCATGTTGCCCAGGCGTGAAATATCGTGTTGCTTTATTTTCTGAGTTGTTGTGCGCGTCCATATGCATAACGAGAATTAGAGGGGCCATGAAGAGCATTGCCTCCTTTCAAAGGTGAACAACTTCAACAAGCACGGACAAGCTGGTCAACACTTATCTCCCCAAGGGCAAATCCCTAGGTTCCCACATGGTTGGTTTAAAATATCTGTAATGATTGGTTGGACCATGCTAGGAGGGTCACTCATCCGAGTAATACTCTTCCGGCTTTAGATGGCTTAAGCTCAGAGTTTGCATGGGATCGAGGTTATGCTTGGGTTTAAGCCACCCCTTGGAGCTCAGCACTCCTCACCACATGAGGTGTGCAACTCTATAATTGAGGATCGTTAGCTTGAAGAAAAGGAACAGGTGAGACAGGCGATGGTTGATTGTGAAGCTATGTATAATTTATAGCGTGCCTCCTCACCGCATGAGGTGTGCAATCCGAAAATTCAGGATCGTGAGCCTGAAACGAAGATACAGATGGGAGAGGTGAGGGTTGAAAGAGCTGAAACATTCAGCAGAGAAGGGATTTTAAAAGATCGCCTCCCTCCTTCTCAGATGGCATTGAGGACGAGGTGCAGAATATTATCAATCCTCAGGTGAAGAACATGTCAACCTTATCAAATTCCGGAAGTGCTCCTCAGGATGAGGTACATGATGCCTACAGAAGTTCTTGGAATAAATTTATAATGAAATGTGTTATATGGTACCTCAAGTGATTGGTGTACATGTATCTGAACCCAGCCCGCTTAGGAAAGTCAGAAAGTTAAGGAAGGTGGAGAGGCTGTTGACATGAATGACAATGAGCTGGAAAGAGCGAGGCCAGGACGTTTATCGGAATACACTTCAGATTATAAACCAAGGCACCAACACAGTTGGATGTTTGTCTCAAGAAGGGAGAGACATCAGACAGATGCTCGGATATTTACAATGAGTGATGATGATACATTGACAACAACATGCTGCTTTAATGGGCCATGAGCTCTGAGGGAAAAAGCTGCGAGGAAACAGAGGATGTTGATGGCAAGAGGGTGAAGGGCAGTTGTTCACAGACCTCCCAACCTTTGCAAGCAGAGAAAGAGATTGCATGTGCTTTTTGCTCAGTTGATGCAAAATGGTCTGCTGGCCAAGTGGTGCTAAAATGAGTTGGCCCTCAATGAATTCTGGCTCTGAAGGGTTGTTCACACTACAAACGTTGTGGTTAACCATAATAAACAACCATAACTACGGTTTTTTCATTAGCGCTTGTCTTGTGTGAATCCTTGTGGTTGTGGTTATGGTAGTGGTAGCGGTTTAAGTGTAACATCTACACCATTGTAATATCTAATAAATAGTATATACATGATTGAATGTCACTTTATTGTTTGCAGTGAATTCACTGGTACACTGTGCAACAATGTCTCAAAAATTCCACGAATATACACAAATTGTGGATAACCATACAAATCAGTCTGGATGTTACTCATAATGCCCTCCAAAATACTTGCCTAATGGTGCACTTGCACTCTGGGGTACAATATCATATGGGAGGCTGGGGAGAGGGACCATAACCTGCTCACATTCCTAAATAAACTCTGCAACTTTCAAATTGACATCATAACCAATCGCTCGTCCAAGAGCGTAAGATTATTAGTCCCTTCACAAATGTTCCCGCAGCTTGTGATCCATTCTCCTCTCGTTGGTTATCTACTCCATAGCCAGTTCAGTGTAGCCTGTTGCAACTGTGCATCTTCATAAATTTGTGGCTCTTCATCCACCCGAGCGATCATGTGAACAAATCCCATTGTCATGTGATTTCTCACTTTCGACATAACGTTATTTCTCCACATGATCACTCGTGTCGATGAAGAGCTGCAGATTTGCAGCCTTGCGAGAATTCGATCCTGCTGACCATGGATATCAGGTGATCTTATCAACCGCATGCCAGTTACCTGCATCCAGTCATCACATTCATCCCATGTTAATTACCAGCATTCATGTGTGCATAAGATTCACAAGTAGCCTATCTAAGTTGCAATCCGAATGGAATAAAGGTTACTGCGGCTTGTGATCCATTCTTCTCTCGTTGGTTATCGCTTCTTCAGTGTCGCCTGTCGTAACAACTGTACATCTTTATAAATTTGTGGCTCTTCATTAACCCGACCAATCATGCGAACAAATCTCATTGTCATGTGATTTCTCACTTTCGACATAATGTTATTTCTCCGCATGTTTGTTCGTGGTGATGAAGAGCTGCAGATTTGCAGCCTTGCGAGAACTCGATCCTGCTGACCATGCATGGATATCAGGTGATCTTATCAACCGCATGCCAGTTACCTGCATCCAGTCATCACATTCATCCCATATTAATTACCAGCATTCATGTGTGCATAAGATTCACAAGTAGCCTATCTAAGTTGCAATCCGAATGGAATAAAGGTTACTGCGGCTTGTGATCCATTCTTCTCTCGTTGGTTATCGCTTCTTCAGTGTCGCCTGTCGTAACAACTGTACATCTTTATAAATTTGTGGCTCTTCATTAACCCGACCAATCATGCGAACAAATCTCATTGTCATGTGATTTCTCACTTTCGACATAATGTTATTTCTCCGCATGTTTGTCCGTGTTGATGAAGAGCTGCAGATTTGCAGCCTTGCGAGAACTCGATCCTGCTGACCATGGATATCAGGTGATCTTATCAACCGCATGCCAGTTACCTGCATCCAGTCATCACATTCATCCCATATTAATTACCAGCATTCATGTGTGCATAAGATTTACAAGTAGCCTATCTAAGTTGCAATCCGAATGGAATAAAGGTTACTGCGGCTTGTGATCCATTCTCCTCTCGTTGATTATTGCTTCTTAAGTGTCGCCTGTCATAACAACTGTACATCTTTATAAATTTGTGGCTCTTCATCCACCCGAGCGATCATATGAACAAATCCCACTGTCACGTGATTTCTCACTTTCGACATAACGTTATTTCTCCACATGATCACTCGTGTCGATGAAGAGCTGCAGATTTGCAGTCTTGCGAGAACTCGATCTTGACCACTCATGCAAAGCAACCTCAGTGTCACGTGTTTTCCCACGTTCAATCACTTTCCATGTCTGATCACTTTCAACACGGAAGTGCAGGTGACATTGTGGATGATTTGCATGAGTGCTTCAGTACATGAAGAGCTGCAGAATTGTTGCCTCAAGAGAACTCGATCGTGTCCACCATGGTTCAGAGGTAATCTTATACTCAACCAAGTGCCAATGATCTGCAATCAGTAATCATACTCATTACATGTTAGTTGCAAGCATCCGTTTGCACGTAACGATTTCTCACCGGGATATCGCCTAACTAAGAAATTGCTATCAGCAAGAAGTTGAGAGAGTAAAGAGGTTTATGTTTCATATGTACGTCCAACTAATTATCAGGTTGGGTTTTTTTAACACTAGGCTCCAAGACCAAAGAACCTCCAAAATCGAGCGATCCTATCAAAAATTAGACCCAAGGAGTTTACAATAGGTCCACGTCCAGAGTATGAAAATATGAAGTGGCTTTAAATGTGGCATCACTTCCCTGCCAAATCTTGGCAGGTCCCCACTCAAGAAAATACTCCTACTTCTCCGTAGTTTGGGAAACCAATCAATCTTCCAAAAATACTTCTACTTCCACTTCTCCTAGTTTGGGAAACCAGCGTCCAATCTTGAGTCCCGAAATAACCAAAAAGTAGGATTCATTAAGGGGTGATTTGGACCTCAAGTTTCTTGACTTCGACCCTCATGTAAACCCACCCTATTCAGCTTGCTTCGAACTCACTCTCCTGCTCCAGCTCGAACACCCGGCAGAGTCAACACGAGAATCCTCTCACACCCGGATATCCCAAAGTAAAGCGAAAATTCAACCTATCTGTCTTTCCAAGAACTTAAGCAGTCATGGAGCCGCAGACTGTTGAGTTCACTAGAATGAGTTGTCTCTTTGAGCTCACTCCCACACTAAGTTAGCTCTAAACATATCTGGGAGTAACTTAAAACCAAAGAGAATCGGGGGTGGCGTAGTCGACTTATATATGCAACATAAACCTACGTGACTCACAGTTAGTAGAACAGTTCGTCCACATCTAAGTCCTCTATTCTAAGCTTGGTAGACACGGCTAGTTCAAATATTCGATCTTTCAAAAGCAATGTGCAAAAGAAATCAAGAGTACTCATACCATTTTTCCACAACACTAGCCAGGAAAAATGCCGCAGAGACCTATCATATCTCAATAAGCAAGGCAAATTGCAATGGGAGCAACAACCTTTGAAGAGAGGGTGAAGCCAAGTCTTGCGCCTTCATCTTCACCGTCTCCTCTGATCATCACTCCACCAACGTTGCTCGGATGCGGAGTCCCGACTAGGGCACTTGTAGAGGAGGCACACACTAGTGGAGATCTGTGCTCCGACACTAAGTTGGACTTCGCAAACGGGACGAGAGTTGCAGGAAGATTGTGAGGAGATGAGGAGTGGGAATGGATTTGGGAGCGGCGGAGTTAGTGATTTATGCGAGTGAGCGAGGGTGTATTCGGGTGAGTTGTGATTACCTCGCCCAAGTTAATTAGTCCTTGCACGCTATAATGTGATGCGCCGTGACCGGTACTTATGTTGCAGATTGTCGGATATGTTTGGATTTCTTATGATATTGTGAGGATATGGAAGATCGTGTCCTTGCCGCACATCGTAATCTTCATTACTTAAGGGCCGGTTCACGCTACGGCCGTGGGATTGAATGGCCAAACTCTGTTCTATGATCGGGGAGAACCGGCAGTTAGTTACAGATGAACCGATTGAGTTTGAGAATAACCGGTTGAAGTTCAAGCTCGGGGGGTAGTCATTGGTTGGAGTAGCAATATACGTGCGAACAAATGATAGGGTATTTCAAAAACATTAGGGCTAAAAATTATAAATGGACTTAAGAGTAATATAGGGTATCAAAAATGGCACTGGACATCTTTAAAGTACTATAGGGTATGGAATAATAGGTAATTTGGAATTATAAGTAATGCAAGCCATTTTTCTATTAACCCAAAGTAGAAATTTACATAATGATAGCATGTGAAAAAAAAAAGAGAATTGAAAGTAATACCCCCCTATAAAATAGTGGTTGTTCGCACCTATATCCTTAACTTTTTAACACAGTGCCCCCCCCGAGAGTTCAAGACTTCAGGAGAATTACCAATCATTTTAGAGGAATTTATAGGACATACCCCAATTTAATAAAGGAAAACCAAAGAATGTCAACATGTAACCGGTTGAACTTGCAAACACTAGGATTTCAATTGATCATGTCCAGAAATTTCCCCGATCATTGACTTTGTTGAGAGTCCAAAGAAATGGGCTGAAAATAGCCAATCAAATCTAGGAATTGGAGTCTTCGGCCAGGCACAATGTGAAGCCTCCAAAGGTCAAGCCCAAAGTCCAAACTTTTGGCCATGAACTCCCATAGCCTTTCGACTTGGACGGTCATAGTGTGAAGCCTCCAAAGGCCAAGTCCAAAGTCCAAAGGAAGAGGGAGCATCCCCCTTTATTTCTTGTCCAAAACAACTCCTCCAACCTAATGGCCAAGATCTTGTCAATGTTCGATTTTTTTATGGGAAAAATCAACGGCCTCTGCCGCCTCTCGACCATAGTTTGGGTTTCCTTTCCCGTCCAACCCAGACTTTGTTCGAGAGTCCGTCACCTTGGTAAAAAAAAAGTAGGCATTTTAAATTGCAACAGCCTTTGGACTTTGGCTTCTAGTGTAAAAGGTCGAGAGGACGAATTCTTGGTTTCTTGCAATATGATTGGTGGAACTCAACAGCCTCTCAACCTTCGGCCATAGTGTGAAGTGGCCCTAAGCCTTAAAGGACCAAGAGGCTCAATGTTCAAACTATATTCTAAACTTCTAGGAGCCTCACCGAGTCTTGAATAACAATGTGTTTGTGTTTACAAGTTCAAAACTTTATTTAATACATTGTCCTGTGCCAAGGAGAAATCAAAATTTATTCTTCTGTGACATCGATGATCAAAAGAGTAAGCATGTGTTTGTGTACAAGGGCACCCAAGTTGTGTGCTTGAACCCAAAACTTCGATGACATGAAGTTAATGAAATGATTCAAAAATGGCACTTGAAGAATGAGTTAGTTTTAGGTGGAGTCACTCTTCACATAATTAGCACATAATGGAAGTGTAGGTAGCTCAAATGTATGTCTTTTGTGCATGGAGAGGGTCATATTGGAACTCCTACATTAGAGATAACTCCTTAACAACTTAGCCATTTTGCAACGTGCGAAAGGGAACCCCTTCCCCATAGCTGTTGAAACAATACTAACTTTATCAACTTTCAACCATGCCCCAACATTCCTTAAGATGTCTTGGGATTTTTACCAACTTTTAGCATGTCTTCAATTGGGGGCTTAACTAAAGGAAGACACGTGTGCATATGATGATGAAATTACAAAAGTACCAAGTTTAATGTCCAATATATATTCCAAACATGATAACTATCAAAGTTTGTTTTGTTTCCATCCATTTCTTAATTCGTATACATGTATATCCAAACCACTATTCAATTATTTCTTAAAACAACTAATTATCTGTTGTTCTGCATAAACCAATAGACTTTGGTGCATGGTAATTCCTCTTCATCTTCTAAGAAATCAGACTATGGATGTTAGACCACCAAGTCGGACCATGGGAAAAGACCATCTTCCATGGTCCGATTTCATGATCCATGGTGTAAACCAACCCTTAGTTGGATGTAGTCAACTTTGTTGTGAATGGTCCTACTCAACTCAACTCAACTCAACTTAAATTGCCTTGTTATAAATCAACGCCTCCCATAAGTAAGAAAATTACTAAATAAACAGGCTCTAGTACATAAGTAAATAAAGTATTGTAGAGGTGGATAGAGAAAACTGAAAGCATTTTTGCCTACCTTTCTCTAGGCTAAATCCATGTGACCCTTGAGGTGTGGTTAGGGTTAACAACTGACGATAAATTGAAAGGTTGTCCTCCGATGTCATAGACTTGAGCCTTCGCACATGGGGCATTTCAACATTGAAGGCGCTTTGTCATATAGGTTAACATCATGTACTCTTTGCCATAGCCTTTGACGCCTTCCACAAGCTACGCTTGTTTCATAGCTATGGTCGGTTGTTATCACCTAATGGTCTTTCGGGGGCCTCTAATTAATTAAAGTGTGTCATGAGCTACAATTGAAAGTAAAGTATTTGGTCTATTGTGGGCACTTCATCATAACATGATTAAGATCCATAACAATGTTATGTGGGACTGGCAGTATTTCACAAAACATTCTCAGTTGTTTTCCACATTCTGAGTGAATGTGGAGAATATCCAGGAATATTTTGTGGAATATTGTTAGTTCCACACAACACTGTTATGGATCTAAATCATGTTATGTTCCGACTCCCGACATAGTTTTGATGGTTGGATCAAAATGAATAGTATTTCATTGGGTTAGCAATTGCAATATGCACATTGTCATTTCAAGCTTTGTAAACAAATATGGATGCAATAGTTATAGGAGGTCAAAGTGAATATTTTATTTCTTTTCACACATAGACCTCCTAATTGTGTTAACGATGAAACTCAATATCGGTTAATAAATTTCGGGCATGTCATAGTCCAATTTCATGGTAACATTATTCATTTCTTTTCAATGTCCAATACCTAACTTCAGCCTTTGCCTTAGACCACCCAAATATCGTGTCCAATCACAAAGACCGCATTAGGGCCCAAACCCTTGGGGGTGTCACTCCCTTGTATTCATTGGGAACACATGCAAACACAAGGTGTTTTTAAAGGGGGGGGGTAATTATATTAAAGCAGGTAAATATTGTGGACCCTGTTAGTATGTAATTTGATAATATTCATCATTTTTAGGACCCTGTGGATAGGTTAACTTGGTATTTATTCTTCTTTTACATGGGCATATAGTAGTTATAAATTATAGTTATTGTTTGTGTCATGTAAAATTCAACACTGACACATATAAGATCATAATTCACACATCAACACAACATACACACATTTTCTAAGCCTCCTGGTATACACTCTACTCATTCAAAATATATACACATGGACATGGTGACGAAATGCTTGTGTCTAAAAACACATACAAGTGCTTTCAAAATCTGTGTTTAAAAACACAATTGCATACATACATGTAGCATTAGTAAATTTGCATAACCAACCAACACCAATCACAACAAAGTTTGTTTAGGGTTTACACATTTACTTATGAAGCAATTTGTGACATTTTTCAAGTTCAAGTGGTTAAAACCAAACAATATGAAAGAACTTCGAAAGGATCGTCATCTTCCCAACTGAGAAGAGAGATCCATCTTTAGTGAACTACACATATGATCAGCTCCAATGAAAGGGGATAATTGTCAACTAATTACCGTTGAAGTGGTTGAGTTCGAGAAATAACCAATTGAAGTTCAAAACTTCAAAAAAAATTACCGGCCTTGTAAAATAGCATAAATGCTATTTGGTCATCTGCATTTGGTAGCGTTGATGTTTGGGAACTACATCAAATATGATATTTAGTGTGACTTACTATTTGGATTTACAAGATGCTATATCTTTTTACTATTGAATATTTTTACCAAGTGAAGTTGTCACTGTTCTATAATGTCCAAACTACCAATTTAACATTTGTCGGTAAAATATGAAATGTACAATAAATAGATATAGCATTGTGTAATTTCAAATAGTAAGTCACACTAAATATCATATTTAGTGTACCAATCTTCTAGCATTGAGTTTGAGAAATAACCTATTGGACTTCGAAATATTAGGATTTTGACCGATTATGCCCAAAAATCTCCCGGGACACTGATTAGCTGTCACAAAAACTTAGTCACTAAAGTAGACTACATAAAAGCTCTGTAATGGGTCCAATATGAAAAGTCTATCCAGCCCAGAAAAGCTCCAAGACATCAACGCTACCACATGCAAAATGCTACAAAGGGTAAGGCATGATGCTCATTGAGCACAAAATTTTTCTCTTTCTGGCAATGAAGAAGTTCTTTCCTTCCTTTCAGATGAGATGGAATGGGAACTTACTTCACACCACTCAAACTAAATCATGGGGAAAACATGAGTATAATTCACGGAGTTACACATATACTAAATGACGGAGTATAGATCCATGAAGTACAACTGTAATTGGTGCTACACATCCATGAGTATAGATCCAGAAGCTACACATCCTCCTCACACAACCGGTTCCTAAACCCTAAATTCATACATTCCACAAGCAATCTTCAGTGCATTTCAAAGGGAAAAAAATTAAAAAAATACTCATAGTCTAACCATGCCTGCATGCCACTTGTGTAATCACAGCCTAAACATGCTCCCATGGCACACTCAAAACTTGCACACTCCTTCCACTCGGGTCGCATTGGCTCGCCCGGGTTGGTTGTATTTTGGGTTCCTTCTTGCAATTGAATTTTCAATTTGTGAAAAAAAAAAAAAAAAAAAAAAAAAAAAAACCTTGCACACTCCTATGAGCTCCCATACCTTGTTAGCCACACAACACATGAGAGAGATGGGGGTGGAAATGAGCCCCCATCAGGGTTTTGGGGGAAGTCATTCCTCCTTCCTTGTCTATGGATGGAACATTGAATGCTCCTAATGAAATTAGTCTCATTATTTGAGATGACGGGATAGAGATCATCCTCATTAGGCAAATAGCATAAGGTCTCCCTAAGGTGTGGGGCCCTAATATATATTATTTAAATTCCCCACCCTATTGAACCCTACGGTACGTTACTTTTAAAATTTCTCTAACATGGTCAGTTTGTAAACACCCTAATTCTTTTAATACCGTGGAGTTCAAGATATAACTTGGAGTTCAAATACATGTTTTATAATTTGTAGGTCACGACTTTGAAATGGACCCTATATTTGTTCTCACATAGTTTTCTAAAATACAAAATTAACCCCCCGATCTAAACCCTTGACCCTTAAACATAAACTAAGCCCTCAAATTACTGAAGTGAATAGGCTTCATTAAATTTGGTACAAACGAACAAAGATAAACCCAAAGCTCTTTGTACCTTTCCTTACTAAACCTCTCCATCATATCAACTAGCTAAAGGGAGGCAAAATGCATGTAACCCTTGAGCTATTGCTATGGTAGAGAACTGACAATGAAATGAAAGGTTGTCCTCTATTGTCATAAATTTGAGCCTTCCCACATGGCAAACTTCAACATTGAAGGTACATTGTCATATAGATCACATCATGTACATTTGCCGTAGGCTTTGACGTCTTCTACAAGTTTTGTGATAATAAGTTTATCTTTAGTTATTTCTTAAAAAGTAGCATGGCTTGAAGTTTTTTTTATTCTTCTAATGATGTTCTCCTATTGAAGGCATTAGTTTAAATCAATGTGCAAATTTGGTTAGGTCGTAACATTACTCAATACTTAGTGCTCGTTCAGTGGGCCCTGGTAATATAACAATCGGATGCTTGGAAAGTTGTGCACAAAGACTCAGATTTGAATTGAGCTCCCAACATCTGTTCTTAAGGGCCTACATTGTTAGGTAATGTTATGATAGGTCAGGGAATCCAATCTACAATATCATGTAATATCTAATATTTTGAGCCGCCATTCTTACACACGATTATGTTATGTTTTTATATTCATCAATGCATTGATGCGAGCATGGGACTTGGCAGTTTCAATGAATATTAATATAGTCCTATAAGATGTTTATGAGTATTTATAATTATAATGATCTTATACATGGGTTTTTGGCATGTCAAGAGGTTAAAATTGTTTTCTTGCGTATAAATGTGATCCTTAAGTGATTTGTAAGAAGCTCTTTAATAATGTGAATAACATTTAAGTGGTATATGGTAAGCTAACTTGGTTTGTAGTTAGGAATAGAGATTTAAAAATATGTGTGTTACGATGTATTGGACCACATGCACAAAATATTTGCAAATTTTTCTTAGCTTGATAGTAAACACAATTGGGAGGGCCTAGGGCCTATGAATAATCGAAGGAATATTCCTTCGTTCTTGAATACTCATATAAGTCCAAGAACAAAAAAATTTGAAAATATCCCAAAGAAAATCATGTTTACGATTGAGATTGATATGGTTAACAAATTCTAGGCATGTAGTTTAATCTCTTTTAAACACATGTCGTTTCGATGTCCGCTCTTAGATCCACACCTAACACCACACCGATGAAATCATGTTATTAATGAAAGTTCAATAGGATGTTCGGACATTATAGAACATGAAGGACTTTGCTTGGTAAAATATTACACTATCATTAAATAGTTATAGCATTGCATAACTCTGAATAGTAACACGCTCTAATTGGAAGAAGAAAAAACGTGTAGTTGGAACTTGGAATGTTGAGTCTTAAGTGTCTTGCGACAGAGGGTCGCTGTAACTCCATGCATCTAAACTGTCAATTCTAATAATCAGTGTATTGTTCTCCCTCTTTAGTATGACACGTTTGGGAAACACAAAAAAGTCATATTATCGAGGTGTCGTCTTCTCATTAAGATGACAAATGGTGTAAAGTTGTCGTATTACTGAGGGAATACAAAAAAATAAGTAATATGAGCTTTAAAATATATATAACGAGTTTAAGCAATATAGATGGTATGAAATAATAACTTATAACTCCAAATAGATTCAAATATTCTCAAGAACTCTTCACATAAGATTTTAGAGATCTATGTTGGTGCCTACCCAAGTTAGCAACTGTCATCTTATCTAAATTCTCTACTAACTTTTGAAAACTAATAATTTCATCAACACCAAAATAGAAAGAGTTCTCTAATAAGAAACTAGACAACAAAGATGCATGACGTTTAGCATCAAGATACCAGTGATACTATATCACTTGTGTACAAGGCGACATACTAGGTAGGTGGCCACTCTAACCCTAACAATGTCCATTCTACACTAGTAACCCTAATCATCACTAAATTCCCAATGATAAGTGAAGTTCCCAAGTAGTCCCCAAGTGAAAATATATGTATTTTAAATGTACATAACAAAGGTGAAAGGAATTTGAGCAGCAACTACCTCTTCAATATGACAAAACGGAGATTCTAAATGTCACATTATCGAGTGCCGTAGTCATGTAAAAGAGGGAGTTCTGAACTAAAAAGTTTGGTCTCGCAAAAAAGTGTCGTAATATCATTGAGGGTGTCATGTAAATTAACGAGTGTCGTGTTAACAACGAGGTCCGAGTGTAGTTGGAACTTGGAATGTCGATTCATTCTCAACTGTCTTGCTACGGAGTGCCGCTGTAACTCCGTGCATCTAAACTGTCATTTCTGATCATCAGTGTAGTTGTAATTCCGTGTATCTAAACTGTCACTTGTGATAATCAGTGAGTGTAGTTGGAACTTGGAATGTCGATTCATTCTCAACTGTCTTGCGGTGATGGAGGGTCGCTGTAACTCCATGCATCTAAACCGTCAGTTCTAACTGTCATTTCTGATCATCAGTGTACTTGTAACTCTGTGCATCTAATCTAAACTGTCACTTGTGATAATCAGTGTAGTTGGAACTTGGAACGTCGATTCTCAACTGTCTTGGGACAGAGGTTGACTATAACTTAATTAACTCCGTGCATCTAAACTGTCATTTGGAACTGACAGTCCTCTTGTGTGCATTGATTCTGAGGACTCCCCCATGGGCGTGGGATGTCAGGGAATCTTGACTTTAAGCTTCAGTTACTATCAAGTCAAGTACCTCGGAACTGTGTCCGGACAGAATTTTTGGGCACAATGGTTGAGATCAGTGCACGGGAAGCTAGTGTTTGGGCATAATATATAGTCGGTCAAGATCCGAGTGATTCTAAATCCAGCCGGTTACATATTGACATCTTCTGGTTTTGCTTTAATTCATTCTGAGGTAATATTCTTGTATAGATTCCTCAACAATGATCAGTAATTCTCTCTCCTGAAGTCTCCAATTTCAACCGGTTATACCTCAAACTCAACCGGTTCTCCCCGAGCAGTGGTTGAGATCTCAGTGTCTTCAAGTCCAACCGCTTACATGTTGACATCTTTTGGTTTTTCTTTATTAGGTGGAGGTATATTCTATATATTCGTCTAAAATGATCAACAATTCTCCAAAAGTCGTGAACTTCAACCGGTTATTTCTCAAACTCAACCAGTTCATTTGTAACTAGCACTTGGTTCGCTTTGTTCATTGCCTCGGAAGATGTATGGATTCTAACTTCTTCCTTGTAAGATTAGTACTCAAAACAATCTAAGACGACACGTGGGTGTTGTTCGGTTGCTTTTTTCTTAATCAGACACCTATATTTGATTGGTGTGTGGTTAGGTGAGGATCAAAGAACAAACACCACAAAGACACACGATGTTTACAAGAGAGTGGATTATGTCTTCAAATTTTCTGAACTTCTCCACAGTCAATAGTGAACACAAGTGGGAGGACCTCCGTAGTCAATCAAAGAAGATCAACAATCATGCACTTCCGATAATCATAACTAAATCAAAGGAGGTATGATTTTCACTATGATTTTGTTGATATTTCGTCATAGATTTGCTAATGCAACACAAATTTAAAGACAAACAATTGATCAATAGAAGATGAAGAACAAGAATAGCAAATTGAATTACACCCTCATACATTAAGTTAGCAATCTAAGTGTGTATGATAACAATTAACCTAGTAGTACATTGTTTATGGTATTTAGTGTTGCATGTGTAGTTGTGTCACTTATCCTATTTGGAGGGTACTATGCTAGGTTACAACAATGACCAACAACTTCACCACTAGTGTCAGCTTATGACACTTGGCATCCAATGTGCTTACTAATATCTTGGCATGAGTATGTTCAAAGGGGTTATGCGTGTGCTACATAATGGTTTACAAGTTGACTAAAAATGCACACATGACACTTGCCATTAGTATGCTCAAATACCTTCTCCCTTGCATACTGAAACATAAAATGATAATCTCAAGTATCCCAACGTGCTACACTAAATGTTGTAATGTAGATAACTTTTCACTTGAAAAGTTTCTCATATTGACAAATAGTATCGTGCTAGCACTGAGCGGATGTGGCACTTTCGGACCTCCAAGCATTTGTTTGAGGCCCTTCGCAAATAGTGCATGTGACACTAAATACCATAAATGGCGTAGTACAAGAAAGAAAATTACTAGAGTCGATCCTCAAACACGACTCCCACTTTGATTGTAAGCCCAACATTTCATAATTTTTTCAAAAGATCTGCATATTGGGGTACGAAATTGTTCATTTGGCTCTTATTCTTTCAACTTGGCAAGTTTATTAAAGAAGGATTTTCCATGTCAAAATTAACCCCTAGATGCCCAAAGAAACCATTTCCAATGAATTTTGTCGTTATGGTCTTGGATTGGAGGGTTAGTTTGAGTGGATTGAGATAACATGTGGACCACGCATGTGGAAAGAATGTCTTTAATCTATAAAGAATTTTTCTTGAGAACACACACACACATATAGATATCTAAAATTCCAAAGTAATCGTCATGTACGGCTCTTGCCTCTAAGTTGGCCCGAGGTCGGTGTTATATTGCTTATGGTAAGAAGCTCTAACAAATAAATTATGAGTTTACAACTATGATCAAAGGGTGAAGCGTACCTCATTAACGGTAATCTTGGGTTGGAGACATCTTTATTTGTTATGTACATTTACTAGTTTGGATTCATGTTGTCCCGGCATGTTGCACCCATGCCCATAAATTAATATCCCGGCCTGACTATGTCCAGCTTGTTCATTGCACCCATGCATGTGAATTAATATCCTGAATTAACCCAACCCCCATACACCCATGCAAACCATTTATACCCATATCTCCCCATGCCATGTCGCCACCTTGGCTTCATGTTTGCCACCTCCCCTAAGTTTCCCCCATCACATTCACTTTTGCACTTGATAGTCATGCCCCACCTTTCTAGAGTTGTTTCATTTTTCTTCTGTCGCATGTTCGCTTTAGGGAGAACAGTTTGACATAGGCCCCTCTTTCTTAACTTTTTTTGCTTTTTTTTTTTTTTTTTTTTTTTGGAGGTTTATTATGCACAAACAGTGGAGAATGGTGGGGAGACGGTGTCATCAGCCCAATGTCTTCCATTGTATCTAAATTTGATCACTTTCTTTAAAAAAAATAAGTTTCTTGTTGAATATTGGAAGTGTTTTTATAGATAGCATTAAAAAAGTGATATAATTTTCTTGGCGAACTTCTTTAGTTTAAAAACACATGGGTTTGTCATAACTTTAAAATATAAACCCTTTATTATACTATGTCATGACATGCTCGTGAATTTTTGAAGTTAAATCCTTATATATTGGATTTGTGAAACTAGCAAAGATTTTGGAGTATTATAATCATAAGGATATGATTTCATGATGATTATCCATAATATTGGCGTGAATAAAGTGTTTGTTCGTAATATTAATGACCCAGTGTCCACTGGATAAAGGGCCATTGTATGAGATATCCACAAAGAGTTCAAATGCTTCAAATTTGGAGTGAGAATGCAACACCTAAAGTAGATGGGTCTGAAGTGACCCCTAGATTAGATTGTTATGCGGTTTGGTGAGGATCAAAGAGCATACATTGTAAAGACACGTGTTTGAAAGAGATTGGACTACATCTTCAACTATTCATAGTTACTCTACAATCAATAGCGAGCATGACTAGGATGACTTATGTATCCAGTTAAGAAATCAACAAACATGCACTTCCAATATTCGTAACTAAGTCAAGGGAGGTCCGATTTTTTATCCAGTTTTTGTAGATGTTTCATCGTAAATTTGTGAATGCAACACAAGGTTTTTTTGTGTGTAAATAGAATCAGTAAGTTGAAGAACATAAAAAACAAACCAAATGACAACCATGTGCCTTAATGTCAAGCAAACACGGGTAGATCACTTAGTGCAATTTAAAAACGACGTGCGGCATAATATAGAGAGGGTTAAAATCATTTGAAATAAAAATTATAAAGGAATTCCAAATAATGAAGGGACCATTAAATGTAGACAATCCCTTTATAAGTTAGATGGACATAAAACGTGGGCCATTATTTTTTTGTAAAATTAATATAGGGGCTGAAGATAAGGATCCTAGAAGGTATGTTTAGCATTGCAATGACCGCTATGGTATTTGTGCTGGCATCTCCTATGTGTTTTCATCATAACAATGTTTGCAATGGTATTATTGTTTGCACCCTTCTTTGTTTCCATGCTTTCCCTCAACACTCGCCAATTGCGTTAGGAAGTAGATTAGCTTTTATTACTTAAAAGGAATATAGAGTACAAAAAATTGCAATGACTTGAACAATATAAGTAATGGAAGGGTGCAAACAAATGGGCCATTTTTGAAATTTAAGTAATTATAGGGAGGCTTTAATTCAGCCCTTGGAGGTAAATAGCCCCAAAACAAAAGACCCCCAGCCGCATGTGGTGCACAAAAATGCCTTAGAGTGATCTACCCGTGCAAGCAAACCCACAAGAATGTCAATCCCTAAGACCTAATCAATTTTTTTTAATGCAGATTGATCATCTATCTTTTTTTAATAACATCATAAATGATATATGTATGTTATTGATGCATGTTTATTCCATACTATCTTCATACATGCTAGATGACGGTTTTTGTATAAATTGTGAAGATCACATTAAGACTAAGGAATTTCTTTACACTAGAACTTGAGGGCGTTTGACGCGTGAGAAACAAATTACGTGATTGGTCGAGAAGCATGAGATGGTCCAAGTTCACTTTGCACTAGACCTTGAAGGCCTTAGGGACCAAAAAAATTTGAATGGATGAAAATCCTACATGGTATCTTACATCACAACAAGTGAAAAAGTTTCATAGTCTACCAGATATTGCTTTAGGCCCATCCAAACATGTGAGTCCAAATACAAAATTGGGGGGCTATGCCAATCAATTCAATTGATAGTGGCTCTTAAAATTATTATATTGTCATAGTGGAAATCCAAACCCTAACCCAAATGTATGTTGCAATCCCTCAACATGGTCCACTTCCACTTTACAATAAGCTTGAGGGCCAATTAAGTGCGATTTGGATTTCTATTTCTCACAATACATCCTTTGGATGATCTTGAGGGGCCCTTAGGTTTTCATGGTCACGGCTCTTGGTCTGTGTGTAAAGCAACCCTTAGAGTGTGTAATATTGCAAGTGAGGACTATCATTAAGTATTATCAAAATGGGAATATACCAAGGGTAATAATAATAATAATTATTATTATTATCATAATAATTATCATAATTATCATAATGATTCATGGATTCACTATTGTAAAGGATTCTAAGTAAAGTAAGATATTGCATAATACGAACCAAGTTTATGGAATTTTCTTGAACATTAAATTGATTATTAAACCTATTAGAGTTATTTAAAATGTCCTTCAAAGCAGGACAATATTGTGGCTTTGATCCTTCTCTGAGAAATCTTTTCTAATAAGAGCTCATCAACTCATTGTGTATTGGAGCCTATCTTGAAAGTGGAGTGAAATCTTTGGGACTTCCTCTTTCCACCTTTGAAACTTTAAAATTATATAAGATTTAAATAGAGTATGCACATGGGACCCACTATCCTAAATCATGGATTGGCCTATGCAAGACTAGCTTGGCCCGCCCATCCTAGTAGGATAAGCTAGAAAACTAAATTTTAGTAGCCTGACAACACTCTCTTTGTGTAAGATAATTTTAAGCATGAAGAAAAACTTGGATAACTTTGTGTTAATTCTCGTAAACTCAAGACTTGGGACTAAACCCATGGTCTTGTCTGCTTTGCTTTACAAATAACTCTAATATGTCTTCATTATCTAGATAGTTAGTGTCAATCATATAGAATCAGAAAGACAAAGACGATTTCGAGCATTATTTCCTTATAGCTTAAAGGTTGACACATTTGTAGGTTATAATTGCCCATTTGCTATTCATATTGGTTGTATAAGTGGTTAAGAAATTGATGGCACTTATCCACAATAGGTATTTGAAGATGATTCTTTATATCTCATAGCATCTGCCCTTTGAGATCTGGGCACAAATTGCTTAAGGGTTTTCTTTCAATAACAAGGTCACGAGGCTCCCAATTAGGCACAATAAATGCATCTTATACACCAAGTTTAGCATCACTTCACTTGTTCAATGCACTATGAGAATCACGGTTCCTTACCATTAGTGTTTTTTATGATGATAATATGATCTATGATACTCATGATTTTCAAAAAATTAAAAAATTAAAAATTCAAGCTCATCTAGTGGAAGATAACAAGTGGTAAGGAATTGCAATTCCCGTATTCATGTGTCTCCTTCGACACGCAAATCAAAATCCCACAACATTGAATTAACAGTGAGATGTCCACCACCTATAAATGGTATGTTTCTAACAAGGATCACATTTGCAACATAATTCTCTCCTTCCTTCTCTTCCTCTTTAGTATGACACGTTTGGGAAACACACCAGAAGTCATATTATTAAAGTGCCATCTTCTCATTAATATAACAAATGGCGTTAAGTTGTCGTGTTATTAAGGGAATATGAAAACATAAGTAATATGAGGTTAAAAATATATATGCAACAAGTTTAAACAATATAGACGGTATGAAATAATAACTTATAACTCCAAGAAATTACAAATATTCTCAAGAACTCTTGAAATAGGTGTCCAAAGATCTCTGGTGTTGCCTACCCAAGTTAGCAATTGTAGTCTTATCTAAATTCCCTACTAACTTTTGAAAACTAATAATTTCATTAACATCAAAATATAACGAGTTATCTAATAAGAAAACTAAACAACAGTGATGGACGACGTTTAGCATCAAGATATTGATGATATTATATCACATGTGTACAAGGCAACATACTAGGGTTGGAGACCACTCTAACCCTAACCATGTCCATTCTACACTAGTAACCCTAATTCTCATAAAGTTCCCAATGATAAGTGAAATTCCCAAGTAGTTCCCAAGTGAATATGTATGTATTTTAGATGTACACAACATAAATGAAAAGGATTTGAGCATTAACTACCTCTTTACTATGACAAAACGGAGATTCTAAATGCAGCATTATCGAGTGTCGTAGTTGTGTAAAAGAGGGAGTTTTGAACTAAAGAGTTTAGTCTCGCAAAAAAGTGTCATAATATCGAGGGTGTTATGTAAAGGAGTGGTGTATTAACCAGTGTTGGTCTGTTATCTAAAATTGGACATACCAGTCGGTTCTAAGTAATAAAGATTCCTTAGAAACTAGGATTAGTTGGATCCATGGTATTACAAACAATGCATTTTTGCAAATACAATAATGATATGAATAATGTAATTTTGGGGAAATTCCAAAGAGCATAAGAAGCTCAATATTATAAGATATGATACCAGACATATATGAACACGGGTCGGATATGTTTTACCCCACTGAGAGTATTGATTCGGTGAGAGTATTGATTGGTAAACCACTTATGTACACCATTACAGAACAGTCTCTATAAACAATTCCACGGTGTGGTCAGGCATTCTTTTCATGGATTACCTGCCCCTTCAAGAATTTATGAATAATCCAGAGCCGTGAGTAGTAATAGACTTGGTGACGCTGGTTTGTAGTTGTACTCAATAGGCCACCAAGATGCTAGCAGGCCACAGGCTTCACAAAGCCTTTTTCGTAATACATTCAGACAGACAATTGAGCTACAGACAAACAATTGAGCTACAGGCCACAGGCTTCACAAAGCCTTTTTCGTAATACATTCAGACAGGTCACATGAACCCATCAAAGATATACAGCAGGAATTTCCTTTGCACAAACAGCAACATCATTTTCATGTGCATCACAAAGCATCACAAAGCATCGTCATGCCCTTCGTAATCAAATTTAGTCCTAAATAATCAGCCTGCTATTCAATCTAATCAGCTTACAATTCCTACTCCTCATCTTCAGCCTGCTTTTCAAAGTAACCAGCTTCCTCAATCTCATCTTCAGCTTCGTCAACTATTTCCATCTCCTTGGCAAAACAATCCTTGACATCTTTGACCACCTTAGTGACCTCACATTCATGTCTTGAATCATCAGGCCAATTCTTGTTGATCATGATCAAGCTATCCAAATTATTTAAACCAAGGCGGCAACGACGCAGACTTGTAAGCACACCTGCAATGCTAAAAATTCACTCCGTTTCAATCTGTGACCCTGGAATAGCCAAAATCTGACGTGCAAGAAAAGAAACTGAAGGGAAACGCGATGCATTGAGCTTCCACCACGTCAGAGGCTCCTCCGCTTCTGGATGCACTATAGTGAGACGCCGGAAAAGTGACAGCTCCGCAATGAGAATGCCCTCGCAAGCTTCTTCAGCAGACGCTGGAGCACCAAATAGAATATTTGACGGAGCATGATCAAGAGTTGTGGTTGGGGACCCACCAGGGTTCAGGAACTTGTGCACCTTCACAAGGTAAGGAATCAAAATTTTCTTGTCATACTCCTCCACCACTTGCTTCGCTTTGGCAACTCCCACGTAGTCAATCACGTACTCCAGCCCCTTAAATCGAGAGTCCAACATCAAGGACAACATATTGTGAGCTTGGTCTGCCACAAATTGTAGAGAAAATCGGAGAAACGGCTTCATGACATCCACAGTTGTCTTCGCCATCCTCGCCTTCAGAATTTCAATCTCAGACTCGAAGTCACCCACCTGAAGAAAATGGACACCCTCAGTAAAGCTATGGAGGTTGAGGCAAAGAAAATGCGCAGAGAAGTAATAGTTATGGAAAAGGAGGTGGCTGCAATGAGAGTGGATAAAGATCAGGATCGTAGAACCAGACGGCTCAGTATGTCAAAAGAACCTGTAAATAGTTCTTCACATAGGCTTTCTGGAAGGTGAGTTAGATTCTACAACACAGTTTTGTGTCCAGTAAACTACTTTGTGTTGTTTTGGATCAAGGGGAATCCACACAATGTTTGTGTGATTCAGCAGAGGAACATTAGTAATGTCAAATTACTCCTAATTAGGATGTCAAATTAGGAGCTGGATATTTTTTCAATTAACTAAATTAGCAGCTCCCAATTAGACATCACTAATATTCAGCAGAGGAACATTAGTAATGTCAAATTACTCCTAATTTCCTCATCACTACATTAGTACTGCTGGAAATAATGAATCCCTTGTCAACGTCTTTTTATCTAGACAAAGAATTAACTGTATTTGAAAGAGTACCTAGTATAACCTTGGAACTTTAAAAGTGTGGTCAGTGATCCATTGTCTTCCATCTAAATTGACATAACCTACTTGAGATGTGTTTTCTAATTACGGTAGACTGGTGGATGATGAAATCTCAAATTACATCACTGTAGATAACACAGACCTTAATTACAACAAGAGACAAGTTGTGTATAGATACCATTTGGTGGTTATTAATCTGCTGATTGGAATCCTGGTGAGAAACCATCATATGCCATTTATCTGACACGATTTCCAAGTAGAACCCATTGCATCCTGTTCTGAAAGCCATTAAGTTCAGCCTTTCTTTTCAATTCCTTCTCTGTCAAGGATAGGCCTGGCTTCAAATTATTTTGGCTTTGTCCGACAATTTTGATTAGGTAGTTAGGAAGAGTGACCCAGATCTTAGAATGTGCATCAAAGTAATAAGGTCTCAGAGACATAGTATATATGATACTAAAATCACCTTGTTGTTATTTAGAATGTTCTTCATGTTGTTTCTGCAAAATCAGTGGATGTGCACTGTGCAGTGAGGAGGGCTGATTGACTTCAAAACATTCAGAAGTGGAGCTAACTTATCATCATGGCCCTTACTTCTTGACAAACAAGTGGTGCGAAAATGATTTTCTTACCCACTTGAAGAGGGGGAACTACGCGTGACCTCTGTTCATGCACTCCCTGCAACTCGATAGACATGCAGAAGGCAGCAGCTAGTGCATCTGAAAGCAACCAATATCCACGAGTTTGATTAAGCACACATTGTTGCACAACTGGGTTGAGGGTTTGAGTGACGGTTCTTGCTGTAGCCCACGTCATCCCGCTCGGTACGCGAGCTTGCAACTTCAAAGACTGCCTTTTGTAGCAAATGCTAATGGCGTCCGCATACTCTTAGGTCTCCTGGAACAACACAACTTTAGAGGCAAATCTAGTCTTCACAGGTGTTTTCAACTTCCTGGTAGGCAACCCAGCATCGATGCAAGCTTTATCCCACTCCTGACGGCCCTTACCCGACTTCTTCGTCCAAGTGATGCAAGCCTGCAATGATTTCTAGGCATTCTTCAACGACACTTCCTTCATACCCTTGCACATTTGCTCGTCATTGGTAGCATACTGGCAGACCTTGGACATAATGTGACCAAAGCAGGCAGATGAAAAAGGTTTAGCTAACCCTAGAATGTCACAAGAAACTGTAAGCTGTAGAGCACGCTCAAGCGTTGCCAAATTGGCACCCTCGTCTTTTACACAAGCTACAATCTTGTCTGTCAGTTTAAATTCATCCAGTAAAGGCTTCACAATTTCGGCCAAAGTAGATCCACTTGTATCTTGTGCTTCGAAGAGTCCCACGGTCACATGGCGAGGCACCCAACAGTCGTCAATAAAGTTCACAACCAACGCGAATGTATCCCAACCGGTTCGAGACATCCACAAGTCGAATGTGATGCTAGCAGTCTGGCAACTACTAATTAGAGGTAATACATAGCGGTCCATCGTCTTCTCTAACATCGCAGGTATATGCTCGCGGACAAGTTGCTTGCGACTTGGACAGACCACCTTTGGGTCACGGCGCATCATAAGTCGCCGCAACCAAGCCGATTCAACTATCGACAATGATTCATAACCCTTGGCAATAAACAAGACAAGGTCTTCAATAAATCGTTGTTGTTGCACATCATTCTTTGCATAGGGTTTAGTGTTACCGAAGTATGCTATGATGGATGACGGTGGTGCTCCTTTGCGCTTTTTGGTTTTCTGCCGAGTAGTCTCTCCTTCGTCAGCCTTCGATTCTCGCACATATCGAGCGAACTCCTCCGCATGCTCATTCTCGACGTGGGTCTTCATGCTCGTGATCCCATGAGCAGGGTTATACTGGAGAATCCCCTTCCTTGAGCGAGTGCCCCTACCACTTGAGTTACTCGATTCTGCTTCAGTTGGGTGACAAACCCAACACCTCAGTTTTTGTGTCTCTCTCACGTTAATGCTCATATCCTCTCCCTTCAATCAGAAGAAAGTCCACGCGGCTGAGCTGCGATGGTAGGGTGTCCAGAAGGATTGATTTGCCTTCAATCCCGCATAACAAGCTCGCCAAGCAGCTTTGTCTTCAGAACCCTGCCCTTCGCTAATTGGCCGCTGTGCATCGTCACGCCCTTCGTTAATGCGTGCTGAATCTTGTCTCTCCAAGTCGATGCTCTCGGTAACATTTCCTGCATCGTCATCGCAACTTGGTTGAACACTCGACGACATGGTAAGTGAATACGAGAAAATGAACCCCAACCTCAGACTCCAAGCCACAACCTCGGATTTCCAACCCCAACCTCAGATTTCCAAGCCACAAAGTGAAATGCTTCACAAAACACAAAACCTAGAATTTAACAAGAAGAAGGAGGCATACTCTTTGCAGTACAGATCTGCTCCCGCTTTCGGCATTACAAGTTACACCCACTCCGCGTCTTGCATTTACAAGCACTCCGCTCAACATTGAAGAACACTCTCTTTGTATTAACAATCCACCAACAATTTCTCATCACTCATAACCTACTGTACTTGCTCTCAACAAATGCCGCCAACAACCAGTTTCAATAATGTGAATGTCGAGGAGAAAACTTTCCGCTCTGGTAGCTGCCGCAGTAACCCGTGTGCACATACACGGCACGGTATGAATAAGAACCGGGTTTCGGGTTTAGGGTTACAAGACATGTCGGGTTTTGAATACCCTATTGATACCCTCGGGACATACCCGCCGAGACCCCTTATAACAGACCAACACTGGTATTAACAATGAGGTTAGACCATACTTATCTCCTCCTCCTTTTCTCTCCTTCCCTCCCACCTTGTACATTCATTGGGTCTTCCTTGTTGTGTTCAAGTAAGGTTTAATAAGTTACAAGATTCCAAACTATATGTCCTCTGAAAGTCTTGCTTGGTGAAACCAATCAGAGGATGAACCAAACACAAAGCTGAAATTCAATGATTTGACAAATAAATTCATGTAGAATCTTTGGGTTTTTTGTACCATATTTAGATCTGCCTCGACGTTGACTCGGTATTCCGCAAATCTAGTATTACCTCGCGTGACTTGCTGATGGCAAGTAGCATGCAAAGGTTAGATGTTAGAAGGATCCCACCCGCAACTCTTTAACCGAGGTTTTATGTGGTGCAGATTATCCAGTTTCCTATTGTATAACGACTCCTTATAGGCGGTAATCCACAAATTGATATCTTTTTTGAACCGAAAAAAGCCTTCTGCCTGGAACTGCTAACCCCCAACCCCAATTACCACCCCCCCTCTTCCCTTGATGGTGTTTGACACCATGGAGGGCCCTACCTTGGTAATTGCTTTCAAGAAGCTAGATAAAGTTGTGGCATTGTGCTACAATTGCAACATTGAGTACCGTAATACCTATACCACTTCGGCGTTAGTTAAACTATTTTTTAGAAAACCTAATTTTTGGAAATTTTATTTTGGAATATTAATATAAAAATAGATTTGCTTTAACTCTTGGATTTTTGAATCCAAAATATTAATCGGCATTATTATGTTACTATAAATAGATTAGGTGGTAAAAGTAATAGGGTAATAATAATAATGATAACGGTGGAACCCTAGCTAGTGCATGTACCAAGTGAGGCACCGCAACCTACAACTAGTAGCAAAAGGGTTGGCTTAATATCATAAGCATGAGTGCCTTTAACAATGTGGTAAGGACTTTCAAAGTTGAATGTATATGGAGAAGTGCATCTCAAGAGCATAATGCTAACAAAATCTCCCACAAATGTTCGGGTCCATGTAGATCTCAGAATGGGTTCAATAATGTGTTGTCATGTGAGTTGAGTTTGAGGATTAGCCTTTAAATGGTACAATAAATTCTACATCTGATTCCATTCAAATGATAACGAACAAAACCCATCCATTTCAATGCCGTTTTTCTTTGATGACGTAGAACATAGAGACCGAAATTGTTAACCTCTCTTTGTAATCATGTAGAAAGTTGGTTGACTTTTAATCCTTGGTTGTTAAAAGAATGAAGAAAAATTATTGTAACAATCTTGTTTTAGGGGTGTTGTATGCGAAGCCATGTGGAGTCGAACCCACATTTCTTGCTTCATGGGGTTGTGTTGTATTTTGAAGTCTTCAACGCCTATCAAATGTGGAATTGTCTTTCGAATCATAACATTACTCAACACTCGTTGCTTGTTGAGTGGGCTCTCGGAATTCAACAGTTGGATGCTTGAAAAGTTGAGCAAGAGACTTTGCTTTCCAAGCATCCGATTGTTATATTCTGAGGGCCCACTGAACAAACAGTAGGTGTTGAGTAATGTTATGATGGGGTTTTTTTCTTCTTCTTTTGGGAGTTTTCATTCTCCTTACAAACATATAATACATGCAAGAAATTCGATAAGGCTGTCATAGTGAAGACCCCCCCCCCAAAAAAAAATACCCTTCACAATTTCACAATGAGAGGACAAGATCATTGCGTACAAGTGTCCTTGTCCAACCATGTTAACAATCTACATTTTATATAGGTTGTGAATTCTATATATGAAGCGTGCCCCGTTAAACTAACTTGGGCTCTTTAAAGCTAAATCCCCATCAAAAAAATATTTGTGAGGAAATTTGACACTCAAGTCAATTTATTGATTGCAATCTTAAATTGAATCACAATCATGTTTCAATATTCAAACAAATTGTCACTATGCGTCTCCTCAAGTTTTTTCTCTAGTTGGAGTGGGATTGCCAAGTTTTTGTACCAAGTGGTTTCCGAATTGGACTAATTTGATGGGTCACAAATGTAGGAGGTAGAGCGTTAGATTGCTCATAGTCAATAAAAATATACAGGAAGAAACATGAGAAAGAATAAGCTTAGAATAAGGCTACCATGCTAGTCCGAAGAGGGATACAATTTAACCCATATTGTTTGTGTGAACCAATGAGGAGAATAAAAGCAATAAAAGGCAAAGCAAGGAGAGCATGAGACCATCTCACTCCGAACAACTGTTCATATGCCTTTGTATAGGTGTTATGCTTGTGCAATCTTATCTCCTATTGATTTCAATAACAAATATGAGCACATGTGAGTATAGCTTTTGATATCCTCGGTCATGTACACCTAGAAGTGAACTCTTAGTAGAAGCACACAATCTCTCATATTTAAGTGACCAAATTATGTAAAGTTTGAATAAGTTGTGTTTTTTCAAAGCTTTGAAGCATGTAGACTTCAAAATTATAAGTTTTTCTTTTAATTAATTATTTCTTTATTTTTGTAAAAGTTCAGGTGAAGTGCAATTATTTTGGTGATGTCCAATTTGAAATGCATGTGAGGATTTCAATCTTGAAATCCGCCCCTAAGGAGGTCACTAAGATTCATGTCCAAAACTACGTGAGATCATGATAGCATGGGTTTAAATCCACGAAGGCTGGAAATTTACAAAATACATAGAAACATGGTCCCGTTGAGAGAAATGAAAATAAAATAAAACTGTGTACCATAGGAGTGGGGCTACACAGTTTATAGTATTTAGTGTCCCTTCCTATTTAGAGTTACACATTGCTATAATTTTTTTGCTAAGGGCAAGCCCAGTGGTCCTGGATCCACATCTGCATCTGCATATGCACTTTTTCATCCGCGATGTAGATGTAGATCCAGATTCAGGAATGTGGCCCAGTGGTCCTTGTTAACTGCAAGGACAGATGAAAACTAAAGCAAGAACTGACGTCCTCCTTGCATAACGTCGCCTTCTGCAGGGAGTCTGCTATTTGAATAAGACGCGGTACTTGTCAGATAAGACAAACCAGCTGTCGACTTCGTAGTGCATGCCCTTCCCTTGCATTGGAGCAACTTTTGCTTGTATGCAGGCATGACTGGGCAACTTACTTGCATTTGCTTCTTCATCCCAGATGGAGCCCACTTTCCATTCCCATATGCAAATGCAGGTGCAGGAAGTCACTGGGCTTGCTCTAAGAATGTAACTTTTTACCAAGTAAAGTCATTTATGTTGTATATTGTCCATATACCCTATATAAACTCTGTTGGTTACAAATGGAATAAATAACGAAAAGTCATAGCCTTGCATAATTCCAAATAGTACGTGACATTAAATACCATAAATGGTGTAGTTCATTACTAGAGTGACAAAATATTTATTTACTTCACTGAAAGCACTCCTCAAGGTTTATTCGATAATACTCAATCACGTGTACTCAATAACTTCGTCGTTGATTTAGGAAACATACAAAAAATTACGAGTGTATCATGTTGAAATGGTGGAGATAACATATTTATGCAAATACTTTGTTGCTACCATGTCAAGGGTTACTTTTCCCAAAATTCATAGTCATGACTTCAAGATTTCACATGGTTTCATATTTTTGTATTTTCGAATAACTATTGACAAACTAGGGTCATTGCTAGGTATTGACAAATAGTGTTATGGTTACAATTAGGAAGTGTGATAGATACTTAGAGTATATTGCCTCTTACAAGGCACCCTAATTTTCAATCCCCACACACGCATAATATAGTGGGCCATGGTATTTTCTACGCATGCTACTTTTTAATCCATAATCTTAGGGCCACTTCGCACATGAGATTGAGAGCCCGTGACCATTACACTCCAAGCACTCTCATTGGTGGAAAAGGCGGAGCCGGTCCAAGTTCGCTTCACACTGCGCTTGAGAGACCAATGGAGTATGTGAATGCAAGATGGATGTAACGCCTACATGGGTTCCTACATGGCATCAAATGGATCATGTTTCATGGTCACTTGGACTATTGTCAAAAACCACCTCTTGGAGGTAGGCCTAACACAAAATTGGGAGACTATGGTACTCCAAACGCTCACAACTGTTGTTTTATTCTACTTTATCATGTGTGAGGACCCGCATGAATAGACATTCATTGAAATAGCATTTGGTTGAGGGCTTGGTCACATATGGCTTCACACTACACGTGAGGATTCGTGACCACACTACATGATGTTGGAGGTGTGTTGGGACGGCCTTTGGACACTTTCTTTTGGGCTCTCATGATTTCATGGTCATGGCTCTTGGCTCGTGTGTGAAGTGGCCCTTAGGCTTGAATGATGTCGTTTAGGCTCACATTGTTTCGCCATGTTGCACATGTGCATATGAATTTTCATATTTCCTTGGCCTTGTCCTGAAAAAGTGTAAATACAAACTATCTCAGTTGTCTTAAATAAATATGAGACAATACATATTTATTTACACAACAAAAATCATGTAAATTCACAACATGGGTTACACTACAAAAGTGGTGTTGTGCCCAACTTTGATGTTTCGGAAAGAAGCAAAAGTTGTCTTCATTGGGGTGAGAATTAGGCCCAAGTAAAATTTTGGCGCTATGCATCTTGGTTGTGTGGTTGATTTCATTAACGTTGAAACTCAATTTGATATCACATGCCATGAGGACGTATATAAAGTTTAAATTTCACTCATTAACGTACAACATAGTATAATATAAATGTCCCATAAAAGTAGAGTTCTAGAAGTGTGAGTTTGAAACAATAATAACGACCCACTAATAATCTCAAAATTGAATGAATTTAGACGATTCTTTAAAATCCTTTGAGATTAAGATTCTATATGTGTTGCTCAATAAAGAAATGCTATAACTATAGGCCTAGGAAAAATGCTAGAAACTATTCTTTCTTTCTTTTCCTTTCTTTTCTTAGCAAGGCTTGAGAATGTGAAAGGGATATTTGACCATTCCGTATGTATGTTTGTTCACCTAAAGTGTAAATCATGTATCAAGGGCCCCCAAGCTCTAGTGTGTAGTGGCCCTTATTTTAAACTTCCTTATGTGTTGTGAGCATTGTACATTGTACATAGTAAATGAATGCGGTAAATGGGATAGGTCAAAATACTTATAGAGCAAGCATGTTTTTCTTATTCATGTTGGTGCAAACCAATGATGCTTCGCCTCTCATAGCGTAGATGTGTCTAAATCGAACACAACAATAATATTAACATCTATCTTTGAATGGTATGTGAGTTAGATGTCGACCTAAAAATATATATGTGTTTCAAATGGATTGAACAATTATGTCCTCAAAACATCTTAGCCATTCTAGATTGAATAGTCAACATGATTGCTAGAGACTTATATGCCACTTAACGAATATTGTATTCATACAAGCTCTTATAATCATGAGACAAGGTGGCTAAGAATACTTGGGTTGCGCAAAAACCATCAAGCAATTTTTGTTTGCAAGCAAGCCCTTCCTACTACACCGTACAAAAACATCCGTGAGAACTCACCACATGCAAGGGGAGCTTTACGAACTTGATGCCATTGCCCTAAACTTGCTTGATAATATTCATGGTGTGATTGACCAACTTTTCTTGTGTCAGACGATTGATGCGACATCAAAGAACATGTATCAAACCTTAATCCTTTGTTTGAAATTTCTTTGGCATGAACCACCCAACCACGAGATAAGATAAAAGACCTTCTTACTCTTGTGCAAGAGTCCTTTATATACCTCCTCACCATGCATGGTTGTTTAAAGTTTAACCAAAGTAACAACATGTTCATTATCAGCAAATATAAGGAACTATGTGTTTTTACTTTAAATTCATTCTAGACTACCAATATCTTAGTTCCAGTTAACATGTACCGATAATGACCCATGTTGCAGAACATCACATTATATGAAGACGTGGATGCGACTCCAAAATATGATGACCTATTGTAGCACCATAGTTTGTTTGTGCACCTCGAAACATTTTAAAAAAATTTAAAAAAGATTCGTCAACTAATTTAAAAAAATTCTTCAATCCTATGATTTTAGAATTTTTAATTTGTTTTATTGGTAAGGTGTAGCAATACTACAAGTAAGTTGTTGTTTGTTCCATTCATTCGTGATAGCTTCTTGGCCTTAAACCTAAGTATCCACCTTAACCTTACTTAGTGTGGCTCTTGTTTGTCTTTGCATAATGTATGTGTTAAGTCTTTTGTATGTATTTGCACTTTGACACGTGTGAGAAGAGTGTTAGAAATGGCACCAAAACAACAACATGTTGATTGTGCTTTTATCCCTATTAGTGTGGAGCTCGTGAGCAAGGCGCCGAGCCATTAGTGCGTTAATTAACATGCAACCTCTTATGGCACATTGATGTGGTTGGAACTTAGAAGAGTCCAATTTTTTCATTACTTTTTTTTCTACTATAAATTTTCACTTATTCGTTTGATTGGGCTCATAATTTTTTTAGATTTTCAATTTGGAAATTAATTTTGCACGAACCAGCTATGGTGCTACGGTAGTATTGCGTGTGAAGCATATTTTGCAAATCTTTATCCACCATGAGAATTTCCCCCCTTCATGACATGGCATCCTCTTGTGGCATATTTGTAGAACAATGCGATCAAACATAGAGGATCAATTTCGTTGGGAGGAAGTGTTGAATGAGCATGTGGAACGTTAGATCGAAGCACAATAGGCCACCAACACCAACTAAAACAAACATCACATGGTAATCAACAAGTTAAGTGTAGTTCGATGATGTTTGCTTAAGATTGAACTAAGGTATGTGGGTGTTGTTTGCTTCATTTTTCGTGTTCCCCAACTTCTACTAATTAGATTTACACAAAAAAAGATTGTGTTGGATCAAAAAATCTACGATGAAACATTTGCACAAAACGGATTTAAAATTAGACTTCCCCTCATTTAGTTATGATTATCGGAAGTGTATGTTTGTCGATTTCTTAACTGGATACATAGGTCTACCCAACTATGTTCACTATTAAGTGTAGAGTAGTTATCAACATTTGAAAACGTACTAGTCCAGTCTCTTTTAAACGTGTGTCTTTATGATGTTTGCTCTTTGATCCTCACCAAATCTAGAGGCCCAATCAAGAAAACAAGTTGCTTAAGACCCATCTACTTTAGGGTGTTGGATAACGTGATGAACTTGATGAAGAAAACCTTAGGTGTATTCAAACTTAAGGAAATTATTGAGCATCACGTTGCAATGAATCATCTTATCATTACTTCATTGAATATTAAATATCAAATCAAGAGTGCTTATGAACTTTGTAAATCGTATGAAACATTTCTATATTCAAATTCACATGAGCCAATCCAATTAGTAAGGTACAAGTGCCTTAGATGGATTCTCACCTCTCCGGCACCTACTTCATGTGAGCATCACTATATGGTATTAGTGCCATAAGGTATTTTATGTCACTATGGTAACTTTTTGGATGACACTTCTTATGAATAAATGAACAAATATTGTTGTGGATGATGGATGAGTTCATCCATTGCCCGAAACTCTACCTTCTCTTGTCAGCAACTTGTGATGAAATATTGTCGTGGATGATCAAATTTTGGATGAAGAATCACTTGACAAATGACAATAATTGCAACATTGCAAATCTACAACCCCCCAAATTGTTTTACAAGGAAGAAGCAATAATGTTGGGTTAACATTTGGTGCTGGTGACACTATACCGTGGTTTACAATTAGTATTGAGCAAGACAATTAGAATTGCTGACGCTAAATACCATAGTTCAGTATCATTCACCACAATGGCGACGATGTCAGCAACTGCCACGTGGTACACAACCATTGGTTGGGACCTGAACATAATAGATGTGGCACAGAATAAAATTACACGTCGACTTGCGAAGTGTTGAGGCTGCCATCGTGGCATATAGACCCCATATAGAAACTTGAGAGGCGCACAACATTGATAGGGGAGAGCGTCGTCAACGTGAGTTCTTGTGTGCAAAGCAACGATCGATCGGGGCTTTGAGCAGGCGATCGGAGCTCAAAATCATCGCGGACGTAATCGTCTACTCTCGCATCTCATCGCATCTGGGGGTTGGTGGTAATCTGATCGGGGGTGCCATATTGGCGGGGATCAGATCGAGTTGGGGGGGCATGGCGCAGCAGATACCGGGAGGGCGGACTGGGCAAGCGGGGGAGCCGCTGTCCTGGCTGCCTCTCGTCGTCTCCGCTCTCGTTGTGGCCCACGTAGTTGCATTGGTGAACATTTCTATCCCTCTCATCACTTCGTAATTGATTCGAGGAGTATTCTTTTGCTGCAATTTTCGTAGGGTTTAGGGTGTCTGGGTGAGGGTGGGGTTTTACACCGGCCTGGGGGATCCGGTCTGACCTAATTCGATCGGGTGTTCTTGCGCTTCCATCAGTGCTTCTCAATTTGAAGGATCCTCTTTAGCCTCTTTCATCTGGGAGTTCGTTCGTTGCATATTTGTTTTTGACTTTTTGTCAGATTGGCTAAGGCTTTCCGATCGTCGACGGGTTTCGGTGAAATTCTGGTGTTTTTTGCACATGACAAGAGATGGGATGGAAGTGTCTTACCCTGCATTGCATCACTGAACTTTTGAGAGCCTTCAGCTCAGATATTTTTTGTACACGAACAAAGTTGGTTCTTGCATGTAGAGTTTTTGGTCGGGTCTGCTGCTCTGCCCTAAACGCTTCTTAATTCGAAGAATCCTCTTCATTTCTTTCTTCCTATAAACCATCTGGGAGTTTGCTTGTAGCGTCCTTATTTTGACCTAATCGGATTGGCTGTTTCTTTGCGTACATGATTGTTGATGATGTTTAAGAGATATCGGTTTGTGCGAAAATTTTGTGCCTTTACACATAAGAAGAAATGATAAGAAGTGTCTGTCTGTGCAATTGCACCATGCATCTTGTAAAATCTTTTAGTTCAGATACAAACAAAACCCTTAACTTTATTATTTGCGAACAATTTTGATCTGTCTTGGCAAAGAGGTAGGATTATGGAGAATCCTCTCAACCAAATTGCTCCTGCATATCATCTGCCCATACTGGTGTCGGAGTTGGCTCGTCCTGACTTTGTTTTGACCTAATGAGATAGGCTATAGCTTGTATCCACAATCGTTGATGTTTGAGAGATTGGTTTTTTCTGTGAACGTCTCGTGTTTTCTGCACACAACAAGCAACATAACAAGAACTGTTTGTGAACCATGCATCTTGTAAAAAGCTTTGGCTCAGATAATTTACTATATGCGAATGAGTTTGATCTATGTTTACAAAGAGGCAGACTTTTTGAAGATTATCTCAATGTCTTCATATTGTTATCCCAGTAAGAAAAGTCCTCGTAGTTCAGGCTATTATTCCAATATTGTTTTTCCCAATACCACCAGCTGGCTCACTACCTTACCATTGGGTTGTCTATCTCTTATGATAAGGGCATCTCTCCGGCTCCTAAGAACAAACATCGGTTTGGGCATCAGAGTTCTCTTTAAAGTAAACTTCTCTGATTTTTGAGCGCTATGTCTTTCTTTAGGCTCCTGACACCCATGCAGGTTTGGGCTCTAAATAACAAAGTCCTCTACAGAGACAGTAAACTCCCCGTTTGAAGAACTGACGCCTTTCTGGTGAACTTTGCAGATTGCTTGATTGTCCTGCAAATTTAGTGACAGTATTAGTTGGAATTCTCACTAAATTTTATCTTTGTGAGACAGGCATATTGGGTGTACAGGTTAGCATCTGATAAAACTGAGCAGCGACGGAAAATTCAGTGATTCCATAGAAACGAATATGGGGCAACTCCTCTACAGTTCAATGAAAGTTGTATCCACTTCGTTCAATAACCAAAGTATTCGAGGTAGATGTTCTCCACTGCTGTAACTCAGCTTTTTCATGATCCCGGACTTAAATATCTCAAGTTACATCGGATTCAAGAAATCTCCTTTTATTGAGATACTTCGTCCCAAAAAAATGGTTGTTTTGGAGTGAAAAAAAGTCAAATTGCTCCTTCAAATGGACCCCCAGGAAATAAAGGGTTAATCAAGGTGTACACTATACAGCTTCTGTTGAGTCATGTTTATTTGATGTCATTGATTACTTTTCTCTCAACTGCCCTCTCCATTCATAGAGGGAATTTGGAAAAGGCTTGTACTATCTTGTGAAGTTATTTCTTATCAAATAGAAACAAAGAATATGCATAATGAACTTGCCATGTAGAGTTTGTGGTATGCAGGAATGTTCAACCATTCATAATCTTATGGAAATTTAATCTTCATAACGCAAGTGGAAGTGTAGAAGAAATGCCATAAATGTCTATTGAAAGACAAGGTCCTACAATTAATGCAGGATTTCATTCCCAAACCACAGTACAAAACCAGCTATATGAATAATTTATCTCAACAATCATCCTAATGAATCATCAATGATTTCAGCTTCGATATCACCAGTTGTGCCTCTTCAGCTTTAGGTTTCAAATTGGGCCATCGATTATGTCGGGGTCCATCTTTGATCCCAATTTAAGAATTATCCAGATGAATATCCGAGCTCTACAATTAGCGTTAGCACTGTTGCCTTCATATGGAATCAATCGTTAGTAACAGCACTACTGAATTTTCATTGTCTTTGAAATGTCAAAGCTTCCGGAAATGTATTCTGCAAAAACGCACCTTCATCAGAGGCAAGAAACTCTCCTACAATTACAGTAGGTGATTAGGTGGGACGACATTGACATCACCAGCAGTAGATTGATATGACAGAGTAAAATCATCAACCTCCTTGTGACATGCAATCAAAATCAACATGGTCCAAACATTGAAGAATCTTAAGGAATCTTGATGTCAACGAAGGGTTTACCTTGCACAATATGTTTTAAGGTGGACTGCTCTTAATTTAACAGTGCTTCCCTGAGCCGTTTCACCAACGAAGTCTCTGATGGCCAGCACAGCTGGAAAATATAGGTCACAGACCTCTCCACTGCAAAAGAAGACTGCACCCATAACCACCACATCTATGAGCTTCCAGCTTCCCATAAGTTGCCAAAACTAGGATGTGCACTGCTACGATAAAATGTAGTCTTTGAGATGTCTGAACTGAATTTCCAGACTATTCAGAACCTCTACATGTGCCCTTTAGCTTGGACGTTCATATAAATTAGACAGGTTTGACAAGGTCCAAGTCCTGAAAATGACAATTAAATTACCTCTGAATTGTTGCGCATAGGTCTGTATGCCCCAAATGCACGAGTATCAAATGGGATAGAGTTTCGGAGGAAGAAGAAAGCTTCCCTTGCTGCCCTCTCGACCTGCCCAATGAGAGAAGATGTTAATTCTCTATCCCATTAAATGACATGTTATTGAGCAATACACATGGTAATAGCTACTAAGACCAGTGACATAGGAGAAACTAACCTGCCAACGTCCGCACTGGTCATTGCAAAGAGTCAGCATGACAAGAACATCCTCTTGTTCTTTACTAAAAAGGGTGACAGCAACTGATGTAAAAAACTTGCGCATGAGAAGCTTGTGGTTCTCCAGATCCTCATCAATGCCTAGAAAAGGGAAGTTCCAGATGATGCATCCAATAGAATCCCAAGGAACATCAAGATGGACGAGGCTTTCCTGTGGCACCTTTCTCCTGTTACTGTGGGCTACCAAATTTGTAGCATCAACACCCCATCCTATTTGCACATTCAACCTTCTAAGTTCAGAAATTCGGAGGGACAGGGCTGGCATCTTACTGAGGGCATCTTCCTCCCTGTCAAGTGATGTAGCAATTATTCTAGCAGGGCTAATCTTCTCTGCTAGGCCCTGAGCAAAAGTAAAGTTACCCTCTCCTAGAAGGAGCACCTTTGCTTCACACCTACTATCATAGCTTTCCACATAGTCAGGAATAAGATCAAGAAATGCTTGAATTGTTGGCATGACCTCTTCAAACTGAACTGGGCCATTCTCTACAACACTTTCAATCCCTTGCGTTGCATCATGTAAAAACCTGCACTCATTACCATATCGACAACCCTGCAAAATTTTGAAGTAAAAAGTCAATAGGGATGCAGTGTCTCTCATCTGAAAATAGGTTTTGCATGCACTGCAAACTTAGTAAGAAAATCAAAATCTTATCTTTTGCCACTCAAAATATGTAGAATTCGGATGTGCCTGTGAAAATGTAGCCCAAGGTGAAGTACTTCTTTTCAGTACACCCTCAAGATAATTAAATGTCACAAAAGCAACAAAATTAAGAAACCTGGAAAAAGTAGCTACGGGGTGAGTTGAGGATCAAGCAGGTTGATAGCAATATGGGGATTATGTTTTGAGAGGGAAAACATACGCTGAAAGAAAGATAAAATTTGCATGGCATGGGCTTGGCCGAAGTGGAATGAGAAAACGGGCAACTAGAACCTCTTGTGCAAAGGCCCTGCCTGTAATAGCTACATTGGGGTGGTGTGTTCAAAATTGGTTTGTTGCTCTCGTCTTCTTGCACCAGAGGTGAACCCAATGCTTGCCTCCCTTGCACCTGCATGATAGGATAAAAGACTTACATGACTCATTATATCAATCACCATATTTGATGGGCCAAGGAAAAGATAATACAAGACAAGATCATCCTTGGCAATTTGCTCCATTACAAAAGTAAGAAATTGCCCGACACAAATGAAAACCAGAGTATACCTCCATCGTCAGGGAAGCTATCCCTTTCTCATCTGCAGTGCTATGATATGTTCCTGGATGCACAAATGGCCAATCACCACAAATAGTATGTGCATCATCCTCAGCTTCATCAACATCATCTTCTGCAAGAAAGCTGATGTTGGGGACACAAATCTTTGATGTGTGTGTACAGTTGTGGGCAACATCCTCTGCAGTGTAATAGGAGGGTAGGTCAAAGGCTTTACAGATGAATTCAGGTCTGTACTGATGCATCTTCTCCATTATGATGTCAGCTGCATGCACAAGATGGCAGTAAGTATCATTCACTAAGCACAAAATCTTGCAAGTGTTTGGAACCTTTGAAAAAATGGAAATAGATGCCGCTACTCATCTTTCAGAAGTAGTACTCACCATACATAGAACGAACACTCAACAACTGTCACAAAAACACTATCTGCACTCAGATTAACTAGCAAGAGTTCATCACTTCTAGAAACAGTACCAGTTTCAGCCACGGCATGCAGTGCCCATAGGGAGAGGTTATGGTGTATACACCAATCCTGCTCCAATTCCTCATCCTCCACAGAACCCCACTCAACTTTATTCTGAGTGTTCTGTTTTACATATTTGATATGACATTCCAAATTTTCTAACCGGAGTTTGTCCTGCATTCCACAATTTAATTTTAGACAGTACAATGAAACATCAATTCACAATGTAATCAGCTTCCTCCAAAACTGATTATTTACAAGGACAGTGTGCTATTTGAAACATCTATTGACCAAGATTCTCCCTCCAATAATGGTCATATGGGCACAATGCATTACCAGGTTAAAAATGGCGCCAAGTTTCACTTATTAAAGACATTAGAGGAACACACTCACCTTGAATGTTCGTTGCCAGAACTCAAATGCACAGAGATTAGCTTGCAACACTGATGACCGGGAAGGAGAATTTGTCGAAATTGCATCCCGATAGTAGCCTTCCAGGTTCATGCGGTACTGCATGGTACAGATATCAAGAGGGCCAAGGTTTTCAAGATCCAAAGTCATTAAAATTACAGTCTCTAAGACTATTTATTCAAGTCTTTTTAGAAAGATTTTTATTTTTTTCTCTTGAGAGCCAAGAATAATCAGAAAATTTGTTGCTGAGACCACAGAAAGTAGACGTCAGAGTTAATACTAGAGATCTATTTGTGTAAATGCACAATCTCACCTGAAATTGCTGACCGAAAGGTTGAAGAATAGGGTAAGGGGTGGTGTCCATAATTGCACCAACAACCACACTTTCCCGCACATAACCAGACATCCCACCTCGTACGACAAATATTGCAGATTCAAGTGACAAAGGTATGCTCACTAACAGTTGCCCATACTTGGTTGGATGATAGGCATGTCTGCCTTTGTCAGGAGAGACCAGTATTGCCTGTAGCTTCTCCAGAAACTCCAGAGCATCTATCACAGTCGCAGGGACAGGGGGGTTGATGCACTTCTGCAGCAACACTGCAAACATGAAGAACTGTTAGAAACAACTTGCAAAGGGGATGGTTGTTAAGCACAAATGTGTAAAAGAGAGCCTAGACATATTAATGCACTTTCTTTAATACAACAGCACAGAAGGACTTGTTATTGCTGAATGATGTCAACAAGCTCCTTCAAGTAACGACTTGTGGCAGGACATCATATCAAAATGGTTACCACCAGTCATATATGATACAATTTGTCAACAGCAAGTTTCAAATCATGAAGCTCAGAAACTTACAAATTGGATCATTTATAGCTTTGGATTCTGCACTGGTGATCATCAGCACTTGTTTCCTCAATGAAAAGAGCTGCATTTGTGGTGTCTCAGACTTTGGAAAGCAATGATATGTATTCCTTGGAACCAGTCGAACCACTGTTCCATCACATGTTCGCCCAGTCCTGCCTTTGCGTTGTTCAGCCTGCATATGGACATGGAGTTCACTGAAAAGAGAAGCCAATATTATGTTTGGAAGCAATCCACTTTTGACTAGGTCTACTTGACAGAAGACATAGAAAGACAGTTCCTTATGTAATAAGGAATAAGAAATCAAGAAAATGAATTACCTGGGATTGCGAAATCCAGACAAGTCGAGGAGAATGATGTTTGATATCTCTATCCCAGAAAATTTCAAGTGACCGACACGAGTCCACTACAAAGGAAACTCCAGGAATTGTTACCGATGACTCAGCAACATTTGTAGCCAAAATCACCTGCACTACACAGCAAATTTGTTGAGCATGTTACAAGTGAAAACAAGCTTACTAGAATTGAATTAGTTTGGCAAGCAAAAATTCCAGGAGTACTTACCATATATGCTTTTCATTGTAGGGTCCATGCAAGATGCATAAATAAGCATTGATCCTCAACATATTGTTTGAAAGTGGAAGCCTACACCTCAATAACAAGTGACTGAGAAGACGAACCTTTCGTCTCTTGTTACAAGAGATCTCCATAGCTTTTACAGAGTGCTCAATGTCTATGCTGCTGTGTAGCACAAACAAACGGAAGGCTGGCTCTGCTGCATTTAATAGTAGCAACTGCTGCTCCAAGGAGCGGTAAGTGGGTAGAAAAACTAGCACACTTTTGGTAATGTCAGGTTCTTTTGCATGATATTGCACAACTAAATCTCGAACTAGATCAAGCGTTGGACCTCCAATATCTGTTCCTTGCACAGCTGGGAGATGGTAGGTAAGCAGATCTTGCAGGATAGCAACATGCTCGGGCCTGCTTCCAAGCTGCTCAATGACCTGAACTAAATTCAATTGATGGCCGATTAGAGATATTTAAATCAAAAAAACAAGAGATCTTAAACTGTATCAAGATTGACCAATTATGTTGTTGTTTTCTCTAAAACATGTCAAATGCATACAACACTGACAAAGCTGGATGTTGCTGGGCCAACCTGGTTGTCCTAAAACCTCCATAGACATCCTCAAATGGACGGTGTACATGAGCAGAGGTAACATGATCCTCTGATCTTGGGTCAAGGACTTCTTTTGAATACACAACAAGATGATTTTATGTGACATTATTGGCAATATACCTTACTAATTGACTTACTTTTTTTTATCAGTGGGCTAAGGTGAATGAATGGAGCACGACCACCATACTGAGTTTCTTTCACCTTTCACAAATAAGTACCAAGACTTCACACTGCTCTGAGAAACATAACAGGTAAATATTATATGGCCTATAATCCTGAGAAGGTGCTGCAGAATCTTGCTGCCATAAATTGCATCAAGCTCACAAGACAAATTTTAATGCAAGTAGACCTAAAGTTAGATCTTACAAATATAAAGAATTGCAGCAATTTGAAATTGAGGAGGTTAAACATCTCACATTCTCAAGGTATTTGACTTTTGTTTGGAGCAAATGGCTCTGGACAGTGGCTGCCAGGTTTGATATGTAGATTCTCTCTACTCTGTCCTCCCTGCCGAGCTCACTAAAGTACTCCTCATATATCTTGAAATCTGCCGTTGCAGACATTAAGACCAACCTGAACAGACAGAAGTACCAAGGTCATCAAGGTTTCTTCTGGAAGGTTTTGCCAGTGTCCCCATGTACCAAAAATGAAAAATTCCTCACCAGACTAATCGTACATCACATTCTACACACGGACACTCGACTTGCAACCTTCGAGAAAAGAGATTGAATTACCGAATTTTGGGGTTTCTCAGCATGAGCTGCTTGACACATGTTAAAACCAAGTCTGATTCCACAGACCGCTCATGCACCTCATCCAGGATCACCACCTTGAAACGAGCCAAAGCAGCCATGCCATTGACTCTAAGCTCCTCTAGAAGGATACCAGCTGTTTCAAAGACAATCTTAGACCTGCACCAGATAATACCCAATCTCTCAGGGCAAACGCATTGAAGAGTCAGAACAAAAGTTCTCTGCAACGGCTTACCAACCTACCTGGAAATCAATCCCAGCCCCACTTGAGTTGCCACACCTACCATTGTAAGTCACAACAGACGTTTCTGAAAGGAAGTGTATTCAAGTCACGTTAGTCATTCCTTCTTAGTATGAATACTTCATACTCTTAGTTTGAACAGGAGAAGCCCAAACATTTCCTGCACGGTAGGCAATTCTATCAGCCATCCCTGTCTTGATTATTATTGTGCCATTTTCCTGCAAGCGACAGTAAAAGAACATGGAGAAAGGATGACATACTTGGTTGTGGAGATATTCAGCTGCCCAATATGGTAGCCAACCTCCTCTCCTAAAATGCAACCGCGCTCTTGGGCCACACGCTTGGCCACAGCCACGACCGCAAGCCTCCGAGGTTGTGTACAGAGAATTGGAACCATTCCCTCCTCCAAGAGCATCTGCGGCACCTGTGAGCTCTTACCTACATCCACATATACGGGAGAAATCAGACTCAAGGTCTATCCAGCTGCATCAACATATGCGAAATCCAAATAAACATATCCAGTTGCAGCTGCACCATGTCGATGGGAAACAGGTTCTTGTGAGAACAGTCGGTATTGCAACTGCAAACTCGAGCTTGGATGTTAGTATAAAACTTCACAACTACGATATCAATACCCCCTTTCAAAAAGTACATTACAGCTCTTATAACAAAAGGTCAGGTATCATAATTCGGTGACTCAACTTGAACGGACACCAAAATAGGCATGATGTGCCTAAAAGAGATTGGACTCCATGCTTATAATTTGATAACCATTCTATGCTCAATAGTCATCAACATAATTAGGAGGGACCTATATGATCATTCATCAAGAAATGAGAATCTTTGCGTTGAAGATGAATAAGATATTCATGTGAGCTCCGAAAATTATGAGGAAGATGGCTATATGCACGATTTGGAGTTGCTAATCATCTCACACTAATTGCGATGTGTTTCATACCGTACGATAAGTGGCCGGGTGCAGAGATAAAAGTGTCCGTTTGAGGCTTGCTTGCCTTGAGCACTATTTATCCAGAGGGGTAGCTATGCAGGTACAGTAAGGTTCTCGGGCAGTCAGTGAAATTGGGCTGGCTAAGTAGTTGCTATTCCTCCCATTCCACATCGCACATTCTACACCGGAACTGATGTACTACATGTCCGCATGCAAAAATGTACCAGGAGGTAAAGAAGCCTTAGAGCGAATTGACCAAGAATTGTATAATATTTTAAATATAAAAACATCTCATTACTCTAGTGCATTGTAGCTGCTTCCGTCATCGAAGTTCCGAAACATCGTATGAAAGGAAAGGAAAGAGTAGCAGTTACTCCTCACAACTGCCTATGAGTTCCGCTCGAGCCAATTGGACGAACAAAGAGTTACAGCGGCTACAAAAGCATCATAACACCATAATAATAACAAACAAGAAGCAACAACAGAGGCCTAGACCGACTAGAATTGCATGACGAGAAGGGATGGATCCTTGTGAAGTTTAGCAACCACAACCACACGATGATCATCGAGAATAAGAACAATAGCAAAGAAATGCTGCGAAACTGCGGAAATGCGGATATGCGTACCCGAGCCTGTGTCCGCGGAGATAAGCGTCACGCGATTGAGCTTCACTTTGTCCACGATAAGATCCTTGGATCTTCGCACCGGTAGGGTGCGCTCCCCAGGGCGAACTCTCTCGCCTGGCATCGCGACCGACCGATCTCACAGCTCCCGCAACCTTCCTTCCTCCACAAAACGCCACAAACACACGCAAAAACTTCACGAACAAGGGGAGCCGCAGTCACTCCAGCCACTCTCCGGATCCCTCAAAACACAAAACCTGAAGAAATTGAGTGGCGACAGCAATCGCGAGAGAGCTTCAGGAAGGAAGGTGCACCACCCGAATAAGTTTCTTGAGCTTCGGCGAGGGAGGGGGTGCACGGGGCACGGTAATAGGTAAGGCGGGGATAGTGATGTTCGCCTAGGGGGGTACGATTCGTTGGGTTGGGGCGGGTAACCGTACGCTCAACCTCCACATCGTCTTTGAACAGGTTCCAAGCAATAGCATGATGACAAGTGGACTGTCGGAGATTTATAAGTTAGTACTTTACCGCCGGCACTTGGAACGCCCTTTGGAACAGCCCGATGAGTTACTTTCGCGGGTATAGGACCACCTACTGTAAGTGTGCCTGGCGCCGCCAGACTTCATTCCGTGGTATGTTAATAGTAACGATGAATATACTTCAACCTTTATACCGTAGAGGGCTCTCTATTTCGACATAACATGAATTATTAACCCTCATGTTTGCCACGTGTCAGTCGTACATTGGCAAGGCTTCCTTAATCCCACGTTGAAACTACATTCCAGCACTAGGAAAGTTGACGTAGAGCGCCTTCTATAGTATATATCCCCATGGTTTTGTGTGTTTTTAAGATTAGGTTTAAAGTGAAATATCATTGAAGCAAAACTATCAGCAGAAAGTCAAAGAACACAAATTGTGGACATTCTCTATAAGGTCATGCTTTGAGTAACCATTTTCAAAGAAAAAACTTGAGAAAACTTCATAATATGCAGATGATTTAGTTTGCTCGGATATCTTGTAAACGTGTGCATCTTATGAAGAGTACAATTGTGACACATTGAAAATTGTAGAACAAAATACGATTGTATGTATAGAATGTGAACAAAATGTTGATGAAATTTGCAATTTGTCATTTGGCTCATCAATGATGATGTTTTGTTTCTACTTAATAGTCATGCATACAAAAATCACCTTGGTGATACACATACCATGTTTGAGAGAAAAGTAATGTGATTTGCAAGGCTTTTGAATTATTTAATTTTGATGCTTTGAATTCTAGATATATATTTTAATGATATGTTCCATTTTAGCGTAAATGAAGAAAATATTCCTAACAAATCTTCTTTGGAGAGAAACATCATTTGAAGATTGAAAGTCAATAGTTTTCATGAATATGATTGGAAAAATTATTCACCAGTTAGGAGGTTGGCCATGAGTCCAATGAAGAACCAAAAACAATATGGCAAACCCAAATCCACTTTTCAAAACAACAACATAAAGCAAACTGTGCACATTCCCACACAAAAAAATATATATCTTTTCAACAAGGACCTCTAACCATCTCACTTAGGGGGTAGTACCCTTGAGCTTGAGACCAAAATGTGGTCTTCAATAACATTAGGAGTTAATAAGAGGAATTGTGGCTATCTTCGGCAAATAGGAAGGAGGTGGGGATGAAAATAGGCATCCTAGTTGTGTGTGTGTTGGGGGGGGGGGTGAACCCTTGAATGTCATAGTACTCGTGTAGACCTTATATGGCCACTTGACTTAAGTTGGACACCTAAATAAGTGGTACTATGTGGCAAGGCATTTGAATGGACACCATAAAGGCATTTGTTATGAGAAAGTTGGATAATGTGTTCAACGCATAGATACCTTTCTAGACTTAAATGTTAACACAATTGGATCCAAGGGTCTATGTAAATACTTAAAAGAGAATGAGATTCCTCACTTTCATCACCTATAACTTTTGCATTTCAATCCCACTCCTTAACCCTTAAAAGATGTTGCAGGCCAAAATGGCCTACGGTTAACTGTATTGGGCTGCTGGTGAGCGTTCTTCACCGAATTAGAGAAGTCCCCGAACTACTGAGATTTCGGCACTACCTAGACGAAGCCAACCTTCTCTCCCAAGGAATTTTTGGAGCATTGTGGCGATGTCGGGGACGAGATATACGGTGCCTTCTGTGTATTTCTACGTGTGCATGGAGAATACGGTATCGGCAGTAGTACAGCGAGGACGGTCAGCATGCTGACGGTGCGTAGTTTCTGGTGGCCGTTGGTCACCGCCTCCGCCGGTCGGTTCGTTGCAATGGCACGCTCGTGTGGAATGGGAGCGCGAGGGCATTCCCCCGCTTTTGCTCCGCCTTCCACCTTCTCCACTCCAGGTCTAGGGTTCTTAGATTTCGTTTTTTTTTTGCGTAGGAGTGGGCTTCCGGACTGCATCATGACGACGAGTTGGATTTGGAGAGGCGGCCCTTACGATTGTGACCACCACCACCTCTTGGGTACTCGCATTTGGGACAGGCGGGAAATGGCGTCCCTGTTTCATCACAGGACGTTTTGGTGGCGGCGGAGGCGGATTGGAGTATATCCAGTTTGTTTTCCTGGATGTGATCTGCGTTTGCTATACCAATTGCACCGTGCTCCAGTGGGACGAGCACACATGGAGAATAGCGGGTCCTGCAAGAGCGCCGAACGCGTTGATTTGGAGGGTGTCTTGCAACGCTGGTTTGCAGCTCAAGGGGTCTCAGAGGAAGGCGTAGCACGGGCAGTGCGACTCCTGGATGCGAGCACGCTCCTCGCGCAGCCACGCCCGAGCCGGTGGAATCGGAGGGGTGCATTTGGGATCCAGGAGCGGTGCCGCTATCTTTGGTACAGGCACGCGGCTCGTATTCTAGGTTGGTGTGATCGCAGGAGGTTCCCCGACATTGTGACGGGCATTCTCCGTGGACACGTTTTTCCATCTGAATCTGCAAGGGATGAAGCGCCTCGCGAGGATGGCAAGGGGAGGGTCCCAACCGGTGCTCATGCAGGACCGCCCCACATCGACACCGATCCAAGCGACGCAGGTCAGTCATCCAGCCTCACCGCACTCAACACACCCCGGGTTCAGGGTTTCAGTGGCACCTTATGGTTTGTGGTTGATTGTATTTGCTGAGTTTAGGAACACGGTGCTCGTCATTTATTTACTGTTCGCAAAATGTATGGTTTAGTGTATATGTGCTTGGTGTGAACGACCATCGCCCCCCGCATTTGGTGACAACGGCACATGCCGCCAAACCGGTGTGCGGATCTAAATTTCCAATGCCCTCTGGCCGCCTGTTTGTGAAGTCCAGATTACTTAGTAGTTTGCTTCCTTGTTGCCGGGCATGCGAGGCCATGATGGAGAGCCTGACAGACGCTGCTCCTCTGTTTCTACCTCTGCTCGAGAATACCAAATCGCTCTCTCCCTCCACAATAATTCCACATTTCACAATCCTCATAGTCAACATCCCTCCTCCTGCTTCCCGTCTTTAGTCAGTTTCTCGTCTTAGTTTTGGTCTAACTTACAATACAACACAAATCATATGGCCAATGAGAAATGTGTGTGTCTGGTTTAATATTTCCTTGCAGCAGCCTCAAATGTGCTGCACCTTTATTTTATTTTATTTTCTACAATTGGATATATGTTGTTCGGAGATAATGTGTTGATTCTTCTAATCTCCACCTCTTTTTTGGGAAGACTATGGTGTGTGACATCATACATTGTGGCACAGTGAGGGACTTCTGCCTGGAATCGCACTGCATCTTTCTTTCTTTCTTACTATGTCGAGTTTTTGCTGTGAGAAACATGTGCTTTCTTCTATTCTTACCTTCAATTGGTTTTTGGGGCATTGTGTACAATGAAGCGGTAATCAGACCAATGAGGGGAGTTCGATGATTGTGTGTGGATAGTTCTCAGCATGAAATTTACCGCAATTTTCTTTATTGAGTCAATTCATCGCTGTGAGGATTGATTTCTCCCTTTGCATGACAAAGAATTGATGGATGCGCAAAGAAAAGACTACAATGAAGTTAACTCGTGAACTTTGGACCACGATATAGCTTCACAAATAGTAATCCACGCTGACCTTTTAGCAAGGAACGAGTTATTAACAGACAAGGTTCAGACTAAGGCCACGAAATGGCAGAACAATTTGCCTACGATGACTGTCTGGAGAAGGGCGCTTTGTGTTTCTTGAGCAGATGTGTAGTCAGCTCCTGGGGGTACTGTTGTAAAGCTTGCCAATATCGTTCCAACTGACAACCATGAGAGTTCTGCACTCATCACCCATTTAAGACCCCATCACGGCGCACCTAGGATAACCAATTTCTTGTGTTCCTAAGTCTTGCGCCCATCGCCTTGGGATTGGTTAACTTTGTTTCTGTTTTCTGACATGGGCGTCGGTGGCCGAACTGCTTCTTCCCCGATTTGTCATGGGTGGCCAGGAGCTATGCCAAGCGGAAGTATGCCTTCCTCTCACGGCGCCCGAGAGCAGAGGTCCAACACCGAATCAGAGAATGCCACGGCAGACCAGGGTAATGTCTGTCAATTTCTTCTGCTCTTGCGGGGGACATTGATGAGTGCAGTCAGTCATGTTTATGTTATGTTGTCATTGAAATTGTATGGACCACCTGGGTCACTTTAACTGTTTGTTGTCGTGGAACTGGCTGCAGGGGGGGATGGATGCGTGCGGGATAGGCCAAGACGGTGGGAAGGAGAATGTCGACCCGGCACCGAAGCCAAAACATCCTCGGATGCCCAGGGCGAAGAAGGTAAGTACCGTTTTCCTGCAATGTATGGAGGTGTGCTGGTGCAGTTCGCAGTAGGCTTCATAACTTTGGTGCCCCGGACACTGAGATAGACTGATCTGCTTTGTTATCTACGTGTGGTTGGCCGAAGCTCTTGTAGAAGTGCAGGTGTAGCCGGGTGTGAAGTCGCCTTTGTGAATGGGGTTTGATGTGATATCTGCAGGGCTGAGTTTCCGTTTCGGTTTCCAGCCTATTCCCAGTCCAGTTCATGACTTCCAAACCTCTCATCACTTGCGCTCACTGGTCGTGCATGTGGTTGTGCCTCCGTTGCTCCAGGTTCACGAAGCGGATGCGACAGAGGGGTTCGACGTGGCCCAGTGCACGCAGATTCCCGTCACCCATGGGAAGACAGTCTTGAAGCGTCCGAGGAAGGAACGGCAGTGCAAGGTGCTCGCATATGTGGTGGAGACTACACCAATTCCACACAAGAGCTCGAGATCGAAGAAGTTGACCACAACGACCTGTGGATTGGCCGACCTGATGCAACAGACGCCCATGCCGGAGAGCGATGCTCCAAGCGAATTCGGACCTCCGCCCCCTGATTCAACGCCGGCACCCGAACGTGGTAAGTCATGTGATTCAGCGCCTGCACCTGAACGTTGTAACACATGTGCCGGTAGTCTCCTCAAGTGTGCATGACCAAATGTGGGTGCTGGGACCGTTTCCCGTAGATCATCATCTGACAGACCTGTACGTATGGCTCCACCATACAGGTAAAACCAAATGAGTGAATTGTAATAAAATGCACAATTCGTAAGCCAGTCCATATACCGACCAGAGCTCTGGGAAGCTGTGAGCTTCGGAATTATGTGAGACATCTAGTGAATAGAATGCTTCTAAATTAGTTTAAACACTTGTGTGCTGAGTGATTAATAGAAGTACAGCGGGCCATTTTGAAATTTTAGTAATTTTGGGAAATTGCAACTCTGGAGTTTCCAAGTTAGCATAAAATCTGGAAATATATAGCTGAAAATAAATAAATAAATAATTTAGGCCTACAAATCTTTTAACGTTCAGACATGCTTCAAATGATAAAAAAATTGAGGATGACGGAACTTATGTGGTTTATATTTATTGTCTTCTACCTCGTACTACTCAATTCCACAAAGTGAAACCTATGTGCATCTGCATATGCATCTGAAGAATTCATGATCGTCCCAGAAAGTTTTGTTGTAAATGCTCAGAGTGTTGAAATTTATCAAAGTCCACTGACAGTGAGCTATAAGAGGGCCACATAGGTCCGTCCCCCCCCCCTAATTATGTTCACTATTGAACCTAGAATGGTTCTCTAATTTTGAGCTGTAGTCTAGTCTATTTTGTGCCGAATGACTTTCTGGTGCCCATTCTTGGATGTGGACCTAACCGCCCACCTCTCAAATATAGATGTCCAATTAAATTAAGTAACCAAAGTAGGCCTGCAAGCAGTAGTTTAGTTGCACGATGTTTCTCTAGGTTACCTTCTACACATTGCTGCATCTGTACCAAATACATGTGACAACTGTTGATTATTAATTTATGTAGATGCATCAACTTCAGAATCACAACGCATTTTAATCATTCAAATACTTATCTCTTGATTGTGCTGATGTCGAATTCACACCTTATATTTTCATTGATTATCTGTAGGCCTGCTTACGATGTTCATGAAACTGCCCCAATGTTCAATTTCCCATGATTGTGCCAAATTCAATGCATGTAATTCTCAATGTACCATTCATGCCTCTCTTTTGCAATTCCTGACACGGAGTTAAATCATGCGGTTGACTGGAACTGCCGGTGATGTACATGAATAAGAGCAACACCGCCACAACACCACCGAGTACAGTAGGATAGACTTCATTTAGACTGAAGTGTATTCTTCAGTGTGACACGTGCTGCGTATGATAAAGGAGCATCCTCAGCATAACCTCTAGCTCACATATGTAGTGGGACATGTGGAATCATGCAGCAACCCTCTGTTCATGTTTAATTTCGTGAATACCTGAGTCTATTATTTCAGACCATGACACCCTTTCAGGTTGAAAGACCTCTAAACTGGAACCTGATGGTATTTAGAATGAGATAACTACCTTACCAATACACAAAAAGCGGCAGGTCTAGCATAAAATTTCTGATGTCATTACTGTTGCGGGGGGTTGTTTTTTGAGGATTCCTGACTGTTCCGGAGCTGTGCAGGTGGACAACGGGCTGCAAGTGGAAGGCGAACAAGGGAGGAGAAAGGCAAGTTGGTGCGATCCAAGCCAAGGAGGCCGCGTGCATGGATGCCCCCAGCACTCCAGCCCAACCCCACTGACGGAGTTCGCACGCGGGCTTTGGCGGCACAAGTAACCGAGTACGAGCAGCAAAGGCTGAACGACGACACAATCTGGGAGGTGTTGGGGGATGTTGGAGGGTATGAGGGCCTGGAGGAGTTTGTGGCGCCTGAATCACAACATTCGGTTGGCAGCATGGATACCTTAAATGTCAACCTCTGGGAGTCCGTGTTGCGTGACGACGCGTGGAGGACATCAACCCCAATTTCGAAGCACACGGGCTTTGGAGCTACTCATCCGGGCGGATCGTTGGAGAGGCCGGTGCTTATTGGGGTCGGTATAATGCCGGACCATTTCCAGGGGACGTATATACAGTGGAGCAGCAGGCGGGCTGGATGGGTTGTGCTTGTACCGAATCGCTTTCTGTCTGAGCATTCGTTCCACACTGGCGACACACCTTCTTGGACGCAGGGGGATGTTCTCGGGGAGGGTATGCATGCTGCGACTGGTAAGAGGATGGTGTTGTGCGATCTAGGGGGATACGACACGGAGTGCCACTTGAACGAGGAGAACGTCAGAGTTGTGGACGGGCCGCAGGTTCGTGCTTACGGAAGCGAAGGGGGGCACGGGTACGGTTGGTGGAAGAGGCAGCATTGCTTCAGCCCCGTGCCTGACTCGGTGGGTGTTCTTGGAGGGGTAGTCGCGGGACTGAGTGCAAGCGGGCTTTCGGGAGGAAATGCAAGCGGAGTGGGGAGTGGCACCGGCCCGGGCCTCATTGAATGTGTAGCTGAAAACATCAACGCGCAGGTGGTACCCGAACATCCAGTAGGCTGCCCCATCGCTGATTATGACGCCCCCTCCGATACTGAGGGGTTTGATGGTACGCAAGACTCGACAACCAGAGACACTTTTCCGCAGGTAAGTCGTGGGCTCCCCGAATATCTGCTCTGCTCTAACATATCAATGCACTCCGCCGGTGGCGAGGAAACGGGTTTCTTGTCGGCGGACTCTAGTGGCAGTGAATGGCTCCCAGAGTACTGTGATACCATAGAGAGCTTAGAATCGGATTTCGAGGTCGACAATTTAGATGGCAGTGAGCACCCGTCACCCAACCTAGAACAATGGTGCATGAGCCCGGATTCTTTCACACCCGTGCACATGGAGAGCGATCAACTGGCTGAATATTACAGGAAGGAGTCTTGGAATTCAAGCAGCGTGGACTTCGTTAGAACCCGTGATAACTTCACTGGCCCTACCCCAGGTTTGAGGTACCCTAGACCCGAAGGAATCCCTCTACCACATATGGTTTTTGATTTGTACTGGACTGATGCCTGTGTGGATCGAATTGTACTAGAGACCAACAGGTATGCGAGGGCAGTTCTGCCTCCAGTGGAAGGCGAGTTGCCACGCACAAAGGGGGGCCGTATGTGGAAAGATGTGAATCGCTCCGACATTCGGGGGTGGCTGGGGATTTGTATCCTCATGGGATGCAAACGTCTCCCAAGCGTGAGGCAATATTGGATGCGTAGCCAGCCCTTCCTGTATTGTTCGCTTATTTCGTCCATCATGTCACTAGGGAGGTGGGAGCAGATAATGCGTTGTTTGCATCTAGTAGATAACAACCTTATAGTGAGGGATGCGAGTGACCCTAGGTTTGACAGGATTGCGAAGACAAGATGGCTCGTGGAAATGTTTGTAAACGTTTCAAAAGATATTTATAATCTCGAGAGGGAGATTACTGTGGATGAGTGTGTCATCCCATACAAAGGTTGTTACTGTTTCATTAGGCAATTCATGCCGGACAAGCCTGTGAGGTTTGGGATTAAGGTGTGGTTGTTGGCGAGCTCCAAAAGCAGGTTTGTTTGGCAGCTGGAGGTCTACTTTGGAGAAGGAACAGGGGCTGGGCCTCATGGTTTGGGATACCACGTGGTTGAACGTATGGTGGCTGGTTTGGAGAACCGGGGCCACTGTTTGGTGATCGACAATTTCTTCGCAAGTGTCAACCTATTCCATGAGCTAATGTGCAAGGGGATATGGGCCACGGGTACCATGCGCCGCACAAGCAAGAATCTACCGGGTGGACTCTATCGGGAGCCTGACTCCACAGTCAGGGGGTCCATGGTTATCTGGACTCACGTCCATCGACAGATGGGCGTTGTCTCTTGGCAGGATAAGAAGCTAGTGACCCTGTTGAGCACCGCAACCGCCCCATGGGAGCTGAACAGCAAGGTCCTTCGAAGAATACCTGGACTTCAAGGCCAGTTGGTGGTGCCATCGTCTCCCATGCACTGGCAGTATGTTGAGTACATGCGCGGAGTTGATGTGACAGACCAACTCCGTGGCAACTATTCATCGCAGCTGAGGTGCCACAAGTGGTGGGTGAAAATTTTTCACTTCATTGTGGACCAGACGATGGTGAACTCATACGTGGTTTGGGTGAAGCAAATGGAGGAACTCGGATTGCCGGTTACCTCACATCTGGCCTTCAAGATCGCAGTCGGCAAGTACCTTGCCACAGAGGCCATACAAGCCCGCCAAAGAGTGAATGTCCCCCCTGAACGTAGACCTTGACACCACCACCGTGTCCACACCCTTCGGCGGTCCAAATTAAAGCGCGGCTGTGTGATTTGTGGCCGTGTGCAAAAGTGGTTCTGCACTTCCTGTGGAAACAAGTGGATGTGCCCGGAATCGTGTTACCAGGCACAACACGAGAGGTTGTAGTTTGGGGCGTGTTTGTGTCACATCTAACATGTGTGAGAAGTGTGATGTTCTCACAGGAAGGAGCTTCGCAGTAGTCGTGGAAGGTTGCACGTTTGGATGCAGGCGTGGTCGTGCCATCCGCGAAGAGTCAATGCGGACAAACAATCCCAAGCCGAATCCGCCGTCGATCGCTTTGAGTATCCTCAATATGAACCGTTCTTGGCGTCCGATGCGTCGCCCAATTCTGAATGTTTGTTTGACAGTTCGTCTTCGGAGCAGAGGCAACATTAGAGTGTTCACATACCGGATTAGTCGTAGACGTACCTGCCCCTGTCATCGCATGGGCTCCGTCGCCAAAATTTTGAGTGTCGTGGATGCGTTTCTGGACTCCCTTAGGAACAATTTTGGCCTTGGTGAAGTACCGTAGTGACTCACTGAATCTGTGTTTTTGACGTCCTCTGTCTGTCAAACAGAGCCTACTCTGTCAGACCTTTTTGGAACTCAGCGTCACATCCTGTCCCTTGTGACGACCCTGACATAGCCCACCTTCTCTTTTTGTAAATGCTCTCCATTGTAAATGTCACTCTCCTGTGTTGAGTTGTTGCCTGTTCATCTATTGTGATCAACTACGGTGTTGGAAGATATATATGTTGTTCTGTCGGTGGGATTTCTATTTAGGCCCCAGGTCTGTGAACGACATCTTCATAGGTGTCTTGCCATCTTCTTGCCTGCAGACTAACTCCTCATCTCTTATTTTGTGGGCTTCCAATTTGCGTGCAGATAGTTCACGCGTGGGCCACGTCTCTGGAGTCACGAAAGAGACCAACGTGGGCGTGAAGAACAATTTGGAACATACCGGAATCTGCGAAGATTCAACTGGCATACCAATTATGTTCCACAACCTTGTTGTTAGAACTTTACCATTCACCCTCCTTTCTCTCCGCTGGACTTCCTTGATCAATCAGTCACTATGTGGAAATTTATAGTGACTCACTGATAGTACCTTTTAATAAACTTCTGTGCTCAATGATTTTGTTATTTGCACATGTATCACAACCTTGAACCCTTGTTTTTGTTCATGGTTTGAATATGATATATCATGGAGATTGTTTCCGTGCTGGTTTCTACTGTAAGGGTGTAGAAGTTGAAGTTGTTGTTTACTAAGTCATAGGGTCACAAAATCCCAGTTGGGTCTTCTGCACGTGTGTGCCATGAGAGAATGTTACCAGTGATAACATGAGGTTGTGTGGAAACAGCAGGAGGGCCTGGGCGGTGCAAACCTTCTACACAATGGTGGATGTTGGCCCGCATCACAGGGTTCTGTTACAAATTCTGCCTGCCATGTTAGTTTACTGTGTGGGATGACGTTCAATTTGACACCCTTTCCTAAAGAGTTTGTTTCTTCTCCAGGCAGTAGTTTAGTTGCACGATGTTTCTCTAGGTTACCTTCTACACATTGCTGCATCTGTACCAAATACATGTGACAGCTGTTGATTATTAATTTCTGTAGATGCATCAACTTCAGAATCACAACGCATTTTAATCATTCAAATACTTATCAACATGATTGTGCTGATGGTCGAATTCACACCTTATATCTTCATTGATTATCTGTAGGTCCCGGATGACTTGTGCACACCAAGAACTTTATACGATTGAATTTTCCCGCTAACTCACTATCGTCTTGTATTTTTGGATAATTTCAGGTTTAGATGAAATTGAAGCACCGGCTGAGGAGCCAGAGTTCTGGTAAGTGTGATCTTTTCCACTATTTCGTCTTATTGTGTCACTTAATTGTCTTTCTTATAAAATTGGTTGGTAAGGGGGTTCCATTTAGTCTTTGGCTCTGCATCTGACAACATCATGATTAATAAACTCTGGAATAACTCTTCCAAATGTTCTGAATGGTTCAAGTACTTGTAAGTCGTCTCTAAAGGTTGAATATTGGTAGTTTGGTGCTGAAACGATAACCTGGTTTATTGGTAGGAAGCACGACTGTAAGACGACTGTTGAAATCATTACCACACCATCATAGGCTTCCTATAATACGAATGGAAATAAATATCTTATGTGGATTCCAGTGCAAACTGCCAAATTATTCGATTCAAAACGCCCGTTCAAGAAGATGGTATTGAGCTGGTGGAGTGTGACCTCGAAAGTGTACATGAAATCGAAGAGGCGGTCGGGAAATGCAGGGGTAGTTGTATGTACCATCGGTGCGAGTGAGAAAGAAGTGTTAGATGTCATAGGCCCTTATCGGATTGATTTCAAGGCTTCGTGTAATCTTATTGAAGCTGGTAAAGTCCTCAACTTGAAGCAATGACTACAATGGCCTCCATTTTTAATATCGTTTATGCTATTAAATTCTATGCCTTCATCTTGTGGACGGATGGACTTACGTAGTACCCGAACAGAGAATCACCCATCATTAGTGCGAGTAGGGATTTATGGTCTGCCGATTAGGCCTATCAAAACTCAGGGTGCACATGTCCTGAAGGTTTCGAAGGCAGCGGTGCAAACACCACGGGAGGTTGCTCAGGTATGTTAATCTCCATTCACTGATAAAAACCGATGGACATGCTTGAAAGTCGATTGAATTATCTGTAAGTCCCTGGGTAAAACTCTATGGGGTTTGGCTACTAGGTGAGTTTGAGAGCTTCTGCATAAAGTCGCCCAAGTTTGCTACCAGAATTGCTTAACATGCTAAAATTGGGTCGACCAAAACATACAAAACTGGCTTTCAACCAGCATGAATGTACATAGTCCAAGCTCTTTTAAGCACATGTCTGTCTGGTGTCCATTCCTAGAATGTGCACGTAACCACCCACCACTGAAATTTAGGAGGACATAATTAGGCAGTCCCCCTAATTAGGCCAACTTATTTAAACTCACATATAATAGAATCGAGCCATCTGGTTGCATTATGTGCTCGTGCCCCCGGAACTCATGGTCATGTGAACTTGCAGCGAGCAAGCAGAGTTTGACATCAGTTTGGGAGTTGTTGGAGACGCGCAGCCAGTGTTTGAGGAGCATGATTGTTGGGACAATCTTATTGACTGCTCATGGTAATTTACCATGGACATATCCTCTTCAACAATTAGGTACTTGTAACCGCAATTGGGCTGATATACGTGCTTTGGAGAGTGGTATGCTGGATAAATTTCTGCAGTTCATAATAGGTATTGTAGTCATTGTGCATGGGCTCCTTTATCCTCACAGGGTTACCCTAACCCTCCAAGTTCCTCTCTTTTCCAACGTTATTTCAGTTATGCTTCTCAAGACCTGTTGAAAGGCAAGGTTATTTTTGCTCAATGTCAACGACACACGCATTGTCAGGTTGCATTGTTGACCTACTTTGGCAACACCTATACACAAGAAGGCAACTGCAACAGTTCTTTATCAACCACAGACTAAAATCGCATCCCCACGATCCCCGTCTATGGTGAGAATGATATTACCGATCCAAATACCCTTGCCTTGAATACTGATACAGCTTCGTGCTCATTTCTCTCAAGTTTTTTAGGTATGGAATGGATATAGCCTGGCGAGGTGATTGGGAGTAAATGGGTTTAATTGCAGTGAAAGGTGTGGAAGAGGCTGATCCTCTTCTTAGTAGCAGCACATGTGAGTATTTGCCTTTTTCATTTGAAGGTCCCACTATCTTATTCTGCATATCATGCCACTTTAGTGAGAAAGATAATGGATGCAGGGTTATGCTCTAGTCATTATAGCTATGGGAGTTGACAATGGCACTCAGTTCAAGCCTATGGTTTTCAAACGTACTTACAGGGGAGCATTATTTGGCGGTGGTTCGAGCTGTTGCAGAAGAAGAGTAAAAAGCAAGGTAGTGAGTGGAGCCTTCATGTTGGTGCTTGGAAGTGGCGCGGCCATCATGTCCAGGTGCCCCATCTCTAGAAAAAGAAGGATTCCTTCCTTCTTTCCTCACATGCACATGCTCTGTTTTGAGAAGACATTATTAGTGTCAGCATGTCTACTAAAATTTGCGTTGATTCTATTTGTACAGTTCTCGTCCGTGGGAAATGAAGGTCCAGCAGTGCTGTTAGTGCATGGAATTGGGGCATTTTGGGAGCACTAGGGGGACAATAATTTGAAGGGTTTGCCAGCAAAAGGCTGCTGTGTTTGGGCTCTCAATTTGGTGGGCTTTGGGCGCTCCGAGAAACCCAACATCACATGTAAGTCTATGTATGCTCGTGCATTTTTAAGGGCAACTAAGATAAACCTCCTGCACATAAGGTTCCCAATGTTAGAAGCACAAGGGATCATGAAGTTTTGAGAACAGGAAGCAGTTTGGGATGAGATTCTCAATAGCAGGGTGAGCATGGGTAGTTTGAGTTTTTTTATTCCTGGATCGAGGGTTTTACTACTATATGAAATGAACATTAGTATAACTAGAGGCCTTTTCCCTATTGTCAGAACCCCTACAATTCGAGTGTTTCTAGCAACACAGAAGGCGCTGCCGGGTCCCTGACAGGGGAGCTTGAGCCTTGTCCAAGCCTTCCAAGCAACAAATTAGGGGATTTCCTCCAAGCCATCTTAGATTCTTGGCTTTTGTTTGGCCTACTTCATGGAAATGGCTTACCTCCCCTGGTTACGCTGTACCAACCAAGTAATCATTACGACACCGCCCTCAATTAATGCTCCGCCGACCATGATGGTCGAAGAGGCCCGATATGCATGATGTGCTCTCAAACATAATCCGATTCGGTCATAATGGGCAACCATGTTACCCCGTACTTCGATCCCGTGCTAACCATGGCTCAGAGCTCCAGAGTGTCTTGTCCCCTTCCCCGATTTGATCACACTACCCGCTATTCAGACTGCTCTATGGCTCCCGTGTAGTGCAGGTGACAGCGTCGAAGTACGTTGGAGGTACCGCTTCACCGGGTCAGCACAGGGGCTTCGGTAACAGCAAGCACCGAATGTACTTACACATGGCGGAGTCGTGGTTGGCGTTGGATGTGCTGCGCGAGCCGGACGAAGCAAATGCTCGTTACTTCGCTCTCACCCTGCACTCTCCGTCATCGCGGCACTACTTGGTAAGTCGCAGGTCAGTCATTTGGCTTGAGGTCGCGAATCCTCTTCTTAGTAGCAGCACATGTGAGTGTTTGCACAGGGTGGTTGGGTAAGATCTTGGGTGCATTCCTAATGGTGGGCATGGGGTTGGCCTCCCGCAGGAGATTCCCGCGTCCTTCACCGCCGAGACGGGTTGGCCGGGCGAGGAGGATTGTGCACTGGTGACATCGATCAGCACGGTGTTGGAGTGGCCGCTGAAATTCCGGTGGCTCCACGATGTGCGCAAGGGGACTGTTACAGCAGTGAGCGTCGGTGACGGGTGGGAGAAGTTCATCGCCGACCAGAAGCTCGGACCAGGAGCGTTCCTGACGTTTGAGGTCGCGGATTCACGCCGTCTTGTGGCCGCCCTCCACCATCGCAGCGCACCCGAAGACTTATCGCAGCCACACATGCCCGACGTGGACACTGGATTGGCGCGAGACTGCCTTCAGCGCGAGCCCCCCGACGGTGGCCACAATCACCCCAGACAGTCCCCGCAGCTCCCGTCTTTGGTCCGGGGCAACGATCGCCCCCAGTTTCGCAAGACACTCCGCAAGTCGCACACGAAGAAACAAGACTCCAGCCGATTTGTAAGTGCGAACCCTAGGTCACCTAATTGTCGACACTCATTGTTGCATTTTAGGGTATTTGCTGCATTGGACCAGAATTGTAAGTGCAGGGGGGTGGGCGCAGGATATCCCAACGTCGTTCTGGCGCACCCACGGAGCGGAATTGTTCGGCGGCATCTGGTACACTCTACACGACCCGCTGCAGCCATGGAACGTGAAGACAACTACCCAAACCTATGGCAAGCAGACGTTCTGCTCTTTCACTTTAGGTTGGGCGGGCTTCTGCACCGGCAACGCACTGAAGGTCGGCGATACGGTGGAATTCACTCTGGTTGGCGTTGGCGAATTCGAGGTGACGAAGCTGTGATCAGGTGGGCCTCGTTGGAGCTAAACACATAACCCCGCAAATGGCGTCGACAACAAGGTGTACTTCTACATCCAACTGCGTTACAGTTGGGTTCGGCATAGGAGTAGGACGTTGATGTGTGGTATACAACTCCCTTTGCACATTTGAAGACTGTACTACGTGCTAGTACGTGCGGCAAGGTGTAGCTCGATCTTACATAGTGAAGACTAGTTGTGCACAACGCGCACAAAGTGTAGCGGGTTTTGTTTAGGGAAGGCTATGAGAGCGTGAGAGCAACAATCCCGGAGGGATTCCACAGAACTCTGTCTGTGGGCTTTGAAATCGCGAACATTTTGGCATGTAACACCAGAACGGCTTTATATATGTACAGTCCTATTCAAAACATCCGACCAGATTGGTTTATATATGTACAGTCCTATTCGGAACATCCGAAATGGCAACTCGCAGCCCGAATGCAGAGTGTTTGCAAACCCTCAGCGCACCGAAACCAGCGTGCCGCGGTCCATGGACACACAGCCGGTTGGGATGCCACTGTCCAGGGACAGGGACTCACCTCATGCCATTCTCCAGAAGTCGATCCCCATTCGTCCATTTGGCACACAGTCCTTGCCCACGAGGTCACCTCACAAAACGGTTGGAGCAGGAAACAAGCTGAGCCGGTAACATGGTCACCGGGGGACTCCCTGTCTGACGTCACGTTGGCCAAAAAGGACGCACCCCTGTCTGCGTCCAGAGTACCTCTAACCCCCACCCCACTACCGTATACATGCCTTACTGGATACGTATACCATTTCCACAACCCACCGCACCCCCACAGACTTGGAAATGCAACAGTAATTTTCTGCATAAACATTTCAAGAAAGAACCTCACCGCTGTCATCCACACTTCGGGACCCACCCTCCCAAAAAAGCTGCAATCAAGTCGGTTCCATGTAGCACTCTATACCAGCTCCCAAATGCACCTCTACCCCAAAATACTGCTGCTCTACATGCACCCACCAACACGGGGCAACATCTTTTAAGGGTTAAACTTGAAATGACAATAGGGTGTTGCAACAAAGTATCAAAGAGGGACCAAACTCCAAAAGAGGGACTTTCCTATTAAGAACATGTTAGTTTGTGGCGTGGAATCTAATATAAGAGAGTTGTGTGAAATGCCTTGAACCTCTTCCTATCACCCCTAAAAGGTTGAGAGAACTTTAGGGTTTAAAGTAGGGTTTGCCCATGGGACCTACCAGCCATAATTCTAGATGAGCCTATGCAAGGCTATTGTAGCTCAACTACAATTAGCCTAATATGACAAGTCAGCAAAGCCATTGTTTGATTACCTAACACCACTCTTCGAGAAAACTTGGGCGACTTTATGGATTAACCCTCAAAGTCATATTTTAGCCAACCAACCGGGTGTTTAATCCCAAGGCTTTATGTATAACTCCAATGAAGATTCCATTTATGGAGGCATATCATAGCAGCTGCTGCCCAAATCTCTGTAGCAATTGTAAGCATGGCCTTCTGAAACTAGCCTTAAGCAATTGTCCAATTACTTATTTACATCAATACATGTTGATGTATGAAGGTTCGATAGACACAAGTGCTTTCAAGAAAAATGTTGCTTGAAGAAACATAAGAACATTTTCAGTGGACAGGTAACCTACAACGTGGAGTCAATTCTAGTGATGATGATGGGGATTTATTACTGTGTAGCTTGGTGGACTTTAGTGCATATACAATCTAGAAATCATGCCAAGGCCTTCTGGCTATACATTAATACACTCGGGTATTTCAAAATGCAGTATGTGACGGACCTCAAAATGAAAGAAGCCGTCAAACTGAAACTCATTAAGTTAGTTAGAAGTGTGATGGGTCCCTCTATCACCATGTTTTCTTTGGGTCTTCTTTAACAGGAAGAAGTTTTCAAACTGCAATCAAGTAAGAGACATCTGAAACTGTGGCGTTAATCTGAGAGCAATTGTTTTCCTGTTTGTCCCAATAAGAGTTCAAATGAATGTACATAAATAACGGGAGGCCATTGATCACTCGGGAAGAATTGGTAGCCTTCCAGGGCTTGTGCCTCCTGCAATGGAAACACCTAGATCCTCAACATCAGAGTCAAACTCTTCATCTTCTTCAAATTCAGATTCGGCTTCTTCATTGTAAACTGGGTCACTAGTTTTCACATTCAATTGAGTTGGCAGTATCCGTAGTCTTATGTTCACTTCGGCACCAACTTTCTCCGTTGCTAACTGATAACCTTCTACTAGCTTCACCTGCAACGCAATCACCTCCAGGGACCTGGGGAGAAGCTCTGCAGGTTGCCCTTTTGGTATCACTATCTGTTCCACAGCTATACGTGCTTCCTGCAGGAACAAGAAGACACAAACTGTGTGAGAAATGAAGCAATTTAATATATTTTCTTCTTGTCAAGATCAAAAGGATTCCAATGCAATGAAGAAAGAATGGTTTGGATACTGAATGCAGAAGTTATAAGGGTTTACAATTTCATTTGTAAGTGACTTGAAACTAACACCTATATCAGATGTTCAGGTGGTGTAAACTTGCACAAGTAATATATACTACAGCCAATGGGCATGGAAACACATGTCCATTACGGGGACGTAGTGGTCAAGTTATGTTGAGAGTCATCAAATACAAGTGACAATGTGCCTCCATATCCAATCAGGAATGAACACATCGGCAAAACCACTTGGCCTCACCACTACGTAGGTCCTATGTATACAAAACAACTCCTGCAACTTGTGATATTTCAAAAGTTTGTGAATTGCTTAAGTGTTCACCTCTAAGGCATCAATCTCATCTTCCAGGGTTGACTGCCTGGTCGACTCTAATTTTCGGACATCTTGAACATCGCGCCCATCATCTCCTCTCAATTTGTCATTTCCTAAGGACTCCATGCTTAAAATTGCACGCATCGCTCTCACCATCTGAGCCATTGTGTTTGCCTGCCACATTCAACAATAAGGTCAGGAGAGGCGAATACGAGACAGCAGCTGGAGGAATTGCTCAACACATTCCAACAAGTAAATAACTGACCTTAATGGCAAAAATAGGTAGCTGCCGAAATTTCGCCATCCCCCGAACCCAAGAATTTGTTTTTAATTTGGACCGGAGAGCAAGAACTGCGTCAGCTGCCCCTATGTCTTCAGTGATCTGGACTGTATTCTCCAGACCCATGACATCCATCACTTGCTCCAGTGATTCTTCGGTAACCTGAGGAGGGCACCGGAGCTAAAAGATCAGTGATCCTATTCTAAATACCCTGAACAAATTGCTCTACAGAGTCTCAGCACTACATTAATACGAACTCACTATTTTAGGTGCAGATAAGCTTCAACACAAACTGTCCAGGATGGCAGCTTAGAAAAGAACAAAACTTCACTAAACATCTGATTTAGTGTGGCATTAAGGGCCGCTTTATATTAGGGGCCATTTCTAGGGGCCGTTTCCAAACCCTAGGCATCAACCAATGAGAGTGCTTAGATTGGCCAAATGGCCCCTAATATGGCCCCGAGGGCTTTATATTGAGAGTCGGCCCACTTCTCCTAAAGCTTGCGTGGCGGGTGACATGGCGGCGTTTTGGAGGGAAAAAGTGGCCCGCCGGCAAAAAAATGGGTCGAGGGTTTATGGAGAGCCACTTCGCATCTACGGGCCACTTCACCCAACTTCCGTCATATAGTCATTTATGACTTTATGACTTTATGACTTTAGTTCAAGAAAGGGCATAATTCATTTAAGACAAAGTGGCCCGTTGAGTGGCCCTTACAATATAAAGTCCCTAGGGCCATTTGGAAGGCCCACTTTAAAGCGGAATTTCCAATTTGGACCCTACAAGTGGTCCTATGGACTTTATATTGCAAGGGCCACTCAACGGGCTACTTTGTAAAGTAGAGCTAGAGTTAGAGTAAAGTAAGGGCCACTTCAAGTCCAAGTTGCCTCTACTCCAAATGGCCCGGCCGCCAAATGGCCCCTAATATAAAGCCGCCCTAAGATTGGTAAGTCATGTTAATCAGAGTAGTCTTTGTGACTTGTCATGTAGCCCCAAGTGTCATATGACACCCTGTCGAGTTGACACCCAGTGATTGCAAGACAGATAATGTGGGTCAATGATGAATAGTGTGGGCCACACTAAGTCAGATGTTTAGTGTTGTGAATGTTACAAGGCCTTCCCTGTAGTTTCATAATGTGTAGAAAGGTACCTGATATAAATAGAGTAGAATAGGAACCTCTGATCGGTCCCAAGAATTTCCAGCCTTTCTACCTTCTAAAAACTCTCCCTCTGAGAAATCCTCTGTGTCTTCACTTACGCCCTCGTCGACCCAATCAGTTGAATATCCTGACCTAGAGCCTGGACTGCTATACTCAGGCCTGGAGCCGGTGGTGTACTCAGAACCAGTAGCATTTCCCACCACAACTTGTCCATTCTCATTCATCTTTCGTACCTCTACTCGGGGCGCTTTTCCTGTTTCGTAAGAGAACAAACTTTCCATCATAGCTTGTAATTGCATAGAATTTGTAACATTTTCAACTTCACTTCACAAGCTGGCAGTGCAGACAGGATGTGCTAAAACAATTGAGAGGAAGAAGAAAGTAGGGACCGGCAAGCAGCGCATCCACGGTGGCAGCCAAACTGCGGTGCACTCTCCACTCGGTTCGAGACACCATCTCACAAGCAGCTGTGAAGGTTGGTGGACCCTGCCTCTCCAACACACTCTTCTGCACTCGCCTCCGACGTGCTTCCTCGTCACCGAGTGTCACGCTCTTTTGACCACCTCCAATTTCACACCCGTCCCACCAACCTTGTGAGCATGTTTTCTTTCATGCTAATGGTCAAAACTCCCTTCAAAGGGGTCAAACAGGGGTAGCAAGAAAACAAGAAGGAAAGAAAGATGGAAGACTCTGATGTTGCCACTGGCGTGAATTATGGTGTTGCTTCATCGTCGAGTTGGTCTAAGTCTAAGTCTATTTATAATCCCACAAAGTATCATGAGAATTAGAGGGCCCCCAAGGATTACTGCCTCCTTTGAAAGGTGAACACCTTGAATGGACGGACAAGCCAGCTTGCACCTATCTCCACCAAAGGACAAGCTCTTAGGTTCCCACATGGTTAGTTGAACATATCCCGTTCAATAGGATGCCCCCACTATGAGTGGATTATCGGTGGTAGCATGCACTGGGAATCAAGTGCTAGATGATCCATTTGAGTTCCTATTCTGGGTAAAGGCAAAAGGCAGCTGAGGGTGAGTTTCCATGTAGGTTGCTCGCCCACTAGATTCTAGATAATAGTGCGTTGGAGGTGTTATGATGTAGATATACAAAAGCAACCAACCAATCACATTTTGGTGGCCTACTAGAATGTGCAAGACCGTGGCCATGGGCTGCTAGACTTCCAAACGCCCACTAAACACTTGAAATAGCAATACTTGATCGGCACAAACGAACACTACCCCACCAGATTCCATCTAAATTTGTCCTCATTCCCACCAGAATTTGGTGGGCAAGCAACCTACATGGAAACTCAACCTTAACCTCCCAAATTCCCATGGGATCCGGGATAAGACCATAGGTTTAAGCATACATGTGTCTCCGTGGTGGTAACTCTCCATCTTAGATCAATTGTTTCTATATCAGTTTAAATGCTTCTGGAACCGCATGGGGAACTCAAACCACAGCTACAACACAGAGAGGAGCAACATGCTGAGAAAGAGGGCATTGAGAGAATCCATTGATACCATTTGAGTCTGAAGTAGAAATGGTCGTTTTACACTTTCAAATAATGTTCTTGGAACTGATTAAAAGCACTTTTTCTAAAGCAAGGGTCACCATCCAGACACCCGAGGTATTCATTTTCACTTCTAAGAAGAATCAAAAAATCTCTTAGAAATTATATCCTTCAAAATGCTTCTAATGCGAAAGGAGCACCAGAAATATACTTCTTTGAAATGCTTAGCAGCTCCAAACCATGTTCTAAAGACGCTGACCCCTGCAAGTGCTACAAATAGTTACCACCCCATGCATCTACATACCAATTTTTTATAGCAACTGCATACCTGAATGCCACCAGCCAACATCTGCAGAGATGGGTTCTTGATCAAATTCTCCACAGTCATGCCATGTGCAGTGCCTACTAATTGCACACCTCGTTGGGCGATCGTCCCCGCAGCCAAAGCCTCTAGCTCAGTCCCAATCTCATCAATCACAATAACTTGAGGCATGTGGTTCTCCACTGCTTCAATCATTATCTGCAACAATTATTCTTATCATGTGATGTGTGCACCCACGGGATATGAGCATTAAAGACATGATCACCACAACCTGAAAAGACAACTGGAATGAGAGAACATGGTGACAAAGCTAACCTTGTGTTGAAGATCGACTTTAGGAACTTGCATACGTCGAGCCATACCAATGCCTGCATGTGGAATATCACCGTCACCAGCTATTTCATTTGATGTGTCCACTATGACCACCCTCTTCTCATACTCATCAGCCAACATCCGTGCAACTTCCCTGCATGAAGTCCAATGAATCTGTGAAATCCGGATTCTACTTTTACCAAGAAAGACCAATACAAAAGCTTATGCTTTGAAAATGTGATACATCTCATGTGCACTCGTGATTGGTTGAGGTCCACTGTTCCTAGTGGGCAATGCAAGACATTCAGTATAACTAATAAGTATGGCAGCTGAAGAATCTTTGCATATTATCATCAGTACTGACTCCTATCCAGGATGTGTAGGGTGCATCTTGGGAAAGAATGAGAAACCAAGCAAGACGATAAGTAACTTGACTATAATCAGAAAGGCACTTTACACTGGAACTTGATGGCCCGTGACCATTGAAATCTAAATCTCTCATTGGTGGAAAATGACAAGACCGTCCCACTTCGCTTCGCACTAGAGCTTGAGGGTCCAAGGGACCAAGGAAGTTTGGATAAATGGAAAAACCTACATATAGTCCTACATGACACGCAATAGGTAATATTTCATGGTCTGCCAAATTTTGCATCAAGCCCACCTCTTTGACCTGGGTCTACCACAAAATTGTGAGACTATGACACTTCAAAATCTCACAACCCTTGATTTCTTACAAATCATTGTCTTGAAGAGACCATGTAAGTAGGATGGATATGAAACAGCATTCAGTTGAGAGCCAGGTCATGTATGACATTACATTACACTTAAAAGGCCCGTGGCAACACAAAAATGAGTTTCAAGTCTCCTTGGTACGGCCTTCAGACGAGTTTCAAGGATCCTCCCATTTCATGGTCACAGCCATTGATAGCCATAATTTGATGTGGCCCTGAATTGCAAACTGCTGTGCAAGTTATATAAAAAAGGACAAGTTTGATGTTAAGTTGGTTAAACACACCTGATTGCGGTAGTTTTCCCAACACCAGGAGGGCCCATGAGCAACAATGAGCCACCGCTTCCCACCAGATCCCGAACCATTTCTGCACTGCCAGATATGGCACGGCCGACCCTACATGTGAGCCCCACAACTCGACCTGATCGTGTTCGCATTGCACTTATACGATGCAAGGTGCGATCGATTCCCGCTCGGTTATCCTCTCCAAAGTCTCCTACCTGTCCAAGCTTGCAGCGTTAGAATGGAGAAATGCCCCAAGAAACAAAAAAAGAGTCCGTCTGATCATTCATCACAGCATTCTTAAGTGGTTTAGTGAGTGTTCTCCCTGGATATGCATCTTGGAGAGTATACACTCAGTGAGATTCTTTTGGCAAGGTCTTGAAGTTGAATCGTGGTAAACGAGAGAAGGATTTGTTCAACGATGAGTGACAACTAAAGAGAGCATGCCACTATACTATGTTTGGTAATCATGCATGAAATCAAGGACCTTGATACTTGGATTATTATTGAAGCTAGTATATAGAGAAACGTCCTTACAAAAATGCTATGATTTGAACACTAGTAAAAGACAGTAATATTACATGGACAACTCTGACCAGAGTAGAATTAGGTCGGACACATGTCAAGGCCAAAATTCCTCTATAACCAGAGTTGGAAATGAACAATTATACCTAACTCCGTTTCCACATGGCGACTTTGAACATCTGTGACCCCCAGAAATTAGTTTCCAAATGGCGACTTTGAACATGTGTGAAACCAGAAATTAGGTAGAAGAATACAAACAGATTGATATTTACCATGGATATAGCATGTTGAAGATCCTGCTCAGTAACCTTAGTCTCTGATATGAACCAATCACCAGATGGAAAGCGGGCCAAAGGACGGCGCCCTAAGTCCAGCACAATTTCCACCAAACCTTGAATCTCAGGATGTGACACCAGCTTCTCTCCGATGTGCTCAGGAACGAGCACCAGCAATTTCCAAAGCTCATCACTGATCTCCGCGGCAGACTCATTCCCCTCCTGGACTGCAGAGTCTTCGGAATTGTTCGAGAACGGAACAGTATCAAAAGAGTTTAAACTATCAGGATCAGGCCTAAATCCTGAGGGTTGAGGATCCACAGCTAAATTACGCGAATTCGTTACACTGGCTTTACAAGAATGAGCTCGTCTCCTCTCGGGATTGGAATGGAATACTGCCAACTTGAAGGTCTTCTGAAAATGCAGACCCCGAAAACATACTGTAGTAGATGAAAATCTCTGGCTAGGTGATGATCGCTGCAAGCGATGGGACGCATATACTCTCCGAGGGCGAAATGTCCTACAAATTGCATCCCTAGAGTACAACAGAATAGGACCTGAGCCAATTGAGCAACTTTTGGACGCATAAGACGCCCTCGAAGTCGACAAATTCGTTGCAAGAACAGACTCCATCCTTCTCAGATCTTATCTTCAATATTGAGATGACCATAAAGTTGCACTACAGAATTTCTGGAGAACATTTCCAAGCCACTGAGCCACAGCTTCGCAATGCTACTAACACAAAAGAAAAATTGGTCATGCTCGTCTTGATCTTACACAAAACATATAGTCATGTGATGAATGGAATCAACGGGCCAAGCACTCCAGGTTTCCAGAAATTGTAGTGAAAAGTAAACGATCTTCGAAAATACTTTGCAATATTCTTATCAGGATGTCCCTCCGCACTGCCCCTAGATGCACAGGTAAAAGTCAGTATAGGAAAAAGTTCATAGGCTCCTCCACCTCTGAGGTCTCCCCAAAAAACCAGGGTTACAAATTGGAGAGCACATTGATTCAACCACACCCCAGAGCTGAATTCTTCTCCTTATACAAGACTAGAATAAGAGGACATACTTGAGGGCAGAAGAAACGCTCATAAACGAAGAATCCAATGTGCTCTAAAAAGTAGTACAGGCCTCACTTCGTAAAAATTACCACCATAATGGAATTCCACCACTTCAAATATGTGTAAATTTGTCCTAATTGTCTAACCAGGTGCACAGTTCGAAAGGCAACGCTGCGTGTTAATATTGACAATTGGACCCAAACTTCACGCTTCATAACAGACATTCAGAGAAACATGAAAAGTATCACGATTACAAGAGTCCACAGGCTACATGAAGCCTGAACCAAGCATTGTCAATTCCTGTCGACAAGTAGCCAAAAAGCGGAGCACCATCGTCATTTTACGAGATTTTTCTTTATTGAATATCTGTCACTAGGATGGGTTCAAATTGCTTAAGGAAAAACTCGACTTTGACCTATTCCATCGCAGACAGTCCACATTTTGAATTGACCTGTATATTAACCCTGAAAAATTCGACCACGATACAATAGTAAGGGAAAACTTGCACCTTTCAAAGATGCAAAATCGGGTGTGATAGTTCCAAAGTTCCAGCAACAAAAGATGTTCTCTGATTATCTATCTCTAGCAACAATTCATACATCGATGCCCTCGCGACCAACCCCAAACCTCCAAAATTGTCTATAGTAGGGCCCGTTTAAGATTCACTAATATAGAATTGCCCGTAACCTTGATTTTAACCTTGCAATGTGACACCCAACTCTGCAACGAATACTATATGATCCAATAAACTCATACTAGGACGAATAGACCTCCAGAGATGCATAAATTATTACATTCAAGGTCTGTGGACCTTATGTGATCACTCTCATAGCCGGACACCTATATTCAAGTGGTATATATGGACAAATACCGCTCAAAATACATTAAAATGGACAAAAAGACAAGGGTTCCAATGAGATTAGACTACGTCCTCAAGGTATAGGTCAAATTGTAGGTTCAATTAAACCATTCTAGATTCAATTGTTAACATGATTGGAATGGAAGGGCCTATGCGATCGTTTAAAAAAAAAGCGAATCCTCACTTTAACCTCCTGTAACTTATGCGTCTCAAGTCTGGTTTTGAAACTTGAAATGGCAATCTATGTGACTCATCGCAATAGCTAACCAGATGACCAGATGAGACAATCCCGATTTCATTCAATCCAACTGTCAGTAAAATTAACTGTGGAGTTGCAAGTGCCCACAATAGGGCCACATACGTTACCAAGGAAGCTCTGGTGTGGTGCACCAGCTGCCAAATAGTCAACACAGAATAGTACCTATATAAGTTCTGACAGTTTGTGCCGGAACAAACAGACTCTAAACCACAAATAAATACATCTGTTCAGTCATCCAAATGCACCTCAAGCAGCACCTCCCATGTGGAGTGAGCTACTTAATTCATGGAGGTTCCATCACCCAACCCAACCAATCAATCAATCAATCCGAAATTGCAATACTTGATGGCACAGAAGCTTTTGAAAATGTGATCAAGAAGTCTTCAAACCATTATGAAAATTCAATCCAATTCCATGGTGGCAGAGAATAGAAATTCATGTGCACTTTGCGTAGAAACGAATTTGGCAATCATTGCAAAAAGAGGTCGGTGACAACGAACTGTGCTTACCTTCTTCCTCTCGAACCTACTCAAAAGATCAAAAATACATCCGTTCAGTCACCCAGATGCGAGCTACTCGTGGAGGTCCCATCACCCAACCCAATCAATCCATCCCAAAATGCAATGCTTGATGCCACAGCAAATTTGAGGTCGTGATCAAGAAGTCTTCAACCTTACAAAACAACCCAATTCCGCAGTGGCAGTGAAACAAATTCTTGTGGACATTGTGTACGACGAATTCCGCAAGCACTGATAACAGAGGCCATGAGAGAGAGAGAGAGAGAGAGAGAGAGAGAGAGAGAGAGAGAGAGCCATCCATTAATGTACCTTTTGAACACGCCCAACGAATATATACATCCGTTCAAGTCACCTCAAGTGGCACACCTCATGTGAAGCGAGCTACTCATGGAGGGTTCCAACTTGCATCACCTAACCCAACACATCCATCATCAATCACAAATGGCAACGCTTGATGCCACAGTTTGTCTTGTAAATTGACATCGACGAGTCTTCAAAACCTTGGAAACATCCCAATTCCGCAGTGGCAGTGATACAACCACCGTGTGGGCTTTGTATACGAGTCAATCGGCAATCACTGTAAACAGAGGCCGAGAGAGAGAGAGAGAGACGAGGTGGGTGGGAGCGAGATCAATGTGCCTTCTTTCCTTCCTTCCTTCCTTCCGAAGGCAGGCAAGAATTGTGCAACCCAGACGGAGTGGTGAGAGCACGAGGTTGCGGCGGTTGAAGATGGCGAGACGGATGATGAGATTCTTCTTATCCAAGTGCAAGGGAGAGGAGAGGAGAGGAAGGCAAGCACGGCAGTCCATGGACTTAAGCTTACGTAGGCTCCCTCTGGATTATGACCGCGGCATATTCCTCATTTTCCTCCCTTTCCCCCTCCCTCTAAAGTAACTTAACTTAAGCGCCGCTGCTTCACACTATGGCCGTCCAAGTCCACAGGCCCTGGGATTGAATGGCCAAACTTTGTTGAGAGTCCAAAGAAATGGGCTGGAAATATCCCATGGCTTCTGTTCAATTTATTGTTATGTGCGATTTAGCCACATCCATCATCTTTTATAAAAACAAGGTCAGTGTCAACTTTATTCTTTCTAGGCAAAAGAGGGGGCCATACTGTATATGTGGTTTCATCACTCCAATAATTGTCACCACTTCAAACTTCTTGAAATTTTAAAAATATTATTTAAACAAATAATAATTACATGATTAAATTTAACTCGGTGCACCTATTTATCAACATTATCTGTATTTCAACATATTTAGAAATTTTTATAAGAGAAATAAAAAGTTAAGGCAATCTATATGATAAGGTGAGTGCGCATATTTTATGGACATTTTTTTAATTTCAGCATACATAGAGGTTTGATAACATAAATACATAATAATGCATGAGTGCATCATCAAATCCTAGTGAGTAACATGATAGATCATCTTGCTATTTGTGGAGTCAAGGTGGGATATTTTGTATTCTTAAAGTAAAATCTCATAAATGACCTACAATGGATCCTGTCATATATGTATGTTTTAAAATATAGCCATGTACAAATTTATCCTAGAATCCATCATAGGTCATGGTTAAATGACAAGTGCAATCACCTTATAGGCCACCAATTTTCTCAAGCAAACATTTTGTGCATCTATAATATGAACACTCTTAACATTTCAACATATATAAATGTTTGATCACGAAACAAAAATCACAATAAAACACTAGCAAACTTAATGAGAAACATGAGATGGAGCTTGCTATTATTGGAGTTAGGGAAAATACCCTTTTAAATTATTGAAGGTGAAAGGCATATGGACATATTTCATCAGTCATGTACACTTTAGACTTGGATATACCTTATTGCTCAAACCCATTGTTGTCACAACGGAGGTGTCATAGTTCATAATAGGTGCACTTACATTACCGTAAAATTCAAATGACCAAACTTGAGGTCAAGAAGGAAACAATTTGCATAGTAGCAAATAAGGTATGTGGGCCTTATGCAGCGAGTCATGGCCACTCTTGGACACTTGTATTTGAGCGGTATGAAACATCACTACAACAAACCTTGTCCATTCCAACCATGGTATCAATGACTACGTGTCCTAAAGAACTCAGTAAATGACTGACTCACATGCCTGCTGAATTTGGGATGACGTGTATAAGCGTTCAGTCATTGTTCAGTTACTGAAATGACTCATGGATGAAATGTGCAAGCGACAACCCCAAATATTGATTTATAGTTAGTTATTCATCGTCCAATTCATCCATGTCGGTGTGACGTGCCAAGGCAATTCTGATGTAGCAAATGTGCAGTCATTTATGTGTTGCCCTTGACCAACCCATACTTAACTATGACTCTCCAACACATTGTAAGTACGACTATGCCCACACCAAAGGATGAGTACACATGTGAGATACAGTATAATGGTGGCAAACACAACATATTGGTCACTAAACATGTGTCAACACGATGAGGTGGCATGCCGTGTCATCGATGACATAAGCTTAGTACATGTATTGACGTATATGGAAGATATTCATTGCCAAGGTGCACATATGATGGAGGTCTGAAATCATAAGTTCAATGGCGGGTACCGGGCACGCACAAATCATTTCATTTTTCATGTCACGTACTCAATGACGTGGACATGTAAGTCATAGTGGAGTTGTTGTTCAGTCATAGTATTGTTGAGTACAACCCACTAAGGACATTTGTAAGCCCAGCTAGGCTTTTGTAAGGACAAACACCTAAAATTTAGCTAGTGCTAAGGAGTTATCGGAATGTGATAGTTCTATGGCTCCCACCAATGACGTTGTGCAGGGCTGGACTGGTGCCTCATCAATTTCCTGGAATGCTTCCTCAAGCATGATATGCATATCCAATCCTTCGTCGATGTGTCCGTCATGTGGTCTTGAGGGTCTCCTAAACTTCTATTCCCACTCCTCATTGGAGCCGTCTCTCTCTCCAGGCCCCCTCCACACTCTAAATGTGGGTTCCCTCCCATTCCTGATTAGATGATCATTTACTTTTGCAATAGAGCATTGAACTCGTCTTTTGTATTTGCAGCATGGGCAATGAATTCGTTTTAGGTTATACAAGGTGGTCCTCTCTTGCTCCTTCCTCCACAGACGGTCGTCGCGATGTTGTTGCCGTCTCCTATCATTAAAAGGAAGTCTTCCTCCGTTCATGTCCCCTACAAACTTGCCACTATGCACATATCAGTGACTGTAATGTGTGCTCTTCAAACAGGGTTCCCACCACCCATTTAATGGTTGTTCATCTGTCATAAACTGGTCGTATACTAGTCACACAGTAGTTGTTCATGTATACGTAGAGAACACTCAACATGAACTAGTTATTCACTGGTCATTCAGCAGTCAGCCACTAGTCATTCACTAGTCATTAACTTTGAATTTAAGGTCAACGGCTCTTAAATGGACAAACTTAGCTTGGTGCCCACTTCTTGTGGTTTGCAAAACACTAATTAGTGTGAAATGGTTGCAATTTTCAAATAAGTTGTGGGTATTATGCTCATGGTTGTCAAAGCTATGAGGATATTATTGTTCATCATTGACCGGAAGATTCTCGAGCTCATCAAACACACATGTACATTCCTTCCATCATGTTGACCATACAACGTATACAGGAGGAAAAAGAAAGTTGGCCTTGCAGACTAAGTTCCAAAGTGGAGACTTGGGCATGAGTTTGTGAAATGCAGGTCCACTCTTAAATTTGAAGTCCCAATATCAAGTGGATTGGGAAGCTTCGTTAAGTTGGCCTTCACCAATGATTAAGGAGAACTGCCCGCTAGTGACAGATGAGCCGGTTGGGTTTGAGGAATAAATAGTTAACATTCATAAAGTAAAGGAAAATTATTGGTCATACTACATGAATCTCATTAAATATACCTCAAATCATTAAAGAAAAATTGAATGGTATCACTAGTATCTGCAAATTTTGTCCACAAATACAAGGACATTTGAAAAGGTTATAATTGCAAATATCACAAATGGAGAAGGATATACAATGTGGGAAGCCAACACCGTGTTTGACGACCCTCATAAGTGAGCCAAATGAACCTCCAAAAAATAAAGATGACTATGCACATGTCTTGTGCCAGAGATTTGAATCAGCACTTAAAAAATATGTCATGAGCTTATAATTGCTATTGTGATCATGTGTTCAAATATCACTAGTCATTCAACAGTTGTTCACAAGTCATTCACTAGTCACTCACCAGTCATTCACTAGTTATTCTTCAAATTTGAACAGTCTATACACTAGTAGAAAATTCTGCGTCCGGATCAACAAAAAATCAACAGAAAGACGTTGGTCGCGGTTGTTACTTAGGACGCGTTGACCTAGACATGATGTAACACAATTTTGTTGATTTTCTTTGTTGATCTGGTCACAAAAAGATTTTTTTTTTTTAACTTATTTTATTTATTTATATACATATATATATCATTACAAAATCAAACATAAATGGTTGGCAGGTCTGCAACTTCTAACCCCTCTCATATAACCCTCAACCTATACCTCACCTACAACAATAGACTACCTACCACTCACCTAGGTGGCAAGGCCAAGGCCAAAGGTGTCGGCCACGGGGTTCGAACCTTGCACCTAGTAACACCCACACATGTGCCTTAACCGTGAAGACCTCACCGAGGTTAATGAGAAAAGGTAACATAGTACAAAATCCCGCCAACCGTCACAGCCTCAAGGGAGGACGAAGGCCGGGTGGGGACCAGGGAAGGCCTGGTAGCCCAAGGGAAACAACCTTCCCGGGCGGAAAAGGTCCAATCTAAACAACGAAAAACGAAGCAAAAAAGAAAGGGAGGGAGGGAAAGACGAGGGGTGTGTTCCAGGGCTTCCCGTGCCCAAGTCCAGGTGGCGACCTTGCAGCTTGGCATGGCGGGGAACTTTCAGTCATACGCGTCAAAGAGACGGATGTTCTCGGGAGTGAACTCAAAATCGAAGTTAAACCGCGGGATCCCGAGGTCAGCAGCCCATCGATACACGCCGTAAAGTGAGCCCTCTGGAGGCCGGCCTGTACGTTGGAAGAATTGCAAGCAATCATCTTTAGTGAGTGGGACATCTTGCTTTCTCTGGTCCAGCAGGTCCCCTAGGAGCTCATCCACCTCTCTTGCAACTCGGTCATCGAATTCTTCCTTGGTGAGGCCTAGTCTCTTGAGAGCAAAACGGTAGGGGCAAGGTGTGTCTTCCGGCGCCGCGGTTGCCTTGTAGTGGTCGCATGGTGTGCGCCATTGCGGGGCAGGAGGTTGCAGAGTGACCCGATCTGGTGGGGGGTACTCTGGATTGAAGAGAGTGGAGGTGTACCTGGACGAGGACGGTTGGGCCGCCGCCGAGGTTTGATCTCGCTCATTGGGGTGAGTGGGGGTGGCTGTCGTTTCAATCGCCTCCACCTCGTTCGTACGAGGGTCAGGTGGCGTTCCGGCTGGTGTCTCTCTCAAGCAAAAGGTGGGTTCTCTTGCCCTCCCTTTATTTGGGCCAAATGCACATTTGGCTTTTGGTCTGCTCCTGAGGTGGGTACATTGTCTTGTCCCTCTGATGGAATTGCCTGGTGGGTCGTCTCTGTGGAGAGTTGTGGGTGTTTCCTGGTGTGAGTCGGGTGGTTCTTCCTGGTTACGGACACTGTCTATTTCTCGGAGGAGATCCTCGAGTTCGGATGCCTCCCTGTGTCCCACACTGTGCCCAATGTTGGCTGCGGGTTCCTGATGCGTGGGCGGTTGCTTCGGGTTAGTTCGGGGGCGTCTGGTGGGTCCAAACTTGCATTTGGCCTTGCGACGACTGTGGGGGGGCCTGTCGTTCGACTGCGTTGCAGGCGGGATCCGGTCGAGGTTTTGTGGTAGGTTGGGATTGCATTCTCCTAAGATGCTCCTGGGGGGTCGTTGAACCAGTGTGTGTGTGTCTGTCTTCTTGCGGGAGAATCTGGGGCATTTCTTTTTGGGGCGGCTTTTGGGGCCGTTGGTGGACGCCTCCTGCTGGTTACTTGTGTTAGCTTGGAACCTGGATGCCGAGTGCATGGTGTGTTCCTGTTGGTTTTCCTCAGATACTCCTAGTCTGTGTGGTGTTGACTCTGCCATCCAAGTGTGGGCTGCATCCGGAGGATGCAGCCCCGTTGTTGTGTCCGGTTCTGATGTTGTCGGTACCCAAGTGTTACCTACTTCTTGTAGGAAGTTTTGGACTAGTGTATCAAAGTCTGTCCTAGCTGTGAATTCGGCTTCCCTACCTGGTGTCGGGGAGAGTCGACGGATGTTGATGGGAGGTATGGTCCAGGCGCCTAAATCTTGAGGCAGAAATTCCTGATGCGGTGTTATGTGCCACCTGATTTTTTGTCCGTTGCGCTGGCCGAAGATGTTACCCCTTGTCCAAATTGTATGGGAGCACGTGATGGCTTCCTGTCTTTTCTCTTCGTTTCTTTTATGTCTAAACAGTTCTTTGTACGCCTCCATAGCACAATAAATTGTGTTACGCCATGCGTGCCAAAGTACTACTCCTAGGTGAAATTGATCATCGCTGAATGCATGTGCGACCCTTTGGCACCAAGTGGACCATAGAAGCTGCGCGCGTAGGATGTCCCAGGGTGTTTCTACATTAATTGAGAAAGAAGATGCGGTATCCCATTGTAAGTCCTCTTCCATGCTTGGTCCGTCTGGTTCGGCCATCAGCCCCCGGCTAATTTCTTTCCAGGACTGATATGTTGGTGGTAGGTGTGACAGTTCTCGAGTTGTCCTGAACAAGTCCCACACCTGTCGAACTTCCGTGCAGCTTTGAAAGGCATGTTTGAGCGTCTCTTTTTCCCCTGTAGGACATAGCTGGCAGCCACTTGGTAGTCCGATCCTTTCCCGCCATGCCCCAACAGGTAAACCCCCGGTGAGGATAAGCCACTGTAGCGCTGAGACTTTCCTTGGGAGATATGGATGCCAAATTCTATTGAAGAATTTGGCTCGAGTTTTACTGTTGAGTCTTGCGGCCTCCAGTTCAGCATCCACCTCCATACGGTTGTTGTCTTGCCTTAAGGCTACCCTGTAGCCACGTTTTGTTGTGTAATTCAGGACGTTCGTGTCGGGAAGGATGCCGATGCGCCGCCAAGTCCACTCCTTCGGATCCCACTCTAGATTACTAATCCATGCATCCCCCCATAGCCAGAGAGCTTGGTCGGGTTCCAATTCTTCTATGGGGTTAAAATCAATTACTGTTCGTTTGGGGCCTCCACTTCTGATAATCCTTACCTCCTTGGACCCCTCTGGTATTGGTTGGTTTTCCGCCGTGAGCTTGAGTTGTTCGGATGCCTCTTTGTGGTACGTTGTGACAGTAAGTGGTTCCGTTTGGGTGACCTTGTAAACCGTTTTGATGCTCCCCTCCCTGTCAGGCATCGCCAGCCACTGTCCTACTTCTGGTGGCGGCATCGGTCGAGCTTCCCATGGAATATTCCTCACTACCTTGGCGTATAATGGGAGAGATATCCTGGTTCGTCTTAGTTTCAGTTCTTCCAGCGTTTGCCACCCGTAACCTTCCGGCCTGGCTATATCTTTGAGGGAGCGTATCTCCTTCTCCGCCCACCATAGCATGTTAGATCGTTGCTCCATTCCCCAGGGGATTCCGTTGTCATTTGTTAGTAACTTGTTTCCGAAAAGGGGTTGTCTGTTAATCTCCGCCCAACTGGTAGGATCTTGTTGCTCTAGGCCAAATTGGATGGAGCTCCATGCCTTCATCACTCCTTGCCACATCGATGAGCCTTGTTTGACAAGATGAGGTGAGTTCATGATCCAGTTGGCGTGGGCCGGCCACCGTCCTCTCCGGGATTGTTTGGTTTGTGCCACCCTGTGACGCACTAAGACCTTCCACGGCTCGTATCCCACAGTAAGTCCTCTCACCAACGGTTTGACAAGTAAAGCCGATGTTTGCCATTGCGGATCGAGTATCTTAATTCCTCCCCTGACTATTGGCAACACAGCTGTGGACCATCTCACTCTCGCCCTGGCCTTTGATTCCTTTTGTCCAGACCACATGAAGTTTCTGACTGTTGTTCTGGTTATTTTCAATGTTTTTCCTGAGATGTCGGAGCAGGAGGCTAAGTACCAGATGGATGATAAGATTACTTGGTTAGAAACCATTATCCTACCAGCCAGGGACAGTTTTTTATCCGACCATCTAGCCAGGTGTTTCCTGATTTGGTTGAGCATTCTGTTGTCCTTCTCCCTCTGTGGGATATTCAGGCCGAAAGGGTATCCGAGGTACCTTGTCACCTCCCCTGGAGGTAGCCATGTTAATCCTGCTGCTTCCCCCCATTGCCATGTCCGTTCTATGTTTGCTACCCAGATGCCTATTGACTTGTGTAATTCAATTTCGCTCCTGATGTTGCCCCGAACCTTGTGATGACATCCAGTGCTCTGTCCATGTTTTCTATCTTGCCATCCAAGAGTAACAGGGTATCGTCCGCGAACATTTGGTTAGTGATTGTGGTGTTGTCGGGTAGTCTTAGTCCTTGTACTCCACATTGGGGATGTTGGAGCATTTGGCCAAGCAAGAAGAAGAAGAAGAAGAACTCCAGTCTCTGTTAAGGCCGGAGTGAATGAAGTGTCTGTTCGTAGAACATCCTAGGCCATGTCTTACGACATTGGCTTTAGATGTAAAACTACTTCGCCCCTTTCAGGACGTAGACACTATAGTTAGTAATCATTGTTAATTTTCGGTAACTTGTAACCTGCATATGGGACTTATTTAGGTATTTGGGTATTTGGATATTAGGGAGGGGTTTGCTTTAAGTGGGGAGGTTTAATTATGGGGGGTCTTGAAGATCAGTAATGGTTTGTCGGTTATCTATTCTTCGTTTGTGTACAAGTATGGAGTGTGCGTATTGTGTGGCAATTGTGTTTATTTGTTTAAACGTGTTTTTGATTTTCGTGATGGGGAGTGTGAATGTTTTTTCCAGGTTTTTCATTGATGGGATGTATGTTGTGCCTCTTGCCCCCGCGGCTAGTACCATGAGTGGGGCTACTTTCCATCCCTTTGCTGCGATGTTGTTTATGAGTGGTTGATATTTCGTGATTTTCCTGTTTAAGGTTTCAGTGGCGAATCTATCGTTGCAGTATGTGAATTCGATACACTGTACGGTAACGTCTGGTGTGGGGGTTTCTGGGGGGGGTTGTTATATGGATGGCCTATGATGCATAGTATGTCAGGTTTGAGCATGGCATTACAGTGACATCTTTGGGAATCACATGTACATGGGAGTAACCATGGTGGAACTATATTTTCTTGGGGTTGTTCATTATGTGTTCCTGCATTCATTAATGTGTAGTGTCTTGATGTTCTATTTGAGACAATGAGTTTTCGTATCTCCCATACCGCTTTGTTGTGCCTTTTTGTTATGAGTGCATGGATGTGTTGTTGTTTGCATTTAAGTAGTACATGTAGCCATGTATCGGCATTTGTCGAATTGCATATGGGGCATGTTCTCGATGGGAAGGCTTCTATTCCAAAAAAGAGTTGTTTTCGGGCATGACCCATATATTGTCCTGTTCGGAATTTGATTAAACATGTTTTTTGTTTATCTGTGATGTTAGGATTCGTCCAGAAATCATTTGATAGTATTTTGTCTATGTCGTCATTTTCCAGCCATTTGTGTAATTGATGCGTTTGGTTTGCTATTGTGGCTAGATTATGTTCATTATCGTGTTTGAGGATATATTTGCTGAGGTGCCTAATGGGACCCTTGTCAGGTGTTTCTTGCATGGAGTGCCACCAATCTTTTTGTAGATAGTATGGTGTGGGGTGTGCATGTTCATATGGTGCTGTGGCATCCCTATGGTCTAGTTCACATCCTTGTTTGGCTAGTGTATCCGCTTGGTCATTACCCCCTATGTTTGTATGGGCCTTGATTTTGTGGAGTGTGGTTATTTGTGTACGGGATATTAACATTTTAAGCATACTTTCTAGGATTATTTTGTCCGGATGGCTATTATGACTGGTGGGGTGTTTGATTTGGGTGTTGAGAAGATATAGTATGTTTAGACAGTCTGTGAATATGTGTGCTGGTTCGTTTCGGTATGTTGTGGTGAGGAGTTGTAGGGTGTGGTGTATGGCCATCATTTCTGCACGGAGAATATTTTGTAGTCCTGGTAGCCTTTCTGCGATTTTTAGGTTTTTGAAAGGGTTATATATGCCATATCCGGCTTTCTCTCGTCTCCATTGTCCATTGTTTATCTGTTTTGGTGGTTTGAATGACCCGTCTGTGTAATAGCAAAATTGAGGCGGGTATTTAAGCGGTAGGCATTGTACTAGGTTGTTATTCCATAGGTTAGATGGTATTTGGATGATTGGCGGGATGTGTGGGGGTGGGTATGTGAGTTTGGCCCATTTTTTATTGCGGTTTACTGGTGTGTCTGGTAGCGTTGGTGGGGCAATTTGACAGACCATTTCGGGGATTTGTAGTGTGTTGGCAATATCTTTCATTTGTTGGGTAAAGGTCTCTGTTCCTATGGGTGTGTTCTTGTGGTGTATGCATATTATTTGTATAACGTGATTTTCTGTTCTAGGTTCTTTTCTGAGTTCTAGGGGAATTGTTGGTTCTTCGTATGTTATGGTGTCGGCTTTGAAGTGTGTGATGACATGGGAATCTGGAAAGGGTCCATTTTGGGAGTTAGGATTGTGGTACCAATTTTCGTCTGGCATGACCAGTATTGTGATAGAATTGGAGTCGTTTTCAGCTGCTAGGCGGGCCCAATGGAGGGCTTGTTGCGTCTCGGTGTTCGTATGTGGATGTGCGTATCCATTTCCATGCCATTTATGCTGGAATGCTTTTCCAATTGATCCAAATATTACATCTCTAGCGAATGGGGAGTGGAATTGTCTAAGTGTGGTGGGGCATGTGACTGGTGATGAGAAATATGAATGTGTTATTTGGAATGTGTTTATGAGGTTTTCGAGGATGGCATTTGGGAGTGTGTATTGAGAAAATTTAAGGGGGTCGTTTTTGGGGGTTTTGTATTTATATCTTTGGTATAACCATGTTATTTCTGTTTCAAATGATTGAGTGGGGGGCTCTAGATTATGGGGTTTGTTTAGTGATGTGTGGTATTGGTCCCACAGCCACTTTAGTCTTGGTTTTGGGATGGTAATTATGTGGCGTCCAGTGTTGTCATAAATGTGTGCATTGTCATATTGGGTTTGAATAGTATATTGTGTGCATGCAATATCATCCTCTGGGTTACATTCGTGGATGTGTATGTGACATAAGGGTATGGTCTGAGGTGGGGGAATATATCTGGTGTCCCTTCTTTGCTCTTGATTGAAGTTTATGTTGAGGATATTGGTAAAGTGTTGGTGTTGTTTTTGGGTGTAATATTGTGTTAGTAGTGAAATATTGTGGTTTATATTGTTTTGGTTGTTCCATGGGAACAACTCTTTTTGGGGTAGCCATTTGTCATAGGATGTTTCATTGGGGAGTGTCCATTGACAAAGGTAGGATGTGTATTTTTTCTTGATTTTGAACTTATCTGTGTATGTGCATGGTTTGTCATTCTTTATTTTATATATCGGGTAGTGTGTTGGGTCATTAAGTATGTGAGGGGGTGGTTTCGGGTATTCTACGCTTATTGTAAGTGGTATAGGGGTGTGATGTGTTTGGGGGTTTGTGAGTGTGTTAAGGTCTAATATTTTATATTCATCTTTCAGGGTGTTTGGTGTCGTATGTATTAGGCATTGTCGTGTGCATTGGGTAAGACATGTTGGTTTGCAGAATAGTTTTCTAGCAAATTCAAGTGCAGTTTTCTCTATTTTAGTGGGTTTATTGTAGTGGTTTTTGAATTCGTCATTATCCATTAGGTGTGTTCCGTTAGGACATGTGATATGTTTTATTTCGAATATGTTATGCAATATTAGTTTGTGGAGGTATTTTAATGATAATTTTGGAGTGAGTGTTGGGGTGTTTCTTGCTTGTAGCATCCATTGTGTTTCTAGTGGCGTAGGGGTGAGGAGGAAGTTTCCTAGTGTACTTTTGAGGTGGGCTCCACTTGTTTTCTTCAATAAGAATAAAGATCTTGTAATTGGTGATCTCATGCAATCATGGGGTGAGAGACGTGTTAGGTTTTGGGCTCCTCCGTGTTTGGCAAGTATATGTTGTATTAATCCGTTATATATTTTGCCGAGCCTTCTTTTATCGTTTAGGGCATTTATGAGTTGTTCTCCTATACATGTTATGTATGCGTTTTTTAATGAGAAAGCTTCTGTCCCGAACATGTCGTGTGGTAGTTGTGTGACGGCGTTTGACATACATTTCGGTAGACCACATATGGTTTTGTGTAGGGCGATGATTTTCTTGTCTAATTTTTTAATGGCCGGGAGGGAGTATGGATCAGCATAAAAGCTATAAGCAATACCAGTTCTTATGACTGTATCTACCATTTTTATTTTTTGTTTCATGGTAGCTGGACATGTTATTAAGAGCTTACTTTGTTTGGTTAGTTTAGCCGTGGTGATGTGCATTTGTGTTTTCCATTGTAATGAGGGGACTAGATTGATTCCAAGGTATACATATGGTTCGTGTTGACTAAGTATGGGTATTGATTGGTGTCTAAAATTGATGTTGGCGTCTTGTAAGTGGGTTTTAAAGGCTTGTGAGTTTAGTTTTGATTTATTGGGGCATCCAGTGATTGCGCATTTGGGTATACTTAGGTCCATTCCTGCCTATTCACAAAACTTATCTGGTTTGTTTAGTTGTAATTGTAAGGATGTTACTTTGTTGGATAGGGCGGCTAAATCGTCGGCATATGCTGCGGAGTTTAACTTAGTGGTAGAGGTTTTGAAGGTATATCCATTGTTCCCCTTTTCTAGCCATCGTAATAGGGGTTCTAGGAAGATAATAAATAAGTATGGACTTAGGGTATCGCCTTGTATGGTTCCTCTTTGTATGGGGATTGGTTGTGTTTTGCCAAAGTTTTCTCCGATATATGTGGTGGTAGATTGCGAGTAAATGTTTCCTATCAGTGCTACGGCATCTTGTAGATACCCAAGGTCTTTCATTATGGCCAGTAGTCTAGCGTGATCAATTGAGCCAAAGGCATTTTTGAAGTCTATATATAGTATGTAGATATTTTGGTTTGTGAGTCTGGCATCTTCAAGGGCTGATATAAGGGTTTGTAGTTGTCTTGATGTACATCTCTCAGCCCTGAATCCTTCTTGATTGTCATGTAGAATTTGATGTCTTTCACCGTATGTGGCGAGAATGCTAGTGAGTGTGCTGGTAAAGAATTTGTATATTGTGTTGGCAAGAGCTATTGGTCTGTGATTGTTGAGGTAGTGTGGGTTACCTTTCTTATACAAAAGTATGGTAAGACTCGTTTTTCAGGATTTTGGGATGCGTTTTTGTTTATAGCAATGTGTAAAGAAGAGGAATAGTAGTGTGTGGAAGCGTGAGGGCATGGATTTTAGTATAGCATTAGGGATTTTGTCTGGCCCTGGGATTTTTCCATTTGCTAGGTTTCGGAGACATGTGTCGTATGTTTCTTGATCTAGGTATGTGTGTAAGGGGATATTTAGTTCACCTCTTTTTTCGATAGTGTATCCATCTAGATCGTGCCATGGGTATTGCTTGACTCCACATGTGCAGTATTGTGGGTGGTCCGGTTGAAAGTGACATGTGAGAACTGTAGGTTTGCTAATGATAGATTGTTGAGTGTAGATTTCTTTGGCGATGTCATCTGGGTTGGTGAGGATGTTGTTATATTTATCTATTATGCAATCTAGTGGGGGTGATTCGTTTTCTTTGAAGACATTTTTGTTTATTTTTTTGGGATTTTTATCGTATAACTGTTGATATTTAGATATGGCTTTTTTAATCTGTTTTAACGAGAATTCCGTTGTAATTTTTCGAGCGTCGTTTTTGGCTATTTTTGTTGTGTTAGCTAGATCTTCTATCCATGTATTATGTGGGAGAGGGTGGATTGGGGGTTTTGGTAGAGTAGTATGCGGGTGGTTGTCCATTTGTTGAATGATGGGGTGGTCTCTCCAGTTCGGATTAATTTTTGTAATGTATATTATTTTCCGGATGAGATGATAGGTGGCAAGGTGTTTTTTCCATTATTTTTGGAGTTTTTTTGGGAGGTAGCCTCCTTGTTTGGCAATGTGGTTTGGTAAGTTTGGGATTTGTGGTGCGCTGCATGTTTCCAAGACTGTATTAGAGATGTTATTGATAAGGGTTTCGAATGCTACGCATGTCACTTGCCATTGTTCTGTTGTTAGGGTTGTATTAGTTTCAAGCATTAGTGTGAGTTCGTTTATTTGTATTGAGTTGGCCTCGAAGAACTGTACGTGGAAATTTTCTAGATTTGCCTTTGGTATGGGGTTGAGTATTCTTGGTGGCGGGTCCGGTTTGGATGATGGTATTCTAGCAATCAGTGTATTAGGCGGGATATATAATTGTACGGGTACGTGGTCAGAGTTGAGGTTTATATCTAGGTTTGTGGTTGACTTATATAGATTGTTGTCAGGGGTTTTTATAAAGAAGCCATCTATAAGGCTATTATGCGTGTAGTTATTTCCTCCTTGTCTTGAAAATGTGGAGTTTGTTTTAATGTATGTAAGTTCTAGGTTGTCCATAAATGACCTCCATTGATAATCTTCTGATTGTGGTGGTGTGGTTTGTTGGTCGTTTTGTCTTCCTATGAGTGCTATATCTCGATTAAAGTCGCCACATATTATATAAGCGTGGTTAGGGTGGGCATTGATTTGTTCGGTTATGGTGACTTGTATGTTGGGAATGAGGGGTAGATCTTCGTCGTGGGATGGCATTTATATATTAATTAGTAGCCATGAATGGAGGGGTTGGTTAGCTATACGGATTATTTGGAGAAATGGTGAAATGTTTACCGGGGTGGGTATTTTTGACAGGTTGCCAGGGAACGCATGTTTATTATGGATGAGGGTGAGAAGACCACCTCTGTAGTTTCTATGTGTCATTCTTTGACGTATGGTACGTGTGATATTGTGTGTATTGTTGAAGAAGAGTTTGTATTGGGGGAAGATGTTTTGTATGTATTTGGTGGATTTGGTGGCAGTAAGTTTGGTTTCTTTGTATGGTTATGGCTGTTGGGGGGTACTGGGAGTGTGTTATTAGTTCATGGAGGCATGGCATTGCTGTGTTGAGTGACGCAGCATTCCATGTTATGATGTATGTTTCAAAGCTTGTGGGTGTTGATGGTCTGGGTGGCGGTATTTGGTTATGTATTATCGGGGGGGTAGGGTGTGTATATTCCGTGATAGGTTCTGTGCATCTTAGTGCTTCTATAAGTAGTTGTTGGGGTAGGTATGAGAATGTGTGTTGTAGGTCCTGGAGGTTGGGTGGTACGGAGTGGCGGTGTATATGGTCATATAGTGTATGATGTATTGTATTTGAGGGGGTTATTTTGTCTTGGTGTGTATATAGGAACTGTGTGTATGGGTGTGGGGTTTCAACATGTCTTTCCGGCGGGTTAGGTAGATTTGCCATTTTTTCTAGTATTTGTGCGGTCCAGTTAGACGTTGGTTGTTGTTGTAGATATGTGTCACATTCTTTAGTAGAGGGGCTAATTGTTACAATTAGTGCGTATATTAGTCTGGGGGGCGGTTGGCTATTGTTCTGCTGTATATAGTTGTGTAGGTGTGGGAGTGAGGAAGTAACTTGTGTATGTAGGGGATGTGTGTTTTGGAATAATGGTTTGAAGTTGGTGGCTAGGTGTTGGTATTCCGGTTGTAACTTTATTGTACTAGGTATAAAGTAGGTTGTATGTCGTCTTTTGTGTGCCGTTGGGTGGTTTTGTAATATATTGGGCATTGGGCCGGGGTTGGTTTCAATGTCGCCACATTGTGCTAGCAGAAGATCGTTATGAATATGGTTTAGTGTTATTGGTTGTTTTTGGGGGGTTTTGTTTAGGTATCTTTTCTTTATTCTATTAGTTATTCTTTCCGTATTTTGATTTAGGTGATATCGTGTGTTTTTGTAGTTTTTGTATGTATTTTGCTTAATTATGTTATAGGTCTGGTGGTGGGCTGTGTTTTTTGTTTTCTTTATTTGTCGAGGCCGGTAGGCCGAGACCGTTTGTTTTGTGTTGTGGTTGTGATATTTGTTTAGTTTTATGAGAAGATGTTTATGGTATGTTATATGTTTACCCTTGTGCGTTTCCTTTATGTTTAAGAAATAAGGTGTATGGAGTTGCTTATGGTATAGGAGTGTATTAGTGTTGATTTTTGTCATTGTATTGTGTTTTTTATTTGTTTTGATGTATATTGTTATAGTATTTAGTAATACTTTGTATATTATTTTGTTTATTATTTTGTAGAGTGTTTTAGTATATATATATACTTTGGTATTGGTTGGTTTTATCGCTACGTTTGGCCAAGCACATCAACTGTGAGCATGAACAGGTATGGTGCCAATGGACAACCTTGCCTAACCGAACGTTGTAATTTGAATGTTTTGGATGATTGGCCGTTGACCAGAATAGAAGCTGAGGCGTTGAAATTGAGGGACATCACCTGTCTTATCCATTGGTCTTGGAAACTCATTCTCTCCATAGTTTGTTTGAGGAATGTCCAGTTCACTCGATCATAGGCCTTTTCGAAGTCTAGTAGAAGCATGCATAAAGGTTGGTTGTTTTCTTGGGTCCATTCTATTGCTTCGAATGCCAGGAAAATGTTGTCTAGGATGCATCTATTGGGACAAATCTTGTTTGGGAGGGCAGGATCCAATGGTGAAGGAGAGGTTTCATCCTATTAGCATAAACTTTGGCTACGACTTTGTAGAGGGTATTGAGGAGAGATATGGGTCGGAAGTTCTGGATTCTAAGCATGTCTGCGGTTTTGGGCAGTAGTGCAATCTTACTTGTATTCAGCTCCTCCGTTATATGTGCTTGTGAAATTGCTTCCTCCACAAAGTTGAACATGTCAAATTCTATGTCCTCCCAGAGTTCCTGATAAAATTCTATTGGAATAGTATCTGCCCCTGGTGCTTTACCTGCCGGTAGTTGTTGTATAATAGCATTAGTGACTTCCTCTAACAAAAGTGGTCACAGAAGTTCCTAGTTTTGCTCCTCTGTGACTTAACGTCTTATGAAGCTGAAACAATCATCTCGGGCTGCCTCATTGCTTTCCACCTGTTCGTCTTTGGAATAAAGATGTTCATAGAAGGCTAGAATATGTTGTTCGATTTCTGTTTGTGTAGTGAGTCGGTTCTCTCCATCCAGCATTTGGGTTATTGGGGTTGGCCTCTTCAAACCTGCATGGTATTCGAAAAACTCCTTTGTACACCTGTCTCCTACTCTTGCCCACTTGGATAGAATAGCACTCTCCTGATGTTGAAATTTTTGTTGTCTAACTTCGTGCAATGCAGCTTGTGCATTGCTAAGTTTTTCTCTTGCTGGTATCGACCCCCAGTTGTGTTGTAATTCGGATTCCGCAGCGATGATGTCGTCAAATTGTGCTTCGTATGCTGCCTTCCATTTCTGTCTCTGAGTCTTGGTGAGATCAACTCATCTCTTTCGAATGGCGTGATTGGTTGCGACTACCTCACATGTGCCTTAACCACTAGGTCATCACATCACACATGATATAGATGGAGTGTTTTAAACCTTTCTAGACTAAGGCCACTATTTTCTATTTACTACCTATTTGATGTATATATTTACTGTATATAATTACAGTAAATATATTAATATATACATATATATTATATATATATTATATATTATATATTAATTTATACATATTAATTAATAATATATAATATTAATTATTTATAATCTTTATAATATTTACACACATTTGAATTCGTAATTATTTCCACACCCATACATTTACAATTTCATAAATTGCAAAAGATTAAAAAGAGTTTACAATATTCCAATAGATTCTAGAATATTCCAAAGATTTCACATGTATTAAAATTTTGTTGATTTTATCATTGTACTATTCAGATCAACAAAAATGTAGGCAGTAAACTGTTGATTTTTATAAAAATTCAAAAATCAGTGAAATCGGTCATTGCAGTGCCCGGATCAACAAAGATTTGTTGATTTTTTGTTGACTTGGTCATGATTTTCTAGTAGTGATAGAGTGAAGCCCTAGCGCCTCGAATTGTATCTGTTAGGTCCCCGTCCCTAAATACAATGCAGTCCATGGCGTATTGCACGTCTGGGCTCAAGGCAAGAGATTCAGATTGTTGTCTTATCTGTAGAGAGTATAGAAGTAGTTTGTGCGATTATTTGAAGTATAAGGCTGAAGATATGGACTCTGTGACCGAACCTCTCAGACCTCCCAAGACCAAGGAGAAGCGTGGGCAGCTTGTTGTCAGTGGTCCCACTGAAGATGAAGATACGGACCTGAATAGGTGCTCCTATGAGCTGGAACGCAACAAACGCGTTGCGAAGATCAAGGAGATCATGAAGCCCATGGAACAAGCGGCATTGAGTCTGTACGTGTTTCTTACATGCTAAGTGTTCTATGGTTGTATCCGAATCTTGTGGGGATGAATAGCCTCCACATCTCTGATGTCAACGACCTATATTGACGCCACCAATATCGGCAATGCTCAACACAAGTTAGCATCAGATGCTCCGCGGCACATCAACTCCGAAAAGTCGGGGTTTGCGGACGTTGGGGTTTTGGGCGTTGGTTGCAGGTTGGGAGTGCACGAACGCACTACGTGGCGACATCTCCGCCGTTCATATAGACGATGTGGATTCAGTCCACTTCTTTGTGGCTCAGCAGGGATCACAGAGTGTTGTCGAACTCCCCCCCCCCCTCATTCTCTCCCTTTGGATTTGCGTTCGTCTCTTATAGTCCTCTTCGCTCCTGATAAGTTACCCATCTCCCATACTGAGAGAGTGTGAAGGGTAATTTTGATTTCTTCATCAAATTAATATAGTAGTAATGGCAAATAAGAATTAGATATTAAAATTTTAGATCGGTTAGATAAATTTTGATTTTAAAATTAATTTAATAAGTAAAATCCTAAAAAGACAAGCGGCAATAGATTATTAAATTATTATTGTAGGATTGATTAAATTCAAATTAATAAATAAACAATTGATAAGAATAACGTTTAGGATATTCCAAGGATCTAAAATGATTATGTGCCAAAACAATCAAACAAGTAGAGTAAACGATATTGGCTATAAAAGATGCCCTTCGACTTAGCCGCTTCGCCTTGACAATGTAGAATTCATTTTGGAAAGTCTCTTTTGACATTACAAAATTACGAATGACTGAAATTTAGATAAAAATGATTGATGGTGACTAAAATGATCCAATGCAAGAGGATATACGACAAAACAAAAATTAATAAGATAATTTAATCTTGCCGTGTGAAACAACTTTATTTTTAAAATATTGAAGTTTCATTGAAGCATCTTCATTAGTCTTTCATTATTTTTTAGTCTTGAACTTTCACATGTCCAAATTGCATTGAGTCTAGTTTTTTCTCTTCTCCAATCCCAACCATTTTCGATTTTATTATCCTTACACTTGATCGAAAAACTCGATGTTGGCTACTTAGAAGTTTTAAGTATGACTATTTTTTTGGATGCAGCGAGGTGTTTTTATCACTTAAAAAAATATTTTCTTATAGTTCATTTAGTTATTATTTTTATATCAAAATTGTATTATAATTTTTTTTGTTCTTAAAGCATAATTAGTTTCTATACAATGTAACGTTAGTTATTAGTTTTAGGTTGAGAGAGATACCAAACTTCAAAAGCTCATCATATCTTGATTTAAAGTCCACTTCTAACATATTATATATGCATGAATAGGTCTTAAAGGTTTTTTGCCAAGAAAATTAGTCTCATAGAAATTTATAATTCTGTCTAGAATTTATAGGTTTTTTTCCATGATACAGCTTTTGTTTTAATATTACTAATTTTGCAGTTTTACCCGGCTTGTTATAGTATCAATTTTCTATGATTTTTATAATTCTAGATAGATGTTGAAGTTATCTTTTTGGTCCAATCTGTTTTGTTTCATTTTAAATTTTTCACGAGAAGTTATGAGCATTTCCGTGAGGCAACTCACAAAAATCTTCTCTCTTTATATTTTCTATTTAATAATTAAAAATATTTCAGAATTATATTAATTTTTATGCCACTTTGTATTGAATTTTAATAAAATAACTATAATAAAAATCTAAGTTGCATATTCTTCGACAACTATGCTTGTATTAGACTAATTAGACGTTTAGGAGGACTAATCAAATTTTCTCACTCGCAAGGCTGTCGAGTCTAAAATATATTATTTATAAACTAAGGGTAAGCGCAAACCAACTCTTTGACTTGAAAACCTAAGGGGTGCATATTTTACCATACAGAAAACAAATAGAAATCCAATTCTGTAAATTTTGGAGAATTTTTATGCCATAAATTATATACTCGTATAACTATTAAATGATATTAGGAAAATAATATTTATATTGGTGGTGCGTTTAAAAACCGGAACAAAAAGATAAAATTGGTTTCACTTAGGTCTACAGGTGACTACAATAGCCCGAGGGGTAAAAATAAAAAATAATTTTAAAAGCCTTAGGAATATTAGCGGTGCCGCCAATATTCCAAAAGAAGGAAAAAAATGAATGGAGAAAACTAAATCGTGTATAATGGGTTTATTCAACTATATTAATTTATTAATCATTTTTAATTTCATCATAAAATATATAAATT